>CM028131.1:910971250-913587500 GCA_016271365.2 Neoceratodus forsteri | reverse complement strand
TGATCTCTACAGAACCGTAAGAAAAACTGCATTACCTTGACAAATCGCGAAGAGATGCTTTTTTTGTTTTTTTTAATATGCCCCCACACTACTGTTGCTTCCATTGTTTTGTTTATCCATGGATGTCTCCACTGTTTACAGTATTTAGTTTTTATAGCAAACTTGGGAGCTTAGTCCCTTCAGTGCAGAGCCTCATAATGCCATTACTACTGAAAAGAAAAAGTGAACTTGGCAATGAGAGGGAGACCCGAATCAGAGCCGGGGAAAGGAAGCACCTTCAGTGTATCGACAGCAGAACAGAGCCGGAGAGGTGATGCAATGTCAGTGAACAGTAGCGACTGTAGTGGTATTACGCTATTGATTTATTTTTATTTGATCATCTGTACAAGTTCTGGAGCTTTCGGTGGGGGGTATTCAGTGACTAGGTCCTGCTGAATACTGACCAGGATATTGACAGTTTGGGTCGGGGGGTCTCGCTCCTCGCTAAGTAAGAAAGACAACATGGCGGAATTTGCCTAACATTCTACTGGCCATGTACTACTTAGAACGCTATGAGGTAAAGACTGGGACTAGTTATTTCCCAGTCTCTGTTGTCTCATACTGGTCCAGCAGATTGGCATTTGCAGCCAATCAGCATAGAGGATACTCTTTCCCCATTTTCTAAGTAAGCAATAAGACACGAGGGGGTGTGCATTAGACATTTCTAACGTACGGTCAGGGGCGCCGAGTGCCTTCGGACCCTGGCCGTGCGTTAGAAATGTCTAATACACACCCAGTGTCTTATTGAGCTTATAAAATGGGTTTCCATTTTTAAAATATTATTGTGACCATAAATATGCATGTTTAGATAGTTATAAACTTATTTAATTAGCTTAAAATATAGTTAAATAGTCCTTCCGCCTACATGAACTAGATTTTATTGTGCCAACACGGATGAGCATGTCATTATTTCTTTTCAGTTTCTGTTTTTTGAAAAGTACCACCACAGTAGATGATCATGGAGGGGCCTAGCAATGCCAGATTGTGAAACGGGAGCATTGCAAAAAAAAAAAATTGAACGGGGAGAAAGGTAACTGATAACTTGGATGGGGCACCGGAATTTACAGTTTGAATGACACGTTTATGAAAGAGTGACACTGCAACCGAGATTTGTAGGCAGCTGATGGTTGATGCGGCCAGGAGAAAAGAATGAGAGGGGAATGAGTGCCAGATGGTAGTGCAGCATGCTTAAGAGTCACAGCTGCAATCTTAATTTTTTTAGCTGAGCCAGCTGTCTAGATGGTAAATGAATGTGCTGTCATGTTTTTTTATGAGTGAAGCTGCGGTGGAGGTGGCCAACAGATGATACCAATTTCATTTTGAACAAAAGGGAATCTGGCAGCGGAGGTGACTATCAGTGTAGATGAAGACTTTTTTTTAAAAAAGGAAGAAAACCGAGCAGCAGAACTCATGATACTCAACTGCACAGCGTTAAATTTTTTTAAATGAAGGAGCCCGTATGCATGACCGAGAGAGCAGTACTATGATGAGGGAGAAAGAAATGTGGTTATTGCAATAACGTCTGTTTGGCGCGGTGGAAAAAATGGAAAATACAAGTCTCCAGCAGGTTTTTCATACAGCAGATAGAGGAATACTTCGTTTTTTTTTTTATTTTTGTTTTATTTTATTGAGTGGTGCCCTGGTGATGGCAAAGGAGCGGGCAGCAGGATGGGGAGCGACCGAGAGGAAAGAAATCAGATTTGCGAGAGGCCGTAGTTTGACTGTCAAAGGTGGGTAAAGAAAAGAAAATTGGCAGTGACAGTAAGGGAGTGTAACATAGCATAGGAGAGACTTGGGAAAGGTACAGCTCTTCTCTGTGCGAGGAAAATAAAATGGCAGCTGATCAACCATCAACGTTCTATGTGGCCCAAGGATTTCTTTGTGGTTCTAGGTCCCCCTTCGAATCACTTGTTTTTACCTGTGCATTAGACAGAGCACACGTAACAACCAATCAGGATACAGGATTTCTCCTTCTCATTTTATAAAACATTATATGCCATAACTAAAGAAGGAGATGAGCCTTAATATTAGGGGGGGAATTATTAGGGTTTCTGATTTTAGGTGTTTATTTATTTATTAGAAAAACGGTGTTAATTTTAAACCTTTTCTCGCACGTTTTCAAAATCATAAAAATCTGTGTTTTAGATATAAATAAAACAAAAAACAAAACTTTAGTATTTGTGCTTATTCAAAAAAAAGTTTAAAAATGCACTATGTACCATGGTCCAATAGATACTGCAGCTGTTAGTAATCCCCCACCTCCAGTATAACAGTCCTGACATAAATCGCCCAACTGCCAGAAGCTCCTATCCCCCTGCCTGCTGGAGGTTTGTTTGCTGTTGCCCTATCCCTGTGCTGGGGAACGGTTTATTCCACATTTGGGAGAAAGGAATGTACTGCGCCTCAGTGTCAATCTCTTATGTGTGCAGCACATACCCAACCCCTCCTTGTCAGTAGCCCTAAACACCAATAACACTGCTCCAACTCCCCTCAAAGCTGTCAGTAAACCTCAGGCAACAGGCAACCACAAAGAAAAAAAAAAACAAAAACGCAGAAGTGGCACTCCAACAGCCCCGGTTCCACAGCTCTGCCCCAAGTAAGATCTCCCGAGTGCTCGGTATGGAAATTCGGTGCTTTACCAGTTGTAATCAAAATTACAAAAAAACACCTCGGCAGTGATTATCGGTTAAAACCAAAAACCGGGAACCCTAGATATGATACAGATTGAACAAGGACTTCCTTAAAGGGCAGTCGAGGGAGATGTCTAGTGTCTGGGCTCCTGTATCCACAGGAGCAGAGGAAGCTGATCAGCATGCCAGGCAGAGCAGAAGGGAGTTAATTAAAAGTCCTCATCAGGGCTACTACTAAGCAGAAAGGAAATAAATTAAAAGCCCTTATCAGGGCAGTGAACAGGGGCAAACTTGTCAAGTTCTTTTCAGGGCCATGTACCAGCCAGTGAGTAATATTTAGTAGTTCTTCTTGGGGAATTTTACAATGCACACCATCAGTTATTAAGCCTTTTTCAGGGCACTGTACCAGCCATGGGGCACACTAGTTATTATTAGCTCATATTCGGAAATAAAAATGTAAATAAAAATCAACAGGACGGCTACAAATTCTGTGGGCCAGTCGAAATAAAAAATGACAACTGTCCCTTGGATAGTCAACCACAAAAAATTATTTCTAGCCCTGGCCAAAATGTACCAGCATGAAGCAAGTCACTCGACTGCTCCAGAGGACCGGAAGTCTCCACAGCAGTGGTAATCTGCTCCCTTGCAGGTCGTGATCCTACTTTGGATCCCTGCAAATGTGTATCCCCATTTCTGCATTACACAGCATGTTTTCCCAGTCCTAGTGCAGGCGGCAGGACCAGGAACAGTCATCAAAAACCACACATGCATACAGTTATGGAGCAACATCAGGGGGAAGACAACTGAATTACTAAGAGGAAAGTCACAGGACATAGAGCCATTATATGGAGCGGAGGGACTATTTTACTTCAAAAAGCAAAAACTACAATATTTGTTAATTTAAAAAAATGCTATAATATTTCTCAAGATATACCCATTTTATAAGCACAATAACACACGACAGAGTGGTTCATTCTGGATATTTGCACTTCTATAGGGCAGTAAGGCACTCTGCCAGCGGCCTCGTGTGTCACTACACCCCAAGGAGTGCTTTTATCCAGAATAAACCTCACCCCGTTGTGTGTTATTGATTACATAATACACACACTTTTTTTAAGCTTTTTGCTGCAATTTTAGTTCACCTGCCACTGCCCTATAAATTCCTAAGAATGTCCCCACACTCCCACAAAGCTATAAACCCCTTCCCCAACTTCATAAGTTCAAATGAACTTATCTTGTAATCTTGCAAGTGTTCCCTTTGATCTGTGCCTACTCACTAAAATGGACAAATGAAGTACCAAGATATTTTAATTGTTAGCATTGGCAGTGAAAATTCCTCATCCCATATTTGCCTGCTTACCAAAGAAATCTGTGCTACCCTAATGCAGAAACAACTAAGGCCCTCAATCCATGAGGTCATACAAAATGGGCAGGAAAAAAATCCTCCAATCTGATTGGCCAGTCGGTGTGCAGCAATTTCCCATGCCTGCACAGTAAAAACTAGTGCTGAGATCACAAACCATATCTTATATTATCCCTACACCATGAAAAAAATCTTAACCAGCAGTGCATGTTAGCAGTGAAAAGTTAGACCTATATTTTTTTAATTTTATTTTAGATAGCCCCTCTCCCATTTTAGTCTTCACTACCACTTTTTACATTTAAAATAAAGGAGGAGTGCTCCTCTTAAAATATTTATTTTTAATTTTTTTAACAGGTAAACAAGTAGAGCCCTGGATGTTTGTTTCCATGTGTCAATGTGTCATCCGGTGGGGGTTGGAGGAGAATGTCAGGACACAGATGAGCACAGTAGCAATCTACACATCTGAAACCACATGAGTACACACAGCTACTCAAGACAAAAAAAAAAAAAAAATGTAATTCCCCTCACCGCTGGCAACCCCGTTCTGGCCCTCACAACTCCCCCAACCTTATCTCCCGCCATCCCTGGCACTTACCTTAGGGCCACTGAGTGCCCCACATATTGCTCCCTGTGGAAGGCCATTGGGGGGGGTTCCCGAAGCCCCCTTCCAGTTCCGCGTTCAGATCTGTGGCCTCTGTGCCCAGTAGGCTGTGTGAGATCTGGCGGGCTCTGCAGGGTGGTATACTGCAGCTAGCATTTTTTTCTGGTGTTCTCTCCTGAACCCATGGACGCTCCATGACGGTGGCAGTCTGACGTGTGCACATCGGAGGACGTGCTTGCGTCTCCCACCGGGGAGCATCCCCCACCAGGAACTGCTGACCGGATGTACTGCCTCCCATGGTCACCTAGGAAGCAGTTTTATGGTGGCACAGTCTGCCCTCCCTCAATGGAGGACAGCATTTGCTGGGACACTCAATCCTCCCCCCCAACCCGAAAGCAGCCCAGGATCATTCCTGACCCTGGGTCGCCGGTGTGGCAGCAGGTGAGGCATGGGTGCCTCTGCCCTCCCCATGTCACCATGCCGGCTTGGTCAAGGTTTTTATCAGTATTCCATTCTCTCCATTCAACTTTTTGCTCACCTGCCACCACCTATGCCTTATGTCGGTATGGGCACTACAACAGGAGAACCTGGACGCCTACCTTCACTAGCTGGGAGTGCTGACATGAAGTAGTGCCATGTCAGCTCCTTGGTCACCCAATCCGACTACACTCTCAAACCCAAGATGCCATCACAGAAGTGCTAGGTCACTGGACATCCCATTCTCTGTTGTTTTTGAAAACCCATTGTTAAAATCTCACTTTTTGCAATTAAAATTATAAAATGGGCATGAAAAAACACAAACCTGCAATAGGATTGTCAGTTTGGGTCATTGCTTGCGAGTAAATCCTGCAATGACCCACAGTAAAAGGACCAGTCCACCTCATTACATAGAAACACGGAATTTGACAGCAGATAAGGACCGCTTGGCCCACCCAGTCCTCCCTACCTACACTATTACCGCAGACCGTACCCAATCTACAGCTCTTTCTCCCTCTCCCCCTTCCACTGTAATAACCTTGTGCTTATCCCATGCATTCTTGTACCCCTTCAGTTTTGACCCCACCACCACCTCCGATGGAAGGCTGTTCCAGGAATCCACCACTCTGTGTCTATTTTTTTCCATATGTAATTTTTTGGTGTTTTTGCCCAGTTTTCTCCCTGTCCTGGGACCCCGGCAATCACGGCAGTGCGAATGCGCACTCCGGGTACCGGCTCAGCCCTCCATCCACCCCTAGCAATCACCTGCCGCCTCCTGCCTACCTACCCGCCCGGACCTCCACCTGATAGGGTGGGACTACAGGAGGGCGGACAATCTGGGAGAGGACAGCTGCCTTCGGCTGGCTCAATCCTGCCCCGGGCTCCCCGACTACAAAGGTCGTTTCCCAAACCCGGGTCACCGGTATAGCGCAAGGTAAGGCGTCCAGCGCCTCTACCTTCTGCATCACCAGGCCGATCCACCACTCCTTCTGTGAAGTAGTACTTCCTCACATTTCTGCTGAATCTACCCCCCCCAACTCCACAGCATGTCCCCTTGTTCTTAAGCGCCTTTTCTTCTGAAAAATACTTCTCTCCTGTAGCCCCCTTGTGTAAAGCCAGAGTCCGAGGAAACCACCTACCCTGGGTAACCCCTGAGCTCCTGTCCTGTCAAACAGCCGGGGACACTGCTTGGCGTAAACACAAGGTAACCAACTGCCCTAGGAATCTCCAACGATACAGGGAGCTATGAAACAAGTGTACCAAAGCTATTCGGCTGGCCAAAGCTGAACACTACCAGGCTACTTTCCAAGCTAACACAAACAAATCTTCTAAAATTTTGGAAAGTTGTTCAGTCCCTCTTTTCCCCCTTCCACCAAGCGCCCCACTCCTACCCTCAGTCATCTCTGAACCCATGGCCATCGCAGAATGTTTTCCCATTTCACGTCCTGTGCCTCAGTGCTCCAAGCAGCCCCCCAGATGCCCATGCAGCTTTTCGGTTGCCTCCCCTCCTTGGTGGACACCTGCCCTCCTGCTCTCTCCCCTTCCCTCCCTGCAGCCCCTCTCTCGTCACCTAGCCCCCCTCCTTTGATCCCCGCCCACCTTTCACCATCCCTGGCTACTATCCCCCTTCTTTCTACTACCTTAACGACTACCTGCCCCCCTCTCTACCTCTCTCTGCTCCCATATCAGCTACCCTCTTCTCTGCTACCTCTACCCCCTCAGCTCCCTCTTCCTCTACCCCCTTCTTTTTCACCTATACCTCCCCTGCTGCTGCCTTTCAAGCCCTTTTGTCCATTAACCCTGCCAAAGGCTCCTCTCCCGAAGGTCTGGACCCTAAGCTCCTCTCTCTGTCTGCTCCTGCTATCACCTATCATATCTCCCTCTTGCTAAACCTCTCCTTTGTCTCTTCCACTGTCCCTTCAGCTTGGAAACACACTACAGTTCTACCTCTCCCTAAAGGCGGTGACACCCTCCTCCCCTAGCAACTACCACCCTTTCCCTCTCCTTCCTACACTGGCTAAGCTCCAGAAACACATAGTACTTGAACAACTCTCCTCCTATCTTATGGATTCCTCCTTTCTCACTCCATTCCAATCTGGCTTTAGAAAACACCACTCCACCGCCACATCCCTGCTACGGCTGACTGATTCTCTCTCTACCAGCATGGACAACGGCCTCATAACCTCTGCTATATTTACTGACCTGGCCAAGGCCTTTGATGCGGTCTCTCACTCTAGACTCCTGTCCAGCCTCAGGTCAGCTGGTCTCTCCCCTAATGCCACTGATTGGTTCAAGTCTTATCTGTCAGGCAGATCACACTCTGTCCGTATGGCCGATGCCATCTCCCCATCCCTCCCCATTACCACTGGAGTCCCTCAGGGATCTCCACTTGGGCCACTCCTTTTTTCAATCTTCCTCAGTGATCTCCCTCTGATTTGTACATCGACTAACATACACATGTATGCTGACGACACTGTACTGTACACAACAGGCAAATTGGTCTCTGATGTCACCTCCAGGCTCCAGATGGATTTCAACAATGTCCAACTCTGGCTTAGAGAGCACCACCTCTTCCTAAACTCAAAGAAAACAGTCTCTATGACTTTCGGTACTGGGCAGAGGTTGGTAAGGCTCCCCTCCCCATCCACTTTTTACACCACTGATGGGACTGTATTAGATGACACTACCTGGGAGTTTGGTTAGACAGGCACTTAAACTTCTCGGTCCACATCGATGCCATTCAGAAGAAACTCCAGTCTAAACTAGGGGCCCTTTACAGCAACAGAAGTATCCCACTTCCGTCAAGGCGTGAACTGGTACAAAAAAATGATACTGCCAATATTCGACTACTGTGACATAGTATACGGTGCTGCCCCTCAATCCTCCTTATCCGGGCTGGATCCTCTCTTTAACTCCTTCTGCCGGTTTGCTTTAGATGTCCCTGCTTTGACCCACCACTGCACACACTACCGCTCTCTAAATTTTCCCACCCTTGCCAACAGGAGAACCCTGCATGCTGCCAAATTTATCTCAAAATTCGGGTTAGGTTTTCTCCCCTCTTACCTCTCCACCTCCTTATCTGCCCCTCACCCCTTCAAATACTCCCTCAGATCTGACGACGCACGGTCTCGGACTATACCTTACAGAAGCACTACGTCAGGCCAAATGGCCTTCTCCCATCGCCTACCTAAACTTTGGAACCAACTACCGACCCAAATCATCCACTCCTCTTCAGTCAGTTCTCTCTCAACATCCCTAACAAACTACCTAGTGACAAACTGCAACTGCACCTAGTCCCACTGGACCCCAGTCTCAGCTGCTGGTCTGTACCTCCTCTTTCCTCCAGCTGGGCCAAATAAGTCTCACCCATTCCAACCCCTCCTGCAACCTAGCACTTTCTGCACTTCTCCTGTACCACCCCCCTTCCTTAGTCTCTAATACTGCCCTTTCTGCCAAACTCCCTCTAAATATTCTATCTGGAAATGCTAATACTCATGATGGTTGTAATCTCGTACTCTGTCTTATGTACAGTTATCTATTACCCGATTTATGTATACTATCTGTATTATGTTAAGCTCCCACTCCCCTTCCCCCAGGACGTATCATGAGACAAGCATTTTGTTGCTCAGTGTAATTTTCCTGGTGAAACATTTCAATAAATAAATAAAAATAAAGCTCATTTACCCAAGAGGTATTTAAAAGTCTCCATCATATCTCCCCTCTCCCTTCTGGTTTCCAGTGAATAGTGCCTTGAGACACACTTCATAGGATCTGCCCTGCTGGCGCTGAATCATTTGTGTCACTCTGTGATACACTATTTCCAACTTATCCCTGTCCTTTCTGAGGCGAGGACTCTAGAAAGGGACGCAGTACTCCAGGTGAAGCCTCACAAGGGATCTGCATAGGGGAAGTACCTCTTTTCTTCTGATATCAATACCCCTTCCGATACATCCCAGCATCCTGTTAGCCTCACTACAGGCCTTGTTGCATTGGCTCCTTTGTTTAAGGAAGTTATGGATGATAGCACTACAGAATAGTAATGGGATCTAGGAATTAAGTCTCACCCCACCCATCCAGTACTCAGTCTTGGGGTTCCTTTTCCCTAGGTGCATTACCTTACACTTTTTGGCACTGAATTTTAACTACCAGACCTTTGACCACCCCTCCAATTTTGTTTTTTTAGGTCCCTCTGCATATCCCTTATTCCCTCATCACTATCCATCCTCCCACATAGTTTTGAGTCATTTGTGAAAATATACAGCTTGCCCTGGATGTTGAAAAGGACTAGACCTAGGACAGATCCCCATAGAGTCCCGCTCGTAACCTCCCTTTCCTCTGATTTAACCCCGTTGACCACCACCCTCTGCTGTCTCCTTCAGCCAACTAACACCCAGTTCTACTATGGTTTTAGCTGCACCCAGGTCTTCCATCTTTTTGAGCAACCTTTTGTGTGGTACCGAATCAAAAGCCTTGCTGAAGTCAAAGTACAGCGGATCCACAGTGTGGACCCTGTCTACTGCCATGGTCACTCATTGAAAGAAAAAAAAAAAAATTAGGTTCGTTTGACAAGACTTTCCCGCCCTCTTCCAGACCACCTCCATGCTATGTCCTTCTGGAGATGTGATCTCCAGAACTGGACATAGTACTCAAGGTGCAGTCTTATCAGTGATCTATACAGAGGCAACACCACCTTCCTCTTTCTGCTGGTGATTCACCTCCCTATACAACTCTGTATCCCACCAGCCTTCCCAACTGCCTTGTTAAACTGCCAACGACCTTTAGGTCATCAGGTATGATACCTCCCCCCCATTCCATCTCTTTCCTGCTTGGTAGTCGTCAATACCACTCCACCCATTTTGTACTCCGCCCTTGGGTTTATGTGCCATAAGTGCATTATTCTGCACTTTTTCGCACCGAAACCCAGCTATCATACCCTTGACCACTCCTCTTCTTTTATCAGGTCTTTGCTCACTCTTTCCACTCCCCGGGAGTGTCCACCCTATTGCAGATTTTGAAGTCATCCACAAAAGGTAGACCTTCCCTTCCAGCACCTCAGCCCTGAGACATCCCGCTCGTCACCCTCCCTTCCTTGGAGTGAATTTTTGTTTACCACCATCTTCTGCCACCTATCCCCTAACCAATTTTTTATTCAGTCTACCACCTCTGGACCCACTTCTAAGCTACCCAGTTTGCGTCAAAAGCCTTACTGAAATCTAGTTAGGCCACGTCCACCTCTCCACCCTGATCAAAATCCTTTCTCACCCAAAGAAATCTATCAGATTCGTCTGATGTGACCTTCCACCCCCTCTTCCCCCATGAATCCATGCTGCTTTGGGTCTTGTAACCCACTGGATTCAAGATATTCCACAGTCCTTTCCTTCAGCAGTGATTCCATTAACTTTTCCACCACCAATGTCAGGCTGACTGGCCTAGAACTGCCAGCCTCCTCCCTGCTACCACTTGTGTGTAGTGGGACTACATCCACCCTTCTCCAGTCCTCTGGGACTGGTCCAGTTTCCAGTGAGCTGCTAAACATAACTGCTGGAGGTGCAGCCACTATCTCCCTAAGTTCCCTCAATACTTTTGGTTGTACCCCATCTGATCTCACTGGTTTGTTCATCTTCAGATTAGCGAGTCCCTTCATGACACTCTCCTCCAAAAAAGGACTAGTGTCCACCTCTCTCCCTACAAAGCTTTTATTACTTTTTTGTGGCCCCTTCCCTTCTTCCTCTGTGAACCCTGAACAAAAGTATTTGTTCAGCATGTCTGCCTTTTCCTGGTCTCCCTCTGCACAGACCCCCCCTTCCCTTTTTAACCTTACAATTCCTCTTTTCACTTGCATGCCTAAAAAATGTTCTGTCCTCTCATTATCTCCTGGGCTATTCTCTCTTCAATTTGTGCCTTTGCACTCCTTACTGCTTTCCCCGTTTCCCCCGATACACCTCCCTATCCTCCTCCCTGTATACTACCCTTTTAGTTGTTACCTTTTCAAATCACCTCTTTTGAGAACCACTGCGGTCTTTTTCCCCTTGCTTTTGCTCACCTGTTTGACACAGAAGTTTGTTGTTTTTATTATGCTTCCTTTTAGCTTCACCCACTGTTCCTCCACCCCACCCAGGTCATATCCCCTTGGCAGGTCATCCCTGAGGTATTCACTCAACTTTATAAAATCTGCCCTCCTGAAGTCCAGGACCCTCGCCCTTGTGTGGTTCAAATACACAGCTGTTCTTATATTGAACCACACCACACGGTGATCACTGGTCCTCGGGTGGCCTCCCAACCGGACGTCTGCAATTCTTACTGTTCCTGTAAGTGACTGCCAAGGCCAGTATTGCCCCATGACGAGTGGGTTCACAGACTACTGTAGCTGTCTGAGCAACACCCCCTGCAGAGAGTCCAAGATGTCCTTGCTTCTAGCTGAAGCTGCTGGTGGGAGGCTCCAATCTACATCTGACAGGGTGAAGTCCCCCACCAGCAGAACCTCCGTTTTCTACCATCTTGCCAATGGCTTCCACCAGCACCTTTTCTAATTCCTGTGCTGGAGGTCTGTAGATCATTCCAGTGTAAATACTGGCTCCATTCTCCATCTCCAGGTGACCCACAGTACCTGTGCCTCCTCCAGTATTCCCTGCATCTCCGTCGCATTTATGCTTTCTCTCACATAAAGCACGACACCCCTTCACTTCCTTCCCACCTGGTCCTTCCTGAACAGCGTATAGCCTGGTATGGCCATGTCCCAGTCATTGTTTTCTGTTCACTATGACGGCCTCTAGGTCTGGAATCTTATTTCTTATACTTTTTAGCATTCACACATTACATGCATTAAAATCTTTACACCTACCTCTCTAAACTTTCACTCAGGGCTCCAGCTAACATTGGCATTCTACAGTAATGTACTTATTTTTTACATTAGTTAAGTAAAACATAAATTAAAGCTTTAAACCTGGAATAAAAAGCACCTTTTTAAGTATCTAGGAAGCATTTCCAAGGGTTGGTATGAGTACTGGCACTTATCAAAAAAATAAAGAGTATTACTTCAGCTTTGGTCAGTAAAACAGGCCAGTGCTCACCTTTTCTGGAGCACTGCTTTCACCTATTAAAACTTTCAAATGGCAGTCATTTCCCACTAAAAACTTCAACTGGGCTACAACTTAACAAATATAAATGTTTTCCCGTATCAAGCTCTCATTATACCTATACAGTGTACCAATACACAATTTTACGTCAATTTTATCTTCCTGTGTATCTTTGTTCAGCATGAAAATCCCCCTCCTTTTCTTACCCACTTACCAGGGAATTCTCTGATGCTTACCCTGCCACAGATAAAATTGAGGACCTGGCTCCATATCAGGCCTTCAGCTGTAAGTGTGTGTGTCTGTGTGGATTGAACATTCTGCCATCAGAATTATGCACAATTTTGAACTCTCACATTCTATATTAAACATTCCAGGTGCATGTATGGGGGGGTGGTGGTACTTCTTGTGTTCCATAGTAAACAATGATTCTATCTAATGAATGTCAGTAAAGACACAAAAACTACAGGAACGGAAAGGAAGGCAGGCCTCAAGTGTTTAAAAAAATCATCCTTGTAGTTCTTAAATGCACATGTACTGAACCAGGGAGGGAACGAGAGATGAGCAGGCTGAGGATAAAATTACATTCTGTGATACAAGCATTCTATTTCCAGCCGTACAAAACTATTAAATTTGGAACCATTACTTGGCGGATGCATCACTTCTTTATTTACTGCATTTTTATTTTTGTGTTTCAGTGTTTTTCATAGATGGCTCCATTTTATAAATCACAGTAAGGTACTCCAGAGTAAGGGTCGCTGTAAGACTTACCCTCTTCTTGTGTGGTTTAAGGCTTTCAGCTGTCTCTCGTGCCATACCACCAATGGCATGCTGTACCAATTTTTCATCCACATCGTTCCAGAAACATGTACCCCACACCCCTCGCAAATTATGTGGCCTCTCCTGAATTTTGCACCCTGTACCTCTCCTCAAACTGTACCCCACATACCTCAAATTTTGTGTATCCCACAGCACTCCCAAAGTATACTGTGAATATTGCACCTCTCAAAATTTATATCCTACACCCTCCCAAGATTTGACCCACAATCTTCATGTAATTTGCACTGCATACCCCTCATTATTTTGTACCCTGCAGCTTGCCCAAAATTCACACCCCATACTCTTCTCAAACCAGGGGATGAAAAATCCCGAAGTCCAAGGTCCAGGACCCATCTGAACAGTTGCAGGACTTAGTGCTGTAGCTCTGTTTGAGTCAGATAGACTTGTCTTGCTTTGCCGTGTTGTCGTGCATGTGCAGCTCTAAGACCCTCATCCTTCAATCTGTTCTCCTCCCCCGCCTGCCCAGAAGTGTGCGCGCACAGCAATTTTTTTTTTTTTTTTTTTTTTTTTTAATAACTTAGAATTCAGCACCTCATTATCCATGAACTGGGGGGGTTAGGAGACGTCTTCAACAACAGCTTAGTTATGCTAGTAACCGTGTGTGTGTGTGTGTGTGTTTGGGGATTGGGGCAGGTAGAAGATGTAATGCCTCACCAGCATGCACTGCAGGGAATGCAGGAACTGTGCCTGGTGATTGGAAGAAAAGCTCAGGCAAGCCACCGACATGGGGAGTTGCACTGAGGACTGGATCACATAATGGAACCATGGCTGCTTGCAGACAGTTATCGCGTAGGTGAAGTGCACATGTATATGAGGAGGAACAGGTGCCATTTCATTCACGCACTGGTGTGGAGGAGAGGCGGACATCTCTTTGTAGTACGATTTTTCTAACTGCATGTACACTGAAAATCCCAATTTAGTTTAAGCAGAAGGCAGGCAGGGTTCAGCTACTAAAGAGTCAGCGTAAAACAGGAGAAAGCCTTGATGTACCTCAGCACTGTTTAACCTGCCATTTTTGCTGTGACTTATAACTGAATAAATGTCTGTTAAAAGAATATTCTAGAGGGTTAGGCGCTGGCGCCTTAACTCGACCCACGGCGACCAGCCGGGTTCGGGGAGCGGACTCGGGTTGCTGCAGATCGGCAAGGGAGAGGATAAGGATAGAAGCATCCGTAGGACTGCTCTCCTATCCTAAGGTGGGTTTGGGATGGCCTCACTTGTAGCTTGGCCCCAGTGGAACTGGAGGCACTACAGTGATGCAAGGGAACTAAGCGAGAAATACCGCTCGCTTGGGCGCGGATGACGGCTCTCTGTCCCAGACACCTCCGGTGCCTTCCTTCTCTTCGGCAGCATCCCTGGGCCCTAATAAGTGTGTGCTGGGGCTGTCCTTCCCCCGGTGTCTTCCCCTTCAGAGAGGGACCCGCCCAGCGAAGGGATACGCCCGGGATATCCCAGGGACCGGCTGCAAATACGAGGAGTCAGAGAGGCTCAAGTAAGGACAGTGGGGCTTGAGGGGACTTCTGGAGCCTGAAGAAGTGGGGGTCACCGAGCACGATGGGGCGAACAAAGACAATACAAAAAAAAAAAAAAATATTACGTGTTGCCCATGGAGCAGACTGTGTGGTGTGCCTGACAGCAGCATAGAAGCTGCATAAACCCAGTGTCTGACTGCAGAGAATTTTAATAAAAAAAAAACACACAACAAAAAATGATGCAGTCACAAAGAGCAGCACTTCATGTCCGACTAGTCACTGGCAGCAGGAGGATTAAGCTGCACAAAAATAGGGATTCTCTTGAATAGGAAACAAACTTTGCTAAAAATATATTTTGCATACAAAATGTGTCAGAGAGGGACCCTGACAGTCTGACTAATATGGCAGCAGGGTAAGATGAATATGGGACTGCCTTAAAGAGAGAGAATCTCAATTAAAATAAACACACACACACACACACACACACACACACACACACACACCTATTTTATTTTTTTTCTCAGAGATAGGGACCCTGTGTGTCTGACTAGTCGGTGGCAGCAGGAGAGCTAAGCTGCACAATACAGGGGACTTTCTAGTCTTGAAAGGTAGAGAACTTTAATAGGAGAGGGACCGGATGTTTCTGACTTGTCACTGGCAGCAGGGTTAAGCTTGGATACAAAAACATATATGCTTTTCACAGAGGAACAGTCATGACTGACTAGTCACTAGCAGAGGCTTAAGCTACATAAAGGGACTCCGAAAGGAAGAGATCTATATATCAGAGGCAAAAAACTCAGTTTAATGCATCAGTTAGGGTTGTTCCACAGAAAAAAAAAAAAAAAAGCTAGGAAATTCAGGGTTAGGGGTGAAAGCCCCCCCTTGGACCTCCCCAGCCCACCCCCAACCAGCATCGGGGTGTGCGCTGGGGTCGTCGACCTAGCTCTCACCCCATTACACGTGTAAAGAAGCTGAGATATAGGGAGAACGGGTGAGAGTTAGACAGACGCACTCCCAACGCACACCCCGATGCCGTTGGGGTCCAGGGGCTTTCAACCCTAACCCCGAATTTCCCAGTGCCTTTTTGCTGTGTAACAACCCCTAACTGATGCCTTGCAAACTGAGATTTTGCCTCTAATTTCTTTTTTTTGAGAATGAGGATGATAAATAATGAAAGGAATGCAGTGGTAGTGCTGGGCCCTTTTGGCCCCACGCCCCATTATCGTGATGTCTTGTTACACAGTAACAGGAACTACAAAGCAAACGTAAGTGGCAACAGTAATTCACGTGGCAAAGCAAACGTAAATGGCAAAGCAAACATTAACAGAAACACAAGCTTAAAGTGACGCCGAACCAAACAGTTAACATAAAACGGAGACATCAAACAGAAGTGCATACAGAACGCAGCTCGTAACACACACATTCACAGTACCACAACTGTAAACGCAAATGGTAACACCACCACCCAAGTAAACAAGCATAACGAAACAGCAAAACCGTAACGCACACACTCACGGAACAACAGTTGTAAATGCAAATGGTTATGGTAACAGCAACAATAAAGTCAATAAAACAGAAACGAAGCGCATCTAACGCAAACTGTTACACATAAGGACATGGTACCGCAATAGTAAACATAAATGGCAACAGCAACAGTAAAGACAACAGAAACAGAAATGAGAGCGCATATGAAAATGCAAATCATTACGCACTACGGTGGCATAGAAGGAGCAGTGATTCGAATGGTAACAGAAGCACAACTGAACGCTAAGCTGTCACAGTAACAAAAGGCACACCTTCTTTTTCCCAAAACTGCATTGAAAAAACTAATTGAAAACAAAGAATGTATGCATTATAATTGACTTCAGAACAGAAAAGTACGACTTGGAATACTAAATTGCTTATATTTCAGGAACCATATGACGTAGGAAAAAATTAAAATTGTGTGTGAATTATTACTTTCCTGGCTATTTTCTGCTTAGCCCCAAGCATTTTTGACAGAAAGTCCATTATCTGGCACCGTTTCTGAGATCTCACGGCCCTGAAAAGACGACAGGCGCCATAATGTTATCCTATGGGACAAATCAACCGGAGTGCTGTCACTTTGCCACCCTGTAATATTTTTCTCAAACCACAAAAGGCACATTTGTAGGATGTTGGCTTTCTTCCTCAAATTTCAGCCCAAAAGACCAAACCGTTATTTTCCAGCAGAGCGACAAAGAATTCCTGTAATATGGCGGACGCCGTAATGTTATCCTATGGAAAAAAGCACCAACTTGAAAACCGTAACTTTGCCGCTCTGTAACATTTTTGACCAATCCACTAAAAGGTACATCTGTGGGATGTTGCCTTTCTTCCTCCAAATTTCAAGTAAAAGTTCAAACCATTTCTGAGATATTCAATGTCAAAGATTGTAACGCTCATTATCTATTCCATTATAAGAAATCTGGCCATCTTGTCCCATTTTGCAATCAAAGAATCTCACGATCAAAGAATTTGCAAGTTCACAAACAAAGAATAAAAAATGTAATAATTAAAAAATAAAAGCAATACATGATAAACCACCGCCATGGTTTAACAGAGCGAAGCCCCGAGTAAAACCCATCCTCATTTGACTTCCTAGAGACACCCTAGGCTAAGAAAATTGAATTTTAAATTGGGCCATCTTGTCCTCGCTCACGACGCAAGATCGCGGTCAAAGAATCTCACGATCAAAGAATTTGAAGCCTCACGATCAACGAATTTGCAGGCTCACGATCAAAGAATTAAAAAGGATGGACGCGATTTATTCACTGATTTGAACCAAACCAAGGTTCGACAGAATGGACCCTCCTGAGCAAAACAAGCCCTCATTTGTGTCCCTAGCCCACCCCTGAGCCAAGATACTAGTGTTTTAAGTCACGATGCAAGATTGCGATCAAAGAATCTCACGATCAAAGATTTGCAGGCTCGCGATCAAAGATCGGAAGCGAGCCACAATTAAGATTTTAAAAGCTTATAACTATTTTTTGACGATTTGGATGGAACCAAAGCCATGGCTTGATAGATCACGGTCCCTGAGTAAAACCCATCGAGTTTTACTTCAGAAGTGACCCTGAGCAGAGATATTTGTGTTTGTGTGATTGAAAACTGAAAACAAGATGGCGGACCTCGCAGTCAAAGAATTTTGAAAATTCCTCAAGAACAAAGATTCTTGAACCGCGAGGCTGCAAATTCTTTGATCGTCAGGCGAGACCAGATGGCCAGAACCCCAATTCTTTAACCACAAGATATACATATAAATTTTCCCATTGACTTATAATAGGAACTTAAAAGTGCCATAACTTTTGAATGCCTTAATATTTTTTCATCAAACAAAAAGCAGCATGTTCAGCCACGAAAGCTCTTTCAAACAAGCCATATATCAAAGTGGCACACCACACTAGCAGCTGTGCAGAATCACATTAAAACGCAAAATTTGCCTTCAAAAATGGATAATTTTGCATTTTCAGACGCTTTACATGAAACCAGCACTCAGACACAAGCGTAATTTGCAAATCGAGAGATCTAGTGCGCCCCAACGCGTGTACCACATTTCAGGCAAATCAATTGAACGGGTCCACAGTTATTAATGTCCAAACTTTTGACTTTAGCATGTAAGTGGCCGCTCAACCCTAACTATAGTGGCGTAACCGCGCCACTATTTTATATATACAGATTAAAAAACAAAAACTTATTTGGTCACAGAAAGGGAACATGTGTGACTGGGAGTAGGGTTAAGCTGCGTAAGGAGACTCTCTTGAAAAGGGAGAGAATGTTTACAAAAAAAAAAAAAAAGTACAAATGTTTGGTTTACAGAGGGGGAAAAAAAAAAAAAACAGTGCTACTTACCGATGCCTGCCACGGGCTTATGGAACAAAAAAGAACATAAGTCCTGGACTTACATCCTCACAAAAAAAAAAAAAATTTTTTCAGCCCTGCAAACTTTGCTCACCATACAACACTACAAATTTGCACTCTGTACCCATCCCAAATTCTGAGTTGCATATACCCCTCCTGAATTTTGAGCACCACACCCCTAATGAAATTTGTACACAACACCCTCTCAAAAATGTTGAACTGTCCTCTCCATAAATTTGTGACTTGTGCACCTCCTGAAATTTGTACCCCATAATCCTCCTGAGTTTTGAACCCCTCATTCTGCCCAAAATCTGCACCCCTTCTAGACTGACAAGCATCACTCTGAAAAGTTGTGCTCTGCACCCTTCCCAATTTTGCATCTTGCACCCCTACCCTCAAAATATGCACTGTATCCTGCCTAAACTGTGTGCCGTGCCCATCTCCAAAATGGTGTGCTTCACATCCCATCCAAAATATGCCCAACACGTCTCCCAAAATGCATATAAAACACCCATTCCAAAATCTGCTCACAGTACTCAGTATAAAATTTGAACACTAAACCCTTTACAAAATGTGCACATTGTATCCCATTTAAAATATGCACCCTGTACCACTTCCAAAATTCATAAACTGCTAGGAGTGGACTCTAACAGTGGCCCAATGGCCCGTAATTATTACCTTGAGCAAGAAGATTGTCTCCAGTACTGACTTGCTTAGCCAGAATTATAGGCTCCAGTGGGACAGGAGTGGAGGTCATCTAGTGCACATGAAGTTGTATACACTCAATAAGTGATGTGTCCTAATCCATGGAATGACAGCTGTATCTAAAGCAATGACTGGACACCAGTAGTTGTCGGAGGCTGACTAAGGATCTGGGACTTCTCTGACCTCCCAGATTGACTGGTAAGAAGCAGAGAAACAATTCACACTGAAATGTGCAGCGAGAATATCCGGGACTGGGAAGGGAGAAGCCAGAGAGGGAGAGGGGGGCAGCAAGGTCAGCTCCCAGGGTGGGGGCTGACCAAACAAGCAGACACGAAAGACAGTTAGGCCTATTCTGCTGGCATTTTAGTATGTTAGTATGAAATAAAGATCACGTAACCATTTGGCTAGCCAGGGTGCCAAGTGACCTGGCTGGTGGGGCCTAAGGAAGGAAGAAAGCTATGTGTGCCAATTGCAGGCTAGTAATTTTGACATAGAATGGCACTGTATCACACACCACTACAAACTTCTAACCATTCTACCAGGAAAGAGATACTGAGCTGATAACTTAATTCCAGATGCATCGGGAGGGGATTGAATTTAGAACAAGATAAGAAAAAAATAGTACAGTTATTTACAGCACTACAAAACTAATAGTCTATCGGAATAGAGTACCTCTAAAGGAGCATAATCTTAGACACTGCAAGGCCCGAGTTACACAATTCCTCAACAAAAATAAACGGTAGAAAAAACAATTCTCCCAAGGCCTCTATGCTGCTACCCCTTCAGTGGTACAGCTGAAACTGAGATAACTGCTGTCTGTATTCACACTGTTCATGGCCCTAAGGTTATATATGCTGATGATTAAAGCTTTAAAGGGAAATGTCTGTGTCTGTATGCCCCACAACTCAGTGTGGGGCACCCCAATTAGCTTTTTTTTTTTGCCCACTGTTAAAAAAATTTGGGTACCTGCTTCCTCAAGTAATTAAAGGCTTACACTACATGCCCCGTGGCTGCTCCCCGCTCAGACGTCAGTCACAGGCAGTTATGGGATATGCCGCTAGAGGCGCTACATTCAAAATGTCAGCAAGAGGGACGGCAGGATCAACCTACAAAATTACTACAACGTTACTATATTAGTAGTAAAATAACATTTTTCATAAAAATCCATCATTTATGGACTTCCACACCTGCCATTTTGAAAGTCATCTAATTTTTGGTTTCACATCTGAAAGTCGATAACTTCCTCCCCCTTTATTTTGGAAGTTTTTGCCTTACTTGCCTTATTTTTAGAAATCAAATACTCCCAAATGGAGCCGAATCCCCCTTCTAGTGTCCCATGCTCCCTTGAAACAAACAAAACAAACAAAAAAAAAAAAACACACAACACAATGATTGGTGCAGAACTCAGGAAGAGGTGCATACACTGCAAAGCCCAACACCAAAAACTAAAGTAGAGCACACAAAAGAAAAATATATAGTAACAACGTTGACAAAAATGTAGCTGGTTTAATAGGTAGACAATCAAAATGCAAACACCCCACCACTTTGTAGTGCACTACTACTCCATCAGTAAGCATGCTCTCTTGAAACCAGTCACCATCTGGGTACTCATCACCGCCCATATGTTTAATTCCATAAGTCTTCCAAGCAAGCAGTTACAATTAAACAGCAATTAAGATTTCAGAATTCTCAAGACCACTGCCGATTCCAGCTGCTCCCCAAAATAGTAGTATACAATTTCCATGTCATCCTTGGACATAATGATGCTGTGTGTTTTATTTAGGTAAGTCCAGCTGAAAGAAACATCTCCTTTCAGTAGGGTCCTGATTCTACCCACTTCCATGGATGCATGGCCTTGGAACTAGACTTGCTCACGGTAACTACAGGGGCTGAAATTAAGAGTCTGAAGCCATTAACCAGCCAGGCTAGTGACTAAGGAAATCAAACTTGGACCAAGACATTGACTGGCCCAAAAATCTTATTTATTTAAATGTTACCTTCTCAAATACAAACAAAATAAAGGGACAGTTAAATAGAAATGTCACTGGCCCAATACAAAATGACAGTGTTTTGTCATTTCAACCTCTGATAATGATCACAAGTTCATTTCTTTTCTCAGTTATACCATATCTTCCATTCATAAAACTATTGCTTTTGTATACTTCAAGTTGTAAGTATCAAATTATTTGTTCATAACCTGTTTAGCAATATGCAACAACGTAATTGTCAATATGGTTTGAAAAAAATTAAAAGGTAAAAAACAAATACTGTAATTTTACTGCACAACACTTACAAAGCAGTGAACCAGCCTCTTGAACAAATGAGTGGAACTTTCAGAGACTAGGAAACAGACTGCAGGAAACACTTGGCCTCCTGGCCTTTTCTGAAGTTCTCCTGTATGGAGTGGGAGGTGGGGAGGGAAAGGTGATAGGGGAATTAAACGGATGGTTAAAGGATGGTGTCAGAAGAAAGGGTAGCATTTGTGGGACACTGGGGAGGACTTCTGGGACAGGCAGCTCTTCAAAGGTGACAGCCTTCACCTGACTAGAGAGGGGACAGCGCACTGGGGCAGAAGTTTGCTGTCTATATTAGAGTGATAAAGCGACTCTGGGGGACACTGAGGTTAGTAGAACCACAGTAAATGGAGTGAAGGACAGGGAACCTAGCTAGTGCTCCCATTATACTGGGGACTGGTAGCAGTAAGGTGGGTATAAATAAGGTTAAGGCTCAAAAAGGAGTAGTGGAAGAGGCAAGGGGTGGGGGAGGTTCTCAGGGTCTGCAAGCAACAGGAAAAATAAGAAGGTAAGGAGAATGGAAAAGAATGTGGGTGTAGGATTACAAAACAGCAAAAGAAGATCCACAACTAGATTTTGGGGGTCCGCTTTAATGCAAGGCACCTGGGTTATAAAATTAGTGAGCTCCAGGAATTGGTAGCAAACACTGAGGCACACCTCGTATCCATCACAGAAACCTGGAACACACAGAATAATGGACTGGAACTTGTCAGTCTCAGGTCAGACAGGATAGCTAAAGGGGGTAGGGGGTGTAACCCTATATGTCAGGGAGAACACAGAGGCTTTAGAGGACAGACACATCAGGGGAAGCAAAGGGGAAACAGAGTTGCTTTGAGTTCACCTCACGATGCCCTTCGGCAACAACAACAAAAATTTACAGGGGAAGACCTGGCAAGGTGAGTGAAGGGGTGGCAGTGATGAGTGACCTGAACTTGCTGGATAGCGACTGGAACATTCTAGCAGCCAGGTGCACTAGAAACCAGGCCTTGTTACATACAATGCAGGACTGCATGCTGCTGCAGCTGATTAAAGAACCCACTGGACAGGAGGCCATTTTCAATTCGGTGCTCACCAACTCAGAGGTGGTGGGTGGAGTGAGGGTAGGGGTTGCCAAGCTCAGCGACCAAAACTCCATTAGGTTTGCACTGGCCCTTGAGCTACAATGTCTCTATCAAAAACTAAGCCCTAGATTTCAAAAGGGAAGACTTCAACTGGATGAGGGAGCTGGTCTGAGACAAACTGACCAGGGTGGACAGCACTGGAGGCGCAGAGAAAAGACTGGGGGAGGGCAATCAAGGGGGCCATTACTGAGGCAACAAAGTCATGCATGAGAATTGTTACAAAATGAAAACAGGCACAGGACGCCAATATGGTTTTCAGAAAAAAGGGTTAGAGAAGCAGTGAGGGCCAAGAAAAAGGAATTCAACAGGTACAAGGAAAAGTAGGGAGAGAAATACTGGAGAAGAGTACCAAATAAATACAAGGGAAGCAAAGAGGATGGTCAGGGAGGCAAAGAGACACAGAGCTGCCTACTGCGGAGGGGTCATGGATGGGGGAACAAAACGATTATTCAGCTATACTGAGGAAAAGAGAAAGAAGGGAAGGGATGTTGTTAGGGTACTAAAGGAAGATGAGTAAAAGCAGCCATACTTCTGCTCTATCTTCACAAAGTATGACAACAGTCCCCTGCCTGAAACTGACACCAAGACGTCCATCAGAGGCATTCCCAAAATGAAGCAGCCAGTATTTACCACAGAAAGGGTCCAGAAGGGGCTTGAAGCCGTAAAGGCAGATAAAGCAGTCAAGGTCGGATATGCTGCACCCAAGGATGCTCAAGGATATCAAGTCCAACTTTATTTGCAGGAAAACTCCACTGAGCACGCTCATTTACAAGGAGGTCCTGGTAGGACAACTTGGTGCAGAGAGTGTTGAAACAGGTAAACAATGTACAGTAGGAGGCAAATTATGGCTAAATTGCATACATTTCAGGAACTACGCTTACAGGCAGGAAGGGAGAAACATGAAAGAAGTTTACATTCAAGTGCTTTATGAGACCACAACGGTTTCTCCACTAGGAGGGCTACTAGGTTGTTTGGTAGTGGCAAATTTCCATAAGTGCTTTGTTGGCCGGGGTTTTAAATACGTTTAAGGAGACTGGTTCAGGGAGTTTTAGTGTGGCTTGTAGTTTCTTCCAGGTGGACTGGAATAAATGGCTAAAACACAGCTTTACCATTAAGTATGTGGAATTTGGGTACTTTTAGTAGTATGAAAGCATTTTTCTAAGGGCATAGGAACTACAACAATGAAAAAGGGAGGAGATATAGGAAGGGACTTTTTCTAAAATGTTTTAAGAGCCCAAATACTAAAGTGTAGCGTCCTTCTTGCGGCCAAAAGCCCAGCCTACGGCAGCGTAAAGGGCACAATCGTGGGTTATGTAGGGTGCATTAACTATAAAGCAGATTGTGTGGTGAAACAGGATATCAAGCTTATAAAGGCTGGTTACTGTGCTACTATTTTAAATGTAATCCGTGTAGTCGAGTAAGGGCAGAAAGGTGGCTTGAACCAGCCTTTTCCTAATATCTAAGGGGAAAAAGGGATTTGTTTATGTGGGGAGTCTTATTTTCAGTTTCCTAGTGAGGGATTCAATGTGGTATCATGAAGGATAGTTTGTCTCTACACCCTACCACTAGGTATTTTGAATTGATCAACTGACTAGTGAGTCTCCTAATAAGGTTAGTATAGGCGCCGGTGTAGCCTGTCCACGTAGAGAACTTGGGGGATGCAGGGGTAATAAAAAAGTACATCATTTGTTTTCTTGGCGTTTAATAATAGTTTTGATCTCAGCAGGTTTCACTCCAACTGACTAAAATCAGACTGTAGTTCTGTGACAACATCTGACAATAAGGGTTTGGATGTATGAGATGGGGGTGGGAGGACAGGAGCTAATTTGGGTTGAAAATTGGCTTTCAGGGTGTTTACAGAGAGTAAGAATTGGGTGGGATACTCTCCTCCCCAGGAAGGTAATCAGTGGGGTCCCTCAAGGTTCAGTATTGGGGCCAATCTTGTTCAATGCCTACGTCTCGGATATAGGGAGGGGCTAAGGAATAGGTTGAGTCTGTTTGCGGACGATTCAAAATTGGGAGCACTGGTGGATTGTGAAGAAGCGAGGGTGACAGTCCAGGGGGATCTGGATATCCTGGAGGGGTGGTCAAGGAGGCAGGGACTGAAACTGAATGCTGGGAAATGTAAGGTACTTTATTGGGGGGTCAAAATCTGGGCCTTGTATACACCGGGGCTAACACTGCAAGCCACACTGGGCGAAAGGGATTTAGGGTGGTGGTAGATGTCAAATGAATAACTCTGAAAATTGTAGAAGAACTGCAGCCAAAGCAAACAGGATACTGGGCTGCATAGCCAGGGGAATTACGTCCAGAAGGAGGGAGGTGATCCTCCCTCTATATAATGCCTTGGTCAGGCCGCAGCTCGAGTACTGTGTACAGTTCTGGGGACCCCATCTGAAGAAGGACATAGGGCTGCTGGAGAGGGTTCAGAGGAGAGCAACCAGGATGATTCAGGGCACGGAGGGGAGGCCTTATGAGGAGAAACTGGAAGAGCTTGGGCTTTACTCACTGGAGGAGAGGAGGGATAGGGGAGACATGATAGAGGTTTTCAAGTATGTAAAAGGAATAACTGGGAGTGAAGCCAAGGAGCTGTTTAGGCTAAAGAAGGGGGGAATAACCAGGGGCCATGAGTGGAAATGGGGGGGGAATTATAGGGGGAGCGTAGGAAGCATTTTTTTTTCCACTGAGAGGGTGGTGGAACCGTGGAATGCGCTACCCAGGAGGCTGTTGGAGGAGAGCACAGTGGAAGGCTTCAAGAAGGAGTGGGACAGGTACAAGGGGAAACTGAAATCAAAGAAGACCCTCTTGGGGGATGGTAAGGTGAGCAGCCACTAGGTTGCTGGCTTTCGAGCAGACACTGAAAGACCATTTGGCCTATTCTGCTGGCTTTTAGTATGTTAGTATAAAGGACATGTACAAGGGGAATTGGCTGACCCCGTAGTAGTTCTACTCAATGGCTCAATTCAGACAGGGGTGATTCTGGAAGACTGGAGGATAGCAGATGTAGTCCTGCTACATTTGGGGCGGAGAGCAACCAGGGAGTTGCAGACCTGTCAGCCTTACCTCTGTAGTAGGTAAACTAATGGAATTACTGATCAAAGAGGACCGTGTGAACTACCTAGACAGCAGTGGTCTACAGGATAGCAAAAAGCATGGGCAGGGGTCAAAATCAGCCCGGCCCACTAGCCAAATGCTGGTAGATTTTGCATCAGGCTAGTAAGATTTTCCTTTAACTAGCCCTGTGGGCTAGCACTAGAGGAGGTAATACTTCATTAAGTACAGTGGCTGGGCCAATGGAAAAGTCTGTGGGACTAACTGATTTTTCTAGTCACTAGCCCTGTTGGCTAGTGGCTGCAACATTTAATTTCGACCCATGATGGGTCTGTGTCAAGGAGGTCTTATCAGACCAACCTAGTTTTAGTAGATTATGGCCATGCTGTGGAGCTACTCTACTTTGATTTCAGCAAGGCTTTCGACTCAGTGCCACACAGAAGGTTGCTGAAGAAGATGGAGGACCTGTGCATTGCAGCTTGAGAGACTGGTTGAAGGCGACAGCACAGAGTGGTGGTAAACGTGGTCAAACTGTAAGAGAGGGAGGTCACTAGCGGGATGCCACAGGACTCCTGTCCTGGGTTCAGTCCTCTCTAATATTTATCAGCGACACTGGAGAGGGCATCCGGAGCGAATTGCGTCTCTTCACAGAAAGCTCTGCAGTAAGGCAGATAGTGACGAAGAGGATCAGGGAGATGCAGAAGGATCCACCATGGCTACAAAGGTGGTCTAAGGTTTGGCAGTTGATTCTGAAAACCCAAAAATTCAATGTTTTGCATGGTGGTGGGGGGACAGAGTACCGGATGGGCGGGGTTAAACTGAGCACCATGGCAGAGGAAAACGACCAGGGAAACGTCATTAGTGATGCCCTTAAACAATCAAGTCAGTGTAACATGGCGTACAATAAGGCTAAAGGATACTGGGGTGTACAGAAAGGGTACTGACAGCAGGAAAAAGGAAGTACTACTACCTCTATATAGATAACAGGTAAGCCGCACCTGCACCTGGAATACTGTACTCAGTTTTAGAGTCCTCACCTAAGGAAGGACGGGGAGAGGCTGGAGACGGTGCAACGTAGGGTAACCAAGATGATTTAGGGTTAGCAGGATATATCTTACGATGGTAGTCTCAAGGCACTAAACAAGTTTACTGGAAACCAGATGAGATGGCTGGGGGGGGGGGGGTGTTATGCTAGAAATCTTCAAGTTCCTCCTCTAGGGAACTAACAAGGTGAACTGTGGGGAACTATTCAGTATGAATACAACTTCAAAACAGCCAATGTCAAATAGGAAACTGGTGGAGGGAAAGTTTGAGAGGGATGGGAGGGCGTTCTATTTTACCAAAAGTGTGGCGGAGCCATGGAATACTTTGCTAGAGGAGGTTGTGGGTGCCAAGATCATAAACAGTTTCAAGTATGGCTGGGACAGAAGAGCAGCGGGGTGGAACAGGAGGGATAAAACCCTGCATGGACAACAGATCCCAAGGCAGATAGGGAACTTTGGGGCAGACTACATGGACCTGTGGTATTTTTCTAACATCAGTTTCTATTTTTCTAAGTGACAAACTGCTGTCAGCTGTTATCAGCATTGTGCCTTTTGTCTATTAACAACTGATTCATATTATAGAAATTACTGCACCTGTCAAGACAGCCGAAGGAAAATGTATGCAAATATTAAACGCGCTAGAAAGGCAGTCACTTTTTTCTATAACATTTTCAATTAAGGTTTTAAATAAGATAGTTTTTTTCTCAATATACAGTTACATTCGTATAACCATAAGTAGTTTACTATACAGGAGGTGGCCATTCAGACCTCCTTGTATGTGCCACAGTCAGTCCCATCACAGGTCTCCTTTACATGCCTCCCAAACGTAAAACCGTCAACCCTGGTAAATGCAGGCTGGATCTTCAGCAGGCTGTCTATATTGAGGAGAACAAAAGCTTAGTGCAGTATTGCAACCAAGGTTTAACTGCCTTTTTTTTTTTTTTTTGTTTAGCATTACAATAACTCAGGGACTGCATTAACCCCCGCGAAAGCAACTACATGACAATGTTCAGGAATTTGAATCATACAAATAAAAGCAGTGCTCCAGCACTGACCCTATACATTGAAAGGTGCACCTGTATGGCTAGCCAGTCTCGCACAGCTGCAGCATAATGCTCGCAACCCCTGCAACCCGAATTTGGAACAAGCTCAGGTCATCTGGGCTGGTCAGGGGAGGAGGCTTAAATGTCCAGGGGACGTTCTCCTTCTACAGGGAGAGAGAGAAGCCAACTCTGCAGCTATACTGCCACCTGCGTGACCATAGGTGGCAGTGCAGCCAGAGAAGCTAGTGGGAGGGAGGACGTTGGCTAGTTCTGCATCATGCATGCTTGTATGCATGCGCGCGCATCCCTGCCACCGATATCCTGAAGGGTAATGGGAGAAAATGCAGATAACCCTGACCAGCTAGATGACACCAATCGCTTGCAGGCCCCACACCTGGCTACGCAGTCACCACTTCCTACAACCTAGTCTGTTCTGCGACAGAACACAGGAAAAGCTCTGGAGGAACGCAATAAGCTAAAGTAAGTCCTGGGGGACGCCAGCGTGGCAGGGCTGGAGCGACTGAGCATATGAGGGCCGGCCAGAGAACAGGAAAAAGAGAGGGGGGGACATTAACGAAAGATGCACCTGCACTGTTAGCAGAAATGTAATATACAGACACTCCAACAAACTTCCGACCCCCCCCATCATTTAAAGCAGAGCAAAGTGACCCCATTTTAGAAGTGCAAATGTGGCCCTGATATTCAATAGCATTAAAATGAGGTTTTCTTTCTGCTCGGGGTAGTGTAGTCTAGACATTAAAGTACAGGGCTGTGAACTTAAAGAGAGTCAGGTTTGAATCCTTCACCACCACTTACTGTGTGACCTTCAATAAGACACAACCTCCCTCTCTGTGCGTCAGCTTTTGTTTCCTTCCATTAACTAAACTTAGAGCAGCAGTGCTAGTTAACAGCATTTTAAAATAATCTACTTGGCAATAAAAACATAGAAATATAGAGGATATGGTATGTGTGAGCGTGTCATATGGTTATCCTCTTCATGAGAGGTCACATAACTCGAATGACGATAAAAAAAACGTTCACACATAACATGTCTGGCTTATACAAGTGTGATGGCAAAACAACCCAGATCAGCGAGGTATTTGTCGTTTTTCATTTGTTCAGCACGAGTGACAGTTTTTTGCAGTTCAGTGTTACTCGTACCTTTGGGCTAGGATTCTGACAGATCAAATAAAAACACATATGGGCATAAAATTAGATCCGGTTTATTCCTCAGTTGGTCCATGATTATGACAAACCGGAGTGTGGAGATAGCTAGTGAGACGAACTTGATTCAAAGATATTATTGCTATCTTATGAGTCAAGTTCGTCATCAAATGGGATAGTGCTTTTATTTGGGTGGTTCTGCCATCACGCTCATTGTATTAAGCAATAAAGCATGACCAGGGGTTAGATTAACAGTCTGTTAATCACCCCTAGGGGTGTAATGTGGCACGAGGTGCAGCCGAGTGCCATACTGCCCCTAGGGGGTGATTAACTGACTGTTAATCTAACTCCTGGGAGTGCCTTATTGCTATTATAAAATATTGTTCCAAAAGAAGAGAATTAAAAGAATACTTTTTGAATGTTTTCCTCATTTAGAGGAAGATTTTTAATAAAATAGTTCTTCCACCAACAGTTTAAGAATGCTGGTTCAAAATCAGAATGCATCATTCCAGTCATTCAGCAGTGCTAAAAGATAGAATGCTGCCAGGAAGAATCCATGTGTCATTGTGATCAGGCTGTACATGGCATTACAAAACGGCAATAATCAATTCTTAAACCTGATTGGCTGAGACAGGCTCCAAAAGCTGGGCATTTATTTTTCAATAGATGCCCAGCTAGAAAATAAGAGCCAGTCCAAGTGCATCTTCACAGAGTTACATTCTCAGATGGACCATTTTCTAAGCACAATAATACCCTCCAGGGTGGGCATTATTGGGAAATACCAGACCTTCCAGGGGCTATAAGGCCCTCCCGCCTGTGGCATCGGGCCTCATTACGCCCCTGGGCGGTCCGGTATTTCCCAATAATGCCCACCCTGGAGGGTATTATTGCTTACGTATAACATGGATTAATGTAAGACTGCTGGAATCCTAACAGCTAGTCAGATTGCAGCATTTCTGAGAACCTTTTTATAATTAATATTAATATGTCCATTTCCACTTCAGTTTCTTTTAATTCCTGATGTAAGACACAGTTTTTGAAAGTACTGGTTCCATCGCCAGGTCCACCATCGTGGTCAGAAGTAGATCAGGCTAGCACTGTGGGTCACCGGAGACATGTGGCAGCAACGCTCGAATAGAACTGCATTATGAAGCTAGTGAGTGTCGCTGAAAAGTGGCTGCAAAGGGCTGCCACTTTTACTGTACAGCCACTCAAAATTACAAAACTTATTAACAACGTTCTTAAGAACAGCAGTGAAAACTGAACCACTGCAGGATTTAAAAAGGTCTGGAATACAGTACTGTAAAAAAAAAAAAAAAAAAAAAGGTTGGATAGTCGGCCGGCTGGCGCGAGGGACAGGTACCAAGCCTCACCGCGCCGACAATCCGGGTTCAGGAACGGATCCAGATGTCGGAAGGGCCAGCCGGGGGAGAAAGATTGAGCCCCCCATGACTCTCCTTCTCTTGGGGGGGGGGTGTACAGCAGTGCCAGTGCACTGGAGGGCGGGGTGGACACTGGTCATCATTGCACGTCCACGCCCCCATATAGGGGAAAAAACTGCAGCCGGGCCAGCCTCCATGAAGCTTCATCTCTGGCTTCAATCAGCCTCCTAGCCGGTTCTCCCAAGATAGTCACTAGGATAGCGGCGCCTATGAGGAGAGGGTGCTGTGACCCCACCTCCTGGGGGGCAAGTCAGGGGTACTGGGGAGAGCGCAGGCGATGCAGGAGGTGGCAGCCTGGAGGTCTGTGAGCGAGGCGGATGGCTGCAGCAAATACAACAAAATAAAAAATTAAATAAAAAAAGTTGGATGACATCTTTTGCTGGCTAATTAGTACTGCTGCTTTAACCTCCCTGTGTGCGCTGCATGCCTTATGGTTGCTGCAACTGTTCATATGCCTTTAAAGTGCTTTGGTATCCAGTATGTATAAAAAGGTGTTGTGTATGAAAACATGCCTTTCAGGGTTGTTTGTTTGCACCTTGTATTCCTACTTTTCAAGCTGCATGTATCTGCACACATAGATCTCTTGGTTCCTTTACTGAATTAAAAATCTTAGTATTTAAGGTATATTTCTAGTAAACAATAAGCCACGACAGGGTGTGTGTTAGACACTTTAACATAAGGCTAGGAGGCATAGTGAGGCATGAGGCCATCGGCCAAGTGCGTCCAGTCTCCTAGCCTTGTGTTAAAGTGTCTAACGCACACACTGGAGTGGCTTATTTCGCTCATGAAATGGCCACCTGTAGTGCAACTGCATTTAGTAAGTAAAATTCCCAATTTTAAGTAGGATAAAACATGTATGTTTGTGTCACTTTTAATAAAATAGTTCCTCTGCCTAAGTGTGTTATTTTTTTTTTGTTTGTTTTTTTGACTGAAAGAATTTTGTCTTACAAAAGGTTTCTATAGTTTAGATCTTGTTGTCATGGCAGTATCCGCCCCCAAAATGCTGTGTGGAGACAACCAAGATGAAAATGGCCTTTTTTTTGTTTTATTAATTATTTGTATTATGTGTTGCTGTTTCACTGGTGCACAGGCAAAGAAGTTGATTCTGAATGAGTGGGTGGGCTGAGACCTCGCAAAGAAGTGGATTCTGAATGAGCAGGAGGGTTGGGAGACAGAGCATGGCTGTATGTTTCTTTTTTTTCCCTGTTTACTACATATTGCACTCACAAGGAGATAGGCAGACGGAATTAAAACAGAAACATTCAAGAGCAAGCGGGCGGGCTGGGAGAGATTGCGGCTGTTTTAGTTGCTTTTTTTTTTTTTTTTTAATACATGCTGCATCCATGAGGACACATGCAGATGAATTTAAAACAGAGAAATTTTGAAAGACTGAGGTGAAGTGAACAGGAGGTCAGAGGTACTTATTTTTATTTTTTACAGTTAGGCTAGCACCACTTCTGGCATAAACAAGATGGCTGCGTTTTGTTTTCTTAAGGTTCTGAGTGGGCATCACCTAGATCCAATGCCCAAATGGCACTGCTGGTCCTTTTTCATGTGCATCAGAATGAATATCACATCCCTACTAGCCGATCACAGCTCCTATTTTATGATGCCCATTTCATAATTCTTGTTCACAAAATATTACTTCACATGTTTCTGTTCAAATCCATCTGCCACGTGTCTGCCCACCACTCTAGCCTATCGATGTCCTCCTGTAGCCCTCTACAATCATCCAACTGTATCTCCTCGGTCTGATCTGGTCAGCAAACTTCTTTGTCATAGCACCACCTCAGTATTCTGTCCCCATCCTCAACCTAAGAAGTTCAGATCATCACGGACTCTGCGGAAGTCACTTCTACCTTTCTCAACTTCTTTGCCATTTGTACCATTTAGTTTTGCCACTCCCCTACCACTCCATCCACCAACTTAGCAACCCTACTTGCCCTCGATCCTCTCAAAGGCACAAAGGGCACAGCCCAGGCCAGACAAGCTTCACCCCAAGCTCCTCTATCTGCTGCTGCTATGGTGCCCCCTATTACTGGACTCCTAAATCTCTCTTGCCTTTTAGGGACAGTTCCGGATACCTGAAAGAGAGCTACAGATACCCCCTCCATCACAGGGAACTACCACCCTATCTCCCTCCAGCCTACCCAAACTCCAGGAACAGCTTACTTGTTCCTAACTCACCTCGTTTTTGTACTTCTCCTCCTCCTTCCTTAACCATTCCAGCCTGGCTTTAGGAAATCCCATTCCACTGTACCCTCCTCCTCAGGCTCACTCACATCATCCTGAAGGGGATGATCAGAGCTTGATTACCTCTGCCATTTTTGTCAGTCTGGCCAAAGCCACCAGCACAGTTGCTCACACCATTCTCCTGGACAAGCACATGGGTGCTGGTCTATCTAACCTCTCGGGTAAATGGTTTAGCTCCTACTATTTTTTTTCTATCAAGCTTCTTCTCCCCTGCTGGTTCATTTAGTCCTCATTCAGTCCGATCCTTAGCCCAATCATCCACCTTCCCCAGGACATATCCCCCAGCTTTTACCCTCATGACAAAACCCTCTTGATGGGGTCCTGGGGGTAGGCCCGTATCCATGGGAGGCAAGATGCTGAGGTTACTTGGTCAGTGGTGTCAGGCCTGAGAGGGTCTGGCCTAATCCAACATGAGCGAGTGTTTCCCTCCCTGGAGCTCCTACATGCATGCTCCTGCAGGTACAAGGCATGTCTGCATCCATCAGAAGCTTCCCCTGTGTTGCAGCTCCGCAGTGCACCGACACTGCCTACACTGGGTATCAATCAAGCAGCAAAGCTATGGAACTCACCTCCCTAAAGAAGGAGAGGTGTTCCAGGGTGCTCAGTCCACCCCCCCCCCCCAACAACCCAGGTTTGTTCCCAAACCCTGGTCACCGGCACGCTAAGAATTAGTGGTACCACTGCACTACTGGGCCTGCAGTTTAGCTCCTACCTTAAGGTGGGTCACAATAAATCCACATAGCCACATTTCCCTCCCTCCTCAAGCAGTTCAGGCGTTCCCCAAGACTCTGTCCATGGCTCTATCCTATTCTTGATTTTCCTCAACGATCTTCCCCACTGTATGTGTCTCCTCAAACATACACAATTATGTAAGACATTTTGTTCTTTGTCTCTGACCCCTCTGCCTCATATCCGGCTCCTTGACTATAGTGGGACTTCACAAATGGCCATCACTGGTTCCAGTCTAACCATTTCACACTACATGCCAAGAAATGGGGTAAATGACTTTAGGCATCAGGTGGTATCTGACCAAAATCCAGCCATTCCCCACAGCCTTTGTGACACTGAACAGCTACACAATGGAGAAGACTAAATCCTTCATGTACCTTGGAGTCTGGCTGACTTTGACTTCTCCTGCAGTACAGATCCCATTCACAACGAACTCAACCTTAAACTTTGCCCATTTTACAGGAACAAAGTCTGCATCCCACTATCTGCATGCTGAGAGATCATCAAGATGATCCTTCTGTTTTTTTGACTACAGGGATGAGGTCTATAGTGTTTTTGCAGAAAATCTACTCTTGCTACACTGGACCTCCATCTTTACTACTTCTGTCATTTGACTGCTACCACCACCACCACTTCTGCCTTTATACCTCAACTCTTGCTCCAGAAGTCTCACCCTACTGTGCTTTGTTATGTACAAATTCTGGTTTGGGACCTTCCCCTCTCAGCTCGCCTATCCCTCAACAAATCCAACCACTTTCCTCATTCTTCCTTACTTGCATGAAATTATCTGTGGGTATATTAACTTTTGCCTACAGTCTCTAACCCTTCCGATTTCTTCTGCTCCTTTCCATTCCTCTCTTAAACACCTCCTCCGTGACAATACAACCCACGTCTGCAACAGACTTTTTACACGTACACACGTATTCATCCAATTTGGTACTCACTCTGGTCTACCACATGTGACAGTCATGATTTCTGCACTATGTTATTTTCACTGCTACTGATCCACCCTGGACAGCACATATTGCATCATGGATGTGTTGTAATGTATTAACTACCCAGTATAATATTGCGCTATGTCCCCTGGTCCACCTTGTGCAGCACATATTGCAGGGGAATTTTTTTTTTTTGTATTAACATTTTACTTCATATTGCTCAGTATGAACTGATGGCATGATAATTTCATTATACTGTTACCCATCCCCTTGCCCCATGACATTTCTGAAAAAAAAAAAAAAACGAGCTAGTACATGTTCTTCCTGGTAAACTATTTAAATCCATCCCTGTATATCAATCTTCCAATCACTTATTGATATAGAGAACAAAAAATGTCTCAAAACAGATTGAGATTACCAGTCGACAAGCCACTGTTAACCGACCTGTAAAACACCCAGTTACCTTGCAACTTTTAAGTGCCTGTATTTTAGGCAACCGTCTTCTACCTACTGACAATTTCACTCATATGCAATGGTCCCTAATGTTTGCAACCAGTCTCCAATGAGGCACTTCAATAAACGTTTTTCAAAACAAAGAAACAAGTCCAGGTAAACTTCATTAATGCCATACCCTTTTTTTTTTTTACATTCCAATTCCCTCAAAAGATTATGACCTCCCGAGTCCACAATGTAAACCATAAATCTGACATTTTACCTCCAATTTATAGCAATACCTTTCCAATGCTGAATTTAAGACAAAAAGTCATCCACAACAGATTCAGTCAATAGCAAAAAGACCATCCCCCCCCCCTTACAATGCTCGTCACACTAAAAAGTCAGGATGTGAAACTAGAACATTTGGTTCTCGTATATAAAAGCAAAAAAGCCTGTTGGAGGATCACAATGAAAAGGCAAAAAAAAAAAAAAGCTTTGAAAAAGTCCTCTTAAACTTTTTTTTTTTTTTAAACTATAGTGCCATCTATACAATCATAATGCAAATATTACTGAGCTACACAAAGTTAGCTGTCTTGCAAATCATTACATTTTAGTGAATCAGGAGAGCCTATTTCTCAACATTCCAGCACTTTTATAACCAAGAGATGTTGTTCTCATGCTAACACAGTTCCAAAATTCTAAAATGCTAAATTCAGTTGACATGATCTAGTTCCCACACATGGATTCCACTTCACTGAAGCCTGTTTCTATTGTCTTTCGCGTTTCCGAATTCAGGGCCTAATATTCTTAACATTTCAGAATGTGAAGAACAAGGTTTGCTCCATGAGCCAATGACAACAGCGATCACAATCATTTTAGAAGCACAAGCACAGCTGTCAGGGACAGACAGCATTGTGTGGTAGGTTCAAACATCAGCTGTCTGAACTGCACTCACTTATTACCGCTACAGCAACAGCGGTAGCACAATTTAAACACTGAGCACAGTAGTTTAAAAATAAAAATAAAGGCACCACAAAGTCACACAAGAGACAGAACATCACTTATTCAGACAGAGTCTGAGTAACCATCGAAAAAGCATAAATCAGCTTTGAAAACAGTTTAAAAATAAAAAATAGAATTTGAGACTTTTACTACTTTTTTTTGTTGTCAACTCTGAGAAGACTTGGATTTTAAGATGTCACTCACTGACTGTAGGAAGGACCGTGGACAGGCGTGCAAGACAAGGAGCATTAATTCACTTATAAAACATTAAAAGTAGTGTCGAAAAAGTCTTCCACTGTATTATATAAAATATCACAACCGCCCTTCACCGAGAACTTACTAGATTCTGAACACCAAGTTAGATCTTTGACATCAGGAAGGCATGCAAAGATCCAACTTGGTGTTGAGAATCCGTTCGTTCTCAACAAGGGGGTTATGCTATATACAGTATTTTATGCACAATTATACAGACATCAAACTGCTTAAAAAAAAAAAAAAAAAAAAAGTACCTGTGCATATAAACAATTACAAAAGAGTGTCTTGTCAAGGCTTGTGTGTGGCAGAACTGCTCAGCTTTGAATCTCTCACCCAAATAACTTGAAACACACCATTAAGTTTTGGTAATGCACCTTGTCAGTCTGCTTTTCACAAGGATTTTCATGCCCATGATGACTTGCAACTGAATTGAGGCGTTCAAGTGTATGTATGTGGTCTGAAGAGATACACATAAACCAGTTTGGATATTTCTCCTCTCCTAGTGTCTCATTATTGATCCAATGCACTTGGCTCCTCCAGCATTTTAGGCATGCTGTCTCCATGTACAAAATGCCTAAGGCACTCTAACAGTAACTTGTACACATATACATGCCATTTGTACTACAAAGGTGTTGAGACCCAGTAAGTTCATTCCAAGTATGACAATAGTTGAAGAACAGCATTAAGAGCCTCACCCCCAAGTGTGGCGCTGGTCACAATTTGCACTTTGCAAAAAATTGTTTCCTATTACATATAATATACTATACTACCGTAAAATAGCATCACACTATTTTGCTGACATTTTTTTTTTTTTTTTTTTTTTTTAATTACAAATCCCAGAATCCCCTGCAGCTGACATCAGAGGTGCGTTGCAGCAGTGGGAGATTCAATAACCCGCAGTGTACGTTAGAGCTTTTATAAGTTCTGATTAGATGTCTGCCGATCCTGCTGTTCTCCTGGGTCTTAGTACAGTCCTCTGTGACTGTACATGGCCCACAGAGGGCAGTGGGCATGGTTCTAAAAAGAAGTGGCAGGGAAGGTTAGGGAGAAAAAGATCACATTCAGGAAGTATAAGGAAACAGAAGAAGCAGGACAGAGAACTATACCACTTAAAACAGAAAGAAGCGGGGAAGGTAGTCAGAATAGCAAAGGCCTAAACTGAGGAAAAAAGATAGCCAACTCAGTTAAGAAGGGGGATAAAACCTTTTATAGGTACATTAGGGAGCAAAGAAAAACTAAGGCAGGGATACTGAGGCTGAATAAAGAGGAAGGTGGTTGGGCAGAGAGCAACAGTGAAAAAGCAGGTATACTGAACGAATACTTCTGCTCAGTATTCACAATGGAAAAGCAGGGGGAAATACCTAATCCAGTCAATAGAAGCACTCTGGATAGGGGGGTTGATATTAGTGTTTTCACAGAAGAAAGGGTTCTGCAACTGAAGGTGGATAAAGCAATGAGGCCGGATGGGATTCACCCCAGAATTCTAAAAGAACAAAGGGGAGAACTAGTAACACCACTGACTACACTTCTTAACAAATCATGGGAGGATGGTGTGGTACCCGAGGACTGGAGGAGGGTAGATGTGATTCCCCTTCACAAAAGCGGGAGCAAGACAGAGGCAGGAAACTACAGACCTATCAGTTTGACCTCAGTGGTAGGGAAAATGATGGAATCACTTCTGAAGTAAAGAACTGTTGAGTACCTAAAGGCCAGTGGGGCACAGGACCCAAGGCAGCATGGATTCACAGCAGAAAGGTCATGTCAGATGAATCTAATAGATTTCTTTCACTGGGTGACCAAAGCAGTAGACCAGGGAGGGGCTGTGGACATGGCCTACCTAGACTTTAGCAAGGCATTTGACACAGTCCCGCACAAAAGATTGATAAACAAAATTAGCCAGCCTGGGAGTGGGTCCCAGGGTGTTAGCCTGGGTAAAACATTGGCTGGACAACAGGACACAGAGGGTAATAGTACAGAGTCTACATTGAAGAAAGGGGGCTTACTAGTGGGGTACCGCAGGGTTCAGTACTGGGATACTAGTCCTTTTTAATGTCTTTATGAGTGACATTGCAGAGGAACTGGAAGGAAAAGTATGTCTCTTTGCAGACGACACAAAGATCTGCAACAGGGTTGATACACAAGATGGAGTGGAAAGGATGAGAAGGGACTTGGCAAGGTGGAAGGAATGGTCAAATGTATGGCAGCTCAGATTCAATGCAAAGAAGTGCAAGGTAATGTACCTGGGAAACAAAAACCATGGGGAAGAGTACACAATGGGGGGTGAGATACTGACAACAGTAAAAATGGAAAGGGACCTGGGGGTAATTATATCAGATGACCTAAAGGTGGGCAAGCAATGTGAGAAGGCAGTAAGGAAGGCTAGGGGGATACTGGGATGCATAGGGAGAGGCATCAATAGTAGAAAACAGAAAGTTGTTATCCCCCTGTACAGACAGTTATTGAAAACCAATCTGGGGTACTGTGTACAGTTCTGGAGACCCCATCTCCGCAAAGACACGGACAGAGTAGAGGCTGTCCATAAGAGGGCAACCAAAATGGTGCAGGGTCTGCACCAGAAGCCATACGAAGAAAGACTAAAGGAGCTTAATATGTATACCCTTGAGGAAAGAAGGGAGAGAGGGGCCATGATAGAAACTTTACAAGTACCTCAAGGGAATCAACAAAGTCCAAGAGGGTAGCATCTTTCAGAAAAAGAGATGCGCAAGAACATGGAGGCACAATCTGAAGATGGGGGGGGAAACAGCTCAGAGGTAATGTGAGGAAGTATTTTTTTCACTGAGAGGGTTGTGGATGCATGGAACAGCCTCCCTGAGGAGGTCGTGGAGTCAAGAACAGGGGGGGAATTCAAAAATGCATGGGACAGACATAAGGCAGTCCTAGTGGGGGTAGGAGGAAGTAAGCTGTTGATTAACTAGGATCTGCAGCTTATCTGTTAGGTAGGAAAATGGGTAGACTAGGTGGGCCAAGCAGTCCTTATCTGCTGTCAAATTCAAATTCTATGTTAGGCTGCATAGCCAGGGGGATTAGCAGTAGGTGACAAGAGGTTGGTTGGCCCTTGTACAGGTCACTGGTGTGGCTGCATCTGGAGTATGCGGTGCAGCACAGTTCTGGAACCCTCACCTTAAAAAAAAGATATCAACATGATGGAAGCGTTTCAGAGGGTGGCTACGAAGATGATTGTAGGACAGCAAGGTAGGTCATACGAGAAGAGACTAGGGGTCCTAAACATGTACTCCCTGGAGGACAGAAGGGAAAGAGGAGATATGATCGAGACCTTCAAGTATCTGAAGGGGTTCAACAGGGTAGACATAGAGGGTCTATTCAGAGAAAGCTGTAATGAAAATACAAGGGGGCACAGCCTTAAGCTGGAGGGAGGGAGGCGTGTATAGGAGACACTTCTTCGCAGAAAGAGTGGTAAACAAATGGAATGCACTGCCAGAGGGGGTGATCTCAGTAACAAAGGTGGGCAGTTTCAAGAGGGACTGAGATAGATATAGGGGGAGGATCATGGGTGGGGAGGAGGAAAGGGATGAAATAGTTGAGGAGGGGGAGCGGGGTCATCAACTTGAGCTGAGATGAAAAGCCTGCACAACGAGCAGACATGATAGAGCAGAAGGCCTAACTCTGCAGGCTAGTTTGTATGTTCTTATGCTTGAATGCACAGCAAAGAACAATCATGGTTCCATTTTCATCTTTTATAAAACACAATATTACATGGCACAGATACGATGCGAAAGAGCAGATTATTAAAGTTTTCCAGAACTTGGTGCATCCAAATAACATTTCCTCACTATAGCCTAAAGTTGTTATCCTCTTAGGACAAGTGCATTCAGTGGCTGCACCTGCCCAGTTACTATCTGCTTCAGAATATGGATACTTGAAATGTTGTTAGAAGAGAAGTGATTTTCTATTAACTATTTTTTTTTGGTTTAAGAATACAGCACTGAGAAACTAGGTGGTCATGTGTATTTAATTAAAATAGCATGCTTAAGCATTTTACATGTGACTAACAGGAACATATTTCTTTACTAGGCAAATATGCGATGGTTTGCAAGTTTCTATGCAGCTATGACTGTATTAGTACTGCTGTTATTATTAACAAAGATGGATGTTGGTTTCCTGGTTACCTACAGCATCTTTTTTTCCCTCTCTCTCTCTCATGTACAGTGAAAAGAAACTGATGTATTAAGTGCAAAGAACTAAACAACAAAAAAAAAAAAAAAAATCGAGTAACAAGCTACTAAAATACTTACTATTCTAGCTTATTTCTGGTGGCATCATCATGAAGCCAAGATTGTGGATCTGAAGCTAAAACGGTTTCAACAAGCCCAGTTCTGAAATATGCTGCTTTACTCTTTTCCTTAAAGGGACATTGTCAGCCAGTTTTGCTTCATATTATTTCTAATTTTAAACTCATTTTCCGATTGCTTATCTTCTCTAAAATTCATTGATATTGCTAGCTGCTTTATCCGTTTCATTTCTAAGTAGAGACACAATACATGCTAACTATACCCAACCTTATTTTGGTTCAAATCTTTGATTTACTCTTCTTGCATACTTCCTGAATATCAGGAACTCCCCAAAAACAGTCCAGCCACTCGTGATGCAATAGTTTTCTCTCCTCCCACTGCATCACAAGTGGCTAGACATTGTTGGGGTGTTTCCAAGTCCAGGAAAGATGCAGTGGGTGCTGATGAAAAAAATGTAAACAAACATGTTTTGTGTGGTAACACCAGTATAGTAGGCAGTCTATTTTTCACTTTTTAGAAGTGAAAGGGAATTAGACTCAAAACTACTAGCTACTTCAGCAATCTCTACAGAACATGACACAATCATTAAATGTTGTTTAAACACGTTTTGAGGCCCAAAAGGGGTTGACAGTGTCCCTTTTAACGGCACACAACTTAGTGCTGTACATTGTCCCCCCCCCAAAGATGTTTTCATCATGCCTACTGAAAAGGGCCTCCTCCACCACCAAAACTCAGAGACCGACAACAGACCATCATATGCACTTCAGTGTAGTCCCCCGTACTGTCCCTGCACTAACACTGCTCTTGCCAAAAACTGAATAGAAAGAAAATGCACAAGTGAGCAGTAAAACAAAAAAAGAAAAAAAAGGCAGCCTAGTAGGCACTAGGCAAACAGGCTTTTTTGAACAATACCAGCCAACACAGAATCATGTTATCATAAGCATGATTACAGTATCAACAACACACTACTGGTACTCTTAAAAGTACAACAGGATGGACGGTCAACATCTCAAGCTCAAGTAAAGGCTTGCATAGTGGCTAGCACCGTTATGACAACCAATTGCTAGTACCAAAGTTAAAAACTTCTGCCAGTCTGCAGGATGATGATAGTGCGCCACAATTAAGTGTTAAAGTACATTTACATCCCTATACAGTACTAGTAAAGATTAGTTACTAAATCATGTGACATGCTCAAGTTTAACTGAAAGCACTGTAACACACACTGCATTTTTACTGTGCCTGCATAGTTCCCCTCTAGCCCTCTTACAAGATCTGTCTTTTCAGTCATATGCAACTAAGTGATCCTTGAATCTGTCTTGAGCCACTAGACCTGTAGCAAATATACATGAAGCAATAATGAGAGTAAGATCAATGCTCCACTGTACCAGAATCACTATAGCCTGACAACACAATGCAGGTTCTGAATCAAACTGAGACAGGAGTATTTACCATGACTAGTTTAAAATGATCATACAGAAAAACAATGCAATACTTTCCCAATCCTTTCAATCATACAGATCATGAATAGTAATAATGCACAAATACCATCCCTGGTTCTAAGAAAGACTTTAAAAACATGATCTGCTACTGTATTCCTTGCCTAATGTGAAACAAAAAGGGGTTGGTTTGCAGGTGCCCCTAATTTGTCTATACTTAACAGTAAACACTATTTCTGCATTGTACATCAGACTACTGTCTTGGGTCACACACCTGTAGTTATAGTATACATGCCAGAAAATCTCAAACACCAAACGAAACAGTTCAGAAATACAGGGTCAAATCTAATGACAAAATTAATGTTTAATTTAGACATGCATTCGTCACATTCAAATACAGTAATAACGCCAAAATCCTACTTGGTTATTTAATATTACAAATTGAAGTTAAAATGAAAAACAAATCAGAACATAAAACCTACCGTAAGTAATACTGTTTTAGAGCAAATGCAGCATTAGAACAACTTCTTGGGAAGTTACATTCTTCTATTATTTCCCCCCACTGGTTCTTCTCAGAAACCTGTACCAAACGTATAAATATATACAATTATTCATTGTACGCAATGTTATGGTCATTATATTCGAGCAGCTCATCTAGAAAAAAAAGCAGGAACGTGAATATCACGCCGAGTGTTAACCAATATTTTGGACATTTACTAATCCAAAGCTTTTCGTTAATTTGATATTTCCAAGTGACAGTTTTCCCCGTATAGAACAATAGATCATAGTACCTGTAGACTGCAAAAGAAAAAGCACCATCTACATCATTAAATCGTAACATTGACTTCAGAAGTTCTTAATGATCAATACTTTCTACAATCGCCTTAGATCGGGGTAAAGAATCACATATTTCTATAGATATCAATATTATAGGCCTGTTCGAGGCCTACATTTCGTCTCCAGCCATGAAGCCTAAGATGGCTATTGATAAATGGCTGATTCCTTTGTTATTTTTCCTGTAAAAATCGGGTAGACGAGCCCGTCCCCCGTGCGAGGAGCATTTCCTAGCCCATGCTCCGTGCCGATTATCGATGTTAAACGTGCCCGCTAATTTTGAGTTGCACTAAAACTGCACTCAGACTCTAAGAGCACAGCAGCAGCTGAAACTGACTCAGAGACTCAATACAAACCCCAGTACTCACACACATACACAGCACAGCTCTACTCAATCAGCCCCAACGCAAGGCCACCGCCACCACGGCTCATTTCAACAGCCTGTTATACCGGCAAAAACGCGGCTCCGGAGCCCGGCTTCTTCCCTGTGCCCTCCCTTAGGGTCAGAGGCAGGCTGTAGTCGAGGTTTCCGAGAGGGAAATCCAAATTAAAACTTCCACTCACCTTAGCAAATCCGCCTAAAGTAGTGACTCTGGTGTAGAGAGCGTGAAGATCCAATTCTTTTCCACCCACCACTGGAATCTTCTTAAAAGGCGACCTAGAACGAAAAAATATGACAGTTGCCAGCTATTAGCGCTGTAAATGATCCCACCTTATTCATCCGAGGTGGAAACGGTTTTTAAAGTTGTAATTTTACGATTTAAAAAGCCTTCCCCCCCGTCCTCACCCTCTGCTCTGGTGAAACTGCCGCAGCTCGTCCAGGAAAGCCTGTCCTTTCCTCCGTTGATCGGGTTGGTTTTTTCCCGTCGAATTTGCCATTTTAAAAAAGGTTAAAAATCAATTAAAATCCCACTCATTCGCTTCCTAAGATACCAAGGCTCCCATACTCCGCCGGCGCTCAGTCATTGACGAGAAGCTGAGTGTTTTAAAAAGTTAAAGAAATAGTGATAATAACGACTGCATACAAACAACACAGAGAGACCCCAAATTATTCCTTCTTTAGCTGTCGGAAGAAAGACAGAACTGTCACCGATTTTGGCTGAAAATAAACATTTACATGGTTCTGCCTGATAAATGAATTGTTTTGGTTGGTATTGTGTTGGTTTTGGAGTGGTTTGACAGTGTGTTACGGACGCGGCTCCATGCAAGCTCACACACACTGTAGCGGCAGCGGGATCCACATCTCACAGACAAAAAGATCTCAGGCCGAGCTCGAAGCGCCACACAGCGACCTCTACCTGCAACCAGCGTACTGCACCCCTCCACCACGCTCCCTGGAACAATAGACAAATGTTTCATAGTTAGGGACCATCCGCGATGTTCACCACTAGCAAGAAAAATGTGGAGGGGGAAGGGAAAGTGAGGAACCACACCAGGCTGATAAGTACTAATGGCAAGGTAAGAAAGAAAGGGAAAATGCAGAACTGGAAGGATGCAAATATATTATGGTAATATTGTTGGTAACGTGTCCAGACTGCAGAAATAGTTCAACTTAGGCCTTGTTCCTGGCATGTTGTCATCACTACAGTGCCATTTAAGCTAGTCCCTAAAGCAAGCTGTTAATCCTTGCAGGTTCCTGGTTGTTATGAAAGTAATAAAGGCATGGAATGGAGATACCACACACGAAAAAGCAAGTACTGCGGGAATACTACTAGTATGCATAGTGGTAGATAACAAGAATATGCACGTTCAGTAGATTCCAATGAAGTATATTTGCCACACGCCCAGATGCACACAAACATGTATATGTACTGTGTGTTCTCCTAGGTTTAGAGAGTTTCTCTAATATAAATAAGCACAACACACTATAGATCAAAATTCATTTTATTTGCTAGGATGGGTAGCAGGCAATGAGTTTAATTTATACGACATGTAGGTCTGTATACTTTCAACCTAGCAAGTGGTGACCGCTTGGTGTGGACAATCTATTGTGCCACAGTTCTGAATGTAATATGAATGACATCTAGAGCTGGCTCTCAAACCATTTTACGGCGAATTACGTTTGAGGCAAATGGGGGCGGGGTCAGGTAGATGTGTGTAGCGAAACTCGGGAACTAGATACATGCTTGCTATTTAGCACCCTACTGCAGCTGGGTACACCAGTATTAAACTGATGGAGTTGAGATAATTCCAGACCTGCTCTACTGGTTGAATTTTAGGCATATTAAAATTAATTAAAAAGGATTGTCAAACACACGTAATATACACAATACCTACTTTTGTATAATTTGTGCAAACACAAGTAACGTTATACATAACACATTCTTTTGCATACCATTTCTTAACAGTTGCTGAAATCAGCAGTAGTGCTATGTGCCATACTACAAAACTGCACACTGTCCCTTAATAACTGCCAGCTGGGGATTCCCTTGAGGGGGCCACTTTATTCAACCATTACATATACCCCTGTCGCGCTAACTCTCACAAAATGGCGGCGCCCATGGAGAGAGGAGCCCCATTTTGTGCGGGGATTGTTATGCTATGGGGACGTGTGATCGCATCAGCAGTAAATAAAATTGCTTTAGCGAAATATGTAAATAGAAACTCCAGCGAACAGTACGAAGATCATTTATTTAACTAGCAAGCGAAAATTAAAACCTATGCAAAATTAATGGTGTAAACCGAGACAAACGGTTACCGTAGCCTGCGGTACAGATTGCTGCGCAGGAATGGTTTGTGCTTAGAATCTGGAAAATTCTATATTTTAAATCTCAGTTTCCAACTGTACTTTGCTTACATTTACGACAGCTCAAAGTGTTCCTATCGCTAAAAAAGTTTACAAGTTCGCAACATGAATGCATTGACTGTGCACGCCCCCTTTCTGTTATTGTGAAGTTTATACATAATTATAAACTGCTGTTTACACGTAATAGTTATTTTTAACTTTTTACTTGTAATTCACGTGCTACGTAGTGGAATCTTACAACATTTAGGAAAGCTTTTAAACGGTCCTTTGGCTGACGTTTATCTTGGGTAAAGCAGTAGTTCTTGTTAAAACATATTGTGCTTCAGATTCACACATTTTCAACTTGTAATATTAATCCTTTCTGTTCATGTTTGATACAAAAATCTGTTTAATATGATCCGACATTTCTTTTATGTTCACCATATTAAATATTTAGTAATGTGGCCTGTGGTTAACCTTACTGTCTCCAGTCTCAGCTTTGTAAACGGAATAAAGGGTAAATGGGCAATATTTACCACAGTGTGTTTGCGAAAAGGTTTTTTACCAATATAACGTCCTTTATCGGCAGAGTTGTAAAACATGTTCTTGTGTTTTCTTAGATCTCAATATTTTTAACATTGCTGTACAAAATTGTTTTTCTAACTTGGGTGCCCTCGGCAGTGTTTTCCCCCAGGAGGCAGGCCAAGGCAGGGTTGCCTTTGTTTTGTTTTAGTTTTTTTTTTGGGGGTGCTGCTGGCCACTGACTGCCACTAAGTTGGTGGCCTGCAATAATGTAAGGTGGCCCGCAAGCCGCAACTGTGTTTGAAAATTCCTTGAAGCAAGATGACAACATGGTTTTAAAGAGGACTTTTCCTGATTGTCCAAAAAGTTACAGCTTGTAGTCATTATATGCAGTAAAAAAAAAGGTGTATGCATTTGTTATTTCTGGCCAGGGTTTACTCTGCCTTCCATAATTTGGATTTGTTTTGGAGCCCAGCTGCACTTCCCTTTGCTGTTCAGCTGCTGGGCTGCTAGCTCCTGATGAAATCACTGTAGGATAGAGAGTGACTCGCACTGTGCAGTACCATGCAATTGCAACAATGTTGCAAGGGAAACCTACCAATACTCAGTGTACATACTGTGTTCCCCGTTTCCCAAGACACCCTGTTAGCAATGCATTATGCCAAAATGTAAGTGCCTTGTCTGTATGTTTTTTTTATGTGTGTGAAATTTACTCTGTCCTATAATGATGTCAGCAGTACAACCCTGGGCCCACAGCAACACCGGGCTTGCCATAGAAGCCCTATTGCGCCCTGACAGTTTTAGCAGCTCAGACTGCAAAAACTAACTGCAGCAGACAGTAATGAAATACAGTTCCAGAATCAATGCAGAAAGGGGTAATTAATGCATGAAAGTCAAAGTGACTGGGGGAATGTCCTCTTTAAATTTATTTTTTGGCACCCTGTCCCCATTTTCACCAGTGCAGCAGCCTGTGTGATCTATTTTCGATAATATTCTGAAGTTAGAAGCTACTTTGAGCATAAACATTCTTTTTTGTTGTTTGTTTAATAAATCGATTCCAACTGGAGAAAACAGTATAGGGACACAGATTACTAGCAACCTGTCAGCAGAGACATTCATTCTGGTGGCAAGGGCAGAGAAGGAACAGTAATTACTTACCACAGGCTAACTCTCATTGGCTGTCCCACACTGTCGCCGATCTTAGATTCATAGAAGTGTGGTGGCAGAAAAGGACCGAACTAGGCCCACCAAGTCTGCCCAGCTATCTGTTTGGACCTGTGCCTCCCCCCTTTAACACTCCCATGTGGTTGTCCCATGCCCCATGCCCTTTTGTATCCCTCCACTGTTTCCTCTCCAACGACTGCTTCTGGGAGTCTGTTCCACTTTTCTACGACTCTTCTCTGAGTAATAGTATTTTCTGATGTTACCCCTGAACTGTCCTCTCTCCACCTGCAGGCCATGCCCCCTCGTCCTCTGACTTCCTTTCATCTTGAAGATGCTCCCCCCGGCACCCTGTTTATACCCTTAACGTACTTGAGGGTCTCAGTCATGTTCCCCCTCTCCCTCCTGTACTCCAGGGAGTACGTGTTCAAATCTCTCAACCTTTCTTCATAGGATAGGTGGCTTAACCCTTTTACCATTTTTGTCCCTGTCCTCTGAACCCTCTCTATCCTCCCCACATCCTTCCTGAGGTATGGCCTCCAGAACTGGACTCCGTACGCCAAGTGTGGTCTAACAAATGGGTGTACAAGGGTACTATGACCTCCCTTTTCCTACTGGTGATCCCCCTTCTGATGCATCCCAGCATTCCACTCCCCCTGGCCACTGCCATCCCACACTGCCCTTCCACCTTCAGGTCCCCAGATATAATGATGCCTAGGTTCCTTTCTTGCCATTTGATTGGACCCCACACTGGCACAGCACATCAGTGTGGTGACCGAGGACATATAACACACTCTGGCAGGTGATGCAAGTGGGAGCCTTGAAACCATGTGGTTAACGTATCACATCATGCTGGACTTCCACTATGCACCTTTTGTGTCCCCCATCATCCGTTCTGCATCCACCTTGACTGTCCATGTTGGTGCACTGTGCATGAGCGCACGCATGCACACCGGACTGATGCTGATGCTGAAAAAAGCAATGTGGAAGAGCGTCAGGTCAGTCTTAAAGGTGCAGTAGCCTTTCAGAAAGGTGGACCAGCAAACAATTTCTCTAGCCTGAACTTGTTTCTGGTGGCCTCTGGCCACTGCTAAAGCCAACCGCTGCAGGATTAATTCTCAGCTGCATATAGTCAAAACAGTGGGGAATGGTGGCGAGAAAAGATGGTGTGGCACAGGGCCTTGGTCACCTGGTGCACATACAGTCCTGAGCAGCAGACACTTGGTGGTTACCTGCAGTGTAAGACAAATCAGGTGACCAATGGCCACTAAGAAATTGGTTTGACTACCAGATTATGAAAGTTACTGGCCAACTGTCTACTTGTCCACAAAGTGATTTTTTTTTTTTTTTTTTTTAACCCTTAACAATGATGGCCACTAAAAATATTGATTTGACTACAAACTTATAAATTGATTTGTTCCACCCTGGTCACCTTTGACATGTACCCAAGTGCATAAGCCTTCCACTCCAACAGTTTCCTCCAGTACTCTGCTCTCTGGTAAATTAAACTTCATCCCAAACTCAAATCATTCAAGCAGCAGCTGTTTATTTTTAAAATACTACACATTCTTGTAAGGTTAACAACAGCTCAGGAAAAAGATGTTCCCTCTCCTTGGGATCGTGTATTCAGTGATGGCCTTTAGGGAACTGGATGGGGCCCAGTGCTGTCTCATTCTGGGTAGCCACGTTGCAGGCAGTCTTTGTGAACTTACTGTATTTGGTGTAAAATGTCTCATCCTTCGATGCCAGCCTGGTTGGCATAGCCTTTTGTGTGGTCATTCATGGCTGTGGAGGGATTCAGAATCCTTGGAACCTCTGGGTCACTACCTCTTGTTCAAGAGTTTTCAGCTCTTCTTGCCTGTTAAGGAACAGTGGGCATTTACACTGTGGTTAACTGCTCACCCAGTCTCCACTGTGACCTGCATGGTACCTCTTGGCCCAGCTGCTTGCTGTCGGACTGACTGTCTCTCTAGTCAGCGGAGGACAGGAAGGGACTGCATATGTGGAGCAGTGCTGATTCCTGAAAAAGTTCTCACCCGGAAGTCTCATGGAGACCATTGCCAACAAGGGCAAGCCCAGGTCCTCCAATGAAGTCCAACACCCCTCATCCTTGCATCTGTTGCTGCTCGCTCACTGGTGACATACCCTAGCCAGAGGGTCCTTCCAGCCATATAATTGACCTGGCCACCCTACCAGACTCTCTGATTCACTCTACTTTGGCTTCTCCCCCTGATTTCCTGGGCTCTCCATTAATCTGCAGGCCATATCAATATGGTGTGTTTTGTTTTTGTTTTTTTTTAATTTAGTATACTTTTTTCTGACGAACCCCATCTAGGAATCCGTCCCAACTACTCCAGTCCCCCTCTTGTCCCTGGGACTGGCCTCCTTTCTAGATCAGTACCCCCTCGATTGCCCCCCAGGGTGGGGCTGCCACACTGAGCACAACCCGTACAACAACAGGAGAAGGTTGCCAGTAGGGGCGTCTACTGGCATTGCCCCATCCCCAGGCGAGGCGTAGAGGTGGCCTAGAGACAACAGACATCAGAATAGGTCTGTGGTGCCAAGGAGTGCCACGAAGGATGATGGGGGTCCAGGAGAAGCGGGACGTCATGTGTGGCATCTATTGTTTTCTTTTTTTGGGACCCCGGGGTGAGGATGTGCAATGACGTCCAGTGTCTGCCCTAAGGTGACAGCGCCAGCCGCAGCGATACCCCCAGCCTCTGCCAGGAGTCCGTAGAGTGCCGGACACTCTCCCCCCCCCGAAGAAGGAGAGCAGGTCCCTGGGATGCTCAATCCTTCTCCCCCCGGCTAGCCCTCTGACTCCCGAGTCCATCACCAAACCCAGGATTTCGGCACTGCAAGCGGACGCTTTGCCGCTCCACCGGCGGACCAGCGTTTTGGTTAATAACACCGTAATTGGGGGGGTACACAGTATAGTAGATCGTCTATATTTTGTTGATGTGCCTCTTAACCATCTTACAATAGGAGGGATGTCCCTACTCCCTCTTTTTACCACTGATAAGTCCATTGTCCAACATTCTACGCTTTTTTTATTTCTCTTTAGTACAGTGTCAAACCAGTATATGTAGTGGGTATATGCAGCAGTGCACAAAGGGACTGGGAGACAAATGGATGATGCTCTAGGATTGTTCTACAGACCAGTAGGTAATAGAGGAGAGTACAGCTTGGAATTCTAAACAGGAGTAAGAAGGCAACAATTATGAAGCCCCCTGTATTTCAAAAGAACAGTCTTTAACCAGATGAGGGAATTTGTCAGAGACCAGTTTGTAGGAGTAGAGGAAAGAAGGGGAGATGTCAAAAGGGCCTTTCTTTAGGCAACAGAATCATGTTGGAGGATGTTACCAAGAGAAACTGGTACAATATTTTATTTATTGAAACATTTCACCTGGAAGGGCGCACTGAGCAACAAGTTGCTCGTTTCACGGTACGTCCTAGGGGAAAAGGTAATGGGAGTTACAAAATGCAAAACATACAGCCATCACTTTTACAGCAAAAGTAGTTGATACAAAAATTACAAACATGCACCAATCATCATTACACAAAAAGGCGGAGGAGTCTACAATAATGATAACTAATGTTCGCATATTAAGTGCACTTAGCTATTGAGACGTACAGCAAGCATTATTACAACAATAGAAGTAGCGTCGGCTGATGATAATATTTGTGAAGTGCAGCATATGGACAAGAATGTTTCAGAATGTCACAATGGTAAAGGTCAAGTGCAGCTAAGGGTAAGGATAATAACTTAGGATCAGGATGATTCCAGGCGAATTAGATGCAGGAACAAGTGACAGAGAGGAAGTTATAGAGGAGGCGTGGCAAATCTGTTGCTGAAGCAAGTTCCAAAGTTTTGGGAAGCGGTACGAGAAGGCAGCCTGGCCTACAGTGGTAGACCAGTGAGGGACTACCAAGGATTTGGAGTCGTGAAATCTAAGGGAGTGAGAGGAGGAAGGGAGGGCTGCTAGGGAGAAGTGATGTAGGAAGAGAGCGAGCCAAACGAGTATTTTGAGACTAATTTGGCACAGTGGTGGAGGCATCTGTTTTCAAGTGCGTGAAAAGCCAGGGAGTGGTAGAGTTAATAGTGGTGGGTGAGAGTCCAGAGCGAAGTGACAGGAGTTAAAAAGTGTATCCAATCTGGCTAAGGAGGTCTTGGGAGCGGTGCTGTAGACTACATCACCGTAGTTGGAAATGAGTAGGATCATCTTGTGGACCAGTTCATGCCTAGCCAGGAGAGAGAGGCAATTCTGGTTCCTATATAAAGCACTGAGCTTGGGGTGCAGCTTTTTAGGATGGCGTCCACATGGCCAGAGAAGGTGATATGTTGGTCAAGCCAAAAACCCAGATATCTGAATGAGGAGGTGTCCTCAATGGCTGTCCCATCAAGGGTATGGAAGGAGGGCAGGGAAGGGAGCCTTGAGAGTCTCTGCCTAGTGCCGAAGGTCATGGAGACAGTCTTCTTAGTGTTTAGAAAAAGTTGATGTTCGCGAAATCAGTGCTGGACATTATTGAAGTCCAGTTGAAGTCTGTTTGCAACATCGGAGGGGGACTGGCCGGAGGTGTATAGGACTGTGTCATCTGCATACATATGTTTAGAGATAGATGTACAGACAGATGGAAGATCATTAAGGAATATGGAGAACAGGATAGGATCCAACACAGACCCCTAAGGGACACCTATGTTGATAGGGGAGGAGGAGATATGGAGTCAGTGATTCTGACTGACTAGGTCCAGCCTACAAGGTATGCTCTAAACCAGTTGGTGGCTGAGTTAGTCAGACCAGAGGAGGCTAGGGAGTTTAGTAGTAGAGTGCGGGAAACCATGTTGAAAGCCTTGGCAAGGTCGACAAAAATGACAGATGTGATTTGGCCACTGTCCATCCCTGAGGATTGAGTCAGTAAGCCTAATCAGAGAGGTGGTGGTAGAATGATGTTTCTGAAAGCCAGATTAGAATGGAGTGAAAAAGTTGGGAGTTAGTGAGATAAGATGAGAGTTGGGTAAGAACCGAGTGTTCTTGCAGTTTGGCAAGGTTGGGAAGGAGGGCTATGGGTCTGTAGTTCCCAGGTGAGGAAGTGTCAGCACCCTTACTGTAGGTAGAGGAAGAACAGTGGTATGCTTCCAAACAGATGAGATGGTTGCCAATTCAAACGAGAGGTTGAAGAGGTCAGACAGTGGGGCAGAGATAGCTGCGGCTGAAAGATATAGCAGCTTGGGGTCCAAGCAGTCAGATGAGCTGCCTTTGGATGGGTTTAGGGCATACAAGGCCTCCAAGGTGTTAGTAGGAGTAAATGTAGAGAGAAAAAAGATATTTGACTGTGAAGGTGAGCATGGTGAGGTGACGGGGGCAGCCGGCCTAGTAGCCGGTATGGAGGATAGGAGAGCAGAAGCACAAGAGGTGAAGTAAGTGTTAAAGTTAGAAGCAACACTAGGGTGGTCAGAAATGAAGGAGTCATTTATGTTGAGGGGGGAAGGAGGCGTGGAAGGGGGGGAACAGAGTGAGTGTATGATTTTCCAAAATTTTGAGGGGTTATTTATGTTAGATTGAAAGGTAAAATTAATCAGCCTTGGCCAAACGAGTGGCTTTAGTGCACTTGTTGCAAAGAGAACAGTTTGCCTCGTAGTCTTTAGGGAGCTTAGAAGCTTTGTGTAGCTCCCAAGCGTGGTCCCACGCTCTTTGACATTCTGTGAGTTCAGGTGAGATCCAGGGAAGCTGGTTGCTGCAGACCCTGACTCGTCGAAGTGGGGCATGCTGGTTCCCTATGTTGAGAAAATGACCTTTAAAGTATTCAGTGGCTTCATCTAGAGAGTTCACAGAGACTATAGGGGCCCAGTTTGTCTGAGCTAGTTCATGGAGGAGATGGGCAAGATTCAGAGATTTGTATGAGCGAGTCAGTAAGGTTTTATGAGGGGCCTTGATTTTGTGAATTTTACACATGAGAAAGGTCATGCTGTGGTCACTTGGGGCATCTGGTAGTACACTGGATTTGATGACCCTATGGGGGTGTGATGTGAGGGCCCAGTCGATTAATGAGTGGTTCCACGTTTTGTTGTTCATCAGAGTCAGCTCAAGGATGAGCTGGGATAGATTAAGAGCAGTAATATCATTGCGCACCTTGCTCAGTGTAGGGGATGACCAATTTAAGTTGATGTCTCCCATAATATATACTTCACCCGACGAGGTGTGAGATACTATGGAACTAAGGAGGTCTGCCGCATTTGTTGATTGGATGCCTGGGCAATAACAGGCACCTGCCATGAATATAGGGCTGGAAAAAGGAAGAGATAGCTGTACGATAAGCACCTCATAGGCTTTAGAGACAGAGGCGGAAAGAGTGGTGGTGAATTGGATAGCTGAGGAGACATAGATAGCCACTCCTCTGCCCCTTCCTGACCAGTCTTGTCGAGATATAGTATGGCCTGGAATGGAGAGGGAAGGGGCTCCTATGTTACTGTTAAGCCAGGTTTCAGACAGGATGATTATATCCGGGTCAAGCAAGGCAACCAGAGGCTGGAGTAGATCAGCTTTAGGTAGAAGGCTACCTATATTCAAGTAGAGGATTTTTAGGCCACAGGGAAGTACAATAAGGCTCAATGGAGAAGTTCCTGGAATAGAGGATGGTGGCACAGAGGCGCTTGGGGGGTATGGTCCAGGGTTAGGGTTTATGTCTCTGGCGGATAAGAGCAGGACAGCAATAATAATGAAGTGGAGTTTTACACTCTTAAACCATGTTGTAGAATAGGTTCGGCTTGAGAGAAGGAGGGAGTGGTGGGGGCGCTGGAAGCAAAGCATAAGTAGTGTGCAATACATAGGAATTGCTAAGAGTGAGGCACTGGGGCAGAAGGGGTAGTGTTCCCAGAAATGAAGGGAGGGAGAGGGGGTGACAGTGTAATTGAAGACAGGAGAGTGGAGTGAGATGTGGCAGAGAGGTGCGGGGAATGAGGAGGAAGGGTGAGGAGTGAGGGTAAGGGGGAGGCAAAGGGCAGAGAGGAGCAAGGGAAGAAGTCTGAGCGAGTCTAGAGCCATAATTGGAAGAGAGTATATGTAGTGGATTGAGAACCTCAGGGAAGAGGGGACCTGGTGGTAGCTAGGGTAGGCAGATAAAGGCGCCTGGCCCTGAGGTCAACAGGTTAAATAGTGCAGAGTGACCCTAAACAGCACCCACCAGGAGTAATTAGCTCTTGGAAGGACGTGGTAACAGTGTGAGTGAGACTAAAACAACACTGGAGTAATGATCTTGGAAGGACAAGGCAAGGTACTTGGAGCCCCTAGTGGAGACTTGGTATAAGCTGCCTATTGGCAACTAGGCACTTAGTAATTTTCACCAGCAAGTCAGGTGACCATGCTCAGCTATAAATGAAATTACTCAGATAGGGCAGGTGGGGAACCAGTGCATAGCACCGGTGGGAAATTAGGTAGTGGGCTGCAGCTGAGAGTCGGGCCAACGGCAAAAAGCCTCATCGAGTCGCTGTAGCACAGGAGCGCCCTGAAGGCGAGGAGGTGAAGAGAAGGGAATAGGAGTTAAATGCCAACTTAATCGGTAGGAGGGCTACAAGAAAAAAGAAGGAACAGACTGAATAGATGGGGAGGAGAACAGCAGACACGAGTGAACTGCCACACAGCGGGTAGTAATCAGAGCTGGAGGCAGGGGTGCCAGAGAGGGAGGGAGGAAGGACAATAGAAAGAATTTACAGGGGAGAGTCAGATGCAACACTTATAACACTGCAGATAGACCAATGAGGTTCTCTAAGAAGGTTAGGGAGGCAGTTAGGGCCAAAAAGAAGACCTTCGTCAGGTACAAGAAGAAGTAGAGGAATGAAGAATGGAGGGAGTACCAAGTCGAAACTATGTAGGCCAAGAAGGCAGTCAGGGACACAAAAGCAGACACAGAGCTGCATATTGCAGAGGGAGTCAAGACTGGGGAAAAACAGTTTTTCAGATATATTAGGGAAAAAAGACGAGGGGGAACTGTTAGGATGACGGTGTGGCAGGATAATAGAGGACGACGAGTTAAAGGCATGTGTTTTCATCAACAACTACATCTGAACAGTATTTAGAAGGGAGGATAGTGGGCCTTTGCTGGAGAGTGGCATGAAGGCTACAGACAATGGAATCCCAGAAATGAGGCAGAAGGTATTTACAAGTGATAGGATAAAAAAGTGGCTTGCAGCCGTGAACAAAGATAAGACCTCGAGTATGGATGGAATGTATATGAGGGTGCTTAGGGAACTGGTATCAGAATTTGCTGAATCCCTGGTAGGGCTACTCTGTGGTTCAAATCCATCAGGTGGTTCAGAAAGACTGGAGGGTAGTGGACATAGTTCCACTCCACAAGGGTGGAGACAGAGCAACCAGGTAACTACAGACCTGTCAGTCTTACCTTCACTGTAGGTAAACTGATGGAGACACTAGTTAAAGAGGACCAAGTGGACTACCTGGAGAAGAATGGACTCCAGGATAATAACAGTATAAGTTTGTGTCAGGGAGGTCTTTTCACACCAACCTGATAGTATTCTTTGACTGGGTAACATGGGTAGTTGATTAAGGGATTTGCTGTACTTTGACTTCAGCATGGCATTCAACACAGGGCCACTCAAGTTGATGAAGAAGCTACAGGATCTAGGTGCAGTGAAGGAAATAGTTAAATGGGTGGAAAATTGGTTGGAGGGGAGACAGCAAAGGGTAGTGGTAAATGAAGTCAGATCCGGGGAGAGGGAGTGAGGTCATGGGGGGGGCACAACAATCAGTCCTGGGTCCAGTCCTTTCCAATATGTTCATTAGCGACGTAGGAAAAGGAATTTAAGGCAGGATGTGTCTTTGCAGTTGACATCAAGCTGTGTGGTAGGGTAAAGAGCGGGGGATGGGATAAGGGAGTTGCAGAGGGGCCTACAATGGTTGGAGTGGGTGTCCAAAGTTTGGCAGTTCAGATTCAGCACCAAAAAGTGCAAGGTGATACACATAGGGAACAAGAACCCCAGGATGGAGTACTGGATAGGAGTGATTAAGCTGGGAACTACGTCTGAGAAAAGGGACCTGGGAGTCATCGTAAGTGACTCCCTTGAATAGTCTAGCCAATGTAACAAGACCAGAAGTAGGGCAACCAGGATGTTGAGATGTATTGGGAGGGGGTTTAATAGCAGTAAGAAAGAGGTATTATTGCCTCTCTCTAGATCACTGGTGAGGCCGCACCTGGAGTGCTGTACCCCAGTTCTGGAGTCCTCACCTAAGGAAAGACAAAGACCAACAGGAAATGGTGCAGTGTATCATAACAAAAATGATATTCAGGTCCAGTAGGGTAGATCCTAAGAAGTTTGGCACAGGACATTGCACATTTACACGCTGAAGGCTAGACGAAAGGGTGGGGGGATATGATTAAGACCTTCAAATTCCTATAAAAAAGAATGAGCAAGGTAACTGGCGAGTAACTATTCAACAGGAATAGCAAATCTTAAACACAGGGATATGAGTGGAATCTGGTGGGAGGGGGAGGTTCAGCGGGGACATGAAGTTTTGTTTTACAGAGAGTGGTTGAGTCATGGAATAGTTGCTAGCTAAGGTGGTGGGTGCCAAAACCATTACTTGTTTCAGGTAGGGCTGGGAACAGAGTAAAGTGCTTAGTAGTTACTTTGGGGGGGGGGAGCAGTGAGGCAGGGAACATTGGGGTGAGTATTGCAGATAAAACCTCCATATAGACAACATGTCTTGAGTTAAGATACGGTATTACAAGCAGACTGGATGGACCAGCTGTCTTTTTGTGCTGCTGTTATCTATGTTTCAATGGAACCATTGGTATTTATTGGGGAATTTCAACCTACAGACATGGCTGGGAGGTAGAAAGTGCATAACAGAAAGTAGTGAGTGGGCCATCAACACAGCAGTAGCATTGCTGCCCATAATGCCAGCAAAGTTGGGGTTGGAAATGAGACTGGGCCAGCAGGGGGTGGAGGAATGATTGTCCCAGAAGATGATGTCCATGGAAGGATAGTCGCTGCCTCTGCTGTGGTGCTGCCATCTGGGTGACTGGTAGTGCAGTGGAAGGTAGAGTGGGTTGGTGGACATAAGGATGGCTTGCAGTAGGCACACCCCCGTGGATCTGTGCATGTTGATGTTCAGGGGATGAGGATCTGGAACAAGAAAAATGTGCCTCAGTTCGACAGACCTCAGTGCATCTGGGTCCCCTGCACCACCAGACTGTGCTGCTCTGATGACATGAGACTTGGGTTGTGTACCCTCCTACTTTTGTCCCCACCTGGGGGTAAAGCCAATGCTCAGCAGAGGGTACAGTTGCTGACTGGATGCTGTTTGGGGTACAGAAATGTGCCACAGGTGCTGTTGAGGGCAGCTGGAGTGAAGACAGGAGCATAAAATGTAAGTAAAAGAAAAACAGTGTGGGATTTCTTTGTCAGTCATAAAGGACTTTTTTCCTCAGTATAAGGCGTGGGAAAAGAGGTGATGTGGTTCTTGTTCTGCTGATGAGTAGTGGGTATGACATGGCCAGAACAGTAAGGTTTGGGGAAGGTAACTGCAGCCATAATAGAATTGAGTTTGAGATTATATGGGGAATACCACTTCATCAGAAATAAAACCAGGGCACAAAGTTTTAGGAGAACAGAATAAGTCTGAGGAGATGGTTGTGCCTCAGTCGATGAACACTATTAGGCAAGAGTGTTAACACTAAGTGGGAATCCCTGAAGCAGAATATAGCTGCTACCAGTGCTCTTGGGGACCTGGAGCCCTGTGTCCTTTGTCACTCCAGCCGCCCATTGAGATGCTCGTCAAACAGTGTGGAGGGTCCCCAGAATGTGCTGCTGGCTTCTTAGAGTGCAAAGTCTGTTGTCTACTGCCTACCTTCACTGTAGCACAGAATACTAAAGCAGCTCAAAAGGAACACTGCTGGACTTCCAGACTTAAGTCTGGGACCATCACTTGTTTGTCTTGGGAGTCTTAGACCCACAGGAGACCAAAGCTACAGAGTGCCCAGCCCACTGCTTCGTAACCCCCCCTTTTATGCCATGCCCTTTCTGTCTCTTTTGCCCAGCTGTTTTTTTTCCCCAACCCACAGTCATATTGTGTTATCTTGTTTCTTTGTCTTATTACACCTGACTCCTGATGGAACCAAGCATGGTTTAATTATTTGTGTTTTGACCACCTAAGGATTTGTTGGGTGCACTGGCTTGCTCAGTTCTAATATATGTCATCTTAAAGCATGGTTCCATCAGACCTTGGAAGCTAAGCAGGGTCGGGTGTGGTCAGTAGTAGGATGGGAGATCTCCAGTGAACACACCAAGGGCTGCATTAAGTGGTTTCAGTATTGTAGATTGGCATTGGCACTCTTCCCCTGGTTATAAGTAACCATACATGTACTGCAGCATAGTGTTTATGGTACACTGTGCTGTCAGAGGAGCTATCTTTCAGATGAGATGTTACACCAAGGTCCTGTTTGCCAGTTCTAGTTTAGGTGGATTGTAAAGTTCCCACAGCGTGTCTCCAGTGGAATAGGGGAATATCCCATGTCCTAGCCAAATTTCCCCCACCTAGTTAACAAAAAAAAAAAGCACCAGCAGCTTAACCTTGTTCACTGTCAGTCAGTTTGCATCAATATAATGTTCTAGTTCTGACAGAACATCTGAAGTAGCAACCCACTGAGTTCTAGAATATAGAGGATAATGGATGAGCATCAGTTAACAACAACATTGTATTCACTTCGAGAGGTTACCACGACAACAAAGTAAACCTCAAGAGCGAAGCTCGAGAGGTTTACAGTTGTCAGATAACCTCGAGAAGTTAATACAACGTTGTTGTTTAACTGATGCCCATCCATTGTCTTGTATAGTGTATGGGCATCAACTAAACAACACTGAATGTTTCTTGAGCACCGCTGTAAATAATTCACACACTTAATAACTGCTGTGGCACTGCTTATGTCCCCCCCAACAACAGGAAGAGGCCCCGCTCAATCCACATTCCCCCTCTAACAGACAAAATTTTTTATTTTTAAATATGGGAACACGCACCTTTTAGCAGTGCTGATGTCTTTCGGCAGAGATCTCTCCGCAGTGACAATTTCCGCGTCGTGATCAGAATAGAGCTCACCGCCGTGGCCGTTTCCACAGGCGCTGAGCGTTTCCTAACGCGCATGTGCGAGGATGTTCCATGCTGTTGTACCATCGATGTGATGTACCGACGATGGTACAACAGCTAAACTACGTCACATCGATGGTACAACAACCCTGGTAAATGTTAAATTTTTACTGATTATAGCATTCTAACATACACTATATGGAGATTTGCTGTTGCATTGGGATGGTAAAAGTGAAACAGAAATGTATATATTTTTGAATTTTATATTTATGTATAACTGGAAGCTAGGAGAGGCTGGGCTGGGAGAATGTGGGGGAATATGTACATGTATGGGAAGCAGGAGAGTGGTAAACTGCAATAGTTGTGGGGCAGCAGTCTTTCTGGGGATGATGTGGAGTAATGGGGGCTGTCCAGTGTGTAAGAGCCTGGAGAAGCTGCTGGCTGACATAAGGCTGCTCAGATGGGAGCTGAGGGAGATGGTGTGGGAAGTCAGAGGAGCAGAGCAGTGGAAGGAAAGGCAGGTGGGTGGTTTCCGGGGAGGGGGGGGCATCAGGCAGGGGAAGTAAGTGGGAGGACCATCCAGTATGCAAGAGTATCTGTTCCTCAGAGGATCAGGGAGCCCAAGGTGGATGAATGGCAAGTGGTAAGGGGAAGGGGTGAGAATGTGAGAGTAGTATCAGGGGTGGGAACTTCTGAAGGGGTGCCTTCATCGAACAGATTTGCTCCACTGTCTGGAAGGAGGGAGGGGGAAGCAGAAGGTGATGTAGGAGGTCGGGTTCAGCCAGGGCTGAGAGTAGGAGTACAGGGGAGGAGAGAGGGAACTAGTCAGGATGAGCAGGGAAGAGGAGGTAGGCAAAACAGAGTGGAGAATGGGGGGGAGGGGAGGGAAAAGTGGAAGCAGACACAGATGGAAGGGGAAGGGCAGAGTAGGAGATGGAAAAACAACTAGGGAGATAGATAGTGGATGCAGAGATAAGTTCACCAGGGTACAGGGAGAGCAGTTAGGAGGGGGAGCAGCTGGTACCGAAGATAAGGAAGGGGAGCACGAGTGCAAGGGATGGAAGAGTGGCAATCATAGGGGACTCTGTAATTAGGGGTATTCATTGGGGAAGGAAAGGGGACCCATATGCAAGCAGGAGGGTGGTTTGTATGCTAGGGATAACAGCGGGGAAAGTGGGCCCAAGAATAAGGGAAATAGTAAGGAAGGTTGGAGGAAATCCTACTTTAGTTATACACATGAGAACCAGCGACCTAGCTACGGAGGAGGTACAAAGTAGATTCTGAGAGTTAGGGAAGATCTTCGGGTAGGAAGCAAGTTCGCTGGCCTTCTCAGAGGTGATACCAGTATCAAGGGCCAGCACAGCCAGGAAAAGAAGAATAGAGGATTTTATTGACTGACTGAGGAAATGGTGCAGGGAGGAGAGGTTCATCTATATTGGGGACTGGGAGGACACCTGGTCAATCAAAGCACTCTTTTCACCAGACAGGCTACACCTCAGTAGGGAGGGTTCAAGGGTAATCTGGGACAGACTGGGGGAATACATAACCGTTGCACTTAATTTATACTACTGGGGGGTGCAGGCCCAAAGAGTCCAAGAGGAGGAGGTCAGTGAACCTCCCCCAACCCCACAGTAATGGACGAGGTCTGAAGGGAGGCAATTGAAGGGGTGAGAAAACAGCAAAGGGTGGAGGGGTTGAGGAACACATAAGGGTAGGTGTGGGGGTCCACACAGAGGGGAGAAATGTGAAGAGAGGGAAAGTCAGATTCTAGGTGGAGGGTGGTCTCTCAGAACGCGCAAAATCTTGGAAACAAGATGGACGACCTGCAGGCCCTATTAGCAGACAGGAGGGTGTACATAGCGGCAGTAACCAAGACTTTGCCAACACCACACCATGACTGGGACTTTTCAATCTCTGGATATAAACTATACAAGAGGGACAGGGTAGTTGGGAAGGGGGGAAGGGTGACAGTTTATATCAGGGAGGGAATAATTAGCACGAGGGAGAAGTTTGAGGAAGGAAAGGTGGAGGCATTATGGGTTCAGATACGGCCCAATAGAGGGTGAAAGGTGAGGTTGGGGGTGTTTACAGACCACCCAACCAAGATGAGAGGGACAGGGGACTGAGCTCTCAAATATTGGAAGCTGCAGGGAAAGGAGAGGTGGTAATTGTGGGGGACTTCAACCTGCCCATGGTGGCCTGGAGCATACCATCCACAACATGTGCTAGAAGTCAAGTGATCCTAGAAGGACTGCAGAGTGGGTTCCTGACTCAGGACATCACAGAACCAATAAGAGTAGAGGCAATTCTTGATCTGGTGCTCATGAATGGGGAGCATGTACAGGAAATAACAGACAGGGAGACCCTGAGTGGGAGTGACCATTGCAAAGTGTGGTTCCAGTTAGATATGGGAAGGGAAAGCATCTCATCTAAGACCATATCTTGGATTTTAGGAAGCCAGACTTCAGAAAGATGGGCGAAGTGGTAAGGAGCCACCTGGCGAGCATCAGAGCAGATATGGGGGTGGCCCAAAGGTTGTTCATCATTAAGGAAGGAATACTGGTTGCCACAGAGGAATGCATGAGGCTCAGGGGGAGGAACACAAGGGCCAAAGCACCCAGTGGTTCAGTTCTGGGTTTCACAGTCCTGCACACACGATTAATAATCAAGTTAGCCATTCTGGGAGTGGGTCCCAGGGTGGTAGCCTGGGTAGCAAACTGGCTGCACAACAGGACACAGAAGGTAATAGTAAATTGAACTCACTCCAAAGAAAGGGGGATTACTAGTGGAGTACCTCAGGGTTCAGTACTGGGTCCAGTCCTCTTTAATGTCTTTATAGGTAACATTGCAGAGAATCTGGAAGGAAAAGTATGCCTCTTTGCAGATGACACAAAGATCTGCATACAGAGTTGATACACGGGGGTGGAAAGGATGAAATGGGACTTGGCAAGGTTGGAAGAATGGTCAGACATATAGCAACTTAGATCCAGTGCAAAGTAATGCACCTGGGATACAAAACCCAGCAGAGGAGTACACAATGGCGGGGGAGGTACTAACAACAACAAACATGGAAAGGGACCTGGGGGTAGTCATATCAGATGACCTAAAGGTGTGCAAGCAATGTGAGAAGGCAATAAGGAGAGCTGGGGGATACTGGGATGCATAGGGAGAGGCATCACAAGTAAAAAAAGGGAAGTGGTTATCCTTCTGTACAGACAGTTGGTGACACCCCATCTGGAGTACTGTGTGCAGTTTTGGAGACCCCATCTCCGCAAGGACATAGACAGGAAGGAGGCAGTCCAGAGGAGGGCAACTAAAATGGTGCAGGGTCTGCATTAGAAACCGTATGAAGAAAGACGGAGAGAGCTTAATATGTATACCCTTGACGAAAGGAGGGACAGGGAAGACATGATAGAAACTTTCAAGTACCTCAAGGACATCAACAAAGTCCAGGAGGGTAGCATCTTTCAGAAAAAGAGATGTGCAAGAACAAGGGGACACAATTCAAAGATAGAGGGGGTACGGCTCAGGGACAACGTGAGGAAATATTTTTTCACGGAGAGCGTAGTGGACGCATGGAACCGCCTTCCTGGGGAGGTTGTGAGGCTAAAACAGTAGGGGAATTCAAACATGCATGGGACAGACAAGGCATTCTAGTTGGGGATAGGAGGCAGTAGGCTGTTGGTTAACTAGAATCTGCAGCTTATCCAGTAGGTACGGAAATGGGCAGACTAGGCCAAGCGGTCCTTATCTGCTGTCAAAGTCTATGTTTCTATGTTACCCAAGCAGTAAGGGAAAAGAGATTAGCCTATAGGAAATTCAGGAAGACCAAGGGAGAGATGGCTAGGGAAAATTACCTAAGGTTGGCTAGTGAGGCAATTAAGGAAGTCTGGTGAACTAAGACACAAAAGGACCTGCAGATAGCTGAAGGAATTAAGAAGGGGGAGAAGGCCTTCTTTTGCTATATAAGCGAGAAACAGGACAAGAAGAATGGGATTGTTAGGCTTAAGAAAGGGGAAGATTGTAGATTGTATTCTCTGTAACTCTCATCCTGTTTTGCTAATGTTCCTTACTTCCTGGAAATACAGTATATTTCCCTGGGTCGCCCCTTAAAAGGAATATGTGTATCTCAGTGGGCCTACCCAGTCATCAAAATTCAAATAAATAAGAGTGGGTGGAGAATAATGGGGGGGCGGGGGAAGCAGAGACACTAAATGAATACTTCTGTTCCATCTTCACCAGGGAGAAGGGGGGGAAGGGAACACAGATGTGATAGAGGAGGATAGAGTGAGGGAGGGACTGCAAGCATTGAAGGTGGACAAATCACCAGGCCTGGACAGAGTACATCCATGGTAATAAGGGAACTGGCTGAAGAGCTGGCATGCCTGTTTAATAGTTCACTGGAGTCAGGTGTGGTACCACAAGACTGGAGAACAGCACATGTGGTACCCCTGCACAAAAGCAGTCCCAAGGATGACTCAGAGAATTATAGACCAGTCAGTCTGACCTCAATCGTGTGCAAGCTCACGGAGACCACACTTAAAGAAAGGTTGGTAGACTATCTAGAGGAGCAGGGTCTGCAGGATGCGAGGCAGCATGGGTTCATGGGGGAGATTGTGTAAAATGAATCTGATTGACTTCTTTTATTTATTTATTTATTGAAAATGTTTTACCAGGAGAGGCACACTGAGCAAAAAGATGCTTGTCTCACGGTGTGACCTGGGGGGAGGGGGTACAGAGGAGGTAGGTATACATACAAGTAGAACTGACAGCAGTACAATAAGGAAAATGTACATAGTCGAGAAGAATACATTTGAGCAAATTACAATGGCAGTGCAGTTCAGTACGACGCAGGCACAGCAAGTATAGGTATGCAAGTATTGTTTAACCAACTAGGTAGGAACAGTACAGAACATGGTGTAAGGGGGTGGTATACCAAGCAAGGGTACACAACAAGGCAAAACATGAAATAGATAAGTGCCATACATAAGGATGTAAGGGGGATGGAGGGTGGAGAAACGCAGGCGTATAAGGGAGAGGTTAGGTGAGGAGGGAGGGAGTGGGGCTAGGGAGCTTAGGAGGAGTAGGAGGGGGGGAAGGGAGAAATTGAGAGTGCGGAGTAGGTGATAGAGAGGGTAAGGCGCGAGAGTAGTATATAAGCCAGACAATTCGGTGAACGCCAGGCCGCTGGTCAGGGCCGGGGGGGATGGGGAGAGAAGCTAAACGGAGGGTGGTCAGGGGCAGCAGCAATTAGGGGTAAGGAAGTTAGAGAGGGCATAGGAAAGGGAAAGTTTGGATGAGGAATGACGAATCTGGATGGGCAGGCTGTTCCAGAGTTTAGGGAAGAGGTAAGAGAATGCGGATTGGCCGGAGGTGGTCCTACGGTGAGGGATGAATAGTAGTCTAGGGTCAGCGGATCTGAGGGCGTGAGAGGGGGTAGGTGGGGAGGATAGGGCAGAGGTGAGATAGGGAGGGAGGGAGCCGAGCCAGAAGTTAGAGGTGAATTTAAGCGCTGAATTAGGCGGTTTGTCTTATCGAAGGTAGGGACAGGGAATGATAAAGCGTGCAGTGATGTGAGTGGGGGGCATCGAGGGCAAATCGGCAAAATCCATTGTAGAGGGGGTCTAGTCTAGCAAGGGTGGATTGTGGGGCAGAACTGTAAACTACGTCACAGTAGTTGAAAGAGGGTAGAATCATTTTCTGAACTATTTTGCGTCTGATAGGAAGAGGGAGACTGGTGCGGTTTCTATAGAGGGCACCAAGTTTTGGATGCAGTTTGGAGATGATGGCATCAATGTGAGTGGAGAAGGAAAGGTGTCGGTCAAGCCAAACCCCGAGATACCTGAAGGAGGGTACATCTTCGAGGATGGTGTTATTTAGGGTGTGGAATCTTGGGGGGGAGGAGAGTTTGGATAGGTGCTGCCGGGTGCCGAAAGTCATAGAGTTGGTTTTCTTGGGATTTAGGGAGAGTTGGTTGCTATTGAACCAGAGTTGGATTTTATTGAAGTCAGATTGAAGTTTGGAGGCGACTTCTACGTGGGTCCGGCCGGAGGTGAAGAGGACTGTGTCATCAGCATACATATGGATGGCGGAAGAGGAGCAGGAGTTTGGTAGGTCATTTAGGAGGATGGAGAAGAGTACTGAGCCTTGCGGAACGCCAGAGGTGATGGGGGGGGGGAGATGTGGTCAGCTATTTTAGTGGACTGGGTTCTATTTTGAAGGTAGGCGCTGAACCAGTTTATGGCGGTTGCAGCTAAACCAGTTCCGGAAAGGCAGGATAGTAGGAGAGAATGGGATACGGTGTCGAAGGCTTTAGCAAGGTCGATGAAAATAGCAGTAGTGATTAGCCCTTTGTCCATCCCAGTGAGAATGTGGTCTGTGAGTCTGAGCAGGGAGGAGGTAGTGGAGTGGTGTTTTCTGAACCCTGACTGGAAAGGGGTGAAGAAGTTAGTTTCAGCGAGGAAGTGAGAGAGTTGGGATAGCACAAGCTGTTCTTGGAGTTTTTGAGGGTGGGGAGGAGGAGATGGGGCGGTAGTTGGATGTAGCGGAAGAGTCGCTGCCTTTAGGAGGCAGTAGAACAGTGGCATGCTTCCAACAGAGGGAGTGACTCAGTACTAAAGGAAAGATTTAGAAGGGCTGTGAGGGGGTAGCGATGGCGGGGGCAGATAGGAAGAGGAGTTTGTTGTCAAGACCATCAGGGGATTTACCTTTGGAGGGTTTAGGGCACAAAGGGCATCTAAGGTTTCAGTGGGGGAAATGCGTCTGAAGGAGAAGGGGTTCGTACCGGTGGGGTGGAGGATAGGGGGTTGGGGAGACGAGGTGTTTGCAGGCGGAAGAGCTTCAAGGAGGGCCTGAGCACAGGTAGTAAAATAGGAATTAAACTCGGAGGTGACTTCCCGGGGGTCGGAAAGGAGGGTACCTTGGGCAAGGAGAAGAGGCGGAGGGTTAACTGTTTGGGGGGAGAAAAAGGAGTTAATGACTTTCCAGAATTTGGAAGGTCTGCCAAGGTTTGCATTAAGTGTGTTAAAGTATTCAGATTTGGCTAGGCGGATGGCCTTGGTGCACCTATTGCGGAACATGCGATAGGAGGTGAGGTCGCCGGGGAGGAGTGAGGATTTGAAAGTTCGCCAGGCCTTGTCACAGGCTTGTTGGCAAGCAATTAGCTCGGGAGTGATCCAGGGTAGGTGGGAACCGCGAACTCTAGCCCGGTGTAGGGGGGGGGGCGTGTTTGTCCCATGCGGAGAGGAAGGTGTTCTGGAAGTGCATAAGTGCCGCATCCATATTAGAGCGGTTTGTGCTTGGGACCCAGTTAGAGTGGTAAAGATCATCCAAGAGGGGGGAGAGGCTGAGGGATTTGTACGTGCGCTGGAATATGAATTTTGGGGAGGATTTAACTCTGTGGATTTTGCGGATGAGGTAGATTAGGTGGTGGTAGCTAATGGAATCAGGGAGAAGACCTGAGCTGACGACCCGGTGTGGGTGGGAGGTAAGCACCCAGTCGAGGAGGGAGTGGTTACTGGACTTGGGGTTAGAGCGAGTGGGTTCCGTGATGGTTTGACAGAGGTTAAGAGCGGTTATCTCAGTTTGGGTTTTGGTAAAGGTGGGTGCAAGCCAGTTGTGGTTAAAGTCGCCCATAGCATATAGTTCACCCGATTTGGCATGGGAAGTGAGTTGGCCCAGAAGGTCGGTGACTATTGTGGTTGGCGTACCAGGACAGCAGTAAATGCCAGCCACGAAGATAGGTAGTAAGGAGGGGGAGGACAGTTTTACCATCAGGAGCTCATAAGCTTTGGGAACAGCTTTTGTGATGGTGACGGTGAAGTGGAGGGCTGACCTGATGTAGATAGCCACCCCGCTGCCTCTGGAAGGCCGGTCTTGCTGTATGATGTTGAAACCTGGGATAGCGAAATTATTATCAGGTAGGCTAGGTTTTAGCCAGGTCTCAGATAGGACGATAATATCAGGGGTGTAGTGTATGGCCAGGACCTGGAGCTGATCGAACTTTGGGGCCAAGCTACGAATGTTTAGATGGAGAAGGCGCAGGCCCCAGGGGAGAAAGCTAGGATTAGGCGAATTGCACTGGCTGTGGGGTTTGATATGGGGTGGGCAGGGTAAGGGTTGGGCCGGGTTAGGTGTATCGCCAGCCAGCAGGAGTAGTGCAATGGTAAGGTGGTAGCGTAGCACGTGAGGGGCAGGATTTGCCTTCGGTGGGTGGGGGCAGTAGTAGGGGGGCTGGATGAGGGGAGTGGGTGTAGGAGGTGGGAGAGAGGCAAGAATGCAACCAAAGGAGGGGCAGGGTAGGAGGGGGGAGTGGGGCAGTGGGACCAGGAGATAGATGGGAGGGGAGCAGTGGACTTATAGGGGCAGAAAAAGGGAATGACAGAAAAGGCAGAGTGGGGGGTGGTGAAGGGAAGGGACATAGAGGGGGTAGATGTTGAGAGGGATAGTAAAATGGAGGAGACCAGTAGTAACAGGGTCGTAGGAGGAGTCATTATGCCAGGTTTGAGGAAAAGGTGACCATTCATAGTGCCCTGATTAAGGTTGGGTAGGGGGATTACAAGTGTCTGAATTGCCCTTCAGATAACGTAGATACCGCTTTGGAGTAGTGGTACTGTCGTGGCCTCTGGAGGACAGGGTACAGGGTTCGAGACCCTGGTAGGGCAGTGGGGCTTAGACCTAGCAGAGTGCAAGGAACCTGGAAGCGGGTGTCTTGCCGTGGGCTGTGTTTGAGCCAGAGAATGGGGTTGAAATAGCGACTCCTAGTGGTCACTGGGGTAATGGGGTAATGGCAGGCTTGGTGTGGGGCAGGCAATAGAACAAGGGTGGTGCTTTGGGTTAGCCAGGTGGCTGGGCAAAAGGAGGGGGTGTGGCAGAGGCAGGGGTTGGAGAAGTGGACAGGTAGAGAGGTAATCCAAGGAGGGAGAGTAATACAGGTGGAGGGGGTAGCGAAGGGAAGGATAGAGGGTCCCTCTAGTGGCTGGCAGGTATAACCTGCTAATGGAGAACTGGGGACTTAGTTAATTGAGTGACAGGATATGATGTCACTGCTGGGAGTCTATAAATGAAATGCCAAGCGTGGGTGGGTGGAGGGACGGGCCAACACCCTCCACAAGGGTGCTGCTATTTGGAGGTAGTTTATTACCTCCTAGTGCCCGTGTGGTCCGTGCTCCATGAGGGAGCTTGCTGAGGGCAGTCCTGCTTGCTGGGTGCCTGTCACTAGGACAGAAGACAGAGGCCAAGCAGTAGACATCCTCTATCTGGATTTTAGCAAGGCCTTTGACTCTGTGCCCCACAAAAGGTTGATCAGGAAGTTGGCAGATCTCAGGGTTGGGGAGAAGCTGACCAGATGGGTGAAAACTGGCTGAAGGACAGAACCCAGAGGGTGGTTGAGAGGGTGGTTGTGAGGGGGAAGAGTTATCTGCACCAAAGAGGTCACCAGTGGGGTCCCTCAGGGCTCAGTGCTGGGGCCAGTGTTGTTCAATGTCTTCATCAATGATATTGTGGATGGCATTACGGGTAAATATGTGCCTATTCACGGACAGCACCAAGCTCTGTGGGAGAGTGGGCACAGCTGAAGGGATACAGGACGATCTGAAAAAGCTGAGGAGGTGGTCCGGGATCTGACAGCTTGGCTTCAGTGCCAAGAAATGCAGAGTTACGCACATTGGAGTCATAAATCCCAGGACAGAGTGCTACTTGGGTGGATTCCAGGTATCTGCATCAGAGGAGGAGAAGGACCTGGGAGGTACTGATGATCACTAGTGACCTGAAGCACTCCATGCAGTGCAAGAAAGCAGCAAGGGCAAATAAGATGCTTGGGTGCATAGCTAGGGGGATCAGTAGTAGGAGGTTATACCACCCTCGCACAAGTCACTGGTGAGGCCACATCTAGAGTGTTGAGTTCAGTACTGGTGCCCACACCTCAAAAAGAACATTAACCTGCTGGAGAAGGTCCAGAAGAGGGCTACAAAGATGATAGGTCAGCAGAGTAAGGCATACAAGGAGAGGTTGAGGGCACTTAACATGTACTCCCTGGAGGACAGGAAAGAGAGGGGAGACGTGCTTGAGACTTTCAAGTACTTGAAAGGGATAAATAAGGTGGATAAGGACAGTATCTTTAAGCTAAGTGGCAACCATAACACAGGAAGAGTCTTAAGCTGATGGGGGGTTGGGAGGAGGTCAGGAAGCACTTCTTCACAGAGCGGTGGTGGACACTTGGAATGTGCTGCTGGAAGAGGTGATCTCGTTGAAGACGGTGAGCAGCTTCAAGAGAGGCTGGGATAGGCATAGAGGGAACTATTTCCATCCCCCCAACCCCAACGAGGCTGATAATAGGAAGTATTTTCTAGCCTCACTTTCCTGGTCATCAGTAAACAAAAATAATACTGTAAAAACTGTACTTACACAGGCATAGGTGGAATATCAAAAACTTAAATTTGGTATTCCGTCTGTAAGTATGGCATTCTGCCTATCCTAGAGAGTGTGTCCTATAGATTTAGCTGCAGTGTGGTGGCATGGGAGAGTGGTATTCCAGTCCAAATATATGATTAAAAGGGTATTCTGCCTTGAAAACTGATATACAAAACAGAACAGAATACTGTTGATCTCAAGCCATGCTGTAGTATATGTAATTACTATGCTCTTTTTCCATCTCCCTCCCCGGTGGATAACCAGGAAATGACTGTTCCCAACTCCTGTACACTTTTCTTATTCTCCTGTCCAAATATTTAAATAAATAACTAATGGAGGCAGTGATTATTGATTGATTAATTGATTTATTAGCTATTAGCTTTTACTGACCAGGTGAGTAAGACCCCTGGGCCTGATCACATACCTACTGATCTTTACAAAATACTTTTGGAGCAGTGGCTACAACCTCTCACTTATGTGTTTAATTACATTCTTAAGACTGGTAGTTTCCTAGAGTCTTGGTTGGGCAATATGATTATTCCTATTTTTAAACATGCATTTGTCAATGCCAAATGTTCACCACTGGTATTGCAGTTGTACCAGGTTTTGCTTCTACACATTTTACTATATATTTACCCCGGATACAACAGATGACATGTAGTGTCTCATTTTCAGTGGTGTCCTGCTTTGACACATTGTTAGATTGTAATTACCCAGGATAGGGCAGCTAAGAGGCAGTATTTCTACTTTTAAGTGGGCTCCCACATTTTGACCCCAAATGTCCAACAGTCTTTTTATGACCTGACATTATGATCAAGTCAGGTGGAATGTTTACAATCCTATCCGAAAGGTGATTTTGCTGTGCGACTGTGGGAACAGGTTTCGGAGGGGATTTGAAAAATGACACGTGCCATGTTCAGGAAGTGGAGCAACACGAGGGATACGTTGAACATTAGGGGCCAAAATCTGCAAAAAATAAAGTCATGAGTAAATGTCGGAACAGTTCATTTCCTCATAACTTAGTTGGTTTTTCACATTTTTACCCCAGATTTTCAACATAATCTTTGTATGCCCACTCCTTCTGAGCATGACAGGTGTCATTTATAAAACAATGGCTGAAACGTCATTTTGTATCACAAGTTTTGAAACACATTTTAGATCGGATTTGAGAAATAACAGCTGTCACATTCATGAGGTGATGTGAAAATTGACTATGCTGAAAAGTTGGGGTCAAAATATTGAAAATTACCACAGTTACGAGCGTGCAATGAAGAAAATGCGACATAAACTCATAACTTTGTTGTTTTCTCATATTTTTACCCCACATTTTCAACATAGCCTTCTTATGAGCCCACCTCATGAATAAGGGCGGAGAACATTCTTAAATCCTGCTCAAAAGGTGATTTCGCACCACAAGTATGAAAACACATCTTTGCCAGGATTTGGAAAATGGCAGCTGTCACATTCATGAGGTATTGTGAAGAAATGGCTATGTAGAAAATTTGGGGTCTAAGTATTAAAAATTACTGAAGTTATGAGCCTGCGTTCGTACATTTCAACTTAGGCTAATAACTTTGTTGTTTTTTTAATATTTTTACCCCAAATTTTCAACATAGCCTTCTTATGAACCCACCTCATGAACAAGGGCAGAGAAAATGTTCAACTCCTGCCCAAAAGATGATTTTTTGCACTGACCGCAAAGTCACCTGTTGTGGCAGATTTTCCTAATTTCACTACCATTGTTCATGAGGTGCAGTACCAAAAAAGGCATGTTGAAAATTGGGGGCACAAAATATTCAAAAATTACAAAGTTATGCCAATAAATTCAAAACCTCATTAAAATGTCACTGAAATGTGAATTTCTATTTAAATGTTCACTGAAGCATTGTCTGTTCATTCTACTTGCTAAGGGGAGAGGTTACAGGGGAGTTTGAATATGAGGTGAGTTTGTCTCTGTGAGAGTTTATTTATCTCTTGAGTTTTTTTTGTAAGGTTTGCTGGTGGTTTCTGAATTTAGATTAAATCTTTAACAGTTGCTGGCTTGTCTGGGGACTGTGGCTGGATGGATTGAGAATGCCGCCCCACCCACTCTCTCCATCATCCCTTCTTAAATACTGAACAGTCACTGCGGGTTGGGCTTGAAGGCTATGAGGGAGGAGCTTGGGGAGCTGCAAACTTCCTGTATGAGCTAACTCTGAAAGGTAATAGGTGGTGAAAAGTTCAGACACGCAAGCTTTTACTAGTTGGATTTTAAGGTTTAAATGTTTTAAAGTAGCAAGTTTGAAAGTCAAACTGACAAGTTGGGGTTAAGGAGGGGTAACTGCATATTTAAAGTTGAAAGCTGAAACTCACAAGGTCATGTATAAATGTATTAACTAGAGTTACTGAGCTAGCAAGCTAGAGACCAACAGGGTAAAGAAGGACTCGGAAGCAAGCTAGTAGGGTAATATGTGGTATCCAGCTAGTGCTGTACGGACTGTGTGATAAGAAATTGAGATTACATTGAAAAAGTTAAGTGTGACTAATGGAAGGAAAATGGGGCATTATAGGGGGGATCACACTGGGGGGCGGGGAGCACGAATAAAGGTGTCAGAAGACATCGGAATAGTGGATGGAATGGGAGGCCCCATGGAGTGAGGGTGGCAGGCACAGGAAGGATAGTGGGGTGTAATGGTTGTGGGGCAGCTGTTTGGATGAATATAGTGTGGAAACTGGGGGAGGGGGTTGTCCAATTTGTTACAGGCTGAACAGACTGGAAGAGGAGGTACAGGGTCTCTGGAGGGAGCTGGAGAGGGTGGGGGCTGGGCCAGGAGGGACCCCAGAGAGGAGTAGCTGGGAGAAGCAGAGGAAGAACAGCAGGGCTAAATCCCATGAGGATGTAGGGAGGGGGATGGGCGTAAGGAGAACAGAGGGGCAGTAAGTGGAGGGAAGGCTCTGGGCAGGGGGAAGGAGGAGATGGGCACCACTGCAGGGGTAGCAAATAATAGGTTTGCAGTGTTAGCATCGGAGGTGGTAGGGGAGGTGTCGGAGATCAGTGGGGAGGAGGAGAGGGGTAGTGAAGGCCCAGGAGTCAGGCTGGGAAAGAAAGAAGGGGGAGGGGAAGAGCAAGATAGAGGGAGAGGCAGAAATGGGGGAAGATGTAGGAGTCGCAAATGGTTTGGATCGAGGTAATAAGGAGCAGGGCAGTGTGGACTCTGGAAATGTGAACAGTGAAAACAGGAGGAGTGGGGTACTAATGCTGGGGATTCTATACTGAAAGGGATCAAATGGGGCAGAAGGGGAGCAATGCACAGTTGTATCTGGGTCGAGGCTATTCTGGGGTTGACCGCGGGCTGAGCGGGGCAGGCACTTCTCAAGTGCGCAGAGAAAGGGAGGAAGAAACCTCACATAGTGATGCACATGGGTACAAATGACTTGGCTGGGGAGATGGTAGAGGTGGCAATGAGGAGGTTCGAGGGATTTGGGTAGGCAGTGTGAGGAGGTGGGGGGGTCAGCGGCATTCTCTGAGGTACTACAGGTACCATGTGCAAGTAAAGTGAGGAAAAAAAGGATAGAGGAGTTCAGTGAGTGGCTGAGGGATCAGGGAGTATGGATAAGTGTCAGACTGGGGCAGGACCTGGGGCAATAGTGACCTATACGCAGGGGACAGGTTACATTTGAGCAGGGAGGAGAAGGGAGTACTAAAACGGGGAATAGAAGGGTATATATCAACAAAGGTGGATTTAAACTAGGAGGGGGGGTGGCAAGGGGACAACTGATGGGAAAAAGGTCTGGAAAGGGGAGCCTAGTGAGCTCACCCCCCTAGTTATGGGTAAAGGCAGTGAGAAAGCGGCACAGGGAGGGATGGGGGGGAAGAATAGGGGTAGGGAAAGGGAGGAGACAGGCTGGAGGGTGGTCTCACAGAATGCAAGAGGCCTAAGGAACAGAACAGCAGAGTTCCAGGCTCTCATGGTGGTGGAGGGGGTGGACATTGCAGCCATCACTGAAATGTGGGCCACCCAGTACCAGGACTGGGATATGATGATCCCAGGGTTCAGGTTATTCAGAAAGGATAGGGCTAAGGAGAGTGGCGGGGGGGGGAGTGGTGATCTATATAAGGGAGGGGATAAAGTGTGAAAAGGAGGAAGGGGAGAAGAGGAGAACAGAAGCACTATGGATGTAGTTCCAAGATGCAAAGAATAGGACACTGAGGATGGAGGTTGTGTACAGGCCAGCAGCTCAGGGGAGTGACCTGGATAAGGAATTAGCTGAACAAATTAGGAAGGTCTGCAGGAGGGGAAGCACAGTGATGGTGGGGGACTTCAACCTACCGAGGGTGGAGCGGGGCACCCCATTCACCACTAGTGGAAGGGAGTGGGTCTTGTTAGAAGCATTTCATGACAGCTTCCTAACACAGCTGGTCCAGGGGCTGACTCGGTTAGAAAGGACTCTGGACCTTGTACTGGATAACGGGGAAGTTGTAAGGAATCTGGAAGTGGAGGAACCACTAGCTGGGAGTGACCACTATTCGGTGTGGTTTATGCTCAACATGGGGAGGGAAACGGGGCATGGGTACAAGGGTGATTGAGTTTGGGGGGGGGTGGACTTTAACAAGATGGGGGAAATTTTGGCCAGTCACTTGGCAGGTATGCAACCACACATGGATGCAGACCAGACATGGGACACCATAAAGGAAGGGCTGACGGAGGCTACAGAGTCTTGCACTAGGTAGAAAAGCAAGAAGGGAAAGGCAAAGAAACCCAGCTGACTGACACAGAAGGTTATGGAAGGGGTGAGGGCCAATAGGGCAGCATTTTGAAAGTACAGGAAATCGGGGAGAGGTGAAGATAAGCATACATACATGGACAAGTCCAGGGAGGTTACCAGACTGGTCAGGGTGGCCAAGGCATCCAGGAAGCTGAGACTGGTGCAGGGAATCAAAAGTGGAGAAAAAGACTTCTTCTGCTTCATTGGAGAGAGAAGAAGAAGGATCAGCTGGTGAGGATTAAGAAGGACGGGGTTGGGTGGAGAAAGTGGTGGAGCAGGCAGAGGCACTGAATGAATACTTCTGCTCTGTATTCACACAGGAGAAGGGGGGCAGATACCCCAGGTGAGAGGGGGTAGGGGGGAGGAGATAGATGTAGGGATTACAGAGAGCAGGGTACTAGATGGGTTGAGGGCATTAAGAGTGGACAAAGCACCTGGACCTGATGGCATTCACTCTAGGGTACTAAGGGAGTTGGCAGAGGTCCTGGTAGGGCCACTGGCCAACTTGTTCAATACCTCCCTGGACACGGGATGTGTACCACAGGACTGGAGAATGGCCCATGTGGTGCCCATCCAAAAAAGTGGCCCAAAGGATGAACCAGGAAACTATAGGCCAGTGAGCCTTACATCGATCGTGGGAAAGCTCATGGAGACCATCCTAAAAGAGAGGCTAGTGAGCTTTTTGGAGAAAAACGGTCTCCAGGATGGTCAACAGCACAGGTTTGTAGCTGGCAGATCCTGCCAAACAAACCTTGTAGAGTACTACAACTGGGTGAAGCGGGAACTGGACAAGGGCCATGCAGTGGATGTCCTGTATTTGGACTTAAGCAAGGCCTTTGATTCATTGCCGAGGGAGGTTGGGGGAGAAACTGGAATATGTGGGGCGGGACCAAAATGGTGAAATGGATCACAAACTGGCTAAAGGGAATGCAGCAAAGGATGGTGGTGGGGGAACTCTGATCACCGAGAGCGGTGAAGAGCGGGGTACCACAGGGATCGGTACTGGGACCGGTGCTGTTTGGGATTTTTATTGCAGATATTTCACAAATGATCCAGAGCAGGATCAATCTGTTCGCAGACGATACCAAGATGGGAGTTGTGGTTGATGATGCGGAGGGGTGGAAGGGGTTGCAGGAGGACCTAACTAAGCTGCAGGAGTGGGCGGAAGCATGGCAGTTGGGGTTCAACGTCAAGAAGTGCAAGGTTCTGCACTTAAGAGCCAGGAACCAGGGAAGGGATTATCACTTGAATTGGGTACAGTTGGGGAGCTCCACAAAGGAGAAGGACCTAGGAGTCATCATTATGGGGAACATGAACAACTCTGCTCAATGCAAGAAGGCAGCAACAAAAGCCAGCAAAATGCTGGGGTGTATTGCAAGAGGCATCTCCTCCAGAAGGAGGGAGGTTATCCTGCCCCATATAGGTCATTGGTCAGACCCCACCTGGAGTACTGCGTGCAGTACTGGTGTCTATTCCTGAAGAAGAACATCAGAGTGTTGGAGGGGGTGCAGCAAAGAGCCACAGAGATGATGCAGGGATTAGAGAGCAAGCCCTACGAGGACAGGCTGGGAGAGTGCTGAATATGTATTCGCTGGAGGAGAGGAGGGAAGCATCTGAAGGGGATAAACAAGACCAACACAAAAGGGATTTTTCAGATGAGAAGGGGGAGGGACATGAGAGGGCATGGACTGAGATTGGTGCGGGGAAGATTCAGGAGTACGATGAGGAGACATTTTGGACAAATGGAACACCTCACCAGACGACATAGTGTCCTCTAAGATGGTGGGCAGTTTCAAGAGGGGTTGGGACAGGGTAAGGGTTACTGGGAAGAGGGGGGTTGGAGGGGCAGCTGCAAGATGAGGTGCTTGCTGCACACTCGAGCAGACCCGATAGACCAGGAGGCCTGTTTCTACTGGCAATTTCATATGCTTGTATGAAATACATTGAACCGCATACCGGATTTCCTCAGTTCATGGTCCGGCGTTGAAGAGTGAAGATGTGTCTGAGGTCCAGAGAGGTTTACAGCATTGGACCCCCAGTAGATAAGTAAGGGCTTGGGGGTGGGGGTTCTGAGTGGGAAGGTCAGGTGGGGGCAGTAAAGGCAGTGTCAGCAACAGACATCGATTTACATTTTTCTTTTCTACAGGAACAAAAACCTACTAGGGAAGTTTTTCTTTATTTCAGATGGTGATACTGGGGATGGGGCACCCCCAGTGTCGATGTTATGTTTGTGTGTGTGTGTGTGTGTTTGGGTGTGTGTGTGTGCTGAGTGGGAGAGTCAGTGAGGGGACAGTAACGATGGCAGCAACAGGCATCGATGGACGGTTTTCTTTTTTACACAGTATATTAAAAAAAAAACTGCAAGGGATGGTTTTCTTTATTTCAGGTGACAACACTGGAGGATTGGGCACCCCCAGTGTTGTTATGTGTGTGTGGGGTGGTGGGTGCTAAGTGAGAGGTTCGGAGTGGGGGGACAGTAACGACGGCTGCAGCAACAGACATCAGTGAAAGTCTTTTTTTTTTTACAGGGTACGTAAAGAAACTACGAGGGACAGTTTTCTTTATTTCAGATGGTGACACTGGGATCAGGCATCCTTAGTGTCAGTGATAGTTTGTTGGGGAGTGGGGCAGTGGGTGCCGAGTGGGAGGACAGTAAATGTGGCAGCAACAGACGTCAACAGATGGTTTTCTTTTTTGCAGTGTGTAATTCAACCTACAAGGGATGGATTTCAGCAGGGTGATCATGACAGATCAGCTGTGGTTGCTGGACAGCATTGTGTAGATCAAAAAAAAGAGCCCGACCCATAATTGGGTGGTAACTACTGAACTACATGAGATTTCTGCCAACAAGCCAGAACACTGTCATGACCAGCCTGACTGATGATTGGTGACACCGACGCAGCCCCTTGCAGACCACTCTGCATTGGACTGACAGTGTCACACCCCTCAAAAGCCACTCTGGTAACAAAATGTTCACTGCGTGTGCATGCACAGCGAACATTAAAAGGCAGTAAACATGATCCATCTATCTATAGACCTATTAGTCTGTAAGATACTTCTTCCAAAATTTCCAGTAAAATTTTGCTGTCTAGGATTACTAGGACTGCTAGGTATTCGAGCCAATGATTACGCTGGAAACGAGGAACTGCATGCCACAGAGCAAGGTTTTATTGAACTAACACAATATATTGCATTAGCCCCAGCAGTTCAGCTTACAAGGTAGAAGTAATGGCCAATTACCTTCCCTTGGGAGATGAACCAGATAGGTGTGAAAGCTTAAACATTTGATTTTGGTGTTCATAGCTTATCACCCTCTGCATCTCACAGTCTTGCTTGTATACCCTTTGTACTTGTTATCTTACAAACCTCAGCATATGTCCATACAAGGTAATCTTTTGCTTGGTTCATTACTGTATTTGTCCAGTCTGAGACTGTACATTGTACACACATAGCTCTTGCTAACTCTAATTTTGTTAATGCTTAGCATTTTGTATAAGCTGTACTGTGCACAGTGTACTAGCTACCTACTCTATTTTTGCAGTAGCAAGGACATTAGCACCAAGTACCTGAAAGCCTTAGAACAGAAATAATCTCCTTAACCATCTTCCATTATCCTGCCAGCCCTTTATAATGCTATATTTTTCATTGTACCAAATTGTCATATTCCTACAGCACACTCAAGCTATATGACAAGCAGGCTGGATTTAGAAATAATTCAACTGTTAACCAAATTTTTATTCTCATTTGTATCTTAGACTTAGATAAATATATCAATATCAAGAAACAAAAATTTTTTTGACATTTGTTCATTTAAATTCAGCCTTTGACAGTGTTAATAGAGTATTATTATGGCAAGTCCTTAACAAATTGGGTTTAGATCTATGTACTTTTAGAACTATTATACACTTTCATTCGGGTAATTGGTCTTGTGTAAGATTTGGCATCGGTGGTACTCTTACTGAAAAATTTCCAAATAATTTGTTAGTTAAACAAGGATTTGTGTTGGCCCTGGCTCTGTTTAACATGTGTCTGGATAATCTTTAGTCTAATATTCATGACCAGGTTTTCACAGTCCATCAATTGCTCAAGGAAAATCTATTATCTTGTGTATGCTGATGACATTGTGCTTTTTTTGAACTACAGTAGTTCTCTTAGTCTAAAAAGAATTTTATCTAAATTTAATGCCCTGTGTTTGCAGTATCAATTAGTTATATATAGTAATGGCTGCTAGGAGAAATGGTGTTAATATTAGTAATTGTAGAGTCCTTATTAATAATGGATTTTTCAAATAGATAAAGGAGAACTATGAACAAAAAACAGAATATATATCTATACTGTATATGCTTTAAATCATGTCCTGAGCTTCTGAACAGTATTAATATGCATGTCGTTGTATACATGGTTTAAATCAATAAAAAAAAAAATGTATTTATCTCTTTATTCCCTCCTCAGCTGGGGGATGTTACCTATGCTTCCTCCCATCCGCCCAGACCCGTGGCACCGCACCACTCCCAGTGCCTGTGCTTGACCCCCTCCACCATTTCTCTCATAGTTGCTTCGCGGCAGGTACTTTCCCCACCACTGTGGAAGCCGGGGGTCAGGATCTGGGAGGAGCAACCAAGTCAGAATGGTGCAGTGCCATGGGACCAGACATCATATTGCACGCTGGAGGATTTTTTCATGTATTGGTTCCCCCCCACGCCCACGGCACGGGTGTGCAGTGGTGTCAATGACGCTGCCGTACGTGCATCCATGCAGTGCACATCTGATGTCTGCCTGTGCGGGCCGCACAGTGAACCGCCATATGCATCGACCCTCAGCCACCACCAGGAGCCAGTGCAGCCACGGTAATCCCTCCCATCCCACCCCCAGAGGAGGAGAGCAGTCCCTGGGATGCTCAGTCCTCCCCGCCCGCCGACCCTCCGACACCTGAGGTTGCTCCTGACCCCATGTCACTGGCGTGGTGTGAGGTGTGGCGTCCAGTGCCTCAACCCTCAAAGTCACCGGGCCGGCAGGTTTAAATCAATTTTTAATTAATTGTAGTTCTGTTCTGAGGTGTGGGGACAGTCATTTGCAAGAGACTTTCTTTAGCCCTGGCCTTACATTCCGCACAGTGCACCAGATTGTGATACGTGTCCGCCCTGCCCTTTCACTCAGTTTGTTTTCTGTACTGGGAGAGAACTGCATTGCCTTTTGCTCAGGTTTCCTTTCACCACTCTAGAGGTAAGTTTTTGTACTCTTTCTCAGCACTGACTTTCATTTAGTGCAATGTTAAAGCTCAACTACAGTTTTGTAAGGGCCTTTTATTTGTTTCGGGAGTATTTGTTCTTAATTTACTGTCTTTTGTCAACTGATAAACATTTGTGCTGCTAGCTTCCCCTTCAGACCAGTCTAACATTTTCCTATAACTTCAGGTCAATTTTCCAGTATTTCCCTGTAGATTATATTTCCTAGGGATTCCTGCTTTCTCTGTTTCCCACGTGACAAAAGCAGTCTCTAGGAGCAATTTCCCTATATTGTGCTCCATTTACCTATAAATACTGAAATATAAAAGTTCTGTAAGTTTAGTGAAACCCACGGGACTACAGAGTGGCACATCATTGTCAGAAACAAAAGAATTAATGCAGAAGGCAATGTTGTGGAGGGGAAGCTAGCAGTACAGAAGTTTTATCAGCTGACAAAAGGCAGTAAATTAAGCACAGATGCTCTCCAAGCTAAGAAAAGGCGCATAAAATAGTGTAGTTGAGCTTCTAAATTGCAGTAAATGGAAGTCATTGCTGAGAAGGAGTACAAAAACTTAACCTCAAGGGCTGGTGAAAGGAAGCCTGAAGAAAAGGCAACACAGTTCTCTCGGTACAGAAAACAAGCTGAATGAAAGGACAAGGCAGACAAGCATCACAGTCTGGTGCATTGTGGAGAATGTAAAGCCAAGGCTGATAAAAAAAAAAAAAAAAGTCTCTTGCAAATGGCTGTCCCCCACCCAAAAACAGAGGTACAATTAATTAAAACATTTAAATCATTTGCACATCTAGAGACATGTGTATACTATTTAGAAGCTCAAGACATGATTTAAAATATATATTTATTCAGTTTTTGCCTGTAGTTTTCCTTTAAGAGGTTTACTGACTTGGGTTTGGAAATTAGTTATAATGGGTCATAGATGGAACTTTATAAATTTGCTGTTGCTAAAGCACTACAGAGCCTCCCTCTCTTAGCTGCCTTTTCAAGGCGTTATGGGGGGAATTGTATTAAAAGCTCTGTTACTGTTCTTCATGGAAAAATCAAATCTCATATTACACATGGTGCTGAAATTCGGGACTCTGATTTTAAGAACAATAATCTTCTAGAACCCCTAGGTAATACATTTTGTAAAACTATATTAGGTTTACCAAAGGGAGTAAATTCTGCAGCTATTAGGGGTGAGTTTGAGCAGATTCCTATAACATATATTGCCATGGAGAAGGCTGTTTTCCTTTGGATTAAGTTAATGCTGAATGATGCTAATGTATTAATAAGAATTGTACATGATGAAATACTACAATATATGGATAGAGGTTTTAATCCAATCTCAAGTAAAATAATTACTAATACTATTTTTCCATTTGGCCTAGCAGCCATTCTTACTGTGTGTCACTGTGCCCCTTTAGAGATAATCAAGTCTAAAGTCAAATTAAGTATAAGATATTTTGCGTAACAATCTGATATTGCAGAACTTAAGTCAATGAAGATTGGCCGTTGACTAGCCTCAAATAAACAGCCTCATTAATTTGAGAAATATCTTCAAATTAGCAGAGATTCATTCAAATGATAAAACAATTGTCACTTTTTTCAGTTTGAATATAAAATAATACTATGTTAAAGGATATTCATCAAAATCATGATGTTACTTCAGATTTAAATGTGATTTGGATTTTGATTCTCTTACACACATGTATTTAATACTTTATCCATTGTATAGTGCTATAAGAGAAAAGTTTTGGGGAAGTACTGTAGGAAAACTTGAGTTGTGAACCACCAAATTTGACCAGATTCGTATTATTCTCTGACTCACCTGATGTGCTACTGTGCTTAGCTAAGTTTTTTAAAACTATATATTTATTGATAGATATGTAGATCTGTTGATGCTGTTTAGTTCTTGTTTGATAATTGTATTGTGAATTATCTCTCCTAAGCTGGTCTCCGGGCTCATAACTAGTGGGAGGTCCTCCCTAGAACCACATGACAGGTAGGGAAAATATCTTTGTTTGATAATTGCATTGTGAAATTGTATATATGGACTTTGTAATGGAATTTAATTTTCCAGTCTGTAAAAAATGAACTGACCTGAACTGACTGCGTGAATCATGCTACTTTTAGCCTCCCCCAAACAAATTATGGACCTCCATGTGGGATAGTCCCGCTCACACACACTCCCTTATAGTGCAGTGACAAAGTGCCATAGAGCGCAGTACTTGAGTTTTTTTTTCTGCAGGGTTCGAAATTGACACCCGCCAAATGTGAGTGGATTTCATGTTGGGTGAGTGGGTGAACACCTGTAAGACAGGTGTGTCCAGTCCTGCTGCCGTTGCTCCAGTCTGCAAAGGTTCCCTCCATTGCAGAGACTGCCAGTTTGGAGCTGCTGCGCTGTGCCCCACCTCTCCACTATTCCCCCCACCACATGACCCCACCTGGGCTCTGGACTTCATAGATACATACATAGATACATAGACAGTGTCGGCAGATAAGGGCCTATGGCCCACCCAGTCTGCCCATTTAAGTTTGTAAGTTCAGTTTATGTTTTCCAGGAAGTCTGTTGCACCTTAACCCTGACCTCCAGAATTCCTTTATGTCTATCCCATGCATTCTTAAATCCCGTGATTGTTTCAGCCCCCACCACTTCCTCTTTATTGCTCGTTCATTTGGCACAAGATTCCTCAGGACAGTCTAGTGCTGTTGGAGAGCTGTCAGTGTTTCCACAATATTTGTGGACCTGCTGCTGGGAAAGATTGACCCAGACCAGGCCAACATCACTTATGAGGGCTGTCAGAAAATGGCCAGCCTCAGCTCCTACTTTGCCCATCTGTGCCACAAAGCCCAGACTGTGTTCCAGATAATTACAAACTTGATGTGAGAGCACTAAAACAGGGAGGTGTGTTACATGGTGCAACTCTGTGAGTGTTGTTTCTTTTAAAAACTCGTCTTAACTAGTGGTGTTACCAACTGGTACCGGCTGGTATGGGAAGATTTGATTTGTTGCTGCTGTACTTTTCACCGTTCAGATATATTATTAACTGTAAATCAAATGTCTAATAATACAAACAAAAAAAAAATCGATGAACAGTACATAAGCAAACATTTCAACAACCACCCCCCACACACACGGGAGTCTGAAAATTTGTTAAATATAATATGTCTGACTAGTGTGACTCAGAAGGGTGGACCCTATCCTGGGATTGGTGTGCAGGGTGGCTGTGAACGATGAAGCTACAGTTAGTGTTTACCACCTTCCAGAAAGCCCAGCAGAACACAGATGCAGTTATGTATGAAAAGTTGAGTGGGACATCATGGACACATGTAGGATCTGGAAAATGGGCAGCTGACAGTAAACTTTTTTTGCGAGTTGTGGGAATGGCCCCATCACACCCCACAGGGTTTTGGCCTGTGTTGCAAAATTATATTTCTATTGCCACGATAAGAAAGTTTCCATTGTCCTGTCTCATCAGGATGCCTCCAACCAAATCAGGACTGTTCTGAACGGAGTGAGCAGGTGGCAGCCACAGACAGTGCTGGGGTTCTGTGCCTCCCCTACACCTCAGTGAAACACTGACACTATGCCTTTCCCCAATCCACCTTGGTCAGATATGTTTTTACCCTCCCCCATTAGGCTGTCACCATTCCCCCCACATCCTAACAGAACTGCTGATGTCCCACAAGCTGCAGTTCCCTCATTGTTAAGTTCCATAGACTTCTGTACTCACATTTTGCAAAGCACAGCAAGAATGGCCCTCATTACTCACTGAACTGACATCCACAAGGCAATTGAACACAAGCAAATAATGGTTTGAGCAGTCCTTATCTTATGAGAAAACAGAAGTGTCTCATTCTGTTAGGAATATACTCTGAAGCCACCTTTGAACTTGAAGATGCCGAATGACACCTTATGATGTAAAGTGTGCAGTGCTTAAGTTGCATTTTAATGTGTACACCAGGACCATGTTTGTTGCACTGTTGATGTGGGGGGGGGGGGCACTGCCATTGTGTTGTCCTTGATGGGGGCAGGAACAGGCTTGACTGGAGGATGGCTATGGTGGCAGATAGCAGGAACAAAGTTTCAACAATTTTTGGTCATTGTTTTGCTGCGCTAATGAAAAGCCTGTGAGGCCGGTGTATTTTTCCAGTTACTAGCCCTGCTGCCTAGTGGCTGAAAAAGTTAGTTTCACCCCTAACAGTTCTGGGTACTTTGACCCTTTGCAGCTGCCATAGTCCCTGGTGGTCTACTGTGCGTGCCTCTCGTCCATCCACTGGAAGAAGAAAGGAAGACCAGAAGACACAGAATTGTAAGTACAATGTTTATTAACATTCACACATATCAGCAAACAAAATATCAGCTTTTTTAAGGGAAATCCCCCAAAATGCCTCCTCCCCCAAAAATTTAGGTTCCCCGCATTTGGTAATTCATGGGGCCGATTCTGCCGTGACAAAAACAAATTTTAAGCTCTGGCACATTCAATACAACAGTGACAAGCAAAGCTACAGTACAATGAATCACAATACAGTGAGGGCAATACAATATTGCTTACTTTGTCTGACCATTTATTATATAGTCTTGCAAGTTGTTTGTAATGTTTTTTTCTCCTGACTACCTTTGCATTGTATGACCTACATGTGCTGCGTCACATTGCTGTTTGTTGTTTTGTATCTGACTTGTATCCTCCCGGGTCGTGCCTGAAAATAGGCATTCCTATGCCTAGTGCACTCACCCGGTTAATAAATGCAAATAAATAAATAAATACAATCCAATAAGGGCAAATGCAGCAAATTAAATACAACAAAGTATGTTGTGGAGCAGAAAGATAAAACACAAATATATAGTACAATAGTTATGAAAAATTCATGAGCAGGCCAGAAGAGCTAGTGAGCTACAGGCCAACTTGAATGCAAAGATAACAAGAACTGAGAAAGAAACTGAAATGTACAGTTTTCTAACACATTTTACCTAGTGATGGGAAATGCACATGGACTGGTTTAGTTTAAATCTGAGGGCAGGGGACGCCCTGGAACATCACATGCAGGCAAAACTCGAGTTGGCCTTTCAGAACCTACAAAGACTTTTTAAATTGAGGATAGGAGAAGGAGTTATGGACTGCATACGGCAGATCCTGAGTTTGGGTGCAGTAGCGCTGAAGGCCTGGTCCCCTATGTGGGTGGATGTTGTGGGGACAATGAGAAGGGAATTTTCGTTAGATCTCAGGGTGTAGGTCAAGTGGGAGGACTTTAGCAAGGCCGCAGTGGAGGTGGGAGTGATGACAGTCCTAATTATTTTGTCTGTGAAACAGCCTTGAACTTAGTGACGAATATTCATGGGGGGGGGTAGACATCCTAGAAAGCTCTGGAGGTCACAGTGATGTGTTGCTCTGTTTAATGAAAGGGCAAATCTGCAAATGTTATTGTAGGTGGTCTCCCACTTGACAGGTAACGACATGGAGGCACTAGAGAAGGATACAAGCCCATAATTGAGGAAGGGGAGTAAGACACCCCTGGCAAGGGCTAGGCAGTCATTGGGTGTAAGGAAGTTTTTAACCCAATATGCCAGACCAAGCTTGGCATTTACAGTCCAACACACACTGTGGATGTGGAGGCAGAGAGAGAGAGAGAGAGAGAGAGGTGTGGATCAAGTGTAACCTCAAGGTATTTTTTAATTTATATTTTCTGCGGTTTTTGCCTCATTTTCTCCCCTGTTCCCCGGAGTCCCAGCACACAGGCGTTGTGTGTGTATAGAGGCACACGCATGCCCCATGACGCCAGCTCAGCCCCTTGCACCCCTCCCTGTGGCGATCACTGGAGCTTCCTCAGGTCGGTGCTGCCATCTGTCCTCCACCGGGTGGTGGCCAGTGGCTGGGAAGCCTCTAGTCTCTCCCAGGAGAAGAGAGCTGCCATGCAGTGGCTCAGTCTCACTCCTCCCCCTCCCCCCCCGGCCGACCCCTGACAACTCAAGCTCATTCACGAACCAGGGTTGCTGGCGCAGCGCAAGGTGTGGCATCCAGTGCCTCAACCCTCAGTGCTACTGGGCTGGCTTTAACCTCAAAGTATGTAAAGAATAGTGCTACTGTCAGGGCGGGGGTTCATCGGAGCACTTCATAGATGGGGGAGCGGGGCAGTTTCTTAAGGTTGACAAGGGACCCACGCAGCATAGTCTGAGTGCAATTTGTGGAAGTCCTCTGTAAGATAGGAGATTGTTATGAGTAGTGCAGCTTTAAGAACTGTTAGAAACAGTACAACTTTAAGAAATGTTAGTGCAGCTTTGAGAAATGTACTTCCTGTGACTCTTCCTGTCTGTGTGTGTTGAGAACAGATTCCCCTTTGTGTCTGAGCTGAATGGAAGTAAACAGGGAAGGCCTTAATTTCTGTGGTACATGTTTTTTCGGCCACCAAATACAACAGAGATGATGAGATTTATATTCTTAGAACTGTGGAGGAGCACCAGGTCATCAGCATATAATGTGACACTCCACATAGTGGACGGTAGTAAAGCTGTTTATAAACTGTGAGAAGAGAATAGGCCTGAGAATCGAGTCTTGGGGGACCCCAAGTTTAACAGGAGCTGACTCAGAGATGGGGCCGTTGAAGCTGAGCACTTGTTGTTGGTTTCTCAGGTGGTGCCTGAACCACATGACAGCATGAGTGGACAGGCCTGTGCCCTGCAGTTTGTAACACATGAGACTGTGGTCGATCAAATCAAAGGCCTTAAACAGATCAGCAAAAATGCCCCTAGCTGCATCCACATGCTTAAAATGGCTAGACAAAGGCCTCTGTGGTGCTCAAAGGGGCGTTTGGGAAAATTGTGGGACACAAAGAGGGTAGATGATGAGCGGAAAAGATCCAGGGACAGAGCCAAGGCAAGGGAGTATGTATCATTACAGAATGACTGCAGGACCATGATTGCGTAGACCAAGGCAGTTCTTGGAAGACAGAATTGCTCAAAAGATATCCAGGGGAGTAATAACCCTTTTTTTCCATACAAAGAGAGCCATGGACATTGTAGAGCTTCTGCTCATTATTTGGGGGTTGGGGGCAGTGGCAGAAGCACCAAATAACTGCTTTGTGATGCGTCTGTCAGGAAATAAGAAGGAACCTGGACAGCTAGAGATGGAAGTTTAGTCCAGGAAAGGCACACTGAGCAGAAGCTTGTATCTAGGTGTGTGCCAGGGTGGGGGTTACAGAAATAAAAGGGAGTAAAAGAAGGGTGCAGTAATGCAGTACAACAAACAATATAATATTATCAATCAAGAGCATTTACTATAACTATTTCATTTATTTAAAAGGTTTACCAGGAAAGGCCTACTGAGCCGAGAACAGCTTGTTTTCAGAGGTATTTTGTGGGGAAGGGTACATAGGAAATTGAAACAGTAATAATAAATAAATTGTAATGAGAAATAAATATTGTGACCTACTGGGAATTGAACACAGGCCTCGGAATGCCGTCCCAATGCACTAACCACTGAGGTACAGGCTCTCATAGTTGGACCTGGGTTTCCCGGATGCACATCCTTTCTCAAATCTTGCAGCTAGAACAATCGTCAAACAATAAATAGACAACGGTGACAAAAATATTAAATATTTTCTGACATAAGAGAAAAAAAATCTTGTGCTTGTCCAAATTCTGATAACGCAGATTTCCTGCTTAACCAGCCAGTTAGCAGCTAAACCGTAAGCCTACCTGCCATGTTGCAGGATTACGCAAACTCCTTCACATAATAATAGATTAAAGAAAACCAGTCTTGAGGAAGGGATGTGACTTAGTATTACAAAACAGGGTATTAACTAGCTGGTATAGCATAGCAAAACGTTACACAAAACAGGAGGTAATGTTAACCATTTCCAGAAGCACATAGCAGTAGACTGCTATCTGTTGAGTAAGTCCATGGCACAACAGACAGAATGAATACAAAACAATATATATATTTTAAATGTTGCTAATCATTCTGTGCTAAGTGCTATGCATTTTCACAGCTGATTAGCACTTTCACACAAAGAACTGCTAATCAATTCTTTTGGTGTATTTAATGCCCTGCAAAAACTGTTTCCCTGGCAGAAGGGAGATAAAGCCATAAAACTGTGTTACACATGTATGCGACTTCTTTTGTTGTAACTGACATTGTGGCTAAGATTCAGAAGAGTCAGCCAGCTGAGTGGCTTTGCCAGCTGGGTAGGGGCCTCGCCACCTGCCAAGCCGCAAACCTGGTTCGGCAATGAACTGGAGTCCCTCGGAGGCTGGATGGAGGAAGGAGGATCAAGCGTCCCATAATAGCTCTCCTCCAGGAAGGGGGACAGCACACACACCACTGCTAGATCAGCACTTAGTGGAGGTTAGGTAGTGGAGCAGTGGTTGCCTCCTTGGTTGGCTGGGTGAAGGTTGCTGAAGTGTACTGTATCTTCAAACAGTATGTGTGTGCAATAGCATGCATGCAGACCTGGGAAGAAAAGCTGTAGGGAAAACAGCTTGGACAGGCAGGACGATGGCAGTTTATCCTGCAGTCCCTGCACCACCCAACAGGACACCCACCCACGGAGGTTCAAGAGGGAGGATGAAGTAAGTTCCGGTTTGGGAGGATGATGGGGCCAGGGTAACCATCAGATAGTGGCCACTCAAGTATTAGGAAGAGAAACAAGATGAAGGGGTAAAGAAAAAGATTCTGAAGAGATCACACAAATCTATACTCCAAGGGCGAGATCATAAAATAGGGAATATGTTTTGGACCTGCAGCTTTCTCCTGCAAATATATAATAGTTTCTGAATAGTATTATTTTTTTCCCCCAAATGTCACATCTGTTCACTAAATAAAGATGAACTGACTTTCTGAAATTTACTGACTATCCCCCCCCAACCCTGGCTTGCCAGTGCAACAGTAGGACTACTGCTTGCAACACCGACGACTCGGTTTTGGGAATAAGTCTGGGTCACTGGGGATGGCTGGGGGGAAGGGGATCTCCAGGGAGGAAGGGTTGCCATCCTCGGTGCTATAATGTCACATGTGTGACCACAGGTGGCAGTGCAATTGATGCTGTGGGAGGGGAAGATGCTGTTCAGGAACCCAGGTGGGGGAAGCCGTCACCGAGGCTATAGGGCGCATGCGCTCCTACTCCTGGGGCTCCTGGGAGATAATTGGAGGCAGAAAACGCCGGCGGCAGCAGGATGATGACCGACTCCCCACAGGCTCCGCTCTCGGGCCAGGTACAAGGTAAGCGCCGGCTATTCTTGGAGACAGGGCTTGGGGGGGTCGGTCAGAATGGGGTAGCCAACTGGAGAAGGAAAAATAGAGTTGTGATAAGAAAAAAAAGAACTATAGGCAATCTGGAAATAATACGTTTTCAGTGCTCCCTTGAAGGCATCCACTGTGTGGGCCAACTGAACACTCGACGGAAGGGAGCCCTGTAAGATAGGAGCAGCAACCACAAAAGATCCTATTAGCTGAGAGCTTTAATTGGGAACAAGGAACTGCCAAAAGGCCTGCATAAATGGAGCAGAGAGGGGACACAGGTGTGAGACAGCAAGAGATCTCACTTTGAAATAGAGCTCTTGCAGCAGGTAATAACCATTACAAATATGCCACCATGCACTAGGACCCCACGGAAAAATTCTAGCTAGCAGTCCAAGGTGGATGATCGCCCCCCCACATGACATCAGCCCCGCTCCCGACATCACCAGTGGTATAAAGGGGTGATCCCCCAGCACCACCTCAGTTTTTTTCCCCACCTTAGACCCGTGCATCTCAACTCCACGGATGCCTCCTGCTTCCAGTTGACCGGCATTTTCGCGCTTCACGCAGTTCTAATTTTTTCATCGAAATAGCGAGTTCGTTATGTATGTCTACCCAGTCAACTTCATCCACAGAGCAGTGGAAATTGAAGTGTATGTGCAGCAAGCAGATCCCAGCAAAAGATGGCCATTCGGCCTGCCTGCTGTGCCTAAGCCTCGACCATGAGCCTGCCGACTGCCCGCATTGCCTCAGCTTCAACAGGAGGACTCGCATCCACCACCTGAAGACTTTAAAAACATACCTCCTTAAACAACAAGTGGCCGCTATGCAAAAGACCCACTTGGGGCACAGTTCGTCTTCCTCTTCCACCAAGGATTCCTCCCCCAGAGTGAAGAAATTGAGCTGGAAGCACTATCATCTGGACAAGGACAGGTCCAGGTCAGAATCCCATCCCAGGTCTCCACATAAGGCTTCTGAACCTGAAATCCAATACAGTGGTGCCATCGGACCTGATGACGGGGGACTTTACCACAGAGTTCAACGCCAGGCCCCTCGGGTACCCCTACCTAGTAAGCAGAATCCCAGCTGGGCCCTGTCATCCCTTTGGCTGAGGTGAGTGCTCTTTTCACCAGCTGGTGGAACACTATCAAAGGAGACCTTTTGCCCAGACCTTCAAAGCTGCACCCCAACCCCGCGGGGATCCCAGTCCCAGTTCCACCTAGGCATCTGACTCCTCCACGCAGATCGCCTTTGCCACCCCGGATGCAAGCCCACCCGGCTCCAGGGGACGATGGACAGGAATCTCCCATATATTTGTGGCATGGTCATCACCTGTTGTCTAGTTCTTCCTCTAGATGCAGGAGTAGTTCCAGGGGACGCCGGCCTGCATCTTCAGAGGAATCTACTGGAGGTTCCTCCTCCTACGATTTTTCAGAAGATGGCTTGTCTCTTCCACTCCCAAACCCACAGAAGGATTCCCCAAGATCTCCTCTGGACGATCCCTCCTTCCTAGATGTGATGAGACACATTCAGTTTCTTAACCAGTGGGGACGGAGAATTTAGACCCTGAGAGACGCCGACTGATGAAATTCTTAGGAGCCACTGACCCAAAACTATTAGTCATCCCACCATTAGTGGAGCCCTCCCAGGACATTATGAAAGTAGCCTGGAGACACCCTTCCACGACCTCAGCGGTTCCTAAGAAAGCTGATCACCTATGTAAGACCCCTAGGGAGGAGCCACATTTGAGTGAACAACCCAAAGCAGATTCGATGATTCTTGTGGCCGCTCATGGGAGGACACAACAGTTGAAACATATGAGCTTCCAACTACTGGATAAGGAGTCCAGGAAGATGGACCATTTTGGCAGAAAAGTACTCTTCGGCCACTTGCACGGTCCGATCATTAAATTTTCTGGCACACATGGTGATGTATCAGAAATCTCTCTAGAATAAGGCCATGAATCTGGCTCAGTCACAACCTGACTCCGCTAATAAGACTGAGCTCTTAGCTGTTCTCCAGTCCAGTGCTGACATTGGCAAGCACATCCTCAGGTGATCATATAACTTGACAGACACTGCCGCTAGAGCAGCTACCACAGGGATATGCCTGTGGCGCTACTCCTGGTTGAGGGTCTCAGGCTTCCGCCAGGATTTGTAGGATGCTATCCTGGATGCCCCTTTCCAAGGATCAGTTCTTTTCAGCCAGGAGGCTGAAAAAATTATCACTGGCCTGCAGGACTCAGGAAAAGCAGTTTCTGAGGTCTACAAAATGTATAAGTCCAAGCCAACCCCATCCGGGCATTGTTCCTTTCGCAAGCAACAAGGCCAGCAGGGTAGATGACAACAGCAAAGAGGGGGGTTACAAGAGGAAAGGAGCCCCCTGTCTTCTGGGGCACAGAGACCTAAGAATGCCAAAAATGCCAGAACTCCCTTGCCCACTCCAACAACCTCTGCATGACTCCCTGCCTGCTCTCCCTCCTCCAGTGGAGCTACAGGGAGAGGCGGTAGGAGGGCCATTCTCCCTTTACCTCAGAGGTTGGTCCAATATCACTGTAGATCAGTGGGTACTCCAGATTATAGAAAGGGGTTACGCACTAGAGTTCACTCAAGTTCCTTCAGAAAACCCACCAATCCCCACCCATTGTTCCTCATCCCACGCAGTCCTCATCCAGGCAGAAATCCAAGCCCTCCTGAGCAAGAAGGCAATCCAGGCAGTACCATCAAGTCAAAGAGGAAGGGGATATTACTGTCATTTCTTCCTAGTCCCAAAAAAGACAGGACCTTCGTCCCATCCTGGATCTCAGTCCGCTGAACGGTTTCAACGAATACAAAAGGTTCAGGATGGTGACACTGCCGGGATTGCTGCCCATGCTTCGCCAAGGGGACTGACTCTGCTCCTTGGACATTTAGGATGCATATATGCACATCAAAATCCTGCCATCCCATAGAAAATAGCTTTACCTTCCAGGGAGAGCACTACCAGTTCCGAGCACTGCTGTTCGGTCTTTCCTTGGTACCTCAGGTATTCACCAAGTGCCTGGCAGTGGTGGCAGCAGCTCTCAGGAGGCAGGGGCATTATATCTACCCCTACCTCGACAACTGGCTCCTGACAGCTCCCACAAGGGAACAGTGGTGTCACACACTGAAAAGCATCTTCCAACTGTTCCAAGACCTGGGGGTTACCTTGAATCTTCAAAAGTCACCCCCCTGGCCCAGCTAGAGATTGCAGAGGATTCTCCACTGGAACCTCAGGGTACAATGGGACCAGCGTTTGGACGATCTCGAGCAGCCAGTCCGGATCTCCAAGGCAGTGCATCAGACTTTGGAGTGGTGGCTCACCCCCTCCCGGCTTGAGTCCGGGTCTCCCTTTCAAAATCCCCATCCTCAGCAGATCCTGACAACGGATGCCTTGGGACTAGGGTGGGGTGCACATTTCAAAGACCATCAGACAAGCGGAACGTGGACTCCTTTGGAACGCAATCTCCACATCAGTGTGCTAGAAATGAGAGACATTCAGTACGCCTTACAGGCATTCCAGATGATTCTTCTTCCAGGCCCCCTACTGATCCAGACAGACAACATGCCAGTGGTCTTCTACGTCAACAAGCAAGGGGGCACACAGTCTTATTCCCTTTGCAGAGAAACCATGAGTCTGGTACTGGGCAGTGGAGCACAACCAGGAAATCACAGTGGTTCATGTTCTAGGAGTACAAAACACCTAAGATGGTTTAGTTCTTATTTGGAAGGCAGTTCTCAAGTGGTATCTATTTCAGGATGGGACTCTGTCCTGTTGACTATAGATGGGGGGGGGGGTCCCCAGGAATCGATTTTGGGACCTTCGTTATTTTTGGTGTATATGGATAACCTCCCCAACATAATACAAAATTCACATATCACACTATATGCTGATAATACAGTATTGGTGGCAGAAGGAATAAGCAAGCAGGAAGTGGACTCTAAACACCAGTATGACTTTGATTCAATCCAAGAGTGGTTTAGGGAGTAATATTTACTTATGAATTTAAAAAAGACACAGTCTATGTTATTTAGCATTGACAAGAAAAAAGTAAATAAAGTAGATCCATTCTTAATCAAGCAGTTGATGGGTGCATTTTGACCCAAGTGCTGACTTATAAATACTTGAGTATCAAATTCAATCCTTGGTTAAATTTTGAAACTCATGTGGACACCCTTACTAAAAAAGATTGATAGGAAATTGGGAGCACTATGACGTACCTCATATTGTTTATCTAGGAAAGATCGTGAATTAGTGGCTAATCAGCTGTTAGTGCCTTTGCTAGATTATGGAAGTCACATTTTAATAAATGGCTAAAAAAAGTCCTTACATAAATTAGATGTGACTTATCACACAATTGTGAGATATGTTCTATGATGCGACTTACAAACCCATCACTGTGTTATATACCAGAACCTAGACTGTTACTCCCTTCAATATAAAAGAGAAAGGGCATGGTCAAACCTACTTTATAAAATATTAAAAATAAAGGCCCAGTGACGCTGAGGGTTGAGACACTGGACTCCACAACTCATGCTACACCAGGAACCCGGGTTCGGGAACAAGCCTGGGCTGCCGGAGGTCGGCAGGGGGGAGAGAGGATTGAACGTCCGGAGGACTGCTCTCCTCTCTCGGAGGGAAGGGGGACTAGTCATCCCACTTGCTGACTGTCCTCTGGCAGTAGCTGGAGGGCTGTATGGTCGGGAGGCCTGAAGCCAACATCCTCACATCGGAAGGGAGGGGTGGGAGAAAACAGAAAATGTCTCAGGCTCCACAAGACCCATGATGGTCCGATCATGCTGGCAAATCTGCCCCCCGCCACCATATTTGATGTACCAGGGTGGCGAGGGTATGCTGGCACCCCCCACCTGACCCTGCCATGGAGGGGGAATCCACGGGGGAACCTCAGGGGGTAGATGAGCTGGGGTTGGACCGGAGGATGAACCCCTCCGAGGGAGGGGTCATAGCCCCTGTGGAGTCCAGGGAGGAAGGAAAAAAAATGAATAAATAAAAAATATATATATATATATATATATATATATTAAAAATGAACAAACCCCTGTGTTTACTGGGTAAAATACAGTGGACCAACCATGGATTCGGCCTGAGGAATACAAAGTCAATGTATGCACCTAAAGTTAGAAATAGATTTGGGAAAATGACGTTTAGATAAAAATCTGCTAAAATATGGAATAATATTCCACCTTAACTAAGGGACTTGAACTTATCAGTTGATTCTTGTAAGGCAAAAATGTTTAAGATTTCTCCTCATGTTGGCAGATGTTTTTAATGTTCTTAACAATAATCGTTACACGTTTTATGTTTGATGTATCAATTATTTTATGTGTATTTTGAGTTGTAACTGTTTTTAACAACTATATGACCACTTTGAAAACATGGCCTTTTGGCCCTATGATGTATTTTCCTGACAAATGATCTGCCTGTATAAATAAAGATGTTTTACTACTACTACTAGCCAACAGCCTCAGCTGCTCTCGTTCTCAGGCTCACGAGTAGGAGCTACTACAGGACAGAGTAGATGGCCTTTTCAAAAGATGGGGACTTCCAGAACTGGACCTCTTTGCATCCCTACTCAACTGCCCAGTTTATGCTTGCTAGATCCAGGGTCTGGTGTTTTTTTGGCAAGACGCGTTGTCCCTCTCTTGGACAGGGAGGTTCCTTTATGCCTTCCCTCCCTTCCCACTGCTTCACAGAATATTGCTCAAACTACAAGTGGAACGAACCATCATGATTTTCATAGCACCATTTTGGCCTCAACAGATTTGGTTCCCGTTGCTCCAACAATTGGCAACGGAACCTCCAATTCCTCTACCCCTGTCTCCTCACTTGCACTCCCAGGAGCAGGGTACTTTGGTGCACCCAAATCTCCAGTCTCTGCACCTGCATGCATGCATGGCTCCTGCAGATTTAGTCAGGGACAGGTATGGGGTATCCACAAGGGTAGCGGAGGTCCTAGTGGCCAGGAGAAAACCCTTGATCAGGGCCACATACGCCATGCAATGGAAGCATTTCTGCCTATGGGCTTCATCCCATCACTTGGATCTCTTTCACCTGTCTGGTGAATTCAGTCCTGTAGTATCTCCTGTCCCTGTCAGATGTGGGACTCAGCTTTTTGTCCATAAAGGTACACATTTCTGCACTGTCAGCTTATGTACCAGTGGATGGCAGGACCCTGGCACAAATGCACCTGTCCTGCACCTTTTTGTGTGGTATAATGCACATTAGGCCACCCATGCGGGACCCTATTCCCCCATGGGATCTCCTATTTATGTTAGAAAACTTACGTTGCCTCCTTTTTTGCCAGCTGCAAGTTGCGAGCTATGCTTCCTGTCATGGAAAGCATTGTTTTTAGTTGCCATTACTTCAGCCCAGAGGATTTCCGAGCTTTAGGCTTTGATGTGTAAAGAAACTTATTTGATTTTTCATAGGGACAGGGTATCCCTGTGTACTAATCCTAAGTTTCTCCTGAAGGTGGTGCCCGAGTTCACTCTTAACCAGGATATTCATGTCCCAGTTTATTACCCAGAGTACTCAAATAAAGGGGAAGCCTTCTTGCATACTCTGGATATTCACAGAGTTCTGCATTTTTACGTAGACCGTACTCAGTCTTCTAGGAAGACAGACCAGTTGTTTGTGTCTTTTGCCCAGAGAATGCTAGGGGTGCCAGTGGCTAAGCAGACATTGTTCAAATGGTTGGTCAGTTGTATAGTTTTCTGCAATCAAAAGTATGACAAACCTTTTACCGGAACCGGTTAAACGTCGTTCCACGAGAGGTGTTGCCACTTCCTTGGCATCCCTCCGAAATGTCTCGGCAGCTGATCTCTGTGCAGCTGCCACTTGGAGTTCTGTCCATACTTTCATTAGATACTGCAGTTTGGACGCTGCTTCCAGAAGGAGAGCCAGCTTTGGCCTTGCCATCCTCCAGGGACTGCTCTCTTAAGAGCACTGGTGGTTTCCTTTCTTTCTATAACCACCACCCATCTGACCTGGTTGTATCCTTGTACTGCTCGGGACTCTGTCCTAATGGTTATTACCTGCTACAAGAGCTCCATCTCGAAGTCAGAAAGTACAGTTATGTAAGAACTCAACATAGCGGTAGATCTTTGAGAAGGGCTTTTGCAGCAGGTATGCTTTCCCTCCCACCTTCCCCATGGTTATGTAAATTTTCTTCTCTCTGGGGGATGTTAGAACCTCTTCAGTTCCTCATCCTTTATGCTAGTCGGGTCTCCGGCGGGCGAACGAAATTAGTGCAGAGGACCGCCCCTTTATACCATTGGTGACGTTGGGGGCGGGGCTGATGTCAGGGGGGGCAGTCCCCCACCTTGGACTTCTAGCTAGAATTTTTCTGTGGGGTCCTAGTACCTGGCAGCATAGTCCTAATGGTAATTACTTGCTGCAAGAGCTCTTCTCGAAGATCTACTTTCATAGTAAGTTCTTACATAACTGCACTTTCTTCCAGGTAGTCGGAACCCAGCTCATGTAGGGTCTTGTATGTAATCAAGCATATCTTGATGTTGATATGCCACTCAGTTGGCAGACTGCACAGCACTGGCATAATGTGCTAATTTTGAGATGTTCCGGCCACTAGCTAGGCTGCAGCACCCTGGACCAGCTGCAGGCAGCGCATTAAGACCCCGGATAACCCTAAGAATAGAGTGTTGCAATAGTCCGCTCTTGAGGTAACAAAGACATGTAATATTGTAACCCCTAGGTGGTGCTATCCCAAGGGCTACTACCCCTGCCTGCTTGACTAGTAGCAGGTTAAGGGGCCTGAGTTCTGAAATGGGTGCCTTCACCCGGAGGCCAGGTTTGATAGTGGTCAAGCTAACTTGGACACAGCCCTCCGGGACACTGTAACCCCCCCTCTTTCCTTATCAGTGGCTGGAACAATACACAATAATCACTTTTACAATACCCCTGATACACCACACAAGTACCCACACTGTTTGCACTTACCACCAGGGCTTTCCTCTGGCCCGGCCCTGGGGACCCACTGTAAAACAAGGTTATACACAGCAAATAACAGCAGTACAGTACTCTTGCACAAACTGGAACCACAGTCAGGGTAAATGCAAAAAAGAGTTAGATCTGATTTATTTAAGGGGCTTGAACAAGGGAGGGGCATAATCAGGTTAATTTTCTTAAAGGTTCTAGCAATCAAAGAAGTTATGCATGCACTTCAGGGTCCATAAACAGTCACACACTCTGGGTATCCAGATGGAGAATGGTGGGCTAGACAGGAACGTTGCAGCTGGTTGGGGCCCTGTGATGGAAGAAAACAACATGCACAACACACACTATTTGTAATCCGGAGCCGGAGGGCTCAGTTCATGAAAAGAAAACAACAAGACAATCAGATCACACACTTCTAGATTAGGCTGATGTTGCAGGAAGCTACCCTGATGATTACTCATGATACCCAAGACTGGACACAGACTGGACGAAAATCAAGACAGCAGGTGGTTAATCTGGAGTGCCAGGAGAAGCAGGGCCCACACGATTCACCAAGGTGTCGTTCCTGTTCATGCGTGGAGCAGGGGGCTGATCCCCAGGCAGGTCTCTCATCAGTGGCTTTCTCTGTGCAGTGGGGTAGTCTGGCAGGGCCAACATGGCATGGCCCAGGCCAAATGGAGATGAATGCGGAGTCAGTCCGATTAGGCTTGATAAAGCTTCCAGCAAGCAGAACACAGTTCACACAGTGGGGAACCAAATCACAACCCACTTTCAATACACAGCACATTTATATGTAAAGGATTCTATGGTACCAGCAAGCAGAACACAGTTCACACAGTGGGGAACCAAATCACGACCTACTTTCAATACACAGCACATTTACATGTAAGGAAATTCTGCTGTACCAGGCAAACCACTCTTCTGTCACGATCACAAAGTCTCTGCACAAACCGGGGATTCAAAAGCAGCTGGAAATCCTGACAGGCCGATCGCATTCAGCAAATCTTCGGTCTTCTTCAGGTTAAAGCCTGGTCACAGTCCAGTGGCTTAAATAGTCCTCACAACTCGGATTCAGTCTGAATAAACTCTGTTTTCCCTCTCAGGAACAGCAGACAGACAGGCAGGCCAAAACTCAGCCCTTTCACAGTTCTCCCATGCAAAACTACACAGAACTGTTGCTCAAAATCACTTGAGCTGTTACTTCTTCACTTCTCAGCTCAAAACTGAAACTAGCTGCAGCAGCGTGGGAAATTCCCCAAGATCCAAAAGGTTTGGTTGGCTGATCCTCCTGTCAGTCACAACAAAGGCTCCTCCTTCAGGTGCAAAAAGCCCAAAACTACAATTCCTACAGATTTTGACTCCAGACGGCTCCTGTAGTCCTGCTCCATTTTAGGTCCCACCAGTACTGATTGGTCCAATTCGCAGTCCAGGACCAAGATAGTGGAGATAAACAAAACAGTCCTTGCTGCAAAGAAGGCAGGTTAGACAAACTACATTATCATTATCACTCTGAATGATTTTCAGCAAATAGTTACATCTTTCAACAGAGCTCCCTCTCAGATTACTTATGACTACAATCCAGGCAGCTCCTAAAGAGGCAGTACACAGAGGCTATACAGGCACTCTCTGGCAATCACATTTAAATTGCTAAAATGCAGGACACCAGCCTGGCAGTGAGCATTTAGGCAAGCTTGAGGAAGACTTTTCGGGAATCCCCATTTGTAGGGGGGTTACAATATCATCACCATGTCCCCAGGCACAAGATGTGATTTGATCTGGGCAAAATTATAGAGATGGTAAAAGCCTTTCAAAACTATAGCTAACACAGACTCTAGAGTCAGCTTGCAGTCCAGGGTGATACCCAGATTCTTCAACACATCCACATCTCAAAGTGTATTGCCATTTAAAGTTGGCAACATAGCATTTACACTTCTCATTGCTGACCCATGGGGATCGGGTTTGACAAGCATCACCTCTGTCATATCTGGGTTCAGACTCAACCAGTTGGAGGTCATGCAGTCGTTGATTTCACTAAGGCACTGCTCCACCACCAAGACCATGTTATTTGTGTCATTAGGTGCTCAAGACAGGTATAGTAGAGCACCATCTGCACATAGCGTTGAAACTCGGCACCATACCACCTAATGATCTTAATCCAATGGTAGCATGTACACAGCAAACAACATGTGAGCTGGGATTGAACCTTGAGGCACTCCACATTTGAGCACAGCAGTCCTAGAGATGAAATTACCTAGTACAACCTGATGTGTTTTCCAGGTAAGATAGGACTCGGACCAATGCAAAACATTGCTGGTGAGTCCCACATCAAGCTTCAGGTGGCCCATCAGCACCCCATGGTGACCATGGTCCTCTGTGTAAAACACCGACAAGAGATCTAGAAAGATCAAGATGGAGCTACACCCTCTATCTGTTGCAATGAAGAGATCACGGAGCACCTTGACAGGAGCAGTCTTATTGCTGTGACGAGGCTGAAGTCTGACTGCAGAGGCTCGTAGATGTCATATTGAACCAAGTGGGCCTCAAGCTGCACCACCATCACTTTCTCTAGAAAGGAAATATTCAAAACAGGTCTGAAGTTCATGAGGCAATCAGAGTCCAACAATGTTTTTCACAAAAGGGGTCTCACCACAGCCCTATTCAGTTCTAAGGGTAAGATCACTTCCAAAAGGGAACCTCTGATTATCTCAATGAAAGGGGGGGGCCCAGAGATTGCTGAAAACCACTCAGTAGCCAGGAATGCCTGGTGTGCAGAGTATAGCAGATGGGGCTGCCCAGAGATCACTCAGAGTGATTTTTCTTCTATAACTGGCTAAATTTCTGCCCTGGATGGCAGAATGTGTATGTGGATCATCTATTTTTACAAGAATCTGATTTCTATAATACAAAACAAGGTAGGCACAAATACCTATCCTTGGTGCACTCCCTTGTTTGTTGCAGAGGTGTCTGAGTACTGCCTGTTTTTTAAACGACGTACATACACCTGTGTTGCAGTATACAGATTTCTTATAATGTTTATTAAATTTAGATCAGTAGCCAAACTGGCTATCTGTAGCCATAGAAGATCCCGTGAAAGCAAGTCTAAGGCCAAGCTGATATCTATAAAGGCTGCATAAAGCTTCTGCTTTCTGTTTATTTTAAGTTTTATCAGGAAAGATGTACTGAGCTGTGGCAGCTCATTTTTAGATACGTCATGAGGTGAGGGGGAAGGGGAGAGTACAGTGCAGTTGCAAAATACAGTGTCCAGACAATGCAATAATAAGTAAAAAAATGAGCAGAAAATATGCAGAACAATAAAAGTGCAGAAGAACAATAAATAGTGTGCAACAATGCAGTTGTCTGTGTGTGGGGAGGGTACAGCATATACCAGTTATCAGTGGTACTGTACCCTGCTATAATTTCAGACAGTATCCCCCCAAGAATACCTTTAACCTAAGATAGGGTATAACAGGACAGACTGGATGGACTAATAGTCTCTTTCTGCCGACACTGCCTATATTTCTATGTTTTACTTATTTAAAATAGTTCTAGCATAAATCTTACTTAGGGTATCCAGCACACTTATAGGTCAGTACATGCATGGATCCATCATATCACCTTTCTTATTTATTGGTACAATGTTTGCAACCTCCAGGAGTCAGGTATATAGTTAGTCACCATACATTTGTTGAAATATGCGGCTGAAAGAGAGTTCCACTTATTAGTCACGCATATTTAGACCTTAGCTGGTATGTGAACATGCCCAAGGGGACTTTACTTAATTTTTAAAAAGGATATAACCCATTTTATTTTCTCTGAATCAATTAGAAGTATAGGTTTTTCTGTCAGAATAGGACCAGTTGGCCCATCTAGTTTGCCTTGATTTTCCCTGCCTATTCTGACACCCCTGAATTTCTTGGTCACCAGTGTCCTACCCCCTTTCCACTAACTAGTTTTCACCTGTGCCTGTCTCGCGCATGCATGAACCTTCCTACAGTCTTAGCCCCCGCAACTTCTACAGGTAGGCTGTTCGAGCTCTCTCCATGAAGAAGTATTTCCTCATGTTCCTTTTAAACTTAAGGAGCTTAATATGTATAGCCTCGAGGAAAGGAGGGAGAGGGGGGACATGATAGAAACTTTCAAGTACCTCAAGGGAATCAACAAAGTCCAAGAGGGTAGTATCTTTCAAAAAAAGAGGTGTGCAAGAACAAGGGGGCACAATTTGAAGATGGGGGGGCGGCTCAGAGGTAATTTAAGGACGTATTTTTTCACAGAGAGGGTTGTGGATGAATGGAGCGGCCTTCCGGAGGAGGTTGTGGAGTCAAAAACAGTGGTGGAATTCAAGCATGCATGGGACAGTCATAAGGCAATTCTAGGGGGTTGGGGTAGGAAGAAGTAGGCTGCTGGTTAACTAGGATCTGCAGCTTATCCATTAGGTAGGGAAATGGGCAGACTGGGTGGGCCAAGTGGTCCTTATCTGCCATCAAATTCTATGTTTCTATGTTTCTAAACTCCCCCCACCAGCTTCATTGCATGCCCCCATGTCCTGCTGCCTTCATTTCTTTGAAAGAGACAGCCCACCTGCATTTTGACCCCTGTGAGGAACTAGCAGGTCTCAATCATGTCCACTCTCGCTCTCCTCTTTTCCAGGAGTACCTGTTGAGATCACACAGCATCTCTTTATATGGTTTCTCATACGGTTCCCATATCATTTTGGTGGTCATTCTCTTTACCACTTCCACTCTGTCTATGTCATTTCAGAGGTGCGGCCTTCAGAAGTTGATGTAGTACTCTGGATGGGGTCATACTAGTGAGTGATAAAGTGGCAACACATCCTCAACCTCTCCAGCTAGAAATCTCCCTTCCATGCACCCCAGCATCCCACTTCCTTATCACACTGGGTTTCTCTACCCCATATTTGTGACCTTGCACTTTTTGGCATTGGTACTCAGTTGCCACACCTTAGAACACTCCTCCAGCCTCCCCAGATCCCTATGCATTCTTTCTTCCCCCTCTGTTCTGCCAAGGCTGTGTCTTGGCCCCCTGACTTGGCTCCCTTGGTCACTCCACTCTGTTGAAGATTTTTGTATCATCTGCAGAGACACACCTTCCAGCTCCAGCACAATCACCTTTGAAGACAATGAAGAGGAACGGTCCCAGCACTGATCTTTGTGGCACCCCACTAGTCACTCCTCTGTTCCTTACCATTTACCACCACTCTCTGCCTCCTGTCTTTCAGCCATTTTGATATCCAGTTTACCACTTTCATCCCTACCCCCAGGCTGCTTAGTTTCTGCACTATCCTCCTATGCAGCATAGTGTCGAAGACCTTACAGAAGTCCAGCGAGGCCACATCCACTGCCTTTCCTTGGTCCACCTCCCCAGTCACCCAGTCAGAGATATCTATGAGATTCATTTGACATGACCTTCCCACTGTGAAGCCATGCTACTGGTGGCCCCGCAGCCCTTTTGTCTTCAGGTACTCTGTCATCATCTCCTTCAGTAGGGTCTCCGTCAGTTCCCCACTACCGAAGTGAAACTGACTAGTGTGTAGTTGCTTGCTTGCCTCCTTCATGTTGCTGCTCTTGTGCAGATGGGCTACACTGGCCCTCCTCCAGTCCTCTGGAACTACCCTATCTCTAAAATTATACCGAATACTGTTACCAGAGGGGCAGCTAGCACATCGCTCAGCTGCTTTAGGATCCTTGGTTGAATCCCATCCAGCCCTATTGCCTTATTCACTTTAAGGGCTTCCAACCCTTTCCGGACTCCCTCTTCCGTAAAGGGACTAGTGTGTGCTTCTCCCAACCCCTGGAGCTTTCTACAACAGTCTGGCCCCACTACTGTGAAGACTGAGTAGAAGTAATTATTTAACATGTCAGCTTTTTCCTGATCCTCCACTGCAGAGTCCTTCCTTCCCCTGCCCTTCTGATTTTCACTATCCTTCCCCTTATCTTCCTCTTCTTGCTCACATATCTGAAAAAGGTCTTGTCCCCCTTCTTCACCTCCCTGACTATTTTCTCTTCTGTGTGTGCTTTTGCTAGTGTCACCTTCTTTCCCGGCCCCTTTGCTTTGCCAGGTATACATCCTGGTCCTCTTCCATCTGTGTCTTCCCATATTTCCTGAAGGCTACTTTTTCTCCTTCACTGTCTTTGCCACTTTCTTGGAGAACCACAATGGTCTCTTCTTCTTTCTTCCTAGCTTACTTTACATGGCATGTCATCACCTTAGCTATGCCCTCTTTAATCCTACTCTGTAGGATCTCCACACACACCCTGGCCATCCCCTTCTTTGAGGTAATCTCTGAGACAGTTGCCCGTTTCTCTAAAATCTGCCCTCCGAAAGTCTAGGGCCCCCCCCCGAAAGTAAGACCTTCACCCTCAATTAGACTTGTACCACAATCCTCTCATACATTTTTTAAAATATGAGACCCATATATCTTATTTTTATTTATTTATTTTAACTAGGATTACAAAATACCTTTGAGCCAGGCTCTTTTACAAAGGTTCCGCATCAGAGAACAGATACAATACAAAAAACAGTAAATAAGTAAAAAACAGTAAATAGGTCAGCATATTTGGTTACAATGGTAGATCAAGACAAGAGTTAGAATAAGTTGATTGTAGACAATGGGAACACAGAGTAACAGAGGGATAGGTAGGAGGGGGAGGAAGATGATGATAAACACGTGGAGAGTAGTTGGTATGGACAGGAATCGCAGCCGTGAGGCATTGTCAACAACTAGGAGCAGACTGAAATTAGTTAACGTAAGGGGAAAAGTGCTTGAGGGGTGGGAAGAGGAGGTGGGGGAAGGGGGAGAGTCAGAGGAGGTGAAAGACAAAAAAAAAAATCTGGATGAACACACCCAATTCCATGCTAATAGTTCCTGTTCCCCTATCCATCATGGTCCAGTTTTTTTTTTGTATAATGCACATCATCTTGTTCCATGGTGTTTTTTGTTACTTTAAATTTTTTTTAGTAAATCTGATACAAGCTAGTAGTCTAGCCTTTTCAGTTTTTACACACCTTATTCTATTTCTTATTTCATATTGTTTTGTATAGTTCTCAGGCATACAAATAATTCACTAACATCCTTCACCCACAGTTCCATGGGCTTTCCACAAATTCCTCTGACTGACTGCTTGACTGCTGGTTTGAAATGTATATAATTAAATGCTGTTGAAATGATTGCATAAAGCTATTTGGAATTTAGGGGGTTAACTTGAGTTGCAGTTTGAGCTCCTCTCAGGCTTGTTTGCAGACTCTTTTGCACAGCTGTCCGCAGGAGATCAGCTTGGGACATTGTTCTGTTTACAAGCCTGCTCTGCAAAGAAACTGACAAGAACTCTGATATATTTGGGGAGAAACAGAATGTCTCCTTAACAAGCTTAGGATGAAGAAGTTAATTGTCAGGCAAACACGTGTTCTAAAAAGAGCAGCAATGTTTTTACTAGGGAGACTGAGACTAAAACTTGGAATTAGAGATACCGTCAGATGAAGGACTTTGTTTTTTTTGTTTGTACTGCCTTTGTAAATAGTTACAGTGAACATTTTTTTATTTTACTGTTATTGATAATAATAAAACACTACTTGCAAATTTTACAACTGCTCCTAGTCTTCCTATGCTTCCTGACCTGTACCTCAATGACAGATGGTGTCAGAATGGCAGCCAAACTAGCAGAGACAGAAGTCCAAGCTGAGACTGTATAGTCAGCACCAGTGATAGAAAAAGAACAGGCCCTGAAAGAACGTGAAAACCTGACCGCCTTTTTCAAATGGTGGTCTGTACAACAAAAACAGAGAAGAAGAGAAGAGGTGCAGCGACAGGAGCAGCGATGGCTGGATGCCTTGCAAGCTATCAAAGCTGGAGGATCTGGCACAGGTCCAGCATAGCAACAAGATGCAAACAACTTAAAAGACATTAAACTTACAAAGTTATGTCCCTCGGATGATATTGAAGCATGCCTGACAAGTTTTGAAAGGGTTGCCACAATCTGCCAATGGCTAAAGCAGCAATGGGCAATCAGGCTGGTCCCTTACCTGACAGATAAAGCCCAAATTGCCTACAGCAGTAGGGACACTGCACAATCAGAAAAGTATGATCTGGCGAAAAGAGAAATCCTGAAAAGATATGACATCTCAGGAGAGACCTACAGGCAAAGATTCCTGTCTCTGAAGTACAACTCAGTAGACAATCCTCGAGAAGCGTTCACCTGACTCATAGAAACATAGAAACATAGACGTTGACGGCAGATAAGGACTGCAAGTCCCATCCAGTCTGCCCATTTCTTTTTCTACCTTATGAATGTGCCATCGGCCTTTGCTCTGTCAATGGCCTATCTGTTCATACTTATCTGCATTGCTCCCTTATGCCTGTCCCATGCCTGTTTGAAGCCCTGCACTGTATTCATATCCACCACTTCCTGAGGTAGGCCATTCCATGCATCCACCACCCTTTCTGTGAAAAAGAACTTCCTCACATTATCCCTTAATTGGCCTCCCTCTAATCTCAGAGAACTCTTTATTAAATGGCTCCAACCAGAGGGCTAAACATTCCCACAGATCATCGACACGCTTGCAGTGGAGTAGTTCATCAACATCCTGCCTACAGATGTGCAGCTTTGGGTAAAAGAACACTGACCAGAAGGTGTGGAAAAGGCCATTTCTTTGGCTGAAAACTACCTGATGGCCAGACAGATGCCACAGCGGTGAGGTAATAGCCAAGACCCTCTTTTTCCCCATTGAACTCTGTCACAAACCCATTCCTAGGGGCCAGGTCCACTGAGCTGACAGTGCCCACCCCTAAGTGCAATCCCTGACAGGGGAACAGGAATACCCTCCAAGTGTCCTTCTAGAGTGCTCACAGAGTTCACAACTGAACACCCACCATGAGGTCCCAGAGCTTCCTCTCTCTAATCTGGGTAAGAATTTTATTTTATTTATTAAAATGTTTTACCAGGAAGGCACACTGAACAACAAGTTGCTCATCTCCCAGTGCAACCTGGGGGGAGGGGGGTTAAATTGGATGAAGAATTAGACATACAGTTTAACATTTAACATATACGAGAAATTAAACATTCAATTAAATTTGTAATGACATACAGTTAAAAAATATCATAAATAATCATACAGTCACATTTGTAACATAACATACAATTAAATATATCATGCCTGTGGAATATTCATTTAATTACAAGTGGCATATCTGAGGAACAGTACAGAAATTTAATGTAGCCTTGCAGCCAACTCCTTGCAGGAATGGATAACGATTAATAGGCAGATTATTTAGCAGTTATTGAATGAATAAGGTCCAGTGGGGTGACATCAAGGAGGGTAGAGGGGTAGACAGGGGAAACCATCTGGGGGAAGGAGAGGATAATGATGGGGGAAACATTACTGGAGAAAAGTGAGCAAATAAAAAAATCTGTTGTGAAGGGCAAGTTAAGATGGGTCTAGTGCAATCTGGGAGCACCTCAGACAGAACAAGAAGTGCAAATTATTAGCTCAAGTGAACTAATTCATTTGATTAAGTGCAGGGGGTAGAGGGGGGCAGGAGAGAGGTGGGGGTAAGGGATAGAGAAGGGAAGGATGAGTCATACCTGGAACTGGCCCCTTCAGAGTGCTGAGATCACTGCCAGTGGCGGAATGAGACGAGGACTTAGAATAAGGGTCAGGAGTAGGCAAGGACAAGTTGGGTAGAGACAGTAGAGGGGATGGGAGAAACTTGCCTAAGACTAGGCCTCTTCAGGATGCTGAGAACCCTGCCAAAGAGCAGAGTCAGGCGAAGATGAGTTAGGTAGAGAGGATGGAGGGGAAAGGGGAGGGAAGGGAAGGAAGAGTCATTTCCCAGTGCTGGACCCCTACAGGATGCTGAAAACCCTGCCAGGGGGCAGAACTAGGTGAGGACAAGTTGGGAAGAGAGAAAAGAAAGGATGAGAGGAAAGGAGGGAAGAGGAGGGAAAGAAGAAGCTTGCCTAAGACTAGGCCACTCCAGGATGCTGAGAACCCTGCAGAGAGCAGAATCAGGTGAGGACTAATTGGGTAGAAAAGATACAGGGGGAGGGGAAGTAAAGGAAGAGTAATTGCCCAGTGCTGGGCCCCTCCAGGATGCAGAGAACCCTGCCAGGGGATAGAATTAGGCGAGGACAAGTTGGGCAGAGGGAATAGAGGGGATAGAAGAGGAGAGGAAAAAAGGAGGAGGGAGGGAAGAAACATACCTGAGAGTAGACATCGCCAGGGTGATAAGAATCTTTTTTTTTTAATTTATTATTTTCCTCCCCTGAGCCACTGGCCACCCGGTACTTTTGGCCTGGTCACGGGCCACATACTTCCACCCCTCAAATCGACTGTGAGCCCTCCGATACCCCATGGCTTTCTCCCCTACATGCCACAGTATTTGTGATAGGTCGGAGGGCTGACCTGAAGGGCTGATAGAAGCTGTGGTGGGCTTCATTGCAGGCAGCTGGCAGCTGTCCATTTTCCATTTTTCTGGGGAGGTGGGGTCATGTAATGTTGTTCAGCATTCGCCCCACCTCCTATGCGTGCTAGTGCTGGTGGCTGTGTGACTCCCGGCCTCTGCCAGGGGTCATCAATGCTCTGGGCACTTCCCCACCCTCCCCCTGGAGAAGGAGAGCAGTCCTTAGGATGCCCTATCCTTCTCCTCTAGCTGGCCCTCCAGTGACTCTGGTCTGTTTCTGAACCCAGGTCGCCGGCGTTGCATGTGGAAATCCAACTGCTGTGCCAACAGGCTGGTGGGTGATAAGAATCTTGACAGAGGGCAAATTTAGGTGAGGACAAGTTGAGTAGAAAGGAGAGAGGGGGAAGGGGAAGGGGAAGGGAAGGAAGAGGCTTGCCCAGTGTTAGACCCCTCCAGGATGCTAAGAACCCTGCCAGAGGTCAAAACTAAGCAGGGGCAAGTTGGTAATGGAAAACAATGTTGGATAGGAGTGAGGGGGTAAGCAGTGAAGGAAGAGGAGATCGTGCTGAGAAGCAGGCTCAGGGGGAGGAAGGTTTATCGGGATGTGAGTCATGGAGAGGAACAGAGGCGTAGGAGGACAGTTAAGGAGGGTTAAAGCAGGAGCAATTAGATGAGAGAAAGTTATGTAAGGCAGAGGCAAGGGAGTAGGAGGAGGAGGAGGAGTGACGTATTTGGGAGGAGGGGTTCCAGATTTGCAGGAAATGAGTAAAGCCTGACTGACTGATGAGAGTGGTTCGACGGGGGACCAACAGAGTGCGAGTGTCAGAGGATTTGAGTGAGCATGAGAGGTAGGAGGGAAGTTCTCCTAACCAAAATTTAGAAGTGAGTTTGGCAGAATGAGTGAGGCACCAGTTGGCAAGTGGGGGAAGGGACCGGGCATGGTAGAGGTCACTGTGATGAGTGCGTGATGGAGCATCAAGAGCAAATCAACAGAAGGAGTTAAAGAGAGTGTCCAGTCTGGTTAGGGAGGATTTGGGAGCGGCACCATAGACTATATCACAGTAGTCAAAAATGGGGAGGATCATCTTCTGGACTAGTTCACGTCACGCTGTAGGAGGGATGCAGCTACGGTTCCTGAATAAGACAACAAGTTTGGGGCTCAATTTTTTCAGGATGGCATTAATGTGGCCAGAGAAGTTGAGGTGTTGGTCCAACCAGACCCCAAGGTATCTGAATGAGGAGGTGTCCTCTAGGATTGTCCCATCAAGGGTATGGAAAGACGGTAAAGGGTGGCGCCTAGAGTCTCTGCCTAGTGCCAAAGGTCATGGAGACAGTCCTTTTGGCATTTAGGAATAGCTGATGTGAGGCAAACCATAGCTGAACCTGGTGGAAGTCATTCTGAAGGGTGGCTGTTACATTAGTGGGGCATTTGTCAGAGGAGAACAGGATGGTGTCATCGGCATACATATGGATAGAGGAGGAGAAGGGGGAGCATAGTGTGGGAAAGTCATTTAGGAATATGGAGAAGAGAATGGATCCAAGCACCAAGCCCTGTGGGATTCCTGTGGAAATGGGGGTGGGAGAGAGATTGTATCCTGGATCTTGACTGATTGTGTTCTGCCTGAGAGGTAAGCTCTAAACCAGTTTTGGGCAGAAGTAGACAACCCAGCAGCTGTAAGGGAGTCAAGAAGTAGGGCATGGGAGACTGTGTCAAAAGCCTTGGCGAGGTCGACAAAGATGGCATAGGTACTGAGGCCATTATCCATCCCAGCGAGGACAGAGTCAGTGAGCATGAGTAGGGAGGTGGTAGTGGAGTGGTTCTTCCAAAAACCAGATTGGAATGGGGTGAAAAAGGAAGAGCCATTGAGGAAGAAGGTTAATTTGAGAGAGGATCAGGTGTTCTTGAAGTTTAGCAAGGGCAGGGGAAAAGGGAGATTGGATGAAAATTTCCAGGGGAGGAGGGGTCACCACCCTTTGAGATAAGGAGGGCCACCGCATGTTTCCAGGATGGAGGGACATATGAGGATGTGAAGGAAAGATTTAGGATTGAGACGAGAGGGTAAGCTATAGCAGAAACTGAAAGGTAGAGGAGTTTAGTGTCAAGGTCATCTGGCAATGAGCCTTTGGAAGGATTAGTGTTTCTTCTGGGGAAACTGCAGAAAAGAAGAAGGAAGGGGGGCATGGAGTGGTTGAGTGCTGGGTGTGGGAGGATGAGGAGAGGGGAGGTTAGAGGGGAGGGAGTCTAGAAGTGCTGTGGCGCAGGAGATATAAGAGTTAAACTCTTGAGTCACTGCACATGGTTTGGAGACCAATGAGTTGTTTATTTTAAGCACATGGCTGAGGCGGATGTGAAGGAGGGGAGGGAGAATAGAGCATGGACCACTTTCCAGAATCTGAAGGGGGTCTTGATTTTTTGAGAAAAGATGATTTCTAATATTCAGACTTGGCAAGTCTGGTAGCTTTTGTGCAGGCATTTCTTAAAATGCGATATGTGGCATACTATGGGGGAAGGTGGGAGGCCTTATGTTTCCTCCAAGCTTTGTCTCACTCCCTCAGACAGGTCAGTAACTTGGGGGAGACTCAGGGATGATGGTTGCCATGAACTCTAGTGCATTTGAATGGAGCGTAGGAGTTCCATGTAGTTAGAAATTTATTTTTAAAATAAGCGAGGGCTTGGTCAATGGAAGGGGCGAAGACAATTGGGGACCAATTGGAGCTGTCCAATTAATTAAGAAGGGGATTAAGTTTAAGGAGCTGAAGGAGTGGAGTTGCAGAATTTTGTGTGGTGGTTTTGGTCTGTGGACTTTCCTGACTATGAAGATTGGATGATGATCACTGAGGGCATCCAGGAGGATGCCTGATTTAATGATTCAGTGGGGATGAGAGGTGAGAGCCCAATCTATCAGGGAGTGGTTACGGGTTTTGTGATTTAGGCGGGTGGTTCCAGGATGAGTTCGGAGAGATTGAGGGCCATGATGTCATTACGTGTCTTGGCAGTTGGTGATAGCCAGTTTTGGTTTATATCACCTCGGATGTATAGCTCACCTTTATGTGAGAGGGAAGTTATGGAGGTAATGAGATCCAAAGTATTGGATGCCTTGGAGCCAGGTTGACAGTAGATGCCAGCTATGAAGATAGGGGAGGAAAAAGGCAAGGTAATGTTTACTACAAGTGCTTCATAAGTGGAGGGTAATGTGGATGATAGAATGGTTGTGAACTGAAGTGAGGACAGGATATACATGGCTACTCCACTACCTCTGCCAGTCCTATCCTGTCTGATTATGGAATAACCTGGGATATTAATGGATACAGTACAGTCTCAAGTCTGTAGCCAGGTGAGAACTCTCCCCAGTTGCTGTACTGAGGGGGAAGACCCAAGCGTTATGAGCTCTGCGGGATTTGCCCTTGTAACCCTGATTTCATCCTCTTCCATGGGGTGTACAGCAACTAGTTCCCCCTTACAGACTCCTCCCAGCACCTGTGTATCTCCCCTATGTAAAAGTACCCAGACTTCCCTTTTTAGGATCCTAGTCTTGGTAGTGAATGGTGGCATTTTAGCAACTACAGGTAGGTCTCAGAATTGAATAAACCTTTTTTTGCCTCTACACACACAAAAATCGTTCACAGGCAGTTTTAACATCAAAATACTTTTACTAAAATCTAACTGACTATCATACAAACTTTACAAAAAAAAGATTTAGGAATGTGGTTACAGACTAACCAAAATAAAGGTGGAAACACACAAAAAAGTACTGTAAACATTTAACTGTCTAGTTTCTACCTGATTTGTGGATGATCGAAGACCAGAGAACAAATGGTTTTGCAAACGTTTCAGTCCTTCTGTAGCATTCACTGGTTCTTCAGTCTGACTTGGTGTATGACAGAAAGCGTGTCCCATGAAAATGTGTGCCAAAATGCTCAGAGCTTCTGATGTGGGGGGGGGGGTATACTCTCTGCTTCAGTCTGCAAAAACCCTTTTTGGTCCCAGCTGGCAGTCTTTTTCCTATGTCTTTTTCCCATTGGGGCCTTATCTTTTAGGCCAGTAGGGGTCTCTCCTGCTCGTTCCCAAAATTTTTAAGTGAACCATATTATTGATTAGTTAGATTCTCTTTCAGTTCCAATATCCTTTGATCTTTCCTCATCCTTCCTACCACCTCAAAAAAAAAAGACAATTCCTGGAAATCAAAAGCACTTTTCCTTTAGCGTGAAAATTGTGTATGACAGGTGATGGTTTTCTGGCACATCCTTGTTGAGCAGCCCTTGACATGTAATTTAGCTTCCTGTCAAGCAAGCTTCCCCTCAGGTCACAGAGGAATTTCAAATATTTTGCAATACAGTCTCTCTCCCTATGTGACCCTTTCATTAACACTGGCATTCTTGCGGCATTTACACATACACAAAATCACATAAAAATATAACAAAATATGTCTGCAAATATGATAGCAGTTGGCAAACTCATCACATTCCTCCCTCCTTAGACTAATTATTATGAACACACCCCTGTCGTATGGTAGAGTTTCCCTAATTCTGTTCACTGTTCTAACTGGCGAGATAGGTAATCTGCATTTGCGTTGACCAACCTGGCCCAGTGAGTGATTGTCATGTCGTAGGCCTGTAGGGCAATACTCCATTGGAGTACGTGTCCATTTGTTTTACCCATCTTCTTTAACCACACCAGGAGGTTGTGATCGGTCTTCACCTTGAAGCGTCTCCTATAGAGGTATGACTCTAATTTCTTCAGGGCCCATTCGACTGTAGACTATGCCTGCTCTCTGGGAAGGAGCTTCTTGGTAAGGTACACTATTGGGTGGTCTTTTACCTGATTAGATGTCTGGCTGAGGACTGCTCCAATTCCCACATCCAAGGCATCTGTCTGGACTACAAATTTCCTTGTGTAATCTGGGCTGGCCAACACAGGGGCACTGCACAGTGCCTCTTTTAGCTGTGCAAAGGCTCATTCACAGGCAGGCTCCCACTTTAATCTTTTTGCTGTCTTTTCTTCAGCAGGCTAGATAGCGGGGCTGCCAGGGTACTATAATTGGGCACAAACTTTGGTAGTACCCTGCAGTCCTAAGAAGCTCCTAACCTGCTTCTGGATTTCCAGCGTGGGCCATGCCTCTGTTGCCTCACTTTTTGCTTGATTAGGGCAAAGCTGCCCCCACCCCACTACATGGCCTAGATATGCCACCTCCGCCATAGCCACCTGGCACTTTTCAGCCTTTACAGTGAGCCATGCCCTCTGTATCCTGCCCATCACTTCCTTCAGGTGGGACAGGTGTTCCTTCCAGCTGGTACTGAAGATGGCAGTATTATCCAGATAAGCTACTGCGTACTCTTCAGTACCATGTAACACCTGGTTAACCAACCTTTGGAATGTGGCAGGGGCATACCCGGGATTTTGAATAACCCTATTGGAGTGATGAAGGCCGACTGCTCTCTAGCTCTGGCAGTTAACTCCACCTGCCAGTACCCTTTTGTCAGATCAGTTGTGGTAAGGTATGTCACCCCTCCCAACTTGTTCAGTAGTTCATCCATCCATGGCATTGGGTGGGTGTCAGACTTCGTGACTGTGTTGAGTCCACGATAGTCCACACAAAAGCGAGTAGAGCCATCTGGCTTGGGCACGAGGACTATGGGTGAGGCCCAGGGACTGTGGGATTTTAATCTAGCATTTCCTCCACCTCCTTCCTAATGTCCTTTAGGACGGTCTCAGACACCCGGTAGGCTGTCTGCTATATGGGCGCTTGCATCCCCATGTCTGCATCGTGTGTTACTAAGGGGGTTTGTCCAGGCTTGGCTGTAAACAAAGGGGAAAGGCCGCTAAAACCTCTCTCACTTCCTGGGACTGTTCCAGGGTGTTTGCCTCCACAGATGACTCCTGCTTGCTTTCCTCTAGCAAGTACAGTAGGGACTCTTCTTTGGCCATCCCCTTCCCAGGACTACACACTGCAAATACCATGTTGGCCCTATTGGCATATGGCTTCATCATGTTGACATGGTACATCCTATGGGGTTGTCTGCTGTCAGGCAGTTCCACAATATAGTTTACATCATTGACCTGTTGGACTACCTTATATGGTCCTGCCCACTCAGCCTGCAGCCTGTCCTTCCGGACTGGAATTAGGACCATTACTTCCTGACCTGCACTGTATGAGCGAGTTCTGGCTCTGCAGTAGTACCAGACTTTTTGCTTCTGCTGTGCAGCTGACAGGTTGCTTTGGCCACCCCATAAGCTCCTTCAGCTTCTCCCTAAACATAAGGACATACTCCACTGTGGGAGTTCCCTAGGTGGTGTGCCTGCTTTCCCAGTCCTCCCGATCAAGTCTAGGGGCCCATGCACCCTACGACTGTATAAGAGTTCGAAGGGGGAAAACTCTGTCGATTCTTGGGGCACCTCTGTATGTGAACAACAGGTGGGGAAGATATTTTTCCCAGTCCCTCCCATGCTGTTCAGCAAATACTTGGAGCATTGATTTTAAGGTACCATTAAACCTTTCCACGAGCCCATTGGCTTGTTAGTGATAAGGTGTCATGCATCTCTACACCACCGCACACTTCTCCCACAAACTCTTCATCAGGTCCGACATGAAGCTGCCACTTTGATCAGAGATAACCTCTTGCGGAATCCTGACATAGGAGAAAATCTCTAGCAAGGCATCTGCCACTTTGTCTGCCCTAAGTGAGGAGAGGGCGACCGCCTCTGGGTATCGGGTGGCATAATCTACCACTGTCAGGATGAACTTCTTCCTGGAGGAGCTTGGGGTACTCAAAGGTCCCACAATATCCATTACTACCCTCTAGAATGGCTCCTCCACAATGAGCATGGGAATTAGGGCAGCTCTGGTTTTACTACCTGCCTTCCCTATTTGTTGGCACCGGTGACAAGACCTGCAGTAGTCCTTCACCTGCTGGGTGAAGTTGGGCCAATAGAAATTCTGTGCCAATCACTGCATGGTGCGCGCGATACCCAGATGTCCGGACATGGAGATATCATGTGCGATCTTGAGCAACCGCTCACAATACCTCTGGGGAACAACAAGCTGCCTGCCCATCACCCCTCTCTCTGTCCTCACGTCCTGTGTATACAACAGTCTGTTGTCCCAAAATGCCCTGTGTCTCATGTCACCTCCCTGTGTCCCATCAGATTCTGCACAAGCCCTCAGCCTCTCCAAACTAGGATCAGTCCTCTGATCTGTGGCAAATTCTTCACATTTTCCCAAAGCATGGGACATGTCCCCCTCTGTTCCTAAACTGGGGTCCGTAGCTCTAGTGTCAGGTCATTCAGGGTCACTACCATCCCTAACCTTCTGATCAATTGTTACCCCTCCTTCCCTCCTCAGAGTAGCCTTCTGTAGCTGTTTTGTGAACAGCTACTCGGGGAAGTCCTACCTCCCTTTCACTACCCTCCATGTCAGGAGACACTGGCTGGGGAACCACCCTCCTGTTCTTTTTCACAGGGGCTTCTGTGGGGTTCAGAAAAGTACAAGGGGCCTTAGCCATCTGACTGCAGGTAGCTGCACACACCACCCCCTGCTGTAGATTATCCCCTATAATCACATCCAGGGCAAGGTTGTCTGCCACTGCCACTTTTTGCACCCTCTCTCCTGTTTCACCCCAGTCAAGGAGAACACTGGCTAGTGGCAGAGTTTTCGCCTCCCTAGTGAATTCCCTCACCGTTACAAACTGATTAGGTAGAAGCTGTTCAGGCCCAACCAAATCCCCATTTACTAAGGTAAGGGATACCCCGTGTCCCTTAACCCATGCGTTTGCACCCCATAACCGGATGTGTGTGCTCATTTTTACAGGCATGCTTTCAGAGATACACAGTGAACCCACCTGTATTCGAGCACCACTTTGTCCACTCTGTGCCTTTTTAGGACACTGCAAGCTGCCGTGGCTGTTTACAAAACTAACAGTCATCATTTCTCTTATCTGAGAAATCCCTTTTTGGTAACTTGGGGCTTCCCCCTTTCTGTGGAGGCAGTGGGGGTTTTAGCTGCCCTGAAGACATGCTTTTCTCTTTCTGCCCTGTCACACCTGCCCCATTTTCCTTTCAGAGCATGCCTGCTCCTGGCATAGCGATCTGATAGCACAGCAGCCTACTGTGCTGTTTTTGGATCTCGGTCCTCTAGCAGGCTTTCAACTCTGCTGGCAAGTCCAGAAGAACTGCTCTAAAAGTACAACCTCCTCAATTTCCCCACAGAGTTTGCTTCCACCCCCTCCCACCAAAGTTTTAAAAACTGACGTTGCTTTGTGGTGAGTTCCTCAATGCTCATGTCAGGGCTTTTTCAGAGTTTCTGGAATTTAATCCTGTAGGCCTCAGGAGTCAGTCCATACTTTTAAAGCAAACTAGCTTTAAGTTTCTCATAATCTAAGCTATTATTATTGTCCAGTTGGCCTAGTACCTCATGCTCTTTACCAGTAAGAGGCGGGGATAGCTGGAAGCTCCAGGACTCCCTGTGAATTTTGGTCTGGATACAGACCTTTTCAAACAAATTCAAAAATGCATCCATATCCTCCCCCTCTATCAATTTGGGATTTAACTTATACCCTAGCCCTGGAGTTTCAGATTCACCCCTGCCACTTGACTCCTTGGCGCTGGTCATTGGAATCTTAGCTTCTTCAGTTCAAACTCTCTCTGAAGCTGCCTTTCCTGCATGGCAAGTTCCCTCTAAAGTTGTCTTTCTTGCACCTCCAGGTTCCTCATCTCCAGCTGCAGTCTGATCTCTTCCAGCTCCAGCTCTGTGGTGACCTTCCCCTGACAATGTGGCTCTGGGTTCCCTCTGGTCTTGTCCTTCTCCCTGGGATCAGACACTGCAGCATCCCCTGGCACCACCATGTCCAAGATCTGGTCCATTTCAGTCACTTGCCATAACTCGAGGTTCGTGGAAACCACTGGCTCATTGGCTGCCATGAGAGCCTCCACGAGGTTCTTTTTGGTTCACCTCTCGTACTTGACCCCTCTTTCCTGACACAACTGCCTTAGGTGGTCTGCAGGGTATTCACTGTCATTGGAAGCCATCTACTTCCCTAACTACTGCTACACTTACACTGAAAAAAAAACAAACAAAAAAAACAAAACCATGATAGGGAACTTTATACTGTTACCAAATTGTTTGTTTCCAGATCTCTGCCCTGTTTTGTATGTGTATTGTTTTCAGTTTATCAATCTGATACACTGGCCTTGAATCCAACTTCTATGTGTGTGCCACCAATATCTCTTGGATCACAACACTATGCCACCAGATTTCTTGGATCCCACCACTGCGCACCAGATCTGTCACAAACCCACTCCTGGGGGCCAGGTCCACTGAGCTCACAGTGTCCACTCCTAAGTGCAATCCATGACAGAGAGGAACAGGGATACCCTCCAAGTGTCCTTCTGGAGTGCTCACCGAGTTCATGACTGAACACCCGCCATGAGGTCCCAGGGCTTCCTCTCTCTCATCTTGGTAAGGATACAGTGTAGTCTCAAGTCTGTAGCCAGATGAGAACTCTCCTCAGTTGCTGTACTGGGGGAAGACCCAGGCATTACAGGCTCTTTGGGATTTGCCCTCGTAACCCTGATTTCATCCTCTTCCATGGGGCAACTAGTTCCTCCTTAAAGACTCCTCCCAGCACCTGTGTATCTCCCCCTATGTAAAGGTACCCACACTTCCCTTTTTAGGATCCTAGTCTTGGTAGTGAATGGTGGCACTTTAGCAACTATAGGTTGGTCTCAGAATTGAATAAACCTTTCTTTTACCTTTACACACACAAAAATCGCTCACAGGCAGTTTTAACAGCAACATACTTTTACTAAAATCTAAATAACTATCATACAAACCTTATAAACAAAAGATGCATGAATGTAGTTACAGAATAACAAAAATAAAGGTGGAAATGCACAACAAATGCACTGTAAACTTTTAGCTGTCTACTTTCTACCTGGTTTGTGGATGATTGAAGTCCAGAGAACAAATGGGTTTGCAAAGGTTTCAGTCCTTCTGTACCATTCACTGGTTCTTCAGTCTGGCTTGGTGTTTGACAGGAAGAGTGACCCATAATGCTACGAGCTTCTGATGTGAGGGCAGTCTGCAAAAACCCTTTTTGCTCCCAGCTGACAATCTTTTTCTCATACCTTTTTTTCTGCTGGGGCCTTATCTTTTAGGTCAGTAGGGGGTTCTCCTGCTCTTTCCCAACATTTTTAAGTGAATCATATTATTGATTAGTTAGATTCTCTTACAGTTCCAATATCCTTTGATCTTCCCTCATCCTTCCTGCCACCTAAAAAAATGACAGTTCCTGGAAATCTAAAGCACTTTTCCTTTGAAGTGAAAATTTTATGACAGGTGATAGTTTTCTAGCACATTCTTGTTGAGCAGCCCTTGACATGTAATTTACCTTCCTGTCAAGCAAGCTTCCCCTCAGGTCACCGAGGAATGTCAAACATTTAGCAATGCAGTCTCTCTCTCTCCATATGACCCTTTCATTAACACTGACATTATTGTGGCATTTACACATACACAAAATCACATAAAAATATAACAGAATATGTCTGCAAATATGACATCAGTTGGCAAACTCACCACAAACTCCATGTCTGATAAGAACTCCGGTTGGGGTAACAATTCTGCAACCAAAGACTTTATTTGCTACAACTGTAATAAGCCAGGCCATATTGCAAGGAACTGGCATAGTATGGAGGATAACACTGGAGCAGATTTGTACTTAGTAAGCTGGGGCAAGTACTTAACAGATGTCAAGCTGGGAGATAAGAATGTGAAAGGACTTATTGATTCAGGAAGCAGACTGACCCTGGTGCATGTTGAAGTGCTGGAAAAACACTATGCAAAAGGCCCAGGTACTGGTGTCATCTGCATCCCCGGGGATACTCGATACTATCCCACTATTCAAGTGACTCTCAATATTGATGGGGTGTTGCACCAGATGAACGTGGGGGCGGGGGGTAGTACCTAAATTACCTGTACCTGTGAATATTGGAAATGACTTTCCAGGATTTACCAAGTTAATCACAGAGGGAGTAAATCCTGATGTTTCAGCAGCTGTGATGACAAGAGCACAATCAAAGGAAATCTCAGATGGTGGGGACTCTTTTCCTTTCACTGAGTTTTATTCAGACTTGTTTTGAGCACAGCCCCAAAATCCAGAAGTCCAGGAAACAAAGAAGATACCTGAGGAAACTATGGCAACAAAAGACTGATGGACATAAGAGGTTAATATATGAAAATGCTGAAACTAAGCTAACTGATTGCGATTTTGTTTTTTGAAATAATAATTTTATTGGATTTTCTGTTTCCACACATTAGACAAAACTTGTCTTCATATAACATCAGGCCCAACTAGCCATATACAGTTGAGAGGTGCCTGTACATTTCAATATGGTCTATATTCCATGACAAATATTTTTATTTATTTATTTTTTATTTTATTTAAACAGCAGTTTGGAAAACCTTTGAGCCATAGGCTCATTTACAAAGGTACCTTGTCACAGTAAGACAAACCAAAATACACAGTATAGCAGTACAACACATAAGTATAACAGTAAAATTAAGACATAGATACAAACAAGCTGGTACAGGTAGGATGGAGTAAACAATACCAGAGTTATGTCATCCTTAGCAGCTTAGTAATAGCTTTGTCATAAGTATTAGTCACGGCTTTGACTAGTGGCAGTTACAGCATCGGGTGTTAATAAGGTGGTTACGTAAGGAGGTTTTGAAGCACGATATAGTTGGAGCTTCGGAGATGGAGGGGGGCAGTGTGTTGAACCAGGAGGGGGCCCTAAAGCTGAAGGCTCTTTGGCCGTGAGAGGTCCTAGCTCTAGAAATAACAAGAGAGGTTTTCCCAGAGGTCCGAGTATGAACTAGTGGGACAGAGCGGCGTATGGTGGTGGTCAATCCTGGTGGGGAAAGCCCAAGGAGGGTCTTTTTTGTAAGGGTACAGGTAAGATATTTGAAGCTCGTCGAGATCAAGTACCAGCGCTTTAGCACACAGTAGACAGGTGTGTGTCATCCTAGGTGCTCCAGTAATTAACCTGCAGGCCTTATCTAGAGTAGTGCGAATTTTATGGAGTGCGGTCTGATCAGCAGCACCATACACTGCAGTCCATAGTCCACTAGGGACAGGATAGAGGAGGTGATCATGAAGTCAAGAGCTCCGGGGAGGCAGTGTTTATACCGATGTAAGATGCCCAATCGGATATTAGTGGCAGTGGCTAGGGCAGCGATGTGTCCATGGAAGGAGAGGGAGGGGTCAAAATGGATCCCTAGGTATTTATAGGAGCAAACTTGTTCGAGTGGTAATGAGGACCCAGAGTGAATGAGGAGTTTGAAGTTGCAGGACTTGTTTTGGGGATGAGTGAAGAACATGGTTTTTGTTTTTTTAAGATTTATCACCAATCAATGTTCCTTGAACCAGCCCTCGGCTTCAGTGAAGGACTTCTGCATCGAGTCCTGGAGGGCAGTAGGGTTACAACTTGAGGCAAAGATGACTGCATCATCAGCGTACAATAGAATGTTCCCCGAGCAAGAGCGTGGAAGGGTGTTAAGGTAAAGGGAGAATAGTAAGGGGCCCAGAATGGAGCCCTGGGGAACCCCAGAAAAGATGGGACAGATGTCTGAGTAGGTCCCATTAATTTTTACACGCTGTGAGCGGTCAGACAGATAACTGGTGCACCAGGAGATAGGCCCAGCAGCAAAACCAGAGAGACTAAGGGCATCAAGAAGGAGGTGGGAGACAGTGTGAAGCTTTAGAGGTCAATGAAGACAGCACCAGCCAGAGAACCAGTGTCTAAGGAGGAGTGGAGAAAGTTGGAGAACTCTAGGAGGGCTGTGTTGGTACTGTGGCTCGCTCAGAAGCCATGCTGCTCAGGACAAAGGACATTGTAGGTGGAGAGGTAGTCAGAGATTTGAGAGGCCACCACTTTTTCCAAGGCCTTGGAGAGAGGAGAGAGAATGGAGATCGGTCGATAGTTTCCAGCCACAGTCCTATCACCACCTTTAAAGATAGGGGTGACAGTGGCGACTTTCCAGGCAGTTGGAACCTTCCCCAGGCAAAGAGAGTGGTTGATGAGGCATGTGATCGGGTAAGGACTGTGTCTAAGACCAGCCGTAGGATACACGGATTCAGGGTGTCACTGCCTGTACTATTACCTTGAGGGCAGTGACAAGGTGCGCCTAAGTTCTTGGGCAGAAACATCATGAGGAGAAAATAAGGGCTAGAAAGATTTGATGGGCAGGTGCTGGGGGAGGAGGGTCAAAAAATTTGTAGGGAGGATAGGCTAAGGTCAGTGAATGAGGTGTTGAGGTGGTTGGCATGAGGGCTGGGTCTGAGGAGATCACACCATTAATGTTGATCTGGGTGGGTGGGAGTGTGCACCCCATTTAACTGTTTAATGTTATCCCAGAAGGTTCTGGGATTCCCCCATGAGGCAGTGAGTGAGGACTGATAGTGCTCAGACTTGGCCTTTCTGATGGCCCGAGTGCACTTGTTTATCTTATTCTATTACAATCTCTTGTACTAGATAAAGTTGTACTGAACATTATAATCCCAATTAATATAGATCAACATCAAGGATGCTAAATCCATTGTCTTGCAGATTTTCTGGATGCAAGTCCTCATTCTAGAATTTGAAGCAAGACCTACAGATTTTACTTCTATAGTAGCAAAACAGCATCTTTTTAGAATTAGGCCTCTGAAGCCAGAATACAATCTGCCTGAAATTAAATGCAGTATCTTTTATGTTAACAAAACCAATCTGCTGACAAACAGAATGACAAAAGAGAGCAACATGATAGAAAAGGAAAAAGAAGGGGGGGAAGGGATGACAAGATAGAGCAAAACAGACCAAACTGCAAGGCAGAGCAGATGGTGTAGGAGGGGCTAGGAGGGGGGAACCACATCTCATTACACCGAACCCAACCTGATTGGAGTGACAAGAGGAGGGGGAACCCCAACCCCAGGGTCTGAGGCATTGTTAAAGGGCTCAGAAGAACTCAGCCAAAATTTGTAAAATATCCTTCCCCTCTCTTTTGGCTTGATAGTGGAGGAAGGGAATCCATTTAGCTTTGTATTTATCCAATTGTGTTCTCAATTTGGCTGTAAGTCTTTCTATCCCTAATATTTTAAGGCAAATCGAGTACCATAAATCTAACGAGGGGACCGTAGCTGTGAGCCAGTTCTTGGTGATGGCTTTGTGGGCAGCTGTGATAAAAATATAGTACAGATATCTCTGTTCTGTTGTTGTAAGTTCTTTTAGAGGCTAACCCAAGATTCAGATCTCGGGGGCATCCCGGACCCGAATTTCTAGGATCTGCATAATGACTTCTGTTATTTGGGACCAATATGGTCAAGGTACTGGCACAATGAGAAGATGTGAGTGTGGTTGCCTGCCCCACCACATCCCCTCCAACAGTAATCAGACTTGGATGAACCATAATGCTTTGTGATCTCTGGTGAGAGGAAATACCGGCTAACAACTCTCCACCTAAACTCCCTCCAAATCGAGGAACATGTTGTACGTTACACCCCTTCCCAGATTTGCTCCCAATCCCCTTTTCTGAACTCCACATTCACCTCCTGTGCCCATTTCTCTTCCAATTCTATTAGATTGGGGGGTCAAGAGCACCCAGAAGAGTAACCATCTTTGAAATCCAACCCTTCTGTCCACCCCCTTCCAAAAGAGGGTGAAGCAGGGTCAGGATTGGGTTGGTGCTCTCCTCCGTCAAAGTATGCAACCCTTTACCAAATAAAAAATGTCTGATTTGCAAAAATCTATATAGGTCATGGGCAGGAATGTCACATTCTCCCCTAAGTTGTTGGAATGATTTGAAGTGATCTTCCTCGTACAGTTGTCCTATCTTAGCACCAATCCTGACCACCTTGCAAATCCCACATCCAGCCGGAATGGGGTGAAGTCTACACATGCCCTAATTGGGGTATGAATCAATAGAGTTGGTTGTATTTTCCACCTCCAACACATTGCCAACCGTATATGTTTAATAATTGCAGGCCAAGGATTATCAATAATAAATGTAACTAGCCCCTGTGTGTCCACATATAGAAGATCTGTAATATTTGCAGAAGGGGAGAGAGGCATTTCCAGTTCTACCCATTGAGGGTAGAATTCTGAGCTTGGAGATCACATGCAATTGGGCGGTCCAAAAATACTTATTGAAGTCAGGGAGACCCAACCCTCCCACAAGTTTAGATCTCTGCAAAGTACTCCATTTAATTCTGGGGCAACGATTGCACCAAATGAACCTAGAGATGGAGGTTTTTAAACTTTTCCAAAAAGATAATGGGAGTCTAATAGGAATTAAAAAAAAAAGATAAAGAAAGTGGGAGAGAATATTTATCCTAATACATTCTATGCGGGTGGACAGAGAGAGCGGCAGCTCACTCCATCTGTTTAAGTCTTCTTGCACTATCTTCAGGAGTCTAAGATGGTTGGTAGAATAGAGCCTAGACAGATCTCTAGGGATCCATGCCCTTAAGTATTTGAAATCCTCCCTTGCCCACTTGAGTTGGCCTATTTTGGGGAGAACCCGCTGGGGGAATGAGGTGATAAGGAATATCTCAGTTGTTGTTTCATTGATTTTAAACCCTGAGACCTTTCCGAACTGAGTTAAAATTGATTCCAATAGTGGGAATGAGTTAGTTATATCCGATACATACAGGAGCATGTCGTTAGCATATAGAGAAATACGTGTTTCCAACCCTTGAACCTTAATTCCTTGATAGTTTGGGCATTGTCTAATCAGGGCTGCCAGGGGCTCCATATTAATAGCGAAGAGGAGAGGAGAGGAAAGAGCGGGCAGCCCTGCCTGGTCCCTCGTTCAATTTTAAAGGCTTCAGAGATTGTCCTGTTCACTTTGACTTGGGCTTTAGGATTCCTATACATAATCAGGATCCATATTCGAAATTTGTCCCTAAAACCGAATTTTTGCAGCATGTGGTCTAAAAATATCCCATCAAGCCTATCAAAGGCTTTTTCTGCGACTAGAGAAATAACCGTGTTTAGTATGTTAGGAGGTAAAGTATTAGCTGTTAAAAGAGTATTCAGGAGGAGGTGGATGTTTTCCTGAATGTGCCTGCCTAGGATAAACCCTGTTTGATTGGGGTGAATTAGGAGAGGAATCAGGGCTTGCAATCTTACACTCAGTAATTTAGTAATATTTTGGCATCCTGATTAAGGAGTGATATCGGATGATAACTTGCACAATTGAGTGGGTCCTTCCCTGCTTTTGGAGATGACTGAGATTAATGCGTCACCCCAGGTGTCCGGAGTGTCACCCAGGTTGTGAGCCTCATTGCACACCTCGGCCAGAAGGGGGGCCAGGTCCGGGGCAAATTGTCTGTAAAATTCAGCTGTAAATCCGTCTGGTCCAGGAGACTTACTGGTGTTTAGAGATTTTATCATCCCTCTGACTTCCCCATCCATGAATGGGCATTCTAGCTCCTCCTTCTGGGCTGTTGATAGAGTGGGGAGTTCTACTGATTCTAGAAAATCTGTAATTTTCTAGGTGTGGTCTTGATCCCTTTCCTTGGTATACAATTGGGTGTAGTACAAGGCAAATTCCTTAGCTATTTCTCTCAGATGTGTCACTATTACCCCCGGGGTACCCTCCCTCTGTAGCTTGTTTATGTAGCGGTCTGGCTTCTTGTTTTTTAAACCTCAAGGCAAGCAGTCTGCCCACTCTCCCTCCCCCCTCATAGTATTTTTGGTTCACATATCTGAGTGAATTGATTGTCCACCTTGTCATTAGGGTATTATATGTTTCCCTTGTTGCTTTCAGTTTACCTAGAACCATCGGGTCCCTGGAACTTTTATGTTCTTTCTCTAAGGCAGTCATTTGGTCCAGACATCTGACCACTTTGGCCTGATTTGTTTTGTTTACAAAAGCTGAATGATTAATAATTTTGCCCCTAAGCACCACCTTGAGTCCGTCCCATACATATTTCAAAGCGATATCCCCTACTTTATTCTCAGCTAGGTAAAATTTTATTATGTCTATTAATTGTATAAAAGTTTTATCACTCAACAGTCCAGGATCGAATCTCCAGAGTCCCCTCCCGGGCTCCGGGTCCCATTTAATCTCCACTTGGACCATTGAGTGATCCAAGAAAGTGACCGGATGTATGGTCACTTCTTGAAAATGATAAATATCTTTTTTCAAAGTATATATCCTATCGATCCTAGAATAGGAATTTATATCCAGGGCATAAAAAGTGTAGTCCCTACTCATGGGATTTTGCCACCTCCACACATCCACCAGTCCTGATTCCAATATTAAGGTTCTTAATTTTGAGTTACTATTTGTACCTCTTCTAAGCAGCGGGAGTTTATCTAAATTACAATTTTCAACACAATTCCAATCCCCAGCTAACATTAATTGGCCCTTGAGCAATGCTGTGATTACCTCAAAAAGGGATCTAAAGAAAGATCCTGATGTGGGGGTCAGTGCGTATAGAGATAAAATGTGGAGCGGTATCCCCCTAAGCTCTCCAACCAATAGAACCCAGCTGCCATCACCTCCTGTTTGCACTTTCAGTACCTTATAAGGGAAACCTCTTTTTTTTGTTTAATTCTTTTTATTGATATTTTCATCAAAAGGGACACTTACAAGCAAGACAGAACCACATAAACTACATTCATCTTTGCAGTCCTAAGAGGCATAACATTCATTACTAAAAAAAAAAAAGAAAAAGGATAAAGAACTAGTTACATAGGTCTACATAAATAACACAATTAATCACTATAAATTTCACAGGTCTAATCCATTTAAATAGCCAAGTAGAGACAGTCTTTCTCAGATTGGGGTATATTCCAGCCATAGACTTCATCACCCGAATATACAGTCATCATTTCATCTGTAGTTAATGTACCCAAAAAGGGACCCCATAGGGTAACGAAGCTATCCATGCGATCCTTTACCTGGTAAGTTCTCTCCAGGGCAAAAAGGTGCGCCATTGCAGGAGAAGTATTCAGAATGGCCTGTCTGGCCTGCAAAAGCAGTACTTTAACCAATTTCTGCTACAAGGACCAATCTTCATCCTCTTTTTCCACAATGCCAAATAATAGGCTAAGTGGGGACATCCGGGTCTTCTGGCCTAGCATGGCACTCAACTGTTGTCCCACTGTCTTCCAATAGGTGCTTAGTCGCGAGCAAGCCCAAAAGCAATGAAAATAGGTGCCCCTATGCTCATTACATCTGCCACATGTCTCTGAGATCGCCGGGTTAAATCTGTGAATCACCAGTGTAGCCTATGTATAATTTTTTTTTTTTTAATAGTTTATATTTTATACGCCTCCTCACCCCAGGCTACACTTCTTCGGAACACCAAGTACCACCCGCTGACTTGCCTTACCTGAATCCCAGGGTTCCCCATGGAGCTGTGGATATACCCACAGGCGGGTACGGGATGGGACCCTAACGTCCTGATACTTCAATGTCTCGTCGGGTCCCCCGTTGGTCAGGCAGGCAGTTGCCATTAGGGTTGGTACCGGTGCTCTGTCTGCCCGTGCTCGGGTGGTGTATTTTTTTCCTCCTTTCTGAGGAAGTGGCCGGCGCCCTGATGTCAAGGCATTCCTGCCGATGTCCGCCACTCCCAACCCTTTTTCTTGCCTGCTGCTGTGCTTGCTATGCCTCCGGCTTCCGCCAGAGGCCAGCCAAGCACCGAGCAGGTGCCCCCCTTCCTCCCGGGAGAGGAGAACTGTCCATCGGATGCTCAATCCTCTCCCTTCCCTGTCAACCCCCAGTGGTCCGGGCTCATTCCCGAATCTGGGTCGCTGGCGTGCCGCGAGGTGTGGCGTCCAGTGTCTCAACCCTCAGCACCACTGGGCCAGCCAGCCTATGTATAAATTTATAGGCAGATTCTTTGAATCTATTACAGGACAGAAGACCCATATGTGACTCTAGTATGAGGCCCCAGTTTCTGTCAGATATTGAAACACCCAGGTCTCTTTCCCATAATCTGCGTGTATTGTGGGTCACATTGTGCATACTCCACCTAAGGAGATGAGCCGTGTTTCTGAGCATACCCCTGGGCTCTCTCCTAGCTTCATATAAGATTCTCTATCTACTCCAGAGGTGAATCTTCCTTCCCTGCTTCCTTAACTTTTTACAGTAACCCCTGGCCTGGAAGAATCTAAACAAGTGATTGTTTGGCACTCCCCTTGTCTCTTGAAGCTCTTGCAAGGAGCCTAGGTCCTTCCCTCTATAAAGGTCCCCTATACATTTCTTCCCATTCTACAAATGCTGGGTCCTCGAGACTAGATCTAAAAAAGGGGTTTCTAGCAATGGATAGTAATAAAGTCTCTTTCTCCCTGCCTCCCAGGATCCGTTTAATATGTAACCAGCTATCGAGGACCCATAATACCATTGGGTTAGGCTGATCTAAAGAAGCATATGCCCTCTGCTTCCCATTAGCTAGATATGCTGTCAGCTTACCCTTAGCCCCCATCTCTTCTAGGTCTATCCAGCTAGCAGCAGCCGGTTTAGCTATCCAGTCCTTTATAAAATGTGTTTGTGCTGCTAGGAAATAGTTTTTTAAGTCGGGGAAATTTAATCCCCCTGAAGCATTTGCTTTCAGCCTCCCCAGGTTAGTCCTTGCCCTTTTACCTTGCACAGAAACTCTGTAAACCCCTTGTCCTACTTTTTAATGTCCATTTTGTTGAGGTCCATAGGTAGCATCTGGAGCAGATAGAGGATCCTAGGCAAAATATTCATTTTAATTAAGCTCATGCACCCCATCCAGCACAAAGGCAGTGCCTGCTACCTTCTCATCTCCTCTGTTAAATTCTTAATCAGTGGGGTATAATTTAAGCAATATAAGTCTGTTATATTTTTCCCAATATTCACTCCCAAATATTTGAATGAGGTGTTCACCAGTCTCAGACCCCAATTGCCTCCCACCAGTGCTGTCCCATTGCCCACATATAGAACCTCTGACTTATCTAGATTTATCTTGTAGTCAGAGAAACTAGCAAACCTTGATATGAGCGACAGCAGGGGTGGGACAGTGTGTTTCCATGTCACGCAGGTAGAGGATCATGTCATCCACATATAATGACAGTTTATGTTGCCCTCTTCCGCTTCAGTGACCCCCCACAATGTTGGGGTCTTGTCTGATAGCAATTGCCAGCAGCTCGATTGCTAGGGCAAATAAAAGAGGGAACAGTGGACACCCCTATCATGTGCCTCTAAATAAGGGGAACCTCTCAGAGGGTGCACCATCAATAAGTACTGAAGCCTATGGGAAGCCATACAGAGCCCTCACCATGCCCAGGGATCCTTCCCCCAGCCCAAACCTGTCCAGTGCCTCGAAGAGGTATCCCCATTCAGTACGATCAAATGCCTTCTCGGTGTCCAGGGACAAGATTGCTGTAAGCCCTGGCCGCCAAGCAGAGCACCAAACCACATTAAGAGCCTTCCTGACATTGTGGTATGAGTGTTGACCTTGAATAAAACCAGTTTGATCTGGGTGTGTCAGGGTGGGGAGAAGCTGAACCAAATGGGTGGTCAGGACCTTAGAATACATTTTGGCATCAGCATTCACCAGCAAGACAGGCCTGTAGGAGGCGCAGTTCTGCCAGTCCCTTCCAGGCTTCAGTATTACACAAATAGCTGCTTCGCCCATAGTATCTGGCAAGGGATTCCCCTCCCTAGCTTCTCGGAATACTATTCACAAGTGGTCCACCACCCCCTGCCTGGCAACCTTATAATATTCAGCAGGTAGCCCGTCTGACCCACTTGCCTTACCAGGCTTCATCCTCTGAATGGCCTTCCTAATTTCCTCCTTAGAGATTTCCTTGCCCAGCTCCTCCTTCTGTGAAGTAGTGAGGTGTGGGATCTCAACCCCATCCAAGAACTTTGTTGCTTTTCCTATGGTGCGTTCACACTCCACTCGGTACAAGTCCTGCTAAAATTGGCTGAAGCTTTTCTTAATTGCCTGGGGGTCCCTGTGCAGGTTCCCCTCTTTGTCTCTCACCTCAAGTATTCTCGTATTTTCTCTCCTGCTCTTCATCAGGTTCACCAGAAGGGGTCATGATTTGTTCCCCCACTCGTACAATTTATGCTTCCAAAAGAGCAGCTGTGTCTGTACCTCCTCTACTATTGTATTGTTTAAAGCCTCTCTAGCCATCACCAACATATGGAGTACCTCCTCCCCCACATCCTGGCCGCTCTACACTCTAATTCTCTTACTTTTAACTGTAGAGCCTCCTGTTGTCTCAACTTCTCTTTTTTGTATCGTGATACATACCCAATAATAGCCCCCCTTATGAATGCTTTCTCTGCATCCCAAAACATTTGTTTAGATGGGGCAGTATCATTATTTAGTTTAGTGTATAGCAACATCTGGTCTTGTAGGAAGGTTTTAGATTCCTGAGAGCTCATCAGGTATGAAGGAACGTGCCAATGAGTGCCCTTCAGCTGCCTCAGTTCCATCTCACGGGTGGCTACCACCAAGGCATGGCCAGAAATGTAGATGGGGCTATGTTTAATAACTGTAAGTTTGGAATACCACCCACTCTCTAAGTATATATGGTGCAGCCTGGACCACATTTTATGAGGGTTGGAGAAAAAGGTATATTCTCTTGTTGTGGGGTTGTCCGCCCTCCAGGCATCTAACAGGTCCAGATCTAAGATGCCTGCCCATCACTTTCTCATGCAGCCCCCACCCTTCCTTCCGAGTGGTCCATAGCTATGTCCAGGGTGCAGTTGAAGTCCCCTCCCATTACTAGGCCTTTAAATTGTTCCTTAACCAGCAAATCTAAGATGGCCCTGTAAAAGGCCAGTTCAAAGACAGCAGGTGCATACATGCTCCCAAAAGTGATAGGCCCCCTGTGCAGCACCCCTTCCACAAACACATATCTTCCATCCTTACTGTTCTGTACAACTCAGAACACCTTGAAAGGGAGATGCTTATGCACTAAAACAGCTACCCCTCTTTTATGTAATGAAAAAGAGGCAGCATAGCACTTTTCCAACCCAATTACGCACACATTTCTGATATTCAGCGGATGTCAGGTGTGTCTCCTGGAGTAAGGCCACTTGGGTGCGCATATGCCTGAGGGCTGTTAGGACACATGTCCTCCTAAATGGGGAGGAAAAACCTCTCACATTCTAGGAAATGATGTTTATTTTCTCTTTATTAGCCATTATTATGTATGTATTTAACCTTATACCATGCTGTGGACCAGTTGCTTAAATATGAACAAGAACAATTAACATAAACATGTACAAAACAGTAACCATCCAACTATTTACAGTTATCCTATCCTCATCCCTCGATCCTTCAGTAACATACAGCATTCTCAATCAGAATAAGAATGCTCTGTCCTCTAACACAAATGTCGAAATGATGGTTTGGCTCTAATGCAACCAAACTCTGTGCCCCCCCCCGGTCCTATATATCATAGTTCAGTATTTCCGAAAGTTTCCCGCATTCCCCTTTGCCTCACACACGGATGTACCCTAATGAACCCCTTGTAATCAGTAACGTTGTAAAGAAATGCAAAGGGGCTAGTCCCCTCCGCAAGCCTGCAGACACATTTACAGTCAGGTCTCCTATGAGGATCAATTTTGCTGCTGCATTTCTGTACCAGCTGTTCCCCCCCTCCACCTTCCAGACTAACTTTTTAGTTAGCTTTCATGTAGTTTCCCTTGCTCCCCCCTTCGCCCCCCGATTATACACCCAGAGTTCAGCATCCTTCCCTATGCAGTAGCATACCTCATTGCCTGCACAGCAGGCCTCACAAATTGAATTCAACACGTAGGCCCACCTCGCATGCTCTCTCGCAGTCCACAAGCTCCAGTATGTGTTCTTTTCCATGTGGCATTGCACCCTAATTGAGCAATATAGAGGGGCTCATCACCGCAACACAGCCCCAGGTCTCAGTCTCTTCACTGCCCTGGTAAGCTCGGTTCCGCCAGAGTCTCCTAGCTCCTATCACACTCCTTTACATGGTGGTCTTCAAGGGAGGCTCCAAGGGGGGGTAGCACATAGCGTCATCAGGGAAACAGACAGTCCAAAGGATCCCCAGCTGGGGTGGCTGGCTGCAGGGTGCGTCCTCACTCCATCACTGATTAGTTAGGTTCTGTGTTATCAGACAAAAAATTAAAAGATGAGTACTTCTTCTTCTTCTGCACCATCTGTAAATCTGTGTGTTTCACTGGTCATTTTAAGCCCAATTTCTTTTTCAGCTTGGCAACAAAAGTGGCTGCTTTGTTCACCTCCCAGAAACTATAAGAGGCGCCCTTATGGAGGATTCACAGAGTGGCAGGGAAAGTCATGAACCACTCGAGCTTCAGGCACTGGCATTCTGAGATCACTTTATTGAATGGCCACCTTTTCTTTCTGATTCTGGGAGAGTGGTCTTGTGAGATGAACTGCTGGGACCCCTCATATTGCGGCTCTGAAGTACCTCAGTACACCTTGCACATTTCTTGCCGATCCTGAAAATTGTGAAAGCGAAATATGATCTGGCATGGTGGGTGTCCCTCTGGTGGCCTGGGTTGCACCATCTGATGTGCCCACGCAAGCTTGTAGCGACCCCCTTTTGGACTGAGGCTCAGCAGAGCCTGCAGCTTTGCACCACAAAACTCCAAGATATTCAGGCCCTCTTTCTCCTCAGGAAGACCCCAGAGACACAGATTTGAGCACCAGTGATAGTTCTCCTGGTAATCCAGGGCCTCTCTGAGTTCCAGCGCTTCCTTTTCTAGTGCCTCCATATGTTTCAGGAGGGGGACCAGCGCGTCCTCGGCGGCCGAGATGTGGCCCTCCGCCTCCTCTTTCCTCTCCTGCTGCTGCATCAATTGTGTATCCAGAGCCTCTAGATGTCAGTCAGTCTTGTCCTCTAGTCTGTCGAGTTGGGGAGACAAGACATCATTTAGTTGCTCCTGGAGCTCTCAGCCAATTGCAGTCATTTTTGCAGCCGAGATGGAGATAGGCCCCGGAGTACTGGTCTGTGCTGCCTAGAGATGCCTCTTAGTGTTTTTAGCTCCTGACCATTGTGATTTGCCACCGTTACCTCAAACTCATCCATCTTGTGAACTATCACTGACGGAGAGGTTTCAGTTAATTTCAGTAAGGAATTACCATGGATTACTGAGTAATTTTGGACTGGGAAACAGAGCTCAGCAGAGACACGTCCTTACGCCATTAGATGGTCACGTGACCCCGGAAATCTCTTTTAATTAATATTGCCGTGCCAGTCTTAGCCGCCAGAAGGTGCGAGTCATCATACACCGCTCCTACCCACATTCTCCTTAGTTTGTTATGTTCTAACTTTGAGAGTTTCACCTCTTGCAAACAAGCTATATCGCAACCAACCCAGCGCAGTTCCTGTAAAATTCTCACATGCTTTGCCACATTATTAATGCCTTTCACATTAATAGAACACAAGTTAAGCAACCCCATTGGTCAAAGTGCACGCATTATCCTCCTATTCCCCCCCCCGCCCCCCAATTCAAATGCAGCAAGGAGAGAAAAAAAGAGATAAAAAGAGACAGAGTAACATGAAGGTTTTAAAACATTAACAACAATTAAGAACATCAGATACTAAAAAAAGAGGGGTGGGGTCCCAACTGGGGAGTACCAGCCCAAAATGTAAACAGGTGAGGAAGTCCTCACTAGGCAACCAGAAACTAGTGGTTGCCAAACAAGACCAGTGCCACAACTGGGACAGGTCCTTTGGGGAAGTTGAATATCCCCCAGACAATCTATACAGAGAAGTAAGGCACAAAGGGTGCCGAGGGTGCACTCCCTAACCGCTGTCAGTGAGTGTATGAGCAAGAGCCAATGGGCGTGCAGCCCATACTGTACAAAACAGTCCAGTTTTGTGAATGAATGAATGTATTCATTCACAAATCTGGACTGTCATAGTACGGTATGGGCTGAGCCCATTGGCTCTTGCTCTGCACCAATGGGCGTGCAGCCCTACCAGGCAGTCAGTCGGCGGGTGGCGGGGAGGCAGGCGGGTGGGATGCTGCCAGGGATGACTTCAGGAGGGGTGGGTTATTAAACAACTACTGCCCGCGATTGGGCTTTTCGGTCCACTGGACCACCAGGGATGAATTCGGGAGGGGGGTTATTAAACAACTACTGCCCACGATCAGGCTTTTCTGTCCACTGGACCACCAGGGATACGTTGGGGGGGAGCCACATTGCTGCCCATGATCGGGCTGGTGGGCGGGGGTTAAACTGTGCCCGCGATCGGGCCAGTGGGGGTGGTGGGGGATTCTACACTGTTTTGCCCGCGATCGGGCTGCAGGGCGTTGGTCCCCGATGGCTGCTGTCTGGCAGGCGCCAGGTGCAAGTCCTCGGGGATCGGCGCACCTGCATGCTAATGGCATGCAAATGGGGCCGTAATCAAATGCAAATGGCCCCCCCTGTGCCTTGCATGAATTATGGCCCCATTTGCATGTCACCTTTGCAGATATGAGGATTTTGCGCTGGCGCGCCGATTGAATGCTCCACTCTGACAACTTGTGGTGGCGCATGATTCGCTGCGCCATGCAGAGTGGCTGTGGCCGGGTGATATTCAAAGTTGAGTTGCTCAAGGCGCAACTCCTTTGAATATCGCTCTGGACACACCCCTGCGCAACTATTTTGTGCAGCGCAAGGGCTTGTGCCACAAAATAGCGCAGTTTGAATTTCCGGCCCCATGTGTTCATTTTGAATTAAGTTGATGTGTGCTTCCACAGCTGTAGTGCATGACTCTAATTTTTTTTAATCTGTTTGATGGCCAGATATTTTGGAATCTATACAGTATAAAATTGTTAGCATTCAGTGGCCGTCTCCCTTAGTAAAGGCAGATGCTGAGTTTGTGTCCAATCGGAAGTCATCATCTTCCTCTCTGGACCCTGTCAGGGCCAATGAATGGGACATAGCAGGGCTCACAGGCCGGAATTCAGATAAAGTATTTAGGTGCCTTCCTGCAGGTAAAGGATCTTTCTTTTTGGTCTTGACCATATTGTAGCGGTGTTATGGAAGTCAGAGTCATTCAGTTTTTCATCTCTAGATAACTGATGGCCTTGGATTAGCTTTTTTATTTCACTCAGAGCACCGGAGCTAACAGACTAAGCTGCCATCTAGTTCATGACATCATCTGAAGTCTCTGTTTGCAATTTTGTTTCAGAGCAAACTAACGATGTTTCTCTCCAAGGTTACTTTAAAAAGGACCTCCCCCAATGGTCCAAAAAGTTAATTCTTGCAGTCATTTTATGTATTTATGTACCTCAAATGTTGTGTGCATGTGTTAGTTTTGTCTAAGGTTTATTCTTCTTTCCATATTTTGACTTGTTTTTTAGCCCTCTTCACTTGCCTTTGCTGTTCAGCTGCTGGGCTGCTGGCTCCTGCTGATGTCACTGTATAGAGTTGGAGTGACTCTCAATGTGCTGTACAATGACACTGCAGCAGTTTCACTAGGGGAAACTTCCATAACTTAGTCTACATACTACAGTAGTAGTGCCAAATTAGTCAAGGGATGTTTAAAACCACCTATTGAGAATTACGAAAGGTTTTGTTAGGGATTTTTGTTGTTGTTGTTTGGTAGTATGTTCACTGCTGCCAGGAGGGGCAGGGGTTGATTTTAACATTATTTTACTAGCCCGATACCTAGTGTAAATTGACCAGGGCTATTGCAGCTAACTCTACTTGTCCATCTTGAATAGTGCAGGTTTTCCTTGGCTGAAAATGAAGTTAAAAATTTCCCTACTGTAGTAGTCTCTAGTCCTTATACTATTCTCTCTCAATATTCCAGATGACCTGGTGTGGTTGACAGTTCATTAAGAGCTGCAGTTATCTAGCAATTCAAGGACAAAAGCATCAATGTGAGTCATCATTAGCACTCCACTGTTAGGCCTTTCAGCTAGTGTCCGGAGTGTGATCAAGGGTAGCTTCCAGTTTTCTGAATGTGTCTCTGTCTGACAATTTGTTCCACATTATTAAGACCAGTGCCTCTCATTTCCTTACATTTTGAGTGGCTGATGACAAAATACTATGAGATATGCAGCGAAGCATTACTGAGTACAGATTACAAAGGCATTAACATAGATGAAAAAACTGACAGTGAGCTGTCTCCGCTTGCAGCAACTCTCCCTAATTCACTGTGCTTTCATACTGAGACATAAAATAAATCCATTTTATAAAATGACATGCACACAAGGCATTCCTTAACCACTGGAGTTGGCATATTGCATTAATAACAGGGTGTCTTGGGGAAGGGGGAGCAATGCTGAACATAGTATGTACACCAAGTTATGGAAGTTTTCCTTAGTGAAACCACTGCAGCTTCATTGTACAGCACAATGTGATTCACTCCTTCTCCACATAGTGATTTCACTAGCACAGCCCAGGGTCTGCAGCAGCACCACCAAGATCAGTGTAGAAGCTGTGGTGTGACACACAGTTTTTTGGCAGCTCAGAATGCAAAAACTAATTACAGAGAACATTACAGAAATACAAACAAAAATCAATGCAAGAAGGGGAATTTATGCATGAATGTTAAAAGGACTGGGGAAGGTCCTCTTTAAGCAACTGGGGGTGAAACAAAAACAGGGTGAACCAATGTTTAAAAAATGTAATGGGCTACTGTACAGAGTTTGTGTTAATTCTTAGATACAGGAACAGACAGAACAATTGGTTATGCCACAAAAGTACAGAATTGAGTTGTTACAGATAGCACATGATAGTCCTGTGGCTGGTCACTCAGGGAGTGACTGCACCCTTGCCAGATTGCTGTATAGATTTTACTGGCCTGTGATTCATGAAGATGTTGCTGCATACTGCACTTCTTGTGCGAATGTCAGAAAGTAACCACAGTGACTAAAAAAGGCAAGGTGCCCCTAACCTTAATAGATATGCCTTTTGAGAGAATTGCAATGGAGGTGGTTGGCCCCTTAGACAAAAGTAAAAAGGGTAATCAATACATTTTGGTAGTATGTGACTATGCTAATCGATACCCAGAGGCAGTTCCTATGCGTACGGTCACAGTCCCAAAAGTGGCAGCAGAGCTTGCCAGAATTTTCAGCAGAGTCGGCATACCTAAAGAGATTATTACTAATCAAGGTAGTAATTTTGGTGCTGCATTGCTGAAGGTGCTGTGCCGACTACTAGGTATCACTGCCATAAGAACCTCCCCTTATCACCCTCAGACAGACAGTCTTGTTGAGCATTTTTTTTCTGCCCTCCTCATGCTCACTGGCCCCCACTCCTTCAAGCTCCGCAAGTCTCCCGCTAGCCCCACTGTCCTAACCCAGCCCTCCTCTAACTCCTCGTAATGCAGCCGATCCCCGGGATATCTCGGTGTATCCCTTCGCCGGTCGGGTCCCCTTCCTCCGAGGTGGAAGGCACTGGGGGGAGAGGGATGACCTCAGCACACTCTCTTCTTAGGGCCCTGGGATGCTACCACAGAGAAGGAGGCTCCGGGAAGGCAATGGAGGCATTCGGGGACAGAGAGCCATCATCCAGTGGCCAGCGAGTGGTATTTCCTGGTTTCTGAGGTGCATGATGTCTGGACGTCAAGGCATTAGCCAGCATCTGTCATGCACTGCCCAGCCATGAACCCTGACGTGTTGCCGTACCCCTGGACTCCACCAGCGGTCGCCTGACACCGGGTTGTAGCCCTCCCTCCCTCCCTGGAGACAATGAGCAGTCATGGGATGCTGAAGTTGTCTCCCCCCCCCGGCCGACCCCCCAGCGACCCGAGCTCATTCCTGAACCTGGGTCACTGGCGTCGCAAGCAGAAATCCAACCGCTGTGCCGGCAGGCTGGCTTTTGTTGAGCATTTTAATCAAACCTTAAAATGCATGCTAAAAAGCTTTGTGAACAGGGAAGGAAAAGACTGGGACCAATGCTTACTTTACCTGCTTTTTGCTTAAAGAGAAGTGCCACAAGCCTCAACATGGTTTTCACCATTTGGAATGCTGTATGGTAGACAACCTAGAGGGCGACAAGATGTAATAAAAGAAACATGGGAAGATAACCACACTCAGAAAAAATCTATTATATCTTATATGTGTGCCCTGAGAAAGAAGCTGGCAAAATATGTTGACATTGCCCATAGTAATCAGGAAGAGGCCCAAAACCAGCAGAAGGCATATTATGACCATGGAGTAAAAAAATAAATAAATAAATGTTTTTGAGCTAGGTGAAAAGGTTTTGCTACTGTTACCCACTACAGAAAATAAACTGTTAATGAAGTGGCAAGCGCCTTATAAAGTGCTTAGGCATATTGGTACAATTAACTATGAGATTGAGATCCCGATAGGAAAAATCTGACCAAGATATACCACGCTAACCTCCTCAAGAAATGGGCTGAAAAATCACCACAGGCTACTTTGTTAGTTTTACCAGAAACTTCTGCAGAATAAATATATATATTTTGTTTTGTAATTTTTCTCCCTAGGGGCCAGCAGTCTGCCTTACCTCTACATGTCTGGCATCCTCTGGGTATTCAGGCCGCCATCTCATGGGACTACTTCTCCGGCTCCACATTCGGGCCTGCAGCTACCCCCGCGGTGGGGTGGAGGGGAGCTCTTCCCTAGCTCAACTCCCCCAGATCAGGATCCAGTAATGCCACGCGCCCTCGGCTTCCGATTGAGTCCTCTCTGGAGACGGCCATCATGCCGCCACGACTAGTGCCCCTAATTTTTCCACTTTTCTCCCCATCGGCTGAGGCATGCAATGACGCCTAAGGCCCCGAGTGTGCGCGTGTCTGCACGCACTCCAAACCAAGTGTCTGCCCAAGCAGGTTCCCCCATGTCCCTGCCAGTGCTCTACAGCCACCCCCAGCCACCGCCAGAGGCTGCTAGAGCACCGATAGCAAACTGCCCCTCTCCCCAGAGAAGGAGAGCAGTCCTACGGACGCTCCATCCTTCTCCTCCCCTGTCGACCCCCGATGACCCAGGCTCGTTCCTGAACCCGGGTCACTGGCATAGCGCGAGGTGTGGCATCCAGCGCGTCAACCCTCAGCGCCACTGGGCCGGCACTACAGAATATATTGATACTATGACAGCGTGGTGCAAACTGTAACTGCTAATGCTGTAAAGGTGAATGTTTCCTTAACCTCTAAACAAACTGTAGAAATTCATAACTTGGTAAATACATTTAACAGTACTTTTGCCACAGTGCAAGGCCGAGCAAAAGGGATCGAGCATATAATATTGACAGGGAATGCTCGCTTTATCTGACAAAAGACATACAGATTACAAGAATGGTTAACAGCAGACGTGGTTAAGGAAATACAAAAAAATGAAAGAATTGAGTATCATAAAAGAGTCGAGAAGTGATGGTCATCACCAGTGGTGATTGAAAACAAAAATGAAGGGGTGTAAGAATCTGTCTTGATTTTAGGAAACTTAGTCAAGTGTCAGAATTTGACAGCTATCCTATGCCAAGGATAGATGATTTGGTGGACAGATTGGGATGTGCCAAGTATAGCAGTACCCCGGATCTCACCAAGGGTTACTGGCAAATTCCCCTAGCTAAAGAATCCAGAGACAAAACTGCATATGCCACTCCTGTTGAATTCTGTCAGTTCACCACTATGCCGTTTGGTTTACATAGAGCGGTACATGGATGCAATTTTATCCCCTCACACTGGTTATTGTGCTGCGTACCTGGATGATGTTGTGGTGTACAGTCCAGACTGGAAAAGTCACCTGGAACACCTATGAGCAGTGGATTTGAAATGTTTTCTTAGCTGCCATTTCTGTATGTTTGAAATTGTATTTGAGGGCTGTTCTTAACTGCCATTTATTGTGCTTTTAAATTTAGTTTGGGCAAGATTGAGTGATTCTAGCAGACAAGTTGGTGATTGTGTGAGGCGTCACTGCCAGAAGACTCATTGGCTGATTGTTTTTTGACACAGCCTGTGGTGTAGTCCCACCCTCCCACCCACAACCCACCCCTCCCAGGGCTTGTCCTACATTTACTGGGTGAGTCCCATAAGGTCTTGCAACATCCTGCATCCATACAGGAAGAAGGAAAGAGAGGACGCATAACAAAACACAACAGAAATAAAACATATATTTGGGGGATATCAAATAGCCATCTTAAGTAAACAGTTGATTGAGGAGGGAATCAGACATGATGGGAGTGGTTCAGTGCAGTGTTTGTGGAGCGGTGGTCTTCAGGGAGACATTCTGGAGGCTGCGATGCTGCCCTATCTGCAGGCACCTCTCTGAGCTGAGGGAGGAGGTTGTCTGTCTCCGAGCAGAGTTGGCCAAGCTGAAGGCAGCATTCACCCCCACCCAGAGACCACCACGTCCACAACCTTTACCTCAAAGGATGCCATGGATGAGGAGAAATTGTACTACAGTGGGCTCAGGGAGGGTGAGGGAAGGGGGGCCAAAAGCACATCCCTCAACTAGTCCCACTTACTAACTCCTACACTGTTTTGGAGGAATAGGAAAGCCCCACTCAGGAACCTGAGGCTGCATCCAGGGAGGATGGGAGGGTCCTCCAGGATGGTGCCCTAGGGAAGGGAAGCAGGGAAACCCAGAGGAGGGGGGGAGCTTCTTCTATTGGGGGATTCTATTGTCCGGGGAGTGGAGTTAGGGTCACCTAGCAGGGGAGAGATGGAGGTCCAGTGCCTCCCAGGAAGTGCTGCATGAAGGGATGGGAAGCAGATCCACAGAACTGCTATGGCAAAAGCAAAGAGAGAGCGGCTGGATGTCATTGTCCACCTGTGGACCAGTGACCTGGCCAGAAGGGTGGAGTTAGCCAGAGTCCAGGATGATTTCAGAAAGCTCGGGGGGAACCTGAAACAGATAGCACGCTCTGTCTCATTCTCAGAGGTGCTACCTGTCCAGGGCACAGAGGAAGCTAGGGCACTCCACAGCCATACCTTCAACTCCTGGTTGAAGGACTGGTGTGGAAGGGAGGGTTTTGGCTTCATAGGGGACTGGGGCCTGACCTGGGCAGATGCAAGCTTAAATAAGGACGACGGCCTGCATCTGTCTGAGAAGGGGACCTTGGTCCTTTGTGAGAGGCTTAAATGCTTCAGCTGTGAGCATTTTAAACTGGCCAAGGGGGGAGAGCCAGGAGCTTTAGGAACACCTCCCCATGAGAACATGCAGGAACATAAGTCGACTATGGGAACAGTGAAAATAGGCAGGGAAGGGCAGGCAGGTAAAGAATGTACAATGAATAATATAAGGGCAGCAGGAGCACATAGAAAAAGAAACTGGGGTGGGGGGAAGATGCTGGATAGGGAGAACAAGAGCAGAGGGAGGGCAGACTGTAAAACATGGAAGGTCATGCTAACAAATGCCCGTAAGCGAAAAAGATGTTCCAGGACTAGAGGGCATAGGATGAAGTTGGAGGGAGGATGATTCAGAGGAAATGTGAGGAATAATTTCTTTACAGAACGGGTGGTGGACAAGTGGAACACCCTGCCAGAGGAAGTGGTGGGGGCTGAAACAATCACGGGATTTAAGAATGCATGGGATAGACATAAAGGAATTCTGGAGGTCAGGGGTAAGGTGCAACAGACTTCTAGGAAAACATAAACTGAACTTACAAGCTCAAATGGGCAGACTGGGTGGGCCATAGGCCTTTATCTGCTGACACTGTCTATGTATCTATGTATCTATGCAGCTTGGCAAATAAGGTTCCAGACTTGGAGGCCTTGCTGTCAGATGAAGACCTTGACATAGCAGCAATAACAGAGACATGATACTCTGCAAATCATGGCTGGGAAGTCAAATGTACCAGGCTATACATTGTTCAGGAGGGACAGGGAGGATAAAAAGGGTGGGAGAGTGGCCCTGTACATCAGAAATGATATAAAGGCTACAGAAGTTCAGGGAAGACGGGGGAGGCTGAGGTAATGTGGGTCACCCTGGAGCCAGAGAATGGAACAGTGATACGCACTGGGGTGATCTACAGACCTCCAGCATAGAGGGAGGAAGCAGATGGGGAACTAGTGGAAAACATACACGACATAGCAACTAAGGGTGAAATCCTGCTACTGGGGATTTCAGTATGCCAGATGTGGATTGGGCCACCCAGATGGCTGTTTCAGCCAGAAGCACAGCCATCCTAGAATCCCTGCAGGGGGTTGTATTCAGCCAGCTGGTGCATGAGCCAATCAGGGACAGGTCAGTTCTGGACCTGGTATGGACCATTGGGTACAGAGTCAAAGAACTACAGGTGGAAGGGCAGCTGGGATCCTTTGACCACCACATGGTGTGGTTCAGCAGGGAAACATGGACTCAATCAAGCCATACAAGGGCAAGAGTATTAGATTTCAGGAGGGCAGATTTCACTGAAATGGGTACATGCATACAAGCAGTCCTGAGGAAGGCAGAGATAGTAGAGAGGTTGGAAAAACAATGAAAAAAAACTGAAAGGAGCCATAGTGGATACAACAAACCAGTGCATTAGGATAGTGACCAAAGGGAAAAGAAGAAGGAAACCACTATGGTTCTCCAAAGAGGTGAGGGACAAAATCAGGACTAACAAGCAGAGTTTCAGGAAATATAAGGGGAGTCAAAGAGAGGAAGACAGGGAGGTGTACCTTGAATGTCTAAGGGAAGCAGAGAAGTCTGTTAGGAGGGCGAAGGCACAGACAGAAGAGAGCTTAGCACATTCTGTAAACAAAGGGGTAAGGCATTTTATAGGTACATTAGTGAAAGAAGAAAAAATGTGGGGGTCACAAACCCACTCAGCAGATCAGCCCTCTGCTCCCAAAGTTCCAGCCTCTGAGCTCAGTCTTGTGAACAGTTAACAGAACAAGGTAACCCTCTTGTCTGTTTTTGTGGATTCGAATCAACCTTTGGTCTCAAGTCTTGGAGGGATTCAAACTGTGAACCTCTTGTTAGCGTACCCAATGTACAAGCTTAGATAATTATGTCTTTGGGGGGCCAGATATCTTTACCTACGGGCACCTAACCAGGTGTACAGAAATGAACCCTTAAAAACTGTAATAAAAGACCTCATATTTAAAACACTTACCTTTTTCCAGTTTGGTATCATCATTCAAGCTTATGTACAGCATCTGCTTTAACCATATATACTCTACTTGTAAAGGAAAGAAATCAAAGACAGACCAAGTAAGCCCTAAAAACAGAGTTTTACTACAACAGATAAAAAATATGTAACACATAAAATACAGAACTATTATATCACAAGACATACAAATCTCTTAAACAAAACAGGTTTTAACAGTGCAATTCCTACTACAGTACTTAGATTTCTCTCTCTCTCTCTCTCTAAATACCTGCTTAAAGTGCTCACAGATGTTTCTTTGTCAGAGTCTAGATAGAAGTGTCTCTGAAGGAAAATAGAATAATGATTAAAAGTTGGTTTTCCCCAACTATTTGCATGAGGTCACCTAGCTCCTCCCTGTCAGAATATATAAAAAAGTATATCTATATAAAAACAAGATGTCTTTTCCAAGTATTAAATTCTGCAACCTCAGCATAACTCATGTTTTTCAAACGACTCTCTTTGATCTTATGATAGGCTTCCCCCTTCCAGGACATGAAAGCATGTTTTATGACTTCGCACTAAAATGTCACAACCTGCTCTTCTTCCTCTAAGTGTTATCAAAGTTTATGATTTTCCCTCCTAGCAACTACGGCTATAATTAACTTAGTTAAAGTCTGTAATTAGCTTCGGGTCTTCCAGGTAACACATTGTATCTAAAACCTGTGTGTGTATGTGTCATACTCACATGCTATTTCAGCATTTCTCAAGAGAGACAGTCCATAACCCATTTTTATATTACAAAAAATGATACAGTGATCAGAACCAGCTGTCCAAGTGTCACAGGGGAATTATGAGACTCAAAGGGGAGCAGGGAGAGTGTAAGGAGGGGGATTTGGACAAGGCAGAAATACTGAACAAATGCTTCTACTCAGTATTCACTAAGGAGGGGACAGATCAAGGACCACAGTTGGGGTGCAGAAGCAATGGGGGGAGAGAAGTGAACACCAATCCAATCACAGTGGAGAGAGTTCTGGAAGAACTCACAAAGCTGAAGGTGGATAAGGTCATGGGGCCAGACGGCATCCACCTGAGGATATTAAAGGAGCTGCGAAAGGAACTAGCAGTGCCTCTGGCGGCCTTGTTCACAGAGTCACTCAACACGGGTGTCATTCCAGAGGACTGGAGGAGGGCAAATGTAGTCCCACTGCACAAAAGTGGCAGGGAGGAGACAGGGAACTACAGGCCAGTCAGCCTCACTTTAGTGGTTGGAAAGATCATGGAGACACTGATGAAAGAAAGGATAGTGACACATTTGGAATCCAGGGGTGTGCAGGATCTGAGGCAACATGGATTCATAGCAGGAAGGTCATGTCAAATGAATCTAATAGTTTTTTTAATGGGTGACAAGGGAACCTAATCAGGGATTGGCAATAGACATCGCCTGTCTGGATTTCAGCAAAGCTTTTGACCCTGTCCCACATAAAAGGCCGATTAACAAGATGAGTAGTCTGGGCATGGGAAACAAGGTGGTGAACTAGGTTAGGAACTGGTTAACAGACAGGAGACAGAGGGTGGCAGTAAATGAGGTACAATCTGGGGAGAGGGTGTGACCAGTGGAGTACCTCAGGGATCAGTACTAGGACCAGTCCTGTTCAGTGTCTTCATTAGTGACAATACAAAGGGGCTGGAAGGAAAGGTCTGCCTGTTTGACGATGACACCAAGATCTGCAACAGGGTGGATACTCCAGAAGGGGTGCAGAAAATGAAGAGGGACCAGGAGAAGCTTGAAAGATGGTCAGAGATGTGGCAACTGAGGTTTAATTTAAAAAAGTGAAAAATAATTCACCTGAGTAGAAGGAACCCTGGGGAGAGCTACAGGTTGGGGGGAGAGGAGCTGACTGTCACCAAGGAGGAAAGGGACTTCGGGGTTATCATCTCTGATGACCTTAAGGTATCAAAGCAGTGTACAAAGGCAGCAGAGAGTGCCAGTGGTATGTTGGGGTGCATAGGCAGAGGTATCACTAGCAGGAGGTGGCGATGCCATTGTATAAAACTCTGGTAAGGCCTCACGTGGAGTATTGCATGCAGTTCTGGAGACCACACCTGTGCAAAGACACAGATAAGGTGGAGACTATCCAGAGAAGGGCAACAAAGATGGTACAGGACTTACATCACAAAACATACAAGGAGATACTAAGGGACCTCAATATGTACTCACTGGAGGAGAGGAGACAGTGGGGGGGGGCATGATTGAAACTTTCAAGTACCTTAAGGGCATAAATAAGGTGCAGGCAGGGGAGCTTTTCCAGTGTAGAAAAAGCACTAGAACATGGCGGCAGAATATAAAATTGGAGGGGGGTAGATTAAGAGGTAATGTGAAAAAGTTTTTCTACATAGAAAGGGTAGTTGACACATGGAATAGTCTGTCACAGGAGGTAGTGGGGGCAAGCACAGTGGAGGGGTTTAAGCATGCTTGGGACAGGCACAAGGGAAGTCTGAGAGGGGAGTGAGTGATGACAAGCCATTGATCACATAAGATCAGTGGCCACATACAATGTATAGGGCCTATGGGCAGACTGGATGGGCCTAGTGGTCCTTATCTGTTGACAATTTCTATGTTATCCAATCTATCAAAATGGCAGGTCTGACAATTAATCCTATCAAATGTGAACTGGGCATAGAGAAAAACTGATATTTGGGCTATGTTTTTTGGAAATGGAGAAGCAAAGCCAGAGGTCTCTGAGATAGAAGCTGTAGCTAACAGTCCTATCCCAAAAACAAAGAAACATGTCAGGTTATTTTTAGGGCTGGCTGGTTATTATTGGAAATTTATTCCCAACTTTGCCCAGCTAGCTACTGCCCTCACTGAACTCATGAAGAAACAGTGCCCAAATAATGTGCAATGGACCTCAGAGTGTGATTAGGTTTTTGGGACCATCAAGGCTGCATTATGTTCAGCCCCCACTTTAAGAAGCCCAGAATGTAAAAAAACTGTGTTTGTTACAGACAGATGCATCAGAGGTAGGCCTAGGTGCAGTCTAGAGTCAGCACATAGATGGGAAGGAACATCCCATTCTATATATCAATAGGAAGTTGCCCGACAGAGAGAAGAGATAGTCTACCATTGAAAAGGAATGCCTTGTGGCAAAGTGGGCCATGGAGTCCTTTAAGTTTTACTTGCTAGGAGCTGACTTTGTACCTAAAACAGATCATAATCCTCTCTGTTGGCTTAACCAAATGAAGGATAAAAATGTAAGAATTACATGGTGGTACCTGGCACTACAGCCATTTAAATTTAAAGTAATGCACAAATCTGGGAAAGAGAATGTCAGTGCAGAGTTTCTGTCAAGATATGGTTTAAGAATTGAGAATTTCGAGGGTTGAAAAAAAAAAGTGTGAGTTTCAACTTCTCTGTTTAATATACTGCATGTGCATTGAACTGTAAAGGTTATAGGCCAATGTTAGAAGAGAATTACAAGAACGTTTTGGAAACCTGTTTTTAAAAACAGGTTCCCTCTTAAAGAGGGAGGTATGTTACAGGGCTGAATAAGACCCTGCCCCATTTTTTATGCAGAAAGAGTTAAAAGCAAGGATCTGTGTTATCCTCTCCTTTTCTGTCTCATCTGTCTGGTTACGCAACCAAATGTTCTCATGAGACACATGAACTGATCACTGTAATGGTTTCACGATTTTCTGCCTCTCGCTATCTCTCTGCCTTCACTTGCTGTTTCGGTCTTTTCTTCTCCCTTGCATATCTGCAGTTAGAAAAATATATGTGAATCTTTATAGGAAACTGGGATCCCTTGGTTTGAAATGTATATAGGTAAATACTGTTGAAATGATTGTAAAAAGCTATTTGGAATTTAGGGGGTTAACCTGAAATGCAGTTTGAGCTCTTCTCAAGCTTGTCTGCAAACTCTTTTTCAGAGCTGTCAGCAGGAGGCCAGCTTGGAACACTGTTCTATTTGCAAGTCTGCTCTGCAAAGAAACTGAGAAGAACTGTGATACATTTTGTGAGAAACAGCATGTCTTCTTAACGAGTTCAGGATGAAGAAGTTAATTGTCAGGCAAACACTTGTTATAAAAAGAGCAGCAATGTTTTTGCTTGGGAGACTGAAACTTGGAATTAGAGATACCATCAGATGAATGACTTTGTTTTCTCTGTACTGCCTTTGTAAATAGTTATACTGAACAATTTTAAATTTTATTTTACTGTTATTGATAATAATAAAATGCAAATTGTGAATTTTACAACTGCTCCTGGTCTTTCTATGCTTCCTGACTTGTGCCTTGACAACATTGTAGGTAAACTGATGGAGACACTAGTCAAAGAGGACCTAGTAGACTACCAGAAAATGGACTCCAGGATAGTGAGCAGCACGGTTTGTGGCACAGACATCTTGTCAGACCAGTGTGATAGTATTCTTTGACTTGGTAACAAAGGTGGTGGATGACCTCCCCCCGAAGAAAGCCCGTTTTGTGGGTGAATGGGCATAGGGCAGTTTGTACCTTAATGTGAGTGTTTGTTTCCAATATGATATCTGTCTGCCACAACCTCTTGGAGTGTGCAGTGGATTTTTTGTAGTGCTTGTGATCATTTCATTATCTGGCAGCACTGTTAGGAGCATTTTCTGTGCACCGCAGTTTTTTGTTTTAGTGGACGGTAAGGGGCAAGCAGTAGATTTACTGTATTTCAACTTTAGCACATATGACTCAGCGCCACAGAGAAGGTTGTCAAAGAAATTATTAGAGGATCTGGGAGCACAAGAGGAGACAGCAGATGGTGGTGATAAATGCTGTCAAATGGGAAGGGAGGTCATGAGTGAGGTACTGCCGGGGATAGTCCTGGGACCAGTCCTTGTCCGTATGTTTATCAGCAACATAGGAGAAGGAATGCAGGGCAAGAGGTGTCTCTGCAGATGACACAGAGCTCTATGGAGGGTAGACAGAGAAGAGGGATAAGGGAGTTGCAGAGGGATCTACAGAGGTTAGAGAGGTGGTCCAGGGTCTAGCAGTTGAAATTCAGTACCAAATAAATTCAAGGTGATAAACATAGGGAACAAGATCCCCAGGAGGGAATACTGGATAGGAGAGGTTAAACTGGCCCCTACATCAGAGGAAAGGGACTGGGGGAGCATCATAAGTGACTCCCTAAAACAGGCTTCTCAATGTAACAAGGACCACAGCAAGGCAACAAGAATGTTGGGTGTATTGGAAGGAAGTTCGATAGCAGAAGGAAAGAGGTAATACTACTGCTCTATATATCACTGGTGAGACACCATCTGAAATACTGTGCCCAGTTCTGGAGTCCTCACCTGAGGAAAGATAGAGACAGGCTGGAGACAGTTCAGCATACAGTAACCAAATTGATTCAGGGCCAGCAGGGTAGATCCTGTGAGGATCAACTAGGACACTAAACATGTACTCGTTGGAGTCCAGAAAGGAAAGGAAAGGAGTGATATGATGGAGACCTTCAAGTTACTGAAAATAATTAACAAGGTGATCTGTAAGAAACTTTCTGGCATGAATGAGGGTCCAAAAACAAGGAAATAGAATGTAAGCTGGTGGGGTGGGGATTCAGGAAGGATGCGAGGAAGTTCTATTTTAGAAAGACCATAGTTGCGTCATAGAACAGCCTACAGGCAGAGGTGGAGGGTGTAAAAACCATTACTGGGTTCAGGCACAGCTAGGACAGAGTAAGGGCTTAATAACAAGTAGCAGTAAGGTAATGATGGATGGGAGAGGTGATGGCGGAAACCCTGTCTAGAAAATAGGCCACGGGGTAGAATAGGGTAAAACTGTGCAGAATGGATGGACCAGTGGTCTAGAAAATAGGCCACAGGGTAGAGTAGGTTAAAACCGGGCAGAATGGATGGACCGATGGGCTTTTTCTGACATTGTCTATCTTTCTAAGTAGGGATATTTATTTCTGGGTATTACAACTAAAATGCTATTCGATTTTATATCTGGGGAGACATATATATGAACTAATAATATTTAATGTGTTTTAATTTCTAGTTTTATCATTAAAGAAGATTTAGTTAACACACCTTCTGACAATTACAGATACTGGTCTCAATTGTAAATACCATACAAGTCCACCAGTTCTTCCATTTTTACTGTATGTTTTTTTTTTTGTTCCCTAGAACATTGTGCATTGTTTATTTATTTTTATTTTTTGAAAACTTTGGAGATTACCTTTGAGCACAGGTGCTCATTTACAAAAGTTCCACATCAAATATATAGTCACAAAAAACATTACAAGTACAGCAAGCAGTTCTAGAGGAAATGCGGTCAAGTCCAACTCAAAGCACTTAAGACCAATCAGTTCCATACAGTCTTAAAAAAAATCCACACAGATCATTGTATAAAAAGTCACACAATATACACGGAGAGAAACCAAATGAAATATCAAGGGCAGACTACACAGATCTCTAAAACTGATTAACCTTGGGGGGGAGGAGGGGGCCGGATTTAGCAGAGTATCAGGCAGTTCATTTAACCAGTTAGTGGCACTGACAGCAAATGACTGCTTGCCCAGCCGAGTATGCCAGAAAGGAGGCTTAAGTGTATTCCTGGCCATATTATTGGTCTTGTTTTGGATGGAGACAGCATGGAAGCAGTTTGTTAAAGCAGGGGGTGTTAGGCCCAGGAGTGCCTTTCTGGCTAGCAGACAGGTCTGGAGCTTTATTCTGCAGGGTAGAGGTAGCCAGTTAGTGAGTACGTAAAGGTACAACTATGAGTGTGGTTATCTGTACCTAGTGCAAAATGGCACGCTGTATTACAGATGAGCTTTACTCAGTTGGCATCATGTCACAGGCAGCTGCATAGACAGGGAGGCCATAATCTGTAAGTAACAGAATGGAGCTGGCTACGATTAGAAGAAAAAGAAGAGTCAGCATTCATGTATTGCTTTTTCATACATGCTGTATCCCAAAGCACTTTACAAGCAATGTTAGACTGGTAGTGAAGTGACTGAACATTTAGTGGCAGTCATTTCACACATCAGCATCCACACACAGCCTTGGACACTTGCATGAACCAGTTTTATGGGAAGGGGAATGTTGGTCAGGATACCAGGGAAATTCCTCTACTCTGAAGCCAGGATTTAGCTGTTGGAAATACGGCCTTGGAAGGTCGGAGTAATATCTGTGACGTCCCTGTAGTACAAGAAACACATATTCTAGGTATAAAATTTGGACCCAAAGACATGGACAGGATTAATTGGGAAAATCGGCTTATTCTATGTGAGAAGAAAATATTGTCCTGGCAGAAACTGCAAATCACTAAACTTAAGAGAGTTTACCTGGTTAAAACTTTCATTATACCACTATTTCTTTTTGTTGCTTCAGTATTTCCTCCTTCTATATCTCTTGAAACAAAGTTGTATAATGTGTTTTTTAGACTCATCTGGGTAGTAGGTTGAACCCTATAAAACGTATCACAACTTTCAGGTCTGTTGCACAAGGGGGTTTGGGTATGGTGCACCCCTTGATCTTTTTCCATACCATCTTTTGGAAATTTAATTTAGTGTCTTTACTAAAAGATGGCCCTACCATCTGGATTACCCTAGGGCAGAGAATGGTTGGGGGAATTGTTACCCAAATGGTCAAATAACAAATGGTCTTTCAAATTAAGTAATGAGACATTTCCACCTTATATAATCTCTATGATGCATAATGTCAGAACATGGAAAGTTACAAGAGAAGATGTATTAAGTCTTACAAGACAAAGACTGTATAATCAAATATTGTTAAATTATTTTTCTGAACAACTGATTTTTCCCAGAGGTACTTTATCAACATTTACACAAACCACCAAACAATTGACAGACCAGAGAACACCTAAATATTTATGGGATGCAATTTGGTTGTCATGTCACGGAAAATTGGGGGTTAAAAATAATCAGAAACATAAGCAAATAGATGAAAGGTATTGTCCTAGAGACCTTTGTAACATGGTTTTGGAGACACAGGAGCACTTGTTTCTCAAGTGTCTTTACATCACTTCCTTTTGGAATTTTCTTGCATAAACAGTCCAAGACTCCAACTTTAGTAAAGTAACTTATGAAGTCTTAACTTTAGGTGTATACTCTGGAACTTGGGGAAAATATCCCTATAGCACACTGCGGCTTATTTTTGGGTTAATAAAATACCACATATGGCAGTCACGGTGTCACTGGACACTACAGCAACAATGTATTGTACAGCATGATTTGGTCAGAATTATTTTAAGTCATGTTAAACAGATTTATGACAAAGAAAAAAGGATAGAAAATCCTTAAACAGTTAACAAATTATGGAAACACTATCGGGGTTGATAGTGTAAAAAAAATCATATATAAAAGAGAGATGAAAGGGGGTATAAGGAAAAGATTTTGTGTTTATAATTTCCAAATGTGTAACTATTGATGTTTAATTTCAGAATGTGACAGGAGATTGGAACCTTATTCTTGGATGTACTGGATAAAGTAGAAATTTCCTGATGTAACATTATGATTGTCCTCAGTATTGTTCGATTTTTCACAATAAAAACTTACACTACTCTGAAGGTAGGGGATGCTACTGTCCATTTGGATGGCGGACCCAGGTTGCAGTGAGCGGATGGATGGCGACGAGGAAAGTTGTACAGTATCTTGGGGGCTGAAGGGTTTTCAGTGTCAAGCCCCAAGGAACATTCATTGAGCATATCTACAGGTCCGTGGGTGCCCCAGGAAAGGGAACTGCTAGCAAGCTTACCAGTCGGCGAGAAGTTGGCTCGGGATGTTGAGGATGATTTGTTTTTAGAGCTTGAGAGCTGCAGGGGGCAGCTCTTGGAAGTTATTGCGGCACAGGAAAGACTCTTGAGTGGCCGCTGAAGTGGAACCTCCTTGAGTGGATCGGACGAGGGGATGGAATTTTTGAGGGACCGCAAGGTGCACTACCAGAAAGAAATCTGGATGACAATGCAAACGCTGCTACAGAGAGCATAGACATGATCAAGGCAGTACAGGAGAAGCAGGTATTGGGTGACACTAGCCCTGTACAGGTAGATAACATTATGATTCTGGATTGTGGGGATATTGGCACAGGGAACTCTCAGGCATGGTCCACTGCTACTCCTGAGGTGGTGGGTAGGAGTATTACATTGCCGGTCAGTACTTTCTCTGGCCCAGGACGGGAGGGGGGGGGACTGCATAATGTTGTGGATAGGCCTCATGCAGTTCGGAAACCTGTAATTCTGGGTAAGGAGTTGGGAGGGCCAGCTAATCAACTTATTCTGGCTCAAGGTACTTTTGGCTTACAGATAGTTCATGATTCAGACAATGAAGGTGATGAATTTATTATGGTGTTGGCAGAAACTGAAACTGTATTGTGTCACTGTTTTGACAATAACATATCTGCTTTGGGCCGGACCATCTCTGATACCTTGGAACAGGCAGGATGGGCAAGGAGCCCTCAGAAGAATGAACCATGGATATCTCTGGGTCCTGTTCTGGCTAGTAAATTGGGCTCACCAATGGGTGATTCCAGAGGGGAGAGTCCCCTCCACATGATGGCTGAGTTAGAATTAACACAAAATCCTTCTCTTCATTTGCCTGGTGGAAGAGATTGTGGTGTTCCAGTGTCTCCTAATTTGTCTTGTGTTGCCCCTGTGGTATGCAATACCCCTGCTAATACCTCTACTAATGAGCCTGTTTCTATCTCCAGTGTACCTGCACAAGGTGCCCCCCCTCCCCCTGAGGACCATCGACCTCCTGGAAGGAGTGCTGGCCCAGATGCCTCAGGTCAGAGTCCCCCTCCTTCTTGCACATATGCTGGGTTGTTCCATACCCTGCCTGCTCCAGCTAAACGAAGGGATGCTGCATGCATTAAGTATAGGGGGGAGGGGCCTGGAAGTGTTTCCTGACCATGTTTATGTGGGGAAAAACTTGGTAAAGCAGAGTGTGCAGTTCCAAGCTAGCAAAGTCTATGTGCTTATTCATACAGCTGGGAATACCAATTTTTTAAGTTTTAAAACTGCTGATAACTTGGAAAATGCTTTGATCTGCTACTAGCAAGTGCAATACACTCTGTTATGTTCTACGTTTATTGTAATTCCTTTAACTAAGCCTGCTTTCAAGGTAATTACTGTCCTGTTTAAGAATGAAGGAGTTTGTATTAATGATATTTTGCATTGGTTAAAGTCAAAATGCACCCTACTAGGCAGTCCGGATCCCATCATGGATGCAGAACATTTCAGGACTGGGGGTTGGCGGATTAAGGTTTGCTTGCCCACTATAAATGTTCTGTGTCATAAGGGTGATCGCCGAAAGGTGATCATCATTAGGGTGATTGTACATCGTCGAAATTCACTGGCGTATGTACACCTCCGTGACAGAAAACGCACAAGGGACACTAAAATTTACTTTTATACAGGGGGCTTTGGCCCCCCTGCACCACCCTACTATTAGATTCTCAGCTCCAGGGGGTACATGTCGGGGGGGGGAAGGGTGCAACAGTGTAAAAAAAAAAAATGTTACCTACTTGGGCCAGGCGCAAAAAACACACCTGCACTCGGACCTGAACCCTGCATCCCAACCACTCCAGGCCAGCACCCACCCACTATGCCACAGAGCCAGCTCGGCAGCTGACCATGGCACCACCCCTCACAAACCCTTCCCGCCCCGCCGGCTTGCTCGCTCCCCCCCCACATGCATGTACGTATTGCGACATCCCATCACCATTCTCAAACCATCCCCATCCGGTTGCCCCCCCTACTCCCTTACCATCTGGGTATGCGCTGCAAGTGGATCACCGTCTTGGTAGGCACCCACTTGCGACTAGCCCAGATCACAGGATACCCACTATAAATGGTACTATCCAACATTTACCTAGTTGTTTTCATCTCGGATGGGATAGAGGTTTCATCTTCTAACGGGGGCAACCAAAGTCTTGTTTTTGATGTGGGATTTGGACGCATTTGAGCAGCGCTTGTGACTAGATCAAATGCTCCTTATGCAGGGGAATTGGGCACACCAGTGTGAGATATCCAATGCCTGTGTGTTACAACCTTTGTGGAGAAATAGGCCATTCCTTTTTGGCATGTTCCTGCATGGCTCATAATCAACCTTTCACCGACCAGGAGACCCAGGAGGACATTGTGTTCTGTGCACAAGACCAACATAGTCATGCACCAGACTTTGTCCTGTGTGGTCCCTCTCTGTCAGAAGTTTCCCTTACACCCCTTTCAAAGGAAGTGCTGGAGCAGACCGCTCATGAAGAACCCCTGGGGTCAGTCAACATGAGGGTGGAGAGGCCCCTGCTGTGGCCCTCCTGTCTACAGAACAACCTGTGGTCCCATATGTGGGGGTTCCCTACATGCTTACGCCTGAAAAAGCTATGCCTCCCCAACCCCCAACAATGGAATAAGGCACTACCCAGGAGGAACTCTAGAAATAAAGCTCAGAAGGAGACACCACCAGGGAAAATGGTGAGGAAAAGCTCCCTCCCGACTGAGAACAGGTTCTTGGCTTTGGCGAAATGCAAGGTCTGGGGAGACAGTAATGAAGAGTCTGATACCTCCTCAGTTACCTTTTCTGTGGCTACAGACACAGATATGGCATCTACGGACTCTCATCTATCTAGCAAAAAGAAAGCTCGGATCAAGAAATCTATGAAGGACCTGGCATGAAAGTTTTTTTGGTGGTGATATTGTTTATTCGTGGGTTTTTCTATCACATCCCTAAATGCTAATAGCATTAAAAATCCCAAACGATGTCTAACCATCTTTGCAGTATTTCATTTATTTATTTATTGAACAGTATCGGAATTGCAATCCTTTGAGTCAGAGACTCATTTACAAAGGCTCCACGTCATTGTGAACAATACACATACAGACAACATGATGGATATACATATAGTAATAAAGTCAGGGTTAAGTAACACAGGGAAGAGTTGCAAGACTTTAAGTATCATGTTTATTTCCTTTAAGATGCTCTGTTACACACTTTATATGACATTTCTAAAGCTTCAGGGGAATGGTTTGGAGGGCCATCATTTTGGTCCATGGGGGAGGATCCATGTTCAGGGGTGGATATTTTAGCGTAACAGGTGTTGCCATCAATTGGTTATTGGATTTGGTCTCGGGTTGGGTTCTGTAGCTTGATGTGTATTATCAGCATCAGGAATATCATCTCATTACGATTTATGCATCTCAGATGAAAACCTCTTGCATTGAGGTGTTTCGCATTATTCAACCTTTTCTGTTTACCACCAAAACAGTGGTGTTTGTTGGGGATTTTAATTGCACTTTGGCATTACGAGATGAGATGGGAATCACCCTGAAATTATATACTGATTCCAACTTTTTGAATAAATGAATTACTGTTGCGTCTCTTAAGGACAGTGCTGAAAGGGAAAAATGACCTCCAGACCATACCTTTTTATAAAGGAATACTTTCTTTGAGGATTGATTATTTTTTTGTTTCACAATGGGTGTTGTGTTCTGGGTTTAAGGTGTTACCGTGTAAAGCCTCTGACCATGGCATATTACTGTTATCATTGGAATCTGCATTCGGTAAACCCGTTACTCATTACATATGACATTTAAATATCTACCTTTTGGAGGATCAAGAGATTTGGATGGTGGTCCAGGAACTTTTTGTGGCCAGACAATCTGTGTTTTTTTATATGATGATTCCGTTCAGTGGTGGGTGGACACTAAACTTGATTTGAAATCTTTGTTTTGGATGTGGGCTAAGAATTGGCACACATCATAATATGTTCAATATCTTGAACTTCGGCGTCACTTACAGACCTTGATTTCTAGGTCCTTTGAGATGGGTTTTGATTACCAGGACCAAATTTCACATATCAAAACATAACTGTGTATAGTCCAGTATGATTGGACTGCCTCTCTGGCTGCAGAACAAAAATATGATATGCAAGGTCAGAAAAACAGGTAAATCCTTATGACAGGTGTAAAGAAAGGATTGAGATGAAATATACGTCTTGTTTGAAAAGACAGCATGGTTCGTTAACATCCCATAATCTAGAAATGGCTCACATAGTATCTCAACATATGATTAAGTTGTTTTCTGCAACTAAGAATGACATAGGTGGCGTGTTGAGTTTTCTGTCAGATCGTACCATCCTAGAGTTGCCACAAGAAATCAGGGAAGGCTTGGTGCTTCCCATTTCGGAAGGAGAAATTCAGAGGGCTATAACTTCTGGGCACGGGGGTATGGCTCCTGGACTGGACTGTCTACCTTTTGAAATATATAAAAAAATTCATAGACTCACTTGTCTCCTTTCTCGTGCTTATTTTTAATGATATTGAACAAGGACTTGCAGTCATACTGCCTGACATGTCAGAAAGCTTTTTGATTTATCTTTTTAAAAAGGGGGATAGGTCAAATTTGGAAAATTGGCATCCCATCAGTCTGTTGAATGTAGACTGGAAAATTCTATGCAAAGTTTTAAGTAATTGGTTAAAGAATGTAGCTCAGATACTGATTGCTTCGACTCAGGCCTATGCTATTCCGCAGTGGTTGGCACAGGATAATTTATTCCTTTTATGAGAAATGTGTGCTAAATCAGATGTTCAGGGGTATATTTTAAGTTTAGATCAAGCAAATGCCTATGACGCCGTGAATCATGAATATCTGTTTATAGTACTGTTACATTATGGTATTCTGCCCTGTTTTGTAGAGTGGCTTGAACGTTTATATACAGGAATTGCCCATGACCAGTGGTAAATGGCCTCCCAGGTGAAGCAGTGCCAGTACAGCGAGGGGTATGACAGGGGTGCCCTCTGAGCCCCCTGTTATATGAGTTTAACATTGACCCTCTTCTTCGTAAACTTGAGCAGAGCATGGCAATTCGGCATATGGGGATGGTAGGGCACCATCCTTCCCTTGTGTGATGGCCTGTGCAGATGATGTCTGTCTTATGGTTGCAGATGTACAGTCTGTTGAGGTTGCACTGCAGATAATTTCTGATTTTTCTGAGGTCTCTGGTGCAACTCTCAATAAGGATAAAAGTCAATGTTTGGTGTTAAACAGCATATTAGGAGTGTTAGAGGGTGATATTAGGGGGGGTTCAAATTGTACGTGTACCTGGCCCAATTAAGGTGTTGGGGATCCTATTTGGGGAAGGTGATTTGGCTTTACTAAATTGGACAGCGGTGCCTGTCATAGTGGAACAGAAAGTGGAGAAATGGAAAGGGTGGCCTATGACAAAAAAAAATTTATTTTTTTTGGCAAAAACTTTTATTATTCCAATTTTTTTGTATATTAGTTATGTTTTTCCTTTACCTATTAAATTGGAAGTGAAATTATACAGCATTTTTTTAGACTTTTATGGGGAAATAGATTGAACCCCATAAAATGAATGATTACCTATAGGCCTATTAAGCTGGGCGGCCTTAACATGGTAAATCCTATTGTATTTTTCGTTTCCATTTATGTATATGCAAATTTCTTACCTGTTTTAACTAAGCAGCAGAAACCATGGATGTACTTATATCAGGAGAGATGCCAGTTTTTTTCTTAAGTGGGTTGAGAATCAGTGGGGGATCTTTAGGAATGTCCCACAAGGGGTAGAGGATGATTTGGTTTCCCAGTTTTGGAAACTTAAAGCCTGGAGAGTTTCTGTAGATTCTATTCTGCATACGACCAGGAACAATTTCTATAAACATATTTTACAAGTTTAGTTCAGCTGTGACCCCTGTTTTAAATGTATGGCCAAAAAGATTTCCCTTGGTCTTGCCCCCATGCTACAACGGACCTCCCCCCTGCAGAACACCCATAGTTCTTGCAAAAATCTCTACACAGTGCCCCGATGCCACACCTCCCAGTTCCAAACATCTTTCAGTTACTGAGCCCCATCATGGGTAAACAGCCTGCCTAGCGCCCTAACTAATCTGAATAGGCTTGGCCCCTTCAAAACCCACCTTAGGCTCCACCTACAGGCCACAAATTCCTGTGACTGCCACTGAACAGGTCTTCTCCCTCTCTCTCTCTCCTAACTGGACATAAGCCATCGAACTAACTTCCAAGATCCCACTCGGAATAAGCCCGCACCGCAGTTTATCTCGCAAGTTCTCACCTATCTTAGTGGCAAGTGCAAAGGATCTCAGGGATCCAAATACTCAGCCAATCTGAAAATGCTACAGTTTATGACCTGACTACTTTGTATTACTACTTTTGTATATGTTCTGTATCTATGTCTATCAATATTAATACTTGGATCTAAATGACGGGTGTTTGATAGTATGTATAGTATAAGTGCTTTCCTGTTTTGTCTCTGCTGTCAATTTGATCTGTACTGTTTTCTTCTACTGTATCTACCTGTACTGACGTGGAACCTTTGAAAAAGAGTCTTTGACTCAAAGCTACTTTCTGAATAATCAATAAAATAAAAAAAATTAAAAATGTCAGCCTTCTATTCCTGACAAATGTTTATTGGACCAAATTTTGGAACCCCGACTTCCCCCTAAAATGTGGGACTTTGTGTGGTTGTGTTGTCACGAGAAACTGAATGTTAGGAGTAACCATTATCATAAAGCCCAAGAAGAAAGATTCTGTTTAAGAGATGTATGTACAGCACAAGAAGAAACTATGCAACATTTATTTTTACTGTGTCTTTGTGTTATTGGCTTATGGCCTTTGCTAGCTAGTTCATGGTGGATTCCCTCATTCCATAACATAACCTAAGAAGTACTGGTATATGGTGCATTTTACGGTGGGTGGCATATGTTTTATCCTGGTACATTGGGACTTTTACTTAGCTGCATTAAATGGTGTATTTGGCAAGTACGGTGTCAATATAGTCTACAACAAAAAATAATTTCTTTGGAAGGTTTACTGGGTATGATTAATACAGAAATACAGGTGCTTTTTCAGAAAGATTTGCCTAATAAAGTGTTAGTCATGTGGTGGAGACATTTTCCATGGCTAACACCTTAAGTAGGAATGTGTGTCTGTATGGTAGTAAGTAGTTCAATAATTCTTGCTTCGAGGTTTTTCACAAAAGGGTGTCTTGATATGGGTGGTGGTAATGTTGTAGTGGTGATGGGGTTGGATACTAAGAGTAGGATTCTAATATGACTTGATCTGGTTACATAGAGGATAATGGAGAGGAGGCGGACAATAACTGCGCTGTAATCACATCGAGCGGTTTTCTTGACAATTTAAAATTCGAGAATGCAGCTCGAGAGGTTTACTGTTGTCAAGGAAACCGCAAAATGCGATTTCAGCGCAGTTGTTGTCCATCCACCATCCATTATTCTTTATTGTGTATGGGGAAAACCTTATGGTATTACAGCTGATTATGTCTAGCTTTGCCATAGGGGTGTCAGTTATATTGCGAGGTTCCTGGATTTCCGACAGGTAAGACTTTAACATTCTAATGTCACTTTCTGTTTTTTTTTGCTGTGCACTTGTTTTCTTGATCGGTTATAAAAGAAAGCCGATCACTAGTGCGGTTCAGTAAAAAAACATTTTGAGGATCCATCGCTGCCGTTTGTTTGCAACAACTTTTAGATTTTAACTGAACTGTTTTGAAAATGCATGCAGACAGTGGCGATCGCTATTCTGAACACAGAACTGTGCTGGAGTTATCGTTCTAACTTGTTATGGTACTGCTGTGATGTACTGAGGCACGGTTAACAAGCTGCTGATATCACAACAATACCATAACAACAGGATAAACTTAATTTCTATCCATAATAAGGGCTCCCCATACATTATATAGAGAATAATGTATGGGGTGGTGTATGTAACGAGAAGTTTACACACACCTGAGGGGTAAGATGCTACATAAACCCCGAGAGCAAAGCTCGAGGGGTTTGTGCAAGCATCTTACCCCAAGGGTGTGTGTAAACTTCGAGTTTACACACAACACCCCATATTTTATTTTTTATAATTATTGGTGATTTGCACTGTTTGCGCAGCTTTGCGCGATTGCGCGGCTTTGCGTGGTTTGCAGTTATACATACTCGGGTATAATGGGAAATTACATCATGGTTTCCCTATGGGAAAAAGGGGAAGCCATTAATTATAGTACAGTTAATGCACACATATGGTGGTATGTATTTTGCATCTGCTTTTTTATTTCCTTTTGTTAATTTAGTGGAAGATACTAATGATTTACTTTCCCCCTTTCTTTTTTTCCAAACTGAGCAGGTACATCAGCATATGGGACAATTTTATGTGTATTTGTTTTTATTGAGTATGGTTTTGGTTTTGGTTTTGTCCTAAGTTTCCTTCCTTTATTGTTCATTGTGTGTTATATATTAGTTTGTTTATCTAGTTTTCCTCTGTATTGTACTTGTTTGATAATTTTTTCTGTAATAAAAATTCCCTAACTCTTGTAAAAAGTGCCATGGGTTCTTTTACCTCCATCTGGACACCTGCCAGGACAGCACCAGAGATGGGTATAAGAGACATCAGTTTAAAGTCTCATCCAAAAGACGACACTCCCTCACAGTACAGCACCCACCTAGTACTGCACTGGAGTGCCTGCATGTGGGTTTGAGCCCAATTCCGCTGTGGGACTAGAACCCATGACCTTCTGGCCCCCAGGCAGATGTGCTACAAACTGAGCTACACTGACGTCTAAGGCATCTAGGATCCCCAGTGAGACTGTTCCGGTTACAGTGCAGGGCACTGAGTCTTCTGTTAACTATGGCCACTAGATTGTTAACATGGGGGGCAAAAGATAAGGTGTCATCCAGAGTTACTCCAAGGTATTTGAAGGTCTCCAGCTGTTCAAGGTTTTGTCCCTGGCCATCTCGAATGACAAAGGGTGGAGCTTTCCTCTGCTGTGGGAGGCTAGAGAAGAGCATCGTCTTTGTTTTTCTGTAACTGAGGACCAGTTTATTATTAGAGAACCAGCTTTTTTGTGACCTGAAATTACCTTGGAGACCAACAGTGGGGCTGTCAAGTTCAGGGTTTTTGGAATAGATGACAGCATCATCGGCATAGAGCAGTATGTTGGCTGCCTGGCAGGCATCAGGCAGTCGATTTATGAAGAGGCCAAATATGAGAGGACCCAAGATGGAGGCCTGGAAGACACCAATAGATACTACCCTAGTGTTTGATGAAGTTTTAACAATCTTCACATGCTGGGAGTGGATGGTGAGATTGCTATAAAACCATTGTAAAGCCATTAATAGATATAACATGCTCATGGGTATGCCATGTCTCCTGTAAATTAATTATATTATGTCGGGTTACAAACTCCATTCATTCTTTATTCACATATTTATTTAAAATCCCTGCAACATTCCATGTAATCCAACTCATATTAATCTCCTGGAATATTCCATGTGATCCCACTCATACTATTCTGTCTCCCTATACTGTCACTATGGCTAGGTGTTTCCCCATCTATCATTATTATTTGATAATGTCATGACTCTGTTTCAGTTTGTACACTATACTCTTCCCCCTCCCCCGGGTCGCACCTGGAAATGAGCCTCGGCTCAGTGTGCCTCTCCCAGTTACCAAACTTTAAATAAATAAATATTGTTCTTGTACGTGTTCCCTTTTTGATAGTTGGCACTTTCCTCTTGTACTTCTCTGGTTCTTGATTATTACCTTGCCATGGAAAATTGTCCACCACACATATTCCCAAAAGGGAAAGCATACATCTGGTACACAGAATTGATCAGGAGATTGTTGGGAGCCGCACCACTCTGTTAATTTGTATGTGCTTGCTTTTGTATTTTGCAGAACAATAAAATAAATCTGCACTTCACTACAGCTGCTGTTATGAAACTGTATGGATAGAACTGTTGATGGGTGCTGATAACCCCTTTGTAATATACAGGTTGAACTCAGAGACAGGCTGTAGTAGATAAAGTCAGTCAAGGCAACGAAAAATGGCAGCACCGTGCAACACGTTTTATGGGTGGATGAAAGGAAAGCAGAGGATAGTGAAGAGGGAAAGGAGGCTAGTTATAGGAGCAGGAATGGGAACATAAGGGCTTCAAGGAAAAGAGAAGAGGAAGAGTGGAGACAGAGGGATTCCAGAGGTGGGGTAGGAAAAAGAAGGCAGCCTGCCTAATAGAAGTTTTACATTGAGGGATTAGGAAAGAATAAGAGTTGGAGGATCTGCAGGAGTAGCAGTAAGGAAGAACAGGTGAGAAAAGGGGAAGAGATGTAAGAGGGGAGATAAACCCATATCTAGAAAGAAAGGCAGCACAGTGGGATAGGCACCTGTCTTCAAGTGAAGTTAGGGACAGGTTAACATAGAAAGTACAGTGATTAATGTGGAGGGAGTAGTTAAAAGCAAAAGGAGTGGAAAGTGGGATCTAGTCTGGCTAGGATGGATTTAGCAGCAGCACTGTAGACCACGTTTGTGTAGTCAAGCACCAGAAGGATGAAGGATCATCTTCAGGATGATCTCACAGCAAATTGGGAGGGGAGTCAGTATCTGTTGCAGTATGGTGAGCCAAGGTACAGAAAAGATGCAGGTTGAACAGGAGGTTGTGCTGATCACTCAGAATTGGTGGGTAAGTATCTAGATGTTGCTAAGCAGGACAGATCCCAGAGTCAGAATGGTATCCACCTCGGGGTGATTGTAGCTGGGCTCCTTGCTGATACTTTTTAAGACTTCCAAACAGGGTTGTACCAGAGGACTAGAACATTGCCCATGTCATATCAGTATTCAAGAAAGCAATGAGGTCAGACTTGGGTAACTGCATACCTTTGACTCTTACCTCTTTGCTTGGCAAAGTGTTAAAAAATGTGATGGCTCAGCACATGAAAGAGAACTGAATGTTTCTAGCACACAATAACTGATCACACAAAGCTAGTCAGGGTGGCGAACACCCTTGAGGTGGGTACAAACTTCTGAAGGAATTGCACAAGTTGGGCGATAGGTCAGATCCCTGGAGTCTCACATTTAGTGTGACCAAATGCAAAGTGCTAAGCTTCAGGAGTAAAAATAGGTAGGGCCTACACAGTGGGGCCTCTCTTGCTGCAGTGGAGAAGGAAAGGGATATGGGGTAATAAAGGATAAGAGGCTGACGCATGACAAGCAGTGCATGGCTGCGGTCAAAAGGACTGGTAAAATGTTGGGATGCATCAAAAAGAGATGACCAGCAGGGCAAATGAAGTAGTCCTGATTCTTTAGAAGGCCCTATCAAGACCCCACATGGAGTACTGTGTCTAGTTATGGGCTTCTCAGTACAAAAAGACATTGAACCAGTTGAGAGGATGCAGCGCAAGCCCGGAGTGCAAGCACGGTCATCAAAATGATCAGAGGTGTAAAAAACGAAGGCTGTGAGTAGAGGCCTGTGGCCCTTAGCACATTCATGTTGGGGGGGGGGGGGCGCTGAGAAGGCATACACGAGGGTATTGACAAGATTGACAAAGATGTTTGATCTGGTGTCTTTCGGTGGGACACAGGGACATACCCTGATATTCAGAGGTGGTAAATTCTGGGGTAATGTTAGGGACCATGTCTTCTCTCAGATGACGGTAAACCTGTGCACCAGCTCATCAGTGAGACAGTGGACGTGATTATAGTCAAACAGTATCTGCATCCACACTGAACTGGGTGTGAATCCAGCAAATTGAGTCATTTAAGAAGTTAGTGGTGTTTATCAGAAAAACACTTTAAGCCAGACATTAATGTAGTCAGGCAGACAATGGAAACACTGCATGCAGATGATCGATATAAAGTACAGGTGCTCCGGCACTTCACTCAGGTGGAGCTTCATCAGGGAGTAGGTACTGGAGTGCATCTACCACTTAAGTACCATTTCTAGCACAAGCCTTCCAATCAGCAAATGATGTGGCTTTGCAGAAATAAAATCAGTGCTACAGCAAGTGGCACTGGGGGGATTTGAACCAAACACCTCTGTGTATAAAATATAGCTGTGACATGCAGACAGAGTACATAGTACATTACAAACAGTAATTTACATTATGAGAGAGAACACAGAAAAGGATGTACTGATCAAATTACCACAAATATTATTTTGATCAGTGATTTACCTGATATGTTAGTGGACTTTGATAAATTACTTTAGGAAATATTATTTAGTTTGGCATTTACAGGTCATATGTACTCAAATAATATTTCCATAGTATAACTACCTTTTTCTTTGGGACTAATTCCTAGCTTTGCCATTAAAAATTGCCTAATAGGGGCTGGCCGGTGGCATGAAGGACTGAAGTGCTATGCATTGCCTCCCATGGCGGTGATCAAGATCGGGAACAAGTTCTGGCCACTGGTGGTTGGCCAGTGGTGGGGTGAGGATTGTGCATCTGAAGGACTACTCTCCTCACCCCAGAGCAGGTAGGATTGCCATCTCAGCCTTTGGCTGCCCCCAGGTGGAGGCCTGGGGAGCAGCACCGGTGTCTGAACGTCAAGAAGGGACGGGCCACGATTCCCTGGCATGCGTGTGCCTCCACACATGCACGCTCACGTGCCACTGTGTCAGGGGACCCATGGAGAAAACATAGAAAAGAAGGTGGACTCAGGCTCTGTGCAGCTCTGCATGCGTGCCCTGACCCGCACCACCACCCCGGACCACTGATCAGTCCTGGATGATGAATCTCCACGTGGGGGGAAGATGTGCCACAGGAGCCAAGCCATGGGGGTCACTGGATCTTGGTGAGTACTGGGGGAGGTGATAGTCAGTCGAGGGTAGGATGGGACAGAACAGAGGAGCCCTGCCTGAGTCCACCAGGGAACAAAGCAACATGGGGAAAAAAAACTGTCTAATAGCTTCAAGTGGACTTGATAAATTAGTCTGGGAAAATATGATTCAGTTTGATATTTAGAGCTCATATGTACCATCCATGGTGAATTTGTCACCAAAATAGTGCTTCCAGTGTTTGACTATGTGGATGTGGTCTGTGGCACTGCCCCTTCTTCCCCTGCCAGGCAGGACACCCTTTGCAGTACCTTCTGCCTCTTTGCTGCTAATGCTCCTTCTTGCACTCATCACTGCTCCCGTTACATTACCCTCACTGACCCTTACCTTCCCTCTCATCACCTCATGCACTGTGCATCCCTTGTTTCTAAATTTTGGTTTGACTCTCTGCCTCCCTATCTGTCCTTTCTCCCATCCCCTTTGCCTTGTATGATCTTCAGTCTTATGACTCCCGTTATCTTTTCCATTCCTCTCTGCAGCTCTGCTGCTGGGTAATCAGCTTTTACCTCTCATTTTCCTTCTGTCTGGAACAATCACCCTCTGCCTCTCCCCCTCCCTTCTCTCCCTCAAGCATCAGCTTAAACCTCGTTACCCTCCCTTGCTCCTGCCCTGGTCTTGGCTGGCTAGTTTTCTCATGATCCATCCTGTTCACCTGTCTTAGCCTTACTGCCCTTTAACTGGATCCCTAAGTTTCATTCAAGGTGACAGAAAATTTTTACACCTCTAGATGTACTCCTTTTTTTTGTCTATCCAATATTCTGACATGTTATTACATTTTTTATATTAAATTTTTTTTTTGCCTTTGTAACTATCCTGAATCTGTCTTTCCTTAGTAGTTGCTGCTGCCTGAACATTCTATAATATTAGTAACACCATTCCAGGCCATTCAAACGAATAGCATGGAATGGTGTAACTGATGTTATGGAATGTCTTAGAAATATGAAAAGAAACAGAAAAAAAGACAGTGATGGCAGAAAAAGACCAATGGTCCATCCAGTCTGTCCATGGTTTTCTATCTAACCCTGGGACCTAGCGTCCATCCAGAGTCCTAGCCCTCCCCATCTACACCCCTATTCCCCTCCCAGTATCTGTTTCCCCAAGTAATCACTATACTCTTCACTCTGTCCCAACCATGCTTGAAGGCATTAATGGTTTTATCACCCCCTACCTTGACGGATAGACTGCTCCATGGTTCCATCATCCTTTCTGTAAAATAATACTTCCTCATGTCACTCCTGAACCTCCCTCCTGTCAGTTTCCACTCCTGCCCTCATGACCTTGAACTGGTACTCGTGCTAAATAATTCTCCCCAGTTCACCTTGTTTATTCCATTCAGGAACTTGAAGGTCTCTAGCATATCTCCCTTTCCCTTCTGGTCTCCAGCAAGTACATGTTCAGTGCCTTGAGGTACTTCTCATAAGACCTACCCTCCTGACCTTGAATCATCTTTGTTACCCTTTGGTGCACTGTCTCCAGCCTGTCCTTGTCTTTCCTGAGGAGAGGACTTCAGAACTGGGCACAGTAGTCCAGGTATGGCCTCACCAAAGATCTACAAAGGGACCGTGTTACCTGTTTTCTGCTGCTGTCTCATTGGTAGGTACAAAGCCAAAAGGACACATGTCCATGATGGCTCACCATATATTAACTGTAGCCTGCATTACCCTGATCTGTCAGATAATCATCCAAACTTGCCTTGAATTCTGTCATAGTCCAACTAGCTACCAGCTCTATTGGAAGACTGGTCCATGGTAACCCTAGCACTGAACCAGTACTTCCTAATTTTTGTATGGTAGGTGGAGATCTTTACTTGAAGTGGATGTGTCCTAGTGTCAGCTGGGCCCATAAATCATCATCTAGAAGTGCTCTGTAAACCATGCACATATTACCCCCGAGTCTTCAGAATTCCAATGTATAAAGATTTAGTTCTTGCAGCCTCTGGTGATTACATTGTCCTTCCAGACCTGACACCAGCTTGGTTGCTCGTCTGTGTTCTCTTTCGAGAGCATTTATTTCTGTTTTGCCCCCTGGTGACCAGAACTGGGCACAGTCACTACCCCTCCCAATACACCCCAGCGTCCTATTTGCCTTACTATAGGCCTTGTTGCTCTGGCTTAATTGTTTGAGGGTGTCACTGATGAAAACTCCTAAGTCCCGTTCCTCAACTGTAGTGTTAAGTTTTAACCCACCCATCCAGTACTTTGTCCTGGCATTCTTTTTCCCTATGTACATCACATTACACTTTTTGGCGTTGAGTTTCAACTGCCAAACCTCTGACCTCCTCTCTAGCCTATGCAGGTCACTCTGCATTTCCCTGATTCCCTCGTCACTACTTACCCTCCAGCAGACCTCAGTGTCATCTGCCAAGAGACACAAGCTGCCCTGGATTCCTTCTCCAATGTCACTGATGAACATACTGAAGAGGACCAGGCCCAGGACAGATCCCGGTGATACCCTGCTTGTGACCTCCCTCTCTTCTGATTTGATCCCATTAACCACAACCATCTGCTTCTTCCCCATTTAGCCAGCTAACTACCCATCTTACTATGTCCCTAGTCACACCCATATCCTCCATCTTCTTCAGCAAATATCTGTGAGGCACTGCATTGAAAGCCTTGCTGGAATCGAAGTAGAGTAAATCCATGGCATGGCCCCTATACAACTGCTTCATCACCCAAAGAAAACTATCAGGCTAGTTTGACAAGACATCCCTGCCACGAACCCATGCTGTTTACTATCCTGGAGACCATTGCTCTTCAGGTAGTCCATGAGGTCCTCCAGTGACTCTGTCAGTTTCCACACAACATAGATAAGACTGATAGGTCTGAAAAAGACTGGAAACAGTGAACACACCAAGCTTAGAACAAATAAATATTTTATTGGTGCAAGTTCAGGAAATATATATTTTATTGGTACAAGTTCAGGAACACTGGTCATACTGATCCTACATGTCACCACATGGAGTTTCTTCATCAAGGGGTGTGTGGTTTGACTGATAACACCCCAACATTTATACCCCATGTTAACAACCAATGATGTAACATGCATCAATTGTGCAAATACCCCATGTAAACAGTCAATATTGTAACATGCATCAGTTGTGCAAACAAGCAGTCAAGAAGTGTTACAAAAGTGCAAAGTGGAGCATACCCATAACCAAGTTCTCCATAAGTTTTATTGCTCTGTGGAAGGGAAACAGACAAGCTGCAGCTGCACCACTTTGTCATTATAAATCAATGAAAGGTATGGGTAGCACCAATACTAGTTCATCAGTGAGGCTGCCCTAATAAAAACTATCGGGTGAGCTGAAGCTCTAAAAGAAATCAGTCATAAAGAACAGTGTTTTGAAGAGTGAGCTTATAAATCTCAAAACCTAGTTTTCAAGAAGTTCATAAGTTAACATTGTAAAAATCAGGTGCTCAGGCAGGTGTTGAATAAAAGGGTTCACTTTATGATCTCTTGGATCTCAGTTTACTACATCCATGTAGGAACGTAATAGTGCATATCTAAGTCCCAGTTGAAATGCAGACATAGTTAAAAATTGAAAAATGGAATATCAGATGCCCATATGTAAACTGAAATCAGTTGCATATATCACTATTAAATACATATATATATATATATATATATATATATATATATATATAAATAAATAATGGGTAAGGATGGTATACAATGATGTATACCCTTCGAGGGGGATGATTAGGGCTATAAGGCCATAAGCCCAAAAGGTTATGAGAATGAGTTTTCAAATACAGTTATTGTATCAGTCTGTATTACGGGGATACGACGTGCACTTGGATAGTGAACACAGTATGACATTTTCTGTAGTGCTCCACATTGTCAATGGATGATCATAACAACTGGGTATAGCGCACCCCTACCAGGAGAATGGCACAGCTCAAACTTTATAATATTGGACATATGAGGATTCCATGCTGTTAGCAACTCCGCAGTTAAGCTGTGCTATTCAACGGGGGCAGAGCTATTTTTCTCTCAAGAATTTCAAGGTTCAAGATTTCAGTTGGGGCTGCAGTTCTGCTCTGTGGTTTGGGTCTGCCAGTTTTCAGGGAGCACCCCTAAATTTAAATCGTGCCTGTTAGGCTGCGGCTTTCCAATTGAATAACCTATCTTTTTTCTCATTCTCTGTGTGGAGTGGGAGCCACTTTTGCCTTGCTAGGGTGTATTTTAATGGACTCCTGTTAAAAATATAAAAGGAAAGAAAAAAGGTGCCACAGGTAGGTACAGATTTAATTATTGGGAGTGTAGGGTCTCTTGGGGGGGGGGGTCCCTGGACTTTGGCATTGGTTGCCTTGCTGCCCCCCCACCAGCTTGAGGTTTTGTGTTTCTTCTGTGTTTGACAGCAAATTGGTGGTTTTTGAGTAATTCTGAGGTGTTTTGGTGGTTTTCCACCTCAGCCTCCATTTTTCTGTGTGTACAGTTGCCATTAGAGCTAGGTAGGCGCTCCTTAATCAGTTGGGCTTCCCGTCAGTGTCCTGAGCGCACTTCCGTGGTGTGTGTGTGCAGCATTAAATGCATCGTGCAGTGCTAGTTCACATTGAAACCTATTGCGCAACTGCATGCATGTTCACGCAAGGACGCTAACACTCCTGTGCGCCCAGTGGGATAGCGTTTGGAAGTAAGCTTGGCAAATTTAAAAGCAAACAAGCATAATTAAGTGAAAACCTGTTTTTTTTAGCCCGTCAACATGGTTTACAAACACTAATACATTTAAACTTGAGGTTTTTAGCACATTATCAGAGGATTACCCTTGCCTTGCTTATTTTAAATCTTCCCTGACCAAGTTGGGCACTCTCTTTAACTCCTTCTGCCACTTTGCTATCGACTCCCCTTCCCACTCTCACCACTGTGAACTCTATTGCTCTCTAACCTTCCTTCCATTATCTCACAGACACATCTCTCACTGTGCCAAACTAACCTCCAAATTCTGGTTCGGAGGGCTCCCCTCCTATCTCTCATCCTCTCTCTCCACTCCACCTCCCCCCACCCACTCTCTCAGATGAAATGACGCCCGCACCTTGACAGGCCAGCACCACTCCATCCTCATCGGTCAGACGGTTTTACTTAAATAGTTTCCCTAAAATCTGGAATTTCCTTCCCCCCCCGAAATACAACACTCTTCCTCCAACTACTCCCTTGCCTCTGCCCTACACAATTACCTTTCCCTCAGCTGTTCCTGCTTTAACCACCTTAATACCTATCCCTAGTTTCTGCCTTCCTACCATGACCCCCCTGGCAGGTTCTCAACATCCTGAAAGGGCAAAATCAGGAAATGGCTACCCCTTCTCCTCAAATTCAGTTCTTGTATCTCCCCCTCTCTTCTCCACCTGCCCTCCTGGGTCATCACTGTGCACAACCTAACCCCATCCTTTTTACTCCAACAGCACTTGGGTACTACCTCGAGCCTGCTCCTGGTACACTCATGTACTATAAATGGTTCTATCGCATTATTACTGTTTTGTACGTTTATATGTTCTTTGTATGATTTTGAACATGTATTGTAATTTACCCAATGTTCTATTACTGTTTATTGTACAATACTTTGTGTTTCAACTGTTGCACAATTTTACAATGTTGTATTGTTTGTACTACCCACATACTATTGTAACCGATCATCCTTCACAATCCTATGTAACTCCTCCCCTCAGGTCGCACTGTGAGACGAGCAACTTGTTGTTCAGTGTGCCCTCCTGGTGAAACATTTCAATAAATAAATAAATGTTTAGCCAACTAGCTACAGAGCTAATAATTATTATATTATTACAGCTTACAGAAATCCAGCAGTCCTGGGTTTGATTCCCATAACCCTCTCTTATAGCCCAACAAGTAATAGGGATTATAATTGCTACATTATTATGGTTTATACATTCAGTGGTTCTGGGTCTGAATTCCATGACCTCCACTTGAGTGATGTGTGACACTGAGCAAGGTGTTTTAAAACAACGCTGTGGAAAAGAATGTTAGCACATAAAAGATATTGGGGCTAACTATTATTTTTACCTCACAATTGTTATTTGGCATAATTATATTTCTCTTTGGCACCATGACTTGTCAGAGACCATTAATTAAGAAATAATGCAAGTTCTGCAACAAAGACAATGCGGCCCTCCCCCATGGGTTCCTTTGCCCTTCTTGTCTTGCTCAGCACCCCCAGATGGTTCTCTGGTCTGGGGAGCTGGAGTACCTGGTTCTTCAAGGCAATGGTAGCAGAATTGCAAGACTTTACCTTTATGGCTCTGGAGTGAGCTTGAGCCCTGATGTCCCGCAGGACATCCCTGCAGATACATCCAACCCCAATAAGGACCCTCAGGTCAGGGAAGGCTGCGATAACTGATGTGCAGGTAGCTCCAACATTGTCAATAGGGCCCTCCCAGGAGCCTGCTTCTGTGGGAGAATCTTATCCTGTATGCTATGAGGGATGTCCTATTGTAAAAACCCCTACTATTTTTTCTGAACGTCCCTCTTCTTGCTGTACTATACTAATATAATATAATATAATATGATAATGTAATATAATATCAAAAAAGGATTGTTTTCGATCAGTCTGCGACCACAGGTTAGCAGTTTTACATGTTACTCTTGGGGCTTTTTTTCCTTGTTACAGGTGGCCTCACTGCATCCAGTTGTTGCATGGACATTCTGTTTTAAGTGGTGATCAGCCTCTGTTTCCAGGTGCACAAAAGATGAGAACCTGCCATTCGTACAGGATGGTTCTCAGGCAAGGAGCATCGAATTGTCCAAACCTTGAGTCCAATGAAGAGTCTTCTTCTCCTCGGACATCTGCCTGGAAGGTAAAGACAGTTTTTTTATTTACATGTGGCAATGTGTTTATGTTAATTATAGATTATAAGGTATAAAATGTGTAGCTATTATGGCACTGAGAAGTAAGAAGTAACTGGAGAGTTGCTGCAGCATGGAATCCTCATATGCCCAACGTTCTAAAGCTTGGGCTGTGTCATTCCCCTGGCAGGGGTGCACTATGTAAGCAATAAAACATGATGGGGTGTACATGGAACAGATTTTACCACATGCCCAGAGGCGTAGTTATGTATGTGGCTGCAGGCTGAGTGCCTTCAGCCCCTGGAAGTGCAGTAAAATCTATTTTATGCATACGCTCAGAGTGTCCTTATTACGCTTATAAAATGGGCTACATTTTTAAAAGTAATTCTAAAATTAGAAAAATAGGTTTATCTATAAAAAAAGGCTGTCATTTGATGAATTTATGATAAAATAGTCCTTCCATCTGGTCTTCTGTTGGGCTTTTCTCCTATGGCAGCATCCATAGTTGTATTTTTTTTTCTTTAATTAGAGCATGACTGATGGTGACTGCCCCCCCCCACAGAGATATGTCCATATAGTGCCATGGTATAATTATATATATATATATATTATATATATACACACACACACATATACATATATTCTTTTGAATGATGCTCCTTTGCTTTGCCGTTTAAGTTTTAATGTATCAGGAGAGCTGCCTGACCTGCTCCTCCACATTGGCATCTTGCAGTTTAGAAAATAAAACCATTGCTTCTGATTTTTTTTTGCATAGTGAAGGAAGAGGGCAATGCGGAAGTGCAGCCACTCTAATAAACGCTCTCTCTCTCTCTCTCTCTGTCTCTCTCTCCCCACTCTCCCTCTCTCGATACATTAAAACTTAAAATGCAAAGCAAAGGAGCATCACTCAAGACAACAAAAATATACTTGTTTTCCCACCTTTTCTCTTTGTTATAAAGTATTATTGCCTACTTTCTTCATCCTGTTTTTCTTTTTTGTTTTTTCCCCACATTCAAGATATGGAATGTTTATCATGAAATGTTTACCATGGAACACAGGGATTCAAAATTCTGCTCAGTTCCACTGGCAGAGTGTTCTTCCCCTAACATACTGTATACACACACACAACAAAGGCCTCTTCTAGAACCAGAGACTCAATTATCTCACTGTCAGGGCAAGCAGAAGAGATTTCCCTGATGAGCAGGTAAAAATAAATGGGGGATTTGTCATTGTCAGCAAAGAAACAGTTGCAATGAAAACTATAAACAATACTTTAATGTTTCTAATCTGTTTATGTGTGTAAGGCGAGTGTGATGATCAGGAAACAACATTTAATTGATTTGTTTTATTTTTAGAGCCCAATTGAAGATTTTTACTGTGTAATAGTGGCATTACAAACTTATGTATTCTAATGGCACGGTGATTTTGTTTGAGTAATGCGGTCCTGCTTTTAGGAACTTGTTATTACCTATGCATGAAGCAGATTTCATGCACAGGTAATAACCAATCAGAAAGCAGAATTGTCTCTTCCCATTTTATTTATTTATTTATTTATTTTATTTCTTTGTGTTGCCATACCTCCTTGGCTGGGGTGATCCTATGGTTCCCCCTTCCATCCGGTCTCAATCCTGGGGACTCCTGCACTGATCGCCGTGCCCGAGCTACAACCTCTTAGCCCTCTCATCCTATCCTTGGCCACATCGCAGATCCCGACAATGCGGAAGGCCACTCGGGAAGTCGGAACCAAAGGGAGCTACTTAGGAGTGATCAGTGCAGCGCCATGGGGGCAGACCTTCATACACGCTGGAGGATTGGGCCGGTTTTCTTCCTTGGACCCTTGGCATGGACATGCAAGGATGTCAATGACAGTGTAGTGCATGCTTCCACACACCACATGTCGGACGTCTGCCTGCATCAACCCCTCTCTTACCCCATGACTTGCACCAGCTCCTAGCCACTGCCAGGAGCCAGTACGCTCATGGATGTCCCTCCCCGGAGGAAGAGAGCAGTCCCTGGGACACTCAATCTACCTCCCCCCGGCTGACCCACTGACACCTGAGGTTGCTCCCAATCCTGGGTCATCGGCATGGTGCGAGGTGTGGCATCCAGCACCTCAACCCTCAGCGCCACTGGGCCAGCCCATTTTATAAACCTAGTTGTTATGATTACCCATCGACAATGTTAGAACTAGCAGAAAAAGAAATTTCGATAAGTATGACGTTAATATCTTCTGTCTCGCCTACAAAATGCGAAACATAACATTATATTTAATAGTGATATATGCAACTAATTCTAGTTTACACATGGGCATTTGAAATTCTGTTTTTAACTATGTCTACATATCAGTTGCAGCTTAGTTATTCACCACTGTGTGTCATACATGGATGCAGCAAACTGAGATCCAGGTGCTCGAGATCGTAAAGCAAACCCTTATATTCGACACCTGCCCAAGAGCCTAATTTTTATTATATTTACTTGTGCATTGTTTGAAACTTTTTTTATTTGTAAGCTTGGGGCGGGATATTCAGACTGTGCCAGGCTGTGGCACAAGCCTGGGCGCAGTGCAACTTGGCTGCGCGGGGGCATTGACAGGGTGATATTCAACGGAGCTGTGCCATGGCACAGCATTGTTGAATATCGCTCCTTGGCCACCCGCAGTGCACATGGTGCAGTGGCACTGCACCAGAGCAAGTGGCCAGAGTGGAGCAGGGGGATGTGCTAGCGCAAGTTCCGTTGCGCTAGGTGCAACAACCGCAATATTCAAAAGTGCACATGCAAATGGGGCCATAATGTATGCAAGGTGCAAATGGGGCCATATGCATGTCATTATGACCCCATTTACATGCAGATATGCCGAACCCTGGTGACTTGCACCTGGCACCCTGCCAGGCTGCAGCCGTTGGGGACCAACGCCCCCTACACATCGTGGCAATGTGCCCCAATGCCCGATTGTGGGCATGTGTACATGAATAACATGTCCTATATCCCTGGTAGTCCAGTGGACCGCTCGCAGCCTGATCGCGGGCAGATGTAGTAAACCTAAATGTCCAATATCCCTGGTGGTCCAGTGGACCATTCGCAGCCCGATCGTGGAATCACATATCTGGACTGTGTAATACAGTACGGGCTGTACGCCCATTGGCTCACGCTGTGGACCAATGGGCATACAGCCCTACCATATGGTGTCAGTCGGCGGGCTGTGGGGCGGCAAGCAGGTGGGGAGCTACCGCCCGCTGCTGACTGGGGGGGAGCGGGGCGGTGGGGCTCAGCGGGCAGGTGGGGAGGGGGGTACCGCTGGACCACCAGTGATATGGGACTAATAGTTTTCACTACAGATGCCCGCAATCGGGCTGCAAGCGGTCCACTGGACCACCAGGGATAGAGTTAACTGAATTTATTTATACCTATGCCCACGACGAGGCTGCAAGCGGTTCACTGGACCACCAGGGATATAGGACATTTACTTTTACTACATCTGCCCGTGATCGGGCCGCAAGCAGTCCACTTGACCACCAGGGATAGGGTTAACTGATGTTAATCATACTTATGCCTGCAATCAGACTGTGAGCGGTCCACTGGACCACCAGGGATATGGGACTATTATGTTTCTACGTATACCCACGAATGGGCATGGGGTGCCACCACGAAGGTGCAGCCAGAGCTCGGGGTGGCCACCTACAGGTGGCAGCTGCCGCAGTTGTATCTCGTACAGCAGCTCACCTGTGGGTGGCCAGCTGTTGCTCTTTTTTTTTTTTGGCTCACTTGTGTGCAGCGCAGGTAGAAGTTGCACATGCATGGGCTCAGCACATCCTGGGCTGAATATCGGGATGTGCATAGTATACATGGGCATGCCCCCTACCTGTGCCGCATACATTACTGATGCGCTCCAGCACATTGGGATTTGCGCTAGGCACAATCCCCCTTTGAATATCGTGCCAGGGTGCATCAGTGGGTTGCGCATGTTGCAACTGTGTTGCACCATGCGTAACCCTTCTGAATATCCTGCCCTCAGTCTTTAAAATTTTGGTCTTTATTATTGATTTCTTTTAGAACTTCAGGTCACGCGATGAATTTATAAATACTGTAATAAAAAGGCAGATGAATTTTTATTAGGGCAGCCTCATTGGTGAAATAGTATCACTGCCATCCATAACTTTTACTGATTTATAATGACAAAGTGGTGCAGCTGCAGCTTGTCTGTTTCCCTTTCTCAGATTAATAAAATTTAAGGAGATGTTATTAGAGCACTGGCTCAATATATACAATTTCTGAGGAAGTGGATATTTCATACATAAGAACTTGTGTTTTAAATGTATTATCAAGGTTATTTTTCAGTATCTTGGTTATTGTTATGCTTCACTTTGTACTTTTGTACCACTTCTTGATTGCTTGTTTGCACAACTGATGCAGGTTACATTATTATTATTATTATTTTTTTTTTTTACTTACATTCTTTCCTTGCTGGCTTCCTTGTTGGCACCACTCGTCAAAGCATCCTCTTTTGTGGATCCAGCCATCGTCTGGTCAGTCCCCTGGCTTCCCCTTCTGAGTGGCTATCGCCTCATCCCCCATGGATTACCCCTTGCGGAGGGGTGGCGGGGAACCCAACTCTCACCCGCCAGGACCAGATCCAGTTCGGCGATGCCCCTCTGAAGCCAGGTCACCTGTAAGACAGCCATCAAGCCACATCAACCAGGTCACCATTTTCACCTTAGTTTTTGCCTCATGTGGAGCTCAGCGTGCAATGATGCCAATGACATGGTCACGCACACTGCCATGCGTGCCACCTCAGGCTTCTGCCGTGCTCCACCCCATGCAATTATGGCAGCATGTCGCTGACCCCCAGCCTCCACTAGGGGTCAGGCACACAGCGACCGAGGTTCCCCCCCACCTCAGAGAAAGAGAGTAGTACATTGGATGCTCAATCCATCTCCCCCCTGCTGACCCACGATGACCCCTGCTCGCTTCCGAACACAGGTCACCAGCGTGGTGCTAGATATGGTGTCCAGTGCCTCAATACTCAGTGCCACTGGGCCAGCATGGAGGTTACATTATTGACTGTTAACATGGGGTATAAATGTGTGAATGTTACCAGTCAACACCCCTCCCCAAAGAAGCCACTTTGTGTGGCAATATGTAGGGGCAGTTTGACCAGTGTTTCACAACATGCACCAATAAAATAGTCATTATTTGCTCTAAGCTTGATGTATGCACCGTTTCCAGTCTGTCTTAATTCATTTTGCACAGCAGCACCTTTGGGAGGCAGGAGTGCTCTCCTTTCTGTATTTTCTTGAACATTGACAGGTCTTTAGTTCCCCGCTTGTTCCACATCCCTCTCCTTATGGAGCAGAACTACGTCCACCACTCTTCAGTCCTTCAGAACTACCACGTGTGTAATGAGCTATTGAATAGTCCTACCAGGACTTCAGCCAGTTATCTGAGTACCCTTGGGTGCATCCCATCCAGTTCCAGGGCCTTATCAGACCCTCTCATTTGTAAATACTGGGTGCCTTATCTCCAGGACTGCCTTTGTGGCTGCTTTGATGCCAGTCTCTGGCAAGGGCACACTGTCCTCCCTAGTGAAGACAGAGCAAAAGTAAGGACAGCAGCCTTTTGTACATCCTCCTGTATCACCTTACCCCCCTCAGATAGCCTAATGATTCCCTGTCATTTCTTTCATATCCTTCTTTTTCCCTTATTTGCAAGGCTATGCCTGTTGTTAGATGGGCGGAACAAGAAACCACTCCCCTATCAGTCCTTTAAAGGCTGCTGCTCCTGGCTAGTTCAGGATTGTTTTTTTTCATTGTAACTGGAGGCTCCATTAGTTGGCCCTTCTCTTGTCTGTCTTTGTACCATCCCTGTTACCTCGTGTGGCCTCCAGCTGCCCCCGCTCCTCCTCTCTGTTCTTCTTCGCTCATCGTGCACCTTGCTCGTTTCCCCTCCTTGCCCATCCCATTTCTCTGCTTCCGTTCATCCCCCCCCGTCCTTCCTCCATCTTGCCCCCATTTGCTGCAGCTTTGCTCTGGGTTTCCCCGCTCTCTTTCCCTACCCTTGCTCTTTACCTCCTGCAGTTCTGGGTGCACTTTTCCTCACTGCATCAGCGCTGCTAGCCCAGTTTGGGATTTTTGATTGCTCCCAGTGCATTGTTTCCCTTTCTTTTGTCCATACTCAACTGCCACTTCCTGCCCCCGTCCAGCCTTCCTGGTGGTGTTTTTTCTTCCCGTTCTCCCCTCACTGACTCTTGCAGGTATGGTCTCTCAGTGGTCCACTCTCAATGGCTACCCTACCAGGCCGCCCCGTACCACAGCTTATCTGTGGCATGGCATCCTGTCACCCACTCTGCCTTCTCATCCCTGTGTCTTCTCTTCTCAGCCACCTGCCACCTCTTGGGCCTTTCTCCCCACCTCTTGGCATGCGCTTCTGGGCCATTGGAGCGCTTGTCTCCCCTCATTACCACACTGCATCTGGCCATTTCTCCTTTATCATCATACCTTCCTTTAGCTGGTGATACAGAAGACATCATACCCTGAGCCCCTGTACAGAGCTTTTGTCTGTACCTTGCTGTATCTTCCCTCCATCTATCCCGGGTGGTTGCCGCGCCTCTTCTGTCTTGCACACTGACCTTTCCTGGCTCTTTTCCCGTGCCCCGCAGTGGCCTTCTGTTTCCTGCCTCTCTGTCCCCATCGACCTCAACATATGCTTTCTACTTTCATTACTGAAACTGCTCTTGTGGAGGACTGCATGCTACGGCCTGTCAGCCCTGTTCAGCTGCTGGTCTTCCATCCCATTCCTGCTCCTGGTAATTACTCAATTTATCTTTCTTTGTCTGGCATATGATTACCTAGTTCTTTACTCTCCGACTTGGCTGCCCAGCTCCTGCTGCTGGCATAATTTTGACTCCTTCTGTCTTCCCATTTTGGTTGGCTATTTGCCGTCATGGTGCCTCGTTTGTGGTGGAATTGTCTCACCCCACCATCTCCTGCTGCTCCGTACCAGCCTTCATGGCATTACCTCTGTCAGCAGCTCCTCCTATCTACCATTTTGCCTCTCTTACTTCTAGTAGTCATACCTCTGTAGTGGAGTGCAGGCTTCGCCCGGCCATTCTCCTCTCTCCCACTCATGCTTTTGCCCTTCACCTCAACTCTGCCTTCATGGGGGTTCCTCTGTACCACTACTCCTTCGCTGGTCGCATGTTGGCTACCTGCGCCTTCGTTCCAAAACTTCATACTTGTCGTTTTCCCAATCCTGCTCCTGTCTGTCATTCCCACCTTCCTCTGTTCCCTCGACCCTCACCTCTTCTCCTTCCTCCACCTGTGCTTTCTTCTGGGGGTGTTTCACTATTCCACCATCTCCGTACCTATTCATCTCTATTTTCTTACCCTAGTCCTATATTATGGACCACTCGACTTGTATCTTCCTCTACTCTGTATCAACCTTTATTTGTTCTCGAACTTCATCCCTCCTGCACCCTACCTGCCATCATACCTAGTGCTTACTCCTGGTACTTCATACCTTTGCTGTCAGCTGCGGGCTGCACCCGGCCGCTCGCCTCTCTCTCTCTCTCATGCAATCAATTCACTCCTAATTTGGCTTATCAGTGGACCCAGTTGGCATGCACTCCTGTGGTTGCTACTTGCAATCTCCTCTGGACCCAAGTCGGGGTGTACTTCGCTTAATGCTTACTCATTCACCTCAACTAATTGAGCATACCTCTCATACGGGTCCTATGCTACCTCGATTCAACCTGCTTTCCATTCAGAGATGTGCCTTCCATGCTCATTGCTCCATGACTCTGGGCTAGCCTGTAGCAGACGGTCTCGCTTTGCACCCACAAAGTCCGCATCTAGAGCATGCGAAGCTTAGGCGGGGTCCTGCTCTCTGGCCCATAGTGAGAATGTCTTCATTCTGGGTGGACCTTCAGTTATCCCTCATTTTGATGACACCTCTGGATGCAGAATTTATGAGTTCCAGCTGTGAGGGGAGGGACTCTCATCAGTGGGGCCCCTTTAGCTGCCCGAGTGGTTTCAGAGGAACCCTTCACGTTATTCTCCATCTGACTGCCTCTGTTTCACCTGGTCTGTTTCATAGGTTTGTGTAGGCTGGCTGAGTGCCTCAGCAGTCATTTCTCTAGTCCTTTGCTTTTGGGTGTTTAGTTGCAGAGACGTCACTCATAACCCTTAACAGCAGTTCTGTTAGATGGCTAGAGTGAGAGCTTCCTCCAAATTGGAATCTTTTCCTCTTCCCTCGACTCTAAATTGCAGTAGATGAGCTGTCACTAAACAAAAACATCCTTCAGCCTGGAAGGAAGGTGACCTAGGCATTGGATCCACAGAGATTTCCTCCTCAAAGGGGGGTTTTCCTCTCCTCTGTGCCAATGGTCATAATATTTAGTTAGGGTTAGTGCTTTCATAGGTTTCACCATTGGATAGAGTCGGGTGGTGGCCCCGGCTGTTCCTTTTCTCCTTAGGAAGTCCTGCCCTTCTGCATCGTGTCAGCTTTCACTCTGCTTTTCATCCTCATCATCTCCCATTCCTCTCATGTCCTTCCCATCTACATCTATCAACCTTTATTCTCGTCCTGATATCTTCTGACTTCTTGCCTCCTTTGATGCGCATCACCCTTTTGGGTATTCTTTTTGGGCTTCTTCCTAAGCTACCTTTAGCCAAGGGAATCATTCCTGCAGCACCTATGGGGTGGAACCCTTCTCTAGGGTTCCTCACCATCAAACCCCTATAGGGTGGTATATCCCATGGATAGAGAGGTGAACAGCCACAATGTATCTAAGTCACACAAGCATATATCATACCAAGCTGCATAAGTACATCGAATTGCAAGGCTATGCCTGTTGTTCAATGGGCGGAGCAACAAACCACTCCCCCATCAGGCATTTAAAGGCCGCTCCTCCTGGCTAGTACAGGATTGTTTTCTTTGATTTTCCCATCATCCTCCCCTCCTCCTCCAGTGGCACATCCCTCTTCACGTGGGCTTCCTCCTAAGCTACCTTTAGCCAAGAGAATGATTCCCGTGGCACCTATAGGAGTGGAACCCTCCTCTAGGGTTCCTCACCGTCATACTCCTATAGGGTGGTGTGACAGTATAAACACTGCCCTGGGAAACAAGAGGTTAACGCCTTGTCTGAGGATGAGGAAATGCAGTGAATGCAACATGAACATGCAAGGGGGGGGTGCCTCCCCAGTTGTCGCTGATTAGAGGGACTGTTGAAACGCAGAGAGAATCCAGCAAGAAGTCAGTTGGAAGCTGGAAACTGCTGCAGGGAGGAGATACTTCTAGGCAGAGACCCCTGCAAGATGGAGGGTGGAATGTAAGACAGGAACCACAGCAGAAAGCCAAGGAGAATGGTTAATTGTTGGAGAGAGCCCTTGAGGAGAAGTTGAAACCTGCTGCTGAGAAAGAGACCATTTCTAGAGCAGTCCTGAGGTAAAGAATCAGCCTAGCCAACTGGGCCAAAAACAGTGCGTGGAATGCACTGCTGATAACAGCCTGCAAATAAGGCTGAAAGGGAAAACTGTCTGTGTTTTATTTGAGACTGTGCAATCAAAACTGCTGGCCCACATAGATGGTTCAAAGATTCCATTTGTCAAGTCAGCCTGAAAGAACTGTTACGTGTTAACCTTTATGTTACCTGACCAGGCTGGAGAAGTTGAACTGACTGATTATGCTTTTCTGAAGCAATAACTTACATTTGGAGCAATAAAAGTACATTTTCTTCTTTGAACTTTAAACCCAGCGTGTTGCCTCTCCATCTACCGTAGGCCAGCTTGTCACAGGTGGTATATCCCACAATGTATCTAAGTCACACAAGCATATATCATACCAAGTTGAGTAACCACATCAAAATAATGGAAGAAATGTTTTTCTCCGCCCTTGACCCCTTCTGCAGTACGCAGCTCTGTGTCTGCTTTTGCCTTCCTAACCACCCTCTTTGCCTTCTTATTTCTCAGTAAGTATTTTCCCCATTCTTCCTCCCCCTTGACTTTCTTTGGACCTGCAGAAGACCATTTTCTTGGCCCTCACCAGTTCCCTTACCCTTGTTGAGAATCATAATGGTCTGTTGAACTTATGCCCTTTGAAGCATAGAAACATAGACTTTGATGGCAGATAAGTGTAACCCCTAGATGGCGCTATCCCAGGGGCTACTACCCCTGCCTGATTTGCCACTAACAGGTTGAGGGGCCTGGATCCAATGGCGGGTGCCTCCACCCAGAGGTCAGGGTTTGCAATAGTTAAACTAACTTGGTCACAGCCCTCTGGGACACTGCAATCCCCCTTTCTTCCCACTAGTGGCCCACACAATATATCAGAATTACCTTCACAGTATACACTTACCCCCAGGTCTGGTTCCGCACTGGGACCTCCTGTGAAATGAGATACAGTGCAACAATCACAGTACAGTACTTTAACATAGACAAATACCTCAGGCAGTATAACTTTGCTGAAACAAGCAGCTCTGATTTATTTAGGGATATAACAAGGACAGGGGAAATCAGGTTAATTAGCTTATCACTCTAATAATCTACCTATGGCTCTGTGCACAGGCCTATCCCTATCAGTTACTGTCCTGGGTACCCAAGCCCTAGTGGCTAGTCCAAACCGTGGCAGCTGGTAGGGCCCTTTCACAGAGAGAAAGGAGAATTAAACAGTCAGCAGTACAGTAATTCCATTTGGATTTAATGTGGCAATTCAACAGGGAGCAACCCTGAATTAGTACTCACGACCTCCAAATAAGATAGGGTCCTTCAATGTCAGCAGGGCTCACTTGAGGTACACAAACCTCTTCACACATCCATATAAAAGAAAGTACTATACCAGGCAGGCTGCATCTGTATCCCGATCGCAATTACTGCACAATACCCGGGAGACACACAGCAGATTCAGTTCCTGACAGACCGAGTGCAATTTTCAGCAATTCTTCCAGTCTTCTACAGGTGAGCCTGGTTTCTACTCTTCAGAGATCCTTTGATTCTTTTCACAGGACTGGATTCAGTCCCAACATGCTGTTAACACAAGCTGCAGACTGAACTCTGGGCCTTACACACGTTTTGACTAAAACTGCACACTGAAAAAGCACAGGGCCTTCCTTCTTCACTGCCAAAGCTCAACTGAACTCCAACTGACGAAACTGGCACTTCCTTTGAGTTCCTCCCAGTTCTTGACTGGATTGGCTGTCACTCACAATAGACTGCTGCTGTTGGTCCAAAAGGCACTGAAGTCTAAACTACATCTCCCAGAGTCACTGCCCATACAATCCTCTTGTGGCTGGCTCAGATTATGAGTCCAAGTTCTGATTCGTCCAAGGCATCATTTTAGAGCTAGCTTACCCACACTGATTGGTCCAGTTCAGCAGTTCAAAACTAGAATGGGGAACTAGCAGACACAGTTCTGACTGCAAAGAAAGCAGGTTAGACAAACTGTAATTTCATTATTACTCTAAATAATTTCTGGCAAACAGTTACATCTTTCAGATAGGTTCCTTTGCACTCCTAGTGACTGCAAAATGAAGTGAATTGGCAGCAGCTCGAGTGGTACTCAGAGAAGCACCAGTCCCCCATACAAACTAATTGTCTGCAAGCAGACAGCTCTTAAAGAGACAGTACAGAGGCTCTAAAAACACTCACTGATAAATGGCTTAAATGCCAAACACCATTCAGGCTTGGAGCATTCAAGCAAGCTCCTGGAAGTCTTTTGGGAACCCCCATTTGCAGGGGTTACACCTTCCTGGCCTGGGAAAGCTTGGCGTCGCGTCAAGCAAGTACCCATAAGTTTCAACTGCAACCATATACATTTGCATTAGGCTCGCATATGTAATCATCAGTCAATATATCATTTTACCAAGAACACATTTCTGAAACATTGCAGTACGTCCTCTTTACACAGTATTACATACACATTGTACCATAACTCAAGTTATTACCTCTTGTACATGAAACCTGAAGAGAGGGGCCCTTCCTATCAGTTACCTTGGGGCTGGATGGGCAAGGGCACCATATTAGAGGGCAACACAAGTAACTTGGAGTTAGCACTGATGCTCAGTTTGGGCAATGAGCTCGGGGACACATACACTCCTTTATGGACAACATTGAGAGGCAAGTCCACAGGCCTCCCAAGTGAATCATAACTGAGGTGCACCACAGGCTTTACAGCTCGACCAGTCTTCTAGGGGAACTGTTATAGTCTCTGCACTCTGAGCCTCATTTTCAGCATTGTCCTCACTTGTCAGGGAGTCTCCATGGGGTAGAGGGCTAGAACCTGGGGCACTTTCAGCTCCAGGAGTTACAGTTTCTGAGTCCACAACATTTGGCTCGCATGGAGAGCTTTGACACTGGCAGTGGACTGTCAGGGCACTCAAAATACTCTTCTTGTTCGGGTGTATCACCAGTCTGCCCAATTTATCATTTTCCTCCCTGAAAGCTCAAACAGTTCAACCATGCACAATGATTCCATTTCATCTGATCTGATGCTTTGCACTTCACTTTCTGGGAGCATTGGCTCCAGGATGAAGCTGGGGCTTAGACAGTCCAGAAGGCCCAGCTTTGTCTCCAGTATTGACTAGGGATTGCCCGAAACAATTGACTCAGTTCGTAGAAGGATAGTATTCAAAGTCACTCTCACTTTCTTCCGATATGGACTGACAGTCATGCTCAACTGGGACTTGTGGAGGGAACACTTTAACTTTGCTTCTGTAGGTGCAGACTTTCTTGATCTTTTCTTAGCAGCAGCTCTAGTCACTGGTCCAGAGGGGCATCTTCTAGGGCTCAGACTCAATTAAGATTTGTCCAATGGGCAGTAAATGATTTCTATGCATTGTTTTTACATCTTTGAATTATTCTCAGGCCTTACTTTGTACACTGGCAGATCATCTAGTTTGCCCACTACAATGTGAGGGAGATGGTGCCATCTGTCAGCAATCTTGTGCTTGCCATGCAGTCCCAGATTTCTTAGCAATACCCGATCCTCCTGGAGTTCCTGTGCTTTCACCTTTTATCATACCTTTCTTTGTTGGCCAGATTTCTTTTGGCAGCCATGGTTTGAGCCAGTTGGTACGCATGAGTTAGCTGGGCCTTTTACTTTTGCACATACTGTAAATAGTTGTCAGCTTGAACCCCATCAGGAGAGACCCCAAACACACATCTACTGGTAGTCGAGCTTCTTCCAAACATCAGGCGGTAGGGGAGAATCCAGTGGCATCACTTTGGTGCAGTTATAAGCATGTACCAGGGTGCTAATTTGTTGGCTCCATCTAGGCTTGTCCTTTGGGTGCAGGGTGCCTAGCATATCTAGCAAAGTGCGGTTGAAACGCTCAGGCTGTGGGTCCCCTGGGGTGGTAAGGAGTGGTTCTGGACTTTCGACTCCCCACAGAGAAAGCATCTTTGATCAGACGACTCTCAAAGTCTCTCCCTTGATCAGAATGGATTCTTTGTGAGCCCCATAGTGAACAAAAAGTTTTCTACAAGTACTTTGGCTACAGTGGATGCTTTCTGGTCTTTGGTGGGAAAGCTTGGGCATATCTCGTGAAATGGTCAGTGACCACCAGCACATTACTGATATTTCTTTGATCTGACTCCAAACTTAGAAAATCAATACAGACCAGCTCCATGGGTGCACTGGTGGTTATGTTAACAAGGGGCAGCCCTCTGGGCAAAGCTTTCCTCTGTAAGCAGCGACTACAAGTTCGAATGTGTTGCTCCACATCAGCCCCATCTTAGGCCAATAGAATCTGGATCTCACCAAGTCAAGTGTTCTGTCTATACCAAGGTGCCCCATGTGGTTGTGCAAGGACCTCAATACTGAGTCTCGAAAGGCAGTGGGCAGCACTAGTTGTTGTTTGTCTACTTGTCCCCTCTGTCTACTGTTTCTCTGTATAACAGTTTATTGATCAGTTTCAACTTAGGACCTTCTTTGTATAACAGTGCAGTTCTCAAATCAGTGGAGCGTAATTTGGACACATCTTTTCCTGCATAGAGGCTTCTAAAGCTGCTTTGATCATGGGATCGCGGGATTGAGCCCGCCGAATACTGTCATTGTCCAGCTGAGGCAGTGCACCAATGTCTATTGCAGAAAGTGGCAATAAGCAGCAGGTATGCAATTCTCAGAGGCCCCAAGCAATCCACCTATGCAGTCCACTGCGTCCGTGGACATTTGTTCCTCCTGTCAAACTTCCGGCAGAGTGCCCGAATGTCAGGTTCTGCCAGTCGGACCCAATCATTCTGGGGAACAGGCCTCCGGGAGAGAGCATCAGCATCTATGTGGTTCAGACCTGCTCGGTATTCGAGAGCATAGTCATATGTAGATAATGCAGAAAGCCACCTATGGCCAGTGGCATCCAACTTAGCTGAGGTCTGCACATAGGTCAAAGGATTATTGTCAGTTTTTACTAGTATTTTAGCCCCATACAAGTACTCATGGAATTGGTCAACAATAGCCCACTTCAAAGCTAGAACTCTAACTTATGTACAGGATAGTTCTTTTCGGATGGGGTCAGGCTTCTACTGGCAAAGGCCACTGGTCTCAGGCCATTCTCGTGCTCTTGGTACAACACAGCCCCAACCCTTGCAAGCTAGCATCAGTGTGCAGGACGTAAGGTTTTCTTGGATCGGCATAGGCCAGCACTGGAGCATGGGTAAGTTGATATATGATCTCATGAAAAGCAGTCTCACAATCAGGAGTCCAGCGGGCCCCAAATACTTCACTCGGATGAAAATACACTCTTTCAGTCTTGAGGATGCTGACTTTTGGTATTTTTGTGGGTTGGGGATACCCTTGAGTAAGGTTAAGTAAAGGGCGGATCACTCTTGAATAGTCCTTGATGAAGCGCCGATAATAACCACAGAATCCAGGAATCTTTGCAGTTCTTTAGATTTTGGCCAGGCCAGGTGGTCAAGGCCTCAACTTTACTTGGGTCGGTCTCTATTCCTCGGTGGATACTATGTGTCCCACATACTTTACTGATGTTTGAAAATTGACACTTATCAATGGACAGTTTAAGGCCAAAGTCCTCCAGTCGGTCCAATACCTTAAATAATCTGCTCTCATGTTCCTCCAGTGAGCTGCCAAACACAATAACATCATCTAGGTATACCAGGCACTCTAGTAAGTTCATGTCCCCCACTGCACGCTCCATCAATCGATTGAAAAGTGGCTGGGCAACTTGAAATCCTTGAGGCATCCTCATGAATTCATAAAGCCAAGGGACAGATAAAGGCTGTCTTTCCACGGTCCTCTGGGGCCATCGGGATCTGATAGTACCCACTGCGGAGATCCAGCACAGAGAACCACTTGCTCCCGCTTAGGCAGTCCAAAGCATCCTGAATGCGGGCATTGTGTACTGATCAGGGATAGTCCGCGGTTTAAGGTGCGATAATCCACACACATCCTTACTGTTCCATTCTTTTTCCTCACTACCACAATGGGGAAGCATAAGGGCTTCTGGATTCTTGTATTACACCAGCAGCTAACATCTCTTGCAGATGCCGCCTCACATCATCTATGTCAGCAGGTGCCAGGCGTCGAGACCTCTCACGAAATGGTCTTTCGTCATGCAGCCGGATATTGTGCTCAGCTCCTGCACGCATCCTACATCCCATTCCTTTAAAGAAAACACCTGGTCTCTCTGGGCAAGCTTCTCACTGATCTTCACTTTCCATTCAGCTGGCAGCGGGAGTCGCCAAATCAAACAAGTCAGGCGTTACTCTGTCATTCTTCCTTGAACTCTTGCTGCTGGGTAGCACTGCAGTGTCTGCACAATGCACATTAGCCAGGATGCAACCTCTGTTTACTCGAATGTCTCTTTCAGACACATTATGAACTTGGACCATTACCCTTCTGGCATAAGCATGGGCTCTAGCGGGCAAAATACTAGGCTTGACCAGCAGTCCCTCTGGCAATTTTCCATCGCCTGGTGCATCCAACATTAATATTTTATTCTTAACATCCTTTCTGATACGGACCTCTCCTGTAAGGTACACTGGCATTTGGCGCCAGGATCAGAGACTCAGGATCCTTCTTCCATACAATTCGACCGTTCCTCTGGTTCTGTTTTTCAGCATCTCTCTGTGCCTCATAGGCCTTCTTAATTAAAGCGGAACTCTTAAAGCTCTACTAGTCTTTGACCCCTGTTTTCATAACACAACTGTGCCAGCCTTCCAACATATGAGCATTTGTTCCAATCAACAAAGGACACCATCATACAGTCCAGTGGGGACACACTAAGGATAGGGTCTCACTTGTTCGCCACTCCAGCCACGGAGGTGGGGAAAGACAGCCAAATTGGATATACCCGAATAGGGTAGGCCTTCTCACTTAACCCCATACATGCAGTCCTTCTAATGGTTGTAAGGGTATGTCTGACAAATGCTTCTGATACCAATCTTGGAACATAATTGTCACTTGGGAGCCACTGTCTAATATAGCTCTTGTAGACACTCTGCTCACCTTTACAGTGGTCTCCATGGAGGGACCCACTATTCTGGACCAGTCTGGAGAGGCGGTAGTGGGGGCCTGGGCAACTGACCTTGCCACAAAAGGACGTGAATTAGCATTTTGGTGCCCTCACTGGGATCATGTCGCACCTCTTAACCACTGATTTCTTCTCCGAAGCTCTCCTTGTAGCCTATATGCAACTTTGTCAGTGTCTTTGGGGACTGGCATTCCCTTTCATGTGCCCATCTTTCCCACAATTATAGCAAAACATACTTTCTGGAGTTTGAGCTGGCCGGGCGCCACACTGGGAGCCAGGGCGGGTATTACTAACTGGAAACCTTGGTGCCATCTCTGCCCGCGTGATAGCATTTGGAGACATCTCGTCAGTTTCTCCACTTCCATGGTCAAGGAATCGAGTTCGGAGCTGTTATCAGCAGGAGATACATGGTGGGTACCCCACCCCATAGCAGATGCAGTCGGATATAGGTCAGGGTCTGCACTTGCAGGCGTACTCATAAAGGACTGTTTTGAATTCCGGATCTCTCTCAACAGTTCGCCCCATTGTGACATATCTTTTCCTTGTCAGAGCACTCATTGACTGCCAACCTCTGCCCCTGAACTTCACTTGATGGGTCACCCTCAGTCACTCGGTCGTAGCTGCAGCTATTGGTGCAGGTCCTCCCGAGGTCGCTTTTTCTCAACCCTCGAATTTCTCTCATTAACTCATCATAGGAGGGTGGGGATTCCAGTCGATCTGCCAGGTGTAACTGAAGCAACAGCAGTTCTGAGAAGGGGCAGACTTATGATCCTGTCCAGCCTGGTTCGGTCCAGTTCAATCGCTGGCAAACTACCTTTTCTGAGGCATTCTTGCAACAATTTTTCCAGCCGAGATACATACACAGACAACAACTCCTTGGTACTGTTGTGCATCTCTTACTCTCCACCATAGGTCCTCATCAGAATCTGGGCTCCCATACACATTCTCCAAGGCCTCAAGATAGCCTGTGCAGTCGCTCAGGGTTACTGGCCCGCTTAGCACGGATGGTAGCCAGGCAGGACCCGGAGGCTCCTCACCAACCCTCTTCGCTACCTTCCGAGCATTGCCATTCTAGCACTTGGGGGCAACATAGTCTATCCAGGTCTCCCAGTCATCCTCCCTTGGGGGTGGGAGGGTGCCAGAGAAGATCCTCAACCTCGGTAAGAGTCGTGACTAATGGCAGGTGCAGAAATAGGAGTCTGCATTGGTTCAGCCACCATTACGGGCACTGGAGCAGGAGAGGGTGTTGGGGAGGAACACCCCAGGTGGAAAGAATAGTTTCTTCAAGTCCTCCACAGTTTTCCCCTCCCAGCAACCATTCAGCAAATTTCTCCTCAAAGTTTCAGATAGTGGTGGGGCTGATTCCCCGGTCTTTACTGTCCTTAGTTATCACTCTCCAAGCAGTGAGGGCTCCTCTGGGGTAATGGTCTGTGGCACTTTGGAGCTATCTATGGGATCCTTAAACTCTACTAGGGCCAGGAAAGTGTGGGTGAGCAGATTAGCATGCCGACCCACCACCACAGGTTTTGTAAACCTTCCACCTTGGAAAGTACCCCTGCACAGTGTCCGATTGATACCCAGGGGATGTCCAGGATAAGCATAGCATTTTGGGGTCGATCTCCTCCCCAGTACACCACTCCACCAGCCGGTGCACAGCCACTTCTGTCGGGTACCCATTTTTTCTTAACAGTGGTTCGTAAATATGGCCACTAGAGGACACACAATCCCAGCGGTGAGCCTCCAAGATGTAACCCCTAGATGGAGCTATCCCAGGGCTACTACCCCTGCCTGATTTGCCACTAACAGGTTGAGGGGCCTGATCCAATGGCGGTGCCTCCACCCAGAGGTCAGGGTTTGCAATAGTTAAACTAACTTGGTCACAGCCCTCTGGGACACTGCAACCCCCTTCTTCCCACTAGTGGCCCACACAATATATCAGAATTACCTTCACAGTATACACTTACCCCCAGGTCTGGTTCCGCACTGGGACCTCCTGTGAAATGAGATACAGTGCAACAATCACAGTACAGTACTTTAACATAGACAAATACCTCAGGCAGTATAACTTTGCTGAAACAAGCAGCTCTGATTTATTTAGGGGATATAACAAGACAGGGGGAAATCAGGTTAATTAGCTTATCACTCTAATAATCTCATTTATGGCTCTGTGCACAGGCCTATCCCTCATCAGTTACTGTCCCTGGGTACCCAAGCCCTAGTGGCTGTCCAAACCGTGGCAGCTGGTAGGGCCCTTTCACACAGAGAAAAGGAGAATTAAACAGTCAGCAGTACAGTAATTCCATTTGGATTTAATGTGGCAATTCAACAGGAGCAACCCTGAATTAGTACTCACGACCTCCAAATAAGATAGGGTCCTTCAATGTCAGCAGGGCTCACTTGAGGTACACAAACCTCTTCACACATCCATATAAAGAGTACTATACCAGGCAGGCTGCATCTGTATCCCGATCGCAATTACTGCACAACACCGAGAACACACAGCAGATTCAGTTCCTGACAGACCGAGTGCAATTTTCAGCAATTCTTCCAGTCTTCTACAGGGTGAGCCTGGTTTACTCTTCAGAGATCCTTTGATTCTTTTCACAGGACGGATTCAGTCCTAACAAGCTGTTACACAAGCTGCAGACCGAACTCTGGGCCTTACACACGTTTTTGACTAAAACTGCACACTGAAAAAGCACAGGGCTCCTTCCTTCTTCACTGCCAAAGCTCAACTGAACTCCAACTGACGAAACCGGCACTTCCTTTGAGTTCCTCCCAGTTCTTGACTGGATTGGCTGTCACCACAATAGACTGCTGCTGTTGGTCCAAAAGGCACTGAAGTCTAAACTACATCTCCCAGAGTCACTGCCCATACAATCCTCTTGTGGCTGGCTCAGATTATGAGTCCAAGTTCTGATTCGTCCAAGGCATCATTTTAGAGCTAGCTTACCCCACACTGATTGGTCCAGTTCAGCAGTTCAAAACTAGAATGGGGAACTAGCAGACACAGTTCTGACTGCAAAGAAAGCAGGTTAGACAAACTGTAATTTCATTATTACTCTAAATAATTTCTGGCAAACAGTTACATCTTTCAGATAGGTTCCCTTTGCACTCCTAGTGACTGCAAAAATGAAGTGAATTGGCAGCAGCTCGAGTGGTACTCAGAGAAGCACACAGTCCCCCATACAAACTAATTATGTCTGCAAGCAGACAGCTCTTAAAGAGACAGTACCAGAGGCTCTAAAACACTCACTGATAAATGGCTTAAATGCCAAACACCATTCAGGCTTGGAGCATTCAAGCAAGCTCCTGGAAGTCTTTTGGGAACCCCCATTTGCAGGGGTTATATAAGAGATCGCCTGCCCACCCAGTCTGCCCATTTCCCTACCTACCTACTGGATAAGCTGCAGATCCTAATTAACAAACAGCCTACTTCTTCCTACCCCTCCACTATAATTGCCTTATGTCTGTCCCATGCATTCTTGAATTCCCCCACTGTTTTTGACCCCCGACCTCCTCAGGAAGGCCATTCAATGCGTCTTCCACCCTCTCTGTGAAAAATACTTCCTGACATTGCCCCTGTGCCTTCCCCCCTCTATCTTCAAACTGTGTCCCTTTGTTCTTGCGCATCTCTTTTTCTGAAAGATGCTACCCTCTTGGACTTTGTTGATTCCCTTGAGGTACTTGAAAGTTTCTATCATGTCCCCCCCTCCCTCCTTTCCTCGAAGGTATGCATATTAAGCTTCTTTAGTCTCTCTTTGTGTGGTTTCTGGTGCACACCCTGCACCATTTTAGTTGCCCTCCTCTGGACTGCCTCCATCCTGTCTATGTCTTTGCACAGATGGGGTCTGCAGAACTGCATGCAGTACTCCAGATGTAGTCTCACCAACTGTCTGTACAGAGGGATGACAACTTCCTGTTTTCTACTGGTGGTGCCTCTCCCTATGCATCCTAGTATCCCCCCAGCCCGCCTTACTGTCTTCTCACATTGCCTGCCTACCTACCTTTTGGTCATCTGATATGACTACCCCTAGGTTCCTTTCCATTTTTTTGTTGTTAGTACCCCCGGATTCTGTATTCTTCCCCTGGGTTTTTGGTTTTATTTATTTATTTTTTATTTATTTGAAATATCAGATTTACAACCTTTGAGCCAGATGGCTTATTTACAAAGGTACCTCATCACATGGAAGACAGAATAAAACAGACAGGGTACAGTTACAAAGCAATAGCCATCATGTATAGGTTACAGACATCGTTTACAAACATTATATACAGTTTTGGATACAGATATTTACATAAACACGGCAGAAAAACATTGTTAACACGAAAGAGCATCCGTTACAGTATAATCCATCATATTCATGGGCCAGAGGAGGATTAGACATTGATGTAAGAGGTTGCAGTCCACAATGGACTTTGTCAGAAGTTTGGGTCATAGTGGGCATGAGAGCGCAGGCTAGTTGCAGTTGCAGGAGTGGACATTGAGGAGGTGGTTGCGGAGAGCGACTTTGAAATGGGCAATCTTGGGTGTGCTAGTGATGGCGGCTTGGAGTGCATTAAACCAAACAGGGGCCTTGTAGCAGAAGGATCTCTGAGCAAGGGAGGTTTTTACCCTGGGTACTGCCAGTATGGCTTTGTCGGAGTTGCGGGTGGAGATAGAGGGGGTGGCAAGTTGGAGAGAGGCGGTGACCCCAGGAGGGGAGTGACCAAGCAGAATTTTCTTGGTCAGTAGGCAGGTCTGGTAGTGGAGTCTTTCATTGAGGTTGAGGAGATTGGCAGTGGAATAGAGGGAGCAGGTGTGGGTGAGCCCAGGGGGCACCAGTTAGGAGCCTGCAAGCCTTGTTAAGAAACATAGAAGTTGACGGCAGATAAGGACCGTAAGGCCCATCCAGTCTGCCCATTTCTTTTTCTACCTTATAAATGTGCCATCGGCCTTTGCTCTGTCAGTGGCCTATCTATTCATAGTCATTTGTATTGCTCCCTTATGCCTATCCCATGCCTGTTTGAAGCCCTGCACTGTATTCATAGCCACCACTTCTTGTTGTAAGCCATTCCATGCATCCACCACCCTTTCTGTGAAAAAGAATTTCCTCACATTCCCCCTTAATCGGCCTCCTCTAATCTCATGCTGTGTCCTCTTGTCCTGCTATTTTTCTTATATTTAAACATGTTAGACTCTTTCACCTTGTTTATGCCCTTAAGGTGTTTGAATGCCTCGATCATATCACCCTCTCTTTCCCTCCTTTGCTCAAGGGTATACATATTGAGCTCCGTTAATCTGTCCTCATGTGTCTTCTGATGCAGTCCCTGCACCATTTTGATTTGCCCTTCTCTGGACTGCCTCAATTTGGTTAATGTCCTTGTGAAGGTGTGGCCTCCAATCCTGCGCAGTACTCCAGATGGGGCCTAACCAGTGCCTTGTACAGAGGATTATTACCTCCCTCTTATGACTTGTGATACCCTACTATCACACCCTAACACCCCTAGCCTTACCTACTGCTTTAGAGGTCTGCTTGGATGATTTTAGGTCATCAGTGATGATGATGCCCAAGTCTCTTTCTTCCTTTGTGACTGCTAGCAACTCCTCCCAGCCTATAGGTGGCTTCAGGGTTTCTTCCCTATGTGCATGATTTGCACCTTTGCATTAAATCCCAGTTGCCACTCTTCTGACCATTCTGCTAGTTTATCCAGATCTCTTCTCATTCTGCCCACCTCATCTGGATCATCTACTCTGTTGCAGATCTTGGTGTCATCTGCAAACAGACAAGCCTTATCCTCTAGTCCATCTGCAAGGTCACTAATGAAGATGTTGAAGAGGACTGGCCCCAGGACTGATCCCTGAGGTACCCCACTTGTGACTTACATCTCTTCTGACTGTATATCATTTACCACCACTCTCTGTTTTCTGCCCGTCAACCAGTTTGCCACCCAGTTGACCAACTTCTGACCCACCCCGAGCCTACCCAGCTTATTTATCAATCTTCTATGTGGAACAGTGTCAAAAGCTTTGCTGAAGTCAAGGTAGGCGACATCAACTGCTCCCCATGGTCCACCACTCTGGTTACCCAGTCAAAGAAATCTATGAGATTAGTTTGACAGGACCTTCCTTTGTAAACCCATGCTGTCTTGGATCCTGTGCCCTATGGATTCCAGGTGTTGCACTATCCTTTCCTTAAGGAGTGCCTCCATAATCTTGCCTACTACTGAGGTAAGACTGACCGGTCTGTAGTTCCCGCGCCTCCCTGCTACCACTCTGTGGAGCGGGATCACATGAGCCCTTCTCCAGTCTTCTGTGACCTCTCCTGTGCTCAGAGACTCACTAAACAGTTCTGCTAATGGCTCTGCTAGATCCACTTTTAGCTCCTTAAGTACCCTGGGATGTATCAGGTCCCATTGCCTTATCCACCCTGAGCTTAGCAAGCTCTTGTAGGACCCTTTCTTTTGTGAAGGGAGTAGTGCTCACCTCCCTCTCCCCTGTGTCCATGGTGCTGAGCTGTGGGCCCTGCCCTACCTTCTCTTCAGTGAACACTGAGCAAAGTATCTATTTAGGATAGATGCCTTTACAGGGTCCTCCTCCTCACATGCTCCATTTTCTCCATTAAGCTTAGCAATACTCCTCTGGACTTTCTCCTTTCACTAATGTATCTATAGAAAGTCTGTCACCTTCTTTACTGTTCGTGCTAGTGTTTCCTCAGTTTGGGACTTTGCCTGCCTTACTGCCTTACCTGCTTCCCTTAGGCAGTTTGGTATGCCTCCTATCTTCATCCCGCTGTGTTCCTTACATTTCCTGAAGGCCAGCCTTTGGCTCTGACCTTTTCTGCTACTGTATTTGAGAACCAAAGTGGTTTCCTTCTTCTTTGCACTTCCTTTTCTGTCTAACACAATGGGATGTTGCTTCAAGTATTACATCCTTAATGCTTGCCCACTTTGCCTGTACCCCTCACCTGTGTTTCTTTTGCCAGGGCTAGCTTAACTCTGTTGGCCATCTTATCAAAGTCAGCTCCTCTGAAGTCCTATATTTTGCCTTGGAATGGGATGATTTAGATGTAGTAGCCAAATTGAACCATACCATGTGATGGTCACTGGCCCCGGTGACCTTCTACCTGGAGATCTGTGATCCCTTCTTTGTTAGTCAGTACTAGATCTAGGATAGCCCTGTCTCTTGTGGGTTGCTGTACCAGTTGTTTGAGGCCTCCCTGCAGGGAATCCACTATGAGTCTAGTTCTGGCAGATGTTCCTGCTGGTATTGACCAGTCTGTATCCGTCATGTTGAAGTCTCCCATTATCAGAACCTCCCCTTTAGCTGCCATGTTTTGTATATCTTCTAACAGTAATGTGTCTATGTCCTCCCTCTGGTCTGGGGGCCTGTTGAGGGAGATCTGAATTTTCTGGAGTGCAGAATTATCTGCTGCCCCATACACAGGGAGCCCACAGTCCACTAGGGACAGTATTGAGGAAGTAATGGCAAGCCTAAGGGCATCAGGAGGGAGGCAGTCCCTGTGCCAGTAAAGGAGTCCAATCCGGGGTGGGTCAGAAGTTGATCAACTGGGTGGCAAACTGGTTGACGGGCAGAAAACAGAGAGTAGTGGTAAATGGTATACAGTCAGAAGAGATGCAGGTCACAAGTGGGTACCTCAGGATCAGTCCTGGGGCCAGTCCTCTTCAACATTTTCATTAGTGACCTTGCAGATGGACTAGAGGGTAAGGCTTGTCTGTTTGCAGATGACACCAAGATCTGCAACAGAGTAGATGATCCAGATGGGGTGGGCAGAATGAGAAGAGATCTGATAAACTAGCAGAATGGTCAGAAGAGTGGCAACTGGGATTTAATGCAAAGAAGTGCAAAATCATGCACATAGGGAAGAGAACCTGAAGCCACCTATAGGCTGGAGGGGTGCTAGCAGTCACAAAGGAAGAAAGAGACTTGGCATCATCATCACTGATGACCTGAAATCATCCAAGCAGACCTCTAAAGCAGTAGGTAAGGCTAGGGGGGTGTTAGGGTGTATTAGTAGGGGTATCACAAGTCGTAAGAAGGAGGTAATAATCCCTCTGTACAAGACACTGGTTAGGCCCCATCTGGAGTACTGCGTGCAGTATTGGAGGCCACACCTTCACAAGGACATTAACCAAATTGAGGCAGTCCAGAGAAGGGCAACCAAAATGGTGCAGGGACTGCATCAGAAGACATATGAGGACAGATTAACGGAGCTCAATATGTATACCCTTGAGCAAAGGAGGGAGAGAGGTGATATGATCGAGGCATTCAAACACCTTAAGGGCATAAACAAGGTGAAAGAGTCTAACATGTTTAAATATAAGAAAAAGAAGGGACAAGAGGACACAGCATGAGATTAGAGGGAGGCCGATTAAGGGGAATGTGAGGAAATTCTTTTCACAGAAAGGGTGGTGGATGCATGGAATGGCTTACCACAAGAAGTGGTGGCTATGAATACAGTGCAGGGCTTCAAACAGGCATGGGATAGGCATAAGGGGGCAATACAAATGACTATGAATAAATAGGCCACTGACGGAGCAATGGCTAATGGCACATTTATAAGGTAGAAAAAGAAATGGGCAGACTGGATGGGCCTTGCGGTCCTTATCTGCCGTCAACTTCTATGTTTCTATGTTTCAATCCGAGTGTTAGTGGCAGCCGCTAGGGTGTTTATGTGGTCATGGAAGGTAAGGGCAGAGTCGAGGGTAAGCCCAAGATATTTGTAGATGGATACCTGTTCAAGGGGGTGCTGGGTAGGATAAGGAGAGGTGCACTTTTCACTTTGTTTTGATGGTGGGAGAAAATCATCAATTTCGTCTTTTTTAGGTTTATGACCAGTCTACAGTCCTTGACCATGTTTCGGCCTGGAAGAAGGCATGTTGGAGGGAGTCCTGGAGGGGAGTAGGTTTATGATGTGAGTACTACATCATCTGCTTACAGTAGGATTTTTTCAGAGCAGGCCTTTGGCAAGGAGTTTAGGTAGAGGGTGAAAAGAAGTGGGCCCAGGATGGAGCCCTGGGGCACCCCAGAGAGAACAGGTAGTGTTTTGGACAGGGTCCCATTTATTTTGACGCATTGAGACTGGGTGGAGAGGTAACTGGCACACCATGCCAGGGGGCCCATGGAGAAACCAAGTTGGCAGAGGGACTCAAAAAGGGGAGGATGGCAGTCTATGTCAAAGGCCTTGGAAAGGTCTATGAACACAGCTCCAGCAATGTTACTAGAGTCTAGGGAGGAGTGTAGGAAGTTGGTGAATTCTAGGAGGGCTGTGGTAGTGCTATGGCCTGAATGGATGTCATGCTGCTCTGGGCATAATATGTCATACTTGGCTAGATATTCAGTGAGCTGTGTGGCAACCACTTTTTCTAAAGCTTTAGAGGAGGGGAGAATGGAGATGGGTCGATAGTTACTGGGGAGGATTGCTCACCACTTTTATGAATGGGGTAATGATGGCTGTCTTCAGGCACTGGGGTGCGGCAGAGGATTTGTTGAGTAGGTCTGTTAGAGGGACTAGGACCTCATCGAGGACTAGTTGAAGGAGCCTAGCATCTAGGGGGTCATTGCTAGGGTTATTGCTGTTTAGCACTTTTTGCAGGTATGGACGGGCTTCATGGGTAGATATTTTGTGCAGGAGGAAACGAGGGCACTGCAGGGTTGAGGGTTGGGATTCGGGCACAGGGTCAAAGAAACAACTGGGAAGAACAGTGCTGAGATCCGTGAAGGTGGTGTTTAGACAGTTTGCTATGGTAAGTGGGTCAGTGGAAATGGTGCCATCTATGGAGAGCTGGGAGGGAGGTGGGGAACGTGATTTCCTATTAAGTTCTTTGATATTACTCCAGAAGGTCCATGCAGACCCCCATGTGGTGGTGAGAGTAGACTGATAGTGGTCTGCTTTGGCCTTGTGGATGGCTTGAGTGCATCCATTGCATGCGGCATTATAGGATTGTCTATCAGCCAACCTGCCAGACTCCGTAGCTTTGTACCAGAGATTGTCCCTTTCCCTCAGCTTTTGGAGTAGGGAGGGGGTGATCCATGGTGCATTTTATCTTTTGGTGCGGTGTTTGGTGAATGGAGCATAGAGATCACAGGCCTTGGTGAAGGCCTGCATGAACAGATCGAGCGCAATATCAGTCCTGGGGACTATACTAATGAGGGACCAGTCCATTTGGGCGAGAAGTTAAGTTTTTTAACCCCCCTCGGGTGGAGACGCCTTCAGAAGGTGGTTTGGGCTATGGGTTTGGGGGTGGAGGAGGTCCATAGGAATAGGATGGGGAGTGATTGCTTAGGGAGTTGGGAAGAACTTTTATATCCTGGATTTTGTGGGGGTGGTTAGAGATAATTATAACCAGAAGGTGTTGGTACCAGTAGAAGGATGAAGTCAAGTAGGTTGGGTGACTAATTGGATCATGTCGAGGGCAGAGAAGGAGTCCTTCATTGGTGCGGCCGAACAGCCAAGCCAGTTGACATTTAGGTCCCCTACTAGTGTCTGTTCAGCTTTGTGTGGGAGGGTAGAGAGGTAATCAGTGAGGGATGTGATGGCTGGCTTTTGTCTCCCAGGTACATTACTGTACACTTCTTTGCACTGAATCTAATCTGCCATACTTTTAACCATTCCTCCAACCTTGCCAAGTCCCTTCTCATCCTTTCCACCCCCACCTTGTGTATCAACCCTGTTGCAGATCTTTGTGACATCTGCAAAGAGGCATACTTTTCCTTCCAGTCCCTCTGCAATGTCACTTATAAAGACATTAAAGATGACTGACCCCAATACTGAACCCTGCGGTGCCCTGCTAGTAACCCCCTTTCTTCAGAGTGGACTCTGTTTACTGTTACCCTCTGTGTCCTGTTTTCCAGCTAATTTTTAACCCAGGCTACCACCCTGGGACCCACTCCCATGCTGGCTAGCTTGTTTATTAATCTTTTGTGTGTGACTGTGTCATATGCTTTGCTAAAGTCTAGGTAGGCCATGTCCACAGCCCCTCCCTGGTCTACTACTTTGGTCACCCAGTCAAAGAAATCTATCAGATTCATCTGACATCTGCCATTTAGTTATGTTCTCATGCATAACTTAAATACCTTGTGAAGGGGCCCCCCCAATCTGTCTTCCACATTTCCTATGCTGTCTACCCCTACCAACTTGTTCTGGACCAGCTGCTTTAACTTGTTGAAGTCCACCCTTCTGAAATCAAGGACCTCAGCCCTCGATTGGAGTTTTCTGTGTAGATCTGAGGGCACCCCAAAGCAGTAAGTGCATATCAGAATATATACCTGGCATGGAAGGGAAAATGGGAGGGCAATTAACTATGTTAAAATAATTTCCTATTACCTTTAACTGCCTGTATACTGTTACTGTATGTGTTTTTTGCACCATACCTTCATGTATATGTTGTAAATTTTGTTCACCCCCCCCCTTGTCCCCTTAGGTCACACCTGGAAGCAATCCTTGGCTCAGTGTGCCTTTCTCAGTTACCAGTTTTCAATAAATAAATATTATTTGCTTAGTATAACTATTTTTTTAAGAGTAATTTGCAGCTTTGCTACGAAGAGTAGTCTAATAGCTACAAGCTGCATGAGACCTAGCACCAGTTCCCTCAAAAATATGGACTGGGGTACAATTGCCGACAGTTATTAATGTCTTACACCATACTCTTCATTTTATTTGTTTCTTTTCCTTAGTATAACGTCTTATTTTGTTATATTTTTGTCTTTAATACTTCAGCTTGTCAATACATCATTATTGGAAATAGTGGGGATGAGTGGGGGTGTTGGGGAGGTGATTTAAGAGAATCTCAAACATCATCATATTTCTCTTATATTACTATATTAAGTAAAGTATGAAAGAGAAATCAGTAGTCTTTTTTATTTTAATCTTTATTATATTTTCAGCACAATACAAGCTGAAACAGTAACATTCTCGAACAAGAATGAAGCAAAAAATTCATATTACACACATTGAGAATTTCACAAGAGCATCTCCCCTCAACAATTCAGCTCTCACCTAGATATACCCAGACCATAGTACCAAACATGAGAGAATGCCCACCCTGAAGGAGCTAGGGAGATGGTTGTGAAAGTCCTTCATATACCAATTCTAAATGTTAAAGGGACAGTGTCAATCTGTTTTTCATCATATTAATTCTAGTTAAAAACCTACATTTTATGATTGCTTATCTTCTCTAACATTAATTGATGTTGCTGTTTCTTTTATCTGTCTCCTTGTTTGGTAGAACTGAAATGCATGCAAATGTATATTTATAAACAACCTTGTTTTGTTTAGAATCCTGTGCCTGTTCTTACTGCATACTTCCTGAGCATTACAGACACACCCAAACAGAGCAGTCACTCATGAGGCAGTAGCCTCCTAAACTACCACTGCATCATGAGGGGCTAGCCTGTATTGCAGGTGTTCCCAAGTCCAGGAAAGATGCAGTTGGAGCTGATCAAGGAATGTAAACAAACCTGTGTTTGCGTGGTAACACCAGTATGTTGGGCAGTCTGTTTTTCACTTTTTTAAAGGAAAAGAAAAGAGTCAGAATCAAACTACCAGCTACATCAGCAATTTTTCAGAATGTTGGGAATCATAAAATTTTTTTTTAAACTAGGGACACTTTGACACCTAAGGGGTTGACAGTGTCCCTTTAAAGTAATGAAATATGACATTACATATAGCACTAGGAGATCTACTCTGCACTCCTTATATAAAAACTAGCAGGGTCATCAGAAAAAACAGGTTATATAACACTTTATCTATTATTACATAAACAATATCATGGATCACTTGAACACTGAAAATAAAGGCAAACAGTAAAAGGAAGCTCACTCAAATCAGAAGATATTGAGTCCCGCTCCCAAGATATACAGACATAAATGCCCCCTGCTAAATTGTGATGCATTAATAAATTTAAACTAGCCAGCATTAAGAGCAAAAGTCTATTTTAAAGAGTCTCCAATGCTCTGAAATAACCCTCTCTTAGACCAAGGCCATGGTCTCTTCCAATGCTAAACCAAGGATAACATAACTTCTTCAAGAAGCACAAGACTGTTCATTGTCAGAGGCCTGAGTGTCACGAGGTGGAAGGCTGTCTGAAATCTGCCAACTGCCTCGGTGTCCATAAAGAGATAGGGCTTATCCTGACAAGTGAATTGGAGATAAGCTGGAAAAAATAGATGAGTGGAGATGCCATGTTCTTCCAAGCGCTGCCGCAGCTCAAGTAACACTTTCCTTCTCACCTGCATTTGTGCAGCCATATCCGGGAAAATTGAAATCTGCAATCCCTGATATTGCAGGCCCCGCTTATCTCTGGCAGCAGCCAAGATCAATAAGCGCTCCTCTGCCAATTCCAGGGTGATGAGCACGGTCAAAATCTGCACCGTATCCTCCAATATCTTCCTGCAGTTAGGTAAGTGGAATACCCGTTTAACATGGACTGAGTCTGCCAATAGTCCTAGAGAGTCCATTAACAATCCATATACTGTAGGCTGGAGATCTTGTGCCAAGATAGTAGCAGGAAGCCCAGCTACTTGGAGATTAGCTGCACAGAGTTGATTTTCAAGGGTTTCTACCTTGTTTGACAGATATTTTGAGTCTCGTGCTTGAGCTGCAGCAAAATGCTCCTGAAGGTCAATAAACTCCACAACCACCTTAGAGTCCTCTTCTTTCGCTTGCTTCAGTTTTGTTACCCTCTGATCCATCGCCAAAAGGGAAGTATTTGTCTGAGTAACTTTATCCTCAATTTTTTGTAAAATGGTAAAAATCCTTTCTATAGTAGGGTCCTTCGGGGACATAGGCTGCGCTGCTGCCACTGGGCCTGTTCTAGGAAGCATATACTCCTCCACCGATTTAGCATGGGAAGCTAGATTTTTCTCTGCTCTTTTCAGTCCCATTATGGCCAAGAATATTATCTGGATGCTCCACTATAAATTCAGTCAGAAAGAGGGGGAAGTGGCAAAATAAATATTATAAATCAGAGCCAAAATACAGAGCACTGCTAAAACAGGTCTGCTGAGGCTGCTGGCTAGCTCTGCCCCTCCGGAATCAGTAGTTTTAAATTTAGGGTTGTGGAATGTCAGTGGCATAAATTCTTAGGTAAAAAGAAATAAAGTACAGTATTAGCCACTGCAAAACAATGAAACTGGATATTCGTATGTTGTAAGAGATGCATTTACTAGCAGAGGAATCGGGTAAACTAAAAATGAGATGGGAAGGTCAACATTTTTATTCGACTGAAACAAAAAGAGGGGAATATCCATGCTAATTAGAAAAGGAGAAGATTTTACCCCTGTTGAAACTTTTAGAGATGACGATGCTTAGGTTATATTAGTAAAGGGCATCTGTTATGGGGAACAAATAATTTTTGGCTCAATATATTCATCTTTCCTACTGCAGGAGGATTTTTGTAGTAAATTAACACAGACCCTAATGCAGGTAAGTTGCTGCAGAATTTATTTAGCAGGAGAAACTCCTTAAATAACCCACTAATGGATAAAATCACAACTTCTACAGTAGAGGATAAAAGAGTATATGTGATAGTCAATAATTTTCTTAAGCACCTGTACATGCAATAGGTCTCTTCTTATTCAAAACCACTCTCCATGTTTACAAGAATGAATTATTTTTATGTGAGTAAAACATTAGTGGTGGATGTTTTGCAGTTTTGAATGTATTGGATTATCAGATCACACATTATTAAAGATTCGAATGATCCTAGGCAAAGCAAGAAAATATACACAGGGTTGGTGATTTGACAACCATTTCTTACAATCTGAGGAGTTTATAAACATGATAAAAACACAAATGGAATTTTTTTGGACTGCAAGTTATTCTTTTGAAGACCATCGTTTCCAGAATCTGGGATTTATTTAAAGGTAAACTGCAAGCTCATAAAATTAGTTATTAAATTAGGCTTGTTAAAAAGAGAAACTACAGTTAGAGGAAATTGATAGGGAGCTGATGCATTTACAGCAACAAATGTATGTGGGCGATCTTACAGGGAAAAATAGAAGACAGGAACTATTACTAACAAAAAATGCTTGTTTACTTAAGCAAGTTGAAATCAGTGCTTTGAAGGTAAAGCACACCTTTTAACATAATACAGATAAGACTGGGAAACCTTCAGCTTTTACATTGAAAAACTAACAATGAGCTGTCCCAGTGGCATGGATGCCTGAGGCTCTTAATGTCATACCTCCTGCCACGCTGGTGGCCTGGGTTTGTGAGCAAGCTAAGTTTGCCGGTGGCATCAGGGTGGGAAAGGATTGAGAATCTGGAGGACTGCTCTCCTCTCCTCTCTTGGGGAGGGGGTCCAGCTGTGCTGCTTCTAAGATTTCTACCATATGCTGGCATGGGAGCAGCACAGCTGGCACAGCTCAGCAGGGGGATGTCTGGTGGCAGACGCATGGTGCATGCATGCCTCTACATGCATGCATACCTGTGTCATGGCACCCCACTGGGCTGGGGGAAACTAAGAATATGGAAAAAGCCTGGCAGACGGAATATAATGCCCAACCCACTGCCCAGCTATACTGTCGCCTGGGATGCATCCTGTCTGGATTGTTCTCCAGGGTGGGGAACTTCCTGCTGAAACACACTAGCAGGTACACTCATGGTATGTAGTGTAGCTGCTGCATTAAGAGGCAAATCAATGGCCCCAACGCTCCGAGGGATCTAGCCTCTTCTTGTTTTACTTTGTGTTGCTGGGGAACTTCCTGGCCCTACCATGGAGGGGGTGGAGGACTTGGAGGTAAATCCAGCATGTGGGTAAGAGTGGCTGGCCGCCAACACCAGGGCCATTAGAAACAGCTTAATTAAAAAAAAAAAACTATGAAAAACAATTCTGTATTTAACAGATAGTTTGAGAAACATATTTTCAATAGATATAAATATGGCCACAAAAGTTTCAGATTAGTAATCAAAACTTTATTCAGGAGTGAATAAATAAGAGCATGTTGAGCCTGACAGTATGCAGGCCTTGTGACAGGGAGCTCCTGCCATTCTTGAGGAGCAACCTTTACTTAAATCTGTTGCAACAGTTCTCCTTTTTCTTAGCCTAATCTATTCTTTACAATTTCTAGTCCATAAGGTTAGCCACCTATGGGCACTCCCTTCCCTTTCTTGACTGTGCTGTAGTGTCCTCTTTAATTTTCCTTTTCCCTCTCAGGTCCTTGAACAGGGAGGTTATTGTTGTGACCTCCAAGCTGGTATAAAACAACAGGCTGTGTTTCCTCATTGTTGGATTTAGTATGCAATGGCACTATGTCATAAAATACTTTAATGTATATACCTTATGTGTATAAAACCTGTAAATGTTGACAATACCATGGCACTAGGTGTTTTTGATAAAGGTAAAACGTTACTAGGGGACTGTATGATAAAACTTAAGTTAGCTGTGTTATTTAAAATGCATGTAAATTGCTGAAAACTGAAGAAGTCTGAAATGTCATGGTGATTTGCATATATCCCATGATGCACCACATTATGGAAGTATGTGTGATGTTGCATTTCTTTGAAGCTCGGCTTATTGTCAGTGCCTTTTTGGGTAACCCTTGTTTCAGTGCTTCTGCACTGAGGTTCTTTGTCTTTAGCTTTTTTTTTTTTTGAGCCCCCACCACCCAAGCAAACAAGGCCAGCATAGGGGAGGCTAAATCTCAACAGATACGTTAGATCAGAGATCAGTGAGTCAGTAGGTGCTGGCTAAGTGTAGAGGAAAGACTTGCATAATCTGTTGTTACAAACTGATGTACTGAAGAAGGGATATGCCATTGCTGAAGGTTATCTGCTGCATTTTGAATAAACACCACACAGAGATTGTGTGTTGAACTAGAAGTTCGGTATCCGGTCAATCTGTTATCCCGAAACCCCTCCACAGGCCTATTTAAATAATACCACTTTTCCACTGATACGTTTTGAGGATCCCCAGTTTCAACTGGATGAAATTAAGGGTGTTGTTAGATTGTCAATGAACTCAGAGACCCCTGGACCTGATGGTCTCACTTCAGAATTCTTGTTGACTTTCATTGTTGAGACTGCACCTTGGCTGTTACGAATGATTCATGAAGTAGTAGATAAGAAAGCTATACCCAAGTTACAGTATTAATAGAAGCTGATGTCATTCTTGTCACAAAAGAAAATAAAAGATTTAACAAAAACTGCTAACTATAGACCAGTTGCCCTTATAAGTGATGATTATAAAATAATTGTGAAGGTATCAATCCACTCATTATTAAAATATGATGCTACACAAGATCAAAATGGGTTCGTAAAAGAAAGAACCTTATTTCAAGCAGTTGAGAAGGTGTAGTTTTTTAACTTTGTCAAGAAACACTTTGCAAATTAACTTAAAAAAAAGGAACCCACTGTATGATCCATGTCACTGTATAAAATGCTTGATTATTGTCTCCCTGCTGTTCCTGTGTATTCTATATGATTATGGCAATAAAGAAGTTAAAAAAAAAACTTTGCCAAGCGATCTATTGAAAATATGATTTTTCTGACCTTAGATGCAGCTAAGGATTTTGATCTTCTTAAATGGCCTGTCCTGTTCTAAGGATTAGGGAAAATGGGGTATATCTTTAAAATGGCTATTAATGGTCAGACAACTATACTCTAATCCCCTGGCCATCTTTAAAATATTTTTTTTTTTCTTTGACTGGGTGACTAAGGAGGTAGACAAGGGCCACACTGTGGATCTGCTGTACTTTGACTTCAGCAAGGCTTTTGATTTGGTACCACACACAAGGTTGCTCAAAAAGATGGAAGGCCTGGGTGCAGCTAAAACCATTGTGAACTGGGTGGGTAGTTGGCTAGAAGGGGGGCAGCAAAGGGTAGTGGTCAGCAGGGGTTAAATCAGAGGAAAGAGAGGTTATGAGTGGAGTTCCACAGGGATCTGTCCTGGGTCCATTCCTGTTCAACATGTTCATTAGTGACATTGGTGAGGGAGTCCAGGGCAGGCTGTGTTTTTTCACAGATGATACAAAACTATGTGGAAGGGTGGATAGTGATGAAGGAGTAAGGGATATGCAAAAACTAGAAGGGTGGTCAAAAGTCTGGCAGTTAAATTTCAATGCCAAAAAATACAAGGTAATGCACCTAGGGAAATGGAACCCCAAGATGGTGTACTGGATGGGTGGGGTGAGACTCAGCACTACAAAAGAGGAATGGGATGTACGAGTTATCATTAGCAACCCCCTTAAGCAAATGAGCCAGTGCAACAAGGCCTATAGCAAGGTTAACAGGATGCTGGGGTTGTATTGGGAAGGGTACTGATCGCAGAAGAAAAGGGGCAGTACTTCCCATATACAGTTCTATGGTGAGGCCACACCTGGAGTACTGCATCCAGTTCTGGAGCTCTCACCTCAGAAAGGACAGGGATACGCTGAAAATAGTGCTGTGCAGAGTAACAAAAATGACTCAGGGCCAGCAGGGCAGATCCTATGAGTAGTGCCTCAAGGCATTAAATATGTACTCACCGGAAACCAGAAGGGAGAGAGGAGATATGATAGAGACTGTCAAAATCCTTAAACGAATTAACAAGATAAACTGTAGGGAATTATTTACCTTCAATACTAACTTGAGGTCCCGTAGTCATGAGTGGAAATTAACAGGAGAGAGGTTCAGGAGGGACATGAGGAAGTGCTTCTTTAAGAAAAGGGAGATGGAACTTTGGAACAGTCTGTTGGATGAGGTGGTGGGTGCAAACACAGTCAGGGGATTCAAGCAGGCATAGGATAGGATAGAAAGAAGGGAATAGTGGTCACTTGGGAAGACAAGACCAGGAAGGAGAATGGAGATAGGATAGGGAGGGTTAGTACCCTGTAGGAACAAATAGGTTTTAGGGAAGGTTCCATGGATTATAGGGAATATATTTATTTATTTAGCTTTTGTTAACCAGGTAAGTACACTAGACAAGACAATTTGCCTATTTTCAGGTATGACCCGGGAGAGTACAGGAAATTACATACTTACACACTTGGGACAACATGGTACATAATTAGGAACAGATTACACGTCATGAGACTACAAGGTAAGATTACACGTCATGAGACTACAAGGTAAGATTACACGTCATGAGACTACAAGGTACAGTTAGCCAAAGACGAAACTCACATGTCACCTGCAAACCTCATAATGTAGATGGATACACAATGTACAAGGCATATGAGGCACATATAGTTAGAATTGTTGCAGTAGGGTAAGCGGTGTATCAGTTATGGAGCAGTAAAAAAATACTACATCTTAAGGGCCAACTGTTATGTATGGGTGCAAGTGCTAACATATGTTACGGGGGTTTTTGGCACCTGCAGGCCGATGCAATTTTAAGATGGCTCCATAGGGAAGAGCACAGGCTGCCCTGCGAGGGGGCAACACGGACCTGGGTTGGGAATGTGTTCCAAAGTTTGGGGGCGCATGCTGCGAAGTCTCTTTCACTCATTTAAGTCCTAGTCACAGGTACCTTGAGTGTGGCAGACCCCTGAGACCTAAGGTGATATGACGAGGGGGCAGTTTGGGCCAGCAAACATGCCACCTCTGGAGGGGCACCTGTGTTGAGGACCTTTCCAGTGAAGCAGCCAAGGACAAAGTCAATGTGCTTTGTGGGCGAGAGCCAGTTTAATTATTGTAGAGCTCACAGTGATGAGTGAGCCGGGGGGACGATAGGGCGAAGCAGCAGACACTGTAATAAGCCGTCGACCACCTGGAGAGATGGGCCTTAGTGGTGCTAGCAAACAGCAGGAGCCCATAACACGAGGGGAGAAGCATCCCTCTTGCAAGGGCAACACGCGCGGCTGGTGTGAGGTTGTTTTTTGCCCTGTAGGCCAGACCCAGTTTACAGTTGACTGTTTTACATATCCTCTGGATATGAAGGCCAAGGTCAAGCTGTGGGTCCAGTGTTACTCCCAGGTATTTGAAATTGTCCGTGCTTGAGATCGGGACATCTCCCTTACTGGATACACAGAATGGCACAAGGGAGGCCTTAATCTTAGCCCGGGACCCAAAGAGCATGGCCTGGGTTTTTTTTAGGTTAAGAACTAGCTTGTGGTTCAGGATCCATGTCTGAATGTTTTTTAGGTCTTCACTCAGGTGGTGATTGATGACCCCCACCTCAGGGGAGTGAGACAGGATAACCAGATCATCTACATAGAGAATTGGTTTACAATGGGCAGCGGTTTCGGGGAGATTATTAATAAAAATGGAGAAGAGCATTGGTCCAAGGACGGAGCCTTGGGGGAACCCCATTGTTACTGGGATGGGATCCAAGAGCTCTTTGCCAAATTTAACCCGCTGCATTCTACCATGTAGGTAGTTGGCGAACCAGCTGAGAGCAGTAGTGGAAAGACCAATTGCTCTAAGCTGAGTTGATAGCATGACATGGTCGACCAGGTCAAAAGACTTTGAGAGGTCAATGAAGAGAGCCCCCGGGAGTTTACCCTGATCCATGGCCTCCCTAATCCATGATGAAACAGTAACTAGGGCTGATGAGGTACCATGCCCCTTCCTGAATCCATGCTGTACAGGAGTCATTATGTCGTGCGCCTGTAAGTACTCTGAGAGTTGTCCTGCCACAACTTTCTCCAGAAGTTTGCTAGCCCGAGACAGGATGGATATGGGACGATAGTTCTCTATCAGTTTAGGGTTCCCTGTTTAAGGATTGGGACTACCCTGGCAACCTTCCATATGTCTGGGATAACTCCAGTTGCCAGGACAGATTAATGTGCCACCAGAGGTGCCAGCCAGGGGGCACCAAGACTGAGGAGCTTTGGTTCTAAGCCATCTTGGCCAGCACTTGAGTAGGGGGAGAGTCCAGCTAGCAGTTTCTGCACCTCTTGAACCACCACTGCCCTGAACAGAAAGGGTGGGCGGAGTGAAGATGGTGCTATGGGCTGATTGCCACTGACACCATCATCATTTGGGAACGACGAGGTGATCCGAAAAATAATGGTTGAAGGAGTTGGCGATGGTTTCCGGGTTGTTACAGCTGGAACCATCAATTATCATATCAGTGGACTCAGTGCTCTGTGTACCACTCATAACGTGTTTAATATTCCTCCAGAACCTTCTAGGATCCCTAGCCGAGTTCAGTAAAGCAGATTTGCAAAATTCACTCTTGGCAATCATTATGTTCTTTTTGCACTCATTTCTGAGTTTCCTGTATCTAAGAAAGATAGCTTGGTCAGCTGTGGCCTTAAACTTGGCCCAGCACTTATCTCTAGTGTTGAGGAGGGCCAGGAGACTACCATGAAGCCATTTAGTAGCCATTCCCCTCACCCTCTGTCTGATGGGGGGGGCATGTTTCTCCTGCAGGGCCCTTAATGAGATAAGAAAGTGACTGACAGCGGATGTGGAGTCCTTAGCATTCCATACTGCTGCCCAATCTGTGTACTTGATATCATTATGAAAGGAGGACAGATCAAACTTGGAGTAGTCTCTGATCTGGTTAATTTTATGGGGAATTTTTAGAAGTGGTATCCTCCAGACACAGTACACTGGGGATTGATCAGAGATAGAATCCGGTAGGATACCCGACGAGCTGATCCTATCAGGTCTATTTGTCATGATCCAGTCCAGGATGGAGCCCTTACCACCATTAGTAGGGCATCTGGTAGGATCCTTGACAAGCTGTGTCAGAGAGAGACTGGCAAGTGACGGTTCAAAGGCTTTAGTGTTGCCACCCAGCCAATTGAGGTTGAGGTCACCCAGAATGATTAGCTCATTCTGCCGTGTTACTGCACCAACTGTGCCAAGGAGGCCAGTCAGTCCCTCTACGCCGCCTTTTGGAGGATTGTAGGTATATACAATGTGAATCTTTTTTGTCATCCCTAGCAACAGTACCGTATGCAGAGCCTCACAGGGGGACTGCATGGTCTGTTGATCAGGGAGGGCAGACAGGTTGAGATGGTTCCTGTAGTAGACCAGGATAGCACCACCTCTCTTGCTTCCCGGACGATCACGGTGGATGAGGTCGTAACCAGGGAAGGCACATACAGAGCTGGGGGTGGAAGGCTTCAGCCAGGTTTCTGTAATTCCAAGAATGTCTGGACTATGACGAGTTACCCAGACATGAAGTTCCATAAGGTCTGGAAGCAGGCTTCTGATATTAAGATGGGCTACCTTCAGCCCTTTTACCACTGACCAGCCCGCCAGGGTAGGTGTGAACTGGAGTGATGGTTCTGGGTTTAGTTCAATGTCCCCTGCTAGCACAAGTGTCACCAGCAGGAGCCAGAGTAGATGCCTTAATGGGGGAGATCTCTCCTTGTTCTGTGACCTATGGTCATAACACCTGACCTTTCGAGAGGGTCTGAAGGTACCTCAGTTTAAGACCACCGAGGACCACGGTCAGGGGAGAGCCCTCTGCTAGACTGTTAGAGAAGGTAAAATCAGACTCCACCGGTTGGACACATGTACACCAGGGGGCTATTTTTAGGGGGTCAACCACCCCTGAGATCCAGGACACAGTAAGGCTCACAGTGGCTATAGTGGCTAACATGCCCAGGAGTAGCTGGCACAGGACCAGCTTTGATGGGAGCTCAGTGAGTTCCATGCTTGCTCCGGTACAGATGTCCCACTGGGACGGTACCAGGATTACCACCTTGGGTCACCAATGGACACCAGACAGTGCCACAGGAGCTAGTCACCTGACAAGTGACACCAGACAGTGCCAAGGGTGTTAGTTAGCAAAAATAAAATAAAACGTCTTTCAGAGATATAAAAAGGAACAGCTGTCTTTTTGAAAAAATAAACAGGATTTTCAAAGGGTGCCGAAGGTGTTAGTCACCTGGCAAGTGATGGGAAAATGGGTTAACTGTACCTTACTGAACCACTTATCTCAAGTGCCTCAAGTGTACTTTTTGTGAGAATGACAGTTAGCCGACTAATAGGGCCATAGAGCTAATATTAGTCCTATGGGAGATGTCAGTCATAAATTTGGGTAGGTGCTAACAGAAACAAATGGGCACAGTACCACCTGTATGACACGTGTCCAATTTGCCCCCAGGGTCCAGAGATTTACCCTATAATTAGGATTATCATGCAGGTTGGCAGTCTAGATTTACCCTACAATTAGGATTACCATGCAGTTTGGCAGTCTAGAATGCAACTAGATTTAAGGCATATAGCAATGGGGTAGTGCTGGCAGTAATTACTTTCACAGGCATGAGTTAGGCATAAACAGAGTATAATGTTATACTTTTGCACAGCAGACAGTCTGTAATGAAAAATGTAGCAGCTTACAAATAGCGCAATAGCTTGGGGGTCCTTAGACAGCTGCCCGCTACCACTCTACTCAGTCTGATTGGCCAATGTGACACTGAGGGCGTGGCTACTGTGTATTTAATGGGAGGAGGGAACAAGGTGGGCGGGTGGGCTGAAAATCAAGTCCTCTTAGCAGTTTGTTTTTTCAGCTCCTAGTCCCTCTTCAACCCCTTCTGTCCCAACGGTTGCTTCTTTTGGTTTTCGGTCTGCAGGGGAGGTCCGCCCGGTTTCCCGGTGTCTCAACCCCGTGGCGTGCAGCTTTGTGGGGGCAGGGGGCAAGAGCCGCCCACTCCCTTCACAGAAATCAGGATTTAGTAAATTTCAGCAGCAGACAACGCTGCTTTAAACTCGGGGATCAGCGTCAGCAGCAGCTTCAGGGGCCAATCGGTGTTTCTGCCTTTCAGCTGGGTAGAAAAGGCGCCAAGATTCAAAAACTGTTGCAGGGGAGTCTCGAGTTACCAACGCCAGGCAGGGGGGTCGCTCAGCAGGTAAGCGACTCAGGTATTCTAACACAGTCCAGGAATCAAGTCCACTTAGCAGTTTGTTTTTTCAGCTCCTAGTCCCTCCTCAACCCCTTCTGTCCCAGCGGTTGCTTCTTTTGGTGTTCGGTCTGCAGGGGAGGTCTGCCCGGTTTTCCGGCGCCTCAACCCCGTGGCGTGCGGCTTCGTGGGGGCAGGGGGCAAGAGCCGCCTGCTCCCTTCACAGAAATCAGGATTTAGTATAGGCAAACTGGATGGACCTTTGGCCTTTTCCTGCCATCACAGAAACATAAAAAGTGATGGCAGATGGGGACCAAAAGTCCATCTAGTCTGCCCAGATCCTACCCCCCTACTCAGATACTTTTTGTCACTATCCCCTTGTGCCTATCCCAAGTTGATTTAAATCCCCATACTGTTTTAGATTCAATGACTTCAGCAGGTAGGCCATTCAACAGATCAACCACCCTTTCTTATGAAGAAAAACTTGTGCATGCTGCCTCTGAATCTACCCCCTAACCTTTCAAAAACAGTGTTAAAAAAGGAAATACGCTTAACCTTTGCCATAAAACACAGTTCCAAACAGAAAGCAACAGCAAAAAATAAATAAATAACTTTAAACTGTTACATTTTTTTGGACATAGCCATTGAACAGCAGGAGCACTGTCTGGGCGACCACTCTCTTCAGTAGAAACTAATGATCTGCCATTGGAATGCTGGGGGCTTGAGACCAGCAAAGTGAGATAGCATCTTTGAAAAAAAAAAAACATTTAAATTCGTAGGGCATCATGCACCTTGTGAAGATGATGCACAAGTTTAACAACACAGTTCTAATTAATTTGGTAAGAATGTACTGGTTATGTATTCATGCTTGGCTTTTATAATAGTCTTTCATGTGCAAGCATAAACCTAGCAGCTAAAACACAAGCCAGTATAGTTTTTACCCAGCCTCAGTTTCTGAGTACCACATCTGTATGTTATTTTCCACATAAAACAGGTTTTGCATTTTCCAAGCTACCCTTACTTCACCCCTTATGGAACTCCTACTAAGGAACTGCAGGCTGCAGTGGTGTATGGCTTTTGCAGTGCAAGTTCACACTGCTTAGCAGCAGCATGCCCTGTGGGTAAGCAAAAACACAGCAGTTCCCTGTTTTCATCTGCTTACTACATCACCAGGATGAGCAACACACTCCCTGTAGTCCAGCACAACAGAGGCCTAAAAACCTTCCACACTGTTTCTGCTAAGTCTAAGAGGAAATTGGAGACCTTCATATCTGGAACAGTTCTGCTCTGGTGTATCTGTTCTGCCAACCTTCTGCTGTTTGACAGGGGCCGAATTACTAAAGCAGTACAATATGCTACAGAAATGTCAACCTTAAAATTACAATTCCCAAACTTTTTAAAGTGCCCTCCTATAATATAAGTAAGCAATAATCCACAACAGGGTATGGGGTTACTGGCAGCCATTCCACACCCCGAGTATGTTGTGAACTCTCACAGCACCCAGGGTGTGGATCAACTGCCAATAACCTCATACCCTGGAGTGGGCCATTGCGTTTATAACATGAAGTAACAATGATTCTGATAACATAAAGAGAAATGTGCTTTTGAGAATGAAATAGATCTTATTTTCTATGTGTCCTTCCACAACACAAAGTAGTTCCACTGTGCAAGCGCTGTACCAATGTACAAACTGCAGCACAGATAGGGGAACATTTCACTGACTGCATGACTATAAACTGAAGAGAGAGGGAGAGACAGGAAGCGGATACTGTCATTTTTGGTGTTCTCACTGTCTCTCTCACTCTTTCTCTCCGCTGTGTCCTGGGGTCAGCCATGTACAAACTGCAGCACAGATCAGTGTCTCTCTTGCTTTCACCCCCACCAAAGGATTGGGCAATGACTGAAGATACTGCATGGTTGAGAAGTGAGACACACCACACATACCACACTGCCGGTCTGTCACTCTAGTGAGCGGAGCACAGGGAGCCGACATCGCTGGGGTGGGGGGCACCAAGCAAGGACACACTGTCAGGACCCCCCCCCAACTGCAGCTCAAGACAAGTTGCAGCACTGTATCGCCTGCTTTTGCAGGACAGAACCTGTGTCCGTGTCTCTCTGAAGTACTCATGGGGACTGTCACTCTAAATACCTCTGCTCACTATCACTGCATGGCCAAGTACTGTAGATCATCGAGGGGGGGGGACACTGTAGCCAACGAGAGGCTGCTATGACAGAGGTAGTGACTGCACTTCACCACATACTGGGCTGCCTGCTTCTGGAGGGGAAACAGAAAGTAGAGCAGAGATAGGGAAAACATCTCTGACATTAACTGCATGGCAGAGAAGGGACAGGAGGGGGAATCATGGCGACACAGGGAGAAATGCTGCATGATGGACTGGAGGGGAAATAACACCATTGCTGGCTCTGTCTCTCGGGACATTCTCAATAGGGAGAATGTCTATATTGCTTTACACAGGGGTCAAAATTAACATACAAAACCTGTTCCCTGTGCAAGCAGAAACAGGCTAGTGCATGTAGTTTTGTCCCCTGTATGCACCACAGTGCATGTAACACTGTGCCTGGTGTCTGAGACTTGTGGCAGTCACTGCATTGCCTGGGAGAAAGTGGGACTGAGCAGGTGAAAACACTTCTTTGTTTTTTTAATCACACAAACTTGCGGAATGCCGTCACACTGTAAACTGCAGTCAGTGCCTGGAGAGGCGGTTATATAGCCAAGCCAAGAGTGGGCGTGAGCTGTGATTTCTCTTTTTTTTTTTTTGTGTAAGACCATTTGCACTGCTACTGTGAGTCATTCAGTGTGTCGGGGAAGGGGGCACAGAGTTAGAGAGATAGGAGGAAGAAGAATCGCACTACGCCAAGTCCAATCAAACCAATGGGGCTGGGGGAAGATGCACACTAGGAGTGCCTGCTATCAGTCACTCACCTCACACGGATGGATAGAGTTAATATTTCAGGGTTATAACTGTGGCTGGCACTGCTAGGCAATGTGCGAGGAGAGGGAGGCTGTCTAGCAGTCAGTCGTGAGAGTACCATTACTGCTGCGGAAGAGAAGTAAACTCTCGTATCTTGCGGTAGGAGATCATGTGATTGGTGCTTAAATCGGGAGAGCAGATTTTTTTTGTTGTTGTTCTAAAGAGCATCTTTCAATTGGGTGACACTATGTGATGGATGCTGTTTAGCAATCCGAGCCCAGAATAGAGGATGGGGCAGAGTCCTGATAAGAGACATGTGAGAAAGCACAGATCACTGGTGCAGTTCATATATAGCCCGTGTTGAGAAGAAGAAAGCAGATGGGTACTCTGGCGTGGATGTCCTTAATCAGTGTTTTTAGTGTTCAGGCAGGGAAAATCAAGTGTGTGAAGCAGAGTACTACGAATTTTTAATATTTTTCCATCTCCTTAGTTTAATTTCAGTTTTATTTATATATTTTTTTGACCAGTGCAAGTAACCTGTTTCTGGTGCATGTGACTTTTTGGCTACATGCACTACTGTGCAAGTACTAAATAAAGTTCATTTTTATCCCTGGCTTTATGGGACAATTATTCAACAGTCACGGTCAATTCCCTCTCTCCTGGTGTTGCTCACTTTCTGTCCCATTCAGTGGTTGTCTTTCTGGTTTTATTTTGCCCCAAGATAACGAGTGCCGCTCTGCCCCAGGATTTTGCTGTAGGGAAACTCACAACTGTGTGTTTACAGACATTTAATCCACGGTCACGTTATGCTGTTTGACCAATTGGCATTCTTTGTTTTCCTACCCCATGTTATAAAGACAGTGTGACCTGAGCTCCTTAGGCTATATTTTAAACTAGCAGAAGAATTTGAGGACTTGAAACACTATTGTAATGATCTCTAAGCAGCAGAGTGGTATATGGGCTAGAGCACCAGTGAACCAAGAGATCACAAGTTCAAACCAGGCCAAGGTCAAATATTCATTGTGACCCTTGGCAAGTCATTTAACTTCTCAGTGCTCCAATCCACTCTGCTGTAGAACAGGGGAAAAAGCAGAACCCCATCAGAAATGAGATGCTGCAGCTCAGCTGGGCTGTCCTGAGCAAATATACTGCAAATAAACTCCCAGATACTAGTCAATGATGTCACACATACTGACTGTCTGGCTCTAAAGCACTACTCTCGACATCTTAAAACTGCCCTCATCTACCTGGCAAAAGGGCAGGATTTATTTAAAAACCTTTACCAAGAAAAATGTTAAAGGGAAGCATTCATGCACAGTGATGGTCATAGTCCGAAAGCCCATGAAACTCTTTTTCAGCAGTGGTATTGGGCTCGTCCACAGTTGGAACCACTCCAAAGATATAGATGACTAAGTCTGTTCAATATCGACACTACTGTCCAGACATTTTTAGAATGTTGTGATGTCATCGAGGCGCAAGCTGTGCCTAACTACACTAAGTCAAGCACAGCATGTTCCTCGATGACATCACAATGCTCCACAAACAGATGCAGTGCCGAATTAATATTGAAAAGACTCATCCACACTTCCAGAATGCCTACTGCAAAAGTGAGCCCAATCTGTTATGTAAAAGAGCTCTTCATTGGCTTTCAAATTATGTCAGTCACTGTATACAAGTTTCCCTTTCAATAAATGCATAGTAATTTGCTGTGATGCAGGTTAACCAGTTTGGAACAGTTTGGAAGTCACCTCAGATCTTATGCTAACTGGACCAGAGGAAGAGAGCACCATGGAGGTGATCCACACAACTTTTAGGACCACAGGAAGAGCTTGTTCAGTATCACCAACTGCAGCCATGAATCGAGTGGGACCAGACAATGTCCTCTGAGACTGCAACTTGTGCCCCTCAAGAGTTTAAGTTAGAGGAATGGGGAAGAGGACAAAAAGAGGGGAATGGGGTGTCAGGTCCAAGGTAAACAAAAAAAAATACCACAGCTCAGAAAATGAACTTAAAGAGGGTCCAGACCAACAATGCAATGGCTGGGAGTCACTTGACATGTCTGTGATTGGGGTCTGTGTCCCTCAGGGTCCTCTCTATCCACGTGGGATGGGAGCAGACCTCTGCTGCCATTATTCATTTGTTTACTTGCAATTTGCATTGTAGAAATGGCAGGACGGCACATGAGATGCAACATCTTATTTTCAGCTTAAAGCCGATAGGCTGACAAGTAATGGGAGGACTGAGGTTAAACAGAACTAACTCCATGGGGTGTGTGTGTGTGTGTGTGTGTGTGTGTGTGTGTGTGTTGGTGCAGAGCAGGAGTAGTACAGAAAAAATGGGGAGTGCTTCAGGTAGATGATGCCACTACATCCGACTGGGAACTATCTCCTCTCTCACCAGATGCCAGATTGCCAAGCCACCCTTAAGGTCAAGTCCTTGGAGACTTACCAAAAGTTGGAGAGGCAGGTCCTATGGACAGGATGTGAGCTCTCAAGAGGCTGCGGGTTAGGCCAGCCAATGAGATGAAGGAGACTGCTCCAGGTAAGGAAGAAAAAGGCAGAAAGACAGAAAAAGGAAAGCCAAAATTTACAACAGAACATGTTAAAAGTATAATAAAAGAAAGGCGACTAATAAGACCTCCACTGTGGCTAGCCTGGTGGCATTGAGGGTTGAGGCGCTGGACGCCACACCTCACGCCAAGCTGGCGACCCAGGTTCGGAAGCGAGCTCGGTCTGTCGTGGGTCGGTGGGGGAGGAGATGATCGAGTGTCCATAGGACTGCTCTCATCTCCTGGGGAGGGACGGGGAATGTCCCGTACATGTGGCGGCTCCTAGTGATGGCTGGGTGCACTACAAGTCACAGGGAGTTAGCAAGGGAACAAGACGTTGGGCGGCTGCCCTCTGGATGCGTGTGGGAGCATGTGCGTAATGGGCTGGGTGACACTGCATGGCCCTCGTCTGGGGAAAACTTAGTAGAAACCTCCCCGTCCACTGCCAGGCATCAGGATGTTCAACCTGGATCCCTCCCCCTGTGTTCAGCTGCCCTTCCAATACTATAGATAGGGCACCAGTAGGAGTTGGCGGTCTTTCCCCGGAGGACACAGACCTGGGGGGTTCATGCAAGCTGTGCAGGAATATGAGGGATGTCCCCCACCGGAATTGAGCGTACCACACTCCATGCAGGATGGGAAGAGCCGCTGAGTGCCCACGCTGGAGAGAGTCTGGAGGGTAAGGGAGTGTAGAAATAAAGTTTGGGAAAATAAAAAGCCTCCACTGGAGCAACAGACGTCTCAAAACTTACATGAACCACTAAAAGTCGGACTGCAAACAGCATACTGGAAAAAAGACCAATGATCTTGGTCCAACAAAAAATGCTTTACTCAGAAAGCTTAAAACATAGCAAGCAGCACTCTCACCCTCGTGGCATTTTTTTATTGGACCAAGATCAATGGTCTTTTTTCCGGTACGCTGTTTGCAGCCCGACTTTTAGTGGTTCATGTTAAAAGTATAGCCCACTGCTAGCATTATACAGTGCATTGCATTTGCTTCCATTCTTTTACCAATATGGAGTGCTGTTTTATTTGAACATGCACATATGGAAATTATGTACTTACCGTAATTCTTGATCTTCTTGGACGATGTTTCTAATTAGAGAACAAGACCTGTTGAAATGAAAAGTGGGGTCAGACAGGGGTGTCCGCTATCACCCATACTCTTTGTTTTGTTAGTAGATGCTCTGTTAAATTAATATTAGAAATAATGACAGAATAACATGCATTGAGATAGCTAAATATGACTATATTCTTAGTGCATATGTTAATGACCTACTGGTTATGCTATCCAAAGTAGAAATATCCTTCCCTGCTTTTATCACTACTCTGTTTTTGTGCCTCTTACTGGACCTACCCCCCCCCAACTCTGACACCTGGAATTACTGGGGCTTACCTTATGCCCGGCCCAGGAGAGGTGCCTGTGGGAGGTCGGACAGGATCCTGCTGCCGGAATGTTTTTTTTCCTCTGATTTTCCACCCAGGGCCCCAGGAGTAGTCGCATGTGCGTGGAGGCGTGCATGTGTACTACAGTGCTGGTAACAGCCCCTTCCTCCCATCCGTCGGCCTAATGCCTATGCACCCTCTAGCCTGTGCTATCTCCTGGCCTCCACCAGGAGCAGACAATAGCCGAGGGATGTGACCTTCCTTCCCCGGAGAGGAGAACCACCCTCCCCCCTCGTTGACCTCCGATGGCCTGTGCTTGTTCTCAAACCCGGGTCGTTGGCATGATGCGAGGTAAGGGGTCCAGCCTCTTAGCCCTAAGTGCCACTGGGCTGGCCTCCTTCCCTGCTTTTAGGAAGGAAATTTAACATTTTCAGCTATATGTGGATATCTGCTGAGTAAATCTAAGACTGCGATCTTAGTTGAAAACAACTGGACATTATTTATTATTTATTTTATAATTTATATGTTTGTTGACTGGGTAACTACAGTGGTCCATGGGGCTTTTTTTGGGAATGGTCCGGCCTAGGTTGGCAAAGAAAGGGATGGAAATGAGAAAAAACATGGTGATAAACAAGTTGGGAAATACATTTTCAAGAGTAAGTGAAAGTACTCCTCAAACTTATGGAGAGAATTTGCTTGGAAATGCCTTTCAAGATATTTTCATACTCCAGCAAAAATAGCAAAATTTTTATCTCAAACAACGGGATGGTGTTGGAGAGAATGTGGCACACAAAATGCAGACCAAGCCCATATATTTTATACCTGCCCCAGAGTAACGGATTATGTCTCGATTTTTGAGACCAGATGGAACAAACAGGCATACAACCTGAGTTAATTACACCACTTATGATACTTCTGTCCATTCCTCTGAGAAATATAAGGATTACCCCATGGTCTATAGCCCTGGTATACGTATTGGCAGCTAAAAAAGCAGTGACTAGAAAATGGAAACATACTACAATTCCTACTAGAGTAGATTGGCAAGAAATAGTTAATGAAATGTATAATATGGAACGTATAACAGCACATTTGAATGATGCACAACAGAAGTTTCAGACAAAATGGCAACCTTGGATATTGTATATTATGCAACAAAATAAAGAGTCTGTTCCATAGTAATAGCCTATACTGGTGTGATAGTGAGCCAAGATATACTGAAGTGGATTCTTCAGGGCCATTGTAAAACTACTCCTGATCTGGAAAAGACAGAAATATAGATGTCATTGTAAGAAGCGAAGTCTCTATGCTGAAATAAGAACAACCTATATTAGTAATTCAAAGATTGTTGTACTGCGTTGTAATATGTTTGAATACCTGTCATGTCTTTTAAAATGTAATTTGAAATGCTGGATAATGTATTGCAACTGCTTTCTATTACTGTTTTCTAAAAAAAATCAAAGAAATAAACAAAGAGTAAGTGAAAGTATGGCTATAAACAAAGTAAAAAATTAATAAAGAGGCACAAAAACATGAGTGTGAGTGAACATTTTTTTTTTAAAGATTGCAGTACTGGTGCATATATAGCATAGCGAGTGAAAGCAGTGCTAGCATAGCACATATAAACTGACAAAACAGTAGCTAGTATCTTAGGCTGCACAATTTCAATAGGATGCTCTCAGTAGGTGACCCAGAAAGTGTGATTTAAGGAGGGGGTTGGGGCAATTCTGATTCCCCCTTGAAGGGCATTCCAGAGGGATGGGCCAGCAGGGGAAACAGTCATATTGCCCACGTCAGCATTTACCTACAGCACTTCAAGCAAAAGGTGAGTAGTGGAGGTTACATGGATCTGTTTTGTGCCTTAGCAACCTCACCAAGGGAGAGAGGTTAGGGGGTGTGTAATGACTTATCAGTCAGGCAGCAGAGGGTAAGTCTCAGTGTGCATGTGGGAAAAACCAGCCAAAGTTGCTGCAAAGGTCACAGTGGTCTGTTCTAAAAGGGGCTAATGAGGCAAATTGGCATATGCTGCTGTAAATTGTGGTTAGCAGGGAGATGCCTTTCATAGTGGCTTATGAGTAAATAGGAGAGGCATAATCCAGCACAGGCAGCGTAGTCCTTTTGGCAACAGTCAGTGTTGCAAACTTCAGATGTTGTGGACTTCTTCAATCTGTATGCTAACCCCAATTTCTGGTGAATTCTTTTACTCAGAGAATCAGTGTGGTCCAAGTAAAAGAGGGAGGTGTCAAGTGTGACTCCTAGGTATTTGAAGGTGTTTACCTGCTCCAAAATTTGGCCATCAGAGTAGGCAAGATTTAGGAGGGAGGACTAGTTGGAGAGTTTCGGTTTAGCTGCCAAATAGCAAGATTTAGACTTTTTGACATTGAGTAGTATCGTGTTTCTTAGGAACCAGCTTTGGATGAGGCAAAAGTCATCATTCAAGTTCTAACATCACAGACTGTTCTCCATGACCTTAAAATTCCAGACTTCATAAAAAATGTGGGTTTATCTTTATTTTTAATCAGCCAAAAACAATATGGTATAATATGAATGCAGTGAAAAATAAAATTACCTTACTTTTAGAAAAATGGGAGAAATAACCCCTGCCCTTCGCAGATGACACTGAGCTCAGTGGTAGGGCAGACAGCGAGGAGAGAGTAAAGGAGACGCAGAGGGACCTGCAAAGGCTGGATAGGTGGTCCAGGGTTTGGCAGCTGAAATTCAGTGCTAAAAAAAGCAAGGTGATGCACATAGGGAAAGAACCCCAGAATGAAGGATTGGATGGCATGGGATAAAGTGGACACCACTTCTGAGGAAAGGGACCTAGCCATCATAATGTTAATGTGCCCCCCCCCCACACTTAAACAATCTATTCAGTGTAACAAGACCTACAGTAAGGCAGAGAGCATGCTGGGGTGTATTGGGAGGGAATTTTTACAGCAGAAGGAAAGAGGTATTAGTACTTCTCTATAGATCACTGGTGAGTCCACACCCAGAGTACTGTGCCATTTTCCAGAGTCCTCACTGAAGGATAAACAAGGACAGGCTGGAGACAGTGTAGTGTAAGGTAACCAAAATGCTTCAGGGCCACCAGGGCTGATCCTGTGTGGATTGGCTTAGTGCACTGAACATGTACTTACATGAGGTCAGACGAGAGAGGATGATATTCTTTATCATCACGTATCAGTGTCAGTTATCTCACACTCACCTCTGAATCTAGAAGATCAAAATGTAGTGAGTACTAGTCCCACATCAGGAACTGGGGATAACATCTCAGTACTGACACCGTAGTGCAGCATGAGAGGGGTGCTGCACTCCTCAGGTGCCATCTTTAAGATGAGATGTTTCACTGATGTCCCATCTGCCAGTTCTGATGGTTGCTGAGGTCCATGTTAAAGATCTAATGGCACCTAGCCAGCCCGGTGGTGTGGCAGGCTGAGGCGCTGGGCACCTCACCTCCTGCTACACCGGTGACCCAGGGTCACAAACAAACAAACTTAGGTCGCTCGGGGGCCAGCAGGGAGAGGAAGGCTAGAGTGTCCCAAGGATGTCTCTCCTTCTTAGGGGAGGTGGGTTAATGTGGCGTGCTACTTGACTGCCACCCAGTGGTGGCTGGATGGCAGGACATGCATGCCACCATGTAGGGAAAAGATCCCAGTTCAGGACGCCAGGGCTGTTTACACAGAGGTGGAGCTTGGACATCGTGCCAATTGCACGTCTATGGGCCCAGGGTGAAAACGGGGAGGAAAACCACCCCAGGCGGCAGGATGAAGACCGACACTCTGCAGGCCCCGTACCTGTGGCCGGGTACAACCACAGTCCTGCGGCAGAGGACAGCAGTGAAGGTAAGTCCTGGAGGAGCTGGGTGATGGGGCTGGGGGTCGGTTAGAAGGGGGACGCTGGGGTGAATCAGGAGCATAAACAGATTATAGAAAAAAGGAAGAAACAAAGATCTAATGGCAGTTCTCGAAAAGCATAGGGGAATTTCCCTCAGTGTCCTGGCCAAATTCTCCCTTCCGTTAAAAATACCATCAACAGCTTAACCTGATGCAGCATGTCAGTTTGCATCTGTTCCTCCCTCCCTGGAGGATAAATTTGAAAATAGGCAGAACTGCCTACTCTTCTTTCCTGGTTAACAAAAATTAAACAAATAAATATGATAGAGACCTTCAAGTTCCTGAAAGGAATAAACAGGGTGAACTGTGAAGAACTATTCAGCAAGAGTAACAAATTGAGAAAGCAAAGTCATGAGTGGAAGCTGGGGGGGGGTGTAGATTCAGGAGTGACGTGAGCAAGTTTTATTTTATAGAGAGAGCGGTTCAGCCATGGAACCATCTGCCAGCTGATGTGGTGGGTGCCAAAATCATTAACAGTTTCAAACATGGTTGGGACAGGACTTCCAGTGATGTTACTGGTATGGTGACAGCTTGAAGAACTAGTTCTTCCTCCCTCCTTCACTAACCTGCTGCCATCCTACTTCATCGGGAGCGGGAGTTAGTGCATAGGGCCAAAGACTTAGAAAATAGAGCCCGCCGAAACTATTTTAGAATCCATGGGCTCTGTGAAGGGCTGAAAGATAGTTTCCCCTCAATAATCGATTGTGTGAAGCATGTTGAGTACTATGTACAGTACTGGAGACCACACTTGAAGAGGGACATACAGCTCCTGGAGAGGGTACAGAGGAGGGCAACTAAGATGATACGAGGACTAGGGGATTTGATGTATGAGGACAGACTTGAGGAGCTCTGCCTGTTTTCATTGGAGGAGAGGAGAGGGGGGGGACATGATTGAGGTCTTCAAGTACCTCAAGGGAATAAATAAGGTAAACATGGAGGGGATCTTTAGACTAAAGCAGGCGGTATCGCCAGAGGCATGGTTTGAAGTTGGAAGGTGGAAGGGTGAGAGGGAAAAGAGGAGGAGGAGGTTTTCACTGAGAGGGTGGTGGTCCTTGGAATGTACTGCCTGGCGAGCTGGTTCAGAGATCCACAGCGGAGGGCTTCAGAGAGGGTGGGACAGACACAGAAAGTGGATGTATCAGATGATGGCCTGGCCCAGGGGGTGGGGATGGATGATAGGGTTTCTGGAACACAAGGTGGGAGGGGAGGGCCTCGGCACCCAACTAGGGATCTGAGGTTCAAGCAGACTCGATAGACTGTAAGGCCTAATCTGCTGGCAATTAGTATGTTAGTATGTCTTGGTTTTGACATTGGGGCTGCCTATGGCTATATTGAGTGGGCACACAGGTCACTAGGACCGCGACTGAAAGATCAATCTGCTAGGCTTCGCTAAAATGCTGGATTTCACCATTAAGGAGCTGATTCTGTCCACAGCCTGGAAAAAAAGGGGACTTACCTATAACAATCAGCCAGTTTTCCTGGAACAAGACTTTTCTAATGCACTTCAGGCGTGAAGCTAGCAAGTCTGAAGCATTATTGAGCAGCTTAAAGAGAAACGCAATATCAAAGGACAGGTCCTTTATCCTGCTAAACTCAAACTGTTTCTGGACTCCAGAGTTACGGTCTATAACAATCTGTCAGAAGTGACTTCTCAGCTGCAACAATGGGGCATCAATCTTCCCAATCTGACTAGGGAGGATTTGAGAATTCTCTTTCTCGAAGGCTGTATGGCTTACAGTGGCTATGGGCAGGAAGAGAGCTCGTGAGGGTGACAGTCTCCCTCTACACTTAAAAACTGATCTTTCTTGCCTGCTGAATGGTGCTACTTCAGCTGAGAACTCACCCAAACCTCAAAATGGACTGCAAGGACTGGCATAATTCTATTCATTTTTCATTGTTTTGCCATTTATCTTTGTGACTCTGACTCGATCCTCTCACTTCTACTGATTGGGTGGTAACCCTGAATACTCCCTCAAACTCTGCATATTGCCACCATCTGCTGACAATCCCCAAGTACTTCATGGGGAGATAGCTTTTGCTTATACTGGCCAGATCCTCCTGGAAGTTAAGGTGTTGAAGGGGCAGTTTTGGGGTGGGGGGAGCCCGCTGTTGGCCTTCTCTTCTGGCCTTGTCCGGGTTTTCAGTTCCCTAATCTTATGGTGGTGGTTCTCAGTGATATTGCTGTCAACTCATAAAGACATGGATGGAGAGGGTTGGCGGAGCTACTTCAGGTGGGGCATGGTGGCAACTGTGCTTTGTAACTGTGGGCTGATGGCGCCACAGGCATTTTTTTTTCTCTTTTGTTATAGAAATTATGCCAAGTGGATGGGGGGGGGAGGCAGGGGACTTTCCAAGCTTCTGGCACCACCTGTTTCTTTCAGCTGTTGTCTCCATTTGGGTCCTGGTATGTGGGGGGGAGCTCTCCCCACCCAGATTTGGAACATGGAATGTGAGGTGGGTGCTGGGAGTTTGCTCCCTCCACGCAGCAGTCAGTCAGTCAGTAGCTTAGAACTGCTACTTCTTTTGTTCACTGTTATCCACCCTTTTTTTCTTCTCAGCTCAAAGCTTGGAATGTCTCTGTAGCTAGTGGATTAAGAGGGACACCAAGTGTAACAGCAAGTTAGCTGTCTTGCAGTGGAGATCTATATACCTCCTCTGCCTGTGTATTTAAAGGGCTAATGAATGCCTTTATACCTGATTCTCTGCTTATCCCTTCCTCTTTGCTTTCAGGACCTGGCCAGGCCTGGGTACTGTGGGGAGGCCGTGGGGATCTCTCTCTTTCTCCAATGCCCCTGGCCTTATCCTGTCCTCTTGGCATTGCCTTTCGTAGGAAGATTCCTATGTAGTTAGCAGACTTAGTCTAGGACACCATACGTTAATGTAGCACAGTCTGTCCATCTTTGATGAATAATCTCCTATTTTATTACAGACCCATAAGTCTTACTTCATCATTGTGTAAAGTATTGGAAAGTCTAATTAAGGACTTGATTACTTCTACCTTAATTGATACTGACACAGAACAACATGGCTTTAAAAAGGGTAGATGCTGTCTGACCAATTTGCTGTGCTTCTATGAAGATGTTAGCCTCCAACTGGATAATAGACTTCCTTATGATGTGGTTTATATAGAGTTTAGTAAGGCATTTGACCTTCTTCCACACTGGGCTTTATTGAAAAAAATTATACCAGTTTGATATCAACCCAATTTTGGTAAAATGGATATCAAATTGGTTAAGTAAGCGAAAACAGCAAGTACTTATAAATGGCTAGTTTTCAAGTTTAGGATCCATTACAAGTGGTGTACCCCAGTGTTCTGTTCTGGGCCCTTGCCTTTTTCAGCTTTTTATAGCTGACATAACAAAGAATTGTCTTTCAAATACTATCAAATACTCCGATGATATCAAGATTGGCGGACTATGTGCAAATTCTATTTAAATACAAATAATACAGAATGATTTGGATAATATATTGTTATGGATCTCAACCTGGGGAATGAAATTAAATCATACAAAACGTAAGATCGTGCATTTTGGGACACACAACCCAATCCATGTTTACACCTTAGATAATAAGGCATTGATCAACACAGATAGAGAAAAGGACCTGGGGGTCCTTGTACCTGACAATTTTCTTCCAAATTCTCAGATAAATATAGTCATACATAGGGCAAATAGTGTAATCTGGGCTATAAAGAGAAATATTAAATCAAAGGACTGACAATTGTTGATGCCACTTTACAGAGAGTATGTCCGACCACATTTGGATTTTTCATCGCAGTTTTGGTGTCCCTTTAAGAAGCAGGACGTTATGAAATTATAAAAAATACAAAGAGGAGTCACCAAATTAATAAAAGGACTGAAGGATGTACCATATGAACTTAGACTCGACTCACTTAAATTGATGTCTTTATCCACTAGAAGATTAAGAGGGGATCTTCTTTTAATGTATGATATTATTAAGGACCCACAGTTATTGGTAAATCTAGGATTCTCTTTTAAAGAATATACTTTTAATCTTAGACGTCACCCATTATAGTTGCAACAGAAAGCGATTTAACCTTATGGCACGAAAATACTTTTTTTCCCTTGCACATTATCAAGCTTTGGAATGCATTGCCAATTGAAGTTATTGTTAGCAGTACTAAAATAACTTTCAAAAATCAGTTGGACAAGCTTATTCTTTCACATTTTCCGTTAAATTATTGTTAATACACAGGAGCAATTTATGAGCCTCACTGCTCCCTAGCTCCTGATTTGTCTTAGTATGAATCTTAGTATAAGGCAGGCAAGGCCCCTGGCCCCGACGGTTATAACGTAGATTTTTATACACACTTCAAACTTCAACTGGCCCCGGTTCTCTGCAACCTAGTTCGGCATTGCCAGAAAATGGTGTTATACCCAAAACATGTAACAAAACAATTGTTTCTGTCATTCCTAAACCTGGGAAAAATAGGGAACTGTATGAACCCTATAAACCCATATCTTCATTTAATCAGGACCTTAAGTTATTTACTAAAATATTGGCTATTCGGTTACAAAACATGATGCCGTCTTTGATATACCCTGACCAAACTGGTTTTATTCCCAGGAGACATTTGTACTTTGTGCTTTGTAAGTTTAAGACGAAATTAGGTGTGAGCCCATCTTGTTCATCCCCCCACACTAGTGGGGCACAACTTAGTAACCCAGATAATTATCAAGTTGCCTTTTTAAAATTTATTGAACTCTTGAGTACTAACTACAGTATTTGATAGTTCATTCCAAAAAGCTGTTGCATGTAATATAAAAAAATGATCACACATTTTTGTATTGGTCCTAGGTAGTTCGAATTGATTATTGTGTGACCCTAAATTCTGATTTCTATTATTGGGAACAATACCACATTCATTCATTAGAGTTGGATCTCTAATAATATTGTGGAAGAGGAGACAGTCTCCTCTTATTCTCCTAACCTCCGGTGGTATTAGATTAAGTTCCTAAATTCTATCTAGGTACGGTAACCTGGATAGACTAGGTATCATCTTTGTCACTCATTTCTGTACTCTTTCAATAAGATTGACTTCCTGTCTATAATGAGATGACCAGAAAGGTGATGCATAATCTAAATGTGGACGTATGTAATTTCTGTACAAATTAATAATAATGTGCGACTGTTGTCATAAATGATTTTTTGATGAGGTTAATGATTTTGTTAGCCTTCTGTACCATGGCTCTGACATGGATTTTATGTTTAAATGCGCTGTCTATTACTATATCAAGGTCCCTTTCATTTTCAACTGCATGCACTTGTATAGAATCTATTGAGTAAACATTAAGGGGGGTATTTTTCCCAAGATGTATAACAGCACATTTATTGTAGTTTAACTCCGTACTGTTGCTAGTATACAATCTGGATATTGTATTGTGGCTATTCTGAAGAGACTCGTAGTCAGACTTGTTACTCACTTCATTAGTTAACTTAGTATCATCACTGAATTTGATGATTTTTGTGGTTATTCCAATATGCAGGTCAGATACAAAACAATTAAATGGAATGGTCCGAGGAACGATCCCTGGGACACACCACTTGTTACTGTAGTTAAACCTGATAGTTTACCTTGGACTCAAACCTGTTGTGTCCTGTCCATAAGCCAATTATTTACCCAAGATACTAAGTAGGGGCAGTATGACATATTACCTAGTTTATTAATAAGTAATTGATGGGAAATTTGTCAAAAGTCTTCTTAAAGTCGATTAAAATAATGTCACACAGTTGGCCTGCATCTAGACTTCGACTAACTGTTTCACAAAAGACTATTATATTTGTTAAACATGACCTATTTTTTTTAATCCATGCTGACTATTGCCCAGTAAGTTCAGTCTTGTAGTTTCCTCTGCAAACGTGTTCTTTATTATTGTTTCAAGGATTTTACATGGAGCTGATGTTAGACTTATTGGGCGATAGTTCTTGGGAAGTATCTTATTTCCTTTTTTAAATATTAGTCAGACAAGCCGGCCCAGTGGTGCTGAGGGCTGAGGCGCTGGTTGTCACACCTCACATCATGCTGGTGACCCATGTTCGGGAACGAGTGCGGGTTGCCGAGGGTCAGCAGGGAAGGAGTTGGATTGAGTGTCCGATGGACTGTTCTCCAGCTCTGGGGAGGGGGATGCCTTGCTGTCGGTGCGCGTCTGACCCCTGGCAGAGGCTGGGGTTCAGCGCAGCACTGCTGCCATAACATGGAGGTGGGAGCATGGCAGATGCCTGGTGGGGATATGCGTGGGTGCATGCATGTGCCCATCGCTGGCGTCATTGCACGCCAAGCTCTCGGAGGGAAGAAAATGGAAAAAGACCCTGGTGGCTGGTCGTGGCGGCTTGATGGCTTTCCCCTGGTGGTCCATCCCCAGTATCACCCTGAACGGATCCTGACGGGCAGGTGAGTAAGGGACTTACCGTTGCCCCACCACGGGGGTAAGCCGTGGGGGTTACAAGGGTGAGGGCCTGAAGGGGATGGGGCCTACGGAAGGCAGATGGACGAGAGGCTGACCAGGGCCGGAAGGGGGGTGAAGAAAGAAAATAGCCAAAAAAATATATATATTGGACAGATGACCACTGTCTTCCATTCAGTAGATATCTGTCCAGATTTAATAGATTTATTGTAAAGTATAGTTAATGGTATACTTATGATTGATGAATGGTTTTTGAGGAATTTGGGATTTTATTTATTTTAGTCTTTGGTAACTGGTTAAGATCACTAGGCACAAGTGCCTGTTTTCAGGAGCAACCTGGGAGCACTGGATGGTTAAGTGACTTGCTCAGAGTCACACAGTATGCAAGTGGAGGTTGTGAGAATCAAACCCAGGTCTGATCTGCTGGATGTACCAAGCTCGTTCACAGCTCATTACTCTAAACTCTAGGCTGTACTGCCAGCCCAGGATTTATTTCATCTGGTCGTGGTGCAGTATTGAGTCTAAGTTTACCAATGACCTCTTTGGTTTCAATAATACTAATAATAGGTGGTTCTTCATTGGTAATTATATTATTATTATTTAAATCTTTATTATTGAAAACTGTTGAGAAGTAATTATTTAAAGCAGTCCCTATTTCCTTAGGGTCATTAGTATCTTCCCCATTTGATATTATAGACTGAATAGAATTGTTTTCTTTGCTTAACTGATTTACATAGGAAAAAAGGGTTTATTATTCCCTTTGTTCATTGATAATCTAAATTCCAAATTTCTTTTCTCAGTTTTAATGAACTGTTTGATGATTTTGATCACATATTTATATTTTGAGAATGCTTGTTGTGACTTGCTTTTTTGATCATTTCTATAGTATTTATCTTTTTTTAATTTGCCTTTTATGTCTGTTGGTCATCCTGGTTTTTTTTTTTTTACCTTTTTTACTATTAATTTGTTTAAGGGCACAAACCATTCCTCTGTTGTTTGTATTATAGTTTTGATTTTTTCCCAGCATTCCTCAACTGTTAAATTTGAGAGGATGTGTTCCCAGTCAGTTGTTTCAAGGACACTTTGAATAGCTATGTAATTTGCTTTGGTATCATTTTTAATAAATATTGGGGTGTTATTAATTATTTTCTTAATTGTAATAGTACACTGAATTATATTATGGTCACTGTTCCCCAAGGGAGGTTTAACTGATATTTCAGAAAATAAAAATTGGGTACATTTGTTAAAACTAAGTCCAATATATTTTCTGCCCTGGTAGGCGTATCAACTAGTTGATCAATACCAACTAATATCATAGACTTTAGAAATAATTGTTCATGATTGTTTGTGGTGGTATGATGTTTTCAGTCAATGCCTGGGTAATTAAAATTTCCCAAAATTATGACATTATTTGTCTCTGCTGCCTCAGCTATCATCTTTGTAAGGTCATCATTGCAGTTTGATGAACTAGATGGAGGCCTATAGCAAGGTCAGATCAGGACACTTAGTGTTGGTGTTAGTCTAACTTGTACCCAGATGGCATCAATATTTTCCTGTTGACTATTAGGTGATGTTATTTCATAACATTGGTATTTTTTTTACTAACATACAGGCATACACCTCCTCCCTTTCTATTTGTTCTGTTTTTAAGATACAGATCAAACTCTGGGATTTTCCTGGACCAAAGTGAAGGATCATCCCACCATGTTTCAGATACTGAGATGATGTCATCATTTTGTTCAATTATTATTTCTGTTTCAGCTTTTTTTTAGAATGTTTAAACTACAGGCATTAATTACTAGTATTTTAGGTTTATAACCCAATCCTCTGGTTTTTAGAGTAGATTGAGTACCCCTTTTGCCCCCTGTTTATAAGTTTAAACACTTTGTGATGTACTGATCAATTTTGTTACCCAGGTACCTACTTTCTTTTTTGCTAAGGTGGAGACCATCCCAGCAAAATGATTTATAATCATGCTCTAGTATTTCCCAATCCTAAACAACCTACATTATTCTTGAATGTCCATTTTCTAATCCATTCATTTATTTCTTTTATTTTGTTGTTTTTGTATTGATTATATTTTGAAACTGGCAAAATTTCTGAGTAGCATACTTCTGCTCCATGTTTGTTAGTTTTGCATTTAAAAGTTCATGTTCTTTTTTAATCTGATGTATGCTGTATTTATTAATGTTGTTAGTTCCAGCGTGGATAATAACTAAGGGTCTTGGTCCAGCTGATTTCAAAACAATATCAATTTGCTTTGTGACGTCGAAAATTGTTGCCCCCCTATAACTACTTCAGGTCCTATTAACTTTGTTGCCATTACATATTTGGGAATCACAATACTTGATGATAGAATCCCCCAAAGTGAATATTGGTCTATTATTGATGGGATTTTTAGTATGCATGGGTTCTGGTTAATCTGTTTGTTGATTTGAAGTTTGACTAATATCTTGGTTAATTAATGCTACAGGCATTGTATTAAGTAATGTTGATGTCTCAACTACAATAGCCATTTGTGTAGTAAACTTATTATTTATATATTCATTGCTTCCTACTTGAGCATTAGCATTAATTGTATTTGCTAAATTTGCATGCTCACTTATGCTAAGTAGCTCATTTGCTTCCCTATCATATATTGTTTGATCACTTTTATTGGGTTCTGCATAATTGGATTCATGTGGTTCAGGTAAGGGTGGAGTAACTATGGGAGCAGGAGTAGTCTCAATAAGAATATTGACATGTATGTTTATTACTGGTTGCCCATTAGAGAGAACACTGGATGTCTAATTTGATTCCTGAAGAACTGAATACCTATTTATTAGTATTAGGTCAATCTCATTTTGTTTTGCAGTGGTAAATTCTTTTCCTGGGTGTGGGGTAATAAAACACCAGTCATATTAAATAATTCAGTATCCTCCTGTTTTTTTCTTTTATTTGATCTCTGGTTATTTGAGGATGTACTGGGAGGATTAAATTTATGTTCCATCATGCTCTGGGATTGTTCAAGTCTGTCTAATTTGGAGCATATATTGTTCCTCCCCATCAAGAGTTATTATTGAGGTCACATTTGTCACAGATGAACTCAGTATTTATTTTCCGATTGTTTTGTAGCATCAGCTACATATTACAAGCAATGCATTTAATGCAGACCTCACCATCCAGCGTCATTATTTTTTCTGCTCCTTTAGAAACACTGGTTGTAGTATTTTTTTCCTCCACTACCAAAATACAAGGGCAAGTCCTTCGGTAAAAATCTGGAGTACAGTCAAAAATGTTTCTTCCAGCTAAGATTTTATGCAAGACTTACCTATATAGAGGATTGTGTATGCGCAAGCATACACAACAAGGCAGTTGCGATCGAGAGGTTTCCGTGGTAACCTGAGACCTCGAGAGCGTAGGTCGAGAGGTCATTACCACGGAAACCTCAGATCGCAAAACTGCCTTGTTGTGTGCGTAAGCGCCATAAACAGTTAACGACGAGAGGTTTCGTGGTAACCTGAGACCCCGAGAGCGTAGTCGAGAGTCCGCTACTACGGAAACCTCAAGATCGCAAAACGTTCTTGTTTGTGTATGCTTGCATACACAATCTTTATAGTGTATGGGCAACCATAAATACCACTTTGTGAACACTCGGGGAAAAAAGCTTACTTCTGTGTCTGCCCGCCAAAGTGCCGCTTCCGTGTTGCCGTGCGCTGGCGCCGTTTATTGCGCATGGTCGTGTTCGGATCTTGTTGTGCTGCACCGGTGACGCACTGGGTGCAGCACAACAAGATCGTGATGCACCGAGTGAAGGACAACAACGCTGTTCCAGGCATGGATTTCCATGCGGAACAGCGTTCCACCATACACTATATTATTTTTCTCTGTTTTCTCGCAGTTCTCGCTGGACTCACTAGACTCACATGGGATGCGTGAGGTCTGCACGTGGAGCTGCATGTCCATCCTGCTCGAGCGCACCCCACTCACTCTGGGGTGAGTTTAAATGCCGCTATAGATCTGGAAGTAATGCGGTCATGTGACCGTTCACTCGCCGAGTTACTATCGCTGTTTAAAGTTCCAAAACAAATGTAAGTAGCCCTCTTAATCAAAAGTCAGCAGCAACAGCCCTATAGAAGCCAGAATTTTAAAAGCACACTGAAAATGCAATTGTTTAAAATGGTAAGCACTGGGCTGTAGTTCCTCACTTGTGAGCATGAACTACAGTTCCCAGTGTTCTTAGCCAAGTCCCCCTGATATCACTTAGTCAGCCTAAACACACACAGGGTATGCAGATCTTAAAAGCTAATGACTAAATCTGTACAGCGTTTTTAGTAGATACAGCCACCTCTCATGCGAGGTACAGCTTTAATATTTAAGTGCTAACGTCCGGCGTACGTTGAATATTTTGTTGGAAGGAGCTAAAGCCCCAATACCCCAAACTGCTATCCTAATAGATACTGAAAAAGCCTTCAAAAGGGTTAATTGGGTGTTTTTGAAGGAAACTCTGCAAAAAAAATGGGTTTTGGGGAGAACTTTCTAAAATGGGTAAAAATATCGTATGCTTACCTGAAGACTACGGTTCGAATTAATGGAACTCGGTCCCTTATTTTTCAAATTGCCAGAGGCACCATACAGGGTTGCCCTTCTCCCTGCCCCTCTTTGCTATAAGTATGGAGCTATTGGCGGAGGCGGTGAGATCCTTGTGGGATGGTGGTGGTGGCGGCATGTGTAATAGAGTGTCCCTATATACAGATGACACAGTTCAATTTCTTCGGAACCTAAACTTGAAAACTTGTTGACTCTTTACGGTTCCATTTCAGGATTCAAAGTTAACACCTCTAAATCTGAATTTATACGGATAAACGGGGGCATTTCCTGGGAATTTAAACAGAAGTATAAATATTGTTGGGATAAGGATAGGGTTAGATACCTGAGTATATACCTTCTAAAACACCTATCTTCCCTCTATCAGGCTAACTATGGGAGGCTCTGTCAAGAGATTTATACTAATTTGTGGAGATGGGCATTGCTCCCCTTTCCCATAATAAACAGAACTGAATCTTTAAAAATGAACATCCTGTCCTGCCTATTATTCTTATCTCAAACATTACCTCTCTCAATCCCCAGACAAGACTAGCACCTCCTTGAAACAGCCATTAAAAAAAATTCATTTGATTGGATGGAAGACCATGAGTCAGTTGGGGGTTGTTACAGAGACATAAGCAGGACAGGGATTTAGGTCTACCTAATCTCAAATACTACTATAAAACAGCTAAAATTATTCATATAGTAGATATGGTTAGACATTCTCCAGACCCCTCTTGGTTGCAGATTGAAAGTGCTTTCGCTTGGGATGGACCACTGAATTTGCAACCCTTGCTGATTAGCACGCACTCCGATTTGTCCACATTTCCAAATAAGTGGACTCGACATACAGGTACATTAAGACAGTGGTTAGCAGTCAAAAGAATCACCTCCACTTCACTTAAGCAGTTAAGTTGGGTTCCTGTCCAATGGTATCTCGATTTTGTCCAAGCAAAACTTGACCTGGGTTTTCGTAATTGGGCACATAGAGGGCTTCTTTATTTCTGGCAGTTTGTGGGGGGCGGGGGGTATGTCCTTTCCTTTCAGCAGTTGCAAACAAAGTTTCATCTCCCTAATTCTGACTTTTTTTAGATATTTACAAATTTGTCATTGTATTACTAAACATAGACTATGGGAGACTTTCTCTCAAGCTCCCTCCCCATTTTGTGTATGGTTAAAGATGAAGCTGAACGATCAGAGAGTACACACCTTATCTCTAAATTTTATGCACTTTTAAATAGGGATACTGGGTTCACGCCTGTGACACACATTCAGGACCTTTGGGAAAAGGAGTCAAATATTCCTCTGTTGGGAAAAAGTTTGGGGGTAATCTGGCACACGACCCATAGCACTACGGGCTCGATTAGTTGGAGGGAACTCAAATGGAAAGTGGTTGCCAGGTATTTTCTTACTCCAGATAAAACTTTTCATATGGGTCTACTCCTACTAACCACTGTTGGTGAAATTGTGGCCAAAAAGGCACTCCTTTTCACATTTTTTGTGGGTCGTCCCCATCTTGCCCATATTTGGCAAGAGGTGCACCGCTTGACTGCCCAGGCACTGAAATTGCAAAACTCCATTCAAATTTGGACAACTAAAATTAGGGTTACCCCTGGAGGAGGCTAGAAAATGAGATAGGTGCTACCTTTTCCTCATACTTACAGTGGCCGCACTGAAAACTATCATGCAGTCTTGGCTGCTTCCTTTTTCACCAAGCCTTTCAACCTGGTTAGCAATTGAAATAAATTAAAATCTAGGGAAGGAATTACAGCTTGCTTGCAGTCCAGAATTGACAAATTTCACCCTAGATGGTACCCTTTCACTTCTATAGTTGAAGAACTGGATGGTGTCTCAGTCCTGGATCAATTAGCAATTGAGACGATGGGTGACGGCCTTTTGTGGGTGACCGGGATCTTTCATATATATATATATATATATATATATATATATATTCAATAGTTTACGTATTACACTGCTTTCAGCCATTGTGATTTCTTACTCAAATTATGGGGAGGATGTTACCTTTGTTGTTTTTTTGTTTTGTTTGTTTGTTTCTGTTTAAAAGCTAAGGAAGGGCAGACAATGTGCTCCTAGTTATGTAGCACTCTTTAAAAGGTACTGTTTGACTTGTTTAGTCTGTTTGTAATTTCATCTGATTCACTCTGTTTTTACAATCTTTCAGTGTTTTGCAACCATGTAGGACGCACTTTTACTTGTTTCATTAGGTAGTCTTTCCTTGTGCATAAGTTGTACATTTACAAGGTGTCTCATTGCTCACTGTGTGCCTGCTGAATTTCAGGTTCTGCGAAAAAAATGTTTTTTTTATACAAACATAGTTGGGACAGAGTTAAGGGCTTAGTCATTATTTCAGAGGGGGGTGGTAGTAAAACAGGGTGCTAGAGGGTGGATAGTGTAGAAAAAGACCCCGTATTGACAGAAGGTCTTGGGGTATGATAGGGTGTTACAGGCAGACTAGACAGATCATTTGCCTTTTTCTGCTGTCATTGTCTGTGCTGCTGTGTTCCTTATGGGGTAGAATTGATACTCTAAAACTTTTACTCATGCCACATATATTATTTCTTTTACAATCCTTATCTGGTGATATTTCTTTGCACTGGTTTCAGAATCTTAAGCGTGTATATAGAAAATTGTTATGGAGAGGAAGTATCACCTGTATAGCTTGGAACACAATTACAGTACACTGGAAAGTGGGAGGTATGGGCTGTCTAGACCCTTTTCTGTATTACATCACACGTAAATGTCATACTAACCTAAATTGATATACTTAGTGAAGAAAATATCATACACTGATAATTACATCCATTTGGGACAATATATTTTGGACATAGGAAATCCCACTTTTTGATCACACCTAAGGCATTAGACTGCGGCTTGTGCATAGGAACTGTCGGCCGCTCTCTGCTTCCTGCCTGCACCTGAATCTTAACTGCCCCTGAATGGGCATCCTTCTGGCTATGGCTGCGGCTTGTGCATTGGTGCTGCTGGCCGCTCTCTGCTCCTGCTGTATGCCTACACCTGAAGCTTAACTGCCCCTGATCGGGCATCCTTCCAGCTGTGGCTTTTGCATAGGAACCTCTGGCTGCACTCTGCTCCTGCTCCATGCCTGCACTTGAAGCTTAATTACCCCTGATGGGGCATTCTTCTGGCTGCGGCTGCGGCTTGCACATAGGAGCCACCCGCCGCTCTTTGCTTCTGCTCCCCGCCTGCACCTGAAGGTATGCCCACAGAAACTTCTTTCTTGCTCAAGGCTTCTAAGCCACATTTACCACTGGCTCCTGTGCCATACCGGAAGGGCTATGATTGGCTGGCGCTCAACTCAGCACAGTGCTATTGGCTGACCACATCCTGCTTTCTGCTTTTTCCTAATCTTTTCTGCCACTCTTTTACTCTTTAATTCAGTTTGAATTTTCTCCCGCCCCCAAAACTCTTTACATGCTCCTGCTGCACCTACATACTCCACCCAACGGATCAGTACAGCAATCACAGACTAGTAACTCAATAGTGTTTTTTTTTTCTATCATTGCAGTGTTACTGCACTGCATTTTTCTGAAGCAGGATCACAAAATCAAAACTGTGTTTCCCCTTGTCATTAACTCCTACAATTACGGCCAATTGCAGGTCTCAAGCACAGTGCCTGCTAATTTATTCCTCTCAGTTCCTTCTCTAATTACTGACCTCAGCTCTATTCAGTGTTTCATCTATAATTTCTGCGACCAGCTTCACCCTTCTTTCTAGTACTACTAAAGCTTGACTATGCTACTATTACCCCTTCCAACCCTTCTCCACCTACTCTGCCTCCCCATCCTCTCTCTCCTTACCTTTGAAAACACTAACCTCACTGGCTCCTCATCATTTCACTATCCTGCACCCAATATCTTCACCACCACCAAGCTGTCACCTCTACTCCTTCCCTCCAATTCTGGTATCATTTCCACCACCGCCCTGCGGCCTCACTTATGTCTGTTCCTACCTCAATCACCATTATAAAGCTCCTACTAAATGACACTGCTCCCCCCTACTTCTCTCCCACTGCTCTCAAATCTTATAAGCCTAGGCAATTCTACAAAAATCTTAAATCACATTATCAAATTATCATTCTCCTGCTCCTCTCTTCAGGAAACGTCCATCCCAGCCCAGGACCATATGCAATCACTACTTCTGGGCCCTCCCAAATTAACTCTGCTCTTGACTCCTCAAACACTGTAACCCTACCTAGGGGCCTCAAGATGCTACACTTAAATATACGTAGCTTACTGCCCAAATTAGACCTCCTCCAAACCATGGTTGTCTCACTGACTCCCGATATCCTAATCCTCTCTGAAACTTGTCTAAGCAATAAGATACCTGACAATGCCATCTCTATCCCTGGGTATTCCTTAGTCAGACAAGATCGATCCAGTAGAGGTGGGAGTGTAGCAATGTACATCTCCTCCTCCCTATAATACGCCACTATACTTTCCACCTCTCTACCTGCAAACTACGAGTTCTGGTCATCCGGGTATCCTTACCCTTCTGTAGTCCCATCTTTGTTGTGGGCATCTACTGTTGCCTAACCTTCCCCCCTCCGTGGCCACTGCCCACATTTCTACTATAGTTTCCCACTCGCAATCAGGTGAATCATTCCTCAAGGGTGACTTCAACTTAAACTGGTTGTCACCCACTCAAAATAACACACGCAACACCCTAGCCACCCAAAATGTAACCGAGCTCATCACTGAACCTACCCACTTGAACATTAAATCCCAAAATCACACTCTGCTAGACTGGGCCTTTACCTCCCACCCATACCACGTCATCAAATCAGGCATCCTACCAGACGCTCAAAACGACCATCATCTTATTTACCTGGTTAAGAAGGTCCACAGGCCTAAATCTCCCATTAAGATACTGCTGACTTGCTTTTATAGATTCCTCAACCTAACCCTAGCATGACCTAGCTAACAGCCTGGACCCCAATAATCTCTGCTCCCAAGGTGGATGATACCCTTGCCTATTTCAAAGCAAAATTCCTTGCCATCTGGACCCATTATGCTCCATTCCAATGTACCAGAATTCGAGGAAACCATGTCCGTTGGGTCACCCCAGAACTACTGGCATGCATGATCCATGATCAGGCATGGAGGAAACACAAAGCGACACAATTACCAAGTGATTTTGTTGCCTACCACAAACTTCGCAATGCATGCACTAAAGCAACTAGGTTAGCCAAGGCTGAATACATTAAATCTACTTTTCACACCAATCTAAACTCCCCTTCCAAATTTTGGAAAGTAGTTCACTCCCTCTTTACGCCAGCCTCCCATCCCCCATCCTCAAAATAAATAATTCCCTCATAGCAGACCACACTTCTGTGGCTGAGGAATTCAATTCCTACTTCACATCGTGTGCCTCGACCCTACTTGCCTCTCCCCCCATTCTGTCATCCCCCACCAATAGTGGTGCAAGTAACCACCACAATAATCATGGCTCTCTTCCTTTCTCTTTCTCCCCAGTCTTGCCTGCTGACACCCTTACTGTCCTACTGTCTATTAATCCATCCAAAGGCAGTTCTCTTGATGAATTAGATCCCAAGCTCCAATATCTATCAACCTCAGCTATCGCCTATCCTCTTTCTGAAATTCTAAACCTATACTTCACGATGCTGCGGTCACCATGTCCTGGAAGCACGCAGTCATCCTCCCCCTCCCAAAAGCTGATGACTCCACTTCACCAGGGAACTATTGCCCAATTTCTTTGCTTCCTACTCTAGCTAAACTCCAAGAACATCTAGTTCTCTCCCAAATCTCCTCTTTCCTCTCCGATTCTAATTTCTTTACCCCATTCCAATCTGGATTTAGGAAGCACCATTCTATCACCACCTCCCTACTCAGGCTTACTGATTCAGTCCTCACTGGAATGGACAAAGGCTTGATCACCTCCGCCATCTTTGTCAACCTTGCCAAAGCATCCAGCACTGTTTCCCACTCACTGCTTCTTCCCTTCCTCTCCTCTGCTGAACTCTCGCCTTCTGCTACAAATTGGTTCAGAGCCTATCTCATAGGTCAGACTCAATCAGTTAGAATTGCTGAGTCCAGCTCCCTTCCTGGTCAAAACCCACTGGTGTCCCTAAGGACTCAGTGCTTGGAACCCTTCTCTTCTCCATCTTTCTGAACGACTTACCGTGAGCCTGCTCCCCCTCCTCAATACACATGTACACTGACGATACCATCTTGTTCACCTCCGGTCACTCTCCCTTGGATGTGGAAACCGGATTACAGCTTGACTTCAACAAGATCCAGCACTGGCTTGCCTCCCATCAGCTCTTTCTGAACACCAAGAAAACAGTCTCCATGACCTTTGGCACATGGCAGAGACTTGCTAGGTTCCCCACCCTGCCCACCTTCCACACTCTGGATGGGACTGCATAAGAGGATACTTCTTCTTTTAGATACCTTGGGGTTTGGCTGGACCAACATCTCAACTTCTCTGGTCACATAGATGCCATCCTAAAAAAACTGTGCCCCAAGCTTGGCGCCTTATACAGGAACCGTAAAAGCATTCCTCTTATGGCCAGGCGAAAGATTGTCCAGAAGTTGATTCTCCCTATCTTTGACTACTGCAATGTAGTTTACAGTGCTGCTCCCAAATCCACCTTATCCAGATTGGACCCTCTTTTCAGCTCGTTCTGTCGCTTTGCTTTGGACTCTCCTGCTTGCACTCATCACTGTGATCTCTACCACTCTCTGTCTTTCCCTTCCATGGCCAACAGGTGCCTGTCCTACTGTGCCAAACATATCTCTAAATACTGGCTAGGCTCTCTACCCTCATATCTATCCTCCTCTCTCTCTACTCCGCCCCCTCTTGCGCATTCCCTAAGATCCACTGACTCACGTACCTTTGTTATAACCCACTGTTCTACTCTTGCAGGCCAGTCAGCTTTTGTACACCGTTTTCCTAAAATCTGGAATGCACTTCCCGCACAAATACACCACTCCTCATCCTCCCACACCCTCTCCACTGCCCTCCACAAATTCCTCTCCTTTAACTGCACCTGTTTTCCTCATTCTTAAGGCTTCCTATCTCTCTTACACGTTACCTCCTACCAGGACTGTAACAATCTGTACTCAATCGCACTTACATAGTAAGTAATAGCACTTTAAATGTTCAGAAACTACCCTTGCCTCCTCCTGGGGGAATGCTCGGTTGTTCTGGGACAATATCAAGGAACTCAATGGCAAATCCTGGCTCCCCCCCACTAGCTGTCAACAATGTCCCTACCACCGACCCGCTGGCCATCACCAACTGCTTCAACTCATCATTCTCTGACCTTAGTGCAATACTCCCAAATAACTTCTTCGACCCCACTCCTGCAACCCCTCCCCCTAACACCCAGCATTCCCCCTTCCATCTCAAGGTGATCTCTATGAATGAGGCAAGGCCTTATCTCATTAAAGCACTCAGTGGCTTTTGCTATTGCAAAGATTATTTTGATATGCGAATCCTACATCTAATACTGGATACAGTCCTCTCCCCACTGACTGACCTCATTAACTGCTCCGTAGGTCTGGGGCAGTTCCCGGCAGCCTGGAAGACTGCCACAGTCACCCCAATACTGAAGAGTGGTGACAGCACCTCCCCCAATAATTACCATCCCATATCCATTCTCCCATCACTCTCGAAAGCCCTCAAAAAAATTATAGCCACCCAACTCACTGAGTACCTGCTTACTCATAACCTACTTTGCAGGGAGCAGCATGGCTTCAGATCTGGGCACAGTACAACTACGGCTCTCACTGAGTTCTCTAATTTTATTCAGTCTGCCCTGGATGGAAAACACCTAACTGGAGCTGTCTTCATCGACCTGTCAAAGGCCTTTGATGCGGTCTCCCACCCTTTACTCTTAAGCACACTCCACCACATAGGTCTATCCCAAGGACCAGTCTCCTGGTTTACCAGTTACCTCACAGCTAGATCACAATGTGTCAAAATAAACACCACCCTCTCAACCAACCTGCCAGTCCACTCTGGGGTTCCCCAGGGCTCCATCCTTGGCCCTCTATTATTCAGCATCTACCTAAACACCTTGCCCAATTCCTGCTCCAGCAACCTACTACTCTATGCGGACAACGCGGTTCTTTTTGCCTCTCACCCAGATCCCACAGTATTGCAGTCCTCCCTCCAACAAGCATTTAACCAGACTGAAAACTGGTTTATAGACCAAAGACTTGTGGTCAATGTAAAAAAGACAAAGACCATGATCTTTGCCCACCGACAGAATAAGGCCAAGAATGCGCAATTAACAATCGTCTCCCACTCTCTCCTTCCTCTAGAACAGGTCCATACTTATAAATACCTGGGCCTTACATTTGATTCCAGCCTCTCCTTCCATTCACACATTGACATTCTATCATCTGCTATAAATGTCCGTATAGGCCTATTGTATCAGCACAAGGATTGCCTACCTCCGGAAGCCCTTAATCTGGCTGTCACCTCCTCAGTCCTCTCCCTAGTCGATTACGGGCTTACTGTCTACTCAGCTGCTGACCACACAGCCCTTAACAAAATCCACCTGGCCATAAACAAAGTGTGCTGATTCCTCTCCGGGGCAGACAAGCATACCCATACTTGCACCCTATATGCCCTGACAAATCTCCTCACCCTGGATGAAAGGCTATTTTATCAAACATGTCTCCTCACAAATAAAATACCCCTGGGGCTTACCCCCTTGGGGGTTTCTGCCTCTCTTATATCCTCCCACACCTCAGTGAACAGCTGCACTGCCAACCAACAGGTGCGGTCCATCCTGAGGGTTAGAACCTCCTTAGCCCAAAGGTCATTCCCACACAGGGCCCCAGTCTGGTACAATGAACTCTTCTCTGATGTCTCCTCCATCTCCAAATTAGGACCTTTCAAGTCAGCCCTCAATGAGCACATTCTCGTTTCACGGCACTGCCAATGTACCTGCTAGTGCCGGGTCATCTATCTGTCAATCATCTTACGGGACCACCCCACCACTGAGCTCCTACCAATAGGGCTACCAAACATTACCTATTAACAATGCCTCCTTTGGCTGCACTCACAAGATATCTGTCTAATTCTCTACTTCGCTGTAAATATTAAACCTGTTACTCCCTTCCTCTATCAGCAAACTTACTGTTATCTTGAAAACTGTAAAATACAGTTCTTGGTAACATGTTCGATGCAATGTATAGCTGATCTTGATTCTGCAATATTGTATAACTGAACAAACTCTAACCTTTAGCTACCATTATATGTCTATATGTATTAAGTGTGTGTATTTGTTTTTTCTTGTAAATGAGTCCCTGACTCAAAGGTTGTAATCCTAAAGCCTGTTAAATAAATAAATTAATTAAATGTTGCTGTTCCAACCTGTCGCATACTGTATATTATACAATAGCAAGAAAAAATCCTGGACTCTGATTGGTCAGTCTTGTGCTGGACCCGTGGTGTAAACCAGTACAACATCACGGGTCTAGTCTCAGCCTCACTGTGAACCTGCAGATGAGCTTTTTTTTTTTTGCATCTCCTTTTAAGAAACAAAAATATTTTTCCACACTAATAAAAACATTCTTTAAAATTATTTTTTTACTTTATATATAAAAACGAGCCATTGTATAATAGCAATAATGCCCTCCAGGTTGTGTGTCGTTTGGGATAACGTCATGCCTCAGTTGTTGGGCCCGCACTCAGCCTCAACCACCTGAGGCATGGACGTTATCTCAGTACTCCACACACCCCTGTTGGGCATTATTGCTTAATTATTGCTGTATTTTTGTATTACACACGTACTTTTCCTACACTGTGTATTTTGTATTACACAGTGTTTTCCTTCCCTGCTGTATTTTGTATTGTATACTGAACGTTGCATTTCTACCTTTGCTGTAGTTTTATAATGTCTCACCCAGTGTATTAACTGATATTGTACTATTACTGTTTGTTTTCTCCCTGCTCCCCTCCCCCCAGGTCGCACCAGGAGATGAGCAACTTGTTGTTCAGTGTGTCTTCCTGGTGAAACATTTAAATAAATAAATAAAAACAATTCTTAAATATCAAAAATTAGGTTATTAAGCATATGGCAAAAATAATTATCACATATACTAAAACACCCCTTATATTTAAACCATCCCTGCAAGCGTGTGGTAGAACCCAGACATGTGGCCCTATTTACCTCCTGGATTGCGCCTGAAAATTGGCATTCATTTGTTTAGTGCACTTACCTGGTTAATAAAAACTAAATAAAATAGATAATGTACTTACAAACAAATCTGGAGAAATTAGCTAAACTGTGTGTCTTAAATTGGTATCAAATAAAACCGGACATTTTTAAACTACAAGGATTTGAAAATGCTAGCAGACTCTAGGGGCATAGAGGTAATGATTATGGCATATATTGCATTGAACATGAACCTTTATTAAATTTATTAGATGCCGGAATATAAAATTAAATGACCTAGAAACTTATTAAAAAACATAAGATACCTTCGGTATGTGCATTCTAAAAACCAAAATAATGTAATATTATAAATAATATTATAAAATGATTGCGTCAAAAATGGAACCAAAGATGTTAAAAACTATTCAACAGACTCAGACAAAAGAAAAGGGTATTATACAAGAATGTGGAGCTTGGCAGGACAGACACAAAAGAGTAGATAAATCTTATAAGAATGCTAAAAATAAATCAATCCAAATAAAGATAACTTCTCAGGCCTACTTCACCCCATCTAGGTTATATAGAATTGGCACCATGCCACATGATAGATGTTGGCAAGGATGTAAAAGGACTGGCCATTTGATGTATGCATTATAGCAGAGTGACAAAACTCAGGAATGGTGGCATGAATCTATTAAACGTCTCTCCCAAGTACTGGTTATTAAGTTGCTGGTTTACTATAGAGATTTATATGTTTAAGGATCATTATGACCTGAACGTAGCAGTAACTCATGCCTGTGTTTGTGTACTTGATGCTATGGCAGCCAAAAGGATTATATTAAATCATTGGAACTCTCATGATTTTCCTGCTTTTTTTTCCATCTGTTTTTTTTCCCTTGCCACCAATTTCCACTAGGGGTATATCCTGATCCCAGGGATGCACCCAATTAGGTTCTTGGCCTTAGCTCCCCCGGACCCCAGTAACCCACCGGTTACCCTCACAGTTTTACCTTCCATGGCAGGGGGCCCCAGAGAGAAGGCCTTCCGTTCAAGGCAGACCACTGTGTGGACCATAATCTAGTGGCTACCAGCACTAGGACCCAGGAGAAATGCTGAGGCCCCAACTGCCATATAGATGGAAGTGGGTTTTTCTTCCTTGTCTGTCCCCTCCTTCCTGTCCTAATGCGAGTGCGGCCCAGGGACTTGCACTCTTAATACAGACCCTGTGGCAGAAGCAAGCTCTGAGGCCCAGTTGCAGGGGTTACTGTCTTAGCCTGGCCTACCCCCTGCCATGGCGACCCCAGCTTGCCCCCAAACTCATGCTGCCTATACAGCAGCGCAGGGTACTACTGCTGGGCCATTAGGGTGGCCAGTTTTCCTCAATTTCAGTTACAAAGGTGGCGTAATTTATTTAAAAGTACCCTAATTTCTGAACAGCTATTTAAACACATTTATAATAAAGATGATATATTTGATATGACATGGAAGGAAATCCAGGTTAACATACCACCATTCCTGAAAGTATAACTGTAAAGCTTTTTAAATTGATAACAAGAAACTTTCCTTGAGGACTTCCAATAATGCCAGCCTCAAGATGGCTGATTGAGATCTAAAGCTGTGTACCCCTGTCCTGAAAAAACCCTTACAAACAACCATTTTATAGTTGATCTTCTGGCTTCCTGCAGTGAGAGGATTCTCCATCAGCAAGCTGGAACAAGACGGGCTGGCACGTTGGGACTTTGAGTGCAAGGGGGAGAACGGCTACAATAATGATGGCTTGGATTGCACTGTGTGACAGTCCACAGTCCACTCCTCCAGACCACATGGACATCGTGGCTCAACTCGAGTAGGTCTAAGTTGAAATCCTCCCCTCTGACAGAGCAGTTCAGCCAGAAGATGGACCTTCTCATTGTGGAACTTTGTGATTTCTGACACGAGAGCTGTAATACCACCACGGCCCTCAGAACCGACATTAGTAAATTGGAAAAAAAACTACCACTGAATACAAGGAGCCCCTCACACAGACAGACTGCTGCATGGATACAGCAGAGCGGCCTTGTTACAGCTCAACACACCATGATACATCACCTAGAGGAGACAGTAGTGGATATTGAGTGCTGCAACAGACTAAGCATCTTGTGGCTGTATGGCATCCTGAGGGGGAAAAGGGCCCTGCCTTGGTGCCATTCTTACAAAATGTTGTATGGCAAACCCTGGATCTACCTGCCACTTATACCTTGGAAATTGTAAGGGAGCATTGAGCACTGTCCCCCCCACCCGACATCACCAAACACCCACCCGCACTTCCATTATTGCAACGTTTCTGAGATACAGTGAAAAACGGGACATTCTAACTAAGGCCTGGCAGTAAAAAAACATTCTGTATAAGTCTCACCGAGTTTTTTTTTTTTTTATGATTACCCAGCGACCCTCCAAGCTCAAAGAAGGAGCTATGCACCTTTTATAAAGGTGCTCAGAGCACAGAGACTGAAATTTTTCACCACCTACCCTGCCAAGCTGGTAATCCATTTTTCCTTTTTTTATCTGCACATGCTTTATGCCTCCTTCGGTACTGGCAGGTAGCTCTGGCCCCCTCCCTCGGAGGGGACTCGTCTCTCCAGCGAGGCTTTCTTGGCACCCACCTCAACCAGCCATCCCCCATGGGTTACTCCCCCTTGACAGGGCCAGTGTTGAGGGGCACTGGTCTCCCCCCACCACCGGAAGCCAACATCTAGATTGCCGGGGGGTGGCACAGCCACAGCCTGCCATCATTGAGCCTGCCAGCTCCAGACCTTTTCTGTTTTCTCCCCGGACCCACCTTGCAGGTAATGGGTGTGGTGACTGTCTCCACCTCCGTGGAGCATGATCCGTATGCGTGGGTCCACCCCTATTCTAGCATCATGCCTGTGCTGACCCCAGCCTCCGCTGGATATCAGTCTACAGCACAATGCTGAGCTCCTCCACCCCGAAGAAGGACAGCAGTTGGTGAATGCTCAATCCTTCTTTGCCTTGGCCGACCACCGAGTGACCCAAGTCTGTTCCTGAACCCGGGTTGCCGGCGTAGCGTGAGATAAGGCATCCAGCTCCTCAGCTCTTTGTGCCACCAGGCTGGCCATAATTCATTTTCTGAAGGGACACAGACCTATGATTCCACAGACCAGGTGAGGGCTAGCTTGGTAGCCAGGGGAATATTGCTGGATGATATCCTGGATATCCCACTAACCACTTCAACACCATTGCTGCTAAACTGGCCAAGCAGACATGGAAATAAAGTGGAGGTCACAAAACAGTAGGCAGTAGAGACTGTTAAGAAGATCCAGCACCACTTAAAAGCCTTGTCACCTCCTGCTCGGACCTCTGATCAGTCTCTCACTCATATCTGAGGATAACTACTATCTCCACTCATATGAAGATGGACTTCCCATTAAAGTGGTCCTGGAGATTTGACCCCACAGGTAGGCTGTACTCTGGGTCTGTAGTCTGCCTTTTCCTCCACGCTTTCTGTTTTTTGTTTCTAGTTGGGGGGGGGTTCCTACTCGGTGATGCTCCCCTGGCCATTTGGCTGGCCTCCTTGTTCCCTTCCAGGCTACTCTGGTTATGGGTCTCATAGTTTTTTCCTCATAGCTGTTGGAGTGGGGGCCCCCCACTGCCCAGATGCTCTATCTATTGGACTGGCTTGATGCCCTAGAAATGGAACTCCCTGCACTACTTTTATCTAATGTTAGCTATGGTGGAGGACCTACCCCATGGATGGGAATCTCTCCCAGGCCTTGGATGGTGCATCTCCCCAGCCCTGCTAAGCTATACCAGTTTGAAGGCCATTGTGCTACAGTTACCTGGCAACTGATGTCCACCAGATGGAATGTGATGCTGGGGTGTTCGGGCTCATATGGCAGCAGTGGTGGGGGAACCAGCTGTAATATTGTGGGTGTAGCCTGGGCCTGGATGGGGCAGGGAGGTGTACGTGTATGGGGGGTGGGTTGGCAGAGTGGGACCAAAACCATGCTTTTTATACAGACCCTGGAGAGCAGTGGCATCCTGATTTGCTGGAGGATCTCAGAGATGTGGCTAAGGGGAGGTAATATATTGTTGAACACTGAGATCCTGTGCCTTCTCCCAGAAGCCAGCCACGGGAGGCCCTTCTCTGGACTCTTGCCACTTGCTGGATAGGAGAACAGCAGGGTCTGAGGATTCCGTCTTAGGAATTATATGACTTCTCTTGAGGCCCTGACCCATTTAGCTGGTTCCTGTCTGCTGTTTTTTGTTTTGCTATCATGATTGTTCAAGCCACCAGAACTTTGCTGTCTCATAATGACATCTGTGCAGAGGGACCCTAAACTATTTTCTACCACATTGTTTGGTTTCTTAACCTTTCATTACCTGAATGTTAAGGGGTGGGGGGTGTTGTTGTTCAGTTGTTCTGCCTTTGTCCTGGCCCCCGTGCTAGGTGGATGGAATGAACTGGCTTAAAGGCCATTTGACTGTATGCAACCTCTTGGCCCCCAGTTTGTGCTTACTTTGATTTTTCGTGTGGCTTAACTTGCTACTGGGCCTGTTTTCCCACTTGTGCCAGGTCTGGGCATTTTGCAGGCCCACAGGGAAAGTACGTTACTACAGCTGGGAAAAGGAGAGGGGGGCGCACTCAACATTAGTGAACGTCCTTCCCGAACACCCTTCCCATATAGTGGAAACTATAGAGGCCTCTTTGTTGGGTTGAATAGATTTCCCCTTTTGTAGGCCTTGGCCTATGCACGTGGAGCCTCGTTCAGGCTCCTGCCTTGGAAGCTCATTCTGCCAGTTCATGTTAGGGCACTTGGTTAGCACCCCTAAATGTTTTATACTTGACTGTTGCAAGTTTCTCTGCGGTTATGTTATTGTAATGTATGGATAAGCCTTAATGATACCATCTTGGCCCATCAGAAAATTTTCTTGTAATTCACGACTGACAATGCCATAGTACTGTCATTCAGCACTGATAATACATGGTTTCAGACTGATTATACATGGTTTTAGACTGATAATACGTAATTTCAGACATGATAATACATGGAACATACAAGAAAATTTTCAGAAGGGCCAAGATGGTATTATTAAGGCTTATCCATATTTTGCAAAACATAATAAATAAATAAGTGCATTACAAGGCAGTAATCCCATCTCTAGGTTTTGGGGACTTTGGGAACCTCTCTAACTTCGCTCTTGAGGTTCCAAGTCCCCAAAACTTCTCGATGGTATTATTGCCTTGTAATACACACTTATCTATAATTTATTCCATTTGTTGTTGTTGAAATTACGCAATTTGATCTTACAGTTTAATACATGCACAGGGACTCTTCTGCTGCTGGGGGAGAGTGGGAGGAGGAGGTATCCATCCACTCTGCAGGATGGGTGGTGATATATTATGGTAGTCACTGAGCTAAATAACCCGATTAAGAGAGCGAAGGTTCTCTCTCATGTTAAAAAGGAATACCTGGCCCTGATCTTTTTACAAGAAATGGATTTAACTTAGACAGAGCGTGTGAAGCTGGTTAAATTTGGGTTTAACAAAGTATATAGTGCTGAAACGCCAAATGGCAAATGCAGGGGGATGGCCATTTTGATCCCACGTAGCACATCATTTCAGGAGGGTAAGATCATTTGGGATAAGGAAGGTTTCCTAATTGTGGTCCAGGGTGTGTTGCAGGACAAGGAGGTTACTTTGACCTCCCTATATATCCCCCCAAGGTCCAAGATCCCGGAAGTTAAAAAATGCCTGGATCTCCTCATCACGAATACAGTGATTATTTTGCGTTTGGCAGATTTTAATATGCTTCAGTCTAGTACCTGGGACACCTGTAACCTTTCCCCTCTCCACCAGCCTGCCTTAAATAAACACTGTAAATCTATCTTCTGGGACCTCAAAAGGACAGATATTTGGCGAGAATTTAAACCCCATACCAAAAACTACACACACTACTCAGTGGTGCATGTGATTTACACCTGTATAGATTATGCTTATATGCAACAGGAGTATATGCACCTTATTACTAAATGTGAGTTAGGGGTATCTTATTATTGGAACACACTCCAATTAAAACACATTATTTATTTATTTAAAAGTTTGTTACCGGGAAAGACACACTGAGCCAGAGCTTGTTTCCAGGTGCGACCCGGGGGAATCAATCGGGTAGGAGATACAAAATTAAATATACAAACAAGAGTACAGGACTGTTATATTACATTACATTACAACAGTGAGTGAGTAGAGCACCTAGGTTTTTGTTAGGGTTCGATAATGATTTTAATTATATAAGCATAATTAATAGCAGAACAGTTCAGCAGAATATACGTACCACAGCTGTGTAAACAATTAAGTGCTATAGAAGAGGGGATATATACAAAAGAAGGCAAAGTTGCAGTTGGAAGGAAGTGCTGGGAATAGAGGGAGGAATAATAGGTTAGGTGGAAGGTGGTGGGGAGGAAGAGGAGGGTCAGCAGCCATTGGAGCTAGGGAGGAGATGAAAATTGGACTTTAAGGCAGTAAGCGAGGGGGAATGTCGAGTAGCCAGGGGGAGTTGGTTCCAGAGAAGAGGGAGGCGATAGGAGAAAGCAGACCACCCCACCCTAGAGTGAGGGTGAGGGAGGGAGAAAGAACAAGAATCTCTGGAGCAGAGGGAGTAGGTAGAAGGATGAGCAGGATATAAGTGGGAGGGGAGATAGGGTGGAAGGGTCCCGAGCCAGTATTTGGAAATGAGGGAGAGGCAGTGGAGCTCCCGTCTGTGGGAAAGAGGGGTGATGGAGAGGGAGAAGTGGAGGAGACAGTGGTGAGTGAGGGGAAGGGAGGAGGTAGCAAAGTGAAAGAATGAGTTTAGGAGTGTATCAAGTCAACAGAGGGAGGTTTCAGGAGCAGAGGCGTATACAACATTGGCGTAATCAAATACGGGCAGAATTGTTTTTGTAACCAAGTCACGATGAGTAGTTAAAAGGAGGCAGTCTTCGTGTTGGTGTAGGATACCAAGTTTAGGGTGCAGTTTAGTGCAAATGGCATCTAAATGGGAGGAGAAATTTAGCTGGCTGTCCAGTCAAACTCCTAAGTATTTGAAGGTGTTGCCCAAGGGGGGAGCCATCCAGCTTACACCAACATTTCCACCTCACCACTGAACCTAGATGAGCTCAGTTGCATTTGAATCCATATTTTTCTCATTCAGAGGAATTTTGTAATTTTGAGATGGAAAGGATCACTGAAATTCAGGCTCAAAATCAGGGGTGACCTCATACCACCTCTGTGCTGTGGGATGCCCTCGGAACAGTTCTTCTCCAAGGCCATTTGATTGAATACTCTTCCCAGAAATACCGTGAGAGATCTCAGCGCCTTCAGAACCTACAGGAAACTTACCATTTCTTGCAAATGCTACATAAACAGAAAGATCAGTCCGTCAAGGCCCGCGTGGACCACGTCGAGCGGGACATTGATGTGATCTACCTTCACAAAATGGAAATGGCCCTGACCTTTCTGAGGTGCAAATATTATGAAGTGGGGCCATGGGCGACATGGATTCTCACGCATCAGCTCCATGGGCAGAAAACCAGAGCCTTAGTAACCAAATTACATCACCCACAGACAGGCCATTTGCTGAGGTGGACACATGAAATTGTGGAGGCCTTTAAGGCATACTGTTCTTTCCTTTGCACCCCAGAAGCCAATCATGATCCTGAGGTGACTAATGCATTTCTCTCGCCTTTATCCTGCCCACGGCTTTAACCTGAACAAGCTGAGACCCTCACTCAGCCAACTGGCATGGGGGTATTGAAAGGTGTTTTACATAAAGCCAAAACCCAGAAAGCCTCAGGGCCAGATGGCTATATAGTAGAACTATACAGAATCCACAAAGAACATCTTCCCCCTCTACAGAAGGCCTGTAATGAGATTCTAGTGGGACGAGAAATCCCAAGCACATGGCGGTATGCCACGATCTGAGTGATCCCCAAAGCTGGGAAAGTTCATACACACTGCTCAGCATCTAGACCCATCTCACTGTTAAATGCTGACTATAAACTGTTTATGGTGGTGTTAGCTCACTGAGTATATACCCTGTTGCTGTGTCTTATCCACCCTGACCTAACGGGATTTGTCTGCTCTAGACAGACTGGTGATAATATCAGACAGACACTCCACATCATATAAAACACAGACCCCCACCTTATTAATTAGTTTAGATGTAGAGAGGGCCTTTGATCGGGTGCCGTGGCCCATTCTGTTTGCAGTGATGGCCAAAATGGGATTTTCTGAGGAGTTTATACAGGCCCTGCAAAAGATATATACCATCCCACAAGCTTTTGTGAAGGTAAATGGCCATGTGTTTGACTCTTTTGGACTGGGCTGCGGCACACAACATGGCTACCCAATGTCCCCTCAGCTGTTTGCCATTTTCATTGAACCTCTGGCACAAGCAGTTAGACAGAGCACCCAAATACAGAGCATCAGATGAGCTGGTGCAGAGCATCGTCTTGCTTTGTATGCCGATGACATTTTTTCATATATTACCCACCCACAGACACCTCTACCAGGAGTTTTCCGCACCTTGAATGACTTTAGCAGTGTCTCATCCTACAAACTCATCAAGTCCAAAACTAAAGTCCTCTCACTGTACTATTCTCTGTCTTCAGTTCAGTGCATGATTTATCCTTTCTGCTGGGATCTCACTGAGATTAAATACTTTGGGATTAAATTAACATCACGAATAGACTAACTGTATGCAGATGATTATGGCCCATTAGTTAGGCAACTGACTATCAACTTGCAACACTGGCAGAGTCTTCCCTTAAGCCTAATTAGATGGGTAGACTTGGTCAGAATGGTAGTTCTTCCCTGTTTCCTTTACATATTTCAAAATGTCCCAATGCTGGTGCCTCAGACAACTTGGAAGACATGGCAGGTATCTGTCTCATGCTGTATTTGACAGAGAAAGCATCCCTGTATCCAGTTTAAAACTTTAATGCTGCCCAAGGGCAGTGGGGGTCTAAGTCTGCCTGACCTACAAATGTACTATATAGCTGCGCAGCTCAGAATTCTCTTTCACTGGCATATAATGAGCAGTGATCTGCAAAGGCAAACCAAGGAGGACTATCTGATGCCACCAAGTGAGATGATCAGTTACTTGTTTGGTCCAGACTCAGCCCTCAGGGAATGGCTGGAGGCTAACCCCTGGCTGCATAGGGTGGGTGAGGTTTGGAGAGGCATGGTTGCCTCAGTGGCACTAGTCCCACACGTGATCTGGGTGTGCCTTCTGGCACAGCTGGAATGCTTTTTTACCAGCCTGCCTAGACACCACATTTAGGGAATGGCAAAGGCATAATTTAATCTATTTGTGTCAGATGTGTGACGGGGGACTATTTGGACCTCTGACAACAATATGACTTACCTCAGAGGAACTTCTTCCAATATTTACAAGTATGCCGTTTTCCTAATAACCAATCCTCCTGCATACCCTTCTTTACAGAGGCTCCAGCTGTGATACAAGAATTGATATGACACATCCATATGCAAATCCCTAATCATTTAATGCTCATAATATACAAAGCGTTAATAGACACCCGACAAGAGAACACTTTCATGGTGGCTAGGCATTGGGAGGGGAAACTCCAACTCCAGACAGAACTCCCTCTGACAGACTGGGAGATGGGCTGTTACTTATTTTTTTACATTCTTTTTCCCTCCTGACACTAGACTCTGGGGCATCTCTTCAGTGGAGCCATGGTGTCTTCTGCCTCCACCGCCCACCTGAACCCTTGCCCGACTGGGAAATCGGGTATGCTGGGTCCCTCCTCTCCTGGGGCCCATGAGAGAGGCAGAGGACCATGGAGAGCTGTTATCAGGTTCGGGCCGGCATTGGGCATGTGGGCACAGCCACAGGACTCCAGCTTCACCTCCCCACAGCCAGGAATTTTCCATTGTTCTCCCCCTTGTGACGCAGGATGTGCAGTGCCATCTGCATGAGCATGAGTGAGCCCACCCACCCCGTATGACAGCTGCCTGACGGCACCCTCGCTACTTGGTCCACAGCTGCTGTGCCCCTAGTCTCCACAAGGAGCCACTAGCACTGCAGCACAGATCCCTCCCTCCCTCCCAGGAGAGGAGAGCAGTCAAATGGATGCTCAATCCTTCTCCTCCCCGACTGACCCCCAGCTCCTGAGTTTGTTCCCGAACCCAGGTCGCAGGCGTGGCGTGAGGCATGGCATCCAGTGCTTCCCCAGTGTGGCAAACGTTCCGCGTTGTCTTCCTAAAAAAAACAACAACCTGTAAACAAAAAAAGTTCCGTCGGCGGTCTCCCTGCCCACCTGCCCCCACCCTCTGCGCACTCTGCCTCCCCACACCCCCACCTCACCCCATACTTACCTCCGGAGTCCGGCGCGACGATCTTCGGTGGACCGGGATCATATCTGCACTCTTCAAAGCCGACCACAAACTGAGGAAATGCCGGTCAGCTGTATAATGTAATAAATAGGGTTTTTTTTAACTTTGATGCGTGTATCAGGCATTTTTTGGAATTTTGGCACCAAATTTTCAACATGGGGTTTTTGGGACCCCTCCTCATGAATTCTTGAACTGTCATGGCGTTAATCAGGCCCGAAGGGTGATTTCACGGTCACTGTGCGAAATCACCTTTTGTGACCGATTAAGGAAATGACAGTGCCAGTGTTCATAAGGTGGGCTCTCAAAAAGCCTATGCTGCAAATTTGGTGAATAAATTCATAAAAATGACTGTTTTACGAGCATGCGTTAGCAGGTTCTCACGCACTGCCGTAAGTTCGCGAATTTTTAATATTTGCACTCCAGATTTTCAACATTGCCATTTTACCACACCTCTTATGAGCAGTACAGCTGCCATTTTCACATTACGCCCAAAATGTGTTTCCGCGATGTAGTGCACAATGGTGCAGTCGGTGTGCGAAATCAATGTATTGGACACATTAAGAAAATCACAGTGATACTGTTCATGAGCAAAGGTCTTAAAATGGCTGTGTTGAAATTTGGTGAAAAAATTCCTAAAAATGACTTTTACGAGTGTGCATTGCGCAGTTCCTATGCACACTCATAAGTTCGCAAATTTTTAATATTTGCACTCCAGATTTTCAACATTGCCATTTTACCACACCTCCTTATGAGCAGTACAGCTGCCATTTTTCACATGTCCCCCAAAATGTGTTTCCGTGCATGTAGCACACAATAGAAACATAGAAACATAGAATTTGATGGCAGATAAGGACCGCTTGGCCCACCTAGTCTGCCCATTTCCCTACCTAACGGATAAGCTGCAGATCCTAGTTAACCAACAGCCTACTTCCTCCTACCCCCCACTGGAATTGCCTTATGTCTGTCCCATGCATTCTTGAATTCATCCACTGTTTTTGACTCTATGACCTCCTCAGGAAGGCTGTTCCATGTATCCAGAACCCTCTCTGTGAAGAAATACTTCCTCACATTACCTCTGAGCCTTCCCCCCTCTATCTTCAAATTGTGCCCCCTTGTTTTTGCACATCTCTTTTTCTGAAAGATGCTACCCTCTTGGACTTTGTTGATTCCCTTGAGGTATTTGAAAGTTTCTATCATGTCCCCTCTCCCTCCTTTCCTCAAGGCTATACATCTTTAGTTCCTTTAGTCTTTCTTCATATGTCTTCTGATGCAGACCCTGCATCATTTTGGTTGCCGTCCTCTGGACAGCCTCCACCCTGTCTATGTCTTTGTGGAGATGGGGTCTCCAGAACTGTACACAGTACTCCAGATGTGGTCTTACCAACTGTCTGTACAGAGGGCCAACAACTTCCTGTTTTCTACTGGTGATGCCTCTCCCTGTGTATCCCAGTATCCCCCCAGCCCTCCTTATTGCCTTCTCACATTGCTGGCCCACCTTTAGGTCATCTGATATGACTACCCTCAGGTCCCTTTCCATTTTGTTGTTGTCAGTATCTCACCCCATTGTGTACTCTTCCTCTGGGTTTTGTTTCCCAGGTGCATTACCTTGCACTTCTTAGCACTGAATCTAAGCTGCCATACATTTGACCATTACTCTAACCTTGCCAAGTCCCTTCTCATCCTTTCCACCCCACCCTGTGCATCAACTCTGTTGCAGATCTTTGTGTCATCTGCAAAGAGACATACTTTCCCTTCTAGTCCCTCTGCAATTTCACTTATAAAGACATTAAAAAGAACCGGCCCCAGTACTGAACCCTGCAGTACCCCACTAGTAACCCTCCTTTCTTCACTGTGGACTCCATTTACTATTAACCGCTGTGTCCTGTTGTCCAACCAGTGTTTTACCAGGCTACCACCCTAGGACCCACTCCCAGGCTGGCTAATTTGTTTATTAATCTTTTTGTGCGGACTGTGTCAAATGCCTTGCTAAAGTCTAGGTAGGCCACGTCCACAGCCCCTCCCTGGTCTACTGCTTTGGTCACCCAGTCAAAGAAATCAATTAGATTTGTCTGACATGACTTTCCCGCTGTGAATCCATGCTGCCTTGGGTCCTGTGACCCACTGGCCTCTGGGTGCTCAACAATTCTTTCCTTCAGAAGTGATTCCATCATTTTCCCTACCACTGAGGTCAAACTGACAGGTCTGTAGTTTCCTGCCTCTGTCTTGCTCCCACTTTTGTGAAGGGGAATCACATCCACCCTCCTCCAGTCCTCAGGTACCACTCCATCCTCCCATGATTTATTAAAAAGGGTAGTTAGTGGTGTGACTAGTTCTTCCCTTAGTTCTTTTAAAATTCTGGGGTGAATCCCATCAGGCCCCATTGCTTAATCCACCTTCAGTTTTAAGAGTTCTTTCAGAACCCTTTCTTCCGTGAAAGGACTAATATCATATCCAGAGTGCTTCTATTGACCGGATTAGGTGTTTCCCCCTGCTTTTCCATTGTGAATACTGAGCAGAAGTATTTGTTCAGTCTTCCTGCTTTTTCACTGTCGCACTCTGCCCAACCACCTTCCTCTTTGTTCAGCCTCAGTATCCTTGCCTTAGTCTTTCTTTGCTCCCTAATGTACCTATAAAAGTTTTTATCCCCCTTCTTAACCGAGTTATCTATCTTTTCCTTGGTTTGGGCCTTTGCTATTCTGACTGCCTTCCCCACTTCCTTCTGCTTAACTGGTACAGTTCTCTGTCCTGCTCCTTCTGTGTTTCCTTATACTTCCTGAATGCTATCTTTTTTTCCCTTACCTTCCCCGCCACTTCTTTTGAGAACCATAGTGTTTTTTTCTTTCGTTTTGATTTATTTGCTTCACACAAAGACTTGTTGCCTCTATGATGGCAGTTTTGATGTTTCCCCATTGTTGCTCCACCCCACCTTCTTGCCTGTTTGCTAGTGCTTTTCTGAGGCACTCTCCCATTTTGTCAAAATCAGCCTTCCTGAAGTCCAGTACCTTCACTTTTGTGTGGCTTGACTCTACAGCTAAGTTTATCGTGAACCATACTGTTTGGTGGTCGCTTGTTCCCAGATGGATACCCACTTCAAGATCAGAGATCCTCTATCCATCCCTATTTGAGAGTACCAGATCTAAGATTGCTCTTTCCTGAGTGGGTTCCAAAATTAGCTGTCTGAGGCATGCCCCCTGTAGGGCATCGAGAATGGCCCTGCTCTTGGATGTGGCTGCAGCAAAGGTGCTCCAGTAAACATCTGGCATATTCAGGTCCCCCATCAGCAATATCTCCCCTTTCTCTGCCATCCCAAGGATGCCTTCCATCATTTCCTTGTCCATTTCCTCCCCCTGAGATGGGGTCTGTATACAACCCCTGTGCAGATTGTGGAGCCATTTCCAGTCTCCAGGGTGACCCACAGTGCCTCCTCTCCTCCCTGTTTACCCTTTAGTTCTGTTGCTTTTATCCCTTCTCTTACATAGAGAACTACTCCTCCTCCTCCTCTTCTTCCCTCCCTATCCCTCCTGTAGATTGTGTACCCTGGTATGTTGACATCCCAGTCATGGTTCTCTGTGTACCATGTTTCTGTGACTGCCACAATATCCAGGCATCCCTCGTCCATCAAGGCCACCATTTCAGGGAGCTTTTTACCTAGACTACAGGCATTGGTACTCATTACCCTCCATTTTTTATGGCTTTATTTCTTTTTGCCCCATCCCTGTCCCTACTGCCTTTGCCTTTTTCTCCATTTACTCCTGCCCTTCTCCCTATCGACTGCTCTATTTTGGTGTTTACCTCACTAATTACCCTGGTTTTTGGTGGGGGGCTAGGATTTCCCTTCTCCTCTTCAGTGCCTACCCCCCTTGGCTAGTTTAAATGCTTGCCATTGTAGCATTTAAACCTATCACCTAGGATCCTGGTAACCCTCCAGGATAGATGCAGACCATCGCACCTGTATAGGCCTGCATCCCTCCAGGTGGAGCCCCAGTCCCCAATGAAGCCAAATCCCTGAGCTCTGCACCAGCTTTTCAACCAGTCATTGAATCCCGTGGTGCGGAGTGCCCTAGCCTCATCCATGCCATAGACAGGTAGCATTTCCAGAAAGTTACCGTGGTGCTAGTTGGTCTAAGGCCCCTCCCCAACTCCACAAACTCCTGTTGCACTGCTCTGATCCCATTCTCAGCCAGGTCATTCGTCCCTAGGTGGATAATGACATCCAGCTCCCTCCCCCTTGCCGCTGCTCCCATGATCCTGAGGATTCATTTCCTGTTCCTCCAAGCCTTGGCGCGGGCAGGCACCTTACCTCCCTTTCCCCTCCCTCCCCCAGTTCTACCCCCTAACAATTGAGTCCTCCACCAGGAGTTGTTTCCTTCCCCTGTGGGGTCCTGGGCCACCCTCCTGTGGGGCTCCATTGTGGAGGTTCCCAGCATCCTCCTTGGTCTCCACTGCAGGTGCCTCCATAGAGGAACCATGCTTCGCCAGAGTGGTGAATGAATTGTGGAGAGGCACAACTAGAGGGATGGCGCAGTCGGTGTGTGCAATCAATGTTTGGGACAGATTAAGAAAATCACAGTGACACTGTTCATGAGCAGAGGTGTTAAAATGGCTATGTTGAAAATTTGGTGAAGAAATTCCCAAAAATGACTGTTTTAGGAGCGCACGTTGCGCAGTTCCTACGCGCGCTCACAAGTTTGTGAATTTTTAATATTTGTGCACCAGATTTTCAACATTGCCATTTTACCACACTTGCTTATGAGCAGTACAGCTGTCATTTTTCACATCTCGCCCAAAATGTGTTTCCGCACATGTAGCACACAATGGTGTAGTCGGTGTGGAAAAGCAATGTTTGGGACAGATTAAGAAAATCACAGTGACACTGGTCATGATCAGAGGTCTTAAAATAGCTATGTTGAAAATTTGATGACAAAAGTCCATAAAATGACTGTGTTACGAGTGAGCATTGCTCAGTTTCCGGGCACCCTCGTAGGTTCATGAATTAGTAATATTTTCAGTCCAGATTTTCACCAGTGGCATTTTTCCACACTTCCTTATGAACAATACAGCTGTCATTTTTCACAACATGGCCGAAATGAGTTTTCACACTTTCAGTACAGAAATGCGTGGTCGCTGTGGGAAATCATTGTTCAGGACAGATAAAGAAAATCACAGTGACACTGTTCATGATCAGAGGTCCCAAAATGCCTGTGTTGACAAGCTGCTGTAAAAAATCCCCAAACTAATTACATTACGGGTGTGCGTTGCACAGTTTCTACACACGCTCATGACTTCATCAGTTTTTTTAACATTTTCACTGCTGATTTTCAACATTGCCATTTTTTACACCTCCCCATGAACAGTACAGCTATCCTTTTTTCACATCCTGTTCAGAATGTGTTTTTGTACTTGTGGTGACAAATGCCATAGTCGCTGTGCAAAAGCAGCTTTCCGCTAACAAACTGATATTGCCACTGTTCATGAGGTGGGGGTCACAAAAAAACCATGTTGAAAATTTGGAGTGAAAATACCAACGAATGCCTGAGGCGTTAGGGTTTCCAACCATAATGCCCCACTCTGTAGAGAATGACAGGCATCAGGGCTGTGCTTGGGATTGTCACCTGCAATGCTCATACCATTCCACCCCCACCCACACCCTGCAGCCACTAAGAGGCATAGAGGTGTGCCTTGGTCTCTTCAGCCCCAAAGTTCACCCCATTCTCTTATACCACACCCATCTCACCATATTTCCTGATGGAATGGGGTGCGCATAAGGGCCAAAAACCCCAAGGCACACCGTGACACTTGTCGGTGTCTGCAGGGTAGGGTGTGGTGAAATGGCGTGGCTGTTATGCCTGACAACCCAAAGGCACACCCCAATGCCTGTCACTATCTGCAGGGTGGTGATGGGGTTGGCTTCAGTTCAATACTTCACTGCCATTCCTATTATGCAGCTCTGTAACTCCTACACTACCAATGCCAATGCTAGCAAGCAAACATTCGGCATTGACAAATGCTTGTTTTATCTGTATTAAAGGGATGGGCTAAGCCCTTTCTTTTTTAGAGATCAGTAATATCTCTTTCAGAATCAAATTTTGCTGAAGTGCTGATCATTACCAAATGTGTATGTTTTTATAATAATTTTTTTTGATTCTTTTTTTTTTTTTCATTTTGTAAGTGCTTTTATATAATGTCCAGATTGACAAAGAAGCGTAGAAACAGAATTTTTGGAAGAAAACAACTGCGTGGCCCACCCAGTCTGCCCATATGGTCCTTGCCTAGTCTGTCTCTGTAGACCCTATCTGGTCACTACCGACCCTCCTTCCTCCCTGCCCATTTCCTAATATTCCCCTATGTCTGTCCCACACATACTTAAAGCCGCCCTACTGTTTTTGCCTCCACCACTTTCTTTCAGTTAAATAATACTTCTTCACATTTCTCCTAAATGTCCCCTCCTCCAGCTTCATCCCATTCCATCTGGTTCTGGTGCTGTTCCTCATTTGAAGGAGACTTCCCTCCTGCATCCTGTTCATCCTCGTTAGGTACTTGCAGGTCTCTATCATGTCCCTTCTTACTCTCCTGTCTTCCAGGGTGTACAAGTTCTGAAAAGATAGTGCATGATTCTCAAATTAGGTGCATTGTTTAATTGCTTGAACTCTGTATTACAAACTGCACCTTCTTTTTTCAAGTATTCTGTTATAATCTATAGAGTATTTTGAATGAAACCCTAAGATACAGAATGCACTTTTCAAATATACATGAATGTCTGTTTTGTTAATAATACCGAGAATAATGCATAGGGTGGTGTACCTTGCGAGAATGTAATACACACCCAAGGTGGGTGAAGCGCTGCTGCACAAACCCTGACAGTGTAGCTCGAGGGGTTCATAACAGCATCACACACCGAGGGTGTGTATTAAATTCCAGTATACACTCCATGCTTTATTTTTTTATAATTTCTGGACATCGATTTTTTCCCAGAACGAGCAGCTCTTTTCGACTTCAGTTTAGTTTGAAGCCAGAGAACAGCGTGTCAGTGTCTCGTTTACTGGCAACAGATACTATGGTTAGCATGCAAATGCCATAATAACCAGTCGGTTATTATAGGAAATAATAACTGGTCATCACAATAGAAAAAATGAATGACCAGTTCTAAAAATGTTATAAATATTATTTTAAAAAAATGGTGTCTGACAAAAAGCCGTATTTAAGCTAGAAATGAATAAATCAGACAGACGTTGGAAACACTGCCTGTAAACAACACAGTCCAGGTGTCCTGGAGACTTTCTCAGCTGGAGCTTCAGTAGGGGGCGTGTACCTGGTGTGCATCCACTCCTTAAATACTGTCTCAAGCACCAGCCCTCCAGTCAGCAAGTTATACAGCTTTACAGAAAAAAACCAAAGAACACTGGTATGTTGGGAGTGGGGGGTTGAACCAAGCAATTTGCAGACCCTAGGTGAAGTTCCTTATGTATTAATAGTCTGGCAGTGAGTTGTTTATGCATTGCCAGATCATAATATTGTAAAAAAAAAATAATCACTGTTATGTGCCTTATTGCATTTTTTTAACTAGTTAAACAGAGATTTGTACAGGGTTGTCTAATGCGAGTTGTTTGATATATTTGAATTGACTATGCAGTATATGTACCTGGACCATTTAGATTGGGATAAAGCAACAGTTCTCAAACTCTATCATAGTGAGCCTCCCTTAAGCCATGGAAAAGATCTTGAGCCTCCCCCAAAATACTGAAATATTTTGGGGCCTCCCCATAGAAAAATAGCCTACTTTTCATAGGTACATCAGGAATAAATTGAAACCTCCTTGCATAGCTGGCTCTCATGTTAAGCTTATTGTAACCCCCCTCAACAGGACAACCTACTTGCTCCAATATTTTGACTCTCGAACCATTGTTACCCCTTACTGCCATACCTTCATGGATCAGAATGCTTTCCATTTGCCCTCTAACTGGAATAACCTTCCTGATGAACTCTGCCTCTCCCCCTGCTCTTAAGCAATTTCTCAGGGATCATTTTGCTCCCTCCTGCTCTTATTCCTAGTACCTGTATGGTTAACTCTTGTATTTGGACAGTTCTGCTGCCAGTCTAATTGATCAATTGTTCTTTACATTGTTAATTTATTGTTAATTTGTATGTACTTTTATTCATTTTGTATTGCTTGTTTTGCAGTTACAGTCTGAACTGTATTCTCTCACTACCCTTCCCTGGGTACACCTGATATAAGTCATGGCTCAGTGTATAGTACCTTCCCTGGTCACAGACTTGTGAATAAATACATGAAGTCACTTACTATTATCCTCTTTCAGTTTGCCTTATCCCTTCACACAAAATCTATAAAGTTCAAAAGTGATATATAATACTTTTTCAAGACTTGCTTGAGCCTCCCATGGAACAGGTTGGGGCCTCCCCAAGGAGGCTGGCCTCACCATTTGAGAACCCCTGGGATAAAGAGATACTATAACAAGCATTTGTCAATGCCGAATGTTTGCTTGCTGGCATTGGCATTGGTAGTGTAGAAGTTACAGAGCTGCATAATAGGAATGGCAGTAAAGTATTGAACTGAAGCCAACCCCACCACCACCCTGCAGAAAGTGACAGGCATTGGGGTGTGCCTTTGGGTTGTCAGGCATAACGACCACGCCATTTCACCACACCCTACCCTGCAGACACTGACAAGTGTCACGGTGTGCCTTGGGGTCTTTGGCCCTTATGCACACCCCATTCCATCAGGAAATATGGTGAGATGGGTGCGGTATAGGAGAATGGGGTGAACTTTGGGGCCGAAGAGTCCAAGGCATACCTCGATGCCTCTCACTGGCTGCAGGGTGTGGAATGGTATGAGCATTACAGGCAAGAATCCCAAGTCACACCCCTGATGCCTGTCATTCTCTACAGGGTGGGGCGTTATGGTTGGAAACCCTAACACCTCAGGCATTCATTGGTATTTTCACTCCAAATTTTCAACATGGTTTTTGTGACCCCCACCTCATGAACAGTGGCAATATCAGTTTGTTAGCGAAAGCTGCTTATACTGGCGACTACGGCATTTAACTTTCCCTGAATTGCAAAAACACATTCGAACAGGATGTGAAAAATGACAACTGTACTGTTCATGGGCAGGTGTAAAAAATGGCAATGTTACCAAATCTGCAGTAAAAAATATTAAAAAACTGGTGAAGTCACGAGCGTGCATAGAAACTGTGCAACGCACACCCGTTATGTAATTAGTTTGGGGATTTTTTTTACAGCAGATTGTCAACACAGGCATTTTGGGACCTCTGATCATGAACAGTGTCACTGTGATTTTCTTTATCTGTCTCGAACAATGATTTCCCACAGCGACCACGCATCTCTGCGCTGAAAGTATGAAAACACATTTCGGCCATGTTGTGAAAAATGACAGCTGCAATGTTCCTAAGGAAGTGTGGAAAAATGCCACTGGTGAAAATCTGGACTGAAAATATTAAAGTCATGAACTTAAGAGGGTGCGTGGAAACTGCGCAATGCTCACTCATAACACAGTCATTTTATGGACTTTTGTCACCAAATTTTCAACATAGCCATTTTAAGACCTCTGCTCATGAACAGTGTAACTGTGATTTTCCTAATCTGTCCCAAACATTGCTTTCGCACACCGAATGCACCATTGTGCGCTACATGTGCGGAAACACATTAAGCGACATGAAAAAGTAAGCTGTACTGTTCATAAGGAAGTGTAATAAAATGGCAATGTTGAAAATCTGGGTGAAAATATTGAAAATTCATTAACTACGAGCGTAGGAACTCGCGCAACACACACCTCGTAAACAGTCATTTTTAGAATTTTTTCACCAAATTTTCAACATAGCCATTTTAAGACTTCTGCTCATGAACAGTGTCACTGTGATTTTCTTAATGTGTCCCATACATTGATTTTGCACACCGACTGCGCCATTGTGCGTTACATGGGCGGAAACACGTTTTAGGCAAGATGTGAAAAATGACAGCTGTACTGCTCATAAGGAAATGTAATAAAATGGCAATGTTGAAAATCTGGAGTGAAAATATTGAAAATTCACAAACTCTTCGCTCCTCTGATGAGGGATTGCTAGAGATTCCTAGGGTACGTCTAAAGATGTCTGGAGGTAGATCTTTTGCCTATATGGCACCAACCCTATGGAATTCTCTACCTCATCAGATACGAGAATGCTTAACTGTTGAAAGTTTTAAAAAACAATTAAAAACTTTCCTTTTTGCCTTAGCATTTGCTGGTACATGATGAGTAAGTGTACTGTATGGTTGTTTGATTTATTGTGTGTAATGTGATTTTAATTGTTTTTATTGTAAAAGCGCCCTGAGCTTGGGAAGAGCGCTTAATATAAATAAAATATTACTTACTTACGAGCTTGCATAGGAACTACACAATGCACGCTCGTAAAACAGTCATTTTTAGGAATTTTTTCACCAAATTTTCAACATAGCCATTGTAAGACCTCTGCTCATGAACAGTGACACTGTGATTTTCTTAATGTGTCCCATACATTGCTTTCACACACCGACTGCACCATTGCGCGCTACTTGGCAGAAACATGTTTTGGGCAAGATGTGAAAAATGACAGCTATACTGCTCATAAGGAGGTATGGTAAAATGGGAATATTGAAAATCTGGAGTGAAAATATTGAAAATTTGCGAACTTACGAGTGTGCGTAGGAACTGCACAATGCATGCTCGTAAAACAGTCATTTTTAGGAATGTTTCCACCAAATTTTCAACATAGGCTGTTTGAGAGCCCACCTTATGAACAGTGGCAGTGTTGTTTCGTTACTCGGTCCCAAAAAATGATTTCCAAGCAGTGACTGTGAAATCACCCTTTGGGCCCGATTAACGCCATGACAGTGAGAGCATTCATGAGAAGGGGTCCCAAAAACCCCATGTTGAAAATTTGGTGCAAAAATTCCAAAAAGTGCCTGAGATATGCAGCAAAGTTGAATACACCCTATCTATCCCATTATACAGCTTACCAGCATTTCCTCAGTTCGCGGTTGGCTTTGAAGAGTGCAGATGTGTTCCCGGTCCACTGAAGATCGTCGCGCCGGAGTCCAGAGGTAAGTATGGGGTGTGGGGAGGCAGGGTGCGCAGTGGATGGGCGCTGGTGGGCTGGGTGAACGCCGAGGGAATGTCTTCTTGTTTACAGGTTGTTTTTTTTTTTTAACAGGAAGGCGATGCGGGACATTTACCACACTGGGGTGGGCTCCCAGTGTGGCAGCTAGAAAGGCTATTTGGGGGCTGGAGCCGATGGGGGATTAGGCACCCCATCAGCCATATGGACTTGTGCCACACTGAGTGGGCTCCCAGCGGCAGCTGTAAACTGTTTGGGGGGTCTGGGCCGGCCAGGGGATTGGGCACCCCGTACGCCTCTGGATGTGTTGCCACACTGGGGTGGGCACCCAGCGTGGCATCTGGAACTCTGTTTGGGAGGGGGAAGCGCAGCACAGCCGACGAGGGATTGGGCACCCCAGTCGGCTATACAATGTGTGCGTGGGAGGGTTAGAACACAGTATGCGTGCGTGTGTGTGTAAGGGGGAGCAAGCATGAGCAGGCGATATCTTATCGCTGCTCACTGAAGTGTAGCTCCCTCTTTCAACTGTATGCCACTGCATTTTCAACTGCTGTCATAGACAGCTCCAGCAGTGATTGGAGAACTGCGACCGTGCCTGCAAACACACTGACTGAATTGGAAGACGCTGACACACCTCCGAAAAACTCAGATGATGGCACTATTGTAACCCCTAGGTGGCACTATCCCAAGGGCTACTACCCCCTGCCTGCTTAACTACTAACAGGTTGAGGGGTCTAGGTCCAATGGCAGGTGCCTCCAACCAGAGATCAGGGTTTGCAGTAGTTAAACTAACTTGGTCACAGCCCTCTGGGACACTGTAACCCCCCTTTCTTCCCACTAGTGGCCCACACAATGCATTAGGAATATCTTCACAATGTACACTTACCCCCAGGACTGGCTCCATCGACTGGACCCCGGGGACCCCCTGCAAAACAAGATGATACAGTACAAAAGCCACAGAACAATACTTTAAGATAAGCGAATACCTCAGACAGTGTAACTTTGCTGAAACAAACAAATCTGATTTATTTAGGGGATATAACAAGGACAGGGAAATCAGGTTAATTAGGTTAAACACATTAATAATCACAGTACTGTGCACATATTCAGAGTCCCAAATTGTCACCTTCACTGGGTACCCAGGACTGGGGGGGGGGCTAGCCAGGATCGGTTGCAGCTTGTTGGGGCCCTGTGATGGAAAAACACTTGCATAATACCGAATTGTAATCCGGAGCCGGAGGGCTCAGTTCGTGAAGAAATGAAAAAAAGCAACAATTAGATTACACACTTGCAATTTAACAAATAGGTGGCAGGGAGCTACCCTGCTTTGTAGTCACAACTCAATGCTGGGAACTGGATGGAAGGCAGATTGTCCTGGATTTCCAGGAGGAGCAGACGATGTGGGCAAGGTCCTTGTGACTGGACCCCACTGCAGTTTAAAGCAAATGGATGTAGTCTGGCTTAAACTGAGGTTTACTTCCAGCTTCATGCACTCTGTTCACTGTACAGGGGATTTGAAATGCGATTCCCCACAAGCACTACACACATTTATATGTCAAAAGGGAAGTGCTATACCAGGCAGGCTGCTTCTCTATCCCGATCGCAATAACTGCACGATACCCGGGAGAACACACAGCAGATTCAGTTCCTGACAGACCGAGTGCGATCCAGCAATTTCTCCAGTCTTCTACAGGGTGAGCCTGGTTTCCTCACTTCTGGTACTTTTTTCTCCTTACAACTCTGATTCAGTCCACACTGGCACTCACAAACAGCTGCAGACCGAACGTTGGGGCCCCACACAAGCTTCCCGTGCGAAAACTCAATGCTGCAGGAGCACGGGGCTCCTTCCCACTTCACAGTCACAACTCAACTGAACTTTCCAGTAGACAGAGCTGGGCATTTCCTTTGAGTTCCTCCTAGTTCAATAGCTGGATTTGCTGTCACTCACAGTAAACTCCCCCGCTGGTGGAAAAAAGGGGCCAAAGTCCAAACTACAATTCCCAGAAGCATTGGCCATACAGTACGTAGGTGGCTGGCTCCACAATGTGAGTCCAAGTTCTGATTTGCCAGCAGCAAGCTCCATTTCAAAGGTCCCCCCACACTGATTGATCCAGTTCAGCAGTTCAAAACTAGTATGGGGGACTAGGCAAACACACTGATTGCAAAGAAAAGCAGGTTAGACTAACTGTATTTTCATTATTACTCTAAATGATGTCTGGCAAACAGTTATATCTTTGAAAAGTGCTCACTCTGCCCACTTAGTGACGGCAGAAATGGAGCGATTTGGCAGCAGCTCGAGTGGGACTCAAGCAGGGAAACACACAGACCCCTATCCAAATTAATTATGTCTGCAGGCAGACAGCTCTTAAAGAGTACCAGAGGCTCTAAAAGCACTCACAGATAAACGGCTTAGACGCCGAACACCATCCAGGCTTGGAGCATTCAAGCAAGCTCCTGGAAGACTTTTGGGAACCCCCATTTGCAGGGGGGTTACACTATGTTTCTTGCACATGCGTGCAAGCAAACATAAAAATGACAGGACTTGAACATTATTTTCTTGAGTCTGGACCAAGATTATGATGTACGGACTCATGTTTTGGCATTTTCCTTTTTTTTTCAACTTTTTATTTATGATTTGATATAATACAGCTCATAAATAACACAAGTTAGCCATACAACAATAACACAAATACAAATAGTTACAAAAGGGTGTGATTTCTCTCTTTTTTGGTACATCCTGGAGGAATACCAAAGACCTTGGTAAAAGAGAACTACCGGTAATGGTCTACAGAACAAAATACTAAATTGTTCACTGAAAAGAGCTTTCTTGCAGCCCATGGGCTGGGGCCTGTGTTCAAAACTGATATTCTAAGAATTAGCACCATAATACAGCTCCTAAGTGTCTGCAGAGGACCCCCTGTTTTATTTATTACAGATAAAAAAGAAAAAATCAACAATGAAATGAAGTGTTCAGCTCCAACACATTATGAAACCTAAGAACAATTTTAAAGAACCATGGGTCTCATCTGCACCTCCACTTGTATATCAGGGAAGAACTCTGCAATACTTACATAATGGATCTACCGCACTCATGCCCTGCATGGATTTGCCAATCTGACTTACAAAAATGAAAGACTGAATATTGACACTGAGACCCCCACTGCATATTGACACTGAGACCCCCACTGCACACATTGTATTAAAGAAAAGAAAGTTATACATGTAACCCCTTGGTGGCGCTAACTCGAGGGCTACTACCCCTGCTTGCTTGGCTAATAGCAGGTTAAGGGGCCTAGGTTCTGTAATGGGTGCCTCCGCCTGGAGGTCAGGGTTGGTAGTGGTCAAGCTAACCAGGGCACAGCCCTCCCGGACACTGTAACTCCCCCTGTTTCCCTGCTAGTGGCCTAAACACTGCACAATAATTACGTTCACAATACCCCTGATACACCACACAAGTACCCACACTGTTTGCACTTACCACCAGGGCTTTCCTCTGGCTCAGCCCTGGGAACCCCCTGTAAAACAAGGTTATAGACAGCAAATAACAGCAGTACAGTACTCTTGCACAAACTGGAACCACAGTCAGGGTAAATGCAAAAAAGAGATAGATCTGATTTATTTAAGGGACTTGAACAAGGGAGAGGCGTAATCAGGTTAATTTGCTTAAAGGCTGTATCAATCAAACAGTTACGGATGCACTTCAGAGTCCATAAACAGTCACACACCCTGGGTACCCAGATGGAGAATGGTGGGCTAGCCAGGAACATTGCAGCTGGTTGGAGCCCTGTGATGGAATCAAAAACAACATGCACAACACACACTATTTGTAATCCGGAGCTGGAGGGCTCAGTTCGTGAAGAGAAAACAACAAGACAATCAGATGACACACTTTTAGATTAGGTTGTTGTTGCAGGGAGCTACCCTGATGATTACTCATGATACCCAAGACTGGACACAGGCTGAATGAAAATCGAGACAGCAGGTGGTTAATCTGGAGTGCCAGGAGAAGCAGGGCCCACACGATTTGCCGAGGTATCGTTCCTGTTCAAGCGTGGAGCAGGGGGCTGATCCCCAGGTAGATCTCTCATTGGTGGCTTTCTCTGTGCAGTGGGGTAGTCTGGCAGGGCCAGCGTGGCATGGCTCAGGGCGAATGGAGATGAACGCGGATTCAGTCCGATTAGGCTGGATAAAGCTTCCAGCAAGCAGAACACTGTTCACACAGTGGGGAACCAAATTATGACCCACTTTCAATATGCAGAACATTTACATGTAAAGGATTCTACGGTACCAACAAGCAGAACACAGTTCACACAGTGGGGAACCAAATCATGACCCACTTTCAATACACAGCACATTTACATGTAAGGAAATTCTACTGTACCAGGCAAACCACTCTCCGGTCACGATCGCAAAGTCTTTGCACAAACCGGGAATTCAAAAGCAGCTGGAAATCCTGACAGGCCGATCACATTCAGCAAAATCTTTGGTCTTCTTCAGGTATGAGCCTGGTAAAAAAATCAGTGGCTTACTTCGTTCTCACAAACTTGGATTTAGTCCGAAATAATTCTCTTCTCTCCCTCTCAAGGGCAGCAGGCAGACAGGCAGGCCACAACTCAGACCTTTCCACAGTTCTTCCACGTAAAACTTCTCAGAAAAGCTGCTTGACTGTCTCAAGCATGTTGGTTCTTCAGCTCCCAACTTAGATCTGACTCAACTGCCAGGAAGCCCGGGACCTTCCCCAGAATCCAAAAGGTTCGGCTGGCTGATCTGTCAGTCACAACAAAAGCTCCCCTTTCAGGTGCAAAAAGGCACCAAAAGCCCAAAACTACAATTCCTACAGATTTTGACTCCAGACAGCTCCTGTAGTCCGGCTCCATTTTAGGTCCCACCTGAACTGATTGGTCCAATTCATAGTCCCGGGCCAGATAGTGGCGATAAACAAAATAGTCCTTGCTGCAAAGAAGGCAGGTTAGACAAACTACATTATCATTATCACTCTAAATGATTTTCAGCAAATAGGTACATCTTTCAACAGAGCTCCCTCTCAGATTACTTATGACTGCAATCCAGGCAGCTCTTAAAGAGACAGTACACAGAGGCTATACAGGCACTCTCTGGCAATCACATTTAAACTGCTAAAACGCAGGACACCAGCCTGGCAGTGAGCATTTAGACAAGCTCAAGGAAGACTTTTCAGGAACCCCCATTTGTAGAGGGGTTACACCCTTCTCTGCCTGGAGAAAACTTGGCGTCCATGTCAAGTCTGTACCATCATGCATCAGTTAACATAAACTTATTGCTTTACTATACATATTCACTACACTTCATGATACTATATCCATTTTGACAACACATTATGCATATTTTACACAGGTAAATTGAACATTACTATACTGAATCAGGTAATAACTTCTTGTACCTTAAACAATGCAAAATGGGGTCCTTCCCTATCAGCTAACTTGGGGCTAGAGGGGGCAGGGGCACCATGGTAAGAGGGAAAGACAAGTAACCTAGAATTGGCTGTCAAACTCAGTTTGGGCAGTGAGTTTGGTGAGACATTAACACCTTTGTGCACCACATTGAGAGGCAAATCCACTGGCCTCCCGGGAGAATCATAACTGAAGCGTACTACTGGCTTGACAGCTTCACCAGTCTTTCTGAGGGGGAGAACTACAGTCTCTGTACTCTCAGCACTGGTCTGGGGACTCTCGTCACTTGTGAGGGGTGCCTCTGCCTGGGTGGGAACGTCCAAACTTGGAGCACTGTTGGCTCCTTGCTCTGCGGGCTCTGCTTCTATAACACTTAACTCATTGTGTGAAGGCTCAGGCACACTCAAACATTGAGGCACTGAAGAGGGGTTGTCAGTACTCTCATAGTGTTCTTCAAGTTCTGGCATGTCACCAGAAAAACTCATACCCTCAGCCCCTCCCTCAGGCAAATCATACAGTTCCACAATACACAGAGACTCAGCATCTTCAGACGTGATACTTTGCACTTCACTTTCAGGGAGCATTGGCTCCAAGGACAAAGCTGGGGGGTTGGGCAGTCCAGAAGGCCCAGCTTCATCCCCACAATTAATCATGGGGTTACCTCGAAACAGCTGATTCAGTTCATAAGAGGGGTAATAGGCATAGTTGTACTCACTTTCGTCAGAAGTGGACTGACAGTCACTATCATTCTGGGCCTGCTGCAGAGGAAACTAAAATCTGTGACTACTGGGGTAGGGTAGGTTGACGCTGTCTCTTTCTTGCAGCAGCATGAGTCACCGGCCCAGGGGGCTCAATTTCTGGGGGTTCAGCCTCAATCATGACTTGGCTGATAGGTAGCAAGTGGTTACGGTGCATGGTCTTGACAGCTTTGGAGTTGTTCTCTGGGCTTACCTTGTACACAGGTGAATCAACTTTCCAACTACTACATGGGGAAAATGGTGCCACCGATCAGCAATTTTGTGTTTACCATGGTGTCCCAAATTGCGTAACAACACACGGTCTCCAGGTCGAAGCTCTTGAGCCTTTACTTTTTTATTATGCCTCTCTTTGTTGGCTAGATTTCTCTTGGCAGCCATTGTCTGGGCCAGTTGATAGGCATGGTTCAATTGAGCTTTCAGTTTTTGTACATATTGCAAGTAGTTGTCGGCTTGGACCCCATTTGGAGAGACCCCAAAACAGACATCAACAGGCAGCCAGGCCTCTCTCCCGAACATGAGGCGGTAGGGAGAGAACCCAGTAGCATCATTTTTCGTGCAATTGTATGCGTGTACTAAGGTGCTAATCTGCTGGCTCTATTTATGCTTTTCTTTTGGGTGGAGAGTGCCTAGCATGTCTAGCAGGGTGCGGTTAAAGCGTTCTGGTTGAGGGTCCACCTGCAGGTGATAAGGGGTGGTTCTTGACTTTCGCACCCCCCATAGAGAGAGCTTTTCTTTGATTAGCCAACTCTCAAAGTCTCTGCCTTAATCAGAATGAATCCGCTGGGGGGCACCATAGTGAACGAGGAAATTTTCCACCAGCACCTTGGCCATGGGAGATGCCTTTTGATCTTTGGTGGGGAAAGCTTGTGCATACTGTGTGAAATGATCCGTGACCACTACCAAATTTCCAGTGTTCCGCCAATCAGGTTCTAAACACAAGAAGTCTATGCAGACTAGTTCCAGGGGGGTGCTGGTACTAATATTAACAAGGGGGGCAGCTCTCTGAGGCAGGGCTTTTCTTAGCAGGCAGCGACTACAAGTCTTTACATGGTGCTCAACATCGGCCCCCATTTTGGGCCAGTAGAAGCGAGATCATACCAGGTCAAGGGTTCTGTCAATACCGAAGTGCCCCATGTGATTGTGTAGGACCTCAGTACCAAATCTTTAAAAGCCGTGAGCAGGACCAGTTGTTGCTTGTCTACTTTGCCACTACGATCTACTGACTCTCTATACAACTGATTGAGCAACTTCAATCTGAGGCCTTCTTTAAACAATAAAGCAGTTCGCAAGTCAGTGTAACGTAACTTAGACACATCTTTCCCCACACGCAGTGCATCAAATGCTGACTGAATCATAGGATCTTGGGATTGAGCCCACTGAATGCTGTCATTGTCAAATTAAGGTAGTGCACTAATATCTAGAGCAGAGAAGTGGCAATAAGCAGCTGGTATGCGGGTGTCAGAAGGGCCCGATCAATCTACTAAACAGTCCACTGTGTCCGCAGACATCTGTTTATCTCTATCAAACTTTTGGCACAATGCTTGAATGTCAGGTTCAGACAGCCTGACCCAGTCACTCTTAGAAGTGGACCTTCGTGATAATGCGTCAGCATCAATATGGTTCAGGCCCGGTCTGTATTCGACAGCATAATCATAGGTTGATAGTGCAGAAAGTCACTAGTGCCCAGTGGCATGTAACTTAGCTGAAGTCTGTACATAGGTCAACGGGTTAATGTCAGTCTTCACCAGTATCTTTGCCCCATAGAGGTATTCATGAAACTGGTCAACAATGGCCCAGTTTAGCGCAAGGAACTCCAACTTATGCACAGGGTAGTTTTGTTCGGACGGGGTCAAGCTCCTACTGGTGAAAGCTACTGGTCTCAGGCCATCCTCATGGTCTTGATACAACACTGCTCCTAGACCCTGCAGACTAGCATCCGTATGCAGCACATATGGTTTGGTGGGGCCAGCATAGGCAAGGCTGGGAGTGTGGGTGAACTGGTATATGATCTCATGGAAGGCTGCTTCACAGTCAGGCATCCAGCGGGGCCCGAAGAGTTCACCTGGGCGGAAATATACTTTTTCTGGTTCTTTAATGGCCCCTTTTTTGTATTTACGATTGGTAGGAGGGTAACCCTGGGTAAGGTTCAAGAGTGGGTGAATCACCTTGGAATAGTCTTTTATGAACCTGCGGTAGTAGCCACAGAATCCTAGGAAACGTCATAGTTCTTTCAGATTATGGGACTGGGGCCAAGTGGTCAGTGCTTCAACCTTACCGGGATCAGTCTCTATCCCATTTGTAGATACTATGTGTCCCACATACTTCATGGAGGTTTGAAAAAACTGGCACTTGTCAATGGACAGCTTGAGGCCGAAGTCTTCCAGTGAGTCTAGGACTTTAAACAGTTGGTTCTCATGCTCCTCTAAGGTGCTCCCAAACACAGTGACATCATTCAAGTACACCAGGCATTACAGCAAATTCTTATCTCCCACCGCACGTTCCATCAGTTGCTGAAAAGTGGCTGGGGCACCCGATATCCCCTGTGGCATCCTCATAAATTCTGTAGAACCCCAATGGAAAGATGAAGGCTGTTTTCTCATGGTCTTCCAGGGCCATCAGGATCTGGTAGTATTCACTGCGAAGATCCAACACCGAGAACCATTTGCTCCCATTCAAGCAGTCCAGGGCATCTTGTATACAAGGCATAGTGTATTGGTCTGGGATGGTCCGCCAGTTCAGGGTTCGATAATCAACACACATCCTCACAGACCCATTTTTCATATGCACTACCACAATGGGAGTGGCATATGGGCTCCTGGATTCTTGTATCACGCCAGCTGCGAGCATTTCCTGCAGGTGTCTTCTCACATCATCTATGTCTACTGGGGCTAGGCGTCGGGACCTCTCTCGAAATGGCTGTTCATCATGCAGGCGTATGTGATGCTCCGCATCCTGGACACATCCCACATCCCATTCCTTCAATGAAAACACTTGGTCTCTCTGGGCAAGTCTCTTGCTAATTCTAGCCTTCCATTCAGCTGGCAACGGGGAGTCACCAAAGCCAAGCAAGACTGGGATCACTCTCTCTTTCTCACCAGGGTGCTTGTTGCTGGGCAATACTGCAGTGTCTGTGCAGTGTACTGTAGCTAGGGTGCACCATCTGTTCACCCAGATCTCCCGATCTGACACACTGTGAATCTGGACCATCACTCGTCATGCATAGGCATGGGCATGAGCAGGCAAGATGCTGGGCTTGACCAATAATCCTTCTAGCAATTTTCCTATTGCCTGGTGCATCCAACATCAGTATTTTGTTCTTGACATCTTTCCGGAGACGGACCTCCCCTTGAATGGCACACTGGGCATTAGGGGCCAGTACCATTGAAGTGGTATCCTTCTTTCACACAATCCTCACTGGTTCATCCTGGTCTACTTCCTTGGGTTTCTGTTGCAAATCATAGGCCCTCTTGATCAGAGCCAGAATTCTCAGGGCCCTCCCAGTCCATTGCCCTTGTTCCTCGTGACAGAGTTGCGCCAGTCTCCCAAACATATGTACGTTTGTTCCAATTAACAGCGGAACCCCATCATACAGTCTGGTGGGGGGACACACTAGGGCCAGTGTCTCTACTTGCTCCTCTATGACAGTGACAGTTGCAGGAAAAGACAACCAGAGGCAGGCATATCCTAGATATGGATAAGACTTGTCGCTCAGCCCCCCACACATGTTGGCTTTCCAGGGATTGTAAGGGCACATCAGATAAGTGTTTGTCATACCAGTCCTGAAACACAATGTTCATTTGCGACCCACTGTCAAGCACAGCCTGAGTAGGAATACCATTCACAGCCACATTAGTCTCCATCGAAGGGCCCACTATCTTGGACCAGTCTTGATAGACAATAGCAGGGGCCTGGACAGACGATTTAGCCACAGAGGGGTTTGAGTTAGGATGGCCAAAGCTTTTACTGCGGTCATTTTGTGCATCCTTTGACCACAGACTTGTTTTCCGAAGCTCTCCTTGAAGCTGGTTCACCACTTTCTCTAAGTCTTTCTGAGACTAGCATTGCCTCTTCATATGGTCATCCTTGCCGCAACTGTGACAAATGACATGCTCTCAGGGAATCCTAAGGGAAAACATAGCAGGGCATGCTGGAGCATAGACAGGAAGATTCTGATCTGACTTCTGCGGATAGTGTACCATGTCTCAAAAGTTCCTTTAGGGTGGCAGTCAATTCCTTGAGCTCAGCCTAGAAGCCACCCCCAGTAGAAGATGCCTAAGGGTGCACCCCCAACCCCATAACAGTCTTGTTCTGACAGGGACCAGGGTCTCTGTCAGTTGTGCTTTTCTAACTTCCTTCAGCAACTCCTCCCCCCACCGTTTAGCCCATGGCGGGACACGCTTAGTGGTCTCCATTTAGAAAGGGCCTTCCGGTGCCATGATCACTTGGGCTGCACTCACCCCATAATTACAATCTCCCTTTTCACCTTCTACCTCCCGGAGTTCTTTTATCAAGTCACAGTAGTCAGGTGGGTTACCTCTCCTATCCTGGAGCCTTAACTGGATGATCTGCAGTTTAGAATGCTTGGCATGTTGCAGTATGTGCCCCCATCTCACACGGTTCAAATCACTAGTGGCTACCTCACCTTTCCGGTAAGCTTTCTGCAGAGCTCTTTCTAGGCAAGTAACATATGCAGACCAACTTTCCCCCTTTCATTGCTTGGTACCTTGGAATCTTCATATCAAAGTCTCCCCTGACTCAATGTTCCCAAAATTGCCTTCAAGTACAGATAGGTACTTCTGAGCAGATGCATCAGGGTTCGTGGACCTTAAAAATTTAGTGGCTTCAATGACGGGGCCCCTCAAATTTTCTATGATTCTTTTCCACTTCTCAGCCTCCGCACACTGCCACTCGGGTACCAAGGGGGCAATATAGTCGATCCAGGTCTCCCAGTCATCCTCCCCCTTGGGGGTGGGGAAGGTGCCCGAGAAGATTCTCAGCCTTTGGTAGGAATCATGACTAATGGCAGGTACGGATATAGGGGCCAGCATTGGCATGGGCACAGAAGATGGGGCAGTAACAGGTGCTGGTGTGGGAAGGGGTGTTGGGGAAGGAACATCCCCAGGTGGCAGGAATAGTTTCTTACAGTCCTCTACGGTTTTCCCTTCCTCCAGCAACAACTTAGCAAATCTCCCCTCAAAAGTCTCAGATAATGGTGGGAGCTCATCCTCCCCGGGATCTTTATAGTTTTTTGTTATCACTCTCCAGGCAGCTGGAACCATTTCTGGGGCAACAGTCTGTGGCACTTTAGAGCTCTCCACAAGGTCACTACACTCTACTAAGGCTATGAAAGTTTGGGTGATCAAATCAGCCTGTCGACCCACCACCACAGGGTTTTTTAAACATTCAACTTTGGAGAATACTCCGTCTACAGTGTCCTTACTGGTAACCAGGGGAATATCCAGTATAAGCAGAGCATTTTGGGGGTCGATCTCCTGCCCAGTACACTACCCCACCAACTGGTGTACAGCCATTTCTACTCGGGTAGCCATTAATCTTTAACAATCATTCATAATGTTTGGCCACTAGAAGGCACAAAATCCCAGCGGTGAGCCTCCAAGATGTAACCCCTAGGTGGTGCTATCCCAAGGGCTACTACCCCTGCCTGCTTGGTTAGTAGCAGGTTAAGGGGCCTAGATTCTGTAACTGGTGCCTCCACCCGGAGGTCAGGGTTGGTAGTGGTCAACCTAACCAGGGCACAGCCCTCCCGGACACTGTAACCCCCCTCTTTCTCTGCTAGTGGCCTAAACACTGCACAATAATTACGTTCACAATACCTCTGATATACCACACAAGTACCCACACTGTTTGCACTTACCACCAGGGCTTTCCTCTGGCTTGGCCCTGGGGACCCCTTGTAAAACAAGGTTATAGACAGCAAATAACAGCAGTACAGTACTCTTGCACAAACTGGAACCGCAGTCAGGGTAAATACAAAAAAGAGCTAGATCTAATTTATTTAAGGGACTTGAACAAGGGAGAGGCGTAATCAGGTTAATTTGCTTAAAGGCTGTATCAATCAAATAGTTATGCATGCACTTTAGGGTCCATAAACAGTCACACATCCTGGGTACCCAGATGGAAATCACTGGGCTAGCCAGGAACATTGCAGCTGGTTGGGGCCCTGTGATGGAAGAAGAAAAAAACAACATGCACAACACACACTATTTGTAATCTGGAGCCAGAGGACTCAGTTCGTGAAAAGAAAACAATAAGACAATCAGATGACACACTTTTAGATTAGGCTATTATTGCAGGGAGCTACTCTGATGATTACTCACGATACCCAAGACTGGACACAGGCTTGATGAAAATCGAGACAGCAGGTGGTTAATCTGGAGTGCCAGGAGAAGCAGGGCCCACACGATTCGCCAAGGCATTGTTCCTGTTCAAGCGTGGAGCAGGGGGCTAATCCCCAGGCAGGTCTCTCATTGGTGTCTTTCTCTGTGCAGCTGGCAGGGCCAGTGTGGCATGACCCAGGCTGAATGGAGATGAATGCAGATTCAGTCCGATTAGGCTGGATAAAGCTTCCAGCAAGCAGAACACAGTTCACACAGTGGGGAACCAAATCACGACCCACTTTCAATACACAGCACGTTTACATGTAAAGGATTCTATGGTACCAGCAAGCAAAACACAGTTCACACAGTGGGGAACCAAATCACGACCCACTTTCAATACACAGCACATTTACATGTAAGGAAATTCTACTGTACCAGGCAAACCGCTCTCCGGTCACGATCGCAAAGTCTCTGCACAAACCGGGGATTCAAAAGCAGCTGGAAATCCTGACAGGCCAATCGCATTTAGCAAAATCTTTGGTCTTCCTCAGGTATGAGCCTGGTAAAAAAATCAGTGGCTTACTTCGTTCTCACAAACTTGGATTTAGTCTGAAATAATTCTCTTCTCTACCTCTCAGAGGCAGCAGGCAGACTTGCAGGCCACAACTCAGGCCTTTCCATAGTTCTCCCACGCGAAACTACTCAGACGGCTGCTTGACCGTCTCAAGCATGTTGCTTCTTCAGCTGCCAACTTAGATCTGACTCAACTGCCAGCAATCCTGAAACTTTCATCAGAATCCAAAAGGTTCGGTTGGCTGATCTGTCTGTCAGTCACAACAAAGGCCCCCCCTTCAGGTGCAAAAAGGCACCAAAAGCCCAAAACTACAATTCCTACAGATTTTGACTCCAGACAGCTCCTGTAGTTCGGCTCCATTTTAGGTCCCACCTGAACTGATTGGGCCGATTCGTAGTCCCAGGCCAGATAGTGGCGATAAACAAAACAGTCCTTGCTGCAAAGAAGGCAGGTTAGACAAACTACATTATCATTACCACTCTAAATGATTTTCAGCAAATAGTTACATCTTTCAACAGAGCTCCTGCTCAGATTACTTATGACTGCAATCCAGGCATCTCTTAAAGAAACAGTACAAAGAGGCTATACAGGTACTCTGTGGCAATCACATTTAAACTGCAAAAACGCAGGACACCAGCCTGGAAGTGAGCATTTAGGCAAGTTCAAGGAAGACTTTTCAGGAACCCCCATTTGTAGAGGGGGTTACATACAGAACACCAAAAGAGTAGCTAGCTGCCCCACAAGAGTGGGATGTCCATTTTACCGACAATGTCTGCTCAAATGTGCTGTGGCATCTGAAGCGTGCCAAAATTTATTGTTTGGGAATTATAACCATTAAAGTAGGATGACGGCATTCTAATTTCAGTCACACAGTTTAAAGTCCCCCAAGGCAGGCAAAGTCCCAAAAAGAACAAATAAGCAAAAGAAGTAAAAGTACATGTTCTGCCCTGAAAATAAAGTAACAGGCGAGCTAAATGAAAGTACATACTTTGCACTGTGGGTAAAGTTATCTTCAAAAGACACCCTGTCAAGGATCCTGTGTTTCCAATCCAGTCTCCTTCATTTCAGTCTTCAGGTGCAGAAACAATCATGCTATTCATGGCCCTCTCTGTGTTGCTAGCAGTCCTGGCAAGTAATTTATCTAAGTCTTTGGGATTTCCAAATACATATGTTTGTCCAGCATACTGGACTCAAAGTTTCACTGGATATACTGTGCTGAATGGTATGTTTACTCTGGGAAAAATACAACTTTACCTCCATCCACCTCTACCTCTTTGATACACCAAGCAGCTTTTAGTACTGAGTCCTGTTGTGAAACAGAGCCCATCCGAAGAAACAGGGTTCTAGGCACATTGTGGCTCTTCTCTGAGGAGTCATTTGGTAGTATTTTTGTATGCTGAAGCATGGAACCATGGTATCGAGCCCCAGAGCCTCCCCAAGCTGTGCTGTTATGGTGTCGATTGGGGAATCACCTTGGAAACCCTCTCTAAGTCCATTAATATGCACATTGTTCTTTCACAGTAGATTCTCCGCAGGTGTTGATTGGGGAATCACCTTGGAAACTCTCTCTAAGTCCATTAATATGCACATTGTTCTTTCACAGTAGATTCTCCGCAGGTGTTGATTGGGGAATCACCTTGGAAACCCTCTCTAAGTCCATTGATATGCACATTGTTCTTTCGCAGTAGATTCTCTGCAGGTGTCGATTGGGGAATCACCTTGGAAACTCTCTCTAAGTCCATTAATATGCACATTGTTCTTTCGCAGTAGATTCTCTGCATGTTCTAAGCGAGGACGAATGAGATTATTTTCTTTTACTAGACGAGCCGAAACAGAAAGGGCCCTGTTCACACTGATCACCACCTCCACGACCTTTGCAGCATGAGTCTCCACCTTCTGCTCAACTGATTGCAGTCTGCTAGTATGTATCTAATTTATTATTCAAGAGTACCAAGGTCTTGCTCATCTTTCATACAGTCGAATGTAGGGCACTGAGGGTTATCTCCTGGTCTCCCCCCCTTGAGCTCTGTAGAGCACTTTCTGAGTCTCTTTCTAGGAGGCCTTCGAAGCAACAAAGTCTTATGTTCCCTGATTAGTTGTTGCATTATTTCTTTACTTTCCCATCATGAAAATCTTCTGATATTCCTACAGTTGGCAGAAGAGGATTGGGTCTATTGATATTTGTAAGTTTAGTGTAGATCGGTTTCAATTCACATGAATATTTTGAACAAAAACCAATGTTTCTGCCACAGCTGATAAGAAATGTGTCTGGATGCCCAGACAACTAGCTCCACCTCCCCCACGTTTTTCTTCTTTCTTTCTATATATATATTTTCCCCTGCTTTGTCTGGGGTCTGGTAATCAGCCCAGTCCCCACCTTCTCGAACTGGCTTCCACCTCCCCCGGTACTCACTGTGGTAATTTTTTTTTTAAATGGCACAGCAGTTGTGCAACCGCTCATGATGCAGGCGATCAGGGTTTCAACGTGAACTCAGGCTGCTGGAGGGCTGGCCAGAGGGGAGGAGGATGAGCATCCAAGGAATGCTCTCCTTTGGGGTGGGGGGTGGGCTACAGAGCTTGGTCCACACCTGGCCCCTAGCGGTGAGCTGGGAGAGGGATTACCAGAGTCTGTCATGGTCTGGGTGGAGTGACGGGCAGATGCCAATATCTACCTATAGATACATGGGGTGGCATCACAGCCAGTGCTTAATTTGTGCAAGGGCTTGCCAGGGCTCAGCCCTGGCTCCTCTTTTCATGCCAGGGCTCAGCCCCGGCACCTCTTACGCACTGTAATGTTCCAACAGTACCTCTTCCATACTGTAATGTTTTGACAGTGCAAATTCTACCTCTGCAATGTGCCACGCTTGCATGGCTAGCCACTAAAAGTGATCGCAGCTGCACATGGCTCTGTTTGAACTGTTGTGTTCTGCAGACCAATGTGATTCGCGTGTTAGGCTGATGCACACATATTAGCCTGTAAGCGACTCATGCTGGAGACAGCAGAAAATACAATATGTAGCAAGTGATAGGGTGTTGCAGTGCCTTACACAGAGAGAAAGAGATCTTGAACATCATTCCAAGGTTGACTATGGTGGGTGGGTGTTTTCTGGCGCTATATACATACATACACATCTTCTGTAAACAAGGGCATGAAATTATTTAATTCTCCTTAATCTTTGATGAGGTTGTGAGAGGCATAAAGGCATTTCTGCTTTTGGGCTTGTGCAGGTGACATGGAATTGACAAATTATTTTAATTTCTTGAGATTGCAGTACAGTTAAGTGTGACACTTTCGGAGTCAGACTCCCTCTTTGAGACCCAAGCCTCAACCCTAAAAGTAAAGAATTTGTTAGCTGTGATAGTCAAATATTTACATATAATACAATCAAACCCACATGGTGTGGTCAATATACCCAAGCAGGTGAAAGGGGTGTATAATACCATGTTAGGAGGCACTTTGTACACTGCCGTCATCTTGCACACATTATTCTGGAAGAAGTCCATAGGGTATTAATGACTTTGGCATGGTATAATATTTGATCTTTCTTTTACTTATTACAGAAGTGTAGGCATTTTTTTATTTTGTATACCCTGTCTTGAAATGCTGCCCCTCCCAGTTTTGTGTATGGTTGTGGCTCATGTATTTTTTTTTTTATAATACTACAATAAATAACATGTAAGGTATTATAAGAACACATGTGTTAACTAAGCTTAAAAAAATCTGCTTTGAGGATGCTACCTCGGGGTGGGGTGTTGCAATAAGGCAATGCTAGGCCCCCAGAACCCTGTGGTATTAGATTATCTGTGGTACATTTTATTGCTTAATAAGCCTGCCAGAGTCTCCTACACCCCTGACTCCAGGAGATAAACAATTTTTTTCCATGGAGTTAGGGGTAGGGAAGATGCAGCAAAAGTGTGTTTTATCTTCAATAAAAGCTCCCAAATTCACCACAGAACATCTACACCCCCCAGAACTTCTGGGGGCCTGGCAGCCCCCAGATCCCTGGGCTTTAAGCCCAGGAACCTCTTTCATTACAAATTAAGCACTGATCACAGCATCACTGCACACTGCGTCCCTGCGGGGGGATCCTTAACTACAAGAAAAAAAACTGTGCCTCAGGACCTCCTGACTCAGCTAGCGGCCCTGGGCATTGCTGCCGCAGGATATCTTGGGCATTACCGTCCCCTGGGATGGCTCCACCATGAGGGGTAAACAGGTGGGGTTGAAGTCCCATGGTGGAGTGCGTTCCAGTGTCGAGGGGGCAAACTGGGGGTGAAGCAATTGCCAGGGAGCATGAACAATAAATAAAAAAAATATATATTTTTTTATTAAAAATAAAGTACTGTATATACATGTATGTATAAAACCATGCAAATGTAACATAACAGTTGATTAATGTCCCTGACTGTTATACCGTTTGCCTTGTAAAGACACTGTCATATAACATTACGGCTTCTTCATGTTGTCACTTATTAGAATATCAGCACCAGTAAAACTCTGTCTAAGTTCATAATAATTCCAAATATACATAACAACAATAAAAATAAATAAATCTAACTATTCACATGTGTCAGACTCTTCTTCACTTCATATACAATATTCAAATACAGTCAATTTTCCTGAGAAACACATGGGTGCTGTATTAGTCTACAACCCATCATTTTGGGATATTTTCAGGTGATGGGGATGTTTGCACCTTGTAAATAGAAATGTATTGCTACTGCTGTGTTCCCCTCAGTGAGTATCAAGAAATGTGGTGAACCTCTCTGAACCACTTCTAGACCTAATAGCTATGTTCATTCCCTCTGGCACTATATATAGTCTTCTCCAAATTCAACTGAGATCAGGTTCTCCCCGTGAACTCCCCCTCATGGCAGGCTGGAGGAGGGAGAGCCACTCTCCCCAGTACAGTAATCCAACGTGGACTAACAGTGAGCCCCGGGTGGCATTGCAGGCTTGGGGACAGGCCAGCTGGGCCTCATTAAACCCCCAATGTTCTGTTTTTCTGTTTTCTTCCTTCTCCTTGTCATGGAGTGTCAGACCCGTGCATGGAGGCGCACACATCAGACATTCCCCACAGCACCCCCTCTGTTTTACTGCCTATGCTGCACCGTCACCAGGCCTCCACTTGGTTGCAGTCTAAGGCTGGACAAACATGCTTCTCCAGCCCAGGAGAGGAGAGCTGTCACTTGGATGTTTGATCCTTTCCTGCCTCAGCTAACCCCTGACAACTTGAGTCCATTCCCGAATCTGGGTCACTGGTGTGGCAGGAGGTAAGGCATTAGCACCTTAGCCCACCATGCCACCAGGCTGGCTTGGCATTTTCGTTTTATGATTTTGAATTATGATTGCATAATTTAAATGGTTAAATGGTTGGCAATCCATCTCAATCTGATGTAAAAATAGGATAATTAAATGTGCTCCTGAGTGTTGATCCTATGTATGCATTTGTGAGCCATGACATTTTGTTTTATTTGTAAATATCATATCACAAAATGAATAAAGTAAAAAAAGAAGAAAGTTTAGCAGGATAAGACATTACTCTCATTATACAGATAATATACAGTATATCTAAATGGCAATCCTATACCAGAGCGTTACTGAATATAATGCACAGAAACTGGAAACTGAATAAGGCATCTAGAGCTATGATCACCCCTGTGGAGAGATCTTGGCCCAAATGTGTTCCCTGGAGGAATCAGTCGGTTTGTGCACTGCAAGGCTCCATTATTACCTAAAGGGATTCAGTAATGCATAGGAAAGGGTTAGGGAGAGATAAGAAATAAATGGGAAAAAAAACTAGCATATAATGACATTTTCAGCACTCAGGACAGCATACTGTATTACATTTCACTGAAAATAAAAATCAACCAGATAAAGTTAATTAAACAGAATATCAGACACAAAAGTAAAGTGCCGTGTCTGGGAAATCAGACAAATAGTGACCAAAGTACATTTGTCAGACTTCACAAACTTGTTATGTGACTTAATTTGCTGAATACATTGCCAGTTCGGCGGGAGTGCAGCTACTTCTGAACTGTGTGCTGTATGTGAGGGAACGCTCATCCCTGTAGCCGCACCTTGATCCTCTACCAGTGGGCACATACTCTTTTAAATTTCATGACATGACATGACAGTACAGGCCTTCAAGTTAAGCTTGCACAAATGTCTGCTTATTAAGGGAATCACTGGCTACCCGGGATAGTAGATTGAGTTGGGAACTTCTTTAAGAGCAGCTTCCTAGTAACACCCACCCCTAACATATTACCAGGCCCCTAGTGGACAAACACATTTTTTAATTAATTGCTGCCTGTATTTAATAAGAAAATAGATTGTATTTGGCTCTGTGGAGTCGACAACCAAAACGCCCCCATGCTTGCACTCCCCCCCCCAATTATTTAACCAGGTGAGACACACTTAGCTGAAAGCTTGTTTACAGGTGCAACCTGGGAGCACAAGACAGTTAAGTGACTTGCTCAGGGTCACACAGTATGCAAGTGTGGGCTGTGGGATTCAAACCCAGGTCTCCAGATTTGCAGCTCAGAGCCTTACACCACTGCGCCATACTGCCTCCTAGTTTTTGTGATGTCAGTAAATGAAGAGCATGGGAGCGCACACCACAGAGTGCTGTAAACCATGTTACTCTTTCCTTGTGACTTGCAGGAGGCAGCAGGATTTTGGTAAGTGAAGGCCTGAGTAGTATTGGTGGTGGTGGCCTGGAATCATGGCCTGCTGAGTTAAAGCTCAGTGGTCAAATAAAAAAAAATGAAAAGGAAGAACCAGATTGGGGGGAGGTTGTGCATCAATGAATTAGGCATAGGGAGCTTCTGTCAGTTGGTGAAGGGGAGAGTTACTCCACAGCACAGATTACAAATTTGGCCCAGAGAAAACAGAGTGTGGGTGAACCCACTCGAGGGGGTGGATTTATCCTTTACATTCTTGGCCCTGCCACTTTACAAACCCATCTACCACCTCTGCCACCATCAGTCTCACATCAGTGGTGAGGAAGTTAATGGAGACACTACTGAAGGGGAGACTCACAGAGCACCTGGAGGCAAAAGGGCTGAAGGAGCACCAGCAGCATGGTTTCACAGTAGTGAAATCATGTCAAACTAATCTCATAGATTTCTTTGACTGGGTTGCCAGGGAGGTGGATCAATGCAGAGCGGTGGGCGTGGTCTATCTGGACATCAGTAAGCCTTTTGACACTGTGAAGTACAGCAGGCTAGTTAGGAAACTAAGCAGCTCCACTGGCTCAGTGGCACTGAAGGCTGAGGCACTGGATGCCTTACCTTGCGTTGTGCTGGCAACCTGGGTTCGGAATGACCTTGGGTCATTGGGGGAGCCGCATGGGGAGGTGGGGGCGGGTGGCCAGCAGGTAGCTCACCCCTCCGGGATGATTGTCCGCCTCCGGATTCTGTTGGGTGGAAATCCAATGGGCGTGGGTGGGAGGGGTGGTGGTGATTGCCAGTGTGTGGGGAGGAAGGCCGAGCTGGTAACACGGTATGCATGTGTACTCATGCGCATGCACGCACATGTTCACTGAGGTCCTGGGTTAGGAGACAGAAAGGGAAAAAGCCACAAAAACTACAAATTAAAAGAAAAAAAAACTTAGCAGCCTGGGTATGGTGGAAAAGTGACAAGTTGGGTTTAGATTGGTTAAGGGATAGGAAGCAAAGAGTGGTAGTAAATGGTAGCCACTCAAAAGATAGGAGAGTGACTAGTGGGGTGCCACACAGATTTTGGTGCTGGGACCAGTCCTCTTGATTGTCTTCATAAGAAACATTGCAGAGGAGCTTGAGGGTAAGATGTGTCTCTTTGCGGATGATACAAAAATCTGCAACAGGGTTGACACTCAGGAAGGGGTATAGAGAACGCAGTGGGATGCGAGGAAGCTAGAGGATAGGGATCTGAAGAAGCTAGAGGATGGGTCTTGCGGGAGTTCAGCTGTGTTTCAGTGCCAAAAAGTGTAAGATTATGCTCTTAGGGCTGCAGAACAAAGGGGCTGTGTATAAGATGGGGGGAGTGGAGCTTACAGTCACCAAGCAAGAAAATGCTGTAGGGATCATCATATCTGATGACCTCAGGGTAGCTGAGCAGTGTGACAAAGCAGTGGAAAAGGCCAGTAAAATGCTGGGGTGCATTGGGACAGTGATTTCTAGCAGGAGGAAGGAGGTGGTGCTACTGTTGTATTGCTCCCTGATGAGGCCCCACCTGGAGTACCGTGTCCAATTCTGGGGGCCTCACCTCCCAAAGGACATTGAAAGAGTGGAACACAGGAAAACAACCAAGATGTTGTTGGGGTTGCACAAGAAGCCATACGAGGAAAGGCTGCAGGAACTCAGTGTGTACTCCCTGGAAGACAGGCGAGCGAGCGGGAACATGGCTGAAACCTACAAATACCTCACAGGAGTGAACAAAGTGCAAGTAAAGGGTCTGTTTCAGAGAAAGGAAGGCACTAGAACAAGGGAGTGTGCAATGAAGCTAAGAGGGGGAATGTTTAAGAGAGATGTGTGGAAATATTTCTTCATGGAAAGGGTGGTGGATGACTGGAACAGCCTGTCAGAGGAGGTAGTGGAGGCAAAGACTGTAGGGAGCCTCAAGCATACATGGGATAGGTACTGGGGCATATTAAGCAGAGCAACGGGGGAGAGAGTGACACCTATGACCCACTAGAGTTAGTGGTGACGGAATAGGCAGGGAGAAGGGACAGACTAAATGGGCCTAAAGTTTTTTTTTCTGCCAACAAAATGTATGTTTCTATATTTCTGCCTGTGATTAAAGTGGCTATATATTGGCTGGCAGAGAACAGGGGTGGTTGGTCACCATTCTAAGTAGAGCAATGTTTTGAGTGGCATACCCCAGGGGTCAGAGCCGGGTCCATTATTCTTTAGTGTATTTCTTAGTGACTTGGATGAGGGAGTCAGCAGCAGGCTTCTAAAGTGTGCAGACAACACTAAACTGTCATGAAGAGTGGGCACAGCATATGAAGAAGGGTGTACTACAGGGGCATCTATACACAGAGGCTGAAAATGGGGGCTTAGGTTTACCTTGGAGGGTGCAGTGCAATGTTGAAAGAAATCCAAGTTGTAAATGCACCTGGCCTTTGTAGTGCGACGGTGGACAACACAACAGAGGAAAAGGATATAGAGGTAATAGTTGACAGAAGGTTGAAGTCAAGTAAAAGGTACGCTGCACCAGCCAAGAGCAAGCACAGTGATGGGATACATTATGAAGAGCCACCAAACTGATTAGTGGCATGGGGGGCAAATCCGAGGAGGAGAGATTGGGCATACAACCTCAAATTATTTTGCATGGAGACAAGAAGGGATATTATTACAGTGATGTTTCTATGTTCTAAATACTAAAAGGGTCAGGCTGGGTAGAGTATATACAAAGATGTGTGCGCTGGTGAGTGCAGCCTGAACTGGAAGATATGCACTTAACCATTGAAACAGAGAAACTTTTTACAGGCAGAAAAAGACCAAGGGTCCATCCAATCTACTTTCATCCTACCTACTACCATTCCAGCCTGTTGCTGGGCAGGCTATAAACTAGGCCTCCTACTGGTGGCTTGGTATTTTTTGTAGCTATGCAGCCCCAGTTCCCAACCCTTTATAATTGTGCCACTCCCCCTTGAAACCCTGCACTCATCTTTCCCTCTGCCACATCTCTTGGCAAGCTGTTCTGAACTATTTTGTGTGGATGGGTTTGTGTGTGTGTGTGTATGTTGGGGGGGGGCAAAATAAGGAGAAATTTGGAAAGCATTACTTCACACTGAATTATTAACATTTGGAATGGGCTACCTGATGAGGTTGTGAAAGCTAGGATTTTTGGCTTTCAGAGCAGGACTACACCGGTTCCTGAGGGAGACTGATAATAAAGGTTACACAGCATGAGTAGGGGATAACACTGTGACTGATGAGCCTAGATGTGTGTCCATCCTTATATTGGGTGAAAATGTATATCTTGTCCTGAGAAACAGCTCACAGTTTCGCAGGAAACAATATTGCATGGGGTATCTCCAGATCATGGAGGATCTCCTGCACCCCATCAAAAATTGTTTCCGCTAACGGGTAGCATAAGAGATGTTGGGAAATGCTAAAATAGTATGTTCATGAAATAGCAAGGGGTGATGACTCCTTATCAATTGCAGCAGCTATCTCGAGTTGCCATCGAGTCCAGCACGGCTATCACTGCACGAGGCTGGTCTCCATCTTGTCTGCCTCGAGCACACATGCACTATGCTTTTAAAATAGGCCATTCTGTTGTCCCCAAATGCTGTCCAAGTTGTTCGTTGAGACATTCTTTCAGAAATAGCGGCAGGTGGTCACCCTCCACTCCTTCTGGTATACCAAGCAAATGCACATTCATGGAACAAATCTGGTTTTCAAGAATTTCAAGCCTGTTGCTTGTGAGTTTTGATTCCTTCGCATATTGTGTGGAAGCTGCACTATATCTGTCGGACTGCCCTTTTACTTCTTCCACCTCCATTTTTATAAATTCCACTGAAGTTTCTACAGTCATCATGCGTGTGGTAAGAGAGTCAAATTTGTTGTTCATGGCTGTAACTGACGCCAGTAGTTGCCACATTTTCGACCCCAGGGACTGTAGTGTTTCTTCTTGCCCAGAGTCTGTTGCTCCATCAATAGACATTGATCTAGTACTGGGGCCAGCCACTCCAGACTTTGCCTGTTGTTTTTTTTGGCCCTCCACTTGTTGAGCCAATTTTTGCTTGCCCATAATAATCAGTAGCTTTTCTTGTTTCTGTAGTATTAAGACTTTAGCTAAACAAGTTTGGTAAAATAATGATATTTGCTGTATTTCTAGCACCGTGATGTTGAGCTCTTTCTTTAGATGTCCTCCATGCTCGGGCTCCACAACGCCCCCTCTCAAAACCCTTTATTAACAACTTCATTAAAACAGCACTGACCCTACCTGAAGAAATGACATATGAGCTAGACCGTGTGCACTGCGTACTAAGCCACAAGCCAGCTACAGGTAGCTGTCCAAGTCCATAGTATCGCTGTTCCTCTGCTTTACAGATAAAGAAACAATCCTTCACACAGCTTGGCAACAAAAGGTTGTCAAATACCAGGACATACAAATATTATTTGATAATGATTATTCTCTGGCAGTCACATCCCAAAGAAGGGCATACGTGACAGTTTTGAGAGCCCTTAAACAACAAAACATCACATTTAGAACACCATACCCTGCCTGGCTAGTGGTGCTCCTCGCGGAAGGAATGAAAACTTATGACTCAGCAGCTGCAGCAATACAGGATCTGCCTGAATAAGGCATCATGCTGAATTCAACCCCAAAAACATCAGAACAGAACTTGCTTGTTGCCAGACTTTCACGGAAGGCTTGGTCAGTCTAGGGGCCCACTAAATCTTCACCAGCTCAATGTCGACAACAGTCTGTGGATGACATCCAGGAAATTGCCCAACATTTAAAGTCTGTGCAGGCAATCTCATCACCATTGCCAGATCAGCAGAACTATCAGAAGGGACTTTCTGGCTGTCTATCAGGTAAGTCTGTAGCTTTGTTGGAATAGCCCCATAGGCCATAATAACATCTTCCCCTTGGTCCAGGGATCTCTCCTCAGACATTCCCCTGTGGTCTGTTTAACAAATAATTACTTTAAATTATTGCTGTTGGTCATTGTTCTATCTCCCCTTTCCTGAATAATTAGACGGATGGATGAATAGTTTGTGTTTACTCCATTGTGATGTTTCCTCCCCTGAGTGGCTCGTAGACATGCTACCTCAGGCTAGATGTCTGTTCTGGAGCTAGGTACATTAATCCACATGGGCAAGCTTCTTGCAACCTGCCACTGGATAGGAAGGCCAAATGGTGAGATACTCCTGAAACTTTCAAATCCAAGCATTAGCACAGTTTGGTGGGAAAGATTAGATGAGTTGAGTGTCTTATCAGCCGGCATTGGCCTAGCCCATCCTGCTGCACTTGATGACCCGTCCCAGCATCAGAAGGGCTGTTTCGGTGTTATAGATCATAAGGTAACATAAACAGAGACATGCTGAAGGCCCAGACACTAAGCGGGCTCGGGGGTGCAGGGTTAGTTGCCACTTTCTTACTTTCACCATCCTCATGTGTGTGTGTGTGTTGGGTGGGGGTGTACTGGAGATGCCCGAACAACAGTGTTTTGCCTGATGCGGTGGGGCAAGGTGAGGTCCAGCAGCAAATTGTTTTGACCTTAGGAACAAAGGGGCCATTGGGAGGAGTGGGGTTGTTAGCACACTCAAGCACAAACTGTATAGTTAGTTACCTTTCTACAGCTATGCCTGTGGTCAGGCAAAGTTGAAATACTTATGAGGCTCGTTACTGTCTACATTCTCAGCATTATTACAACGGTTCTAATGCACACCGTAACATTTGAAAAAACTACATTATACTGTGGAACTTACTGCCTGACTATGCTACTACCTGAGCTCATTCCTTGAACAAATGTTTATATTTGCTAATCTGCCTATTATTACTTAGTAAACCCACCCATTGTGGGGGGGTACCTGCAGTTAGTTATCTCATAACAATATGTCTCTTAGATTAGAGACATTCACATTCAAAGGGACACCCTCCTCTGCTAAGCAGCATCACTATACTTACTTTAATTATCTGCATATTATATGTTTGATTGCTCACAATAACAAGTCATGCACCTATTCTTAACTTATAATAACATTGAATAAGTCCATGTGTATAGTTGGTGCACTTCTCTCAGGACTCGGCTCGGTCCTCACAGTTAACCGGATGTTTTTTTCTTAACTTAATAATTCACCTCCGAAGCCTGGATAGACATATTCTGACACAGTAAGTTGGGAGGTCTGTACCATACTGGGAGGTAAGATTCAAGACGCTCTTTCATTGTTTACCAAGGCAGCATATGATGGAGAATGTACAAGTCTATGGGGGGAGACTGAGATAATATTTTGGTTTTGATAGGTACAACTCCTCCCTCAGCTGCTTTATTCCAAGTCCTGGGGAAAGCCCAGGGCAGGTGCTGCAGGTCACGCACCTCCAGTTATCAGCACCAGAGGTCTATCTTGTTAATGGCCCCTCTTTCTACTCATCATGATCTGTTATGTTGGAGAAGTCTACCAGACACATTTGATCTACCAATTAGCTGCCCCACCATATTTTATAGTCCCCACGGAGTGCATGACATTAATCCCTATCCTTCACTTCCTCTCCATAACCCTTCTGTAAGCCAAAATAGCTGGAGCCCCCCCCCCCCAATTGGGACTTACCTACTCGCAGATCATCTCTGTACTAGAACCCCAACAGACCCCTACCTTGGACACTCGCTTAGTTGTGGTCCCAGCTGGACCCCTAGTTTAGGCCCACACCAACAGTTATTGGGGAGACCTACCTGGTACTGTTTATTGGTTTTATCCTTGGAACCATAGGAAATGGTTAATACCCCCTTCCCCAGTAATCCCAGTTGTACTTAATGTTAATAACCTTCTTTTTATTTCCAGGTTTATTGCAGGTCAGCGAGGTCTCTCTAGGAATTTGTTGATATGCAGCATGGCTTGGGTTGGTGGCGGTGGGGGGGAATGACCCGGGGAGGGGTGTGATCCAGGCCTTGCCCACATTAAGATAATGTAATGGATCCCCTCAATGTACATCTGTGCTCCTGGAACATAAATGGCCTTGTCAGTCCAGTTAAAAGGGCTAAAATCTTAAGTTGAGTTAAGAAATTAAAGCCAAACTTAACATATGTTCAAGAAGCACATCTCACGCTGGCAGAACATGCAAAATTAATTAGATATGGTTTCATAAAAGAATACTCCTCATCAGGCAGATGTAGGGGAGTAGCTATTCTTATCCCACGCCATACCAATTTTGAAAAGCAGCAGGTCTGGCAAGACCCTGATGACTGCCTGGTGATGGTACAAGGCACTCTACAAGGGCCGGAGGTAACGTTGGCCAATGTTTGTGTGCCCCCAGGAATAAATACCTCATAAATTAAATCTTTAATGGATAAGATTATAGAGTATACTAAAGGCGTTCTACTATTAGCAGTTGACTTTAGTATGTCCCTTAACCCCCAAATGGACTCAACCACTGTGCACCCCTCCCGTCAGACTGCGTCACAAAAATACTTCAAAAATCTGGATTAAAGAGATTGGCTGGGTAGACGTGCGGCATGCCCTAAACCCTAAAGTCCGTGGATACACGCATTACTCAGCAGCGCATTTTAGCTATGCCAGAATAGACTACTGCTTTATGCAAATGGAGCATTTTCTCCCTGAGTCTCTACCTGTAAGACTCGGGACGTTTGCCTCTCTGACCATGCCCCCGTTAGCACCTACTGGCTGTTTGGTCTAGAGAAAAGATCCACATGATGGCATCTTAACCCATATTTATTATGATCCCCACAGTTTCATACCTTCATAAAGGATAAACGACTGAAGATTACCCAAGATAACCCTGCCGGCAGCAGCTCATCAGCGATACGCTGGGATACAGTCAAAACATTCCTAAGAGGCCATCTAATACAGTATGCCTCTCTGCTTAAGAAACAGTGCCAAGAACACAGACAGCCGTTAGAAGATACACTACATTTTCTACAACTTGCCCATCAGCAAGGTGACCATTCGGTCACCGTGCAACTAACCTATGGTAAAGTGAAACTGGAGAGACAAGTGCTGGAACAAACTGAGATTGAACTCACCTTTTTACGCCAATGATTTTATGAAGTTGGTGCCAGATCATCCCATCTTCTAGCATATCAGCTCCGCAAAGTGTCGCTTAGCCACAATCGCTGTGATATCCCACCCAGAAACGGGCACCAGATTAACAAAATACCACGATATAGCTCAGGCTTTTCAGTCCTATTACGAGACATTATATACTCCTGAACACATCTCCTTGCAGGTGGATATAGATGATTTTCTGTATACACTATCTCTGCCCTGCCTGACAGAGAACTTAGGCCAATGATTAATGTGTCCTGGTTCCCCTGCAGAATTAGACTCAGTGATTAGTCGTTCCAAAACAATGAAGGCCCCAGGCTCGGATGGTTATGGAGCCAAATTTTATAAACACAGCAAGGACCAGATACTGCCTCTACTGCTAGCGACTTTCAACAAAGCCCTGATGGATGAGCCTACACCACCCTCTTGGGCATATGCCACAATATCTGTCATTCCAAAACTAGTAAAAAACCCGCTCCAATGTTTATCATACCACCCAATCTCGGTATTAAATGCCAACTATAAATTACTTGTGTTAATACTCACCCGGTGAATGCATGCCCTTATACCTGATTTAATCCATCAAGACCAAGTTCATTCAGACTCGCACTACAACAGATAATATTTGACGCCCTTTACATTTAGTCCATTAGATGCAAGGCTTCCCTTTACCTTCAGTACAAGTAAGCTTTGATGTGGAAAAGACCTTTCACTGGGTGTCATGGCCTTTCCTTTATTCAGCCCTAGATTACTTTGGATTCCCACCCTCCTTTATTTCTCTTCTGCAGAACATATATCACTCCCCACAGGTCACCGTCAAGATAAGTAGCCATCAGTCTCTAAACTTTCTACTCAGCTGTGGCACTTGACAGGGCTGCCCGTTATCCCCCTTACTATTTGTGGCCTATATTTAACCTTTAGCTTTAGCTATCAGGGAGTCAGGAGCTCTGACCAGGATATCATTGGGTGGGGAAGAACATCGGATAATGTTATACGTGGATGACCTGCTACTATATCTTCAGAATCCAGAGGTCTCTCTCTTGGGAGTCTTAGACATCTTAACATAGTTCAGCAGTGTGGCTGGATATTGCCTAAACACAGCAAAGACTGAGACTTTATGATTTCAGTTCACACCAACTCTGACTTTCAGAAATACATTCCCCTTCTGCTAGGACATGCAGAATGTACCATACTGAGGGGTACTCCTCACAGCTGACCCGTCTTTTGCCTTTAAATACAACTACACCCCTTTCTCACTTAATATGATGCAGGACTTTAGAACCTGGGAAGTGCTTCCCCTCTTATTCTCCAGACGAGTTGAGGTGGTCAGGATGGTTACTTTCCCGCGAGCACTTATTCCAAAATATCCCGATAGAGATCCCCTCCTAGGCCTGGAGGCAGTGGAATAGGGAGCTATCCCGCTTTATTTGGGCCTGTCAAAAACCAAGCATTAAGTTACAACAACTTAGTCTGGCTCGGGGATCAGGCAGCCTGGCCCTTCTCATGCTTAAACTATACTACTGGACAGCACATATCTGTTTTATTCTACTCTGACACCTTGAAGGTCAACACAATATGTGGCTTGACATTGAAAGGACTCTTCCCTATTCAACAATTTATAAAAGTAATGCATCATTGCTCTGTCTAGCCTGAGACAGTCCGATCTTTTAATCTTTGGTTGAAATTCCAGGTTAGCGTCTGGCATACAGTGGCATCCCCCAGGATGAAACCGTCTTTTAAAGCATTCTGCAGTATACTGCTGCAGACCTACTGAATAAAGCAATGTAATTTCAGTGGCAATTAGTCCCTTTTGTCACGCAGGAAACTGTGGCATTCACTTTATCCTGGCAGTGTCACATTTTCCTGCATGACAAAAGGGAATGATTGCCATTGAAATTACATTGCTTTATTCAGTAGGTCTGCTGCAGCATTCTGCAGTGTGCTGCAAAATGCTGCAGAATTGGGTTTCATCCTGGGGGACACCACTGTACCATTCAGTGAGCACTTCATCTTCTCCCATTCCTTCCACTCCTGTGTCCTGTATCATACCTTGAACATTTTGCTCCATCCTTGCAAGATGACTGGTTTCATGTGTGGGAGAGGTTATCATTGAAGTACATATATCAGTTTTTCAGCGGTGCAGCAGTACTTTCCTTTATAGACCTCCAAATGAAATACCACATACACCGTACTGATTTCTACTGATACCTTCAGGTTTGGCACCACATCACTATTCTCCCATTGGGTGCTTGCAACCCAACCAATCACCCTCCCATAATTTATTTAATTTATGTATTTATTTAAAAGTTTTACCAGGAAGGTACACTGAGCAGAGTACTGCTTGATTCCAGGTGCGACCTGGGGGAGGGGGGAAAAGGAGGCACATACATAAATACATAAATACAGATACCAGGAAACCATAGAGTAAGATCATGCAATGGAGCAGTACAGTACTTTAGGCAGATGTGTTGAGGCACCTGCCAATAAATTCAAAATATATAATTATATACGAACATGTACATACAGCTTTTATTTACAGTCATTGTGGTGACAAAGGCTAGGTCCTATCTTACAGGGCTACCATGGGCGCATGTACAGGTGAATGAGTAATGGACTTTGAGAAGGGAGATGAGGTGCTGACTGGGGGAGGTGTGCCGAATGACCACTGGGAGGGAGTTCTATAGTTTAGACAAGCAGTGAGAGAATGTTGACTGATCTGTCTTGGTGGACTTGAATGGAACAGACAGGAGACGTGAGTCAAAATTCCTAAGTGAGTACGCTGGGATGGTAGAGGCAGATAGGGCAGAGGTGAGATATGGGGGTAGAGACTGGGCCCAGAATTTGGCCATGGTGTTGGCGCAGTGGCAGTGATGCCAGTCTTGTAATGAGGGGTGGTTTTGGGTCTGGTAGAGGATGCACTGGTGGATGGTGGGTAAAACGTCAAGGGCAAACTGACAGGAATGTAATTACCTACAGCATCACTTTCTTTGAGACAGGATCACTTTCCCACATGATTTTGCAGTTATAACAGGTACTTCAGAATACCCTAGGGTCTCCTTCATGGAGGTAACCCAGAAGTGGGAATCCGAGGTGAATTTCCCCACAGACACAGAGATGTGGCACGAGCACGTTGGGCAGTGGCTAAGGTGACAATCTCGTATCAGTGGAGGGAATACACATGGAAACTACTTGCTAGATTTTTCCACACCCCAGTAATTACAGTGCACTATCATGCCACATCTTCAGCTTTGTGTTGGAGGAATTGTAGCGAATAACGGGTCATACAGTATCTTATGTGGGACTGCATAATTATCTAACTGTACCTTGATGCTATTCAAACTGAACTTTAGGAAATATTTGATCCCTCCTTCCAACTTACCCCACAATTATATCTCCTGTTACAGTACTCCAGGTACTGTAGAGATATTTCCTCTCACTACCTTTTGGGAATCCTAATAACAGCGGCCAAGAAAGTCATCACTAAACTGCTGTTGACCCCCCCCCCCGATGTTACAACCTGGAGAACATTAGTTAACCAAATATACCACGTGGAGAGACTTATTTACTTGCTTAACGACCAACAGGAAAAATGTACCAACTGCTGGCAATGCTGGCTAGTTTACGCCATGAGCAGAGACCCTATGATGACCCCTTGAGTACTGATTAACACATACTAGTAATGTGGGGAGTCCTCACAGTACAATATATGTGTTCTGGTTTTTGGTTTTGGCCCCCCCAGGCCTTCTCTGGGCCCCCCCACCTTGTTCCTGAGCCACAACTGATGTTGGTAAAGGCAATTGAATATGTAAATTGGGTGGTCCAAAGGCGCAGTATGAAGGATTGTATCCATACACAATACCGAAAGCACAATCCCCCCGCTCAGTACCTAAGGAGGGAGACTGTTTTATTGTCTTGCTGTTTAGTGGGCCAGCATATCTGCATGTAACCTGCCCTTTGCATCAAATATGTACTATGAATGCATTTGATTGATAGACCTATGTTGCACCTGGAAAATGTTCAATAAACATTATATTTACAAAAAAAGAATATACATGCTGCACCTGTCACTAACATGTTCCTGCAAAGATGTGTTTGATCTCAGTGGCCTATCCCATATGACCATGTACAAGTAAATTAACAGATATGATCCAAAGGATGGCACATATTTTTCTAAAGACAGGCACTCAGTTTCAGAATAAGATCCTTAATTATGAGCTTTATCATATCTGCAGTTTAAAGGGTTGTCTAGTGTCCTGCAACTCCAGTGTGCTTGTGCAGAGAGGGGGGCGGGGTCTCAATACAAATGGCCAGCAAGTCCAACACACTGTCTGTAGTGTTATTCCTCTGAACAGCAGCAGATTATCTCGGGACGTTTTTCCCTGAACTGCCTGTAATTTTATTCATTTGTATAGCAGCAAACTACCTCGGGACATTTTCCCTGACCTGCCTGTTATATTATTCACCTGAATCCTGCCTGAAACAGATGAGGTGTGTGCGAAGGGACTAAGCCAATTGAAGGAGGAGTGAGGAGGGGTCTGGAGCTTCAAAAGAACGTGCCACTCATTACGCATGAGCGTTCACGTGCTCTCGTTCAAAGAAAGACATTCACAGAGGTTTGCTAAGTAAGAGCTCAGTAAGGGGGGAGGTTTATTGAATATTGTTATATGTATGAAGTTTGGTAATCTAAATATAGTGAGTTTAAATGATTATATATTTTAGTAGTATAACACTACATTGGCCTGCAGTGGGGTATTGTTTGGTTGCGTGAGGGGAGTTTGGTATATAGATATACTGGACAGAGGCACTATATTTGAAACACAAATGTTTTTAAAGAGGTAAATACTGTTACTAACTGTTGGGGTTTGTTTAATGGTATATAGGTGGGGCCATCAAGACTGTTTAAATACTGAAGAAGGAATGGACAGAGTAAATGATGTAAATTGGGAAGATCCTAAGTTGTTTCTTCCTGATGTTTACTCCCAGTATATAAATTGTCTTGAACTATTTTCAAATGTGGTAATAAAAGGAAGGAGATTATCACATGTTAGAGTGAGTGTTAAGTGGCATAACCTATTGGTGTTTTTTTTTTAAATAATTATGATCTGCCTAAGAAACAATTTTTTTATGCTAAGAAAATAATATTGTTACTGTTGTTGATTTCTGGGAATGTGCATTTAAATCCAGTCCCATTGAATAATAATAATTACTCGATGGATGAATTTGGCAGCAGAAAAAAAATTAGGATTACTTCATTTAAATGTAAGGAGTTTGCTACCAAAAATTTATTTTGTTAGGGCCCAAGTCATGACATCTAATCCTGATTTGTTAGCATTATCAAAGACTTGGCTTGTACCTAAAATTGATAATAAAGATATTCAAATTGATAATTACAACAGTTTCAGGGTGGATAGAACTAAGAAAGGGGGGTGTTAATGTATCTTAGAAATAATTGCAGGGGTCAAATAAAAATGGCTAAATCCATCCCTGGGCAGTTAGATCTATTAGTGTTACAAGTACAGGGCTCCTCTGGTTACCTATTTAATTGTGCAGTCTGTTTTAGGCCACCATCAGCTAGTATTTTAGCTTTACAAACCTTAAGTGAGCTAATTGCTCCTTTTTTGAAAAATGAGCTTGTGCTTATGGGAGATTTTAATTGGAATCTGATGCTTCCTCTACAGGACATTGTTAATCAATTTAGTACCCTAAAATTTAGTTCAGCTTATAACAATGTCAACTAGAACAAATAAAAGTAATAGTGCTAATGACTCATTATTGTATCTGATTTTTACAAACAGAGTGGATAGATATACTGCTGCTGTGCAAGAATCAGATTTAAGTGACCATTGTTACATATCATGTAATAGAAACAATAAAAAAGATATAAAACGTGTACAAACAATGTATGCTATGTCCTTTAAAACATTTAATATTCAAGCATATCTGAGAGACATGGCTGGAATCAACTGACGTTTAATGACAGTGTGTCCAGATATTGATTCAGCTTGGTCTTTCTTTAAAATGTTAATATTGGAGGTCATTGAAACAACGGCGAATTAAGAGTAAATCAACACCTTGGATTACTAATGAAGTTAAACACTTGTTAAGGTTAAAATCTGAACTCTGGTAAAAGGCAAGAGAGACAGAAGATTTATTAGATAAACAGGCCTTTAGAGTTATTAGTAATAGGTGTACACAAGAGGTAAGGAAGGCAAAAAGGACCTATTATAATACATATTTTGAAAAATCCGAAGGTAATACTAAAGCACTTTGGAAAGGTATTCATTCATTAAGAAGTCAACAAAGTTTATATTCCTTACCAGTAGTTGTTAATAGTGGGGGAAAGATTTTAATATCAACAGATGATAAGTTGAATTCATTTAATTCTTATTTTTCTACAGTGGGTAAAACATTTGATACTAAAAATCCAAACCTGGATGTTCCAGTTTTGGATATTGATTTTTCATTGAGTGTTTCTAGACCAGTTTTTGTTCTGCAACCAATAACTGTTGAAGATGTACAAAAGCAACTCCAGGGGTTGGATATTAGTAAGGGACCAGGGTGTGATGGAATCCCTCCTTTCTTCTTGAAGACAGCATCAGCTATTTTATCTCAACCATTGGCTTATTTGTTTCATTTTTCCTTTTCCTGTTCTAAATTTCCTCAGGACTGGAAAACTGCATTTATTGTTCCTGTCTTTGGAGGGGGGAGGGGTGGTTGTCCTTCTGACCTTGGTTCCTACAGGCCAATTTCTCTTTTACCTACTTATGTTAAGGTCCTTAAGAAACTGGTGCATTGTCAGCTCAGTCACTATTTGCTGAAGTACAACCTGATTACTCGGGTACAATCAGGGTTTAGGAAGGGACATAATACCAGTAATGTGATAGTTAAGGTAGTTGATGATGTGACGAATGCCTTCAACAGAAATTACAGTGTACCAGTTGTGCTTCTGGATCTGTCGAAGGCATTCAACACAGTTCATCATATAATTTTGTTAAATTGTTTAAAATCAACTGGTTTGGGCATATCTGCCCTGAGCTGGTTTTATTCATATTTGCATAATAGACAGCAGTGTGTCAGAGTGAACAACATTTGTTTGGAACTTATTGATATAAGATCAGGGGTACCACAAGGCTCTGTCTTGGGACCCCTATTATTTTTGTTGTATGTGAATACACTTCCTGAATGCTGATCACCTGACACTAGTATGTATCCTTATACTGATGACACCATTATGTACACTGCAGGGAGAGATACGGATGAAGCACTTGAGGTGTTACAGAGGGACTTCTTTAAAGTTCAGGGTATGCTTCATGATTTGAGGCTCTTGCTGAATAATAAGAAGTCACTCTGGATGATATTTCAAAAAAAAGAATAGGAAAAAGATTTCCAAAGGGAATATCCATACATTATCTGGTGTTGTGTTGGGACAGGTTACCTCTTATAGGTACCTAGGACAAACGCTTGACTGTCATTTGTCTTTTGATTTGCATATAATCAATATCTCAAATAAGTTAAAAAAGTCGCTTGCATTTTTTTATAGGAATAGAACTATTTTTACATATAAAATAAAGAAATTGATGGTTACTTCTTTATTTTTGCCAGTTTTGGATTATGGAGATTGCATTTATAAAAATGCTAGGAAATCAGTATTGGGATCATTAGACCTGCCTTATAAAAGTGCACTTAGGTTCATTACAGATTTTCCATATAGAACACACAGCTGTATTCTGTATAAGGAATCAGGATTTACATCCCTGCAGGACCATCGTGATACCCACTGGAATCTTTTTGTATATAAATTTGTTTTACGTTTATTACCAGTATTTTTACTGGATTTATTGAAAATTAGGTTAGATTCAATTTATTCTCTCAGATCTACATCCTGGATTACTTTTTGTGTTCCAAGATGTAGTTCAGGATTTGGTGAAAAAACATTGTCCTCATCGGTGTCTAGGACATGGAATTGTATATCCAAGAAATTGAAGCTACAGGAATTAATATCATTGGCACATTGTAGGCTGTATTTAGCTGGTGTTTATAATAAACACTGTAATTGTTATGGATAATTTAATAACCTGATGTAATTTTTACCCTGTAATGAAGACTTATGTAACTGTTTGTTATTGTGTGTACTGTTTGTTGTTTGTTGCTTGTAAAATGTTTTAAGTGTTGGATGCAGTTGAAAATGAGATGTTGTTATCTCAACTTGTTATCCAATAAAGTTGAAGTTGAAAGTTGAAAGATTTGCATAGCAAGGTGATCCTTGCATAAGTAAGCCAGGAGTTTTCCCACACATCATCCTATAGAATGATCACATTATTTTGGTATTGTAAGTAGGAGCACTGGAGCTCTTTGCTGCTAAGAGTAGATGCTGGAGGACAGAAATTAGTGAGGGCCTTCAACATGTACCACCACACACAGGTGAACAAGGCTAGGGAGGGGGGATCCACTGGACATCTGGGACACTATTTGGGCTGAGCTCAGGGAGGAGGGCCACTGAACCACCAGGGATTAATGGACAGTGGACCAAGCAAGTGGGTGGATGACTAAGGCAGTAATGCCATTGCCACAGTCTCTGCCTGCGGCTGAACACCATGCCACTGCTGCAGTGCCATGGGCAGAAGTCAGTTTTTTATGTTGTCTTGCACACGTGCAAGCAACATTTTGTGGTAGTAGGAGAAATGCAGAGGTGCGTCAGTGTTGGCGAATGCAGGGCACGCTTTAGAAGGTGCGTCCTTCATTCTCCAATGAGCCAGCATGCTAGCACTGACACAAGTTTGCAAAGTGCCACCAACATGAAAGAAATGTGCCGCTGCAATCCGAGACAAGTTCATAATGCAGCCGCACAGAAGACATGCCTCCCTTACATGCCTTGCCTGATGAAACATTTCAAATCAACATGACGTCGGCTGCTGCCATCCGCCGCACAATACCAAAACAAAGTCAACTTCAGGGGTGCCCAATCCCCCTGTTGGCATGTCCACCACCCCTTCCACACACACAGATTGTGTGGCACACTAGGAGCCCACCCCAGTGTGCCTCCATTTAACAGAAAGCCATGTCAGCATGTTCCTGCCCCCACCTCCATTGTGTAGCCCAACATCACCCCCAGAATGTCATGAGGCACACTGGGAGCCCACCCCAGTGTGCCCAACATTTGTTTTATTTAACCTGTAAAGAGAGAAACCGTCCCATGGGGCAGTGTCCTTTTTTGTTCCTGAAACAAAGAAAATGGACCGCTATGCACTCCCACCCTCCCCCAACCCGCACCCACCCTCTGTGCACCTCAACTACCCACCCCCTCACCCCATACTTACCTCTGGAGGGCCGGCACTGTGATCTTCGGTGAAGTGGGAACATGTCTGCACTCTTCAAAGCCGACCGCAAACTGAAGAAATGCCAGTAAGCTGTATAATGGCATAAATGGGGGGGGGGGTCAACTTAAGTGGATATCTCAGCCATTTTTTTTGAATTTTGGCTCTAGATTTTCAACACGGGGTCCTTGGGACCCAACTTCATGAACACATGATCTGTCATCTCGTTATTCGGTCCCGAAAGGTCATTTCGCGGTCACTGCACGGAATCACCTTTTGGGACAGATTAACAAAATGACAGTGTTCATGAGATGGGGTCCCAAAAAGCCCATGTTGCAAATTTGGTGAAAAAATTCAAAAAAATGACTGTTACGAGCGTGCATTGCGCAGTTTCCACGCATGCTCGTAACTTTGACAATTTTTAATATTTTCATTCCAGATTTTATACATTACCATTTTTTCACACCTCCTTATGAACAGTATAGCTGTCATGTTTTACATCCTGCCCAAAATGTGTTTTTGCATATGTGGCACCCAATTGCGCGGTCGCTGTGGGAAATCAATGTTCGGGACAGATTTACAAAATCACAGTGACACTGTTCATGAGCAGAGGTCCGCAAATGTCTATGTTGAAAATTTGGTTAAAATACTTTTAAATATAATTGCATTAGGGGTGTACATTGTGCAGTTTCTACGCACTCTCATGACTTCACCAATTTTTCATATTTTCACTCCAGATTTTCAACATTGCCATTTTTGTACAGCTCCTCATGAAGAGTACAGCTGTCATTTTTCACATCCTGCCCGAAATGTGTTTTCGCACCTGTGGCATCAAATGGCGCAGTCGCTGTGCAAAATCACCTTTTGGCTAACGAACAGATAGTGCCACTGTTCATGCGGTGGGGTCACAAAAAGCCCACAACGAAAATTTGGTGTGAAAATACCAACAACACCCGAGGCATTAGGGTTTCCAACCGTAACGCCCCACCCTGTAGAGACTGATAGGCTTCAGGAGTGTGACTTGGGATTGTCGGCTGTAATGTTGACGCCATTCCACCCTCACCCCCACCCTGCAGCCAGTGACAGGCATCGAGGTGTGCCTTGGAGTCTTCAGCTCCAAAGCTCACCTCATTCTCCTATACTGCACCCATCTCGGCGTATTTCCTTATGAAATGGGGTGAGCGTAGGGCCCGATGACCTCAAGGCACACCGCGACACTTGTTGGTGTCTGCAGGGTAGTGTGAGATGAAATGGCATGAGCGTTATGGCTGATGACCCAAAGGCACACCCCAATGCCTGTCAGTCTCTGCAGAGTGGGGGTGGGGTTGGCATCAGTTTACTACTTCACTGCCATTCCTATTATGCATCTCTAACTCCTGAACTAGCAATGCCAATGCCAGCAAGACAACATTTGGCATTGAGAAATGCTTGTTTGTTGCACTTCAGATAGTAACGTGCACACTAAAACATGGCGACCCTCATTTTAATTCTGCCATTGTTACTATGAGTAGCTTCCGAGAATAGCTGCAAGTACGGTGGTGCAACAGGGAGGCTGTTTACCTCTGGCTTGCACCACAGCACTTTGCAGCTGAGAATCAGGCTCCTAATCTCAGAACAGGTGGCAAACTGGTTGGCGGACAGAAAACAGAGAGTGGTGGTAAACGGTATACAGTCAGAAGAGATGCAAGTCACAAGTTGGGTACCTCAGGGATCAGTCCTGGGGCCAGTCCTCTTCAATATCTTCATCAGTGACATTGCAGATGGACTAGAAGGTAAGGTTTGTCTGTTTGCAGATGACACTAAGATCTGCAACAGAGTAGATGATCCAGATGGGGTGGGCAGAATGAGAAGAGATCTGGATAAACTGGCAAAATGGTTGGAAGAGTGGCAAATGGGGTTTAATACAAAGAAGTGCAAGATCATGCACATAGGGAAGAGAAATCCTGAAGCCACCTATAGGTTGGGAGGGGAGTTGCTGGCAATCACAAGGAAGGAAAGAGACTTGGGCATCATCATCACAGATGACCTGAAATCATCCAAGCAGACCACTAAAGTAGTAGGTAAGGCTAGAGGGATGTTGGGGCGTATTAGTAGGGGTATCGCAAGTTGTAAGAGGGTAATAATCCCTCTTTACAGACACTGGTTGAGCTCCATCTGGAGTACTGCATGCAGTGGAGGCCACACCTGCACAAGGACATTAACTAAATTGAGGCAGCCCAGAGAAGGGCAACCAAAATGGTGCAGTGACTGCATCAGAAAACATATGAGGACAGATTAACTGGAGCTCAATAAGTATACCCTAGAGCAAAGGAGGGAGAGAGGTGATATGATCGAAACACTCAAACATCTTAAGAGGCATTAACAAGGTGAAGAGTCGAACATGTTTCAATATAAGAAAAATAGAAGGACAAGAGGACACAGCATGAGATTAGAGGGAGGCCAATTAAGGGGGAATGTGAGGAAGTTCTTTTTCACAGAAAGGGTGGTGGATACATGGAACGGCCTACCTCAGGAAGTTGTGGATATGAATACAGTGCAGGGCTTCAAACAGGCATGGGATAGGCATAAGGGAGCAATACAGATGAGTATGAATAGATAGGTCATTGACAGAGTACAGGCCTATGGCACATTCATAAGGTAGAAAAAATGGGCAGACTGGATGGGCCTTGCGGTCCTTATCTGCCGTCAGCTTCTATGTTTCTATGTAACAGTTTGTCCCACATTGTGCATTGAGGCAGTGCATTGTGCTGCCATCTGAGTGACCAAAATCCCACACTGGGCACTCCGTGCACCTTGGAGGTGAGGCACTGTCTTCCGGGGGGCAGGAATGTGGCATCTATGCATTCCCTGTCAGACAATCATGGAGTGGTATTTTTTTGTTCACTGTAAAAGCAGCTGCTTGTCTGCCCTCCTAGCTGAAGGGAGGGGGCAGCCATGGTGCAACTGACCACTGGGATGTGAAAAACAGAATGAAACAAACAAAAAAAGTTTTCAGATGTCCCTAACAGTTAGATGGTATGCAAATGTGCACAATGATTGTGAGGCATAACAGAGATTAATGGGCACAGCAATCACATGCAGATCCTAAAATAGATGAGGAAAAGGGAGGAGTGTTGCAAAAGATGTCATTGAAGAGTTGTTGAGCCCTATTGAGCAAACTGTTCTACATCACCCATAAAGGTTTTAGCCAATGTAAAGGTACAGTATACAGTTAGGCAGTTGAACACCACACTGCACCTCCACCTGTCATGCACTGTGTTGTAGCCTCAGAGTTCTGACAAGTAAGAACTTCCTGTATGGACACCCCTCAAAAAAAAAAAAAAATACAACTTAAACTGTGACACTGCTGCACCTGCATTTGAAATAGTCTTCCTGTGCATCTGGTGGTATTTTTATAGTATAATGTCATTATGAAGCATTATCTCTGCTGCTGTTATGATGAGGGGCTATACCCCTGAATGCGGCGTACGTGTGTATTCCAGGAAATATTGATAGTTGGCCAACTTTTGAACTGACCAACTATCATCATTACTTTCTGAAAATACACATTGAGGCCTAGTATAGAGACTAGTATCATAACAGCAGTCAGGTTGCTAATGTGTACAGGGAAACAGCATCAGCCACACATGAAGACAATTTTAAAGACACATGCAAACCTCATGTTCTAGTATGTGGGGAGGGACTCTACAGAATCATAGTTACTTTGAAGGGCTTTTCACCTAGTGGCCATAGCTGAGTCTTCCATGCAGAAACAACCAGGGTGGGGGCATGTATCAGTGGCAAAGATCGTTATACACCCTGAACATTTGTTAGATCAGGGGTGGGGTGGTAACATGAGATCAAGGAGTATGTAAGACAGAAAAGATTACTCGCCTGTTACCGTGTTTTTCTACAGGGATTCATTTATATCAACACACACTGAATCATCCCGACTCGATGAGCCAACACCTAGAAACCGTCCAGTCGGATTCAAACTGCACCCATGGGCATATCTCCACTTCCTGCTCATGGTTCCCTTCAGCCAAAAGATCTTTTCTGCTGCAGGTAGAAGCATTTACTAACTGTTTAAAATAGTACAGTAAAGCTCATCATAACCAAATAGCCCAGTTAGTGGAGGATGGGTGGCTTGTGTGAGGCTATAGGTAAATACCTGTCGAAGAAACAGAGTTACAGGTGAGTTACCTTTTTTTTTCAAACAAGAAAATTCCTCAAGAGCCACTTAAATTGTGTGGACTACTAGCAGCACAAAATGGGAGAAGGGAAGTACTGGAGTTATTTGAAGAACAAGCACTTCAGTACAGTAGAACAAAAGTCTTCACCCTCATAAGTCTAGAGGTCCACACAGTAGTGTACAGTGAAGGTGTGGGTGGATGCCCAAGTTGATGTTTTGCAGATTTCAGCAAAGGGAACTGACCTGGAGGCAACCACGTACATGGTCATACCCCTGGTGAAATTAGCGCATAGTCCCTTCGGGATAGGGCACGAGGCAAGCAGATAGCAGTGGTTGATATCAGAAACTAACCAGTGGAATATGGCCTTTTTAGTCACAAGGAGGTCTGGAAAGGGCCCCCTATATGTGACAAACACCTGCTCTTCTTCAGGGGTATCTCAGTCAATAGGTTACACTGTAAGAACTTCACTGTCAGTAAAGCAGGATCCACACAGAAGATTTTCAGCAGTACAACTTGGGGGCCCACATTGACATTGTCTACCGACATCATGAACCCTATAAAGGTGCGAGCGGCCCCGCTCCCTCCTCAGTTCTTTCCCACCATCGACTTGTTCACATGGGTCTCCGTGGAAGCTCCGATGCAATTTCACACCAATTTTCTCCTATGACTTTTTTCAACCTAATTCTTTAGAATGTCTTTTTTCAAGAGATTACTTTATTTTGTTTATGTCAAGACTTACTCCTTCAGCTTCTCTCATCTGTTGCTGCCACTGCAGAAAGAAGATTGCCTCCACAGACAAACACAGTCTCTGTATCTGCTGTCTTGGGCATGACCACGAAGTCTCCGACTATGAGCTCTGCCAGAAGTTTAATCAAACAACCTTCAGGCAATGCAAGAAGGCTCTTAAATTTTTCCTTATGGATCAACAAGTAGCCAGTTCTGGGCATTCCGGGGTCCCATCCTTCCAGTCACCAGTAGGGTTGTCGAGCTCCCAGGCCAATAAGGCCTGAAACAAGTCCTCGGGGAAGAGTCACAAAAAAGACTGAAGTCAGGACCGCTCCCCCTGGTGGAGATCATGCTCTGTGATGGTGTCGTCCTCCTCATCTGGGGGTTCTTTGTTGATTGCGGCTGCACCAACACATAAATCTGCTGTCCAGGTCTCTGTGCCTACCAGACCCATACCAACAGTGCCTTCGTCTGATATTAAGTGCGGCTGGTCGTCAACCTCCGGGTCGTTGGTCCCTTCATCATCGATGATGGGATCGTCATTGATGACCCTCTTGTTGAGGCCTGATCCTTCCCCAGGCCCTTGGTCTACAGGCTCTTCGGGTTCTCAGGGCCCATCTGGTGGGTTGTTGTCCCTGCACCGTTGACCCCTTCTCTGTCGATGCACTCCTTAACTGTCGCCGACTTCAATGAGATTTTGACTAAATTCACCTCTGTGATTGTCCATCATTTAGGCACATATAGGCCTACGTTGCCTGCATTGTCAACACCAGCATCATCATCGACCCCTACTTGATGACCACGGACCACCCCCAAGGGCCGTTGTTGGTGTCTCAAACATCGGACCTTGATATGGAAGAGGTCGACGTTGAGGAGGAGTACCATCCTGACCTTATTCTTCCTGATGAGGAAGAGGAGGAGGAAGAACTCCTCACCTCTGACAGGTCCGCAGTTTCCTCAGTCAGCGAGGATTCTGTCAAACACACTCCTTGGTCTCCTCTAGAGGACCGCACCTTCTTCAATATTATGAAGCAATTATCCTCAGCCATGGGTTTCCATACTGATGAGGATGCCATAAGGAAAGATCTGGTGGATTTCCTGGAGATCCCAGAGTCTCCTCCTAAGATCATTCCTCCCATTTTGCCTGCTCTGAGGAATGCTACTAATGCAGCCTGTCACAGGCCTGACATGGTGCCAGCTACGATCTGCGGGGCAGATGAACTTTACCATGCCCCTCAGGAGTTTCCACATTATGCTGCCCAACCTGAAATGGATTCAGTGGGTATAAAGGAAGCTCATGAATGGTCTAAGGTGCCCAAGCACCTTAGTTTCCTCTCCCCAGACAAAGAGTCCACACTAATTGATCTTTGGTGCAAGAGGGTTTATGCCTCCTCCACCTTTGGGTTGAGGTTTGACAATTATCTATCTCCTTTGGTAAAGTATCAGAATACCAACTGGAAGAAGGACAAGGCTGCTGCCCAGGCCCTTCCTGAAGGTACCCAGAAGCAGGAGGTTCTCAGATGCTTGCAGACCACTGAGGATGTTAGCAAGAAACTCCTACGGGCCCTCTATGATATCTCAGATACTATTGCGAGGGCTGCTGCCACTGGTGTCTGCTTCTGTAGGCACTGCTTGCTGAGGATCTCCAACTTCGCTCTGGATGTCCAACAGAAGGTGCTTAATGCTCCATTCAGTTGCTCCAAGCTCTTTGGATCAGATGTCCAGGATATCAATAATGATTTGCAGGCATCTGGAAGGGCTATCAAATCTGTCCATTCGCTCTGTCGCACACAACCTAAGAACAGACAGCGCCCTCCTTTTCGTAAGGTGTCCAATAGGCCAGGAGCAGCCTCTTGGCCCAAAGGCAAATGCAGAGCCTCCGCTGCCTTGCCCAACCCTCCAGTGCTGGAGCTGCACCCAAGTGTCCCAGAGGTGCTGGGCCAGCCCTAGTGGCTAGATCTGCCCCGGTTTGACTCCTTGCCAGACCCCCCACTTCGTTCCCTGACCAAGAGGTGGTGGTTGGAGGTTGGCTCTCTCTCCATCTCAATCAATGGAGAATCATAACATTGGATGCCTGGATTCTTCAAATGATAGAAAGGGGTCACACTCAGGAGCTCACCGAGCAACCCCCAGAGACTCCTCCTCTGCCCTCCAGTTACTCCCGGTCCACCTGTCTGTTCTCCGAGAGGAGGTACAGTTCCTTCTGCACAAACAGGCCATTGAGCCAGTGCCCAGGCACCAGAGAAACAAGGGGTTTTATTCCAGGTTCTTCCTGGTCCCCAAAAAGACAAGGAGATCTAAGGCCCATCTTAGACCTAAAGGACCTCAGTCTACTGTATATGTCCAGTACAAAAAGTTCAGAATGGTAACTTTGTCAGGTCTGATGCCCCTTCTCAAGAAAGGCAACTGGCTGTGTTCTCTGGACATGCAGGCTACTTACCTGCACATTTCAGTGTTTCCTCCTCCCAGAAGATTTCTCCAGTTTCTTTTCCAGGGCGAGTATTACCAGTTCAAAGTACTGCCCTTTGGCTTCTCCTCTGCGCTGTGAGTCATTATCAAGCACTTAGCAGCAGTAGCTGTGGCCCTCAGCAGGGAGGTAATCCTTGTTTTCTCTTATCTGGATGATTGGCTCCTAAAGACCCCATCCAGGGAGCAGCTCCTGGGGACTTTGGAGAGAACTCTTCAGTTGTTCCTCTCACTGAGCATTACTGTCAATCTGCCCAAGTCAGTTCTGGTTCTGTCCCAAAGGCTACAATTCATAAGGGAGGTTCTAGACTCAGTGCAGGGGAAGGCTTTCCTGCTTCAAAACAGGGCAGAGTGCCTTATTACTTAGGGCCATTTTATTTCTGCCAGGGTGTTTCTGAGGCTGTTGGGGCTGATGGTGGCTGTTATTCCTACTGTTCCACTGGCCAGGCTCTACAGGCACACCCTCCAGTGGACTCTCCGAGTACAACGGGACCAGCGCACGAATAAATTAGATCAGTTAGTGCTGGTCTCCTCCCCAGTTCGCTAAGTGCTCCAGTGGTGGATGGACCCCCTGAACTTGTTGCAAGGAGTTCCATTCCAGATCTCCTCTCCACAGCAAATCCTCCCCATGGATACCTCTGGTTTGGACTGGTGGGCTCATCTGAGTCCCTTTCAGACCCAGAGCTCTTGGTCCCAGATTGAAAACTCCCTGCATATCAATATCCCGGAGATGCAAGTGGTTCTGTATGCCATGCAGGCTTTTCAGAACCATCTTCTCCTGGGTCAGCTGTTGATTCAGTCAGACAACCTCAGTGTAGTGTACTACATCAACAAGCGTGGGGGGGGGACCACATTCATATCCCCTATGCAGGGAGGCCATGAAAGTATGGCATTGGGCATTAGACCACGGACTGACCCTCTCAGCGGTGCTAAACACTGTGGCGGACAGCCTCAGCCGGACTCACTCCAGCATGCACAAGTGGGAGCTTCTCTCTTCCATCACAGAAGATCTGTTCAATAGATGGGGTCATCCAGAGTTGGACCTTTTTGCATCCCCACTCAATGCAAAACTACCCAAGTGTTGCTCGCTCCATCCAGGGCCTGAAGTTTTCTGGCAAGACACGTTGTCCCTCTCCTGGAGCGGGAGGTTTCTTTATGCCTTTCCTCCATTTCCTTTGATTCAGAGGGTGCTCATCAAACTGCAGATGGAGGGGCCAGCATGATTCTGATAGCTCCATTCTGGCCTTGCCAGATATGGTTTCTTTTACTACAGCAGCTATCAGAGGAACCTCTGGTCCCTCTCCAACTCTGCAGGAACCTACTGACCCAGGCTCAGGGGACCCTGGTCCATCCCAACCTCAGATCCCTCTGTCTGCATGCTTGTCTTCTGCGGATGTAGCCATCACCTGATTTGGGGTTTCCAATAGAGTAGTGGATGTCTTAGTGGCTGCCCGAAGCTTTCTACTTGAGCCTCTTATGCCATGAAGTGGAAGCAGTTTGCTATTTGGGCTGCCATGCATAATCTAGACCCTTTCACCTGTCTGGTGAGCCAGATCCTAAACTACCTGATATATCTGTCTAACTCAGGTCTCCAGTACTTCTCCCTCAAAGTGCACCTTTTGGCTGTCTCGGCTTTTCAAGAGCTTGTGGGTGACCATACCATAGCTCAGCTGGATGTTTCCCATACCTTCTTGAGGGGCATCCTGCATCTGAAACCTCAAATCTGTTCTCCTGTTCCAGCTTGGGATTTAAATTTTGTCTTGAAGAAGTTCTCCCTGTCTCCTTCTGAGCCAGCTGTGTCTTGTGAGCTACACTTTATTTCCTGGAAAGCACTATTTTTAGTTGCTATTACTTCTGCTCGAAGAATTTCAGAGCTTCAGGACCTCTGGTACGAGGAGCCTTGTTTGATTTTTCACAAAGACAGGGTGTTTTTGTGCAAGAATCCTAAGTTTCTCCCTAAGGTGGTGTCTGAGTTTACACTGAACCAGTTTATCCACCTTCCTGTTTATTTTCATGAGTGTGCCAATCCAGGAGAAGCACCGCTCCATACATTAGATTTGCGCAGAGCTTTGAAGTATTACCTGCTTCAGACCAAGGAGTGCAGAAAGTCAAACTAGTTGTTTGTTTCTTTTGCCCCAGGTAGAGAGGGTGTTCAGGTTTCTAAACAATGTTTTTCTAAATGGTTGGCTAAATGCATTGTGTTCTGTTACAACAAGTATGGCAAAGAATTGCCTGAAGCGGTCAAAGCTCATTCCACAAGGGGCATGGCTACCTCTGTGGCTTATTTGCGAGAGGTCTCGGCTGCTGACATTTGTGCAGCTGCCACCTGGAATACTGTACATACATTCACTAAGCACTACAGTCTGTACATTGCCTCAAGAGCCCGTGCAGAATTTGGTAGGGCTGTGCTGCAGGGCCTACTGACTTAGGTTTAAGGTTGGCATTCCTCCCAGACTGTTTGTTTTGCGCCTGTAACTGCTCGGGACTTGTTCCTATGGTGTGACCCGATGACTGAGATACCCCCAAAGAAAATAGAACAGTTACGTAAGAACTTACCATAACAGTTGATCTTCGAGGGGATTATTAGGTCTGTCTTCCCTCCCACCATCCCTTTTGGGGCTCTCTGCTGGAACTAGCAATCTGGTGTATCCAGCCTTTCTTATAGGCCTGGGCACCCCTCTCTCTCTCTCTCTCTCTCTCTCTCTCTCTCCTTGGTCCCCCATGGTTAGAGCTATGCTCCCTTTGTCTCTGGGGGAAAGAACTGAGGTCCTTCATAGGGTTGATGACATTGGCAGACAATGTCGGCGTGGGTGGCCCCAGTTGTACTGCTGAAAATCTTCCATGTGGATCCTGCTTCACTGACGGTGAAGTTCCTATGGTGTGACCTGATGACTGAGATCCCCGCGAAGATCTACTGTTACAGTAAGTTCCTACATAACTGTTCTTTTAATCGAACCTCTGGTGGACAGTGCTTGTTTAACTTCCAGATGGTAAGGGTAGATGTTCTTTGAGGATATCTCTTCCATTAGGTTATACCTTTGGAACTATAGTCATCAGGCATTAGGACCACACATAAACTTTTGCTAACTGGGGGCTGCCCACAATGACATCATGTGTCAGTGTCTACAGAAACGTGAGTGACCCCATAACTTTCCTGTTCTTTTCCTGCCATCAGTCACTCTCATCGCACCTGCTGAGGAAATGCCGTCAACTAGCCATTTACTCTTTTTTGTTTTACCAGTGTTTTCATTGGCTCTGCATGCTGCCAAAATCTGCAGCCATGTTATTTCGGTATTGTAAGTGTGGAGACAAAATTTATAAAGAAGACTCACACACACTTTGTGTGTGCTGTTTGGGCCTTTCTCTCAGTGTGAGGAGTTGTTAGATCTGCCAGGGTTTCAATCAGGCAACAAGGCAACACTGTGAGAAAGCTCTTGAACAGTTCCTTCTCCAAAAAGCATTAGCAGCCATGGAGAAGGAGTAGGCCCAAAATCGCTGTCATCATCCATGTCGGCCGAGTCATGGTCGCTGAAGACAAAGGACTGGGACAGGGAACAGTCATTGTCATTGCCTTCCTCATTGTCGGGACACAAGCATAAACACAGAGACAAGGAGAAGTCTACTTCCCTGGCGAGATCCTGGTTGCTGTTGAGACAAGGTACTCCTTCAGTGTCATTGCCCAGTCTGGTGGCATTGATGACAGCCTCCTGACTGTTGTTGAGACACCAAGGTCGGGATCTGGCTTAGGTGCTGCCATACCTACTATGGATGGTACAACACCATTGTCATTGGGCCAAGGCCCATCATCAATACAAGTAGTCATGGCCCCTGGCCAGGGCATTATCGAATCTCAAGTTGTGCTGGCATCATTTTCAGAGCTGATATGACGTAGTCTGCCTGGCTTAACTGTGCAGTCTGTTATTCCGTCAACAGGGCCAACAGGCTCTCAGCTCTCAACAACTGCTTCCAGCACACAGCAAATTCCTCCTCCTCAGCCACCATTATCTTTAGCGACTTCAGCAGCTCCCATTGTCGACAGAGAGGGTGGTGATGAGGTGGAATATAATCCTGACCTCATGGTATTTCAAGGGGGGATCATGAGGGAGAACAGTGTGTGGCACACTATTCTAGTTGTACCCTCTCATCCTGCAGTGAGGACGTGGTGGTGGTGTAGACCCCAAGATCTCCACCTGAGGATCCCATTTTTCAAGCCATGATGCAGCAAATGCAGACTGCCATGGGATTTGCTGTGGCAGAAGATGATTCCACTAAAACAATTTAATGGAATTTTTGGAGGTTCTTTGCTTACCCTCTATTATAATTTCTCCTATTTATCCTGTATTGGAGGATGCTACCTTTGCTGCAGTGCACAGACCAAACTCACTGCCTGCAGTGCCCAGAAAGACTGACAAGCAGTATCCTGCTCCATCTGCTAAACGTTATTATACGAACCAGCCAGAAACTGGCTCAGTAGTTATCATGGCTGCTCTTGATAAATCCAAGACACCTAAGCACCTGAGTACTTTGTCTCCTGAAAAAGGAATCTAGGAGGCTGGATGTGATGGGGAAGCGTACATATGCCTCTGCATCTTTGGGCCCTAGGACTGCAAACTACCAGGCCCATATGATTAAATACCAGACTAGCCCATGAAAAGCTGTTAAGGCTTCAGCCTAGAATTTGCCAGAGGGCTCTACCAAGAATTAGTTAATTAAAGCTGGCTGAGGTTGGCAAGCATTTACTGAGGTCAGCCTATGTTGTCTCTGATGCTTCTGCAAGAGCTGCTGCTTCAGGCATATGCATGAGACACTAGTCTTGGATTAGAGTCGCTGGCTTTGCTAACGATGTGCAACAGGCAGTTTTTTTTTGGTTGGTACTATTTCTCCCCCGTGGTTCCCACTGGCCATCTCTGACATCCCCCATCACCGTCCCTGAGCATCTGCCCCCAGCCGCTGCTAGGGGTCAGGCAAATGCCAGTCCATGTCCCCACCCTCCCCGGGAGAAGAAAGCTGTCCTCCAGATGCTCAGTCCTCTCCCTCCCAGGCTGATCCCTGGTGACCCGCTTGCACCATGAGCATGGGTCACTGGCGTGGCAGGAGGTAAGACAGTGATGCCTCAGCCCTCCATGCCACTGGTCCGGATGCAACAGGCAGTTTTGAATGCCCCATGTAGGGGGACAGAACTGTTGGTCATGACGCTGAAGAGACACTCAAGGAGACTTCAGACATTAAAAATGACCCTCAGATCTGTTAAGTCCCTTTATTCCACTCCTTCTAAGGGACGTGGGAGGGGCTCTTTTCATCAGCCTGTTACAGGAAATCATGCCCACCAACAAAAAGGCACAGGTGGGGGTGCTGGCCCTTTGCCAGGACCCCTCCACCAGGTGCCCATTCAGAAGCACCCAAAGCAGTCATTTCTGGTGGTTGTGCCTCCACTGGTTCCACCTGACTCTTTTCAGACTATAACCCCACCTCCACTGTTTCCTCCAGTGGTGGTTGGGATCCATGATAGTCGGTCGACAAATTCATTGTCAACTGACGTTACCGCGACACCTTTATATAGAGCTACGGTACGGTTGGCATAAAGCCAGTCGCAAAGTTGATGTTTTCTTTGGGGGGTTGTCCCCTGAACCCCCATATGGGGGTCTCTGCCCTCTACACCCCATAACTAAATGATCAACTCCAAGCTGAGCTGATTCTGGAAGGGGATGCAAGACCCTCAGAAAGCAGTGCCAGGGTCCTGCGCTCACACTACAGTGACCTGTCACTGTTATCGTGGTACTGTCGGTCGTGGTAAAATTGGCGCCGTAGCGATGGCATACCGGGTGGTTGTGGGGGGCAGGATCTCCCTGCACCTAAAACAGTGTGGGACACTACAACAGATGAATGGGTACTGGAGATGATTTTATTTATTTATTTGAAACCTGGTGACCATGAAAGGCACACTGAACCAAGGCTCATTTCCAGTAGCGACCTGGGTGGGTACAGGAAGAGCAAAAAACAGATTATGTGCAATTCAAATTACAGCAGTAAAGTGCAGTCACAATACTAAATATTAAAAAGGAAAAAGATACAGGTACATCTTGGAATAGTTTAAAATGCAATTATACATAACTGAGCCAAGCTAAGTGCCCATGAGTGATACAAACAAACACTGCCATAGCAATGTTAACTAGAAATGAACAGGCAATGTGTATGGCTACAAATTTAGATAGGAGACAAACCAGAACGCAAGATGCTGCTAGTGTAAGACCATAGAAATATTTTGGGGAAACAGTAGCAGGTCTGGGATGGAAGGAATTTCAGCTGGTGCTTGAAGGAGCCTGCGATGGCATGCTGGAGGGATGAGGGGAGCTGGTTCCAGAGAGTTGAGAGGGGAAAAGAGATGGCAGATTGCCCAGTACAAAGATGAAGAATGGAGATAGTTCGCTGGTCCCTGTAATAGAGAGAGCATGGGGCAAGCATGGCCAGGAAGAGAAGTGATGAGACGTAGGAGGGAAGGGAAGGGAAGCAAACCAGTATTTGGAAATAAAGATGGAACAGTGTAATTGGCAACAGTGTAATAGTGGGATAATGGAAAGGGAGGAGTAGAGGAAGCAGTGGTGAGTACAAGGAGGTGAGTTTGTAGCAAATCGACAAAAGGCATTGCAGAGGGTGTCCAGTTTGGCAAGGGAAGTGGAGTGGGCCAAACCAAATACCACACCAGCATAGTCAAAAACCATTTTGATGAATAGCTCACAACAGACCAGCAAGAAAAGGCAGTCTTTATTTTGGATTAGGGTACCCAACTTGGGCCATATTTTTGCATGGATGGCATTGACATTGGCAGGGAAGTCAAGCTTATTGTTTAGTCACACACTAAGGTACTGGAAGGATTGCACAGCTTCGAGTGGGGAGTCATCCAGCATGCAGAAATCTGGAAGTCTCAAGAGCCTGGCAAATTTCTGGCTGGGTTTTCTTGGTGCTGACCCAGAGATGGTTGGTGTGAAACCAGCGTAATATGTTGTGAAAATCCTGCTAAAGCAGATTTTCCCTAGAAACGGTCGATGGCCCAGAGAGGCAAAGACAACTGTGTCATCTGCATACATGTGTATATGCAAGTTAGCACAGATGGGTGGAAGGTCATTTAGAAAAATGGATAACAGGATGGGGCCTAATATGGAACCTTGGGGGACCCCAGCCTTGATGGGAAGTGGTGGTGATAAGGTATCTCCAAGGGAACCATTCAGCTGCAGAAACTGAGAGGCCTGTAGAACTCAGCTTGTCTAGGAGGAGCGGGGGGGACAATGAGTCAAAGGCTTTGGCCGAATTGATGAAGATGGCAGCTGTTATGTGACCCTGATTAATCTCTGAGAAGATGAAATCAGTGACACGTAGCAGCTGAATAGTGTTTCTGGAAGCCAGACTGGAAAGGGGAGAGGAAACTGAAAGAAGTAAGGTACTCTAGGAGTCTAGAGTAGACTAGCCTTACTTGGAGCTTAGCGAGGAGGGGAGAAAGGAGATGGGATGGAAGTTGCATGGGGAGGAGGGGTCACCCCCTTTGTGAAGTGGAAGGACTTTTGCAATCTTCCAGGACTGAGGAACAGAACATAATGGGAGGCAGAGCTGGTGGCTAGGTGGAGAGGGAGTTGCAGGAGCTGAGAGATGGAGGAGTTTGGGATTGAGTCCATCAGGGCTGGACTTTGACAGGTTGAGGGATGACAGGCCATGCAGAGTTTCCTGTATAGTGACAGAGGAAAAATGGAAACCACAGGAGGTTTGTGGGAAAGGAGGGGAGAACATGACGGGAGTCAGCAGGAGAGGGGGAGTGTGCAAGTGGTGAAAAACTCATTGAAGTTACCAGCAACAGAGGCAGGAACAGACATGGGTGAACCATTAACCAAGAGGATTGGGGGAGCAGACTGGGCAGCGGGGTCAAAAAGGAAATGGATTGCTTTCCAGAATTTAGCAGGAGAGTTAAGGTTATTTTGGAGGTTAGTTTTGAAAAACAGGGATTTTGCAGCCTGGACAACCTTTATGCAACTGTTTCTCAGCGGATAAGATCAGGAAGAGAATGTGGCAATTTATAGCATGCCCAGGCTAATCTGAGGGATTTGTACTGTGCAATGATTTCAGTTGAGATCCAGGAGAGATGGAAAGATATGACCCAGGATTTCCTGAGGGGGCATGCATGTCCCAGACTGCAGAAACTTTGGACTTTAAAAGAGAAAGGGCCACAACAATATCTAAGGCCAGTGGTGTAGCAGACCAGTCAGTAGTAGCTAGGTTGCTGAAGAGAGCACTTTCGTTCAGTGAACTGAGGCACCTAGAGCAGACATACAGTATTTCAGGGCTGAGGGGGGATGCTATTTTTTCCTAACACAGTATGTCAATACTTGCTGGCACAATGAGGTGTGAGCGGGAGGACAGAACTCAATCCAACAGGAGTGACTGGAGGAATAGGGACCGAGTCGTGAGGGTGCAGAGATAATCTGGGACACATTTAAAGACTCAGTCCTCTGGATGGTAGGTGCTGAGGAAGGGGAGAGCCAATTTAAGTTGAAGTCCCCAAGCAGAATGAGTTCACCAGTAGAGGAATGAGAGGTAATGTTAGCGAGATCATCCACCAATCTGCATTTGCATCTGCAATTGCAAGGGGGCATTCTCTGAATCTGTTAGCAACCCCTCCAGGTCATCCTTTGCCTCCTTCCAGTTATCCTCTGAGCCATTTGTCTCTTCTGAAGGAAAAAGTGAAGTCATTATTCCAAAAATGGGCTATAGAACTGGTTCCTCTGACCCAGAGAAACAAAGGGTTCTGTTCCAGATATTTCCTGGTCCCAAAATGGGTGGGAGATCTGCGTCCTGTACGAGATTGCAGGGATCTCAGCTTCTACATAGAATATAGGAAGTTTCTTATGGTATCCATGCAAGCTAGGATTCCCCTTCTGCAAAATGGGGACTGGTTTTACTCCCTAGACATGAAGGATGCGATGCATACCTTCATGTCATGATCAGGAAAATCGACAGGCTGTATCTGCATTTACTGCTGGAAGGGGAGCACTGTCAGTTCTGAGTGTTGTTCTTTGGCTTGTCCTCTGCACCATGAGTCTTTACCAAATGCTTGTCAGTAGTGGCAGCAGCCCTTTTCAGGGAAGGCCTTATATGTTCCCCTATCTGGACAACTGGCTTCTGAAGGCCAGCTCCAGAGAGAGACTTTACTGCACACCCTGTTGAGAACAATACAGTTGTTTGACACCTTAGGGGTCACAGTGAATGTTCCCAAGCTGGTCCTGACTCCCTGCCAAAGACTACAGTACATAGGTGCAGTCTTAGATACAGAGAAGGGATATGCTTTCCTGCCACAGGACAGGGTGGACAACCTGATTGCTCAAGCACAGCTGATACATTGGAGTCACTGTGTTCCTGCATGGGCCATGTTACGTCTTCAGAGCCTCATGGTTGCAGCATTATGACAGTGCCACTGGTATACTTGTACATGAGGTTATCACAGTGGACATTAAGGGTCCAGAGAGATCAACTAATGGATGAGCTGAACCAAAGTTGCCCTTGTCATGTCCAGGTTACATAGGGTGCTGCTATGGTGGATTGATCGCAACAGTCTCTTACAGGATGTTCCATTCCTTGTGCCAGCTCCTGCACAGATTCTCACCATGAATGCCTCGGGTTCCGAATGGGGTGCACATCTGGGTCCCTACCAGACACAAGGGTTATGGTCCCGGGGGAGGGTAAGGCATTTCAGGAACATTAAGTCAAGTCAAGCTAAATTATTTCTTTAGCGCCCAATCCCAGAGGTTCTGGGCGCTTTACGTAGAGGTGAGAATTAATACAACAAATACATTTTTAAATCAGGGTCAGTAGATTTTTAAAAACATACAATAAATAATGACCATAAGTAATATTAAAACTCCTTCAACTTCAGTTTAAAAATTAGTGACATTGAATGCCTGATTAAAAAGATGTGCCTTAAGGCCCTGTTTAAATGTTTCCACAGTAGGGGCCTCTCAATGATCATGGCAGTGAAGTCCATAATGTTGGTCCATCCACTGCAAAGGCACAATCTCCAGACGTCTTTAATCGCATCCTAGGAACCACAAGGAGGCCCTCCATGGATGAACGTAGTGAGCACACTGGGTGGACAGGTGTCAGGAGGTTGAATAGCCTGGACCAAGCCATATAGGGCCTTACAGATGAACAAGCCCACCTTGAAGGCAATCCACCTAACTGGCAGCCAGTGCAGTTTGTGCAAGTCTGGGGTTGTATGCACAGAACTCGAAAGGCCTGCCAACAAACTAGCTGCAGCATTCTGCACCAGCTGCAGCCGACAGAGGTTGCCTCCACTGACCCTAAGTACACAGTGTTACAGTAATTGAGCCTCAATGTAAAAAAAGCATGCACCAGTGAGGGCAGGTTATCAGGCGGGATTAAGGGTTTAATCTGGGTGACATTCCTTAAGTGGTAGAAACCACTACGGATGACACCTGAGCTTCAAGTGTCAAGGTGTCGTCAAGAATGATGCCCAGATTTTTCACCTTATTGGCTGCCACCAGCGTGGTGGAACCCAGGAACAACCCTGTTCCTGCATCAGCGGCGACCACATCTCACAGACAACCCGGCTCAATCACTAGTACCTCCATCTTATCCAGGTTAAGCCTCAGCCAGTTAGAGGACATCCAGTCCTGGATCTCGGATAGGCAATTATTTAGCACGTTCACAGCCTCCGATGGGTATCATGTGCATAGCAGTGAAAACCCAGACTGTACCGCCTAATGATGTCAACTGGGGCAGCATGTACACCGCAAACAACATGGGCAACAGAATTGAACCCTGAGGCACTCCACAGGTCAGGGTCTTTGAGCCGGAGGAGAAATTCACAATCACAACCCGTTGCTTCCTGCCTGTCAGAAAGGATTCAAACCAGCTGATGACTTTGACGGTGAATCCACAGAGCTCTCTCAGGTGATCAAGCAGCACCATGTGGTCCATGGTGTCAGATGCTGAGGAGAGATCTAGGAGAATGAGAATTGACCATTTCCCTCTATCTCTCACCCTGAGGAGATCATTCTGCACCCTAACCAGCGCTGTCTCCATGTTATGCTTTCCCCTAAATCCAGATTGGAGTGGCTCGTAGATGTCAAAGGCCATCAGGTGAGCCTCAAGCTGCAAAGCAACCCCTTTCTCCAATACCTTCCCCAAGAATGGAAGATTGGAGACAGGTCGATAATTCGCTAAGATGTCAGGGTCAAGTGATGGTTTCTTCAGTAGGGGCCTCACCAACGCCTCCTTCAAGGCGTCAAGGAAGAGCCAACCTGAGAGCAAGCACTGGACAATCTCAGTGAACACTGGGCCAATGGACTCAACACATCCCACCAGGAGAAATGTCGAGCCTGGGTCCAGTTCATAAAAAGTGGGACGAAGTTTCGAAATTACCTTGATGACCTTAGCCATCCCCACTGGTCGAAACTCATCCCAGACAGTCGGAGTGCTTCTGTCACTACCAGGCTCTATACTGCGGGACAGATCAAGCACAATTTTACATTCATGGGGCATTGATTGCTGTTAAGCATGCCATTTCCACGAATGAGTGGAATTTACCCATTTTTTAAAGCATTTTAAGGGAGCTTTGTATTTTAACTTGTGGTGACCTTTCGGCTGCACTTCCGGGTCACCGGTCTCCTTTAAAGCTGTGCAAGTGGTTACATTTACTGTCGGAGAATACTTATATTCTAGAATGGGTGGAAATAGAAAGGAAGCTTTTGTTGCCTCAGAGGAGGGACTTAAATTCTTTAATTTTCACTAAAGCAGTTAAAATACCCAGTTCCAAGATTGTCTCAGACTCCTTAAAAGTCATCAGATATACAGTTTAAGTTGCTTACTGAAACTTGACTTACCCAGCTCCAGATCACAACCTACAGTATATGGAATTATCTTAATTTCACATACAATTGGATTCCCTTAGATAATGAGTGGATACAGAAGGGTATTGTTAAGCTTAAAGATATGTTAGATATCAACACATTTGTTACCTTCAATGATCTAGTAAGAAAATGCAAAATCTCAGAAACTGAAGAGGAATTTCATAACATACTTAAACTCATAGTGGGTGCCTCACTGAATCTTAACTCTCTATTTGATGAGAATACACAAAACTTCATAGGTTGCATGCATCGCTCCTCTAGAATTTCTTCATTACATAATCTGTTCTTAGAATACACCAGGGATCTAGCTATGGAACCTCCAAGCTGGTGGTCACAGGAATTGGGGGTTATCATGGATGACTGGAACTGGCCGGAAGTATGGTCTATTTCAGTGAAGACATTTAATGCAATGAATTTGAGAATATTACATTTTAAAACATTGCAGAATTTATACTTTACACATTTCCATATGTTTAAAATGGGCCTTAGAACCTCCCTGAATTGTAATAAATGTAAATCTGAAAAGGGCACATTGGTACATATGTTCTGGGATTGCTCATTGAAACAGACTTTATGGAAAGAGGTACAACAGATGTTTCAAGATGCACTTTTTCTATGCAATTAGTTTTGCATAGAAACCTATAGTGTGGGGCATTTTAAAGAATCCCAACACAGGTCCCAAGAATAGGAATACTCCCTCTTACTGATTGGTGGGTTGATTAGAAACATAGGGCCCTATGAACGATGCTTACGCACCATGGGAATCAGGCATGTAGGCATCACAACAAGTGAACGCTGTGGAGCGGGGAAACAGTGGCATTCATGAATGGGGCGCAATTGGGCAATGTGCCAGATCACCCAGGCATATGGACAGTGAAGCACAGTGGGTATTCTGGGGACATGCCAACACTACATGCCATTCACTAAGGTGTGTAGTGCTCTGCACAGGGGGGCATAAGAGGGTGCAAGTTACATGAGGGGGGACCCTGCTGTAACGGCACTACATGCCCAGCCCTGCCCACGCATCAGAACCAGCAGCTGTCAGGCAGCCCTCCATACACACGGCCGCTCCCCCCCCGATGTGTGGACAGCAGCCTCCAGGCCCCCACGCACATGTCGGCCCAGTCCCCGTATGGCAACCACAATCCCCCCACCCCGAGACATGACTGTCCCTGTCCTGTGATGTGGAAGCATCCCCACCCCCAACACAGGTCTGCCCCTATCCTGTGATAAGCCCCCCAACACATGTTGGCCCCAGTCCCCAGTGTTGAACATGTGCCCCCCGCTCCATACAGGGCCCCAGTGCCTGGAACTGTACAAGGACCCCCCACACACACACAGAGGTCCCTCTGCATCAGTATCTTGACCCCTACCCTGTGCCCCCACACGGCATCCTCGTGTGTGTCCCTCAAACTCCTGCTGCACCAGCAACACCACCCCCAGCCCCTGTACCAGACAGACGGGGCTGCAGTTATGGATGGCCAGTGGCACAACCCCCCCACCCACTTCCACATTCGCCGGCCGTCCAACTGCCCCTGGTTTGCCCATCCTACCTGACCTGTGCTGTGATGACATCATGTCCAGAGGGCACACTCGGACAGTCTGAGGCTGGGAGGCATCAGGGGGATGTACAGGGCATAACCCAGTAAGCCCTTACAGGGAGTCCCATAGGCCATCTGGAGTTGGGGAGAGTCAGTGAGGGGATCATGGTGACAGTGTGTGTACAGACTGGTGCACACCCCCATACAGTACTCCCTCCAACCAGCGGTTACCAGCCTGTACCCCCATCCCTAGAGCCTCGAGGCAACCATGGCACCGGACAAATCCCTAGGGCACTGTGGCTACCGCAGGTCATGTGGCCGGTGCTCCTTCCACTCATTCACCCACTGATCCGGTCATGGTCCCAATAGCCATGCTGTGGGTCCCCTGCATCTATAGGGATGTATCTGGGCAGGCATGGTGCCCCTGTCACTCCACTGCTGTGAGGTTCTGCTGCACACGTGGCATCCCTCACAGCCCTCAGCCATGGAATGGTACCGCTGTCTCTGTTGTGTGCCAGGCTGCCCCATCATGGATTGTTTCATGTCCTATATGGTCGATGTCTGCCGGTGGTGTGCAGAGGTCTGTGGAGGTGCTGGTCTATGGGGTTGGATATTCGATGACTGCTGGCAGTGCTGCAGCAAGTGGTGGCAGTCCTGGATGCCGGCACACTAGCGGGGGGGGCACAGGTTGGGGGATGGTGCTGTGCTGTGGTTTGGGGGTGGGCTGGCATACTGTACCATGGTTGGATGTTCAGCGGGGGTTCTCCACGGATGGGGCAGGGCTCCGATGTGTGTGTGGGGTATCTGGCCACACGTGGCCTGGGCTGTTCTGTGCATGTGTGTGTGTGTGGGGGGGTGTTACTGCTGTAGGCGGGATGTGCCACGGGTGCCAGAGTTAGGCTGGGGGGACTGCTGGACATCGGGGCATGGCTGCACGAGTCTGGGTGCCTGCAGGTGCTATTCATGGACCCGCACCTTCCCACACAAAGGATCCACTCCTCGACCCAATACGGGCATCCGATTGGATGCCCGCATCGGTCCGATACTCCACCCCCTGGCTGCCCTGCATGATCCTGTGCACTGGGGATGCTGAGTCACGGACAGGTGGCGTCTGTTCATGAATACCAGCCTGTGTACACCTGTCCACGGGTGCGGAGCTACTTGGGTGGGGTACGTGCCTTTGGCGCGTACTTTCTGCCTGTTAGTGCATAGCCACCATAATTCTTAAGTACTGGCTAGAAGACAAAACACCTACTTTTCAGGAATGTAAATCAAATTTTATAGAAATTATGAGAACAGCAAAACTAGCTCTCTGTTTAAAGGAACAAGCACATAAGTTCGATAAAAGGTGGGGCACTATTTTCAACCTTGTTAGTAAAATGGAACCGATTAACATGCAAAACCCTCTGAATTAAGCCCACAAAACTTAGTATTTTACCTCCTCTTGACATTGCATATTAAGCCTCCCCTTAATATTTATCATCCCTAGTGATATCCTTCTGGTTAGTTGTAAATATTTTGTATTTGTGTATTCAGGAGATATAGATACTGTATATGCTACCCTTGCTTTTACATGCCCTCGATAATCCTAACTCCGGTGTCTATCTGTACCTGTAGTCGCTCTCAGGTAGATTATTTTTTCTTCTCTTCTTTCCTCTTTCTCTTTCCTTCTTTTATATAAAAATTGAACTTGTGGAAAATACTTTAGTTTGTGTATTTAGTTTTACTCAACTAATTGATTTTAAATCAGCGATATTGTGTTTGTACTTTTTTGTTCCAAGCTACTATTTAGAAACAGGATAGTAATGATTATCTTACTGGTGTTTATTTTTTATTATACTTTGGAACCTGGTCCATACTTTATTGTCTCTTAATACTCTATTACTAATGTAACTCACTGTTTGTTAACTGTAGTACTTTGTAATGTTAGTTGGTTATTTATTCAATAAAATCACAGAACAAATACTCCCACTTCATCAAGGAGCACGCCCTCTTGAAACCTATCACTATCTTGGCTCTCGGTAGAAAATTCCAATGGGCCAGGCCCACTAACTCGAAAGCCTAGTCCCCAGAGGTCTTCAGTCTAGCCCAAGGAACCACCAGAAGGCCCTCCCTGGCGGAATGGAGCAGGCATATGGGGATATATGGGTGCAAGAGCTCAGACAGGTACTCTGGGATCATCTGGTGTAGGGCTTTGTAGGTTAACAAACCCACTTTACATGAGATACACCACTTCACCACAACCAGTGCAAATCCTGCAGTACCAGTGAGATATGACATGATTTAGAAAGGCCTGTAAATAACCAGGCAGCTGCGTTCTGGAGCAGCTGCAGGTATCACAGTGTACCATCACTAACCCCAAGGTACACAGCATTACAGTACTCTAGCCTGGAGGTCACAAATGCATGTACTGGTGTGGCCAGATCACCTGGAGAGATAAGGGAACTGATCTGGTGAATATGCTGCAGGTAGAAAAAAAACATTCTAGACTACAGCCGACACCTGGGTCTCCACTGTCAAGTCCTTGTCCAGTATGACTCCCAGATTCTTCACCTTAGAAACAGCTAAAAGCCTAAAGGAACTAAGCAAAATCCTGGTTTCTCTCTTGGCAGCTGCCAACCCCCCCCCCCCAATGGCCCGGCTCAGTCAGTAGAACTTCAGTTTTCTTAGGGTTGAGTCTCAGCCAGCTCGATGTCATCCCGTCTTGAATCTCAGCCAGGCATTTATTAGGCATGTCAACAGCACCTGGTGTCCTGGGAGCAGAAGACATATAGAGCTTGGTATCATCTGCATAGCAATGAAACCCAAGCTCATAATGTCTAATAACCTTGCCCAGGGTAGCATGTAGACCACGAACAGCATGGGCAACAGAATTGAGCCCTGGGATATGCCCCAGGAAAGAACCTCTGGGTGTGAGGAGAATCTTCCTAACGCTACTCTCTGGGTTCTATCCTGGAGATAGAACTCGAACCAGCTGATGACCTTATCGATGATTCCAGCATACTACCTGAGTTGATACAAAAGCAGTCCATGGTCCACGGTGTCAAATGCTGGTGAGAGAGCCAGGAGGTCAAGAACTGACCATTCTCCTTTATCCCTCATCCTGAGCAGGTCATTGTGCACCTTGACTAGTGCCGTCTCTGTGCTACACCTGGCTCTAAACCCAGACTGGATAGGTTCAAAGATGTTGAAAGCTGCAAGGTGTGCCTCAAGCTGAAGTGCAACAACCTTCTCGATAGCCTTTCCAAAAAGGGAACATTGGAGACTGGTCAGTAATTTGACAAGACATTTGGGTCCAATGTTGTTTTTTTTCAGAAGAGGTTTATTTAACCAGTGTGCATTTAAATGCTGCTGAGAACAACACCTCTGATAGGGAACACAGGACAATCTCGGCAAACACTGGACCCAAATGCTTGACACAGCACACTAGTAGTTGCATCGGGCCTGGGTCTAGGTTACAAAATGTTGGCTGCAGCTCTGAGATCACCCTGCATACCTCCTCCAATGTCACTGGCAAAAACTCCTCCCAAGACCACCGATTATGATTGCAACCCACAGGCCCCACACTGCTGGGCTTCCAGGGCTCAGTTGGAGCAATTCTAGCCCTGATGGAGGACAACCCATCTGAGAAGAATCAAGTGAACTCCTCACATTTTGCAGGTGTAACTGCTCTCACCGGCTCCAGACAGGCAGGGTGGAGAAGCCTGTCTACCATCTGAAAGAGATAAGCCAGTTGGTTCCTCCCAGTGGCAATCTCTCTCAACAGAAAGTCTGCCCTTTTCTGAGTGATTGCCTTCTAATATTCTTCATAATGAGAAATGAGAGCTAGTTTTTCCTTCCAAACCTTGGGCCTCTTCCAATGCCACTCCAACCTTTGTCCCCTGGTTTTTAAAGCTCCCAGCTCACTGTCAAACCATGGTGAGCTAAAACGTGACACCAGGGGGAGGTACATGGACTGGTGCTCAGATGTCGAAGACCACAGTGACCACACTATTCTAGGTCACCACTGCAGCCTCTGTACCTGCAGCGCATGCTGTCAACGTTTCTGAGGTGTCCAGAACCAACATCAGTCCATCCGGTCCAAGCCCTCTCTAAGGTCGGTACTGGACCACCTCTGCAGGTGATGGACTTTATGATGGGGTCCTGAAACTGAACCTAATCACACAGCTATCCGACTAACTGACTGGATCACTCTTGAGTCTATTAACTTCGAGCCCCAGAGAGAATACCTGGTCCAAGGTGTGACCATGCAGGTGGCTCAGAGGTAATGTGAGGAAGTATTTCTTCACAGAGAGGGTTGTGGATACATGGAACAGCCTTCCTGAGGAGGTTGTAGAGTCAAAAACAGTGGGGGAGTTCAAGAATGCATGGGACAGACATAAGGCAATTCTAGTGGGGGGTAGGAGGAAGTAGGCTGTTGGTTAACTAGGATCTGCAGCTTATCCGTTAGGTAGGGAAATGGGCAGACTAGGTGGGCCAAGCGGTCCTTATCTGCCATCAAATTCTATGTTTCTATGTTTCTGTGCAAGGCCCAGAGCTTCCATACTCCGGAGGAAATCTTTAGCAAATTGTGAACGTTCGTTGTCCACCCAGGCATTGAAATCGCCCAAGATAAGCCATCTTGGTGATTCCAATACAAGCTCATGGAAGGTCTGGAGTTTGTGCTTAACACAATACTTTGAATTTGACAGTGAATACTACCTCCAAAAATGTGGTACAGCCATGGGGGCACCCATGACCCTGTCTTTTGCTAACTTCTTTTGGGGTTGTAGGAGGAGGAGGAGGAGACAGTGCTTAATGAAACAATCAATTTTTTGAAAACATTGCCACATGGTAATGATTCACCGATGATGTGATATGCATCTGGCAAGGTTCTGAGTTGGAAGCAACCCTATTTTTTGAATGGCTTAACAATAATAGGTTAAACTTACATTTTACACACAGACTGGATCCCCCTGCTGTTGGTTTTCTTGATGTCACACTGGTGGACATGAATAACAGGGTAATGTCTAAAGATTACAGAAAACCCACTGCTACCAATAATTTTTTGTTAGCCAGCAGTTCTCATCCTAAGTTCCTCAAAGATTCTATTCATTATAGTCAGTTTTTTACAACTTAGAAGGAACTGTTCTGACTTTGAAGAACTTCTCTTCAAAGCAGAAGCACTAAAGGACAGATTTCTTGCAGGGGAGTACAATACCAGAATCTTAGAAGATGCATTTACAAAAGGCAAACTAACCAAATGTAGTACCCTTTTAAAACCCAAAGTGAAGGATAACAGGGAAAATAAGATGGTTTGCTTTTCCACAGAATATAACTATGTGGCTGATAAAACTGGGAACATTCATACAAAATATTGGCCCATATTAATGGGGGATCAAGAATTAGCAAAAAGCATTGGTACCAAACCAAGCTTACATTTCGCTGAGGATACAGCCTCAGAGATAAACTTGTTATGAGCCAGTTCTCTCGAACCATGACAGGTACTGGCACTTGGTTACCAGTTAAACCACTAGGCATGTTCAGATGTGGCAACTGTAATGTATGCCCCGTGTGTAATAAGGGCTCTTCATTTCAGCTACCTAGCTGTGAAAGAACTGTCACCATTAGACAGTTCATCACCTGCACCACTACTTTCACAGTATATGTCCTTTGGTGCACTTGCAGTTTGCTTAATGTGGGTCACATGGTAAGACAGCTAAAATTAAGAATTCAGGAGCACATCAGAGACATAACATCAATTTAGACAGCTTGGTAACTGAGCTGTTTTTGACTCATCACAACCAAGACACTTGGGAGTGCAAGTTAATGGGCCTAGAACAGGTCAAAATAGGGAGGAGAGATGGGAACAGGTTGCAAAATCTTTTGCAATGTGAGAGTTACTGGATTTTCTCAATGAAAGCATTAAAACCATGTGGTTTAAATCTGTAGTGGGTCTTGAAGTCATTTCTTTAGGTTAATGGCTCTGTGTATTGAGATTATAATTTTCTGCAATTAATCCCCCCACCCCAATATAACCCCTATTTCCCCACAGGTTTCTCCCCCCCCCAATAGATGGAGATAGTTTTCCTAATTCCTTCTCAGTTTACTTGCCACATTACTGCTGCATCACAAAAATGAGTAGGTCCAGACTGGGCTCCGGTCACCACTATCTTTATTAAGTACTTCAAACCAGTGTCAAAATATACTAAATACCAGATGGACAAGTGCCTTCAAACAACGGAGACTGACCCCAGCACTTTGCTGTCATGGCTTTGTCAGGGAGTGGGATCTAATTGCACATCACTCATTTTTAAGGTAAAGAAACATGACATCACAATGTACATACATCAATCATGTGCCCTAATTAATTTAAACTTGTATAACAGAAAGAAGGTGTGTGTTAAAAACATTGTAACAGACATTTGCAAGGAAATGCATCGTAAGACATTATTCACTAAGTACTGCAGTCCACAATTGTATCATCATTTTAACACAATTATGTCAATCAATTTTGCAATAGAAATGATTAGAAACTGTGAAGAAAAAGAAAGAGAAATTAAACTGCCAAAATTATATCATTATTATGCTCTGCAGTAAACCTGTCTCGGTTATGGGTCCAATCCCAAACTATTTGGTGATCCACAGGTACATTGCGTGGCTTTCCTTTCGGGGTGTAAGAGAATATAAGACAGAGATAAAACCTAAAACAGAAACAGAAGAGGTTACTCAATTACACAGTAGTCTCTTATAGACTATCAAATATTCTGTTGGGGGGGGCTTTATTCTAATGCAGGGACACTGTGTGTTTTTACTTTTGGGCTATAAGGAAATTGAGGATAGAACCTAGAACAGAAATAAAAGAGGTTACTTAATTGCACAGAAATCACATACAGATTATCATATATCACGGTGTTGGGGTGGAATTATTCTGAAGCACATGAAACCACCTTCAAAAAGGGTTGTCACATGTTACCTGTCTTTTATAAAAGGTTTCAGATCTCAATACTTACTCAGTCCCCCAGGGATGATTGTCCCAAATTTAAAGATCCCAAAGCTCTCCCTTCTCAATAACAGGTTCAGCCTGTTCCTTTCCCCTTCTTGGTGCTCTAATGTGTTCCATGCCTATAAATGTCATAGAGTATGTCCTGGGTCTCCACCATGCTTCTCCAGAAAGTGTCTCTCCACAGGTGTGTAAATTTCCAACCAGCCTCTAACCTACCTTCTCAGTTTAGCAGTTGGATTTTTCCGTTTCCCCCCTCATCCCCCATCCCTAACAATAATTCCTTTTGTGTCGCCACTGGAATTGGTTTGTGAAGCATACCAGGATAATTTTTGGAACTTTACTATGTATTTAACCTGGGTCAGGAGTTTAAATTATTCATGTTGGGACCTTTTTCTTTCTTATTTTTTTTTTTTAAAGAGTTTTGTTACTGGCACTGATTTAATATGGAATATGAAGCTACCACTTAGTATTTCATCTTAGTTCTTTTTACCTTTTATTTTCTACAGCTGGAGGTTTGGAGAGTGCAGGAACTACCTGTATACACACTACACCCCAGTTGGCTGTGGTCTATGGTTTGACTTTTGTCTTCTATTTCTTTCTTTTTTTTAAAATAACATTTAATGCCCTGATTTTACCCTGATTTTTTCCCCATCTCTGTGTCTCGGCTGCATGTGCACATGTGGAGGCATGCGCACGCCACGGTACCGAGGTGCCCTCCCTCTACTTTGCCACCTGCCTGCACTGCCCTCGGACCTCCACTTGGGAGCAATGGAGCTATGGTGGGTGACAGGTTTCTTCCCCAGGAGAGGAGAGGAGAGTTGCCTTTCAGCTGCTTGATCCTCTTCCCCCCGGCTGGCTCCTGATGACCCTGGCTTGTTCCCAAACCCAGGTCTCCAGCATGACGTACGGTAAGGCGTCCAGCGCCTCAGCCCTCAGCACCACTGGGACAGCTTTCTTCTTCTATTCACCCTCCCTACCCAAATCTGCCACTCTTCCTCCCCCCTCTCCAATTCACAGTCCCTACAAAACTTTCTCGCTGTAAACTGCCCCTGTGACAAGTTCACTCCTCCCCGCTGCCACAGTCTATCCCTTGTTCAACTTACTGTCCACCTAATCGTTGCACTTCCTTCATCAATATGCATCATTGAAACTGTATTCTTGTTTACAGCACTTCAATATACAGTCCTGCTATGCTGCACTAAGTCACCTGGAATGTCACTGGATATTTGTTCCAATCAGGTTTAGTGCTACTCGATGTTAGGACTGTAATTTGTGTGTTTTCTACACTGTTTAACTCGTTCTTACATTATTTTAGTACCGTTCCAATCTGTTCGGTGCTGTTCAATGTATATATTGTATGTTGTTGTTCCTCCCCGTTACCCTTCCCCACCAGGATGCACTGTGAGACGAGTAACTTGTTGTTCAGTACGCCCTTCCTGGTGAAACATTTCAATAAATAAATAAAATAAATTTCTTTCTAAAAGAGCAATATGCACAGTGAATTGTGATGTATTAGCCAGTATTAATGGCTCCTTGTATTAATTATTTTTTTCTCATGATCAGCTTTTTCATATAATCAATTTTTGTTTCTAAATATTTATGTTTTTTCACCATGGTGTTTGAAGATGTCCTAAGACAAAGATGCGTGCATGCTTTTTGCCGTTAGATCCAGTTAAATTGTATAATTACCTCAGTGATGATATCATAGCTTGGAATGGTACTTAAGAGCATTAGCCTCTCCAGGTAGCTGCCCCCTGAGAAAGCCCTGACTGGGCAAAGCGCCGGGGTACCTGGGTAACAGCCTAGCAGCTCACTTAGGCTTTTTGTGTGTTGTTTGCAACTATTTACATTATTTGGAGTTGTAATAAATTTGTTTGACACCTACCAGAGTGTCACAGTGTCTGCCTTGCACACTGCATTCAGCACATCAGCTCCGGGAGTGCAGTCAAACTTTGTTCCTGTCAAGGTTGTACACTCACTCTTCTTCCCTTTGACCCAGTCTCAGTGTTCTCAAGATTGATAATTCCCTCATGTCTGATCCTACTGTTGTTATTTAGCTCCTGCTTCACCACCTATATTCTTTCCTTCATCTCCTCCATACCTTTCACTCCCATGCCTCTTTCTTCTGCCACGCACTCCCCCTCACCCACCACTCCTCTGCTTCCTTAAAGTCCCTCCTTGATCTGAACCCCAACAACGGTGTAAGCCCTTATAGCTTGGACCCCAAGCTTCTTCATTATTCTGCCCCTGCTATTTCTACTGTCATCCCCCTTCCCTTATTTTCTGGTAACCACCACCTTATCTCTCTCCTCCCTAATCTGGGTAAGACACATGAGCATCTTGTGCTCTCACAGATTTCCTCCTTCCTTGACTCATTTTCCTTCTTTACTTCTTTCTAGTCTGGCATCAGGAAATCCCACTCCACATCCACCTTCCTTCTCCAGCTCACTGGCTCCATCCTTTCACGTATCAAACAGGATTAGGTCGCCTCCGCCAACTTTGTGGACTTGGCCAAAGCCTTTGACACTGGCATGAAACTACAGACCTGTCAGTTTGACCTCTGTGGTAGGGAAAATGATGGAATCACTTCTGAAGGAAAGAATTGTTGAGTACCTAGAGGCCAGTGGGGCACAGGACCCAACGCAGCATGGATTCACAGCGGGAAGGTCATGTCAGATGAATCTAATCAATTTCTTTGACTGGGTGACCAAAGTAGTAGACCAGGGAGGGTCTGTGGACATGGCCTACCTAGACTTTAGCAAGGCATTTGACACAGTTCCACACAAAAGATTTAATAAACAAATTAGCCAGCCTGAGAGTGGGTCCCAGGGTGGTAGTCTGGGTAAAACATTGGCTGGGCAACAGGACACAGAAGGTAATAGTAAACGTAGTCAACGCTGAAGAAAGGGGGATTACTAGTGGGGTACCGCAGGGTTCAGTACTGGGTCCAGTCCTTTTTAATGTTTTTATAAGTGACATTGCCGAGGGACTGGAAGGAAAAGTATGCCTATTTGCAGATGACGCAAAGATCTGCAACAGGGTTGATACATAAGGGTGTGTGGAAAGGATGAGAAGAGACTTGGCAAGGTTGGAGGAATGGTCAGAAGTATAGCAGCTTGGATTCAATGCAAAGGAGTGCAAAATAATGCACCTGGGAAACAAAAACCCTAGGGAAGAGTACACAATGGGGGGGGGGTAGTAACAACAATAAAAATGGAAAGGGACCTGGGGGCAATCATATCTGATGACCTTAGGATTGGCAAGCAATGTGAGAAGGCAGTAGGGAAGGTTGGGGGGGATACTGGGATGTATAGGGAGAGGCATCACCAGCAGAAAACAGGAAGTTGTTATCCCTCTCTACAGACAGTTGGTGAAACCCCATCTCGAGTATTATGACCAGTTCTGGAGACCCCATCTCTGCAAGGACATAGACAGGATGGAGGTAGTCCAGAGGAGGGCAACTAAAATGGTGCAGGGTGTGCAAGAGAAGCCATACGAGGAGAGACTAAAGGAGCTTAATATGTATACCCTTGAGGAAAGGAGGGAGAGGGGGACATGATAGAAACTTTTAAGTACCTCAGTGGAATCAACAAAGTCCAAGAGGGTAGCATCTTTCAGAAAAAGAGATGTGCAAGAACAAGAGAACACAATTTGAGGATAGAGGGGGGACGGCTCAGGGGCAATGTGAGGAAGTATTTTTTCACAGAGAGGGTGGTGGATGCATGGAACCACCTTCCTGAGGATGTTGTGGGGTCTAAAACTGTGGAATAATTCAAGAATGCATTTGACAGACATAAGGCAATTCTTGTGGGGAGGTAGGAAGAAATAGGCTGTTGGTTAACTAGGATCTGCAGCATATCCAGTAGGTAGGGAAATGGGCAGACTAGGTGGGCCAAGCGGTCCTTATCTACCATCAAAGTCTATGTTGCTCACCATCTCTTTTTGGACAAACTTATGGCAGTGGGCCTCTCTGCCTCATAGAAACCTAGAATTTGATGGCAGATAAGGACAGCTTAGCCCACCTAGTCTGCCCATTTTTCCCAACCTACATTATTACTGCAGACCATACTTGATCTACAGCTCTTTCTCTCCCCCCTCCCTTCTACTATGATTCCCTTGTGCCTATCCCATGCAGTCTTGAACCCCACCACTGGTTTCATCCCAACCACCTCCACTGGAAGGTTGTTCCAGGAATCTACCACTCTTTCTGTGAAGAAGTACTTCCTGACATCTCTATTGAATCACTTCGTAGCATGTCCTCTTGAGCACCTTTTTTTCCAAATACTTAAACCATCAGTTTTTTTTTCTGTGGGTTCAGATAGAAAGCTAGGTGTTTTCATCAACTGAGATTAAGAAATCAGTTTAGATTGCCTATTTCTTCATCATAACCCCACTATCTAGCTAAGTGTCCAAGAGATGTATCTATGACTGTCTATGCTATACTATAAATTATACAATGGCAAGAAATTCCTTTGTTCTGATTGGTCAGTGTGTGCCAGGAACACACATGACTGAATGACACACTGTGAAATCATGCTTCCTGTCCATTCATTACCACTGCTCTGGGACACTGCTGTAAACAATTTCAGCCCACACACCCCCAACATTCCGTCCCTTTCTTTTTCAGACAAATCCCCGGTTTTCTGTATAACAGTGCTTCACTTTCTACAGTCTGCTTTTTTTTTTCATTAAACTGGTTTCACTAAACCACGGAAAGGGAGGTAGAAAGCAAACTGCCCATCGCGTGACCGGAGATCACCAACAAAAACAACTAAACCCCACAAATGACACACTTTGCCCTATTTCTTTTGATCTCACCTGTAAAAGTCTGGCCCCACACCACAATGTAAAGGCATGATATTCTACGAAACCTTTCTCAATCCCTGTCTTGTGAACCCAATTATTACAAAGCAAGTCCATGACTACAGCACACCACGAGCACGCTTAGTAGCGAATGAATTCATTCATATATCTGGACTGACTTGTACGGTATGGGCTGCACGCCCATTGGCTCTTGCTCTGAACCAATGGGCGTGCAGCCCTACCGAGCTGTCAGTCAGCGGGCAGTGGGGCGGCAGGCGGGTGGGTGCTGCCACCCGCTGGCTGGCGGGGAGCGGGTGGTGGGGCTACGTGGGCGGAGGGGTGGGGCCACTAGATCACCAGGGATTCTGGATGTGGGTGAGAATGCCACCCGCGATCGGGCTACTGGGGAGATGAACATTATGCTCGTGACTGGCTACTGGGGTGGGGAGAAGATGAACTTATGCCCACAATCGGGCTATTCGGGGTATTGAACATTAGGCCCGATCGGGCTGCTGGGGATGGAATACTGTTCTGCCCGCGATCAGGCTGCGGGGGAAGAATACTGTGCTGCCCGCGATCGGGCTACTGGGGGAGGACAGTTTCTGTTATGCCCGCGATCGGGCTACTGGGGGGGGGGACACTTCAGCCTGCGATTGGGGCTTGGCAGGTGCCGCCAGGTGTGGTGGAAACAAGTGGAGGGCCACTCACAGGTGGCAGCTGCTGTGTTGCCCTGCAATGCAGCAGCTCACCTGTGGGTGGCCCTGACTTGTTCTTTTTTTTCGATGCAAAGCTGTGCAGGCTATAGGTTGCCCGCATAACTCTACATGGCCCGGGCTGAATATTGGGCTGTGCAGTTTATGCATGGGCACGCCCCCCACCTGTGCCTGCATACATTACTGATGCGCCCCGGCGCATCGGGATTTGTGCAGGTGCACTTTTCCCTTTTCAATATCGCACCAGGGTGCATCAGTGGGTTGTGCATGGCACAACAATGTTGCGCCATGTGCAACCCTTTTGAATATCTGGGCCTCTGTGTTTAATTATTTGATGTAGTTTGTGCAAACATTCTATTGTAATTTGGGTTACTAAGTTGCCTTTCTTTTTATTTCTTTTGTTGATAAAAATTTGAGAATAATAGATGTTTTAAAGCTGGATATGTATACATAATTCCTTCCATGTTTGTTGTTATTAAATATGAGTTTTCTTCAGATAACCAGTGCCAGATTGTGCTTACTTGTGCTGTTAAGTAATAATTATGGAACTCTGCTAAAGCCAAACCTCTTTGTTCTTTTGGAAGTATTAATTTTCCATATGCCACTCTTGATTTCTTATTTTCACATATGCAGTTTACAATTATTTGTTTTAATTTGTTAAAATGGTTCTGGCCAGGAACATTGCAGGAAAAAACATCATGGCACAAACCACTGCAGGCAAAACATCACTGCCTGCAATGTCGGCAAACAATAATATCGCTGGCCCATACTGCATAGGTAGTACAATGTGATTACAGCCCTGGTGACAAGTGGGTCCCCCATCCCACCCACCAATCATTGGCCCCAGTAAAAGTAATAGTAGCAATAACTGGTGTGATGTCCAGTCCCCCCCAACCCACCGTCGCTGGCACTGGTGTCTCATTATACATTGCAGTGCAGTATATCCCTAGCATCTAGTGGACCCCCACCCCGGCAGATAGATCCCCACCCACCATACCCTGACAATGTATGGACGACCAGCACAGCCCTCCACTCTCCAACATGGCTGGCTGTCTGACCGAACTGATATGAATGAGCATGTGTATGAGTATGTGCTCATTCGTTTCAGCCCAGTCAGGCATCCAGCTATGGTGGTGAGTCAAGGGCTATGCTGGTTGCCTGCTCATTGTTGGGGCTGTGTGTGTGTGTGTGCGGGGGGGGGGTGTGTGGGGTGGTGGGGACACAAATCCGCTCCTGGGGGTCAGGTCCACTGAGATCATGGTGCTCACCCCGAAGTGCAATCTGTGACAGGGAGGGGGAAAACAGGGATACCCTCTCTGTGTCCTCCTAAGAGTGCTTACTGAGTTCACAACTGAACACCCGCCACGAGGTCCCAGGGCTCCCTCTTTACTCTGGATAAGCATGCAATACCAGTCTCAAGTCTTATAGCCAAATGAGAACCCTTCTTGGTTGTTGCACACAGGGGGAAGATTCAGGCATTATGAGCTCTTCAGGGGTAGTCTCATGGCCCTGATTTTGTCTTGTCCCACAGGGCATGCAGTAACTTGGTTCATATCCCCACAGACTCTTCCCTGAGACTTTTGTGTTCTCCCTTTCTTTACCCAGATTTCCCTTTATAGATCCTTGTTTGATTGGTAGCTTATGGTGGCACCACTTAACTGTGACCAAACTGTTATTGACCAATAACAGTTTGGTCACAGATTATTCCTAAACATCCCACAAGCACACAAAATATAAAAATCTCGCTTAGGCAGGTTTCTTAAAAACAAATGTTTTTACTAAATAATTAATTATCATACAGTTACAACTAAAATATTTAGAAATTTGGTCACAGAATAACACAAATAAAAATGGGCATGTACAAGAAAAATGCACTATGACTTTTATCTTATTTCTACCTTAAGTTCATAGTGAATGGGAGTCCAGAAGAATAAGTGAAGTCTGAAAAGTCCTTTCCTTCTTTTTCAGCCACTGGCTTTCAGTGTCTGTTGGAAGTTTGTTCAGTGTCTTGTCAGGAAGGGTGTCCTTTCAAAAAGTGTATCAGAATGCCCTGATCTGAGGGCTTATATAGTCATGGCCGTCCCAGTCTGTGGATAGCTGTTGGCCTTATCATTTTAGGCCAGCAGGGTTCTCTCTTGCTCGTCCAAGACTTTGAGGGAATTATTATTATTTCCTTATTTAGGGTCTCATATCATCACCTCCTGGCACATTAATAACATTTCAGAATTAGTGCCTTTGAAGTCCTCCTTCCCTACAAGATAACACTTGTAAGACAATTCACACCAGCTTGTCAGGAATGGCTATTTCTGAGATCCTGGTTCCCAGGTATCCTGCCTTCAAAGTGCAAAGGTTTATCTCCTGAAACTTGTATTACCTCTGCTTCCCTCAGTTATGTTTACAAGGCATTTCTACTCCTTCTGAAGTATAATTTAACTTTCTGGCAAGCAGCTGGTTTCTTAGGTCACAGAGGAATGTCAAATATTTTGCAAGACCTTCTCTCTTTCCTGTGATCTTTCAGTAAAACTATATACCCATTTAAAAAAAACACATGGGCATCTTTCTGTGGCATTTAACATACACAAAATCACATAAAAAAAATAACCGAAATATCTGCAGATAATGGCTGGCAGTGGCTAGCTCGCAACATCCCTCCTTTCTAGACTCAATTTGTGGGTACACGCCCCCTACTGCATGGTAAGGTTTTAGCAAATTCTGTTACTGTTCTAACTGGCAAGGTAGGCCATCTGCATTTGCATTGGCAGATCCAGCCCTGTACTTAATGGTTATGCCATAGGCCTGTAGGGCACTACTCCACCTTAAGAGATGACCATTTGTTTTACCCATCTAATTTAGCAACACCAGGTGGTTATGATCGGTCTGTACCTTGAAGTGCCTACCATATAGATACAGCTTTAATTTCTTCAAGGCCCATACCAGCGCAAGACATGCCTTTCTACGGTGGAGTATGCCTGCTCCCGGGGAAGTAACGAAGTAACTTTTTGCTCAGGTATATAATGGGGTGCTCTTTTCTCTGATTAGCTGTCTGACTGAGGACTGCTCCAATCCCCACATCTGAGGCATCTGTCAGCCAACACAGGGGCACTGCAGAGTGCCTCTTTTAGCTGTGTGAAGGCTCTTTCACAGGCTGGCTCCCACTTTACCTTTTTCGGCTGTCTTTTCTTTAGCAGGCCAGACAGTGGAGCTGCCAGGGTACTGTAATTTGGTACAAACTTTCGATAGTACCCTGCGGTCCCTAGGAAGCTCCTAACCTGCTTCTGGGTTTCAGGCGTAGGCCATGCCTCTATCGCCTCAATCTTTGATTGATTAGAGCAAAGCTGCCCCCACCCAACTACATGGCCTAGGTATGCCACCTCTGCTATAGCCACCTGGCACTTTTCAGCCTTGACAGTGAGCCCTGCCTTCTGTATTCTGCCCAGCACTTCCATCAGATGGGACAGGTTCTCTTTCCAGCTGGTACTGAAGATGGCAATATCATCCAGATAAGCCACTGCATACTCTTCAGTACCATGTAACACCTGGTTGACTAATGTTTGGAAGGTGGCAGGGGCATTCTTTATTCCAAATGGCATTACCCAGAACTCAAATAATCCTATTGGAGTGATGAAGGCTGACCACTCTCTAGCACTGGCAGTTAACTCCACCTGCCAATACCATTTCGTCAAGTCAGTTGTGGTAAGGTATGTTGCCCCTCCCAACTTGTCCAGTGGTTCATCTGTCCATGGCATTGGGTGGGTGCCAGACTTTGTGACTGCATTGAGTCCACATTAGTCCACACAAAAACAAGTAGAGCCATCTGGTTTGGGCATGAGGACTATGGGTGAGGCCCAGGGACTGTGGGATTTCTGGATTACCCCTAAATCCAATGTTTCCTCCATCTCCCTCCTTATGTCCTTAAGGATAGGCTCAGACACTGAGTGGGCTGTCCGCCGTATGGGCGTTTGTGTCCCCATGTCTACATTGTGGTCACTAAGGGGGTTCATCCAGGCTTAGCTGCAAACAAAGGGGAAAAGTCCTCTAAAACCTTCCTCACATCCTTGGACTGTTCTGGGGTCAACTAGGGTGGCAGTTTGATTGCCTCCACAGATGACTCCTGCTTGCTTTCCTCTAGCAAGTCCAGGAGGGGGGTCTTCTTTGTCTGTCCCCTCCACAGGACTACACACTGCAGATACCATGTGAGCCCTATTTGCACATGGCTTCATCATGCTAACATGGTACATCCTATGGGTATGTCTCCTGTCAGGCAATTCTATGATATAATTTACATCATTGACCTGTTGGACTATCTTATATGGTCCCACCCACTCTGCCTGCAGCCTGTCCTTCCAGACCGGAATTAGGACCATGACTTCCTGACCTACACTGTATGAGTGAGCTCTGGCTCCACGGTCATACCAGACTTTTTGCTTCTTTTGGGCAGCTGACAGGTTGCTTTGGGCCACTCCCATAAGCTCCTTCAGCTTCTCCCTAAATTTAAGGGCATATGCCACTATGGGAGCTCCCTGGGTGGTGTGCTTACCTTCCCAGTCTTCCTAGATCAAGTCTAGAGGTCCACACACCCTACATACATATAAGAGTTCAAAAGGGAGAACCCTGTTGACTCTTGGGGTACCTCCCTGTATGCATACAATAAGTGGGGAAGGTATTTTTCCCAGTCCCTCCCATGCTGTTCAGCAAACGCTTGGAGCATTGATTTTAGGGTACCATTAAAGCTTTCCACGAGCCCACTGGCTTGTGGTGATAAGGTGTTGTGCATCTCTGCACCACCCCACACTTCTCCCACAAACACTTCATCAGGTCCGACATGAAAGTATCCCCTTGATCAGTGATAACCTCCTGCAGAAACCCAATGTGGGAGAAAATCCCTAGCAAAATGTTTACCACTTTATCTGTCCTCTGTGAGGAGAGGGCGATCACCTCTGAGTATCGGGTGATGTAATCAACCACCGTCAGGATAAACTTCTTCCCGGAGGAGCTTGGGGTACTCAAAGGTCCCACAATATCCATTCCTACCCTCTGGAGTGGCTCCTCTACAATGGGCAAGGGAATTAGGGCAGCTTTGGTTTTACTACCTGCCTTGCTTATTTGTTGACACCGGTGACAAGACCTGCAATATTCCTTCACCTGCTGGGTGAAGTTGAGCCAATAGAAATTCTGGGCCAATCACTGCATGGTGTGTGCAATGCCCAGATGTCTGGACATGGGGATATCATGAGCAATCTTGAGCAATGGCTCATGGTACCCCTGGGGAATGACAAGCTGCCTGCCCATCACCCCCTCTCTTGGTCCTCACATCCTGTGTATACAGCAGTCCATTGTCCCAAAATAACCTATGTTGCATGTCACCTCCCTGTGTCCTGTCAGATTCTGCACAAGTCCTCAGCCTCTCCAAACTAGGATCAGTCCTCTGTGCAGTGACAAATTCCTCACATTTTCCCATAGCATGGGACATGTCCCCTTCAGTTCCTAAACTGGAGTCCATAGCTCTAGCATCAGGGCCACTGTCATCCCTAACCTTCTGACCATTGGTTACCCCTCCCTCCTCAGAGTAGCCTTCTGTAGCTGTTTTGGGAATGGCTACTTGGGGAAGTTCTACCTCCCTTTTACTACTGTCCATGTCAGGAGACACATCCTCCTATTCTTTTCTACAGGAGCTTCTGTGTGGTTCAAGGAACTACAAGGGGCCTTAGCCATCTGACTGTGGGTAACCACACACACCACCCCCTGCTGTAGATTATTCCCTATAATCACATCCAGGGCGAGGTTGTCTGCCACTGCCACTTTTTGCACCCTCACTCCTGCCTCACCCCAGTCCAAGACAGCACTAGCTAGTGGCAGAGTTTTCTCCTCCCCAGTGAATCCCCTCACTGTTACCAAATGATTAGGTATAAGCTGTTCAGGCCCAACCAGATCCCCTTTCACTAAGGTAAGAGACACCCCAGTGTTCCTTAACCCATGGGTCTGCACCCCATTTACAGTAACCGGATGCATGTGTTCCCTCATGTTTACAGGCATGCTTTCAGGGGTACACAGTGCACCCAACTGTGTTCAAGTACCATTTTGTCCACTCTGTTCCTTTTTAGGACACTGTCTAGCAAGATGCCCTGGCTGTTTAAAAAAACAACAGTCATCATTTTTTTTATCCGAGAAATCCCTTTTTGGTAATTTGGGGCTTCCCCCTTTTAGCTGAGGCAGTGAGGGTTTTAGCTAACCTGAAGGTGTGTGTTTCCCTTTCTACCCTGCCACACCAGCCCCACTTCCTGTCAGAGCAGGCCTGTTCCTGACATAGCGATCCGAGAGCTCAGCAGCTAGCTGTGCTGTTTTTGGATCTCAGTCCTCTAGGCAGATTTTCAACTCTGCTGGGCAAGCTCAAAAGAACTGTTCTAAAAGTACAACCTTCTCAGTTTTCCCCACAGAGTCTGCTTCCACCCCCCTCCACCATTTTAAAAACTGATGTTGCTTTGTGGCGAGTTCCTCAAAGCTCATGTCAGGGCTTTTTCATAGTTTTTGGAATTTAATCCTGTAGGCCTCAGGAGTCAGTTCATACTTTTTAAGCAAAGCAGCTCTAAGTTTCTCATAATCTTGGCTATCATTATTGTCCATTTGGTCTAGTGCCTCATGCCCTTTACCAGTAAGTAGTGGGGATAGCTGGAAGCACCATGACTCCCTGGGTATTTTGGCCTGGATACAGACCTTTTCAAACAAATTCAAAGATACATCCATATCCCCCCTCTTTAAATTCAGCTATTAATTTGGAATTCAATTTAAACTCCAGCCCTGGTGTTTCAGGTTCACCCCTTCCACTTACCTCCTCTGGCGCTGGTCTTTGGAGTCTTAGCTTCTCCAGTTCAAACTCTCTCTGGCACTATTTTTCTTTTTTCTCAGCCTCTCTCTGACACTGCTGTTCCTACATCTCCAGTTCAAACCTCTTCTGCTCTCTTTCTTGCTGGGCTTTGAACTTTCTCTGCTCCAGCTCCAATTTCCTCAGCTCAAATTGTAGCCTGATCCCTTCCAGCTCCAGCTCTGTGGTGGCCCTCCTCTAGTACTGTGGCTCTGGGTTTCCTCTGGTCTCCCTGTCCTCCTCCCAGGGACTGGACACTGCGATGTCCCCTAGCACCCCCATGCCCAAGGTCTGGTCCCTTTCAGTCACTTGCTGTGACTCGAGGTTTGGGGCAACTGCTCACTCATCAGCTGCCATGAAAGCCTCCATGAGGTTCTTTTTGGTTTGCCCCTTGTACTGGACACCTCTTTTCTGTCACAACTGCCTTAGGTAGTCTGCAGTATATTCACTGTAGTTAAATGCCATCTTCTTCCCTAACTACTGCTACACTTACACTGAAAAACAAACCAAAAACCAGGGTAGAGAACTTTATACTGTAACCAAATAGTTTTTTTTTAATCTCTGCCCTGTTTTGTGTGTGTATTGTTTTCAGTTTATCAATCTCATACACCGGCCTTGAATCCAACTGTTATGCCTGTACCACCACTATCTCTCGAATTGCAACACTATTCCACCAGATCTCTCAGATGCCACCACTGTGCACCAGATCTGTCATGAACCCACTTCTGGGGGTCAGGTCCACTGAGCTCACAGTGCCCACCCCTAAGTGCAATCCGTGACAAGGAGGAGGAAAACAGGGATACCCTCCCATGTCCTCCTAAGAGTGCTCACTGAGTTCATAACTGAGCACCCACCACAAGGACCCAGGGCTCCTTCTTTACTCTGGATAAGGGTGCAATACCAGTCTCAAGTCTTGTAGCCAAATGAGAACCCTTCTTGGTTGTTATACAAAAGGGGAAGATCCAGGTGTCATGAGCTCTTCGGGGGTAGCTTTGTGACCCTAATTTTGTCTTCTCCCACAGGGCATGCAATAGCCTGGTTCAAATCCCCACAGACTCTTTCTTGAGACTTTTGTATTCTCTCTATCTTTACCCAGATTTCCCTTTACAGATCCTTGTTTGATTGGTAGCTTATGCTGGCATCTCCTTAGCAATAACAGTTTGGTCACGGATTATTACTAAACGTCCCACAATCACACACAATATAAAAATCTTGTTCAGGCAGGTTTCTTAAAAACAAATGTTTTTACTAAATACTTCATTAATTATCATACAGTTACAACTAAAAGATTTAGAAATTTGGTCTCAGAATAACACAAATAAAAGTGAGCATGTACAAGAAAAATGCACTATGACTTTTATTTAATTTCTACCCTAAGTGCATAGTGAATGGAAATCCAGAAGAATAGGTGAAGTCTGAAAAGTCCTTTCCTTCTTTTTCAGCCACTGGCTTTCAGTGTCTGCTGGCACTTTGTTCGGTGTCTTGTCAGGAAGGGTGTCCTTTCAAAACGTTTATCAGAATGCCCTGATCGGAGGGCTTATATAGGCATGGTCATCCCAGTCTGTAGATAGCTGTTGGCCTTATCATTTTAGAATGGGGTGGGGGGCGCTGAATAAATACCACTGTAGACAGTTGTTTCAGATATTCAGATTACTTATTTTTCATTATAAATTTGGCACATCTCAATGTTTCACCTACAGAGCAGGCTTTTTCAAGCGATGCCTTCTCTAAACAAATAAATACATATACATAATTAAAAATACTGTCCACAACCAGCCAATAAATATCATAAGAACCAGTATATCCAGACAACTGCCAGTGCTACTTACATAATCTTATATGTGAAAACCCAATGGTTCATTATATATTTCTACTGTCATTTAAACATATCATCCTGAAATATATAAAACGTACATCATTTTATCGTCATTTATCTACTGTTTTGATTCGTTTACCATCTTAGTTCATTCTTTCAAGATTTTGTTTTAAAGTGCATATGCCACCACTTATATAAGAAAACCCTGCACCAAATACCACCAGTGTTTTAAGCATCAAACAAAAGTAAAATACATGCTCAAGAAAAAAATTATTTAAAAAATATTTTCCAGCTTCTTACATTCTCAGTTATGCTCACATTATCTTTCACAAAATGTCCAGCAGTTTTTTTTAATTTTCAACTTATTCACATAAGCTGTCCCATCAGGCTCAGTTCTAGGGAAATAAACACAGTTTATACAATTTTAAAAAATACACATACAAGCAAGACCCATCTTCTTCATTTCAATTACTATTCTTTTTGTCACAGTGCTAATCTAATAGCTTGACTAGCTTCAAGATTTATTTCCCCAACACTTCATTTTCTACATATTTAGTTTTGATTTATAAGTTCTTTAACTTCCACATGCAGGCATCTTTCCTTGCGTCCTTTATCACTTTAACACTCATTTTTTCAAATGTCCATTTTTTAATCCTAAGCCCCTCATAATGTTACTAGTCAGTACTACCATCTAGCTCCATAAAGTTTCTAAAACACTGGGCAGAGAAGGAAAACATACTCAGACTTATTTTACTTACAGTTTTTAGTCTTACTAAAACTATCAGTTTATCACATTCCTGTTTGTCCATGTGTCATATCTCACAACTGCTATTTTTTGTTTAATTTAATATATTCACACAAGCTTTTTCATCAAGTTTGGTTCTAGAAATCAAACACAGAGCAATTAACTTTTTTAATCACCAACCACTAGGTCTAAATACTCATGCAGTCATGTCATCACTTCATTCAATATTAGGCTCTGCTAAACATATCTAGCATCCATTTTTTAAGTCCTGAGCCCTTCGCAATATTACCAACTAATATCAACATCTAGTTTCATTAAACTTCTAAATCGCTAGACAGAAATGAAAAACAGACTTAAACTTCCTTCATTTACAATTTTCAGTTTTGCCATGCCAAACACTTAGTTTAAATGCTCCCACCTGCACTGGTGCTTAGTTTAAATGTTTATGCTTTCACCTGTGCTGGCGCCCTTTATCTCTTTAATACTCGGTTTTCAAAATATCCATTTTTCAATCCTGAAACCCCTCATAATGTTACTAGTCAATGTTAACATTTGACTCCATGAAGTTTCTAACTCACTAAGCAAAAAAGGGAGACATAGTCAAACTTTTTACTTACAGCTTTCAGTCTTACTTCACCAGACGTTAAGTTCGAGTATTCGTGCACTCACCTGTGCTGGTGCCCCTTATCAGATGTAATCAGTATGAGACTGCTTTCGTCACACCCTAATCATCCAAATGGCATGCACTCACTATTTTTCCTTAAATAAGCTGCATTCTCTTATTACAGTTCCATGTGCAAACAGCTCCAGATCTTTAAAGTACACTCATTTTTCTTACTAGAGAGCACTTATACTGGTGTTCCCAAACATTCAATCCATATAGCAATTTAATATATTTGAACTAGTCAGATGTCATATCATTCTCGACCAGAGCACATCGCTCGTCTAACATCTCAATTCCTCTAGTGTCACATGTCAGCCTATAAGGATTCAACTCTATACGAATGACAAAACTATTCTAATATTCACTACTTACTAAGTTAGTAAGAAACATTATAACCCAAAACCAGATAAATTATGTTTTAGCCCAAAACAAGTCATTTATTTTGTACCTCAGTTTCTCTAATATCCTAGTACAAAATATGATATCTTAACCCTGTATCAACAACCAAGCTATCTTCTATCAATCTACTCTTTCTTAAACCTAAAATGACTAAAGACATTACATCTCATCTTTAAGGGACAGAGATTTTTTTGAGACTTTCATCTCAAACAAAAAAATATCAGATTACATCTCCATCATTTTCAAATCCCTTATTTAGCCCCGAGTATGTCGGTTATTCCCCAGCACCAAACTAACTCCTAGTCTGGTTGTTCATTCATTTCTTTCCAGCATGTCATATTTCTACACATTCCCAATGTTTCTTAATCACCACATAGTTCTACAGCCAAATCACAGAGCTTCATTTTCTGCAACAATTCCAGTTCATATCTTTATTTAACCCTATCCTTGGTTCTAATGTCCCCATTCTAAAAATCCACCATGTTTCTATCTTTTCTAACATTTTATTAAAATTGCCCCCCTCTATCAGATGATTTGACTGCTTCAAGGGCCCAAAACCTAAGTGATGCCCTGTATGTCCTGCTTCCGAGAAATGTTCAGCTACAGGTGTTGGTATTTATTTCTAATATTAGATTTGTGTTCCTGAATCTGCTGTTTCAATGGATTAATTGTTTATCCAATGTATATTTTGTCACATGGACATTATAAAACATAAATCACCCCTGCTGTATCACATGAAATAAACCGTTTAATCTCATATTCTTTATTAGTATATGGATGTTTAAATTTTGGTTTTTTACTTGTATGTCCACAGACAGAACATCTGCCACAGGGTATAATAGCTGGGCTAAGAGGTCCCAAGAGCAGTTGTCTGTTAGCTTCATTCTTACCCTGTACTTGCTCAGTATGTACTAACTTGTCTCTTAAAGTTGTTAACTTCCTTTCAGCCACTAGTGGTACTATCTGGAATACATTATTATCCATTGGATAGTCTTTCAAAATTGACCAATATTTATGAATAATTTCCCTCATTTCCCTCATTTTGTGGTTATGTCTGGTGTTGAAAACAATCAACACTTCTCTCTGCTGTCCCCTATTTCCTTCAAGGGTTTCTGTTTGAGTCATACTGTAAAACAAGTAATTATTGTTGCCAATTAAAACTTGCTTATTCACGCTTCTACAAACAGCGTAATCATTAATAGACAGTATGTTAGAATCGTTAAAAAAGATAACACATGAGCTTAGTTGTGAGTAAAAAATCTTAGTCTTTATTCTTTGTGAGCCGGAATTTAAATGGTAGCGCTAGTGCACTCACACGTCCCCCCCTCCAAAAAAAACACTGTCACATCTAAATAACCATTACAATACAATAAGCCAAAAAAAAAAAATCAGCATCGGAGGTTGGCAATTGGGGAGCTCAAAAGGATAAAAAACACAGCAGTGTCCACAAGTTTTCACAGCTTTTCACAGGGCATTTTATTGATCTGCAGGCAGTAGAAGAAATGTCTGTAATAAAAATAAAAACAAAGAGCCCATTACAATAATGAATAAAGTTTACCTTACCTTTAGCCAAGACACAAGGGGCACATGTACTGTACTTGCCATGTTTAGAGACTCATCGTGTGCCTGTGATATCCCCGCCTGGTCAAACCCATGTACAGCATCCTCTTTTCTCCCCCATATCCTCTGGAAGGCAGTAACGAGCCATTGCGAATGCTTAACTTTCAATGTAGTCATTCTGAAGTCCACTGAAATTTTGGGTGACGGTGTTCCCTTGTGCAGCTGTTCAGTTATTAGAGTGGCATACCATTCAGTGAACAGACTCTTAAGTTCATCCTTATAGAGTTTGTTGTTGGATAAATCAAGGGTCTGTAGTTGGTCAGTGCACGAAGCTGGAACAAATAAGGGGATGACGTTGCGCTGCTCCAGCTTTTCAAGCACAGGCTTGGTTGTGTGAGCCCTTAAAAGATCCAAAATTGGCATTGTGCGCTGCTCATCTGGAATTTGATTCAGTTGTTTGATCTTCGAAACATAGGGCATCAGGATGCTATCAATATACTCCAGCATCGTTGTTTCATTTGCCCAGTGATTTTCACTGTGTGTGATTTAGGTATGCGACTGCCCAAGAGATAGAAGTGGAGGGATAGGTAGGTACAACCCCTTTTGAGTAGTATAAGTATAAGTACATAACAGGAGAGACAGGAGTATATACCTGGTGGTTAAGTCACAAGCCAAAAGAAACAGTTCATCACCTTCAGGAATTCGAACACATTCTGTGACTCTGTACCTCAGCTGTTGATCATTTCTTTTGGCTTGTGACTTAACCACCAGGTATATACTCCGTCTCTCTCCTGTTATGTACTTATACTTATACTACTCAAAGGGGTTGTACCTACCCATCCTCCACTTCTATCTCTTGGGCAGTCGATACCTAAAATTAAGCCAGGCATGTTCCTGTAGACATGTTTATACACCTGGCTCAGAGGCTCCTCCTGCTATCTGGTGATATTGAATCTAACCCTGGTCCCAAACTCTGCACCCCACTCTCTACCTCAACTAGCACTAAAAAAGGCCTGGTACTAGCCCATATGAACATTAGAAGCCTCCTGAGTCACCTGGCTGAGCTTGAAGCCTGGGCTAAGTTGGTGGATCCTGACATACTATGCCTCACCGAAACCTGGTTGAAACCTACTGTATCCGATACCTCCTGCCCTCTACCTGGGTATAATATTCTTCAGCGAGATCGATCTGGGTCCAAGGGGGTGGGGTCGCTATTTACTATAAAAGTCATCTGTCTCTTAGCGTCCTACCTAACCCTGATTCCCTCATGCTATGTGAAGCGCTGCATGCAACCCTGACACCCGGTCGAAACACCTACATATCGCTTGTGTATAACCTGCCAACCAGTGGGCTGAACGGTCTCCAGAACCTACTGCAGTACGTTCTCAAAATGTAAAACAAATGAAACACTCCTCCTCGGTGACTTGAACCTGAACTGGCTGGGCCCACATCACAATCTCCTTGCATCTTTGATCCAGAAGCACAATTTTCACCAACTTATAACCATCTGCACTAGAACCACGTCTTCACTATCAGGGTCGTTACTGGACTGGATCCTTACAAATAGACCGGATCATGTTCCAAAGCTACCGTCCTGGCTGACTCACTTACAGATCACTCACTAACGCTTTGTCACTGGCGCTCCTGCCCACCGCCTGCTCCTCAACCACGACTGATTACCTTCACGAACTATGCTGCCCTCGATACACAAACTTTCTTATCTGACATATCTGACATAGACTGGACTGACGTTTTCTCCACCTCCAATGTTGACACTGCCCTTAACATATTTCTCACCAAGTTTGGTGAAGTACAAAAGAAACACCTCCCAAAGGTAAAAAGAAGTGTCAGAGGTCAGCAGTCAAGATGGCTAAATAAAGAACTCCTATGTAAGTTAAAAGTCCGAGATAAGCAATGGAAACAATACAAAAAATCTGGGCTCCCCCTGGATCTTATCCTGTACAAGCAGTATAGAAATGATTGCAAAGGTGCATCAGGCAGGCTAAAAGCATATACTGTCAAAACCTGCTGACTAACTCCTCCAACGACCTCGAAATTTTGGAGCCACATTAAAACTTTTTAGGATCTATAAGCTGTCACCCTCAGAAATGGTCCTGCAAGGTGTCCACTGTAATGACTCCTTCACTATTGCAAACGCTGCTAACCAGCAGTTTTCTGACCTATCTGCCTCACAGCTTCCTTCAATCTCCTGCTACACAACTGAACTCAACATTCCCTGGCGATTCACCTACCTCATCTAAACCATTCTACTTCAAAGCGGTCACCAGGCATCAAGTCTTCAAGCTCTCAAGGCTATCTCTGACAATACCAACCCCGCCTCTGATGGAATGGAACCCCGTCTATTAAAGATGGCTGCTCACCTCATATCTGGACCTATAGCTAGAATCTTCACCCTATCCCTCTCCAATGGCTCTGTCCCTGAAATCTGGAAGGCGTCAGAATTACTCCCTGTTTAAAAGGCAGCAAAATGACACGCACAACTACAGACCAATTGCTATACTATCAGTCCTTAGCAAGATCCTTGAGAAATTAGTCTCTATTCAAGTTACCGAATTGTGAAAACTCCAACTTACTCAATACAGCACAGCACTGCTTTAGAAAACACCACAGCACCATGACTGCACTAGCAAAATTCTCCTCTGACATTCTTACCAACATGGACAAAGGGAAGCTAACGGGTTGTTTTCATCGACCTCACTCAAAGCGCTCGACCTTGTTGACCATCCTTACTACTTGCCTCCCTCAGAAATCTGGGCTTCTCCTACCCTGTCACTACCTGGTTCAGCAGCTACCTTGCCAACAGGACTCAAGCAGTGAAATCAACTCAGCGATCTCTGACAGTGCTGTTACCATATTGCGTCCCTCAGGGCTCCATTCTCGGTCCTCTCCTCTTCTCACTATTTGTAAACAATCTCCTGATGTAGTAACCTCTGGCCACTCACTACTTTATGCTGATGACCTGGTCATCTATGCCCACTGACAATATCACCAACCTGAATGCTGCCCTTACCACAGACTTCCACTTGGTGCAGTGCTGGCTACACACCCAACGCCTTGTCCTTAACTCCAATAAAACTAAAGCCATGCTATTTGGATCCCCACACAAATTAAGAACCTGCTCTTCTTCTCTCTCTGTGCCTGACATTAATGGTAACCCTCTGAGTCTGTTAGCTCTTTTCGCTACTTGGGCATTCACCTTGACCAAAATCTTGACCTAAAGCTGCACATCCAGGAAACTTGTAAATCTGTCAATTGTAAGCTAGGGGCTGCTTACAGGACTAACTACCTGCTTACCCTGCGCTAAACTCATGATTGCTAGAGGAATCCTGTTATCAACCCTCACCCACGGTGCTCCCATCCTAACCATGGCCAGCAAACTGCTCTGCACCAATGGGACACCACCTTCAACAATGTTTGCAGGTATGCGTTAAAGCACCGCGCCTGAAGCACCATTGTCAGCTATACAAAGACCTGGGCTGGCTATCTCCTCCTCCACCAGGCAATATTGCCTCTGCAACCTTTCGGACACCATCATCAGAGCATCAAAGCCAGCTGAGATCTCAAAACTACTCCAACCGGTTATACCTTCACGGGACCTTAGATCCTCTGACAAGTCCTTATTGAATATTCCTCTGTCGAACAAAAGGGCTCGGAGCCTTCAGTTATGCTGCCCTCACTTTTGGAACTTGCTGCCCCAGGGACTAAGAAATGCTCCTTCACGATGCATTTAAGCACAATCTCAGAGCTTTCCTTACCTCGATGGACAAATGTGTTTGTTTTGATCCTCTTAATCCCATGCTCTAACCTGTTCTCCTCCTCCCTATTATGTATTATAGGCACTTGCGCTTTTTTTATTCTTGGTTGTTTTTTGCTTTATGTTTCATGTTTGTTGATACTGTATAACATTGTTGTTCTGATGCCAATTGTAAAGCTCTCTAATTACTGCCTAGTCACTTAGCTTGCCCTCACTCCTGAGCTGTTTTCCCCCACCTTCATTCCTTATCCTGCACCCTCTGTTCCTGTAACACTTACTTTCCCAGCCCGCTCTCTTCCCTTCCCACTTAGCCATTTCTCCAGTACCCCCTGTCATTACCCCCTCCCTTTTTCCTGCCCCTCCCCTCTCCTGCTCTTTGCCGCCTCACTCCCCCTCTAACCGCCCTCCACCCTCTCTGCTGTCTTCGGTTCCACTGCCCGGTAACAGGTTGCTACCTTGTACCGCTAATGCCAGAATTTGTCAGCCACCCTTCCTACCTTTCTTTCACCTTTCTGCCCCTCTCCCTGCCAGCTTTCCTCCTTCTTTTATTCTTCTTCTTCTCCCTATGCTCAGTCCTCACCCTCCCTCTCCTATTTTATCCCACCTCCCACCAGTTTGTGACTCCTCTCTCTCTCCTGCCCGTCTCGTAGTTCCACCGGCTCGGCCGCAGGTTACTACTCACCCCGCCAATGCCGTTTTCACCGCCTCGCTTGTCCTCCTCCTTCTTCTGCTCCGCGCTCTTACTAGGTGCACTCTATCTCCCTACCCCACTCATTTCCCTATCTGTTCCGTGCCTTCATCCCTTCCCCTATACCCTGCCCTTCCCACCCTACCCTTCCCTCCCCATTCCTTTAGTTCAAATCCCTCCTCACCCTTGCACCTAGTCCCCCCACCACCCTCCCCTGCACATCACCCTCTCTCCCTCTCTATTTTTTGCACCCATAGCTTCACTGTCCTGTTCCCCAACCTCTCCGTCTCTCTTGCCGACTCCCGGTTCCACCGTCCCGGCCACAGGTGGTAACCTTCTCCCACTAATGCCGCACTTGGCGCCTTAACCTCCCTTCTGTCCTCCCCTTTTTTGCTATTCGCCCTACCACCCCTGTCTCCGCCTCCTGCCCTACCCTTACACCTGTCTCCTACCACGCCTCCCCCTAGTTCTCAACAACTGAATACATGTAATTTTATCCTTATTGCTATGCTTGACTACACTGTGTGACTTTGTCCTTTGCAAATGTATCCTGCTCTGTGTAATTTCTTATGTATCCTGCAAATGTATCCTGCTTTGTGTAATCTCTTATGTATCACTGTGTTCTGTAACTGTACCTCCCGGGTCGTGCCTGAAAATAGTCACTTGTTGGCTAGCGCACTTACCCGGTCAACAAAAACTAAATAAATAAATAAAATGTGCCAGTCATTGGGGAAGTCAAAATTGAGATGGCAGTTAACTGTTTTTCCAGCATAAATAACTTGGGGCGGCAGATAGTGACCTGATAGTATAACAGACATTGCCATGGTGACTTGTCTTTTGTCATTAATGTCAGTCACCTCAACCTGCCTTGAGCCACTAACTTCCATAGTCCAGGATGCACTAACAGCAGAGTGATGTACTGGTATGCTGACTGCAATTACAAAGTCAACTCACCATGCTTCAAGCTGCAATCATTTATTGTACTTTTTGCCTAGTTCTGTCTGCAAACTATTTTTAGCAGCAACAATTTAAATGAATGAAACCCTGGCGACCAACCTGCCATATTTATTTAGTGTTTAACAGCACGGTAGGTCAGATCCATGAAATTAAAGAAAAGCGAACATTAACAGTTTTACAGTATTATACACACATCCTCTTGCCTGATTCAGACTTTTTCTGTTATACCCCCTTCCTTGAACCTATTTGTTGTAGCATGTATTTCCTCATGAAAGTCATGTTCATCTTCACAGTTCCTGCTAATACGCAAGAACTGTGAGTATGGAATGCTTTCTAACAAGCGGTCTGCATGAAAACTTTGAGTATGCAGAATTGTTATGAGCCATCTCTTTTCTACACAATGTTGTTATAAGACCTTCCCTTCCAAATTGAATTCTAATATCCAGATACGGTATTGATTCTCTACTACAGTTCATAGTAAACTTAAGATGGGAACTACAGGTGTTCAAATACAGCTGAAAAGCCACAAAGTCCTCATCAGAATCTAACCACGGCATAAACAAATCATCAATGTATCTCTTATACAACTTGATATGTCTAAAAAATGGATTATTATGTTCATTCAAAATATAGACATTTTCAAACGCATGCATAAATGCATTTGCATATCCTGGAGCCATGGTGGAACCCATGGCTGTACCTCTAACCTGTTAATTTTTTTTTTTAAACCTGAAGTAACTTTTTGTTAGAATAAATTCAGCAAGCATTTGTAATGTTATTATTTTAGGATGTTCTCCACCTTCCTTTTTTTTATTTTTTAGTTGTTTAACCAGGAGTAGCACACTAAGCTGAAAGTTTTTTTTACAGGAGTGACCTGGGAGCACAGGGAAGTTAAGTGACTTGGTCAGGGTCACACAGAATGCAAGTGGAAGCTGTGGGAGAAAAACCCAGGTCTGGTCTGCTGGATGTCACCAGATTTGCAGCTCAGAGCCTTAAACCACTGCGCTATACTGCCTCTGGTATCTAACAGCTTCTCCATAGCTGTTATTCCTTCCTGATGTGGTATAGAGGTATATAAATCTGCGATATCAAATATGACTAATAAAGCCATATCTTTCTCTTCCTGGGTCAATTTTACCCCCTTCAGGATGGAAATAAAATGTGTGGTATCTCTCACATATGCTGGAATACTTTCAATGAGTGGTTGGAAATGATAGTTAATATAGTTTGAAATGGGTTCAAACAAACTTGAAATACTAGAGAGTATCGAGGTCGCCATGGGGTATCCACCATGTTCTTATGCACCCTTGGTAATGTATAGAAAATAAGTATTCTCAGAAATTTCTGTATAATAAGATCTCCTTCCCAGGCCCTCAAAAGATTTGATAATACCAATTCCTCCACAAGCTCATTTAATTCTCTTTTTAGTTTATCTGTGGGGTCACCACCCAACCTAGCTTAATTTTCATCATTATTGAGTAACCGAACACACATATTTTTGTAATGTTCATAATCCAAAATTACAATGCCTTCCCCTTTGTCCGCTGGTTTTATTATAATGTTTTCATCATCCTTATGGCTATTGAGAGCACATCTTTCTGTCTATGTTAGATTGTCATATTTAGGTTTTTTATCTATTTCATTCTTAAACAGATCCTGCATTTCTTTCCTAACTATTTCAGCATATGTTTCTATAGCAGGAAACAGCCCAACTGGAGGATTGTATGTGGATTTTGTTCTTAATACTCCACTTACCTTTTGTTTATAACTGTCAATAGATTGCTGACCACCAAACTGTGCTTTTAGTCTTAGTGACCTAAAACCATTTGTAAATCACATTCTTTTTCAAGATTTCTTATCGCTGTGGTAGGTGCAAACGAAAGTCCCCTTGTTAGTAAACCTATCTCTATCTCATTCAATGGCCTTCTGCTCAAATTGAATATTGGGATCACCTCTGATGGACTTCTGTTTGGGTCATGTATCTCCTCATCCTTTGCCTAGTCCTTGTCCTCCTCCTGTGCCTGTCCTTGCCTGCTGTAAGTCCTCTTCTGAAGTACCTCTGTTCCTCATAGACTATCTGGGTTCTCTCTGGTCTCCTATTCTGGACTGGCCCGTAGGTTCTCTGTATTCTACTTCTTGCCTGGAAGAATGTTCCCTATTATTTGTTTCTTGATTCTGTCTGGGCCCTGTATCAGTTCAATATTGGTAACATTGGTAATACAGAGCTCTATAAAGACGAATGTCCATTAGGCTCGCTTATTAGTAGAATTTAGTATCCCTTTATATTACTGCTCATTAAATAAGTATCCAGAGACTGTTTGAAAGATATCATTGTTTTACTAGCCACAACCTCGATTGGCAGGTCATTCCAAACTCCTGCCACCCTATTTGAAAACCAAAACATACAAGACTGCTTGTTACATCCATCCCCCTTAAGTTGTAAGGGGTGGGCACTGGTGTTATATGACTGCACCCTGAGGTGCAAGTTTAATTGCTCCCAGAGTTGATTGTCAGACAATGCCCTATAGATTAGACACATATCCCCTCTCAGCCTATGGTATTCAAGGGAATGCAAATCCAGATTCTTCAATCTATCCCCATAATCCATATCCTTAACTTCATTAATTCTTTTGGTTGCCCTTCTCTGTACCCTCTCTAGGGCATTTATATCTCCCTTGTAACCTGGAGCCCAGAACTGCAGACAGTACTCCATATGAGGCCTCACAAGAGAGGTATACAAAGGGAGCAGTACCTCTCTTTTCCTGCTTTTTATATGCCTATGTATGCATCCCAGGATTCCATTTGTCCTGTTAACCACCAGATTACAGTGTGAGTGGAATTTAAGGTCATTGCTGACCCTAATACCCAAATCAGATTCTTCATGTACTACTTTTAGGATGCTACCACCCAAACTATAATTCACTTTGATATTTTTTTTACCAAACTGTATGACTGTACACTTGTCCATACTGAAAGTTGCCCTATTTTCCCTGGCCCATGTCTCCAGTTCTCCAAGAGCTAGTTATAAGTTTAATGCATCTGTTTTGCTATTAACTGTAAGGCCAATATGTGTATCATCCGCAAATTTGGACAACCAGATGTCTGATGTTACTTGCATGGTAGACATGTAGAGATTAAACAGACATGGTCCCAGAACAGATCCCTGTGGGACCGCACTAGTAACTGTTGCCCAGTCAGACATCTCTCCTAAGACACATACTCATTGTTTCCTTGCAAACAACCAGTCCCCTACCCAACTAATTATTTTAGAATGTATCCCTAAATTAGAAATAGTTTTAATCAATTGTTCATGAGGGACCTTATCAAATGCTTTTGCAAGGTCTAAGAATATGATGCCCACTGAACTGCTCTCGTCAAGTGATTTGCTAACTTTACTATAAAACTCAGGTAAATTTGTTTGACATGAGTGTCCCATAGTAAATCCATGCTGAGATTCATCTTTTTTCCCCTCAAGCTCTACATAGTCCATGATGTGGTCCTTTGTAATGCCTTCTAGTATTTTTCCTAGTGCAGAAGTCAGGCTGATTGACCTATAATTACCCACTGCATGCTTTGGTCCCTTTTTATGGATAGGGACCACCATTGTCTATGTCCATGCTTGCACAGTCTGCCATCTCCAGTGACTGTTGAAATATTAGTGTAACAGGCCCAGCCAAGTTATCTGCCAATTCCTTCAATAATCTTGGATGTAAACCATCAGGTCCACTAACTTTGTCATGATTCAGACTTCTTAGCCTGTTTCTTACATCCTCTAACTTAGTTTAACATCAGATGTTCCCGGTACAGTGCAATCAACTACTCTAGATTTTTTACCTTTATTGAACACAGAGGAAAAATATGCATTGAATACATCAGCCACTTCCTTGTTCTCAGTTATTATCTAATCATTATTATCTTTTAATGGTCCTATTTTTTACCCTGACCCCTTTTATCATTAACATATGTGTAAAAACTTTTATAATTATCCCGTACTTTCGTTGCTAGTTTTTGTTCACAGCTCCTTTTTGCCTTCGCAATGGCTGTTTTTAACCTTTTTAGATGCTGTTTGTATATAGCCCATGAGATGGCTTCTCCACTACGCTTTGCCTTGGAATATGCTTTGTTCTTATTATTTATCAACTGCTTTACTGTTGGTGTCATCCAAGAGGGCTGAGATCTCCTAGAGTTATGGTATTTTTTTGGAAATGGGACATGCTTTTGTATCAACTCATTTATTTTGTTAATGAATTTGTCCCACATTTCTTGTAATGTTAGGTTGACTAACTCTTGCTGCAAATTCCAGATATCAAGTTCATATTTAAATGAACAATAATTGGGCCAGTTAAAGTCTTACAATACTGTACTCCTGCTAGTAGTAGGATAACCCCTATCAAGTTGAAAGCTGACCATAGAATGATCACTATTTCCCAATGAAGCCTCAACCTTACACTTTTGGATATTATCAACCATATTAGTTATCACGAAATCCAAAATATGATTACCCCTTGTGTTATCGTTTCCAAGTTGATCCAGTCCAGCAACTAGGAGTTCTTCCAGAAACCTTGTTTCAACATGTGAATTAGCCTGTAATAAGTCCCATTTTATACCTGGGAGGTTAAAGTCACCTAGTATGATAGTATTATCCTCTTGGGCTATACATTTAATAAAATCTAATAAATGTCTGTCTTGTTCCGGTAACCTAGCTGGTGGTCTATATACCACTGCTATATTAATCTTGGGTGCTCTTGGTGGGATAATCTTAACCCATATGATTTCCTCCTGTGCCCATGCTGTAGTACCCATAATCTCAGATGTAATGCCATTTTAAACATAATGCCACTCCACCACCTCTTGTGTGGAGTCTATCCTTATTGTATAGAGTATACCCTGGGATTTGCCTGTCCCAGATATCCCAAGTTTCTGTAATGGCACATACTTTAATGTTATCATTGTATAATTTTAGCTTTAATTTGTCCATTTTATTTGTAAGACTTCTAGTATTTAGGACAAGGCAATTCCACAAGGGTTTTTGCTTATGGGTCATCTTTGAATTCACTACCCACTATCCTACCCTATTTGTATTCCTATCACTATCTTGTTGTGGCTTGGATGCCGTCTGTGTGTAATTGGTGGCTCTACCAGAACTTCCATCACTCTCTGATCCACTTTCATCTTGCCTGTTCCTAGAATTCCAATTATGTTTAAAAATGGGTTTTGTATGCATGTAAATGCTATTCTCTGTATAATCATTTTTGTCACGATTAAACTTTCTAATTTTTTGTTGTTTAAGACTTCTTTCATATCCTTCTAATTTCAATTTGATTTGTTCTAGAGTCCTGTTGAATTCATCTAATTGCAATTTCAGTTTTAAGGGTTCTTTATCCAGATTGATTTGTTCAGCCAATTTACCTCTTTCTTCAATTGTGGCTTCAATTAGAACACAGATGAAGTCAAAAAAACACTGTGTTCTAATCCCATCCCACTTCATATCAAGTTTTGCTGATCTAATACCTACGTTGTGTTCTGCATATACTCTCAAACCTCTTGGAATTAGATTATGTGCTAAATATTGTCCCAATGTTATAGTATGCCAGTCAAGATGACAATCCTTGAATTGCTGGTTTTCTATCCTCTGAGCTGTTTGCTTAGCATTGTCGACAGAACTCGTGGTTAAGTTTCTGTCTCCCCTAATTTGACCCCTCAATTTCTCTCTTTTTGCTTTAGAAAATGTAGAAAAGTGATATTTGGCATTTGTACTAGCACCTATTTCACTACAAATATCCATAATTCTAATTTGTTAGTATTTATTCTAAAACCACAGTCCAGGAATGAAAACCCTATACAGTAAAAAGTAGCACTAGCATTATTTAGAACACTTATTTAATCATCAATAATAAAAAACATTCTTTACCAATTCTATATCCTAAATAGGCTTGTCATAAAGCGTGCTATTGCACATTAAAAGTCTTTAAATATCCAACTTCTGTGGTTTAGATGCAGCACATCTCTGTCATCCAGTTTGACGTATTAGACCAAAAGAAGAAAGAAATCCACAGGAATTGAACTGTCCTCTTTTAAGATATTAAAAGCTGCCTCTCCCGATGTGGAAACAATGCAAGGAATTTCTGATTCAGAATGGGGGTGGGGGAACTGAATAAATACTATTGTAGACAGTTGCTTCAGATATTCAGATTACTTCTTTTTTATTGTAAATTCAGCACATTTCTCAAAGTTTCACCTACAGAGCAGGCTTTTTCAAGAGATGCCTTCTCTAAACAAATAAATACATATACATAATTAAAAATACTGTCCACAACCAACTAATAAATATCATAAGAACCAGTATATCCAGACAACTGCCAGTGCTACTTACATAATCTTATATGTGAAGACCCAATGGTTTATTATGTATTTCTACTGTCATTTAAACATATCATCATTTTAGCATCGTCATTTATCTACTGTTTTGATTCTTTTACCATCTTAGTTCATCCTTTCAAGATTTTGTTTTAAAGTGCATATGCCACCACTTATATAAGAAAACCCTGCACCAAACACCACCAGTGTTTTAAGCATCAAACAAAAGTAAAATGCATGCTCAAGAAAAATTATTTTAAAAATATTTTCCAGCTTCTTCATTCTCAATTATGCACATATTATCTTTCACAAAATTTCAAGCATTTTTTTTTTTTATTTTTCAACTTATTCACATAAGGTGTCCCATCAGGCTCAGTTCTAGGAAATAAACACAGTTTATACAATTTTAAAAAATACACATACAAGCAAGACCCGTTTTCTTCGTTTCAATTACTATTCTTTTTGTTATCACAATGCTAATCTAATAGTTTGACTAGCTTCAAGATTTATTTCCCCAACACTTCATTTTCTACATATTTAGTTTTGATTTATAAGTTCTTTAACTTCCACATGCAGGCATCTTTCCTTGTGCCCTTTATCAATTTAACACTCGTTTTTTCAAATGTCCGTTTTTTAATCCTGAGCCCCTCATAATGTTACTAGTCAGTGCTACCATCTAGCTCTATAAAGTTTCTAAGACACTGGGCAGAGAAAGAAAACCTACTCAGACTTATTTTACTTACAGTGTTTAGTCTTACTAAAACTATCAGTTTATCACATTCCTGTTTGTCCATGTGTCATATCTCACAATTACTATTTTTTGTTTACCTTAATATAGTTACACAAGCTGTTCCATCAAGTTTGGTTCTAGAAATCAAACACAGAGCACTGAACTTTTGTAATCATCAAACAGTAGGTCTAAATACTCTTGCAGTCGTGTCATCACTTCATTCAATGTTAGGCTCTGCTAAACATATCTAGCATCCATTTTTAAGTCCTAAGCCCTTTGCAATATTACCAACTAATATCAACAACTAGTTTCATTAAATTTCTAAATCACTAGACAGAAATGAAAAACAGACTTAAACTTCCTTTATATTTACATAAGCTGCATTCTCTTATTACAGAGAATGTGGACGCTGATGTGGAACCTTTGTTCTGACGTGGAACTTTTGCAAAAGGGCTTCGGCTCAAAGGTATTGTAATCTTAGATGAAATAAATAAATAAACAGTTCCACATGCAAACAGCTCCAGATCTTTAAAGTACACCCATTTTTATTACTAGACAGCACCTATACTGAAGTGTTCCCAAACATTCAATCCATATAGCAATTTAATATATTTGAACTAGTCAGATGTCATATCATTCTCGCCCAGAGCACACCGCTCGTCTATCATCTCAATTCCTCTAGTGCCCCATGTCATCCTATAAGGATTCAACTCTATACTAATGACAAAACTATTCTAATATTCACTACTTGCTAAGTTAGTAAGAAACATTATAACCCAAAACCAGATACATTGTGTTTTAGCCCAAGGCAAGTCATTTATTTTGTACCTCAGTTTCTCTAATATCCTAGTACAAAATATGATACCGTAACTCTGTATCATCAACCAAGCTATCTTCTATAAATCTACTCTTTCTTAAATCTAAAATTACTAAAGACATTACATATTTAAGGAACAGAGATTTTTTTAAGAGTTTCATCTCAAACAAAAAAATATCAGATGACATCTCCATCATTTTAAAATCCCTGTATTTAGCCCCGAGTATGTCGGTTATTTCCCAGTACCAAACTAACTCCTAGTCTGGTTGTTCATTCATTTCTTTCTAGTATGTAATATTTCTACACATTCTGAATGCATCTTAATCACTGCATAGTCCTACAGCCAAATCACAGAGCTTCATTTTCTACAATTCCAGTGCATATCTTTATTTAACCCTATCCTTGGTTCTAATGTCCCCATTTCAAAAATTCACCATGTTTCTATCTTTTCTAACATTTTATTAAAATTGCCCCCTCTATCAGATGATTTGACTGCTTCAAGGCCCCAAAACCTAAGTGATGCCCCTGTATGTCCTGCTTCTGAGAAATGTTCAGCAACAGGCATTGTTTTTTTTATTTCTAATATTAGATTTGTGTTCCTGAATCTGCTGTTTCAACAGACAAAATGTTTTTCCAATATATATTTTTTCACATGGACATTGTAAAACATAAGTTACTCCTACAGTATCACATGAAATAAACTGTTTAATCTCATATTCTTTATTAGTATAGGGATGTTTACATTTTTTTTTACTTGTATGTCCACAGACAGAACATCTGCCACAGGGTATCGTAGCTGGGCTAAGAGATCCCAAGAGCAGTTGTCTGTTAGCTTCATTCTTACCCTGTATATGCTCAGTATGTACTAACTTGTCTCTTACAGTTGTTACCTTCCTTTCAGCCACTAGTAGTACTGTCTGGAATACATTATTATCCATTGGATAGTCTTTTAAAATTGACCAATGTTTATGAATAATTTCCCTAATTTCTCTCATTTCGTGGTTATGTCTGATGCTGAAAACAACTGATAGCTCTCTCTGCTGTCCCCTATTTCCTTCAAGAGCTTCTGTTTGAACCATATTATACACATGTCCTCTTGCCTGCTTCAGACTTTTTCTGTTCTACCCTCTTTCCTTGAACCTATTTGTTGCAGTATTTATTTCCTCATGAAAGTCATGTTCATCTTCACAGTTCCTGTGAATACACAGGAACTGTGAGTATGGATTGCTTTCTAACAAGCGGTCTGCATAAAAACTTTGAGCATGCAGAATTGTGTTACAACCCATCTCTTTTCTATACAATGTTGTTATAGGACCTTCCCTTCCAAATTAAATTCTAATATCCAAATACATTATTGATTTTCTACTATAGTTCATAGTAAACATAAGATGGGAACTACAGATGTTCAAATACAGCTGAAAAGCCACAAAGTCCTCATCAGAACCTAACCACAGCATAAACAAATTATCAATGCATCTCTTATACAACTTGATATGTCTAAAATCATTGATTATTATGTTCATTCAAAATATAGACATTTTCAAACTCATGCATAAATGCATTTGCATATCCTGGAGCCATGGTGGAACCCATGGCTATACTGCTAACCTGTTCAAGAAAAAAAAAATTTCGAACCTGAAGTAACTTTTTGTTATAATAAATTCAGCAAGCATTTGTAATGTTATTGTTTTAGGATGTCCTCCACCTTCCTTTTTTAATTTTTAGTTGTTTAACCAGGAGTAGCACACTAAGCTGCAAGCTTTTTTACAGGAGTGACCTGGGAGAACAGGGAAGTTAAGTGACTTGCTCAGGGTCACACAGTATGCAAGTGGAAGCTGTGGGATTCAAACCCAGGTCTGGTCTGCTGGATGTCACCAGATTTACAGCTCAGAGCCTTAAACCACTGCCCTATACTGCCTCTTGTATCTAACAGCTTCCCCATAGCTGTTATTCCTTCCTGATGTGGTATAGAGGTATATAAATCTGCCATATCAAATGTGACTAATAAAGCCATATCTTTCTCTTCTTGGGTCAATTTTACCCCCTTCAGGATGGAAATAAAATGTATGGCATCTCTCACATATGTTGGAATACTTTCAGTGAGTGGTTGCAAATAATAGTTAATATAGTTTGAAATGGGTTCAAACTTGAAATACCAGAGACTATTGGTCGCCTTGGGGGATCCACCATGCTCTTATGCACCTTTGGTAATGTATAGAAAATAGGTATTCTTGGATCTTTCTATACAATGTTATTATAAATGTGCCGAATTTATAATAAAAAAGAAGTACTCTGAATATCTGAAGCAACTGTCTACAGTGGTATTTTTTCAGTGCCCCCCCACCCCCATTCTGAATCACAGATTGCTTGCATTGTTTCCACATTGGGAGATGCAGCTTTCAACATCTTAAAAGAGGACAATTCATTTTCTGTGGATTTCTTTCTTCTTTTGGTCTTATCATTTTAGGTCAGCAGGGGTCTCTCTTGCTTTGTCCAAGACTTTTAAGGAATTATTATTTCCTTATTTTGGCTTTCATATCATCACTTCCAGGCACATTAATAACATTTCAGAATTAGTGCATTTGAAGTCCCTCTTCTCTACAAGATAACACTTGTAAGATAATTCACACCAACCTGTCAGGAATGGCTATTTCCAAGATTCTAGTTCCCAGGCATCCTGCCTTTGAAGTGCAAAGGTTTATCTCCTGAAACATTTAATACCTCTGCTTCCTTCAGTTAAGTTTACAAGGCATTTCTATTCCTTTTGAAGTATAATTTAACTTCCTGGCAAGCAGCTGGTTTCCTAGGTCACAGAGGAATGTCAAATATTTTGTAAGACCTTCTCTCTTTCGTGTGATATTTCAGTAAAACTATGTACCCCTTTTAAAAAAACACATGGTCATCTTTCTGTGGCATTTAACATGCACAAAAATCACATAAAAATATAACAGAAATGTATCAGCAGATAATGGTGGGCAATGGCTAGCTTACCACACTACCTGCTGGGCTGGGGATCCACTAGATGCCAGGGATATATTGCACTGCAATGTATAGTGAGATGCCGGTGCTGGTGATTGGCTCTGGCGGGTTGGGAGGATGGACATCACACCAGGGATTGCTACTATTACTTTTACTTGGGCCAATGATCAGTGGGTGGGTGGGATGGGGGATCCACTTGTCAGCAGGCTTGTAATCACATTGTACTGCCTCCACAGCACAGGCCAGCAATGTTATTGTTTGCCGACATTGCAGGTGGTGATGTTTTGCTTGCGGTGTTTTGTGCCACAATGTTTTTTCCTGCATTGTTTCTGGAAGGAACCATTAAAATATATTGTTGGTACTTGGATAGGGAAAGTTTGAAATAAGTATAATATTTTTGGCAGAGTTTTCATTTTTATAACGTTGAGTCTTCCTATTAATTTGAGAAGTAAGTGTTGCCATCTATTAAGTTCGGATTATATTGTTTCTAATGCTGTACTGAAATTGATTTGAAACCTATTTTCTTCTTGATTAAATAGATTTACCCCTAAGTAATGTACGTTTATAGCTTCTTGACATGGGCAAATTGCAGGAATTTGTGAATTATATTCTGTATTCAATTGTAATACCAATTTTTTTTGCCAATTAATTTTACACCCAGATGCTTTTCCATAGAGCTCTGATATTTTGATACAGTCTTTTATAGAATTCATAGGGTCTGTTATGTATAATAAGGTGTAGTCTGCATATAAATAAATTTTGTGGGTAATCTTGTTTATTCTGATGCCTTTGATATTCTCATTATTTTTTATAGCTATTGCAAAAGGTTCCATAACCAGGGCAAAAAATCAATAGTGACGGTACAGCCCCGCCTTGTCCCTCTTGACTTCCCAAATGCTTTGGATATATTATTGGTTTTGATTTTAGCTCTTGGATTGTTATATACCATCTTAATCCATTCAATAAATTGTATGCTAAAATCCATTTTCTGTAGAGTTTGGTAAATTAAATCCCAATCGATGTGATCAAGCGCTTTTTCTGCGTTTATTGCTATTAAAATTGCATCTATTGGGGTATTGTTTGAAATTATGTTTATTGTTCTAATATTCTCAGTAATCCACCTACTTTTAATGACTCTGTTCTTGTATTGTGCCACTAAGAAAGGGAGTACTATTTCTCATCTTGTTGCCAAGATTTTTGTGAAAATTTTGCAGTCTGTGTTTAGTAGTGAAATTGGTCTATATGAGGAGCAGCTGGTAGCATCTTTGCCCTATTTATAGAACAGTTGAATGCTGGCTTCTTTAAATGATTGTGGTACATCTTGATTTATTTTGAAATTGTTGAATAATTTTGTTAGAATAGGTAATAGCGTTTTGTAGTTTTTATAGAGCTTTTCCACTTGAAAGTGTTTCTTTTGCTGTCTCTACTTCATTTTGTGTAATCGGGTTATCTAACATTTGTTTCCATTCTAATGTTAATGTTCTTGTTTGTATTGTCTCTGGCAATTTTTTTGCCGCATCAGTTTTTTTTTTATTTTTTGTGAGGTATATAATATTTTGTAATATTTTTTAAAAACATTATTTATATCATTAGGTTGTTTATAGATATTTTCTGCTTCATCTTTAATGATTAGAATGTTGTTTGATTCCAGTTCCTTCCTAAGTTGCCATGCCATCAATTTAAGATGTCTGTCTGATATTATATAGTATTTGACTCTGGTTTGCATGATCTGTTTTTTTCTGTTTTATCAGTACATAGCTTGTTATATGTTTCTCTTTTTTGTACAAGTTGGTTGTGTATTTTTTTGTCAAATGTAGAGCTATGAATTTGCTCTAAATACTGTATATCATTTTCTTACTGTGTTTGTGACTTAGACCTTTCTTTATTTGTATAGCCACTAGCTGCTTGTAGCTTACCTCTGACCCAAACTTTGAAGGCCTCCCATATTGTTGATATTTAAGTATCTTTTTATTTTGTTGGAAAAACCCTATTTCTTCCTTAAATTGGTTAATAAACATGTTATCGTTCAATAATGATATATCCATTCTCCATGCATAGTTGTGACTTCCACTGTTTATGACTTTGAGTCCCGTTATACAGGGAGAATGATCTGAGATCACAATACCTGGGTAGTGCACTATTTTAACTTGATATGCTGTGGTCTCAGACATTAAAAAGAAGTCAATATGCAAGTAGGATTGATGAACTGGTGAAAAATATGAACATTTCCTAATCTGAGGGTTTGAATTTATCCATGGGTCTATAAGTTTTAGTTCAATTTTAAACTTATTAATAATCTTAGTTGATGATTTTGGTTTTCTAACTGCTTTTGGTGATGTATCTTTTTTTAACTATTAAGAATTAGGTTGAACTTGCCCACTATAACATATGGGGCCAGATAGTCAAAGCTTTGCACAGTCCACAAATCGATTGTGCAGGAATAGTGCCAAATTAGTGCAGGGCTGCCATATTCAAAAGAGCAAATAGCACGCGCAAACCGCAGTAGCACCAGGAAACCCATAGTGTATGCAAGAGGCAAAGTGAGGGGGCCGGTACATGCATACAAGTGCAATGGGATATTCAGAGGGACAGCGCTGCGCAAGGCCGCACTGCATGGCACTTAGTGCGGCGCTAGTTACCGCCTATAAAAGGCAGGTCTTGTCCCAGGGCAATCCGCATAGGAGGGAGTGGCCAGACCAGGAAGTTAGCATGGCAATCTTCAGCAATACAGTAGTGCTGCATCTCATGGAGGAGGTTGTGGAGGAGGAGGAGGAGGAAAGGGAGCAGGCACAACAAGGCCCACACTGCAGGCCAAGGAGAAGATATGCTTCATACAGGTGGTACTGGCTTAGAGTCTCCTTCAAAACCCTGCCTGATGAGCACATCATTGGCCGGTACAGGATGGACAGGGGAATGTTGAGGCAGTTATGTGAACTCCTGCATGAGCAGCTGCAGCCAAACACCAGACACAGCCATGCCACATCAGTTGAAAAGGTGATGGCAGTGATGTGCTTCCTAGCCACTGGGACATGCCAGCGCCCAACAGGGGATACCATTGGGGTATCGCAGTCCACCACCTTGCGCCTCCTCAGCCAGTTCCTTGATGCTTTTCTGCCACATGCTGCTGAGTTCATAGTATTCCCCAGCATGACAGCTGAGTGCAGAGAAACCATGCAGCAATTCTATGGAGTTGCGCACCTACCAGCCATACTCGGTGCCATTGACTGCATCCATGTCCCTATCTGTGCACCACCTGGTGATGGCAGTGACATGTATGTAAACAGGAAGGGCTACCACTCCATCAATTGCCAGGTGGTATGCGATGCTGCAGGGTACATCAGCAATGTCATTGCACAGTAGCCCGTCAGTGCCCATGATGCCTTCATATGGCACCAGTCCTGGCTGTGCCAGGCCTTTGAGAAGGGCAGAATACCCAGTGGGCACCTAGTCGGTGAGTATGGGCAGCCACGGCAGGGAAACAGCACAGGGGAGGTGGGGACTGGCATGGGTATTCAGGGAAGGGGTGGGGTGGTGATACACAGCAGCAATGGGCACCCAGCATGACAGCAACACTAACAGGTGCCATCTCTCCACAGGGGACAGTGCCTATTCTCTGTGACCCTGCCTGCCAACACTGGTACTCTGGCTGGCCACAGTGGCTGAGGAATGGTACAGTGAGGCACATTCCACAACCAGGAACATCATAGAGAGGGTCTTTGGGATGCTAAAGATGCGGTTCCACAGCATAGACCAGTCAGGCAGTGCCTTACAGTACAGGCCTCAGAATGTATGCCGTATCATCCAATCCTTTTGTATGCTACACAACATGGTGCACAACCATGGGATATGTGCACCTGAACCTGAGGAACAGTCTGACAGTGAACCAGAGCCAGAGGTCAGGGGGATAGTAGAGCAACTCAAGTGGCGGGATTCTCGCATGGCCCACAGAGCCCTGGAGCACAGGAACAGCATCGTCCAGATACTATCGCAGAGGGGACGGTGAGTAAACACAACACAGACAACAAGCACGACATGAACAGTGTATTTAATAGTTGTGAATACCCAGTACAGTGTACACAGTGAAACACACTGGTGATGGACATGCGTGCAGTGCGCTGTAGTGACATGCTGTGTTGTGTGGTGTGACATGAATGTCACGCAGGTGTGCAGAGTGTACAGCTATGGAGCATGCATATGTTAATAGGTGGTGTGGCATGTGAGAGAACATGGGGTGTGGGTGTGTGTCTGCGGGCAGGGGACTGGGGATGTGTGAGCTTGCATGAGTGTGCATGTGTGTGGGACATGGGCACACCATGCAGGGAGGTGGTACCCAGCAGTAGTGCCTGCCACCCCACACACACAACACACCCCCTGTGTGCGTGTCACTGAGCCAGGCATGCTCTGTGCTGAGGACATGGTCAGGGTGCAGGGTGGCGAGGTTGGGAGGGTGGTACGCCTGCGGCTTCACTGAGATGCAGGCACAGGTATGGAGGGTGGGTGCCCACGATACCACGGGAGGCCTCTGGAGGACTGGGATGCAGGTGTGGAAGAGCTGCTGCCTGCCCACCCTGCATGCACCAGTGGCACGCTAGTGCACATGCGTGATGTGGCCGTGCTGTGCACTAGGTGCACCCTATAGGCCCACTGTGTGTGTCACCTGCAGAACATCCGTGAGGTCCTGCACAGTGGCTGTGGGCCCCCAAAGCCACAGTCGATGGAGGCAAGCATGTTGGTCATCTGCTCCTCCACCCGCTGCTTGCAATGGGCAAGGGCATTGCCCACAGTGTCCCGCAGCTGAGATAGCTCATGGCGCACTTCCCAGCAGAACTCATGCAGGTCCTGCTGTGCTGCATGCTGTGATGTCAGGGTCACATGGAGCATGGGCCATGCACTCTGGCCTTCCTGTGCAAGGTGAGCGGTGCTGACCTGCCCTGTGGGTGGAGGTTGTTGCTGCCATTGGGCACAGTGGGGTGGCTGTGGGTGTGCTGGTGGTGGCAAGTGCTGGTGGGCAGGCTACTGTTGCATCTGTGGGTCTGCTGGGGTCAGTTCATGCTGCAGGGCTGGCACCATGATATGCAGGTGGTAGGACATGTCCAGAGGGGCAACCTGGTCAACTCCATGGCTGACAGCCGCGAGGTACACAGTGCCATGCACCTGTGCACCCCCACCCCAATGCTGTCATATGATCATCCCCTGCTGTTCCCACCAAAATGTCATCAAAGACAATCAATTCCACTGGCAGGGTGTTGGTGTCCTCCGTGTCCTCGGAGTCATGGTAATTTGTAATGGTGAGTATCAACGCCTGCTTGCCACTCAGGTCCGCCACCTGTGCATCCTCATATCTGCCTATGGCCTTCAGGTATGCTGCATTCTCCTCTGATGATTCTGCATAGCCAACATCCACCTGTGTTCAGTGACCACATACTGTCCCACATCCAATGCCACTGCAGGACCCCACATGACAACCATGCCTGCCATAGAAGGCCACACCTCTGCAGCATTGTCCTCCTCCTCATGTACCACTGTTCCAGGCACCTCCTGGTCATGGCATGCTGGGCATCCAGTGCTGTGAAGGAACAGAGATGGCATCAGTATCCAGTACAGTGAACAGAATGCTCACACACCACCACCACATGCACTCCCAACAATGTTTGCCCCACAGCACACTTGTGCACACCCCACAGTGTAGCCCATGCAAATGTAAGCGATGCCCCCATGCACACACCCTGTCCCACAGTGCACAGGCACTACCAACCTGTGCACTGCCAACACATGCACACCACAGTGCAGCACCCACACTACAACCACAATATGACACAACCGTGGATGCCACTTGCATGCAGCTTGACAGTGGAAAGGTGTGCCACAGCCCCGTTGGTGTTGGTCAGGCAGTGGTGGTCACATGCTGCAGACATACCTGCCCTAGGTGGTGCAACTGGTGTCTCACACCCACTGCCCTCTGCCCCACCAACAGACACTGACCACAGGGAAGAGGCTACCAGTGCCAACAGTGGGTCCCACTGCTCCATGAGTTGTGGTCCACCGCCCATCCGCATCCATTCCCACAGTCTTTGGGCCTCCTTCTCCTTGGCTCAGTGCAGCAGGTCATTCCATCTCTTCCTGATTGCGGCAGTGCTATGCCCACTGCCACCCACAACGTTGACCCCTACCATGATCTCCTCCCACATATGCTGCACGACAGCATGTGTGGACTTATTCCTCCACAGGACCATTTCCCTCTCCTTCACAGCATGTACAAGGGCTTTGAGCTCATCCCCAGAGAATTTGTGGGCCTGGAGCTGCTCCAGTCCTGCAGTGTCACCTGTATGGGACAGAGGAAATGGCACAGGTTACACACAGTGATGTACAGTGTGTGCACAGCTGTAGCAGTACCTGCTGGTCATGGCACACTGCACACCCACCAGGCAGTGTCCACCCCTGCGTGCAGCAGGCACAGTGCATGCAGACTGCACCACGCAGTGCTAGGTATGCCTGCACACCACCACATAGGCTGCCCAGTGGTTCCAGCAATGCCTATGCCACCGACCTGTGGTGTGTGTTCCTGCTGTGCAGGATGCACATGGCAGCATGGACAGTGCAGTCTGCACCCGGGTGGCATACCTGCATGCACACACCATGCACACAATGCCATGCATCATTTGTCTGTCCAGGGGTATAGGCAGGCAGTACTGGGTGTACAGGCCTATGCCAGCAACCCCCCCCAGGACAAGGCCACTGCAATGGTGGACCTGGTCATGCCCAGCTGTGTGCCCCACAGGCAGTGCGAGTGACCACCTTGGTGTGCACCTCTGGGATGGTTTGGCACAGCTGGAGGCCCCCACATGTGCCGACAACAGCACAGGCCCAGCACTGTGTTGTGTGTCTGGCATCAGTCCAGCGTCTGTACTGTTGCAGGACCCCTGCATAACTATACATGTGTGTGGACTGTGCATATCCCAGTCCACACCCCTGTACAGTACCACAGCCTGGCCTGCACGCTGTACAGACCTGCCTGCTCCTGCTGTCTCTCCTGAAACATCCTGTTCCTGTGCTGCCTACTTCAAACCTGCACAAAACCGAGGTCCCAATCAGCAACACAGGTGGAGCACGGTTTGCCCTTAAATAGCCCTGTCGGGCAATCGGGCCCCTTAGGCATGCAAATGAGGCTGTAATGATATGGTAATCACCCTGTCTGCCCCTTGCATACACAAGTACCCTAATTGACATAGCCACTTTGAATATCGCTTGTGTTAGTGCCGGGCAATTGTTTAGTGCTGGGAAAGGGCTAGCACAGGGCTATCTTGTGATGTCATTGCACCATGCTGTGACGTCTGTGCTGTGCTACATGTCATTGTGCAACCACTGCACATGCATGGTGGTCAGAGTACCATGCTAACATGGCCACCTACTGCGATAAATGGCTGCGCTTCCATGTGCAGTACCACTGCACATGTGTGACACAGCTGCACCAGGGTCACGCATGCGCATTGCGCATACTTCTGGGTTGCACAGCACTATTGCATATGATGGCATGGCACTAGTGTACAGCTGTGGAACAGGTGCAGGGTGTGTCCCAGTGCATTTCAGTAGTCTCCACATGTGGCTTAGAATGTCTGCACATTGTAGATAGCACGCAGTGGTGCAGAGGGACAGGCATTGTGGTGAGGCTGAGACTGCCAACCTGGTGCAGCTGGTGCAGCAGCAGCACAGACGCCTGTTTGGGGAGGTCCAGGAGGGTGATCTGCCACAATGGCAGGTGTTGGCCTCTTTCACCTGCCACCTGTCTTCCAGGACTGGCATCCCGCATGATGGGGAGAAGTGCAGGCACAGATATGCTGACCTGAGGTGCAGACAGCAGCAGCAGCAGCTGGAACGTTACTGCCAGATGATGCGGGATGGGACAGTGCCAGTACCAAGCAGGTGTTGCTCCGCAATACACACATGCGTACTCTGTGTGTGTGTGTGTGTGTGTGTGTGTGCGCTCCCCCAGGTGTGCCGGTGTGATGGGGGTGTGCCTGGGTATGTACTTGTGTCCCCTGTCATGTACCTACCCAGGTGGCTCAGGTGGACCACCTGCTGCCATGGGTACCTTTGGTGGCACTGTGCATCAGGGTGTCTGGCAGGGGGGCATGGTGGCCATACCACCTCCAGTGGCCCTGCAGTGCTGGACACTATGTGGTGCCTGTTGATGTGTCCCTGGCCATTGCCATGCAGTTTTGCTGTGTGCAGCCATCACGCATGCCCCCAGCTCCATCTGCTGTGCTTGGGACTGCTGGCAGGGGGACCGACCACAGCTGTGCCCTGCAGCTGACCCCAGTGGACTGCAGGAGGGCTGTTTCCTAGGCCCATGGGCCACCTCCACCACTGTGTGTGTGGCATGCCACTGTCCACCTGCATGTGGTGATGGTCCACTTCACTATGCTGACATGCCCTGTGTGCACAGTGCTCATGCATTGGGTCATGGTGGCATCACATGGCCATGGTATGGCATGGCATGGGTGGCACAGTGTGCCTGCATTGGGGGTTGCGACCATGTCCGTGAGCTGTGCCATGCCACCTGTAGCTGGGAGGGGTGTTGTGGGATACCCTGGTTACCTTGGTCACTGCTGTGTCCTGCCATTGCATCTTGCACTGTACTAACATTGCTGTACCCTGTTTCCACTGCAGAGTGTATCGAGCAGACCAGCCCAGGGGGTAGGAGGCCAGGAGGGGTCCTGAGCAATGAGCAGGAGCATCCTGAGGGTGCTGCCCATGCCGCACTGGGCCGAAGAGAGCAGCCCCGATGACCGGGGCCTATTGTGTGAGTACATTGCTTGTCTACATACTGCTATGCTTGTGTGGGTCATTCCATGAGCTGCCATTACACTTCCCGCTGAGTGCACGGTCATGTGCATGGTACCAGGGTGTGCGCACCGTAGCACTGTGTTGCCCACCAGTGTGGCAAGGTGCGGCCAGTGTCTGGGTGGGTGGCTGCCGTAGACTGTGGCTGGGGGGGGCTGTGCGGGGTTTCTGTGCAGTACAGGCCTGTGTTGGCATGCCCAGCCAGTGCTGCTGTTCCCAATTCCTGCCTGGTGTTCCTGTTCTGCATTTACATGGCTTGTGTGTGTTTGGCCCCAGAGTTCACCCCATTCTCCTATATTGCACCCATTTCAGCATATGTCCTTCTGGAATGGCGTGACTATAAAGCCAAACACTCCAAGGTACACCTCAACACTTGTTGGTGTCTGCAGGATAGGGTGAGGTGAAATGGCATGAATGTTATGGGCGATGACCCAAACACATACCCCAATGCCTGTCCCTCTCTGCAGGATGGAGGTGGGGTTGGCATGAAGTTCAATGCCTCACTGTCATTCCTATTCTGCATCTGTCTAACTCCTGCATTCTCAATGCTAATACCAGCAAGCAAACATTTGGCATTGACAAATACTTGTCTTGTTTCTGTTATTTCATTACAGATTAGGTTCAAGTATCAAAGGGCATTGTTTCCTCTTTTTTCTCCCTCTTCTTCCTTTTTACCCTTTCCTTCCCTTTTTCCTTTTCATTTTCATTTTCATTCTCTTCTTTTCCTTTCCTTTTCTTCTTTACCTTTCCTTACTTTTTACTTGATGTACCCCCCATTCCTCTTTTGTTTTTCCTTAGTTCAATTACTTTCTAAGATTCTTTTTCCAGTGTTTCTGTGTTGTTTGTATTATTTGGTTGAACCACTGGGGAGTATGGTTGTGTCCTGTTTTGTTTGTATATTTGTGGTGTTCTATTGCTTTGAGTGTTGTATGCAAGTTCAAAGGCTTCTTACGCTTCTCCTGGGACGTTGAATGTCATCAATTTCTTATTTACCGCCAATTTCAGTTTAGCGGGGTACATCATTGTAAATCTAATTCCTTGATCGTATGTTTTTTTCCCCCAAGGGATTGAACATTTTCCTTTTATTTGTGGTTTCAATTGATAGATCTGGGTAGACTTTAAAGTGCATGTTTTCATATTTAAGACCTCTTTCTATTCTTGCTTTTTGTAGGATCACTTCCTTGTCCTGATACCTGTGTGGCTTAACAAAAATGGTGCGTGGATATCCTGAATTGGCGAAACTTGCCCCCCGTCATGGGCTCGATCCAGAGTTATTGTTTCATCTGGGCATTTTTTGCCAATTGCAATAGTAATCAATTTTTCAAAAAATGGAATCGGGTCACCCTCTCCTTTCACCCCTTCGGGAACGTTACAGGTTCTCAGGTTCTCTCTTTGAGAGCTATCCTCCATGTCAGCTGCTTTCTGAATTAGGGTCTGTAGCTGCATTTCATGCTGGTTTTAAATTTTCGTCATTGGTGTATTGGAATCCACTATTTCCGAAACTCTTTCTTCTAGAGCTTCAGTTTGAGCAGAGAGGTTTTCCATTTTGCAGTTCAATTCATTCATAGAATCCGAAACTCCTTTTATGGAATTTTTTATATTGTCCAATGTTTCTACCATTCTGCTCGTAGGCTGCTTACCATTAGCAGAATATCTGTATATTGCACTGAATGTTGCTCTGTTTTTTTTTTTTTCTCTGTGTGTTAGTGTTTTCCGCTTAGTGCTGAGTAGCTGCATTGTTAGCTGTCTCTTTTTCTCCCTCTATCTCCTGTTCTGACATTATGGCAGTTCATTCTGGGAGATTTAAATCTTCTTGCTCTTAAGGGGGGGATCTTCCTTTGTGGGTTTTAACATTGTTTTTTAATAGCCCCTGTTCTTATTTTCTTCACTTTCAAGCAGTAACTGTGGAACTTTTTTGGGGTGGCATTTCTTTTACCTGTTTCTTTTCTTTTTCCTTACCAGAAACACCTAGCTGCTTTAATTTATTCTCCTCTACACAGTAAAATAGAATATTTATAAATTATTTAAAAATTATAAATATAGAATATATAGAACAAACCTGGTGGAGTTCTATGACTGGGTGACAAGTGCATTGGACCTGGGTAGACCAGTGGATGTCCTCTTTCTAGACTTCAGCAAGGCATTTGATTCTGTTCCTCACGTGTTCCTGTTGGATAAGCTAGGAGAAATGGGGGTGGGAACCAGATGATAAGATGGATATGCAATTGGCTCCAGGACCGGACCCAGAGGGTCGAGTTGGTGGGATAGTCTCATCCCCAAGGAGGGTCATTGTGGGGTCCCACAGGGATCAGTCCTTGGGCCCCTTCTGTTCAATGCCTACGTATCTGACATAGGACAGAATCAGGAGTGAGATGAGTCTCTTTGCAGATGACTCGAAACTGGGGGCGGTGGTGGATGGGGAGGAGGGGAGAGTGGCCCTGCAGGGGGACCTGGAGGCTCTGGAAAGATGGTCTAGAAAGTGGAAGCTGAGGTTCAATGCAGGGAAATGCAAGGTACTCCACCTGGGGGCCAGAAACCCAGGCCAAGTGTACCCCCTGGGGGAAATACTACAAGTCTCAATGGCTGAGAGGGACCTGGGGGTGGTGGTGGATGTCAAGATGAACAACTCTGAGACTTGTAGGAGGGCAGCAGCCAAGGCCAACAGGATGCTGGGATGCATCACTAGGGGGATCACCTCCAGAAGGAGGGAAGTGATACTCCCTCTGTATAACTGCTTGGTGAGGCTGCACCTGGAGTACTGCGTGCAGTTTTGGAGGCCACACTTAAAGAGGGACATTAACCTCCTGGAGAGGGTCCAGAGGAGGGCAACCAAAATGATTTGGGGCTTGGGGGACAGGAACTATGAGGAGAGGCTCGAAGAGCTAAATATGTACACATTGGAAGAGAGAAGGGACCGGGGGACATGATAGAGGCTTCAGTACATGAAGAGGGTAAATAGGGAGGAACAGTCAGGGTGCTTGCAAGGAAGGAGGAAGGGGCCACTAGAGGGCATGGGTGGAAGCTGGAGGGGAAGATTCAGGGAGAAAGGAGGAGGTGCTACTTCACTGAGAGGATGGTGGAGCCATGGAATGCACTACCTAGGGGCTGGTGGAGGCAGAGACAGTGGAGGGTTCAAGAGGGGTGGGACAGGTACAGGGGAAGGGTTCAGGAAGCAAAATCCAATGCAGCAAGAATATCCGGAACTGGGAAGGGAGAAGCCAGAGAAGGCGAGGGGGACAGCAAGGTCAGCACCCAGGGTGGGGGCTGACCAAACGAGCAGACACGAAAGACCGTTAGGCCTATTCTGCTGGCATTTTAGTATGTTAGTATATTGCTTGGCATAATGTTTGTTTGACTTACTGGAGAGTCCAGGATGGGTGAGAGGAGACTCGGATTTAAAAACCTAAGGTTCTCCAAGTTAGGAGAAAATACTGTGAGCATCCCTGAAGTAGTTGGTCGATCTCTTTTGTGGTGTTTTTCTTGGGAGCATTGTTTAGAAATGTCTTTCACTGGACGTATCACTTTGGACATCCCAAGTTCTTAAGCTACTGGTCTCCATGTTTCTCACTTCGTGGTTCATTCTCTTCATTCTTTTTCCAATTTCCTCTATAATTACTCCACCATAAGTTGGTTAGAATCTGCCTGGCTTTATTTTAAAAATAAATCAGCATTGACTCTTGGACCTGTGAGCTGGCATTCTGCTCTACTTGACTTCCTAGCAGGATCTGATGTCATCTCTCCAAAAATCTTACCTAAGACTCTGTGGCTGCCCCCCATGAGGTATTTAAAGGTCTTTGCCATATTCCCCCTCTCCGTCTTCTCTTCCAAGGTGTACATATTGAGGTCCTGTGGTTTCTGCATATAGAGCTTTTGATGCAGACACTGTAGCATTTTAGTTGCCCTCCTCTGGACTGCCTGCGCTCTGTGTGTCTTTCCAGATATGTGGTCTTTAGAACTGGACACAGTTCTCTAGGCAGGGTCTTGCCAGCGATTGATACAGTGGCACTCTAGACTTGTGGTCTTCAGAACTGGACACAGTATCCTAGGTGGGGTCTTGCTAGCGATGTATACAGTTGCAACACCACCTCCCACTTTCTGCTGGTGATACCCCTCCCTGTGCACCCCAGCATTCCACTAGCCCTCCTGACTGCCTTTTCACACTGCCTGGCCACCTTTATGTCATCAGATATGATTACCACCAGGTCTCTTTTCTTGCTTAGTAGTCATCAGTACCACTCCACCCATTTTGTACTCCACCCCTGGGTTTCTGTGCCCTTCATGCATCATTTTGCATTTTTCACATTGAAACCCAGCAGCCATTCTCTTGACCACTCCTCTAGTTTTCTCAGGTCTCTGCTCATCCTTGCCACCCATCCTGGAGTGTCCACCCTATTGCAGATTGTGGTGTCATCTACAAACAGGCAGATCTACCCTTCAAGCTCCTCTGCTGTCACTTATAAAGACATAAAAGAAGACCAGTCCCAGCACTGATCCCTGAGGCATGCCGCTGGTTACCCTCCCTTCCTTGGAGTAAACTCTGTTTACCACCACCCTCTTTCACCTGTCCCCTCACCAGTTTCTTATTCATTATACAACCTTTGGACCCACTCCTAAGCTACACAGCTCGCCTACTAGTCTCCTATGTGGAACAGTGTTGAAAGCCTTAGTGAAATCTAGGTAGGCCACGTCTAAAGTTCCACCCTGATCTAATTCCTGTGCCACCCGGTCAAAGAAGTCTATCGGATTCATTTGACATAACCTCTCTCTGTGAACCCATGTTGCCTCAGGTCTTGTAGCCCACTGGATTGAAGATATTCCACAATTCTGTCCTTCAGCAGTGATTCCATTAACTTTCCCACCACCGATGTCAAGCTGACTGGCCTATAATTGCCAGCCTACTCTCTGCTACCATTTTTGTGTAGTGGGACTACATGTGCCCTCCTCCAGCCCTCCAGAACCACTCCTGTTTCTAATGAGCTGTTAAACAGGACTGTCAGAGGCGCAGCCAGCACCTCCCTTAGCACCCTTGGATGCACCCCATCTGTCCCCATTGCTTTGTCCTTCTTCAGATTAGCCCCTTCAGGACTCTCTCCTCTGAAAAAGGACTAGTGTCCACCTACATCCCTTCAGAGCTTTTATTACTTTTTTGTAGCCCCTCCTCTTCCCCTTCCTCTGTGAACACTGAGCAAAAGTATTTGTTCAGGATTAGTGAGAAAAAAATATTGCTTGGCAGCAGCCAAAACTGTGCAGTGCACCCTTAATAACAGTTCATTCACAACATAAAATGATTGCTTAGCCTACCATCATTTTTTATTTATTTATTAATTCCTGGATTAACACCTTTGAGCTACAAGCTCTTTACATAGGTTCCACATCAGTATTAAAAGAACAGGAGAGCATACAAAAACTTGAGGAGGCTAAATACAAACAAGTCTATGATTAGAGTGACATTTGGAGCAGTAGCTAACAACACGCGGCATTGTACAATGTATGCCACAGGCATGCAGTTCATAGGTTGGAGAGCTGAGGACAGACGTAGATGCAGGAGGGTGAGAGGCGCAGCCCATAGGGCTAAGTCCAGGAGGGCTGTAGAAGAAAGATGGAGAGGAAAATAAGGGGGGAGAGAATGCAAGGTCAAAGTATAGGGGCGGGGGATATGATGACAGGGAAAGGCAGGGAGAGAGACAGAGAAGCAGCCCAGAAGGCCTAGTCAAGTGAGGTAGGGAGAAATTGGAAGGTGAAGGCAGGAAGGGTGTATGGGGAGGGAGGGGGGTATGGTGGTGGGTAGGTGAATAACAGGAGGATATAGAGTTGACTGGGTTAGACCAGAGATGGAGAGAACAGAGAAGCAGCCCAGAATGCCCGATCTAAGTGAGGTGGGGAGATGGAGGGTACAAGGAAGGGAGGGTACAGGGAGAGGGAGTGGGGTAGAGGGTAAGGCAGGTGAAGAGCAGGAGGACATAGAGTCAACTAGGGGCAACAAGGGGCCAGAGGAAGTGCTGAGGAGCTGTTGGGTTGATTTAGTGGAAGCAGTCACAGCTGGCGGTAGCAGCAAGTTGCTGTCTGAGCATTTGTTTAAAGGAGCCTAGAGAAGGTACAGTGGAGATGTCGACATTCAGAGAGTTAAACCATTGTGGAGCCTGGAAGGCAAAGGATCTTTGACCTTGGGATGTATGACAGCGGGGTATTTTGAAAACCTGGTCATCTTGTAGGTCTTCTCTTTATTTATATCCAGAGTGCAGAAAATTCATAGGGCTGCAATATGGCTTAATTCAGTTCATTTTGAATCCATATTGTCACATCAAACATACCAGCTCTCCATCCAGGTACAGGTAACAGCACACCTTGCTTGGGGTGGGGGGAGATGCCGCATACCTTAGATGTACGCACATAGACTGACATTTCAGAATCGTTTTCATCAGAGGGTATTTTTTCACCATGTCTGCCTTTTCCTGGTTTCCATCTACACGGTTCCCCTCCCCCACTCCCTTTCTAACCTTACAGTCTCCACCCTTGTTGTTTCTTTTTTCACTTACATACCTAAAAAATGTCTTGTCCTCCTTTGTTACCTCCTTGGCATTCCATCTTCAGTTTGCACCTTTGCACTTGTTACTGCTTTCCTTGCTTCCCTCTGTTTCCCCTTTGATGCAGACATTTGTTGCTTTTACTATGTTCCCTTTTAGCTTGGTCCACTGTTCCTCCACCCCACGCAGGCCATCCCCCCACTATCAGGTGATCCCTGAGGCATTCACCCATCTTTATATAATTTGCCCTCCTGAAGTCCAGGACCCTTGCCCTTGTGTGGTTCGATTGCAAAACCATCCTTATAATGAGCCATACCGTACAGTGATCACTAGTCCCTAGGTAGTCTCCTAATTTGATGTCTGCAACACTACCATTGTTAGTAAGTACCAGGTTAAGTACTGCCCTGTCTCAAGTGGATTCACTGACTAGTTGCCTGAGGAATGCCCCTGCAGATAGTCCAGGATGTCCCTGCTTCTAGATGAAGCTGCTGGTGGGAGGCTCCAGTCTATGTCCAGCAAGTTGAAGTCCCCCACAAGCAGCACCTCCCCATTTTCTACCATCTTGCCAGTGGCATCTACCAGTACTTTGTCTTACTGTTCTCCCTGTCCTGGAGGTCTGTAGATCACTCTAGTGTGAATAGTAGCTCCATTCCCCATCGCCAGGGTGACCCACAGTACCTCTGCCTCCCCCTATATTCCCTGTATCTCCGTGGCATTTATGTTTTCCCTCACATAAAGCATCACCCCCCCCCCCTTCCTTCTCACCTGGTCCTTCCTGAACAGAGTATAGCCTGGTATAGCCATGTCTCAGTCATGGTTTTCAGTGCACCATGACTCCTTAATGGCCACAGTATCCAGGTTGGCCTCTTCTATCTAGGTGCAGAATCCTATTTCTTAAACTTTTAGTATTTCCACACGTGGCATTCCAGATTTTGTTTCCACTCTGCTTTTTGGCCCCTTTTTCCTTTTTGGCCTCCCTACTTCCCCCTTCTATTTTGTAATGTTTCCTTTCCCTTTCTCCCATTGACTCTACCGCCCTGCTTCCTTGATTAATTTCCACCCTGGGGATTCCTCTTCCCTCAGGTTCTTCTCACTCTCTACTTCAGCCTGTGAGGGGGCAGTTTCTGCCTCCATGATTTCTTCTGCCATTTCCCTCTTGGATAGTTTAAATGTTCATCACAGTAATGTTTAAACCGTCCACTAAGGACTGCAGTTCCTCTCCCAGATGAGTGGAGGTCATCACCCCATTTAAGCCTTTATCCTCCCAAGAGGGTCCCCAGTTCCCAATGTAGGCAACCCCCTCCTCTCTGCACCATTTCTTCAGCCATGAGTTGAAGCTTCCGGAGTGGAGATCCATCTCTTTCCCTCCTGGCATAGACAGGCAGCACCTCTGTGAAAGCTGCTGAGCAAGCTACCTGTCTAAGACCTTCCCCAGCTCTCTAAACTCCCACTGCATTATCCAAGCCCTGTCTCTAGCCATGTCATTGGTTCCCAGGTGAACAATGACATCCAGCTCTCCCTCCTGTCCTGCTGCCCTAGCGATCCTCAGAATCTGCTTCCCATCCCTCCTTGCCATGGAACCGCATAGGCACCTAACCTAACTTTACCTCTTCCAATCGAGTCCTCCTGTGCTTCATCCTCCTCTGGAATCCTCTGTTACCCTCCTTGGGGTCTCCACAATGGAGGGCCCCCACATCCTCCTTGATCACTACCGCGTGTGCCTGTTCCTGGCAGTCCTGCCCGTCCAGAGCAATGTAGGTATTACGTAGTGGTGCTGGTTGAGGAATGTGCCTCTCCACCCTTCCAGAGCCCACCATAGTTCAGCAGTTCCTCCTTTCTGACATCCTCTGAGGTAAAGGTGGTAGACTTGGTTGCCCCGGGTGGGGGAAGCGTTACCCTGAATCCTACCCAACTCAACCTGGAGCCTAGTGACCTACTTCCTCCACCCAGACAGGTGTGTGCAGATGGGGCAGTACAACATTCTCCAGATGGTCTCTCTGAAAACTGCCACCCCACAACCACTGCATTGCACCACTCCCAACATTCTCAACTTCAATTCTTCAAGGAAATACTTTTGTACCCTTACACTTGATAGGGTGTTTTAGTTTTCTCCTTTTTAGTTTGATTCTATTTGTGTTCCCCTGTGCCTTGTTTAAATCTCCTTATATGCCTACCCTAGATAGAATGTTGCTCCTATTCCCAGTTTTGGCCTACCTTTGACCTTCCACCTTTCCCAGCAGCGGCTGTTGCACAGTAGCAAACAGGTGCCTTACTATAGTTGACCGGCAGAGTCCCCTGCTTCCTTCTGTTGATGCCTGCCAATGCCTGAGACACCAGTTGCCTGTTCCACTCTTCTGTTTCATTCAGTCACTTGCTGGGACGTGAACCTCTTTAGTTGGTTCATCCAAATCCATAGTGTGGGATGCCATGAAGGCAGTCATCAGGGGGAAAATCATTGCCTGTTCCTCTAGGGTTAAAAGGTAGAGGGATAGGGATCTTAGAGAGAAAGAGGGGAGACTCAATGCACTGGAACAAACAGCAACTTGAAACCCTAACTCACACATCCCAGTATTGGGAGAAATAGTGACTCTTAAATGACACATACCTGTAGAAGCAAATCTGTAAAGATGGACAGAATATACTCTGAATAATCTGAAAAAGAAATATGTGAAGCCAGGAGACACCTGGCAAGTTGCGACCTCATTGGCTATGAGTCCTACAGGCCAAAAGATACATCCCTGTAATCCATGCGATACAGGGAGGGGCAGTAATGTCTCCTGCAGATATTAATACTCATTACTCATAGTATTATCAAACTGATTTTGCTGTTGGCCCCAATCCCACCTCATCCTGGACCTTTTTGTAGAGACATCCACTTCCCTCAAGTCCCAAGAGACACAAAGGCCAACTTAAACTTCCCTTTCATCAACTCTGATATTTGGGAGGTAGTGGGACAGATGTCAAGAGGGGAAATCTTCCAGGCTAGAAGAACTTCCTCATGACTTTTATTTTGCCCTTAGAGATATCTTGGCACTCAAACCGATGGCAGTACTCATTGAGGCCCACTCCCAAGGGAATCTTCCCTCCTCTTTCACCCAGGCCTTGCTAACATTTGTGCAAAAAAATGGGAAAGCTATTATACTGTGTAGGCAAGTTAGTAAGTAAGCTGTTGGTTAACTAGGATCTGCAGCTTATCTGTTAGGTAGGAAAATGGGCAGACTAGGTGGGGCAAGCGGTCCTTATCTGCCGTCAAATTCTATGTTTCTATGTAAGTAATACTTTATTTCTATTTTGGCACCCAATCCCAAAGGCTCTGGGCGCAATTACAGCCAAAGGCAAGGTTCGGACAGTACAAGCAATATTCACATAATTACTAAAACCAGATATTTAGATCTGTCTCTCATCAGTGTGGATGCAAAAATCCTAGCTAAAGCACTAATGGAGAGATTGCATGCTATACTTCCCTGCCTCCTACCCCCAGATCATGTGGTGTCTTCCTGGGATGATTAGCATCTGTTAACATCAGAAGACTCCTTAATGTCATCTGGGAAGCTCACACTGGTGGGGAACCTGTAGCTACTGGATACAGAAAGGCCTTCAATAGGGTGGAGGGATGCTTTTTGCTGGATGCTGTGAGACTATATGACCTGGGCAGAAGATTTATATCCTGATTGGAGCTTTTATATCAATCCCTGACACTCACAGTGTTGACCAATGGGACTTTGTCATCACAATTTCACTGTCCTGAAGTGCACTACAGGGATACATTCTCTCCCCAACCCCTTTTTACAGCTGCAGTAGGCGGAGCCTGCAGATGTTTTGCATGTACAAAAGGAGTGATGTCATGTTTTCTGTCCGTGGAGCTGACTGAAGGTGTAAATAGTCTCCTCCGCCTTATCGTCCTCCAAGAAATGTTTTCTACCCTCAAATAAATACACTTTCATGTTAGTCAATGGTTGCAGTACACTATTTTCTTTCTTTCTTAAGTGGGAGGTACAAGAACTGGAACCTGAGTAGTGGGAGGCAGCATTAGTTTTTTGGGGGGAGTAAGATCCACCCCCACCTCCACCCAGAAGCTCCTAAAGATCCACCCCACCTTTTTTTTGGTTCATGTGGGAGGGACATGAGGTGGATCTATCATGCTGGAACAATTGACTATCAGAGCTGCCTGGGGCATCAGAGCTAAAGTTTCAGAAGGAAAAGCCTGAAACTGCATCTCTATACAGCACTTATTTAAACAGCATTGGCTCAGCTTACATTCCTCTCCTGGTCACACATTTTCACAAATACATTCTAAGAGATGGAAAGTCCCTCCTGGTGGGTATATGGTGTTATTCAGACCCGTTCTCCAACCCTGCCCCCACCACCTTACTCTGTATTTTGCATCAGCTGAAGCATGTCAGTATTACAAGAGGCTCCAGTGTATATTTTTTACTGAGCTTGCAGTTTTAAAGGAGTAGTCCACAGTCCACTCAGAGTGTTTTGATTTGTATGTTAAGTCATAGTATGTCCCTCCCTCTGTCTGCTAGCCTATTAGCAGATACCTGAGAGCTAGTTAACTGGGGTTTCTGTAAGAAACCCCTTACTAAATTAAGCTCTAATTCACTATTGCTGTTTTCTGTGTGTGTCTGGTCTAGCTTGCAGGAGTGTTTTAATTTTAACACTTAATTTCATCAAACTATACACAACCAGAAAAACACAGAAATTGCCCAGGTCATTAGCACTATAATTAGTTAAGACTCTTGCTGTTTTCTTACAGAAAACCCATTCAGTTAGATTTCAAGTATTTGATAAACTACAAATATAGGTACCAGCTTTCTATTAGGTAGAACTAGCATTTAGTATGGATTTTGGTCTGTGACATGATTTTCATTTTTTTTTTAACAAATTAAGTGTATGGTATGAAGCTGCAGCCTTGAAACTGCAAAATACTTCAAAGTCACTTGTTCTCCTGTGTGTGGTATAGCACGAACACAACAGGATGGCAGTGACTATTTCAGCTACACATTTGATCCCATTTTACAATGGTTCATTGCACTACCCATTTAGTAGCTTACATTCCTCTCCTGGTCACACATTTTCACAAATACATTCAAAGAGATGGAAAGTCCCTTCTGGTGGGTATATGGTGTTATTTAGACCTGTCCTGCAACCCTGCCCCCACCACCTTACTCTGTATTTTGCATCAGCTGAAGCATGTCAGTACAGCAAGAGGCTGCATTGTATAGCTTTACTGGGCTTGCAGTTTTAAAGAAGTAGTCCAGTCAGAATTTGCAAAAACATATGTTATGTAGAGTGTTTTGATTTGTATGTTAAATCCTAGTGTGTCCTTCCCCCTGTCTGCTATTAGGAGTTTTTCCTAAATTTGCCTATTAGCAGACACCTGAGAGCTAGCTAACTGGGGTTTCTGTAAGAAAACTGCTACTAAATTAAGCTCTAATTCACTGTTGTTGTTTTCTATGTGTGTCAGGTCTAGCTTGCAGGAATGTTTTAATTTTAAAACTTTTAATTTCATCAAACTATACACAACCATAAAAGCACAGAAATTGCCCAGATCATTAGTGCTATAATTAGTTAAGGCTCTAGGGGCCAGATATTCAAAGATTAGCCTCTGGCTGAGATTAGCACTGCCCGGTGTGCAAACTTAGCCCGGGGCAAAATGCCAGCCATATTCAAAAGGAATAGCCCGGGGCAAAACCAGCTGAATATAGCAAGCAAAGGAAGCCGGGCGAACAGGGCCAGGAGTGCAGGGCAAAAAGAGCCCAGGAATAAGACAGCACTGAATATAGCACACAAGACACCACTGAATATAGCCCCAGGCAGGCAGTGAAAACACACAAAGGAACACAGTGAAGAGACAGCCTGACCCTGGGACACATGCAAGGGAACACATGCTGGAATGAGGTATCAGGAATACACCACAGTGCACATCCAGGAGGATGCTACACATGCATGGGAATGTCCAGCAACAACCCAGACCCATGTGGAGAACACCAGCAACAGTACAAAGCATGTGGAACCCCAGCACCCAAGAATGACATAGGACACAGTAAAATGTCGTAAAACACTATAATTAACATTAATGAAAAGTAAAGGAAATGGAAACATTATAGCAAATAAAACACAGAGCAAACCAATGAACAAAACCCAGAATCAAAAATGCCCCACCCACCACTGTACAACCCTCCCCACAACACAGAAACAGAACAAGAACATACCCACCAAGCAACCCCCCCCACAACACACAACCCCAAATGCCTACTACAGGAAAACAAAAGGCAAGCACCACTGGCTTAAAAAGGCTCACAAAGGAAAACATAAGGATGACAACAAATGGAGGGCCAGGAAGACACAGGACAAGGGTGCAAAGGGGAGGAGGATGCACGCAGGGACAGATGACAATAGGCAAGGAAGGGATAAATAAGTCCAGTGAGGGGGTGTGGTGAGGGAAGACATCAGGAAAATAGGGCATAACTAGTTGCCCGCTGGATCAGGGAGACAAGCCTCCAGAACATTAACCACCCTCCGTGTCTCCATGATTATGATGGCCTGCTGTTCAATTAGTGTCCTCTGCTGCCTAACAAATGTGGCGCAGCAGGTCCTCAGTGCCCTCTGACTCTTTGGGCCTCATCGCCCACAGTGATGCCCGGCGTGGACCTACAAGAGGAAGGGTGAGACCATGAGGATGGTACACCAGACAGGAGGTAAACAGCAGCCAAAGGTGGCTATACAGAGATGGACAGCATGTCTCAATGGGCAATCCCTGGCGGAGTTGAATTCTGCACTGGTAGGACATCATGGAAGGTTCCCACAAAGCAGCACAGAGCAACACAGGCACCAACACAAAACCCAACACAGATGATGACAGCGATCCCGACAGCACCAGGAAACATGTGACACCGCCCACCCCGATACAGCACACAGCGAGACACGGCAGACACACAGCTGGAAACCCGGAGAGTTGAGTGCAAGGGCCACGCCACTACATGCACAAGGGCATCCACACTTTGGGACATGCTGCCCACCCACACATGGAAATGTATAGTAATGCAGAGTGCAGAACAAACAACAATGACAGGCATGCAGGAGCATCAATGAACCATGACAGTGGCCTGCCAATGACCGACCCAGGCCAGGGGATAACAGTCAGCCAGGGCACAGACGCTGTCAGTGAAGGGCCTTCACATGCCACCAGGCAAGACCACTGAAAGCATACCACCCAACTGTGACATGGTACATGGAAGTGTCCCCAACTCACATAACAGGACCCCCCTCTCCCACCCTGTGAGTACTACTTCCACAGCCATGGTCAACATTAGCAGGCAACAATGCACATAATGTAAAAGCACAGTAATAATAGTACCCTGCAACTAAACTGCAACACAGTAACCTCGCCATGAGATACACATGGAAAGACTCCACAATGCATACGGCACAGTGCCAGGATGTAGCACAGTGTGACAGTCAATGCTCCACAGCTGGTGGACAGAAGGATGAGAGGTATGCCCATAAGGCATGGTGCATGTTGTCCCGCATGCACATCAAGGCACCACCACCTGTGCAAATGTGGATGCCCTGTGGGTGGTGGTATGGATGCACCACAGAGGTGGGCAGGTCAGCCAACAGCATGTTGTCCCCACGGAACACTTGCCACCTGAGCAACCTCCACCATCAGTCACCCACACAGCAGTGCAAGCTGACAGTACCCCCTCTCTCGGGCAAGATGGACAGCACCCAAATGTGGTGTGAAACACAGGTGTACCGCACAGCACACTGCCACACCTCCACTGGCCCACTGCCCAGTGCAGAAATGCCACCAGACCAGTCAGTGGCTGGACACCCAGATGTGACACACAGCCTAGTGAAAGGGCACAGATCACAGAGCAATGAAACAGGTACTCATGCAACACACCACAGCTTTCAGGGCTGCTCTCCTGCGCCCGCTGCAGAAGGGATGGCACCCTTGGGCTGCCTCATCTCTGCTCCTGTGTTCTGGGCTGACTCCCTCCTCTGGCCATGGGCTGCTCGATCCGCTCTACAGTGGACAGGTGAGAAAGTGGTGTTAGAGCATGACACAGCATACACCACGTGCAGCACAGCAAGATGTACATGCAACCCTAACAACAAGGTACACACATGGAGTGAACAGGTAGGACCCCCACACAGAGGGTGGCAGTGCCCATGGCGCATTTGCCAGGCACACACGGCAGTGATCAATGGCACCACAGTACTGCAATAGTGGCTGTTGTAGCTCCCATGCGAACATCCGCATACCCGTGTGTTTACATCGACTGTCCACCAGGAGCGGGTTTCCTGCAACACGGTGTTGCCGTCCGCAGGCTGGTGATGCCCCGGGACATGCCAAAAAGCATGCCCCAACCCACCTCCCACAGCAATGGGCATGGCAGGTACCGTGCCCCAGGGGGCATAAATGTGCCACCCCGCCTGTTCACAGTGTGCAACAGCACCATGCATCGTTGCACATACCTGTGCGGTGCGCACACACACACACACACACACACACACCCTCCCCCCCCACACACACACGACGCCTGACATGTTGGTACACTCAACATGCGACACTACTCACCTGGCACAGGCAAAGTACCATCACACACCATGCGCTTGTAGCGTTCCAGCTACTGCCGCTGCCTGCGTCTCAGGTCCGTGTACCTGTGGCGGCACTTTTCTGCGTTCCGGGGTATCCCAGTGCGGGCAGTGAATTTCCTCGCCACTGTGTCCCACCGCTGCATTCGTGGGAGGTCCCCCTCCCTCACCTTCCCAAAGAGCCTCCTATGCCTCTTCATAACAAGCTGCACAAGGTTTGCAGTTTCGACCTACCCCCAGCGCCTGTCCCTGTGCACAACTGTATGCTGTCTGGAATGTCCTGCCATCTCTAATCCAGCTGGTAGACCCCACAACCTGTCTGTTCTCAAGGTTGGCACTCCCAGGACTCTCCCTCAATAACCACTGTAGCGCCACGCTATCACATGACGTAGCACGGTGCTACCTGGAAGTATTCACTGCGCATGCGTGACCCTGCACAGACCTGAGGTTGTGCCTGCGCATGGTATAGCACCACACTGTATTTGGCTGGTGCGAGCTACGCCGAAGCTATGCCAGGGTGATAGCGCGAGACAGGGGGCCTCACAAACATGCGTGTAGGTTGCGCTAAAGCACATAGCGCTGCGCGCAATGGATATGCACGCTCTGCCCTCCAACAGCCAAGCGCTGGCTTTTGCACAGCGCCACTGTGTATAGCCGGTGCTACCAGGCCATATTCAACAGGGGTATGCAAATGGGGGTACTTGCATATGCAAGGGGCAAAATGTGTGATTAGCATATCATTATGCGCTGATTTGCATGCCTAACAGGCTTGATTGCCTGGATGGGCTATAAAAGGCCAAGCAGTGCACCACCAGTGTTGTGTTGTGATACTGCAGCATAATACAGAAAGTGATTATCAACAAGAAACTGGTGGAGAGATGCAACAGGGGGATGAGCAGTGAGAGGCAGGTATGTATGACTGCTGTAGGACACTCGGAATAGCAAGAGCTCAGAACAGGGTCAGCACGGACTGAAGCACACAGATGTACCTTCTGGTGAATGGTCAGACACATGTTGGACCACAGGCAACCACTGTGTTGTGTGATGGTGCACAGCCCTAGATGTCTGCCTAGGCATCATACCGTGCAGTGCACTGTGCACGTTCCCCTGCAGGGAACTGTGCCATGTGGCACTGCCTGCACACTGTGGCCACCAGGCAGGGGCACTAGTGCACTACCATGGTGTGTTCTGCAACAGTGGCTCACTGACATGACTCCCTGGATGTGTGGCGTGGTAGGCTGTGGCCCCCCTGCAGGAAGTACACAGGATCCCGGTGCTGTGCCATCCCATGCACCATGTGGACTTTGCCTGGTATCCTGACATTGTCTACGTGACAGTGCACTTTTCCACGCACCCAGTGTAGTGATCACAAAGGGCACAGTACAGTGCCAGGAGGTTGGCGTAGGGGTGGACCCAGTCATGGGAGCACATGCCAGCCACGGGCAACAGTAGTGCACATGTGGGTACAGGGCTCACTGCCCAGACACAGGACGGACAGTGACTATGTGACCGTGTACACCGTACATGCACTTGATACACTGTGACATGTCCATGTGGCCTGTGTCAATGTAGGGGGTGGCATCATGATGTCTATCCGTAATGCAATGCAGTACTGACATGGCTGCTGACACATGTCCCCTTTCGACTGTCCCATAGGTTTGGCAGCACGGCAAGAGCACATACGTGCACACAAGTTCTCCCAAGAGGAGCTGAACACACTCGTGCATGCTGTGAAGGAGAGGGAGCAGGTGCTATGCACAAACAGGGCCATGGATGCAGTGGTGCACCAAGCCTGGGAAGAAGTGACAGCTGCTGTCAATGCTGTAGGAGGACGTGGCAGGACAACAGAGGCTGTGCGAAAGAATGACCTTCTGCGACGTGCAAAGGAGGAGGAGGCACAGCGACTGCGTGACCGGTGGAGGACCACCTGAACAACAGTAGTGGGTGGAGGAGCCACTCATGACCATGGTGGCATCGACACTGAGGACGGTGGCAGTCGCAGGTGTGCTGGGTGGTGGATGTGAGACGCCTCTTGCACTGCCCAGGACAGGTCTGTATTCGCATGTGTATACCCTGCATGTTGTGATGGCATGGGTGCATGATCATGCTGTTGGTGTCCTGCACAGGGCGCACTGTGGGTTGCCGAACTGCATGGCAAGGGCATGGTCACTTTGGGTTGGGTGGGTGCATGTGGTCATGGGCTTGTGTGAAGGAGGTATGTGTCCTGGGGTCTGCATGGTGTGGTGGTGGTGGTGATGGTGGTGTTAGGGCACAGTGTCATTATACAGGTGACTGACCCTGTCCCTGTTTTCTCCACAGCAGTGTCTGCCAAGCCTGTGGAACAACAGAAGCAGCCAAGGATGTACGGACATGTTCCAGAGGTTGTGGAGGAGGATGATGGAGAATGCCCATCAATATCCGGGCTTTGTGCAACTCATGGCCACACAGAGACAATGCATGTGTGACAATCCCATGGACAGGGGCTGCAACTGCCTGGGGGGGGTCACACCTCAGTAGGAGGCTCGGCATACACTGGCTACCTGGATGATGCACAGACAGAGGATGTTGGTGTAGGGGAGGTCCTACTAACCAGTGGTGATGACACTGATATGTCGGAGTTTTCCCAACACCTGGCCGTGCCTGCGGAGGGGGATGCAGGGGTGGGGCTGCTGGCAGGCCATGAAACAGGTGCCATTGGTGTCTTCTGTGTTGCTGGTGTGGCTTTCCCTGTGCATCCAGTGGTGGGCAGTGTGGGGAACATCTCTGCACCGCAGGACATGCAGTGTCCAACCCATATTGGGGTCCCGGGCCATACAGTGCCACAGACCACCACCAGTAGTCGCCAGCAGCAGGCCGTGCCTGGTGTGCAAAAGCATCCAGTTCCTTCTGTGCAGCAGGCACCTGTGCCAGCTGCAGCTGAGGGGTCTGTGCCCCTGGGGCAGGATGCACATGGTGCCCACCCACTCCTGCAGGCTGCTGTCACCTCCCATCAGGAGGCCCATATGGACCTGCATGGCATACGGAGGGAGCTGCTACATGAGCTGGCACAGATGAGAGAGGCCATCTCAGTGGGCTTTGCCCATGCTGAACAGTGGGCGGAGGACAGGTTGGGCTGCCTGGTGGGTGCCATCGACCGTGGCTTTGCTGGTCTGACAGCTGCTGTGGTTGACATTGGGAACATATTGCATGGTGTGCATGGAGGTCGCTAGCATGGGATGCTTGGTCGTGGTGCAGACAGCACAGGGGCACACAGGTGGGCAACCCGTGGCCGCAGGGCTGCCAGTGGGTCCAGCTCCACAGCGTTATGCACACCGTCAGAAACCCAGCACCACTGTGGCCACCCACCCACCCTGTCAGGCTCCACCGCCCCCTGGGGACACAGGAGGCCGACCCTGCCTGCCTCACCATTCTCATCAGCGTTGTCCTCTGCCCAGAGCACACCAGGGTCTATGACCCACGGTACTGGTGCACATTGCATGTGTGGTGGTAGGCAGCGATGATGGTCACAATCACACTGCATCACTGCGCAGTCATTGCCCCCTTTGCAACATTGGCACACCCACATGCATGTGCAGACATGCACACGCACACAGTAGCAGACACCCACGCCCTCCATCACATGCACATGCACACTTCCACTGCCACAGTTGCACCCTTACCCTGACAGCACATTACACTTCCCCACTGACAGTACACCATTTCTGTCTGTCCCCCCATGTGTGTCCTGCACAACTCAACCGCACCACACCACATGCACATGTTGTCTGATCCACTGTGTTGGGTTACTGTTGTGATTGTCGGTGTCACTGTTCTGTTTCTTTGTGCACATTAAATAGATTATTCATTGTACTCTTTAAAGTTGTTGTGCAGTCTGTACTTACCCTCTTGTCTGTAACAGTGTCCTAATGATGTTGTCCTTGTGCTCTATGGCCCTCGTGCCATCGCGAGGTCCCTCTCTCCCAGTTGCTCCACTACCCCTGACCGCTGGCCCTGGCTCACTGTCAGACTGTCCCTCAGGTTCAGGTGCCTGTATCCCGTGGTTCATTGCCATGTTGTGCAGCATACAACAGGCTAGGAAGATACGGCATACCTTCCCGAGGTGTATACTGTAGGGCACCGCCTGATGTGTCTAGGCATCTGAATCGCATCTTCAGGATGCCAAACACCCTCTCTATGATGTTTCTTGTGCTGGCATGTGCCTTGTTGTACATCTCCTTGGCCACTGTGGTCGGTCGGAGTACTGGTGTCAGCAGCCAGGGTCGCAGGGCATAGGCGCAGTCCCCTGTCAAGAGATGTGTACCTGTTAGTGCCGTACTGCAGTCTGTCGGATGCTGTCCTACACCTCTGTGTAGCCCTCCCACACCCCTTCCCTGGCCTACAATGCTTGCCCCCATCCATGCTGTTGTGTGTACAGTATGCATTGTATGCTGCTATACTCACCAACTAGTTGCCCACTGGGTATCCTGCCCTCCTCAAACGCTTGGCACAGCTGGGAATGGTGCCAGATGAAGGCACCATGGGCACTGCCGGGGTACTGTGCATAGACATTGCTGATGCGCCCAGCCGCATCGCACACCACCTGGCAGTTGATGGAGTGGTACCCCTTCCTGTTTACATACATGTCACTACCATCGCCAGGTGGTGCATGGATGGGGACATGGGTGCAGTCAATGGCACCCAGTACGGATGGTAGGTGTGCAACCCAATGGAACTGCTGCATTGTTTCTCTGCACTCTGCTGCCATGCTGGGGAATACTATGAACTCCTCAGCATGTGGCAGGAAAGCCTCTAGGAACTGGGTCAGGAGGCGTGAGGTGGCAGACTGTGTTAACCCGATGGTGTCCCCGTTGGTCGTTGGAACGTCCCTGTGGCAAGGAAGCACATCGCTGCTGTCACCTTCTCCTCCACTGTCATGGCATGGCTGTGTCTGGTATTTGAGTGCAGCTGCTCATGCAGGAGTTCACATAGCTGCCTCAACATTCCCCTGTTCATCCTGCACCAGCCAATGATGTGGTCATCAGGCAGGGTCTCGAAGGACACCCTGGGCCGGTACCACCTGTTTGCAGCATACCGTGTCCTTGGCCCGCGTTGTGGCCAATGTTGTGCCTGCTCCCTCTCCTCCTCCTCCTCCTCCACTACAGCTGCCATCAATGGCAGCATCACTGCTACTGGCATTGTACACATTTCCACTTCCTGTTGTGGTCACTCCTCCTCTGTGTTTTGCCCTGAGTTAAGACCAGCCTTTTATAGGTGGTAACTAGCGCCGTGCTACGTGTCGCACTATGTGTCCTAGCGCAGCGCTGGTCCTTTGAATATCCCTTTGCGCGTCTCTCTTGGCCACCCCCCCTTCCTTTTGCCCCTTGCATACATTAGTGGTTTGCCCCGCGCTAATGCTGTTAGTACGCACTAACTGGTCCTTTGAATATGGCGGCTCCGTGCTATTCCTGCGCTATTCCCGCACTATTGGTTTGCGCGCTGTGCTATGCTTTGAATATCTGGGCCCTAGCTGTTTTCTTACAGAAAACCCACTCAGTTAGATTTCAAGTATATGCTAAACTATAAACGTAGGTACCAGCTTTCTATTAGGTAGAACTAGCATTTAGTATGAATTTTGGTCTGTGACATGGTTTTCCTTTTTTTTAACAAGTTAAGTGTATGATATGAAGCTGCAGCCTTGAAACTGCAAAATACTTTAAAGTAACTTTCTCTTGTGTGTGGTTTAGCATGAAAACAGGATGGATGACAATGACTATTTCAGCTACACATTTGATCCCATTTTACAATGGTTCATTGCACTACACATTTAGTGTATCCCACTTTTTCAAATAATAAAATAAATATTCACCAGCCTAAATAACTCACACATACATTTTTGTATACTTTATTAAAAAGATACTTCACATTTGTAACCAAAACAAAAATTTGAAAATCATGTCACAGAGCAAAATCATCACTAACTGACAGTTCTACCTATTAGAATAGAGAAGGCAGTATAGTGCAGTGGTCTAAGGCTCTGAGCTGCAAGCCTGGTGTTCTGGGTTTGAATCCTACAGCCTCCACATGCGTACTGTGTGTCCCTGAGCAAATCACTTAACTTCCTTGTGCTCCCAGGTCACACCTGTAAACAAGCTTTAGTGTGTCTGTCCTGCTAAAAAAAAATGCTGGCACCTACATTTACAGTTTAGCAAACACTTTAGAGCTAACTGAGTGAGTTTTATATAAGAAAACTGCTATAGTCTTTACTAATTTCAGCAGCGATGATCTGGGACAATTTCTGTGCTTTTTATTGTTGCGTGTAGTTTGATGAAATTTAATTTTAAAATGAAAGCACATTATTACTGCTAGCTAGACATGACACACCCAAAAAACACAAACAGTGAATTAGAGCTATTTAGTAGCTGTTTTCTTACAGAAACCCCAGTTAGGCAGCTCTCAGGCATCTGCGAAATTGTAACTGTTGCCATTTGTGCTCACTGGATAAGAACAGTTATAAAGACCTGCTGTTGTGAACTGATTTAAAAAAAAACACTGCATATGCTAAATATATGGCCTGGCTATGTCACTGTCACATGAAACAGGGTACATTGTAGGAGGCAGAAGGCAATAAACCTATTTGTGATAGAGATCCCCAGGGGTCATAAAACTACCCTAAAGCTATCAGCCTAATTTAGGAGAAACTCCTAAAAGCAGACAGAGGGAAGGACACACTAGGACTTTACATACAAATCAAAACACTCTGCATAACATGTGCTTTTGTAAATTCTGGGTGGACTACTCCTTTAATTGAGCCATCCCCAATCTGTATCCTTTCAAGAACCACTTTGTGGTGTGCATACCAGCGTGGTTATTTCACTCTTATTTACTGCTTTACACCTTCATCAGTTTTTAATTGCAATTGTGTCTAAATGCTCTACCATGTAGCCTCCAGTCTTCCACTATACCTGCACGCATTGCAGCACTGTTTCACTGCATGCAGGGAGATCGGAGGCTACCAGGACACATGCAGATGGCAGTGTGGAGAATGGGTGTAGGCTGCAATACTGGGATGACTCCATACCACAGTAACCTGACAGCTGTATGCACACACACCCAGGTGTACCCCCACGTCCCCACCTAACCTACCTCTCTGTCTGCACTTGCCTCCCCGAGGACCACCTCCTGACAGTATCCATGTACTGTCCTTGATTACTCTTCTGATTGTGCCGAGTGTTGTGAGTGCCCTGCCTGCCCATGTGTGATGTGGCAGCAATACTACCTGCAGAGCAGTGCCAGTAGTGAACACATACATTAGTGGCGCTCCTGGGTGTATCATGGAACACTGCTATGGTGGACAATAGACATGTGGCACTGTGTACAGTGGAGCAGTGGGGAACACTGAAGGCAATAGTAGAGGGTCTGCCTTCAGCCATACAGCAGCACTGAACATCTGTTGTGTCCAGGTGCCCTAATGCTGGCAGATGCCATGTCTCCCCACTCTCTCTCTCTCTCTCTCTCTCTCTCTCTCTCTCTCCCCCTCCCTCCTTCTCACTGACATAGCCCCCAATTCCAACATACAGATCTCCCCCTCCCTTAACCTCTCTCTGTCACTTCCACAGCATAAGTGTGTCTCATAACAGTGAAATATGGTTATTTACATAATATGACTCTGCCATATACACAGTACTCCATGGGACATGTAGGAGGGCATCTCAAAATGCAGCTGTAAGGTAAAGCCATCAAAAAATGGAGAGCAATGAGTACTAATGCCCGTAGTCTGGGTAACAAGCTTCCTGAATTAGTGGCCTTGATGGAGGAGGAACATCTGGATATCGTGGCAGTCACAGAAACATGGTACACACAAAACCATGACTGGGACATAAACATACCAGGATACACTGTCTACAGGAGGACAGGAGGGTAAAAGAGGAGGAGGAGTAGTTCTTTACATAAGGAAGGAATAAAAGCAACAGAACAAAGGGTAGACGGGAGGAGAAGAAGCACTGTGGGTAAATTTGGAGACAGGCAATGGCACCACAATACAACAGGGTTAGATACAGACCCTCTCAGGGGAGGGAATGGACAGGGAAATGATAGAAAGTATACTTAGAATGGCAGAAAAAGGGGCGATATTGCTGATGGGTGATCTGAATATGCCAGATGTTAACTGGAGTGCAGTTGCAGCTGCTACTTCGAAGAGTGCAGTTATTCTAGATGCCCTACAGGGGCATGCCTTAGACAATTAGTACTGGAGCCCACTCGAGAGGAGCAATATTAGACGATTCTCTCAAATGGAGATGGAGAGAGGATCACAGATGTAGAAGTGGGTAGCCATCTGGGAACTAGCGAACATCAGAACAGTATGGTTCACAATAAACACAGCAATAGAGTCAAGCCATACAAAGACAAAGTACTGGACTTTAGGAGGGCTGACTTTGCCAAAATGGGTGAGTGCCTAAGGAATGCACTAGCAAATGGGCAGGCAGGAAGGAGGGGTGAAAGAACAATGGGGAATAATAAAAACTGCCATCACAGAGGTAACAAGCCTTTGTGTGAAGCAAATAAACAAAACAAGATGATGTAAGAAACCACTATGGTTCTCAAAGGAAGTGGCAGTGAAGGTTCAAGAGAAAAAGAAAGCATTCAGGAAGTACAAAGAATCGCAGAAGGAGCAGGACAGAGAACTGTATCAGTTAAAGCAAAGGAGGCTAGGAAGGCAGTCAGAACAGCAAAGGCCCAAACCGAGGAAAAGATAGCCAACTCATTTAGGAAGGGATAAAACCTTTATAGGTACATAGGGAGCAAAGAAAGACCAAGGGAGGGATAGTGAGGCTTAATAAAGGGAGGGAGGGAGGGTGGGCAGAGGGAGACTGTGAAAGGCAGAGATACTAAACAAATATTTTTGCTCAGTATTTACAAATGAAGAGGGGGAGGTACATAAAACAAACAGTAGTAACACTCTGGATGCAGAAGTTGATACCAGCCCATTTACAGAAGAAAGGGTTCTGAAAGAACTCTTAAAACTGAAGGTGGACAAAGCAATGGGGCCTGATGGGATTCATCCCAGAATTCTAAAAGAGCTAAGGGTAGAACTAGTGACACCACTGACTACCCTTTTTAACAAATCATGGGAGGATGGGGTGATACCAGAGGACTGGAGGAGGGCAGATGTGATTCCCCTTCACAAAAGTGGGAGCAAGGGAGAAGCAGGAAACTACAGACCTGTTAGTTTAACCTCAGCGATAGGGAAAATCATGGAATCACTTCTGAAGGAAAGAATTGTCGAGTATCTAGAGGCCAGAGGGGCACAGGACCCTAGGCAGCATGGATTCACAGCGGGACGGTCATGCCAGACAAATCTGATAGATTTCTTTGACTGGGTGACCAAAGTAGTAGATCAGGAGGGCTGTGGACATGGCCTACCTAGACTTTAGCAAGGCATTTGACACAGTCCACACACAAAGATTAATATACAAGTTAGCCAGCCTGGGAGTGGGTCCCAAGATGACAGCCTGGGTAAAGAATTGGCTGGAGAATAGGACACAGAGAGTAATAGTAAATAGAGTCCACTCAGAAGAAAGGAGGGTTACTAGTGGGTACCCAGGGTTCAGTATTAGGACGGTCCTCTTCAATGTCTTTATAAGCTACATTGTGGAAGGACTGGAAGGAAAAGTATGTCTCTTTGCAGATGACACTAAGATCCGCAACAGAGTTGATGCACAGGGTGGGGTGGAAAGGATGAGAAGGGACTTGGCAAGGTTAGAGGAATGGTCAAATGTATGGCAGCTTAGATTCAATGCTAAGAAGCAGTAATGCACCTGGAAACAAAACCCAGGGAAGAGTACACAATGGGGGTGAGATACTAACAACAACAAAAATGGAAAGGGACCTGGGGGTAGTCATATCAGATGACCTAAAGGTGGGCAAGCAATGAGAGGGCAGCAAGGAGGGCTGGGGGTTACTGGGATGCATAGGGAGAGGCATCACCAGTAGAAAACAGGAAGTTATTATCCTCTGTACAGACAGCTGGTGAGACCCCATCTGGAGTACTGTGTGCAGTTCTGGGACCCAATCTCCAAGAAAAGACATAGACAGGATGGAAGCTGTCCAGAGGAGGGCACTAAAATGGTGCAGGGTCTGCACCAGAAGACATATGAAGAGAGACTTAAGGAGCTTAATATGTATAGCCTCGAGGATAGGAGGAGAGGGGGACATGATAGAAACTTTCAAGTACCTCAAGGGAATCAACAAAGTCCAAGAGGGTAGCACCTTTCAAAAAAAAGTGTGCAAGAACAGAGGCACAATTTGAAGATAGCGGGGGCTCAGAGGTAATTTAAGGAAGTATTTTTTCACAGAGAGGGTTGTGGATGCATGGAACGGCCTTCTGGAGGAGGTTGTGGAGTCAAAATCAGTGGTGGAATTCAAGCATGCATGGGACAGTCATAAGGCAATTCTGGGGGGTTGGGGTAAGAAGAAGTAGGCTGCTGGTTAACTAGGATCTGCAGCTTATCCAGTAGGTAGGGAAATGGGCAGACTGGGTGGGCCAAGCGGTCCTTATCCACTGTCAAATTCTATGTTTCTATGTTTCAAGTGCACCATGGGATGTGCACACCTACCACAGGGTTGAGACCACACACACCATCATACTCAGTGTGGACAGGCTGTAATGTTTTCAAACCATTATCCACATTGTTCACTGGCAGTGTGGACACACTGTTAAGTTTACAGACTGTAACGGTTTGAATCCATTACAGCTTTTTCGCGTGTAGTGTGGATAGGGCCTGCATGTCTATGTAATTATCTATCAATTGCATGTGTCTCTATTTTTACCTATTTCTAAAACAAACCTGCGTATCACATTTGCCTGCACTCTGAGCAGATACTTATGAAACTGTGCATATTTGTACTCCACTTCTGCATAAGCCTCATGCTTTCCTAATATTCCCATTATCACAAGCATAACTACCTTGCCCTTATCAAAAGCGACCCTCTCTGAAAGTTACTATCACATTTTCTCTGCTTACAGTCCATCATCATTACACCTGACTTCCTGACATCAACACATTGCTTAAATATAACTTACATAACCTCATGGACAAAAACCCCATTTCTCAAAAACAAAAAAAAACCTATGTAAGTAATCACAAGGCTGAACATATGCCAGCCATTACTTTTTCATGTACTGCCACCTTCTGTACCATCATGGGGATTTGCATATGTTTCCCATAATGCGTTGCATTATTGAGGTATGTGCAATTGTGTGTTCTTTAAAATTTAGCTGTCCAGCCAATGTTATCTGGGACAACACATACATCAGTGGCATTTGCTCCGGGGTTCTTTTGTAAACCTACAGTGCTTCCTATTCCTTCCATTAAAATGTACACCTCCATGTAGTTTCCTAATAACGTGTATGCCTTCCTTATAACAGAAACTAAAACAAATCTTACTACTTACAAATCATTGTGTTGCTTCTTCATACCTCCTTAACAATTCCACACAACTTCACTAACTTCATTATGCAGCTGTGGTTAGGCTTGGCCCCCACTCTCTATTGGCATCTACATTGTACCCTTGACAGTACCCCTAGTATTATGTGTAATTACTGCTCCAATGAGAGCTACAGTCACTACTAACCATCTGAGGGAGCAGGTACCCACTGTATAAGCATGGGACCAGAGATAGTCACCTGATTTTTGTCTGATTTACCATGATACGTGATGTAATTACTGTATTTTTGTTCTAATGAACCGTAATGCTAACTACCGCAGCTGTATAACACATTTACAGTCTGCACTGCCATCGTGTGGACTTTTACAATATAACATGTATTTTTGTAGGAGATGCGGGACGTTATTGTCTGTATTTGGAATGCCATACCACAGCAGTATTTGTGTATCTCTAATACCGAGGAACCACCTAGCATTTTGGCCAGTAGGGCTTGTCTGTAATTCTAATGTGGGTAAGAAAAATGTGCTGCTTTAGTAATTATCTACAGTATAAGAACTGCTGTAAGACATTTTTGCACCGAGTCCATCTTCATATCCTGGGGTATTGGGAGTATTCTGGCTCCCGGTATCTAGGTAAGATTCCATGTAGGGCTTGGTTCCGACTTTGTGTAATAAATGTGTTTATTACTCACTGATACCATTTGTCTATAGTCGCTTCTGTTAGCCTCTGACCAATAAGAACCTGAGAGGTAATACCCTTTGACACAGTCGCATTTCTGGTGATGAAATCAGAAATGGCCCCAGTTCCATGGTCTAAACATCATGAAAATAGAGCACAGACTTATGTTCTTTGCAGATTATATTACTCACATTTTGAAGAAGTGTAATGAAGCCCTTCCATTCCATCACACCAGTATTCCAGAATATGGACAAGTCTCAGGGTTTAAGCTGTTAGCTAGAAACCTCTGATTCTTCCAGTCTTAGAAGAATGCAAACAAGAAGTCCTTACAGATATCTTTAAAAATGGTGCCTGTGAGGAGTTAAATGTCTCAGCATTCAGGTACGATCCATGATACAGAACACCATTAGGGTTAACACTGCCCAACTTCTAGACACTGTTAAAGAAGACATTTTGAGATGGGGAAGGTTCATGTCCTCAAAATTATCAGGGCTCTGAAACTTTATTGTGTCTTAGGGAATCTTCCCCTTGAGATTCAGACATTTTTTTCAAGTCCTGAACACTATATTTAGCAGCTTAAATAAGATGAGAAAAGCCCCAACTTGCTCTCAGCACCCTGATGAGTCCCTGGTCAGTTAGACTGGGCCTATCATATCTGAAAAAGTTTCATAGGGCATATGTTTTGCAGCAGGCAATGGTTTGCCTGTTTACGCTCTGCAGCCAAATTCACCTATCTGGATGGGCATGAAATCTGAGCAAACCCACTTTCCCAATCTGGCTGACCTTCTATTCCAAGACTGGGCCCAGCAGCCAGGTACATCTCCTTGCAATAGATTTACTAGACACACTTTGTATCTCAGCACAGCAAAACTGGGATGGGCGGCTCATATCTTTTGATTCTACCCTATCTGGAAAAACCTAGCCTTTCTGATAGGGGAGACAAAATACACCAGCCTGATGGGGGAGCCGAGGAAAAATTACTCATGGAGATGCCTCTGATGAGAACCAGACAATGCTTTGTTTCTTTGCCCATCTGTAGTTCTCTGCCCACCTAGCCTCAAACAACCGTTGGTAGTATCTGCAGATTAGAAGTGCAGTACAGGGGTGAGTGGGGAAGAAGTGCACAGAGCCACCCCTACTCCAGTGAAAAAAATGGGTCAAAATGAATGATACAAGCAAGGGGATGACAGTGGCCTTTTATAAATGAACACAAGCCACAGATGACCCCCTCCCCCGACTGCAGCTAGACAAAAATTGGAAAAGGACCTGAACCTTCGATCACCCTTCTGGAAAAAGAAGTGGTATGGCAAATGGCCTCCCTTGCCCATAGGGAACTCAATGCCATGATGATTCAATATAAAGTTATATATAGGTACTATTGACCACCACAGGCACTTTTTCAATCGGTTGTTCCCCTGTTCAGCATAACGCTCTGGTCGGTCTACTATTTGTTGTTCTGTTTAGAAACCTAAGACCCACTCCCTGGGTCCTGTGACTGTTGAAAGTAATACAAGAACTTTGGCACAACCATGTGTGTTACATAGTCCTCTGGACCAGTTAATGGGACACATTACAAACTGTCTGCCTGAGGGACATGATTTTACTTTTCCACGTCCAAGGTATAAAATAAGCGGGTTCACATCGAAGTTTGTGACCCAAGAATCAGGACACGCGAGTCAAATGTGACAATCATTAGCAGTCATTGCTAATCTTTGCCAACTGGCCATGGGTCCTTTAAAATGCCCTTTTGTTTTTTTTGGGGCGCGCTTCTTTAAATTTTTTGTTTGTTTTCCCCCTCCCCCATACCATGTCCCATCTATCCTGATTGGCCAGCTGCTCCTGCCCCCCACCCAGTGTATGCACGGGGAAAAGTGAGACATCCTCTTGGAGCCCATCACCCCAGCAAGCAGGTCCAGGAGTTCCAACCAAAGCAGAAGAGGTAAGTTCCAGGTTCCTTTTTTCCCCATTTACTAGGCTTATTTTTTTTCAGGTGGCATCTGGTATTTAATGTTTTTTTTTTGTTTTGCATGGAGGAGCACTGCCAGGTTGTGGGCAGCATGAGAGGAACCACAGGGCAGTGAGGAGCAGAGGAGGCCAAGCAAAAGGGGACTCAACAGGAACCAGACAGGGCAGGCATCGCGGCGTGACGCAGATTCAGTGCTAGAGCAACTGGCTCAGCAGCAGCAGGCCTGATGACTGGGAATATCCAAAAAAGTAAAAACTTTTCAATTTATTGTTGGGGAGCCTGGAGGAGGAGTGAACTATGGGAGGGCATGGACAGGTGGGACATCTGGGCACTGGCAGGCACGTCGTGGATTCTGGCCTGCAACTGGGGAGAGGGGGCTGCTGCAGATGATCGGGGGATGCTGAGCTGAATGAGCAGATCGATGGGAAAAGACATACAAGTGTTGTGCCTTGCAGTTGCAGTGATGGGAAAGTCATTTAAAAGTAATGTGCCCTGCTTTTGCGGAGGTTAATCAAAGACATAAGTAAACCACTAACAAGTCATTGTGACCCACAGTCAATGATGGGAAAGACATTTAAAAGTAATCTGTGCCCTGCCTTACAGAGATGTGAAATGATAAACTAAGTGTTGTGCCCTGTAGTTTTTGCAGTGATTGGAAAAGACATTTAAAAGTACTTGTGCCCTGCTTAGTTTGCAGAGATGGGAAAGACATTTAGGCCCTGTCCACACTATGCCTCTGTAACGTGACAGAGGGCTCAAACCGTTACCGTAACGGTTTGCGTTTACATCTGTAACGCTACAGAAGGCGTTTTCAAAACCGTTATAGAAACCTGTTTGTATGTGGTTTCTACAACCGTTATAGTAACGTTTACAGATCTGTAACATTACAGCCTGCAGTGTGGACGCATGAGAGTGTGCCCTCCAGTCCCCTACTATACCACAATGCAGCGACGCAGTGCAGTGGTGCAGTCTGGGACGTAAACTAGGGCAAGAACCAGGAAGTGTACAGCGCTGATCGCGAGTGCGATCGCGAGTGCAGTGAACCTCATCAGTCAGGCGCGGGTATTCCAATTAATGCCACCAGCTGGTGTAGTATCCCAAGAACCAGCAGTAGGAAGCATCGAAGGCTGTGTTTGTGCAGAGTGCTTTGTCTGAGCGTGGCCAGTATAGCCAGCAGTGAATCATCAGTGTCCCAAAAACTGCACAGGCAGTAGGCAGCATTGTAGGTAGTGGAGGTGTAGGCATGTCTGATCGTGGTGCCACATGGCCTGATGAGGAAACGAAATTACTCGTTGACTACTGGACACAGGAATGGGTACAGTCAGAATTGGCTAGTGCGTCGCAAACACCAAGGTGTATCAGAAAGTGTCAGAATACCTATTTGAACATGGCATCGAAAGGAGTGCCAAACAATGCAGAGACAAAATAAAACAACTCAAAGTGCGCTATCACAAGACTCGTGACAGCAACAGGCGGTGGTCGTGTGGTGTGTCCATTCTATGAAGAATTGGACAAAATACTGGGAACAAGGCCAACAACTGAACCCCACTTTGTCCTGGAGAGTTCTGCAGTGGAGTCCGATGATGATGGTGATGGTGCGGGGACAGAGGAGTCATGCCAGCCCAGCGCAATTGATGCTGACGTAGAGGCAGGTGGAGAGTCAGGTATGCGCACTATCAGTCACTATGTGGGGTGCTGGGGGGGTGAGAGGTGGTAGCACATACTGGGTGGCATGATGTGGCTGAGAGGCATCTGGGGCGAGTATGGAACCAGATGCCAATGACTGCATTAATGTAGTTGGGGAGGTAGGGGTATATGTTCAGCGTTCTGCAGTGCAGTTGTATACTGTATACTGAATAGTGCTATGAAGTATTTCCAGTAGTTATAGTTGAATAATGCGGATTGCATGAGAACTGGGTATCGTAACAAATAATGGCTGGGTGTGGTTGGGGTTCTTGGTGGGGATGGGAGGTTGCTTGGTGGTGTTTGCTGGGGGCCTGGCAGTTGTGTTGTACACTGTGTACGAACAAGCTGCTGTCATGGAGGTGGGTGTTTGCAGTGCTGCCAGTCAGCAGATGTTACCAAAAAGTACTATGCCACTTGCCTGTTGCAGCCTGAGAGTAACCATATGTGGCATGCTCATAAACAACGTTTGTTGTTCTGCAGATGATGAGAATGATGAGCAGACATCCTTGGATAATGACCTGCTGGAGGCATCATCATCAGTGTCATCCGCTGCATCATGTGCTGTGAATGATGAACGCCCTGGAACATCAAGCGATACCTCTGGTGGTGGCAGATGAGGAGCTGCCAAGCGCTCATTTGAACGACAACCACTTGTCAACCTGAGAAAGAAGAAGAAAGAATCAAGACTGGCTGACCTGATTGGAGCAGTGCTGGAGCCCACACGGCAGATGCTGCAGCAGCAGCATCGAGAGCTGCTTGAATTGGAACGGGAGAGGGCTAGGGAGGAGAGGGAGATGGAGGAGAGATTAAGGAAGCAAGAGGCAGAGCAAAATGCAGAATTCTTTAGCAACATGTTAAAACTCTTAACTATGCAGTTCCAACAGGCAGCCACAAACGTCATGGTCCAGCCACAGGGTAGTATGCCACCTGCAGACCCTGGTAATGCAGCAAGTATGTTTGCAGCATCACCGTGCTGCAACAAGTTCCACCCAGGTCGGCAGTACTCAAGGCACTATGTCCACGCTTGCCCCTGTCATGTCCCACAGTGCTTATCACGCAGTCAGTCATGGCAACATCCAGCATGCCAATGATGTCCCCATGTGGCTCTGTCCTCCCATAACATGTACCAGACACCTATGCTTGGCAACCCTAGGATAGGAATGAGGGTGACTGGTGGTGGTACAGGAGTGCCACCTACTGGTCATGTCAGACACATTTTGATTCAAACCCACAGCACGGCAGCATCCCCTCAAGTGCCCCATCCACTTTGCCCTCTGCCACCAATACGCACACACAGGGTGCCAGGAATGCTGATCCTGAACCAACATTGGCTGTTCCAAGCTTCACACATGATCTGTACAGTGAAGATTTCCAGTGGACAACACTGTGAGCTCAAGGGCTGTTCTCCCCATGTTACTTTTGGAATGTCACTTGTTCTGTGGTGGCGTAATTTGTTAGAATGATACCTGTTGTTACCCCCCATAATGTTACTCAGGCAACCCAGTACAGATGGTAAGCTACACTGTATGAGAAGTGGTTCAGTGTGAATCAGTGGGTCTCATAGCACACTACTGGTAGTTGCTTAACAACTGCAAAAATGTTTGTTACAAATGCACAGCAGCGTATAAGCTCAGGATGACTTTATTGTACAATTGCACAATTGCACTGAATGTAAAGTGCTGGCATCGTATGCTACTATTAACAAATGAAACACTGTACTGGCGACATTATGTCGTTGCATCATTGTCTGTTGCACAGCTGTGCATTTCTGCCTTGTTTATTGTTGTTGCGCATCATCCACTGTTGTTGACATTGCAACCTTGGGATGGTACGGTCCAGCACTATGTTCTGTATACCTGGTGGTGGAAAGAAACACATATCAGGAATGTATGACGAAATATGCAATACTGTCTGAGTCCCTAAAAGGGACACTGTTTTCCTTAGCTGTGAAATACATGTAACTGCAATGAGTGACAACATCACTCACCAGACTGATGTTATATGGTATGTTTTTGTTTATTTTGTTTATGTTTCATTATGTCTCAGTCACGAACAGGCGACTACTGAGGCACTGTTACAATGGTGGCTCTGTCACATATGTTGTTGGTCTGCTGTGCCTAATGTTTGATCATTACTGTGCCAATGTTTGGACATATGCATCATATGTTTACTGTGCAGTGTAGTACTTTATACATGGCGTACCCTGTGTATGGCAGGGAACCTCGACAGAATACATGTCGTGACAATGATGTGTACCAATAGGGCCTAAAGCTACATTTCTGTCTGGCTGATGCTGCAATACTGGACATGGTTTGTTGTACCACCAGCCATCTAACGACATACTTGCCATGCATACAGCAATAAACACAGCACTACTGAACTGAACTGACTTGGCGTATCATTCATTATGCATGTTGGAAGTACAGGGTCACTGGTGGGCATGGGATGCTGTGACATGATAGGTGGTATCTTGCACAGGTATCTGTGAGTGTGTGGAAAGGTGGATGGCTACACAATTGTTACACAGTGTGTCACGGGTGTGTGCTGGTTTTTGCACTGCTGCCTGTGGACACCATTCCTTACCACTTGGTGCAATGTGCACATATGTGCAGGAACAGAATTTACCGAACCTATGCATCCATGAGGTAGTCAGCTAGGGTATCCCTGATCAGTGATGCATATCGACTCTGGCCCGTGATAGTCATTTCCTCAGTGGGTACACTGTCATGGTCTGTAGGCTGTGGATATATGTCTGTTGCACTGTCCAGTTCCCAGCTGTCCATGAATACCTCTGCCCTTGTCTCGCACAGATTGTGCAGCACGCAGCATGCCCCTATGACGTAGGTAGCACTGTTGATGCTGAATTCACTTCTCTTCAACAGGCACCACCACCTCCCTTTGAGGCGCCCAAAGGCGCATTCGACCACCATGCGTCCCCTACTGAGTCTGTAATTGAAGTTGCGCTTCTTGGGGGTCACCATAGTCATTGTACGGCTTCATGAGCCAGGGCAGTAGGGGAGGGAGGGTCCCCAAAACAACAACAGGCACAGCAATTCCAGCTATGTGTCTTGGTGGTTCCATGAACAGTGTACCATTCTGCCCAAGGGTGAACAGCTTGCTGTTTTGGAACACCCTTGCATCATGGACCTTGCCTGGCCATCCCACATTAATGTCCATGAAACAATACCTGTGGTCGACAAGAGCCTGCATGATGATGGAGTAGTATGATTTCCTATTGAAGTACTCTGTGGCATTTCCTGGGTGGCATGTGATTGGGAAATGGGTGCCATCCACTGCACCGCCACAACTTGGGAGTCCCCAGTCCTTCTCAAATCCAAGCACTATGTCATGCACAATCTGCACCCGTACCACCTTTGGCAGCAGTACTTTCACTATGGCACGGCACACTTCTGTAACTATTTCCCCCACAGTGGACCGACCAACACCAAACAAATGGGACACTGTTCTATACTCTACATTTGTTGACAGCCACCACAGTGCTATTGCAACTCTTTTGTCAACTGGTATTGCTGGACGTAGGTGTGTATCCCTCCGGGAGATGTACGGAGCCAACTCACCACAGAGGCAGTTGAATGTCTGCCTGCACATCCGGAAGTTTGATAGCCACTGCTCATCTGTCCAGGATCGCACAATGTTGTCCCACCACACAGTGCTTTTTCCGTGTGCCCACACAGCCCTGGGTACTGTGCCACTTTCAAGGATACACATCAATATGTCCTGTAATACGGACACTGTGTCAAGCACACCTTGGCAAATGCTGGCAAGCCTGCGTGAGGCACGACATTGTGCAGCCCTCCTCTGTCTCCTACACCTGGCGATCTGCAGGTTCACTGCATAATAGTGCATTATACCGGCCAAGGAACACACTGCTTTCGAAAACGCTACCATGTTTCACACACCCTACTGTGTTCTGTGTGCATGGCAACCCTTCGCATTCTGGGACATTGATATTCAGCAACTACTGCATCTTGGGATAGCCACTGCTTCCAAGGGGTTACACCACTCCCAGTATTTTTCAATAGTGTGGACAGGCTGTAACGTTATCGTAACGGTTTCGACACTGTTCCTTTTGTAGTGTGGACGCACTGTAACGTTACAGGGCTGTAATGGTTTCAAACCGTTACAGTTTTTAGTAGTGTAGTGTGGACAGGGCCTTAAATAATCTGTGCCCTGCCTTGCAGGTATATGAAATGATAACTAAATGTCGTGCCCTGTAGTTTTTGCAGTGATTGGAAAATACATTTAAAAGTAATTGTGCCCTGTGTTTGCAGAGATGGGAAAAGACAAGAACTAAACCACAGTTGTGTCCTGCTAAGCTGCAATAGTTTTTGCAGGGATGGGAAAGATATTTAAAAGTAAATCTGCCCTGCCGCCCTGCCCGTGCAGAGATGAAAAGTTCACGTGTTGTATCCTATAGTTTTTGCAGTGATTGGAAAAGATATTTTAAAAGTTTACTATGCCCTGTTTTGCAGAGATGGGAATTAAGACACTAAAAAACAAGCAGACCAGTGTGGGAAAGAACTGCTCTGCAACAAATTGCAGAGAGGACAATAACTAAAACCACAAAGCGTGTCCAGTTGGGAAGTACATGATTTTTAACAAGTGTTGTGCCCTGCTTGCAGAGAATGGGAAAGACATAAACCCTTACAACGAATACTGTGCCCAGTAATGTGACAGGACATTTAAAAGTGTTGTGCCCTGCTTAGTTTGCAGAGATTTTTAACTTGATGCACTCATGCCCTGCTTAATTTGCTGAGATAGTGTGCCCTGCTGTGTAATAATTGCTGATCCATGGGGGAAAAAAGAGAACTGTGCCCTGCTTTATTGCAATGTTTCACTTTGTGGACTGTGTCATGTCTTAAGTTTATTGTCAGCCTACAGTGTGAAAATGTAAGTAAATACTGTGCCCCTGCTGCTGTTTGATCCATGCTGGAAAAAAAAAACGGTGCTGCTGTATTCACTGTGGATGTCATTAAATTTATTGGCAGGGGGCTGGGGGTCAGAAGCAAATCTGCTGAGCTGCCCATTATTCTTTAATACTAAGCCACTGAAATGTATTAGTTCACACTCAGACAGCACCCTTGTTTTGCTAAATTCAAACTTTTTAATAATTACAGTCTGCAACATTGCTGGAGTAAAATTAGCAATTGCAGAAGGATGGCACCAAAAATATGATCCAGAAAAAAACTGGCTGCAGATAAGAAGTGATGGAGACTTTGCAGTGCATGCTAGCTGCAGATTGCGCTATGAGTACAGAGATGAGCTATGTGGGTTGAGGAACTTCAGTGAGGCTTTAATTGCAGGGATTACAGACCCCCCAACTAAAAGTTGACACCATCCAGAAACATCTTCTGACCGAGCAGCACAAGAAAGCTGTTAACATTTTGAAATTTGGTAGAACAAGGTCATCATCTGATATAATATCACCATACCATAAATTGGTAAGTTTAAAATAGTTGGGGGTAGGGGTTTGGACCCAGACCTAAAACAATTTTAATTTATTTGCAGGAAGAGCTTTCAGTAATACAGAGGAACAGTATAGAATGATTCTTGGCAGGCTGATGGAGATCCTATATATGATGGCCAAAGAGGACATCCCTATTAAAAAGTTTGAAGTGATAGCAGAACAAGAGGAGCGCCATGGAGTTCATTTGGGCAATAAATACATTAACGCTGTTGGTGGGAAAGAACTCACAATGTGTATTTGCAAGAACCTGGAAGAAAACCTGCTGGCAACTGTCAAAAATGTTCAGTGCTTATGGATGTGTTCAGTGCTTATGTCATGACTCACGAGCACGCTCACAAATTCATGGTCTGCTTTGGCGGACATCCTTCTCAGCTCTTAAAATGTATGTGCGGCTGCACAATTGCTGTATTTCTCTGGAAATGGTTAAATAAAACAGTATCAGTCTCAGAATATTGAGCAGAATAAATACATTTTATTGGGCTTTAAGCAAACATATCAGTTTTTGGTAATTGCTAAACAACATTGGACAATTGCTAATCATTTTTTACTTTGATTAGGGGAGGCCGCTAATCAAGTCTCTGACACTAATTTATGCCTTGCATGTCACAACTGTCCAAAAAACCCTTGCAAATATATCATTTTATATAGCAGCAGTATTTGTTAGTAACTGAATAGTTATTTTCTGCAATAATGTTCATCTAACAAAAATAGCAAGATACACATTTTTCATTTCCTTTCTTTCCTGAACCAAGATAAAGGAGTTTGAACATTTAAAAAGTGGCTACTCCTGTGCCATGCCAGTCATGAAAATATTAAATATCTTGGTAAAGTGTTATGCTGTTTACCATCAGACACATGTGGTAGTGAGACTTCCGGTGATGTCAGTAAGGCAGAGGCAGCCTAATTTCTCTGCTCTATCTATCCCCATACAGTTAAAAGTAATCTTCCCAAAGGAAGATGGACTCCCCAGTGAAATGCACCAGGCAAAAGACACAGATTAATATGCCATTGATAACTCCATCCCAAAAATGTAAAGACCTACTACAAGAGGACAAACAATGGCTGAACCGTCACAGTTCAGTGGATGTGGCAGCAGTGACCGACCTGGAGGACAGGTGCCAACTCCAAGACTCTGATGACACAGAGGACCTTATTAAGGTCAATAAACAAACAGCAAGAGCAGTCCACAAAATTGACCAGAAACTCCTGAAGCTGTGATCTGACTTACAGCAAGTAGAAAAGAGGATGGAGCTCGCAGAAGAAAGAATTGCAGATGTTGAAAACACCATAGAGTCACAGGACTTGCTGCTCCTTTATCTTCTAGCCAGAGACCGTGAGATCACTCTCACAATCAATGGCCTGGAAGGCCAGAGCCAGAGGTAAAACCTTTGAATATATGGAGTCCCGGAGGGTACAGCCAATAGCATTGTGACCTTCCTGCAGGATCTTCTCAGATCCACACTGCATCTCCCAGCAGGATTTTAACCAGCACATAAATTTAGTGCACAGTGCTCTTGGCCCCAAACCCATCAACAAAGGAACCTGCTCCAGGTCAGCCATAGCTAGACTCACCAATTACTTCAACAAAGAGGAATTGCTCTGGAGAGCATGGCAGCAAAAAGAACTAAAATTCAGGACCAACTGCATCACCCTGGACAGTGACTACACCAACATGATCCAGGGAAAACACAAAGTAATGTGGGGAGTCCTGAAGCAACTGAGGGCCAAAAACATAAGGGCACAGCTCCTCTAGCCAGTCCTACTCAAAATGGAACCCCCCCGATGGTGCAAAAGTCTTCACAGATCTCCTAGACGCAGCCCCTTACCTTGAAGAGCTTGGCATCCAGTTCCCATGGCCAAAGAAAAAATGGATGGAAAGAGAACTTCTGCAGTCAGCATGGGATATGGCTCAGAAAGGAGCACTCAGCACCTGAAACATGGAACAAGCCAAATCGGCCACCATCTGAGTGGGGTACCCAGTCAAATGAGCACAACCTAAACAGGGCATTAAAGAAGCATGCTGTAAGAAGAGCATATCACGGACAGTGACAGGTAGACAGCGTAGTACAGTAACTGCTACCCATGTCGCTGTCTGTAGTACAGGGAGTGAGTAAAGGGCATGTAGAAGGGCTGTGAAAAATCAGGGACTGGCCAAGCTGCTCCCATGGTGGAGAGGATCCAAAGTGTTGTTGGGGTTGCCAAAAAGAAACCGAGTGCTGGAAGTTCTTCTACATACTTTGAAACTTCGGCCAAAATCCCGCATGTGCAAAAGCAATACGCTTCTGCGCATGCGTGATCTTGACAAGTCTTCTGTTGCGCATCGCTGGATTTGCCCGGTTTCAAATGTTATTTGAAGAACTTACAGCGCTCGGTTTCTTTTCGGTAACCCCAACAACACTTTGGATTACTGTGGCAGACCAGCAGAGCATGTTTTTAAACCATGCTTCTGAAAAATATGCAGTTCGGAACAGCGCTCGTGGCAGATGCGCATTCCTGAGCTTTCTCTGCTTCCGGTAGGTGTGGGATTTCAGCTCGTCCCGGACAATAAACATATGATGTAAAAAACAGCAAAGCAGGTAAAAAGTCTGAATTTTCAGATGCAGAGGGTCATTCTAGAGTACTCATTTCATAGGAGGGTGACAAGATATACACTCATGGGATGTAGGAAAAAACAGAGGGGTAAAGCTGACAGTGCCCCTTTAAACTCCTTTTAGTAAAATTCTTATAACGATGAACACTGTATCGGCTGTGACAGCTTCTCTTCCCTTCTGCTCCAGTATGTCTGCTTGATTCTGAGACTACTTTCACTGCAGTGTCTCTGTTCCTGTGTCATCTTCCTTCAGCTTTTGTACAAATATGTTGAGAAAAGATGAAGTTGACTAACAAATTGGTAAGATAAATTATCTTGTATTTCTGGAAGTTCAATTCCTGTAAAAGACAAAAAGTATGCTTTCCCCCGTTGTCCTTGCTTTTACCTGTACTGTACCAAGAAAACTAAATAAATATATTTGCAGCTTACCTAGGTAATACACTGATGAAATCTTTGGGTTGTTTAGCCTAGCGCCCCCCCATGATGACAAGAATGCCAAGGAAAGAGCTCAGAGAGGAAGTGCTACACTCTCCATCTGCACAACTTTGTGAATGAAAGGCTAACCATTATTTTGTCTTAAAAAATTAAATTGCCTGTATAAAACTAAGAATTTCCATGTTACTAAATCATCACAGTGCAGAAGGATGAAGAGTTGCATACGTTGGCACCTTTTGATCCTGGGTTTCCAGTCAGTTCAAGCAGCCTGGCCACAGACTGGGAAAACAAAGGGGTTGGGAGAGCACTTGCTGCTGCAAGGGGGTCCAGGTTGAGGCAATTTGCAAAACAGCACTTAATCAACATGACTTTCATATACACAGTATCACAGAGTTTTTAAGGCACAGGAGTTCCATACTGGTAGTGCAGAAAATGTAGCATAGAATTTACATTGCCCAGTCTAGCTCGATGGGGATTAAAAAAATCTGGCCCCCAATACCAACTATGTGATTAGTACAATGAGCAGCCTGGCCCGTCATGTAATAATAAAAAAAAGTTCCTCCTCCTGCAGCTACAGGATGGGTCTAGTGCCCAGCCCAACCCAATAGGGAATAAAACAAATTTGTCCCCCTCCACCCCAACAACCTGACAGACCCAGTGTCCAACCTGACCCATCAAGGAATAAAAGAACAAATCTGTCCCTCTCTTCCCTCCAACTATATGACTGGTCCAGTACCCAGTCCAGCCCATCAGGGAATAAAAAAAAAGTTTCCCCTCTCCAGAACTACCTGATAGGCCTGGTATGCAACCTAGCCTGTTAGGGAATACAAAATATATCTCCCTCCCACCAACAACCTGAAGGATCCAGTGCCCAGTGTGACCCATCATGGAATGAAAACATCTGTCCTAGAGATACTTGGATATTGCATTATCAGACCCTACAGAAAACTGACATATACTCGGATTATCTGCCATTATCCAGTTCTGATCAGACTTCAGATAACATAATTTGGATGGATCAGATAAATATTGTCCAATCCGATTATCTGACATTCCTAACTGGGACTAGAGTAGGGAAGCTTCATGACAAAAAATTTTTTGCAAAGTTCCCTAAACTTAATGTATCATGAAAGGACACTTCATGTACTGTTTTGCCTGGGAAACTTTTCACTTCATGATGCAAAGACTACTGTAAGCATAGTGGCAGTGTTGTCACAATATGTCATTCTCTGAGTGGTGAGTGGGTACTTCACTGGTCAACGAAGCACTTCACTGGCGAACTGCCACTGTGCTTAGATGCTTTTCATTAAAGTGTTTAAGAAAAGCACCCCACCCACATTGTTGTGTTCTCCAACTCCCCTCCCACCAGCCCCAGCAATAGAAATGAAATCCCCCAATCCACACCCTCAAAGCATTCATACCTCCCTCCTCGTTGCCCAGCCCTGGCAAAGTTGCAAATTTGTTGCACCTTTTCCTCCATCCGATATTGACTTCCTAGCCACAGTATAAAATACATCCCTGCCACCCACTTCCCTCAGCCCAAAATAATAAACCAAGAAGGAAACATAGAAGTATAGAATTTGATGGCAGATAAGGACCACTAGGCCCATCTGGTCTGCCCATTCCTCCCTACCTACACTGTTACCACAGACCGTACCCAATGTACAGCTCTTTCTCTATCCCCCCTTCCTTTCCACTATGATTCCTTGTGCTTATTCCATGCATTAGTGGACCCCACCACTGTTTTTGTCCCTACCTCCTCCGCTATCAGACTCTTCCAGGAATCCATCACTCCTTCTGTGAAGAAGTACTTCCTCACATCTCTCCTGAATCTACCCCCCCTCAAGCTTCACAGCATGTCCCCTTGTTCTTAAGCACCTTTTCTTCTGAAAAATACTTGCCTCCTGTACCTTATTTGCCCTGTGAGGTATTTAAAGGTCTCTATCATATCCCCCCTCCCTCCTCTGTTCCAGAGTGTAGAGACAGAGATCCTTTGGTCTCTACTCGTAGGACTTTTGATGCAGACCCTGCACTATTTTAGTTGCCCTCTTCTGGACTGCCTTCACTCTGTCTTTGTCCTTCCAGAGATGTGGTCTTCAGGACCAGACACAGTACTCTAGGTGGGGTCTTAGCAGCGATTTATACAGAGGCAACACCACCTCCCTCTTTCTGCTGATGATACCCCTCCCTGTGCACCCAGCATCCCACTAGCCCTTAGCACACTGGCGTCCCTTCACCCCCCATCACTTACCCAAAAAGGATACAAAGTGATGTCCAGTCAGTCAGTGAGGTGTCCTGTATGGAAGAAAACTGTCCCTCGCTGGGGTGACTAGCCACTAATAATCATTTGTCTTCTTACACTGACCACCAACAAATAAATGAAACCTGTGATGGGATCCTGTAGGGCCACACTGAGCTAATCAGATGTTACTATAGAAGCGTGTCACCAGGTTCAATTATTTGAAGGTGGATGGCCTAGGAAGATAGAAGGCTGTCGGTGTCTGGTTGCTATGGAGAGGGACAGTTGCCTTCATTGCAGGACACCTTCCTGACCACCCAGATGTAACTTAATACTTAGGAAGTGAGGGTGAAAACCCTGTCTGGACAATGGATCTTTTGGTAGAGTAGGGTAAAGCTGGGCAGACTGGATGGACTGATGGTCTTTTCTTCCAAAATTGTTTATGTTTCTGTCTTTATCCTTTTAGGGTGAGTTGGTGGTGAAATGGGGTAGGGTGCCAGATGGTGGTAGGGGCCTATCCTTGTTGTTTTACTGGGTTGGATTGGGTTGGGGGAGGTGAGTGGCAAGGAACATCAACAAAGTGGACATTGGGTGGGGAGGAGAAGGGTTCATAGAGTCCTCACCTTAGGAAAGACAAGGACAGTCTGGGGATAGTGCAAAGTAGGGTGACCAGAATGATTCAGGGCCAGCAAGGCAGATCTTACGAGGATTAGCTCAAGGCACTGAACATGTACTCACTGGAGGCCAGATGAGAGAGGTGAGATATGACAGAGAACTTCAAGTTCCTGAAACGAATGCACAAGGTAAACTGTGAGGAACTATTTAGCATAAGTACACGGGGATATGATTGGGAACTGACAGAGAGGGGAGATTCAAGAGGGACATGAGAATGTTTTATTTTCAGAAAGGGTGGTGAAGCCATTGAACAATCTGCCAGCTGATGTGGTGCGTGCCAAAACAATCAATGGTTTGAACCACAGCTGGGACAGAGTGAAGAGCTTAGAAGTCTGATGCCCAACCTGACCTGTCAGGGAATTAAAAAAAAAAAAATGACCATCCCCAACAACTTGACAGGTCCAGTGTTCAACCAGGCCTATTAGGGAATAAAAACAATCTGACCCTCCTTTCCAAGAACTTGACAGTTCTGGTGCCCAACCATACCTGGCAGGGAATAAAAGAAAATCTGGTTACCTCCCCCCACTCCAGCTATCTTTCCAGTCTAATGCCCAACCTAGCTCATCAAGGAATACAATAAATCAGCCCCCTCTCTCTCTCTCCAATTGCCTAATAGGTCCCATGCCCAACCTGGCCTGTGTATTAAGACAAACAGAGATAAGGAGGAGCAGCAGCAAAGCAGTGAGTGGAATAGGCAGGGTAGTAAAACACTGCTTTCTCCATGTCCTTCCATTCAGTCACAGTGAGAGGCTCAAACTCAACACAGGAGACTTGGGGCTGCTGCAGCACTACTGCTGCTACCAGGCTGTTCAGGCACCTCCACCTCCTCTGGCCCACAGTGCACTAACAAGGGAGGCTGGACCGAGGGGGACCGATGGTGCACATTTTCAAGGCTGTAACCCTGTGTGCCAGTAATCCTGGCTCCACTCCTCAACTCTCACTCTCTTGGACCTCAGTCTCAGATCTGCACTCTTCCCAATATGCACACACTGTAGGTATTGCACTACCATGCACATGCCAACCCAGCCTGTTGCCGAGCACAATGATCCAGTGCCCAACCTGGCCCATCCAGCAATAAAACAATATCTGCTACCCTCCCTCTAACCAGCTGATGGGTCCAGTGTCTAACCCAGCAGGGAATAAAACAATCTGCCCCCCCTTCCCCAGCTACCTAACAGATCCAATGTCCATCATGATCTGTTGGAGAATATATATAAAAAAAAATCTGTCTAAGGGGCACTAGAGAGCCACATACCTGGACAGTCATACTTTGTGCAGCTACAGCACAGCTGAAGAAAATGCTTAATTTTTATTATTTTGAACACAACTCTTGGCTGCAAAACAACTTTATCTGGCTTCCTTATCTTAAGTGGAGTAGGTAGCTATGAAAAGTCAGAATTGGGCACCCATGAGGAGCCACTAACAGGCAAGGGAAAACTCAGCTGCAGTCTCAGACAACAACCCAGCTGCAAGTCTTGCATCCAGTGAGTGGAAACACGGAAGGTGACCCAAACAATGGTGGTAACCCATGCCTTGGGAGAGTGTTCTCAAGTTGGTGAGGGACACAGATAAGAAAATGAAGGTCATCCTAAATAGAATGAGATCACAAGACACAAAGATAGAAACACTGGTCACTGCTGTGCGTGATACAGATGAAAAGTTGAAGCACATGCAGGCTGCGGTGAGTAAACTAACTTTAGAGAAAATTCATCTTCGTTTCAGCTAAAGACACTAGAAAGTAACACTAGTGTAATGGGCGAAGGAAGTCACTGACGCTGACCGCTCTCAAAATGGCCTGGTCGGGTCAGGGCACAGATCCACCTCAGCTACCACTTGGAGGGAAAACATGAATTCTGACTATGCCAACCACCCAGAGGTGGATTTTTGGTGATGCCCAGCCAACAGGTGTCGGGGAATTTTGGGGAAGGGGGCCCCGGCCTAATATCCACTAGCTGGGAACATGAGGAGGGGCATGAAGCTGACTTGAATGCAAAACAAGGCAAAAGATTTTTGAACATAACTAAATAACATTACACCAAATATCTACACTCTAAAAGCTCTAAATGTGTAAAACATCATTAAATCACTATTACTGTAACCTAAGTTCTATGCTAGCAATAAATCATTCCTAATGCTCTACATTCTCTATTGTACATCAGTTATTCCTATGACTCTATATTTGTTCTAAACTCTAAACAATTCATCACAAAAGCTTTTCAGTTCATACAGGGACCAGCCACCACAGAATGTGTCTTTCAGGGGAAGGAAGGGAACAGGATGGGGAACCAGCTGTCCAGGACAGGAAGAAACACAAAACAGGATACAGAACAGAAGACTCTTCTGAGGCTGTATGGATCCTCAGCTTTAGGTCTCCATGGACCACCGGAAAAGGACACCTCTCCAAGAACGAGTCTGACAACACCCAGCCACAGCCCCTCCATGGACTGTCAGGAAACCAGGATGAACATGAATATAGGAACCTAGAATAAAAAGATGGGGACTAGACAACTGGTTGAGGAAAAACAGGGTTGGGGCACCTGGGATGACACATAGGCAGGGGGCTGGCAACACAATAAAAACATTTCATTTAAATCTTTGTGTTGGTTACTCTTGGCAAAGCTTTTCTGTGCACCCAGTCCACACTATTGGGTCAATTGCAGGTCATATAGCACAGTTAAGGGTGGCACTCACATGCTGGACAATGGGCAGTACGGTGGAAGGGGCCCCAAACATCAAACGTTCAATCAGTTCCGGTGGTTGCAGGTTATCAAATCACACAAATTACAGGGGCCCAAAACATCACCAAGTCATTAGCTACAGTTCTGCTATACAGTTCATTCCTGGGGTGCGTTGCCCCTTTAAATCCAGTATCTGTTGCATTGCCACTTTAAATTCAGCTCTCAAGCAAAATACATATTCATTACCTCATTTCAATATTTCCTTCCCCTTCTTGCTCCACCCTATGGGCTGTCCATGACTGGGACCTAGCCCACCCCCACAGTTCCTGGCTTCATGGAGCCTTTTCTTTTAACTCCACCCCATGGGTGATCCTTGACTGGGGCCTTGCCTGCCCCCACAGTTGCTTGGCTCTACTGAACTGTCTGCTGCCCTGCCCCATGGGCTGTCCTTTCACAGGGGCCTTGCGCACCCCACAGTCACTGCCGGCGCCTGGAAGCACCAAAGTTTCTTTATTTTTATTAAAACAAAAAAGTCCTTTTTCATTGGATGGTGGCCAGCACCCGGACCTGGTGCTGCCACCACTCACCCTGCCATCTTCCATCTGTTTCTCGGCTGGGACTGCTGGCAAGGAGCGTGGGGAGGCCTAGACCTGCCTCCTCCTACAGACTTCCTCAGGTACTGCTGCTGCTGGGCATCAGTTGGGAGGCCTAGACTTGCCTCCTTTCACTCACCTCCATGGACTGGCTGTTGCTGCACTGTGGGGGGGGGCTGGACCTGCTTCCCCCATGGACCTTTTCCTGCTGCTGACTGAGGGGGGAGACAGCCTGGACCTGCCATCCCTCCCGATGGAACTTTTCACCACCGCAGCACTGGGGACCCTACGAACTGCTGGTGCCATCATAAGAGAGGGAGCAATTGACTGGAGGACTGGCTGGGACATTGGGAGGGACTCAGGACCCACAGGTAAGTCCCTCCCTTTGGCTGAGCTCTGGCTGACCTACCGCTCCTCTCTATACTTGCTGTTGCACTTTTTTCTCTCTCTGATGGACTAACTAACTGCCAAATGGGTGTTGCCATTCAAACGAGGGCAGAGGATTCCATCTCGGAATCCTCATGAGCCCAACCCTGCCTGCATGCACTCAGGGCTGGGACCCATTCGAGCAGGTTCCTGTCATGAGGTAACTGTGGGGGGGGGGCAGGATCTGAAGGAGCAGGCAGGGAAATAAATGGAGCAGCAAAATTATTATTTTAAAACAGCCCAGCTGGGGCTTGCATTCTGGGGGGGGGCACCTATCTACCCTAGGGCACCTGCTATAATAGGGACACCTAACAGGGGCACTTATTTTCTTGGGGCACATAACCTATAACCTAGCTAGCCCTGGAGCACCTGAATGCCCATTTTTGGAGGGCCCCAGGAACTCTGGGGCACTGCACTAGATATATGAATATCAGGGTGGTTGGCCTCCCTGAATGAGTAGAAAGGAAGGACTTGGTGTCCTTTGCTAGGACATGGCCTCAAAACTCACTACTATGAGATCTAGGACTCGAGCCAGAGTATATAAAACATGGGTATCTTGTCAACACTCGTGGAGTGCAAGTCAGCAACAGCATACCCACACACGTTTGCTGATCACCAAAAGAATGGAAATAAGGGACATAATCAATGGGCCAGGAGACATTTCTCAAAGGAAACCACAGTGAGGCAGTGTGGCCCACCTGATGTCTTAAAAAATAATAAACAGAATCAGCGGGAAGGGCCGTGCTCCAAAAATACCTCAGTACTATGCAGAGATTTGGAGTGTTGTAACCCACTCACTGGTTTAGGTTTTAGTAAAGTGAAAGGCACTGTAAGGGTCAGTCACTATAGTTTATTTCTTATCGTTTCGCAGTTTTACATACTGCTTCTTCAGGATCTATAAGTTAAAAATTGGATTTCTTATACATTAAAGTAAACTCATTTTTGTCATCAAGTGTATCAGAACCACATCTACAATACATAGTTTTATTATAATAACATTTCTTAAACTCAGTGTTAATCAGTTGTTTCTTTGCTCGACAGAATAAAGTTGCATTCCCTGATGTCTGCTAGAGAACATATCCTTAATATGCATTTGTTTTTTAAAACAATTTTTATAGGCACTTTATATTAATTGTAATGAAAATAAATGAGAAGAACAAGGCCCACTTTATAGTGCAAATAAAACTTTTTTGGCTTTCTTTTACATCAGAGAGAGTATTCATGTGTTATTTAGTATCCTGTGGATTGTATGTAATACAGTTTTAATCATTTGTCAGGGGTACATTTATCTGGTTTACATCAAATCTTAATGATTACCTTTATATTTCTTTTGAAAATCTTTTGGCTCTCTTTCCAAGGCGTGCTTTCTTATTTCTGTTTGTTAGTACACCAGTCTACAATTAGACACATCGCTGTTATTTTAGTTTAGTCTTTGACTCAGTTGGTATTATATAAGACTAGGCAATGTTTTGTTACCTGCTTACAAAGCGCTCTATTTATTTTCAATTTAAATGTATTTAGTTTTCTTATGGAAGCCTCTGGCTTCTGTTCACTAATGGAGAAAAGAAAGAAACATAGTGAAGGCAGCGCCCATCAAATCGTCTCTGTGCTGCTATTATTCTATTTACAGTACACCCCTTTATACTTGAAGGTGTTGCATACTCTTTTTGTATATAAACAAACACTTTTCACTTGTTTGTGCACCAGAGTTTAGTTTTCAGTTTTTCATTTAATCTTTAGTGCATTCTGTTACATTCTAAGTCTATTTCTCCATGTTTAATGGCATATTGGCTTACCTGCTTTACTGTTAGCTGTTTAGTAGCTTGCTGGTGTCTTACTGAAGCTCTAAGCACCATTTTAGTATGTCACAGTTCTTTTTAAAGCAGAGGCTCCACCCCCTTGCAAGCATCACTACTTTTCTATTGGTTTAGCAGAAAGTAAAGAAACTGCATGCTATTTAAAGCTTCTCAGAGGGTATTTTCTTTAGTCATGCGCAGTAGCGTAAAGCTGATACTTAGATGAGAAACTAAATCCAGCACTATGTTTGTTTATCTTTATTATAGTGTTAGTTTACACTTTACCTAACATTTCGTCAGTGTAACCAGTTATTCTGTCCTTTTGTTGCAACTCAATTTTTGTATTTTTTTTCTTCCTTTTTACTTTTAGGTAGTTCACTTCATTTTTTTCATACAGGTATTAATCTGTACAAATCTTTACTGTTAATACCAGCGGGCTGAATTGGGACATCAGTGCCATTGGGAATATAACCCTGTGTTCTGACCCACCTGTGTCCAACTGACACATACCTCATGGCCACAGAAGCATTCCAGAGAGCACTGTCGTGGTCAGCCCTTTTCCAGGAAAACTGTGATGAAGAAAAGGATACTTTATTTGTCATTAATAGGACCAACTTGTATCTATTCTAAAACGAATCCAATTACTCAGTCTGCAAACTCAGACCATACAATTTCTTCATTGATACCATAGCGTTTGTCTAAGGTGCCAAATCTGTCAATCCAGTAAGCCTCTCTCTTGAGTAGGATATTCTGAATGTTGCCCCCTCTAGGGGGAGTATTGACTCTTTCAAGTCCTACAAATTGGAGTGTAGATACATTGGGTCTGTTCTCTGTGAAGTGTTTTGCTACTACTGAATGTGTATCTCCTCTTCTGATGTCGCTGTGATGCTCATTAAGCCTTAACCTCAATTGTCTGGAAGTTTGTTATATGTAGTGGAGGTCACAGGGGCATTTAAGGGCATATACTATCTGGTCTGTCTGGCAAGTTATGAATTGTTTAATTTCAATATGTTCATCCCTATAGAGATTATATACTGTTTTGGTTTTTCTCATGCTACTACAATTCTGGCATTTACCACATGGGTAATTACCAATAAGTTTTGTTCTGCCCTCAAACATTTCATGTCTTGGTTCTGGATTTGAATACATGGCATGGCAAAGGTGGTCACTGAGGGATTTGGTTTTCTTGGCTATGACTAAAGGTTTTTCTCTAAATATTTGTTCTCCTGCTGGGTTACATTGTAGGATATTCCAATGTTTCAGTATTGAGGCTTTAATCACATAAAGGTGGTCTGAATAGTCAACTGATACAGTTATCTTGTTCTGTGTGATATCTGTTTTTTGTGCTGGCTTCAATAGGTCTATTCTATTCTTGATTTCACTTTTTTGTGTAGTATTTTGTAGGGTATTATTGTGATAACCCCTATTTTTAAAACACTTCTAGTTTGTTGGCAGCCTGGTTGTAGTCTTCATAATTGGCGCAATTTCTCTTTAGTTTTATAAATTGACCATTGTGGATTTTTATGAAAGTTTTTGGCATGTAGTAATACATTTCCTTTCTATAGGTTTTCTAAAGACATTGGTTATCAGTTTCTAGTTTTTCTTGATTATAGTAAAGTCAAAAAAATTTACTGTCACTTTGTCAAAAGTCATCACGAATGTTCAATATTCCGTGCAAGTATTTATATACTGTAAAAACATATTTTGTTAATTTTCTGTGCCCTGCCAAAGGCACAGACAGTCATCTATATATCGTTTCCAACATTTGGTGTTGGAACGATACATGTTGTCAATGTTATATATGTATGTTTTTTCCAAGGCATCCATTACAATATTTGTATAGCTAAGGGCCATAGAAGATCCCATAGCTGTACCTTTTGTTTGTGCACCAGAGTTTAGTTTCCAGTCTTTAATTTATCAAAAAGACAGCTAAATGAATCAGAATTGAAAGTCATTAATTTAGGTCTAACTTTTTGTCCCCATGAAAGTCTAAATCCCTTTCATCTAAAATGGATATACATAAATTTTACTGGAAGATCAGACAAAAAAATGTCTTTTCTACTATAGTAGACACCACTGATCCAGCTTAAAAAAAACAAAAAGAAAAACGCTATCTTTGAATTTACACTACAGATCAAAACTTTTACCACCAGGCCCTATACCTGCCAATATCACTACATATATGGAGATGGTAGATAAAGACCTAGATAGGTTAGAAAACAACAGTATTGATAGACAACAGAAATATAACTTATCAGCAAATTTATTTGGCACACTAAGAAATCTGGAAAATGACACTGCAATAGTCATTAAAAAAGCAGACAAGAGGGAGGCATAGTAATTATGGACAGAGAAAACTACAGGGCTGAATGTTTAAAACAACTAAAACACAGAGAATATTATGAGAAATGTGACAAAAACCCTATCGAAGAAGTCAAGAGCTTAGCAAAAACATACTGGAAAAAGGTGTAGAAGAAGGTTTTTTGTCAGAATGGGAGCAGAGAGTTCTATACAGGCAACATCCTATCATGTCCATTTTCTACATTTTACCACAAATCCACAAGCATCTAACTAATCCCGCAGGACGTCCAATCATAGGTGGTATAGGTTCCATCCAGAAAGCTCCATCAGGGGACATAATTTGAAGATAGAGGGGGGACAGCTCAGGGGCAATGTGAGGAAGTACTTTTTCACAGAGAGGGTGGTGAATGCATGGAACAGCCTTCCAGAGGAGGTTGTGGGGTCTAAAACTGTGGGAGAATTCAAGAATGCATGGGACAGACATACAGAAATTTTTGTGGGGGTAGGAAGAAATAGGCTGTTGGTTAAATAGGATCTGCAGCTTATCTTCTAGGTAGGGAAATGGGCAGACTAGGTGGGCCAAGCAGTCCTATCTGCTGTCAAAGTCTATGTTTCTATGTTTCTATAAATGCACATTGATTACCACCTATAGCCACTAGTAACGATGACACAGTCTTAGCTAAAAGAAAGCAAAGACACAATTTTACTTCTAGAAGATATTAATAAAGAAAACATACTAACAGATGACTGTCTACTTGTCACACTAGATGTAAAAGATTTATATACAAGCATTCCACATACAATGGGTTTATCAGCATTGAAAAACGAACTTGAGAAAAGAGAACCGAATTGTGTCCCACCAAATAATTTTATTGTTGAACCTGCAGAATTGGTATTGACCAAGAACTACTTTAGATTTGACAACCAGCACTATTGGCAAACAAAAGGTATAGCTAAGGGGTCTTCTATGGCCCCCTAGCTATGCAAATATTGCGACAGATGCCTTTGAAAAAACATACATATATAACATTGACAACATGTATCATTCCAACATCAAATGTTGGAAACGATATATAGATGACTGCCTGTGCATTTGGCAGGGCACAGAAAATGAACTAAATATATGTTTACAGTATATAAATGCTTGCACGGAATACTGAACGTTTGTGATGTCTTTTGACAAAGTGACAGTAAATTTTCTTGACCTTACTATGACCAAGAAAAAACAGAAACTCATAACCAATGTCTTTAGAAAATCTACAGACAGGAATATATTACTACATGCCAAAAGCTTTCATAAAAAATCCACAATTGAGAACATACCTTATGGTCAATTTATAAGGCTAAAGAGAAAGTGTACCAATTATGAAGACTACAATCAGGCTGCCAACGAACTAGAAGAGCGTTTTAAAAATAAGGGTTATCACGATAATACCCTACAAAATGCTACACAAAAAAAGTGAAAACAAGAATAGAATAGACCTATTAAGCCCACACAAAAAACAGATACCACACAGGACAAGATAACTGTGTCAGTTGACTATTCAGACCACTTTTATGCGATTAAAGCCTCAATATTGAAACACTGGCATATCCTACAATGTAACCCAGCAAGAGAACAAATATTTAGAGAAAAACTCTTAGTCAGAGCCAAGGAAACTAAATCCCTCAATGACCACTTCTGTCATACCATGTATTCAAATCCAGAACCAAGACATTACATTTTTGAGGAAGAACAAAAATTATTGGTAACTACACATGTGGTAAATGCCAGAATTGTAATAGTATGAGAAAAACCAAAACAGTATATAATCCCTATAGGAACAAACACATTAAAATTAAATAATCCATAACTTGCCAGACAGATCAGATAGTATATGCCCTTAAATGCTCCTGTGAACTCCACTACAAAGGACAAACATCTAGACAATTGAGGTTACGGCTCAATGAGCATCACAGCGACATCAGATGAGGAGATTAAGATTCATTAGTAGCAAAATACTTCACAGAGTACAGACACAATGTAGCTACACTCCAATTTGTGGACTTGAAAGAATCAATACTCCCCCTAGAGGGGGCAACATTCAGACTATCCTACTCAAGAGAGAGAGGTTTACTGGATTGACAGATTTGGTACCTTAGACAAACGCTATGGTATCAATGAAGAAATCATATGGTCTGAGTTTGTAGACTGAATAATTGGATTCGTTTTAGAATAGATACAAGTTGGTCCTATTAATGACAAATAAGGTATCCTTTTCTTCATCACAGTTTTCCTGGAAAATTGCTGACCACGATAGCACTCTCTGGAACACTTCTGTGGCCCTGAGTTCTGTGTCAGTTGGATATAAGTGGGTCGAGACACAGGGCCATATTCCCAATGGCATTTATTTATGTATTGAATTGTTTCACAAGGAAAGATACACTGAGCAACTTAATGCTCGTCTCACTGTACGTCCTGGGGGAAATGTGGAGAGGGATGTACAGAGTGAGTTCTTAGATACATACATAACAGATGGTGAATACATACATACAATTTCAAAACAGGTTCAAGACAACTGAGTACATAATAGGCTGATGCAACAGTTACTGTACTGGCAGTTCATAGGAGCAGCATACATAAAGAATCAGTACAGGGTCAAAAGCATAGGATGCAAGGTTGACAGTGCATACATTACAGGCAGTTCACTGGTGATGCAGATGTAGCAAGGGTGAACACTTAGGATCCAGACTCCTTTTTAAGAGCTAGTCTATAAGGGGCTGTATAAGTGCAGGTGGGGTGGGGGGATGAGAAAGAGGAGAGCCAGAGAGAGAAAAAAGTGAGAAGGAGACAGGTATGCAAGGAGGGGGTCAGGAGCAGTTGCAGATAGGTGTAAGGTAATTGTGCAGAGCAGAGGTGAGGGAATATAGGGAGGAGAAGTGGTGGATTTGTGGAGGAAGTGCATTCCACATTTTAAGCAAGTGGCAAGAGAAAGCTTTTTGGCCAGAGGAAGTAGTTCTGCAGGGGAATGAGAGGTTACGAGTGTCAGCCTGGGATCTCAGAGAATAGAGGGAGTGGGTAGGGGTGCCAAGAGAGGAGGAGATATAGGAGGGGAGAGATCCAAGCCAGAATTTAGAGATGAACTTGGTACCATGTAATGCACGCCAGGAGTGTAGAGGAAGGAGGTTGAGATAGTGGTAGAGGTCACAATGATGGGTGTGGGGAGGGTCATCAAGAGGAAAACAACAGAAGGAATTGAAGAGAAAGTCCTGTGTGGATAGGTGGGACTGTGGGGCAGCATCGTAGACTATGTCACAGTAGTCGAAAATGGGCATGATCATCTTCCATACCAGCTCATGCCTGGTGGTGAGCGGGATGCAGCTGCGGTTTCTGTAAAGTGCTCCAAGCTTGGGTTTTAGTTTTTTCAGAATGGCATCAATGTGTACAGAAAAGTCAAGGTGTCTGTCCAGCCAGATGCCGAGATACCTGAAGGAGGAGGAGTCCTCAAGAGCAGTCCCATCAAGGGTGTGAAAGTTGGTGAAGTGACTTAGCCTAGCGAGTCTCTGCTTTGTGCCAAAGGACATGGAGACTGTCTTCTTGGCATTTAGAAAAAGTTGATGAGAACTAAACCAGAGTTAGACTTTAGTGAAGTTGGACTGGAGCCTGGTAGTGACATCAGCGACAGTATTGCCAGAGGTAAACAATACTGTATCATCAGCATACATGTGGATGCTGGATGCAGTGCAAACCCAGGGGAGGTCATTCAAAAAGATGGAGAACAGAATGGGGCCTAGTACTGAGCCTTGGGGGACTCCAGTGGTTATATTCGGGGGGGGGGGAGTAGAGATAGCATCAGTGATGTCCCGATTCAGATCGTTGGTACTAACAGTAAAGATTTGTACAGATTAATACCTATGTGATAAAAATAAAGTGAAATACCTAAAAGTAAAAAGAAAAACAAAATACAAAAATTGAGTTGCAATCAAAGGACAGAATTGCTAGTTACACTGACGAAATGTTAGATAAAGTGAAAACTAACACTATAATAAAGAGAAAGAAGCAGTGGTGGATTTAGTTTCTCATCTAAGTATCTTTACACTACTGTGCATGACTAAAGAAAATACCCTCTGAGAAGCTTTAAATAACATTCAGTTTCTTTACTTTCTGCTAAACCAATAGAAAAGCAGTGACACTTGCAAGGGGGTGGAGCCTGTTCTTTAAAAAGAACTGTGACATACTAAAATGGTGCTTAGAGCTTCAGTAAGACACCAGCTTGACACTAAACAGCTAACAGAAAAGCAGGTAAGCTAATATGCCATTCAACATAGAGAAATAGACTTAGAATGTAACAGAATGCATTAAAGACTAAATGAAAAACTAAAAATTAAACTCTGGTGCACAAACAAGTGAAAGTTGTTTGTTTATATACAAAAAGAGTATGCAACATCTTCAAGTATAAAGGGGTGTACTGTAAACAGAATAGCAGCAGCACAGAGACGATTCGATGGGCGCTGCCTTCACTATGTTTCTTTCTTTTCTCCATTAGTGAACAGAAGCCAGAGGCTCCCATAAGAAAACTAAACACATTTAAATTGAAAATAAAATAGAGTGCTGTATAAGCAGGTAACAAAACATTACCTAGTCTTATATAATACAAATTGAGACAAAGACTAAACTAAAATAACAGTGATGTGTCTAATTAGAGACTGGTGTACTAACAAACAGAAATAAGAAAGCACGCTTTAGAAACAGAGCCAAAAGATTTTCGAAAGAAATATAAAGGTAATCATTAAGATTTGATGTAAGCCAGATAAATGTACCCCTGACAAATGATTAAAATTGTATTACATACAATCCACAGGATACTAAGCGACACATGAATACCCTCGTTGATGTAAAAGAAAGCCAAAAAAGTTTTATTTACACTATAAGGTGGGCCTTGTTCTTCTCATTTATTTTCATTACAATTAATATAAAGTGTCTATAAAAATTATTGTTTTAAAAACCAAATGCATATTAAGAATATGTTCTCTAGCAGACATCAGGGAATGTAACTTTATTCTGTCGAGCAAAGAAACAACTGATTAACACTGAATTTAAGAAATGTTATTATAATAATATTATGTGTTATAGATGTGGTCCTGATACACTTGATGACACAACTGAGTTTAATTTAATGTATAATAAATCCAATTTTTAACTTCTAGATTCTGAAGAAGCAGTGTGTAAAACTGCGAAACGATAAGAAATAAACTATAGTGATTGAACCTTACAGTGCCTTTCACTTTACTAAAACCTGAACCAGTGAGTGGGTTGTAACACTCCAAATCTGTTTACAGGAGAAATTTTCTAGACGAAATGGCTATCAGGCTTTTCCTGAATTGGTCATATGCCACTCAGTCAAGAAGAAACTTCTGTGACCCCATGCAGCAGCTCTGAGGCCTCAGGGTAGTGTCAATACTGTTGGGTGATTTGATTTTACTAATGTGATGGCTTCAACTTGGCTTCCTGTTAGGCCAGACGGAATGCACAAGTGCAGTCAATGTAACGACTGCTAGTATTGCAGGCAGCCAAACACCTTCACACCCGAAGGTTGTGAGGGGATTGTGGAAATTAAGAGAGTTCCTCACATGTACAACTAATTTGGTTGTGTATGTCTTAGTGTCCTAAGTTATACATAGGATGCACCATAAAGCCATTCAGACAGAGAATGCAAGAGCACATAAGGGCTATCAAAGGCTCCAGCAAAGTCCAGTCAATTACCACTTTGCTGAGTATCACAACAATGTCCCCAGAAAGATGCAATTAATGGGGGTAGAAATGGTAAAATGTGGAAGAAGAGGAGGGGAAGAGACTGACTAGACTACTCTAAAGAGAGAGCTATTGGATCTTCTCCCTTGAGAGTCTCGTCCCAGGGGACTCAATGCCATGTGTGATTTAAAATTATTTTTTCCTTTTTTTGTTTTCCATATTCTATTTATGTTCCTGTCCTCCATGCCCCCTTGTGACTGACCCTCCCAGCCCCAACATCCCGGAATTACCAGGGCTTACCTTTTTGCCTGGCCTGGGAGCGGAGCCTGCGGAGAATCAGGCTTTATCCTGCGGTCAGAGGATTTGTTTTTGTCCTCCATTTTCTCCCTGATCCCTGTTGCTGGGGTACACATGCCAGATGTGCATGCGTGGAGGCACGCACATGTCCGCAGAGGTCCCGCAGCACCCACCCTTTCTGTGTGCCCTACAGACCCACACTTCCCCTGGGCATCCACGTAGAGCAGTCATTCAGTGGGAGTGTAACCCCTTCCCAGGAGAGGAGAGCTGTCCTACGGATACTCAATCCTCTCCCTCCCCACCAACCCCTGATGGCCCGGGCTCGTTCCCGAACCCGAGTCCCCAGCGTGGCATGACGTGTGGCGTCCAGTGCCTCAATCAACCCTCAGCGCCACTGGGCTGGCCTAAAATCTTTTTTGATATATTGAATAAGATTGTGCTATAGGGTCCCCAGATATGCTAAAACATTAGATGAATCTATAATGTGTATATAAATTTTCCAGGAGTTTTATGCTTGCTATTCATCTGATCTCTTACATTACAAATACACTTCCATTGATGTACTAAAATATAAGTTTTATGTAGGGTTTTTTGAATTGACTACAGTGATTATGGATGTTTAATTAGTTTTTGCTTTGTTTGTTCTTTCCTGCTACAGACTCATTTGCTGTATGTTTCTGCCATCTAGGACATATTAAAGCGCTAGAGAGCACAGCAGTCCTGTTGTTCACATAAAAATGATAATGCAAGGTATCACAATGAGTGCTGAGCTCACAGGCAACAGCCAGCACTCATTTCTAACATTCACTTTTGCCTTAGTGAGTAGTTCTAGGTCGTATATTTTGTAGTGGTTAGGGTTACTATATGAGTTACTGTGAAAGTTTGGACTGAGATTTAGATAGCAGTGTTAAACTTGAGCTTCACCATCTCCTAAACCTTGATACATCTCTCTTTAAGTTTATCTATTTTGATTTTGCAAAGTAAACACTTAGGCCCTGATGTTCAGAAATGCACCTGGCAATGGTGCAAGTGGTGGTGCAGCGCAACGGTGTTGTGCCAGTGCAACTCGGGGATATATTCAAAGGAGATGAGCCATGGCGCAACTGCTCTGAATATAGCAGGTAATGCGCACTGCACAAATAGGATGTGTGATGCATTCCCCCAGATAGGGCTGAATACCAGGAATGGGAACTGTGCCAGTGCAACAGAGTTACGCTGTGTGCAAATTCCTGATATTCAGCTGGCAGTATGCAAATGGGGCCATAATGCATGCAAGGCGCAAATGGGGCCATTTGCATGTCATTATGGCCCCATTTGCATGAGTTGTGCAGGGCTGGCCAGCGTAATGCGCATGGCACTCCTGCACAGCATGTGATGGTGCCAGAGGGGGTCTAGCAGTACCTCCCACCCACCCCATAGCCGCAATCGCAATACGCAACTGTTTATGACAACCCTGGTAGTCTAGTGGCACCCCTCTCCCTCCCGATGCCCTGATCACTGTATAATAAATAATAACACCCTCCCTGGTGGTGTAGTGGAACCCCCCTTCCTGCCCATAGCTGTGATGCCCGTAAATTAATAGTTACTATTCCCTGGTAGTCTAGTGGTAACCCCCACCCCACCCATATCCCTGATTGCCAGTAAGAGCACTGTAAATAGTACCCTGGTGGGCCAGTGGCACCCCCCCACCCACACAGGACACCCTGCCCAACCAGCTGCCCCCGTCATCAGCACACAGCATCAAACCCACCCACATACCTCTGTGGCTGCCTGCTGAATGACAGCTTACAGTATGTAGCATAACATTTCACAACATTTAACACTAAATGTCCTATGATAACCTTATTAGGATGGTGTGCACTTGTTTAGAATGGTGTGCACCTGTTTAGGAAGGTGTGCAACACAGAGGGTCATGTCCATCAAAGGATGTTGTGCAACAAATCTATTAATATATATGTTTTGAAGAAAAAGGTACACCACATCCTAATATTAACGTGTTATTCATTGTATGATTGGCTTATAATGGGGTGTCGGCATTTTTAAGGTTTTCAAGATAACGATTTAACTTATATAAACACTGTATGTAAACTAAATAAGCAGCACCAATATTGATGAAAAGAATGAACATGCATGTGAAGATGAATAACTGCATTAAACTCTTAGAAGTACTCTGAAGGCTCAAGTGAAATTCTTTTGCAAACACAACGCAACCTTACAATTGGTGCTATAACTCAGATGTCTGAAGATGGTCTATATGGTTGCTGATGACATCAAACGAACCGGAGAGGCCAAGCTGTGGGGAACGCCTTACTGCACCTGATCTGATCAATCAAGTACAGAAGGGAGTCGCAAAGGGACTCAAGAAGGACTGGTGTGAAGTCAGACGTGATTTGCCAGCCACAAGATAGACGTAAGTATGGATACCATTTTATGTAAATTTTTAGAAACACACTTAAAGGAAGGCCCGTACTGCTGTCATGAACAACAGAAAGATGTGTCCCAATGCTTTACTAGGCAATGTACGGACAGAAATGAGAAAGTTAAAATAGATAAAACAAAGTTAGCCAACATCTGTCAAATGTATGTACAATATCAGTGTGAAACAACAGCTAGGATGTATAACATGAAGAGGCAGATGTTAGAAAATGGAGAGAAATGTAACAAAGGTTTAGCCCTCCAAGAAAAAGAATGACAGAAATGTACTGCCGATATGAAAGGCATAGAAAAGGAGATGAAAAAATGTGCCACCGAAGCAAAAGAAATAGAATATAAATTAAGTGTGGCACAAGGGGAGGTTTGTGGATTAAAAATGATTAGAAAATGGGCAGAGTGGATTCTTTATCCTGATTGCTTGAAACTGGCTCCAACCTGGGCATTTATTTTTCAATAGATGCCCAGTAAACAATAAGTGCCAGTCCAAGTGGCACCTCACTGTGCAACATTCCATACTGGTGCCCAGCCTGCTTTTTAACTGGCTAAATGCCCTGAAGAAAATTTCAAAATGCCCACCAACTTTTTCTCTCGCTTAGCGAGAGGTACTGGTCTCCCCTAGCCAAACCAAACAGAATGTACTCCTAATCTTAAAAACAAATTAAAAAAAACAACTCCAGTAATCCTGTGGTTGGAAGAGTCACTCAATAGCATCACTCTCCCGACCGCACTGTCACACACCCTGAAAGCCGTCTCACGACTCTGATCTTGCACTACCGTGCTGACCGCAAACAGACAATAATCACTCAGCACAAGTCCCTCACAATCAGTCAGAAACAAAAAACACTTACCTCACTATTTAAATAAATCCAAAAGAAATCTCTTCTTTCCTTTTACATGAACTGCAAACGGTGCTTTTTGTACTTCCTCCTACATTGCGGTCAAAGGTCACAGAGCACACAGACGGAACTTCAGATGGAAAAATGAAATAAACACCAGAAAAATTAAAAATAAATTTGCCAGTTAGTCCTATGAAAACTTTACTGCCTTTCTCCTTTAGCAATCAGTGTCTGTGTATGTGACTGTCTCTCGCTGGAGGGGGAGCAGCAATGGGGGGGTTGTCAATCCACCAGAATGCTGCAGGGAGGAGCAACAGCACCAGGAACAGCCTATGGACTACTTTATTAATACATGTATCTCAAATAGTTCTATTAATTTTTTCACAGGCATTTACTGTATTATTTTACAAATTCATTAAAATTTACACAGATAACCATTTTCTAAGCACAATAATACCCTCCAGGGTGGGCATTATTGGGAAATACTGGACCTTCCAGGGGCTATAAGGCCCTCCGCCTGTGGCATCAGGCCTCATTACACCACTGGGCGGTCCGGTATTTCCCAATAATGCCCACCCTGTTAGGTATTATTGCTTACAGAATAATCAGTTAGAAGAGAATCTCAAATTTGTAAGTAAACAAAGTCAGGCTCAAATTAATGAATTGGCCAGGAAATTACAACAAGCATTGGAAAGATTGGATCATGCTAGTCAGAAACATGTCCAAGATATCTCATATGAAGAACAGTCTTTATATACTTTACAGGCAGAAGCACAGTTGCAATGTCAGATCTCCTTAGAGTTAAGACAGCAAATTACCTCATTGGACGAAGACATCCAAAAAATATAAAATGGCTCTGGTGCAGGTAAAACACCACTTCCAGTCAAAACATTGTTGTGGCTGTGAGGTGGTTACTGAAGAAAGTTCCTCGAGCTCTAGTAGTTCAGAGAACGAGGAAGTACCTGCACGAAAGAGGGGAGGAAAGATGGCTCCCTTTTATGTTAAAATGACAGGAGAGGGTTCAAAAGTACCCAGTAATGGTAAACTCCTTATCAAATTAACTGAAAAGGCAAAAGAAGTGATTCTGGAAGATATCGATTTGGCTAAACAAAAAAATAGAAATACTATCAAAGAAATTGGAGGATACGAATAGTGATAGTGCCAAGCGAGAGCTGGAGGCCAAAATAGGCATCTATGAAAGATCAAAGGATAAAAATGGAACAACAAATAAAAGAAGATTGCGAAGCCCGTGATGAAGAAAAGGCATTGCAAAAAGCTAGTGAACAACTAGAGATAGTACAAAAATTCTCTCAACGGGATTTGACTATACAGGAGTCAATGCAATTGGTAGAACAGTTAGGCAAGTGGGAGCCTGGACAAAATCCTGTACCCTACTGTGCAAAAGTTAAAAACGTTAGTAGCAAATTTTAATTTGACCAATAAAGATGCATGAAAAGTAGTGACGTTGTCCCTACCTGCCGTGTTGCTCCAGAGCTTGCCAGCAAAAATGGTTGGTACTTGGGAGAATGCGGACAATAATGGTACGTGGGCAAATATAGATGAGATCCAAGCTGCTTTACAATCAATGTATGGAGTGTCCCAAACTGACTGGGGAAAGATCTATGAAGTACAATTACTTCCTGGGGAATCTCCAGTAATGTTTATTAATCGACTGTATGCTGCCTACACCACCTATGGAGGTGTGGGGAGTGGTGCAATGCACTGACTATGGAGCAGCAGTCTTCCAGGAAACATTCTGGAAACTGCGTTGCTGCCCTATTTGCAGGCACCTCTCTGGTCTGAGGGAGGAGGTTGTTCGTCTCCATGCTGACCTGGCAAGGATTCGGAAAACCTGCTCCCTGACCCAGGGACCACCCAGGCCACTGCCACTACCTTAGAGGTTGCCGAGAAAGAAGAGTGGTCGGACCGCGGTGGGTTCAGGGAGGGAGAGGGTGGTGGAACAGAGGTGCATCCCTCCAGTTGTGCCTCTCCACAATTCATTTGCCACTCTGGTGAAGCATGTTTCCTCTATGAAGGCACCTGCAGTGGAGACCAAGGAGGATGCTGGGAACCTCCACAATGGAGACCCACAGAAGGGTGGCCCAGGACCTCACGGGGAAGGAAACAACTCCTGGAGGGGACTCAATTGTTAGGGGGTAGAACTGGGGAGGGAGGGAAAGGGAGAAGGTGCCTGCCCAGCACCAAGGCTTGAGGACAGGAAATGAATCCTCAGGATCACGGGAGCAGCGGCAAGGGGTAGGAAGCTGGATGTCATTATCCACCTAGGGACAAATGACCTGGCTGAGAATGGGATCAGAGCAGTGCAACAGGAGATTGTGGAGTTGGGGAGGGGCCTTAGACAAGTAGCACACATGGTAACTTTCTCGGAAGTGCTACCTGTCTATGGCATGGATGAGGCTAGGGCACTCTGCACCATGGGATTCAATGGCTGGTTGAAAAGCTGGTGCAGAGCTCAGGGATTTGGCTTCATTGGGGACTGGGGTTCCACCTGGAGGGGTGCAGGCCTATACAGGCATGATGGTCTGCATCTATCCTGGAGGGGAACCAGGATCCTAGGTGATAGGTTTAAATGCCTCAGTGGCAAGCATTTAAACTAGCCAAGGGGGGGAGGCACTGAAGAGGAAAAGGGAAATCCTAGCCCCCCCAAAATAAATCAGGGTAATTAGTGAGGTAAACACCAAAATAGAGCAGTCGATAGGGAGAAGGGCAGGGGTAAACAGAGAAAAGACAAAAGCAGTAGGGACAGGGAAGGGGCCAAAAGAAATAAAGCCATAAAAAGATGGAGTGTAATGAGTACCAATGCCCGTAGTCTAGGTAAAAAGCTCCCTGAAATGGTGGCCTTGATGGATGAGGGATGCCTGGATATTGTGGCAGTCATAGAAACATGGTACACAGAGAACCATGACTGGGATGTCAACATACCAGGGTACACAATCTACAGGAGGGACAGGGAGGGAAGAAGAGGAGGAGGAGGAGGAGGAGCTCTCTATGTAAGGGAAGGGATAAAAGCAACATAACTAAAGGGTAAACAGGGAGGAGAGGAGGCACTGTGAGTCACCCTGGAGAATGGAAATGGCTCCACAATCCACACAGGGGTTGTATACAGACCCCCATCTCAGGGGTAGGTAATGGACAAGGACATGATAGAAGGCATCCTTGGGATGGCAGAGAAAGGAGAGATATTGCTGATGGGGGACCTGAATATGCCAGATGTTGACTGGAGCACCTTTGCTGCAGCCACATCCAAGAGCAGAGATATTCTCGATGCCCTACAGGGGGCATGCCTCAGACAGCCAGTTTTGGAACCCACTCGGGAGAGAGCAATCTTAGACCTGGTACTCTCAAATTGGGATGGAGTGAGGATCTCTGATCTTGAAGTGGGTAGCCATCTGGGAACAAGTGACCACCAAACAGTGTGGTTCATGATAAACTTAGCTGTAGAGTCAAGCCACACAAAAGTGAAGGTACTGGACTTCAGGAGGGCTGATTTTGTCAAAATCGGAGAGTGCCTCAGAAAAGCACTAGCAAACAGACAAGAAGGTGAGGTGGAGCAACAATGGGGAAACATCAAAACCACCATCACAGAGGCAACAAGTCTTTGTGTGAAGCAAATAAACAAATCAAAACAAAAGAAAAAAAACACTATGGTTCTCAAAAGAAGTGGCGTGGCAGGTAAGGGAAAAAAAATAGCATTCAGGAAGTATAAGGAAACACAGAAGGAGCAGGACAGAGAACTGTACTAGTTAAAGCAGAAGGAAGTGGGTAAGGCAGTCAGAATAGCAAAGGCCCAAAACGAGGAAAAGATAGCCCACTCGGTTAAGAAGGATGATAAATCCTTTTATAGGTACATTAGGGAGCAAAGAAAGACTAAGACAGGTATGCTGAGGCTGAACAAAGAGGAAGGTGGTTGGGCAGACAGCGACAGTGAAAAAGCAGGGATACTGAACGAATGCTTCTGCTCAGTATTCACAGTGGAAAAGCAGGGGGAAATACCTAATCCAGTCAATAGATGCACTCTGGATAGGGGGGTTGATATTAGTCCTTTCACAGAAGAAAGGGTTCTGAAAGAACTCTTAAAACTGAAGGTGGATAAAGCAATGGGGCCTGATGGGATTCACCCCAGAATTTTAAAAGAGCTAAGGGAAGAACTAGTAACACCATTGACTACCATTTTTAATAAATCATGGGAGGATGGGGTGGTACCTGAGGACTGGAGGAGGGCGGATGTGATTCCCCTTCACAAAAGTGGGAGCAAGACAGAGGCAGGAAACTACAGACCTGTCAATTTGACCTCAGTGGTAGGGAAAATGATGGAATCACTTCTAAAGGAAAAAAATTTTTGAGTACCTAGAGGCCAGTGGGGCACAGGACCCAAGGCAGCATGGATTCACAGTGGGAAGGTCATGTCAGACAAATCTAATTGATTTCTTTGACTGGGTGACCAAAGCAGTAGACCAGGGAGGAACTGTGGACAAGGCCTACCTAGACTTTAGCAAGGCATTTGACAGAGTCCCGTACAAAAGATTAATAAACAAATTAGCCAGCCTGGGAGTGGGTCCCAGGGTGGTAGCCTGGATAAAACACTGGTTGGACAACAGGACACAACGGGTAATAGTAAATGGAGTCCACAGTGAAGAAGAGGGTTACTAGTGGGGTACCGCAGGGTTCAGTACTGGTGCCGGTCCTTTTTAATGTCTTTATAAGTGACATTTCAGAGGGACTGGAAGGGAAAGTATGTCTCTTTGCAGACGACACAAAGATCTGCAACAAGGTTGATACACAAGGTGGGGTGGAAAAGATGAAAAGGGACTTGGCAAGGTTGGAGGAATGGTCAAATGTATGGCAGCTTAGATTCAATGCAAAGAAGTGCAAAGTAATGCACCTGGGAAATAAAAACTCAGGAAAAGAGTACACGATGGGGGGTGAAATACTGACAACAACAAAAATGGAAAAGGACCTGGGGGTAGTCATATCAGATGACCTAAAGGTGGGCCAGCAATGTGAGAAAGCAGTAAGGAGGGCTTGATGGATACTGGGATGCACAGGGAGAGGCATCACCAGTAGAAAACAGGAAGTTGTTGGCCCTCTGTACAGAAAGTTGGTAAGACCACATCTGGAGTACTGTGCACAGTTCTGGATACCCCATCTCTGCAAAGACATAGACAGGGTGGAGGCTGTCCAGAGGAGGGCAACCAAAATGATGCAGGGTCTGCATCAGAAGACATATGAAGAAAGACTAAAGGAACTAAAGATGTATAGTCTCGAGGAAAGGAGGAAGGGGGGGACATGATAGAAACTTTCAAATACCTCATGGTAATCAACAAAGTCCAAGAGGGTAGCATCTTTCAGAAAAAGAGATATGTCAAAACAAGGGGGCACAATCTGAAGATAGAGGGGGGGACGGCTCAGAGGTAATGTGAGGAAGTATTCCTTCACAGAGAGGGTTGTGGATACATGGAACAGCCTTCCTGAGGAGGTCGTAGAGGACAGTGGAGGAATTCAAGAATGCATGGGACAGACATAAGGCAATTCTAGTGGGGAGTTGTAGGAATTAGGCTGTTGGTTAACTAGGATCTGCAGCTTATCTGTTAGGTAGGGAAATGAGCAGACTAAGTGGGCAAAGCGGTCCTTATCTGCCATCAAATTCTATGTTTCTATGTTTCTGTGTGGCTAATCCTAGTAAGGATAGGGAACCCTTTTTGAGTTTAATTGATAGGCAATTTTGGTGCCTGCGTCGATACATATGTTGTGTAAGAGAGCGCTGACCTGTGCAGATAAGGAAGAGTTATTGACAGATTGGTGGCGCATGCAACAAGATGATCAAAGCCCAGAAAAGGGAAAGGACAAGCGACGAGTAGCCGCTATTGTCAAAACAGAAGGTAAGAGTAGATATACATGTAATAATTGTGGAAGAGGACGACACTTTAAGTGACATTGTTGGGCAATAGGTGGAGACATGGAGGGAAAACAAAAACGGGTAATGGAAAGGAGATGAGCACAAAATCCTGGCAATAATGCTAAACCAGGTGGTAAGGCAGACTTGCAAAAACGTATTGAAATGCTCAGTAATTTGGTCAATACCAAGGCTGCGGCAGCCATTAAAAGGGAACCTGATGAAGAAGAACTGATACAATAAGGGCAATGATGGGATGAACCCCCCCACCTTCCAAATCCAAGGGAAACTAATAGAGGACAGGGAGAGTCGTCCTACTGTATTGGCTATGGTCAGGGGCGCCAGACTGTGATATTAGTCGATACTGGAGCTACAGTTAGTATTACAGATAGTGATATGCCCTTAACAACCCATGGGAAGCAGCAAATAAGTTTGCAAGGTTTCTCGGGGGCGGGGTGTTAACATCGTATCTCACTAAACCAGTTGTTGTCCATATTGGTGGACAACAATTGAAATGTGTGTTTTGGAAATGTAATACACATGAATCATCACACATCATGGGTTTGGACATTTTAGCACAACATGGTTTGGTAGTAGATCTTAGTAACATGATTTTATGGAAAGGAAGTATTACTAACCCAGGACCAAATGTGGATGATTCTCATAGTATATATACTATTAAATCATTAAAGATGTATTGTTTGGAAGATCTGTGGAAACATGTACCAAAATGGATAGTACATGTAATAAAACAATATGAGCCAATATGGGCTAAGAATGCAACAGAATGTGGGCGAGTGTCTAATATGGAAGTCCAGATTGAAGGACCAGACCCCCCTCCACAAATATAATATGCTTTTCCCAAGGAAGCTCATGGAGAAATATGTGTGATACTGAAACAAGTACAGGCACAACAGGTCATTAGACCCATATGTTCCACAGTGAACTCCCCTCTTTGGCTGGTACACAAACCCAATGGTACCTGGTGTTTAACAGTAGACTATAGGGTGTTGAACAAAGTCACTCCAGTGGTATCAAGGCTACCTGACTTGATATCCCTGCTGTCTCCTACAGCTACGGTTTATATTGTACTAGATGTGTCAAATGGTTTTTGGTCCATCCCTGACCATCCTGATAGTATAAATTTGCATTTACTTTCCAAGATAAACAATACACTTTTCAGGGTTTTCATTCCTCACCAACTTTATTCCATCACTGGCTGGCTGAGATACTGTTGGGATTTTCTCATCCTGAGGCAATAATCCAGTATGTGGATGATATATTACTATAAACTGACACTTATCAGGAACATGTCAGTTTATTAGATGAGTTGTTAACTGTATTACACAAAGAAGGGTTAAAACTAAACCCGAGCAAAGCTCAAATTGGACAATTACAAGTCACCTTTTTAAGGATTTGTATTAATCAGGAAGGCCGTACTGTAGACCCAGATAAGAATCGGGTCATACAACAGTTAACCCAACCTAAAATAAAAACAGCTTTCTACAGTTTTTAGGAATTGTAGGCTTCTGTATGGATTTTATAGAAGCATTTTCTAGTATGCTGAAACCACTATACAATCTGTTACAGGGAGGAAAAGAGACTGATATCCTCCAATGGGAACCGACATAGAAACATAGAATTTGACGGCAGATAAGGACCGCTTGGCCCACCCAGTCTGCCCATTTCCCAACCTAATGGATAAGCTGCAGATCCTAGTTAACCAGTAGCCTACTTCTTTCCACCCCCAACCCCTAGAATTTCCTTATGACTGTCCCATGCATGCTTGAATTCAACCACTGTTTTTGACTCCACAGCCTCCTCTGGAAGGCTGTTGCATGCATCCACAATCCTCTCTGTTAAAAAATACTTCCTTACATTGCCTCTGTGCTGCCCCCTCTCTATCTTCAAATTGTGCCACCTTGTTCTTGCACACCTCTTTTTTTGAAAGATGCTACCCTCTTGGACTTTGTTGATTCCCTTGAGGTACTTGAAAGTTTCTATCATGTCCTCCTTCTCCCTCCTTTCCTCAAGGCTATACATATTAAGCTCCTTTAGTCTCTCTTCATATGTCTTCTGGTGCAGACCCTGCACCATTTTAGCTGCCCTCCTCTGGACAGCTTCCATCTTGTCTATGTCCTTGCGGAGATTGGGTCTCCAGAACTGCATACAGTACTCCAGATGGGGTCTCACCAGCTGTCTGTACAGAGGGATAACAACTTCCTGTTTTCTACTGGTGATGCCTCTCCCTATGCATCCCAGTATCTCCCAGCCCTCCTTACTGCCCTCTCACATTGCTTGCCCACCTTTAAGCCATCTGATATGACTACCCCCAGGTCCCTTTCCATTTCTGTTGTTGTTAGTATCTCACCCCCCATTGTGTACTCTTCCCCTGGGTTTTGGTTTCCCAGGTGCATTACCTTGCACTTCTTAGCACTGAATCTAAGCTGCCATACATTTGACCATTCCTCTAACCTTGCCAAGTCCCTTCTCATCCTTTCCACCAGACCTTGTGCATCAACTCTGTTGCAGATCTTTGTGTCATCTGCAGAGAGACATACTTTTCCTTCCAGTCCCTCTGCAATGTCGCTTATAAGACATTGAAGAGGACTGGTCCTAATACTGAACCCTGCAGTACCCCACTAGTAACCCCCCTTTCTTCAGAGTGGACTCCATTTACTATTACCCTCTGTGTCCTATTCTCCAGCCAATTCTTTACCCAGGCTATCATCTTGGGACCCATTCCCAGGCTGGCTAACTTGTATATTAATCTTTTGTGTGGGATTGAGTCAAATGCCTTGCTAAAGTCTAGGTAGGCCATGTCCGCAGCCCCTCCCTAATCTACTACTTTGGTCACCCAGTCAAAGAAATCTATTAGATTCATCTGGCATGACCTTCCCACTGTGAATCCATGCTGCCTTGGGTCCTGTGCCCCTCTGACCTCTAGGTACTTGACAATTCTTTCCTTCAGAAGTGATTCCATCATTTTCCCTATCACTGAGGTTAAACTAACAGGTCTGTAGTTTCCTGCTTCTGCCCTTCTCCCACTTTTGTGAAGGAGGAATCACATCTGCCCTCCTCCAGTCCTCAGGTACCACCCCATCCTCCCATGATTTGTTAAAGAGGGTAGTCAGTGGTGTCACTAGTTCTACCCTTAGTTCTTTTAGAATTCTGGGATGAATCCCATCAGGCCCCATTGCTTTGTCCATCTTCAGTTTTAAGAGTTCTTTCAGAACCCTTTCTTCTGTAAATGGGCTGGTATCAACTTCTGGATCAAGAGTGTTTCTATTGTTTGTTTTAGGTACCTCCCCCCTCTTCATTTGTAAATACTGAGCAACAATATTTGTTTAGTATCTCTGCCTTTTCACAGTCACCCTCTACCCACCCCCTCCCCTTTATTAAGCCTCACTATCCCTCCCTTAGTCTTCCTTCGCTCCCTGATGTACCTAAAAAAGGTTTTATCCCCCTTCTTAACTGAGTTGGCTATCTTTTCCTTGGTTCGGGGCTTTGCTGTTCTGACTGCCTTCCCAGCTTCCTTTTGCTTTAACTGATACAATTCTCTGTCCTGCTCCTTCTGTGATTCCTTGTACTTTCTGAATGCTTTCTTTTTTCTCTTGAAACTTCACTGCCACCTCCTTTGAGAACCACAGTGGTTTCTTACATTGTTTTGTCTATTTGCTTCACACAAAGGTTCGTTACCTCTGTGATGGCAGTTTTTATTATTCCCCATTGTTCTTCCACCCCTCCTTCCTGCCCATTTGCTAGTGCATTCCTTAGGCACTCACCCATTCTGGCAAAGTCAGCCCTCCTGAAGTCCAGTACTTTGCCTTTGTATGGCTTGACTCTATTACTGTGTTTATTGTGAACAATACTGTTTGATGGTCGCTAGTTCCCAGATAGCTACCCACTTCTACATCTATGATCCTCTCTCCATCTCCATTTGAGAGGACCAGGTCTAAGATTGCTCCCTCTTGAGTGGGTTCCAATACTAGTTGTCTAAGGCATGCCCCTGTAGGCATCTAGAATAACCCCACTCTTAGAAGTGGCTGCTGCAACTGCACTCCAGTTAACATCTGGCATATTCAGATCACCCATCAGCAATATATCCCCTTTATCCACCATTCTAAGTATACTTTCTATCATTTCCTTGTCCATTTCCTCCCCCTGAGAGGGGGGTCTGTATACAACCCCTGTGCGGATTGTGGTGCCATTGCCTGCCTCCAAATTGACCCACAGTGCTTCTTCTCCTCCCTGTTTGCCATTTTGTTCTATTGCTTTGATTCCTTACCTTATGTAGAGAGCTACTCCTCCTCCTCTTACCCTCCCTGTCCCTCCTGTAGATAGTGTATTCTGGTATGTTTACATCCCAGTCATGGTTCTGTGTGTACCATGTTTCTGTGACTGCCATGATATCCAGATGTTTCTCCTCCATCAAGGCCACTAATTCAGGAAGCTTGTTACACAGACTATGGGCATTGGTCCTCATTGCTCTCCATTTTTTGATGGCTTTACCTTCTGTAGCAGCATCCCCCACTGACCTTTCTACCTTGGTCTTTTTCTCATTTAGTACCCTGTTTTGTAGGGGGAGGCTGGGATTTTCCTGCTGCTTTTCAGTGCCTCCCCCCTTGACTAGTTTAAAAGCTTGCCAATGAAGCATTTAAACCGATTGCCCAAAAGACTTGCTCCCTTCCTGGACAGATGCAGACCATCCTGCCAGTATAGGCTGGTGTCCCTCCAGGTAGAACCCCAGCCCCAATGAAGCCAAACCCCTGTGCTCCACACTATTTTTTCAACCATTCATTAAACTGCATGGTACAAAGTACCCTCACCTCACCCATGCCACTGACAGGCAGCACCTCTGAGAAGGATACTGTGTGTGCTACTTGTCTTAGGCCCCTCCCCAACTCTACAAAATCCTTCTGCACTGCTCTAATCTCATGATGAGCCAAGTCATTTGTCCCTAGGTGGACAATGACGTCCAGCTTAGACTCCGTGCAACTGTTCTCGTGATCCTAAGGATGCGCTTCCTGTCTCCTCAAGCCATGGCACCAGGCAGACACTTACTCAGTTTTCCCTGCTCCCCCCAGTTCTATCCCCTAATAATTGGAGTCCCCACCGGAGATGTTCCTTTCCCTGTGGTGCCTTCTGCCTCCTTCCTGAGGGCCTCCTTGCAGACAGTTGCCTGCACCCTCCTTAGTCTCCTCTGTGGGTGCATCCATGGGGAACTATGCTCCCCAGAATGGTGTATGGATTGTGGAGTGGAACAACTGACTGGGTTGTGTCTGTTGCACCACCCTACCTCCCTGAGCCCACTGTGGTCCAATCTGTGCTTTCTTTCAACCTCTGAGGTAGTGGTGGTGGTACTGGTGTTCCCTGGATGGGAGGTTCCTCTACTACTGTCCAATGCGGCCTGAAGACAGGCAACTTCCTCCCTCAGGGCAGATAGTTGTCTGCAAACAGGGCAGCATCTCAGCCTCCAGAAAGACTCTGGAAGACTGCTGCCCCACAGCCATTACATTTTACCTCCTCCACATGCCTGTCTACCTTGTTTAGTTTTTTGTGTGTGTGTGATTGGTTTTGTTATATAGAAATATATGTATTATATAATGTGTATGCTTATAGTCAGTGCAGTGTGCTAGAGAGGATATGATAGTGATATGCACTTGCCCTCTTGAGGAAATGATGTCAGAACCCAGGTATAAAGGAACTATTTCAGGGGTGGGTGGGGTGAGGATGGAAGGGTTTGGGCCCTAAACTGTGCCTTCCGCGAAAACAATCAGCTAAAGCTCTGACCTCACCACTGCGATGAGTGCCTTCCTGTCAGCAAGATCCCTACACAACAATTTGACAGAGAAATCCCTGCTAATCAAACAGAGAAAAATCCAAACATCCAAGTCAGGCACAGGTAAACCTCCCCAGCCCAAAACAGCCTGGTGACTTGTGCTCTGAAAGCAGTCAGCCCCAAAACAAATCAGCTGTGGAAGGGCAACACAGAAAACAGTATTCAGCCTGTGGGTTTAAACTCTTCCTGCACTGAAAATCTTAACAATTGTAACAAAAGTAAAGCAAGATCCACTCCTCTGTTGATTGAAAGACTGCCTTTTCTGATAATTCTAAGTTCCTTATTTCACCCTTCAGTTAGAAGTATCCTCCACCTGAAGAATATTAACTTTCCTAAGGAATCTGCTTCAAACCAAAGACAATTGTAAATTGTAAGGTTCACCTCCCTCTGTTGTGAGCACAACTCGCTTTCTTGCAAATCTTAAGTCCAGTGTTGCAGCTTCCAGCCAGAGGTAGCTTCACCTGAAGAATATTAAGTTATCTGATGAGCCTGCTAAAATTAGTACTGTTATCAAGGTCTGTAAGAACAATCCTTTATGGCTCTTAAACAAGCACTAATGATGGCTCCTGTCCTCATTTGCCCTTCTGAGCCATCAGACTTTGTAATACAGGTACATGCAACTGATCAAGTAATCAGCGTAGTCCTGTTACAAAAGCGATAAGGGACTTTGTGTCCAGTGGGATATTTTTCTCGGGTATTAACTCCAGTAGAGAAAACCTATGAAGAATGTGTAAAACACTTATTAGCTGTATATTGGGCAATACAAACTACTGAACATATTGTGGGGTTTAATCACATTGTTTTGCAAACCTCACATACACCTGTAAAATTTCTCTTAGAAAGGGATGTAAGGGGAGTATCCTCTCAGAGACTGGTGAAATGGGCATTGGCCCTACAAGGAAAAAATATCACTGTGGAAAAATGTACCTCCCCCATGTTAGTGGAGCTAATTACATGGGAGGGAGATGTGCATGACTGTGGGGAAGTCATGGGTATTAACTATAAACCAATTTTTGCTGCTGAACCTAATTTTATGGGTATTGATGTGTATGTAGATGGCTCCTGCTTTTGGAATGATGGCCATTTCCATACCAGATATGCAATTTGGACCCCTGGAACAAATCAGGAAATAGTAGTACGATGTCCATCATCATTTTCTGCCCCACTAGCAGAATTGGAGGTAGTCCATGGAGCTATTATGGCATATCCACAGGAAGCCATTAATGTCTTCTTGGACTGTGCTTTTGTTGTCAATTCTCTGTTAGATTTTCTTCCTATTTGAATGAAGAGGAATCACGAACAGCCACGGTGAACCATATTTTAGCACCATATTACAACATATATGGGATATAGAGCTCAATCCCATTGAGAATTTATTTGTAAAGTAAGGGCTCATCAGAAGAATCAAAAGATATCCATGAACTAAACAACAATTTGGTAGATAATTTGGCTCAAGTAGCCATGAAACAAACAAACTTATGGATAGACCCTCTAGGAGGTGATTCTACACAATTGTGGGAAGCTGAAGAGTATGATAAAAATCATCCAAAATGGATATCATCATTATCACAAGTCCCTAGTTTGGGATGAATCCAAGATACTGATGCTTGGCTTCTTGGTTGTCAGAACCAATGGAAAGATACAGGACAGTGTACCACCACACATGTTACCATATGGGAAGATATGGTAATATGGGAATCACAATCAGGGTTTAGGAAGTGGATCCCACCCACTTCATTTAGAAATTATATTATCATGGACACTCATTGTATTGGAGGTCATTGTGGGTTCCACAAAATATTAAAATGTTGACACAAAAATATTGGTGGCCAAAAATGGGAAAAGATGTCAAACAATGCCTGGAGGCTTGTCTCATCTGTGCACAGATGAATCCTCCAGTGCCTGGTAAGAGGGTTCCGTTAGGGTGTATAACCCTGGTGGATGGTTCTTGGTTCAACCTACAAATTGATCATGTAGGACCCTTGCCCACTGCAAAAGGGGGAGTTCTGATATTTATTAGTCATTGTTGACATATTTTCCAAATGGGTAGAAGCACTACCAGTTAGAAATGATAGTGCTCGTGCTACTGCAAAAGCATTATGGGAACAAGTGTTCTCATGTTGGAGTTTTCCCAGAGCACTTGAAAGTGCTAGAGGAACTCACTCTACAGCAAAAATAATGACAGCATTGTGTGATATTTTAGGTATCACTCAACGTTTACATTTGCCCTACCATCCACAATCCTCGGGTATGGTAGAAAAGTTAAATCGCACTCTGAAAAATGCACTGAAAAAGGCAGTGTTGGATCAATCAAGCAATCAAATTCTTTATTTATACAGGCGAACACCATTGAGCAAGCTCATTTACAAGGTGGTTCTGCATTACACAAGTCAAGTAATAATGCATTTATATACAGACAAAAGATGCAAGAGTACAACAGTGCGGTAGGCCTGCAATAGACAGGATAAGTAAAAATACATTTGGCTTCAGGTAAAAGGCAGTCAGTAAGGGTATACATAACAAAAGGGTAGCAAGTCATTAAAAATGTATACCAGATACAACAACATTCATGGTTTAGTATTCCTCTAAGGTAAAGGTATTATATTCAGTGAATAGATTAGTTGAAGTGGATGCTACAAGCCAAGAGACATACATAGTCAGTTTAAAAAGACCCAGGCTTATCAAGGGGGAAACTTGTGTCAGGAGAAGTGGGCAGCCAGTGGGGGGGGGTCTGGAACTGGGATAATACTAGGAGAGAAGGAATGAGATGCTGTGGGCATACAAGATATAGGTGGGTGAGGGAGCGTGAGATTTAGGGTGGTAGATAAGTAGGTGGCTCAGGGACAAGTTATGCATTGATACAAGAAGGAAGGAGGATGTGAAAAGCAGGGAGGATGTGGAAGGGGGTGTAAGTAAGCTAGGATCGTTGGAAGCAGCTGCAGGCTTCTGTAATGTATTTTGAGTATAAGGTCTTAAACACAGTGAGACTAACAGGAGTCCTCAGTTTCAGTGATTTCTGTAGCACATACCAGAGCTAGGATTGTTGGAAGCAGTTGCAGGCTTCTGTAATGTATTTTGAGTATAAGGACTTAAACACAGTAATACTAACAGGAGTTCTCAGTTTCAGTGATTTCTGCAGCACATTCCAGAGTGACGGTAGAACGAATCCCATGGCAGCTCTCCCAAAATGTGTTAGGGCTCTGGGCACTTTCAGAGAAATCAGTGAACAGCTTCTTTGGGCATAGGTTCCAGGCATATTGAGAGTTGCGCAATCAACAATGTACTGCAGAAGTTTGCCAGTGATAGATCTGTATGTCCAGAGAGCTACATTTTTATTTCGTCTGTAGTGTAGGGAGGTCCAACCTACTGCCGCATATAAAGAGCAGTGATGGGTGGAGAAGGGGAGACCAGTGATGAAGCGCAGGGCTCTGTGGTAAAGTATGTCCAATTTACCGAGGTATGAAGTAGCACATTAGCTGTATATAAAGTCGGCGTAATCAATTAGGGAAAGGAACGTAGACTGAACTAGCTGTCTCTTGGCCTCTGTAGTTAGTAGGTGGTTTAATCTGAAGTAGAGACCTAGTCTCTGCCTCAGTTTTTTTAACAAATCCTCCAGGTGGTATGCAAAGGAGAGCTTGAAGCCTAGCCAGACCCCCAGGTATTTGAATTTCGGCACAAATTCCAGGGTTTCTCCTAGGAGGGTGGTGATGGGGGGGTTACAGCAGGGTAGGATGCATGGTTAATAGGTGAAAATAGCATTGCCTTTGTCTTTTTGGCATTAAGTAGCAATTTTTTACTAAGGAACTGGTATTGAAGTATGTTGAAGTCAGCTTGCAGGTTGCTACAGGCAGTTTCAGGAGTTGTACGGCTTAGGTAGATCACTGTATCATCTGCGAACAGATGAATTTTCACCTCATTGGTGCCTGAGTCTATATTGTTGATGTAGATGGCAAATAGGAGTGGCCCCAGGGTGGAACCCTGTGGGACACCTCTTTTTAACATATTTGAGGGGGAAGAGTTCACCTTCGGCCTTGACCTTTTGGTGCCTATCAGAAAGGTAGTTGTGGAACCAATGCAAGGAGATAGAATCTAGACCAATAGCTTTTAATGAAGAAAGAAGGAGGCTGTGGTCGACAGTGTTGAAGGCCTTACTTAGGTCTAGAAAAATGGCGAAGACAAATTTTTTGTTCTCTAGCTCATGCTGCCAGTCATTTGTCACCTTGGCCAGGGCCGTAATTGTACTATGTTCAGTTCTAAAACCAGATTGCATTGGGTTTAGCAGGTTAGCATCATCTATGAAAGATTTCAGCTGGACATTCATGAGTTTTTCCAGAAGTTTTGATAGTACTGGGAGAAGGGAGATGGGCCTGTAGTTGTTTAGATCACAGGGGTCTCTGAATTTAAACAACGGAATAACATGTGCGGTCTTCCACAGTTTGGGGAGGGTCCCTTGAGAAAGGCACAAGTTAAATAGATGCGTAATGGGTACGGCCAAGACATGATAGGCAATCTTTAGGTAGTATGGATCGAAGGTGGATACTGGTAAAGGGTGGGGTGATGCACTTAGCAGGAATCCAAATGAGTATTAGAGGTACGGAAAACAAGAGTGCTGGCTATAGCCCATATCAATTGATGACTGGACGGGATATGCGGCTGTATTATCCTTCAGATCCAGATTTATCAACACCTGTGTTAGATCGCATCAAAACTGATGTATTTCATCAACAAATACAGAAGCAGTTAGCTCTGTATTTGCCCCATGCTGCCAGAAACATGGCACAGACTCATTGGAAAAACAAAAGAAGACATGATGAGAAAGTGATACCGCCCATTGAAAGGGGTCATCATGTCACGCTGAAAAGTTTTGGGCAAAAGGAACCATGGGAATGCTAATTGGATGGGGCCCTATACAGTTATTAATGTATTGGGACCATGGGTCATTCAAGTTCATCGAATCTGACAAGGGTCTACAGAGACCAAATGGGTCCATGTGGACCAATGTAAATTGTATCAGACGTTAAATGATAACAACTAATACTGCTCTGTTTCTCCCAATGGGTGAAGTACAATGATGTCTCCTGTACTTATGCTGTGTAGTATCTTATTGATCTTGGTAACTTCCGACAAATATGGATGCCCAGGGTACATATGAAGCAGTTTATACAACAAGACCTATACATGCACTTATTGTGCATGGGGTCTCCCAGTATTGTTGGGGGAATGAAATGAACACATTGGTTATCATATTAAATGGTACTTTATTTGCAATGGACAATGTCAAAATGCGACGTGGGGATGCTCATCAGAAGCCTGGCCTGGCATGTCAATGTGTGTGGTCAACACAACAGCCCAAAAGGGGATATACATTCATTCTACCTTGGGTGATGCAACCAATTTAACGAAAGAGGAACAAGTATTGTTTTAAATGAAATGAAAGGACATGCTACAATATCCATCTGTTATAAAGTTTTTAAATGCCTCTTATTATGGTACAAATGCATCACAACGTAATATGTGGCATTTTTTATATAGTACAACTGCTGTATATACAGTAGGATTAAAGCAATTCTTCACAGTACTGGCATTAATGAATAAATATCCTTTGTTAACATATACTGCTGATGCACGATGGCCGGGAATGACTTGTAATGTTAACCTAACAGCATGGCGTGCTTTTGCAGCATGGAATATAGTGTATCAAAAACAAGGAATATCAGGTCAAAAACTCTTGCCCTCATCAGATGGTATCATCTTGATGCAAAATGTGTATCCTTTATATTATCCCTGTAAGTTGAAGTATTATATCTTGCTACAGCTGCCTTTTCCACGATTGCCACCTCAATGTAGGGATCAGGCTTCAGTAATAGTGTGGCAACAGTATTATAATACAATGTTAAATCAATACCATGACAGACACAGAATGTGGTCATTTAGAATCCCTGCGGAAGCAATACCAGGCTGATCTCATCGTAAAAGAGATGCGTAGGGCTGGTTAGGCTCAGGATTAGGGATTGCTAATGGTATTGATTCTATGGTTTTAAAGGGCCATATTCGCTCTTTGGCAATGACTTTAAAGGATGTGGCTACTGGACCATTATCAACTACTGTGATGTGAGCGGCTAATAATGAACAAATTAATTGGTTTGCCTTTAAGGAAACATTACAGAAGTTTTGAATTATTGCTAAAATAGTAACGCTTTTAAAAAGCTCACTCTCTGATATAGTTAATGATAGCTATATAGAATTGGCTTGCTCACAACTAGCTACTGAGGCACATGCTTATCTAGGCAATGAATTAAATAGAATTGAGACCAATAGGTTACCCTTAGGAATAGGCAAGGCCAATGTGACTAGATTATTGGATCATCCCACTGTAATCTTACCACCCTTAGCTATGGTAAAAGTATGGCACTCACCAAATCAAGATGCACAAGTGCTGCGACATGTGATTCCCATACTAGTGATAATACCTGTATGTTTTGAACCACCAAAAATTTTGTGGCAAATCAGTAATTTAGGAGTATTAATACAGGACCAGATCATGAGACTCCAAATACCAGGTGACACTATTATCACAGTACACAATAAATATGTTGTATCACCTAAACAACAGTGTGCACAAGAACATGAAACATACATATGTGGGGAAGAGACATCAACTGCCCCATGGTTTCCTGATCAATGTAAATTTACCCTAACATCTACAAATGAATACTGCCAAGCTATGAGATGGAACCAATCATGGTGTGTAATTGCAGGTCAAACATGGAATATATGGGGGTGTAGTGACAAAACCTGGTGGGTTGCAAATTGGACCCTCTGGGAACATCCTGCATATAGCCAAATGAATGTTACTCATATTGATGGTTCCCATATGGCCTTGGATTTGCTCACTGATTTGGTAACTCCACCTCATCTCTCATTACCCACATTTGATAAAATGACAATTAATGCCTTGTTGTATCGTCAACAAACTGAAGGACTTATTTTCTCACAAAAGGCCTCTGCTGTAGAGGAGGAGAAACAGTCATCTTATATCCCTATTCTATCATGGTGGGATTGGGGCTTGGCTGATCTTCTTAGACATAAAGTCTCCACCACTCATTCACACTAATGGGATGTACGCCGGAGGCACTAGGACCCAGCGGGAGCAACATTTCAAGAGGGTCGGTGCCAGAGATGGAGCCGCGAGGAAGCGGCACCATGAGCCATGGCTCATGCAGTAAAGACAACTTCGGCATTGACCTTCCAACCACCTCAGTTCCTTTTTTCCCGCCGTTGAGTGCACTTCAGTGACGACGTTGCTCACCTGCCAGAAGTCAAACTTCAAACTAACAGCATAGTTTTCAGTTTAATGTTTTGTAATTTGTCTTCAAAAGTACTGAGTAGATTTAATTTATTGATTAATAAAAGAAGTCTTCAGCCTTCCAATGACGGAGTCGACCATGAGCGGGTCAGGTGACGGTAGGGAGACTTCGTATGAAAGCTGTTCAGTCAGCTGTGCTGGGTCCGGTCCACCACCCTCCCTGGAGGGTGGGTCTGACAATGGACAGTCCAATGCCTGTGGGACATGGGCGTCCCCCAGAAAGATAAAGGAAACGGGTCCCATTTGTGGCAACTGCTCAGCCTCAATTTCTTCTTCGACGCACAAGTTGAGAAAGAGAAGGCATCACTTGAGGTCACCTTCTGGTATGTCTGTGCGTCGATGGTCGATCATTGAGGCTTGGCACTGGTCTCCTTCTCTCTGTGTCACTGGTTTCTGGCTCCAGTGCCCAACCTCTTCAACATCGGAGCCAATTCCCCCTATTGGACGGGCCAGCGATGAGCAGTTTCATCAGTGGGCTGCTCTTATGGAGCAATGGGCTCGGAGGTTGGTCCTGCTGTCTGGCCTGGTCACTCTGGGGCCTTTGGGCCACTCAAGGAACCAGATAGGGTGGTTGGACCTTCCTAGTCATGCAGCACCTTCTTTGGTGCCGTCGACTCTGTGCTCAGGTGTTTCCCCCCCTCACATGGCTGCGGCGCAGGGGCCCACACCGATGCCTCTAACTCCTGTTAATTTTCCTTCTTTTCCTTCAGATCACATTTTTTGGAACCTTGTGACACTCTCAGAGCCATCCGCAGTGCCAGGGGCTCTGTTGGTGCCGTTCAGGGCACCGGGGGCTCTGTTGGCTCCATCCGTGGTGCCGAGGGCTCTGTTGGTGCCATCTGTGGTGCTGGGGGCTCTGTCGGCGCCGGGCCCTTTGTCAGCGCCATGTGCTGGGCTGTTTCCAATGGTGCTGGCTTCCTTGGGTTCAGTGCTGTGTTCTTCATTGGTGCCAATGCTTGGTGTGGCACCGTCCAGCCTCCAGGGCTTTTCGACTCTGATTCTTTCCTCTTCTAATTTCCATTCCGATTTTCACTCCTTTCCTGTCCATGCAGTCCCCCCTGGACTGTCAGGAGATGATTTTGAGCCTGACCCAGATCTTCATCTGGGTGATGATGTTGAAGGAGCAGGGATTAATCCTGCTGCAGAGCCTGTGGTTAAAGTCCTTTCCTTTAAGTCTCTGCTGAAAAATTTAAATTCCACTTTTTCTCTTCAGACTACAGAAATCGATCCTGGGAAGCTTTTAAGACTCCAATACCTACATGTCCCGGAGATCCCTATGGATTTAACTCCTCTGGTACAACCATCTTTTGAGACCCTTTCTCAGATGGTATGGAACAATCCTGCTCTTATCCCTTCCGTGGCTAAGTCCATAGATAGGCAGTATACTGCTCTCAAGGATCGACCCATATTGGCCTCACAAGCTTTTGCTGATCCCATTGTAGTCTTAGCAGAGAATGACAAGGCCATCCTTCCTCAGGCATCTACAGCCTGGCCTATCAATAAAGAATCTCGTAAGATAGACACCTTAGGTAAGAGAGTCTTTGCTGCCTCCACCCTGGGTATGCATATTGCCAGCTACCAGGGCTATTTTTCTCAATATGAGTATGTCCTTTGGCATTCACTCAAGCAAATGTTAGAAGCTCTGCCTGAGTCAGAAACTAATTCAGAGCTACTTCACACCATAACCAGGGGCATCGAGTCCAATAACCAACAGGTTAAAGCTGCAATGGACGCTTTCGATACTGCTTCTCGAGTGGTGGTGGCGGGCATCTGTACCCATCGCCACTCTTGGCTACGTACATCGGACTTCACGAATGATGCCCAGCAGCAGGTCATGGCCTTACCCTTCGACGGTATGTATCTGTTCGGACCCCAGGTGGAACAAGCTCTGGAGGCCACACAGAAGACTAGGTCAGCCATTAAGACAGCTCAACATGCACCCGCCCCCTCTTGGGGGGGTGCCAATAAGCATCAATTTCACAACCATCAGTCCTTCTGGGGCAAAGGCAGGGGGGGATTTAACAAAAGCCACACCCCGCAGCCACAAAAGAAAATGCAACAGAAGGCACAAGGCCCCAAAGTGCACAGTGCCACCTTCTGAGTTCTTGGCCAGGTCCCACCTCAACTGCCTGAGGGGGATTCTTCCTCAATGGTGGGAGGATGTCTGACTCGGTTCCATGACCGGTAGAAGTCTATAACATCAGACAAATGGGTTCTCCGGGTAATCCATGAGGAGTATTCGCTCAATCTTTCAGAACCCCCGAATCATCCCCCCAAATGACAGCCCAGGCTGTCGGCAGTACAGTCAGACCTTCTTGCTTCTGAGGTGCAAGGTCTTCTGAACAACAGGGTAGTAGAAGTAGTTCCGATGGATCAACGAAACACAGGTTTCTACTCCCATTACTTTCTAGTTCCGAAAAAAACTGAAGGCATGTGCCCCATTCTGGATCTCAGAAAGTTAAACAAATTCCTTCACAAGGAAAAGTTCAAGATGATATCTCTAGGTACCCTTCTACCTTTGATTCATTAACATGATTGGCTAGCCTCCCTAAACATGCAGGATGCCTACCAACACATTCTTATACACCTAAAACACCACAAATACCTGAGGTTTGTGGCTTTGAGTCAACATTATCAGTTCAGAGTCCTGCCCTTTGGGCTATCCTTGGTGCCACGAGTTTATACAGAGTGTTGTGCAGTTCTCGCAGTGCATCTCAGGAAAGTCAGAATTCAAGTGTTTCCATATCTGGACAACTGGCTTTTAGCAAGCCCTTCCAGGCAGGGAACTTTGGACGCCATAGCCAAGGCTTCAGACTTCCTCATGTCCATGGGAGTCCTGCTAAATCACAACAAATCATAGTTGTAGCCCTCCCAGAAACTCCTTTTCATAGAAACTCTTCTGGATACCTCCTGTGCAAGAGCTTTTCTCCCAAAGGACGGAAGGAGCGATATCCTACAGATGGCTCAATACATCAGAGAAAACAGCTCAATTCGAACTATCTTGATGCAATGGATGCTGGGTCTCATGGCATCCTCGGTGTTCACTGTACCCCTAGCACATCTCCACTTGAGAACCTCTCAGTGGATGCTCAGTACTCAGTGGTCCCCAACCACTCTCCCTCAGTCCTTTCCCATCAAGATGACAAAACCTCTAAAGAAGTCACTCACCTGGTAGTCACAGGAGGATGACCTTCTGGAAGGGTATCCCTTTGCTCCTCTGGATCATCAGATCTCCATTACCACCAACATGTCCCTGATGGGGTGGGGAAGCTCACTGCCAAAATCTCCACACCCAAGGTACGTTGACTCAGGATGAATCCCGGCTTCACATAAATTTCCTGGAAATGAGAGCCGTCATCTATGCAGTCCGGGTCTTGAAGGACATACTCTGTCACAAGAACATTCTCCTTCAAACGGACAACAAAACAGTGATGTATTATATCAACAAGCAGGGAGGTGCACACTCTTACCCATTATGCAAGGAAGCTATGAGAGTGTGGGAATAGTGCCTAGAGCACAAGGCTCTAATCCACGCAGTTTACCTACCAGGCATGCAGAACACACTGGCAGACCATCTCAGCAGAACAGAGACAGATCCTCCCGAGTGGTCTCTTAACTCAATCGTTGCTCAGTCACTCTTCAAAGAGTGGGGAACTCCAGACCTGGATGTTTTTGCATCCCCACTCAATGCAAAACTGCCTCTCTTCTGCTCCAGAAATCCAGGACCTGGCGTTTTCTGTCAGGATGTGTTCAGGCTGCAGTGGACAAAATGCTTTCTATACGCCTTTCCTCCTCTTCCTCTAATTCAGAGGGTACTTCTCAAATTCGAGTCTCAGGGAGACAGAATGATTCTCATACTCCCTTCTGGCCTCAACAGATATGGTTCCCGCTGCTCAACAGTCTGTCGGCAACCTTCATGAAGGCACTTCCCCTTCAGATGAACCTTCTGACCCAGGGGCCTGTGGTCCATCCCAATCTGAAGGTGCTTCACCTTCATGCTTGGCTCCTGAAGAGAGAGGTGAATAGGTTCAAGGTTTCCCGTAGGGTTTCAGATATTCTCTTGGTTGAGCATGAACCAGCCACTAGAAAGACCTACACAGCCAAATGGAAGCGTTTTTCTCTGTCTGATGTACAAAATCCTCTTTGAACCCTTTTTTCTGCCCACCAAATAAAGCCTTGGAGTACCTTTTAGACCTCTCAAATTCAGGTCTGCAGTACTGTACTGTCAAAGTTCATCTCTGTGCCATTTCAGCTTATGAGCTGGTACATTCCTTGTCTCTGGCTCAGTTACCTGTACTTAAGAGGTTTCTTAAGGGTATTCTGCATACCAGACCTCCTATCAGACATCCAGTCACAGCCTGGGACATTAACCTTGTGCTAGACATGCTCACTCGGAAACCTTTCGAGCCTCTAGCTACCTGCGAGTTAAAGTTCCTCACTTGGAAAATGGCCCTCCTGGTGGCCATCACTTTGGCCCGTAGAGTTTCTGAAATACATACTCTGGTCACAGACCCCCATACACTGTATTTCCCAAGGACAAAGTAGTTCTCAGGACTCACCCTAAGTTTCTTCCTAAGGTTGTCTCAGAATGTCATCTAAACCAACCTTTAGTCCTACCTACGCACTTTGCTAACTTTCAGAATGAAGGGGAACATACCCTTCATTCTTTGCATGTTAAGAGAGCACTGCAATTCTATCTGGATAGAACAAAAGAAATTTGCAAGGCTTAACAACTGCTTGTTTCCTTCACTGAGACCTGGCTGGGTCAATCTGTTGCTATTAGGTGCATTTCAGCATGGCTAGTAGCATGCCTCCACCACTGCTATTCTATGGCACAGGTTAAGCTAGAAGGCAGAGTGTACGCTCACTCTACTAGAGCAGTCATGGCATCTCTGGTGGAAATTCATCACGTGCCCATTGCAGATATTTGCAATGCGGCTACATGGAGCTCAGTGCATACTTTCGTTAAGCACTATGCTTTAGATGTCCATGCCAGATGACATCTGTCGTTTGGTGGGACTATTCTTAATGGACTTCTGTCCTAAGTATGTGAGCTCTTAGTTTCTTCTGCCACCTGTCTCAGGGGTTTATTAGCTTGGTACTCTTCCATTAGTGTGAATGAGTGGTGGAGACTTTATGTCCAGGAAGATATGGAAATTACGTACCTACCGTAATTCTTCATCTTCTAGGACGAAGTCTCCACCACTCATTTACATGTCCACCTGCCATCCCCCGAGCTCACTTTTCTGTTTTTGGTCTTCACTCCCTCAATGGCTGGGCTGTGAAGACTATTGTTGACCCTTCTTACATGGGTCATTTGGACTATCTTATGTCTGATTTTGTTAGGTTAGACCTCTAGGTTAGTTACGATGCACCTCCTTGAAAAAAAAGGTACTGAGGCCGTTGGAGGGTCGATGCCGAGGTAGTCTTTACTGCATGAGCCATGGCTCGGGGTGCCGCTTTCTCGTGGCTCCATCTCTGGCGCTGACCCTCTTGAAGAGTTTGCTCCCGTTGGGTTCTAGCGCCTCTGGTGTACATCTCATTAGTGTGAATGAGTGGTGGAGACTTCATCCAAGAAGATCGAGAATTATGGTAGGTACGTAATTTCCATTTTTGGGTACTAGTCCAACCCTAATAGTGGTAATATGCGGTATTGCAGTATTCTGTGTTCTTATTATTACACAAGTGTTATTGTATCATAAGATGAAACAAATATAAATGTTACAATGGCAACAACATCTCGTGTGATCTCCAATTATAGAGAGTCACAAAGGGGGGACTGTAACGCAACATTTCACAACATTTAACACCAAATGTCCTATGAGAACCTTATTAGGATGGTGTGCACTTGTTTAGAATGGTGTACACCTGTTAAGGAAGCTGTGCAACACAGAGAGTCGCGTGCATCAAAGGATGTTGTGCAACGAATCTATTAATATATATGTTTTGAAGAAAAAGGTACACCACACCCTAATATTAACATGTTATTCATTGTATGATTGGCTTATAATGGGGTGTCAGCATTTTTAAGATTTTCAAGATAACGATTTAACTTATATAAACACTGTGGCCTGGATATTCAGACTGTGCCAGTCTGTGTCCACAAGCCTGGGCACAGCACAACTTGGCTGCACAGGGGCGTTGACAGGGTGATATTCAACGGAGCTGCACCATGGCACAGCATCACTAAATATCGCAACCTGGCCACCCGCTGCGCACATGGTGCAGCGGCACTGCGCCAGCGCAAGTGACCAGAGTGGAGCAGGGGGATGCGCTAGCACAAGTACTGTTGCGCTAGGTGCAAAACTGCGATATTCAAAAGTGAACATGCAAATGCGGCCATAATGCATGCAAGGTGCAAATGGGGTCATTTGCGTGTCATTATGGCCCCATTTGCATGCAGGTGTGCTGATCTCCGGCGACTTTCACCTGGCTCCCTGCCAGGTTGCAGCCATCGGGGACTGATGCCCCCTGCACATTGTGGAAATTTGCCCCACTGCCCGATCACGGGCATATGTGGAAAACAATATTCATCCAATATCCCTGGTGGAACAGTGGACCGCTACACGCCCGATCACGGGCTTAAGTATAACAATGATTCATTCAATATTCTGGTGGTCAGTGGACACTTGCAGCTCGATCATGGCGATATGTACTCAGATGAGAGGTTCAATATCCCTGCTGGTCTGGTGCCTCCTTCACCTCGCTTATCGAAGCCTACCGCCCGCCTCCTCGGTCACGCCTGGTGGTAGCACTACCATCTGCCACCTCGCCACGACCGACACCGGTACGGTGGTTGACGGCTATTGGTCCACAGCGGAGCTAATAGGCATGCAGCCCTGCCATTATTATAGTCCAGATATGTGAATGGATCCATTCACATATCTGACTGTAGATGGTGACGGCTGCATGCTCATTGGCTCATGCTGTGGACCAATGGGCATACAGCCCTACCATACGGTGTCAGTTGGTGGGTGGCAGGTGGCAGGTGGTGGTGCTGCCACCCGCTGCTGACCGGGGAGCGGGCGGGCTCACTGGCGGGTGGGGGGGGGTACCACTGGACCAGCAGGGATATTGACCTCTCCTTTGAGTACATATGCCCATGATCAGGCTGCAAGCGGTCCACTGACCACCAGGATATAGGACATTTATTTTACTACATATGCCCGTGATCGGGCTGTGAGTGGTCCACTGGACCACCAGGGATATTGGACGAATCATTGTTATTCTTAAGCCTGCGATCGGGCATGTAGTGGTCCACTGGACCACCAGAGATATTGGACGAATCATTGTTATTCTTAAGCCTGCGACTGGGATGCGAGTGGTCCACTGGACCACCAGGGATAGCGGACATACATTTTAACAGCATATGCCCGTGATCGGGCATGGGGGGGAGCACCATCAGAAGGTGCAGCCAGAGCTCGGGTGGCCACCCACAGATGGCAGCTGCTGTGTTGCACCCTGCAATATGGCAGCTCACCTGTGGGTGGCCAGCTGTTGCTTCTCTTTTTTTTTGGCTCACCTGTGTGCAGCGCAAGTAGGGGTTGCGCATGCATGGGCTCAGCACATCCCAGGCTGAATATTGGGATATGCGGAGTATGCATGGGCACACACCCCCACCTGCGCTGCACACATTACTGATGCGCTCTGGTGCATCGGAATTTGCGCCAGGCACAATCCCTGTTTGAATATCGCGCAGGGGCACATAAGTGGGTTGCACATGGTGCAACAGTGTTGCGCCATATGCAGCCCTTCTGCATATCCGGGCCTGTATGTAAACTAAATAAGCAGCACCAATATTGATGAAAAGAATGAACATGCATGTGAAGATGAATAACCGCAATAAACTCTTAGAAGTAATCTGAAGGCTCGAGTAAAATTCTTTTTGCAAACACAATGCAACCTTACACAGTATCAGCTGTAAGCCCATTGGTCCACACCGTGGACCAATGGTCTTGCAGTACATGTTGTCATAGTCATTCACAAATATGTGAATGAATGGTTTCATTCACATATTTGTGAATGACTATGACAGTATGCACTGCAAGCCCATTGGTTCACAATGTGGACCAATGGGCTTACAGCTGATACTGTAAGCTGTCATTTGGCAGGCAGCTGTGGAGGTATGCGGTGGGTTTGATGCTGCCCACCGATGATGGGGGGGAGCTGGGTGGGCAGGGTGTTCTGTGTGGCTGGGGGGGTGCCACTGGCCCACCAGAGTACTATTTACAGTGCTCTTACTGGTGATAGGGGATACGGGCGGGGTGGGGGTTACCGCTAGACTGCCAGGGAATAGTAACTATTAAGTTACGGGCATCACAGCTAGAGGCGGGGAGGGGGGTTCCACTAGACTACCAGGGAGGGTGTTATTATTTATTATAGGGTGATCGGGGCATCAGAAGAGAGGGGGATTCCCACTAGACTACCATGGAGGATGTTATTATTTATTATAGGGCGATCGGGGTATCGGGAGGGAGGGGGATTCCACTAGATTACTATGGAGGGTGTTATTATTTATTATAGGGCAATCGGGGCATCCGGAGGGAGGGGGGTTCCACTAGAGTACCAGGGAGGGTGTTATTTATTATATGGTGATCGGGAGGAGGGGTTCCACTAGACTACCAGGGAGGGTGTTATTTTTATTATAGGGCAGTTGGGGCATCGGGAGGGAGGGTGCCACTAGATTACCAAGGAACATATGGGTGCTTGTGGAGGTGTTCTGGGTGGGTGGGTGGCCACCCACAGCTGCAGCTGCTGTGTTGCACCATGCAGTACAGCAGCTTGCCTGTGGGTGGCCACCATTTGAGACATTTTTTCAGTCTCAACCTTGGGCACTGGTATGCGGCGCATCCCAGGGTTGTGCAGGCATATGCACGGCACATCCTGGGCTGAATATTGGGTTGTGCCACATATGCATGGGCACGCCCCCTTGGGGATGCACCGCATACATTATCTTTATGCCCTGTTGCATCGGAACTTGTGCTGCACAAGTCTGTCCTTTGAATATTGCCCCAGGGCGCATTTCTGAGGTTGCGCTGGTGCAACTCAGTTGTGCCAGGTGCAACCCCTTTGAATATCTGGCCCTTATTTTCTAATATTTATCTGAGTGCTAAAGTAGGATCTGTAATAACCTTTTTTTTTTATAAAGTATGGACATTCGCTAAATGTATTCCTTAATCGATTGCCACATAACTCTGAAGTTCCTATATTCGAATATCCACATTGCCACTTACAACTTCCATTTTTCTTTCTGTAGAGCCACATCACAGTTTTGATTGGTTGTCTATGGAAGTGGGTGTGGCATAAAAGGGGAGCTTCTCACCATGTACCTGCCCCCAATGAAGCTCCATCTGAGTAAAGCAGCAGGGCACCTGGTGGTGGTGGTGGTGGTGGTGGTGGTGGTGGTGGTGGTAGTTCTGCTGTGTCACTTTTATGCTTTATTCTTGTTGCAGTTTCAATTAAATAAATCCTCATAGCAACAGCATTTATTGCAGAGACTGCTTTATTTCAAAGCTGCATGGTGGACAGGAAACAAGTGCTGCTACTCCTTAGGACTTTCATGCAAGGGTTTGACAAAAGTTGAAAGTTATTCACTGTTATGTTATTAACTCTGTTGAAAGACAATGAAGTGCAGGTTTACCTCGTACATTCTTCAGATACTCAGAAATAGCAACGGTCAGGGTCACATATACCTGCTTTGAACTTTTATTTATGACTGGACTTTTCTGCAGGTTAGTATTGGAGCTAAAATGTTTTCTTATAATAATTAGATGATTTTCCACCAACTGCTGTATCAAATTACTCAGTGAAACAAGAACTGTTGCTAACATGCTTTGTTGTGCCATGTATATTACATGTTATATTATTATCATGCTGAGAATGTATCTACTTTATTGGCAAGTTTCTTCTTAAAATGAATAAAATGTAAGTAAAAAAAAATCTGGCTTTCCTCCCCCTCCACCCAAATATCTGATGTGTCCAGGGCCAAACCAAGATGGTCAGAGAGTATAATTAAAAAAAAAAAATCTTTCCCCCTCCTCTCAACTATCTGATGAAGCTCAAGCCCAACCTGGCTTGTCACAGAAACATAGACAATAAATAACAGTTATGTAAGAACTTACTGTAACAGTCGATATTCGAGGGAGGTTCCTGCAGTAGGTCTTCACAAGTGGAAATGCGCTCCCTGGCATCAGGACTGCATGGCAAGTTTGTAGCTAGCAATCATCAGCAGGGGAACGCCCCTGGCATCAGGTGATGGGACATCAGCATGACTATATATAGGGTCAGTCCCCCGCCCACCCTCCAGTTCTCCTGCCGGAGACCTTGGAAAAGGAGGCAGAGAAAGGAGTGGAAAGCTCCTGGGACCCTGAGCCCTGAATAAAACAAAGCCCTGGGAAAGGAATAAAAAGGAAGAAACGGCACAAGGTCATTATGTCGCAAGACATAATGCCACATGGCACTATTGTGCTGCACGATTAATGCCATGAGGCTTCATGTCTTTGTTCTGTGGGGGACTCTGCCTCCCACACCCCCCCTTACAGGGGGCTGCACCCACCAGACCCCCCACTAAAGATTCTCAACTCTGGGGGGGTCCAGCTTGGGGAGCGCACAGGCCCGGGTTTTGCCATAATGCCGCATGCTATGAAGTGTGTGACATTATAACCCGGCACGAAAAGGGAGCAGAGAAAGGAGTGGAAAACTCCTGGGATCCTGAGCCCTGAATAAAACAAAGCCCTGGGAAGGGAATAATAAGGAAAAAACACAGGAGATGGGGGAAGGTGGGAGGGAAATCGAGACCTACTGCAGGAACTTCTCTCAAAGATCTACTGTTATGGTATGTTCTTACGTAACTGTTATATCTTGCTTCCGAGAGGGTTCCTGCAGTAGGTCTTCACAAGTAGGACTGAATACCAAGTAGTCAACTATATAGAAGGAGTCAGAGACTAGGTTCCGGGAGGAGGAAAATGTCTGCCAACAACAGATCTGCTCAAGATAGGAGTCCTTGATGGACTTCTAGACCAAAGCCAGCTCTGCGCCTAGAAGCAATGTCCAAACTGTAATGTTTCGTGAAGGTGTGGACAGAGAACCAAGTGGCTGCTGCACAAATGTCTGCAGTGGACACGGTTCTAAGAAAAGCAGTAGAAACGGCCTCTCCTCTAGTTGAATGGCCCTTGACTTCCCCAGGAAGGGGCTTCTTGTACTTCTGGTAAATGTACGTAATACACTTTGCCAGCGACCTTGACAAACTCTGTTTGGAAATTGCTTTGCTCAGACACTTAGGAGCAAAAGCAATGAACAATTGGGCTGACTTTCGAGCCTTCTTTGTCCTTGAGATATAATACCTCAACATCCTGTGCACATCAAGAGTGTGCAATAGATACTCCCCCCGTTGGAGTACTCTGGGTAATACACTGGCAGGTCAACATTCTGGTTTAAAGTAAACTCTGAAACAACCTTTGGAAGAAAGTAAAGGTTAGTCCGCAGAGCCACCCAGTCTCTGTGGAAAATTAAATAAGGCTCCTTACAAACTAGGGCCCGAATCTCTGAAACTCTTCGAGCTGAAGTAATAGCCACTAGAAAGATCTTTTTCCAGGATAGGTAATGCATGTCACAACTTGCTGCCGGCTCAAATGGGGGCAAAATAAGTTTTTCTAAAATAAAATTAAGGTCTGGGAGGGGTTGGAGACAAGATTCCAGACTGGAGGTTTGAGATGAAAGATCCCCTTCAGGGAGGTTTTGGAAACCTCTAGCTGAGCTAGGGTTTTGTCCTCCATAGGAAGGTAAGGAAGGTGGTAGGCTGAAACCGCAGAAAGATGGACCTTCGGAGAAGAATAACTGAGGCCCGAATCTGACAGGTGCAAGAGGTACTCAAGGACCTGGGAGGCTGAGCAAGAGAAGGGGCCTAGGCCTTTGGCTGTAGCCCAGATTGAAAATCTTGTCCACTTCATGGCATACATGAATTTGGTGGAGGGTTTTCTGGCCTCCACTAAGACCTGAGTGACTCTGGAAGCGACGCCAAAGCGTGATGCAGCTATGTCAAAAGGTGCCACGCATGCAGGTGGAGTGACTTGAGGCTCAGATGTACTAGGGTGCCCTGCTCCTGTGACAGAAGGTTGTGAGAGAGAGGTAGAGGTACTGGGGGTTCCAGCACCAGCTGTTGCAGCAATGGGAACCAGATCTGCCGAGGCCACAGAGGGGCTATGAGGATCATGTGAGCCCCCTTTGTCTGGAGCTTCATCAGAATCTTCTGCAGAATAGGAAAGGGAGGGAAAGCATACAGAATTCTCCCTGTCCAGGATAGAGACAGCGTGTCTTACCAGAAAACACCGTGCCCGAGAACCAGCGAGCAAAAGCTGGGTAGTTTTGTGTTGAATGGGGAGGTGAATAGATCTATATCTGGCTGAGCCCACTGAAGGAAGAGATCTTTCACTACTTCCCGATTTAGCTTCCATTCGTGAGCCCCAGTGATCAAGAAGCTGAGACTGTCCGCCAGGATGTTGTGAACACCTGGAACATGGACTGCTGTCAGTGACAGGCCGTGTTGTACAGCCCAGTACCACACCTGCATAGGGGGTATGACCAGGGCCTCCCTGTTTATTGATGTACCAGAACGTTGTCATGTTGTCGATCTGGATGAGTAGTGTTCCCAGAACTAAGAGGGATTGAAAGGCTTGGAGAGCGTACAGCACCGCTCTCATCTCCAGAATGTTGATGTGCAGATTCTTCTCCAGAGAAGACCATGTCCCCTGGGTCCGATGGTCTCCCAGTTGGGCTCCCCAACTTTGACCCGAGGCATCCGTTGTGAGGGTCATGGGGGGTGCAATGGAATGGAACCCCCAAAGAGAGGTTGGATGGGTCCTGCCACCAGAGGAGATCCCTCTTGAGACTGTTAGAGCCTAGAACCTTGTGGTCCATGTTGTCTGAGTGTTGATCCCACTGGACCCAGAGGGACCATTGGGTTACCCTCATATGTAGTCTGGCCAAAGGGACTGTGGGTATGGCAGCTGCCATTAGGTCCAAGAGTCGGAGGATGTAGCGCGCTGTGGTACAATGAGAGGAGGCCACCAGTGCTGCTTGGAGGATTAAGGTATCCGCCCTCTCCGTAGGAAGGAAGGCATTGCCCTGGATCATATCCAGTACCGCCCCTATGAACTGGAGGTGTTGGGAGGGTAAAAGCTGAGACTTGGGATAATTGACTGTAATCCAAGTCTGGAGAACAGGTCCAGGGTGAAAGAAAAGGAATCCTTCAGACTGTCCTGTGATGGAGCTGAACTCAAGCAGTCGTCCAGGTATGGGAACACATTATACCCTTGTGATGCAAGGTTGCCGCCACTACCACCAGGCACTTGGTAAAAACTCAAGGTGCAGAGGAAAGGCCAAAAGGAAGGGCCTTGAACTAATAGTGCTCCTCCCGGAAGGAGAACCTTAAAAAACAGTGGTGGGCTGGCAGGATTGGGATATGCTGGTAAGCATCATGCATATCCAGGGAACACAGCCAACTGTTTTGTTGGAGCAGGGGCAAGAGTCCCTGGAGGGTTAGCATGCAGAACCTCTTGTATTCTACAAAGAGGTTGAGCATGCTGAGATCTAGAATGGGTATTGGATCTCCCATCTTTTTGGGCACTAGGAAGAAGTAGGAGTAATATCACCTTCCTATTTGCTCTGGTGGAACCGGCTCTATGGCTGATTTTTGCAGTAGAGCTTGGATTTCCTGTAGGACAAGGCTGTGGTGTCCTGACGGGTAGTGAGACCTTCCCGGTGGATTGCATGGGGGTCTATCCAGAAACTCTAAGGAGTGACCTCATGCAATCAGTTGAAGAACCCATGAGTCTGAAGTTATAGCCTTCCACCCTTCCAGGTGGAGGCATAATCTTCCTCCCCCTGGTTCCTCCACAAGGAGGAGAGGAAGCAGAGGGGGGACCCCTTAAGTCAGGATGCTGAGGGGAGAGGCACCTTTCCCCCCACCAGTGTTTTTTTGGAACTTAGCCTGGGAGGTCTGGACACTGGAACCGGTGGCACGGCACTTGTTCTGGCATCTGCCCTGGTTCTGTCTGTTCCATTCCTGCTGGGGGCGATGACAATTCTGCTTGGGTTTTTGGCCTGAGCGGTACATAGAGTGGACATCCTTGGAGGATTTGCCACTCTCTTGCAGTTCAGTGATGATATCTTTGGCATCGCCCCCGAACTGAATTGGACCCCTGAAGAGAGCATCCAGGAGGGTGCTCTAAACATCCTGTGCCAGCCCTGCAAGACGGAGCCAGGTCAGGTGCCTCAGATAAACTCCTGTAGCTGTGCAACGGGCCACCAAATAAACAGAGTCGTATGTGGCCCATAGCGCATGGTAGCATGAAGACTTATTTAGTCTGATTTTTTCTAGAAGTTTGTTCCTGAGTTGTTCATCAGGAACTGCCTGGATTTCCTTCTCCAAGTCGGATATGGACAACTTCTGAAAGGACACCATGTGTTCTACATAGTTCAGAGAACGTATGGCGCAGGTAGAAGAGGTATAAACCTTGCAGCTATATTGGTCCATCTGTTTGGGCTCCTTGTTGGGAGGGGAGGCACTGAGGTGTTTAGGCTGGGCTGACCTATTGTGTGTGACTGTTATGATGATGGAGTCAGTCTTAGGTTGTGCGGTTACATGGCAAACCCCTTCTGGGGCGTGGGAAATCCTGTCGGCTTTTTTGGAAACCACAGGGATAGACAATGGTTGATGTTAGATCTTCATGCGGCCCTGTCCAAGGAGGAATAGGGAGGGGGTTTGCATTGGTGTGGTGCAGATGCTCTGCAAGTCTTTTGTGCTTGTGGTCCATCTACTGGGACACCCAACCACAGGCCTGTTGAGTGGACTGGAGGAGTTCTGCGAAAGATGGATCCTCTGGTGGAGACTTGCGTGACTCCTTTGGCTGAGGCTCTATAGGGAAGTGGGGCTCTGGATGCTTCCCCAAGTCAGAGTCCCCTTCAGAATCTGAAGACTCTGGCCTGCTGGGCAAAGGAGTGACATCTGGAACCGCCTCTGTGACTCTGTTTCCTAGAGGAATCCCCACCAGGTGGCTACCTGTGTCCCTGTCCAATGTTCTGCCAGAAGGGGAAGGGCTTCCCGGTGGAACCCTATGGGTTGGGGGAGCCATGACAACCAGCTGGGGTTGTCCCAACTCCTGGAGGAGTTAGGACTTGGCATCTTTCCACCAAGCCAGGATAGATTCCTGGGGTTCCAGCTGAGGAGGTGAAGGGGGGAGGCAGTGGATGTCCTGGGTATCGAGGTGGTTGGTACCAGTAAGGATACTGGTGGTAGCTTTGGTAAAACTGGCCTTGGCTCGGCATCCAGTACCCTGCCATCAGTGGTAGGTAACCTGGCGTGGGACCTCCTGGTGTCGGGTAAAGGGGAAACTGTGGTGGCGTTTAGCCGGGGTAGTATCCCATGGGACCCAATGGAGAAGGGGTGTAAGGCCCAGAGGGGGCATCGCCGAGGGACTGCTGAGAGTGGGGTCCATCGGCAGGCCCGGGTTCAGAAGTGGAACACCTGAAGGTCCAGGAAGGTGCTGCAGCATTGGAGCTGGAGGAACCTGGTCCATGTTTTCCAGGAGATGATCCAGTGAAAGACCCAGCATCGGGGGCTGGAAGGTGCCCGAAGGCAGGATCGAGACAGGTGAGGGGAGTTAAGTCTAAGAGGACCCCCGTTGATGGGTCTGCCGGGGAGGCAGGTGTCTTGAATTGGAGGCCTGATATAAGAGAATCCTCCTGATCAGCCACACTCAAAGCCAGTGAAAGGAGAATGAGGCGTTGGGAAGGGTCAGTGGGTCGTGGGAGGGAGAGCCCCTGCAGGACTTGAGGGAACCTGACAGCTCACTCTGCATGACATCTGGACCACAAGGGAGTCCAGTGGGAGAGCAGATGCCACGCAGTCATCGGACAAGCTGCAACTGACTTAAAGGCGACGGTCTGGCAGGCGTCGGAGGAGCCGATGTGCAACTTACAGACAGTGGTTGGGCTAACAACAGCCGGGAAGCTGGAGTCAGGCTGATCGACCAAGGCCAAGTGCCTGGCAGTGGAACTGGAGGGCAACTTATTGGCCGAGTTTGCAACAGGCTCCGCTACTGCTTCTTCTGAAGAGGAGACCCCCAACTGCTCACTGACCTCGGCGGGGGGAGTGAAGGCGTCTGATCCACCAGAGCGGAAGAGGGCCCAGGAGGTGGGGTACTCACTGAGATGGAGGCCCCACTCGATGTGGCATCAGCTGTCTGGTGGCTTTTCCTTGAGGGAGAATGACTGCTCCCGGCACTTCTCCTTCTCCTCCTCCTCCTTTCTTTTCTCAGGGACAGGCGAAGACCATCATTCCTGCAGCTCCTGGAGCTCTTTTCCCATCAATGCCAGGAGCTGTTTCAATAAATGGGCATTGAGGGTCCTCTGGTGATGGGTGCACATGGCCTGGTTGAAGAACTGACAGATTTGGCAATCTGCGACCTTGTGCTTAGGGCTCAGGCAGAGGACGCAGTGGGAGTGGTTGTCCCCGTGCGGAATTTGTGTGCTGCACTTCAAGCACTTTTTCTTCTATCGACGTGAAGACATACAACACTAGTTTGGATAAGATTATGGCAAACTAAGGAAAAAATTAGGCAAATACTTAGAAAATGGCAGGTGACTGAAGCTGTTTTGCCCCGAGGTCCGATGATTCAGGTCGACGGTGGGAAAGAACTGGAGGGTGGATGGGGGACAGCCTCTATATATAGTCATGCTGATGTCCCATCACCTGATGCCAGGGGAAGTCCCCCACTGATTGTTAGCTACAAATTTGCTGTGCAGTAGGGTTGTCAGAACAGGTTCGGCAAAGATTCGAACCCTCCTCGAACCCTGGTGTTCGAGTTCTAACTTAGAACTTGAACACTAAACGGTTCGCAAAAGGGTTCGAATCACTGCGAGACACGGGACGACGTGGGGGTCTAGTAAGCTACGCGAGCAGCGGGATCTGTGGGGATATTTAAAGAGATGTGCCATGAGGAGGAGCGCCATTTGAGTGAGGATCATCGGAGCAGACAGAGGCAGCAGCAGCAGGCAGCACCAGTAGCCCACTAAACTGTAGCAAAAGCGGTTAGCGCGTCCACTACTCTTGTCCAGTCGTGGCCACTTCTTCTTCTCCTGTGAGACTGAGAACAAGAGAAAGGCTGGAAAAAAGCTAAAAATCGGGGAGACTGGGAGTGGGACTAGGGGCTGGTTCAGGACAGAAGGAGGGATTAATCAAGATTGGGGGAAGGGACTGGGAATAGGGAGGGATTGATTTGAGACCAATATCAGGAGGACTGGAGGAGGACTGGGAGAGACTAAAAAAATAAGAAGAAGACTGAAGATTATAAGAACCTTTGTGAAATGTGATTATTTGAAACTGCAGCACACTGCACACTCAGCAGCTGCCAGCAACAAGCATACAAGGGGCAAAAAGGCAAATAAATCTTTCTGAACCCTAGGTGTGTGTCACAGAGAGAAGCCCAGTGTGCCCCTTGACTGCACTGTACTGTACCCTACCCAGTGTGTGTTACAGAGAGAAGCCCAGTGGCCAGTTGTGTGGTGGCATTAACCTTACATGACAGAAACGTAGAAATATAATTCTCATTCCCTGGGTTGCGTATGTGACTCTGTCTCCTGTGGTCAGCCCATCACCCTGCTGCTGTGTGCCCTTTGACTGCACTGTACCCTACCCAGTGTGTGTGTTACAGAGAGAAGCCCAGTGGCCAGTTGTGTGGTGGCATTAACCTTACATGACAGAAACGTAGAAATATAATTCTCATTCCCTGGTTTATGATGTGACTCCATCTCCTGTGGTCAGCCCATCACCCTGCTGCTGTGTGCCCTTTGACTGCACTGTACCCTACCCAGTGTGTGTGTTACAGAGAGAAGCCCAGTGGCCAGTTGTGTGGTGGCATTAACCTTACATGACAGAAACGTAGAACTATAATTCTCATTCCCTGGTTTATGATGTGACTTGTCTCCTGTGGTCAGCCCATCACCCTGCTGCTGTGTGCCTTTGACTGCACTGTGTACCCTACCCAGTGTGTGTGTTACAGAGAGAAGCCCAGTGGCCAGTTGTGTGGTGGCATTAACCTTACATGACAGAAACGTAGAAATATAATTCTCATTCCCTGGTTTGCGTATGTGACTCCATCTCCTGTGGTCAGCCCATCACCCTGCTGCTGTGTGCCCTTTGACTGCACTGTACCCTACCCAGTGTGTGTGTTACAGAGAGAAGCCCAGTGGCCAGTTGTGTGGTGGCATTAACCTTACATGACAGAAACGTAGAAATATAATTCTCATTCCCTGGTTTGTGTATGTGACTCCATCTCCTGTGGTCAGCCCATCACCCTGCTGCTGTGTGCCCTTTGACTGCACTGTACCCTACCCAGTGTGTGTGTTACAGAGAGAAGCCCAGTGGCCAGTTGTGTGGTGGCATTAACTCACATGACAGAAATGTAGAAATATAATTCTCATTCCCTGGTTTACGTATGTGACTCTGTCTCCTGTGGTCAGCCCATCACCCTGCTGCTGTGTGTCTTGTGACTGCACTGTACCCTACCCAGTGTGTGTGTTACAGAGAGAAGCCCAGTGGCCAGTTGTGTGGTGGCATTAACCTTACATGACAGAAACGTAGAAATATAATTCTCATTTCCTGGGTTGCGTATGTGACTCCGTCTCCTGTGGTCAGCCCATCACCCTGCTGCTGTGTGCCCTTGACTGCACTGTACCCTATCCAGTGTGTGTGTTACAGAGAGAAGCCCAGTGGCCAGTTGTGTGGTGGCATTAACTTACATGACAGAAGCGTAGAAATATAATTTTCATTCCCTGGGTTGCGATGTGACTCGTCTCCTGTGGTCAGCCCATCACCCTGCTGCTGTGTGCCCTTTGACTGCACTGTACCCTACCCAGTGTGTGTTACAGAGAGAAGCCCAGTGGCCAGTTGTGTGGTGGCATTAACCTTACATGACAGAAACGTAGAAATATAATCTCATTCCCTGGGTTGCGTATGTGACTCCGTCTCCTGTGGTCAGCCCATCACCCTGCTGCTGTGTGCCTTTGACTGCACTGTACCCTACCCAGTGTGTGTGTTACAGAGAGAAGCCCAGTGGCCAGTTGTGTGGTGGCATTAACCTTACATGACAGAAACGTGAGAAATATAATTCTCATTCCCTGGTTTGCGATGTGACCTGCCTCCTGTGGTCAGCCCATCACCCTGCTGCTGTGTGCCCTTTGACTGCACTGTACCCTACCCAGTGTGTGTGTGTTACAGAGAGAAGCCCAGTGGCCAGTTGTGTGGTGGCATTAACCTTACATGACAGAAACGAGAAATATAATTCTCATTCCCTGGTTTACGTATGTGACTGCAGCTCCTGTGGTCAGCCCATCACCCTGCTGCTGTGTGCCCTTTGACTGCACTGTACCCTACCCAGTGTGTGTGTTACAGAGAGAAGCTCAGTGGCCAGTTGTGTGGTGGCATTAACCTTACATGACAGAAACGTAGAAATATAATTCTCATTGCCTGGGTTGCGTATGTGACTCCGTCTCCTGTGGTCAGCCCATCACCCTGCTGCTGTGCACCTTTTGATTGCTATGTGTATGCCTATGCCCAGCAGCCCAATCATTCTGTAAGCCTTGAACCTGGGATCCTTTAGTTGCAAACTGTCATATTCTTCAATTACTTTCAGTCCACGTATCACAGTGTCACACAACCAAAATAAAATTTTGGAGTTGTAGCCAGCGATTACAGATCACATTGCTTTGTTACACAGGAATTGTTTGGGTGTTGGTGTGTTCACTGCAGTATACTGGACTGGTAGTACTGGTACTTACTGTCTGTTATGGCTGACACCAACATAGATGAAGCATTTAGTGCTGGTGTTGGAGCAGGTGTTGGTGGTAGTGGTAATCCTGGTGCTAACAGAAATAACCAAAATGTTTCACGTGATAAAAATTCAACAAACAGCAAAAGAGCAACAGTGAATGTGGTAAAGGGGACCTTTAAGAAAACCTGTACAGCTGCTGAGATCACACGGAGAGGCACCATAAGGTATGCCATTCATGCCTTAAGATCCCTGTGACTAGCAGCAATAATGCAAGTGACAGTGAGTCCTCTCTGACTCAGACAGTAGCTCTTTGTCTCAGTCCCACACTGTTGTGTCTTGTGACAAATCATTACTTCCTCAACAAAGTGAAATGAGCAAGTCTGCTGACAATGAATCAGGTAGTGCACTTGCAAATACATCCAGCACTGTTGGCAATGAAAAGGACATATCCATTGAATCCACCACTTCTGTGTTGGCCAGCAATGAAAATCCATCAGAGTCTTCTGTCCACTCTTCTAGCACGAAGGAGCATGTCCCAGGTTCTGTTAGGACAGGTGAAAAGACACAAACAGTCTTTAGCTATCTTCCTAGCACTCAAACAAAATCTGTCACATCTGAGGTGTGGAATTATTTCTCAGTCAGTAAAACTGATCCATGCAGAGCAATTTGTTCCCTGTGTAAACAGAGTGTAAGCTGTGGTAAAGTTGTGTCATGCCTTGGCACTACAGCTCTTAAACGCCATCTGAAAAAGCATTCGGTTTTGCTTGATCATCCAAAACCAAAACCCATGTCCTCCATCTTCCAGACCGCATATGAGAAGGGTCAGGATCAGGAATCTGAAATGGATACTGAATTGTCTGAACTTGATGCGGGCAGAACCACTGCCAGCCCTAGGATCACTGTTACCACCAGTGCCAGCACCATTAGTACCAGTTGCACATCCAGTGATGGCACTGAATGTATAAGTCCTAGTCCACCATCTCTCGTCCATCTGCCCATCGAAGCACGGTGTATAATAAACCAGCAGGGACATGTTACAAACAGCTAACACTGTCTCAGGCATTTGAAAGGAAGAATACCTTTACTAGAAATCATCCAAGACCCTTCATCTTAATCACGAATTGGTGAACTGTTAGCAGGACCCTTCTCCCATACTCTTTGGTAGATCATGAGGATTTTAGGGAGCTCATGACATTAGCAGAGCCTCGTTACAATGTTCCTCATCGAAGGTACTTTTCCTATGTTGAAATACCAAACATTTATCAGGCTTTAAAAGTGACAGTGATGCTTGCACTTAAAACTGCAGAGGGTGGGGTTATTCATGTCACAACAGATATGTGGACCAGCACTCAAAACATAGATTACATGTCCCTTACCGCTCATTGGGTCACGTTTTCTTGTGCTTCTTCAAAAACAAAGACACCCCAAAAGATGGGCGCTGCTGCATATAAAAGTTTAGGCAAAGTCATACTGCTGCAAACATCTTGCAGGAACTAAATGACCTCCTTGACGAATGGGTTTATTCTCACGGTCTAAAATGTGGCTTCATAGTAAGTGACAATGGAGCCAACATCTTAAAAGCAGTACAGGATGGAGGATTTCTGCATGCTTCTTGCTTTGCACATTGCTTACACTAATTGTCACGGGATTTCTCAACAGCAAACACAAGTGGATGGTATGATTGCTGTTTGCAAAAAATTGTGACTCACTTTCAATTCAACCAAGGCTATACGGACATTGTCCGAACTGCAAAAAACACAAGCTGCCCCAGCAAAAGCTGATTCAAAATGTTTCCACTCATTGGAACTCAACGCTTTATATGCTGCAGCACTCTTGAGCAAAGCAAGCTGTACATGAGTACTGCTCCAGTTACATTATTGGAGATGGCATTATGCTGTCTGTGCTGCAGTGGAAATTAATGGAGACAGTGTGCTGTATCCTAGCTCCTTTTGAGACAGCTACAAGGGACATGTCTTCTGAAGGTGCATCTGTGAGTCAGGTTATCCCACTCATAATGCTCATTTCACATCATCTTAGCGTTCTAAATCTACAAATAGAAAAAGACAGATCTGAAGTGCAGACAACATGTCGCCTATATCATGGGAATCTCGTAAAGAGAATGAGGGAGCGCTTCAAAACCAATGACAAATTAGTTGCAATGACAAAATCAAGACACTACATCCTTGCAACTCTCTTAGATCCCAGGTTCAAGGCTATACATCTTCCAAAAACAGATGATATAGAGCAGTACAAATGTATGTTGCTAGATGAGCTGCAGCACTCACAGGAGTCAAACACAGACACGCACAGTACCATCAGGTTGTCATCACCACAACATGCAGGTTCATCTTCACAAAGGATACAGAACTGGAAAAGTCACCAAACATTAACAGTAGTTGTTCCACAACTGCCACTTCTTCAGCCCTTAGTAGCAAGCTAAATCTGTGGCAAAACCTTTCCCAAATTGCTGCCATACCAGCTGCTTCTGCTGATTCCTCTTCTGAGCGGTCTCTGTCCAACATGGTAGACAGTTACCTGCAAGAACTGCCTATTCCTATTGATGCATGCCCTTTTGAATACTGGAGATCAAAAAAAGTCAATTTGGACAGAGCTGTATGATGAAGCCTGTAAATATCTTGGTTGTCCTGCAACAAGTGTCTCTTCAGAATGCATGTTTAGTACAGCTGGCAATATTGTGACAGACACCAGAAATAGGTTGCTGCCAGAAAATGTACACACGTTAACTTTTATTAAAGTTAATAAGTCAAGATTTTCGTATCCCTACAAGAGTATACAAACTGATCCTGAAGTGATTGATGTTGTGGATGTTGATGGTGATGACAACTCAGATGGTGGTGGCTGGTAAATACTGTGTGGGACGGAGTCTCTCTGCACTAAAAAGGAAACTTTTACAGACTGTGATGACTTTGGTTGTCGTCTCTCTCCTTTCTCGCTCTACTACCTTGGACTATATACTACCCCCCAAAACTTTCACCATTTCATGGCAAACTGCTTTGTAGCTAGGGTCTAACTAAAGTCAACAAGTTTTATATACAGGGCAATTTTAACATCAGTGGGAACAGGCCCAAATTTGGCATAAAAGGGACACTGTCACGTCAATCCTTTCTGTATCATATTATTTATAGTTAAAGTGCAAACATATACTTTTGGATTTACCTTCTGTGACTTTGTGGTGCATCAGCATAGGCTGGGACAGGAGATGGTCTATTTTTCAATTTTAAAGAGGACAAAACAATGAGTTCTAATTGGTAGCTGTTTATTATTTTTTCAATTACAGAAATGTTAGCCATAAATGAAAAATGGATGCTAGTACATGGGTGAGGGTTGTGGGTTGGTTTTAACATGGGTGTAAGGGTGGCATGGGTGCTACTGCACAGATGAGGGTGGTGGAAGAAAAGTGGAATGGGTGATGGGGTGAAAGGTGGGTGTTGTTTTAGTTCTTTCATTTACAGATTCGTGATCAGCTGGGGATGGTGAGGAAAAACATGATGACAGACCGAACCTACTGTACACATAATATATATTCTTATTAAATACATTGCAAACTGCTGCCACCTAGCACAATTGTCCTGTCCCCTTTAAAAAAGAATAAAGGAATCAGAAATAAAAGAAAATCTGCATCAGCAGTTTTCACAGAATGTGACGTATCATAGTGTTTTTGCTTTATAAGTAGTGATAATTTGATACATAATGGGGCTGACAGACGCTGTCCCTTAAACATCACATGCCAACTGCTGCAGCTACATTAAATGTTCCTTAGTATGTGGTGAGGAAACCACTGTTTTATTTATGTGACTGAAATACAGATTTTATTGAAGTATCAGCTGCAAAAATGCATCATCTTAGAATTTTTTGTATGTATTACTTCAATTTGCCAACAAAAATGTTGGTATATGTATGCATTACCTTAGAAAATTGCATGCATTTTGCCAGCAACAATGACTGGCATATTTTTTTTATTAAGAACAAAAAGACACAGCACCAACACTTCCAAAAATATACTGTATTGTGCGTTTTAACTGATAGCATCACAGTACAGAAACGCCATGCAGGACAAAACAGTTTAAACAGACAAAAGGACCTTTTGTCTGTTTAAACTGTTTTGTCCTGCATGGCGTTTCTGTACGTGATGCTATCAGTTAAAACACACAATACAGTATATTTTTGGAAGTGTTGGTGCTGTGTCTTTTTGTTCTTGGTGCTCAGCTTTTCACACAGGCACAACTTAGGATTGGAGCAGCCTTCTTGTGGTTTCTGCAAATATTTTTTTTATTCCAATGTCTTGACTGAATATGTTATGACATAATATGTTTTGTAACAGTTCCACATGCTGCTGCTGTAGTACTTGGCTTGACTTTGTTATAAAAGCTTTCTTTTAAACATAGCAACTTTTGATTCACTTATTTAAAACAGAAAGCAGCAAATAGCTGAAATTAGGTAATATCAGTTATTTTTTCTCCTAATTCATGACGATGAGTATATATAGCTGAGTACATAAATGGCTAATGTGCCTCTTTCTTTCACTAAGGAACTATGATGCAGCTGCAGCAGGAAAACTTTTAACATATGGGTGGGTGGGTGGGCCTGTTCACGTATTAAGTTGCTGACTTTTAGCAAACAGAAGAAACTATAGATAAACCTAGTTGTATTCCTATCAATGTCACACAAGATAATTTCTCTCCCCTTATTTTGAACAGTTTTTCCTTTACATGTATTTTATTACTATCTTCGTTACTGGCAGCACAATAAAAAAATAGGGTTCGAGTTCTAAAAAGTTCTAAAAAAGATTAGAACCCTAGAACTTTTTCCAAAGTTCTAGACTAGAACTAGAACCCAGAACTTCTGAGGGTTCTGACAACCCTACTGTGCAGTCCTGACACCAAGGGGCACAGTCCCACTTGTGAAGAGCTACTGCAGGAACTTTCTCGAAGTAAGATCAGTAGATAAAGACTGATGGTCCATCTGGTCTTCTCAGGTTCCCTGAATCCCTGGGATCATTCTTGAACCCTAATGTTCCCACAAGGTACTGACCCTCTCAGACTTTAGTCTAAGTAATTTCCCTGGTTGTGTCAGCCCTGGTAACCACTATTCCCTTCATTCTATCCCAGGCCTGTTTGAACCCCCTTACTGTGCTGACTCCCACCACCTCAGCTGGAAGACTGCTCGAGGGCTTCACCACCCGTTCTATAAAGAAGTACTTCTTCACGTCTCTCTGGAACCTCCCACCTGCCTAACTTCCACTCGTGACCCTGTGACCTTGAGTTTATACTCAAGCTAAATAATTCCCTGCTGTTCACTTCATTTCTTTGAGGAATTTGAAGGACTCCATCATATCGCCCCTTTTCCTTCTGATTTCCAATGAGTGCAAATTGAGTGCCTTGAGGTGCTCTTCATAGGATTTACTCTGCTTTTTCTAAATCATGTTGGTCACTCTGTTGCACTGTCTCTATTTATTTTTTTATTTATCATACATATCGGAATTACAACCCTTTAACCTATCCTTGTCTTTTCTAAGGTAAGGACTCCAGAACTAGGTACAGTACTCCAGGTGAGGCCTCACCAGGGCTCTGTAGAGGGGTACTATCACATCTTTACTCCTACTGTCAATCCTCCTCCCAATGCATCCCAGCATCCTGTTGGCCTTACTATAGGCCTTGTTGCACTGGCTCATTTATTTATGGGAGTTACTGATGATAACTCCTAGATCTCGTTCCTTGTTTGTAGTGATTCAGTACTCTATCATGGAGTTCTTTTCCCCAGGTGCATTACCTTGCACTTTTTTGCATTGAATTTTAACTGTCAGACCTTTCATCACCCCTTCAATCTTAGCAGGTTCTTTTGCATGTTCCTTATTTCTTCCTCACAATCCACCCTCCCACATAGTTTTGTGTCATCCAGAAACAGACACAATTTGCCCTAGATCCCTTCTCCAATGTCACCAATGAGCATGTTGAAGAGGACCAGTCCCAGGACTGATCCCAGCATTACCCCACTTGTTACCTTCTTATCTTCTGATCTAACCCCATTGACCATCACCCCCTGTTTCCTACCTGCAAGCCAGTTTCCCACCCAGATCACAAGGGTTTTGGTTGCCCCCAGGTCCTCCATTTTCTTAAGCAACCTCTTGTGTGGTACCGAATCAAATGCCTTACTAAAGTCAAAGTATAGCAAGTCTAAGGCATGGCCCTTGTCTATCTCCCTTGCTACCCAAAGAAGACTATCAGATTGGTCTGACAAGACCTTCCTGCAACAAAACTGTGTTGTTTATCATCTTGGAGTCTGTTGCTCTCCAGGTATTCTACGAGGTCCTTTTTAATCAGGGACTCCATCAGCTTCCCTGCAATGGAGGTCAGGCTAACAGGCCGATAATTCCCTGGTTGCTCCTTGTCCCTTATCTTATGTAGTGGTACTACGTCTGCTAACTTCCAATCCACTGGGACTAACCCAGTTCTGAGTGAGCTGATGAACAGCTCAGCCAGTGGACTGGCCAGTTTGGTTGTCAGCTCCCTCAGTATCCTTGGGTGCAGCCTCTCTGGACCCTGGGCCTAGTCAGTCTTGACGGCTGCCAGCCCCTTCTGAACTCTTTCCCTAATATACACTGGCAGTCTTATTTTTGGGATTCCCTTTAAGGTTGCTTTGATGCTGCTTTTAGGCAGGGGCCCATCTTCTTCCTTAGTGAAGATGAAGCAAAAAGATTAATTCAGAACAGTGACCTTCTGCCCATCCTCTTCTATCAACCTATCCCCCTCCGCCAGTCATGTGACACTCCCCCTTTTTACATTTTTCACTAATATAGCTCAAAAAATGTTTTTCACCTTTTTTCATCCCCTCCGCGATGTGCAGTTCTGTGTCGGCTTTTGCCTCCCTGATGGTCCTCTTAGCCACCCTGGGTTTCTGAAGGTATTCCTCCCATTTTGCCTCTCCTTGCTTGCTGTTGTATTTATAAATGCCCTCTTTTTGGCCCCTACTGCTTTCCTGAATCTAGGTGAGAACCATATTGGTTTCTTTGATTTATTTTTCTTTGTCACTGCTTTTACACATGTCTTTGATGCATCAGGGATAGCCCCCTTGATTGCTTTCCACTTCTCTTCCACCTTGCCTATGTCCCCCACCTTTTCTAACTTATCCCTGACCAGTCCCCTCATCTTAATGAAGTCTGCTTTTCGAAAGCCTAGGACCTTGGTTTTTGAGTATGTCTTATCAGCCCCTAGGGCCAGTTCAAACCACACAGAACTATGGTTGCTATTACTCAGTGGCTCTGCCACTCTCATGGCACCCACTAGCTCTGTGTTGGTGAGTACTACATCTAGGACTGTGGACTGCCTAGTGGGTTCCTTAACTAGTTGTACCAGGAGACATCCTGAAAAGCATCCAGTGGTGATGGACTCTTGGTGCTCTTGGCCACCGGGACTTCCCAGTCAATGTCAGGCAAGTTTACGTCCCCTAACACTACAACCTCCCCCTTTTGCCACCCCCTCTTCTAAGTTTCTCCTCAAGTGTTCTGTCCCATTCCTGCCCTTGACCTGGGGGCCTATAGACCACCCCATATCTTATCTTTCTGCCCGAGGCCACTGAGAACTGCACCCATATAGACTCAGTTTCCCCATCTGAACCTATAATGTCCCATCTTCAGTCATTTCAATGCCCTACCTGACATAGAGGGTGACCCAACCCTCTACCTGACCTGCAATCCCTCCTGAATAATGCATATCCAGGGACCACCATCTCCCGGTCATTATTTTCTGTGGCCCATGTTTCTGTGATGGCCACAAGCTCTACCTCAGTGTGTGCCATTATTGCCTGGAGCTCACTAAGTTTGTTCCCCAGACTTGTGGTGTTAATGCTTACCCCCTTCCACTTGGCCCATGATCTAGCTCTGCTACTGCCCATCTGCCTGCTATGCTTCCTCCTCTTTCCTCAGTGTCTTTGCCTGCAGTTTTTCTCTTACAGCCACCCCCCCCTTACTTTTGTAACCCCTACATTGTTCCCTGTATCCTGTTACCATCCCGTGGTTGTGGGGGAGTACCATCTTGGATCCCTTTCTGCTTTCATTCCATTGTGGATCTTGAAGACCTGGACTGCCCCCATAGTCAGTTTAAATGCCTGATATAGATATCAAACCTCTGCCCCAGTGTGCTGGCCCCCTCTTTGCTAGGTGAAGCCTGTAACCCTTGAAGAGTCATCTGTCCCAGAAATCTCTCCAGTCCCCTACAGAATGGTACCCCATGTCCCAACACCACCCCTTGATCCAGGTGTTTAATTCTGCTATGTCAGTACCCCTAATCCTGTCATGCCTCCCTGCCTGGACCACACAGGGAGGACTTTGGAGAAAGCCAGGGAACCAGAGTGCATTGCCAACCTGTGCCCCAGTCTACAGAAACTCTGCTTCACTGCCTCTGCCAACTGGTTGGCCAGATCCTTGGTACCTAGGTTCACCAGCACCCCCAGCTCATCTCCTTTCCTCTCTACCATCCTCCCTATTCTATCTAAGTCCCGGTTGACTGATGCTCCAAGCAGGTATCGAATCAGCCTTCCTCTATCTGCCCCGGCCTTATCACCCTGTCCATACCTATAACCATTGAGTCTCCTATCACTAGGACCTTCTTTACAATCTTAAACTCCTTGGGTGCCAATGTGCTGTCTAGCCCGTCACCTGAGACTGACTTGGAGTCCCCCTTTGCGGAGTAAGGAGCTTGATCCTCCTTTGGGGGTGCAAAGTGATTCACCATCAGGATGCAACTGGGCTGAACAACTTCTTTGAGGCTGCCCCTTCTAACTCCCCCCCCTCACGCCCCACCACCCTCCACCCTCCTGGACCAGTAGGTCTCTGGGAGAGTGGGAGTGAGGTAGGTAGGCTTCTGCTGAGTTGATTATGCAAGTGGGTAATTTCTATCCTAGCTGCTACCAGCTGAACATGGAGCTCCGCTATGGTCTTGCAGAAGGGGCAGTGTCTTCTGCTCCTCCAGAGTGCTTCCTGGATAAGAGTACCCCACAGTTTCTACAACTGAGCGGAGAGGAATAAAAAAAAAATATGTCTCCCTCCCCCAAACTACCTGACGGGTCTGATGCCCAGTCTGGCCCATCGGGGAAAAAAACTCTCTTCCCCCAACTACCCGACAGGTCAAGTGCCCAACCTGTCTGTCAGGGAATAAAAAAAATCTGCCACCCCCAGCTACCTGATAGGTCTGGTTTCCCACCCAGACCATCAGAGAATTAAAAAAATAGTGACATGGAGTGGGAGCTATAAGTGAGTTTGGAGCTGGGGATGAAACTAATTGCCTGGTGTTGGGTGGAACTGAACCACTATGTGCAGTGTAGGGAACATTACTGAAAAGCAGCGCTGCGATGGCAAAGCCCTCTCTGTGAGCACTGTATACAAATCTGTAAAACTGACGTTGGATGTGGTCCTCGTATAACTATAATTATAACAACAAGACTGGTGAGACAGTAAGGCGTGCTGCAAAAATAAACAAAGATAACAAAAAAAAAAGCAAGACCAACCTTGTTAGCACCAGCCAAATCTTGTTTTTCTTTTGTTAAGGAAAGGTTAAGACTGTAGGATGTACACAATAGCTTTCAGCCAGGGGACTGACTATTCACTTTTGATATTCATTCTGCCCATCACCACATTGAAATTTTCTCAGAACAAAGACAGCATGTATAAGTATTTGGGTTTCACATGGGATTTTGGGGAGAGATTGTCTTATGTCTTCCTGGTTTTACCTTTTGGGTTTTCCACAGGTCTTTTCATCTTCATTAAAGTCATGAGAATGATGATAGGTAAATGGAGAGGGGAAGGTAAGAAGGTTGCCCTCAACCTGGATGATGACATAGGTAGATGTTCTTTCTGGGAGGAGGGGTTAACAGACACATCAGGGAGTTTCTTTCTGACTTATTAGCATTTCATACAATCAGATTTACAACCTTTGAGTCAGAGACTCGTTTACGAAGGTACCTTGTCGCAGGGAGGGTGGACAAACAAAATGTGAGGTGAGACATTGGATTTTGTTGTCTCCCTAGCTGGAGGAAGTGTCATTAGGATGCTGAACAATTTCATACTTGGTTTGGAGTCACTTTTAATGCAGCCACAGTTTCTATTTCCACTGCAGAGACCAGGATAGGTAATCTGCAGAATTCAGCTGCAGACTGCTTTTGCTAGGATAGTTCAGGCGTACCTTGTCTAGATTTACCAGCAAGATAGCTTTTTTTTTATGCAAGTTGTTTTCAAACCCCGCAACTGCTCAGGACAAGGTTAATGTATTGTTGCATAAAATGTATAAGAAATTGGGTTTTCTTTTTTTACTATGCTTTTTCCCCTTCCTGCCCAATTGGCCCACATCAGCCCAACCTCCACCCCCAGCCCCGTCACCCATCCCCAGGACTTACCTCCCTGGTGTTCCTCCCTGGCTTTTACCCACCCCGGGCAGGGCCTTCAAGGGAGACCCCTTCCCCATTGGACCTTTAGCTTAGTGTCCAGGGAGTGCCATGGGGCAACATTGCTCATGAGGCCTGTGGCGTGAGGTGGGTGGCACACTGCACGGTCAGCAATTTTCCGTGTTCTGTCCATGGGAGGTGTGGTGTGGTGTGCAGTGACATCAATGGTGATCATGCCGATGTCTGCTCCACCTCCCCAATCCAGCGAGCTCTGGCTGTCAGGTCCTCCCCCCGGAGGATGACAGCAGTCCCTAGGATGCTCAATCCTTCTCCATCCTGGCCATCTTTCTGACTCCCAGGCTCATTCCCGAACCCACGTCATTGGCAGCGCAAGCGGGAGCACTACCGCTGCACCCGTGGGCTGGCAGAAATTGGGTTACTATCATTAGGGTGTCTAACAAGGCCATTGAGGAGGTCAGAGTTTGGTTAGGCAAGCTTAAATAACAGGATTTGGAATCGACAGTCTCAGTTTGAGAGCACTGTTTTCTCTGATGCCTCTGGAACAAGCTATGCTGGTTTCATAGGCAGTGTAGTGGGTTTACTGGCAACTGAACCCACTACACTGTCTGGCCAGCGCCTTGTCCAGATGGAGTTCATGTAGCTTTGAATATTATAACCTGGTGGGTTTTGCCATCTGGCAGGGGTACTGTTTTAAAGGGAAAGTTCCCTCAGTATATTTTCTGTATACCCGTGTAGATTTGTAGACTTGAACAATGATTTCCCCTCTTGCATCCCCCTAATTTCATCCTAATTTAAATGTGGTTGCTTCACTCTGTTTTGCCCTGGTGTGAAAACCTATTTATCTGCATCGCAAAGGCCATAACCTCACTCCTGCAAAGCATCATGGGAGTTGATGATGCATACCTGCAAAAGCCAACAGAAGTTATACTCTCATTCAGTTCTGTTACACGTCTTGTGAAGTCCATGTATTCTCTAAAAACATTTTTTGTAACTAAGATACACTTTAAACTACAGAAAACAGCAGGACACTTACTATGCCTTGAAAAATTTTATTGTTAGCGTAAGAAAAGAGTATAGGGACTGCAGAGGACAGCAATAGCGCTGACTAATACAGTATAACTACTGCAGGCTTTAGCACTAAAACATCATAAAATTCCAGGATGCCCTATATGAGTCAGATCATGATCTTTCCAATGGAATCAAGCAGGTTTTTACACTGGACTTAAGAACCTTCGTTTACATTTAAATCCTGATGAAATTAGGAGGGTGCAATAGAGGCACTCATTGTTCATGCCTACAGACTATACTGGTAAACAGAATAAAAGGCTGAGGGAACCTTCCCTTTTAAATGTAGGGATTGCAGCAGGGAGTTTGACGGCAGAGAGCTGCCTTTCATATTACTTGCTTACGGAGTCTGTGGCAGAACAGTGTGATACTCTAAGGACCAGGATTCTGTACTCTATTCAGTGGATGCTGCTTCCACAGCTGTATATATCCATAAAAAGTTGCAACAGGATCACTGGAGTGTGACACAAGGTAGCAGAGAGTTGGGCCTGCTGGCTTACGATTGTTATATATTCATTTGGTTCAAAGAAACTCTGCTGTGAGTTCAGTGGAAGCTGTGCCCATGATTCAGCAAATTCAGAAAAGACAGATGAGGAGAGATTAAAAGACCTCAATATGTATACACTGGAAGAGAGGTGGGAACGAGGAGATATGATAGAAACCTTCAAATATCTTAAGGATGCAGCCCAGGCACCGTGTGCCAGTGGACTACTACCCCGCCTGTTGGCTGTCTAACAGGTTAAGGGGCCTTGGTCCTGCTACGGTGGTGTTCAGGGGTCCTATCCCAAAGATAAAAAAAATAGCTTGGTGCCTCCACCCAGAGAGAATCTGAAGTGGGTCAGGTGACTGGCTGGCACAGCTTCCTGGGATGCTGCACCTACCCACCTCCGCTACCAACCACCCCACACTCTGGACACCCAACAAGTCAGTACCACCATGAACCATGAACAGTAATGCTTGGACAGACTCAGAGAATTTCTGTATATACAGACACAATTGCAAACAGTAAACCACAGCTTTATTTGGGGGATAGCACTAGGGAATGGGGTACCAGGACCAAGGATGGCTGTGGACAGAAAAAAAATGGTTAATGAAATAGTGACACAGCAAACACTGGGGCCTGCAGGCTGAACCACCCCACTGGTACCAGTGTTTCCCAGATGTTGTTAGGGGTACCCACTAGGTGCAGACCTGGTATGGTGCTGCTGGATGGCCAGCTATTGGGGCCCTGAAATATTTTAGAAACTTGAAAATGATTAACAAGCAATTCCCTTTTTTCCCTCCCAGGAACCAGGTCTTGGGTACTCATGGTTTGAAGATCTCAGCACCAGGGGAAAATGGAGCTCCTTGGAGTTGTGCAGCAAATTGAGAAGAAGGCTGGCCAGGATCCCTTCATCTGGATGGAACTTGCTCGAGGATCTTGCAGCTGGTCACCTTGATTGTAGCTCTGGCTGCTTGTCACATTCCGCTGCTTCTGGCCCACTGCAGAGCACTGTGGCATGACAACACTAGACCTAGAGGGTCCAGACATGGGAGTGGCTCCACAGCCTGGCTCCCATGACCAGAGCACCCTAGAACTCGGGTGCAAGACCCGTGACCTCTGAAGACAGTGAGTCCCACTTGGGGGGGGGGGTTAGCAAGTTCTGTCCTTGGCTCTGGGTGAGGACTCCCAAATGGTGGGGGTCCTCCTGCAGTCCTTGCACTGAGCTCTCAACAAGCAAGATTTTCCAGGCAGCCACTCCAATAAAGTCAAGTGCCAATTTTTGTGGGTGCTAGCCTTTGTTTTGATCAGTGCCAGTGCAATCCAGCAGGGGGAAATCTCAGCAGCAACAGCCTCCCTGCTCACCAGTCCACACTGTCAGTTTAGCAGTGTCCAACTCCTTTCCTTGCCTGCAGCAAGACCTCAGCTCTCAGCCACTTTCACCAGTTCACTCAGGACACACACAATTCCTGACTAGCACCCCCTTGACCAGAGATGCTCTGCCTCTTCAAGAAAAATGTGACTACAGTTCACACAAGCAAATGACCTCCCAGAAGCAGCAGTAGCACTCAGCTAATCTACCCAGTCCTTTCGTCTAGCTCAATTTCTCAGTGCAGGATGTCTGCAGCATTTAGTCTCTCCCATAAATTAGCAAGCAACTCTTCCATACCTAGGGAATCAGCACCACATTTCAATCTCTTTTCCCTTCTCACTCTCTTTCTGCAACACAGCAGTCTCCAATTTCAGCAATCTCCAATTCAGCAATACAGCAACCTCCACACAGGGCCTGGGTAAGCCCTTCATGTCGAAAGTCCACTCTCACAGGGTACTCCTGACTCATACAGAGCCCAGGAACAGACTGAAGAAATCCCAGAAAGTCCACACTGTATCAGTCAAAAACCAGCTTTCGGATTGTCTGTTGAAGCCTTTCAGTAATCCATATCCATAGTGATCAATATTTCCTGCTCGTTTATTCGGGCATGATCTAGGCACCAGAATTAGTCCCCTCCTTCACCCAGGAGTCTCTTTGTCACAGTTCTGGGCACCTAGGTCACGGATTGGCTGCTGTGTTTGGGTCGAATGTCACATACATGTCAGCTCCCATTCAGTATTATGGAGACCATACACTTCCCCTATCTTTTCAGGGCAAGTGCAGTCTAGCAATAACCCTTATGTGATCAAACACCCCCACAAGATAATAGCTCCAACTGTCTCCTTTTGAATGAGCCCACACTTGTATAGTCAGTCACGGTACATTTGCGGCTGCTGCCGCCGAAACACAGTCCCCCCAGGAGGCAGGCATCAACTCATTAATATTCATATGGCTTAGTTATTTATTCAGTACGCTCCTAAATGTCCCGTATCAGAGTCTTCATTTTAAACAATAAGGAAGCTTCTCTGTTGCCTCACTAAGGTCTCCAGTCCCCTTTTAGCTCGAGGGGCACTAGGACCACTAACACGCTCCCCGTTTTCTGACCGCAAACAGTGATCGGTAACCTCCAAGTTGTTTCCTAGCGCATGCGCGATTGCCCGCCCACTCGGTAGTTGTGGAGAGCGGTGGCAGATTGCATCTTGAGATGCAAGCCCAAAAATGGGCAAAAATAACAGAAATGGGCTGTCCAGGGACCAAGAGGAGCACCACAAAGCCTGGTCTGGGGTAATGAAAACAGAAACAACTGCAGGCAGACTTGAAGGAAAAAGGGACACGGGGAACAATCTAGGTAAGCCCCCGGGGGGGGGTTACACTCCCACCCTTAAATGCTTGGCTTCCATGCCAAGCCTAAAAGTAAAGTACTATAAAACTGCATTCAAGTAAGTTCTAGCATTAACAGTTCTACCTATACACCTGGGTCTGGATTCACAAAAGCTTTCAGAAGGTGCAAAACCTTCCCTAAGTCCCTAAAACTGCCATAGCTATGGAAAAAAAGGGGAGATTGCTCTAAGTGCTATGCACAAAAACCTCTGCAGCCACAGAAAAAAACACCATGGACTGTGGAAAAAAGTGTAGCTGCAGAAGTCCCTGAGGGGAAAAAAGGTGTGAGATAAGTAAGGCGCATCCCCTGAGGGGCTATTCTCAAACAGGTTTTTTCTACAGTTGCGGAAAAAATGTTACACACAGTGGAATGAGGTGTAACTCTCCCTCAGCAAACTCAGTAGTGCCCCAACAATTGAAATCAATTAAGGTGGAGATGTGGCACAGGTAATAGCATCCCAGATAGTATAGCAGTGGCTGATGTTACAGCAACAAAAGCACCCATTGCCATGCAATGGCAACAGCCACCAGACCCAGTGCAGCCTGTGACGAAGCCCCACAGGCAGTAGAGCCTGATCAGCCTGCAGCGTGTGCTACTCCTGCAGGCAACAGGAATGCCCCAGGGAGGGACGACCAGCGGTGACAGTCAGCCACTGTGGTGCCATGGTATTGCTAGTACCTGTGGTGCTGCAGTGGTCCCAATTGAGGGACTGGTTGCTGGTATCTTTGTGGGTGCTGTCAGCCTCATACTATGGCAGCAATGTTAATGTCTACTGCTTCAGCTACTTGTTGTACTCTTGCAGTGTCTACTCAGCCATTTCTACAGCTGCGGATTTGCAGCCCTTGTGGAATTCCCACAGCTGTGGGACTTTTTATGGAATTCCCTCAGCTGCGGGATTTTCTTTAAGAATATCACACAACTGCGGTTCCACAGTGCTTCAAGCCTTTTTCCCACAGCTGTGGGATTTTTACTGTTATTTGAGAATCTGGCCCCTAGTTCCTAACTATTATAGCATCAACCATTTAAGAACAGAAAAACGTCATATACAGTGCAGTAAAGACTTTCCCTTTTAGTTGACTCACTAGCCACATAAAATATGGCACCCATATGTTTAATCTTTAGAACCATAGTAACTTTGGTACCTCATACTATACTTGTACCACTCTTTCCCTTTGTACTCTTTCACCTCCCTCTTTTCCTTTTGGCTACCTTCCCTTCAGGCCAGGGGGGTCCAGCACTAACAGGGCACATGAACACCCTTTCCAGGGATCTGGGTGTGATATATACCCCCTTGTGTACTATAAATAAGAGCAGGTCAGTGGGCACCCCCGGTGCATCGTAAGTCAACTTTAGCAGGGGCTGTACAGTCCTCCGTGACCTTCTGGGGGTTTCTTGTACTTCACGTCTAGTAGCTACCTCCTGTTTGGAGGCAGAGTCTATGGCACTTTCCCCTCGGCCTGTGCCTTCTTCTTTAGTGGGGGTAGAGTGCCGCAGCTCTTCCTCTCCTACGCCACTTTGTCCAGGAGTGTTGCCTTGGGGCCATTCAGAGGACCCAGTCAAACTAGTATTTAAGTTTGATGTGAGCTCACCAAAAGGCATTTCTTCTGGGGGACTGCTCCAGAACCACTCAAACGGCTCAGCTGGACTAGTATTCAAGTCTAAAGTGGTCCCTTCGAGGGGGTTAAAAGGAGCAACCTCCTCTTCAGCACCCTGCTCCCCAGGCACAGCCATGTCTATCTCTCCATGTCTGTCAACCCTGGGGACCTTTGTGTCACTTGCACTGAGCCCTTCTATCACTGGACCAGTCTCTAACATCAGGGGCGGTCCCCGAAACAGTCTCTCTAGTTCAGGGGTAGTGTAAAAACACACAGGCATGTTCTCAGCCTCTCCATCTGATTCATCAGCTGAATCTTCTTCCTTGAGTATCTCCTGTAACTGGGCAGGTCCAGCCCCTGTAGCATCTCCATCTTTCTGCTGCTGTCATCTGTGTGCAGCAGCTCGAGTGTTTGGAAGTACAGGTGGCTCTATCAAATCAGTCTCTGATCCAGCAGTTTTATCTCCGATGGGAAGGAGGTGGTTCATGTGCATCACTTTGCACCCTCTGGTTTCTCTCTCTGGTTGAATCTTATAAACAGGTAGTACTTCCAGCTTCTCAACTCCCACATATTGTGTACTTCCCCATCGGTCAGCGATTTTATGTTTCCCAGGTATGCCCAGACTCCTGAGTAGTACTCGGTCACCAGGCTCCAAGTCTTGCACCCACAGTTTTTTTGTTGTACCTCTCTTTATTGACCTGATTTTGCTTGGTGGCTCTCTCTGAGGCTAGTTGATCGGCATCATTCAACTGTTGTTTCAGATTTCTCACATATTGCAAATATTCATTCTCTTTGATGCCATCTGCTGACACTCCGAAACACAGGTCTTCGAGGAGATGGGTCTCCCTCCAAAACATCAGGTGGTAAGGAGAGAAACCAGTGGTGTCATTTTTTGTGCAATTGTATGCATGGACCAAAGTGCTTATTCGTTGGCTCCAGGTACACTTGTCTTTTGGGTCTACGGTGCCCAGCATGTCCAGTAGGGTTCTGTTGAATCTCTCGGGCTGGGGTCACCCTGGGGATGGTAAGGTGTGGTTTGAGACCTTCTGATACCCCATAAGGACAAGAGCTCTTTTATTAACTGGCTCTCAAAATCACATCTCTGGTCTGAATGGATTCTCTGAGGGGCTCCGTAGTGGACAAAAAACTTCTCGACCAACACTTTGGCCACCGTGGAGGCCTTCTGGTCCTTGGTGGGGTAGACTTGAGCATACCAGTTGAAATGGTCTGTAACCAGTAATATGTTGCAGATAATCCTGAAGTCTGGTACCAATGTGAGAAAATCAATGCACATAAGTTCCATTGCTACACTGATACTGATATTAACTAGCGGGGCAAACTTTTGGGGAAGTGCTTTTCTCTGGATACACCGCCAATTCTTGCAATAATATTCTACATATTCTCTCATCTTGGGCCAATAGAATTTGCTTTTTACCAATTCCAAGGTGCGTTCGCTGCCCAAGTGGCCCATGTCATCATGTAGGGCTATCATCACCAGACCTTGAAAATAGTCAGGCAATACCAACTGCACACAGGGTGTCCCCTGCTGATCCTGAGTCAATCGGTAGAGCAAACCTTCCTTTAGTTGCAACTCTGGCCATTCTCGCAGTAATAACTGGGCATATGGATCACTAGTTTTTACTTGAGCTGGGTCTCCTTTTCTCTGAAGCACTTGAATTACCTCCCCCATAATGGAAGTGTCCTGCTGCTCTTTTCTTAAGTCCTGAGTAGTCAGCTGTGGCAAGGACCTCATGTCCCATGTGGTCAGGTGTCAGTAAGCTATAGGAAGGCAACCCCCAGATGCTCCTAAACAGTCCACCAAATGAGGGGCATCTTCAAGAGAAGGGGACTCGTCACTGTCAAACTTCTTACATAACGCTTCTACCACTTGTTCAGGTATCTTGACCCAGCTGGAATGCTAAGTCCCCTGAGTTAAAGGGCATTGGGACAAGGCATCAGCATCTATATTATTCAGTCCAGGTCAGTACTCTATGCTGTAGTCATAGGTAGACAGGGCCGACAATCACCGGTGGCCAGGTGCATCTAGTTTGGCTGTGATCTGTACATAAGTAAGTGGGTTGTTGTCGGTCTTCACAGTAATCTTCGCCTCATACAGGTAATCATGAAATTGGTCCACAATAGCCCACTTAAATGCTAAAAATTCTAGCTTGTGGATGGCATACCTTCTTTCTGAGGGGTTGAGACTCCAGATCACATATGCCACTGGGCACAGACCCTCTGGATATTCTTGATACAATACTGCCCCTAGGCCACTGAAACTTGCATCCATATGTAGGATATAGGGCTTCTGTGAGTCAGCATAGGTGAGCATTGGTGCATGAATCAGGCAGTATATAATGTCCTCAAATGCTCTATCACACTCCCTGGTCCACTGGGAGCCAAAAGGTTCAGATGGTCAAACATATTTAGGTTATTCAGCTTGGTCTCCAGAGGGTGGGGTCTTTCTGCTCTTATTTGTTGGAGGATACCCCTGTAGTAAGTTCAAAAGAGGCCTGACTACTCTGGTGTAGTCCCTCACGAATCTCTGGTAATACCCACAAAAACCCAGGAGCCATTGTAGTTCTTTCAGGTTTCTGGGTTTAGGCCAGGTGGTGAGGGCCTCCACTTTACTGGGGTCGATCTGAATACCCTTGTCAGAGATGATGTGTCCAACATATTTGACTGAGGCCTGAAAGAATTGGCACTTATCAACAGAGAGCTTCAAGCCAAATTCTTCCAGTTGATCTAACACCTTTAGCAGCCATGACTCATGCTATTCCAACATCTTTCCAAACATGATAATGTCATCTAAGTAAACCAAGCACTCCAGCAGATTTATGTCCCACACAGCTCTTTTCAAAAGGCACTGAAACATTGCAGGGGAGCTTGAAATGTCCTGAGGCATTCTCAAAAATTAATAAAATCCTAGGGGCATATAAAAGCTGTCTTCTCCCAATCCTGCGGGGCCATGGGAATTTGGTAATACCCACTCTTTAAGTCCAAAATCCAAAACCATTAGCTGCCGTTCAAGCAGTCTAGAGCATCTTGTATTCATGGCATCATATATTGTTCTGGCACCGTGCACTTGTTCAAGGTGCGTTAGTCCAAGTACATCCTAATAGCCCCACTCCTTTTCCTCACCACCACCACTATAGGTGATGCATATGGACTTCTGGACTCCTGGATGATGCCTGCAGCCAGCATCTCCTGAAGGTGCCTTCTTACATCATCTATGTCTGCGGTGGTGAGACATCTGGATCTCTCCCTGAAGGGTGCTCATCTGTGAGCCTTATGTGTTGCTGCTGTCCCATAACGCAGCCAACATCCCACTCATGCAAAGAAAACACGTCTGTCTTGGTAGACAACTTCTTCTGAACACGCTCCTTCAACTCCTCCGGGATGGAGGAGTTACTCAAATCAAACAAGGCAGGAGCAATACCACCATAATCACTTCTTCCTCAAGCAGTAGGCTACACCTCTATGTCGGCACAGTAAATCCTGGCTAACGTCTAGCCCCTTCTGACAACCACTTCTCTGTCAGTTGTGTTCCTCACTTGCACTGTCACTCTTCGAAAATAGGCATGTGCCTGGGCCGGTAAGACACTGGGTTTCACTAATAATCCAGCCGGCAATCCGTTTTCCTCAAGGGCATCTAGCATTAAAATTTTGTTCTTGACCTCCGGTTTTAGCCGCACCACTCTGTTGCTATTACACTCTGCGCTGGAGGGCAACATAATCTCCTCGGCATCTCTCCTCCTACAGATTCATCTACATCTTCAAGGGGGGTTTGCCCTTGTCTCTTATAGGCCTCCTGGACCACCAGATGAATGGATAATTTCTGTTCTCGCTGTTTTGCTTCTCTGGTTTGGCAAAGCTGAGTGAGCCTCCTGAACATGTGGGCATTTGTGCCCACCAGCACAGGTATCCTGTCATACACACCAGTCTCAGGACAGATTAAAGCCAGGGTCTCAACTGCATCTCCTGCTATGTTAGTGGGGAAAGCCATTCATACTCTGACATATCCTAGGTAGGGGTAGGACTTCTTACTAAGCCCCTACACGTGTAGTCCTTCCAAAGATTGCAACTCCAGGTGGGATAAGTGTCTGTCACACCAGATCTCAAAAATTATAATGATCTGGGAGCCACTATCAAGGATGACATGGGTGGGTACTTCCTCTTTGGTGACAAGGGTTTCAGTGGATGGCCCCACTAGCCTGTGCATGTGAAGGGGTGCATTTGAGGTGTCTTTTGCTGAAGAGGCTTTTACATGGACTACAGAGTTGGACCTGCATGGGGCCCTGGTACACTCCTTTACTGGGTCCCACTGAAGTTTCCCTGTGGCTTTTCTTCCTTGTCCAACAGTCTGTTAACCACTTAAAGGGGATCTGCTGGTGCCTGGCACCCTCTCCAGTAATGCCTATGTAACCCCTTGTTACCCGGGGTTACTAGAATCCCAGTAAGACCTAGTGGTAGGCAGGGAAACTCCAGCTTGTGAAACTCCAGTTAAATGGGTTTCACACTGTCTCACTCTGTTCTCAGTCTCAGCTGAGACTGAGAGATGACATCACCAATAGAACTGTCGCAGATGCATAAGCCACATTGGAATCTGCAGCAGAGGGAGTGAGATAGAACGTTGGGAGTTTTCAAAGTCAGTTCTTGTTTATCTTCTGAAGAGAAGGAGTGAGGGTCCAGTGTTAAAGTGGTGGAGACCGCTGTCCAGGTCTCAGTGCCCCCTTCCCTCCGGGGCGGGGAGTAAAGGAAGTAAAGTATCCCCATGTAGATTCCAGGGGCAATCCCCTAATTTCTGCTGAAGAAAGAAAGCTGCCTTTTACAGTTTCGGTTTGTGCTTGAAAAGTGGAAAGAGTTGTACTTCTCCTGTGGGGCACCTGCAACGAAAGGGTGAGTGTTTGCTCTAATATGAGAGGGCAAAAAATGTGTTTCTTCAGCCTGGGAAATGTGAAGAAATCTGGGATTTGAACTACTATTTGGGAGGCCTATAGTACTAGGACAAACAAATGGAATAGGTTCAAAAGCTAAAGTCTGTGTGAATTCAAGTAATATTGTAGAGGGGGTGCGACAGTTCATCCACCGTTTAATCGACATTTCGAAGTTTCAGTTTGTCCAGAGAAATGGCTGGGTATGGGCTGTGGGAGCTGGAGGTGGGAACACCCCCCATCTTTAGTAACCAGGTCCACCTCTATGGATTTCTGCTGTGATTGCTCCTTGCCTCATGCGCTTGGCCAGTGATGAGGGAAGTACCCAGACATGGGTGGCAAATGGGAAAATCTCTCTAGGAGTCGCAGACTCTAAGTAGTGTGGGGAGCCACAACAAGGGTAAAGAATTCTCTTTGTGAGATGGGAGTCCAAGAAGCAAATGGGAAATCTCTCTAGGGGTCGCAGACTCTAAGTGGTGTGGGGAGCCACAACAAGTAAAATGGGTTCATTCTTTAAATGGACTGTCAGTCAAGTGGCCGGCAGGGGAGCCGGGCCAGTTGGACTGTGTACCCAAAGCGCGTGCAAGTCCGGGCTGTGTGCCTTGTGGGTCCAGAGCCTGAAAACAGTAGAATTGGTTCATTCTTCAAGTGGACCGCCTTGTAGTCTCTAATCTGCATTATCAGTAAACGTAGCCCCATGGGGGTCCATCTATGCTTTGTTGTGTTCAGCTAATTGTGAATAAAAGCCACACTGAAAAATCCCATTCCTGGTTCTGGACATTACAGTTATTGCTTCCTGTGTTCGGATTTACTTGGGTGCCCCTGTGCAGAGTAGCCAAACCTAGGTCCCCTTGTGCCAGGTAACCTCATCCTCCCCGAACCCAGGTCCCCACCAGGTATTGCTGCCAGCGCCAACAGTATACCACCTGTCGTTTGGCAAAAAGGCAGGGGTGGGGGTTACACCTATTCCTTCCACAATGGTAACAGATTATCCATTCTCACATAGGCTGTCCAAGGTAATAGGCCTCAGGAGGCAGTAGGGGTGGTGGATAGCTTGAGGCTACTGGGTACACTAAGGGAACAGAAAGACAAACTGGGGCAATTGCAAAGGGAGCAGGAGGGGAAACTGGAGCTATTGCTTGGGCCATGGCTATGGGTTCAGGAGCCCCTGCCCTTACGACCCCCTGGGTCTTTAGCTCATTTACAACTTGACTCAGTTCCTACAACCGGGCTTCAATATGAGGTACTTTAGGGGGCAGTGTAGGTGACACCCCCAGGCCCATCACAGGAAGGGTGGCAGAGGCTGCCTGAGTGGACTGTTCAGCGGAAGCTTCAGGGGTCCTCATAGGAGCAACATCAACCTTATCTAACATTTCCCTGCATTCTTGCAGTAACTTTTTTACCTCAGAAACCTCAGCTGGGGAAGTGGCTTTCTGGACCTGGGCACTAGCTACTAGAGTGGGCCCGGCTCCCTATTTGGTGTACCTTTCCTCCACTTCTCTCACCTCCCTAAACAGCACCTGGAGCAGAGGTGGATTACTCATTTTTTCTTTCAGGCCCAACTTTCGTAGAAACAACTCAGAGTACCGGGCACCCCTCAGTACTTGTTCTAACCTAGTCTTATTCGAGTCAGAGGCCTGGATCCGCCCTTTTGTATATACCTTCTGCAGAGCCTTCTCCAGCCTCTGCACATATTCAGACAAGGGCTCCCCCCTTCTGCTGGCAGGTTGCTCTAAACCCCCACCATAAGTCTTCACATGTCTCCATGCTACCAAAAGCACTGTCCATGGCAGCTATATTGCCTTGGCCTCTGGGTCAGAGGTCTGGAGGGACCAAATGGCATTGAGAGCAGGGCCCCGCAAGCTCTCCGTTAACTTTTTTCATTTTTTCCTTCACTGCACTGCCAGTCTTGGAGCAGTGTTAACACATAGTTTGTCCATGACTCATAATCCTCCTATCCCCAAGGGAGTATGGTTTACCCCTGAAAACATCCTCAACTTCCTTATAAGATTCCATGGGGGCGGGTACCTGCCTGGGCCCTCGCATTGGGCATAGGGGCCCATAAAGGGTCAGGCTCTCCTTTCCCTGGAGAAACCACACTGAACATTGTCACTATAGCCCAGGCCTCTGCCTTGCCCTCTATCTCTATGACCTCTGGCACCCAGGCACCCTCTATAGCATTTATACATTCCATCAACACAGTTAACTTCCCAGCATCTGAGTCAAGCATCTGTCCCTGCACTTTCACTTTACCCAATTTTGTTAGGGTGGACAAGTGCCTTTCTATTTCGCTCGCGTCCATCTTGGAGGGGTACTCCTAGCACCAGAAAGGACCTCTGGGGGTCCATCCTCATACCCCTACTCCATTCCACCAACCTCACTTTATCCTTTTCTTGAAGCCTACATTTCAGCCGGGGGGAGTAGACTTGGGTGCTGGGGACCCCACAGGGGTCTTTACAGTTGGGTTCTCCATGGTGGGCATGGCTGGTGAACAGGAGATCCCAGCAGTGCCTTAAATGATGTAGCCCAGGCACTGTGTGCCAGTGGGCTTCTACCACTGCCTGTTGGCTCTCTAACATGTTAAGGGGCCTGCTGTGGTGGTTTTCAGGGGTCCTATCCCAAAGATAATAAAAATAGTGTGGTGCCTCCGCCCAGAGAGAATTTGAAGTGGGTCAGGTGACTGGTTGGGTCATCCCCCTGGGATGCTGCACCTACCCACCTCCCCTACCAACCACCCCACAACTGGATATCCAACAATTCAGTACCACCATAAATCATGAACAGTAATGCTTGGACAGACTCAGAAAATTTCTGTACACACACACACACACACACACACACACACACACACACACACACAATGTAAACCGTAAACCACAACTTTATTTGGGGGATAAGACTAGGGACTGGGGTACAGGGACCAAGGAAGACTGTGGATAGTAAAAACTGGTTAATGAAATAGCGACAGAGCAAACATTGGGGCCTGCAGGCTGAACCCACCCCCCCCCACTGGTACCAGTGTTTCCCAGATGTTGTTAGGGGTACCCACTAGGTGCAGGCCTGGCATGGTGCTGAGGGTTGGCTGGCTGTTGGGGCCTTGAAATATTTTTGAAACTTGAAAATGATTACCGAGCAATTTCCCTTTTTCCCTCCCAGGAACCAGGTCCTGGGTACTCATGGTTTGAAGATCTCACCAGGGGAAAATGGAGCTCCTTGGAGTTGTGCAGCAAACTGAGAAGAAAGCTGGCTAAGATCCCTCTGTCTGGATGGAACTTGCTCGAGGATCTTTCAGCTGGTCACCTTGACTGTAGTTCTGGCCGCTTGTCACCTTCCAGTGCAGAGCACTGTGGCAGGACAACACCAGCCCCAGAAGGCCCAGATCTGGGAGTGGCTCCACAGCCCAGCTCCCATGATTGGAGCACCCTAGCACTCTGGTGCAAGACCCGTGACCTCCTGAAACAGTGAGTCCCACTTGGGATGGGTTAGTAAGTTCTCTTCCTGGCTTTGGGTGAGGACTCCCAAATGGTGGAGGTCCTCCTGCAGTCCCTGCGTTGAGCTCTCAACAAGCAAGATTTTCCAGGCAGTCACTCCAATAAAGTCCAGTGCCAGTTTTTGTGGGTGCTAACCTCTGTGTCGATCAGTGCCAGTGCAATCCAGCAGGGGGAAAACTCAGCAGCAACAGCCCCCCTGGGCCCTGGACACCAGTCCACACTCTCAGTTTAGCAGTGTCCAACTCCTTTCCTTGCCTGCAGCAAGACCTCAGCTCCCTGCCACTTTCACCAGTTCTCTCAGGACACACATAATTCCTGGCTAGCACCCCAATGACTAGAGATGCTCTGCCTCTTCAAGAAAAATGCAATCACAGGGCACACAGGAAAAATTACCTTCCAGCAGCAACTGCAGCACTCAGCGAATCTTCTCAGTCCTTTTGTCTCACTCAATTTCCTAGTGCAGGGTGTCTGCAGCATTTAGTCTCTCCCATAAATAGCAAGCAACTCTTCCATACCTGGGGAATCAGCACCACAGTTCAGTTTCTTTCTCTTTTTCCGCTTCTCACTTTGTTTCTACAACACAGCAGTTTCCAATTTCAGCAATCTCCAATTCAGCAATACAGCAGTCTCCACACAGGGCCTAGGTAAGCCCCTCACATCCAAAGTCCACTCTCACAAGGTACTCCTGATTCATACAGAGCCTGGGAACAGAGTGAAGAAATCCTAGAAAGTCCACACTGTATCAACTGAAAACCCAGCATCCAGAATGGCTGTTGAAGCCTTTCAATAATCCGTATCTATAGTGATCTGTATGTCCAGCTCATTTATTGGGGCATGATCTAGTCACCAGAATTAGTCCACTCCTTCTCCCAGAAGTCCCTTTGTCACAGCTTTGGGTGCCTAGGTCACTGATTGGCAGCTGTGTTTGGGTCAAATGTCACATACATGTCAGCTCCCATTCAGTGTTATGGAGTCCATACAGTTCACATATCTTTTCAGGGCAAGTGCAGCCCAGTAATAGCACTTATGTGGACAAACTCCCCACAAGATCATAGCCCCAACTGACCCCTTTTAAATGAACCCACACTTGCATAGTCAGCCCTGGTACATTTGCTGTTACTGCCGCCGAAACACAGTACCCCCCAGGCGGCAGGCAGCAACTCATTAATATTCATGGGGCTTAGTTATTTATTCAGTACCCTCCTATATGCCCATGTCAGAGTCTTCATTTGAAACAATAAGGAGGCTTCTCTGTTGCCTCACTAAGGTCTTCAGTCCCCTTTTAGCTCAAGGGGCACCAGAATCACTGATACATTCCCTGTTTTTTGACCTCAAGCAACAGTTGGTAACGTCCAAGCGCTTCCTTAGCGCATGCGTGATCACCTGCCCACTCGATAGTTGTGGAGAGCGGTAACAGATCACATTTTGAGATGCAAGCCCAAAATTGGGCAAAAATAACAGAATTGGGCTGTCTGGGGGCCAAGGGGAGCACCTGCAAGTTTGGGCTGGGGCGATGAAAACAGAAACACCTGCAGGCAGACTGGAGGGAACAGGGGACATGGGGAACAATCCCGGTAAGCCCCCTGAGGGGGGTTACAAAGGCATAAGCAAAGTACAAGTGGATGACATCTTTCAGTGCAGGAGGTATACAAGGTCAAGGGGGCATGATATGAGATTGGAGGGAGGCAAGATAAAGGGGAATGTGAGGAAGTTTTTCTTCACAGAAAGGGTGGTAGATGTATTGAATAGCCTACCCCAGAAAGTAGTGGGAGCTAGCACAGTGGGGGATTCAAACATGCATGGGATAGGCACAAGGGAACCCTAGAGGTGGGTAGAAAAGGCTAAAGCCAATGACCAAGTAGGGTCAGCGACCGCTGATGCAGGCAAGGAATACAAGCAGACTGAGTGGGCCTAGCGGTCCTTATCTGCTGTCAAATACTGTGTTACTATGTTATGTTACATCACTTAAGTGCTGTACATTAACACTGCAGTGTTCCAGTGAGAATCTGAATGTGCTTGTTTTTTTAGCTTTGACTTGTAAGCTGCCAGTTCACATGTTGGTTATCTCTTTTCACTTTTATAATTGAGCAGAGGCATCACTAAAACATCAGTGTTGTCGGAGATCATGTGTCATACACTATGCTGATCTTCAAAGTTCTGCAGCATAAGCTCCAGACTTTCTGTTCAGTTCAAGGACCACTTTGACTGTTTGGAAATATGAGCTTGCTTTAAATGGCTGGAAGAGGTTTGAGAAACAGAAGAGCCTGGGCCCCTTACCTGTGAGGTCTGCAGATATTGCAGTCTACTGGTGCACTTAGTTAAGACTCTGACTAGTTCCAATGTTGTAAAGACTTGTTTCTATGCAGTTCGTTGGTTTCATATGATTACCAGGTTGCCCGATTCCGCAGCTATTTCGTGAGTAGCATCTTGGAGGGACTTAGGAGAAAAATGGATAGGCCAGTTAGTAGGTGTGTTCTGATGTTAGCAGATGTACTAAAGCATTTCTGTACTGAATATAATGATAGTTTGGAATCAGTTGCAGTTCAAGATGTTTGCATGGACTTTTCTGTATTTTTTTGTTTGAAGTTCAATTTATTTATTATTTTTTACAATTTTCGTCAATCAGTCAGTCAACATTAGATCATATGAGCTTATCTGTGGCAGTGAATTTTTAATAATAAAAATTCCTAAAAGTAAAACAGTCTAGTTCAGATAAGTGGATGAAGTTGTCATAATTAAAGTGGATACAGCCTTCTGTCCAGTGAAGCATCTTACAAGGTATCTTATTCTGCCTGGCATAATGAGGAACTGGGGGGGTGGTATTTATTTTCAGTGCAGTCTTATAATCTAAGCACATGCAAAGCTCATTTTCCTCCAACAAGCCTCTCAGTCTCAGCTACACAGCAGTTAAGGAATCCCTTATGCATAAGCTGAACAGTACTATGGTAAGGGTGTGTGGTTTATCGTGCACCCATTCTGTTCGGTAGGGGCAACTGCTGCAGCCAATTATGAGGTTAAAGACTGCTACTGGAAGAGGCATGACAGGTGGAAATCAAACTCTGTTAAGGACAGGTATGTGCTGGCCCGGTGGCGCTGAGGGTTGAGGTGCTGGATGTCACACCTCGCGCCACACTGGTAACCCGGGTTCGGGAATGGACCCATGTTGTCGGGGGTCGGCAGGGTCAGGAAAGGATTAAGCATCTGGAGGACTGCACTCCTTTTCTGAGGGAGGGTTGGGTCACTTGCCGCAGTTTGAGCAACTCCTGGCGGTGGCTGGGAGTTGCTACAACTTGCCACACACATACATGGGGTAGAGCAGCATCAGACACCTTATGCCCAGGGGCAGGAACATGCCCAATGTGTGCAGGATGTCATTGCATGTCCATACTCTGGGGAACGATGGAACAAGGAAAAAGCCCTGGAGCCTTAGTAGGTGAAGGTGGGTCGAGGGACAGACCACCCCGCCCAACACCGGATCCTCCAGCCTGTCTCTGGATGCTCCCTGTGCAGAGTCCTGGCAACCCATTAGATGTTCAGAAAGGTCACCAGTAGGAGGTGGCGGTGCCACCCTGGGGGTCTGAGATCCAGAGGGGTCAGTGGACCAGGGATGAGCAGGGGAACTGCCTGCCATCCGGTAGTAGGCTGGGGATTTCAGGTGGGTGGGATCAGGTCTGTCGAGTGCCCCACTGGACAGAGTCTGGGGCTCCAGTGAAGGAATGTAAATAGAGTCTACAAAAAACAAGCATTTGTCAATGCCGAATGTTGCTTGCTTGTATGTGCTGTTCAGGTATTTGGAAGTGATAGTTCCATGCCTTCCTCCCAAGACATGCACTGTATCTTTCCGTTCAGTATTCACAGAAGAGTGGGAGGGGCAAGGGCCACAGCAGTACAGCAGTTGCCATGGGGATGAAGAGGTGGACAATAGTCCATTCAAAGGCAAAAAAGTCCTGCTGGAGCTCACTAAACTGAAGGTGGACAAAGCGATGGAACCAGATGGCATACACTCAAGGATATTAAAAGGACTGCGAAGGGAGATAGCAGTACCTCTGGCAGCCATGTTCACTGAGTCATTCAATATGAGTGAATTGGTGGAGGGCAAGTGTGGTCCCTCTACACAAGTCCGGCAGCAGGGAGGAGGCGGGGAACAATAGGCCGTTCAGCCTCACCTCAGTAGTGGGGAAGATCATGGAGACATTGCTTAAAGAAAGGATAGTGGAGTATCTAGAAGCCATCGGAGCCCATGACCATAGACAACATGGATTCACAGTGAGGACATCATGTCAGACAAATCTGGTTGATTTCTTTGACTGGGTGACAAAGGAAGTGAATCAGGGTGGGGCAGTGGACAATGCTTACCTTGATTTCAACAAAGCCTTTGACACCATCTCACATGGGACGCTGATAAACTAGCTGCATAGTATGGGCATGGGGGAAAGGGTGGTAAACTGGGTTAGAAACTGGCTAACAGACAGGAGGCAGAGAGTGGTGGTAAATGGGGTGCAGTCTAGGGAGAGGGGGTGACCAGTAGGGTGCTGCAGGGATCGGTTCTGGGGCCAGTCCCGTTCAATGTCTTCATTAGTAACATTGCAGAATGGCTGAAGGGAATTTTTTTCACCAAATGTTCAACATAGCCATTTTAAGACCTCTGCTCATGAACAGTGTCACTGTGATTTTCTTAATCTGTCCCAAACATTGATTGCGCACACCGACTGCGCCATTGTGCGCTACATGCACGGAAACACATTTTGGGTGACGTGAAAAATGACAGCTGTACTGCTCATAAGGAGGTGTGGTAAAATGGCAATGTTGAAAATCTGGAGTGCAAATATTAAAAATTCTCGAAATTACTAGCGTGCGTAGGAACTGCGCAACGTACGCTGGTAAAACAGTCATTTTTAAGAATTTTTTAACCACATTTTCAACATAGGGTTTTCAGGGGACTACCTCATGACCTGTGACACTGTCATTTCATAAATCAGTCCCGAAAGGTGGTTCCACACAGTGACCGCGAAATCACCTTTCCGGGCTGATTACACGCCATGACAGTGACAGAATTCATGAGGGGGGTCCCAAAAACCCCATGTTGAAAATTTAGTGAAAAAATTCCCCAAAATGCCCGAGATATGCAGTAAAGTTGAAAAAACCCTATTTATTCCATTATACAGCTTACTGTCATTTCCTCAGTTCGCGGTCGGCTTTGAAGAGTGCAGATGTGTTCCCGGTCCACCAAAGATCATTGCGCCGGACTCCAGAGGCAAGTATGGGGTGAGTTGGGGGTGTGGGGAGGTAGATGCACAGAGGGTGGGTGCAGGTGGGAGGGTCAGGACAGTCTGCGAGGGAAGGTTTTTTTTTTTAGATTTTTTTTATTTTTTTTTACTTGGACGACGCTGGACTTGTGCCACACTGGGGTGGGCTCCCAGCATGGCAGCTGGAAGGCTGTTTGCGGTGGGGCAGTGGAGCCGATGGGGGATTGGGCACCCCCGTTGGCCATAGGACCTGTTGCCATGCTGGGATGGGCTCCCAGCGTGACACCCAATAGTCTCGGGGGGGGACAGTAGAGCCAACGGGGGATTGGGCACCCCTGTCAGCCATACAGACTGCTGCACGTGGCACCTGGAACTCTGTTGGGGGGGAGCACAGCACAGCTGATGGGGGATTGGGCACCCCCGTCGGCTATACAGTGTGTACTTGGGGGGGAAGCACGAGCACGCAGTATGTGTGTGTGGGGGGGAGCGCACATGAGCACACGATCTTACTGCTGCTCACTGAAGCGTAGCTCTCTCTTTCAACTGTATGGCACTGCATTTTCAACTGCTGTCATAGACAGCTGCAGCATTGATTGGAGAACTGCGGCCACACCTGCAAACACACTGACTGAATTGTAAGAGGGCTGCCACACTTCCGAAAACTCAGATGATGGCACTATGTTTCTTGCACATGCGTGCAAGCAACATAAAAAGGACAGGCATATTCTGGACTCACTTGATTGCAGTCTAGCAGTGTCCAGAATTTGTGTCCTCTAGTGCCTGTCACCTCTTCAGTTGTGGTCTCTGCAATAAACATGTTGTGTAACCTACTACCTGGTATGACGTCCTTGTGAAGGAGTATAGCAGAATGTTGTTTTTCTGGCAGGTGAAGCTAAATAGAAAACAAAATGTTTTGTAGCATGTTAGGTGGGCACGGTTAGAGCCCGGAGAGGGAGAATTTTAGCTGGCTGTCTGCTGTCTAGCTCAGCAGTCTCAGCAGTTAGGCTAAACTTTTCTGATTTGTTGGATGTTTGTTTTTTGTTACAAGTAATGAAACCTTGGAGCCTTGCTCAGTCGCGATAAGGATGGGAATTTTTCCAGAGGTATTGACTCTGTGGGGTTTTACCTCTGTTTTTTTTTGCCCTCCCTGGGATAGGTTAACAAAGGGTTTTGGTGTGTTGAAGTTCAGTAAGTTACAGAATATACAGCTGCAACAATTACTACACCTGGTTATAGTGCTGAATTGGTAGCCGGCTGGTGCTCGATGAGCTCTGCTGCTAGTCGCCACAAATGGTGTCAGATCAATTTAGGTACAATGTTATATAAGATTTTAACATCAACTATAATGCTATTATATACGAGTCACAATTTCTTTGTAATGGTCTATGCAATAACCATGCTGCTGAACCTATTACCCGGTATGGGATCTTTGTGTAGAAATGGAGCAAGACATTGTTTTTCTGGCAGGCTCAGCTAGGCCGAAAGAAGTCCACCTTGCTGCCTTTCTAGGAGCTGGCATATAGAAACATGGAATCTGATGACAAAAGGCCCATCAAGTCTGCTCACAGCTGGTACTACCTTAGCCCCCCCTCCCGGACTAGTGCCATGGTAAGTTATTCTCCTCTGCTCCCTTTCCTGTTTCCCACAAGTGAGATTATGAGTCCCCTGGCCGTGTCCCACCTATGTTTGAACCCATTAATGGTCTATGCCCCACAACCTCTGCAGGTAGTCTGTTCCAAGGCTCCACTACCCTTTCCATGAGGAAACACTTCCTTCTATCCTTCCTGAATTTACTTCTCGCCAGTCTCCAAACATGCCCCATTGTAACTGCATCTCAGTCTTCACAGTGTACCCTATTTACACCCCTTAGGAACTTATAAGTCTCTATCATGTCCCCTTCTGTCTGGCCTCCTGTGAGTACATGTTTTGGGCTTTCAGACATTCCTTGTAAGATCTGCTCTGCTGGCTCTGAATCATTTTTGTGAACCTTTGCTTCACTGACTTCAGCCTATGTCCTTTCTCAGGTGAGTACTCCAAAACTGGGCACAGTACTCCAAGTGAGGCCTCACCAATTATCTGTGCAGAGGCAATATCTCCTCACCCCTCCTGCTGCCAGAATCCCTCCCTATACACCCCAGCATCCTAAATGCTTTACTATAGGCCTTATTGCACTGGCTGGTTTGCTTGAGTGAGACACTAATGAGGACTTCCAGATCACTCTCTTCTGCTGAAATGGCCAGCTTCACACCGCCCATTCACTACCCTTTGTATGGATTCATATTCCATAAGTGCATCACCTTGCCCTTCTTAGCAATGAATCTAAACTGCCAGACCCTGAGCCACCTCTCAAGCCTTTCTATTTCCCATTGAAGCTACCTCATCTCTTCCTCATGGTCCCCCCAACCACAGAGCTTTGCATCATCGACACACAGATATATCCTACCTTGGATACCTTCCTCATTGTCACTAATGAGAAAATTAAATAGGACAGGTCCCAAGACTAATCCCTACAGTACCCCACTTGTGACACACTGACCCCAGATTTGACTCTGTTAACCACCATCTTTTGCTGCTTTTCCCCTAACCAATTTCCCACTCACATGACTAATTTCTTCTCTAGTCCTAGTTCTTCTAGCTTTTTTTATCAAGCTCCTGTGTGGCCCAGAAACAAAGACTTTACTGAAGTCAAAATGGAGCAAATCCACAGCCATGACTCTCTCCACTGCCCTAGTCACCCAGTCGAAAAACACAATCAAGTTTATCTAACACGATCTTCCTGGCACAAACCTGTGCTGCTGTTGTCTTGCAGCCTATTATTGGGCTAGCAGTATAGCCTAGAGGTTAGAGGAACGAGGAGTGAACGAGCTTGATACATCCAGCAGACCAGACCTGAGTTTGATTCTCACAACCTCCACTTGCATACTGTGTGACTCTAAGCAAGTCACTTAATCACCCAGTGCTCCCAGGTTGCCCCTGAAAACAGGCACTTGTGCCTAGTGGGCCTTACCCGGTTACCAAAGACTAAAATAAAAATAATAAAAAAAATATATATATTATCTTCCAAGAAGGCCACTAAGCTTTCATTCATATTGATCCCCATCAGTAAGGCTTACCAGACTGTAGTTACTCAGGTCCTCCTTGCCTCCCCACTTGTGGAGTGGAAGTATGTCCGTAGTTCTCCAATCTCTTGGCACCATCCCCAACTCCACTGAGTCATTACATAGCTGGGACAAGTGCTCTGCCAGCTCTGAAGCTAGTTCCCTAAATACCCACAGGTGCAGGCCACCCCTGCCCAGGTCTTGTCCACCTTAAGGGCTAATGATCCTTTCCCTACTCAGTCAGCCAGGATCACTACCCTCCCCATTGCACCCCCCGGTGTGAGTGCCTTGATCCTGCTTCTGATAGAGGTCCATCATCCTTTACTGTGAACACTGAGCAGAAGTAATTATTTAGGACATTGGCCTTCTGCTTATCATCTTCTACCACTCTTCTTCTCTTTGCTAGACTGACAGTACATCCCCTAGCCTTCTTCTTATCCCAGATGTATCAAAACATGTCCTTTCCCCTACCTTCACACCTTCAGTGATCCTACTACATGTAACCATTCCCTTTGGCAGGGTAGGAGTAGTTGGGGTGGTCTCTGGGGAGGGACTAATGATGAAAATTAGGGAACATGAGGCAAGATGACTCTTACCTGATCTCTAACCTGCCTAGTGATTATGGATCTTGGAAAAAGTGGAGGGACATGCCCCACTTCAAGGGTGTTTTGGGTAGCAAAATGGTAAATGCAGGTGCACAGGACAGCAGTGTTGCTGGAGCAGGGAGTGGCAGATGATCCAAGAGGAAAAAGAATGGGAAAAAATAATTGGGCACCTGATGGTATAATGGTTAAATGAGTTATTGTGCCTTGGGGGAGGGTGAAGAGGGAGGAGCCTGGGATTGCATTCAGGATCCCCAGATGTGCAGGCAGGAAATGATGTACAGTCCAATTGGGTGTGCAGTGCCTCAGGAAGGTGACCAACATCTGCCCCAACGAGGTTACCCCCTGGTGGCCTAGGAGAGTGAAAGCCCTACTTACCCGTGGTAGGATGTGGTATATTCTTCCCTATGTTGTGCACAAAACACACCAAACAGCTACTTCTTTTAAAGTTGCTTGGATTACTGTCTGAAAATGCTGTATACCACAGGATACCATGTTTTCTCTGAAAATTAAAATATTGGAAAAAGAGATATTTGATGCTAAAAAGAGCTGAAAAGTTTTATTGGATCACAAAGTCCCTATTCAGTGAAATTATTCAATAGCAAAACAAGGTTGGCGCTCCACTATACATTAAATGTCCGAGAAGGTGCTCCCTCAACACATAAATGAAAAACTAGGCAACTTCTTAATGCACCTACCTCTTTAGATCACCACTCCACAATCTTATATAAAAGCTTTTCAAATGAATGAAGGACATCAAATACTTGCAGTTGTAATCATTTATTCTTTTTTGATTCTTTGTATCTTCCTACGGCAGGTCTCCCTTATTGTCTGCCACCCTACCTGAACCTGGAGTCTTTCGGGGTCTTATGGTGCGTTGCGTACCCTGGCGGATCCCCTGAGTCAGGCCTGGAGGCTTCATCCTGGGTGGTCCCTGTAGTTTTCTGTTTTCTCCCCATGTGTGCGCTGTAACCCGAGACACCTGGAAGCAGTGGCACATGCATGTGGAGGTGCACATGTGCACCGCAGCTCCAGTGCCAGGTCTATTCCACCTTCCCTCAGCCTAGTGCCATCAATCCTCGGAGCAGCGCCGCCACTCCGGCCTCCACCAGGGCTGAAGAACTCCCTCCCGAGGTGGAGATCCAGCAGCCTGCCCACATCCTCTCCCTCCCCTCCCCTGACCTCCGATGACCCTGGCTCACTCCTGAACCCAGGTCACCGACTTGGCATGAGGTGTGGCATCCAGCACCTCAACCCTCTGTGCCACAAGGCCGGCTAATAATTTTTTCTTAAAGATAAAAGATTTCCAATATAGTGGATTGTAAGTGAGCACAGCACACACCATGGCAGCCCAAAACAGTAAGAGCAATGCCGAACTAGCAGCGGACAAAAGCGCTACTTCGGAGTTGCTCTTTCTGTTTTGGACTGTCGTGATGTGTGCTGTGCTTCCTTACAATCCACTATATTGGACATTTTTTATCTTCAAGAATAAATTTTTATGACTGCAAGTATCTGATGTTCTTCATTCATTTGAAAAGTGAAACTGTGAAGCAAAGCTTTTATATAAGAATGTGGAGTGATGATCTATAGAGGTGTGTGCACTAAGAAGTTGCCTGGTTTTTCAGTGAAATTATTCAGCAGTCTGACCTGAAAGAAATGAGGGAAAAATGGTAAAAAAGGTCCCAACCCTTACCATCACCCTTTTACTACTAATAGTGGTCTTCATGGGACATCCCAAAAACATTTATCTGTCCACCACTTGCTCTTTATGATCTCCCTACCCAAAACCCCAGTCCTTGAAAGGAGAGCCAAGAAAGATCAGGAGAGTCCCACCCAGAGATTAACCTGTTGTAGCTCCCCTGCCATTGATAGTGAACTCGAAAAAAATGGGAGTCTGCAACTGCCATTATTGCTGCCTGCCAGGCAGTTCATTTGGTCTTAGTAAAGCTATACATATGGCCAACCAGCATCCAGAATCAATTAATGAGGTTTTGGAGGAGATGGGTGATATACCAGTTAGACACTGACCAGGATTTAGCATCTTGAATCGATATGGGACTGGGGACTGCTATTCATTCTGTCTAGCCATTTCTTGAGGAAAGATATATCAAAGCCATATTGTATCTGTCTACGCTTTCATATGGTAACTCTGGGACTACCCGCTACAGTATTTTAGACTTATCTTTTTATTTATGTATGTCTGTAATGGTGGTGCATTTACTACTGTTCTCTTTTCTACCGGCTGCTGAATGTAATTTTTGTTTTCTTATCCTGGATTTTGTATTGAGAGGTATATGTAATAATGTCAATAAAATCTGGATGAAAAAAAAGGATCAATTGACGGTTCCAAGGCTACCTTTGACATGGCCAGTTGAGTACTACTACTTACTCACTGTGTACTAATTAAGGTGGTGACTGATATAACAATAAGGAATTGTCCTATTAGCTCTTCCATTCAACTTAGTGATCATCAAACACTGGTGTAGAGTAGACAGAGCCATGAGTACAGAGTCAGTAAGTGCCTGTCTGGGCTTATCATAGTCAGCCTAGGGAACTTGGAGTGTGGAGGAGGAAGACAGTACCCTAATCAACATTTATAGTGCAGCGGTGCCAGTTACCTATGGTCTAGACATAGGCTCATGCCTACAGCACAGAAATATAGAAACTGACAGCAGATAGGGACTGCTTGGTCCATCCAGTCTGCCCATTCCTTCCTACCTGCACTTTTACCGTAGACCATGCCCAATCTATAGCTCTTTCTCCCTCATGCTTATCCCATGCATTTTTAACCCCCCTCCACTGTTTTCACCCTCACCACCTCCACTGGTAGGCTGTTCCAGGAATCCACCACTTTCTCTATGAAGTACTTCCTCACATTTCTCCTGAATCTACCCCTCTCCAACTTCATAGCATGTCCTCTTGTTGTTGAGCACCTTTTCTTCTGAAAAATACTTCCCTCCTGTACCTTATTTACCTCCATGAGGTATTTAAAGGTCTCTATCATATTTCCCCTTCCCCTCCTCTATTCCAGGGTGTACATATTGGTCTCTCCTTGCAGGGCTTTTGATGCAGATCTGCCTCGTTTTAGTTGCCCTCCTCTGGACCACCTCCACTTTGCCTATGTCCTTCTAGAGATGTGGTCTCCAGAACTGGACACAGTACTCTAAGTGGAGTCTTACCAGTGATCTGTACACAGTCAACACCACCTCCCTCTTTCTGCCAGTGATATCCCTCCCTATGTACCCCAGCATCCCACTAGCTTTCCTGACTGCCTTGTCATACTGCCTGGCCACCCTTAGGTCATCCAATATGATTACCCCCCCCACGTCTCTTTCCTGCTTGGTGGTTGTCAATACCACTCCATCCATTTTGTACTCTGCCCCGGGTTTCTGTACCCTAAGTGCATTATTTTGCACTTTTTCATATTGAAACCCAGCTGCCATGCTCTTGACCACTCCTCTAGTTTTCTGAGGTCTCTGCTCATCCTTTCTACCCTCCTCCAGAGTTTTCACCCTATTGCAGATTTTGGTGTCATCCACAGAGAGGCATACCTTCCCTTTCAGTTCCTCTGCAATGTCACTTATAAAGACATTAAAGAAGACCGGTCCCAGTACTGATCCCTGAGGCACCCCACTGGTCATTCTCCTTCCACGGAATGAACTCCATTTACTACCATCCTCTGTCGCCATCCCCTAACCAATTTATTATCCAGTTTACCATCTTTGGACCCACTCCTAAGCTACCCAACTTCCTTACTAGTCTCCTATCTATGTGGGACAGTGTCAAAAGCCTTACTGAAATCTATGTAGGCCACATCCACCACTCCACCCTGATCTAAATCCTTTGTCACCTAATCAAAGAAATCTATCAGATTCGTCTGACATGACCTCCTGTCTATGAAACCATGATTCCTCTGGTCTTGTAACCCACTAGATTCAAGTTCCAAGGTTCAATTTTATACCAATGTATAAAATTCATTCAGATGATTACATTGTACCTTTTGGGATAACACAGATAGAAAAACATGATAATACATACATGCAGAAATTTCCATAAATAACAAATCGTATTGAAGATGAAGAAGAAAAAAAATCAGAAATTGTGCAAAAAACACTTTTGTTTGAACATGCTAATATTTTATAAATAGCAAATCTTAAATCAACGCAGAACAGTATTAAAAAATCTTGCCATTCCATACGTCACTCTTTTGTTAGATAAACCATTAAATATGCACATTTTTCCCAATCATCTTTAAAAAACATTCCAAAGAATAATCGGTTTATCCAGATTTCTCTTTCTTTTTTGAATAGCAGCACAATGTAGAATTAAATGTTGGATTGTTATTAGTGATTCTTTTTTACATAAACATTCACTTATTATCCTCTTGTATAGCAAATGATTCGAGATGCCAAAAAAGTATCCCCATAATGTGTCAAGTCTTGCTGTACAAAATGCTGTTCAGTGTGACTTATTCTCACAGAATAATATTGTTCAGTTTTTTTCAAACCTTTTAAGACTACTGTATATTATGCCAGCCCGGTGACGCTGAGGGTTGAGGCGCTGGACGCCACACCTCGCGCTATGCCAGCGACCCGGGTTTGGGAATGAGCCTGGGTCATCGGAGGTCAGCAGGGGAGGAGAAGGATCAAGCGTCTGTAAGACTGCTGTCCTTCTCTGGGGAGGGAGGGGGGGATGCCTCGGTGGCCTGGCGGCTTCTAGCGGTGGCTGGGGGCTATGGCAGGTCATGGGCAGAACCGGAGGGACGTGCTGTGGAAGGCAGCTGGGATGGGGAGTGCAGTAGGCATGCACACTCTGGTCCCTTGGCATCATTGCATGCCTCAAGTATGGGGAGAAAGGGGAAAAACCTTGAGTGCGCTACCTGATGGCCAGACAAGCAGCACCGCTGGCTTCTCTGGATGCTCCCCTTATCCGAACTCCCCTCAGATCCTGTGGCGGTGGTTGCTTGCCCACCATGGCAGATCGCTGTGCAGGTTGGAGGTAAGGGGTAGAGCTTGGGGATGGGGGGCAGAGCAGGGGCTGAAGGTCGGGCCAGACTGGGGGAACCACTGGTAACACCCCCCAGCCGCAGAGGAGATAAAAGTATAGCAAAAAAAAAAAAAAAAGATTACTGTATATTATATTCCTATCCAAATAATGTACTCTCTCCAAATCACTTTGCATAAATATATCATTAATCCTTTAATTACATTCAGTGGCAAATACAGATGGATTCAAGCAAACATGGTTTGACCATATATTATACATACCTAACTGTCTAAGCTGGTTATCGAACAGTCCACACCAGTTAATTCTTTAGTTATTATTGCAAATAGATTTATGCAACATATCATTCCAGTAAATTTTTGGGAGCCTATTATTCTCCGTTATCATTATTCTTTTCCAAAATCATATTGTACCTTTCAAAACCCTCGCTTCAAGTGCTAGTGTACCGGTTTCTAATCTTAAAAATGATGTGGGTGTATCTTTTGGAACTCTCAGTGCAGACCTTAAAAAGTAATTTTGGACTGGTCCCAAATATTTGGGATTAACCCTTAATCCCCATATTTCACAGCTAAAGTTTTAAATTAGTTATTTGCAAATTTGTTTCCAAATCTAAAAATCACTAGGGACAACTATTGAGCTGTATTTCATACATTATTTATTTGCTGCTTCCATGAAAGTCTTTTATCAAACATAATATGCAAATACTTACATTCCCCTACCATTTCTACTTATAAACCCTTCACTATCCAATTCTGGATATTAACTTTTTGTTTACTAAATGTCGTAACTTTAGTCTTACTGAAATTTAGATCTAACTCTAAATAGCTCAACTGTTTTATTACTGCTGCTAACCCACGTTTAAGCCCCAATGGTGTTTGAGACAGGACAGTAGCATCATCTGCATATAATAATATTGGCACTCTGGTCTCATAAATTACTGTTTTTTTCAAACCTATAATATGGAGGGAATGTATCTATATCTGCCGAGCTTTGGACCAGGGTTTCAGTGCACAAGTTAAATAATAACAGCACTAATATGCATCCCTGTTTAACTCTGTGAGTGATATTAATTGGCTCTGAGAGGGCACCATCTCTGGATAATTTAACTCTGGCCTCAGTATGGGTATGTAGCATGTGTAATGTTGCAAGTAAGTGTGTGTCAGTATCATTTTTCTCATGGGTTTTCCAAAGTATATTTCTGTTATTGAGTCAAATGCAGAATGAATATCAATAAAACAGACATACATCTTTTTATTTTTGGAGTGTACATAAGTGACTAGTATATAGTTTAATATGAACACCAGATCAAGAGTGCTGTGTCTTCTTCTGAATCCCCACTGAAAATGTGAAATTAAATTATCATCATTAACCTAACCTCCTAGTTTTGTCAAAATCATTCTAGAATATATTTTCTGTACAATTGGTAGGAGTGTTATGGGTCTATAACACTGTATATCATTCCTCATCCCTTTTTTAAATAAAGGAATAATCACTCCACAAATCCAGGTTGTGGGAACCTTTAAACTATGATTAATTAAAGTGAATACATTGACTAATAGCTCTGACCAAAAATCAACATTGCAGTGAAACAGTTCTGCAGGATGTGTGTCAATGCCTGCCGCTTTGTTTTGTTTTTGAGCAAAAATTATAGTTTTAACTTCCACAGGAGAAATTGGATCCCATTACATAACAGTACCTGAGCTCAAATCATTATTTTCAGGGTCCAGAGAGGTGACCTTTTCAGTCTGCATGGCATTGAAATGAGCCAACCATTTGTTAGCAGGTATAACAGCTGTAATATTATACTGCCTGTTATTTTCAGCTGTCCCAAAGGCTACCAAAGACCAGTAGGCATGCATATTCTTTCACTGAATTGCATCTTGTAAATCATCCAATAGCCTATTTTTATATTTGTTTTTCTTTGTAATTAACAATGTAACGTATTCCCTTTTTAAATGTTTGAGAATTGTTGGATTGCTATATTTCACTAATTGATGGCCTATTTTGTTTATAGTTCTTTTCAGTGTAATACGTTCAAGATCATACCAAGGATTGTTTTTCCCAATGTTGCAAGTATTTGAATTTCTACTGCAGCCTCCCAGCTTACTGGCTATGTTATCCATAAAATCTGTGAAACTCTGCAGTCTCCCATCAACTGTAAATGTGTTTAAGTTCAATGGATACTCGTGGAGCAATTCTTGAAAAGCGAGTCCAAATTAAATAGTATTTCAACCATCTTTTCAGCTGAATATTCATTCCATAAATGTTTTTTCAGCATACATAATACACATATTATTATCTGCATCCTAAAACAGGGTCTCCTTTATTGGTGCAATATGGGTGTTAATATTTAGCTCATACTGTAATGGGAAATGGTCACTGTCCCATAGTTTTAGGACCTTAAACTGAGTAACTTTAGTACAAGAGAATATATCAATCAGGCATAAATCAAGCAATCTGACCTCCCAAACTCATTGGATAGGTAATATCCCCATGCCATTCTCCCCTAGTGCGACCAACCATTCAGTAACATTAGGTCTTGATTTGCAGCAAATTGCAGCAGGTATTTGCCTTTATTATTGACCCTTTTATCTTTCAAATGTCTAATATGAATATCCAATGCATCATCTATATTCAATTCATATGTTTTAAATTCTATTTCAGCTCCAATCCTAGAGTTAAAGTCTCCACAAATCAAAATTGTCAGACCAGGGAACTTTGATTTAAGAAGTTCAGCTTCTGCCATGATACCCATCAATACACTGGTTAAAGAGTTATATGTAACCTGAGGTGGAATATACACACTGAATATTACAATTACTTCTGTTTCTATTTGTAGAACTACATATAAGTAATACACATTGTAATTACTGACAAGTAGACAAACTGCATTTAGTTGTGAACAGATGGAAATATTTACAACCCAGCCCTGCCAAATCTCCTCTCCTTAAATTATTTATTTAGTTTTTGTTGACCGGGTAAGTGCACTAGACAAATCCTGCCTATTTTCAGGCATGACCCGGGGGAGGGGGATACAGATGCATGCCAACTGACCTTGAGCCAGATTAAGCTGTTGGTGGTATTTTTAGTGAATGAGGGAAATTTGGCCAGGACACCGGGGAAATTCCCCTACTCTTTTCGATAAGTGCCATGGGATCTTTAACATCCACCTGAACTACCACCAGTCCAGGCAGATGGGACCTTGGTTTAACGTCTCATCCGAAAGACGCTAGCAGGAATACTCCATGATTCATTACCCGTGAATGATTGACCATTTCTTTCTGTATCCCAGGTCTCCTGTAAAGCGATATCAAATTCTGAGATTTCACTCACCCACTTTCTAGCTACCAGTTTTAGTTTTAGCCCAGCAATAGCCAATTCAACACTTTTATGTTTGATGCTACAGCATCTATCCTCTTTGAATGTCATTGTTCTGTGACTACAACACTTTCTGATTCTGATACCTCAAGATACTCATCTGTTAGACTGTTTATATCAAATTTGCCCAGATACTCTCCTCCAAAACAGCAGTATTATTTCTTCTTTGACCTTTAATTTTCTCCCACACACAAAAAAAAACAGTCTCCTCTCCATCCCCTGCTAGCTCATGGACTTGTTCTATTGATTTTAAAAATTCAGTGATCCTATGTTGCTTCTCAGCAACTAATCTTTCCAAGTTCTTTAGATTCTCTCTACTAAGGGACTTATTGCCTGTGTCAGGAAACCAAGGAGGATGCCAGGACGTGGAAAGGTAAGGCTGACTGGTTGCCCAGGGGATAAAAATGATTAAGAAAAAAAAAAAAAAGGAGTTCTGGGATTTACTGTGATAGAAAGTAAGCAGTAACACATGCCAGGGTGAATTTTTTTTTTGGGGGGGTAATTACTGCATGCCCTCCCACTCTGTGAGTTGCAGACACAAGGTGTTAGCTGAGTACCCTTCAATCAAGGCAGTGTGGCAGGGAGTGCAGTAGTTACACAGTAACTGCAAGTCCTGAAATGTGTTATAGGGTTTATAAAAAGGAACCAAAATAATACAAAACACAAGACTAAATACATCCTTAAATTAAGAACATAGAGATAACTGGATGGGTAACACTGCAGAAGCAGTGTGTTCTGCCACAGTGGGGTCTAATTCTCTACGACCTTGTGAGTGAAGCTCAAGAGGTCCATGGGAATCGGACCCTGAAGTGTCAGAACACACTGATTCTGTATTGGGTTACCCATCCATTTTTTTTTTTTTAATAGTGTATGGTGCCCCAAGAATTATTTTAACAACATTTTTTAGGCTTTTAACATGTATTATTTACATACAAAAAAGAAATTGTTGCATCCCATTTGTTAATGGTGAGTTGTGTGGTTGCTAGGGACTGGGCATCCCTATGTCAGCAGCCTACATTTCCATTGGTTGCCTCTCTACTGTGGGAGGGATTTACTAAGAAAAAACATGGTGGCCAGACATCTCACTTAGTGAGAGCAGAAATGGACAGGATGGCGAAAATTGTAAGTGGACCTAGAATATCTGAGTAACTGCAAATGAACTGTTCCCCTTTCAGGAAACCACCATGCGTGTAGTTGTAAATGATCTTGACGCGCTGCAGTTTTCTGTATATGATTTCAAACTGCGGCTTGAGCTTTCACTTCTAAATGAATGAAACGCTGTTCTGTATGTACGGTCAGTACTGTGTTCCATTCATTTTGCTAAGGGTGGCTGAACGGCCTTTCAGTGAGGTGGAATTTCAAGTGAGAAGAATGTTCCACCATACACTATATAGAGAATACTGGCTAAGTAATCATGCAGAACAAGTGCGTTCTGCCACAGAGGGGTTCTGATTCCCTCAGACCTTGAGAGCGAAGCTCGATAGGTCTTAGAGAATCAGAACCTTGCGATGGCAGAAATCATTCGGTTCTGCACGATTGTCAAGCCAGTATTTTATATAGTGTGTATTGCCTTACAGAGAAAAAACAGCAAGAAATGTGCCACTGATGTTGATTGTTTAAAAAAATTGAGTTATTAACTTTGACAGCAACTAGGAAATAACATTTAAAATTCAATAAACATTAGACCAGTAGCAGCTGAATACGCTCTCTCGCTGGTATCGGGCGGCTCCAAAACATCAAGATATAGACACCTGCAGAACGAGAAGAACAGACAGAAAAAAATACACATTACCTTTTATGCTGAGATTTGCCATCTGATTCCAATTTATACCACTTCTAGTAAAAAACTAAGACATTTGTAACCCCGCTAGGTCAGCTTCACGCAGTGTGAACTTACGTTACAACCTCCCCCTTGCTGTCTGATCGGCTTACAATTTATCTTTGGTCAGGTTACTTATTAAGGCGGAGGTCATGAATAAGAAAAACCTTTGCCCTTTGAACCTTTTTATTATTTACTAGCAAAACTCACCTTATTCACTGTTGGAGGAAGAATCCAACACACGGATACGGTATCTTTTTGGGAGTTTGCCAGTTTTGAAGAAGTTGATGTTCATGTCCTGATGAAATACACACTCGCTGCCAAATAAGGTTAGTCCCATTCAAGACATCAGGAACACTGGACATTTGTTTAGAAAAAAAACACCACAGCCATCTTCAATGACAGATGCTGTTAACTATTTGATGTATAATTTCAAAATCTATTTTGCACTGCTCATTCTATAGAACGTTGTTTTACCTCAGAAGGATTGAACAGCATTCTGAGTGATTTTCTACTGTGGTAGAACAGCTTTCTTGAGAGACTGAAATGCGAGTGTGAACAATGTTCCAACATACACTATGAATAAATCTTCATCACTGATAGATCGGTTCTCCCACCAAACAACTAGGTTTGCCCCATCAAAGAGATCAAATTGGCTGGCAGGTAAGTCACTCATGTTGTTAGTTAAACTTCCCCACCCCCCAAGTGTCACAGTTACTGAGAGTTCCAAAGCAGTGTAGTTCCATGGATTTCAAGACACTTTCCAGACCTGTGTGGGTATTGGTCAGTTATTTCACAGGTCTGGACAGCTATTGACCAATTATATAACTGGATTTATTTTGCCCATTTTACAATGAGTAAATATGCCTCAAGTAAATCATAACACTGTCACCAAACCAGCTAAAGCAACATTTAGGGTTGCCACCTGTCAGGTTTTTTACCTGGTGGTCAGGTTTTCAGGGTTTCTATCAGGTAATCCGGGTTTGCTCTGTGCTGGTCAGGTTTTTGAGCCATTTTGAGTGCTCACATACTTTTGAAACAAATTGTGTCATATCATTCATTGTTTCAGCTACATGTCCAGGTTACAAACAAGTTCTGTTGTCAATGTAGCCTTTTGTTTGTGAATGCAGTCACCCTGGGAGGTGTAAAGTATGGCCATTAACTAACACCATTAGCACTTACTTAACCTAATCTTTCCACTGCATCTTAAAGTGGCATAGCAGCACAGCTGCCCCCACCTTTTTGTAACAGTAACAGTAACAGAACCAGTTGTCTTCCGCTTTCATTTACTGATAAACATTTTTATCTTTAACAGAATTTAGGCAGTTTTAAATGTTTTTAATTATTTTATTTTCTCAAGAAAAAAGTATAGTCACTTCTTTGGCTTTGAAATAGTACTGTGGACGAGAACAGGAAATGGAGCCAGAAAAAGATGTAAAGTACTGTATGTATACTGTTGTATGCTATTTACAGTAGTTCCCTTGTCTCCACCAGATAATATCTGTAAATGAGATTTCTTTTATCTCTGTATGTTTATTTGGTTAACCAATGTCACTAAATAAATAAATATGTAAGTAAATACATAATTAGGAAGAACCTAGGAAAGTAACTTTAACAGGCACAGTACAGTATCAACATCTGTATTTAACTGCTGCTTTAAGTGTTGTTTTTTATCGATATAACAAATGGACTTCTAGGAGGAACAATGCATGAGTCATGAAAAGGGGTGGGGCTAGGGGCGGAGCTTAGGATCCGGTTTTTGCCTCATCCAAAGGTGGCAACCCTAGCAACATTATTTAAAGCAACACTGTCAACCTTTTTTGTATCACATTATTTCTACTTTAAAACCCACATTTTATGATTGATCACCATCTCTAAAATTCAGTGATGTTGCTGGTTGTTTCAGCTGCTTCATTTTAAACAAAGCTGAAATGAATGCAAGTGGTGTACTTATACCCGACTTGTTTTGTTTTAAATCCTTGATCTACTCTTATTGCATACTTCCTGAACATTGGGAACACCCCCAAACAGTGCTGCCACTCATGATGCAATAGTCTCCTCTCATCTCACAGCATCATGAGGGGCTAGACTGTGTTGTGGGTATTCCCAAGTCCAGGAAAGGTGCAGTGGGAGTTGATCGAGGATTGTACACAAACAATGTTTTTATGTGGTAACACCAGTATGGTGGGCAGTTTGTTTTCACTTTTAAAAAGAAAAAAATAAATCAATCTACCAGCTACATCAACAGTCTCTACAGAATGTGACCAATCATTGCATGTATTTTTTAAACTAGAGATACTTTGAAGCCCAAGGGGATTGACAGTGTCCCTGTAATGCTGTCAATACAAGGGGATAATCAAACATTCAGTAATACACCAAAAGTTCAAAAGCAGCAAATTAAAAAGTGCCTAAAAACACCAATTATTACTTTTGACGACAAATATTACCATGCATAAACTGAAGGCCACTTGCGTTGTACAAAGATAACAGCATCAGTTTTTAAAAGAGCATATTTTAATGCTAGTTAGCAGTTTGACCAGTCACAATGGCACTATTCTCTTTTCTGTAAACATAGAAAGTATTTTTACTGGGGTGTGGGGTGCCTTACCAATAGCCCAGCATGTCATCTCTAGTCTCAACACGCCAAGCATTGACTAGATTATAATGTATAGCTACAGCAAGGGGGGAAGCCAAGGTAAAAACTTCTGGAGGAGAAAGAACACTGAGTAAAGGAGTAATGAATGGGAGAAGGAAAGTGGGAGAGGAGGGAGGAGGGAGGGAAGAAAGAGAGAGGGGGGGAGAAACAGAAGCAGATGCGAAGTGTGATCACTGAGTAGGGATTTCAGTTCAGAAGAGGAGGATGAGGAGTAGATAGGGGAGGTGGAGGCTTGACCAGAGTTCAGGAAGCTGTTTGGAGAAGGCTAACTGTCCATGGCCCTGGACTGAGTTAAGGTGAAGCAGCCAAAGTTAGTGGAGGATTTTTTTTTTTAATGATAGTAGGATTCACGCATGCATGGGATAGACACAAGGGGACCTTAGTAACAGGGCTGGGGGAAGGGGTAAGGCCGAAGATCGAGCAGGGTCTGCAGTAGCACAGTAGGTAGGGAATTTAGGGCAGACTAGGTGGGCCAAGAGATCTTCTTCTGCTGACTTCTTTGTTTTTATGTTTCTATGTTGGGCATACATCTTTAGAACGCCTGTGAAGACCTTTAACTTTTTACTTTAAAGAGCACTCTAGTAGTTTTCTTGCAGTTTCTTTGTACACTGGTGGAGAGAGAGAGATAGAGGTTTCCTGAGTTATCTGATGCATTTTTTGGACAAAACTACTCCAAAAAGCAAATACAAATTGGTTGATTTCCTTGTTTCACAAGGTGGGTCTTTGAAGCAGCAGAAACAGCAGCTTGCTGGAGGTATGGACCATGCTGGGGAGGATACCCCACCCTCATCCCTGGAGTTGCTTCAGAACATGATTGCAACACTGACCCAAACTGTCCAAAAACTGATAAAACACTTTGATGGTCTGGTAGTGACTGTAGTAACCCAGGCGGATGGTCTGGCAGATACAATAAAAGAAGCAATGGTCCACATCTGGAAAAGCGCTGGCAGCTTCAGCTACATCTGTGCAAGAAAAAAAACTGCTAAACACATGATTGGAACAATTAGAGAACACTGTGAGAGCTGCAAATATTCATACTTTGGGGATAAAGGAAGGAGCATAAGGAAACTCCCTAACTGATTTACCATATAACACTACGGTGGGCAGGGATGGAGGCTGAAGGGCCCTGAACCACTTTGACAGTTACAGAATTAGTGGTGGTTCGAGACATGGTACTACGAGCAGCCAGGGACAAGAAGAACTTTTAACATGAGGGGTCTCACATCTTGTTATTTCTATATCCCTCTTATGCAACAAGAATGAAATGCAAAGAGTTTAAAACTTAGGGACTCAGACATACTGCATAACCTTCTCTTTCTAGCTAGACTGCTGGTTACAGTGGGCAAAATCCTCTTTATTTAAACAGACCAGCTTGAGGCCGGGCAGTTAATGACCAAGCTGGAGGGAGAACATTTCAGGGAGAATCAAGAGGATGCCTCAGATGAAAGTGAGGACTAAAGTGACTTTTAAGTACTTTTTATTATTTTTTGGTTCCATATGGGTGAGCAGGATGGAGTATCGCAGTAAAGGAATTATTTCTCTTTAGAGCACATGTTGGACTTTATTAGGCATCAGAGACTCTAGTTTCTGCGTTTACCTGCCAGTTTATAAGTATTGTTTAAAAAGTTTGCCTGTAAAAATTTGTATTTTGATTGAATGTATGTTAGCTTTGATAAACAGTGATAAATTGTGCATAGTATATACATGTGTATAATCGGTAAGCGATCTGTGTCATCTCACAGGTTTCGGCGAGTTAATTTACTTGATAATTCCTACTGAGACACTGCCTTGAGTCAAGTGTGTTTTATTTGCAGAATCACAATTCCGGTTGTACCTGGACTACTGAAGAGACATCTGAAGTCGGGTTCCGAGGACAAGAGCTAAAGTCAGGACTCTAGAACTCTGAGACCCTAAATATTTGAAGTCATAAATGTATGGTGGCTGGTGTGGGTTAGAGTGAGAGAGTATGAGAGGGTACAATAAAGGAGAGAGAAGCAAAGAGCTATGTACTGAAGCGGAGAGAGTTGGTTCACTCAGCTTTGCTACAGTGTGTGACTCAGTGGAGTTTGGAAACCTGGAGCCCTGGATTTAAGGAGAAAAACAGAGAAAATCTGACTGAAAAGAGAACTGTGTGACTGAGATGTGAACTGTGTGATTTTAATTTGTTCTGTCTCCCTCATTTTATTTATTTATTTATTTTTTGTTGACCAGGTAAGTGCACTAGACAAATCCTGCCTATTTTCAGGCACGACCCAGAGGAGGGAGATACAGATGAATGCCAACTGACCTTGAACCAGATTAAGCTGTTGGTGGTATTTTTAGCGAATGAGGGAAATTTTGGCCAGGACACCGGGGAAATTCCCCTACTCTTTTCGATAAGTGCTATGGGATCTGTAACATCCACCTGAACTACCACCAATCCAGGCAGATGGGACCTCGGTTTAACGTCTCATCTGAAAGATGGAAAATTTATTTCCTTTTGTTGTCACACTCAAAGCCCTCTACTGTACTTGCAATGTCACAACACTTATTTTAAGCAGTTGTATTAATACTGATAACAATAAAAATAAGACAGTTACCAACTGAAATTTATATCTGCAATAGTATTAGTTTTGTTTAGTTTCATTTTATTTTTATTTTAAGAAGTAATCAGAATTACAACCCTTTGAGTCAGAGACTCATTTACAAAGGCTCCTCATCAGGAAGACAAACCCATTAATAGCAAGCAACAGAAAACAAAGTAAATGAGCTCAAATAAAAGCAAACAGAATTAAGGGCTGGTTACAAAGGCCCCACGTCAAGGTAAATTAGCAATAATAAACAGACATAAACAATAATGTGGGCTATAATGAAGAGGTCTATTTTAACTGCAACTTTTACATGGATTAATATTCATAACATTGATTTAATTTACTTCATGAATTTTTTTTTTTTTTACTTTCTGTTTATCTCCTCCTGTCTACTCTCGGTGCCCACTCCTTCGGGCCACTCATCACCATCTCTGCCCCCTACTTCCGGATCTGCCCCTAGAGTGCCTCACCTCTTACCTCCTCCTGCACAGTGGGGCCTGTCCAGAATCGGTGGTCTTGGATGGCCCGGAGCGGTCATCATCTAGGATTACTGAGGTTTTTTTTTACCATTTTCTGTGGTTTCCCCTGTCCCAGCCCCCTGAGACGCCGGCGCAAGGACGCAAGCATCCAGAGAGGAGATGTGCTCATGCACATCTCTCTCAAGCACCTACAGATGTCCCCTCTCCCCGACTCCATTAGACAGAGCCGCTAACCCCTCGAGAGCCTGTGTTTCCACCAGCGCTCTCTCAGGGTGTCGGGTGCATACTGCACCCCTGGTATCCCTCCCCAGAGGGAGGAGAGCATCCATTGGGATGCTCAATCCTCATTCCCCCTGCTGACCCCCGCCGACCTGAGCTCATTCCCGAACCCGGGTCGCTGGTGTAGCGCGAGGTGTGGCATCCAGCACCTCAGCGCCACCGGGCTGGCTTACTTCATGAATATTAATGTACTCTCTTATAAATCCCACATACTAAGCTGGCCTGTTGGTGCAGAGGGCTAAGGTACTGGTGCCTTACCTGCTGCCACACCGGTGACCCGGGTTTAGGAACAAGTCCGGGCTACTCAGGGGGTCAGTCATGGGGAGGAGGATTAAGCATCTCAATGGATGCTCTCCCTCTCTAGAGAGGGAGGGTTGCCTGCTTCACTGTGTGACCACCACCTAGGTGACCATAGGTGGAGGTGCAGGCTTGAGTATCGGTTTGGGAGGGAAGATGCTCCTGGTAGAAGATGCCAATGTGTGGTGCACGTCAAGCTGCCATGCCTCCCAGAAAGTCTGAGGGTTGGGGGACACAGAAAAAGTGGAAACCACCCTGGCATGCAGGATGAAGCTTCCTCACCTTGAAGGCCCCACACCCGCCTACTGGGCACGTCATCCCGCAACCAAGCTAAACACCTCTCAGGACCGGGCCACCCAGGAGGCTCCACCACAGGGGGTAATCTGTGGGGCGCTGCAGGGTGTAAATTGATAAGTCCCAGTGATGGTGGGCTGATGGGGCTGGGGAAGAGGAGGCTGATAGGGGCAGGTCGGGGTGTCCAGGGGATGATAATAAATAAATAAATATCCCATGCTGAGAGTAGTTCACATGAGCCCCCCTATCCAATAAATAAGAACATTATATACATAGCAGCCATAATGGTAAACATAATAGAAACATAGAAATTGATGGCAGAAGAGGACCACAAGATTAATTTAGTGTACCTGATATGGGTAACTACCCCCCCCAACCATCCTTTCTGTTAAATGATACTTTTGTGCCTGTCCCGGGCATTGTAATCTTGTTTACTATTTTGGCCTCCACCACTTCCTGGGCAGGCAATTCCATGGGTTGACCACCCTCTCAGTGAAGAACTTCCTAACATTGCTCCTGAATCACCCACTCTTGAGTCTCATATCATGTCCTCTAGTTTTGATGCTTTTCTTCTCCTGAAGGAGTTCCCATACCACTACCGTATTTATATCTTTGATATACTTTAATGCCTCAATCATGTCCCCCCTTGCCCTCCTCTGCTCCAGGGAGTACATGTTGAGCTCTCTCAACCTATCCTCATATGCCATTTGATGCAGACACTGAATCATTTTTGTGGCTCTCCTCTGCACTGTCTCAATCCTATCGATGTCTTTCCTAAGATGTGGCCTCCAGAACTGTACGCAGTACTCCAGATGGGGGTGCATCAGCCCCCTGTAAAGTGGCAGCACCATCTCCCTTCTGAAACTTGTGATTTCCCTCTCTCTATGCAGCCCAGCATACCACTGGCATTTAGCACTGTCTGTTCACCCTGCTTCCTCACCTTTAAGTCGTCTGATATAATGGCTCCTAGGGCTCGCTCCTGGTTGGTGCATGCCAGCTGCTCCCCTCCCGGGTAGTATCTCACCTTGGGGTTTCCCTTGCTTAAGTGCATGACTTTGCACTTTTTGGCATTGAACTTCAACTGCCAGGCATCTGACCACTCCTTGAGTTTCCTCAGGTCTGATTCCATGCTCTTGACTCCTTCTGGGGTGTCCACTCTGTTGCAGATCTTGGTGTCATTTGCAAACAGACACACCTTTCCTTCCAATTTATTACTGATGTCGGCTATGAACACATTGAAGAGTAGGGGCCCCAGCACCGACCCCTGAGGCACTCTATTAGTCACTTCCCTCTCTGTTGATACCACTTCATTTATCTGCACCCATTGTGTTCTTCCCTTCAGCCAGTTGCTCACCCAACTCACAACTTCCTTACCTACGCCAATGTGGTCCAGCTTTTTTACCAGCCTTCTGTGTGGAACCAGGTTGAAGGCCTTACTAAAGTCCAGATAGACCACATACAGCACTCCCCCTTGGTCCACTGCCTTCATTACCCAGTCAACAAAGTTGACCAGGTTTGTTTGGCATGATTTTCCAGCTGTGAAATTGTTCTGTTTTGGGTCCTTCTTTGCTTGAATAGTGTCTCCTTCAGTTTTCCTATCACCGATGTGAGGCTCACTGGACGGTAATTTCTAGCCTCCTCCCTGCTCCCTGATTTGTGAAGTGGGACCACTGTCACCCTCTTTCAGTCTTCAGGCACTGTCCTGCTTTCCAGTGATTTGAAGAGCAGTTCCACCAGGGGTGCTGCTATCACACTCCCCAGTTCCTTGAGAACTCTTGGGTGAATCTCATCTGGCCCCATGGCCTTGTCCAGCTTTAATATATTTAGGGATTCCAAGACTTGTCCCTCTGTCTACCCCGGTCCCTGGTTGCAACTGCTTTGCAGGTTTGGACTGTCCCCTGTGTTCTCCCTAGTGAACATGGAACAGAAATATTTATTTATAACTTCTGCCTTCTCACTGTCCTTCTCTCCTTTCTCTTATGTACCTAAAAAATATTTTGTCTCCCCCTCTAACACCCTGTACTATCCTTAGCGTGGTGTGAGCTTTGGATTTTCTTATTAATTTTCCCACTTCCCTCTATGGAACTATGTAAGTTTCTCTGTTTTCATCCTTGTTTGATGCCTTTTATGCCTTGTAGGCCTTTCTTTTCTCCCTTACTATAGTAGCCACCTCCTTGGAGAACCAGAGGGGTTTCCTTCTATTATTTGCCTTGCTGATCCTCCTAGTGCACTGCTTGGTTACCTCCTTGATAGCTCCCTTGAGGTTCTCCCACATTTCTTCCACCTCTTCCTCTGTTTTGCCTGAGTTTCTCTGCTATGCTGGTTCTCATTTTGGAAAAGTCTGCTTTTCTGAAGTCCAAAACTCTGATCTTGGAATGGCTGGTATCCATAGTTGTGTTGATTTGGAAACCAACCATACGATGGTCGCTGTTGCCAAGATAGCACCCTACCTCGACCTTTTCTACCCTGTCACTGTTGGTCAGAACCAAGTCCAAGACAGCTCCACCTCTGGTTGGTGAATCAACAAGTTGCTTCAGCCATGCCCCCTGCAGGGCCTTTACAAATTCTCTACCTCTTGTTGTTGATGCTGTCTGAGAACCCAGGTAGAAACCAGACTGGGAATAGCAGTATTCGAGTGGTGTCTTTGTTCTTTATATCTGTGAATGTTGAAGGAAAATGTTAACTTTTCTGAGGTAAAAGCAAATGATTAATCCCTGCGTTTTGCTCTAAAGGCATCCTGCCAACCCCAGTACTGCAATACACTCCCTTTAAGCACTTTTGGGAAAAATTTTAATATTAATTATTGAAATGCCTTACTTGCCTAACTCGAACAAACCTCTGCTGGCAGCACTTTATAGTGCATGAAACCGTACTGCACACTAAGTACTTTAATTATTCAGAGTTCTCTAAGAAGAACTTTAGTTTCATTTTTCTGATTATTTTTTTGGGGGATACTGGCATTTGGTACTTCAACAGCAGATGACCTTTGAAAATCCTAAAATGGAGGAAAACCTGGAATAAATCTCAGTATCATTTCCTCTTGTTTTGGGCATCAAATTTGCATAACATTGGTGTTGTAAGTAAAAACTATTTCAAGCAAATTACTGTGTGTTGCATGTGCAGTTAAGAAATCTTATTTAAGGCTGGCCCGCCAGCACAGCGGTAGTGCTACCATTTGCAACACTGATGACCCAGGTTCAGTAGCGAGCCCGGGTCATTGGAGGGCTGGCTGAGGGGAGAAGGATTGAGCACCTGATGGTCTGCTCTCCTTCTCTGTGAGGCATGGGCTACTCTCCTTGCTGCTATACCACCACCACCTGGGTGACCATGGGTGGTGCTGGCGCAGCTGAGGAGGTGGAATGAGAGTGAGGGGTGGGTGTTGGCTGAGGACTGGAGCAGAGGTGTGTCTCTGCATGACTCCATCTCATTGGTACTCCACAAGAGCTGATGTTGTCAGGAAGTGGGGGAACAGAAACAAGGAAAAATCACCCCATGGCTGCACCAGGAGGTGAGTCTTGGTGGCACAGTGACCGCCACTGACCGGGGAGAGTCTGGGGAGCTGCTCTGAGTGTCCTCTCCCCCTGAGGCTTTGGAGGGGGTTGGAGTGTCCCCCACTGCCTCCCTGTGGGGTTATCTGGCAAGTTCAAGGATTGCTAGGGGAGCAGGAGCACTTAATGGGGGCAGTCCTCAGTTCTCTCTGGCATAGCTTGTAGTCACATTGAGATCCCAATGAATGGATTGGCCATGTAGCAGGAAGGGGAGCAAAAAAAATCTTATTTAAATAACTATTATTGCGTGCAAATCTGAATTACCTTCTTAGTCCCTCTTAAATACCTTAGAAATCTCATAACATTTTAGTGCACAGCTTTGTATAACTTGCGCAGTTATAGAGCACAGAATATTGAATCCCCCCAAATCTGTAGCCTCCTGTGAGGCACACAGGGTTAGTGAAATACTAGTTAACATAAGGAAATCTAAAATATTAAGTGGGATTTGAATAAATAGCTTTATTTTATTTTTTATTTTATTTTTCCTGCTCTTTTATTTGCCAGTAGCTTAAAATAAACAGTTCAGTAAGTACTGTACATAGCAATGTACATAGCATGCAAGTGTAGGAATATTTTATTTTCTCACTAAAAGATCTATATTTGGTACCACAGTTTATTTCTTCTATATTATTAGATCTGTTATTAGCACTTTATCATAGCAGACTTTATGCAAAGCCGATGAAGTTAAAGAAGCCTGCAGCACAACTAAACCAACATATATAGAGAAATGGTACTGAATTTAGAAAGTGGGACCTGAAGTTACAAGAAGATTCATTACTTTCCGTGCTATTTTTAGAACCATCAGTGCTGCAAGAATATCTTTGTAAGTACAATTGCTCAAGATTTAATATTCTAAATAGTGAAAGACTGCATCACTGTTTCACCTGAACTTTGACGTCAACTCTGAACTACTGTTTAGACACTGGATACAGGCCATGGAGCGTCTCTCTTTTGGGGTAAAACACCACCAAGGGACATACATAAATAGATGGACTAGATGGGAATTTGTTTACTCTGAAAACAACTCTTGATGTTATTTTAGTAATAAAAGAACTTTGGCCCTTTCTTATACTGGAGTTTAGCTGCATAAAACCCTTCACGAAGCCTTTGACTATATAGGTAGAAGTATGTGTTGGGGGACGGCACTCTAGGTGTTGCCCCCTTAAGAATGCATTTCCCCCCCATCTCCTATTCTGAGTACCCATATAATAACTTTTTTTTGGTTAGATTAATTAGCAGATTTTACAATATATATGTTAACATGTATATAAATAACTAATTATCTTTATTCTCTTAACAAATGCATCTATTAACAGAGGATGACAGCAGTTAATTTTTTTAGGGTTGTTGAGTTTTTTTTGTGGTTTATCTTTTATATAGTTCATTATTAAATTTTACAGATTTTAGTAATTTCAGTATGGAGATGTATGACATGTCATGCTGCTACTTATGTGTTATTATTCCCAAAAATAGCAGTTCAAAAGTTGTTTTATTCTGTAATATTTTTAAGAAGCTGAACTGGTTTATTGTGTTGTATATTGCAAATGGCATGAAAAATTACAATACAGAAGCATAAAAAAATAAACTACTGTTTAGAAATGAGTGAACTCTCTTTTTGAAGGACACTTTGGTTTATATTTAGCAATAGTATGCAGCATACGAATATGTTTAAACAATTTTTATTACTTCATTGGTAGCACTTAATTATTACACTTTAATATATATTAGTAAAGTTGCAGTTTTGTACTGTGCTTTAATATTTTTTATTAATTTAAATTCTTAAGTTATAGCATCTTTTTAAGATATAATTACTTGGTATTACTTGGTATGAAAGAACAGAAGAAGGCCAGAGCCCATCAAGACTGTTCCCCACACTATGTGGGACATTATTTATCTATTATCCCTCAACCAAACATCTAATTTGTTTTTAAAGACAGTGGCACTAGTTGCCTCTACCAATTCTTGTGGCAAGGTGTTCCATACAATGGATGGTCTTACTGGGAAAAAAGTTTCCCCTTTTGCTGGTTTTATAAGTTTTTACTTCAAGCTGTTTATTATACAGTCTCGGAGCATGTCTCTTTTTGGAGAGTGTTAGACCACATTTTTCCATTAGATCTGGTGAATTTATTAAATTAAAACCATAAGCATATCACCTCTTAATCTTCTAGTTTGAAGAGAGAAGAGACCAGTAGCTTTAATCTGTTCTGATAATCCAAGTTTGTTAATCTTGGAATCATTCTAGTTACTCTCCTTTGAACCTGTTCAAGAATTGCTGTGTCTTTTTTTTGGTTTGGATTCCAGAAAGGGGAGCCATAGTCTAGATACAGTCTAATGTATGCCCTATACAATGGAATAAGGCATTGTTCAGTGCGATTAACAAAAGGGCATTTTATTTGCCTCAAAAGTCTGTTGCTCATGCAAGCAGTTCTAACACAGTGAGCATTTGATGTAAGTTTATTATTAACATATATCCCTAAATCTTTTTCACAATTTGATGAGTGAAGTGGTAGTCCGTTTATATGATATATCGTTTTTGGATTATTTACACTGAAATGCACTACTAAACCTTTGTCTTGATTAAACTGCATATGATTTTCATTTGCCCAAAGTTTTAATTTTTCCAAATCCTTCTTTAATGCAGAAATATTTTCTTGATTATTAACCTTGCCCCCCAATTTAGTATTATCTGCAAATTTAACTATGACGTTATTTGGCCCTGTTTGTAAATCACTGATAAAGAGATTAAACAATGTTGGTCCCAAGACCGACCCCTGTGGTACACCACTTGTCACACTACCCGAATCAGACAAGATATCATTAATTCTGACTCTCTGAGAATGATTTGTCAACCAGTTTAAAGTCCAGTTGACAATTTCAAGTGACAAACCTAGATTGTGCATTTTAGTAATGAGTTTTTCATGTGAGACTTTATCAAAAGCTCTACTAAAGTCCAAAAGAATTACATCAGTAGGGATACCCACATCTAGTAAAGAACTTATATTATTGTAAAAGGATATCAGATTTGTGGTGCAGGAACACTTGGGAGTAAACCCATGCCGATTTAAATCATAAATTCCTAATTTTTCACAATCTTGATCTATTAGAGACTTCATTACTCATTCCATTAATTTACCATCCACTGAGGTCAGGCTAATTGGATGATAATTTTGCACAGAACCTCTATTGCCTTTTTTAAATATGGGAGTAACTATTGCTGAACACCAATCACTTGGTACAATGCTTTCTTGTAAGGATTTATTGAAAATAATTGACAAAGGTATAGAAATATTTATAGAGGTTTTGATCAGAAACCATGGATGAATACCATCTGGTCCCGGACTAGTATTTTTTTTTTTTTAGTTTTTTGATAGCCTGTATAATCTCAGTTGGATAGAACCTATGATAATCTACGTGGTGAACTTTAAATGTACTAATAGGTGATTTTTGAGAGAAGACAGAACAAAAGTACTTATTAAAGAGATGCAAGGTTTCTATATCAGTTAGAGAAGAATCATTGTATGTAGAACATTGTTATAGGTAGAAATCTACCTTTTTATAACAACGTTTTACCATCGATGTGACGTCACGATGTTGTTAACTCATCAATGGTATGTCACATCGATGGGTTAACAACCAGGAACAGTCTGGGCATGTGGATAGGATGGCCTTGAAATTGCCACGGCGGTGAGGGCAGAGTAGCTGCAACATAAAAAAAAAAACTGCAGTAAGGAACTGCCTTCTTTTGTAAAAAAAAATGAAATTGTACCATACACTATAAAATATAATGTATGGGACATCAATGGGTAACTGTTTTTTTTAACTCATCTCGAGGTTGCCATGGTGACCTAAGCCTCTTAAGCTTTGCTCTCGAGGTTTACATGGTCACTCTGGCAACCTCTCAATGGTTAACAAACCGGTTAACCATCGATGACCATACATTATCCTCTATATTATATTAGGGCCCAGATATTCAAACTGCACCAGTCTGAGGCGCAAGCCCTCGCTGCTCAAAATAGTTGCGCGGGGGTGGCCAGGTGATATTCAAAGGAGTTGCGTTGAGCAACTCGCTGAATCTCCCCGAACTCACTGCGCATGGCACAATGGAACTTGCACTACATAAGTTGCCAGAGTTGAGCATTAAACTTGCGGTGGCGCCAAGCACCATTTGCCCATGCGCCAAATTTCCGATATTCAAGGTGACATGCAAATGGGGCCATAATTTATACAAGGCACAGGGGGCCATTTGCATCTATTTATAGTCCTTTGCATGCCATTTGCATGTAGGTGCGCGATCCCGGACTTGCTCTGGCTACCTGCCAGGCATCGGCCGTCGAGACCGGCCAATGCAACAATCGCGGGCATCACAGTTACATGACCCCCACACATCACCCATAGCCCGATCGCGGGCAGAATCCTATACATGTCGCCCCCACATATCACCCATAGCCCGATCGCGGGCAGAACCTGCATAACCCCCTCAGTGCCTGATCGTGGGCAGAACCTGCATAAACCCCCCCAGTGCCCGATTGCGGGCAGAATGTAACCCTCCCCCAACCCGAATAACTCCCTGGTGGTCCAGTGGACCGTAAAGCCCGATCGCGGGCAGAATGTCACAGCAGAACCCCCCCAAACATCTCCCTGGTGTCTAGTGTCCCCATTCACAAATCTGGACTGTCATGTACGGTATGGGCTGCACGCCCATTGGCTGTAGCTCTGCACCAATGGGCGTGCAGCCCTACCAGACAGTCAGTCGGTGAGGCGCAGGCGGGTGGGATGCTGTGCCCGCCGGCCGCGGGGAGCAGGTGGAGGGCTTCTGTGGGTGGGTGGGGGATGGGAGAGGAGTGAGGACAGGTAGCAAGGAAAGGACCCAAATCAGTGTTAAGATATGAAGGAGACACAGTGGGACTGGTGACGTGAGGGGACAGGGAGGATGGAAAGGGAGAAGTAGAGGAAACAGTGATGAGCACATGAAGGTGAGTTGGTAGCAGAGAAGCAAAAAGCACTGCAGAGGGTATCTGGTCTGACAAGGAAAGAGGATGGGGTGGTGCCATAGAAGGCATCCACATAGTCGAAGTGCAGGAGAACCATTTTAGTAACCAACTGCCTGTGGAACTAGGAAGAAAGCCAGTACTTGTTGTGGTACAGGACACTGAGTTTGGGGTGGAGTTTGACATGGATGGCATCATTGTGGGCAGAGAAGTCAAGCTTACTGTCAAGCCACACACCAAGGTATTTGATGGCAGGGACTACTTCAACAGGGGTACCATCCAGTGTGGAGTAGATAGATGAGGGTGATAGCCTAGCCACTTTCTGGCTGGTGGTGAAGATCATGGACATTATTTTCTTGGCACTGACCTGGAGTTAGCTGGCTTGAAACCAGCACAGTATGTTATGGAAGTCTTGCCGGAGCAGACCTTCCACAGCTGTTAATGAGGAGCTGGAGGAGTAAATGACCATGTCATCTGCATATATATGGATATGCGAGGAGACACAAGAGGAAGGCAAGTCACTGAGGAAAATTGAGAAAAGGCTAGGACCCAGGATGGAGCCCTGTGAGACCCCAGCTAGGATGGAGAGGAAACAGGATGCCTCCCACCGGTGCCAACTATTGAAGGCCCATGAGGTAAGAATGGAACCAGTCAACAATGACAGCTGAGAGGACAGCAGAGCTCAGCTTATCCAGGAGGAGTGGGTGGGACACTGAGTCAAAGGCTTTGGCTGGACTGATGAACATAGCCTCATTGATGTGTTCCTGATCCATCCCAGTGAGGACAGCATCAGTTCCACACAGCAAGGAGGAGGAGAGGGTGGAGTGGTGCTTCCAAAAACAAGACTGAAGGGGGGAAAGGAAGTTGGAGGAGTGAAGGAAGACAGCAAGGCTGGAGTAGATGATACCCTTCTTAAGCTTGCAAGAGCGGAGAAGAGTGAGATAGTCTGGAAGTTGCCTGGGGAGGAGGGATTGCCCTTTTTGTGCAGAGGCAGAACCTTTGCAATCTTCCAGGACTGAGGGACAGCACTGAGGGAAAAGGAGAGGTTCAGAAGGTGAGAAAGTAGAGAGGCAATGGCAGGAATTGAGATGCAGAGAAGTTTGGGGTCCAGTCCATCAGAACTGGACTTAGTGGGCTTAAAAGAGGTAAGGGTGAGGAAGATTTCTGAAGGGGAGACAAGAGGGAAGTAAAAGCCCTGGGGTGAATGGGACTGATGAGAGGTAGCAGAGGAAAGTGTGGGAGAGGGGACCAGGAGACAGAGGAGAGGGGAGTGCACAGGTGGTAAAGAATTAATTAAAAAGATCAGCAATGGAGGGTGGATCAGAGACTGGTGAGTCATCCACTATGAGGACTAGGGGAGCAGATTGGGCAGAAGGGTCAAAGAAAGAGTGGATAACCTTCCAGAATTTTGCTGGGGAGCTAAGGTTGGATTGGACGTTGGATTTGAAGTATAGGGCCTTAGCAATGTGGACAGCTGCCATGCAGAAGTTCCTGACTGACCTGTAGAATAAGAGGTCAGGCACTGAATGGGAGAAATTGAAGGTGACCAAGCCCGGTCCCAGAACTTGCACAAGTCAATAAGATAATGTCATATGTGATACATGGGTGGTGGGGGCTTTTGACCTTGGACTTTCTAGAGGGGCATGCATGTTCCAGATATGAATAAATTTGGCATTAAAAAGGGGAGAGGGACATGTCAATGTTCAGGGCAAAATAGATAGACCAGTCTGTGGCAGCGAGGTCATTTATGAGGGTGACCACTGGGACCTGGACTAAATGTATTTTGTGATGGAAGGAGTGGGCCTAACTTTCCTGATGCAATATGTCATACAGTGGTCACTGAAGGCTTCTGGCAGAGTGCCTGCTACAAAGATACAATTGGGGTGGGAGGAGAGCACCCAATCCAGGAGAGTGTGGTTGGTGAAGTGAGGATTGAGCCAGGTGGGTGCTGAGATTAGTTAAGTAAGCTTTAGAAACTCAGTCCTGTGGGAGGAGAGCTTGGAGGCAGGGGAGAACCAGTTGATATTGAAGTTTCAAAGGAAGGAGGAGCTCACCAGAGGAGGCACAGGAAACCAAAGATTGAGCCAACCAAGGAGGAGGAAGGTATTTTAGGGGAGGCATAGAAGAAACCAACAAAGATGGGAGAGTGGAAGGGAGAGATAGTTTAGCTAGGAGAAACTCATGAGAGGAAGGCATAGACTGCCTGAAGGTGATGGAGCAGGACAGGTTCTGAGGGACATAGAGGGCGACACCACCACCACACTTACCATGGTCCTGCTTCTGCCAGAAGAGGTGGTAGTTGAGAAAAGTCAAGCAAGAGTCAGGTATTCTGGATGAGAGCCAAGATTCAGAAATACATAGGAGTCTAGGCGAGTGTTAGGATATCTAGACTTTAAGGGGGTCAAGATTAGGGAAGATTCTCTTAGCATTAAGGTGGAAAACACTGAGGCCTTTAGGGAAAGTAGGGGAGGGGAGAAGGGACATGGGTTGGATTCAACATTGCTATCTACAAGGAGGAGAAAGAAGAGGCGAAGGAGAATGGAGTGGGACCCCCCCACCTTGAATGGGATGGGGGGAGCAGTATTTGTAGAAGATATAAATATTATAGTGTCAATGCCAATTAAAAGGGAAAAGAAAAATGAACAGTAAGTTACTTCTAGCCTCAAATGTTCCATTAATAAAAGAGGCACCACTACCAATCTGTCAAGTGGACATTAATTCTAATAACATTGTTATCCCCCATAACAGAATCACAAGAAGAAGCAGGAGCAAATCTAAGTAAGCAAAATGATAATAAGGTGATAAATGCAGTGGATAAGAACACTTTAACAACAGATAAAAATAAGAAACAGCTGAAACAGGAAAAAAATTAAAAAGGGAGCCAGAGATAGTGTGACAAATGAAGTAGTCACAAAGTTTTTTTGACAATAAAAGAGACAAAATGAAGAATGATGAAACGGGGAAAGGAACTAATTTTTTTAAATCTGGTAACCAGGAAAAATACACTAAGCCAAGGCTTGTTTCCAGGTGTGAAGTGGGAGTACAGAATGATAAAATTATAACAAGCCACTGAATGTATTTAGAATGCCAGCTTACATGGTGCAGTAGTGAAATACAGAACAGTGTAGAACAATCAGGTAAACTATGCCATAATAAAACTTGCGATGCGTAACAACAAAACAAATAAGACAATATTAGACCCAGCTACTTGAGCAAATGAGAATAGTGTAGAAAAATACAGACACACAAAAGTAGGATGGAAATGTTCTTTGTCTTTTAAATAGTTTTTTGTTTTAATGGGGTTCACCACAACATAACCCAGACAGGCCATCTTAGGGTAGCTGGTTCATTCCACTGGAGTGTCAAACAGATGAGGCATACTGATGAGTCCTGGTCTGGATGAAACACGTGTCTCTATCATCTGTTAGCACCCTTTGCAAACTGTGTGAGAGGCCTTTCAGCACCATGCAATTCTGCTTAAAGTTGAGCCAGCATAATAGTCTGCGGTGATTTGCATATGCAGCCCATGATGCTTTGCATTGTGTGGGCATGTGTGATTTTTTATTTTCAGATAACTCTTATGCTATCTTAGCAAAAACACGAGGAGCCCGATTCTCAAAACTTTGTCCGGGTGCAAACTCATGTTTGCGTAGGCAAACTGGGGTTTGCGCAGAGTTGCTATTCACAGAAGTCCAGTTTGCATGCTCAAATGGGGTTTGCACTTGGGCAAAGTGTGGAGGGGCATGCTATACAAATAAAGGGGAGTGGACCTGAATATCGGCACAGTCCAATTCACAAAGCATTTGTGCCATGCAAGGGCCATTTGTGTGGTCCTCTTGCACGGCGCAAATACAGCTGAATGAGGACTCGCTGTAATCCACGCAACCCTAGGGAGCTTTGAATCCTGGTGTGACTAACCCCTTTACTTTTTGTCTCTGTGCACTGCTGAATTCTTATTAAAAGACTATCTACATTATTGCCATTTGTTGGTGGCCGGTGCCGTTGTTTTCCCTTGGACCTAGTGATTAGCGGAGGTAGTGTGGCAGCCCCCGACCCACAACACAGTAGTTCCCCCTACCTGATGCCCACCCAATGAACAAATTAACTTTTCCCTGGTGTCCAGTGGTCCCTCCCCTACTCGATCCCTCGCCCGATGTAGTACACCTCTGTCCTTGGTGTCCAGTGGTCTCTCCCCCACCTGATCCCTTCTCCGATGAAGTACACCATTGTCCCTGGTGTTCAGTGGTCCCTTCCCCCACCCAATCCCTTGCCCGATGTATTAAACCATGTCCCTGGTGTCTAACGGTCCTTCCCCCCTCCTGCACCCACGCCTCATGTACACATAGCAATACTCTGGTGTCTGGTGGTCCCCCCACACTGGATGCTCACCAGATGTACAAAAGGAATTTTTCCTGGTGTCCAGTGGTCCCTTCCCCATCCAATCCCTGTCCCCTTAAGGTTGATAGCCCTTCCCTGTAAACCAGCCCTGTGTGAAGCCTGGTGTAGGTATCAGCCCTACCCCCACAACACAGCTCCATCCCAATCCTGAACAGTGCACATTGGCTTCCCCAGCCCAAAACTCATTGTGGTTAGTGGGCTCCCCTCCCATCTGCGGCACTGACAACCCACCCACCGGTCCCCCTTACCCGAGTGTTGGTACCGCAGTAAATCAACGGTGAGTGACACAGCCACCTGCTGTCTACCTGGGAGCATGGTGCTTAATTATAGGACCATTGGTTTTTGTGTAGGGGCTGATAACTACACCAGGCTTCACACAGGGTTGGCATACAGGGGAGGGCTATCAACCTTACAGGGATGTGGCTTGGACAGGTTGAGGACACCAAGGAAAATTCCTTTTGTACATCAGGTGAGCATTGGGTGTGGGGGGACCACTAGACACCGGGGTATTATGTGTATGTCGGGCAAGGGTGAGGGAGGGGGGAGGAACTGCTAGACACCAGAGGCGTGGTTTAATACATTGGGTAAGGGATCAGTAGGGGGAGGGACTGCTAGACACCAGGGATGTGGTATAATATATTGGGCGAGGGATCAGGTAGGGATGGAGGAGGGACCACTAGACACTGGAGCTGGGTATCAGGCAGGGGTTGGGGTGTGCTAAGTGCTGGTGCAGTCTATGTAAATGGGCCCATAATGGGCATGCAAATGTCCATATAGTGCCTTGCATGCCCAATGGACTCATTTACATGGCTGCTTTTGTGGATAGGAAATAGTGCACCTGCGCTATCCATTGCCGAGCCATACTCCTTGCTCCACATTGGGATAGCACTACTGGGGTTAGTGCTAACTTGACCAGGCCTTGTATTCAGTCGGATAGTGCAGGTGTGCTATCTGACTGAACATAGCAACCTTGGACACCTGGGCAAGTGCAAAGGGCAGTGCAAATGTTTGCACTGTGCTTTGTACCTCTTTGAGAATTGGGCCCCAGAACTACTGCTTTATGAGAGTATCAGGAAAGAAGCAAGGTAAATCTAACACCTTTTTGAGCCTTTTTCTAGACCATATGAACCAACAAGTAGAAGAAGAAATGACAATAGATGCTGATCTACTAAAACAGATGCCAACTAATTTATCTGACAATATACTTAAGGTTTTAGCACGCCCATTTATGTCTAATATGGTGCTATTAGAGGCTATAAAAGATATAAGAAACAAAAGAGAAGGTCTAAAAATAGAAATGTTTGAGAAACTGAATGAAATGCAAACTCAAATTGCTGAAGTCCGAAAAATCCATACTGAAAGGAATCAGTTTTTCTGTATCATAATTATTCCAGAAACTCCAATTGGAGGCAAAAAATAAAGGTAAAGGGAAAAGGCTTAAAAACAGAAAACAGTATCTGTGGAAAAAGTAAAAGAAGGAATAAGGCAGAGACAAACAACCAAAACAGGAAAAATAACTCTTGAAAAACATACATTAATAGAAGAGAAAGGTGTGCCACTGTCATATAGGGAGGCACAAGAGAACCTAGGAGTTGTGGAACATATGAAAGAAAGGTTGAGAGCAAACAATAGCAACAAGAAGAGATCGATGTTCACTGTGCAAAGACAATAACATACAGCAATGAGCAGGCTGCTTATAGTGGGAATAAATCAAAACTTGAAACAACAAATACATTTACAGGACGCAGAACAAAAGACAGAAGAAGAGGACAGATAACAAAGTTACTTTGCTTAATAAACCAGAAAACCACAATTGTACCATTGTATGACTAGTTGCTGTCTTGTAAAAGAAAATGGGACACAACAAACACTCACAGATTTAATAAGACTTTTATTTTATACACAGATTCTGAAATCTAAAGAAAATGTAACAGTGGTTAGAGACCTGGAAGATACATATAACCCAATGTATGTATGTCATGATGACAAGTCTTAATTCTGCAAAACAAGTATGGTTAAAAAAAAGTGACTGGAGCAATTAGGAATAGTCATTAAAGCACCAATCACATAGAGAACTGTTGACAAAATTGTTTTCAACACAGATCAAATCAAAAATAATACTGACTATAAAGATCCTTCAGCATGTCTTTTATCCCTAAAATGGGACTTTACGGGTAAAAGTAAGGTATAGACTACTGAACAGATAATGGGAAAATGTGAAGCTGTGTTATCCATCCTTCATTTGGAAAAAAAACAGAAAATGAAAATGACCAAATTATAAATACTACTGTAAACTTTCTATGAAGTGCTTAATTTGAATCTTGATTAAAAGGACATTATTAAAGTTTATAGAACCCAGCCATTCTCATCAGCTAGCCAAGCTGACATTCAATTAAGCACTAAGGAGTTAGCCGAAATAATTCTAGAGAAAACAGCCTCTATTGATCATGTGGACAATAATATTGTTGATATGAACAGCTTACCAACTACAGTACATGTACCCCAAATGGTGACCAGAACTGATTAACTATAACTCAGTTGTCTAATAATGCCCACCCAAGACCCATCACTGAGACCTATATAGGTCCTTAGACCCTTACTCCAGGATCAGAGACAGGAGCTCTGTGCTAGGATAACAGCGAAATTCTGGGCCCAGTCCCTTCCCCCTTAACTCGCAGCTGCCTTTATAGTTCAACCTCCACCTGCATACTCTCTCCGGAACACTGACTCCAGGCTTCTCTCTGTCCCACATATGTCCTCCTCTAAAAGACAGACTGCCTACAAGTACCGTATGCCTAAATTATGGAACTCCCTGCCAGTAGACATTAGACACTCTGCCAATACACAGCAGCTCAACTGTCTCCTCAGGAAGCATTTCTCCTCCTCCTGTTCATGCACCTAGCACCGCAGGGTGGCCAAGTGTCTCACCTTCTCCCTGACTATGATTATGTGTATGTAAGAGTATTTAAATTTCCTATGCTGCTGCGCTTAGCCATTGTGCAGTTGTAAGAAGTTCTATGTATTATAAATTCATCTGCTTAGGGATCTGTTGCTTATGCTTCCACTTGCTGCACATATGTCACTGTACCTAGTGCGATCTCGGTATTGTAACTCTTCTGCATATTTTGTTATTATATTGCTTGCTCTCCACTATCCCCCTTCCCCAGGACACATCTGGAGAGCGAGCGTTGCACCACTCAGTATGCCTTCCTGGTAAAACTTTTAAATAAATAAATAAATATAATACCAGAAAATAGTATAAACAGCAAGCTTCATACAGTTTTGTTTATTGGAATGTAGCTGGTATGTCTATTAAATTTTCAGATATCGAATGAATCATATTAAAAAATGTACAGTGATCTGTATACAAGAAACATGGATGTACAGTGACATTAAGCATAATGGGTATGAAGCATTCTGTCTCCCTGCATTTAAATTAAACAAGTATGGGAGATATGTAGGGGGTGCTGTATCTTCTGTGAAGATCACATGAGATATGAAGGTTATACATACGATCTAAATAGGACAGTTTGGTATTATAACAGCAATTAAATAGACTACAAAGGTTCTTGTCCTAATTAATGTTTGTTTACCTTCAAAAAAATGCATCATCATATGATGAAAATAGCTGGTTTGTGTTAAACAAAAACATCCACGAGATGGCTGCTAAATATCCATCTGCATGGGTGTTATTAAGAATTGTTAATCATGATAACATAGACTTACTGGAATCATATGTGGGTGATATTAATTTCAATGTTTGGTGAATAGTGTAAGTGTTTGTGCGTACTTTAATGTTGGTCTTTCTCTAGTCCCTCCCTCAGTAGAGGAGCCAGGCAGTGTTTAGGGAATAGAAGGCCCAGCACTGAGGGTGAGTAGAGTGCTGGACGAAGAGGAGGCTGGGAAGGAAGGTGGGAGAAAAAAACCACGCTGAGCATGGATCGCTAGGAGAGGTTGGCTTATATTTGGGATGTGGGAGGAGCTATTCCCCCACATTGAACCTTGGGCTTCAGCCCTCCCATTTCAATGTTTGGTGAATAGTGTATAGTGCTTGTGTATACTTTAATTTTGGCCTTTCTCTATTCCCACCCTCAGTAGAGGAGCTGGGCAGCATTTAGGGAAGTAGATGGCCCAAAAAGAGAGAGCCTCCTCCAACTCACAGAGAGTGTGGACAGTAGCATTCAGGAGAGGAAAAAAAAAAGCCCTGTGGAGGAAACCTCTGATGATCAATGGCTACTGACCTGCCTGTCCCCTAGGCATACTAAGAAGAGATTATCCAAAATGCCTGATTATTTTCCTTGTTCCAGATTTAGAGAGGATGCACCATGCTGGATCTTCTGTCTTGGTGAAGGAGCAGGATGATGTTTTGAATTCTGTTGATGCAGCTTTGATTGGAAAATGAAGACTTTGAAAAAGTGATGGATTTGGAGAGCAGTCTTAGCAGAGTTCTCAGATACTTCGAACAATATGGTAGTTATTTTTGGATGATAACTAGGAGTCAGAAGATGTGGAGAAGGTTCCGAGCAAGGTTGAAGGAGATGATGAACATGGTTCTTCATAATCAGGAATAGGAATCTGGACTCATCTGGAACATCTGATGATGGCTGAAGTGGAGATGACAAGATGCTGATGGCTGAGATGGTTGAGGCAGAAACTGCTGATGTAATAAACCACTCAGTAAGATGCAGGAAGGTAGCTGAAATGGCTTGTGAGCTTATGATCCAGTAATACAATAGGCAGCACACAGATTTTTGATGAGTATTGGTGTCTACTTCATTGCTAGGGAATCGATAAAGGATTCTGGATACAGTTCAGTTGATTCCAAGAGGGAGAAAATGATGAAGGCATGCTAAAGAGGGCACTTCTGGTGAAGACAGAAAGGCTTGGAAAGTGAATGATCAGTACTGACCCTCATAATGATGAGGAATGAGGCAGCAGCTTATGAGTGTAAGTGCGAGAAGGATCTTCTTTGAATGGCAGGATGATACGACTTGAAGGGGGACTGGTTTTGGATTGGAGATGGCTGAGAGGGAGATTATAAAGCATCAGCTTGTCCAAGAAAAGGAGATTACATGAGTATTGGGAGGAACTCCTAGAAACATAGAAATATAGAATTTGATGGCAGATGAGGACCGCTTGGCCCACCTAGTCTGCCCATTTCCCTACCTAACTGATAAGCTGCAGATCCTAGTTAACCAACAGCCTACTTCCTCCTACCCCCCACTAGAATTGCCTTATGTCTGTCCCATGCATTCTTGAATTCCCCCACTGTTTAGGACTCTACAACCTCCTCAAGAAGGCTGTTCCATGCATCTATAACCCTCTCTGTGAAGAAATACTTCCCCACATTACCTGTGAGCCGTCCCCCTTCTATCTTCAAATTGTGCCCCCTTGTTCTTGCACATCTCTTTTTCTGAAAGATGCTGCCCACTTGGACTCTGTTGATTCCCTTGAGGTATTTGAAAGTTTCTATCATGTCCCCCCCCTCCCTCCTTTCCTCGAGGCTATTCATCTTAAGCTCCTTTAGTCTTTCTTCATATGTCTTCTGGTGCAGACCCTGCACCATTTTGGTTGCCCTCCTCTGGATAGCCTCCACCCTGTCTATGTCTTTGCGGAGATGGGGTCTCCAGAACTGTACACAGTACTCCAGATGTGGTCTTACCAACTGTCTGTACAGAGGACCAACAACTTCCTGTTTTCTACTAGTGATGCCTCTCCCTATACATCCCAGTATCCCCCCAGCCCTCCTTACTGCCTTCTCACATTGCTGGCCCACCTTTAGGTCATCTGATATGACTACCCCCAGGTCCCTTTCTATTTTTGTTGTTGTCAGTATCACACCCCCCATTGTGTACTCTTCCCTGGGTTTTTGTTTTCCAGGTGCATTACTTTGCACTTCTTTGCATTGAATCTAAGCTGCCATACATTTGACCATTCCTCCAACCTTGCCAAGTCCCTTTTCATCCTTTCCACCCCACCTTGATATCAACTCTGTTGCAGATCTTTGTGTCATCTGCAGAGAGACATACTTTCCCTTCCAGTCTCTCTACAATGTCACTTATAAAGACATTAAAAAGGACTGGCCCCAGTACTGAACCCTGCGGTACCCCACTAGTAACCCAACATTCTTCACTGTGGACTCCATTTACTATTACCCACCGTGTTCTGTTTTCCAGCCAGTGTTTTACCCAGGCTACCACCCTGGAACCCACTCCCAGGCTGGCTAATTTGTTTAATTTTTTGTGCGGGACTGTGTCTAATGCCGTGACCCTCCCTGGTCTACTAATTTGGTAACCCAGTCAAAGAAATCAATTAGATTTGCCTGACACGACCTTCCTGCTGTGAATCCATGCTGCCTTGGGTCCTGTGCCCCACTGGCCTCTAGGTACTCAACAATTCTTTCCTTCAGAAGTGATTACTTCATTTTCCCTACCACTGAGGTCAAACTGACAGGTCTGTAGTTTCCTGCCTTTGTCTTGCTCCCACTTTTGTGAAGGGGAATCACATCCACCCTCCTCCAGTCCTCAGGTACCACACCATCCTCCCATGATTTATTAAAAAGGGTAGTCAGTGGTGTTACTAATTCTTCCCTTGGTTCTTTTAGAATTCTGGGGTGAATCCCATCAGGCCCCATTGCTTTATCCACCTTCAGTTTTAAGAGTTCTTTCAGAACCCTTTCTTCTGTGAAAGGACTAATATCAAACCCCATCCAGAGTGCTTCTATTGACTGGATCAGGTATCTCCCCCTGCTTTTCCATTGTGAATACTGAGCAGAAAATATTCGTTCAGTATCCCTGCTTTTTCACTATTCACTCTCTGCCCAACCAGCTTCCTCTTTATTCAGCCTCAGTATCCCTGCTTTAGTCTTTCTTTGGTCCCTAATGTACCTATAAAAGATTTTATCCCCCTTCTTAACCGAGTTGGCTATCTTTTCCTCGGTTTGGGCCTTTGCTATCCTGACTGCCTTCCCTGCTTCCTTCTGCTTTAACTGGTACAGTTCTCTGTCCTGCTCCTTCTGTGTTTCCTTATACTTCCTGAATGCTATCTTTTTCTCCCTTACCTTCCCTGCCACTTCTTTTGAAAGTCAGAGTGTTTTTTCTTTCATTTTGATTTGCCTATTTGCTTCACACAAAGGCTTGTTGCCTCTGTGATGGCAGTTTTGATGCTTCCCCATTGTTGCTCCACCCCATCTTCTTGCCTGTTTGCTAGTGCTTTTCTGAGGCACTCTCCCATTTTGACAAAATCAGCCCTCCTGAAGTCCAGTATCTTCACTTTTGTATGGCTTGACTCTACAGCTAAGTTTATCGTGAACTACACTGTTTGGTGACCGCTTGTTCCCAGATGGCTACCCACTTCAAGATCAGAGATCCTCTCTCCATCCCCACTTGAGAATACCAGATCTAAGATTTCTCCCTCCTGAGTGGGTTCCAAGACTAGCTGTCTGAGGCATGCCACCTGTAGGGCATCGAGAATGGCCCTGCTCTTGGATGTGGCTGCAGCAAAGGTGCTCAAGTTAACATCTGGCATATTCAGGTCTCCCATTAGCAATATCTCCCCTTTCTCTACCATCCCAAAGATGCCTTCTATCATTTCCTTGTCCATTTCCTCCCCCTGAGATGGGGGTCTGTATACAGCGTAGAGTATGACTGAATGGCACAGATGGAAAAATATCTTCCAAGTGATGAAGTGAGTTGTTTAGAAACAGGTATTATGATGGCCCTTGTAAAGTTTGTCTTGCTGATGATGTTATGCTTTGAACTAATGAGATTGGAGGCTTAAGGAGGATAAGATATGATGGAGGTTAATTACTTCCATGGAAAATAAGCCAGTGGGAGGCTTGAGATAGAGATGATGAATTTATCCTCATAAAACTATGAAGGAATTCAATTAGGGGAAAGGGAAATTGTTTAACCAGGAAAGGCACACTAAGCTGGAGCTTGTTTCCAGGTGGGACCTGGGAGCACAAGGAAGTTAAGCGACTTGCTCAGGGTCACACAGTATGCAAGTAGGGGCTGATTGGATTAAAACCCAAGTCTCCAGGTTTTCAGCTCAGTGCCCTTAACTAATACACCATACTGCCTCCTAAGGCAGTATAATTAAGCCTTGCCTGATGGATGTTGTACACTATAGGATGATTGCTTGAATTACAAATTCGCAGACTGTGTATGTCCCCAAAAAGAGCGGTTTCTAGAGGAAGGGGTAGGATCATCTGATCCAGTTCTTCCATTCACAGAGGTATTCCATACTGGTGACCCAGAGCAGAGAATGGATGTATAATAGTGGAAAATATTGTTGAAGTCTGTCACTGTTGCAGGTCTAACATGGAAGGAGAGCTGCAGATGGCTGGTAGTTGAAAAGAATGGAGATGGCATTAGGAAGGCAGCAGATATTGCACTACAAAATTTGGAGCAGAATGCAAGGCTGACTCAGAGCAGATGGAGTTCGAGGGACTTTATGGGCTGCTGCTGTTTAAAGTCAAAAGACCATGAGAAGTAGGAGAATCATGAGTGAGTACAGATGAGATGTCATTGGAGATTGGAACAGAAGGAGAAAATTAAAGGGGATCTCTGAGACCTTCTTTGAGTCGAGGCATGAAGGAAGATGGCTTTGTAATAGTTCTTCTTGTAACTGTTAGCACCGAATGCAGCAGAGACCAAATAAATGGGAGTGCAGGTGTTAACACTGAGATGTCAAGGGACTGCATGTTTGAGAGTGCAACTTTTAGCACAGAATACCTCAAGAGACTGTATGAGTTGGAGTGTGACTGTCAGCAATGGGTACTGTACAGTATGAGTGGGAGTGCAACTGTTAGCACAGAGTACATCAAGAAACTGCAGGAGTGGAGTGCAACTGTTGGCACTAAGTACAGCAAGAAACTGCACAAGTTGGACTGCAACTGTTAGCACTGAGATGTCAGGAGACTGCATGATTGAGAGTGCCACTGATAGTACTGAGGACATCGAGAGACTATTAGAGTGAAGACTTCCTGAAGACCTTCTTTGAGTTGCAGTGTGTTGGAAGAAGACCAAGAAGATTTCCTGAAGACCTTCTTCAAGTCACTGCATGGATCAGTTGAAGTCTGAAGTAGACTTTGCAGGCTGCTTGAGTCCGATGAAGGAAAATGGGAGTAGAAGTAGATGTCTGAATGAGCATGGCTGTGAAAACATCATTGGAGATTGGTGTGTAACCCCGTTATCCGGGGTTACTAGAATCCCACTAAGACCTAGTGGTAGGCAGGGAAGGCAGCTTGTGAAACTCCAGTTAAATGGATTTCACCCTGTCTCACTCTGTTCTCAGTCTCAGCTGAGACTGAGGGATGACATCACCTTAGAACTTTGGCAGCTGCATGAGCCACATTGGAATCTGCAGTTGGGAGTTAGGTTAGAATGTTTGGGAGTTTTTGAAGGGAGTTGTGTGTGAGCAGTCTTGAAGAGAGGAGCACAGCAGTCTGTGCACAGGCTCTTGGAGCCTAAAGCTCTGATATAGAGCTACTTTAAGGGGAGAGGTGTGTGTTTCTGCCAAAAGAGGAACACAGTAAGCTGTTCGTGAAGTGGTGGAGACCGCAGTTACTGGTCTCTCTGCCCCATCCCTGAGGGGATGGGGGGTAAAAGGTTGCCTGTTATTCCAGGGGCAACCCTCCTGGTTCTGGCTAGGGAAGATGCTGCCTAATTTTTCAAGTTGTGCTGCGGCAACAGAAGCTGTCAAGAATCGCCTGTGGGGCACCTGCAACCAAAGGGTGAGTTCTGCTTTTACATAGGGCCTATGTTTCACCTGAACTGTTGTAAAGTGGGGGATTGGACTGCTTAATCAGTGGGAAGCCTAGCGGAATAGGCTAAGCCAAGTAAAAGTATGTTCAAGTCCAGCACAAGGGGAAAGTCAAGACATGTAGAGGAAATGTGCTATGCATTTACCCTTTAATCTACATTGCCAATCTTTTCAGAAAGAGGTGTTTAATGTCCAGAGAAATGGCCGGGTATGAATTGTGGAAGCTAGAGGTGGGAGACCCCCCATCAGTAGTAACCAAATTCACCTCTACGGATTTGCTCTGTGACCCTTTTACTTTGCCTCAAGCACTTGGCCAGTGCTAAGGAAAGTACCCAGACATGGGATTGAAAGGAAATTTCCCTTATGGATTCAAAGGCTCTAAGGTGGTTTAGGGAGCCATCGGAAAATGTGTCCATGCCAAATGGAAGGTGTTCGAGTGGCCGGCAGGGGAGCCGAGCCAGGGAGATCCCCAAATAGTGTACAAGTTGGGCTGTGTACCCAAAGCAGCACGCAGGTCCGGGCTGTGTGCCTGGTGGGTCCAGAGCCTGAGGGCTGAAGTGTTGAGGAAGTGTTCTGTTTCTCTTAATCTGCATTACCAGAAGTGTAGCCCTGTGGGGGTCCGTCTATGCTTTGTTTGTTCTACTTGGATGTGAATAAAGCCACACTTCAGAATCCCATTCCTGGTATTGGACATTACAGTTATTGCTTCCTGTGTTCGGATTTACTTGGGTGCCCCTGTGCAGAGTAGCCAACCCTAGCCCTTGTGCCGAGTAACCTAGTCCTCCCCGAACCCAGTCCCCCACCTGGTACTGCTGTCAGCTTCAACAGCATACCACCTGTCATTTGCAAAAAGGCAGGGGTGCGGGGGTTACAAAATGGAGGCACCGCTTTGGATTTGAAATTTAGGGAGGAAAGGTGCTCGGGCAAGGGGCTAGTGTTTTGGTTATCTGGCAGTGGGTAGCCCAAAAAGCTGAAGCAAGGTTAACTAGTGTGTTGCTGTGTGCTGTTGTCCATATGCTACTGTTAAAATGCCAACTGTTTACCAAGGAGCAGTAAAGCTGAAAGAGTATGTCCTTGTTCTGCATCATATATTTACAGCGTTTTGCCAGCTTTAAAAAAAAACTGTTGTGACAAAGAAAAGTGTGGAAGACTAGGGGTAGCAACAGGAAAATTGTGCCCTGGACGTTGGAAATGCTTTTTAGTAAACTGAGAGACTTGCTGTGTTAATGGCCATGACAAATGGTTAAAATGGGCTCCCGCCATGGAGTCAGTTCAAAGAAAAAAAAAAAGTGGTTTCTGCAGTTTAAATTTGCCTGCTTGATGATCGCCATGAGGAGAAGAGCACTAGCGAGGGAAAGAGGCTCATTTGCATGGCGTCGTGTGATTGGTGAGGCTGCAATCAGTCCCGCCCCCCAGCCAGCTCTACAGCAACTGCCCAGCATTTGAGAGGGAGTGTGAGTGGAGTGCGTCTACTGGCTTAGTGGAGGAGCATCGTGGTGACTAAAAAGCGCTGTAAAAGTGTAAAAAAGCAGACTTTTCTGGCTAAAATTGGGCTCAACCCACCTCTCGATCGACTGAATTGTGAGTGTGGTGATCGGAGAGACGATCGGCAGGACTGCCAACCCGCTTCCTTTCTGAGGCCTCCAAGACTGTCTGCAGGCCATTTTTCCATCGCAGCAAACAGCTACTGATAACAGTGAGTACCAACAGTAATAATTGCTCAAACAGTGATTTTTTGCCAAAAGCCAGCTGAATCTGTGTGCAGCACTGTAATCGCTTTGCAAATAAAGACTGTGTCAAGTTTTACCAACAAGAGCAAGTCTGTTAAGCCATCGACTGTGAGCATAGTTATGGGTTCAGCGTCAGTTTAAAGTTTCAAAGCCAGTAGAGAGACTGTGAGTTGTAGCAAAATATGCAGCACTAGTTACAGGCAATCCTGTGCTTGAAATATCTTAGGCTTTAAGGGACTGTGAGCTAAAGCAATGATTTCATCAAGTGAAAAGTCAGTGGCAAATCATATCAATGTGCTAGAAAAAGAACAGTGCAAGTTTGTGCAGTTTGAGCAAACGTTATCAGTAGTGTGTGTAAATTGGATGTGCAGTGGCTTGACCCAATTTCTGAAAGTTGATGCACAGGAGTGCTTCTGCTGCCATTACTGGGTGGGGTAGTAAAGTAAACACAGCAGCAGAGGAGCCATTTTAAAAATGAAAGAAAGTGTTCAGTGAAGTGGGATTTTTAGTAACAGTGAGCATTTGTTTGTTTTCCCTGCAGTCATGGCCTCAGGACCAGCCCACTACCCGGATCATGCCCGGGCTATGGTAGCAGCAGAAGTAAATAAGTTAAGGGACATTGAGAGGTGTTACTATGGAGGGCAACTGCCTTCTCATGTGGCGATTCCTGGATACCCAGTGCAAGTGTGTTTAATATGCTTAAATGCTGGAAGGGACGTCTTCATGGTACCTCACTGTTCAGGGTGCTTAGAGAAATATGGCTTGTTTAAAGGCCCAAGATTCATTTGGCTCCCACATGGACAAAAAGTTCAGGAATTTGTAGTTGGCAGCACACAGCACCAGGCAGAGCCTGTTGAAGAAGGCCCCTTGGGGGAGTGTGGCACAAAGCTAGAGGGTGCATATTTGCAGACAGAACCATATGCTGATGTTTTGGATGCTGGATCACAGAGAGATAATTCAGACAGAGCATCAGTAGACCCCTGGAGGGGGGGCTAGCCCAAGTCTCATAGGAGAAGATGAGATGAGGGAGGCCTTTGAATGGGAGGTATCGACCTCCGCACCCAGTGAAGAGTGGATAGTCTCAGGAGTGAGGATGACTGCTCACTCCTGGGCACAGATTCTCAGTGAGGAAGAAGAAGATGGGGAACCTATGTGGCCTTGTGAAAAAGGAACGGGTACACAGCCTCAAGATCTTGCCTCAGAGGAATGCATGGAAGAGAATGGTGATGCCACTGCCCTGGCTGTGCAAGAAGTGGTAGTCAGGGATCCATTTTTCATCTCGTTGAGAATGTGTAGCTGGCAGAACCAGGACTGGCTACCCCCAAACCAGGCCAGCAGTCTCAGGTTGACCAAAGCTAGTAAAGAGGAGAGACTGGTTCGTAGGAAGGTGAATGAAATCTATGGCATGTCCTTTCCTACCTTTCCTCAGAGAGACTGGAAGGAGATTGAGAACAACAGGAAATCCTGGATTTGGAAAGAGGCAATGAAATGTGTGCATATTGGTGCAAACAAGCATGTCAGGAACAGAATATTTCATGAAAAATACAGCCAGTGGAAAAGAGGCAGGACACTGTTTATGGACACTGTTCGAATAGTGGATGGAGACGGACGTGAAACCTTTCACAGTGTGAATTATGTGCACCCAGACGGGGTAATAATTCAAGCTCCTGACCCGCTGTGCAATTGGCCTCAATGCAAAGACCTTCCTGAAAATGTGCCTCTGCCTACCAGATGGAAAGCAGAGCAGTGGTAGTCAATGCTGCCACCCCATCCATTACAGTGCCTTTGTTGTTCCACCAGTATGGACATCCAGGACTCAGGTGCCCCACATTCATCAGTTCTACAGTGTACTGACTTTCCAGAACCCATCGACTGGCCCACCAGATGACTTCAGATCCAGAGAGGACGCCAGCCCAGCTGTATCCTGATTCATTGCCTGGTAATCAGATGGCGTCAGACCAGCTGTTTTCCTTTTTGTTCCTGTTCCAAGGTTCCATCTCCAGAGATGACATCAACCCAGCAGTTTCCAGATGTGCCCTCCTGTAGTTCCCGGAAGATGTCCACCCAGCTGTATCAGAAGAATGCTGCCAGGGAGAGTCTTCAACTGAGGAGCAGGTCGGTGCCATTGTTCATTCTACATGGGGCTGGTAAGTCCAAACTTTTCTATCCTTATAACATTGCAGTACACATCCTACACTAGCAGACTACAGAATGTGTGAACTGTCCTCAAAGACTCTCCCCTTCAGGACTTTGGCCTGCTAGAACTGTGCTTCACTGGGCTCTGGCCCAGGAGAGACTCTTTAATGGACTAGCCTTCGGGCACTGTGGTCACTAGATGGGACTTTTAGGGCACTCCATCCCCCAAATGTGTATTGTAAATAATGTAATTGTTTTTCTACTGTTTTCTAATGTTTATACTGTTTTTCTACCTTTTCTAAAAAATCTTTTTGGGATTCCCCAGTGTTTTGATGGTAGGGGTTTAGATAGACTGTGTATGCAGATTAGGAGGGTGTGTTGTCTTTCTTTTGCTTGCAGGTGTTCCTGAAGAAGATAGAAGAGAAGACAAGAGGAGGAGGAGGGGCTCATCGGAGTTCCTCACTAGTACTTTAGTGTGTAGTATTTACAGTACTGTTGTTGTTATTGTTGTTGTTACTGTAGTAACCCTTTTCTTCCACAGGTATGGTTGTGGGGGAGTTAGGGAGTAATGTAATGGTTGGTATTAGCTCCTGGTGTGTGGTTGCAGGGTGCCCAAGGTTGGGGAGGTCCCCTGTTTGTTTTGTTTTGGGATTTAAGTTAAAGGCAGATAGGTTTTCCCTAGAGGGCTAGGGGGACTAGACAGGCTGTGGCCCTGACCTGCAGTAAGGGTTGTAGTGTTGATCTAGTAGGGCTATGCTCTGGACAGTTCTACCGGAACCACTAGGCACCCATAGTTAGTGGGTAGAGTAGAGGTTGATATGTCAGCCAAAGGCCTCTAGGCCCTTAGTGTTGCCTGCCTGTGCTAGCCTATGGTAGGAGGGGGCCTGATCACCCCCCTCTTCAGGTAACACATAGGGTGGGATGGCCTAAGCCGGGTAAATAATGACAGCGGACAGTCATTTTACTGGCCCAGGGTGAGTGTAACCCCCCTGTTACCCAGGGTTACTAGAATCCCAGTAACACCTAGTGGTAGGCAGGGAATGCAGCTTGTGAAACTCCAGTTAAATGGATTTCACCCTGTCTCACTCTGTTCTCAGTCTCAGCTGAGACTGAGGGATGACATCACCTTAGAACTTTGGCAGCTGCATGAGCCACATTGGAATCTGCAGTTTGGAGTTAGGTTAGAATGATGGGAGTTTTTGAAGGGAGTTGTGTATGAGCAGTCTTGAAGAGAGGAGCACAGCAGTTTGTGCACAGGCTCTTGGAGCCTAAAGGTCTGATATAGAGCTACTTTAAAGGAGAGGTGTGTGTTTCTGCCAAAAGACGAACACAGTAAACTGTTCATAAAGTGGTGGAGACCGCTGTTACTGGTCTCTGTGCCCCATCCCTGAGGGGATGGGGGGTAAAAGGTTGCCTGTTATTCCAGGGGCAACCCTCCTGGTTCTAGCTAGGGAAGATGCTGCCTTATTTTTCGAGTTGTGCTGCGGCACCAGAAGCTGTCAAGAATTGCCTGTGGGGCACCTGCAACAAATGGGCGAGTTCTGCTCTTACATAGGGCCTATGTTTCACCTGAACTGTTGTAAAGTGGGGATTGGACTGCTTAATCAGTGGGAGGCCTAGAGGAACAGGCTAAGCAAAGTAAAAGTATGTTCAAGTCCAGCACAGGGGGAAAGTCAAGACATGTAGAGGAAATGTGCTATGCATTTACCCTTTAATCTACATTGCCAATCTTTTCAGAAAGAGATGTTTAATGTCCAGAGAAATGTCCGGGTATGAATTGTGGAAACTAGAGTTGGGAGACCCCCAATCAGTAGTAACCAAATTCACTTCTACGGATTTGCTCTGTGGTCCTTTTACTTCACCTCAAGCACTTGGCCAGTGCTGTGGAAAGTACCCAGACATGGGATTGAAAGGAAATTTCCCTTATGGAGTCGAAGGCTCTAAGGTGGTTTAGAGAGCCACCGGAAAATGTGTCCATGCCAAATGGAAGGTGTTCGAGTGGCCGGCAGGGGAGCCGAGCCAAGGAGATCCCCAAATAGTGTACAAGTTGGGCTGTGTACCCAAAGCAGCGTGCAAGTCCAGGCTGTGTACCTTGTGGGTCCAGAGCCTGAGGGCTGAAGTGTTGAGGAAGTGTTCTGTTTCTCTTAATCTGCATTACCAGAAGTGTAGCCCTGTAGGGGTCCGTCTATGCTTTGTTTGTTCTATTTGGATGTGAATAAAGCCACACTTTAGAATCCCATTCCTGGTATTGGACATTACAGTTATTGCTTCCTGTGTTCGGATTTACTTGGGTGCCCCTGTGCAGAGTAGCCAAATCTAGCCCTTGTGCCGAGTAACCTAGTCCTCCCTGAACCCAGTCCTCCACCTGGTACTGCTGTCAGCTTCCACAGCATACCACCTGTCATTTGCAAAAAGGGAGGGGTGCGGGGGTTACAGGTGCATGGATGAAGAAGTCAAAAAGATATAAATGGGTGGGGATGCCTGAGTGCTGGTAGGTGGCTGCCTATACACTTCATAGGAATGAACTCCGTGCAGCAATAATAGAGCCTGAGATGATTTTGAAAAAATAGGTGACTGTATATTCTCTTGCATGTTACTGATACATATATCCTTTAGAGTTCAGCTACTGAGAATGTGTGACAAACCCAAGGAGCAGAGTCAACTACGTGGTTCTCAAATGAGGGCCTACTGTATTTTCCGGGAATGTTAGTCACCCTGCCTGACTGGAGCCAATGTTGATTTATTTATTTTCCATATTCTGTTTATCCAAGAGCTGGCAGGTGAGGCTCTGGCCACCCTAGGGGGGGATCAGATCCATCCATGGCCTGCGACCCCATCACTGGGAGCATAGCTGGGACCATCATGAAGCCTACCAGCTCCATTTTTTCCATTTTCTCCCTCCCCTTGTTGCATCTGCATGTATGTGCATGGAGGCGTGCACATGTGGTTCCTGTAACACCCTCCCTTCATGCCGCCCTCTGTTCTGCACTGCCCCAAGACCTCCACCTGATGGCAGTCACATGGTGGAGGTGACAGAGTCCCTCCGTGAGAGAGGACAGCTGCCTCATGGCTGTTCAGTCCAGCTCCCACCTCCCTCCCAGCTGACTCCTGATGGCCCAGGTTCATTTCTGAACCTGGGTCGCTGGTGTGGCGCTAGGTGTGGTGTCCAGTGCCTCAACCCTCAGTGTCACCGGGCCGGCTATAACCGATGTTTATTTAAATACTGTTGCAGTCTACAGTAAAGGTAGAGCTATGAGCCCAGAGCTGAATCCATGCTAGAGTATCGTGACAAAGATTGTATGAAGCAACCTGCTAATGGATTAAGAATGCTGTACTGAGGGGTGCAAACTGCAAACCCGGTTACAGCACTATAGGCAGGACTGTTTGCACCAGAAGCACAGACGAATGGACTAATTGTTTCCAAGTTGTAGGAATGCACAGAAGTACTGGTACAGTGGGAAGAAGTGATCAGAGGGATGAGCTCTGAAAAATGAGCATATGGGCCATGGGCACTGGCTAGTGTTAGATATCTCATGAGTCCGGTTAGTGAGTGGGCTCACCAGTGATTATGCAGCCTTTTGTCCCATATATGATATGATATTACTGCTACGGTCCTAGTATGTATTGTGAAGGCTTGCCTACAGTTAAAAAAAAATAATTATACTGTAATGCCAGAAATCAAGGTGAGTCATTTCCCGCATCCTCTAGTGACAACGTATAATTGAATTTCACATTTTGCAGAGTATATCATTAGACCGTTTGTTGCACCCAGTTCTCAATAAATGACAGTTTGTACAGCTTTACTGTTTGTGCACAGAGCTTGAATCATGCTCAAATGCAACTGAGCATATGCAAATGTCCTGTACTTCCTCAAACTGACAAAGACTAAGAGTGAAATGAATCATGGAGGTAGTTAGCGTCCCTCATGTTGTCACTTTTCATTTGACATTTCACTAGGTCAGCATTGGCATAATTATGGAGTAAACAAAGGTAGTTCTGCCCAGAGGCTCATCTTTGTTGGAAGTTTGAGAAAATGTGATCAATTAGGATTCTATACGGACTGCTGTGAAGCAGGGGAGAATAAACAGAAAATTAAAAACTATCGGAGACATGTTCAAAAAGTGTCAGAGCTAGCATACTATAAACCAATGTGCACCAGAATAGAATGTTAGTCCAAGTGCTGCTGTATATTTTTCTAACATGTCCAAGCTGCTTGTTGATGACAGAATTGCCAATTAGCATGCTAGCCCACTGGCACAGGGGTTGGATTTACACCTGCGATCCTGATACCGCGTGTTCGGGAATGGACCCGGGGAGTCAGAGGGCCGGCCAGAAGAGAAGGATCGAGCATCCAATGGATTGTTCTCCTCCCTCCTGGGGAGGGTGGTGGGTGAGTATCTGGTGCATGCCTGACCTCTGGCAGAGGCTAGGGGAAGAAGTTGCCGGTGCCGAAATAGTGGGGAGATGTGCCGGACATTGGCACTTCAGTGCCATTATATTATTGCATGCCATGCCTCCCATTGAGGGTTAAGCATACAGAAATGTCAGCCCCCATGTATGATGCCTCCACTTCACCAGTCCTGGTCCAGCTGTCCATGGTTCTTAGCTGGGAACCAAGCCTTGTGTTCTGTCAGTGGGGGACTCACCTCTGTGGCCCCACCCTAGGGGGCAAACCAGGGTTTGCCCTGTCTGAATTCCATCTGGGGGTGCCCACTTGGTGGCCCCACCTGGGGAGCAAGCCTGGGAGGGATCTTCACCTGAAGAAAGTCCCAGGAGGCTGACTGTGGAACCGATGGAGTGGGAGCTGAGCCCCTTGGGGGTTCTGGCACACACAAAAAAAAGAATTGCCGATTAGCAGCTGAAAGGTCTGATCATATTAATTCAGGGCAGTGATTCAGTGATTTTGCATACTAAGGCTGGATATACCACTGAGTCTTGTTCCAGCTCAAGTGCTGTAGAGTAGATTCAGACACCAATGAAAAATTTATGGCGGTGATTGAATCATCTTAGTGTGTGTCCAACTGATCAGTTACTTCCAGCAGCACCTACAACAATAGATTGTAGCATGATGTAGCCAATGGAGCTGGCAGATCTTGGCGATTCGAACTGAAAGTCAGCAATGTCCAGCGAGGTTAACAAATGAGAAAGTTTGCAATGTAGCAGCTGTAGTTGGAGCTGGGCTGGCATGCTGCATCACAAACCTGGAAGCGCTGTAAGGAAAGGAGCGGTGACTCTGAAGGAGCAAGGAAAGCCCAAAAAAGGAAACCAAACCGAAACATGGATAGAGGAACAGAGAGCACAGAGCCAGATAACAAAGGTGGGGGTGGGAATAGCAGAAAACAAGGGGTAGCCAAACCGGTGGCGCTGAGGGTTGAGGTGCCAGATGCCACACCTTGCGCTGTGCCAGTGACACAGGTTCAGGAATGGGACCAGATCATCGAAGGTCAGCAGGTGGGGGGGGAAGGAGGAGATGGACCGAGCCACCGTATGGCAGCTTTCCTCTCATGGGGAGGTGTTGGGAGGGGGGTTGTGTGTCTCCAGTTTGTTGTTCCCGGGTGACCACAGGATACACCTTTCACCAGAGTGCTGTCTAGTGTCTCACCAGGGGGGCAGGGTGCATGATGTGGGCATGTCACAGCATCTGTTGGACCTGCCTCCCAGCAACAACACAGGGAAGAAATAATCTGGCCACAGAATGACACTGCCTCCATAACTGGGCCTTGTGCAGTTGCCCGTGGCACAGCACCACTGGATCTCAACATGGCACCACTCAGGGGGGGCTACAGGGAGGGCCCCTCAATGGCTCCACCCTGTGGGTAATCCAGGAAGCACTCTGGTGCATGTTGGTAAGTCCTGGGGCTGGGTGGGATGTCAGGGATGATGGGGGGCTGAGTTATCAGTGGCAGCCAGGGGATAAAAAGCAAAGATAAAAAAAAAGAAAACAAGGGGTAGGAGTGGGGAAGGGAAATGGACAGGGATGGGGGAGCACCAGAACAGATGGCAGAAAAAGGTGGAGGGAGGAAACAGGGAATGGGAAACTGCAGGGAAGAGACAACACACAAAGGGGACAAACCCAAAAGAACAGAGAAACAAAAGAAGCAGAGCAGTAAAAGAAGCCTGAGAAACAAAGTGGAGAAGGAAAGAACACCAAAGGAAAGCAAAGGGCAAGAGCTGGAGAAAGCGAGGACAAAGCAGCAGCAGAGAACCAGCAGGCAGAGAGAGAGCACAGCCGCATGAACCACACAGGTGTGAACAAAACATGCTGGGCATGGATTGCTGGGAGAGGCTGGCTTATATTGGATGTGGGAGGAGCTATTCTCCCACATTGAACCTCAGGCTTCAGCCCTCCCATGTACCGCACACAAAAAGCAAAGATCTTACTAGAAATTATCCTGGAAACAAATTGATAGACATTACAGAAAACTCTTTCCTGGTCCTAAATGGAAGATTGCCTGGTGATTTGAAAGGCAGCACAATGGTACTTGGGTCCTAGAGGTCAAAGTGTAATAGATTATATAACATGTAGTCCAGAAAATATTCATCTCTTTGGTAAACTAAAGATACAGATGAGATCAGAAAGTAATCATGCAACCTTACAGTTCGAGATTTTTACTGGAAACTGGTCTTCAAATTTGGCAGTAACCTCACACCAACCGCCATTGACAGTATGGGAAATAAAAAGTTTAAAATTTAAGGGATGGTTCTTAGCAAGATCAATACTGTATTGTATAGTGAAGAAATTAGTGAATAGCTTCTCTCAGTTACTCAAATCCAATATCCTAAACTCTCTTTTGAAATAATTGAATATGTATTTAATCTTTTACACCCAATATTCTAAACAGAGGCTAGTCTTGCAATTGGTTCAATCAGACCTGTCAATCTGCTAAGAAACAATTATCACAGTGTATAAGATGAGTTGAGAAAAATCCCTCCAAAAAAAAAATCAGTATGTTAAACAAGCAAAGGAAACATTACTCTTCAATCACAAAAAAAGGAAAACAAAATGCACAAAAAGAGATGTGGAGTGAGATGTTTAAGGCAGTCAGTATGACTAATAAAACCTATTTTTGGTCAGTGGTTGCTAAAGGGACCTCTATGGTACAATTACAATCACCTCTGCCCATACAGTGTATATATAACAGAGGTGGCTAAGAGAAAACATTACAAACATATTTTTTCATGCTCAGACCCAGTAGGGTTTTGTCTTAGAGGGTAATAATATATCTCTAGATTTCTCAAGAGACCCTTTGGTCTTCTCTTCTCCACATGCAAGGTAGAACAGATGATCATCATATTTGCCTCTGATAAAGTTCCTAGACCAGATGCCATCCCCTGAGATGTATAAAAAATTTAATCTGTGAGTACATATATTAATGACTTTCTTCAATAATTCACTGTAATATAATGGTACCAATTCATGAAAAAGGATTTGTATATGATCCCAAAAAAATTTGTTCTGTTAGCTTACTGGTCTCAATGTCTAAAATCTCCAAAATAATTCTTGGTAGATCGATTGCTTGGTTGGAACAGAATAAAACTTTCTCTCAAGCTGAGACAGGATTGTTGAGCACATTTTTCAACTTTGGACAACATCTTTGTTTTATCTCACAATATAGAAAAATATTGCAATTTAAAACCTGAAGTTTTAATGCTATTTATTGTGGCTTTCTTAGTTGCTTTCTATTCAGTGACTAGAACTATATTATGGAACAAAATGATAATGCTGAGTATAGACCATCAAGAATAATTCCCATTTTTCAATTACATGAGAAGAATACAGCTGCAATCAGATTTGATGGCCATGGTAATCTATCAACACTGTCTCCAACAGGGGAGTGAAACAAGGGTGTCTTTTAGCCCCATCTTGTTCAGTGTTTATGTTAATTCACTACTTCAATACAATGAAAATTGTTTATTGTTTATTGTTTATTGCATATATTCGGAATTACAAACCTTTGAGTCGCAGACTCATTTGCAAAGGCTCCACGTCGGTTACAGTGGTGGAGGGGAGACGGAGTACAAGGATACATACATAGTAAGGCAGTATACAGGAGAACATACACACTCAAAGTAATACACATGACAGTTCTGAACAGTGCAGTCCAGGCTTTATCTTAATACAGCAGTGACTATAGTAGTGACATTAAGGGTATCATTTGTTAGACTAGGGGGGGAGGCGTGTTCGTGGGATCCATGAGACCCTGTGTCAGTTTTTTAATGGGAGACGTATTCGTGGGGTCCATGAGACCCTGTGTCAGTTTTTTAATGGGGTAAGGTAGCATACTTAGGAGAAGAGAGCTAGCCACAGGCACAGGAATGGGATTCAGCTAGGTGGGCTTTGAGGCCTGCTTTGAAAAGGGAGATGCTGTGTGTCTGAGTGAGCCAAGGAGGTAGTGCATTAAGCCAACGAGGAGCACGGTACCGAAACGATCTTTGACCCATTGATGTCCTACAGTGGGGGACCCAGAATGAAGGATTAGAGGCGAATCGGGTATTGCGCCTGATGGGGGCTGGTCTGATTATTGGGAGAAGGCCAAGTGGGGCGGTCTGAAGTTGTATTTTTTAGCCAGGATACAGGTGTGGTAATGTAGTCTTTGTTGGAGGTTTAGCCAGCCAGTCAGGGCATATAGGTCACATGTATGAGTAAGCTGGTCACTGCCGGTGACTAGTCGGAGCTTTATTCAGGGCGGTGTCGATACTGCGTAGTACCGTGGGTTCAGCCGATCCATATATCGATATCCCATAATCGATTAGGAGAGGATTGAGGTGGAGATTGCCAGATGCAAGGCCTGGGGTAAAACAGTGTTTAACCCGATAGAGGATTCCACTCTTGTGTTAACAGCGTGGAAAGAAGTTGGACGTGTCTATGGTAGGAGAGGAGGTATCTAAAGTGTACCCAGGTATTTGAAGTTAGTGACTTGTTCAAGGGGGTGCCTTGCTTGTTTTAATTAGTGGAGCCGATTGGCTGTGTGGGTTTTGTCGGTGTGCAAATAACATGGATTTAGTTTTTTATAGTTGATGATCAGGCGGTGTTCATCGAACCACGATTCTAGCTCCCAAAGAAACCCTGTAGGCTTGCTGCAGGGTGCATGGTTGAGGGTGTTTCCAGAATATTACCGATCATCCACAGAGAAGCATGTTTCACTGCATGCCGTGGGAAGAGAGTTTAAAAAGAGGGAGAAGAGAAGAGGGCTAAGGGATAGACTCTCGCGGGACCAGAGCACACTGCTTTGGCGGGAGGAGATGGTGGTATTTACCTGACTTGCTGAGACCGGCCTGATAGGTAGTCCCTGAACCAGGCAGTCGCCTCAGTGACCACATTTAGCTGTGGCATAACATGAAGCAACAGATCGTGACTGACTGTGTCAAACGCTGGTGAGGTCCACGAAGATTGCACCTGCAACAGCTCCTTGGTCTAAGGCCTCGTGGATGAACGAGGTGAGCTCGGTCAGTGCGGTCACAGTGCTATGTCCTGTCCAGAAGCCGTGCTGAGCATGGCTAAGGAGGTTGTATCTAGTCAGGTGTTCTGTAAACTGGTCAGCAACTATTTTTTCCAGCGCTTTAGAGAGCGGAGGAAGTATGGAGATAGGTCTATAGTTGCTTGGTAAAGTGGGGTCTCCACTCTTCAAGATGGGAGTGATTAAGGCATTCTTCCAGGTTGAGGGGAACTGACCGAGGCAGAGAGAGAGATTGAGAATTTTAGTGAGGTGGGGAAGTGTGACGTCCAGTGTCAGCCGAATGAGCTTTAGATCGAGTGAATCATTGCTGTACCGGGAATTGGAAATTGCATTGGTAATGTAATGTTTTGCTTCCGGCAGGAGATGACTCTCAGCCTGAATGGTAGTGAATCCGAGTTAGTGGGAGTGTCGGGGGGACTGGGTGGAAGAAATTAGGGGAGGATACTGAGAGGTCCGAGAAGGTGGAGTTAAGGGCTTCAGCTACTACGGAGGGTCTTGTGTATCTTCTCCGTTTACAGAGAGTAGGAGGGGAAGGGGCGCGGAATTCTCATTTAGTTCTTTCGTTGCTCCAGAATTTCTTCCGTCTCCCATGCGGAGTAAGGGTTTGCTGGTAGTAGGATGCCTTGCCTGTCGTAAGGCCCATGTACATTTATTGCGGGCTGCTCAGTATAGTAGTCTATCATGTGTGTTTTATGATTCAAGGCCTTATGCCAAAGGTTGTCCCGCCATTGGAGCAGGTTTAGTAGTGAGGGTGTGAACCAAGGGTGGATCTGGTTTCAGTACTTGTTTGGTGAGGGGGCAAAATGTCGCTGAGCCTTGTTAAATGTGGCTATAAAGTGAGTGAGACAAAGTCTACCGACTGTGAGGTATAAATTGGGAGCCAATCGCAAGTAGCTAGATGGGCCATGAGTTTCACGAGGCCTCCCTTTAGCCTGCTCTGCATGAGGATTAGCGGGGGAGTAGGGGTCAGTTTGCCAGACCACCAACTGGTCACTGGGGAGTGGTCACTAATTGAATCTGGAAGTACCGAGGCTTGGGAGAGGTTCCGTGGCCTATTTGTGAAGATAAGGTCTAAAAGGGTGGAGGCCCCGGTTCTGTTGTCCCTTCTGGTAGGAGAGGTGACTATTTGGGTTAGGTCATATGCTAGAGCCGAATCCTTAAAGCTGGATGAGGAGGGGGATAGCCAGTTGACATTGAAGTCACCCATTAGGATGAGTTCACTAGTATTAGGTAGGTTAGAGATTGTTTGGAGGATGGAATCAAAGGCGAGTTTTTGGTTTCTCGGGGGGATGTAGGCAGACATGAGGTATAGTGTTTTGGTGCCCAGACTGAGTTTGACAATTAGTGTCTGGGCGCCATATTGGGGTGCAGGGGTGTTAACTTCAGTGGCTTGGAGAGGGGATTTTACATAAAATGCACAGCTGCCACCCCTCTTACTGGCCCTATCGGTCCTGAAGAGAGAATAATTCACGGAGGGGACTGCCTTATTTGGTATTTTCTCTGACAGCCAGGTCTCCAGAGGGCTATGATGTCGGGTGTATGCTGGGCAACCCAGCCTTGAGAGGAGTGAGTTTTTGGTAGGCTGCATATATTTAGAGTTGCCAGGAGTAGTCTGCCCCTGGAGTGGTTAGGGGGCCTTTGTGCTGGGTGGTCCTGGGTTGGGGTGGATATTGCCCGATAGCAATAAAAGCAGGAGGGTGTGCCGTGGGATGGCCAACCTGCAGTGCTTGGAGGAGTGTCGTTGGGATTGGTATGATGAGGGCTTTTAACACTGGAGGTCGGGATAGGTAGACTGTGAAAGGCACAGGCTTGAAGGGCTATGGAGGGTGGGGGGTGGTTAAGGTGTAAGTCGTGGTGTTGGGGGTTGTGGTCTTGGGAGGTGGTGTAGTGCTAAGGTGCAGTGAGTAGGATGTGCGGGTGTAAGGGTTAGAGAGAGAGCATGAGGGTAAGGGCAACAGGGACCCGTTTGACTAGCTTGGGAAGTGTTGCTGAGAATGGGTCTGTAGTCATTATTGGCAAATAAGTTAAAAATGGAAATGTTGAGGTACTGTGACATTGGTGCCTCTAGAGGGGGTAGCTGATCATATTGTAGGATCCTGGAAACCAGGAGTGCAGCTAGTAGGAGCGATAGCATAGTAAATTTTGATACAGAAAGTTATATTTCAGTGGCCTCTAGTGGTAGCCTAATATAACCTGCAGCTGGGAAAGTGAGCTGATAGGTTTTTGCTCTCGTCACCTGACTAGCCTTCCCTAAAATTCATTTTTTGATGCTCTTAAAATAAAAAAAAAGTAATCCTTATCCAGTACTGGCCTACAAAGATGATAGGGTTATTACTTCTCTTTAACCCAAGGGCTTACAAAAAGCATCAATGTTTTTAATGCTGCACGTGATATGCTGGAGTTAAATATTAATCTAGAAAAAACAAAGATAATCAGTTTTGGCTCAAAAAACAATATTCCTTTTTCTTAGAAAAAGACATAAATAGAGATAGTAAAACAGTACATATTTTTAGGAGTAAAGATCACTAATACTGGTCTGTGAATTCAACACATGGAACATCAGTCCACCAAAGCATTACATATTTGTTAAAGCACTTTTAAAATTAATTTATAACTATGGAGGCAATTTGATCCTGCCAGCAATGGTAGCAGGAGATATGAAAATCAATCCAGTATTATTAAATGGAGTGGACGTTTGGCACTTCAAATATAAAATGATAGAAAAATCTTTATTGTATTTTTACAAAGCCCTGCTGAAGGTTCCCATGTCTATAGCTACATTAATAATAAGAGAAAGGGAAAATTGTTTAACCAGGAGAGGCACACTAAGCTGAAGCTTGTTTCCAGATGCAATCTGGGAGCACAAGGAAGTTAAGTGACTTGCTAAGGATCACACAGTATGCACCTAGGCGGCTGTGGGATTCAAACCCTGGTCTCCAGATCTTCAGCTCAGAGCCTTAACCCACTGCGCTATACTGCCTCCAGAACAGAGTTAGGTAACAAGAGATATTTTCTTCCAAACCAAATTGCATCTCTTGCCAAATATTGACTATGTCTCATAAATAGTTCAAATAATACACTATCCTTAACCCTCCAGGAGAAGATAATTTGGGAAAATTTAGCTTCTCCCGCAATCTGGTTAATTTCTTTACAAAAATACTTAAAGGAAAATACTGTACTACAGGTAATGTTCACTGTCCTTTAATTTTCACTATGTTTGCAGATCTAGAAAAAGCTCTAAATTAACAAGCATTTGTCAATGCCGAATGTTTGCTTGCTGGCATTGGTAGTGTATGAGTTAGAGAGCTGCATAATAGGAATGGCAGTGAAGTATTGAACTGAAGCCAACCCCACCAGCACCCTGCAGAGACTGACAGGCATTGGGGTGTGCCTTTGGGTCGTCAAGCATAACCACCATGCCATTTCACCACACCCTACCCTGCAGACACTGACAAGTGTCACGGTGTGCCTTGGGGTCTTTGACCCTTATGCTCACCTCATTCCATCAGGAAATAAGGTGAGATGGGTGCTGTACAGGAGAATGGGGTGAACTTTGGGGCTGAAGAGTCCAAGGCACACCTTGATGCCTGTCACTGGCTGCAGGGTGTGGAATGGTATAAGCATTACAGGCGAGAATCCCAAGTCTCACCCCTGATGCCTGTCAGTCTGTACAGGGTGGGGCGTTATGGTTGGAAACCCTAATGCCTCAGGCATTTGTTGGCATTTTCACTCCAAATTTTCAACATGGATTTTTTGTGACCCCCACCTTATGAACAGTGGCAATATCAGTTTGCTAGCCGAAAGCTGATTTTGCACAGCAACTATGCCATTTGGCACCACAGGTGTGAAAACACATTTCGAACAGGATTTGAAAAATGACAGCTGTAGTGTTCATGGGGAGGTGAAAAATGGCAATGTTGAAAATCTGCAGTGAAAATATTAAAAAAAACTGGTGAAGTCACGAGCGTGCGTAGAAAATGTACAACGCACACCCGTAATGCAATGAGTTTGGGGATGTTTTACAGCAGATTGTCAACACAGGGATTTTGGAACCTCCACTCATGAACAGTGTCACTGTCATTTTCTTGATCTGTCCCGAACAGTGATTTCCCACAGCGACCACGCATTTCTGTGCTGGAAGTGCGAAAACACATTTCGGCCATGGTGTGAAAAATGACAGCTGTACTGTTCATAAGGAAGTGTGGAAAAATGCCAGGGTGAAGATCTGGACTGAAAATATTAGAAATCCATGAACTTACGAGGGTGCGTGGAAACTGCGCGATGGTCACTCGTAACACAGTCATTTTATGGACTTTTTTCACCAAATTTTTAACATATCCATTTTAACACCTCTGCTCATGAACAGTGTCACTGTGATTTTCTTAATCTGTCCTGAACATTGATTTCACACACTGACTGCGTCTTTGTGCACTACACGCGTGGAAACGCATTTTTGGCGAGATGTGAAAAATGACAGCTGTACTGCTCATATGGAGGTGTGGAAAAATGGCAATGTTGAAAATCTGGAGTGAAAATATTGAAAATTCGCGAACTTACGAGCGTGCATAGGAACAGCGCAACACATGCTCGTAAAACAGTCATTTTTGGGAATTCTTTCACCAAATTTTTTATATAGCCATTTTAACACCTCTGCTCATGAACAGTGTCACTGTGACTTTCTTAATCTGTCCCAAACATTGATTTTGCACACCGACTGCGTCATTGTGCACTACATGCACGGAAACACATTTTGGGCGAGATGTGAAAAATGACAGCTGTACTGCTCATATGGAGGTGTGGTAAAATGGCAATGTTGAAAATCTGGAGTGAAAATATTGAAAATTCACAAACTTACGAGCGTGCGTAGGAACAGCATAACACATGCTAAATAAAACAGTCATTTTGGAATGTTTTCACCAAATTTCTCAGGGTTTTGGGGACCTACCTCATGAACTGTGACATTGTCATTTCATAAATCAGTCCCAAAAGGTGGTTCTGCGCAGTGACTGCGAAATCACCTTTGGGCCCGATCTCAAAAATGACAGTGACAGAATTCTTGAGGAGGGTCCCAAAACCCATGTTGAAAATTTGGTGAAAAAATTCCCCAAATGCCTGAGATATGCATCAAAGTTGAAAAAACCCTATTTATTCTATTATACAGCTTACTGGCATTTTCTCAGTTCACGGTCGGCTTTGAAGAGTGCAGATGTGTCCGGTCCACGGAAGATCATCGCGCCGAACTCCGAAGTAAGTATGGGGTGAGGTGGGGTGTTTGGGAGGCTGGGTCTGGGAGATGGTGGGCGCGGGTGGGGGGGTCAGAACAGTCAGCAAGGGAAGGTTTTTTCTTTTCAGGTGCTTTTCTTTTTAGGAGGACGACGCGGGACTTGTGCCACGCTGGGGTGGGCTCCCAGCATGGCAGCTGGAAGGCTGTTTGGAGGGGACAGTGGAGCCGACGGGGGATTGGGCACCCCCATTGGCCATACGGACTATTGCCACACTGGGGTGGACTCCCAGCGTGGCACCCGGTAGTCTTTTAAGGGGGAGGGTAAACAGTGGAGCCAACAGGCGATTGGGCACCCCCATCGGCCATACAGAATGTTGCCCAGCATAGCACCTGGAACTCTGTTGTGGGGGAGTGCAGCAGAGCTAACCAGGGATTGGGCACCCCCGGCCATAGAGTGTATGCATGGGAGTGGGGCGCTTGAGCACGCAATATGCGCATGTGTGTGTGGGAGGAGTGCATGAGCACGCGATATCTTATCGCTGTTCACTGAAGCGTAGCTCTCCCTTTCAACTGTATGGCACTGCATTTTCAACTGCTGTCATAGACAGCTGCAGCATTCATTGGCGAACTGTGGCCATGCCTGCTAACACACTGACTGAATTGGAAGACAGGGTGCCACACCTCTGAAAACTCTGATGATGGCACTATGTTTCTTGCACATGCATGCAAGTAAACATAAAAAGGACAGTGAAATAATAAAAAAAAACAAAACACTGTACTTACAATAGTGTACAATTACAGCTGATCAGCAAGGGCACTGAAATTAATGGATGTAAATGCATTGCCGTAGATGAAAGAGCGAACTTTCAGTGGAGTGAACATATTCTGTAGTACAGTAATCTTTACCACCTTTAGATAGATGTTAACAGAAGTTACAGAACAATTACAATTGCCTCTTCATATATAAGCATTATCAAAAATAAAATACACTCTTTGGCACAGAAGTTGGACATAGATAAAAGCTGAGGTGTGCTCCATGATTCAGAGAAAACACATTATCACATTCCTTAGAAGACTATTTAATTCTTCTGATTCAGCTAGAAGCAAGAAGAGCCATTGCATTAGCCAGATTTAAACTATTCTCCACTAAATATTAGGAAAATCAGACAAAAGAACCAACTTTAGTGCTTTGTGTGCTTAATTTATTTTATCTGCAATATAGCAAAATAAATTACTTATTTGCACCAGTGTACCGAGTGCTGCTGTTCTTTTGTTTGGATACTGGTTTGGAGGGCAGGCCGCCTCATTCAGTGTGCACCATCCCGATAGCTTCAGTTCACATACTGCCTTTTTGGAACTTTTCAACTTTAGATCTTGATGCATACCAAACTTGCCCATATAAACTGTGACATAGGGAAACCTCATGTCATGTATTAATTCAGCACCCCTTATACGAAAATTGGAGAAAGTGTTACATAGGTACTCGGCTGAATACATACTATAATTAATATGACATTTTGTTTATCTTATTACATCCTATGACATGCAACTAGGAATATGGGGACCTGGGTTTAATTGGAAGAACCGATTTTGCTGACAGAGAGCATTGAAAGCACCTAACTTTACCTTAAAGGTATATTTATATTTATTTATATTCTCTTCATACTGAAAGCAGTAGGGTAAGTGAGGAGAAAAAATAAATTTGTAGGCAGTGTTTGAGGAACTTAACTTGTTTTTAAAATTGTAACAGGTGATGTAAAGGATCCAGCTCAGTAGATTAATCTGGGACTAAGTAGATTCAGGAAGCCCCGTGAATCAGGTGCGTTACTGGGGGCTGGGAGCTGACAGAGGCTTAGTGCCTCCTTACAATAGCACAATAGAGGCACTTCCACTCTAACGTGTCCAGAACGTTCATATCCAGCGAGTGAGCGGAACAGGTAACTGACATCATAGGCATTGGCCAGCATTAGCAGAAAGAAGCAGAGAAGTGAGGGACTTTGCTGGATGAGTAATGCAAAGCAGTTTTTCACTACTGTGTAACTGTCACTGCTGGGAAGGGTAGAAGGTCAAAAGTAGGCCAAAAGAGGGAATAGGAGCAACACCAATCTAGGGTAGGTCTATAAAAAGATTTAAACAAAGCACAGGGGTACACAAATAGAAACAAACAAAAAATGGGAAAACTAGAAATACCCTATCAGTGGTAAGGGTGTAAAAGTGTTTTGAGGTAACACAGGGAGAATAGAAGTTGAGAATGCTGGGAGTGGTGCAAGGCAATGGCTGTGGGGTGGCAGTTTTCAGAGAGACCTTCTGAAATGCGATGTTACCCAGTCTGCGCATAACTCTCTGGGTTGAGGGAGGCGGTCGCTAGACTCCAGGCTGAGTTGGCATGGACCTCTTCACCCACCCAAGGGCCACCAGGTCTGACACCCTTACCTCAGGGAATGCCATGGAGGAGGAATGGCTGGACTATGGTGGCCTCTGGAAGGGTGGGGGTGGTGGGACAGGGGCACATTCCTCAACCGGTACCACTACGTAATTCCTACGTCACTCTGGCAGGGCAGGACTGCTGGGACGAGGTGCCCATGGTAGTAACCAGGGAGCATGTGGGGGATCTTCATAGTGGAGACCCCAAGGAGGGTGGTAGAGGACCCCAGAGGAGAAGAAAGCAACAACAGGTGGGGGACTCATCTGTGAGAGGGATATATTTGGGAACAGCAAAGTGGGGTAGGCAGGTTAGGTGCCTACCTTGCACTACAGCCCGGAGAGATGGGAAGCGGATCCTGAGGATTGCTAGGGCAGCAGGACAGGAGGGAGAGTCAGATGTCATTATCCACCTGGGGACTAATCACCTGGCTATGGATGGGGCTGGGATAGTGCAGGAGGAGTTTAGAGAGCTGGGGAGTGGTCTTAGACAGGTAGCTTGCTCAGTGACTTTCGCTGAGGTGCTGCCTGTCTATGACAGAGGAAAGGAAAGGGATCTCTGCACCAGGAGCTTCAACTCATGGCTGAATGAATGGTGCAGAGAGGAAGGGTTTGACTACATTGAGTACTGGGGACCCACCTGGGAGGATAAGGGCCTATAGAGGGGTGATGGCCTGCAGCCATCTGGGAGGGGGAACTGCAGTCCTCAGAGGACAGTTTGAATATTACTCGATGAACATTTAAACTAGCCAAAGGGGGTGGCTGAAGGAATCAGGGAGGCAGAAACTGCCCTCCCACAGGCTGAAGAAGATAGGGGTAGAGGTATAGGGAAGGAAACAGGAACATTAAAGAGAAAGGGGGGAAGGAGGGAACACAAAAAGAAAAAAGGGGGGCATCAAGCAGAGTGGAAACAAAATCTGGAAAGGCCATGTGTATGAATGCTAGAAGTCTAGGAAATAAGATTCCAGACTTAGAGGCCATCATAGTGGAGGCTAGCCTGGATATTTGTGGCCATTACAGAGTTACGGTGCACTGAAAATCATGACTGGGACATGGCCATACCAGGCTATACTCTGTTCAGGAAGGATCAGGTGGAAAGGAAAGGGGGGTGCTTTGTATGAGGAATCATATTTTTGCATGTTAAGCACTTTTATAACATGGGTTCCGAAAATACTGTCTTCTGATTCATCCAAACAGGTCACCTGACCATTGATTAATCCCTGATATACCCACAGTTGCATGTTCACAGGGCTTTATTTTACTATTTCTTTAGATAACACTCTAATATAACATTACCCATGTTATAAGAGGATTAACCCACTCCAGGATATGGGTTCACTGATCATTAATCCATGCTTTGTTTATAAGGCATCTCCATTCTGCGTTATGACATCTTGAAAAAGTGTTTGTGTGATGCAAAATGTTGGCGCCATCTTGAAGAGGGGGTGCTACTCTTATAGAGCACTTTAATAAAGTATAACCTTTTAAAGTATCCTAACGTTGGATTTATTCTGGTGGACGTGCACTGGATTTTTTTTTTGTTTGGACTTGCTGTTTGGTTCCACTACAGGAAACTGAGCTGCTCACTCCTGTTACACGAGGTCCCTGCACCCTTATTGGTACCCCCAGAGGTACACTGTAGACAGCTAGTATTTAGGCATATGTTATACTAACATATAGGGCTAAGGGCATTTACTGTATAAGAGTAGATGTCAGGATATGTATGCATATTATTGTTGTACACTTCACTTTCTAATACATATATGTATTTCTTGCTTACAATATGTTAGGACATCTGTGTTCTTGTAATGATTATGATATATAAGTTGGCATTGCCATCTTTTGGTGATTTGTACTATTACACTGATATATGTATGACTGTACTCCTTTGTCTTACAAAGTGATGACTACTACAAAATTGTATAATGTTATCTTGGACTGTGGAGCCACCTCTAATTTAGCCAATAGGACTCATCTCTGTAACTAGAAATGTTTCTATCTTGCAGTAACCATAGTAATTATCATAGGTATATAATGTAAGACATTACGTCTTCTACCTCGGAGACCCCAAGAGACATGGAGATTCCTCGAGGTATAGGGAACACTTAGTACTGGCTCCCAGTTCATATTGGTAAGAACTGCTTAGGGCAACTGTGATTATCCTTTTTGTAATAATAAACAAGTTTATTATTCTTATGCAATGTGTCTGTGATTCCTTGCATTCCCATTATTGCCAAGAACCTGAGAGTAAGGTTTAGACCTCCTGACACTCCCTACATACAGTTCTGCTTGTTTTGGAGTTGGCTCATATCTGAACCGGCACATTTGGCATCCTTAATAATGGCGTCTTGGCAGTACTACAGAGGCTCCCATAATGGAAAACAATTCTGCACTAGGAAATTTAACATGTGAACAAATAATTCATTATTAACGGGTCATGAAATGGAGTGTAGTAGAAATGAGGGGAGCCTAAACAATGAGACTGTGAATATTTTTTTTTTTATTTATTGAGTGCTAGGATTACAAATACCTTTGAACCAGGGGTTCGTTTACAAAGGATCTGTGTCAGCAGGAGGGTAAAAACAAACAGTGGGGGTACAATACAAAAAGTGAGTTTATAACATTATACAATAACCTGGAATCATATAGGTAGTGCAGGCAATAAGAAATAGGTATGCAAGAAGCAGGTACAAAAGAACTAGACCTAAGTGAGTGTGGAGAGATGAACATGTGAGGGGGTGACGAGAGAAGCCAGTCAGGGAGTTGACTTTGTCACAAGTGCATGCTGTTGTAGAAGTGCTAGATGGGCTAGAAGGGAGGAGCCAAGGGGCCACAGAGGTGGAGGGGAGGAAGAAGAAGAAGAAGGAGAGGGTAGGGAAGGATGGGGAGGGAAACAAAGGGAGGGTAGGTAGGAGGGGCATGATTGGGGATAAAGAAGGTGGGAAGAGGGTGGAGGGAGAGGGAGTGGGGTTGGGGTGGTGGGGGATATGAATAAAATAGTACGAGAGGGAGAGGGTAGGAGGGAGATGATGTAAACGCAGGCCCAGGTGGAGCAGTCACATTTGCTGAGATCAGAGAGGTGCTGTTGAAGTTTATATTTGAATGGGCCAAGCTTGTTCTCAGTAGTGATTTCTGGAGGAAGGCTATTCAGTAGCAATGGGGCCCCAGTGTAGAAGGCATGTTGAGCTTGAGAGGTACGGTATAAGGTGATTTGAGGGTGTTGCACATGATGCATGAATTGGCAGCAGGTAACATTAAGTCATGTGTAGATGGTGGTGTAAGGTTAAGGCAGATCTTTTTTGTCATGAGGCATGACTGATAAGCTGGTTTACCATATAGATTGAGCCAATTGGAGCATTTGTAGAGAGTACAGGTATGTGTAAGCTTCCCTGCACCAGTGATAAGTCTACAGCACTTGTTGAGGCCCATCCTGATTTGCTTAAGGGCGGTATCTGTGGCAGCACCATAGAAAATTAGCCCATAGTCAATGATGGACAAGCTAGAGCTGGTTATAGCTGCACGCATGGCTTTATTTGTCAGGCAGCGACAATAGCGGTAGAGGACCCCTATTCTAGAATTTATAGATTTTGAGACATGGTGGACATATGCGTTGAGGGACATTGTGCTGTCAATGGTAATACCTAGGTATTTAAATTCATGTACTTGATCAATCGGTTGTTGGGTCTCGTTAAGGATAGTGAGGTTAGTAGTTTTAAATTTGCTGTGCACGCTGCATTGCGTATGTGGCACTAGAAAGAATTTCTCTTAAAATCAGGCTCATGTATCAGCAAAAGGTGACCATGGAGGTGTACCTCCAAGTTAATAGGGTTCCCAGGGATCTAAGATAGACTGTGCAGCCCTTGTTTGGAACTGACAAAAGGACTTTTTTAAAGAAAATGATGGACCCATTTATTAGACTCCTCAGCAGGTCTGATCAAGACCATCTTGGATGATGCTGCAGAAACTGAACAAGAAGTACAAGATGAATTTAAACAGTGTGAGGCACACTTTTATACCTTCCAAGTGAACTCTAATTTTAACTATTACTTATCTAAATTGAAGGACATTATTAAAACTATGGATGAAAAAAATCAAAAAAACTAAAACCAGGAAGTCTAAGTGTGATAGACACAATTATGAAAATGGGAACATCTTTGAATGGGGTAAAAAAACACCAGGCCAATTCTCAAAAGAACGGTAAACACTGACACATACACCAGTGCCTTGGGCTCAGAAATGGATGATTCTGAAGAGGCAACAGTCTCACATATTACTCCAGATCCTTTTTTAGGACACAGTCAGGCCTCAACCCCGGACCCTTCAGCACAAGGGATAACCCCATCCTCAAGTACCACCCCCACCCTCCCAGTCAAGAAGCACTCACTGTAACACAACAAAGTGCACAGGGGGATACAGTCATTCAAGCTCCACAGCAGACAACAACACACTGTTTAAATTTACCAATAACCCCCCCCCCCAAGAACACTGCAGATAAGCCCCAGACTAATCAGATTTTCATATGAAGTACCAGGTGGGGCACTAGAGGCAGGGGGAGGGGTAAGAGCAGAAGGAATAACAACAGGAGGGACTACATACAATCACAAATGGAGGGGCGAGGTCGAGCAACATTCAGGAGTAATTTCAAGTGGAGATGAAGGTATACAAATTAAGAGAACATACCGGTGAAAATAATGCTTCAGTGGAAAATATGGGACTTGTGGTTAATATATCTAAACATGTACTCACCAAAGCAGAACTCAATGTATTAAACTGTGGCTTTTCATTTATCCCCACTAATAACATAAATGACTTCAATACAATGGTCAATTTTCATAGATTTGCCTGTAAGTTGAATCTACAGATATTATACAACAAAGAAGAAAATCTGGATGTGACAAATGAAGAGGATCCTGAACACATGAGCTGTGGAAATGGAAGAAAAAGTCTACATATATACCCCCTATAAATGTGACAGTTGGGGTATTTTTGAAGGTGTGTGAAAAAGAGTTGGAGAATCTTGCAAATAGCCATCTGAGCCCAGCATTCCAGAACATATTGAAGGAGGCCATTAAAATGCTAGAGGACAATGGAACCATCACCATAAAGCCCGCTGATAAAGGCGGTGCCATTGTGGTGATGGACAAAGGCAAGTACTCTTACGAAATGTTCAGACAACTGGCTGACACCTCTTATTACACTAAGATATCTGTGGACCCCACTAGTGCATTAAGGAACAAATTGATTGTTGTTTATTTGAAGCCATGTCCAATGGGGTTATTAGTAAACAAACAAGTGAGTTTTTAACTGTACACAGTCCTAAACGAGCTGTAATCTACAGCCTCCCAAAATACACAGACATCTACAAGACCCACCTATGAGACCTATAGTCTCTAGTAATGGTTCTTTAACCGATCCATTGGCCCAGTACATTGATGATTATATAAAAGTGACTGCCCAAGCATCTACAACGTACCTCAGGGACACAATGCATGTCCTGGAAATACCTGCAGACACTGCTGTGGAACCAGATTGGATTTTGGCAACTTTGGATGTCAAATCCTTGTACACTAACATGCCCCATGGTGAAGGGTTAGATGCATTAAGAGAGGCCCTTTGTGATAACACTATACACACAAGGGGGGGGTGACTGATTTTGTGGTGGAACTAACTGAACATGTACTTACCAAAAATGTATTTCTTTTTGGAACTCAGATGTTTCACCAGGTCAAGGGGATGGCCATGGGGACTGCCGTGGCCCCCAATTATGCTAAAATCTATCTGTCCCAGTGGGAGAAGCAGTTTGTACATGATCCAGATGCCAATCCCTTTTACCGGTATCTGGAGCTGTACAAACGCTTTATCGATGACATATTAAGCATTTGGAAAGGTAACGTGTGAGTTAGAAGATTTTATGTATCTGGAGAACAGCAGTAAAAATTGGGAATTTACTCTCACTGCTAGCACTAAAGAGGTCGCTTTCCTGGATCTTATAATCAGAAATGATGGTGCAGTCAATTTGGTTACAGACATGTACCATAAAACAACAGATCAGAATGCCATGCTACATTACAATAGTTGTCACCCTAGACATGTTATTAACAACATTCCAAAGGGCCAATACATGAGGGTCAAACGTAATTGTAGCACAGTGACTGGATATGAATGTGGAGCTAGGGATCGCACAACCAGATTTGAAGCTAGAGGCTACAATTCTAGATGTCTGGTAGATAGCAACTAAGAATAAAGTAGGTACTCTTGATAGACAAACATTGTTAGTTCCTAAAACTGACAGACACAATGAAAAATACAAGGGTATTAATTTTGTAACTACTTTTAACACACAGAGCAATAAGGTGGCGGACATCTTCAGAAACAACTGGCATACAGTATCTTTTGAACCAGTATTACAGAATATTGTTGAAGTGGGTCTTGTGATAACTTACAAAAGGAAAAAATTTGAACGATCGCCTGGTCCATAGTGCTGAAAAAACTGATGGAAGAGAAGCAAACAGCAGATTACCAGCTGGTAACCACAAATGTGGGAATTTCAATGCTTGCCAGTATATTAAGGTAGGACAAGAATTTTCTACCTTTCAGAAGAAACGCACATGGTAAAGAGTTTCATTACCTGTAGAACCGGGTCTGTACTATACTTGGCAATATGCAAGTGTTTTTATGTGGGAAAAACAAAGAGAAAATTCAGAGCCCGCATACTTGAACATGTGAGACATATTAGGATTGGTACACCAGAAAATGCTTTAGCCACACATGTAAAGAAAAAAGGTACTGATCATTCCTTCGTATTTATGGGAATAGAAAAAAGTGACTCTTGACTCCAGAGGGGGGATCTGAACCACAAACTGCTTGCAAGAGAAACACTCTGGCAATACATATTAAAAGCTGGTCAACCCCCAGGTCTTAATGAACACTTTCAATTGGTACCACTCCTACACAGATCCTGAGTGTCATGTCTTGTGCCCAAAAAAGGAAAACTGAAAATTGTATATGCTGGACCTTACTATGCACTTTATTCTGTCTAGAATTCTGTGTCTTGTATTTGAAGCTTGTTAACAATAGGTAGATGATGCTTTGTGAGGATATTTGTATTTTACATGTTGTATTCTGATATGCTGGTTCTTTATTATGCACTTTACTGCCATTACTACTTTCTGTCTTACATTTGTAGCTGATTCATAATAGGTAACTTCTTGCAACAGTAATTATTTATCAATGGTTTATATTTATTAGCATCAAGATGGTACCATAATTTGTTTTTAATAGTATTTATTGCACTTTTGCACCTTTTAGTCTGTGCTTCCATAATTAATCATATATTTGCATGTTAAGCATTTTAATACAGTCCCGTGATTAGTGATTTTTATTACTTTTTACATGTGTGCCTCACATTGTATTTGTCGACTAAGATTGCATCTCCACTTATATTATAGGGTTTATGGTAATAGTAATCGTGTTTCAGATAAATACGGTAATTTTGTTTATATGGCATCTCCATTCTACATTATGACATCTTGAAAAAGCATTTGTGTGATGCGAAACATTGACGCCGTCTAGAGAGGGGGGTGCTACTGTTACTGAGCACTTTAATAAAGTATAACCTTTTAAAGTATCCTAACATTGGATTAATTCTGGTGGATGTGCAGCCAGATTTTTCTTTTATCTGGGAGGGGAACCACAGTCTTCAGAGGACAGTTTGAATATTACTCGATGAACATTTAAACTAGCCAAAGGGGGTGGCTGAAGGTATCAGGGAGGCAGAAACTGCCCCCCCACTGGCTGAAGAAGAGAGGGGTATAGATATAAAGGGGAAGGGAATGGGAACATTAAAAAGAGAGGGGGGAAGGAGGGAGCACAAAAAGAAACATACACTGGCCAGAGCCGATAGGGCTGCAGGAGAGGAATCTGGGTTAAAAATATTGAAAATTATTTATTTTGTTAAATATTTTTACACCAAATTTTCAACACAGCCTTGTGATGAACCTGCCTCATAAAGAATTTTTTTTTTTTATTTAGTTTTTATTGACTGGGTAAGTGCACTAGACAAATCCTGCCTATTTTCAGGCACGACCCGGGGGAGGGGGATACAGATGAATGCCAACTGACCTTGAACCAGATTAAGCTGTTGGTGGTATTTTTAGTGAATAAGGGAAATTTGACCAGGACACCGGGGAAATTCCCCTACTCTTTTCGATAAGTGCCATGGGATCTTTAACATCCACCTGAACTACCACCAATCCAGGCAGATGGGACCTCGGTTTAACGTCTCATCCGAAAGACGGCACCTCAGAAGTGCAGCACCCCTCTCATGCTGCACTACAGTGTCAGTACTGGGATATTACCCAAGTGCCAGATGTGGGAACTGAACCCACAGCCCTCTGATCTCCTGGCCTCAGAGGCGAGTGTGCTACCTACTGAGCCACTGACACTGCTGAGGGCAGAGAAAATGTTCAACTCCTGGCCTAAAGGTGAAGTCGTGCAAGGACTGCAAAATCAACTTTTGGGCTGCAAACACACATTTTGGGCAGGAGTTGAAACATGACAGTTGTCACATTAATGAGTCACTGTACTAAAATGGCTATGTTGAAATGTGGTAAAACATATTGAATATTATCAAAGTTATGAGGCCGTATTTGCAAAATTCAGCATAGCCTCATAACTTAATAGGTGAACATACTAGAATCATAAAACACAAGAATGTACAAAGTATAACAACACCCAATATTAAATTTATTCAAAGCAAGAGAATGCACTGCTAGTCTTTTTTTGGGGGCATTGAAAAAGTTTAACTTGGTCCACAGGGAGGAAATCTGGATACAGCTTTATTTAATCAAGCCCTAAATATCATGATATCAGGGCAGAAAGGGGGTTAGGATGCATTCAGATGGAAGCGAGGATAAGGTAAAGAAAATTTATTGTGGTAGTATACTCTATAAAGATCCTGCCAAAAGAATGCAATGGATATGTAAAGCAGAGAAACACCAGCTTGGCATGGATGCTGAATTCTTTGGTGCGGTCTTATAGTGCAGCAAGTTAAATTGTGTTGGTATTCATTTTTGAGTGGGGGATTGTGAAAAATGTCAGATGGTTGTCAGTTCCGACCCACCTTTTTTCTTCTTCGATGACAAAACTGCTGCTTTAAGAAAATGGGCTATCTAGACCATTATGATCCATCACATTTTCAATAACCCCAACTTTTTACACCCTGTGGTTCACTGTCTCACATAGGAAAACTGACCTTCTCACTCCTCTCTGAGTGCAAACCAAGCCCCCTTTTTGTGTTGACAAATCACTCCCTCATCTGCCACTTGCTAAGTGGCAGTGAATTTATGTAGCATTTTTTAGTTCTGCATATTTATATAGTCACATAAAATGTCAACTGACATCCTTTGTAAGCTTCCCTCTATCAGTGTCTTCATCTTTCCTCCAGTGTTTACATTTACTGCAGCAGTAAAGAGAATGTGTTCAGTACTAAAAATAAATTTGCTGGTGGTCTTTCTGTTTAGATATCACTGTTAATGAGAAGCCGCATTTTCAAAACAGGAATACTGGAAGGATCTAACAGATAGTATACACTTTTATGTTTACCAGTAGTTGTTACCGTCTTCTCCCTGTGGAACAAAGCAAAATGGATTCGGAGCTGTGGGACAAGTAATATGGTGCTCAGCAATGAAAAAACTAAAACAAACAAAAGAATGAGGAGCACCCACATATGCAGAAAGCACCAGGACTGCAAGACTATTATTATGTAGAGTTCTTTATTTATTCAGATTAGTGCACCAATATAGAACATAAAAGTGATGGCTGAGCTGCTCTGAAAGTAAAGTTTCTCCCAGTGCCTTGCCAGGCATCATCAGAGTCAATCACTCTGATGATGCCTGGTAGGGGTCAGGAGAAATGTTAGTTGCAGAAAGGCTCAGTCGCCACTTTTTTATGTTGACTATGTGTGGGTGCACTACGCACTTTTGTTAAATAAAGGACTTTGAATAATATTTTTGTGGTCCTGGTGCTTTCTGCATATTGCTCCTCATCCTTTTGCTTGTCCCTGTGGAACAGCAGGCTAAGATGGAACATGAGCTCAGTCTTCCCATTCTCAGGGGTATTGACAGGATTGAACATATGGATATGTTCTCCAGCAGGACACAGGGACATGCTCTGAAGGTCACAGATGGCAAGTTTAGGGGTAACATTAGGAAGCATATTTTGTCCCAGAAGGTGGTGGCCTTCTAAAATGACCTGCCAATAGAGACTGTGGACATGAAGATAGTAGAGCGGTCCCCAGTGTTGCCCATCCCTTAGCTTTTGCCAGCACTGAGCTGATATGGCTGTGGAGAGCTTTTAGGAATGGCAAGTGTGTTGAAAAGAATATGCAGTGCTCTCGTTGCACCAGAGTCAGATGTAACTGATACTGATGCGGTTATAGAGCTGCACATGCGAGATATTCGTGCATGTGCAGTTTGCCCCGGAGTCAACCATAACATGGCAGCACTGACATGACTACACATGCACCATACCCACATATGCATTGTTAAAGTCAGCACTGCCATGTTTGCACATGGCAGCCGCTAGTATCTCAGCAAAGTTAACCTATGTCAGTACATTGTACACAGATGTAAACATGGGTAAAAGTAAGACCCCACTGAAAATGAGATACTGCATCTCAGCCAGGTTAAGCTGTATCAGTACATTGTAAAAATTGGTAAAATTAGGACCGCCTGAAAATGAGATACAGCATCTCAGCAAATGTATCCTGTGTCAGTACGTTGCCAAAATGGATAAAAGTATTAACCCACTGAATATGACATACTGCATCTCAGCCAGGCTATCCTGTGTCAGTACATTGTAACAGTTCTAAAGATCAGATAAAACAGCCTTAACATGTGTTGTAGTGATTTTACTGACAGGTATAATGAAATCAGTTGTGTACATGTATTGATTTGAGCATACAGGAAAATGTACAAGAGATTTGTCACAGTTTTACATGGAAAATGAGGGTGCCCTACAGGGAAATGCTTTGTTTAATCTGGGAACACTGCAACTGACACCCCTATGATTTATTTGTAATCCCCTATGATGCTCCTTGCAACCTCGAAAACCCCTAAATCATTAGCTGCCTAGCATTTACCCTTCCTACAAATATAAAACCACGAGAGTTCCAATGCCATTAATAAGATAGGTCCCTGAAAGGGTTAACATAAATCAACTCTTCAGAGGAAATACTGTAAATGATTGCTACACACATACACACATTGGGAGAAATGACCAAGAATGTAGTTTGGAACTGCTCTGCATGTAGATACTGTATCCTCTGTTGAAACTCAAACATGGGTAAAAGTAAAATCCCAGTGAAAATGAGGTACTGTATCTAAGCCAGGCTAACCTGTATCAGTACATTGTAGAACTGGATAAAATGAGGACCCCTCTGAAAATGAGATCCTGCATCTCATCAAAGCTATCCTGTGTCAGTACATTGCCAAAATGGATAAAAGTATGACCCCACTGAATATGACATACTACATCTCAGCCAGGCTATCTGGCTATGGCAGTACATTGTAACAATGCTGTAATACCATTAAGAGGTTCTGGAGACATGTGAACATTGAAAGCAAAGCTTGAGAGATTCTAGCATTTTTCCAGAGCCTCTATGATATATTGCAGGCTAGTCTTACCATTTAAAATAAATAAAAACAGCCTTAACATTTGTTACAGTGATTTTACTGACAGACATAATGAAGTCAGTTGTATACATGTATTGATTTGAGCATAAAGGAAAATGTACAGGAGTTCTATCCCAGTTTTACATGGAAAATACAGGGAAAAGGAGGGTGCCCTACAGGGAAATGTTTGTTCAATCTGGGAACACTGCAGATGACACCGCTATCATTCTTTGTAATTTCCTAGGATGTCCCTTGCAACCTCTGAAAACCCCTAAAACATTAGGGGTGGGATATTCAGACTGCACCAGGCAGGGGTGCAAGCCTGGGCACAGCGCAAATGGGATGCACCAAGGTGTGTACTGGGCGATATTCAACGGTGCTGCACCATGGCTCAGCACAATTGAATATGGCACTGTGGTCACCCACATTGCACATGGTGCAGTGGCACTGCACCAGCGCAAGTGGCAAGTGAGGAGCAGTGGGATGCGCCAGTACAAGTGCGGTTACGCTAGGTGCAGGAACTGCGATATTCAGCGGTGGGTATGCAAATGGGACCATTATGCTTGCAAGGTGCAAATGGGGCCATTTACATGTCATTATGGCCCCATTTGCATGCAGGTGCGCCGATCTCTGGTGACTTGTGCCTTGCGCCCTGCCAGGCTGCAGCCATTGGGGACCGATGCCCCCTGCCCCTCGGTGGCAAAGCACCCCAATACCTGATTGCAGGCTTTGTATAATTGTAATATCCCTGGTGGTCCAGTGGACTGACTCCAGCCCAATTGTGGGCTTATAAAAGTGAAATCCATCCCTGGTGGTCCAGTGGATCTGCTCCCAAGCCCGATCGTGGGCTTTGTAACAGAAAAACCCTGGTGGTCAGTGGTGCCCCCCTCCCACCTGCCCACAGACTCACCACCACTCCCCCATGGTCAGTGGTGGGTGGCAGCTCCCCACCCACAAGCCACCCGGCCGCCCGCCGACTGACAGCGTACAATACGGCTGTATGCCCATTGGTCCACAGCATGAGCCAATGGGCATGCAGACCATACTGTACTACACAGTCCTGATATGTGAATGGATCCATTCACATATTGAGACTGTGTGGTACAGTATGGTCTGCACACCCATTGGCCCAGGCTGTGGACCAATGAGCATACAGCTGTACTGTATGCTGTCAGTTGACGGGTGGCCGGGTGGCTTGTGGGTAAGGAGCTGCCACCCGCCGCTGACCGGGGGGAGCGGGGTGGCAGGTTTGTGTGGGCGTGTGGGGAGGGGGGTACTGCTGGACCACCAGGGTTTTTCTGTTACAAAGCCCACGATTGGGCTGGGGAGCAGGTCCACTGGACCACCAGGGATGGATTTAATAGTTATACGCCTGCGATTGGGCTGGGAGCAGTCCACTGGACCACCAGGGAATGAATTTCATTTTTATATACCCGTGATCAGGTTGGGAGCAGTCCACTGGACCACTAGGGAATGAATTTATTTGCTTACACCTATGATCAGGTGAGGGGGTGGGGTCCACTGGACCACCAGGGATAGGTTACATGCACAAAGCCCACGATCGGCATGGGGGGGTGTGACAATGACAGACTGTGGCTCCAGAGGTCGGGTGGCCACCCACAGCTGGTGGCTGCCGTGTTGTACCCTGCAATACAGCAGCTCACCTGTGGGTGGCCAGGCCTTGCTCCTGGTTTTTCTCAGTGGATCTTTGTGCCCCCCTGTGCGGCACAAGATGGGTATGTACCTGCATATGTGCCGCACATCCCGGGCTGAATATCGGGATGTGCCGCTTATGCATGGGCACACCCACCCACACTTGTGCTGCATACATTACTGGCATGCCCTGGTGCATCAGGATTTGTGCAGTGCAACATCCCCTTTTGAATATCATGCTGGGGCGCATCAGTGGGTTGCGCATAGCGCAACACTGTTGTGCCATGTGCAACCCCTTTGAATATCTGGCCCTAGCTGTCTAGCATTTATTTACCCTTCCTACAAGTATAAAACCGTGAGAGTTCCAATGCCACTAATTAGGTCCAGAAAGGGTTAACATAAATCAACTCTTCAGAGGAAATACTGTAAATCATTGCCACACACACACACTGGGAGAGATGACCAAGAATGTAATTTGAAACTGTTCTGCAGTTAGATGCTGTTATCTGTTGGAAGTCATGTAAGTAAATTATTTATTTATTCCCCTACCAACTGACCCCCTTCCACCACCCCCCCATTACCACCACTGGGCGTCATGCCGGCCATCGCCTCTCACCAATTTGAGGCACCAGCTTACCTGGTGCAGTGGGAGACTGGCTTCATCCTGCTGGTTGGCTTCTTTTCTCCTCCTAGTTTTGCTCCATTGTCCCCAAGCGCAGAGCCAAGGCGTGCAATGCGCCAATGGCCAAGCTGCGCACGCTTCCGCACACGGCATGCCAGGCATCTAGCTCAGCTCTGTCCCCTTGTGTGGTTCCTTTGCACTGGCCCCCAGCCACTGCTAGGGGCCAGTCATGCAGTGGACTCCATCCCCACCTCAGCCCTCCATGCCACTGAGCCGGCCTTATGTCAGTAAATTATTAATCTCCAAAGATAGCAAGTCACAACTACTCAACAAAGACAAAATAGTATTTTATTTAACTGGCAAGCTGGGGAAGGATACACTGAAAACTCCAAAAATGTGTGCCATGGTACTCAATTTTTCAAGCTACAGACAGCAAGATGGCTGTATGCAGCCCTCTTGCATTAGCTCTAAAATGCTGTTTACCAAGTTGGATTCAAAAGAAAACATCTGTTTCTTGTACTCACTGAAGCACTACAAGGTTGGAGAGGAGAGCTGATTGTCCAGAGCATTTGTTTCTTAATCCCAAGGCTGCCAAAAGAACTAGAATGAATCTATTTGATTTAGCTCTGGACAGATGTTCAGTCTGCAGCACTGCAAGGGTTAAATTGAAGGGCTACAAAGACGCGGAAGGATCATTCAAAAAATGTGTTCCACGGTCTGAATCTGATAGCTCATTTTTAGAGCTAATGCAGCAGGCTCCACCTACCTGCAGCCCTAGAAAGGGGGGGGGGCATTAAGCAGAGTGGAAACAAAATCTGGAAAGGCCATATGTACGAATGCTAGAAGTCTAGGAAATAAGATTCCAGACTTAGAGGCCATCATAGTGGAGGCTAGCCTGGATATTTGTGGCCATTACAGAGTTATGGTGCACTGAAAATCATGACTGGGGCATGGCCATACCAGGCTATATTCTGTTCAGAAAGGACCAGGTGGGAAGGAAGGGGGGTGCTTTATGTGAGGAAGCATAAAAGCGAAGGAAATACAGGGAATACAGGGGGAGGCAGAGGTATTGTGGATCACCCTGAAGATGGGAAATGGAGTCACTAATCACAATAGAGTGAACTGCACACCTTCAGCACAGGGGGTGGAACTAGATATGGTACTGGTGGAAGCCACTGGCAAGATGGCAGAAAAGGGGGAGGTGCTGCTGGTGGGGGACTTCAACCTGTCAGATGTAGTTTGGAGCCTCCCAGTGGAGGCTTCAGCTAGAAGCAGGGACGTTCTGGATTCTCTGCAGTGAGTATTCCTCAGGAAACTAGCTACAAAATCGAGCAGACACGATGGACCAAAAGACCTTTTTCTGCTGGCAATTTTTGTATGTTCGTAGTCAGTGAACCCCCTCATGATGGGGCAATATTGGACCTGGTACTCACTGACAGGGATAGTATTAAATGACATCAAGATGGGAGGCCACCTGGGGACCAGTGATCATCATACGGGACAGCTTCAGATTTGAACCACACAAGGGCAAGGGCCCTGGTCTTCAGGAGGGCAGATTATTTTATAAAGATCACTGAATGCCTAAGGGATGACCTGGTGTGGGTATGGCCAGGGTGAGGTGGAGGAACAGTTGGAGAAGCTAAAAGGGAGCATAGTAAAGGTAACAAACTTCTGTGTCAAACAAGTGAGGAAAAGCAAGAGGACAGAGAGACCACTATGGATCTCAAAAGAGGTGTCTGAAAAGGTAAAGGCTAAAAGGGTAGCATTCAGAAGGTTTAAGGAAACACAGAGGGAGGAGGATAGGGAGATGTATCAAGGGAAACAGAGGGAAGCAGGGAAAGCAGTAAGGAGCACAGAGGTGCACACTGAAGAGAGAATAGTCCAGGAGGTAACGAAAGGGACAAAACATTTTTTAGGTATGTAAGTAAAAAGAGGAAGACATGGGGTAGGATTGTAAGATTAAAAAGGGAAACAGGGACTGTGCAGATGGGGACCAGGAAAAGGCAGACATTCTGAACAAATACTTTTGTTCAGTGTGTTTGCAGAAGGAGCAGGGGAAGGGCCTCAAAAAAGTAACAAGCTTTGGAGGGAGGGAGGTGGACACAAGCCCTTTTTTGGAGGTAAGAGTCCTGAAGGGACTCACTTATCTCAAGGTGCATGAGGCAATGGGGCCAGATGGGGTGCATCAAAGGGTATTAAGGGAGCTCAGGGAAATAGTGGCTGTACCTCTGATAGTTCTATTTAACAGCTCACTGGATGCAGGAGGAGTTCCAGAGAACTGGAGGAGGGCTGATGTAGTCCCACTACACAGAAGTGGTAGCAGGGAGGAGGCTGGCAATTACAGGACAGTCATCCTAACATCGGCGGTGGGAAAGTTAGTGGAATCACTGCTAATGGAAAGAATTGTGGAGTATCTTGAATCCAGTGGGTTACAAGACCCGAGGCAGCATAGTTTCACAGGGGGGAGGTCATGTCAAATTAATCTGATAGATTTCTTTGACTGGGTGACAAAGGATTTAGATCAGGGTGGAGCAGTGGACTTGTCCTACCTAGACTTCAGTAAGGCTTTCAACACCATTCCACATAGGAGACTAGTAAGCAAGCTGGGTAGATTATGAGTGGGTCCAAAGGTGGTAAACTGGATAAGAAATTGGTTTGAGGATAGGTGACAGAGGGTGGTGGTAAACGGAGTTCACTCCAAGGAAGGGAGGGTGACCAGTGGGGTGTTTTAGGGATCAGTGCTAGGACCGGTTCTCTTTAATGTCTTCATAAGTGACATTGCAGAGGAGCTGGAAGGGAGGTCTACCTCTTTGTGGATGTCACCAAAATCTGCAATAGGGTGGACACTCCTGGTGGGGTGGGGTGGAAAGGATGAGCAGAGATCTGAGAAAACTAGAAGAGTGGTAAAGGGTATAGCAGCTGGGTTTCAATGCAAAAAAGTGCAAAATAATGTACTTAGGGCACAGAAGCCCAGGGATGGAGTGGTACTGACCACCACCAAGCAGGAAAGAGATCTGGGGATAGTCACTTTGGATGATCTAAAGGTTGTCAGGCAGTGCGACAAGGCAATCAGGAGGGCTAGTGGTTTGCTGGGGTGCATAGGGAAGGGTATTGCCAGTAGAAAGAGGGTAGTGATGTTGTCTCTGTATAGATCACTGGTAAGACTCCACTTAGAGTACTGTGTCCAGTTCTGGAGATCACATCTCCAGAAGGACACAGAGTGGAGTTGGTCCAGAGGAGGGCAACTAAAATGGTGCAGTGTCTGCATCAAAAGCCCTATGAGGAGAGACTAAAAGACCTCATAATGCACACCCTGTTACAGAGGAGGGGGAGTGGGAATATGATAGAGACCTTTAAATACCACAGAGGGGTATTTTTCAGAAGAAAAGGTGCTCAGGTTCCATGTTCCTGTCATAGTACAGCACTTTGGGGTTGATCTCAGCCCCCTGTGTTGGACAGCATATGGCCAACCTGACACACATGCTCATATATTTTGGTCTTGCACCCATATCACTGATTTCTGGTGGGCTGTTAAGGGAGAACTAGACAAGATGTGGGGTCAATCCCTATCTCACAGTTTCTTTACAATGGTTTTAGGCACTTCTCCCAAGGAAATTTTGCAGAAGCAGGAGATTTTATGCCCTGCTGTGCCTTATAGCTAGCAAATGTATAACGGCCAGGTGGCTCTCCCCTTCCCCTCTGTCTCTGGCAGACTGGAGGTTCCATGTTGCCCAGACACAAACTATGGAACGTATAATTGCCCAGCTTCATTTTACCCTCGAACAACATTTGGAACTCTGGGCGAGGTGGGATCACCTGCAGGTTCCATTGACTATGGGCCTAGGAGGGGAGAAGTCCTAAACATCCACTTGGAACTCTCTTTAGTTGCAGCTCCTTGAGCAGGGCACATGGGTTAAGTTATTAATTGTCTCCGCTGTTCCTTTTCCTCTCCTTTCTCTCTTTTGGAGCTGCCATTTCATATCTTCCGAAGTGATATTATGGCACTCCTTGACTCTCTCACCTTGGCCTTACTTTGTTTCTTATTTCCCCCCTCAACAGGGTGATTGGGGGATTAACTTGTTTACGTTATCTTGCTGTATGTTAAGAATTGTTTACTCGCTGTTACCTTATAATTAATTTGTCTCATTGCCTTCCTCTTAATAGTTGTCAATAGAGGAATTATTATATATGGATTACATCTGTTTTATTCTGTACATTAAACTCCAGCTTTTGGATCTGAGTCATAGTTTCCCATGACTCTCTGGACGCTTTGTCATTTTCTATCTACTTCAGTCATGAGTTCTGGCCCTCATCTGCATAATTCACTTTCCAATGACTTTAATCATAACTACTAAGTTACAGATAGAATTATTTGTTTTTTTTTTTTAGCTGGATACAGAACCTACTTTTGAAAGTGATGTACTATACTGTGTAATTACTGTTTGTATTATTATTGTCTTGAATAAAATTGAGTTAAAAAAAGTGCTCAAGAACAAGGGAACATGATGTGAAGCTGGGGAAGGGTAGATTCAGGAGAGATGTGAGGAAATACTGTGCATCTTCACAGAAAGAGTAGTGGACTCCTGGAACAGCCTTCCAGCAGAGATGTCGGGGGCCAAAACAGCGGTGGAGTTTAACACAGCAGTACTGGATATCCAGGAAGTGATTTTCAAAATAGTAATTTTTGGCTGTACCTATGAAGCCATAATTCAGGTTTCCAGATTTGAAAAAGTTAAGGTTCAGCTATCTGTATTTCACAAGATATTAAATAATTTCTATTGTTCTTGAGGGTCCACAGAAAATATGGCTGGTGCCGTAGTTACAGACACACTCCACTTTCACATCTCAGCACATCATTTGTTTACTTCCTGTGTGACCCTATGCTGCGTGTTCCTCCTCTGTCATATTTTCACCTTTTCTCTGCAATCTTAAACAAGTTTTTTTTTTCCTTTTGCCTACTGTTTGTCCTGGAATTCTGATCGCAGGCTGCTCGTCTATAATAATGTCACAGTACTGAAACACCATATTTCAGTCCCATGTTTCAGTGCTGTAGAGTAGGAAGCGGAGGGACATTTACTGCTATCACACTTCCCAGCATGCTGCAGATCAGCTTTGCAACAGTGAGACGTGGGGCGTATTCTGCTCAAGTAAGTAAACAAAGCCGGTAAGAAAACAGTTTTTACAGCTGAAAACTGACTTTTGTGCAACTAAGAAAGGTAGGTCAGTCATTATTAGGATGAAGGCATGCACATACTGTGGAAAACTGAGGCACAATTTAATTAGTACTGCTGCTTTAAGAATGTATGGGATGAGCACAAGGGAATCACAGGGGGAAAGGAAGAGCTGTAGATCATGTATGGTTTGTGGTAATCGTGTAGCTATGGAGAAATGGACAGACTGGATGGGCCTATCAGTCCTTATCTGCCATCAAATTCTATGTTTCTGTGTTTCAGTTCCCAGTAGGTCACGTGGTTTCTTTCTCACTACAATTTCTGATTTAAATTACTTAGCAGTGGCTAATACTGCACCAAAAAAACATCTAATTGTCATCTTAATTATTTCTAGTTATAGGATACGCAATACCAAAGAAAGGAATTGTATCTGGGAACTCCAGGTCCAAACATGTGAGCCTGTAGCTCAGTGATTAGAGCACTGGGATGGTATTCTGGGAGCATGGGCTTAATTCCTAGTAGGTCACATTATTTGTTTCTCACTACAATTTGTGATTTAAATTACTTAGAAGTGGCTAATACCACACTAAAAACATCTAATTGTCATCTTTTTTTTAAATCTAATATGCTCTTTTCCCCAGCTACCACCAAGGCTCAGCGTCAACCAATCCCGGACAATGCTCAGCCCCTCTCCCCCCCCACGGCTGGCTCTCCAATGTTCCAAGTTTGTTTCTGAACCCACATCGTCAGTGTCGCAGATGGGCACCCTGCCCCTGTGCCTGTGGGTCAGCACATATCATTATTCCTTTGTTAACCCTGCATGCCAAGCTGGACTGGTATACTCTGTACTAGGTCTAATTAATGTTTTATAGACTTAAAGAAGCTCCTGCTGAGACAATCCTGCTCTTTTAAGTACTGATAAAAAAATAGATCCTTTTGCTGTTCTTTTCATGCATTTCTTCTACACGTGGGTCTCACTTTAAGTTATCTGCAGTTATTATTCCCAAAAGTTTAGCATTCAAAGTTATATCCAGTTCCTCATTATTCATACAAAACTGCACCTGTTCCAACTCTATAGCAAAGGACACTGACATAACTTGAGTTTTTTTTATTATTAATCCTCATCATATTTTAGATGCCCACATCTCCATGTAGTCCAAATCTTGCTGTAGATTACTCAGGGCATCTTTATTGTGGCTACTATACAACATGGTATCATCTACATAAGTAATATGATTTCCAACTCTCTTCAAATCATTAATTGTGACTAGAAATAACAGTGGACCCACCTTGGTGCCCTGTGGTTCCCCTCCATTCACTTGAAGCTATTCTGACCTTTTCCCCCCATACTTAACCCTCTGTCCTGCAGAAATGAGCATACCCACTTAATCAGGACAGGGTTTACTTCTAAGTCAAATAATTTATTCATTACAATATTATGATTTATAAGGTCAGACACCTTAATGAAATCAGTCCGTGACACCTCTGAAATGTGGCCATTCTCTGCTGCTGTATGCAGATCATGGATGAGTTTGAGAAGTACACACACTGTAGAACAATTTTTATATTACCATATTGGTTTGGATTTACCTCACTCTGTAAATCTTCCCAGATCTAGTCAAATACATACTGCTGTCCTTTCTTTGCAGCAATAGAAGGCATTGCTGTTGCTCTCAAATCAGTAATGTCTTGCTATTAAATCTCCCTCTGTTGTCTACTGTTGTTATGTCAGCTGCAAGGAATTCTGGGATTTGTAGGAACAGAAGATGTCATCCTACAAGTAAGCAAAGTTGTTCTGATACCATCTTCCATACTACAGTAAACAGGAAGTAAACCACAATGTTTTTGCACACAAAATGCACATTGAGACTAACCCAACACTTGAATGTGGGGCCCTTTGCAATGACTGTTCCTCTTTAATGCCTAAATGTTCCACACCATTATCCCCCTGCTCAGCTAAAAAGTTTTTAACCCCACTCCACCATTTTCTACTTGGATAAAGATTTCTTCACTTTTCCTTTATAGTACTTCTTTCTCAAACACCAATTAGCTCTGTTCATTATACTCCTACAGCATCTATACAACAGCCATTCTCCTTTCTTTTCTAGCCAGTTGTCTTGCTTTGACCAATTTTTACGGCTGCAGTGGGCGGAGCTTGCAGACGTTTTGCATATACAAAAGGGCTGATGTCATGTTTTCTGTCTGTGGAACTGGCTGAAGGTGTAAATAGTCTCCTCCGCCTTACCCTCCTCCAAGAAATGCTTTCCGCCCTCAAATAAATACGCTTTCATGTTAGTCAATGGTTGCAGGGCACTATTTTCTTTCTTAAATGGGAGGTACAAGAACTGGAACCTGAGTAGTGGGAGGCAGCATTAGTTTTTTTGGGGGGTAAGATCCACCCCCACCTCCACCTGAGAAGCTCCTAAAGATCCACCCCCACCTTTTTTTGGTTCATGTGGGAGGGGCATGAGGTGGATCTATCACGTTGGAACAACTGACTATCAGGGCTGCCTGGGGCATCAGAGCTTAAGGTGCAGAAGGAAAGAAAAAGTAATTAAGGAGTGCCTGAAACTGCATCCTTATACAGCACTTGTGAAACTGAATCCTGAAATTACAGCACTTGAGGAAAGCAAACACTTGCAACACAAGAATGACAATTAAGTTATAAGCCCACAAAGCAGTAAAATATGTCACTCAAAGAAGACTATCCCATATTGGATACTAGAATGTCTGTTTCTTAAAAGTTTTTTATACCCCCACATACAGCTGAAACACCTACCCAAATAGCTAGGGGAAACTCTACATTTTTATCTCTCTGGGACCTGAAGTTTATTAGTAATGTGTGAAGAGAATAAAGTCTTGTGTTTTGTGCATTTGAATAGGTTTAGTGCTTTGAAGTTAAAAGATTATATATATATATATATATATATATATATATATATATATATATATATAAAATGTGTCATGGGCACCTGAAAAGGAAGGAGATACTACTGAAATAAATGTTATTCTGATGATGTATTTATGTGTACGATTTTAAGTGTAGTTCTGCCTAGGTCACAGACACATAAGCTATAAAAAGTACATTTAAGGATGGATGTATTAGTCAAAGCTTGCAGTAGCAAAATAAAGCAAAAAAAATAATATATTGTGTTTTTTTATCTTTCAATTGTTTAACCAGGAGTGGCACACTAAGCTGAAATCTTGTTTACAGGGGCAACCTGGGAGCACATGGAAGTTAAGTGACTTGCTCAGGGTCACCCAGTATGAAACGTGAGGCTGTGGGAATCAAACCCAGATCTCCATATTTGCAGCTCAGAGCCTTAAACCACTGTGCTATACTGCCTCCCTAGTTATGGCAGTCATCTCTTTTATGGTCCATGATGTTGGTGTAGTAAGCAGCAGTACATTACACAGCAGGTGTAAAATGTCAATAAGTAGGTTATGCAATAAATGTGCTGAGAAGTTACTAAAGCAAGAAATCTATTTAGGATAGTAAAATATTCCTGTTAGAAAACTGATAAATGTGTGACATTTGCATCTCAATTTCAAGGAGGTCCTTATGGGGTGTCAATGTACATTATAAAGTAATTATAGTTTTCAAATTGTCTGGGTAATTGCTTTGTGCAACCACTGTTACTAAATTTAAATTATTCTATAAAGAAAATTAAGTTTATGTAACTGTCTGTAAATGTATTAAAAACATTTACTTGTCCTTATAATATAATGCATTAAATGCTGTTGCTAGGTGAAGAAGTCACATAACAACGCCCAGGGCATTAGGGTTTCTGACCATAACACTCTGCCCTGTAGGGACTGACAGGCATCAGTGGTGTGACTTGGGACTGTCAACAGTAATGCTCATGCCATTCCACCCCCATCCCCACCCTGCAGCCAGTGACAGGTATCAAGATGTGCCTTACTCTTCAGCCCCAAAGTTCACTCCATTTTCTTATACAATACTGTACCCATTCAGCATATTTCCTTATGGAATGGAGTGAGTGTAAAGCTTGAACACCCCAAGGCACACCTCGACACTTGTCTGTGTCTGCAGGGTAGGGTGAGGTGAAATGGCGTGAGCGTTATGAGCAGCGACCCAAAGGCACACCCCAATGCCTGTCCATCTCTGAATGGTGGGGGTGGGGTTGGCATCACTTCAATACTTTACTGCCATTCCTATTCTGCCTCTCTGTCTGTCTGTCTGTCTGTCTGTCTCTCTCTCCATGTAATCATCTATCTTTCTATCAATTGCATGTATCACTATTTTTACCTATTTCTAAAACAAACCTGCATATCACATTTGCCTGCACTCTGAGCACATACTTATGAAACTGTGCATATTTGTACTCCACTTCTGCATAGACCTCATACTTTCCTAATATTCCCATTATCACAAGCAAAACTACCTTACCTTTATCAAAAGCGACCCCCTCTGAAAGTTACTATAACATTTTCTCTGCCAACAGTCCATCATTACACCTGACTTCCTGACATCAACACATTGCTTAAATATAACTTACATCGCCTCATGGGCAAAAATCCTGTTTCTCTATAAAAAACAACAAAAAAAAAACAACTGTGTAAATAATCCCAATGCTGAACATATGCCAGCCATTACTTTTTCATGTACTGCCACCTTCTGTACCATCAGGAGGATTTGCATATGTTTCCAATGATGCTTTGCATTATTGGGGTATGTGCAATTGTGTTTTCTTTAAAATTCGTCTGTCCGGTCAATATCATCTGGGATAAGACATACCTCAGAAGCATTTGCTCTGGGGTTCTTTTGTAAACCTATATTGTTTACTATTCCTTCCATTAAAATGTACACCTCCAAATATTTTTTCTAATAATGTCTATGTCTTCCTAAGAACAGAAACTAAAACAAATCTTACTACTTACAAATCATTGTGTTGTTTCTCCATATCTCCTTAACAATTCCACACAACTTCATTATGCAGCCGTGGTGGATCTGACCAGAATTTGTTATGCTTGCCACAGACAAAGCATTTTGCTATAGTAGAGCACTTTGAGAGGTGTGTTGCAGTGATCCAATGCAAGAGAGTTTACAAGGGACTTGACCAATAATCTGCAAGCCAGACAGTGACACTGTTCAGGCATGAAGAGCGTAGACTTCAAAACCTTGTGCCGACAGACACATTCATAAATCAGCTCTAGCTAGCACAGCTGGTCTTATGTTTCTCTGTGTCAGAGCAGGGAAAGTTTAATGTCTGGGTCATACAATGGCTTATTTTTTTGCATGCACATTCTTTTCATTAAGTTCCAGCCTTCTTCCAGCTGCTGTAGACTGCTTCTGTCCTGAATTCAAGCACTGCAGGCTTTTTAGAATCAGGATTTTAAATATATAAAGTACCCTCTGCATGTTATTTATATCAACAGCCAGCAAACATGCTTGGTACTTTATGATTGCTAAAGCACTATAAGCACTTTCTTAAAGAGCTAATGACACCTCAAACAAAACTTTAAAAAACTAAATAATTAGGTACAATTCAGCCTGCATTCCATATATATTCTATATATTTCTCCTCCCCATCATTTATTATGGGGGAAATTTACATGAATACATGATATTTAGCCCTTAAGAGTTCCTTTAGAGTACACCTGCCTCTATAGCTTACTCCCTACTTCAGGTCATAATCCTCTGTTGTGACATCACAATCTGTTGTCATGGGAGTACCTGTGATGTCACAAGGGATGCATTATTATTTCAGGTAAGGAGAAAGCAGCAGGAATAGATGAACTCTTCAGGAGCAAAGATCCTGTTTTCATTCAATCAATCAAAATCTTTATTTAACCAGGTGATCACCATTGAGCATAACTCATTTTCGAGGTGGACCTGGAGTATACAGGATACAAACAGGTCAGAAGGTACAATGAACAATATACAATGCAGAAAATAAATGGGACACTAGAAAAATATGAACAGGTATTAACAACCAAAGACATGTACAGAAAAGACAGTTGGAATTTGGGTCAGGGAAATAAACTGGTGACACATCAAGCAAAGCATATACAAATATCAATATAAAAATAATATAGCAGTCAATGAGTACAGCAGATTAATAAGTGCTCAGTAAACACTAAAGTAAAGGTCCGGGGTAAGGATGAAGGTTAATAGGCTACTCCGGAGGTATTTCAGAGGAGGCAATAACAACAGAATAAAGGGTAGGGTCTGGAATAGGGACATAGTGGAACTGAATGGAGAGAAGAAAAAGGAACAAAAACACAAAGATGATAATGGACCGCAGCAATAGCAGGGAAACTAAGTCTGGCTGACTAGCGGGATCTGGAGGAGGAGAGAGACAGGAGGGTAAGGAGAAACAAGCCAGAGATGACAGAAGATGCAAAAGCAAGGGCATGGGAAGGGGAAGGCGGGGGGGGGGGGCCCCAAATTATAAATATCAAACACAGTGTAACTATGGAGGCAAGGTTCAAGCTAGGCTAGAGTTATGGGATTAATGGCATCAAGTGAAACAGGTGCATGGCTCCTTATTATGACTTAGATAAAGGGATTTGAAGGTAGAAAGGAGATATGATGGGTTAGTTTCAGGGTTTTGTGCAGCTTATTCCACATCTGAGGTAGTACATAGCATAGAGCTGCTCTGCCAAACCGTGATTTTGCCTTATATACATACAGAGCAATGAAGGACGTGCTTCTCAGGGCATACTTGCTGAGAGAACATATCAGGAGGCAAACAGAGATGTACTGAGGTAGCATTCCTATGATCACTTTATATGTCCAAAAAGCAGCATTCCTCTTGTATCTGTAGTTGAGGGATGTCCATCCTACTGCCGAGTACAGAGAGCAGTGATGGGTAGAATACGGTAAACCTGTAACAAATCTTAAGGCACGGTGATAGAGTGTATCTAGCTTTGCTAGAATACCAGCAGTACCCTAGCCATATAGGAAGTCATCATAGTCCAGCAGAGAGAGAAAGGTGGTTTGAACCAACTTCAGCTTGGCATCTTTAGTGAGTAAGTTATTTATCCTAAAGAAAAGACCAAGATTCTGCCTAAGTTTCTTTAACAGCTCTTCAATGTGATCGGTGAAAGTGAGTTTATTTTCTATCCAGAATCCCAAGTACTTGAATTTAGATACATAGTCCAACTGCTCCCCAAGGATGGTGGTGATAGGTAGAAGTGTTCCGTCAACAGAAGGGTTAGATGCATGAGAAAGGGGTGATAGGAGCAATGCCTTAGTTTTTTTTTTTTAGCATTAAGCAGTAACTTCTGGTTTAGTAGTTGAAGCTGCAACAAGTTAAATTCACTTTGAAGGGTTTTCTGTGCAGTTACAGGGGAAGGGCTGCTGATGTAAATTACTGTGTCATCTGCAAATAGATGTATTTTTGCTTCATTTATGGTCACGTCGATATTGTTGATGTAGATAGCAAACAGCAAGGGTCCCAGAATGGAACCTTGTGGTACACCCCTCAGCAAGAGTTTTAAAGGAGAGACTTCTCCCTCAGCCTTTACTTGCTGAAATCGATCAGAGAGATAGTTTGAGAACCATCTTAAAGAGAGGACGTCTAGGCCCATAGTCCGAAGGGATGAAAGAAGCAGGCTATGGTCTATGGTATCAAATGCCTTGCTTAAATCCAAAAACACTGCACAGACAAAATTCTTATTATCCAACTCTGTTAGCCAGTCACTGGTCAGTTTAGCAAGAGCAGATATTTGTACTATGCTGAACCCTGAAACCAGACTGTAAGGGATTAAGCAGATTTTCAGATTCCAGATAGTTTCGTAGCTGGACACTCACTATTTTCTCCAGCATCTTGGACAGATTTGGAAGTAACGAGACTGGCCTGTAATTGTTAAGATCCCTAGGGTCACCTGATTTAAACAACGGGACCACAATCGCAGTCTTCCAAATGGGCAGGAGTTCACCCTGGGACAGAGATAGATTAAAGAGGTGTGTAATTGGCACTGCAAGGACCTGGTAACCAACCTTTAAGAAGTAGGGGTCAATAAGGTCAGCCCCAGTACTTTTTTTGAAGTCTAGCTGGAGGAGGAGGTCTTCGACTTCTTTCAGGAATGTTGACTGGAGTGAGAAAGATGGGCTGCAGATAGGTGTTTCTAGGGTATCCTCTGCCAATTGGTGATGGAGAGAGCAGGCAGGAGAAGAGTCAAAGACCAGACCAGCAGTAGTAAAATGATTATTAAATGCGTCAAAGATGGAAAGCCTATTGGAGACTACAGAGCCACCAACTATAATATTAGCAGGAAGACGGTTTCCGGAAGAACGTCCTTCAATCACTTTGATTGTGTTCCAGAATTTAGAGGAACAACTGGAAGCTAGCTCTAGCTGTGTACGGTAAAAGTGTGCTTTTGCATTCTAATCAACTTGGTGCAATGATTCCTCATCCTTCTGAATAGAACCCAATCATTAGGGAGAGTGGATTTCCTGGCAATTTTCCAAAGCATATCCCTACTCCTCAGGGCACCCTTCTAATCCTCCGTGAACCATCGGCAATTTTTTTCCCTGGTATGGAGTTTCACCAATGGAGCAAATTTGTTTATGGCCCCTAATACAATTTCTAAGAAAACATCATACGCTGCGGTCAATGACTTAACTAAATAAAAATCCTGCCATCGCAGAGAGTCCCTTAGCTCTGAAATATACCCCCAAGAATCAAAGTTATGAGTATGTCTTTTAATAGTAAAATTGTGAATCACTGTAGTTTTGCTGGAGGACCTTACACATGCAATGAAGCAGTGGTCACTGATGTCTGTGAAGAAGACACCGGCATGAGAAAATAGGTGAGGTTTGCTAACTAAGATAACATCTAACAATGTGCTTTTGATAGGGTTATTTTTATTAGGATGAGTAGCCTCGTTAATCAGCTGGGACAGTCCGAAGGAGTCACAGAACATTTTTAGGGGAGTAGAGGCGCTAGTAAACCAATCTAAGTTGAAGTCACCTAGTATAATGTGCTCTGAGGCAACTAAACCCAAGATGTTCCCAAGATGTTTAATCAGAAACAGACCAGCAGATGAAGGCCTATAGCAACCTGTTACACAGATTGAGGCACCATTTCCACTCTCAATTTTTAAGGACAGACTTTCAACTTCGTTTTTGACTGAGGTGGAGTCTACAATGGAAACAGTAAGTTTATCCTTAATGTATATGGCTACACCACCACCTCTAGTCTGCCTATCAGCCCTGGAAAAAGAGTAGTAGGGAATGTATACTTCTGGGTTTTTGATTACTGGTCTAAGCCAAGTTTTTGTGACAACCAGCATGTCAGGAGCTGTATGACAAACCCAGGTCTGCACTGAAGATATATATATTTTTTTTAATAAACTACACACGTTGACATGCAAGAAGCTTAACCCCTTCATGCTGTGAAGGTCAGCAGGAGCTGCTAAAACTGCAGGGGGGCCTGGATTAAGCTCAACATTGCCTGAGCACAGCAGAAGTAATAACAGAAGCTTTCTGCATAAATGTGCTATAAGTTTAGACTGTTTAGTACGTCTGCGTGAGTGAGAATCATAGGAATAGATTTGTGGAGCCCTAAGGCTCGCTCTGTGGTGGCCTAGGGCAGCATATAAAAGTATCTTGGCAGGGATCAGCCAGGGAGGTTGGTGAGTAAAGGCAGAGAGGGATATGCCCCTAAGGGACAGTTCTGTAATAGTACCTTCATGCCATAATGGATGATATGCTGGCTGCAAAGATGGAGGTTGTACATCACGTACAAACTGATCAATGAGATAGCATATATTCAGGCAGGACAATGAATTATGGGAGCCACAGTCTGTCCTAGAAGATTTCTGGCCGACAAAGCTAAAACCCAGGATGCATAAGATGAGTAGGGACAGGCACAGGTGAATATAAAGTGCTCTCATTATGGGAAGATCACCCAACATGTATTGGTGCATATAGTGAGGTATTATGAGCCTAAAGCAGGATGTAGCCTCTTGAACAGAAGATACAATTTAGCAGAAGCAGCCTAAGAACTAGCAGCAATAGGAGGAAATTAACTGAAATTTACTGAATGTTAGCCAATATTAGAGATCTAGGGGTAGTAGGCAGAGACAGAGAGCATTTAAAGGTGGCCTGGGAGGGGGTGGGGGGGGCAAGAGAAAAAGAACTGAGAGCTGCAGGCTATGAGCTCATTCTGACTGATGCAGCAAGCGAGTCCTTAAAATCGCAACTGAGTTCTTGAAAATTGCCAAAGAGTACGACTGGCCAATCAGGAGGCTGTAGGCAGACAGACAGCCAATTAGAACTTAGCTCTGAACGGCACCTGAATTTGAAGCCCTGGAGTCGCTGCAGAAGTCCTGAGCATGCGGGAAAGCCGTGGCTAAGAGCCGAGATCTGTACCTGATGAGTGAGTCTTTGGGCCGGAGGGTGTTCCTTGCGCCGTTGAGGCGCTGCAGCTGCTTCCTGATCGCGTCTGCAGTCACAGCCCAAGAGGGCTAGGGGAAATGTTTGATGAGTGAGTCTTGGAATGGAGGGTGTTCCTTGTGCTGTGGAGGCTTCTGCAGCTGCTTTCTGATCGTGTCTGCGGTCACAGCCCAAGAGGGCTAGGGGGAATGTCTGATGAGTGAGTCTTTGGGCTGGAGGGTGTTTCTTGTGCCATGGAGGTGCTGCAGTTGCTTCCTGACTGTGTCTGCAGTCACAGCCCAAGAGGGCTAGGGGGAATGTCTGATGAGTGAGTCTTTGGGCCGGGGGGTGTTCCTTGTGCTGTGGAGGTGCTGCAGCTGCTTCCTGCTGCGTCTGCAGTCACAGCCCAAGAGGGCTAGGAGGAATGTCTGATGGGTGAGTCTTTGGGCTGGAGGGTGTTTCTTGCACCATGGAGGTGCTGCAGTTGCTTCCTGACTGTGTCTGCAGTCACAGCCCAAGAGGGCTAGGGGGAATGTCTGATGAGTGAGTCTTTGCCGGGGGTGTTCCTGTGCTGTGGAGGCGCTGCAGCTGCTTCCTGACTGCGTCTGCAGTCACAGCCCAAGAGGACTAGGGGGAATGTCTGATGAGTGAGTCTTTGGGCTGGAGGGTGTTTCTTGCGCCATGGAGGTACTGCAGTTGCTTCCTGACTGCGTCTGCAGTCACAGCCCAAGAGGGCTAGGGGGAATGTCTGATGAGTGAGTCTTTGGGCCAGGGGGTGTTCCTTGTGCTGTGGAGGCACTGCAGCTGCTTCCTGACTGTGTCTGCAGTCACAGCCCAAGAGGGCTAGGAGGAATGTCTGATGAGTGAGTCTTTGGGCCGGAGGGTGTTCCTTGCGCCATGGAGGAATGCAAATGTTCTCAGTTATAAATAATGGGGAGGAGACATGCAGAACTAATGTGAAATACAAGCTTGACTGTGTCTAAAGATTATATTTTGCTAACGTTTACCTGAAGGTGTCAGCTGCTCTTAAACTTGTTTTTCTTATTCATACGCATATCAAGCATTTTATTCAGCACGGCAGGCACTTTAGCACCACATATGGACAGAAAAGAAAACAATGTAAGAGAAAGAATAGTGAGAAGGGAGACTACCTAGGCACTGTAGGTGGGCAATCTACCGAGGCATAAAATGGGAACTAAATAGGATAGGAAAATGGCACTGCTGCAGCAGACTACTAAGACAGAAAAGGGGAGAGGTTAGAAAAATATGTCTCTGGGAGCTCCAGTTATTCCTAACATAGAGCACAGCTCTACCACAGCCTGCAGTTCAGTTTTATGATGTTCTCACACCAGACTGGTGGGAATAGAGCCATGTTCCTTTCTGATGTCACCCACGTACACCAGACTACACCAGCACTGCTGCAGAGGAACCTCTACACTGAGAGCCCCACCCCACTCCAAGCAGAGAATGGTGGAAACAGTATTTTTTTTTATCTTTTAAACTCCCTTCAATATTAGTTGTTGCCCCACCATAACTGCCCCTGGGTCCAACCCTTACTCTTTAGGTATGGCGCGGGATCTGCACCTTGACCTGGTACAACCTTAATACCAGTGGCAAGCATCCAGCATCGACAAATGCTTGTTTAAACTGGGGGGTGATTTAGGGTTTATCACTATGCACTCACGTAAGTTTCTTTGTTACTGACTTTTCTATGATAGTAAGCAGTTCCCCTCCCACCTTTTCCCACACTTCTTGTTTTCCATTATCAGTACTTTCCCTCTTGCTTTCCACTTCAACCACATTTTTATACTATTGCCCAACTGTGCCTTTTTCCTGAGCCTCTGAACCCTCTATGTACATTTTTCCTCTTTCTTAAAATCCCCAAACTGCTCAACAGATTTCACTTTTGCACCTATATAGTCCATAACCCTTTCCCCCATATTGTTCTGTAGCTGCAATGACTTTTCCATAGAATATGTCATCATTCTTTATGAACCCTAAGTGACACCTCAACCAGAACTTGACATTTAAAAAATATATTGCACCTTAGGTCCCTTATCTAAGAGGTCAGTGAATAAAGTTGATATTACAAATAATTTACACAGCCACTTAGTAGACATAGAAGCAAAATGTTCATCAGGCACTGCAGTCACAATCTGGCAATCACTTAGTTGGTCAGTATGCCATTATGAAACATACAGCCCCGTGAATGTTCTCATGAAGGGGAGAGGATTTTTTTTTTTTTTTTTTTTTTCAGGGCAGGTATTTGTTAAAATTGCTGTCAGACTGTGCTCTGGGCTTTTCCTTTTCTCCATCTTGGGGTAGTGCATTTCTAGTTCTTGCAGTGAATGATAAAATGGAGGTTTTCACCATGTGGCAAATTGAAGGGGGAAGGGGGCAATCATTGGGAATTCTTTGGTGGTTCTATAATGATAACTACAGTCTCTCTGGGGAGATGTTACTCTGCTTATGTCCATGAATATCAGTGGTTATTATTTGAGGGGCATGATTCCTAACAATGTTTGGAATTCTCTATTACTATCTTTCATGTGGTTAGCTTTATTTATGGATATTTCAGTGCTGCATCTCAATTCCTGTCCTTCCTGCCTAATGGTTTGGGCAGGTCAGACTCCTATATTCTTATAGCACGTAGAACCCACATTGTAATGAGAAAAAAATTAAGCAATAAGGCATGAACAGGGGTTAGAGTAACAGTCTGTTAATCACCCCATAGGAGGTATAATGTGGCACGTGGTGCAGCCGAGTGCCATATTGCCCCTAGGGAGTGATTAACTGACTATTAATCTAACTCCTGGGAGCGCCTTATTGCTGTTATAAAAAAGTATTCCAAAACAAAAGTGTTAAAAGTATACTTTCTGAATGTTTTTCTCATTTAGATGGAGAGTTTTAATAAAATAGTTCTTCCACCAACAGTTTAAGAATGCTGGTTCAAAATCAGAATGCATCATTCCAGTCATTCAGCAGTGGTAGAGGATGAAATCCTAACAGGAAGAATCCATGTGCCATTGTGATCAGATTGTATATGACAGTGTAACAGGGATTATTGTAAGGCTGTTGGAATCCTAACAGCCAATCAGACTGCAACATTTCTGAGACCCTTTTATAACTTGACTTACCTAGGAATTGAACCAAGGCCCCTGGAATACCATTAAGCTATCTGGCTCACATGGTGCTCGAGATGGTGATTAAATATTGGTGCAGTAGTGGTAGAGCACTGGAATGGTATTCTGGGACATTGGTTCAATCCCAGTTAGGTAACATTATTTATTTCTCATTACAATTTGTGTTTAAATTGCTAAGCAGTGTGTGTGTGTGTGGCTAATACTGCACCAATATGTAATTACCATCTCAATTCATCCTAGCTGCATGATATTTAAATAGCAAAAGAAAGTAACAGTATCCCCAGACTTAGACATGCGAACCAGATAGCTCAGTGGTAGAGCACCAGGACAGTATTCCTGGGGCATGGTTACAATTCCCTGTTATAAAAGGAATAGGGAAATCCTGCATCCTGATCAGTTGGCACTTACAATATGTCTTAGATCTGTCTGCACAAGTAAACAAATTCTAGTCAGATCCACCATGGCTGCATTATGAAGTTAGTGACATTGTGTTGAATTGTGAAGGATACATGGAGAAACAACACAATGTTTTTTAACCAGTAAGATTTGTTTTATTTTCTATTCTAAGGAAGGCAGACACATTATAGGAAAGATACGGAGGTGTTGATTTTAATGGAAGGAATGGTAAGCAATAAAGGTTTTGTATAATGATCATATTCTCATAGTGATAGAAACAGACTGATTCAGAACCCTGGAACTCCACCATCAGAATCAATTAGGAATGCACATTTCATTATTCACATTGAGGTCAATCAAACCAAACATCATGACTCAATTGGCCTATACTTGCATGGCATGGCTAACCCCTGTTCTGCAGATATAGTCCCTGTTCTCTACATTAAGAAGCAACATTTTATCTATGGACTACTGATTGCTACTTTTGTGATTGATATCAGGACTATGACACTTTCCGCTATGCACAATTGGAACAAAAAAATATTTAGGATAATACATACATTTTTCACAGATAACACATGGATGCTCCTATTTTACATAGCAACACTTATTCCAGTTTCTGTTATGCACAGACTTGTACCTAGGAATTACAGAGTTTGGATCAGTCCAATTTCAGATATTAGGCTACTGCTACTTAATAAATGACAATGCATATGTCATCTTGGGAATATTTCTATATTATCATTTTTGGGGGGGACGGATTTTGCATAGAACAAACAGTGACACTCATGATATCGATCACAAAAGTAGTATTCCATACTCATTACACCAAGATGCTCCATCATACTGTAAAGAATAGGGACTGCATCTGTGAAGTGGGGGTTGACCATACCATGCCAAGATACCTCAACTCATCGTCATGATGGTTGCAGAGGGACTGGAAGGAAAAAGTATGCCTCTTTACAGACACAGAGATCTGCAATAGGATTGATATACAGGGGAAGGTGGAAAGGATAAGAAAGGACTTGGCAAGGTTGAAGGAATAGTCAGAAGTATGGCAGCTTGGATTCAATGCAAAGAAGTGCAAAGTAATGCACCTGGGAAACAAAAACCCAAGGGAACGCTGGCGACCCGGGTTTGGTAATGAGCCCGGGTTGCTGGGGGTTGGCAGAGGAGGGAGAGGATCGAGCATGCAGAGGACAGCTCTCCTTTCCCGGGAGAGACAGGGGTCCCTATTCGGTGCTTGGCTGACCTCTGGTGGAAGCAAGAGATACAGCAAGCACCAGAGAAGTGTAGCAAAGGGGCGGAGAGTGGCAGACGTCGGTGAGGCCTTGACATCAGGGCGCTGGCCACTCCCAGGGAAAAAGGGAAAAAAAAACCTTCAGCTCCGGTGGAGATGGAGAACTGGAGCTTGCCCACGATTTATGGGTGTGCTCCTGGCATCCTCCTGACCGACGCTGCCAGAAAATTCCGGGGTGTTGGAGCCCACCCTGACCCCGTCCGGGGTGGCAAACCGAGGCTACATGGGTGATGGAGGATTTATCAGGTAGGAGCGAACTGCAGTGGGATGACTCCTAGGTATTCCTGAGGAGACTGGAGTTGAGGGGGGAGAGAAGAGGGAAAAATAGAAAGTACAAAAAAAAAACCCAAGGGAAGAGTACACAGTGGGGGGGGTGAGAAATGGTAACAACAAAAATGGAAAGGGACCTGGGGGTAGTCATATCAGATGACATAAAGGTTAGCAAGCAATGTGGGAAGGCAGTAGGGATGGCTAGGGGATACTGGGATGTACAGTGACAGGCACCACCAGTAGAAAACAAGAAGTTGTTATCCCTCTGTACAGATAGTTTGTGAGACCCCATCTGGAGTACTGCATCCAGTTCTGGAGACCCCATATCCGCAAGGACATAGACAGGATGGAGACAGTCTAGAGAAGGGCAACTAAAATAGTGCAGGGTCTGCAACAGAAGCCATAGGAGGAGAGACTAAAGGAGCTAAATTTGTATACCCTTGAGGAAAGGAGGGAGAGGGGAGACATGACAGAAACTTTTAAGTACCTCAAGGAAATCAACAAAGTCCAAGAGGGTAGCATCTTTCAGAAAAAGAGATGTGCAAGAGCAAGGAGGCACAATTTGAAAATAGAGAGGGGATGGCTCAGGGGTCATGTGAGGAAGTATTTTTTCACAGAGAGGGTGGTGGACGCATGGAACGGCCTTCGTGAGGAGGTTGTGGGGTCAAAAATAGTGGGGGAATTCAAGAATGCATGGGACAGACAAAAGGCAATTCTCATTGGGGGGTAGGAAGAAATAGGCTGTTAGTTAACTAGGATCTGCAGTTTATCCAATAGGTAGGGACATGGGCAGACTAGGTGGGCCAAGCAATCCTTATCTGTGTCAAAGTCTCTGTTTCTATGTTTCTATGATTTTTGTGTTGCATCTTTTTTTTTTTTTACTAAGCTTCATGAAATATGCATTCCCTATTGACTCAGATGGTGGGGTTCCAGGGTTCACTTCTTTGTGTTTCTCTCATACCAGTATATGACTGAATAGTTGTTTCACAGGCCCTGTACCAGTCTACTGTACTTAGTAGACTACATACATTTTTATTTTAAATTTATTTATTTTTACACTTGTCATTTTTTAATCACAGTTGGAGCGCTTAGTAGCTGTGCACAACAGTAAGATAGGCCCTAGGATTTTCATAAAATACATGCATCATAAAATAACTTTGGATCATAAAAAACAAAAACATGGGAATTCCTAGATACTGAGCCAAGTCTGAATAATGTGATATCAGCATGACCCCAACTAACATTTAAACGAACCAGTACTTTACAAGATACCCTTGTTAAATCTGTATTTATAAAAGTAACATTTAATCTGAGAACAACTTGAATGCCTGACAGTCCACATTGAAGAAATGATTTTGACAGTTTGAGAGGAGACATGCGAAGGAGATAGCTTCAGTGAGAACCTTACTGGATTTATGAATGTCACAGTTTACAGCCAAGAGGTTTAAATGAAGATGTCCGACTGCACAGTTATTTATAGTTTTTGTATTTTTCAGTAGTTGTAACTTGTTTAGTGAAAAAAAATTCATTTTCCAGGAACTGGGAGGATTCAGTATATATTTTCATTGGTTTTACTATGTATATGATGCATTTTTTATATGGCATTACTTGTAAGATATGTGCTTTGCACCCTTGTTTCTATGGTCACAAGCTTAATAAAACTACACACACAAAAGCAGACAAAGAAAACCAAGTTGTGTTTACAAAGGGGTCTTCAGAAATCAATGTGACCATAATAAAGAAACTGGGAAGTTATAGGTATTGAACCTTGTTATTCAAAGGGCAAATAAATTACAATTAAAAAACTGATAAAGGTATAAAGCTGTAAATAAGAGTGAAACAACCATGCTGGTATGCACACCACACAAAGTAGTTCTTGAAAGGATACAGATTGGTGATTGCTCAATTAACACTGCAAGTCCAGAAAAAAATATGCATTGTCACCTCTTGCTGTACTGAAATGCTACAGCTGATGCAAAATACAAAGCAAGGTGGTGGGGGTGAGGCTGGAGGATGGGTGTGAATAACACCATATACCCAACAGGAGGGTCTTTATATCTCATGGAATTTATTTGTGAAAATGACTGATGAGGATAGGAATGTAAGCTGAGGCAAGGCTGGTTAAAAAAAAAATAGTTGCTTAACTTGCAGACTTGAAATAACTGCATGTCTTCCTTTCTGTAACATTTTTCCATGCACAAACAGGCTTTGCTTTTGAAGCTAACTTGCTAAACTGTGTTTGGTAGATTTTACTCTTGATTTCTGTTTATGACAGGCAGTAAACATTCCAGCATGAAAAGGCTTTACCGTTGAAGCACCTATAAAGTGAGGAACTACACAGTGACATAAAAATAACACTTTATTGGAGCTTCAAAGGCAAAATCTGTTCCAGGTATACTGTCTGTCATGAAAAGAAGTCAGGAGTCAAATCTACAAAAAACAGTTACATAACTCACAGTTGCACTAGCAAATATGATTCACACTTTTACAAACATTTATCAAGCCAAAAGACACGTTTCAACTTACTTTAAAAACAAAGAAGTAAAACTCAGTAACCACACAAGCTCAGTACACACTGCATTTCCAACTAGATGCAGTTTCACCTCATGCCCTTCCCAAATGAATAAGAAAAAGGTAGAGGTGGATCTTTAGGAGTTTCTCAGGTGGAGGAGGGATGAATCTTACTCCCAAACCCCCAATGCTTCCTCCCACTACTCAGGTTTCAGTTCTTGTACTGCCCATTTAAGAAAGAAAATAGTACCCTGCAACCATTGACTAACATGAAAGCGTATTTATTTGAGGGGGGAACACTTCTTGGAGGAGGGTAAGGTGGAGGAAACTATTTAAACCTTCAGTCAGTTCCACGGACAGAAAACATGACATCACTCCTTTTGTACATGCAAAATGTCTGCAGGCTCTGCCTACTACAGCCATAAAAAAGTGCTGGCAATCAGGACACAGCACTTTAACAATATCAATGCTTTTTTCCAAAATTCCTGATTGTCATTGCAAACACTGCCACCTTTACTCACTAAAAAGTTATACCCAGGCCCTAAAAAACTAAACTCCCTCAAAATAAAAAAGAACACAAAATTGATTAACTGATGTTTTTCCTTTATATTGCATTCCCTTCACGTACCCAAATAAAAAAAAATCAAGTACTAGTCACAGTAATCTATTTTGGAGCTTCTATTATGACATTCAAAAGACAGAGAACAAGAAATCACTCACCCCCTGCTTAGGTTTTTTTTTCTAAAAGAAGGTACTCAGTTCTTCAGATATTTTTTTCTCTGCTTTATTTTCAGTGTGCAAATTTGTGAAAAACATACGTGCCACATCATGCTTGCATCTAGTGCTTCAGGGTGTTCAAGCCTGGAAGGCAGCCATGCTGCCAGCTGACTTCATGTTTCTGATGAAGCTCTGGGGTGGAGTGAAATGTTAAATCAGCTGGCAGCATAGCTGCCTTCCCAGCTCGAACACCCTGAAGTACTAGATGTAAGCATGCCATGACACTGATGTTTTGCAGTAAGTTGCACATTGAAAATAACGTAGAGGAAAAGAAAATCTGGTGAACTGATTGCCGTTTAGCAAAATAATTACGCTCTAAGCAGAAGGTGAGTGCTCCCATTCTTCCTCAGAAAATGCATTTTTGTATGGAGCATGGCACAGCCGAGCCTTGTGCACACTGGGTGGGATATTTAAAGGGGCTGCACATGGAGCGACAGTGTTGCACCATGCGCAACCCACTGATGCACCCCGGTGCAATATTCAAAGGGGTAGGTTGCGCTGCGCAACCCAGATACGCAGGGGCGCACCAGTAATGTATGTGGCACAAGTGCGGGGGGCATGCCCAGGCATATGCGGCACATCCCAATATTCAGACCGGGATGTGCAGCACATATGCAGGCACAAACCCATCTTGCGCCACTCAGGGGGGTGCAAAGATGTGCCTGTAAAAAGCAGGAACATGTCGGGGGACACCCACAGGTGGGCTACCATATTGCCGAGTGCAACACAGCAGCCGTCTGCTGTGGGTGGCCACCCGACCTCCCCAGACACAGGCCAGGCATCATGCCCCCCCTTGCCTGATCATGGGCATAGAAAAATATCATCCCTGGTGGTCCAGTGGACCCCACCCCATCACCTGATCACGGGCATAATAAAAATACATCCTGATGGTCCAGTGGACCTGCTCCCCTGCCTGATCACAGGCATACATTGAAATTAAATTCCCTGGTGGTCCAGTGGACCCAATCCCCTGCCCGATCATGGGCATATGGTTGTAATCCCTGGTGGTCCAGTGGTGCCCCCTCCCCACCCACCCACCCACTGAGGCCTGCCACCCAGCACCCCATCAGCGGCTGATGGCAGCTCCCCACCTGGCCGCCCACCGACTGACAATGTACTGTAGTACGAGTACAGTCCACGCCCACTGGCCCATGCAGTGGACCAATAGGCATACGCGTACTGTCCACTGTCAGTTGGCAGGTGGCATGCAGGTGGGGAGCTGCCACCTGCTGACCTGGGGTGCTGTGGCGGGTCTCAGTGGGTGGGTGGGGGGGTACCACTGGACCACCAGGGATTTTCTAACCATATGCCCGTGATCGGGCAGGGGATCGGGTCCACTGAACCACCAGGGAATTTAATTTTTTTTTTTTTTGCATAAACTTTTTATTAGTTTGTCTTAATCGAACCAAAACAAAAGCAACAGCTGTCATCTCAGCAGACACATAGCATTCTTTTCCTAGAACTTAGAGGTCTTTCTCTTTTTACATCTATTATGCTTTTCCAGTTAATTTCAATATTATTATTACAGACCTATTACATATATCTCTTATCAGGTACATGCATCTATAATTTAACTTTTAAATACTACACTATTAGGAGAGAGGAAAGAATATATCAAAAAAGGGTTAACCCCCACCCTCCAAATCCCTCCCACCCCATATAAACCTCCCTCCTCCCCATTCCCCGCCCTTCCCCAGTTAATTGAGGATTCACTTCATCTACTGTGTATATCAATATGTTCTTCTATAGCATCTGATACATTGCTCCTTTAGCTTTTTTTTCCCTTTTAGTACTTCTTAGCCTCATCTACTCCTAAAATAGAGAGAGCATCAAACATTCCGTGAGCTCCCTTTACTGTCTTATAGCATCCTATTATTGGCCCCCCACTCCCTTGTCCCTTTAACTTTTTGCAATCATCTTAACACTTCCTGCTCCGTGGGATTCACAGTGTGCCAATAAGGTGCCCACATATTCATAAACTGATTTACATGTCCCTTAGCTTTGTATGTTAAGCTTTCAAGCTGCAGTGCATCCCATGCTAAGTTCCTCCGTTGCCTAATTGTAGGCTTATCTCCAGACACCCATGTGTTTAGGATACATTGCCTTGCCAACACCAGGAGTATTCTCACCCATCTCTCCAGCACCTCCCATTCATCCTGGTGCATACCATCTATACCAAATAACATTACTAGTGGATCCACTCTAATGTGATGCCCTTTCATATTTGTCAATTCTTTCGCCACCTCCTCCCAAAAGGACTGGAGCATCGGGCATGCCCAAAATGAATGCATATAAATACCCAGGGCAGTACCATACCTCTGACAAATAGCCGATACTGTTGGATTATATCTACTAACTGCCACTGGTGGGGTGTACAGTCTGTGCACAAATTTATATGCTGCCTCTTTATATTTATTACATAGTAGAAGCCCCTGATGCGTCCTTTTCATTAAGGTCCATTGCTCCTCTGTCAATGCGTTTCCCAAATCCCTCTCCCAGAGGTGCTTAGTTTTAACTGTCATGTCTGGCCATTGGAGTTGCAGAAGGGATGTAGCCTGCCTTATAATACCTATGGGCTTCTGCTTGATTTGCTGCAGCAACTCTTCGAGGATATGAACCTTAGATCCTGGCTCCCTCTGTTTCTCGATACCTTGAACATATTCCCTCACTTGGAAATATCTGAACAGATGATGAGCCAGCAAACCCAGTCCTCCTCTAAGTTCGCTGAATGGGTAGACCCCTCCCCCCGCTCTTTCTTATATCATTAAGACACAATATTCCTCTTTCTTCCCAAATCCAAAATGAAGGGTCTCCTACCCCCGGAGTAAAGAATGGGTTCCCAACTAGTGGTAATATAAATGATTCCCCTTTTTGGTGCCCCATCATCTTTTTAATTTGTTCCCAGCTGTCCATTACACCATTCACTAAAATATTAGGATCCCTCTTTTCCCACAGCACCCTTCTACCTTCTTCAGCTAATAAGGAAGAAATCCGGACCCCGTATCCCTTCTCCTCCAGATCCATCCAACTGGCCTCTTTCGGTCGATACACCCAATCTTTAATAATCCTCATTTGCGCAGCCCAGAAGTATAGCTTCATGTCTGGGTAGTTTAGCCCTCCCCTAGCTTGGTCAGCTTTCAATTTATTTAGGCTAGCCCTTGGCTTCTTTCTTTGCCAAATGAATTTAGAACAATCTTTTTCAAATTGTTTTATATCTTTCCCTGTTAGCCCTGTGGGCAGCATCTGCAGTGGGTATAACACTCTGGGAAGAACGTTCATCTTAAGTAGGTTAATACGTCCTAGCCATGATATGGGCAAGTTCCTCCATTTACCCAAGTCTTCTCTCACTGACCTCAATAATGGGCTATAGTTTAGTTTGTATAGTGATCTGAGGTCCCTTCCTATTTTGATCCCCAAGTAAGTGAAATATGAACCTACCCTCCGCAGGCCCCATGTATTCCCCCTTCACCCCCCTCTTCTCCTAGAAACATAATTTCAGACTTTCCCAAATTCAATTTGTATCCAGAGAACACAGCAAATTGTGAGATAACCTCCAGCAGAGCCGGCATGGACTAGGGCAGCCTCATCAGGTATAGCATCATATCGTCAGCATACAGTGTGATTGTATGCTGCCTTCCACTTTTCCCTTTCACCCCTTGTATTCTTGGGTCTTCTCTAATAGTTATGGCCAGTGGTTCTACCGCCATTGCGAATAGCAAAGGGGAGAGAGGGCATCCTTGCCTCGTCCCCCTATGCAGTGTAAACTGTTCTGATAGGTTCCCATTGACCAGCACTGCAGCTTTAGGTGTCCAGTACAATGCTCTCACCATTCTAATAAAGCTCTCTCCTAGTCCAAAACGTTCTAGTATTTCAAACAGGTATGGCCATTCAATCCTGTTGAATGCTTTTTCAGCGTCCATAGACAGTATGGCTGCCCGCCCCCCCGGTCCTTTAGTTTGCTCTAGGACATTGAGGACCTTTCTGATGTTATGGTAAGAATGCCTACCTTTTATAAACCCGGTTTGATCCAGATGGATCAAGTCAGGAAGGATGCCCTCCAATCTGGTGGTCAGAATTTTAGCATACACCTTGGCATCACAATTTAGAAGGGATATGGGTCTATACGATGCACATTCCATTAGATCTTTATTTGGCTTGGGAATCACACACACCATAGCTCTGCCACATGTAGCCTAAATAGCTCCCACATAGCCCCCTTTACCTCTTCCTTCAGCAATCTGTAATATTCTGCAGGCAGCCCGTCTGGGCCACAGGCTTTCCCAGGCTTCATTGTATTAATAGCCCGAGTAATTTCCTCTTTGGTAATCTCCATGTCTAACATCTCTTGTTGTTGTTTTGTTATTTGGGGCAACCTGTACTTATCCAGGAATTCTCGGATATCTCCTTCCCTTCCCTCCCCATCAGTTCTATACAGGTCTTCATAATATTTCTTAAATATCTCCCTTATCTCCTCCTATTTAGTAGCAACCTGCTCTCTTCTATTTTTGATGCCCAAGATATGCACGGCACTCTTTCTACCCTTCACAAGGTTTACCAACAATGGTCCTGGCTTGTTTTCCCCACTCATATATCCTATGTTTCAGATAGTATAGTTTCTTTCGAGCCTCATCCAACAGAAGGGTGTTTAATGTCTGTCTGGTTGTCACCAACTCCTGCCTCATTTCCTCGCCCCCCCTCTCCCCTTGCCACCTTCCCCTCCAATATCCTCAGCTTCTGCTGAAGGGCTTTCTGCTTTTCCAATCTGTTCTTTCTATATTTTGCCATAAAGCCTATAATTGCCCCTCTCATATAAGCTTTACCAGTATCCCACAATATCTGTTTGGAAGTGGCAGTCGGTGAGTTTGTGTCCATAAAGAACTTAAATTGTTCTTTCAGATAATCCTGAAATTCTTGTGAGCCTAACATGTAAGTAGGGAATCTCCATGCCTGTGTTTCCCCCCTCTCACTCGGAGACTGAAAGGACGCCACCACCCCTGTATGATCTGAAATCTGTATAGGCCCATGTGCCACCTTTCTCAGCTTTTCATACCAGCTCAGTGCTACATAAAGATGATCAATCCTCGACCAGGTTTTGTGTGGACTGGAGTAAAAAGTAAACTCCTTATCCTGTGGGTATGCCATTCTCCAGACATCCACCATATTCGGCTCTGCTATCCCCTCCCTCCATTTTCTAATACATGGGTCCCTGCGTCCTCTCCCATCCGAGTGATAGAGGATAGCATCTGGTGTACAATTAAAATCCCCTCCCATAATTAGATTTTCAAATTGCTATTTTACTAATATAGTCAGGATGGTATTATAAAATTCTGGATCTAAATTAGTTGGTGCATATATACTCCCGAATGTGACTTTCACGCCATGGAGAGTCCCAGTTACAAAGACATATCTGCCCTCCTTGGATCCATAAATACTTTTGTAACCTGTAAAGGCAGGTTTTTATGTACCAAGACCACCACTTCCTGCTTTCGAGAGTTAAAAGAAAATGAATAGCAGGCTCTCACCCAGCCCCTTTTAAATTTCCCATGCTCCACCAGCGTTAAGTGTGTTTTCTGCAGGAGAGCCACCTGCACTTGAGCCCTCCTTAAAGCTGTTAAAACGGCACTCTGCTTAACCGGGGAGGAGAGGCCCCGCACATTCCAAGACTGTACCACCAGGTCATTTCTCATCATAGTCTCCCTTCATTTTCCCTTTTCCCATTCTTTCCCAAAAGTTCCTCAAGCTCGCCCTTCCCCTTAGTACCAGTTTATGCTCCGACATAGTCCCCCCATCCATGGCCATGACCGTTGAAGCAACCATATCAGAAGCTTTTAATTCCTTGCAAATCTTTTTGCTCCTGTCCCTTGTTTGTGAATCTCGATTACTCTTATCTTTATCCCCATACCATAACCACCCCCTTTGCTCCCCCTTCCCAGCTTTATTCATGCTACTAAACTCTATATACCTTACCCTCTCCTACCAAAAAACCCCCATCCCCTTCTTTGATCTTCGTTCACAAGTTCCACTATCTGCCATCATGGCAGCACCTCCCGTTCTTTGCTGATTGAGCAGCTGCCTCCCCTCACCCCCCAGAGACCACGTTGCATATAGCCGACTCGGGCCCATCTCTTTTGTGGTATAATGAAGTGCCATATATGAAAAAAAAAAGAAAATCTCTCGTAACATAATTATGACTTCCTGCTATTTAAATCAAGCTCCTAACAGTCCGCTTTGACCCTCTATAATTACTGTCTACGGCCAGTTCATACCCCCCTCCCATTACTTATCAACCCCCACAGTCCAAATAAATTGTGGAGCTTCAATTCAATGACTGGCCCGATCAGAGGTCAGTGGAGCAGGTTGCGTGTCTAAAAAAATACACATGCTAGGCCCGAGCCACCATACACTCCTCCCGGCCTACCTTCCAGGTGGCGTTCTTCCGATGTCTCTCCACGCTTCCTCAGCCTTCCTCCTCCATGCTTCCATGATCTCAGTGAGTTTTTTTTTTATAAAATTCCCATTCAGCCACCAACGTAGGCCGAGTTAGCTGCAGCTCTCCCAGATTCATGTACTTTAACACTGAACGTTTGTAACAAAAGTTAAACGTGGGGTATCACCCCCAACCAGAGAAACAGTCAGTGTCTCTAGTACCTCTTACTCCCTCCAGTAGATCACCATCATCCTCAGCCTATTTTCTTTTTAAGCTCATTTATAAAGACGTTTGCCTTCTCCACCTCCCAAAACGAATATACTGCTCCTTCATGTTTTATCTTCAAGGTGGCTGGATAAATCATAAAGTGTTCTACTTGCATCTCTCTCAGCTGAGCCATCGCAGCACCAAATACTCGTCGTTTCTTAAGTAGCCTGTTCGAGTAGTCTTGTCTGACATGAATTCTCACCCCATTTATTTCAACTGGCTGGTTTAGCTTAAAGGCTTTGATCACTGCTTCCTGATCCTGGAAGTTATGATACCGGATCACAATGCTTCTAGGGGGCTGGCCCAGCCCTGGCTTTGGCAGTACAGCTCTGTGTGCCCTTTCAGTCTTGTGCTTTCCCCCTTTAGGCTGCAACTTCAGCACTTTTGGTAATTGTTCAGTGCAGAATTTCATTATATCCGGTCCTTCTTGCCCTTCAGGGAGCCCTCATAGACGCAGGTTAGTACGCCTAAAATAATTTTCTTGGTAGTCGAGGGCCTCCCTGAGGTCTTCCAACTCTCTCTCCAGTGCGACTATCTTCTCTGGCAATGGCTGCACCGCATCTTCCACTCTAGATGTGCGGTCCTCCACCTCCGTTAATCTTTCCCCGTGTGCTGCTGTTCTCTCAGCTATTTCATGCAGCTTTACCTCTATTTTGTTCTCCAGCTTTTCCAAACAGGAATTCAGTGCAGCCAAAACCTGTGCCATCACCTCCTGCCCCAGTACTGTAAGCTCTGCTGCCAAGAAGAATATTGGACCTGTACCTTCTGACGTGGGCCCAGTCGGCTGTTTCTTTGGGTTCTTCCCAGCATTTCTTGTGGGTTTTCCGGATGCACTAGAGAGGTAATGATCCATCATTTTGTGGCATAGAACACTTATATTGCAGAATCCGATGGCTTTAACCTTTGGTTTAGTGAAAAAATATTTTATTTAGGTCTCCAGAGTGTGGAGCTCGAGGAGTACACATCCTTCTATTTAGCTGCTCATTAGCGCCCCCGGGGAATTTAATTTCAATGTATGCCTGCGATCGGGCAGGGCAGCAGGTCCACTGGACCACCAGGGATATTATCTAGCTCATATGCCCATGATTAGGCAGGTGAGCAGGTCCACTGGACCACCACGGAATTTATTTATTCATATGCCCGCGATCGGGCAGGGGAGCAGGTCCACTGGACCACCAGGGATGTATTCTTATTATGCCCATGATCTGGTGATGGGGTAGGGCCCACTGGACCACCAGGGATATACTTTTATTATGCCCACTACCAGGCAATGGGGCACGTTGCTCACCGAGGGGCAGGGGGCGTCAGTCCCCGAAAGCTGCAGTCTAGCAGGGTGCCAGGTGCATGTCGCCGGAGATCGGTGCACCACATGCAAATGGGGTCATAATGACATGCAAATGGCCCCATTTGCACCTTGCATGCATTATGGCCTCATTTGCATGCCCAGCGCTGAATATTGCGGTTGCTGCACGTAGCACACCTGCACTTGCACTGGTGCATCCCCCTTCTCCTCACAAGCCACTTGCACTGGTACAGTGCCAATGCGCCGTGCACAGTGTGGGTGCCCCCAGTGCCATATTCAGCGGTGCTGAGTCATGGCGCAGCACCGTTGAATATCACCTGGACTATGTCCTGGTTCAACCCAGTTGCACTGTGCCCAGGCTTGAGCCCCTGTCTGGTGCAGTCTGAATATCCCACCCACTCAGTTCTCTGAGACCTTCTTTTATGACAGTTGACTCCACGCCATCCTTATCTGCCTACCAGGGAAATAAATCTTTGCTGCTTGCCCTGCCAGAAATAAAACTGAATCATTGGCTTTGCTAAAGCCTTCTGTTGTATGTCTTTTATGCGGGGGAGAAGTGAACATTCAGACAGTAGAATTCTGAAGAAGTTTGAATTCCTGTATTCCATGATAAAGAACAGTTCATCGTTTGCATATATAGATAGACAAATGCTTTGCAACCAGGGAGGGGACTTCTTTTTATTAGTTACTTTTGACAAAAGAAAATACAGAATACTTGTTTTTTATTTGAAAAGTTGGCATTTTCCCCCAATTTTTAAATGTTCTCAGTTTACCCATTTTATAAGCACAATAAGACACTTTGGGGCTATGCATTATGCTGATCTAACATAACTTCCAGGGACTAAAGGCACTCCACCTACAGTGCTGTGCCTCACTATGCCCCTGGGTGTATGGTTACAGCAGCATTATGCATGCCTCATCGTGTCCTATTGCATACTTATTTTACATTATTTATTTCTCATTACAATTACTGTTTCTCCTTGAAGTTAGCAACTGGCTTTAGGGCAAGACAAGGCTATTGTGATGTCATCAGCATTGTGAAGGCTGCTGTCTGACTGGTTCTTAAACTGAGAATAATCAATGCGACATATCTACCCTCCAGATAATGTTTATGTGGATGTCAGAAAGTGTGCTAAATTGGGGATCTGCAAAAGACTGTCTCAAAAAATGCAATTTGCATATGCAATTTATTTTCATGTGTGAGGGGGGCAGGACCATAACTTGCAAGTGGCAGAGTCACAATTGAGTCCTGCCCCTTCACAAGTGATGATAAACTGCAAATATTTTATGTCAGACCATTGCATATTTGGTTCATACAACATCAGTTTACTAGTTATAGCTTTTACATCTGCTGTTTGTATGAAGATTTAACTTTCTCTTTGATTTCAACTGCTGGTTTCAGTGCTGCACATGGCTATTGTGTGATGTCATCAGCATTGGGGAAAACTGCCCCATGATTGGTTCAACATGCAGTGTGACATACCCAACTTTACAAGATAATATCTTGCTATGTTGAGTCAAGATGACAATTTATATCTTGCAATTTATCAGCACACATATGCTGTATAAACAAATGTATGCAACACGAGTGGAGATAAAAATGACAAGATAACAAGTGATATATTTGTAGTTAATCTCAAAATATCAGAATATCGTGTTGCTAACATTGTCAAAATTGATATCTTGGTGTTAGTTTTGATCATTGTGGAGCACTGAACCATTCAGAGCAGCTTATTTTCATGTGTGAGAGGACAGGACCCTAACTCGCGAGTGGCAGAGTCACAGTCAAGTCCTGCCTCAACAAGATATTCTGAGATGAAATACAAATATATTATTTGTTACCAGGATCCTAGGTGATAGGTTTAAATGCTTCATTGGCAAGCATTTAAACTAGCCAAGGGGGAGGTCCTGGAAAGGACCAGGGAATTCCTAACCCCCCAAAAAATCAAGGTAGTTAGTGAGGTAAACACCAAGATAATGACGTCAATAGGGAGAAGGGCTGGGGTAAATGGAGAAAACGACAAAGACAATAAGGACAGGGATGGGGCAAAAAGGTGTAAGGCCATCAAGAAATGGAGAGTAATGAGTACCAATGCCTGTAGTCTGCACAACAAGCTCCCTGAACTGGTGGCCTTGAAGGAAGAGGGATGCTTGGATATCGTGGCAGTCACAGAAACATGGTACAGAGAACCATGACTGGGATGTTAACATACCTGTACCAGGGTACACAGCCTACAGGAGGGACAGGCAGGGAGGGAGAAGAGGGGGAGGAGTAGCTCTCTGTAAGGGAAGGGATAAAATTAATCGGACAAAAGAGTAACAGGGAGGAGAGGAGGCACTGTGGGTCACCTTAGAGACTGGAAATGGCACCACAATCCATACATGGGTTGTATACAGACCCCCATCTCAGGAGGAGGGAATGGACAAGGATATGATAGAAGCCATCCTTAGGATGGCAGTGAAAGGGGAGATACTGTTGCTGGGGGACCTGAATATGCCAGATGTTAACTGGAGCACCTATACTGCAGCCACATCAAAGAGCAGGGCCATTCTCGATGCCCTACAGGAGGCATGCCTCAGACAGCTAGTGTTGGAACCAACTCAGGAGGGAGCAATCTTAGACCTTGTACTCTCAAATAGGGCTAGTGAGAGGATCTCAGATCTAGAAGTGGGTAGCCATCTGGGAACAACTGACTACCAAACAGTGTGGTGCACAATAAACTCAACTGCAGAGTCAAGCCATACAAAAGTTAGGGTACTGGTCTTAAGGAGGGCTGACTTTGGAAAAATGGGAGAGTGCCTTAGAAAAGCACTAGCAAACAGGCAAGGAGGAGGGGTGGAACAACAATGGTGAACATCAAAATTGCCATCACAGAGGCAACAAGCCTTTGTGTGAAGCAAATAAACAAATCAAAAGGAAAAAAAAAGCCACTATGGTTCTCAAAAGAGGTGGTTGGGTAGGTTAGGGAGAAGAAGATCGCATTTAGGAAGTATAAGGAAACAGAAGGAGTAGGATAGAAAACTGTAACAGTTAAGGCAGAAGGAAGCAGGAAAGGCAGTCAGAATAGCAAAGGCCCAGACTGAGGAAAAGATAGTCAATTCGGTTAAGGAGGAGGATAAAACCTTTTATAGGTACATTAGGGAGCACAGAAAGACAAAGGGAGGGATAATGAGGCTGAATAGAATGGATGGTGGGTGGGCAAAGAGGGACAATGAAAAAGCAGGGATACTGAATGAATACTTCTGCTCAGTATTCACAAAAGAGGAGGGGAAGGTACCTAATCCAATTAACAGAAGCACTCTGGATTGGGGGGGGGGGTCGATCCCAGTCTTTTCACAGAAGAAATGATTCTGAAAAAACTCCTAAAACTGAAGGTGGACAAAGCAATGGGGCCTGATGGGATTCACCCCAGAATTCTAAAAGAATTAAGGGGAGAACTAGTGACACCACTGACTACCCTTTTTAACAAATCATGAGAGAATGGTGTGGTACCTGAGGAGTGGAGGAGGGCGGATGTGATTCCCCTTCACAAAAGTGGAAGCAAGACAAAGGCAGGAAACTACAGACCTGTCAGTTTGACCTCAGTGGTAGGGAAATAATTGAATGACTTCTGAAGGAAAGAATTGTTGAATACGTAGAGGCCAGTGGGGCACAGGACCCAAGGCAGCGTGGATTCACAGTGGGAAGGTCATGTCAGATGAATCTAATCAATTTCTTTGACTGGGTGACCAAAGCAGTAAACAAAGGAGGGGCTGTGGACATGGCCTACCTAGACTTTAGCAAGGCTTTTGACACAGTCCCACACAAAAGATTAATAAATTAGCCAGCCTAGGAGTGGGTCCCAGGGTGGTAGCCTGGGTAAAACATTGGCTGGACAACAGGACACAGAAGGTAATAGTAAACGGAGTCCACTTTGAAGAAAGGGTGGTTACTAGTAGGGTACTGCACTGGTTCAGTCCTTTTTAATGTCTTTATAAGTGACATTGCAGATGGACTGGAAGGAAAAGTATGCCTCTTTGTAGATGACACAAAGATCTGCAACAGAATTGATACACAAGAGGGCATGGAAAGGATGAGAATGGACTTGGCATGGTTGGAGGAATGGTCAGAAGTATGGCAGCTTGGATTCAATGCAAAGAAGTGTAAAATAATGCACCTGGGAAACAAAAGCTCCAGGGGAAGAGTACACAATGGGGGGTAGTAACAACAACAACAAGCAGTTCCCCTCTCTTCTTGCACTTACCTGTCCAATGCAACTTCTAATGCACTTGCCCTGTGTCTGTTCTGACAAGGCCCCTTGGCTGCCTCACCCTGACCCTCTACACCTATGCCTTCCCCTACCCTCAGCCCTCTCCCCTTCTTGCCCTCTTCCTGATTTTGTCAAGCAAAGTTGCTGCCTAAAACCATGTACCTGTAACTGTTTTATGTTTTAGTGTCTGTTACCCTGTAACCAGCATGACATGGAACCTTTGTAAAAGAGCCTTGGCTCAAAAGTACTTTGTAATCCTAGACACAAATAAATAAATAAAATAAAGCATTTGTCAATGCCGAATGTTTGCTTGCTGGCATTGGCATTGTAGTGTAGGAGTTAGAGAGCTGCATAATGGGAATGGCAGTGAAATATTGAACTGAAGCCAACCCCGCCACCACCCTGCAGAGACTGACAGGCATTGGGGTGTGCTTTTGGGTCGTCAGGCATAACAGTCATGCCATTTCACCACACCCTACCCTGCAGACACTGACAAGTGTCACGGCGTGCCTTGGGGTCTTTGGCCCTTATGCTCACCCCATTCCATCAAGAAATATGGTTTGATGGGTGCTGTATAGGAAAATGGGATGAACTTTGGGGCCGAAGAGTCCAAGGCACACCTCGATGCCTCTCACTGGCTGCAGGGTGTGGAATGGTATGAGCATTACAGGTGAGCATCCCAAGCCACACCCCTGATGCCTGTCAATCTCTAAAAGGTGGGGTGTTATAGTTAGAAACGCTAACATCTCACATGTTCGTTGGCATTTTCACTCCAGATTTTCAACATTGTTTTTTTGTGACCCCCACCTTATGAACAGTGGCAACATCAGTTTGTTAGCCGAAAGCTGATTTTGCACAGCGACTATGACATTTGGCACCACAGGTGCGAAACACATTCTGAACAGGATGTGAAAATGACAGCTGTACTGTTCATGGGGAGATGGAAAAATGCCAATGTTGAAAATCTGCAGTGAAAATATTAAAAAAAACTGGTGAAGTCACGTGCGTGTGTAGAAACTGGGCAACACACACCCATAATGCAATTAGTTTGGGGATGTTTTACAGCAGAATGTCAACATAGGCATTTTGGAACCTCCACTCATGAACAGTGTCACTGTGATTTTCTTAATCTGTCCCGAACAGTGATTTCCCACAGCGACCACGCATTTCTGTGCTGGAAGTGCGAAAACACATTTTGGCCATGGTGTGAAAAATGACAGCTGTACTGTTCATAAGGAAATGTGGAAAAATGCCAGTGGTGAAAATCTGGATTGAAAATATTAGAAATCCATGAATGTACGAGGATGCGTGGAAACTGCGCAATGGTCGCTCTTACCACAGTCATTTTAAGGACTTTTTTCATCAAATGTTTAACATAGCCATTGTAACACCTCTGCTCATGACCAGTGTCAGTTTTCTTAATCAGTTTTCTTAATCTGTCCCGAACATTGATTTCACACACTGACTGTGCCATTGTGCACTACATGCGTGGAAACACGTGTTGGATGAGATGTGAAAAATGACAGTTATGCTGCTCATAAGGAGGTGTGGTAAAATGGCAATGTTGAAAATCTGGAGTGAAAATAGTGAACATTCACGAACATACGAGCGTGCGTAGGAACAGCACAATGCATGCTTGTAAAACAGTCATTTTGGGGAATTTTTTCACCACATTTTTAACATAGCCATTTTACCACTTCTGCTCATGAACAGCGTCACTGTGATTTTCTTAATGTGTCCCAAACATTGATTTTGCACACTGACTGTGCCATTGTGCGCTATATGTGTGGAAACACATTTTGGGCAAAATATGAAAAATGACAGCTGTACTGCTCATAAGGAGGTGTGGTAAAATGGCAATGTTGAAAATCTGGAGTGAAAATATGGAAAATGCGCGAACTTACGAGCGTGCTTAGGAAAAGTGCAACGCATGCTCATAACACAGTCATTTTATGGAGTATCATCGCCAAATGTTCAACATAGGCATTTTAGGACCTCTGCTCATGAACAGTGCCACTGTCAGTTTCTTAATCTCTGCAGAACACTGATTTCCCACACCGACCACGCTATTCCGCGCTGCAAGTGCGAAAACACATTTCATCCAGGGTGTAAAAAAATGACAGCTGTACTGTTCACAAGGAGGTCTGAAAAAATGCCAATGTTGAAAATCTGGGGTGAAAATATTGCAATTTCGCAACATTGCGTGCGTAGCAACTGCGCAATGCACACTCGTAAAACAGTCATTTTTTGGATTTTTCTCACTAAATTTGCAACATAGGCTTTTGAGAGCCCACCTCATGAACACCGGCACTGTCATTTTGTTAAATTAGTCCTGAAAGGTGATTCCATGCAGTGACCGCAAAATCACCTTTCTGGGCAGATTAACGCCATGACAGTGAAAGAATTCATGAGGAGGGGTCCCAAAAACCCCAAGTTGAAAATTTGGTGGCAAAATTCCAAACAATGCCTGAGATATGCAATAAAGTTGAAAAAACCCTATTTATTACATTATACAGCTTACCGGCATTTCCTCAGTTCACGGTTGGCTTTGAAAAGTGCAGACATGTTCCCCGTCCACCGAAGATCGTCACGCCGGACTCTGGAGGTAAGTATGGGGTGAGGGGGGTGTGGGGAGGCAAGGTGCACAATGGGTGGGTGCAGGCTGCGGGTTGCGGGCCGGAGACTGCCGAGGGACAGTTTCTTTTCAGGGTAAAAAAAAACATTATGGGACCATTTTTATTTACAGGGGCATGTAGCGTCCACCAAAGTCTTCCTTTTGGGGAGCTGTAGTCAACAGGGATTGGGCACCCTGTCGGCAAACAACAAAAGGGGATTCTTTCGCCAACGGGATTGGGCACCTGTCAGCAGACAATAAATGGGGGTTACGTTATGCCAACAGGGAGTGGGCCTCCGCCGGCAGATAAACATCGCGGTGGGGTAATATTGTTTGAGAACATGGCGGCAAGCCGCCAACATGTTCATAAACAATATCAGAGTTCCTACATCCCGCCCTGCAATGACATGTCGCTCCCTCATTGCAGCGGATGGCTGACGCTGTAATGACGAGGTGGCCCCTGATTGCAGCAGCTAAATTGTCACAAGTTGGTGGCAGTGCTCCAAACTACCATCACCGGCTGTGTCCCCCATTATTAGTGGGCATCACACACGCCCCAAAATGCCGTGCCATTATTGGCCTCAACAGTGCCGCAATGTGTTTCTTGCGCTCTGCGCAAGCAAACATAAAATGGAAAGAGACCTGGGGGATTTCATATCAGATGACCTTAAAGTTGGCAAGCAATGTGAGAAGGCAGTAGGGAGGGCTGGGGGATACTGGGATGTATAGGGAGAGGCATCACCATCAGAAAACAGGAAGTTGTTATCCCTCTGTACAGACAGTTGGTGAGAAGCTATTGGTTAACTAGGATCTGCAGCTTATCTAGTAGGTAGGGAAATGGGCAGACTAGGTGGGCTAAGCGGCCCTTATCCGCCATCAAAGTCTATGTTTCTATGTTACACAATGCTGATGACATCAAAATTGCCTAGTGAAACACTGAAGCCTACAGTTAAAATCAAAGAGAAGCAATTCAATATTTAAACAACAGGTTTAAAAGCTATACTAGTAAACTGATGTAGGATATTAATTGAATACACACTGGTCCAACTCAAAGTAGGTAGTTTGTAATATATGGATTTTCAAAATAATACCCCTAATAAGTATACATAAAATCCCTTGTAATACACCGGTGCAAGCTCAATAATAGTATCGATGAAATCCCGTAATACTATCGATGGAAGATCTCAACTGTAGTATTATTGCAAACTGACTAGAGCGCAAGTGCCACCGGACAGCTTGCGATGACCGCGAGCCGGCTTTTATTGTAACTATCACATACAGTAAAAGCCGACAAAACATTCGCATCATGCCTACAGTCTGATATTCGGATTGCACTGAAACTTCTTTTGGGATTTAGCCATCAATATTCAAAAATTCCCTCAACTAGCAAAAAAAAGACGGCAAGTCATGTACTGCAACTCAGAGTCTGACTAAGTCTCCACAGCATCAGTTGCTCAATTGAGGAAAAAAAAAGTTGTTACTGCCGTTTTGTTTTGCAGTTTCTTTAACACTGCACAGTTTTGCTGTTTGAATTTTGGAAACGTTTTCGATGTTGCCACAATCATTGGCTCCTACTCACATGAAAATCACCTCAGCACCACAACCGAAGATTCCTCATTCTATGGCAAAGGTATGCACTTACAATTTCCTCAGATCCATATATTACGTAATAACAAATACATCTTCAGGTTACAGCAGCGTTCACTCAGGATCTGGGCACTAGAAACCTCCAAGCTTCGCTCTCAAGGTTTACTGTGCCCCCAGATCCTCTTGATGAATTGCTGCCTTGTAATAAACCAGAATGTATCTATTATTCTATTTATCATTACTTGCGAGGGGCAGGACATTTGTAACTCATTATGGTCCTGCCCCCTCACACCTGAATGTAAAATATGTATTTTGAGTTGGGTTATCACATATCCCTTATGTATCCAAAACATATATCACCATTGGTGTTGTATAAATGATCTATATTCATTTAGAATGCTTTATTGGCTAAAATAAACTACTGCTGTGTAAGGTTTGGTTTTTACCTACATTGTACAGTATATATCCCTTTATGACTACACATCTTGTGTGTTAGCCCTGGCTTAAAATGCAATTATTTTGTGCAGCAATATAACCAATATAAGCAATAGGTAGTAGCTGACCACAAACTTACAGTTATTTACCAGAATCCAGGAAAACCTTTTTAAATGTAATATTTAGTCTGAATACCAATCATTTAAGTAACTTTCTGTATTTATCACTCTTCATTCCTTATTGATGAGGCATGTGCATGAAAACATGATCTTTTTTCACCCAGATATAATCTTATTCTCCTGCTTTTCCCTCATAATCCTGTTTGTGGCACAATATGCCTCTTGTTGTGGAAATGACCGTGATGTCATAAACCAAGGATTGTGAAGGAAAAGCAGAAGGATGAGATAAAACTTGAAAGACTCTGATCCAGTGTTCATGCAAATGTCCACAGTAATAAAGGAAGGAAGATACATAGAGGAAATTGATACATATCTTTGTACCCAAATGTTATATTTTGAAATATTTTCTTTGATATTTGAAAAACCACTTTAAACTAGGCTGCATAATGTGGTACTACCAGACACTAATACAGTATACATAAAATGACCTAATGGGGTGATCCAAGATCCAGGGACCCAGAGTTTTTGTGAATTGCAATCTTGAATCTTTTAATTTTATGGAAGATTTCAAAAAGGTGGTGGTGGTATACTGTAGTTCAAGGCCTAACATAAGAAATTCAACATCTCTGGCCGGCCTGGTGGTGCTGAGGGCTGAGGCACTGGATGCTTTAAATGGTGCTATGCTGGCGATCTGGGTTCAGGAATGACCTACAGTTGTTAGGGTGCCATCACGGGGAGGAGCAGGATTGAGCAACACAGCAGCCTGCTCTCCTTTCCCAGGGGTGGTGGGAGTGGGTTGTTACCCACCTCATAGTCCTGCCCCACTGGGTGGAGGTCTGGTGAGGTAGTGTAGGTGAGGAGGGGGCGGCAGTATGGGTGGGCGGACGAGGCTGAGCTGGCTTCTAGTGTGCGTGTGTGCCTCCACACGCATTTACGATCATGTGCCGGGGCCTTGGGCAGGGGAAAGTGGGAGAAAACCTACAAGAAATACCATAAAAATCTCTATAAAGAAAAAAAAAAAGAAATTCAACACCTTTATGGCTCTTTCCAGTTGGATCTGAGGCCTTGACACAGCATGGAGACTGCGCACGTCAAGGTGTTTAATGACCTGATCCCTGCATGAGATAGAGGGGAGTGATCAATTGTCACTCTCCTTATTCTCTCATTGGCATCTGACACAGTGGATAATGTATTTTTTGTTTCAAATGTAATGTACTCTCTTGTTTTGAATTTTGCACAAGCACAGACATCATACAAACAGTGTGTGACATGTTACAAAACACAGTGCAGACACATCTCCAACTATTTACATTTTGTCAAAACTGGAGCTAGGTACAGTAGGTTGTCTTAGGGGTTTGCAGATATAGGTCCTCTCAACCTGCCAGGGTTTCGGTTAAGCCATCATTCTGACAATATACATAAATTGTGGCTACATTTCAGTTATCATGCTCTTTATTCAGAATTGCTTTGTGGAAGAATGTGAACGGTACACAATTTTCCCCCACCTTTTTTCAAAAGTTGGTACACCTGTTGTTTAAGCTCCAGATAATTTTTTTCTACCCTTAGGTTCATAAGCAGTTCTTGATGCCATTTTTGGTAGGTCAGCATGTCTGAGTCAAGCCAGTGGCAGAGAACTAGTTACTTAACTGAAGCAGCGATGATGGCAATATGATATTTTCTCTCTTACAGATATGGTTTGGAAATTACCTAGGATACAAATACTGGGAGACAACAGGTTTTCCAGACCCAGATGGGATCTAGCCTGCCCTGAATATTGCAACACAGATTCAGCACTAATTCACAGTCTCACAAGATAAGGAGAAGGGAACCTCTTGCTTTGCTACATCTCGTGCATAAATCAGACTGACATTTACCCATCCTGTGTAACTTAGTAGGCCTATAATAAAGATTATTAAGAATGTTGAACTGCATGAGCCTCATCATTTTTGGCATATATGTAGAGGTTTTGCCATATTTTGTCCCATGAGATTGGTGGATCTGGGAGGTCCCTTTCTCATAAAGGACATTTCCCATTGCCAGCTAGGGGAGGTTTGTCTAGTATTAGATTAAAAAATAAAGAGATGGCAGGGGGCTGCATAGTGGCATAGGCCAGCTGGTGAATAATGTGGTAAGAATTTGAAATTTGTCGGTGCTGGCCCATATGCTGTGTCAGGGCATGCATCATTTGTATATATTTAAAGGATGACCTATATTCCAGTCTGTACTGATCCTTAAATGAATTGAAGGGTAATGGGTTACCATGTAGTAATATTGGATTGACTGATGGGATATTATGTCGCTGCCAGAATGCATCTCTGATGGGTAAATCACCTATCATAAAACTGACATTATAAAATATGGGTTCTGAGACATCTTTGGTTGGTGGGAATTTTAGTAGTTTACATAGGTGGTGGTGTATTCTAATAGAACTTGCAATCATAGATGACTTTATAGTCTTGGGCGATTTTCTGATGGTGGAGTGTAATAGGGATTCCTTGGACTTCAGGTTGGGCTGCTATGTTAAGCCATTATAAATATTTACCCACTTGGGCAGTTAAGTAATATATTTTGAAGTGGGGAAGCCTGAGTCTGCCCTGGATTTTGGGCAACCCCTTGGTACCCTGCAGCAAAAAGAAATACTGCACTGTTCTCTGTTCTGAAGACTTTCACAAGAACAAGCTAGGGGAACTGGATAAAAGAGTTGCTTATTCTGTGGACTGTTGTCACTCCAAGTTGTACACTACACACACTGAACTCTGCTAAGTAAGACAGCTACTGTAAACACAGAAACAGAATTTGATGGCAGATAAGGACCGCTTGGACCACCTAGTCTGCCCATTTCCCTACCTAATGGATAAGTTGCAGATCCTAGTTAACCAACAGCCTACTTCCTCCTACCCTCCCAGAATTGCCTTATGTCTGTCCCATGCATTCTTGAATTTCCCCACTGTTTTTGACTCTACAACCTCCTCAGGAAGGCTGTTCCATGCATCTACAACCCTCTCTGTGAAAAAATACTTCCTCACATTACGTCTGAGCCATCCCCCTCTTTCTTCAAATTGTGCCCCCTTGTTTTTGCACATCTCTTTTTCTGAAAGATGCTACCCCCTTGGACTTTGTTAATTCCCTTGAGGTATTTGAAAGTTTCTATCATGTCCCCCCTCTCCCTCCTTTCCTCGAGGCTATACATCTTAAGCTTCTTTAGTCTTTCTTCATATGTTTTCTGGTGCAGACCCTGCACCATTTTAGTTGCCCTCCTCTGGACAGCCTCCATTCTGTCTATGTCTTTGCAGAGATGGGGTCTCCAGAACTGTACACAGTATTCCAGATGTGGTCTTACCAGCTGTCTGTACAGAGGGCCAACAACTTCCTGTTTTCTACTGGTGATGCCTCTCCCTATGCATCCCAGTATCCACCCAGCCCTCCTTACTTCCTTCTCACATTGCTGGCCCACCTTTAGGTCATCTGATACGACTACCCCCAGGTCCCTTTCCATTTTTGTTGTTGTCAGTATCTCACCCCCCATTGTGTGCTCTTCTCCTGGGTTTTTGTTTCCCAGGTGCATTACTTTGCACTTCTTTGTGTTAAATCTAAGCTGCCATACATTTGACCATTCCTCCAACCTTGCCAAGTCCCTTTTCATTCTTTCCGCCCCACCTTGCATATCAACCCTGTTGCAGATCTTTGTGTCACCTGCAAAAAGGCATACTTTCCCTTCCAGTCCTTCTACTGTAGGAGATATGGAGAGGAACTATTCCTCAGAAACTCACTGCATGTGCAGCAAAACCGTTCTTCCAAGTCTTGTACCATATCATCCTAGTGCAGCCCCTGAACCTGTCAGCTAGACCAGTCATGCCAGTCCTACAGCTACTACATTGGTATGGCTACAGCACTGTGCCACAATACTGCCTCATGCCAAACTCCCTCTACCAATTCCGCTAGCAATGCAGGAAGTTCAGTCTGGACTGCAGACTGACCCTGCAATGATGTACAGCCCCAACAGTGTAAATGGGAGTCAGGTGTGATGCGGGCTGAATGAGAACAAAACAGAGGAGTCAACAGTGCAACGGAAAGATAAGTGTAAATGTGCCTTTAATTTATTTGCTCTGCTAGAATCTTGGCCATGATTGCATTGTCCAGGCTTATCAGGGAAATTGTACAGCAACTAGCAGTGCTTTCTGGGTCCTTGCTTGGTTTGGAGATTAGGGTAATCAGTGCTTCAGTGAGAGTTGGGTCTTCAATATCATTCTCATGTAAGTATGCAAAAGTGCATGTCAGGACAGGGGCCAACTCTGGTTTGAAGCACTTACAGAAGTTAGCTGTAAATCCTCCAGGACCCAAGGCATGATTAGTGCCAGAGATTTGATGGCCAACAAAACTTCTGATATGGAGATAGGCTGGGCCTAGACATCCCTCTGATCAGCAGACAGGGTTGGTACTGGGATGGGTGCTAGGTAGTCTGCTACCTCATGGGAGGTTGCTGGGTGTGCTGGGCTCTGGTATATGTTCATAACCCCTCTTTGGGGCTTACCTGAGTTGACCTGTTCTCCCATTTATTCCCTGTTGTCTCCTGTCATTCCGCTCATCAGCACCATGACTCAGGTTCTCCATTTGCTTCCCCAAGTTCCCCAAACAGTCCTGCATATAGTTTTAGCCCTGTTTGTGCTTAAATCCTTGGTTGCAATCTGCCGCTATTTGTTTTGCTCCTTTGAGCAAGCGGGGATTGCGCAGGTGTACAGAGTCACCTTTCATGTACTGACTGCCCGATTTGTGATCATTTGGGGAGTGTGTCCATGGTCCCGGTGCCCCTCTTTATCTTGGTGGGGACTGGTGATGTCGGGGAGACTGGACAGAGGCCCCAGTGATGTTTTAAAATAAAGTTTAAATGTGGGGGTGCTCATAGCTTATGAATAGTAATGAACACCTCCTTGAATATTAATGAGGAGCTGCCTGATGCTTAGGGGCACTGAACTGCGGCAGCAGTGATAAGGGTCTGGATGCACATACATGTTTAAGTGGGGGTTGGTTTAACAGGGCACAATTGGGGCTACAGTACTATGGGTCTATTATAAAATAAAAGTGTTTGCCTTGGCTGCACCCAAACTTTATTTGATGGGACAACATAAGGACTGCTGTAAGCTGAATGGGGGCCACCATGTTGATGATACTATGACCCCTGCCAGCAGCCAATCAAGTGTCTAGGTGCCTAAAGTTTAGCCAGAGGACTTCTGGGAGGGGGAGTTTCCCAAATTCAGGTGCCTAGATCATGCTCCCATGAACAATTAGGAAGTATTGATCACTATGGTTATTGATGATTGATTGGCTTGACCAGCCAATCAGGAGGCTGGATTCCCCAAGAGAAAACCCAAGGACTTTCTGGGATTTCTTAAGTCTGTTCCGGGCTCTTCTCAAGCTAGGAAGATTCTGTGTGAGAGGAATTGGACAGTCCGAGGCCTTGCTCAGGTCTTGGCTGTGGAAAGTGAGTTAAAGAAGGAGAGTGAGAGACTGGACTGGATTTTGGAACTCTCCAGGTACTGCGAATTCTGCTGCTTTAAGTGGGGAAAATATCTGGTTGCAGAGACCCTGCACTAGTAAACTGTCTGTACTGCTAGCTCTGCGTTGTGTCATTTTGGAGGTTAATCAGTTTGCTGCAAAGGACTTGACTGGTAGATTGGGACTCTGAAAGTAACTCTGAAGAGGCAAATCATCTCCAGTCAGGGTGCTAGCCAGGTTGTGTGACTTTGGTGTGTGGACTGAACTTAGTGGCTGAGAGCTGGTCCCAGCTGAATCTGAAAGGAACATTTTGTGGACAGTTAGTGCTGCAAACTCTGAAGTGAACAGGGGTTTGACTAGTCTTGGACCTCCCCCGGCAGAGTGAAAATCAGAAGGCTAGCACCCATGTGGCGCACCGGTACTGCTGTTTAATAGGAAGTACTGCCCAGCTACCACCTCAGTGCAGGGACTGTGGAGGGCTCCTACTGCTTGGACCCAGGGAAGGAACTAGTTAATCCCTTCTGAGTGGGATCCCCTGTCTCAGGAGGTCACTGGTGCTTGCTAGGGTGCTAGGACACCTATGACCCTTGTGGGGAGCTGGGCTGTGGAGCCACTCCCGGGTCTGGGTCTTCTGGAGCTGGTGTGGACCTGCCATTTAGCTCTGCAATGGGCCAGAAGCAGCTAAAGGTGACAAGCAAGCAGACCTTCAATCAAGGGGACAATCTGCAAAACCTTCAAGCAAGATCCAACCTGCCAGGGGAACCAAGACCATCCTCCTTTCTGCCCATTGCTGTATGAATTGAGTGGAACTTCACACTCCAGGAGAGCTGGAAATTGTTATGCCAACCGTTGTTGAGGTCTGCAAACCATGAGTACCCAGGACCTGGTTCCTGGATTCTGAGACAGGGGTGTGTGATTCTAAATTTAAACATTTTTTCCAACCTTCCAGGACCCCAACAGCTGGCCAACCCACAACAACGTCCAGGCCTGCACTAAATGGGTACCCCAGAGACTTCTTAGGGTAACACTGGTACCAGTGGGGGTGGGTAGCCGGGAGGTGAGTTGGCATATGGGCCTTTATGTTACTGTTTTCCAAATTTTGTCACTAACCTCTTTTCTTCTCACAGCTATCCCTGCTCCAGGTACCCCTTTCCTAGCCCTTCCCCTTAATAAAGTTGTGAGTTATTTGTTGGAATTGCTGTGTCCGGAGAGGGTCTTTGCATTTTGCTTTCTGAAAGTTCTATGATATCTGGTGGGAAAAAGTGGTTGGGGATCCAGTGTGCAGACTGGTTGGTCGGGGAGGTGGGTAGGTGTAGTATGCCAGGGGGGCTGTACCAACCAGTCACCTGACCCACTTATAACTTACTCTGGGTGGAGGCACTGGGCTATTATTCATTACTTTGGGAGAGAACATCCAATTGCTACCATAGCAGGATCCAGGCCCCTTAACCTGTACCAGGGACAACAGGCAGGGGTAGTAGCCCACTGGCACATGGTGCCTAGGCTATGATACAAAGAATGACATTTTTGAGCAATGCTCCTAGGGGAGGTCTTGAATGAGTTGTCTGTGTCGGAGTAGACTCGTTCACCTGGAGGCTGCTTGCTTTTTAAGCCATGACACCATAGCTTTCTTTCCCTGGTCCATTTGGAGTGAGTGCAGAATGTGGCATGTTTATTTTATTTATTAGCTTTTGGTGACCGGGTAAGTGCATTAGGCAATTTAACCTGCCTATTTTCAAGCACGACCCGGGAGAGTACAGAATACAGAGATACAAAATAAACAGTAAAAAATGATACAGTATCCCAAGGCAAGACTTCACAACAGGAAAGTCAAAAAATAAATCAACATTGTTAACATAGGTTACCCATGTAGGGGTGAAATAAACGAAAACAAAATCAAGTTATACCTGTATTGGACCCAACCTGGGAAGGTGTGACACAGTGGATTACATTCATATAAATAGAGATAGAAGCAAAACAGAACAATGTGTAGGAGGTTTAACATCATAGAAATATTGGACAGGACAAACAACAAAAGAAGGTTAAGAGCATTTGCAGACACCGTGTGTCCTTAGGTAAGAGGAGAGTGCTGTCTTGAATGAGTCATGAGTTGTGGAGACCATGATATGAGGAGGTAGGGAGTTCCAGAATTTGGGGGGCAAAGTGGGAGAAAGTTTGTTCACCCATTCTTGTTGAGCAAGGGGGAACAAAGAATGGGGGGGGGGAGGGAGAGGACCTCAGGGAATGAGCATAAGTCACAGAGGTTAACATAGCACCAACAGAGTCAGGTCTGGGGATGCGGGTAAGAGAGTCAATGAAGCATCCAAGGGTGTAGGAATGCAAGTCATTAGGAGCAAGCCAATTTAAAGAGGAGTAGAGGGAGACAGTGGTGGGTGAGTCTAGGGGCAGACAGGGCAACTCTACAAATATTATTGTATGTTACTTCCCACTTGTGGAGAGCAGTAAAACCTACATGGGACAGGACTGGTAGAGCATATTTAAGCCCTGGAAGGAGGATACCCTGAGCTATGGAAATCCTTGCAGAAGGGGTAAGCAAGTGGCAAACTTTGTAGGCAGCTCCAATCTTCATGTTGATATGCTTGCAGATCTCTTTTATATGAGAGGAAAAGTTCAGAGACTGGTCAAGTATCATACCCAAGTATTTAAAGGAGTCCATATTTGATATGGCAGAACCATCAAGGCAACGGACCTGCAGACAAGGGGTAGCTAACTGGAGTTTTCTGGGGGATCCGAAGAGCATGGCATATGTTTTGGGAGTGGAATAGTTGATCATTTATGTCAGTGACAGAATTTGAGGCAGTGAAGAGGACCAGGTCATTAGCATACATTATAACCCGGGAGTGAGTAAGAAAGGAAGGAATGTCATTGGTGAAGAGAGAAAAGAGCAAGAGGCCTAGTATGGAACCCTGAGGGACACCACAGGGGAGGACCTCTGAGGAAGACAGGACTTTATTGAAGGCAACAACTTGTGTACGATTGCTAAGGTAGCTGTTAAACCATGACAAAGTGGAGCCTGCCGCACCAAGCGTACGGAGTTTCCTTAAGAGTAGGGGGTGGTTGACTAGGTCGAATGCCTTTGTGAGGTCTACAAAAACAGCCCCAGTAAAGAGACCCTTATCCATGTTCATCTTGACCTCACTAGTAAACAGAGTCAGGGTTGTAGTGGTGCTGTGTCCAGGCCTAAAACCATGTTGGATAGTTGTCTGGATCTTGAACTTTTGGAGATGACAAGAGACCCGAGTGTGGATAAGCTTCTCAAGAAGTTTGCAAAGAGTTGGTAGAATGGCAATAGGTCAGTAGTTAGATAAGACCTTAGGGTCACCTTTTTTGAACACGGGGGTAGTCCTTGCAGTTTTCCAGACCTGGGGTACAGTAGAGGAGGAGATGGAAAGGTTAAAAAGTCTTGTGACAGGTGCAGCTAGGATCGGAGCTGCCAGCCTAAGAATCCTAGGTTCAGTGCTGTCGGGGCCCGCACTTCCATGAATAGGAATAGTTTTAAGAAGTTTCAGAACTTCAAGATAGGAGACAGGAGCAAGGTTCAGATACGGGAGCTGCCAGGGTACTGTAATTTGGTACAAACCTTTGGTAGTACCCGGTGGTCCCTAGGAAACTCCTAACCTGCTTCTGAGTTTCAGGCCTGGGCCATCCCTCTATAACCTCAATCTTTGCTTGACTGGGACAAAGCTGCCCCTGCCCCACTACATGGCCTAGGTACGCCACTTCTGCCATAGCAACCTGGCACTTTTCAGCCTTGACAGTGAGCCCTGCTCTCTGTAGCCTGCCCAACATCTTCCTTCAGGTGGGACAGGTGTTTCTTCCAGCTGGCAATGAAGATGGCAATATCATCCAGATGCTCCACTACATACTCTTCAGTACCATATACTGTAACACCTGGTTGATCAACCTTTGGAAGGCGGCGGGGCATTCTTCATTCCAATAGGCATTACCCTGAACTTGAATAATCCTATTGGAGTGATGAGTCCGACTGCTCTCTAGCTCTGGCAGTTAACTCCACCTGCCAGTACCCTTTCCTCAAGTTAGTTTGGTAAGGTATATCGCCCCTCCCAACTTGTCCAGTAGTCTGTCTGTCTGTGGCATTGGGTGGGTGTCAGACTTCATGACTGCTTTGAGTCCATGATAGTTCACACAAAAGTGAGTAGAGCCATCTGGTTTGAGAACGAGGACTATGGGTGAGGCCCAGGGGCTGTGAGATTTCTGGATTACCCCTAAATCCAGCATTTCCTCCACCTTCCTCTCTCCTAATGCCCTTTAGGATGGCCTCAGACACCTGGTAGGCTGCCCAAGATATGGGCACTTGTGTTCCCGTGTTTACATCATGTGTCGCTAATGAGGTTTGTCCAGGCTTGGCTGTAAACAAAGGGGTAAAGTCCTCTAAAACCTCCTTCACTTCCTGGGACTGTTCTGGGGTCAACTGGGGCAACAGTTTGATTGCCTCCACAGATGACTCCCACTTGCTTTCTTCTAGCAAGTCCAGAAGGGGGTCTTCTTTGTCCATCCTCTCCCCAGGACTACACACTGCAAATACCATGTCAGCCCTAATTGAATGTGGCTTCATCTTGTTGACATGGTACATCCTATGGCTATGTCTCCTGTCAGGCAGTTCTACAATATAGTTCATGTTATTAACCGGTCATATCTTATATGGTCCTGCCCACTCAGCCTGCAGCTTGTCTTTCTGGACTAGGATTAGGCCATGACTTCCTGACCTGCACTGTAGGAGCACGCTCTGGCTCCGTGGTCATACCAGACTTTTTGTTTCTGTTGGGCAGTTAACAGGTTGCTTTGGGCCACCTTCATAAGTTCCTTCAGCTTCTCCCTAAACTTAAGGACATACTTCACTATGGGAGTTCCCTTGGTGGTGTGCTTGCTTTCCCAGTCTTCCCAGATCAGGTCTAGGGGCCAATGCATCCTATGTCCATATAAGAGTTCAAAGGGGGAAAACCATGTCAACTCTTGGGGCACCTCCCTGTATGCGAACAACAGGTGGGGAAGGTATTTCTCCCAGTCTCTCCCATGCTGTTCAGTAAACACTTGAAGCATCGATTTTAGGGTACCATTAAACCTTTCCACATGCCCATTGGCTTGTGGGTGATAAGGTGTCATGCATCTCTGCACCACCCCACACTTCTCCCACAAACACTTCATCAGATCTGACATGAAGGTACCCCTTAATCAGTGATAACCTCCTGCGGAAACCAGACATGGGAGAAAATTCCTATCAAGGCATCTGCCACTCCGTCTGTCCTAAGTGAGGAGAGGGCAACCACCTCTGGGTATCGGGTGGTGTAATTGACCACTGTCAGGATAAACTTCTTCCCGGAGGAGCTTGGGGGTACTCAATGGTCCCACAATATCCATTTCTACCCCCAGGAATGGCTCCTCCACAATTGGCAAGGGAATTAGGGAGGCTTTGGTTTTACTACCTGACTTCCCTATTTGTTGGCACTGGTGACAAGACATACAATATTCCTTCACCTGCTGGGAGAAGTTGGGCCAATAGAAATTCTGGGCAAATTTCTGCATGGTGCCCATGATTCCCAGATGTCTGGACATGAGGATGTCACGAGTGACCTTGAGCAATTGCTCATGATACCCCTGGGGAATGACAAGCTGCCTGCTCCTCACCCCTCCCCCTGTCCTCACATCCTGTGTATACAACAGTTCATTGTCCCAAAATACCCTGTCTTATGCCACCTCCCTGTGTCCCATCAGATTCTGCACAAGCCCTCAGCCTTTCCAAACTAGATTCAGTTCTCTGAGCAGCTGCAAAATCTTCACATTTTCCCAAGGCTTGGGATGTGTCCCCTTCAGTTCCTAAACTGGGGTCCATAGCTCTAGCATAAGGGCCTTCAGGATCACTGCCATCCCTAACCTTCTGACCATTTGTTACCCCTTCCTTCTCGGAGTAACCTTCGGTAGCTGTTTTGTGAACTGCTACTCGGGGAAGTCCTACCTCCCTTTCACTACTCTCCATTTCAGAAGAGACAGGCTGGGGAACCAGCCTCCTATTTATTTCCACAGGGGCTTCTATAGGGTATAGGGAACTACAATCGGCCTTTGCCATCTGACTGTGGATAACCACACACACCACCCCCTTCCTGGAGATTGTTCTTTATAATCACATCCTGGAAGAAATCGTCTGCCACAGCCACTTTTTGCACCCTCTCTCCTGTCTCACCCCAGTTCCAGAGACAACTAGTTAGTGGCAAAGTTTTCTCCTCTTCAGTGAATCCCTTACTGTTACAAACTGATTAGGAAGAAGCTGTTCAGGCCCAAACAAATCCCCTTTTACTCAGGTAAGTGATGCCGCATGTCCTTTAACCCATGGGTTACAGAAACTGGGTGTATGTGCTCCCTCATGTTTATAAGCATGCTTTCAGGGATACACAGTTCACCCAACTCTGTTCGAGCACCACTTTGTCCACTCTGTGCCTTTTTAGGACACTGTCTAGCAAGATGCCCTGGCTGTTTACAAAACCAGCAGTCATCATTTCTTTTATCTGAGAAATCCCTTTTTTGTAACCTGGGGCTTCCCCCTTTCTATGGAAGTAGTGAGGGTTTTAGCTGCCCTGAAGGCATGCATTTCTCTTTCTGCACTGCCACACCTGCCCCACTTCCTTTCAGAGCAGGCCTGATCCTGGCATAGCGATCCGAGAGCTAAGCAGCCTGCTGCACTGTTTTTGGATCTCAGTCCTCTAATGGAGGTTTTTAGCTCTGCTGGGCAAGCCAAAAAGAACTGCTCTAACAGTATAACCTCCTCAATGTTTTCCACAGAATTTACATATGAAACTGCCAGCAGAAAAAAAACATTTGGTCTATCGAGTCTGCTTCTACTCCCTTCCACCAATGTTTCAATTACTGATGTTGCTTTGTGACGAGTTCCTCATTGCTCATATCAGGGCTTCTCTGGAGCTTACAGAACTTAACCCTGTATGGTTCAAGAGTTAGTTCATACTTTTTAAGTAAAGTAGTTTTAAGTTTCTCATAATCTTGGCTATCACGATTGTCCATTTGGCCTAGTGCCTCATTCCCTTTACCAGTAATCAGCGGGGATAGCTGGACGCTCCAGGACTCCCTGGGTATTCTGGTCTGGATACAGACCTTTTCAAACAAATTTAGAAATGCATCCATATCCTCCCACTCTTTAAATTCAGCTATAAATTTTGTATTTAACTTATACCCTAGTTCTGGAGTTACAGGTCCATACCTGCCACTTACCTCCTCTGGAGTTGGTCATTGGAGTCTTAGCCTCTCCAGCTTGAATTCCCTCTGGCGCTCTCTTTCCTCTCTCTCAGCCACTCTCTGAAGCCATTTTTCCTTTTCTTCTGCCTCTCTCTGAAGATATTTTCCCTTTTCCTCGGCTTCTCTCCAACGTTGGTTTTCCTTTTTCTACATCTTCAGCTTGAACCTCTGCTGCTTGAATTCCCTTTGCTGCTGGGCTTCAAACATTTTCTGCTCAAATTCCAGCTCTAATCTCCTCAACTCTAGCTGCAGCCTGATCCCTTCTGGCTCCAGTTTTGTGGTGACCTTCCCCTGCTGCTGTGGCTCTGGGTTCCCTCTGGTCTCGCTGTCCTCCTCCCTGGGACTGGACACTGTGACATCCCATGGCACCCTCACACCCAAGGTCAGGTTCTTCTCAGTCACTGGCTGTGATTGGAGGTACTGAGCAGTTGCTCGCTCATCAGCTACCACAAGAGCCTCCATGAGGTGCTTTTTGGTTTGCCCCCTCACACTGGACCCCTCTTTTCTGACACAACTGCTTTAGGTAGTCTGCAGTGTATTCACTGTGAATGGAAGCCATCTTCTTCCCTAATTACTGCTACACTAGCTTACACCCAAGGAAAAAAGGAGACAGATAGGCAACTTTACGCTGTAATCAAATTATTTTTTTTCAAATATCGGCTTTGATTGTGTGTGAATTGTTTTCAGTTTATCAATCAGATACACTGGGCTAGAATCCAGCTGTTATGCTTGTGCCACCAATATCTCTTGAATCACAACACTATGCAACCAGATCTCTTGGATCCCAACGCTGAGCACCAGATCTGTCATGAACCCACTCCTGAGGGTCAGGTCCATTGAGCTCACAGTGCCCACCCCTAGGCACAATTCATGATGGGGGGGCAGGGATACCCTCCTTGAGTCCTTTTAGAATGCTTGCCAAGTTCACAACTGAACACCCACCATAAGGACCCAGAGCATCCCTCTAAATTCTGGATAAGGGCACAATACCAGTCTCAAGTCTTGCAGCCCGATATAAACCCTTCTTGGTTGTTACACAAATGGGGAAGATCCAGGCATCACACTCTTTGGAGTAGCAGTGTGCTCCTGATTTCATCTTCTCCAACAGGACATACAACAACCTGGTTCAAAATCCCTACAGACTCTCTCTTGAGACTTTGGTATTCTCCCTGTCTCTACTCAGATATCCCTTATAGACCCTTGTTCGATTGGTTGCTAATGGAGGCACCCCTTAGCAATAACAATGTGTCACATATTATTAACTGTCCCACAATTCACACACAATTTAAAAATCTCCCTCAGGCAGGTTTCTTAAAAACAAATGTTTTTACTAAAATACTTAAATAATAATCATACAGTTATAACTAAAAGATGCATTAATTTGGTCATAGAATAATAGAAATAAAAGTGGAAAAATATACATGAAAAATGCACTATAACTGTTATCTAAAGTCTACCTTAAGTCCGTAGTAAATTGAAGTCCAAAGAAAGTAAATGAAAGATTCAGTTTCCTTTGTACTGGTAGTCTTGGGTCTTAGCAGTTTTGCTTCTTGTGTAAGGAGAAGAGTGTCCATTGTAGATGCTCAGCAAAAATGAGAGTGTTTGACTTTGGTTTCATCATTTATATAGTGGGTCCAAAAATTCCTGGTCTATTATAACTTTTAGGCCATTAGATAGCACTCTTGCTCTTTCCCCACAATCCCATTTTCATAGTGGCCTTTTATATCTTCACTGTCTTACTAGCAATACAATTGACACCTGTAAGAGAATTCACACAGGTCTGCCAGAAAGGATTTTACTGGTCCTCTCACCTCAAAAGATGCAACATACCATAGCAATTTCCTGGAATCAGAGCATTCTGCCTCTGAAGTGCATGGTTTATGACAGGTAAATGGATTTTGGCATATCTCTGTTAAGGGACCTGGAAATGCAATCTTAGCTTCCTGGCAAGCAGCTGCCCCTCAGGTCAGAGGAAACATAGAATTTGATGGCAGACGAGGACCGCTTGGCCCACCCAGTCTGCCCATTTCCCTACCTAATGGATAAGCTGCAGATCCTAGTTAACCAGCAGCCTACTTCTTTCTACCCCCACCCCCTAGAATTGACTTATGGCTGTCCCATGCATGCTTGAATTCAACCACTGTTTTTGACTCTACAACCTCCTCCAGAAGGCCATTCCATGCATCCACAACCCTCTCTGTGAAAAAATACTTCCTTGTATTACCTCTGAGCCGCCTCCCCTCTATCTTCAAATTGTGCTCCCTTGTTCTTGCACACCTCTCTTTTTGAAAGATGATACCCTCTTGGACTTTGTTGATTCCCTTGAGGTACTTGAACGTTTCTATCATGTCCCCCCTCTCCCTCCTTTCCTTGAGGCTATACATATTAAGCTCCTTTAGTCTCTGTTCATATGTCTTCTGGTGCAGACCCTGCACCATTTTAGCTGCCCTCCTCTGGACAGCTTCCATCTTGTCTATGTCCTTTCAGAGATTGGGTCTCCAGAACTGTACACAGTACTCCAGATGGGGTCTCACCAGTTGTCTGTATAGAGGGATAACAACTTCCTGTTTTCTACTGGTGATGCCTCTCCCTATGCATCCCAGTATCCCCCCAGCCCTCCTTACTGCCCTCTCACATTGCTTGCTCAAACATTTTTAAAGGAAATCCAGTCTCTCTCTCCATGTGCCACTTGCATCAACACTGGCATTCCTGTGGCATGTACATATACATATACACAGAATCACATAAAAATATATATATAACAGAATTACATCTGCAAATAATGACTGGCATTTCACTAGCTCACCACAGTGAGTATCCTGCACTGCTGCACAGGAGGTGCTGTGATGTTCCTCTGGTCCTGAAGACTGAACTCCATGCATCTGGTCCATGATGAGTAGGTGAGGGAGATATACCCTCAGCTGACTCCGTACCACATTCATAATATACAGTAGTAGCCACAGACATTGCCTGCTATTTCCAGATATTTCGTGAAATTTCTGAAGAGTTTCTCTTTGCTGCCCCACTGTGGAAATGCAGAAAGCAGGAGATATTTCTGGAAATATCACAAAAATTTCAGGAAATAGCTGGCAGTGTCTGTGGCTGCTACTGTAGTATGTAACCTGTTGGATTCTTGACTTCATTCTATTCCATCTAGTACTGTTTTAGCCTAGTCGGATCACATATTTCTTATTCCTGTGTAATTTGTGACTTACTCATATCTTTTTCTGTAAAATTGTTGATTTATGTTTGCCATATTCCAATGTACTATTGTAACCTTCTATTACACGTAATGCTGCTCTTCTGCTACATGTCTGTTGTTTAGATCAACTCTGTGCCACGGTACGTGGCCCAGGTCGTGCCTGAAAATGGTCCCTAGGATCAGTGCACCTACCCAGTTACCAAAGTCATCAATAAATAAATAAATAGTTGCCCCAACTGGGGCCAAAAGGCATTCTGTATGGCAGGTGGGTGCTGTACATTAGCAGTCTGCCAGTGTCTAATGTGTTAAAAGGCAAAATGGCCTGGTCCAAAGTCCTGCATAGTGACAGCATATAGGGTGCTGTGCCCCCCACCCCCCTTGCAAGTATATGTAACTCTAGAAACAAGGAAATGTATTTAAACCCGGTAACTTAAAAATATTAATTGGAAAAAAAAACATGCTATTTAGAACAATATGTAATATCAACATGCTGGACCCCTACATGATGTAGACTGAGCAATGCAAATTAATGCTGTATGCAGCAGTGTCCTCCCAGTTGCCTTTTGCAAATAATATACATTTAGGTGTTGTGCTTCATGGAGCATTCCAGTGGTCTTGTCGGCCAAGAAACCTAATGTCTTCACAAATATGGAGCTACAAAAGTCTAACAGTTTTTTTGAGTTCAGCATTTACTTACCTTGTGTTTGAAGCAGAGCAGAACTGTGCTTGGTGGCTTTCTGTAGCAGGTTTAAAGAGCTGCTGACATGATTCAGGCAGGCAACTCATTCTGGGAAGTTGCCTGCATGATTAGCTAAATGAACTGTTTGAAAAATGTTTTTCTTATGCCAAACACATAAATTTTAACTTAATATGCCTGGCTCGTACCTTCCGTGTATGAGCCGAGTGGCTGGCTGTGTGCTGCAGCCCCACCACAAAAATTAACTTTTTGATGATGAGAGTTATGGAGTGGGGCTGCAGGTGTGCTATATAGAGAGTAATAGGCTGGAACTAGGATCAGCGGAGTGGGGCGGTCTAACTGTAGTAACATTATCTTTGCTGGCAGTTCTACATGTATGGGGCTATGATATTAACTCCATGCATGTAGAACTGCCAGCTAAGATAGTACTACATTGACATCCCACTCCGCTGATCCTAGTTCCAACATGTGTTACCTATGCGGCCCCACTCCATACCTCTCATCATCAAAACACTGATTTTCGGAGTGGGGCTGCAGTGCTCTGATAGCCGCTCGACTTGTACATGGAAGGTACAAGCTGGGCATATTAAGTTAAAATTTACATGTTTGGCATAAGAAAAAATGTGTTTAAAATAGTTAATTTAGCTAATCAGGCAGGTAACTTCCAAGAATGAGTTGCCTGCCCAACATCTAAAATTGTGTCAGCAGCTCTTTAAGGGGCTTGTGAGTTAGGTTGACATTAGTTTATCAGCTTGAGTCTCTTATGAACTGCTTTCATGCCCCCGTTGTCCCTGATGGTGCATAAGCAACACGTGGAGTTGCCATGCTATCGGACCAATTGATCAGCCCATCTTGTTGACAGAGGAAGGACCAAAAGATCATTGGAGAAAACTGAGATGTTGTCAGGGGCCATAAAAAGGGCTTTAGTTGGTGGTGGGACTGCTTGAAACATAATTTTTAATTGATATTTTGTAGGAATTTTTCTATGGTTTTCACCCCTTCCCTTCCTCAGAGACACGCACATGCTGCGTTCTGGGACACCCACCCTGCTCATCACCCCCTCCCACCTATGGTGCCACCAGACCTTCACTCAGTGGCAGCGGCACTACGGGGGGGCAACAACCTCCCCGGAACAGGAGAGCTACCGTTAGGTGGCTCAATCCTGTTCCATCCCCCCACACCGGCTCCCTGACAACCTGAGGTCATTCCCAAACGTGGGTTGCCGACGTGACGTGAAGTAAGGCATAGTGCCTCAGCCCTCTGCGCCACCAGTCCAGCTTTGTAAAATCATTTTTGAGGGGCTGCTGTCAAGTTATCAAGCTGCGCGGGGAGGAATACCAGTGCAGGGCTGGGTCACACAGTTACTGAAAACAGCTTCTTGGGTCGTGAGCAGAGTCAAAACTAGAATGTGCTCCTGCCTGAGCAAGAAAAACAGTTCTGCTGGTCCATGGATTTAGGTAGCTTCCCTGCCACTAGAATCTAGAGTGGTGCTTAGCTATCTCAGTCTAGGCCATCAGATTAGTGAGCTGGGCTATGAGTTGCTGGAAATAGATCAGGGAAACTTTTGGGGAGCTCGTGTCGAACTTCTACTGCAGTGGCAAATTGTGTCTGGCTATCCGGGGCAGCAACCACAAGCTTTGCAGGTAGACCATCTTAACTTTAATGCCAAAGTTCCCACACTCAGCTGCACTCGGGTGGAAAGTAAACAATTCATAGGCTGCACAAAGTTCAAGCTGTAAAAAATACTTTAATGCCTCTGGCACAAGCAACACAAACAATCAGGTACATTAGCTTGAACACATCGTGCAGAACACCAAACAATACAGTGCAAATCACTCCAGGACTCATACCCCAGCACTTTACCTTGAGGCTTCATCGGGGCGAGTCAAATGGTCCAGGGAGGCTACCTATAGTCCCTGGATAGTGATGTCATCAAATGCTGACTGCCGATTCACCCCCAATAACACCAATTGATAAAAAAATCTAATTATAAAAAGTAACATGTCACAATATAAGAAGCTTAAATTGTATGAAAAAGTGCTGCATGAATAACTGCCACAGAGATAGTAAAAAAACAATCTCTTTAACTACGTTAAGTACACATAATGAGCTATGAAATACCGTAACAGAGAGGAAGACACCAACACCTCCATAAAGAATTTCAGCCTGTGATCACCCTGAAAACTAGTATGCCTTCTTCTCAGCAGGAGAGAATGGGGATCCACAGGTAGCACTTGCATCAACTGGTGTTAGATCTCTGGCCTCCCCACTTGCTTCCCACTAAGATTCCCTTGTGCCTATCCCATGCATGCTTGAAGTCTACCACTGTTTTCACTTACACCATCACTGCTAGAAGACTGTTCCAGGCATCCACCATTTTTTCAGTGAAGTACTTCCTCACATCTCTCTTGCATTTACCCATTCCAGCTTCATTGTATATCCACTTGTTGTTGTGCATCTTTTCCTATGAAAATACTCCCATCCTGTACCTTACTTACCCCTGTAAAGCATTTATGTCATATCATATTTCTCCTCTCTTCCAGGGTGTATGCATAGAGGTCCTTTAATCTCTCTCATAGGGCCTCTGATAGAGACCCCACACCATTTTTGTTGCCTCCTCTGGATTGCCTCCACCCTGTGTCCTTCCTGAGATGTGGTTTCCAGAACTAGACACAGTACTCCAGGTGGGATCTCACCAGTGATTCATACAGTGGCAAAACCACCTCCTTCCTTGTGGTGATACTTCCCCTATGTACCCTACCATCCCACTAGCCCTACCAACTACCTTGTCACACTGCCTCACCCCCTTGAGATAATCAAAATATGATCACTCACAGATCCCTTTCCTGTTTGGTGACCATCAATACCTCTTCTCCTATTCTGTACTCCGAATCTGTGTTTCTGTGCCCTAAGTGTATGATTTTGCACTTTTTTGCATAGATACCCAGCTGTCCTGCCCTTGACCACTTTCTGAGTTTTCTCAGGTCTCTGCACATTCTTTTCACCCCCTCTGGAGTATCCACCCTATTGCAGATTTTGTCGTCATCTACAAAGAGGCAGACCTTCCCTTTCTGCGGTGTCACTTATAAAGACATTAAAGAGGACTGGTCCCAGTACTGAGCCCAGTGGCATCCTGCTGGTCACCCTCCCCTCCCTTCCCTGGAGTGAATTCTGTTTACCACCACCCTATGTGCCTATCCCCTAACCAATTTGTTTCCCAGTTTACCACCTTTGGATGCACCCTAAGCTGACCAGTTTCCGTATGAGCCTCCTATGTGGAACAGTGTTGAAAGCCTTACTGAAATCTAAGTAGGCCAAATCCACTGCTCTACCCTGATCCATTTCCCCGGTCATCCAGTCAAAGAAGTCTATCAGATTTGTTTGACATGACCTCCTCCTATGACTCTCTATTGCCTCAGGACTTGTAACCCACTGGATTCAAGATATTCCACAATCCTTTCCTTTAGCAGTGACTCACTTAGCTTCCCCACCACCGACGTCAGGCTGATTAGCCTATAGTTGCCAGCCTTCTCCCTGCTTCCATTTTTGTGAAGCGGGACTACATCTACCTTCCTCCAGTCCTCTGAAACCTCTCCCATCTCCAGTAAGTTGTTAAAAAGGATTGTCATAGTTGCAGCCAGTACCTCAGGCTCCCACAGCACCTTTGGATGTACCCAGTCTGGCCCCATGGCTTTGACCACTTTCAGATTTGCAAGTCCTTTCAGGACTCTTCCTTTTTAAAGAGAATTGTGTCTACCTCCTGCTATACAGCGCCCCGGTTGCTTTATGTGGCCCATTCCCTTCCTTTTCCTTTGTGAAGACTGAACAAAGTATTTGTTCAGGATATCTGCTTTTTTTCTGATCCTCCTCTGCACGGTCCCTATTTGCCCTTTTTCTTTTTTAATTTAAAGTTATTATTAACTTTCCATGGAGCAGTAGAGGTATAGACAACTTTACAGCACACAGGCAGAGGACAATATATAAGACAGTTAAAAATATCATACAGTGCTGTTAATGAAGTACCAAAATATGTGAAGAAAGTGTGGTCCTTGACTCTTTGGGGTACTCAAGCAAGCGTATTTATAGAAAATATCTCCATTTAACTCCTCCCACTTATGGAATAATATCTGGATGATGTCCCATCATCCATAACAACTCCTTATTCAGAAGTTGGTAAATTTATCCATTCTCTGATTTAACCCTGCCATCAGCTTTCCAGTTGGTAAATTTCTTGCATGGTGTCTTCCCACCTTTTTGGTGGAGCAGTTTTTGCAACCTCTGCGTGATATGACCTTCTTTGCTGCTGTTAATATTATGTCTAAGAAGGAGTTTCAAATTTGTTTCAGATTTGGTCAGGGAAATGCAGCAAGATAACTGTTGAGGGCAAAAGGGTACCCACTTCTGGGAGTAACTCCTAAATTGCCCTCTCTATAGCCTACCAGTATGGGAGCAACACTGGACAGCTGCAAAGAATATATGTATGAGAGGCACATTGCTCTCCACATGCCCTTCAACAAGCTGTGCCCCATGTCACATCGTATTTCCCTGTTATTTGTGGGGTTCAGAAGAAGTAGATAAAATGCTTCCAACCATACTCCCACCATATACTGTATGAGAGGATGTAATCTTATGTTGTTTATCGTACTGTATATTGTGTTCCTTTCAGTGCTGGCAAGTGTGATCCCTAATTCTGTATGCCACTGGTCTTGGGATTTTTTCTACTTCAGTTCCCTCTTTGTTATGTATACTTCTATAAGTAATTGAAATAATATGTTCAGGGATCCTACGTTCCTGTATGTCTAATATTATCTGAATGAGAGGGTGTGCATCTTCTTTTGGGCACTACAGACCAAACCTCTCCCCTAGGTAGCACCGTACTTGTATATATCTAAAATAATCGGAGGTTTTGAGGGAAATCTTTGCCGCATGGCTTGAAAAGTCTGAAATATGCCTTTGTCATAACATTAATAGTTAAGTGTAAGTCCTAGGTGTTGCCAGCATTTAAAGGTTGGATCCAATTTAGCTGGACAGAAATGTGGGTCAGAGAAACTAATGTTTCTAGATAGTGAGCAGAAAGTTTGAGACCTGGGAAATGGAGCAGGCCCTGCCAGACAGTCAAAATATCGGTAGTGCAATCTGAATCTATGTCCCATATTAGTTCTCTAGTATGTAGGAGGGATCGAAACAGCAAAATGTGGATTTGGTCAGCCTGGTCTCCTAATCTGAGTTTCTTCCAATGTGGTAGAGACGTGGTATCTAGCCAATAAACAGCATGCAAGAATAGAACCGCCTGGCAATATTCTCAAACTGGGCAGGTCCAAGCTGCCCCTCTGCTTAGTAAGTTGTAATATTTTGTATGCAATTCTAGGTTTCCCTCCCGCCCATAAAAATCTGGCTATCTGTTTGTCCCGTCTATCAAAATCAGCTTTCGGAGGTAATGAGAATATTCTGGAACACATATAGAAATTGAGGGAGGACATTCATTCTAATTATGTCTACTTTTTGTATTAAAGAGATTAGAAGGTGCCACCATCTTTGCAAGTCTCTTTGTATACCGCCACTCAGTGGGTCGTAGTTGTTAACCTAATACATGGTGAAGAGATCTGGTGGAGCAGAATCCTCAAATATCTAATCATCATACAGTTTCAATGAAAGGGGAAGGCAGTTCTTAAATCTGGGGTAGGATTATAATTATATTGAAGTACTTCTGTTTTATCCTTATTTAACTTATATCCTGCTAATGCTTCCATTTCCATCAGGATCTCAAACAGTGCAGGTAGAGAAGTACTGTGTCTAGAGAAGTCATATAAATCAGTAAATCATCTGCAGAAAATGCAACTTTATGCTCCCTTCCCCCGCTTGTCAGCCCCATAATATTAGGGTTCTCCCTTATGGCCTGCGCTAGTGGTTCTTCACACAATGCAAACAGTAAGAGGGACAATGAGCAGCCCTGTTGAGTTCTTCTATACAGGGGGAAGCGGTCTGAGAAAATACCTTAACTTTAACTATCAAGTGGGGGTAGTATACAGTGCCATCATCATTTGATAGAAGGGTCTCCAAAAGTGAAAATGTCTCAAAGTATACTGGAGAAATTTTCACGACATTCTAGCGAATGGTTTTGTGCATCCACACTTTAAAATAAAAGGTGATATCTGTTTTTGGGGATCTCTACAGTATGTATAGAGTATGCTTAACGTTGCCTGAGGTCTGTCTTTTGGGGACAAATCCCAGCTGATCTTGTGGATGAGTGCTGGTAGGTATTCTCTAGGCATCTGGCAATAATGCTGGCATATAATTTATAGTCCTGATCTAGGACCAATATGGGCCTATATGAATCACATAAGAGGGATCTTTATTAGGTTTCAGTATGGTAGATATGTTAGCATATTACCAACGGGGTGATCATCATCTCCTTGGATTGCCCTAATGAGATTATAAGGAGGGAGCAGTTCTATTCAAAAGCTTTATAGAACTCAGATGAGAACCCATCTGGTCCAGAACTTTGACCTAATTTACCACCTGCCCTTCTTAACCTCACAATTCCTCCCCCTAGTCTCCCTCTTTTCACTTATGTGCCTTAATAGTGCCTTAGAAATACAAAATCACACATGCCCCACAATGCAACGCATCACGGGCAGCATATGCAAATCACCACAGAATATTATGCTGGTTCAACTTTAAGCAGAAATGCATGGTGCCAAAAGGCCTCTCACACAGTTTGCAAAGGGTGCCAACAGAAGACATAGACATATGTTTCATCCTACAAGGACTCATCAGTATGCCTCGTCTGTTTAACATCCCAGTGGGATAGTGCCTTGTCCCTTTTCATTACCCATTGGGATCTTCATTCCTTAGTTTGTGCCTTTGCCTTCCTCACCACTTCCCCTGCCTCCTCCTGCATCTCCTGCATCTCCTGATAAAATGCCCTGTCTTCTTCCCTTAATAGTGCCTTAGAAATACAAAATCACACATGCCCCCACAATACAAAGCATCATGGGCAGCATATGCAAATCACTACAGAATATTATGCTGGTTCAACTTTAGGCAGAACTGCATGGTGCTGAATGGCCTCTCACACAGTTTGCAAAGGGTGCCAACAGAAGACAGATACGTGTTTCGTCCTACAAGGACTCATCAGTATGCCTCGTCTGTTTAACACCCCAGTGGGACAGTGCCTTGTCCCTTTTCATTACCCATTGGGATCTTCATTCCTTAGTTTGTGCCTTTGTTTTCCTCACCACTTCCCCTGCCTCCTTCTGCATCTCCTGATAAAACGTCCTGTCCTCTTCCCTCTGTATCTCTTTATACCTCCTGAAAGTTATCCTTTTAGCCTTTACCTTTCTATACACTTCCTTCAAGAACCATAGCGGTCTCTTTTTCCTCTTGTTTTTGCTCACTTCCTTTGCACAGAGTTGCCTTCACTATGCCTTCCCTTAGCTTAATCATCTGCTCCACCCCACTCCCTCGCAAAGTCATCCTCCTGCTAGGTCATCTCTGAGGCATTCAGTCATTTTGAAAAAATCTGCCTTCCTGAAGTCCAGGACTCTCATCCTTGTATGACTTATCCTTATGTTTAACCACACTGTACGGTGACCACTGGTCTCCAGGTGGCCTCCCACCTTATAGTCTGCAGTACTGTCCCTCTTAGGGAGCACAAGGTCAAGTATTGCTCCATTATGAGTGGGCTCCTGACTGGTTGCCTGAAAATGCCTAACGCAGGAGTGCATGATTTCCTGCTTCTAGCTGAAGCTGCAGCTGGGAGGCTCTGATCTACATCTGGCAGACTGAAGTCCCCACCAGTAGCACCACCCCTGTTTCTTCCATTGTGTCAATGGCTTCTACCAGTGTCTCATCTAAATTATCACCCTGTATTGGATGTCTGCAGATCACGCCAGTGTGAACAGTAGCTCTGTTTCCCATCTCCAGGGTGACCCACAGTGCCTAGAACCCCTTTATTCCCCCTTGACTTCCCTGTATCTCCATCACTTTGCTATCCTCTCTTACATACAGCACCACCCCTCCTCCCTTTCTAACCACCCTAACTTTTCAGTACTGAGTAGCCTGGTATGGCCATGTCCCAGTTATGCTTTCTACGCACCATGATGCAGTAATGGACATGATATCCATATCTGCCTCCACCCCGATTGCATCTAGGTCCAGAATTTTATTTCCTGGACTTCTTGCATTTGTACACATGGTCTTCCACATTTTGTTACCACTCTGCCTGCTACCCCATTTTCTTTTTGCCCTGCGTCCTTTTCCTCTTGCTTTTTACAGCTCATGTTTCTGTCCCCTTTCATTCCAACCACTCTGCTTTTTCTTGATTTTGCACCCTGGGGTTTACCTCCCCTCGGGTCCTCCCTTCTCTCTGCTTCAGTCTGTGTGTGTGTGTGTGTGTGTGTGTGTGTGGACCGTTAATGCCTCCATTATTTCTCCTGCCACCCCCCTCAGCTAGTTTAAATGTTCATTAAAGTAACAGTTAAACCCTCCACTGAAGACTGCAATTCCCTTCCCAGACAGATGCAGACCATCATCACTGTATAGGCCCTTATCCCTCCAGGTTGGTCCCCAGTCACCAGTACAGCTGAACCCTTCCTCTCTACACCATTTCTTTAACTATGAGTTGAAGCTGCTGGTGCGGAAACCCCCATCCTCCCCACTACCATAGACAGGCAGTACCACAGCAATAGCCACTGAGTGTGCCACCTGCCTAAGATCCCTCCTCAGCTCTCTAAAATCTTCCTGCTCAATCCCAGCCCTGTCCCTAGCCAGATCATTTGTCCCAGGTGAACAGACATCCAAGCTCCCCCTCCTGCTCCTAGTCACTTGCTGTGCTCCACTGAGGAGTTCTTATTGACCATCTTGAGATCCCTCCTTTTTTAGTCTGGCAACTGGGTGTTCTCAGTGTCAGTCCCAGCTATCTGGAACTCATTGGCATCCCATTATAGGTGTCCCCTCTCAGTGGAGGCATTTAAGAAAGGTCTAAATGGCTTTCTGTTCTTATAAGCACTGAGTTAATGTTAACAGCTGTACTGTACCTCTAACCACAATTTGTATATAATTACTTTTTAAATAATCTGCCTCTGTAGATGACATGAAAGATTTGTGCAAGGTTAGAAACAGAGTAAGGTATAAGGGAACATGGGATGATCTTAGTAGGTTAGAGGAGTAGTCAAAGATCTGGCAACTGGCCTTTAATGCAAAAAAATGTAAAGTGATGCACATTGGGAAGAGGAACCCATAAGGGCAATATGAAATGATAGGAGTGGTGCTGAAAAGCACCATGGAGGAAAAGGACCTAGGGATCATGATATTGGAGAGCCTAAAAACAACAGCACATTATAAGAGAGCTGTGGGCAAGGCAAACAGGATTCTGGGTTGCATATAGAAGGTGAAAAGCAGTAGAAATCAGGAGGTGGCCCTTACGTTGTACAGGTTACTGTTTTTTTATTTTTTTTTAAATTGCTCTTTTTTCTCCACCTTCTGTGGCTCGACCGGTTGGGGCATCCAGCTGCCAGCTCCCACCACATGGGAGTCAGCAGGCTCACTTGCATGATGGGGCTGGTGTGGCTGCACCCCAACCCACTGGGGGAACCCCTACACCCTCCCGTGCTGGGCTGTAACCAGACCCCCAGAGCAATTCCATGACAGACCTCCCAGGCAGTGCTGAGTGTAGTCATCAAGCTGCATGATTGCACCCAGCCATTTCTCCTCCATATAGTCTCCCCACTGGAGTGCGGACTAGCAATGACATCAGAGGTACTACGTGCTGATGTCGGCCATACTCCACCTACTATTGTACTGCTCCTTCTCCATCAGGGGCCACTGTAGAGCAGTAGAAACTCCAATCCCTCCCCAGGTATAGGACAGCAGTCCTCCGGATGCTCAGTCCTATCCCTATCTTGCTGACCACTGACAGCCTGGGCACATTCCCGAACTCGGGTTGCCAGCATGAAGTGAGGTGTGGCATCCAGTGCCTCAACCCTCAGTGCCACTGGGCCAGCCATACAGGTCACTGGTGTGACCACACCTGGAATACTGTGCAAGGTACTGGAGTCCACATCTGAGGCAGGACTGTGACAAAGTGGAAGTAGTACAGTATAGGGCAACCAAGATGACCCATGATCTAGGGGGCAAGACATATGAGGAGAGACTGGGACTTGAACATGTACACCTTTGAAAAAGAAGTGAAGGAGGCTACTTGATTAAGACGCATTATAATGAAACAGAGTGAAAAGAAAAAAAAACATTATAACTTATCTAAACAAGAGAGGCACTAGAGAATCTAGGAGGGACAACACCATAATAATAAAACCGGCAGATAAAGGTGGAGCCACTGTTATACAGAACTGTGAAGATTATCAGCAAGATTGCCTCAGACAACCGAATGACACAGACAACTATCAAAAAATTATTAAGATACCCCCAGAGTTACTCTAAAGAACCATTACAGAGGTCATTTTGGAAGCAACAGATAGACATATAATAGAAGAGTGGACTAAATTGGAATTAATAAATAGATTACCAAAAATACCACTTTTCTACTGTCTCCCAAAAATTCATAAGAACGAAAAGCAACTGCCAGGAAGACCAATCATTTCAGGTATTGACTCAATCACTGAACCTCTATTGATTTTTGTAGATCATTACTGTAAGAAGATGGTCCCACATATCCCCTCTTATTTGAGAGACAGCAAACAATGCATACAAATTCTATAAAATCTCAATTTAAATGAAGCAAACCTGGATGAATGTCCACTAGTGACTTCAGATCTACACAACCTGTTCACAAGTATACCACATGAAGAGGGGCTACAAGCATTGAACCATATGTTGTCGCAATGAGAAAATAAACCTGATAAGGATTTTTACTACAACTAACAGAACTAGTACTTGAAAACAACTATTTCAAATGTGATGGTACAAACTTTTTACAAAAAATTGGGACAGCTAAGGATGCAATATTAGCACCCACATATGCGAACATCTTCATTGCCCACTTTGAAGAACTGTATATTCATCATTACACCAATATCTATATGACATACGTAATACTTTACAAATGTTTCATTGACAATGTTCTTATTGGTTGCGGAGGCTCAAAATCAGAACTCAGAGAAGTTTTTTAATACTTAAATTCAGCCACCATATCTGAGATTCACCATAGACTACAGTATACAAGAAATTCCATATTTGGGTGTATGCATGATAAAAGAAAATCACAAGATTATAACCAATTTATACAGAAAAGAATTGAGAAGAACTCATTGTTGTATGCAACCAGTTTCCACCCTCACACTTTAAAGAAGCATACCATACAGCCGGATGCTATGAGTTAAAAGAAACAGTGGAACCAACAACACAATTTAAACATAATTTAACAGATTTAAAATAAACATTTCCAACTATGGGGCTATAGAGAAAATAAATATAGAAAAGCAGAGAACAGATGTATGACAATATCTCAAGAAGATTTACTTATGGAAGAACCGAAAAAAAGGATGAGAAAACTAATAAAAATCACTATATCCACACAGCACTCTGAATATTTTGGACCAATTGAAAATATAATTTGAAAACTTGGAACATTTTACAATCTATGAACCAAGAAAATACAATTTTCCAACAAAACCACGGAAACAGCTAAAAACCACCACAATCAGAAATAAAATCGTGAGAACACAACATTGGAAACCACCACCTTAGCCTCAGACTTGGTTACAGAAAGATATATGAGGGTTTTCCCCATGTGCCAACTGTGTCCATTGCAACAATGGAATCAAATCAAACTATTTGAACAGTACATCTACAGACAAGAAATATGACATAAGGAGCTTCATTACATGCAACTCAGACTATGTGTGTACTATATAATTTGTCCCTACTCACTGTACTACATAGAACAGACAAGACCTTTGAAATTAAGGATTTCAGAATACAAAAGTAACATTAGAAGACAGGATGAGAAATCACCATTAGCACAACATTTCTTGGAATTTAAACACCAAATTTCCTCCATAAAATTCCTGGGACTAGAGAGTGATAAAACCTACATGTGGGAAGTTGGGACTCAACTAAAGAGAGAAACATGGTGGATTTTCACCTACAATCCTATAGAAAGAAATATAGACTTAATGAGAATTTATTGTGGACAACCTTTAAATAATTCAGAGTATATTAAACCTAAGAAAAGAAAAAGGAAAATAGGAAGAAATTTATGTAAACTAATGCATGTTACAACAAAAGAAAAAAAGTACTTTTTATAGTGTAAAGTATGTAAGAGGCATATGGTTAAAATGTCACCAGACATTATGCTGCAGACAAAATGTAGTGGACATAATGTTGGCAGAAACAATGTTGGCAGCCAAAATGTCGCACTGTATTGACAGGCAACATGACATAATTAAAAAGTAAATGAGGCTGTCAGTGTTACCAACACTTGAAGATGCACATTTTGGCAATGACAGATGCAGCAAACACAGCCTTGACATGCAGTGTCTAACATACCCTCAGAATTGTACTCCCACAGCTACATTAAAGGCATTTTGGCTCCCTGTGCATTCATAGTTCACCCTCCACACTAGCAACAGTGTCAAATGCCTTAGAAGTAGAGCTACAGGGATAATGGTGAACAGCACTCAGTTCAGAAATGTACTTGAGGGTTGGTGGGGGGGGGGGGACAGACAGTGAAATAGAAAAACAAAATTAAGAAAACTGGATTGCAGTGAATATCTCAACCTATACTGGAAATGTTATCTATAGAGTGTAGGACAGGACTTGAACATGATGGAAGGATAGGGAATTGCATTGAATCGATGAGCGACATTTTGGACAGGCAACATTTTATCCATCAAGATTGTATCTGCCAACATTGTGTCCCCAGCATAATATCTACTGGCATTTCAGCCATACACGATGTAGGACATTGCTTCCAATATAATTTTTGACATAGCTATGTGCCATTTATATAGAGTAACTATTTAGATAATGTATTAAATAACTGTTCAGATAATGTATTGAATAATAACACCAATCGTGGTAGAGACATTGCAATAATGGTACGCAGCTTAATCAAAATCTTGGATATAGAAAGAAGAATTATTTGGCCTTGACCTCCTGCCATTATAGTGTGTGTGTGTGTGTGTGTGTGTGTGTAACACAGAAATAATCCATAGTACCCCTTCCTGACCCACAAGATTTTTTCCCCCTCCTGTCCATCAACCTTCTATCTCCAAGTCTGTTTTGACACTAGAGTCTAAGATTTCCCCAACAGATATGCCAGTTTTCATACTTTGGTGTTACTCCTCTCTCCACTAGAATTCCTATGAAGGCATGATTTCCCTAACGTCACATAAAATCCACGCAGAGTTTTTTCCTCCACCATGACACTCCAAAGAGAAGCTGTCAAGATTGTGTTTTTTAAAAAAAGAATAAAGCAACGTTCAAAAGAACCCTCAGAAGAGGGACCACTCATTATGTTCAGTTTAATACTGAACAAAGTGGTTTCCATAGTGAATGGGCCACCCAGGGTGATGTCACTTTGTGATGTAATCATGCAATTCCAATGTGTTCACCTGCATTCCGCCCTTCTGCACCTTCAGAAAGGAGGTAACACTTGGAAGAGACTGATGTCTAGAGTAATGGAGAAAGCTACTACCTGCCACAGATTTAATATCATTTGAAGGCACACTGTGATGCATAACTTGAATGATAAAGAGAATCTTATTTTAAGTATGATTTATGTTTAAAAGTAAAGAACAAAGTGAAAAATATAGAAATACAAGAGAAACAAGTCTGTATTTACAGGGTACAGACTAGGAAAAACACAAGAGGGGTAAATGATCCCAAGATTTCCCCTTGAACAAGTAAGTTCATTACTTATAATCAATGTGAATAAAAGTCCAGACATTGAGACACAAATATTCACACTGTGGTTATTATATTCACAGGGAATGCCTTAATGAAAATGGAGCAAAGAGAATAAATTCACAGAAAGGTTCAACGAACTTAAAAGCAGGTTTGTTCCCCCTGCTAGAATGTATTTCAGTAAAAATGTGTTTCAGAAAAAAAATCACTTTTAAAGATAAAAAGAATAATAATAGTTTAATCAAGAAACAAGACATTTGAACGAAAAGTTAAACTAAATTTTATTTAATTATTTGCAGCTCAGCTATATCTGATAAAGGAACAGGCTTTATTTATTTATTTAAAATGCTGGTAACCAGGAAAGGCACACTGAACCAAGGCTCATTTCCAGGTGCGAACAGACTTGTTCTGAAACATTATATGATGATAAGATGAGAGCACTGAAATGAAGAATAATAAAGAAGAAAGATTTCTTGAACATGTTTTCTTAAGGGTTGGGCATCACACTATTTACATTTGGTTTTGGATCTCCAGTTGTGGTTCACTCCCCATTTAAGTGATACATACGAAGAACATTAACATAATAAGGGAACTGTGAAAGACGTATTGTTTTGAATTTGGTTTGTCTTTAAGAGTACCAACTTTTTTTAGAACCTATCATAGGTGGATTCATAAATTTGTTGATCCCCAATGGATGAAGTGTGTCCCAATGTTTGTTCAGTTTTCCTGATGGGATCAGTTAATGCAGCATACTGTAATAATAAGATTTCTCTGTCAGGACCATAGGTACTATAGTTTCCTTTCTATGCTGATCCACCTGAGTACTTACTCCTGATGTTCTTTTTCTTGTTTTCACTATTGTCTTATTCACCGTTGTGTTGCTGTATCCCCTAGTTCGAAAGTTCTCTGCCATATTATTTAATTCTTGTTCTGTTTCTTGTGGATTGCTACAATTTCTATATACACGCAACAGCTGTGAAAAATTAATGTTGTTAATAAGCTGTTTAGGGTGAAAACTATGCCATGAAGCAATGTGTTCTTATCTGTTTCTTTTCTCTAAATGTTAAGTTTCTAGTATTTTACCATTCTTATAAATAAGCAAGTCTAGAAAAGCTGCATTCTGTTCATTATTGGCTATAGTAAATTTCAAACTGTCTGTAAGGGAATTCAAATGCTGATGAAATGACAAAAGTTCAATAGTTGTACCTTTCCATATTATAAATGAATCATCAATGTATTTTTTTTATAGGTACACATCTGAGTGTAGAAGTCAAGTCAAGTACAAATTTATTGATCAACAAAACTAGTGTTGTTACAATATACTGCAAATCACATTACATACATCCTATAAATAGTACAAATGCACAGTTCTTTAAGACAGCCTTAGATAGAAATTCAGAATATTATAAAACATTTATATATTAATTAGATAATCAATTAGAAATGTATAAAAATACAGCTGCTGCATAGTGTACAAGTTTTATCACAGACAAAATACGATATGGGGCCAGATGGGGTGCACCCCAGGGTCCTTAAAGAACTAAGAGATGTGGTGGCTGAACCTCTGGCTATCCTGTTTAGCCGATCACTGGAAACAGGGGAGGTACCCAAAGACTGGAGGACAGCAGATGTAGTCCCCTTATACAAAAGTGGGAACAAAGAGGAAGCAGGGAACTACAGACCAGTCAGCCTCACCTCAGTAGTGGGGAAGATCATGGAAGCACTACTGAAGGAGAGATGGTGGAACATCTGGTTGTCAATGGACTACAGGACCCAAGGCAGCATGGTTTCACCAGGAGGTCATGTCAGACCAACCTCATTGAATTTTTGACTGGGTGACTAGAGAGGTGGATCAGGGAGGGCAGTGGACATGGCCTATGTGGACTTCAGCAAGGCCTTTGACACTGTGCCACATAGAAGACTATTACACAAACTGGGGAATATGGGTGTGGGCAGGACAGTAGTGTGGTGGGTAGGTAACTGGCTGGGTGGCAGGACACAGAGGGGTGGTGGTAAATGGCTGTCACTCCACAGAGGGAAGAGTGACCAGTGGGGTACCACAGGGATCAGTGCTGGGACGGTCCTATTCAACATCTTCATCAGTGACATTGCACGGATCTAGAAGGCAGAATTTCACTGTTCACTGATGACACAAAGCTCTGTAACAGAGTAGACACACCAGAGGGTGTAAACAGAATGAGAAGGGACCTGCAGAAACTTGAAGAATGGTCAAGGGTTTGGCAGTTGAAATTCAATGCAAAGAAGTGCAAGATAATGCATATGGGGCACAAAAACCCTGGCACAATATATCAGTTGGGGGGTGAGGATATAGCATGCACTGAGCAGCAAAGGGATCTTGGGGTTATCATCTCTGATGACCTCAAGGTAGGGAAACAGTGTGACAAGGCAGCAGGTAAAGCAAATAGGATGCTGGGATGTATAGGCAGGGGCATCACCAGCAGGAAAAGGGAGGTCATAATTCCACTATACAAGACACTAGTGAGGCCCCACCTGGAGTACAGTGTACAGTTCTGGAGACCATACCTATGTAAGGACATAGACAGGGTAGAGAAGGTTCGGAGGAGGGCAACAAAGATGAAGCATGGATTGCATCACAAGTCCTATGAAGACAGGTTGAAGGAACTGAACATGTACTCCCTGGAGGAGAGGAGGGAGAGAGGGGATATGATAGAGACATACAAGTATCTCACAGGGAGGAACAGGGTGCAGGAATACACTATTTTTAAGCGAAAAGATGTTCCAGGACTAGAGGGCATGGGATGAAGTTGGGAGGGCGATTCAAAGGAAACATGAGGAAGAATTTCTTCACAGAATGGGTGGTGGACAAGTGGAACACCCTGCGGAGAAGTGGTGGGGGCTGAAATAATCATGGGATTTAAGAATGCATGGGATAGACATAAAGGAATTCTGGAGGTCAGGGTAAGGGCAACAGACTTCTAGGAAAACATAAACTGAACTTACAAGCTCAAATGGGCAGACTGGGTGGGCCATAGGCCCCATCTGCTGACACTGTCTATGTATCTATGTATCTATGATATAAGAATTTCATTTATAAATAGTAGACAGCAAAGACTTTGCTGTAACTTCTAAAATACACTTGTCTTTAGCCTTAAAAAGTATTCCAATATGTCACTGGGAGACTGAGACCCCAAGCAATCCACCAACCATTTTTCCTGTCGGTTTCATATAATGGACATAAGAGGACCACATGTTTTAAGTCGTCGATAGTCCTGGCCCCACATTACAGAAAGTGTAAGTATTCCATTTCTCTTTTGTCTAAAATGGATAAATTGGGCATTGTAATTTTCAGTTCTAAATCTTGAATAAATTCTTCTAAGCTTGGAACAAGTTAAGAGAGTGAGATAGGTCTCAAAGCCACATACAGGTTTGAAAATTATGTAATTGTCATGTAATTTCAGTAAAGAAAGTTGTAAAAGCAACGGATTACTATCCAGAGTCTCTGAGCCTTAATTTAACATCTACCCTGATGTTGTTGAAGGTCCGACATAAATCGTGTGCAAGAGATGTCCCAAACTGGCAGGCATTATAGTTTTCTTAATAAGCTGAAAGAATGGCTGGAAATAACCCATACTTACCAATCTAATACCTTCCTCAAGGCACATTCTGGGATACCTATGTTCAGGTAGTAAAAAAAGTTTTGAGAAGAAAAATAATTTGTCTTTCCTGAATAAGAAAGTAAAGAGCATTGACCCAACTCCAATGCAAGAATACAATTTGGTGTGCCCTGAGGTAACACTGGAATACATCTATAGAGTTTATTTAGTATCATTTTTAGTGCTATGACCTTGGTGTATCCCCAAACCTTGGATGCATAAAGCAGACTTGTTCTTATTTTGGCATTAACAACTCTCAAAATACCTTTAACTGAAGATTTCCCCATTTTGCTATTAAATATTTTTAAAGCATTTGCCGAAGACATCATTTTATTTTGTATGGACTCCGGATGTTTTGTCCAGGAAAAGTTTTGAGCAACTCGAACCCCCAAATAGTCATAGTTATTCTTAATATCCATAAGATTCCCATTGATCTTAAAACTTGTATGGTTCTTGGATCTATTTCCAAAAATCATGATGTTAGTCTTATTAAGGTTAACTTTCAATTTCCTTTGCTTGCATAGAGACTCAAAAATGGCCAATTTCCTCTTGAGGCCTAACGCTGAGGTTGAAAACAACACCAGGTCATCTGCATAAGCCAAACAATCAACCCTTGTTGCATTAATTTTGGGGCGTGGAATTCTGAGTTTGTGATCTGATCCAGAAAGGCATTTATATATATTGAACAAAGCGGACACCAGAATACACCCTACCTGACCCCCATTTGTGAAAAACCTATCAGATAGATATTCATGCTGATTATACTGAATTCTTGCCCAAGTGTCTTCATGTAATCTGATTAGAGTATCAAGCAATGAGCTCTCCAGATTTAGTGCCCTAAGCATATCCCAGAGAATCTTCCTACTAGTAGTGTCAAAGGCAGAGGAGAAGTCTACAAAACAACATGGGGGCAACACTGGCCCCTAGTTTGGCGAACATATACCTGGGGGAATGGGAGGAAAGGGTCATATATGACCCAGAACAGAATCCCTTTATGAAAAATATGATTCTATAAACATTTTATAGATGGCCTGTTTTTGATATAGAAAGGCACTGAAGGGACTTAGCTGAGTGTGTTATATTTAGAGGGTACTAATCCAAACTTAAGATTTAAGGTGGTTGCTGATAAAAGTCACGTGGACTTTTGGACCTCAGAATACATAAAAAGGAGATGGACTGATAGAACCGACCTGTATACAAAACCAACTGACTCTAATAGCCTCTTACATGCACACAGTTGTCATCCTCCACACCTTATTAGAAACTTACTGAAGGGCCAGTACATAAGAATTAAAAGAAATTGCTCAACTACAGACCAATACAAAGTAAGATCTAAGGAATTGATGTCCAAATTACAGCAGAGGGCATATAAAGTGAGTGATATTGAGGCAGCCATTACACACACAGACAAAATAACATGGGAGAAATTGCTGATGCCCAAAAATAAGAAGAAAAAAGAAAATAAATGACTTTCATTTGTTACTACTTTTGGTGGGGGCACAAAGGAACTTATTGGCATTATTAAAAATAACCTCCCAGCACTTAGGGCAATACCAGTGTTATCAGATGTAATTAATCAGCCAATACGAATCTCATATAGGAGAGGAAAAAATCTCTAGGATCAATTGACAAATAGCTACCAGCCAAAACAATAGGTGAAATTAAACAAAATGAGGTAACAAACCACGTGGTTTTTGTAGGATGTGTAAGTATATGGAAAGAACAGACACAATTTATAATATGAATACAGGTAGAACAGAATTAATAAAGGGTTCAATTACCTGTAATACAATGGGTGTTATTTATATGTTGACATGCACATGTGGAGTGTTCTATATTGGACAAACAAAGAGAAAACTACACCAAAGAATAAATGAACACATGTTAGCAATAAAAAACCAAAATATGGAGTATGCCATTGCAGCACATATACATACAAACCCAGGTGAAAACCACAAGATAACAGTTATGGGTATTGAACAGGTGGAGAAAAATATTAGAGGGGGTGATTTTACCGATAATAATTTGGCTTGTAAAGAACAAGAATGGATTTTTAGAATGGGTGCTTTAAAGCATCCAGGACTAAATGATAAGTTTGAACTGTCCCCATTTCTTGAAAAATTCAGAAGATAAAGGAATAATTATTCTGTGGTGATAGGAATAATGAATGGAAAAGATTGGGAAATAAATATTCCCCCCTTTCTTTCCCCCTTCCCCCCCATTGCTAACCTTACCCCCACCTTTTAATTCCCATATTAAATTAAAATTCGTTTTCCAAATCTTTTCTTGTTCTTTTGGGTGGATTGGTCTATTTTGTATAAACAGTGGATGAAATTGCTTGTGTGTTATAGAATTAATATTAATGTATGATTGTAACAATTACAGGATCATGAAGGATTTACAAGCAAGAAGAAAGAGGCACATATATGTATTGCAGAATTTACAAGCAAGAACAAAGATAAACATATATGTCATTAAAACAGAACCTATAAATCAGGACAAAGTGTTATTTTTTTAGGACTCAAACAAGAATGAAGAGAAATGTATATATGAGTGTTTAAATTTAAAATATAAATAATGGGGAGAATTCATATGTTACTTATTTGTAATTTAAATACTGGAGCCTTAAGTAAAGCCCTCATGTTTCTGTTAAATGGATGGATTTGATAGCCAAATATTTTTTATACTATAGCTATATTGACATGAATAATAAATTAAACAACAGAGGTAAAATAAATTAATGATCTGAAAGAATACAAGATTGACTTGATTACAAAACAATAGATTATTTTATTTTTTGAATTGTTTTTGGTGGTGGAACAATTCAGTTGTGTGAACTTCACAATGTTTGAACTAGGTAGCACTTTAAATATAGTGTTCACTATGGAGAATTGATTGATATGAATTAAGTAATTAGAAATTGATTGGTTAATAAGGAATCTTTATTAATATGAATGGATATAAAAACACCACGAGGTGCATGTAATGTTTAGCTCTGATGAAGCCCTTGGATGGGTGAAACATAAGCTTGCACCATGTTTGATGAAGCCATGTAATAAACCGTTGCTAAATTGAAAATAAGGTTTTGCATCTGTCTCTGAAGCGAGTGGTGAGTGCACGGTATGAATAATTGTATGGGTCTACAAAACAACAATATAGTCTTGATTTCCTTATTTTAATACATTTCCAAACCAGATGTTGTAGCACATAACATAGAAATATAGAAAAACAGAATTTGATGACAGATAAGGACTGCTTGGCCCACCTAGTCTGCCCATTTTCCTACCCAACAGATAAGCTGCAGATCCTAGTTAACCAACAGCTTACTTCTTCCTACCCCCCACTTGAACTGCCTTATGTCTGTCCCATGCATTCTTGAATTCCCCCCACTGTTCTTGACTCCACGACCTCCTCAGGGAGGCTGTTCCATGCATCCACAACCCTCTCTGTGAAAAAATACTTCCTCACACTACCTCTGAGCGGTCCCTTTCTGAAAGATACCACCCTCTTGGACTTTGTTGATTCCCTTGAGGTACTTAAAAGTTTCTATCATGTCCCCTCTCTCCCTCCTTTCCTCAAGGGTATACATATTAAGATCCTTTAGTCTTTCTTCATATGTCTTCTGGTACAGACCCTGCACCATTTGGTTGCCCTCCTCTGGACAGCCTCCACTCTGTCTATGTCTTTGCAGAGATGGGGTCTCCAGAACTGCACACAGTACTCAGATGGGGTCTCACCAACTGTCTGTACAGAGGATAACAACTTCCTGTTTTCTACTATTGATGCCTCTCCCTATGCATCCCAATATCCCCCAGCCTTCCTACTGCCTTCTCACATTGCTTGCCCACCTTAAGGTCATCTGATATAATTACCCCCAGGTCCCTTTCCATTTCCCACTGTGTACTCTTCTCCTAGGTTTTTGTTTTCCATGTGCATTACCTTGCACTTCTTTGCATTGAATCTGAGCTGCCATACATTTGACCATTCCTCCAACCTTGCCAAGTCCCTTCTCATCCTTTCCACTCCATCTTGTGTATCAATGTTGTTGCAGATCTGTGTGTCGTCTGCAAAGAGACATACTTTTCCTTCCAGTTCCTCTGCAATGTCACTTATAAAGACATTAAAAAGGACCGGTCCCAGTACTGAACCCTGCGGTACCCCGCTAGTAACCCTCCTTTCTTCACTGTGGACTCCATTTACTACTACCCTTTGCGTCCTGTTGTCTAGCCAATTTTTTATCTAGGCTACCACCTTGGACCCACTCCAAAGCTGGCTAACTTGTATTAACAGTGCTGTACTGTAGATTGATTCTTCTGAAAGCCATTTTGTACTTCATTCAGCAAGTAATTCTCCTCTGCCCACTCCAGCAATCTTCCCAGGATTATCTTTGAGAACATTTTCTGGGACACATCAATAAGGCTGATTGGCCTGTACATCTTTGGATTGTTGATCCGTTTTGAAAATTAGAAATAGAACATTACCAGCTAGAGGGAAATTGCAAACCTTGTATGAACCCATTAAATGTTAAAAAGAAGAATGGAATCCACCAGCAAGGGAAGGATTTATATACATCACATAAGATGCCATCAGGCCCCAGAGCTTTATTTGTTTTAAGTGAATTTAATGCTAGAAAAATTTCATCTCTTGTAATTATGAGCCTTGGATAGATTATCTCTCCTGTAAATTTAGCGTCTTAGTTCATTTCGTCTCTTCTTGTGAATAGTATAGATCAGAAATAAGAAATCCATGTTTCAGGAGTAACATACGCCTTCTGTCTTGTTAGAATATTTATTATATCCCAGAAAAACGATTCCCAGAACCGCCTGCCATCCCTATCAAGTGCTGCCTGCCTTCGTTTTTCCCCAAAGACCACAGGTACATTGATTTCTCTCTTCTTCTAGAGTTTTCCTGCATTTTTCCCTTTCTTTTTTCAGAAGGTTGTAGTCTGTTGCATTTTAGTTATTTTTTCTTATGCTACCTTAACATCTTTCTAAATGTTTTCTTAACCCTTCTGCATTTTATATTAAACCATGATTTTTTATAAACATGTTTAATGCAAGACAATTTTTTAGATTTACACAAAGGTCTTAATATTCTGTGTACCTCTTTCCAATTTTCCTGAATGTTAAATATCTTAGTATTATCAAAAATTGAGTTATGAATATTGAGGAGATATCCTGAGTTTAGAATCTCCTCAACATGGGTATGATGAATAGGACCCCATCTAATTATTTTTTCATTAATAATCTTCAAATATTCTTCCAAAATGTATCTTGTCTTGCTTGGAAATTATGAACAGATTCTTCAGGGAAAGCACGATAGGAAAATGTGCCAATTCTAGCTGATCCAGAACTTCTAGTTTTAAGATCAGTTTGACAGCTTCCATATTAGTCCAGACGAGGTCTGGTGTGGAAGCGCCAGAGGTGCCTCTGAATGTTAATGCTCCTGACATGTCTCCTCTCGTTCTCTCATTCAGTAAGCAGAAATTTCTTTTGACGAGACCTGCCAAAAGTTCCCTACCTCTCATGTTGGATTTTGGATCGCAGGTTTTCCTTCTGCATGTAACATTAGAGTTGATTAAAGGTAAAGAAGAGATCAACTCTGTGTAGGCCTCTTCTGAAAGTCGAGAGGAAATCCTGGAATTAAAATCTCCCAGGATAACCACAGGACAGGTTATTTCACCCTCAGCCAACTCATCTAAAATTAAATTTAAATGCTGAATATAAGAGTCTCCTACCATGCACCCTTTGATTCTTGGTGGAAAATAGATATTACCTAAGATGATCTTCTCAGTCCCATCCATAATCAATAGGACCAGAATGCCATCTGTTTTAATTGGATGTTCTAACATTTCTAGATTCAATTGAGTTTCAATGTATGCAGAAGGCCCCTTTATACCCACCATATTTTTTTATCTCTAGTGACGGAATGCAAAGCAGTATACCCTGCCATTTTAGGGACAACAGTTTCAGAGCACCATGTCTCCTGAAGACTGATAATGTCAAACATCTCCAAGAATAGTAGAACCTCAGGGTCTGCTATTTTAAGATGTATGCCTTTTATATTCCAAGAAAGAATAGAAAGAATGCAAGAGTCCGACTCTATTTCCGGGGAGTTCTTAATAAGCTGGGATTTTAAACAGACTCAACAATTAATAATGGCATAAAAGTGTTTAGATCTATCGATTTCTCAAGATCTATTAAAGGAATATCTTCCCCTGCTTTAGTCCCTGTATGGTGTTTGTGATCTTTAGTTGTATACTTATGTCCTGGAGAAAGTTCCCCCAGTTCTATGGGAGCAACCATATGTAATCCCAGATAGTCTAATTTGTCAGCTAAAGAAAGCAAAGTGGTAACTGCCATTGGATTTTTAAATGTGATATCAATTTGGGACAAATAATTAAGACCTCTGTGAAGTTTTACATAATCCACCATATTTCAGGAGATTTGTACACCTATGGCTCTTGCAAGGAAAATAAGCAGTTCATCCCTAACCTTCCTATAGGAATCATGTCTTGAAGTTTCCTACCCAAAAATCAAGCTAGTCCTACGCAGCCATTCATTACTATGGCTCTGAGTGAAATTTTCTATTACTTTTAAAAAATGTTCCTTGTGCATCCTATTCTACCTGATTTTCATTATCCTTATGGAAAATAATTTCTGACAGGGGGTTTGAGTGTTTATTCTCATCCCTAGATTTTTCAGTGATTACATACTTAGGGACTAGAGTAGGGAGAGTAGCTTCTTGCCCTTTTTTTAGCCAAAAGCGGGATCTTATTTAGGATAAGATTTGCCGTGTCTTCGAGCAAGCAATAAAATGACACAGGACTCAAAAATTCTGGATTTGGAGATCTTACTGCAAATAGCTCTTCACCATTAGTATTCTGGTGTAACATAAAGAGATTTACCAACCATAGGGAGAACATTTCTTCCATTTCATTTTTTTAACATTGGGACTCCCTTTATTTCAGTCATATATTCAACATTCTTAGGACTCTTTCTGATACTGGGTTCTTTTTTTCTATCACTGGGGTCCTTATTGATAGGTGGATTGTCAGAGGTCTCAGTTTCCCCCATGTCCACCATCTGAGAATCTTTACTCAAAATTTCCTCATAGGAAAGTGCATTTAAATTCTGACTGTCTAAACAATTATTTTCCTCAGTTGCATTCCTCAAATCCTTTGTCAGCTAGCATCCTAAATCACCTGTATCTCCTGTTTCTCTTGTAATTTACAGGTTTAGGTTTTAAGATTGCTTTGCTGTCTAGGTTCTCTTGGAGCCTTACTGAGATTTTTATTCTTGGATTCCATGGGCTTCAATGTCTTTAGTGAACTTCTATCATTATAATCCCCACTTTTGGGGCCAACTATGTCTGAATTCTGCATATAACAGGAGCAGACCTTATCTTTATCAAAGGGTGGGGGGAGTTGTACATGGATTCCTCTAGTAGCTTTTCCTATAGGAGAGGGTTCTGTTCTATTCAGATTATAATGCTGTAGTTTGCCACTCTCTGCAGCCCTTTCCAATAACACTCTATTGTGAAAGACATAAATTCTCAAGTTACAAATGTCATCCTTCAAAACTGCAATATTCTCAAGGATTACAATATCTGCAAATGTCTGTTTTAATTATCTTTAGCATTTGTTTAGAGATTGAAGAACTTGCTATGAAATTCCCTTTATCAGAGAAATATTCCTCATCACAGGTAATTTTCTGCACCTGTGACACTCCTGCTAAGCTTTTCATTTTAGCTTCTTCCATTATATAATTGCTTGCCCTCCCTGCATGTCTCTCTGGGTTAATTCCATCTTCTTCAGACCTTCAATAGTTAACTCATCTCCTGAATTATAGCCTTAGTTCTTGATTTTCTCTGGTGTTCTCAAGGACAGGGGAATGTGGGGGGTATCTTCAGCCACATTATGGGCTGTAGCCTGTATTTTCTGTTTTGGAGTTGCCTCAGGTGAGGGATAATCAGTTAAACAAGTATGGCTGACAGAAAATGCCAGAGAAAATTCTAATTCAGAATAGTCCAGTTCCCTCTCATTGCTCAACCCCTGTGTGAAAGTTTCCCACTCATACTGATCAGAGGAAATTATTTTTGAAAGCTGTTTGGCTTTATCAGATCCAGAGTTACCAATTAAATCTCTGGAAGCTACTGATTGGTCTAATTTCCTCTCCATCAAACAGATAGGAGTGGAAAGATGTTTTGGGCCTTGCCCATGTCCTACCCACAGATCAGTAATTTTGAGTTGTTTTTTCCCTCCAGTTATGTGCTGAGTATAAAGGTCCTTATCTCCTGAAATAGCAACACAGCTTCCCTGTTTCTTAATTTTGTTACCATTTTTCCTCTGCTTTCTCTCACCAGTCTTATGTTTATTTTTATTTGGATTAATGACCTCCTGTAGTTCTTCGTGGGTCTCAGGTATCACAATAACATGTGAAGAGAACTCCTCTATAGCAACTCCTATAGGGGAGTTACTTTTACCACTTTTGCCACTTCTGGTGATTACCATCTTTCCAACAGAAGAAAACCCAATATATATATAAATTTGAAGACCTGGAATAGAAGAGCTTACTGGCTCTTTCACAGGAGATCTGTCAAAAAATATCTAATTATGAAGACTAGCTCCACAAGAATAAAAAACTAAGCTTTAAACAGGAGCTCAGCAAAATGAGTTCTAATTTCTATGAACAAATTCTGAAACAGTTTATAATATACAGTATATTGATGACATTAATATTAGTAGCCTATTTTAAAAAAACAGAAATATGGACCACAAAGAAGTGACCCAGTCCTTTACAGTTGTTCTTTAGTTATTATAGCAAAGATATTCTTTGGGTATTCTCCTGACAGATTTCCAACAAAGCATAAGTCAGAGATTTTTATGACAGTACTCAGTTCCCTTCCATGCCCTTCCATTCCCTTCTATGAGGCCACACAAGAATCCAGCAATCCATCAATTATAAATCTCACAGCGATGTAGCACAATAGTCCGGCCTTGCAGGCGCAAGATCAAACCTTGTATTGCATCTATCACTTCGCAAATACAGTTCAGTGAGAAACAGTCCCAAATAGACCCAGTCCAAATCCCTAGCCACGTTCCTAGCCAAATCAATCTCCTCTTTGATTTAGAAATTAAATTTGGTTCCACTTGGTAAAACCATAGGGCAGGGCCATCATTGTGAGATGCCAAAATATCTAAATAAAAAGAGCAGTGCCTTAGTAAAAAGTTCCTCCAATCACTTAAATAACTTATAAACTAAAATCTCAATGAAACCACCAGGAGGAATGCTGCTCTAAAGCAGGTCCAGAGTCAGTAACATCAGACAGCATAAAATGGGAATCTACATATAAAATAAGAGGTATACTAATACATACGGTGCACAGTTAAACCATCAGGTAATTAGATAATTAGGCAATATATAGAGATCTAATGGTTGATGTAAGGGTAATTTGTTATAAGCCATTTCCCAAAATAGAAAAAAATAAGGTCAATTGTGTAAATCAAACTTAATCATGTTCAAGTGTTGAAGTTAAATTACTATAGTCCGCAGCCAAATCACCAGTAAGATCAGCAAAAAAGTAAGGAATAACAGAACAGCTGAATTAATTCCTATCCGACTTCAAACCGGTGGACCAGTGGACCAGCAAGCCAGCGGATTATTCAACCCACAAAACTGAGCAGCACAACCACTCGGCAAGTTACAGCTCAAAAGTCGGCAAAAAAAATAAAAGTGAAGGTGCAATTCCACTTGCAGAATCTTATGAAAGCCCCTTCTCAGCACATGAGCACATTCAACATGTACCTTCTCCTGCAAGCAAATGACGCATCTACTCAAGAACGCCAGCGCATGTGTTTTAAAAGCAACTAGTCTAGGGTCATGTGACCAAGGTAAAAACTGGAGCAAATTAGTGAAGAAGGTTTTATAAATGCACATAAACACATGACTTCCCTGTGTTATATTATGTACAGAAATCTTCTGTCCTGTTGGGAGGGTAAATAGAAGATGCTTCAGGTGTGATCCCTCACCTAATTGGGCTTCTCTTCCAGATGACAAACCCACGCCCCATGGGTTTTTCTCCTAAGCTCCTCACTGTCGGGTTATGCCAGCGCCCAAACTCCAGCCAGCTAAAAGAGAAAAAGGAGAGTGACAGGAAGGAAGACCAGAAAACTAGCCACACAAGTAAGTCCAGAAAGGCTGCTCACTCAGACATGTATGGGACCCAGAGCCTCTGTTCTAGACAATGCTAGTATACCTTTTCCAGGATAACAAAATGTATTGAGCAGCTCCTGCTGTTCTATACTACTCCTCAGTACAGCAGCGTGTAGCAACTCCTCCTCTTGACTGGTACAATGTGGGCAGTGACTGTAGAAGGGTTTGTACATGGAGTTCAGAACAAAAAGGGATTCAAACCAAAACATATATAAATTGACGTATGTCAGGGCCATAGTAGATAGCTAGAGACAGACAGATACAATTTTATTTTATACAGGATATTACATGTCGTTAGGGAAAATCCCTGTTTGCAAGACAGTCCTGTGTCTAAAAGTTACAAAACACATCTAAGATAAAAAGACGTACATTTCAACAATACACAACACAACTTACATACAATTGTCATTCCATTTATACAGCTGTACAAATGAAATCAATTTTCCTGGTTTACTTACAATTACAAATCAGTGAAAGATAGTTATTTACATCAGAAACAAATTTGCAATGGAAGATAGCTGGTCTCATTTCAAAAGGAAGAATATTCCAGGATTGAGTTGCCTGGCATCGTAGAGTTTTTTCCCAAAATCTAGTCTTATTTGGGTTTGGATTGATCTTATTTACATGAACGGATCTGACAGCTTGAACTGGTTGAACTTTTCTACAAAAAGCTACTCTGTAAATGTAATGTTCTGGATTGTATATCATGAGCTTGTGTAAAATTAGTAACAAATATATTATAAATCTTTTCATTAAAAATTGTTCTTGTTTCACATTTTGGCCCATTTCCTTGGACTAAGGACTACCATGACGTTCTCCATAGACTTACAAATGCTAGCAATAACCCACATCCTATTGCCAATATATACAACATTTTATTATCCATTAAATTCTCTGATGTGCCAGTTCAGCCCTCATATTGGCATCTGGAATTGGAAAATAGTTCTCAGGTCTGGACTCGTATTTTGAAGAATATCTACAAATATATCCCTTTAGACAATCCGAGACTAATGCAATTTAAGATTCTAAATAATGCTTATATGACACCTTGCAAATTGTTTAGGAGTGGCTTCTTGAACTCAGATAAATGTACCCAATGTAATACTGACAGAGGATCTTTGAGTCATATTTTTGGGAACTGTTCGTTAATATAACCTCTTTGGAAAGACATCAAATAGAAGGTTATAGATAAAGACCTCTGCAGAGACATTTGATTTTAAAGGATGCATCATTGGGATGACACTAAATAAATGACCTAATAAATCGGATAAAGCTATAATGGCTTTAATAGCAATGCCCACTAAACAGATAATTGTGAGGCACTGGCTAGATAAAGATATTCCCACTTTTAAGAATGGTGTGCAAATATTTTACACAATCTACAACTTGGTAAATTAATTCAGTATTAATAACAACCTTCATAATTTTCAAAACTATCTGGAAACTGCACAGCTTATTATTAGTATAGATGTTTAGAGCGAGTCCTATATTTATATTCATATATTCTTATTCATATATTTGTATACTCATATATTTATCTATTCATCCATTCATTTATCACCCTTTCTGTAGGGTACAGTTTGAATTTGTCTTTTATAACAGTATGGCCTTCATGAATTGGGGGGGTGGGAGGTATATTGTAACTATTTCTTTTTCTTATTTGTTTTGGTGTGTGGGTCTTTCTTTTTTCTTGGCAGAAGACACCAGGAGAAAGGACTGCTGTGTGACTGAACTTCTCTGCTGGGACTAAAGTAGAAGAACTTTTGTATTTGACCTTTAATTTAGGGTAAAAAAACTAACATACAAAAAAAAAAAAAGTGTGTGTTTGGGTTAACTGAACTGAATGGGTATCTGAAGAGTTATCTAGGTGTAAACTTCAGGTGACTGAAAGGACTTAACTGCTATGAGGTTTAAATTACTTGTAGAAAGATCTGGTAAGTAGGGGAGTGGCTTAGCTAGAAGGAAGCTACATTTAAAGACTGCCTTAGAAAGTTTCTGCTAATACCTTGGCTGAAGACACCAGGAGAAAGGACTGCTGTGACTTAACTTCTCTGCTGGGACTATATTGCCCTCCTTCCCTCCCTCCACCCTGCCACCCAAAGCTAGTTCTATTTTATAGGCACATAATTTGACTGACAACAGGAACTTCCTGTTTAGGGGCAGGAAGTGAGTGATCACCAGAACCACCAAGGACCCACCATCCTAGAAGGGCAAGAGTAACTCTCCGGCCCCTCTAGCTGCTGGAGTCTGCCTCTGAGCAAGTAAGTGGTCTACTACGAAATATAGGATATTCTTGTCTCAGAACAGGATAATCAAGAGCTTAAAGGGCACACAAGCAGAAAGTAAGGAGAGAGAAAAAAAGAGGAAAGAGTAAGGATTGCAAACAGTTAAGGGGCCAGAAATAAGACATGATTGGAGTGGTGCAGTGCAGTGGCTGTGAGCAGCAGTCTTCGGGAGATGTTCTGGAGGATGCGGTGTTGTCCCATCTGCAGGCACCTCTCTGGGCTGAGGAGGAGGTTGCTCATCTCAGGCTGAGTTGGCTAGGATTTGTGGGACCTCCTCTTCCATCCAGGGACCACCAGTGCCACTGCCGTTGCCTCAGAGGTTGCCAAGAAGAGGAGCAGTTGGACCACAGTGGGCTCAGGGAGGGTGAGGGTGGTGGAACAGGGTGCATCCCTCCACTGTGCCTCTCACAATTCCTATGCCATTCTGGCAAGTGTGGTTCCTCTATGGGCACCCACAGTGGAGACCAAGGAGGATGTTGGGACCTCCACAAGGAGACCCACAGGAGGGTGGCAGGGGACCCTGCAGGGAAGAAACAACTCCTGGTGGGGACTCCATTGTTAGGAAGGTAGAACTGGGGGAGGAAGGGGAGAGGGAGGTAAGGTGCCTGCCTGGCGCCATGGCTTGGAGGGACAGGAAGCGAATCCTCAGGATTGCAAGAGCTGCACAGGGGAGGGAGCTGGATGTCATTGTCCACCTAGGGACAAATGACCTGGCTAAGAAAGGGATTAGAGAAGTGCAGGAAGAGTTTGTGGAATTGGGGAGGGGTCTTAGTCAAGTAGCATGCACGGTAACCTTCTCGGAGGTGCTACCCATCTATGGCATGGGAGAGGCTAGGGTGTTCCGCACCATGGGATTCAATCAGTGGTTGAAAAACTGGTGTGGAGCTCAGGGATTTGGCTTCATTGGGGACTGGGGGTCCACCTGGAGTGATGCAAGCCTATACTGGCATGATGGGCTGCATCTGTCCGGGAGGGGAATCAGGATCCTAGGTGATAGGTTTAAATGCTTCATTGGCAAGCTTTTAAACTAGCCAAGGGGGGAGGCACTGGAAAGGAGCAGGAAAATCCTAGCCCCAAAAAATCATGGTAGTAAGTCTGCAAACACCAACATAGAGGTGTCGATAGGGAGAAAGGCAGGGGTAAATGGAGAAAGTGACAAAGGCAAGAAGGACAGGGATGGGGCAAAAGGGAGTAAGGCCATCAGGAAATGGAGGGTAATGAGTACCAATGCCCATAGTCTGGGCAACAAGCTCCCTGAGCTGATGGCCTTAATGGAAGAGGATGCCTGGATATCGTAGCAGTCACAGAAACATGGTACACAGAGAACCATGACTGGGATGTTAACATACCAGGGATACATAACCTACAGGAGAGACAGGCAGGGAGAAGAGGGGAGGGAGTAGCTCTTATGTAAAGGAAGGCATAAAGCAACTGAACAAAAGAGTAAACAGGGAGGAGGAGGCACTGGGGTCACCTTGGAGACTGGAAAGGCACCACAATCCGCACAGGGTTGTGTACAGACCCCCATGTCAGGGGAAGGAATGGACAATGATATGATAGAAGCATTCTTAGAATGGCAGAGAAGGAGATACTGTTGATGGTAGACCTGAATATGCCAGATGTTAACTGAGCACATTTGCTGCAGCCACATCCAAGACAGGGCCATTCTGATGCCCTACAGGTGGCAGGCATGACAGCTAGTTTCAGAACCCACTCGTGAGGAGCAATCTTAGACCTCGTCTCTCAAATGGGGGCAGTGAGAGGATCTCAGATCTAGAAGTGGGTTGCCATCTGGGGACAAGTGACCATCAAACAGTGTGGTTCACGTTAAACTCAGCTACAGAGTCAAGCCATACAAAAGTGAGGGTACTGGACTTTAGGAGGGCTGACTTTGTAAAGATAGGAGAGTGCCTCAGAAGGCACTAGCAAACAGGCTAGAAGGAGGTGTGAGCAACAATGGGAATTATCAAAACTGCCATCACAGAGACAACAAGCCTTTGTGTGAAGCAAATGAACAAATCAAAGCGAAAGAAAAGCCACTATGGTTCTCAAAAGAGGTGGCTGTGAAAGTCAGGAAGAAAAGATAGCATTCCGGAAGTATAAGGAAACACAGAAGGAGCAGGACAGAGGCTGTACCAGTTAAGGCAGAAGGAAGCAGGGAGGGAAGTCAGAATAGAAAGGCCCAAACTGAGGAAAAGATAGCCAACTCAGTTAGAAGGGGATAAAACCTTTTATAGGTACATCAGCGGCGTAGAAAGACAAAGGGAGGGATAGTGAGGCTGAATAGAATGAACAGTGGGTGGGCAGAGGGACAGTGAAAAAGCAGGAATACTGAACGAATATTTCTGCTCAGTATTCACAAAGGAAGGAGGAAGTGCCTAATCCAATTAACAGAAGCACTCTTGATAGGGGTCGATCCCAGTCCTTTCACAGAAGAAAGGGTTCTGCAAGAACTCCTAAAACTGAAGGTGGACAAAGCAATGGGTCCTGATGGAATTCACCCAGAATTCTAAAAGAATTAAGGAGGAACCAGTGAAACCACTGGCTACTCTTTTAATAAATCATGGGAGGATGGTGTGGTACCCGAGGACTGGAGGAAGGTGGATGTGATTCCCTTCACAAAAGTAGGTCCAAGACAGAGGCAGAAAACTACAGACCTGTCAATCTGACCTCTGTGGCAGGGAAAGTGATGGAGTCACTTGTGAAGGAAAGAATAATCAGTACCTAGAGGCCAGTGGAGCACAGGACCCAAGGCAGCATGGGTTCACAGCGGGAAGGTCATGTCAGCAGATCTAATAGATTTCTTTGACTGGGTGACCAAAGTAGTAGACCAGGGAGGGGCTGTGGACATGGCCTACCTAGACTTTAGCAAGGCATTTGACACAGTCCCACACAAAAGATTAATAGTCAAATTACCCAGCCTGGGAGTGGGACCCAGGGTGGTAGCCTGGGTAAAACATTGGCTGGACAACAGGACACAGAAGGTAATTGTAAATGGAGTCCATTCTGAAGAAAGGGGTTACTAGTGGGGTACCATGAGGGTTCAGTATTGGGTCCAGTCCTTTTAATGTCTTCATCAGTGACATTGCAGAGGACTGGAAGGAAAGTATGCCTTTTTGCAGATGACAGAAAAATCTGCAACAGGGTTGATACACAAGGAGGCGTGGAAAGGATGAAAATGGACTTGGCAAGGTTGGAGGAATGGTCAGAAGTATGGCAGCTTGGATTCAATGCAAAGAAGTGCAAAATAATGCACCTGGGAAACAAGAACCCAGGGAAGAATACACAATGGGTGGGGAGGTAGTAACAACAACAAAAAGGAAAGGGACCTGGGGTAATCACATCAGATGACCTTAAGGTTCAAACAATGTGAGAAGGCAGTAGGGAGGGCTGGGGTATACTAGGATGTATAGGAGAGGCATCAGCAGCAGAAAACAGGAAGTTGTTATCCCTCTGTACAGACAGTTGGTGAGACCCCATCTGAGTACTGTGTCCAGTTCTGGAGACCCCATCTCCGCAAGGACATAGACAGGATAGAGAGGCAGTCCAGAGGAGGGCAACTAAATGGTGCAGGGTCTGCAAGAGAAGCGTATGAGGAGAGACTAAAGAGCTTAATATGTATACCCTTGAGGAAAGAAGGGAGAGGGGACATGATAGAAACTTTTAAGTACCTCAGTGGAATCAACAAAGTCCAAGAGGGTAGCATTTTTCAGAAAAAGAGACTTGCAAGAACAAGGGACACAATTTAAAAAGATAGAAGGGTGTCCAGGGGCAATGAGGAAGTATTTCTACAGAGAGGGTAGTGGATGCATGGAACAGCCTTCCTGAGGAGGTTGTGGGGTCTAAAACTGTGGGAGAATTCAAGAATTCATGGGACAGACATAAGGCAATTCTTATGGGGTAGGAAGAAATAGGCTGTTGGTTAACTAGGATCTGCGGCCTATCCTGTAGGTAGGGAAATGGGCAGACTAGATGGGCCTAGCGGTCCTTATCTGCCGTCAAAGTCTATGTTTCTATGTTTCTATGTTTTGGTCTAGTTTTTACAAGTTTCTAGCTTGTATCTTTATTTGCTATGGTTTGTATTCTCATCTGATGATAAATAAAAAGTGGAAAATTAAAAAAACAAAGCTTACCTAGAAATGGCAGGTTACAGACAGGTCTGTAATTTGCTAGGACATCTAGGCTAAAGTTGTTTTTTTCAAAGGAGTCTCACCAGTGTGCTTTTTAGTTGGGCCGGAGAGACACCCCTCCAAAAGGAATGTCTGAAATACCAGTGAATACTGGACTCAGCTGTGCCACACAGCCCACTAGGAGCTATGTTGGGCCAGGGGCCAGTCCACAGTAGGTATGTCGCAGCCCTGAGATCATCCTGATGACCTCCTCCTTCGTCACTGGTTGAAACTCAGTCCACGATCACTGACAGCCATCAAAACATCCCATTCCCCCACTACTGCACAGTAACTATCCAGAAGAGGAGATCCTGGCCCCAATGGAGGGTATACCATTGCCGCAATGACTCCCAGATCATGAAGACTACCACAGTGACAGGAATCAGGCAAAATCTGCGTGCCGCTGTGATGGTCTGTGTGGCGAGTGGGACTGCCTCACTGGGTGTTTACCCCCCACTCCCGGTCCAACTCTGACTCGGAGTTAGAATCCGAGAGACCGGGGTGTTCGGGGGGCACAGCCCCCTGATGGATACACAGAGGCATCCCGACACTGCAATGCTGACAGTTGGCACAGCGGCTGTCAGGGATGTCTCCATTAAGTCTGTCGCTGTGGCATGGGTAAACCTCAATGGAGGACACCCTGTACAATAAAAACTGTGCTAACTTCTTGTATTTTCCAGGAGATGCAATTTTCACATGCTCCAGGCAGCCTGGGTGTAAAAGCCTGTCTACAGCCTGAAAAAGCTGAGCTGGTTGATTCTTCCTGGCCACAATCTCTCTGGACAGAAATTCTGTCTTTTTACAAGAGACTGCCCTTTATATACTCACCATAGTGAGTAATCAAAGCCAGTTTGTCCTCCTGAGCCCTGGACCTCCTCCGAGCACCTTTCTAACCTCCATCCCGCAGCCTTCATCAACCTTAGCTCACCATCAAACCACAGTGAGCCAAGACACAAAAGCAAAAGACAGTCATGGACTGGAGCTATCAGGTCAAAGGCCACAGTGACATCCCTATTATAGGCTGCCACTGTTTCCCCAATACCACAGCACAAGCCGCCCATATACCCAGGTGTAAAGCACCACCAGAAAACCCTCAGGGTTCAACTCTCTCAAAAGGTGGTATCTGATACCTTCATAGGGGAGAGCTACAGAGGATGCTCTGAACTCAAAACTAATGGTGCAATGATCCAACTAACTGATTGGGTTGATCCTGAGGTTCTCCACCTCAAGCCCTGTGTGGAACACGAGGTCCAATTCATGTCCGTGCTGCTGGGTTCCAGTAGCAACTGTTTGTAGCCAGGCATAGAGCTAACATACTCTGGAGGAAGTCCTGCCCAAAATGTGATAGTTTTTCATCAAGCCAGACATTGAAATGACTGAGAATAATCCACCTCAGCAACTCAAACAACTGGTCGGTGACAAACTCCACAATATCCTGCAGAAAGTCCCCTCATGCCCAAGTGAATGATATATGAGGAGGACCCAGCACGTGGACCTCACGCATGGACATGTACTCAAAGGAAGAGATGTCCCTATAGGATGCACCACCATTCCACTTCAGTTCTAAACAAGATAGCCACCTCTTCCCCACTGCAATCCTTCCTCGGCACTGCACTACCAGAAAGCTGGCCAGCACCACTGCCTCCAGAACTGGACCAGTGTTGTCACCTAGTCAGATCTCTGTAAAGCATGCCAGGCTGACTGAGAAGCAGAAACAAAATCTGCAATAATTGCGGTCTTATTCCTATTTCTATATTCCTTACCTTATTTATTGCCATCTGGTAGGCATTTCTTGCCCAGGCTATCAGAAAGTTCAATATGTAGAGACAGGATGGAACAGTTTGCAGACCAGTTGTCATGGAGCTTTAGAGTTAGCTTTCCATTTTGGTTCCTGGTTTCACTGCCTTCTCTCACTGCTCTTCCTTCCTTTAAAAATTCTGTTTCACTTGGGTTTTTTTTGCTCTTACCTCTCCTCTTACCTTCTATCCCCTCCTCCCAGTCCCTGTGCTCTTCTGAAAGCTTGCTTCTGCTTTATCCCGCTTTGCAACACCTCAACTTGGCAGTCTGTCTACTCTGCCTGCCTTCTCAAGCTCGGGAACAGTTTCTCCCTCCCTATTTGCCTATCCTCCTCCCTTCTCATTCTTCAACCACTCCTTAGGTTCTGTTTCACCCCTTTTCTGTGTCTGTCCTCTCCCTGTTCTTGTCCTATGTCCTACCCCCTCTTATTACTTGACCCCTTTCTTTGCTGTCATCTGATTCCCTTCCCCATTTCTCCACCCCCTTACTCGTCCTGGTCCTCCACCAGTCTTTCTTTGCCCCTTCCTTATGCCTTTGCATTGATCAGGTTTGTGTTTTGTGCTGCTGCTGCATTTTGGTCCAGTTATCATGCATTGTGACTGCTTTCTATGGTTACTGCTTTTTGCACCATATATATTTTTTAATTGTTTAATATTTCACCTAATGTGGCTTTCTCTTTGCCTGTATCCCTGATTTTGCACTTTCTCTTAAATTCTAATCATAGCAGCTTTTTGTTCATCTGCTTAATTTCTCTCTGTATTGCTTGATTTCAACCCTACTCCTCTGCGACCCTTCCCCTTGGGCAAAGCCTGGAAATGAGCTTCATCTCACTGTGCCGTTCCCAGTCATCCATTTACAAAAAATAAATACACAGGTGGAGCACCTGGCATACATTTTTTGGGTGGGCTGGAGCAGGTCTTAGGGTCCTGAGAGGCATTAAGAGTATATTGAAGTAATTGGGTATTTTGGAGCAGGTTGGAGAATTGCCTGGCAGATATTCAGATAGGTCAAACTATATTGTGGATTACTGTTTACAGAGAGGTTAAGGTGGTGGGGGGCAGAGGAGTTAGAGCAGGTTGGGAAATTAATGGTAGTCACTCAGAGAATATAATTCAGAACACAGAGTATCACTTAGAACACAGATGGGAGACCACTGTGGGAAATAAAGCAGGATAACAGCTATTTATGAAAGGTTCTTAATATATAATAATTTATGCAGGTCCTTGATATAACTTGCGTAGAGTACAGCATAGTTCATTAAACTTATTGTGCATCTGTAATTGTCACCCACCCACACACTTTTCTATTATTTTCCCTCCCTCTCCTGCCATATATTGTTCATGGTCATATGCAAAACTGGATAGAACATAAGAGAATATAACTCATAGCTTTTAACTTTGCACAATACTATAAATCCCCCAATGTTACATTTAATGCAGAGACATGAACAATTACAAATGAACTGATACTGTTTGTTGCTAACACAATACAAGGATATATACTGAGTAAGAGAATCCCAGAAATATAAGATACGTCTTTAAACTGTAGAATCTAACAACTCAAAAAGTTAACTGATGGCAATGATTTCCATCTATCTGCCAGTTTCTGCTCTCCCTCAATGTGTGTGACCTTTACAAGCACATAATCCCGGCTGGAAGGGAATATCTATGGCCTTTCAATCATATTTCTGCTTCTGTTGCTTCTTTGCACTTTGATGATTCCCACTTAACAGTAATAAGCATATGAAAGACAATCGCTAAGACCACTTGCATACTCACTGCACTCCAGTGGACTGCCTTCTAGTTTTAGTCCAAGGGCCAGATCTACCGGGAACCAGAGATGGCATTCAGAGCTTTAGTAAATATGGTGCATGTACTGTAGAGCCATAATGTGTGCAATTACAGGAATGGGCCACACCACAATTTTTCCAATGTCCTTCCATCCCCCATGGAGTATAATGTTTTTTCACTGTTGGAACCTTAAAATCCTACAGTGGTTTTCCATCCATACTCCCTCCACTGAGAGATGTTTGCAGACTTGTGGGCTGCTTGCCAAATTATTGTTTGGCTTTGGTCATTGATGTGAGTGCCACTTTCAGACACCCATCTGTCCATATTTGTGTTGTTTCTTTAGGTCTGCTAGCATGCAAGAGACTGTACAATCTAGAAATCTGATGGGAGTCTGCTACCCAAGTTCTCCGTGCTTGAGGTATGTCTCTAGGGTGTGGGATCCCTCTGACATTCTGGCAGTACATCTGGGGTTTGTGGTAGTATCTCATCTGCAAGAATCTGTAGAAATCTTCCCTGTCTATGTGATATTTCCCTTGGAGGTGGACAAACAAGGCTATCTGTCCCTGCTGTATCATATCTTCAAAGGTGTGAGGCCCCAGCTCCTGATGGCTGGATCCGATAGGTTTGAGCGAAATCCTGAATTACCTAATATGGGTGTCAGTCTCCCCAGTGTTGCCACATTTCCCCTATATTTTTTCACATTTGCAGTGAATGGGTTGTCCACTGGTGAAGCATTTTGATGCTCCACAGACTGAGCAAAGGAAGGAGAGGAATGAGATGCAAAGATATCCACTCAACTGTGCCTGTTCTCCCTGAAGCCATCCTGTGTCCCTCTTTAAGACAGTTAATAGGGGAGACATCTGGAAAGCCAACTGATAGCCCCTGAGATATGGTAGGGCCAATCCCCCACCATTGTTACCAACATGGAGCAGACTTCACTTAATTTGTGGATGCTTGGAAGCCCATATAAATTAAGAAATTGTTTGCTCAACATGTTTCCAAATATTTGTTGGGATTTGTATAGGGAGCATTATCTATCTATCTATCTATGATGGTGAGGCCCAAATACCAGAAACCCATCTTGGCTCATTGAAATGGATGGTCAGCTTTCAGATCTGAGTTACATGCTCCATTGAGTAGAGCCTTTGCTTTATCAAAGTTTATTTTAAAGACAGAGAATTTGCTAAAATCAGTATTTAGTCAATAGTGGTCGTAGGGATGTGTTGGGGTCCCTTACGAATAGTAACATATCATCAGCACATAATGCTATTTTACACTATGTAGGGGCCAACCTGTATGCCTTTTATAAGGGATTAGATCTAATGCTAACTTCAAATGGCTCCATCCGAGGTTGAAGAGCAACAGTGGCATAGGGCAGACTGACGTGGCGATTTAATTCAAAATAAGGGAATCCACCCCATTCACTCCTACTTCTAGCCCTGGAACCCCTGGTATAGAGCCATTATGTTCTGCGACACCTCTTTTCCAAAACTCTCAGATTTCTTTTTAAGAGAAAGTAAATCTTGAGCTTTTATCTTAATCTGGTGTCCTTATGTGAAGAATGTTCTCAGCTCACCTGGGCTGCAAAATAGCCTGTTGTTTGAGAATCATGTATGTGGGGTTCTGGATTTTTCATTTCTCAGGGCTTCCTGGATCATTTCCTTAATTTGCTACAGGAGACACAGGGGGTTGTCTTCCAAAATCTGTCCTGGCATTATGGCCAACTCTGACTAGATTAGAGTAGTTAAAATCACACAAAAATGCAAAATTCACAAAAATAAAACAAAAGGTACAGTTCAGTATTTTTTAAATTGAATATATTTTATTAAAAGGCTACTTATTTATTATAGGCTCTCCTGGCTATTTTACCATCCCAGATGAAATTCGAGATAATACTTTGGATGTAAAACAGCCTGGGCATGGGATTCATCATTGTGACACTAGTTTCTGATTACCTGCTGACCAAGCTCAGTGGACTTTATTTTCACAACATGTGACAGAGTGGAGGGGGGGGGGTTGATTATCTTTCAGATGCTAAACAGCAAATTTGCTTGGAAAATGTATATCCCTAGTTTGTAAAATTGGACATAAGGGCTCCACAGGTGTTCATTTCTGAGCACCTTGTTGAGTGGCAGGATAAAAAAGGTACCACAAGATTTTCCTGTCAGGAACGACACTTTCCTGTTAGGACACTGTCCTGTCAGGAACCACCACTCCCCGTTTTCCCCTGAGATTTCCCTGTCAGGAAATTGTCCTGTTGGGAACCATCACTCCCTGTTTTCCCTGAGATTTTCCTGTCAGGAAATTCTCCTGTCAGGAATGAAACTTTCCTGTTAGGACATTCTCCTGTCAGGAAATGAAACTGTCCTGTCAGTAACCACCACACCCTGTTTTCCTGAGGAATTCCTGTCAGGAACCACCACTCCATGTTTTCCCTGTGCTTTCCTGTCCAGGAACCACCACTCCCGATTTTCCCCAAGATTTCCTGCCAGGAAATTGTCTTGTTAGAACCACCACTCCCCATTTTCCCTAGATTTCCCTGTCGGGAAATTGTCAGGTGTTTACTCACTCCCACCAGGGCTTTCACCTCTACAGATAAAGAGCTTAACTTCATTGCTGTGCCACCACTGTAGCATACTGGAAAGGTCTATAGCCTCATAAACAGATTGTGGGTTCTGAATGCAGACAAGATCCCCTCACTTTTCTTTTCTCAGAACTTCACTACTGTGGTGATCCATGGCAGTGTGGTGTTACAATAGTAAATATATAGGAAAAGGACTTAAATGTGAGAAACAGTAACTGCAATGAGTTCACAGCATAGCAGTCCTCATAGGACAGGTTCCTGGCTGAAAAATCTCATGGTACAGTTACTATTATTGCTTGTTGAGGCTGCATTTAAATGACTTACCAACAGTGGTTAAAGGGTACCTAAACAAGCAGTTTTAAAGTTACAAACTCAAAATCTGGCTTCATAGATGAGGTAAAGTAAAGGCTACTGTTTACATTTATGACTAAAACTGCATTTATGTAAATAACATAAATGCAGTTTTATGCACTGAAACATGTAAACATCAGCCTTTCACTACTAAAAAACAGCTTGCCTTCTCCCTAAGATGTCTGCTAACTGTGTCAAGTGATGAGTCATGATGACATCATCAGAGCCAGAGACCAATATAAATTCCTATAGGCTAACTAGTTCTTCTTTCCCTCTTTGTTTTGAATTGTTTTACCAGAATGATCAACACCATGTGTTAACATGTGGATTATTTTGATCAGTACCGTTAGGGTATGATTTTGTTCATTTGTTTACTTTAACTTGCTGAAAATGTTTTGCAATCTAGCTGCCTTTCTCTTTGGCAAACTGCAGAACAGTACAACACTTCAAATACCTGATGATCTAGTGGTTATGTGATGCCCTGAATGTTTTTTGTTAACCTAGGAGAGACACACTATGCTGAAACCTTGTTTGCAGATGTGGCCTGGCAACCTAAGGAAGTTAAGTGACTTGCTGAGGGTCACACAGCAAAGTACTGGTCTGGTCCAATTCCAAAGCTCATGCATTCTTGTTAATCCACAAAAAAAGCTTCTCTTGTATTCTTTTTCCAAGTGAACCCCCTGCACCTAGCCTGCCTTCTGTTGAACACCCCACTATCCATACCATGTTGTTAGTACTGTCTGGGGCTGCATATGAGCTTGCGGTCTCATGAAGAGAATTATCACACCTCAGACTGTAATCATATATCTCAGAGAGTTGTACATGCCTACATCGATACGGATCATCAGCTGGCACTGTTAATAAACACCTCCCAAATCACACTTAAGTCCACTTTTGCAATGTTTGACTTCTGCTCCCACAGTAAACATTGAGTGGATCACCACCCTTCTGCACAGTAAAGGCAGTATGTACAGTTCCCCTGTTGTGTTTTTGTCCCGCCTCATTAACCAACAATTGGGTCTTTGTGGAAGGCCAAGCAACAAGCCTCAGGACTCACCAGAAAAACTGCTGTTCATGCCCTCATAAGGGCTGCACTTACTATGGATAACAATATTATTAGCAGGAGAGGCATACTAATGCCTTGAGCGAATCCGCCAGACTTCCAGTGTCAATCTACTCCTTTATCTGCGATCTGCAGAACCCCACAGGACAGTTCCATGCAAATCTTCTCCAGTACTGTTTAGTGCCCTACTCCACAATGTGAGCTGATTGGCTACCGCCCTTCTAAATCTTGAATGATCTATACACAACTCCCTCAATACTGTCCTAACAAATGTCAACCCCCCCCACCTGAGGGTAATCTCCCTACACTGAATTCAAGTAACACTTTAAGTGCAGCCTTGCCATTCTGAGTATTTGTCATTGCTGGCTGCTCTCATTCAGTCAGGTAGTGATCACGGTGCTGGCAGCCCTACATTTCCGATCTCACAATGATCAGCTAAACATTCACCTTCTTGTCTTCCCCTAACCTGAATATAGCTGTACTCTGCTGGGATGGCTTCTTCAGTCTCTCTCTTGCATTCATTCTTCTCTTCTGCTCCCCACACCAAAAACTGGTGAGCTCACTACCCTTCTGCATCATGAACACGGTTAGTACAGTCACCCATGTCATTTTTACATATTAATAATAAACATGATCTTCTGGTAAGCCTAACTGATAGCAGCAAGGCACAAGGGGAAACATAGGCATTCCTACTCATATAAGATCTAATCCAGCTATGATTAGGCACTATTAAATGACGTGCATAATGATGTGCACACCCAGCATTTAATAGTGCCTAATCAAAGGTAGCCTAGATCTTTTAAGGAAAGGAAGCCCATCTTTCCCCTTGTTTCCTGCTGCTATCAGCTTGACTTACTGGAAAGATTTTTTTATTTTTGATATGCCAAAAAACATGGGGACTCTACTACCTACATTCATGATGCAGAAGGGTGATGAACTCACCAGTTTGTGATGTGAGGAGGAGTAGTGACAATGAAAACCAGAGGGGGACTGAGAAGGCCACTCCTGCAAGGTACTGCTATATTCAGGGAAGGGGGAAGACAGAAGGGGAGAAATCTGAGCAGATCACTGTGAGAAATAAGATGTGGGGCTGCCAGCACCATGATCACTTCCTGACCCTATTATCCTGGCCAACATTCCCCTTCCCATAAAACCAGTTCATGCAGTTGTCCAAGGCTGTGTGTGACTATTAATGTATGAAATGGCTGCCACTACACGTTCAGTCACTTCACTGCCAGTCTAGTACTGTTTGTAAAGCACTTTGGGATACAATGTATATGAAAAGCACTATATAAATACTGATTTTTCTTATTATTATTTCCCATGGAAACAGAAGATAAGACAAGACAAGCATACTTTTGATTTCCAAGAAAGTATGAACTCTGGCGTGGATTACAGAAGAACTTTGCTACAAACAAGTGGTGGATCTACAGCAGGGGTTCTCAAATGGTGAGGCCAGCCTCCCTTGGGAGGCCCCAACTTGTTCCAGAGGAGTCTCAAGCAAGTCTGAAAAAGTACTGTATTTAAATTTTGAGTTTTATATATTTTGTGTGAAGAGATGAAGCAAATTGAAAGAGGATAACAGTAAGTGGATTTTATGTTTTATTTACTAATATGTGACAAGGGAAGGTGAATGGCGAAGGCTCATTCAGGTATACCGGGGAAGGGTAGAGAGTGCATACATTTCAAAGATAACTGCAAAACAATCAAGAAATACACAATGAACAATAGTGTAAACAAATAGAACAATAAACTAATAATGAGTGCTGTAATTGATCAATTTGTAGACTGATGTCAGAACAGCCCAAATACAAGGGCTGAGCATAGAAGTGCTAAGAGCAATAGCATGAAGGAGCAAAGTAATCCCAGAGAAGTTGCTTAGGAGCAGGGAAGGAGGGGGTGAGGCAAAGTATGTAGGAGGGTTATTTCATATAGAGAGGAAACAAAGAAAGTAGTCTGACCCATGAAGGTACTGCAATAAGGGTAACAATGGTTCAGGAATGAAAATAGTGGAGCAAGTAGACTGGCCTGTGGTGGGGGAGGTTACAATAAGTTGAATAATAATATTTGTTTATTTTATTTATTTGTTATTCAGATAACACTTTTGAGCACAGGAGCTCTTTTTCAAAGGTTCCACGTCATATGACAAGTAACTGAATGTGAGCCAAGTACTCAAAGGGGTTTCAGTTTATTCATGGCGTACTGTGCAAAGTACAGTATGTTATTTTTCTTTGGGGAGGCCCAAGATTATTTCAGTTTTTGGGGGAGGCTCAAAATCTTTTCCATGGATTTGGGGAGGCTCACTGTGACAAAGTCTAAGAACTATTGATCTACAGGGTGGTGAAGGGTGCGGCTGTAACCCCCCCCATTGTAAAGTACTCGCTTGCTGTTGCTGCTGCATTTCACTTTGTTGAAGAAGTCTAATTTATTGATTGTACATTCAATAAATGTTTACATTCAAAAATATGGATTACATTTGTAATTTCAGTCAAAAACATACTAGATAAGCATAATAGTAGAACATATAAAGGTTTCATAAAAATGTTAAAAAGTGCATATCAAGTATGCACACATTCCCAGCACCAAGACCTACCCCCATTGTAGCATCCTGGATCTGCCATAACCACTAGACCACCAATATATTCAAGATTTGTACTGCACTGTGATTTGCCAAAGAGAAAATCAGTTGGATTAAAATACAATTTCAGCATGTTAAAGTAAATAAAATGAACAGAACCATAGCCTAACATGTTTATTGATCTAAATAATGCACATGGTTTTGACCATTTTGGTGAAACAATTCTATACAAAGGAAAAAAATAACTAGTTAGCACTATAGAGAGCCATATAGCTCTCTGACTTTAACTCGATGATGTCATCACTCAACACATTTGGTGTCCATTTATTTATTTATTTTATTTATTTATTTCAATCTAGGATTACAATACCTTTGAGCAGAGGCTCTTTACAAAGGTTCCACGTCAGCATGTGCAACAGTCATCATTTTAGTTACAAACATATAATCACTGACTTACAGACCTGTAATAACAGTACAAAGACTTGAGCTATAGGCAAGCCAGGAAGGAGGTGGGTGGGGGAAGTGAGGGTAGGAGATGAGGGGAAGGAGGTGCAGGGGTAGGGGAGTATGAGAGGTGGTTGAGGCGGGGCAGGGTGGAGATACGGTAGGAGGTGGGCGAGAGTGAGACAGTGCAGCCAGGGGGCCTTGTCGAGGAATATGACAGGTAAGGTGCTAGGGGTCAAAGACTGATTGTAAGTGCTGGGTGCTGGGGATGTGCAGCTGGAATGGTGGAAATGTTAAGATGGTAGTAGGTAAGGCAATTTTTGAAATCAGAAGGCTTATTTTACATTTTCAAATGCTTTGGAACCATATTTAGGTAATTTATATAAATGTTGTTTTAGCATTAACAAATTCAGCAGCCTTTCCTTTAGACCCGTTTGAGGTCAGATTTTGAATAGTTTGTTGTTAAATGTTGTTTAGGTATCCTTTAAAGAGTAGGTCACATGTGAGGGTGTGTGTGTGTGTGTGTGTGTGTGTGTGTGTGCAATTTAGTGTTCTGCAATCCTCATACCTCCAAGCTAAATTTTTCCCCATAGATATGACTTTATTTCAATGTTTTTTTAAAGCTTTTCACCAGTTCTGATGAAATATGAATCCTGCAGCAGAATACTACCAGCATGTCCTTCTTTAGAGCCAGAGGCAAAGTGTCACAGAACAGACTTGCAGAGGGCAATAAGTACTGGTATAGAAGCCCTAACTCAATTGCTTGCAAAGTTTTTCAATGAAATTGCAGGTTATTAGACTTATGTCTTTCCAGATGTTAAAACAATTTAGGTGCACATAAAGACGTTAGATAGAAGAATTGGAGGTAATGAAGCCAGCATAAGTAATGTTAAAAGGAAAATATGGCTTATCTGCCAGCACTCTCCTGTCAGTGCCTGTGTCCTCGATTAGTGGTTCTATATGTAAAAAAAAAAATTTAGTTAGTGATATTTACGGTCTAAACATTGCTTGCATCGGGATGTGCTACTATGCCCCTGCTGACCAATGTGCCGAGTCGGCAGGGATATATTAGCATATCCTGGTTGAGGTAGAAAATGGCTCACATGAGATGGCTGTGGACAGCTATATAAAATGGAATATGTGAGTGATGTTTAAAATATAAATATCACTACCTAAATTAGGTTAATTACTAATAGAGGCGTAGACATTAGCAGGAGAGTGCTGGCAGAAAACAATAGTTTGATTTAATAGCAAAAAGTGAGAAATTGTGGAACTGAAAAGGAAAGTTAAGAAACTAGAAGAGAAAGTAATGACCAGGAATGTAGAGATGGGAGGATTAATCTGAGACTTGTCTAAATACTAGATGAAGCAGAGGGTTCGGATATGGGTGGTTTCCTGTCTCTGAAGTGAGCTCCTCTACAGGACAGATATTTTACCTGTTTATGAGGTGTAATAAAATATCTCATCGTTTTCCAGGAGTACTCATTCCATGTATGGAGGAGGTGACACTGTGTATAGTTTCAAGGCAAGAGTCCTATTGTTGGTCTGTAATGATTATATTGAGGTCTTTCTGCCAGGTTCTCTGTATATGTGTGGCTGAAGTGCCTTGTAATGACAATAAAGCTTTGTGCTCAGTAGGAGGTGTAAGTAGTCCCTGACTTGCAGGCATAAAAGTGACTGAAGTATACTGTATGTAGTTATTAGGTCTTCAAGGGGCACTCTAAAAAAGAATTTAAAGAAACTCTTCAAATCACGCATCTGTGGGATTTAACATTTGAACTCTTCCCGATTTCTGTCTCAACCAAATAAGAGAAGGGATTAAAGTATTTTGGTACTTGCCATTTTCAGGTTAAAAGACTTTTCAGAATTTCTAACGGTTACATGTGTTATCTGATTTTGAGTTTCTCTAATAATCTTAAAAGAAATGTTTGGACCTCTATTGAGAGCATTTACATATCATCTGTAAGACTGAAAATTGAATTAACTGAGGTAGAGGAACTGGTGCCTCTTTTCTAACATAAGTAGGGTATAAGAGAGGATGGATTTCAGCATATATTTCTCTTTTTTTTACTCTTATGAAAGGTAGCTTACATGCAAAAATGGCCAATGGACTGGAAAAATGTGAGACAAATTCATAGTTGCTATATATGCACTGTAACAGTCTCCTATTGAGTTTATTGGTGCCCTTTGAGAAGGTCTGTGGGACCCTGGAAAGCTTTTTTAGACCACCTTAACCAATGGGATACATCAATTCTAGCTAGATTACTCTTATAGAATGAAAGAAAAGTATACTCAAGGTGATATTTATTTATGCATTTTGACTTAAGAGATGCCTAGGGATGGGCTCTTGAACCTGGCTAGCCTTCCCTTGCCACCCCAGGTTACATTGTTTTAGTCTGTAGCTGGTTCACCATACGCACATGGATCCACTTGGAGTGGATATATAATGCAGCCCGATATGCACCAACAGATATTGGGCTGGAGTTTCAAAGAGTTGTGGCACGATTTACATGTATGTGTGCTATTTGCAACATGACTATAGGACCCAGAAATCATGGTCTAACTTCATGTTGCGAGCTGCGCTCCAAAAATGATGCATGCATCAAAATAATGAGGCACATGCATCATTTTTGGGCTGGAAAATGTCACAAATGTGTCATCTTGTTTAAGCACAGCATTTTGCTGCACTTGCCAAGATACAGGCTGCATTACTATTTTGGCTCCTACTGCAGCTATCTGCTCCCTTCCTCCCCTCCCCTCCTGCCTTCTCTAGATCTCACTTTATCACCAGTAGAGTCCCTCCCCCTTTTCCCCATGGTGGGGCTTTTGAGGTAGATTACGACCCTCTGGAGACTGAATCCAATCTGCTGAGGGGTGTCCACTCAGCAGCATGAAGCCTACAGGCATCAAGGATTATGCTGCAGTGTGGTCAGGGTTTGTTTCCGTCACAGTTTCCCTCCTGGGAGTGATGGTTCGATGTGAGTCCAATGTGCACATGCAAGAGGCATGAGTGGAGGCTAACTAAATGTCCCTCACCTGAGGGGGAACAAACAGCTTTACATAACAAAAACACAAGAGGTAACAAGCAGGGTACCACAGGGTCTTGGGTCAGGTCCTCTTTTAATGTTTATATGCGACATAGGGGTGGGCATACTGGGCAAGGTCTGCCTCTTCCCAGATGACACTGAGCTCTATGCAAGGCTAGACTATGAGGATGGGATTAAGGACTAAGGAGGACCTAGGTAGACTGGTAAAATAGTCCAAGATCTGGCAGCTAAGCTTTAATGTGAAAAAATGTAAGAATGCACATAGGGAAAAGAAACTCAAAAACACAATACATGATGGAGGTGTGGTTTTGGAAGTCACAGCAGAAGAAAAAGACCTAAGCGTAATAACACTGGAAACTTTGAAATCCACAGCACATAGCGACATGGCCGTGGGGAAAGGTAAACAGGATGCTGGAGTGCTTAGGCTCCTGGCATCAGCAGCAGAAGCCAGGACATGATCCTTCCTTACACTATGCAGTATACACTATACAGTTTGCTGGTGTGACCACACCTGTAAAACTGCACAAGGTTCTGGAATCCATACTCAGGTAAGGACTGAGAGGGTGGATATGATACAGCATAGGTCAACCAAAATGATCCAGGGTATAGGAGGGATGACATACGAGGAAAGGCTGAAAGATCTAGACATGTAAATTCTGGAGACTAACAGGTAGAGGGGACATGGTAGAAGTGGACTGCAATTAAAAAGTTTCTGTGGCCATAGCATCTGGTGGATATAGTTCTACAGGTGTGGTCTGATGAAAGAGATATCCTCGAGGAAGATCATACAAATACCTGTAGGGTTAATTGGATGACTTGTGAAGACATATTTGCCCAAAGTATGAATACAGGTATGTGGAGAAATTCACTAAAAATTGATAAGGGAAGATTTAAGAGTGATATCCACAGGCACTTTTCATGAAAAAAATGGTAGACAAACTACCAGAGTAGTCAGTGACAGCCAAAATGTATGTGTGTGTGTGTTTGGGGGGGGGCATATTTCAAGGTAGATTGATGCAAGCACATAGCCATAGTAAGAGGGCACAGGTACAGGGGAAGGGATGGCCAATAGTCCCTATGTAGTTCAGTTAGGTACAGTGCCCAGACTGGATGGGCTGCTAGACCTTTTCCTGCAATCATTTTATGTTTTTATGACATGGTAAGCACATGTGGGTAGTGAAGTGGGTATTTGCATTACCCAATTCACTGGAAACTGTGCTGGGTTGGGAGGAAGAGACTTGCATGGGTGGAGAAGCTCAAGATAATTTTCTGCACCTCACTGGACAGGTGAATCTTGCTACAGAGTTGAATGCATTCACTGTTTCACCTAGAGCTCAGCTCAGCCCAAGAGAAAAGGATTGCTCCTTCTTTTCTGTTAAGTGCTGCAGATTAACTCATACTCATGGGGGACTACAGAACAGGTTTCATTTACTATTTTACAAGATAGCTGCATACTTCAACTCTGCAAAGAGAGAAAGTCTGACCAGTAATTCAGATGTAGCTGGCAGCAGGCAGATGGTGGATCATCTGCTATATTGTATGAATTGGAGCTCCATCTGCAGGCCATCTTGCAAAACTGTTCAATTACTGTGCAAGACATGATCTCTTCTGGGATTAGTTTTAAAAAGTTTGATTTGAAGTAATTGTTTTGGCTCTCTTTCTGTGACATACTTGTGATATTGAGTACTTTTTCCAGATCATTATTGAGGTTACAATTTTATTTATAAAGTCTGTAAACTGATTACAAATCATCACATGAGCAAGGACCCATAAAATATAGAACCAGAACAATTACAGCAGGGTACTCCTTTCACTTACTCCTCTCTCCTTCAGCAATATATTACACTTTGTAATACATACCTACCTTTTTACATAAGATTATTAAGCAGCACTGCCTTTACCTAATGTTAGTAATAAATACAGTTAAGAAAATCACAACATGGCACCTAGCACCTGTAGGTCATATTTTCGTCTAGTACCTCAGATTCGAACTGCCCTCAGGCCATTACCAGTTCAGAGCAATGCCCTTCGGCCTTACCTCTGCCCCAAGGGTATTCACAAAATGCCTGGCAGTAGCAGTTGCTCATTTAAGAAGGCAAAAGATTGCCATCTTTCCCTACCTAGACGACTGGCTCATTGTGGGTCAGTCTCCAGACCAGGTCAAATTACACCTGCAAGTTACCCAACAGCTGCTTACCTCTCTGGGCTTTCTTCTCAATCTTCCAAAGTCAGTTCTGGAACCTGTCCAGGTACTCACCTTTAGGTGCAGAATTGGATACAAAGCAGGCTAGAGCCTTCCTTCCCCAGAAAGGGTAAGGACCCTGGTGGCTCTGGCCTCCTCCTTCACTCTGCAGGTCTCTCGACCAGCAAGGCATTTCCTACAGCTCCTAGGACACATGGCTGTTTCCACAGCTGTCGTGCAAGGAGCAAGATTTCAGATGAGGGACATTCAGTTCCATTTGAGAGCCTTTTGGTCTCAAAGAAGAGATCCCCTTTCCAAGTTGATCCCAGTGACTCGAACCCTGATCCAGGCCCTTCAGTGGTGGCAGGATCAGAGCAATCTGAGACAAGGGGTTCCTTCATCCCTCTATCTCACTCCTTGACCCTTACTACAGATGCGTCCCTTTTGGGATGGGGAGCTCACATGGGCGACCTCTCCACCCAGGGATTGTGGTCCCCTCAGGAATCTCTGCTCCACATCAATCTGTTGGAACTCAGAGCTGTTTTTCTAGCACTTCAGGTTTTTTCTGCATCTGTTCAGAACAAAGTGGTACAGGTCAGAACAGACAACACCACTACAATGTGGTACATCAACAAACAAGGGGGCACTCGGTCTTCGGCCTTGTGCACCGAGGCAATGAAGTTGTGGTCTCTGGCTTATTCCCTGAACACTTCCCTTATAGCAGTTCACCTCCCAGGCAAGGACAATGTCCTGGCAGATGCTCTCAGCAGGATTTCCCAGGGTCATCACAATGGTCACTGGATCCCGAGTACTGGGGATAGTTTTGCCGGATGGGGCACCCTCAGATAGATCTTTTGCAGCCCCAGACAATCATCAACTTCCACTATTTTGTTGCAGACCCCAGTGTTGGGCTGAGCATCCCTGGATGCCTTTCTCCTCGATTGGGAAGGGAAGTTTCTATGCCTTTCCCCTTCCCTCTCCTTTTCAAGGTGCTAGTCAAAATCAGATCTCAGCCCTGCAAGATGATTCTGATTGCTCCAGACTGGGCCAGGCAGCCCTGGTACCCACTCCTTCTGTCCTTAGCAGTCCATCTCCCCTGTGTCTCCCCAGGAACCACAATCTGTTAACCTGTGCCCAGGGGAGATTTTGGTATCTGAATCTCAAATTCCTCAACCTCAAGGCCTGGCTCTTGAGGAGTTAGAGTTTGCTGACCTACACCTTTCTCAAGGTGTTCTTGAAATCTTGAAAGCTTCTAGGAAGCCTTCCACTAGGGCTACTTATAACTCTAAATGGAAAAGGTTTTCCATTTGGTGTTCTGGGAAGCATATTTCCCCGGAATCTGCTGATTTGCCCACTGTTTTGGACTATATGGTCTATCTTAATTCTTTGGGACTGAGACCAGCTACCCTGAAAGTGCATTTGGCAGCTGTCTCTGCTTTTATTTCAGCAGGGAAGCTCTCTTCTCTTCCACTCACCCTGTATTTTCCAAGTTTTTCAAGGGATTGTCTTACATTAATCCACCATTCAGGACCCTGCCCCTGCCTGGGATCTTAACGCTTGCATTGCTCAGCTGATGCAACCTTCCTTTGAACCTCTGTCTTCGCAGAGCTTAAGTACTTGACTTGGAAAACTGTGTTTCTAGTAGCCATCTCTTCTGCCAGGCGATAAGTGAGTTACAAGCTTTGTCAGTGGAGACTGACTTTATTTCCTTTCACAGGGATAAGGTAGTCCTCAGGACTAACAGGAAGTTTTTGCCTAAGGTGGTTTAAGATTTCCACCTTAATCAATCTATTTCTCTTCCAGTGTTCTTCACTGACCATTCCTCCTCTGGTGAGAGGAGGTTGCACAGTTTAGATGTTAAGAGGGCCCTAAGTTACTACATAGAGCGTACCAAGGGTCACAGGTTTGACTCCCTCCAACTATTTCTCACTTATGGTGAGGTTGGGAAAGGGAAATCTGCCACTAAGAGATCCATTGCCAGGTGGATTGTCTCTTGTATCCAATTTTGCTATCAAAAACTGGGTAAGGTTCCCCCTTCAGGCCTGAGGGCTCACTCTACCAGAGGTACAGCTGCGTCTCTAGCTGCTGCCAGAGACATCCTATCTTAGAAATATGTCAAGCAGCTACTTGAAAACAGTACACACTTTCACCAAGCATTACTCCCTGATATCCAGGCCAGGAGGGATGCTCTGGTTTGGCACAGCCGTGCTTCAGAGCCTGTTCCCTAAGTAGGTTCTGTCCTCCTCCATGGAGGTACTGCTGTGAAGTTCAGAATTGTCATAATATAGCAAGACTTCATGTTGTTTGAAGAAAAAATTACTCACCTTAGTAATGTTGTTTCTTCTAATGGAGTCTTGCTATATTATGACCTCCCCAGCCTGCCCCTCTCAGAACTTCTACTTTGGGTATGGGGTGGGCAGTCCAGTGTTGGCACTTGTTGATGCCCATTTTATGTTTTCCACCCCTTCTTTTTTGGGGTGTTTGGGTGTTGTGTTTTATTTTATCTTATCTTATCTTATTTTCTGGTCCCCTGACTTGAGTCTTGGTGTTGGGTCCAGGAAAATGTGTTAATATTTAAGTAGCCAGTTGGCTAGTGTAGGTTACAGCTTCCACACAGAACCTTAGTGAGTTTTGCTCGTAGAGATCTGACAGTTTCAGTTTGAAGTGTTCCAGACAGAGCTTTTTCTGGCCGAGCTCGTGCTCTGGGTTCCGTGCCTGGCATGGAGGTTGACTCTTTCGCCCCGGAGCAGTTCTGATGGTGGGACGGACTGCAGTTGTCATAATATAGCAAGACTCCATTAGAAGAAACAACATTACTAAGGTGAGTAATTTTTTCATACTGAATGAATATTTCTGCTCAGTATTCACAACAGAAGAGGAGGGGGAGGTACCTAAAACAAACAAGAGAAACACTCTGGATAAGGGGGTCGATACCAGTCCATTCACAGAAGAAAGGGTTTTGAAAGCACTCTTGAAACTGAGGGTTGACAAAGCAATGGGGCCTGATGGGATTCACCCAAGAATTTTAAAAGAGCTAAGGGTAGAACTAGTGACACCACTGGCTACTCTCTTTAACAAATTATGGGAGGATGGGGTGGTACGGAGGACTGGTGGAGGGCGATATGATTCCACTTCACAAAAGTGGGAACAGGGCAGAGACAGGAAACTACAGACCAGTTAGTTTGACCTCAGTGGTAGGGAAAATGATAGAATCACTTCTGAAGGAAAGAATTGTTGAGTACCTAGAGGCCAGTGGGGCACAGGCAAGCACAGATTCACAGCGGGAAGGTCATGTCAAGTGAATCTAATAGATTTCTTTGACTGGGTGACCAAAGTAGTAGACCAGAGAGGGGCTGTGGATATGGCCTACCTAGATTTTAGCAAGGCATTTGACACAGTCCCACACAGAAGATTAACATACAAGTTAGCCAGCCTTGGAGTGGGTCCCAAGGTGGTAGCCTGGATAAAAAATTGGCTGGACAGCAGGACGCAAAGGGTAATAGTAAACTGAGTTCACAGTGAAGAAAGGAGGGTAACTAGTGGGGTACCACAGGATTCAGTACTGGGGCCGGTCCTCTTTAATGTCTTTATAAGTGACATTGCAGAGGAACTAGAAGGAAAAGTATGTCTCTTTGCAGACAACACAAAGATCTGCAACAGGGTTGATACACAAAATGGAGTGGAAAGGATGAGAAGCGACTTGGCAAGGTTGGAGGAATGGTCAAATGTATGGCAGCTCAGGTTCAATGCAAAGAAGTGCAAGGTAATGCACCTGGGAAACACCCTTAAGGAAAGAAGGGAGAGAGGGGACATGATAGAAACTTTCAAGTACCTGAAGGGAAACAACAAAGTCCAAGAGGGTAGCATCTTTCAGAGAAAGAGATGTGCAAGAACAAGGGGGCACAATTTGAAGATAAAGGGGGGATGGCTCAGAGGTAATGTGAGGAAGTATTTTTTCATGGAGAGGGTTGTGGGTGCGTGGAACAGCCTCCTTGAGGAGGTTGTGGAGTCAAGAACAGTGGGGGAATTCAAGAATGCATGGGACAGACATAAGACAGTCCTAGTGGGGGGTAGGAGGAAATAAGCTGTTAACTAGAATCTGCAGCTTATCTGTTAGGTAGGGAAATGGGCAGACTAGGTGGGCCAAGTGGTCCTTATCTGTTGTCAAATTCTGTGTTTCTGTGTAATGCGGCGTGAAGCACAGCAGAGTGCCACATGCTCCAAGAGGGGTGTTACAGTCTGAAACACCCTGCCGCCTCCGCTTGTAGTTCTTCTCACCCAGATGTTCAGAAGATCCTTTGGACTTATGATTATGTCAAGTTGTACAGATACATAAATTCTTGTAATGTCTTCTGTATATTTGTTTTGCACTGTATCTTTGGGATTATTTGCATTATCATTTGCTTGACCTGTGTTACCTGTTCAGTATTAGACTTTGTCATACTTTGTGGTTGTGATGTTTTTCTCTCATTGTCTATAAATTCATATTGTTCATTGTTTATACTGTTTTGTGTATTGTAGTGCATTGTAATGTAATGTAGTGTATTGTATTTCCTCTCATGTAACTTCATGGGTCGTATCTGAAAATAGGTGCATTTGGTGTTTAGTGTACTTGCCTGTTTAAGCAAAGCTAATAATACTAATACCTGACTGTTGATCCAACCCTTGAGGTAGTGCCTTATTGCTTAAATGGGTTAAAAGAAATTGTTTTTCATTGTATTTTCTTTTGGACATTGGAGGGAGTTTCTGTAATACAGTAGTCCTCCAAATGGCTCATGCACCTGTGGCACTGCTTGACTTGTGCTGGTTAGTCGGATAAGTGAACATCCATTTTTAGCACAGCGCTGGATCGTCGTCATGGTAGTGGGCACGTGTTAAAAGTTGGTACATTTTTAAGACAGTAACTTGCACTGCAGGGTAGTCAACACACTAGTTGTTTTCATAGCATCATCATGATAATATAAGGGCTTTGAGTTACCAGCACTATCCGTTGTTGTGGTGACTAAGGCCAGTAATCTAGATCAAGCCAGCTCATGTGGTGCCAATCACTGGAGAGAGGAGTCCATTGTTTTCTCAGTGACGGAAGCATGCCCATCACTGTGTCACCACGAAGAAGGTACATTCATGTTTTTTTGGCTTGGTGCATCTAGGGCATTGAAAGAGCATTGCAGCTTGATAGAACAAGTACTCAGCATATGGGAAACAGTATGTCCACCCAACAAAATGTTAGTATCAAGTATCGTTTTTATTCATATAATCCCTTGGTTTGAAGTGATTTGGAATTAGAAGAAATGCAGAGTTTTAATCTGCTAACCTAAATCAAGGTTTCACTAAATAGGAACAAAACAAACTGACTAGATTTTCCTACTGTATTGCTGGAGGGCAGTGTAACTAGTTTGCTTCGATTTAAAAGGAAGTATAGCCTTCCGACACATGCTTTTATATCATTGCCTACAAGTAAGGCATTCTTTTATGACCAGTGAGGACCTCAGTAAACTCACCAGACCAAACTTTACAGGATTTTCTTTATTGGGTAGTAATATTGAAGGACAAAAATTGTTTTAGAGTTGTACAAAGTATTTACGAAAGGAGGAAAACCCAAATAAAAACACAGTAAAGGATAAATGGGAGGAGGAGGACCAAGGTTAAAATATCTCAGGAGGACTGCAAAAAAAAGATTGGAAGGGAAGAGGTTAACAGCATCCCCTGCCTGGAGGGAATTTAGATGGAAGGCACACACACCTTTCTTCCACATTGTATAATATATATATTTCTATATAACCAATCACACACACGCACACACACACACAAAAAGTAGATAAACATGTGAGGAGTAGTGCAATGTAATGGCTGTGGGGCAGCAGTCTTCCGGGAGTCTTTCTGGAGGCTGAGATGCTGCCCTGTTTGCAGACAACTATCTGTCCTGAAGGAGGAGGTTGCCCGTCTTCAGGCCACACTGGACAGTAGTAAGGAAACCTTCCCCCAGGCCACACTGGACAGTAGGAAGGGAACCTCCCCCATCCAGGGAGCACTAGCGCCACCACCACTACCTCAGAGGTTGCGAAGAAAGCACAGCAGTTGGACCACAGTGGGCTCAGGGAGGGTGAGGATGGTGGAACAGAGGCACACCCAGTCAATTGTTCCACTCACAATCCACAATACCATTCTGGGGAGCAAAGCCCCTATGGATGCACCCGCAGAGAAGACTGATGACAACTGTCACAAGGAGGCCCACAGGAAGGAGGCAGAGGACACCAAAGGAAAGAAAGCAGCTCCTGGTGGGGACTCAATTATTAGGGGTATAGAACTGGGGAGCTGGGAAAACTGAAGTAAGGTGCCTGCCTGGTGCCATGGCTTGGAGGGACAGGAAGCGCATCCTCAGGATCACGAGAACAGCTGCAAGGGAGTCTGAGCTGGACGATTCTTGTCCACCTAGGGACAAATGACTTGGCTCATCATGAGATTAGAGCAGTGCAGGAGGACATTGTAACAAGTAAGAAATGCCAGGCTGCCTTCTACACAGCTGAATTGGATGCCTCCTATCACAACCCTTCCAGGTTCTGAGGTACCATAAAGGGATCCTAGGTCAAACTTCTACCCCTGTCTACCACCCAAAGTGCACCTAATAGTATTGAAATCACTGACAAGCACGAAATCTTAAATGCCTTCAACGATCATTTTACTACAGCTGGTCTAGCTTTTGACTCCTCACCGCAAACCTAATGTGATCATCACTAAACTTACAATCTACTGAGGGACAAAAAGGCTGCTTCCACATTCTCCTTCAAATCAATACCCTTAAAAGAAGTAGAAGACCTTCTATTCCAACTAGATACAACTAAAAGTGCAGGTGCAGACTCCCTGGATCCTTACTTTCTAAAGTAGCGCTGCACGCCTAGCTGCCCCCTCACTCACCTCTTCAATCTGTCCCTAGCCACTGGTTCTATCCCCTCAATATGGAAGACAGCTCAAGTGTTTCCACTACTTAAGGCAGGTGATCCCATGGACCTCAACAACTATAGGCCCATTTCCATCTTACCAGTACTGTCCAAGATGCTTGAAAAGTTAGTAAACTTTCAGTTAAGTGCCTACCTTGATACCAACAATCTCCTTAACCCAGCTCAATCTGGGTTTAGATCTATGCACAGCACCATCTCTGCCTTAGCAAAAGTTACAAATGACTGGCAGACTGCCTTAGACAAAAAGAATAACATCTGTGCTGTGTTCCTGGATCTAAGCAAAGCCTTTGACACTGTGGACCATGAACTACTAATCTCCTCTCTGAACTCCATAGGCCTTGACTCACTCTCTCTTAAATGGTTCAGATGCTATCTCTGTGGAAGATTACAACTGGTAAAAAATGAAGGTGACCTATCTACCTCTAAATCACTCCTAAGAGGTGTACCGCAAGGCTCCATCCTGGGCCCCATCCTCTTGCCATTTACATCAACAATATTGACTCCAATCTCTCACAATCTAATATTCACCTTTTGCAGATGATACTGTACTATATGTCAGTAATCCTCACCATCAAAAGACTGTGAGCTTTTACAGTCTGAGTTCTTCCTCCTACAGCACAACTTACTAGAAAGAAATTACTACTAAATGCCAAGAAAACAAAAGCTATGTTCTTGCCACCAAGAGCTGCTCTTCCACTGTCCCATCATTCACCCTCCCACAATTATCTACCATCCTTGGTGAAAATCTGAATACGTGGACAAATTCAAATATCTTGGAGTCTGGATTGACAATAAACTTGACTACACCAGCCACATTGAAGAGCTCCTGAAAAAGCTTAGACAAAGACTTGGCCTATTTTATAGGATCAAACACTACCTGACCAGAGATTCCAAACAAAGGCTAATCCTGGCATCATTCCTATCCCTCATTGACTATGCTGACTTCCTCTATGGCCACTGCTCCCTCTCCATTTAAATAAATTAGACACCTTGTATCATAGAGCTATTAGATTCATTACAGATCTTCCCCAGCACCCATCATTGCTTCTCTACAATGCAGTCAGCTGGACATCCCTACAACATAGAAGAAACAAAATGCTGCTGTTTGGATCTACAAAGCTCTGACAAACAAACTCCCTTCCTACATCTCAGACTGTTTCAACTGGATCACATCCAGGCCTTACACCCTAAGGATCAATATACTCATCATGCTGAAGATTCCTATCACCTGCACCCGGTATGGAAGGGCTGCAATCAGCTATTCCCTAGCACTTATCTGGAATTCTCTTCAAAAGACCTTAAAATTGGATACCCTCATTCCTTTAACATCCTTCAAAAAACTGTACACTAGTCTATTCCCAGAATCATGCAACTGCTTCCATAAGGCCTAGTCCTCTCACACCCCCTCCTTCCCCCAACCCTTTTTATGCTACCCCTATTTCTATCGTTCTAGCTTGTTCTCCAACCTACTATACAAAAATGCCCACCCAAGTCCAACTACCCGAGCTTTGTCCCTATTATACTGTTTGTTTCTTTCCTTTTAATATGATTTAGGTTTATTGTCATTTTGCCTTGTATATATGTAAATATTTGTTTATCTGTCTCATTCATAAATCATTGTATTTGTGTTTATTCAGTACCATGTCTTTGTGTAAAATTTGTAACCTTATATTGTTATGACCACTCAGGTTCATCTTGTAAATGAGCTTTGCTCAATGATGTTTGCCTGAATAAATAAAGATTTTGATTGATTTTTTTTGATTGGATTGATTGATTGACATTGCAGAGTTGGGGAGGGGCCTAAGACAAGTAGCACACACAGTATCCTTCTCAGAGGTGCTGCCTGTCAAAGGCATGGGGGAGGCGAGGGTAATTAGCACCATGCAGTTTAATGAATGGTTGAAAAAATGGTGCGGAGCACAGGGGTTTGGCTTCATTGGGGACTGGGGTTCCACCTGAAGGAACACCAGCCTATACTGGCAGGATGGTCTGCATCTGTCCAGGAAGGGAACAAGTCTTTTGAGCAATCGGTTTAAATGCTTCATTGGCAAGCTTTTAAACTAGTCAAAGGGGGAGGCACTGACAAGCAGCAGGAAAATCCCAGCCTCTCCCTTCAAAACAGGGTACTAAATGAGAAAAAGACCCAGGTAGAACGGGCAGTGGGGGATGCTGCAGCAGAAGGTAAAGCCATCAAAAAATGGAGAGCAATGAGTACCAATGCCCGTAGTCTGGGTAACAAGCTTCCTGAATTAGTGGCCTTGATGGAGAAGGAACATCTGGATATCGTGGCAGTCACAGAAACATGATACACACAAAACCATGACTGGGACGTAAACATTCCAGGATACACTATCTACAGTAGGGACAGGGAGGGTAAAAGAGGAGGAGGAGTAGCTCTTTACATAAGGGAAGGAATAAAAGCAACAGAACAAAAGGGTAAACGGAAGAGAAGAAGCACTGTGGGTAAATTTGGAGACAGGCAATGGCACCACAATCTGCACAGGGGTTGTATACAGACCCCCTTCTCAGGGGGAGGAAATGGACAAGGAAATGATAGAAAGTATACTTAGAATGGCAGAAAAAGGGGAGATATTGCTGATGGGTGATCTGAATATGCCAGATGTTAACTGGAGTGCAGTTGCAGCTGCCACTTTGAAGAGTGGAGTTATTCTAGATGCCCTACAGGGAGCATGCCTTAGACAACTAGTAGTGGAGCCCACTCGAGAGGGAGCAATATTAGACTTGATTCTCTCAAATGGAGATGGAGAGAGGATCACAGATGTAGAAGTGAGTAGCCATCTGGGAACTAGAGACCATCGAACAGTATGGTTCACAATAAACACAGCAATAGAGTCAAGCCATACAAAGACAAAAGTACTGGACTTTAGGAGGCTGACTTTGCAAAATGGGTGAGTGCCTAAGGAATGCACTAGCAAATGGGCAGGAAGGAGGGGTGGAAGAACAATGGGAATAATAAAACTGCCATCACAGAGGTAACGAGCCTTTGTGTGAAGCAAATAAACAAAACAAAATGATGTAAGAAACCACTATGGTTCTCAAAGGAAGTGGCAGTGAAGGTTCAAGAGAAAAGAAAGCATTCAGGAAGTACAAGGAATCGAGAAGGAGCAGGACAGAGAACTGTATCAGTTAAAACAAAAGGAGGCTGGAAGGCAGTCAGAACAGCAAAGGCCCAAACCGAGGAAAAGATAGTCAACTCGAGTAAGAAGGGGATAAAACCTTATAGGTACATCAGGGAGCGAAGGAAGACCAAGGGAGGGATAGTGAGGATTAATAAAGGGGAAGGGGTGGGCAGAGGGTGACTGTGAAAAGGAAGAGATACTAAACAATTAATTTTGCTCAGTATTTACAAATGAAGAGGGGGAGGTACATAAAACAAACAGTAGAAACACTCTGGATACAGAAGTTGATACCAGCCCATTTACAGAAGAAAGAGCTCTGAAAGAACTCTTAAAACTGAAGGTGGACAAAGCAATGGGGCCTGATGGGATTCATCCCAGGATTCTAAAAGAACTAAGGGTAGAACTAGTGACACCACTGACTACCCTTTTTAACAAATCATGGGAGGATGGGGTGGTACCCGAGGACTGGAGGAGGGCAGATGTGATTCCCCTTCACAAAAATGGGAGCAAGGCAGAAGCAGGAAACTACAAACCTGTTAGTTTAACCTCAGTGATAGGGAAAATGATGGAATCACTTCTGAAGGAAAGAATTATCGAGTATCTAGAGGCCAGAGGGGCACGGGACCCTAGGCAGCATAGATTCACAGCAGGAAGGTCATGCCAGACGAATCTGATAGATATCTTTGACTGGGTGACCAAAGTAGTAGATCAGGAAGGGGCTGTGGACATGGCCTACCTAGACTTTAGCAAGGCATTTGACACAGTCCCACACAAAAGATTAATATACAAGTTAGCCAGCCTGGGAGTGGGTCCCAAGATGACAGCCTGGGTAAAGAATTGGCTGGAGAATAGGACACAGAGTAATAGTAAATGGAGTCCACTCAGAAGAAAGGAGGGTTACTTAGTGGGTACTTGAGGTTCAGTATTAGATCGGTCCCTTCAATGTCTTTATAAGCTTACATTGCAGAAGGACTGAAGGAAAAGTATGTCTCTTTGCAGATGACACAAAGATCTGCAACAGAGTTGATGCACAGGGTGGGGTGGAAAGGATGAGAAGGGACTTGGCAAGGTTAGAGGAATGGTCAAATGTATGGCAGCTTAGATTCAGTGCTAAGAAGTACAAGATGCACCTGGGAAACAAAACCCAGGGAAGAGTACACAATGGGGGTGAGATACTAACAACAAAAATGGAAAGGGTCCTGGGGGTAGTCATATCAGATGACCTAAAGGTGGGCAAGCAATGTGAGAGGGCAGCAAGGAGGGCTGGGGATACTGGGATGCATAGGGAGAGGCATCACCAGTAGAAAACAGGAAGTTATTATCCCTCTGTACAGACAGCAGGTGAGACCCCATCTGAGTACTGTGTGTTCTGGAGACCCAATCTCCGCAAAGACAGACAGGATGGAAGCTGTCCAGAGGAGGGAACTAAATGGTGCAGGGTCTGCACCGGAAGACATATGAAGAGAGACGAAGGAGCTTAATATGTATAGCCTCGAGGAAAGGAGATAGAGGGGGACATGATAGAAATGTTCAAGTACCTCAAGGAATCAACAAAGTCCAAGAGGGTAGCATCTTTCAAAAAAAGAGGTGTGCAAGAACAAGAGGGCACAATTTGAAGATGGGGGGGGCGCGGCTCAGAGGTAATTTGAGGAAGTATTTTTTCACAGAGAGGGTTGTGGATGCATGGAACGCCTTCCGGAGGAGGTTGTGGAGTCAAAATCAGTGGTGGAATCAAGCATGCATGGACAGTCATAAGGCAATTCTAGGGGTGGGTAGGAAGAAGTAGGCTGCTGGTTGACTAGGATCTGCAGCTTATCCAGTAGGTAGGGAAATGGGCAGACTGGGTGGGCCAAGCGGTCCTTATCTGCCGTCAAATTCTATGATAAGTCAAGCAATATATAGAAGGTCACTTCAGAGAAGCCTAGCACTCTACCAGCATTTAAACCAAATGGTAAAGAATAACTTCTGTCTCTAAACATTCCACGTGCATGCATTCCACATAATCTTTAACTATAGGGCCATAAATTGTACTGCAAAAACTGTTGTCTTAAGGGGCACTGTCAGTGTTTTATTGTAATTTTTGTTCAAGTGTGACCAGTTAGCCTTTAGCAATAAATTGACACAATATATGTTGAAAATGTTATATTATACAATGGCATCAATACAAAGTGACAAATCCTGCACTGATTGGTTATTTGGCACCTTTCCAGCATTATAAGTCCACCAGTGTACCAAATGGAAAAAGTACCAGCCAAACTTAGATTGTGTCAACCTAAAGATATCACTACCACCCTCAGACATGAAAAGAAACTGCCACCATTTTCTTCCCCGCTAACGAACCGGAGCCGTGGTAAATTAAAAAAATATGAGTACCTCCAAGTTACTGGACATCTAAGAACTTGAAAATATATTCAATGAACAAAATGAACCTTCCAACCTTAAAATCGTACCGCAAAGTATTGTAGAAAATCCTCCCAGGTCACAAAACAGTCCGGCTCCCGCTCCAAATATGGCTGTAGACAATGCCGACGCCAATACTGCAACCTCCCAGGAAAGTGAACAGCAACCTCCAGCCACTCTTCACATACACACTCTGAAGCTTCCACAGCATCAGAAAACCAGGCCAGGAAACCCCCCAAAAATCTGCACTGAATAAAGAAATCTGCCATCCACATCCAAATGGAAACAACACTCCAATGGATGGGAAAATGCCAACACATTCCCATGTAACAACCACCACAAAGAAAGGACATCCCCCACGCAAGATCAGCTGCATACAAAAACTTAAAGACACACTGCAGAAATAAGGAATTCTTCCTTACAGTACAAAAGTGTTACTACTACTCAATGGAAAACACCAACTAACCGGACTAATCTCTAAACGATCTACTGAATAATAAAGTTCATTTAAAACATTAGCAAAAATCTTTCTCACTGTTTTCTTCTCCCAATTATCTCTATAGCTACAAGGGACTATTTTAATGCAGAACAATATAGATAATCTACCAATTCTATAATAAGATAAAACACTAAAAATACATAAAAATATCACAAACATATTTCCTATCATTGTATAATAGCAATATACCACGACAGGGTGTGGGTATATGGGGGGGAATTACCACTTTTGGTGTGGTTAAGTCACCCCCCCATATACCCACACCCTGTAGTGGCATATTGCTTGATTATGCCAAATTACACTTTAAAAATGTTATGTGAAATGTATGACATATCCTGTCCAGCGGACTCGCCTGAGTTTATCCACTGGAAGCCATCTCTGATTGTGAATGCATATCTAACACATGCCTGTAATGGTGCTGTGGTGCTTTCATGAATGAGCTGTACTTTGTCTTTGGCCAGTTTGAACAAAGGGTCGAGTCCAATGACGCTGCTCATTCTGAGCACTGAGAGATATGTATGGCAGAAAATGAGCATTGGAAGTACTACAACCAAATTTGAAAGACCGAGCCCAAATCCTGAGCATGCACATTCGTGTTCATTGCTGATACCATGCTTGGGATCTCGGCCCGCTTTTTCCAGACTTGTTATGCAGTGCTTCCAGTGCTCATTTTCTGTCATACATACCTTGCCGCTCAGAATGGGTAGCTTTATCGGACCTGACCATTTGTTCAAACCAGCCACGGCAAAGTAAAACTCATTTATAAATGAGTTTGGCAAACATCACAGCACCATTACAGGCACGCATTAGATGCATGGTCACAATTAGAGGTGGCTTCTGGTGAAAAAACTCTGGTGGTTCGCTCAGGTAGAGCTAAGTAATAAACACTGTCAGTGTCCTTTTAACATTTTAAACTAATAAACAGATTGATGACCCATTGATCAAGGCCTCTTTATATGGGGAAAAGTTTGCACCTTGTGATTTTACTTGATTCCTATGGTGTCAATTCCAGGCTAGATTACAGTGACACAGTTATCACATTCATGAAGTTAAAGACCTGGCTAGGCCAAAACTGGAACCAGCTCTGCCTCACAGTTTTCAGACCAATTCTTTAATTCATTTTGAAAGAATCTGCTGATGTTTCATAACCTTCCTCAGAGCTACAGGGTGGTGATAGAGTATGTCAATTTACAGCATATAGCTCATCGCCTATTAGAGGGTAGTGCAAAAAAAATGCTTACCAAATGCAAATATTTGCAAAATGCTATTTCTACATACATACAGTGTATGTATATTTTGCCAGATATAAACAATCACGCTTTGTCACTGTGCTGCACTGTCTTGTCCCCAATAACAGGACAGTCATGCTATGCCACTGTCCTGCTGTTGGTGACGGAAGAAAGTGCCTAGAGAACAAAGAATACAAAAGCCTTCCTCATTTGATATGGAAGACAAATTTATCTCTGCTTGGGAACAGGTGGTAAACAAATGCTCTGGGCTAGATTTTCAAAGGGGACCTTAGGACTTATACAAGTCCTGCATCATTCGTTGTTTGGCTTAGCTGTGCTAAACTCCTTTGGCACATCCGCACCCAGTTTTAGTACATCGGGTGCAGTTGCAACACTTTCCTAACTTTATGGCAGCTTTATAGCAAATATTTGGCACAAGCCCCGTGAAAAGGGTCCCCTAAATGGTACACATTAGACCAGGGAAAAGCTGGTCTAACATGCAGCATTTGGGACTGAAAATCCCGATTGCCTGCCGGGAGAATGCCACAAGCCCCGTGCGCCAGACGATCAGTGCACCGGGGCTTACAGTACTCTCAAGGTTCTGAAGATCTAGCCCCTAGTAATTAATCCTAAAGTCACTGAGTTGCAAACCTGGAGATCTGAGTTTGAATCCCATCAGCCCCCACTTGCATACTGTGTGACCCTGAACAAGTCACTTAATTTCCTTGTGCTCCCAGGTCGCACCTGGAAACAAGCTTTCAACTTAGTGTGCCTTTCCTGGTTAAACAAGTTCCCCTTCCTACTGGTTGTTAAAAAGACAAGAAGGGTTGCAGAAAAGATGTCAGAAGAGATTGTGGAAATGGAAATAACTGTATTCAACAAACTTGATAGAGGTGCTTGGAATTTGCCAGTGCCAAAACAGAGGCAAATATAAACAAATCCTGGGAAGAACTAAAGGTATACAAAAACTAAAAAAAACATGAGAAAGATGATAGAGAGTATGCTGAAGGAACGGTTTACACTTGGCAAAATCCTGAAAAGGGAAGAGAACAATTTAGATACAGAAACAGTAGGTCAGATGTTGAGAATTGTGTGACTTCAGTGAGTGAAACAGATCAAAGTGTTGAGGGAGGAGAAGCAAACACAGAATGGAATTTTTTTGGGAACCTCCAAGACAGTAGCAGTGGCATACTGGGCATAGGGGAAGAAGAGGAGGGGGAGGCAGGAGGAGGACAGTGAAAAGGCAGAAGGAATGGTAGGAAAGGGAATGATTACAAAATGCAGTGACTGAGGAGATCACCAAAATTCCAGAACTGGAGGTAATTAACCTCACGGATAAAGAAAGACATTACTGAATGAGAAGCAAACTAATGTGCTAAGAAAAGGCCTTACAGATGTACCAAGTACATTGGCTTATGCATTCAGTCTCAGAACAAACATCTTTAAATTTGTAACCATCTCCATCCACGAGGTGTGCTGACTAAGCCTAGACATGGCAAAGGGAAAGTCTTTTATGACTTTGTGTGAATGGTGCCTCGGTTCGTGGTTAGAAATGAGCTTGGAAAGTGGCTGGGTGCCTCCACCTATGGGGATCCTTATGACAGTGCACTGCCAGGGTGTTTCCCCACAGGAATTAAATACAACCCCACTCTCTGTGACAGGTAACACAACAACTCAATTCCTTTCCACTTATTACTCTAAACATGAACATAAACAGCAAGGCAGTAATGGCAAAATATGCCACCAGTTACAAATAAATAACCAATGGGTTTATTTGGGGTTTGGAGAACATGGAAGGGGGTCAATTGAAGGAAAGGTAAAAATAAACAAAAACAGCAGTTTACATTCACCCCCACTATAAGGCTTGTCTCAACAGCTCTCCCCCCACCAGTTAACTCCACAGTCCCTCTGGAAGCTTCCAATTACTTTTCGAGTGTGCACACAGATGCAGAGTTGCAGGCCTATGACACTTGGACCTCAGTACGGTACCCGGTAAATTCAGTTGTTGGCTGTAGCTTCTGAATGGCAAGTTACATAACTGGATGGACAGTTAAACAGTTGCTCCTGGTTGTCAGCTATAGCTGCAGACTTGATTCAAAGGGCATGCAGGAATGCCCAATGTTGGAATATAAAAGGGTTAATAGCTTTAGCTAGAATATTAAAACTCTGAAAATACATGAAATTGTGGCCTTGGCTTCTGGTGGATTATCAAGTCTAACTTTTAGCTTGACAGACTATTCAGCATTGTTTAGTACTGGCCTTGTAGATGAGCCAAAAATTAAATTTATGAAAAAGGATTATTCTGCAGCAGAGCTGCAAAGCTATGAGAAACAATACACCTTGAAAAAGAATGCCTTTTGTATGCAAGATAATCAGTACTTTATAAGACCATCTTTGTTTGTGTAAGCCTTATGTATATGATAAGGTGGATAAAATATTGCTGAGACAATACATGTTTTATAAGAAACATCCTGCTGAAGGCGGCACTATCCAACTTTGTTGTAAACAACTACTCTATATAAGCAGGGGTTTTGAAGGACTTTGTTTTCAGATTCTGACATAATGATGTCATCTGATCCCGTTAGGTAGCCAGTCATAAGTATAAGCTTTCTCCTTATGACTGTATTGGCTTAGGTGGTTAGGCATGTTATGATACAAATGCTAATGCATCTTGTGCTTAGTATTTGTTTACATACATTATAGTGGCCCAGTAAACAGAAATGCTATGGTGAGTGTCTGTGTGTCTGGTCTATACCGCTGATATAAGTTAAATCAATATTATTATCTTATCTAATCTAATCTAACATCTTGGCACCCAAACAGGGACCAGCAAGCAGACACAGATTAAAGTCCATCAGATCTCTGTATACTTAGGGTTGCAACCTGAGAGCAGGGCACCAAGGGAAGCTTTGTCCATAGACACCTCCAGTAGGCTGAAAGTGGGGAGCACAGATACAACTGTTAGAGATTATGTAGAAGATTATATCAAGATGATGGCAGAACATTGTCCGCACCCGATGTCATGGGGCAAGGAGAGCCATGGCATTATCTAAAGGAAAAATTAGAAAAGGAACTTTTAAATAATAGGAAAGTTCTGGGACATACAGTAAACAGAAAGGAGCAATGGTCCAAGGCTCGTACTGTGTAGTGCTGGCATTGAAAGAATGAGTCTCTGGTCTTAAAAAGGAATGTAGGAGTAAAAAGGAGGATAAAATAAATCTTACAGAAGCGTCAGAGAAGAAAATACAACAGTTACAAAAACAGAATCAAGATTAAAGGAGTGCTAATATTGTTTTATCCACTCAAGTAAAGGAGGATAGTACACAGATTGAGGAACTGCAACAGCTATTAGAACAAGCAGAGGAAGAGGAAGAGGAGGACCCATTAAATGAACAAGTTTGTCAAGCAAAGGGGGCAGTAAGGGAGATGACAGAAAATATGATGGGTACTGCCAGTGCTTCACCATTTCCTGAGGGTCCACCATCCTTATATCCTGATCTAGAGAAGTTGCCAGTAGAACCAGTGGTGGCTGTCTATAACACATTGGCAAATGGTCAATTGTGCCTTACACACAACGGTGTATACCCCTGTCACCTGAGCTGTTAAAAATGTATGTAACTGAGTTTGGACCACCACCTGAGGAGACTGATGTTAACTGGATGATGAAATGGTTTTAAATATATAATATATTATACTGGTGCGGTCACGCTAGTATATTTAGGGTGAAACGGCACTTCTATGTTAAAATCCAAGCTTTGAGTCTTAATAACTTCGGAGCCCAAAGGATTTGCACAAAATCTGGTATGCATAATCTTTAGGGGTAAGTCTCTTGACCTGCCAAATTTCATGGGAATCTGTCATGTGGTTTCTGAGATAAAGTGTTGAAAAAACAGAATTTTTTTTTTAACATTTTCTTGCTCACCTGTATCTCAGGAATGCCTTTATGTTGTGGTCTGAAATTTTAAGCATAGAAAGCCTTTGGGTCACAGATGTGCCTTCTGAAGATTTGGTAAACAAAATATTAATCCATTCAAAAGTTATTATATTTTAAATTTTCCCATTGTTTCTTATGGGGACATTTATATATCAGACACGAAAGATATATTTTTCACACAACAAGAGTATTGTGCAAAAACTCCCACTTCTATATATTGTACTATGGCTTGTCTTGGATAAGGAAAGTGAATAACTATGTTAAATAGTATTGAAAACAATAAAAATAAAGTATAAAAAAAAGGAGTATTATGCAAAAAATAGCAACTTATTTTCAAACAATGGACTACTATGCAAAAATACCAGCTTCTTTTTGCAAAGAATGCTGGTATTTTTTGCACAGTTCACAGTCCCAGCATCTACCTGAGCTGTGTTGTGGATGCCATTTTGTTTTGCCACTTAGCGAGGATGTTGAAGTAATGAAAGTTTTAAATACAAGTAAAAAAAAAATCAGAAAACAGCTAAAGAGAACCTCTTTAGGTGTTTTTTGACCTTTTTGTAGTGTTTTAAGCTGCACCCAAAGAAGTTTTTTTCTCGGTGCCAGCTTATACAGAGAACAGCTTGGAGTCCATTCTCTGTATGAGAAGAGCAGTAATTTCTTAACTTCTGCAGCCACAGCTGGAACTCATGCAGCTGGCTGCAGAGTCAAGGAAGACCTGCTTTGTGCTCACAATACATATTATGTACTGGGCATACTGGGAGTCTACCCCAGTGTGCCCAAATGCATTATTTATTTATTTATAAAAACCTGTGAAAAGAAGAAAACCATTCCCCAAGGTCTTTTCTTCAATGCAGAATCCTGCATCGAAATTTTAAATAATTTTGATTCAGGATCCTCATCAATACTGTAATGTGCCACACAATGCTTTACGACATGGGTGCCCAATCCCGTGTCAGCATTGTGTGCACACTATTACTATTCTGGCACACTGATACCCCACCTCAGTGTAAACAGATAACTTAATTTTTTCATTTCTGACAATGGGATGCCCACTCCTGGTGTCGGATGTCTCTCCCCCCCACCATCTTTCATTGCCGACGGGGTGCCCAATCCCCCATCAGCATCACATATGCCCCCCAACTCAAGTGGCACATTTGGAGCCCACTCCAGTGTGCCCAAAAAACAGGTTACTCACCTGTAACAGTAGTTCTAGGAGTGGTATATGTTGTTCATTCACACTGTTTGGCATGTCCCTTTCCCCTTTAAATCTTGCTGGAAGTCTTCAAGCTGGCTCCTCCCACCCACCCGGGTGGTATATACATCAGCTCCACCTCAAGATGCCCGATCTTAGCCCACTGGAAGCCAGGTAGTGTGCATCCACAGCTGGAGAGTTGAGTGGGTCTGTGTGGAAGAACAACATATACCACTCCTAGAACTACTGTTACAGGTGAGTAACCTGTTTTTCTAGGATCATGGATGTGTTGTTCATCCACACTGTTTGGCAGACTCCTAGCAGTTCTCTGGGAGGAGGGAGGCAAGGCACACACCCCCTACTTAGGAAACAGAGATTGGAGAACTGAGGTCCCAAAACCAGCATCCTGGCGTGACTCAAGGTCGATGTGGTAGTGGGTGATGAAGGTGTTAGCGGACTTCCAGATAGCAGCCCGACAGATTTCCTAGATAGGGATGTCCCTGGAAGCAGCCACTGATGCAGCAGTATGGTGGGTAGAATGAGCTCTTATCCCTCTGGGAGGCTCCTTGCCCGCCAACTTATAACACAGACCTATGCATGATGTAATCCACCTTGCTATGGTCCGTTTGGCTGCAGGTCTGCCAGAAGCAGCTTCAGCGTAGGTGACAAACAGCTGGCGGACCTCTCCACGAATTACTGCTGTCCTCTCCTTATAATACGAGAGAGCATGTCTCAGGTCCAAAGTATGGAGCCTGTACTCGGCCTTCGAGGTGTAATTAGGGCAGTATACCGGCAGAGTCAACACCTGGTTAAGGTGAAACTCTGACATCACCTTCAGAAGGAATTTTGGGTGGGGGTGCAGGACAACCTTGTCCCTGTGGGAGACCAGATAAGAGGAGTCCATCGAAAGTGCCTGCAGCTCCCCTATCCTTCTGCCAGATGTGATAGCCACCAAGAAGGCCATCTTCCATGACAGGTGTGACAGCTCACACTTGTGCATTGGTCTGAATGGCTTGCCCATGAGCTTTGCCAGTACCAGCAGTAGAGCCCATGGAGGTGGAGGTTCACACACTGGAGGGGATATGTGATCCAGGCCTTTGAAAAAGCACCCGACCACTATCTTCTGCGCCAATGTCGGCTAACCGGCCCACACTTGGTAAGCAAATATGGCTGCCAGGTGCACCCTAAGGGTTGATGACCATAGACCCCCTTTGGAGAGAGATCAAAGGTAGTTGAGAATGTTAGCCATGGAACATGATAAGGGGTCCAGACCCTTGCCCTGACACCAAATGGAAAATCTTTTCCATTTGAAGGTGTAACATTTCCTGGTCGATTACTTTCTAGATGCCTCCACCACGGTGTAGACATCTTTGGAAAGACCCAAAGCCTGGAACTCTAGCCGCTCAGGTACCAGGCTGTGAGGTGCAGGGATTGAAGGTCCTGATGGCAGACCTTCCCCTGACTCAGAGATATCAGGTCTGGGCATGTTTACAAAGCCGTTCCAGGGTCCTGTAGGTGAGGAGATCTGGATACCAGTACTGGCACAGTCAGTCTGGGGCTACCAGAATCACTTTTGCCTTGTTCCTCCTCACCTTGAGTAACACCTTGTGGGTCAAGGGAAAAGGAGGGAAGGTGTAGAGGAGGCCTGGGATCCATGGCCTTGAGAAGGCATCCCCCTGCAGTGAGCCCTGCTGAGGGGGGTGGGCATGAAACAGCCTCAGTTTGGTGTTTTCCCAGGAGGCAAATGGGTCCACCATCAGTTTGCCCCAACAGGAGAACAGTCTGTAAGCTACCTCTGGATGGAGGCGCCACTCATGGGATGTCTGACCTAGGAGGCTGAGAGCATCCGCCAGCTGGTTCAAGGCTCCTGCCACATGGATGGCTAGGAAATCCACCTCCAACCGGCCTACAAGGGTCCAGAAGTGGAGCACCTCCTTGCATAGTAGATGGAAGTGCATGCCGCCCTGTTTGTTGAGATAGTACACGGTTCGTGGTATTGTCCATCTGGACTTGAACCACTTGACCCCGGAGCTGAGGAGCAAAAGCTGATAATGCCAGTCTGACTGCTCTGAGCTTCAACAGGTTGATGTGGCATCAGGACTCCTCGGGGGTCTAGAACCCGTGGGCCCTGTTGTCCCCATGTGGGCTCCCAGCCCATGAGAGAGGCATCGGTCGTGGGATGACCATCGGCTTGGGGCAAACAAATGGGATCCTGTCCTGCAACCAGTCTGGGGTGGTCCACCATTGAAGAGTGTCCCACAACTTCTGGGTTACAGTGATCAGCTGGTCGAAATGACCATATCGCTGGGTCCACTGAGCGGCCCATTGGAGGGGGCGCATGTGCAACCGGGCCCAACAGATCACTGAGGTGCATGCCGTCATGCAATCCAGAAGGCACAGAAAGCCCTGGGCAGGGTGCAAGTCCCCAACCAGAAATGATTGGGCAAAGGAGGAGATAACTTCTGCCCTGTCTGCCGGAAGCCGAGCTCTGGCTTGACAAGAGTCGAGCTCTGCCCCAGTGAATCCCATCACCTGGGAAGGCACGAGTTCTGACTGGGCCTCGTTGATCAGGAGGCCAAGTTGGGAGCAGGTCTGGAGGGCCAGATCCCTGGACCTCTCCACCTCCTGTTAGGTGGAACCTGCCAGGAGCCAATCATTGAGGTTGGGGTAACCCAGCCCCGACACCGGAGATGGCTGCCACCACTGCAATGCATTTGGTGAAAATCCGTGGGTCTGATGACAGGCAGAACGGCATGACTTGTAACTTGTACAGTGTCCCATCAACCCTGAGGTGGAGGAACCGGTAATGGGACGGATGGATTGGGACATGAAAGAACACATCCTGCAGATCCAGTGAACAGAACCATGTTTCGCTCCAAGGATGGTATGATCTGGGACAGAGTGACCATCTGAAAGGTGCATGACCTGAGAAACTGATTCAGGTCATGGATATCTAGAATGGGGCACCAACCCCCCATCCACTTGGGCACCAGGAAGTACCTGGAGACAAAGCCTGGGTCTGCAGATGGATCTGCAATGAGAGCTACTGCCTCCTTGAGGAGGAGCTGAGCAATGTCATCTCCAAGAGCTGACCGGGTGCATGCAGAAATCCATTCTTCCAGAGGAGCGTGGGCTCGGCTGGGAGGGTACTGCTTGAATTCCAGAGGCAGTCCCTGACCAACCACTTTGAGAACCCAGGCGGAAAGGAAGTGGCAGAGCCAGCCCCTCACGGGAAGACCCAGAGCTGGCACGATGGAGATAGGAGTGGCAACCCCCACCCTGTCACTGGGCAGGCTTGGAGGAGGAGGCTCCAGGACCTGAGCCTCGGCCTCCTTTGTGGGCCTGTTGGGGTCCAAACTTGGGTAGAATGTGCCAAGCTTGAGCCTGATGCTGAAGCTGCTGCTGTCCTCCCTGGTAGGAGTACTGCTGAACCACTGGGGAAGAGTGCTGAAAGGGCTTCTTTTTCTGCTGGTTCTTGCCCAAAGAACTCTTGGCAGAAGTGGCTTCCAAGGTGGCATTGGACTGCTCTATGCACTGTAGGTGACCGGCCACTACTGGGCCAAACAAGTTGGTCCGAAGGAAAGGCACATCAGCTAACTTGTGCTGAGTATCTGCTGGGAAGGAGAAGAGCCTCAGCCAAGCCCTACAGCGAGAGGCAACTGTGGCGGCCATTGAGTGGGCACAAGAATCCGCAATGTCCAGGGCCATCTGGAGCTGCTGTTTGGCAACAGCACAGCCCTGATCCCGGACCTGCTTAACTGTGGTCTGCATGTCCATGGGGAGATGTGGGAGGACTTCATCTAATGACCCAAGAAGGACATGAGAGAAGTGTGCCAAGATGATGGCTGAACTTGCCTGATGAAGGCAGAAGGAGGAAGCCGCACAGACTTTCCACACCGAGTAGTCCAAAAGTTTGGACTCTTTATCGGGAGGTCAGTCAGTGTTGGCAGAATTGCCAGTATTCCTGAACACAGAGATGGTCACCAGGCTCTTGGCAGAGGGGTGCTCTGTGAACCTTGCAAGGGACCCCATGAGCACTACATACTTACGGGCCATGCGGGAAGACAGTACTAGACATGAGGCAGGACGCTGCCATAGTTTGAGTACCGGACCAACAATGGCCTCAGCCACAGTAAAAGCCTCTGTCATGGTATCCCCTCTCTTAAGGATGTCCATGAGAGGGTATCCCGCCTTTTTCTGGATGGATTCCAGGGGCATCCCTGTAGAATCAGAGATGAGATGGAGAATCCCTTGGAAGGAGGAAGGACCTTCCTCCATCCCTGTGCCAACGAATGACTCATCATTCCTAGGATGAGAGTGGAGCCCGGTGACATCTGAGCCCGAAGAGTTGGGGTACAGCAGCCTGCCGCCCAAGTCACCCTCAACCTGCCAAGGGCGATCCGGGGTGACCGTGACCAACAGATGTCAAAGAAGCCTGGTATCTGGTTGGTTCTCTTGGGAAGGAGGCCTCCCAAAGGCTGCTTAGGCGGCAGCTCCACCACTATCGGTGGAGACACCGGAATAGGCCGAACGAGGATGGGCCGGCCCCACGGGCAGGGGAACCGAAGACTTCAGTTCTGAGGGGGTCGGCTTTGGCCTAGGAGGTGAGAGCCAAGTAATGGCTGGGGTAGGCGGTGGAGCTGGTTTCTGCCTGGACAAAATCAGCTGTTGCCACATGAGGTCCTCCCAGTGCCAACGGAGTTTCCGTCGGAGCCTCTCCTCATCTGAGGAGGATGAGGACGACCTGTGGCATTGCCTCATTTTGGAGCGCTTGTGGCTCTTCCTTGGTCTATCGACTGAGGGGGTTCTAGACCTTGACCAAGATTGGGAAGGCCAATTCGGGAGACACCAGAGGGATCAGTGAAACCTGAGAGTCCGGAACCTGGGACCTCGATGGGGACACCAGTGGGCTGGGTCTCCTCATCGGGGAACACAAGGACCGGAGTCCTCTCCAAAGAGTCGTCGGCCATGGCTAGTGACAGACGGTCAATTGGATTGAGAACAATCTCAATCTCATTGGCCACATCCTTGGTCATCTGGCCAGACAGAAGGTCCGTGAAGCCTGTGGCAGAGGAAGCGATCTCGACTGAGGTTGAGACCGAATGCTCCGGGGACTGAGACCTCTCTCGGTCCCAAGAGCGCCTTCGCTGAGAACGTGCCAGGTTCCTTGTTTCTCTTACAAGATTGGGAGGAGTGCAAGCCCACAGATGCCTCACCCTGGGTGGGGAGAGACTGGCACAACTCCTTAAAGGAACCTGTGAAGGTGGAGCCCAGGTTGAGTGGAATGAAAAAGCTCTGATTAGCTGAAGCGTGGGCGGCATCCTCTTCGAATGCCTTCATGTGTTCCAGCTGCTTTGCGGAACCCATGGCCATGGAAACCACCCACCTAGCATCCTTGGACTTCACCAGAGGATTCCTTTTCTCTGGTCTCCCCAACTTCAAACGTGTCAGGTGGTCATCCAGGATATTAGGATGGAAGGCCAAGCAATAGCTGCAGGATGAGGTGTCATGGCCGACACCTAGGCAGTAGATGCACATGAGATGGGGATCAGTGTGCGACATCTTCTGGCCGCAAGGACACTGATGAAATCCTGGATAAGATTTCTCTTCCATGATTGAGGATGCAATAGCGCGATCGCTAACTTGAGCGAGTTTTAATTTCAGTAAAACCAAAGTTTTGAAAGTCAGGGCCTACGTAATGCGTGAGCACGAGGGAGGCAACCTGTATCTTCCAGCGGAAAGGAAGATCTGGCACTGGGGCGGAGCCGAGTATATACCACCCAGGTGGGTGGAGGAGCCAGCTTGAAGACTTCTGGCAACATTTAAAGGGAAAGGGACATGTCAAACAGTGTGGATGAACAACATATTCATGATCATCCTAGAATTTTTTTTATGTTTTCTCCTGTAAATAAAGAAAACCATCCCTTGAAGTCTGTTTTATTTATTTTACCTGTAATGAAGAAAATGGTCCATTGTTGTCTTCCCCTTCCCTCCTCCATCCCCTCCTCCTCTGTGCACCCACTTCCTGCACCCCCTCACCCATACTTACCCTCCGGAGGTCAGGATCGGTGATCTTCTCTGGACTGGGACATGTCTGCACTCTTCAAAGCTGCACTGCGATCTGAGGAATCAAGGAAAGCCTATAAAAACTGTCCTCAATGTGTCTTTTTTTTTTATGCACAGAATCCTTCATCGAAATGTGCGCTAATTTCGATGAAGGATCCTGCATCAAAGTACTTTAATGTGCCGCACAATGCTTTCCGATACAAAACCATTGTGCTGCACATTACAATACTTTGATGCAGAATTCTGCATCAAAGTTCATGACATTTCCGTTCAGGATCCTGCATTGATCTAGTCTGCCTTTTTCCACATCGTGCCAATCCCATGTCAATCTGTACCCCCAACAGTACTGTGTCACACTGGGAGCCCACCCCAGTGTGCTGATATATATATTTTGTTTTCTATTATTTAAATTTTTCTGACACCAAGATGCCCACACCCAGTGCCGGATGACTCCCCTCCCAAAGTCCATTCTTATTGCTGATGGGGCTGCCCAATTTCCCTCGGCATGATGACCCCCCCCCAAAAAAACTTGTGTAGCACACTGGGAGCTCAACTCCAGTGTGCCCAATTATTTAATTTTATTTTAACCTGTGAAAAAAGGAAACCATCCTTGATTGCCTTTGATGCAGAGTCCTGCATCGAAATTTACAAACATTTCAATGCAGGATCCTGTTTTGAAGTATTGCTGACGAGGGTGCCCAATCCCCCTGTCGGCATCATGATTCTCCCCCCATAACTCTGGTGGCACACTGGGAGCCCATCCCAGTGTGCCCAATTATTTTTTTATTTTAACCTGTGAAAAAAAGAAAACTGACTCCTGTTGTCTTCAATGCAGAATCCTGCATCAAAATTTTTGAAAATTTTGATGGAGGATCTGTTTTGATGTATAGTCAATGGGTATGCCCAATCTCCTGTCAGCATCATGACCCCTCCCTATCTGGTAGGCACACTGGAGCCCACCTAGTGTGCCTGTAATTATTTTTATTTTAACCTGTGAAAAGAAAACTGTCCTCAAAGTATTTTTTAAAATTTTACCCTGCAAAAAGAAACATCCATCATCTCCTCCTCCTCCCATCCCGCCTCCCTCTGCACATCCACTTCCGCACTTCCACCCATACTTACCCTCTGGAGGTTAGGTTTGGTGATCTTCTCTGGACCAGGACATGTCTGCACTCTTCAAAGCCGAACTGCAATCTGAGGAATCAAGGTAAACCATATAATGGGACTCAATTGGGGAGGGGGGTGTTCAAGTTATGTTGCTAACTCAGTTAATTTTAAGAATTTTTCCACCAATTTTCAACATGGGGTCCTTGGACCCCACCTCTCGAACACTGAGACTATCATTTTGTTTCTCAGTCCCAAAGGTGATTTCATGGTTGCTGTATGGAATCACCTTTGGGACAGACTCATGAAGCAACAGTGCCACTGTTCATGAGGTGGAGTCCCAAAAGCCTATGTTGCAATTCTGGTGAAAATTCCCAAAATGACTGTGTTAGGAGCATGCTTGTGCTGTTTCTATGCCCGCCATAACTTCCAATTTTTAATATTTTCACTCCATATTTTCAACATTGCCACTTTTTAACACCTCCTTATGAACAGTATAGCTGTAATTTTCATATCCTACCCAAAATGTCTTTTTGCACCTGTGTCACAGAATGGTGTTGTGCTGCACAAAATCCACTTTTGGGATGGATTAACAAAATGACAGTGCCATTGTTCATGAGAGGAGGACCTATAAAACCCATATTGAAAATTTGGTGAAAAAATTCCAAAAAATGACTGCGTTACAGGCATGCGTTGCACACTTTCTACTCAAATTCGCAACTTTATCAATTTTTCAGATATTCAACATTGCTGTTTTTTACACCACCTTATGAACAGAACAACTGACATTTTGCACATCCTGTCCAGAATGTGATTTTACACCCGTGGCACAGAATGTCATGGTCGCTGTGCAAAATCAACTTTTGGGATGGATTAACAAAATTACAGTCACACTGTTTATGAGGGGAAGTCCCATAATGCAGATGCTAAAAATTTGGTAAAAAGAATTCAACAAAATATAGCTCGTTATAGCGCAGTATGCACAGTTTCTGCACACACTCATAACTTTGCCAGTGTTTCCCATTTTCACACTGTTGTACTATCTGGATGGAGGGTTGGACCCTGTGCTCCCACCATGACATATGGATACTGTTGTATTATCTTGATGGAGGGATGGGAGGACCCTGCACTCCCAACATGACATATGGACAGTGTTGTACAATCTTGATGAAAGGATGGGAGCGCAGAGTCCAAAGGACCCTGTGCTCCTTGGACACTGCAGTCCCACCATGGCATATGGATACTGTTGTACTATCTGGATGGAGGGATGGGAGTGCATGGTCTGAAGGACCCTGTGTTCCCACTGTGATGTATGGATATTGTTGTACTACCTCCATGAAGGGACCCTGTGCTCCCCATCATGAATGTGGACACATTTGTATCATCTGGATGGAGGTATGGGAGTGCAGGGTCCAAAACAGTAAAATGAGGAAACAATTATACTATATAAAAAAGAAGGGAAATTCTTTGCAAAAAACCTTGTTAATGCATCAGTTAAGGTGGATACCACAGTGACAAAAGCAGGGAAATGAGGCATTAGGGTTTCCAACCCTGGGGTGGGGTGTTAGGGTTGGAAATCCTAACGCCTCATTTCCCTGCTTTTGTTGCTGAGGTGTCCTCCCTAACTGATGCATTAATTAAGTTTTTTGCAAAGAATATATATTATATATAACATTACTGTGGCAGATTCATGCACAGTTCCAGAACTCTTAAGGGTGTTCAGACAGGTTATTGGGGAAGAACAGTGGTCTCGACTATCATCTGTAGTCAAAGACCCCATGAGAATTTAACATGAGAGACTATTTTCAGGTGTTTACTGGAAGCCCTGTTGGGGACTCAGTTCTGCAAGATGATTTGGGGGAAACATCCAAAGAATATGGTGCTAGGAATGGCAAATGTATGATGCATTAACTGTGAATGTGCAGAGGTAAGGTGAACAATATAGGCATTTATTATTGGAGGGGCTGTTACCTTGTACTAGAGAAATGGTTAGGATGGTAATAACCCAAGATACTAACATTGAGAATGTAGTGGACAAGTACAGAGTGCAAGACAACATTGATGGTAAAAGTAGATTGAAGCTGATGAGTGAAAGTAAGACTTTTCAGGTGGAAGGAGGTGGACGGGGGAGCAACTGCCCTCCTTACAACTCTGGGTGGCAAGAGAAAGGCCAAGGCAGAGGTAGGTGGAGAGGAAACAGGAAAGGAATTAGGGGCTACCAAGGAGGTTGTAGAGGAATTGGCAAAATAGAGGCAATAACTGGCAGGACAATCGGGATTGGTAAAAAAGGGGCCTGGAGTCGGGCGAAGTTGAGGGAGGTTCGAATCCCACCACCCAAGAATTGCAGGCAGAAGTACAGAAGCTGAGGGAGGAGAACAATCAGCTGCATACTGCAGTCATGGGGCCACCGAATTTACGAGGTTGCTAGGAACACTGAGCCCTCATCCCAACTGTAAAGACAATCTGCCCAATTACTTTAGATAGTTGGGGGGGTGCCCCCAGGCTATGGCTAATATTGAGGGTGTTCAACATACAACAGTTACTTTAGATACGGGGCATCAATATCATGAATAGGTACATGGTTTAGGGCAGAGCATTTCAATCAAAATGTGGTTGTCCAAGGGGTATATGGTGCAAAGATCACTGCACCATTGATTAGACCGTTTAAAGTTACAATTGGGACCTGGCAAAGTCCAATTGTATTTGTCTGCAATAGAAAGACGCGGGAACTCTTGTGGGGAGTGATTGAATGGTTTCTAATGGAATCATCATTGATCTAGCTAACTTACAACTTTTAAAGCGGTGACCAATAGGGACAGTGTGGTGCTGGTGGTACCAATGGACCAGTGTGGATAGTGAAGGGGATACAGTATGTGTCATGGGAAAAGTTAGATCTACCTGTAGATGTCCAAACAGTGTGCAAACAGGTATCTGACATTTTTGCTAAACAAACATGATTGCGGCTGTTTGCAAACTGAGGTCGTCATTGAAGGAAGGGAGCCACCATATCCCTTTCTAAGGGAAGCCATCGAACCAGTGTCCAAAGTAAGAGCCAGTTTAGAGAAGCAAGGTGTAGTGAGAAAATGCTCTTCTGTTGCCAACTATCCCATATGACCAGTGAAAAAGCCGGATGGCACACGGAGACTGACCATAGATTACAGAGAGTTAAATGTGTTAAATCTATGGCTCCCTTAGTTGGTTGTTACCCAGAAATGATGACAAAAGTTGTCTCTCAGTCTAAGTGGTTTTCAGTAATAGACATCTCATATGGTTTTTGGTCATTGCAGCCTCACTAGGTATAATGGACAATGGAATGAAATGGCTGACTCTATTTGGTAGATAGATCACAGCTAGTTTCTATTGGGAATCTAACCTCTGAATTAGTCTCTGTTGTCTCCGGGGTCCCCAGGGTTCCATCCTGGGCTCTCTTCTTTTCAACATTTATGTAAATAGTTTATCTTTCTCAGATTCATCTGTCATGTTTCATTTATAGTCAGATGAAATGGTCATTTACACATCCAGTTCTACTGTTAATGGAATATAGAACAAACTCAAAAAGCATGTGATCAACTACAGATTTTTTTGACCATAGTAAGTTGACCCTAATCAAAAAAAAAAAACACAGTCTATGTTGTTTTCTAGAATCTGTGAAATGCCTGGGAACTCATCTTAAGAGTGGTCACCCTGGGGAATCCTTGAGTCAACAGGTACAGTCCTATAAATACTTAGGGCTCTGGCTGGACAGTTCCTGAGGTGGGATGTCCATACAGACAGCTTAACAAAGAATGTAGGAAAAGACTTGGGGCCAGATAATCAAGCATAGTGCAGCAGCATAAACCAATGGCATGGAATAGCCATATTCAAAGGACTGGTAGCATGCACACAACCACCAGTAGCGCAGGGCACATCGATAATGTGGCGCAAGGGCAAGGGGAGGCCTGTATACATGCAATGGGCTATTCAGGCCATAGCACCATGCTAGGACTCATAGCGTGACTCGTAGCATGGCGCTAGTTACCACCTATAAAAGGCTGGTCTTTACCCAGGGCAAATCACCTAGGAGGAGAGACCACAACAGGAAGTGGGAATGAGTGCTGTACCATTAGCAGTGATGCTGCCATTCATGGTAGCTGTAGTGGAAGAGGAGGAGGAGAGGGAGCAGGCCCAACATGGGCCACAACGCAGGCTGAGGAGACGGTATGCTGAAAACAGGTGGTACCGGCCCAGGGATCTCCTTCGAGACCCTGCCAGATGAGCACATCACTGGCTGGTACAGGATGAACAGGGGAATGTTGAGGCAGCTATGTGAAATCCTGCATGAGCAGCTGCACTCCAACATCAGAAGCAGCCATGCCATGACAGTAGAGGAGAAGGTGACAGCAGCGATGTGCTTTCTTGCCACAGGGACATTCCAACGACCAATGGGGGACATCATTGGGGTATCGCAGTCTGACACCTTACACCTCCTGACCCAGTTCCTAGAGGCTTTTCTGCCACATGCTAGGGAGTTCATAGTATTCCCCAGCATGGCAGCAGAGCGCAGAGAAACAATGCAGCAATTCCATCGAGTTGCGCACCTACCAGCGGTACTGGGTGCCATTGACCTCACCCATGTCTCCATCCATGCACCACCTGGCGATGGCAGTGACATCTACATAAACAGGAAGGGGTACCACTCCATCAGTTGCCAGGTGGTGTGCGATGCAACCCCCGTGCATCAGCAATGTCTATGCACAGTCCCCCGCCAGTGCCCACAACGCCTTCATCTGGCACTAGTCCCAGCTGTGCCAGGCATTTTAGGAGGGCAGGATAACCAGTGGGAACCTAGTCAGTGAGTATCAGCTGACAAGGCCCACACACCACAGCATGGATGGGGACAGGCATGGGAGGCCAGGGAAGTGGTGTGGGAGGGCAACACAGGGTACATGACAGTAACAGGCAGACAGCAGTACAACACTAACAAGTGAATATCTCTAACAGGGGACAGTGCCTATTCCTGCAGCCTGGCTGCTGAAACTGGTACCCTGGCTGGCCACAGTGGCGAAGAGCAGTATAACAATGCGCATACCAGCACCAGGAACATCATAGAGAGGGTGTTTGGCATACGAAGATGCGCTTCCGTGCCTGACACATCAGGTGATGCCCTACAGTATAGGCCTCAGAAGGTATGCTGCATCTTCCTAGCCTGTTGTATGTTGCACAACATGGCGAGACCCATGGGATACAGGTACCTGAACCTGAAGAACAGGCCGACAGTGACCCAGAGCTAGCGGTCAGGGGATAGTGGAGCAACTCGAGAGGAGGGATCCTGCATGGCCCACAGGGCCAAAGAGCACAAGGCTGACATCATCAGGACACTGTCACAGGCCAGAAGGTGAGTATAGACTGCACAGCAACATGAAACAATACATTGGTGAATGCTTTAATGTGTACAGACAACCACAGCAGTTACAACACCAATCACAGCAGGAGCACAACAAAGTGGAATGGAACGTATGTGTGTGTGTGGTGTGATGTGTGGGGTGTGGTGGCAGTGTGAGGAGGGCCACCATGGCCATGCAAGTGAGGAAGTGCATGTGATTAAGTGTGGGGGTGTGCGTGTCAGCTTGTGTGCATGTGTGTACAAGGGTGTGGGTGTGACACTGTGCACACGGGGGTGATGACCGTGCACAGGTGCAGATCAGCCATGCCCATCACCGGCGCCAACCACGCACACGGCGCACACCACGGGTGTGGGTCACAGAACCAGGGGTACTCTGTGCTGAGGACACAGTGGGGGAGGACCATGGTGAGGCAGGCAGGCAGGCAGGGCAGACCACCTGTGCCCCCGTCAACCAGTGGAACCCAACAGGGTGGACAGACAGCCATGGCGGTACTGGGTGCCCATAGAAGTGCCTGATGCATTGATGTTGGAGCCAGTGGCCACCCTGTGTCCACAGGTGGCCCACCTGTGGGCCCCTGTGCCATGGTCACCCTGACCTCCTTGCACATCCTGGCGACCCCCATGCACCCCGCGCAGTACACTGGTGAGGTCGACCACTGGGGCCATGAGCCCAGCAAAACTGTGGCCCAGCACAGCATCCTTGCAGCTCACCCTGTCTTCAGCCTGCTGTTCTGCATGGGCAAAGTCCAGTGACATGGACTCGCGCATCAGTGATAGCTCATGCCTGAGCTCCCTCCGCAGGTCATGCAGGTCCATCTGAGCCTCCTGCTGGGACATCAGTGCAGCCTGGAGCAGTGGGAGGGCACCCGGGGCATCCTGCTCCAGGGGTGCAGCCCCCTCTACAGCCATTGGCACTGGTGCCTGCAGCTCCCCAGGGTTGGGATGCTGGTGCACAGGCAGCATGTCCTGCCACTGCAATCCGCTGGTGGTGTGCTGTGGTCCCGGAGGGCCCAGCCCTTCAAACCATGGGGGACACTGCATATCCACTGGTGCACACACATTCCCCCACATGGCCAACTACCAGCTGCATGGGTACACCCATGCCAGCAAGGCAGACCACCACCCTGGGCCATGGCCTGCACCCAGCCCCACCCCTGTACTCCCCTCCACAGGCACATCCACAGGCAGGAGGTAAGAACCCTCTCACATATCTGTCTCTATGTCACTGGTCACTGTCAGGAGGATCACCTGCCCACCACCCGGATCCTCCACCTGGGCAACCTCCAGGTTAGCACTGAAGTCCAGTTCCCCACCTGCAGTGGGGCCCCCTCCCCTGTTAGCTGTAACCCCTCTCCAAGGGAGTGCACACATGGTGTGGCCCTGGGAGTCTTGTCCGCCACCCACACCAGATGTTGATGGCAGGTTCTCCTCCTCCTCGGTCCCAAGGCAGCCATCCTGGCCTGGTCCTGGTTTGCTGCTGGCCCTGTACACATCACTGTGGAGGGAAATGGGACAGGGTCAGTTCACCTGTATATGCACAGTGTGCCCTACCACCACAACCGCCACCTGAACATGCACACCCTAGGACATGTGTCACCCACTGTAGACATGCACACCCCACACACTATCCCCACGGTTATATCCTGTGGCCACAGGCACCCAACCACCCCACAGTGTGCATGCATACCCATCCCTTGTGCATAGTGTGCACAGCAGTGCAGCCCCACAGTGCACCCAGGCTCTGCGCCAACACCACCCTGCACCTGTGCCGCCACACCATGCAGGGTACACACATGTAGATACAGACCTGTCCTGGGTGGTGTGAGAGGCATCTGACACCCACCATCTGGTACACCAGTGATGGCAACCGGGCACAGTGTGGATGCCACCACAGCGGGAGTGGGTCCTCCTCCCGCTGTTGTGACGATTGCGGGCCACCACCGGTATGCATCCTGTGGCATAGCCACTGTGCCTCCTCCTCCTCCTCTGCCCAGTGCAGCAGGTCACTTCAGCGCTTGTGCACTGCTTCAGTCATCCTGCCACAACTGCCAACTGCGTTCACCCCTGCAGTCACCTCTTCCCATGCCTGGCACACCACCGCATCCATGGCCCTGTAGTGCCGCAGCACCTGCTCCCTCTCCTTAACACCATGCACCAGGGTCTTCAGTTCCTCCTGGGAGAAGCAATGGGCACGAATTTGTTCAGGCAGTGCTGCACTACCTATGGGAGAGATGGAAAGGGACATGTGTCACCAGCTGTGGCATGCCTGTGGTGTGTCAAGCATGTGCAACAGCGTGTGCATGCCACCACCTAGAGTGGCACAGGTTGCATGGATGTGGCACTGGCCAGCATGCGCATGTATGGTGCACACAGCCACATAGGGCTGCAGCCACTCCTGTGTGCACTGTGCCACTGCACAGCTGTCGGTGTCTTGACGGCACGCACTGGACCCACAAGGGCATCGCCATCACCCATGGCTGACATGTGTACCCCAGGACGGGGCCACCCCAACAGCCACCACCTGGCACTGTACCATGCCCCCTAGGGGACATAAGCACTGCACACAGGGTGTGGACACGGAGAATGGCACGCATATAATGGCAAGCTACCAGGCACAGGCCACATGGTGCTGTCAACAGCACAATGGCGGGACCCTGTGACCCCTGGGCTGTAGCTGTGTACCACCACCAGAGCGTTTGCAACCCTCCACATCCCACATCCAGGGCGACAACCGAGGGGCCATGGACCCCATGGCAGTGAGCCACTGTTGCGGAGCACACCCGCACTCCATGTTGGGACCCCCCCCCTGCCTGGCACCCACAGTGTGCAGACGGCCTGCATGGTGCAGGCTGATGCAGGAGCATGGGCGCATGGTGCATAGGCTGGTCTGCTGGACTGCCAGCCATATGGCTATGTGCACCATTGTGCAGCACCGTGCTGCCTCTGGTCCTGCAGTTGATGGACCTGTCACCAGCCAGTACAGCTGTGGACTGCAAGTATGCTGTGCATGTGCCCGACCTTCTGTTGCACCAGTGCCATTCCAACAGTTCTCCAGCAGCTATACAGACCTGCTTCTCACTGCTCTGCCTCCTGTTGCTTGGCTCCTTCAGTAGTGTCTGTTCCACTGCAGTATCTGTTGTATGCTGTATTCCCACAACACAACACCGGTGGAGCACTGAATGCCCTTTTATAGCCCAGCCGGGAAATCCAGCCTGTTATGCATGCAAATCATCGGTTAATAATATGCTAATCACAGTGTTTGCACCATGCATGCACTAGTACTCTCATTTGCATATGCCGGTTGAATATGGGCCTGATTAGCGCCGGGCTAATGGCTTAGCGCCACAAATGTCAGCACTGGCTATGGGGGAGGACAGGCCATGCTGACCTGGTAGTGCAGCACTATGTGGCACAGCACGATCACCATGCATGCCTGTGAAGCCCCAGGGACGGCTAGCATCCAGGTATAGTGCAGTGTAGCACCGTGCTAGCCCACACAGCGTGCTGCGTGGGCAATGCCAGGAAGTGGAAGACAGCAAGCTGTGGTGCACAGGGACAGGCACTGGGGGGAGGTGGAGACCACTAACCTTGTGCAGCTTGTACAGCAGTGGTACAGACAGCTGTTTGGGGAGGTCAGAGAGGGTGACCTCCCATGGTGGCAGGTGTGGGTGTCCATCGCCAGGTGGCTCACAGAGCAGATGGGCATCTAGAGGGATGCTAAGAAGTGCTGACAGGTACACGGACCTGCGCCGCCGCCAGAGGGGCCAGCTGGAGGCGTTCATTCACATGGTGTGTGAGGGCACTGTGTGGGTGCCAGGTGAGTGCCTGAACAAGTTGCACTTGTCCACAGCATGTGTCGTGGTCTGCCTGTGTGTGTGCGTGCGTGCGTGCACACACTGGCGTGTGCACAGGGGTGCAGGTGTGCGGGGCAGTGGGTCACATATGGCGCAGCTTGTGGGCCACAGTGGTCCAGGAGGGCATGGCCACCACATGGTGATGGCATTGCATGCATGGGCATTGTGGGTGGTGGGCATGCTGCAGGCCCATCCTGCAGCCTTCACCGGTGTTGTGCGGGGGTGGACCCCGGACTGCCTACACAGGTGTGTGTGCCTCCAGTCACTGTGCCTATTCACCCTGCATGGTTGCAGCACTGGGCCCACATGCCTACATGCCCTGTGTGCCTGGTGCATGGTCAATGGGTCATGGGGTCCACTGTGTGAGTGTCTCCTGCATGCTATCATTGTCCCTGGGCTGCCCTACATGTGCAGTGTCTTAGTGGTGAGTGTGTATCTTGCTGTTGTGATCGCGGTTCTTGCTGTGCATTGCAGTAATGGTGCTATTTCCCCTGTCCACTGTAGAGAGGATTGTGCAGCCCAGAGATAGGGGCCCAGAGTGGTCTCAGGTGCCAACCAGAGGCAGCCCCAGGGTGCTGGCCATGCAGCAGTGAGCCCAGGAGAGTAGGCCCGAGGTCGGGGGCCTATTGTATGAGTACATCTCTTGCCTTCATTTGTGTTGTGCCTCTGTAATGTTTGTTCCTTCACTGGGCTGTCATTGATTGTGCTAGGGGTTTGGCCACCAAGGTGTGTGCTATTGCTGCTGCTTCTTTCTGTTGTGTTGTGCAGCGCTGTTTCTTGCTGCTGGTAGTATCTGGATGTCTGGATGCCATGCCCTGTGATGGGGGGTGGTATGTGCCAGTGTCAACATGCATGGCTGGCATTGCCGTGCTGTCCACATTCACTGCTGGCCATGTTTGGCTGGTCACCTGCCGCATGGTTGTTCTGGCTGCAGGACACCGTGCACATTGCTGTACATGAGCCATGTGTGGTAGCATCTGTTGGTCCTCCCCTGCTGGTGTGTGTGCCCTGTGGGCTTGCAGCTCCTGCAGGTCAGTTATGCCCTAGTATCAGTTGGCCATTGTATGCCCACCATGCCTGCAGTGCACTGCCCCTGCACCCCTGTTTGCCGTTGTGCACTGCTGTCTGGTACATTGCTTTCAGACTGTGCAGGCATGTCCCGACGTTAGGTCTCCCATGTGCATGTTGTGTGGCCCACACCCACCACCATTTGGGGGTCTGCCTGTGTGTCTGCACTCGCTCACTGTCTGCAGTGCTGGGGTGGGTGGTGCTGTCCTTGCCTTGGTGTTTGTCAGGGCCTGTGTCTCCATGTGTGTAGGATTTCAGGTTGTTGCCTGTATCTTCCAAGCCTTCCCTGTTGGTGATGGTCGGTTGTGCCTACCATTGCGTTCCTCGGCACCACATGGGCATGGCTGTTGGGACATGCTGTCCATCCCTGTCAGGCTACCTGTGGATGCAGTTTGCCTCCTGGCTGGTTTACCATACTCACATGCTCTCCCTTCCTTTTGTAGGTCCACTCTGATCCTCATTGTGGGCTATGGAGCCAGAGGAGTCCAAGGGCAAAGGAGACCTCCTACGGTCAATCATGCACTAGCAACACACACTTACAGAGCAGCAGGCAGTGCTCATTGCTGAGACCTGGAGGGTGGCCACTGTTTTGAGGCACATCTGCTAGAACCTGTGAGCTCACAGCCATAACTCATGTAGTGCACCTTGTTTACCCTGCACCCCTTCCTGGACTTTGCTCTCTGTTGCCACCTTATCCCTCATTGTTTGTGTTTCATATCCCCATCCCCGCCTGTGACTTTGTTTGGCTGATTTCTCCACCGCTGTGCATATGTTATCTTTGTACTTACCTTTGTTGCTGTTGTTCACTTGTTAGTTGAAGTTTAGTCACCATTGTAGTTTAATGTGTAGCTGTAGTGGTAGCATAGTGTGTTGTAGGTTCTGTAGAGGTAGTTGTAGTGTTAGTCATAGTACTAGTTGTAGTTGTAGTCATAGTTGTAGGTCCTGTTCATGTGTATATAGTGTTTTTGTAGGTTTCCTTTTGCATTTCTAGTCATTTTGTTACATTGCTGTTTGGTTGGATTGTGTTGTTCACCTTTGCATATGTACCTGTTTCTGTTCCCTGCGTCACTTGTATTATATATACCCTTTTCTTACTTGCACTGTGTCCTGTATCTTCATTGTGTGCCTGCCATTTACTGCAGGGTTGTTCTGTGCTTTGGTTCTGCTCATGGTCCTGCCACACTCTGGCCTATCCCTGGCTGTGTGTGTATCGGTGTCTGGGTTCTGCACCGTGTCTGCTCTTGGGGTCCCTTTCCAGCCTGTGCTCCTTTGCCTGTGGTCCAGGGCCTGGCAGCTCCATCTGCATTGTGTACCTACTGAAGTTTTCACTGCTTGCCTTTGGTGTTATATTCAGTGCTGTCTTATTTGCCATATTCAGTGCTGTGTTATTCCCGGGCTGTTTTTGCCCTGCACTCCTGGCCCCGTTTGCCTGTCTTCCTTTGCTTGCTATATTCAGCTGGTTTTGCCCTGGGCTATTCCTTTTGAACATGGCTTGCATTTTGCTCCAAGCTAAGTTTGCACGCCGTGCAATGCTAATCTCAGCCAGGGGCAAAGCTTTGAATATCTGGCCCTATGGACCTTATACAGACTCAGATCCTGTATGAGTACGATACAAAAAAGAGCCTAGTAAATTCCAGTGATTATCCCAATTTAGATTATGGAGATATTTTGTACTCAAGTGGCTTAAAAGGAGACCTTGCAAGACTAGACATCTGCTATGGTAGAACTACTAGACTTATTTTAGATACATCTCGATTAACCCATAAATGCCAGCAATATAATAGACTGTATTGGCAGACACTTGAGAGACGGCAAGAGCACTCATTTGCCTTTGTTTACTAAGGGTTGGTTGGTAAGCTTCCATTATATACAACTTCCCATCTTGTGAGTAGAAAAAAGCAGAATATTTAAGATCTGCAACAGCTATTAATTTAATTTTACCTATGTGCAATCTGGAAGTGGGTTGTCAATCAGTATATTATAGAGGTGCGCTGACTTGGAATAATATTCCATCTAACTTGAGACTCAGTGGGGATAAAAACTTGCGAAATTATAAAAATATGGTTAAATAATACATCCATTAAAACAAGACAATGCTGTAATAATGGAAGCTTGGCCATGGGGTGATGATAATGAAATTGTATTTTATGGAAGACACGGGTGATGCTAAGAAACTATTTCATTGATGAATTGTATTATGATTATCACCTTTTACTATACACTTACAATCTATATAATATAAATTCTAGTATTGAATTGTAAATGTGACTTGTAATATTACTTTGTAGGCCCAATTCTCAAAGAGATATGCCTGGCATAACTTGACTTGCACCAAAGTAAATGGTGCAAGTAGTAAGATTATACCAAGGAGATCATTTATCGCATTCTGCAAAGCATCGCAGGCTGTTTGCACAAAGTGGACTTACACCACTAGTTCAGCCCTAAACCCCCTGTGATATGGCACTAGGGGTTTATGGCAGCCATTGCACCATATTCTAAAAGGAAGCAACAAGGTCTCCAATGTCACTACTGAAGACCCCGGTGGATATCCATCAATGAAAAGTTACACCAGCAAATAGCTGATGTAACTTGTGTCCACCGGTGGGGGTGCCGATGGCCCTGATCCACCAGTCAGTGCCTCTCCAGCCCCATCCCTGCCCCACTAGACAGCCCCACAGGGCTAGAGAAACCCCTACCTCACACACCTATTGCAGGTGCCCACATAGCTATAGGACCCCCTCCTCGAGTCCTCAAATACTGTGCAATGAAAAGCCCTTCTGGGCTATCAGACCCCCATCCCAATCCCCATAATGTGTATGTAATAGCCCTGCAGGGCTGATCTTGCCCCCCAAGCCCGATGCCAGCCAGCCACACATGGCACTTTCCCATGTAACCTGTAAAAGAGACATAGCCGGATCCATAATCCTGGTAGTATTTTGGGCAGTTAAAGCATTCAGATTTATTGTGGGAGGAAGTAAAATTGTTTTGTTTTCAGCATATACACCACTCAAACTCTTGTCCTCTCGCATCAAGGATGGGGTGGTGTCCAGTACCAGATTGTCAGATGGACTCTGCTGCAGCAGAGCATGGACACAGAAGTCTGAGATGTAAGGAGGATTTGTTAATAGCTGATGGCTTGCTGCTTGATGAGCTACCCCATGAATGCCCATACTCTGCCCTCGTGCAGCATCCCCCTTCTCCCTTTTAGAAGGCTCACTGACCAGCCTTAATGAGCAGGGCATGGTACCCTCATCTCTTACTGTATATGTGGATGGTTCATCTATGTATGTATGTGGAAGGTAAGTCCAAAACTGACTTTGCAGTATTTGATCCTACTAATGCCAGCCCTCCACTGGTATATACTTGCAAAATTCAGACAGTACAATTTGCAGAGCTAGCAGCAGTTACTTGTGCCCTGCAGACTTCAACAGATGTGACATTCAGAGTAGTGTGCAGAGATTCCCATTGGGTTTGTTTAGCCCTTACAGCGTACATACCAGAGTGGAAAACACATGGCTTTGTTACATCTGATGGTAAGCCCTTGTGCTATACTCGCTGTCTTGTGGGAAACAGGTATAACAATGCAATTGGAAAATGTAAAAATTGAAATTATCAAAGTGAAAGCACACCAGAAGGAGGTCCTGTAGCAGAACATAATGCTATGGCAGACTTTCTAGCAAAGCAAGCAACCAAAGGGGCCTCTTTGGGAACCTTCTGCCCTCCCTCCTAATTTCAGGACACAGCAGAAGTTAAACATGTTAAAGAACACCTGATCTTATACATTTGCAAAAATCAGATCCTGCACTATGTGGTTTACTGGGTTGCACTGTGGATGGAGGCACTGTACAGGACTCGTCAGGTCTTCTGGTCTGGCAAGGATGTGATACACAGTACCCTGTAAGTGTTGCACCACATGGAGTCATAAAAAGATGCTATAGTTCATGACACTAGAGGTCATGGTGATACTCTCTCCACACTGTAGCACTTACTTACTTTTGTATGGTGGCCAGATGTTAAAGAAGATGTCAGAACTTACTTTTGTATGGTGGACAGATGTTAAAGAAAATTCAGACAATATTGTGTAAACTGTATTCAATGTGCTTTTCACAATCCTACAGGCAAAGCCAAATGAGGCCAACTGGCCTTGCCTCATATCAAGGGTCCATGGGAACATATTCAAATTGACTACATTGAGGGCCTGCCTAGGACCTCTAGGGGGCACATTGTACACTCAGTTATTATTGATGCATTTTCTAAATAGGTAGAGACTATCCCAATGTGCACCATGACAGCTCAGGCCACAGCTAAAGTACTGGTGGAACAAGTGTTCTCTAGGTGGGGAATACCCATGTTGATTGATTCTGACCAGGGAAGCCATTTTACAGGAAAAGCAATGCAAGCATGAGCACTGATCAAAATGTCACATCCCATATCACCCACAATCCTCAGGACAGGTTGAAAGAACTAACAGAACACTAAAAACAGTCTGAGAAAATGGTGAAAGAATCTAGTAAAGACTGGGATGAGCAATTGACCCTTAATTTTGATGATGCTAACAGCAAAGCCAAACAAAATCACAGGTATCTCACTATATGAAATCATGACAGGCAGACAAATGCAGATACCTGAGCAGGCTTTGTTTGCTCCCATACCACCTGAAATGGAGCAGGGGTGAAAATTGAAAATTTTGTGCAAACCTTGCTGCAGAAATTAAAACAAGTGTACAAAAACATGCAGAACTTACGGGTGAGTACAAGAAAAAGGTTAGAGCTTGCTAGGATGACAGAGCCAGCAGCCAACAGCTGGAGGTAGGAGATAAAGTGTTCAGTCTTCGGACGGGGTCAGAAATGACCAAGACCACCACTAGGGTAATGGACTTCCGGAAAGCAGATTTTAAGAAAATGAAAGAGAGGAAAGAAAATGAAAGAGGGAAAGAAAACCTAGAGGGCACTGAAGAGATATGGGGAAGCAATAAGAGGGAATCCTGCTGGCAACCTAACAGTGCATCAGGAAGGTGAGCAAACACAAAGGAGGGAGGAAACCACTATGGTTTACAAAGAGGAGGCAAGAGCAGTCAGGGAGAAAAAAAAGAAACATTCAGGGCCTACAAATCTTCATAAGGATGGCGGAAGGGAAGCTACAAGGAGAAGCTAGGAGACACGGGACAAAAACAGGAGGGCTAAGGTGGCTACGAAGAGAAAATAGTGAAAGAGGCCAAAAGGGGGACAAAAGATTTTTCCAGTATATAAGTGAGAGAAGGAAAAGCAAGCAGGGGGTTATAAGACTCAGAGGGAGGGAGAGCTCTGATAGAGGGGGATGAGGAAAAGGCAAATCTGCAACGAATATTTACCTCCGCCTTCACAGTTGAGGAAGAAGGGAAGGGGCCAGAGCTAAGAAGCGGGTGGAGGGTGGGCAGGGAAATGGACACAAGCCATTTTACAGAGGGTAGGGTATTAGAGGAATTAGGAAAATTGCAGATGGACAAGGCAATGGGCCTCAATGCAATCCATCCCAGGGTTCTCAGAGAGTTGAGGTAGGAACTTGCAGCACCACTCACAAAGTTATTTAATTTGTCCCTAGACAAGGGGAGGGTCCCAGGGGATGGTAAACAGGCCGATGTGGGGCCATTGCACAAGGGGGAGGGAACGAAGAGCCTGGCAACTATCATCTGGTCAGTCTTACCCCTGTGATGGTAAGCTGATGGAGGCACTTATAAAGGAAAGGTGGGTACAATATCTGGAGGAGGGGGGTGCTCATGGACAACAACCAGCATGGGTTCACAGGCAGAAAGTCATGTCAGACCAACCTGATTTAATTCTTTGATGGAGTAACGGAGATGTGATTGGGACAGCGGTGAATGTGGACTATCTGGACTTCATTGAGGCCTTTGACACCAGCCCTCACAGGAGATTGGTAAGCAAGTTAGGCAGCCTAGGGGTGGGGAGCAAACTAACAAACTGGGTGAAGAACTGGCTGGTAGATAGAACTCAGAGGGTGGTGGTAAATGGGAGGTACTCCAGGGTGTGGGGTTCCCCAGGGTCTGTGTTGTGTCCCTTACTGTTTAACATATACATTGGGGACATTTCAGAGGGTCTACATGGGAAGATGTATCTATTTGCAGATGATACGAAGATCTGTAGCAGGGTGGACACACCAGTAGGGGTGGAAAGCATGAAGGAGGATCTGTCCAGGCTACAGGAGTGGTCAGGGAAGTGGCAACTGCACTTTAATGCAAAATAATGCACATAGGGCACAAGAACCAAGGGGAAATACTGGCTGGGAGGAGGAACGTGAGACAGAACAGGAAAGGGACCTGGGAATCATCATTTCAGATAGCCTGAAGGTTGGGAACCAAAGCAACAAGGCAGTGGGTAGGGCAAGCAGAATGTTGGCATGCATAGGGAGGAGCATAACAAGTAGGAGGAAGGAGGTGATCATGCCACTATACAAGACTATGGTCAGACCACATCTGGAATATGAGGTTTCAGTTCTGGAGGCCACACTTGCAGGGTGAGAAAGACAGGATGGAGAGGGTACAGAGAAGGGCAACCAAAATGGTTCAGGGACTACACAGGAGGTCATACGAGGAATGACTGGAGGAACGAAACTTACACACACACTGGAGAAGGGGGGATATGGTAGAAACCTTCAAATATCTGAAGGGAATAAACAAGGTGAGGGAAGGAAACATATTCAGAATGAGTGAAAACATAACTGGGGACATGCATTCAAGTTGGAGGGGGACAGATTTAGAGGGAACATGGGGGCAGTTCTTCACTGAGAGAGTGGTAGGCCCTTGGAATAGGCTGCCGGAATGGGTGGTGGGGGTAGATTCAGTCAGCAAATTCAAGAGGGCATGGGAAAGCTACATGGGGCTAATTAAAAGTAACAATGGCATGAAATAAACGAATACGTATAAATCAGACAGAGAGGGGTATTGGGCAGACTAGGTGGGCCAAAGGGTCCTTTTCTGCTGGCAAGTTTCTATATTCTATAAAGTAATGATCAAAGACCTACTTGAAAAAGGGCCACTTATGGCCTGGAAGGGCCCTTACCCAGTTTTGGACAGGGCTAGTCCAACGGTGTTCTTGATACAAGTACAGGATGGATAGAAACTGAAGCATAAATACTTTCATTTTTTGACTTCCCGTGACGTAGTAGACGGAATGGCTGCTTAGTTTCCCGCGATCAGTTACCAACAGTAGCTTTCTGACAGAATCTGAAATCTATCGATTGCATCCTATATCCGCAGACCTAGATAAAGTTGTAAGAAGGACTAGGGATGGTCCGCATGAAAAAAAGAGGTTCCCAGGCAGAAAATGGCGTTGACAATACATCGAGCAGACAACCAGCAGGCCTCAGCCCAGCACCTCGCGTTCATCGGTGCTCTCTGCTTCCGAGCCAAAGATTCATGCTCAGACTCTGGCTCTACAAATACGAGAGCAGAATCTAGGAAGATTATTAACATGTTGCATAAAATTGATGCCAAAGTAACAGATATCCAAAAGGACTTTAAAAAACTAGAGTCCAGAACCACGGCAGTTGAACAGCAGGTAGAGGGGCTGCAGGCTGAACATATGGCGTTTGGCAGGTCTTTGGCATTTTTGTACGGAAGAGAGAAAGCGCTTTCAGCCAAAGCTGAAGATGCCGAAGCTCGCTCTAGACGCAACAATATTCGGGTCGTAGGACTTCCGGAAGGAGATGAGCAGGCAGATATGATCTCCTTTATGGATTGTTGGTTGAAAACGGAGTTACAGATCGAGGAAGAAACTCCATTGGAGATTGAGAGGGCGCACAGAACCCTTGCCCCTAAACCCAAACAAGGGGCCCCTCCAAGAGCAATTTTAATTAAATTTCTCAGGTAAACTATGAAAGAAAAGGTCCTGCGTCTGGCGTGGAGAAAGAAAGACCTCAATTTCGATGGAATTAAAGTGTATGTGGATCAGGATTTCCCCCCTACCCTGGCCCAGCGCTGGAGAAAAGTGCTTGAGGTTGTGAAACAACTGAGAAAGAAAGGCTTTAAGGCCCAACTGCGGTACCCGGCCAGATTGTGGTTAGACCTACCGGAAGGGCAGAAAATATTTGATACACTTCTCCTGGCTAAAGATTTTCTGTGCTCCAATGATGTCCAGATTCCAGATTTGAAAGAAGAAATAGCGGAAAAGGAAATTGAAAGGCTGCTATGGGCAACAGCGCCAAGATCCAAGAATAGTACTCGGGCTTACTGGAGAGCAGATACTGTTTTGCCTTTGCATGCGGACCTCGCCAGATGGATTACCAGAGAGAAACCTCTAACATAATGGGAAAGAACTTATGTTAACTGACACTGTTCATACTTCAATCTGGCATTGTTAGAGGTTCTCTAATGCTCCCACCATTTTCTAGAAGTGTGCTCACGAATCAGACGCTGATTATTGAAAACGTTTTTCACTTACCTGCCTGTTTGGATTGCCAGAGGATGGAACATGCGCAGGCTCTAATAGTTATAAATTTAAAATCCAATATGGCGGAGGACTGGGATGCTCGCAATGCTTTTTTGGGGGGTTGCTTTTTATTTGTTAATATTTAATTTTCCTCTCCATTTGGGACCAGATTCAGGGAACTGCTTCCCCACCTTGACGCTTTGTGGATCCTTCAGGTTTCCTGTGAGATGGTTGAGCTCGGGCGAATCCGCCTTAGGGATTGGAACTCCAATGGCCAACTGTAGGGGCCCTTTTCTTTTGTCCCCCTGGGGAAGACGGATATGCTTTCTGGTCGGACCTGTTCGAGTCCGTTAAGGATTGAATTCACCCTGTGGGACATAGGCCCTTCGAATTTCCTGGATTGGCTCCTGTTATTTCAACGGGACCACCGCAGAATTTGAGCGCGCTCTCCTCCTATTCGGATGAGTAGCCTCTGAGTAGGCAGATGGAGTTTTCTAATGGAATGATGGTGGGGAAAGATGGGTTTATTTTTAGTATCGCCAAAATATACTGACCTTCATGGTCATAGCCATGAATCAGGGTTGAGAATTTCAATGACCAGAGGTTATGGTCGTAGTCTCCCTTTGGCTCCCTTCATGGGTGGAATGATAGAGAGAGAATCGGAGGTATATACTACTCTTACGATTTAGGTCATGGCCATTATATTTTAAGGTGATTACCCAATACAAAGAGTGGCCCCCACTCCCCCTTTTTTTTCTCTCCTCCCCATCTATTCAATTTTGGTCACAACGGATTCTTTTTCATGGAAAGTGCTACTTTATTCCGTAAAGATGTTGGTACCTTGAGGGGTAAGCTAGGTATCTCTGCCTCTCCCGGAAAGATCCATACTTTAAGACTTACTGAGGGCACAGGCGGGTAATACCCCAGGGTTCTGGTGTTTTTTCCGGCCCTTTCAGTCCCGGAGTGTTGTTCCCTCAAGGGGGTTCAGCATATCTACACCCCCTTAATCCTTGCTGAGGCATCTGCCAAGCGGTTGGAGAACAGCTTGGATAGGTGCCATGGCTGATGAATTGAGTTCTGGCATAGACCTGTTGTCAATGCCATCCCGCTCTGGAGACTTGTTTTTTACTCTCTATGGCGGGAGATTTCAGATTTCTAGACCTAGTATTGGTCTTAACGGTTATATTCATCACTGTGTTATCTTTCCTTTTCTTCTTTCTCTCTTTTCATGTGTTGGGGAGGATGCCTCGGGACACTAATCAGTGTCACAACTTTATAAATAGAAATAGGATGCATATAAATTGTTATCATGACTGTGAATTAATAACAGGTCAGATATGATAATATGTTCACTTAATGTGAAGGGCATTAATAATGTCATTAAGAGAGCTAAGGTATCAACTGAATTTAAAAGAGAAAGGTGCGATATTGCCTGCCTGCAAGAAACCAGGTTAACCGGGAGAACACATGAAACTGCAAGGGATTTGGTAGGCTCGGTGTGTCCTGATGAGCACCCTCAGTCTAAAAAGGAGGAGTGGCTATATTATTCTGCATAGGTCTCCCATTCCAGATCCATTCAGTAAGCAATTTGGTACAGGTCACCAGCTGATTGTCTCTGGGAATTACAAGGGCCTTATCCTGCATTTAGTTGGGGTCACGCCTCCTACCCCACCTTCCAGAGAGTTCCTAAGATCCCTATTTAATTTAATTGCAAAGTTACCACCGGACAAATTATTTTAATGGGGACTGGAATTGTGTAGAGGATGTCAATTTAGACAGAAGCTCAACTAAATCCCCTAACTCTAAATCTTGTTCCAAGTTGCTTTGAAGCTTGCTTGTGGAGGCTGGATTTACTGACCCCTGGAGACAATTTAATCCCTTAGTTAAGAACTTTACTTTCTATTCGCAGGCCTCAAAGATGTATTCTAGGCTGGATAGATTCTATACACATAGAAGCGATTTGCACACCTTTAAAGACGTATCCATCCTCCCGATTACGATTTCTGATCATGCTATGGTTAAAGCCAAACTTCATTGGGGCATAAAGAAGGGGATGGGCATCTGGAGGTTTGATCCTGGACTTCTTAATGATAAACAATATGTTGATTCCACAAAAAAAATCATTCAGTGTTATTTAGCGGAAAATACGGAGGCCCTCTCCAAACCTAAATATATATGGGATGCCCTAAAGGCAGTGGTGAGGGGTCATACAATCTCCTATTCCTCCCATAAGTATAAACAACATCAAGCCCGTGTTAGTGAGGTTCTCAGTGAAATTGCCATTCTTGAAACATCACATAAACGCACGGGATCTAAATCCACCCTTAAGAAATTATTAGAGTCCAGGAATAAGTATAATGCCTTGTTGCAGAGACGGGTGGAAAACTCTCTTCGATATATAGGGCAACGCTACTACGAGAGGGGAGAAAGGGCGGGTAATTGCTTGCTTTAAGGCTTCGTAAACAGGCAGCAGATAGATACATAGCCAAGGTTAGTAAAGACCCACCGAAATCCCCCTATAAGTGTCTCCCGGGTGAAATTGCTCAAGAATTTGCAGAGTTTTATAAACAACTTTATTCAAAAGAAGAAACACAAGAACATAGGGAGAAAATCCAGAATTTTTTATGAGGATTGGAAATGCCGGTCTTGTTGGAAACCCAGAGGGAGGCACTAGAGGCCCCCTTTACAGTGGAAGAGATTGGGGTGGCCATTAAAACCCTGCGATCCGGCAAGGACCCTGGCCCAGATGGATTCACCTCGGAATTCTATAAAGGATTTTCTGACATCTTATCCCCACTTCTTGTAGAATCTGTAATGTGGCACAGGAACCAAAGTCACTGCCGGATACATGGGGGGAGGCCCTAGTTTCAGTTTTGCCCAAACCTGGTAAAGACCATTCATCTTGTGCCGGATACAGACCTATCTCATTGCTTAACCAGGACGCCAAAATATTTACTAAAATAATCGATGTAAGATTACAAAAGTGGTTCCTTTCCTGGTTCATACGGACCAGACTGGGTTTATACTCGATAGACACATACAAGATAATATTAGGTTATTATTAAATGTGATTGCCTCAGCTAAACACCCACTTAATTCACCACTTTCGGCAGTATTAGCATTGGATGCTGAAAAAGCATTTGATAGCTTAAATTAGCAATATCTAGACTTAGTAATGGGAGGTTTTGGATTTGGGGATAAATTTCGTAAATGGATTTCCAATTTATATTCTAGGCCCAGAGCCAGGGTCCGGGTGAATGGGATGATTTCCAATCAGTTCGACATACAGAAAGGTACTAGGCAAGGTTGCCCCCTCTCCCCTCTCTTATTTGCCCTTAGTTTAGAACCCTTGGCCCTATAAATTAGGCAATCTGATCTTTTTACAGGCCTCCATGTTAGGGGTGTGGAGGTCAAGATTTCATTATACGCAGATGACACTCTGTTATATGTTTCAGACCCATTAAAAGCGATCCCTAGAATTCTTACTTTCCTTAAGGAGTTTGGATCCTTTTCGGGTTATAAAATTAATCCAGATAAATCGGAGTTATTCCCTCTGGGGGGCGTTAGGGGCCATCCATTGCCAGAGATACAACATGTTAAATGGTGTAAGTCTGGGTTTAGATACCTGGGGATGTGGATCCCTAGGGATTTTCAAACCTTATACTCTACAAACCACTTGAAAATACTTCAAGAGATTAGAGAGGACTGTAATAGATGGCGGGAGCTCCCCCTTTCAATTTCAGGTAGGAGGGAAACAATACGTATGAATATTCTTCCACGTTTACTGTTCATTCTGAGCTCCATCCCATATAAGCCTCCGAGAAGCTTTTGGCAGGACTTGAGGTCCACTCTTTCCAAATTTCTTTGGTCAGGAAAAAAAACAAGGGTAAGGTGGAAGACCATGGTGGCCCATAGGGAGAACGGTGGTTTTGGGATACCTGATATTCAGAAATATTTCTGGGCCTCTCAGTTGCAGACTTTGTTGGCCTTGGATCAGGATCCCCCACCAAAATGGGCCCAGATTGAGGAGGCTGATCTCCCCTTGGGAAAGGCCAGGGACTTAATACATTTAGATTCCCCTAGATTGAGATTGCTGGAGTTTAGGAACCCCCTTACAAGGGTTCTTCCCCAAGTTTGGAAGGACATACATTCTAAGCTGGGTATCAGATTAAAGCTTAACCTAAATACAACCATATTAAGCTGTTTAGATTTTGGACCGCTTAAGTGGGACCTGGGTTTTCATCAATGGGCAAGAATGGGTCTTTCCAGTTTTGGTCAACTCATTGAGCAAAATTCAATGAAATCCTTTCAGCAGTTAAAGACAGAATTCAGCTTACAACAAAAGGATTTTTTTCGATACCTTCAGTTAAGACACTACATTCAAGCAAATGTAAATGTGATTGAATTTAATACAGAGTCCCTAAACAATCCGGTGCATTCAATCTTATCCTCTCTAATTAAATACCCAAATCAAAAAAATTTGATCTCTAAATTAGTAAAGGCTATGTACAATACAGAGGCAGACCCAGTACAGAGTATCAAAGAGGCGTGGCATAGAGACTGCAATTATTGTTTTACTGAGACAGACTGGTCTCAAATTTGGAAGGCAGTACAGACCACCACTTCATCCCTTTACTGGCAGGAATTCCGCTGGAAAATTATTATGAGATTTTTCAGGGTCCTGGTGGTAACTAAGCATTCTGGATTACATTACTCTGACCTCTGTTGGAGAAATTGTCAGCAGGTTGGTACATATTTCCATATTTACTGGGAATGTGATATTGTGCAGGAATTCTGGAGGGAAATAAAAAATGCATTTGAGCTGATTTTCGAGACCAGTTTGCCAGATCTCCCTCAATATTGGTTGTTGGGACTGTGTCCCCCATTATCATCAAGACATAGAAACATAGAAACATAGAAGTTGTGACAGATAAGGACATAAGGCCTATCCATTCTGCCCATTTCTTTTCTACCTTATAAATGTGCCATCAGCCTTTGCTCTGTCAGTGACCTATCTAGTCATAGTCATTTGTATTGCTCCCTTATGCCTATCCATGCCTGTTTGAAGCCCTGCACTGTATTCATAGCCACCACTTCTTGTGGTAAGCCATTCCATGCATCTACCACCCTTTCTGTGAAAAAGAATTTCCTCACATTCCCCCTTAATCGGCCTCCCTCTAATCTCATGCTGTGTCCTCTTGTCCTGCTATTTTCTTATATTTAAACATGTTAGACTCTTTCACCTTGTTTATGCCCTTAAGGTGTTTGAATGCCTCGATCATATCACCTCTCTCCCTCCTTTGCTCAAGGGTATACATATTGAGCTCCGTTAATCTGTCCTCATATGTCTTCTGATGCAGTCCCTGCACCATTTTGGTTGCCCTTCTCTGGACTGCCTCAATTTGGTTAATGTCCTTGTGAAGGTGTGGCCTCCAATACTTGCAGCAGTACTCAGATGGGGCCTAACCAATGTCTTGTACAGAGGGATTATTACCTCCCTCTTACGACTTGTGATACCCTGCTAATACACCTGAACACCCCCTAGCCTTACCTACTGCTTTAGAGGTCTGCTTGGATGATTTTAGGTCATCAGTGATGATGCCCAAGTCTCTTTCTTCCTTTGTGACTGCTAGCAACTCCCTCCCAGCCTATAAGTGGCTTCAGGGTTTCTCTTCCCTATGTGTACAAGCTGGGCATATAGTTAAAATTTACATGTTTGGCATAAGAAAAATGTGTTTAAAATAGTTAATTTAGCTAATCAGGCAGGTAACTTCAAGAATGAGTTGCCTGCCCAACATCTAAAATTGTGTCAGCAGCTCTTAAGGGGCTTGTGAGTTAGGTTGACATTAGTTTATCAGCTTGAGTCTTATGAACTGCTTTCATGCCCCGTTGTCCCTGATGGTGCATAAGCAACACGGAGTTGCTATGCTATCGGACCAATTGATCAGCCCATCTTGTTGACAGAGGAAGGACCAAAAGATCATTGGAGAAAACTGAGATGTTGTCAGGGCCATAAAAGGCTTTAGTTGGTGGTGGGACTGCTTGAAACATAATTTTTAATTGATATTTTGTAGGAATTTTTCTATGGTTTCACCCTCCCTTCCTCAGAGACACGCATGCATGCGTTCTGGGACACCCACCCTGCTCATCACCCTCCCACCTATGGTGCCACCAGACCTTCACTCAGTGGCAGCGGCACTACGGGGGCAATAACCTCCCGGAACAGGAGAGCTACCGTTAGGTGGCTCAATCCTGTTCCATCCCCCCACACCGGCTCCCTGACAACCTGAGGTCATTCCCAAACGTGGGTTGCCGACGTGACGTGAAGTAAGGCATAGTGCCTCAGCCCTCTGCGCCACCAGTCCAGCTTTGTAAAATCATTTTTGAGGGGGCTGCTGTCAAGTTATCAAGCTGCGCAGGGGAGGAATACCAGTGCAGGGCTGGGTCACACAGTTACTGAAAACAGCTTCTTGGGTCGGTGAGCAGAGTCAAAACTAGAATGTGCTCCTGCCTGAGCAAGAAAAACAGTTCTGCTGGTCCATGGATTTAGGTAGCTTCCCTGCCACTAGAATCTAGAGTGGTGCTTAGCTATCTCAGTCTAGGCCATCAGATTAGTGAGCTGGGCTATGAGTTGCTGGAAATAGATCAGGGAAACTTTTGGGGAGCTCGTGTCGAACTTCTACTGCAGTGGCAAATTGTGTCTGGCTATCCGGAGCAGCAACCACAAGCTTTGCAGGTAGACCATCTTAACTTTAATGCCAAAGTTCCCACACTCAGCTGCACTCGGGTGGAAAGTAAACAATTCATAGGCTGCACAAAGTTCAAGCTGTAAAAAATACTTTAATGCCTCTGGCACAAGCAACACAAACAATCAGGTACATTAGCTTGAACACATCGTGCAGAACACCAAACAATACAGTGCAAATCACTCCAGGACTCATACCCCAGCACTTTACCTTGAGGCTTCATCAGGGGCGAGTCAAATGGTCCAGGGAGGCTACTTATAGTCCCTGGATAGTGATGTCATCAAATGCTGACTGCCGATTCACCCCCAATAACACCAATTGATAAAAAAATCTAATTATAAAAAGTAACATGTCACAATATAAGAAGCTTAAATTGTATGAAAAAGTGCTGCATGAATAACTGCCACAGAGATAGTAAAAAAACAATCTCTTTAACTACGCTATGCACACATAATGAGCTATGAAAATACTGTAACAGAGAGGAAGACACCAACACCTCCATAAAGAATTTCAGCCTGTGATCACCCTGAAAACTAGTATGCCTTCTTCTCAGCAGGAGAGAATGGGGATCCACAGGTAGCACTTGCATCAACTGGTGTTAGATCTCTGGCCTCCCACTTGCTTCCCACTAAGATTCCTTTTGTGCCTATCCCATGCATGCTTGAAGTCTACCACTGTTTTCACTTACACCATCACTGCTAGAAGACTGTTCCAGGCATCCACCATTTTTTCAGTGAAGTACTTCCTCACATCTCTCTTGCATTTACCCATTCCAGCTTCATTGTATATCCACTTGTTGTTGTGCATCTTTTCCTATGAAAATACTCCCATCCTGTACCTTACTTACCCCTGTAAAGCATTTATGTCATATCATATTTCTCCTCTCTTCCAGGGTGTATGCATAGAGGTCCTTTAATCTCTCCTCATAGGGCCTCTGATAGAGACCCCACACCATTTTTGTTGCCTCCTCTGGATTGCCTCCACACCCTGTGTCCTTCCTGAGATGTGGTTTCCAGAACTAGACACAGTACTCCAGGTGGGATCTCACCAGTGATTCATACAGTGGCAAAACCACCTCCTTCCTTGTGGTGATACTTCCCCTATGTACCCTACCATCCCACTAGCCCTACCAACTACCTTGTCACACTGCCTCACCCCCTTGAGATAATCAAAATATGATCACTCACAGATCCCTTTCCTGTTTGGTGACCATCAATACCTCTTCTCCTATTCTGTACTCCGAATCTGTGTTTCTGTGCCCTAAGTGTATGATTTTGCACTTTTTGCATAGATACCCAGCTGTCCTGCCTTGACCACTTTCTGAGTTTTTCTCAGGTCTCTGCACATTCTTTTCACCCTCTGGAGTATCCACCTATTGCAGATTTTTGTCACATCTACAAAGAGGCAGACCTTCCCTTTCTCGGTGTCACTTATAAAGACATTAAAGAGGACTGGTCCCAGTACTGAGCCCAGTGGCATCCTGCTGGTCACCCTCCTCCCTTCCCTGGAGTGAATTCTGTTTACCACCACCCTATGTGCCTATCCCCAACCAATTTGTTTCCAGTTTACCACCTTTGGATGCACCCTAAGCTGACCAGTTTCCGTATGAGCCTCCTATGTGGAACAGTGTTGAAAGCCTTACTGAAATCTAAGTAGGCCAAATCCACTGCTCTACCCTGATCCATTTCCCCGGTCATCCAGTCAAAGAAGTCTATCAGATTTGTTTGACATGACCTCCTCCTATGACTCTCTATTGCCTCAGGACTTGTAACCCACTGGATTCAAGATATTCCACAATCCTTTCCTTTAGCAGTGACTCCATTAGCTTCCCCACCACCGACGTCAGGCTGATTAGCCTATAGTTGCCAGCCTTCTCCCTGCTTCCATTTTTGTGAAGCGGGACTACATCTACCTTCCTCCAGTCCTCTGAAACCTCTCCCATCTCCAGTAAGTTGTTAAAAAGGATTGTCATAGTTGCAGCCAGTACCTCAGGCTCCCACAGCACCTTTGGATGTACCCAGTCTGGCCCCATGGCTTTGACCACTTTCAGATTTGCAAGTCCTTTCAGGACTCTTCCTTTAAAGAGAATTGTGTCTACCTCCTGCTATACAGCGCGCGTTGCTTTATGTGGCCCATTCCCTTCCTTTTCTTGTAGAAGACTGAACAAAGTATTTGTTCAGGATATCTGCTTTTTTCTGATCCTCCTCTGCACGGTCCCTATTTGCCCTTTTTCTTTTTTAATTTAAAGTTATTATTAACTTTCCATGGAGCAGTAGAGGTATAGACAACTTTTACAGCACACAGGCAGAGGACAATATATAAGACAGTTAAAAATATCATACAGTGCTGTTAATGAAGTACCAAAATATGTGAAGAAAGTGTGGTCCTTGACTCTTTGGGGGTACTCAAGCAAGCGTATTTATAGAAAATATCTCCATTTAACTCCTCCCACTTATGGAATAATATCTGGATGATGTCCCATCATCCATAACAACCACTTATTCCAGAAGTTGGTAAATTTGTCCATTCTACGATTTAACCCTGCCATCAGCTTTTCCAGTTGGTAAATTTCTTGCATGGTGTCTTCCCACTCTTTTTTGGTGGGAGCAGTTTTTTGCAACCTCTTGCGTGATATGACCTTCTTTGCTGCTGTTAATATTATGTCTAAGAAGGAGTTTCAAATTTGTTTCAGATTTGGTCAGGGAAATGCAGCAAGATAACTGTTGAGGGCAAAAGGGTACCCACTTCTGGGAGTAACTCCTAAATTGCCCTCTCTATAGCCTACCAGTATGGGAGCAACACTGGACAGCTGCAAAGAATATATGTATGAGAGGCACATTGCTCTCCACATGCCCTTCAACAAGCTGTGCCCCATGTCACATCGTATTTCCTGTTATTTGTGGGGTTCAGAAGAAGTAGATAAAATGCTTCCAACCATACTCCCACCATATACTGTATGAGAGGATGTAATCTTATGTTGTTTATCGTATGTATATTGTGTCCTTTCAGTGCTGGCAAGTGTGATCCCTAATTCTGTATGCCACTGGTCTTGGGATTTTTTCTACTTCAGTTCCCTCTTTGTTATGTATACTTCTATAAGTAATTGAAATAATGTTCAGGGATCCTACGTTCCTGTATGTCTAATATTATCTGAATGAGAGGTGTGCATCTTCTTTGGGCACTACAGACCAAACCTCTCCCTAGGTAGCACCGCACTTGTATATATCTAAAATAATCGGAGGTTTTGAGGGAAATCTTTGCGCATGGCTTGAAAAGTCTGAAATATGCCTTTGTCATAACATTAATAGTTAAGTGTAAGTCCTAGGTGTTGCCAGCATTTAAGGTTGGATCCAATTTAGCTGGACAGAAATGTGGGTCAGAGAAACTAATGTTTCTAGATAGTGAGCAGAAAGTTTGAGACCTGGGAATGGAGCAGGCCCTGCCAGACAGTCAAAATATCGGTAGTGCAATCTGAATCTATGTCCCATATTGTTCTCTAGTATGTAGGAGGGATCAAACAGCAAAATGTGGATTTGTCAGCCTGGTCTCCTAATCTGAGTTTCTTCCAATGTGTAGAGACGGGTATCTAGCCAATAAACAGCATGCAAGAATAGAACCGCTGGCAATATTCTCAAACTGGGCAGGTCCAAGCTGCCCTCTGCTTAGTAAGTTGTAATATTTTGTATGCAATTCTAGGTTTCCTCCTCGCCATAAAATCTGGCTATCTGTTTGTCCCGCCTATCAAAATCAGCTTTCGAGGTAATGAGAATATTCTGGAACACATATAGAAATTGAGGGAGGACATTCATTCTAATTATGTCTCATTTTTGTATTAAAGAGATTAGAAGGTGCCACCATCTTGCAAGTCTCTTTGTATACCGCCACCAGTGGGTCGAAGTTGTTAACCTAATACATGGTGAAGAGATCTGGTGGAGCAGAATCCTCAAATATCTAATCATCATACAGTTTCAATGAAAGGGAAGGCAGTTCTAAATCTGGGGTAGGATTATAATTATATTGAAGTACTTCTGTTTTATCCTTATTTAACTTATATCCTGCTAATGCTTCCATTTCCATCAGGATCTCAAACAGTGCAGGTAGAGAAGTACTGTGTCTAGAGAAGTCATATAAATCAGTAAATCATCTGCAGAAAATGCAACTTTATGCTCCCTTCCCCCGCTTGTCAGCCCCATAATATTAGGGTTCTCCCTTATGGCCTGCGCTAGTGGTTCTTCACACAATGCAAACAGTAAGAGGGACAATGAGCAGCCCTGTTGAGTTCTTCTATACAGGGGGAAGCGGTCTGAGAAAATACCTTAACTTTAACTATCACGTGGGGGGTAGTATACAGTGCCATCATCATTTGATAGAAGGGTTCCAAAAAGTGAAAATGTCTCAAAGTATACTGGAGAAATTTTCACGACATTCTAGCGAATGGTTTTTGTGCATCCACACTTTAAAATAAAAGGTGATATCTGTTTTTGGGGATCTCTACAGTATGTATAGAGTATGCTTAACGTTGCCTGAGGTCTGTCTTTTTGGGGACAAATCCCAGCTGATCTTGTGGATGAGTGCTGGTAGGTATTCTCTAGGCATCTGGCAATAATGCTGGCATATAATTTATAGTCCTGATCTAGGACCAATATGGGCCTATATGAATCACATAAGAGGGATCTTTATTAGGTTTCAGTATGGTAGATATGTTAGCATATTACCAACGGGGTGATCATCATCTCCTTGGATTGCCCTAATGAGATTATAAGGAGGGGGAGCAGTTCTATTCAAAAAGCTTTATAGAACTCAGATGAGAACCCATCTGGTCCAGAACTTTGACCTAATTTACCACCTGCCCTTCTTAACCTCACAATTCCTCCCCCTAGTCTCCCTCTTTTCACTTATGTGCCTTAATAGTGCCTTAGAAATACAAAATCACACATGCCCCACAATGCAACGCATCACGGGCAGCATATGCAAATCACCACAGAATATTATGCTGGTTCAACTTTAAGCAGAAATGCATGGTGCCAAAAGGCTCTCACACAGTTTGCAAGGGTGCCAACAGAAGACATAGACATATGTTTCATCCTACAAGGACTCATCAGTATGCCTCGTCTGTTTAACATCCCAGTGGGATAGTGCCTTGTCCCTTTTCATTACCCATTGGGATCTTCATTCCTTAGTTTGTGCCTTTGCCTTCCTCACCACTTCCCCTGCCTCCTCCTGCATCTCCTGCATCTCCTGATAAAATGCCCTGTCTTCTTCCCTTAATAGTGCCTTAGAAATACAAAATCACACATGCCCCCACAATACAAAGCATCATGGGCAGCATATGCAAATCACTACAGAATATTATGCTGGTTCAACTTTAGGCAGAACTGCATGGTGCTGAATGGCCTCTCACACAGTTTGCAAAGGTGCCAACAGAAGACAGATACGTGTTTCTTCCACAAGGACTCATCAGTATGCCTCGCCTGTTTAACACCCCAGTGGACAGTGCCTTGTCCCTTTTCATTACCCATTGGGATCTTCATTCCTTAGTTTGTGCCTTTGTTTTCCTCACCACTTCCCTGCCTCCTTCTGCATCTCCTGATAAAACGCCCTGTCCTCTTCCTCTGTATCTCTTTATACCTCCTGAAAGTTATCCTTTAGCCTTTACCTTTCTATACACTTCCTTCAAGAACCATAGCGGTCTCTTTTTCCTCTTGTTTTTGCTCACTTCTTTGCACAGAGTTGCCTTCACTATGCCTTCCTTAGCTTAATCATCTGCTCCACCTCCCTCGCAAAGTCATCCTCCTGCTAGGTCATCTCTGAGGCATTCAGTCATTTTGAAAAAATCTGCCTTCCTGAAGTCCAGGACTCTCATCCTTGTATGACTTATCCTTATGTTTAACCACACTGTACGGTGACCACTGGTCTCCAGGTGGCCTCCCACCTTATAGTCTGCAGTACTGTCCCTCTTAGGGAGCACAAGGTCAAGTATTGCTCCATTATGAGTGGGCTCCCTGACTGGTTGCCTGAAAAATGCCTAACGCAGGGAGTGCATGATTTCCCTGCTTCTAGCTGAAGCTGCAGCTGGGAGGCTCTGATCTACATCTGGCAGACTGAAGTCCCCCACCAGTAGCACCACCCCTGTTTCTTCCATTGTGTCAATGGCTTCTACCAGTGTCTCATCTAAATTATCACCCTGTATTGGATGTCTGCAGATCACGCCAGTGTGAACAGTAGCTCTGTTTCCCATCTCCAGGGTGACCCACAGTGCCTAGAACCCCTTTATTCCCCCTTGACTTCCCTGTATCTCCATCACTTTGCTATCCTCTCTTACATACAGCACCACCCCTCCTCCCTTTCTAACCACCCTAACTTTTCAGTACTGAGTAGCCTGGTATGGCCATGTCCCAGTTATGCTTTCTACGCACCATGATGCAGTAATGGACATGATATCCATATCTGCCTCCACCCCGATTGCATCTAGGTCCAGAATTTTATTTCCTGGACTTCTTGCATTTGTACACATGGTCTTCCACATTTTGTTACCACTCTGCCTGCTACCCCATTTTCTTTTTGCCTCATGCCCTTTTCCTCTTGCTTTTACAGCTCATGTTTCTGTCCCCTTTCATTCCAACCACTCTGCTTTTTCTTGATTTTGCACCCTGGGGTTTACCTCCCTCGGGTCCTCCCTTCTCTCTGCTTCAGTCTGTGTGTGTGTGTGTGTGTGTGTGTGTGGACCGTTAATGCCTCCATTATTTCTCCTGCCACCCCCCAGCTAGTTTAAATGTTCATTAAAGTAACAGTTAAACCCTCCACTGAAGACTGCATTCCTTCCCAGACAGATGCAGACCATCATCACTGTATAGGCCCTTATCCCTCCAGGTTGGTCCCCAGTCACCAGTACAGCTGAACCCTTCCTCTCTACACCATTTCTTTAACTATGAGTTGAAGCTGCTGGTGCGGAAACCCCCATCCTCCCCACTACCATAGACAGGCAGTACCACAGCAATAGCCACTGAGTGTGCCACCTGCCTAAGATCCCTCCTCAGCTCTCTAAAATCTTCCTGCTCAATCCCAGCCCTGTCCCTAGCCAGATCATTTGTCCCAGGTGAACAGACATCCAAGCTCCCCCTCCTGCTCCTAGTCACTTGCTGTGCTCCACTGAGGAGTTCTTATTGACCATCTTGAGATCCCTCCTTTTTTAGTCTGGCAACTGGGTGTTCTCAGTGTCAGTCCCAGCTATCTGGAACTCATTGGCATCCCATTATAGGTGTCCCCTCTCAGTGGAGGCATTTAAGAAAGGTCTAAATGGCTTTCTGTTCTTATAAGCACTGAGTTAATGTTAACAGCTGTACTGTACCTCTAACCACAATTTGTATATAATTACTTTTTAAATAATCTGCCTCTGTAGATGACATGAAAGATTTGTGCAAGGTTAGAAACAGAGTAAGGTATAAGGAACATGGGATGATCTTAGTAGGTTAGAGGAGTAGTCAAAGATCTGCAACTGGCCTTAATGCAAAAAATGTAAAGTGATGCACATTGGGAAGAGGAACCCATAGGGCAATATGAATGATAGGAGTGGTGCTGAAAAGCACCATGGAGGAAAAGGACCTAGGGATCATGATATTGAGAGCCTAAAAACAACAGCACATTATAAGAGAGCTGTGGGCAAGGCAAACAGGATTCTGGGTTGCATATAGAAGGTGAAAAGCAGTAGAAATCAGGAGGTGGCCTTCACGTTGTACAGGTTACTGTTTATTTATTTTTTTAAATTGCTCTTTTTCTCCACCTTCTGTGGCTCGACCGTGGGGCATCCAGCTGCCAGCTCCCACCACATGGGAGTCAGCAGGCTCACTTGCATGATGGGGCTGGTGTGGTTGCACCTCAACCCACTGGGGACCCCTACACCCTCCCGTGCTGGGCTGTAACCAGACCCCCAGAGCAATTCCATGACAGACCTCCCAGGCAGTGCTGAGTGTAGTCATCAAGCTGCATGATTGCACCCAGCCATTTCTCCTCCATATAGTCTCCCCACTGGAGTGCGGACTCAGCAATGACATCAGAGGTACTACGTGCTGATGTCGGCCATACTCCACCTACTATTGTACTGCTCCTTCTCCATCAGGGGCCACTGTAGAGCAGTAGAAACTCCAATCCCTCCCCAGGTATAGGACAGCAGTCCTCCGGATGCTCAGTCCTATCCCTATCTTGCTGACCACTGACAGCCTGGGCACATTCCCGAACTCGGGTTGCCAGCATGAAGTGAGGTGTGGCATCCAGTGCCTCAACCCTCAGTGCCACTGGGCCAGCCATACAGGTCACTGGTGTGACCACACCTGGAATACTGTGCAAGGTACTGGAGTCCACATCTGAGGCAGGACTGTGACAAAGTGGAAGTAGTACAGTATAGGGCAACCAAGATGACCCATGATCTAGGGGGGCAAGACATATGAGGAGAGACTGTAGGACTTGAACATGTACACCTTTGAAAAAAGAAGTGAAGGAGGCTACTTGATTAAGACGCATTATAATGAAACAGAGTGAAAAGAAAAAAAAAAACATTATAACTTATCTAAACAAGAGAGGCACTAGAGAATCTAGGAGGGGACAACACCATAATAATAAAACCGGCAGATAAAGGTGGAGCCACTGTTATACAGAACTGTGAAGATTATCAGCAAGATTGCCTCAGACAACCGAATGACACAGACAACTATCAAAAAATTATTAAGATACCCCCAGAGTTACTCTAAAGAACCATTACAGAGGTCATTTTGGAAGCAACAGATAGACATATAATAGAAGAGTGGACTAAATTGAATTAATAAATAGATTACCAAAATACCACTTTTCTACTGTCTCCCAAAAATTCATAAGAACGAAAAGCAACTGCCAGGAAGACCAATCATTTCAGGTATTGACTCAATCACTGAACCTCTATTGATTTTTGTAGATCATTACTGTAAGAAGATGGTCCCACATATCCCCTCTTATTTGAGAGACAGCAAACAATGCATACAAATTCTATAAAATCTCAATTTAAATGAAGCAAACCTGGATGAATGTCCACTAGTGACTTCAGATCTACACAACCTGTTCACAAGTATACCACATGAAGAGGGGCTACAAGCATTGAACCATATGTTGTCGCAATGAGAAAATAAACCTGATAAGGATTTTTTTACTACAACTAACAGAACTAGTACTTGAAAACAACTATTTCAAATGTGATGGTACAAACTTTTTACAAAAAATTGGGACAGCTAAGGATGCAATATTAGCACCCACATATGCGAACATCTTCATTGCCCACTTTGAAGAACTGTATATTCATCATTACACCAATATCTATATGACATACGTAATACTTTACAAATGTTTCATTGACAATGTTCTTATTGGTTTCGGAGGCTCAAAATCAGAACTCAGAGAAGTTTTTTAATACTTAAATTCAGCCACCACATATCTGAGATTCACCATAGACTACAGTATACAAGAAATTCCATATTTGGGTGTATGCATGATAAAAGAAAATCACAAGATTATAACCAATTTATACAGAAAAGAATTGGAGAAGAACTCATTGTTGTATGCAACCAGTTTCCACCCTCACACTTTAAAAAGAAGCATACCATACAGCCGGATGCTATGAGTTAAAAGAAACAGTGGAACCAACAACACAATTTAAACATAATTTAACAGATTTAAAATAAACATTTCCAACTATGGGGCTATAGAGAAAATAAATATAGAAAAGCAGAGAACAGATGTATGACAATATCTCAAGAAGATTTACTTATGGAAGAACCGAAAAAAAGGATGAGAAAACTAATAAAAATCACTATATCCACACAGCACTCTGAATATTTTGGACCAATTGAAAATATAATTTGAAAACTTGGAACATTTTACAATCTATGAACCAAGAAAATACAATTTTCCAACAAAAACCACAGGAAACAGCTAAAAAACCCCACCACAATCAGAAATAAAATCGTGAGAACACAACATTGGAAACCACCACCTTAGCCTCAGACTTGGTTACAGAAAGATATATGAGGGGTTTTCCCCATGTGCCAACTGTGTCCATTGCAACAATGGAATCAAATCAAACTATTTGAACAGTACATCTACAGACAAGAAATATGACATAAGGAGCTTCATTACATGCAACTCAGACTATGTGGTGTACTGTATAATTTGTCCCTGCTCACTGTACTACATAGAACAGACAAGACCTTTGAAATTAAGGATTTCAGAATACAAAAGTAACATTAGAAGACAGGATGAGAAATCACCATTAGCACAACATTTCTTGGAATTTAAACACCAAATTTCCTCCATAAAATTCCTGGGACTAGAGAGAGTGATAAAACCTACATGTGGGGGAAGTTGGGACTCAACTAAAGAGAGAAACATGGTGGATTTTTACCCTACAATCCTATAGAAAGAAATATAGACTTAATGAGAATTTATTGTGGACAACCTTTAAATAATTCAGAGTATATTAAACCTAAGAAAAGAAAAAGGAAAATAGGAAGAAATTTATGTAAACTAATGCATGTTACAACAAAAGAAAAAAAGAGTACTTTTTATAGTGTAAAGTATGTAAGAGGCATATGGTTAAAATGTCACCAGACATTATGCTGCAGACAAAATGTAGTGGACATAATGTTGGCAGAAACAATGTTGGCAGCCAAAATGTCGCACTGTATTGACAGGCAACATGACATAATTAAAAAGTAAATGAGGCTGTCAGTGTTACCAACACTTGAAGATGCACATTTTGGCAATGACAGATGCAGCAAACACAGCCTTGACATGCAGTGTCTAACATACCCTCAGAATTGTACTCCCACAGCTACATTAAAGGCATTTTGGCTCCCTGTGCATTCATAGTTCACCCTCCACACTAGCAACAGTGTCAAATGCCTTAGAAGTAGAGCTACAGGATAATGGTGAACAGCACTCAGTTCAGAAATGTACTTGAGGGTTGGTGGGGGACAGACAGTGAAATAGAAAACAAAATTAAGAAAACTGGATTGCAGTGAATATCTCAACCTATACTGGAAATGTTATCTATAGAGTGTAGGACAGGACTTGAACATGATGGAAGGATAGGGAATTGCATTGAATCGATGAGCGACATTTTGACAGGCAACATTTTATCCATCAAGATTGTATCTGCCAACATTGTGTCCCCAGCATAATATCTACTGGCATTTCAGCCATACACGATGTAGGACATTGCTTCCAATATAATTTTGACATAGCTATGTGCCATTTATATAGAGTAACTATTTAGATAATGTATTAAATAACTGTTCAGATAATGTATTGAATAATAACACCAATCGTGGTAGAGACATTGCAATAATGGTACGCAGCTTAATCAAAATCTTGATATAGAAAGAAGAATTATTTGGCCTTGACCTCCCATATATAGTGTGTGTGTGTGTGTGTGTGTAACTAGAAATAATCCATAGTACCCCTTCCTGACCCACAAGATTTTTTTCCTCCTGTCCATCAACCTTCTATCTCCAAGTCTGTTTTGACACTAGAGTCTAAGATTTCCCCAACAGATATGCCAGTTTTCATACTTTGGTGTTACTCCTCTCTCCACTAGAATTCCTATGAAGGCATGATTTCCCTAACGTCACATAAAATCCACGCAGAGTTTTTTCCTCCACCATGACACTCCAAAGAGAAGCTGTCAAGATTGTGTTTTTTAAAAAAAGAATAAAGCAACGTTCAAAAAAGAACCCTCAGAAGAGGGACCACTCATTATGTTCAGTTTAATACTGAACAAAGTGGTTTCCATAGTGAATGGGCCACCCAGGGTGATGTCACTTTGTGATGTAATCATGCAATTCCAATGTGTTCACCTGCGGCCCAGCCCCTTCTGCACCTTCAGAAAGGAGGTAACACTTGGAAGAGACTGATGTCTAGAGTAATGGAGAAAGCTACTACCTGCCACAGATTTAATATCATTTGAAGGCACACTGTGATGCATAACTTGAATGATAAAGAGAATCTTATTTTAAGTATGATTTATGTTTAAAAGTAAAGAACAAAGTGAAAAATATAGAAATATAGAGAAACAAGTCTGTATTTACAGGGTACAGACTAGGAAAACACAAGAGGGGTAAATGATCCCAAGATTTCCTTGAACAAGTAAGTTCATTACTTATAATCAATGTGAATAAAAGTCCAGACATTGAGACACAAATATTCACACTGTGGTTATTATATTCACAGGAATGCCTTAATGAAAATGGAGCAAAGAGAATAAATTCACAGAAAGGTTCAACGAACTTAAAAGCAGGTTTGTTCCCCCTGCTAGAATGTATTTCAGTAAAAATGTGTTTCAGAAAAAAAATCACTTTTAAAGATAAAAAGAATAATAATAGTTTAATCAAGAAACAAGACATTTGAACGAAAAGTTAAACTAAATTTTATTTAATTATTTGCAGCTCAGCTATATCTGATAAAGGAACAGGCTTTATTTATTTATTTAAAATGCTGGTAACCAGGAAAGGCACACTGAACCAAGGCTCATTTCCAGGTGCGAACAGACTTGTTCTGAAACATTATATGATGATAAGATGAGAGCACTGAAATGAAGAATAATAAAGAAGAAAGATTTCTTGAACATGTTTTCTTAAGGGTTGGGCATCACACTATTTACATTTGGTTTTGGATCTCCAGTTGTGGTTCACTCCCATTTAAGTGATACATACTGAAGAACATTAACATAATAAGGGAACTGTGAAAGACGATTGTTTTGAATTTGGTTTGTCTTTAAGAGTACCAACTTTTTTAGAACCTATCATAGGTGGATTCATAAATTTGTTGATCCCCAATGGATGAAGTGTGTCCCAATGTTTGTTCAGTTTTCCTGATGGGATCAGTTAATGCAGCATACTGTAATAATAAGATTTCTCTGTCAGGACCATAGGTACTATAGTTTCCTTTCTATGCTGATCCACCTGAGTACTTACTCCTGATGTTCTTTTTCTTGTTTTCACTATTGTCTTATTCACCGTTGTGTTGCTGTATCCCCTAGTTCGAAAGTTCTCTGCCATATTATTTAATTCTTGTTCTGTTTCTTGTGGATTGCTACAATTTCTATATACACGCAACAGCTGTGAAAAATTAATGTTGTTAATAAGCTGTTTAGGTGAAAACTATGCCATGAAGCAATGTGTTCTTATCTGTTTTTCTAAATGTTAAGTTTCTAGTATTTTACCATTCTTATAAATAAGCAAGTCTAGAAAAGCTGCATTCTGTTCATTATTGGCTATAGTAAATTTCAAACTGTCTGTAAGGGAATTCAAATGCTGATGAAATGACAAAAGTTCAATAGTTGTACCTTTCCATATTATAAATGAATCATCAATGTATTTTTTTATAGGTACACATCTGAGTGTAGAAGTCAAGTCAAGTACAAATTTATTGATCAACAAAACTAGTGTTGTTACAATATACTGCAAATCACATTACATACATCCTATAAATAGTACAAATGCACAGTTCTTTAAGACAGCCTTAGATAGAAATTAGAATATTATAAAACATTTATATATTAATTAGATAATCAATTAGAAATGTATAAAAATACAGCTGCTGCATAGTGTACAAGTTTTATCACAGACAAAATACGATATGGGGCCAGATGGGTGCACCCAGGGTCCTTAAAGAACTAAGAGATGTGGTGGCTGAACCTCTGGCTATCCTGTTTAGCGATCACTGGAAACAGGGAGGTACCAAAGACTGGAGGACAGCAGATGTAGTCCCCTTATACAAAAGTGGGAACAAAGAGGAAGCAGGGAACTACAGACCAGTCAGCCTCACCTCAGTAGTGGGAAGATCATGGAAGCACTACTGAAGGAGAGATTGGTGAACATCTGGCTGTCAATGGACTACAGGACCCAAGGCAGCATGGTTTCACCAGGAGGGTCATGTCAGACCAACCTCATTGAATTTTTTGACTGGGTGACTAGAGAGGTGGATCAGGGAGGGCAGTGGACATGGCCTATGTGGACTTCAGCAAGGCCTTTGACACTGTGCCACATAGAAGACTATTACACAAACTGGGGAATATGGGTGTGGGCAGGACAGTAGTGTGGTGGGTAGGTAACTGGCTGGGTGGCAGGACACAGAGGGGTGGTGGTAAATGGCTGTCACTCCACAGAGGGAAGAGTGACCAGTGGGGTACCACAGGGATCAGTGCTGGGACCGGTCCTATTCAACATCTTCATCAGTGACATTGCACCGGACCTAGAAGGCAGAATTTCACTGTTCACTGATGACACAAAGCTCTGTAACAGAGTAGACACACCAGAGGGTGTAAACAGAATGAGAAGGGACCTGCAGAAACTTGAAGAATGGTCAAGGGTTTGGCAGTTGAAATTCAATGCAAAGAAGTGCAAGATAATGCATATGGGGCACAAAAACCCTGGCACAATATATCAGTTGGGGGGTGAGGATATAGCATGCACTGAGCAGCAAAGGGATCTTGGGGTTATCATCTCTGATGACCTCAAGGTAGGGAAACAGTGTGACAAGGCAGCAGGTAAAGCAAATAGGATGCTGGGATGTATAGGCAGGGGCATCACCAGCAGGAAAAGGGGAGGTCATAATTCCACTATACAAGACACTAGTGAGGCCCCACCTGGAGTACAGTGTACAGTTCTGGAGACCATACCTATGTAAGGACATAGACAGGGTAGAGAAGGTTCGGAGGAGGGCAACAAAGATGAAGCATGGATTGCATCACAAGTCCTATGAAGACAGGTTGAAGGAACTGAACATGTACTCCCTGGAGGAGAGGAGGAGAGGGGATATGATAGAGATACAAGTATCTCACAGGGAGGAACAGGGTGCAGGAATACACTATTTTTAAGCGAAAAGATGTTCCAGGACTAGAGGGCATGGGATGAAGTTGAGGAGGACGATTCAAAGGAAACATGAGGAAGAATTTCTTCACAGAATGGGTGGTGGACAAGTGGAACACCCTGCCGGAGGAAGTGGTGGGGGCTGAAATAATCATGGGATTTAAGAATGCATGGGATAGACATAAAGGAATTCTGGAGGTCAGGGGTAAGGGGCAACAGACTTCTAGGAAAACATAAACTGAACTTACAAGCTCAAATGGGCAGACTGGGTGGGCCATAGGCCCTTATCTGCTGACACTGTCTATGTATCTATGTATCTATGATATAAAGAATTTCATTTTATAAATGAGTAGACAGCAAAGACTTTGCTGTAACTTCTAAAATACACTTGTCTTTAGCCTTAAAAAAGTATTCCAATATGTCACTGGGGGGAGACTGAGACCCCCAAGCAATCCACCCAACCATTTTTTCCTGTCGGTTTCATATAATGGACATAAGAGGACCACATGTTTTAAGTCGTCGATAGTCCTGGCCCCACATTTACAGAAAGGTGTAAGTATTCCATTTCTCTTTTGTCTAAAATGGATAAATTGGGCATTGTAATTTTCAGTTCTAAATCTTGAATAAATTCTTCTAAGCTTGGAACAAGTTAAGAGAGTGAGATAGGTCTCAAAGCCACATACAGGTTTGAAAATTATGTAATTGTCATGTAATTTCAGTAAAGAAAGTTGTAAAAGCAACGGATTACTATCCAAGTCTCTGAGCCTTAATTTAACATCTACCCTGATGTTGTTGAAGGGTCCGACATAAATCGTGTGCAAGAGATGTCCCAAACTGGCAGGCATTATAGTTTTCTTAATAAGCTGAAAGAATGGCTGGAAATAACCCATACTTACCAATCTAATACCTTCCTCAAGGCACATTCTGGGATACCTATGTTCAGGTAGTAAAAAAGTTTTGAGAAGAAAAATAATTTGTCTTTCCTGAATAAGAGAAAGTAAAGAGCATTGACCCAACTCCAATGCAAGAATACAATTTGGTGTGCCCTGAGGTAACACTGGAATACATCTATAGAGTTTATTTAGTATCATTTTTAGTGCTATGACCTTGGTGTATCCCCAAACCTTGGATGCATAAAGCAGACTTGTTCTTATTTTGGCATTAACAACTCTCAAAATACCTTTAACTGAAGATTTCCCCATTTTGCTATTAAATATTTTAAAGCATTTGTCAAGACATCATTTTATTTTGTATGGACTGGATGTTTTGTCCAGGAAAAGTTTTGAGCAACTCGAACCCCAAATAGTCATAGTTATTCTTAATATCCATAAGATTCCCATTGATCTTAAAACTTGTATGGTTCTTGGATCTATTTCCAAAAATCATGATGTTAGTCTTATTAAGGTTAACTTTCAATTTCCTTTGCTTGCATAGAGACTCAAAAATGGCCAATTTCCTCTTGAGGCCTAACGCTGAGGTTGAAAACAACACCAGGTCATCTGCATAAGCCAAACAATCAACCCTTGTTGCATTAATTTTTGGGGCGTGGAATTCTGAGTTTGTGATCTGATCCAGAAAGGCATTTATATATATTGAACAAAGCGGACACCAGGATACACCCCTGCCTGACCCCCACATTTGTGAAAAACCTATCAGATAGATATTCATGCTGATTATACTGAATTCTTGCCCAAGTGTCTTCATGTAATCTGATTAGAGTATCAAGCAATGAGCTCTCCAGATTTAGTGCCCTAAGCATATCCCAGAGAATCTTCCTACTAGTAGTGTCAAAGGCAGAGGAGAAGTCTACAAAACAACATGGGGGCAACACTGGCCCCTAGTTTGTCGAACATATACCTGGGGGAATGGGAGGAAAGGGTCATATATGACCCAGAACAGAATCCCTTTTATGAAAAATATGATTCTATAAACATTTTATAGATGGCCTGTTTTTGATATAGAAAGGCACTGAAGGGGACTTAGCTGAGTGTGTTACATATTTAGAGGGTACTAATCCAAACTTAAGATTTAAGGTGGTTGCTGATAAAAGTCACGTGGACTTTTTGGACCTCAGAATACATAAAAAAGGAGATGGACTGATAGAAACTGACCTGTATACAAAACCAACTGACTCTAATAGCCTCTTACATGCACACAGTTGTCATCCTCCACACCTTATTAGAAACTTACTGAAGGGCCAGTACATAAGAATTAAAAGAAATTGCTCAACTACAGACCAATACAAAGTAAGATCTAAGGAATTGATGTCCAAATTACAGCAGAGGGCATATAAAGTGAGTGATATTGAGGAGCCATTACACACAGACAAAATAACATGGGAGAAATTGCTGATGCCCAAAAATAAGAAGAAAAAAGAAAATAAATGACTTTCATTTGTTACTACTTTTGGTGGGGGCACAAAGGAACTTATTGGCATTATTAAAAATAACCTCCCAGCACTTAGGGCAATACCAGTGTTATCAGATGTAATTAATCAGCCAATACGAATCTCATATAGGAGAGGAAAAAATCTCAGGGATCAATTGACAAATAGCTACCAGCCAAAACAATAGGTGAAATTAAACAAAAATGAGGTAACAAACCACGTGGTTTTTGTAGGATGTGTAAGTATATGGAAAGAACAGACACAATTTATAATATGAATACAGGTAGAACAGAATTAATAAAGGGTTCAATTACCTGTAATACAATGGGTGTTATTTATATGCTGACATGCACATGTGGAGTGTTCTATATTGGACAAACAAAGAGAAAACTACACCAAAGAATAAATGAACACATGTTAGCAATAAAAACCAAAAATATGGAGTATGCCATTGCAGCACATATACATACAAACCCAGGTGAAAACCACAAGATAACAGTTATGGGTATTGAACAGGTGGAGAAAAATATTAGAGGGGGTGATTTTACCGATAATAATTTGGCTTGTAAAGAACAAGAATGGATTTTTAGAATGGGTGCTTTAAAGCATCCAGGACTAAATGATAAGTTTGAACTGTCCCCATTTCTTGAAAAATTCAGAAGATAAAGGAATAATTATTCTGTGGTGATAGGAATAATGAATGGAAAAGATTGGGAAATAAATATTCCCCTTTCTTTCCCCCTTCCCCCCCATTGCTAACCTTACCCCCACCTTTTAATTCCCATATTAAATTAAAATTCGGTTTTCCAAATCTTTTCTTGTTCTTTTTGGGTGGATTTGGTCTATTTTGTATAAACAGTGGATGAAATTGCTTGTGTGTTATAGAATTAATATTAATGTATGATTGTAACAATTACAGGATCATGAAGGATTTACAAGCAAGAAGAAAGAGGCACATATATGTATTGCAGAATTTACAAGCAAGAACAAAGATAAACATATATGTCATTAAAACAGAACCTATAAATCAGGACAAAGTGTTATTTTTTTAGGACTCAAACAAGAATGAAGAGAAATGTATATATGAGTGTTTAAATTTAAAATATAAATAATGGGGAGAATTCATATGTTACTTATTTGTAATTTAAATACTGGAGCCTTAAGTAAAGCCCTCATGTTTCTGTTAAATGGATGGATTTGATAGCCAAATATTTTTTATACTATAGCTATATTGACATGAATAATAAATTAAACAACAGAGGTAAAATAAATTAATGATCTGAAAGAATACAAGATTGACTTGATTACAAAACAATAGATTATTTTATTTTTTGAATTGTTTTTGGTGGTGGAACAATTCAGTTGTGTGAACTTCACAATGTTTGAACTAGGTAGCACTTTAAATATAGTGTTCACTATGGAGAATTGATTGATATGAATTAAGTAATTAGAAATTGATTGGTTAATAAGGAATCTTTATTAATATGAATGGATATAAAAACACCACGAGGTGCATGTAATGTTTAGCTCTGATGAAGCCCTTGGATGGGTGAAACATAAGCTTGCACCATGTTTGATGAAGCCATGGAATAAACCATTGCTAAATTGAAAATAAGGTTTTGCATCTGTCTCTGAAGCAGTGGTGAGTGCGGTATGAATAATTGTGGGTCTACAAAACAACAATATAGTCTTGATTTCCTTATTTTAATACATTTCCAAACCAGATGTTGTAGCACATAACATAGAAATATAGAAAAACAGAATTTGATGACAGATAAGGACTGCTTGCCCACCTAGTCTGCCCATTTTCTACCCAACAGATAAGCTGCAGATCCTAGTTAACCAACAGCTTACTTCTTCCTACCCCCACTTGAACTGCCTTATGTCTGTCCCATGCATTCTTGAATTCCCCCACTGTTCTTGACTCACGACCTCCTCAGGAGGCTGTTCCATGCATCCACAACCCTCTCTGTGAAAAAATACTTCCTCACACTACCTCTGAGCGGTCCCTTTCTGAAAGATACCACCCTCTTGGACTTTGTTGATTCCCTTGAGGTACTTAAAAGTTTCTATCATGTCCCCTCTCTCCCTCCTTTCCTCAAGGGTATACATATTAAGATCCTTTAGTCTTTCTTCATATGTCTTCTGGTACAGACCCTGCACCATTTTGGTTGCCCTCCTCTGGACAGCCTCCACTCTGTCTATGTCTTTGCAGAGATGGGGTCTCCAGAACTGCACACAGTACTCAGATGGGGTCTCACCAACTGTCTGTACAGAGGATAACAACTTCCTGTTTTCTACTATTGATGCCTCTCCTATGCATCCCAATTCCCCCAGCCTTCCTTACTGCCTTCTCACATTGCTTGCCCACCTTAAGGTCATCTGATATAATTACCCCCAGGTCCCTTTCCATTTCCCTGTGTACTCTTCTCCTAGGTTTTGTTTTCCATGTGCATTACCTTGCACTTCTTTGCATTGAATCTGAGCTGCCATACATTTGACCATTCCTCCAACCTTCCAAGTCCTTCTCATCCTTTCCACTCCATCTTGTGTATCAATGTTGTTGCAGATCTGTGTGTCGTCTGCAAAGAGACATACTTTTCCTTCAGTTCCTCTGCAATGTCACTTATAAAGACATTAAAAGGACGGTCCCAGTACTGAACCCAAGTGGTACCCTCGCTAGTAACCCTCCTTTCTTCACTGTGGACTCCATTTACTACTACCTCATAGCCCCTGTTGTCTAGCCAATTTTTATCTAGGCTACCACCTTGGACCCACTCCAAAGCTGGCTAACTTGTATTAACAGTGCTGTACTGTAGATTGATTCTTCTGAAAGCCATTTTGTACTTCATTCAGCAAGTAATTCTCCTCTGCCCACTCCAGCAATCTTCCCAGGATTATCTTTGAGAACATTTTCTGGGACACATCAATAAGGCTGATTGGCCTGTACATCTTTGGATTGTTGATCCGTTTTGAAAATTAGAAATAGAACATTACCAGCTAGAGGGGAAATTGCAAACCTTGTATGAACCCATTAAATGTTAAAAAGAAGAATGGAATCCACCAGCAAGGGAAGGATTTATATACATCACATAAGATGCCATCAGGCCCCAGAGCTTTATTTGTTTTAAGTGAATTTAATGCTAGAAAAATTTCATCTCTTGTAATTATGAGCCTTGGATAGATTATCTCTCCTGTAAATTTAGCGTCTTCGTTCATTTTCGTCTCTTCTTGTGAATAGTATAGATCCCGAGAAATAAGAAATCCATGTTTCAGGAGTAACATACGCTTCTGTCTTGTTAGAATATTTATTATATCCCAGAAAAACGATTCCCCAGAACCGCCTGCCATCCCTATCAAGTGCTGCCTGCCTTCGTTTTTCCCCAAAGACCACAGGTACATTGATTTCTCTCTTCTTCTAGAGTTTTCCTGCATTTTTCCCTTTCTTTTTTCAGAAGGTTGTAGTCTGTTGCATTTTAGTTATTTTTTCTTATGCTACCTTAACATCTTTCTAAATGTTTTCTTAACCCTTCTGCATTTTATATTAAACCATGATTTTTATAAACATGTTTAATGTCAAGACAATTTTTAGATTTACAAAAGGTCTTAATATTCTGTGTACCTCTTCCAATTTTCCTGAATGTTAAATATCTTAGTATTATCAAAATTGAGTTATGAATATTGAGGAGATATCCTGAGTTTAGAATCTCCTCAACATGGGTATGATGAATAGGACCCCATCTAATTATTTTTCATTAATAATCTTCAAATATTCTTCCAAAATGTATCTTGTCTTGCTTGGAAATTATGAACAGATTCTTCAGGGAAGCTACGATAGGAAAATGTGCCAATTCTAGCTGATCCAGAACTTCTAGTTTTAAGATCAGTTTGACAGCTTCCATATTAGTCCAGACGAGGTCTGGTGTGGAAGCGCCAGAGGTGCCTCTGAATGTTAATGCTCCTGACATGTCTCCTCTCGTTCTCTCATTCAGTAAGCAGAAATTTCTTTTGACGAGACCTGCCAAAAGTTCCCTACCTCTCATGTTGGATTTTGGATCGTAGGTTTTCCTTCTGCATGTAACATTAGAGTTGATTAAAGGTAAAGAAGAGATCAACTCTGTGTAGGCCTCTTCTGAAAGTCGAGAGGAAATCCTGGAATTAAAATCTCCCAGGATAACCACAGGACAGGTTATTTCACCCTCAGCCAACTCATCTAAAATTAAATTTAAATGCTGAATATAAGAGTCTCCTACCATGCACCCTTTGATTCTTGGTGGAAAATAGATATTACCTAAGATGATCTTCTCAGTCCCATCCATAATCAATAGGACCAGAATGCCATCTGTTTTAATTGGATGTTCTAACATTTCTAGATTCAATTGAGTTTCAATGTATAGCAGAAGGCCCCCTTTATACCCACCATATTTTTTTTATCTCTAGTGACCGGGAATGCAAAAGCAGTATACCCTGCCATTTTAGGGACAACAGTTTCAGAGCACCATGTCTCCTGAAGACTGATAATGTCAAACATCTCCAAGAATAGTAGAACCTCAGGGTCTGCTATTTTAAGATGTATGCCTTTTATATTCCAAGAAAGAATAGAAAGAATGCAAGAGTCCGACTCTATTTCCGGGGAGTTCTTAATAAGCTGGGATTTTAAACAGACTCAACAATTAATAATGGCATAAAAGTGTTTAGATCTATCGATTTCTCAAGATCTATTAAAGGAATATCTTCCCCTGCTTTAGTCCCTGTATGGTGTTTGTGATCTTTAGTTGTATACTTATGTCCTGGAGAAAGTTCCCCCAGTTCTATGGGAGCAACCATATGTAATCCCAGATAGTCTAATTTGTCAGCTAAAGAAAGCAAAGTGGTAACTGCCATTGGATTTTTAAATGTGATATCAATTTGGGACAAATAATTAAGACCTCTGTGAAGTTTTACATAATCCACCATATTTCAGGAGATTTGTACACCTATGGCTCTTGCAAGGAAAATAAGCAGTTCATCCCTAACCTTCCTATAGGAATCATGTCTTGAAGTTTCCTACCCAAAATCAAGCTAGTCCTCGCAGCCATTCATTACTATGGCTCTGAGTGAAATTTTCTATTACTTTTTAAAAATGTTCCTTGTGCATCCTATTCTACCTGATTTTCATTATCCTTATGGAAAATAATTTCTGACAGGGGTTTGAGTGTTTATTCTCATCCCTAGATTTTCAGTGATTACATACTTAGGGACTAGAGTAGGAGAAGTAGCTTCTTGCCCTTTTTTAGCCAAAAGCGGGATCTTATTTAGGATAAGATTTGCCGTGTCTTCGAGCAAGCAATAAAATGACACAGGACTCAAAATTCTGGATTTGGAGATCTTACTGCAAATAGCTCTTCACCATTAGTATTCTGGTGTAACATAAAGAGATTTACCAACCATGGGAGAACATTTCTTCCATTTCATTTTTTTAACATTGGGACTCCCTTTATTTCAGTCATATATTCAACATTCTTAGGACTCTTTCTGATACTGGGTTCTTTTTTTCTATCACTGGGGTCCTTATTGATAGGTGGATTGTCAGAGGTCTCAGTTTCCCCCATGTCCACCATCTGAGAATCTTTACTCAAAATTTCCTCATAGGAAAGTGCATTTAAATTCTGACTGTCTAAACAATTATTTTCCCTCAGTTGCATTCCTCAAATCCCTTTGTCGGCTAGCATCCTAAATCACCTGTATCTCCTGTTTCTCTTGTAATTTACAGGTTTAGGTTTTAAGATTGCTTTGCTGTCTAGGTTCTCTTGGAGCCTTACTGAGATTTTTATTCTTGGATTCCATGGGCTTCAATGTCTTTAGTGAACTTCTATCATTATAATCCCCACTTTTGGGGCCAACTATGTCTGAATTCTGCATATAACAGGAGCAGACCTTATCTTTATCAAAGGGTGGGGGGAGTTGTACATGGATTCCTCTAGTAGCTTTTCCTATAGGAGAGGGTTCTGTTCTATTCAGATTATAATGCTGTAGTTTGCCACTCTCTGCAGCCCTTTCCAATAACACTCTATTGTGAAAGACATAAATTCTCAAGTTACAAATGTCATCCTTCAAAACTGCAATATTCTCAAGGATTACAATATCTGCAAAATGTCTGTTTTTAATTATCTTTAGCATTTGTTTAGAGATTGAAGAACTTGCTATGAAATTCCCTTTATCAGAGAAATATTCCTCATCACAGGTAATTTTCTGCACCTGTGACACTCCTGCTAAGCTTTTCATTTTAGCTTCTTCCATTATATAATTGCTTGCCCTCCCCTGCATGTCTCTCTGGGTTAATTCCATCTTCTTCAGACCTTCAATAGTTACACTCATCTCCTGAATTATAGCCTTAGTTCTTGATTTTCTCTGGTGTTCTCAAGGACAGGGGAATGTGGGGGGGGGGTATCTTCAGCCACATTATGGGCTGTAGCCTGTATTTTCTGTTTGGAGTTGCCTCAGGTGAGGGATAATCAGTTAAACAAGTATGGCTGACAGAAAATGCCAGAGAAAATTCTAATTCAGAATAGTCCAGTTCCCTCTCATTGCTCAACCTGTGTGAAAGTTTCCACTCCATACTGATCAGAGGAAATTATTTTTGAAAGCTGTTTGGCTTTATCAGATCCAGAGTTACCAATTAAATCTCTGGAAGCTACTGATTGGTCTAATTTCCTCTCCATCAAACAGATAGGAGTGGAAAGATGTTTTAGGGCCTTGCCCATGTCCTACCACAGATCAGTAATTTTGAGTTGTTTTTCCCTCCAGTTATGTGCTGGTATAAAGGTCCTTATCTCCTGAAATAACACAGCTTCCCTGTTTCTTAATTTTGTTACCATTTTTCCTCTGCTTTCTCTCACCAGTCTTATGTTTATTTTTATTTGGATTAATGACCTCCTGTAGTTCTTCGTGGGTCTCAGGTATCACAATAACATGTAGAGAACTCCTCTACTTCAACTCCTATGGGGAGTTACTTTTACCACTTTTGCCACTTCTGGTGATTACCATCTTTCCAACAGAAGAAAACCCAATATATATATAAATTTGAAGACCTGGAATAGAAAGAGCTTACTGGCTCTTTCACAGGAGATCTGTCAAAAATATCTAATTATGAAGACTAGCTCACAAGAATAAAAACTAAGCTTTAAACAGGAGCTCAGCAAAATGAGTTCTAATTTCTATGAACAAATTCTGAAACAGTTTATAATATACAGTATATTGATGACATTAATATTAGTAGCCTATTTTAAAAAACAGAAATATGGACCACAAAGTGACCCAGTCCTTTACAGTTGTTCTTTAGTTATTATAGCAAAGATATTCTTTGGGTATTCTCCTGACAATTTCCAACAAAGCATAAGTCAGAGATTTTATGACAGTACTCAGTTCCCTTCCATGCCCTTCCATTCCTTCTATGAGGCCACACAAGAATCCAGCAATCCATCAATTATAAATCTCACAGCGATGTAGCACAATAGTCCGGCCTTGCAGGCAAAGATCAAACCTTGTATTGCATCTATCACTTATGAAATACAGTTCAGTGAGAAACAGTCCCAAATAGACCCAGTCCAAATCCTAACACGTTCCTAGCCAAATCAATCTCCTCTTTGATTTAGAAATTAAATTTGGTTCCACTTGGTAAAACCATAGGGCAGGGCCATCATTGTGAGATGCCAAAATATCTAAATAAAAAGAGCAGTGCCTTAGTAAAAAGTTCCTCCAATCACTTAAATAACTTATAAACTAAAATCTCAATGAAACCACCAGGAGGAATGCTGCTCTAAAGCAGGTCCAGAGTCAGTAACATCAGACAGCATAAAATGGGAATCTACATATAAAATAGAGGAGTATACTAATACATACGGTGCACAGTTAAACCATCAGGTAATTAGATAATTAGGCAATATATAGAGATCTAATGGTTGATGTAAGGGTAATTTGTTATAAGCCATTTCCCAAAATAGAAAAAAATAAGGTCAATTGTGTAAATCAAACTTAATCATGTTCAAGTGTTGAAGTTAAATTACTATAGTCCGCAGCCAAATCACCAGTAAGATCAGCAAAAAAGTAAGGAATAACAGAACAGCTGAATTAATTCCTATCCGACTTCAAACCGGTGGACCAGTGGACCAGCAAGCCAGCGGATTATTCAACCCACAAAACTGAGCAGCACAACCACTCGGCAAGTTACAGCTCAAAAGTCGGCAAAAAAAATAAAAGTGAAGGTGCAATTCCACTTGCAGAATCTTATGAAAGCCCCTTCTCAGCACATGAGCACATTCAACATGTACCTTCTCCTGCAAGCAAATGACGCATCTACTCAAGAACGCCAGCGCATGTGTTTTAAAAGCAGCTAGTCTAGGGTCATGTGACCAAGGGTAAAAACTGGAGCAAATTAGTGAAGAAGGTTTTATAAATGCACATAAACACATGACTTCCCTGTGTTATATTATGTACAGAAATCTTCTGTCCTGTTGGGAGGGGGCTAAATGAAGATGCTTCAGGTGTGATCCCTCACCTAATTGGGCTTCTCTTCCAGATGACAAACCCCGCCCCCATGGGTTTTTCTCCTTAAGCTCCTCACTGTCGGTTATGCCAGCGCCCAAACTCCAGCCAGCTAAAAGAGAAAAAAGGAGAGTGACAGGAAGGAAGACCAGAAAACTAGCCACACAAGTAAGTCCAGAAAGGCTGCTCACTCAGACATGTATGGGACCCAGAGCCTCTGTTCTAGACAATGCTAGTATACCTTTTCCAGGATAACAAAATGTATTGAGCAGCTCCTGCTGTTCTATACTACTCCTCAATACAACAGCGTGTAGCAACTCCTCCTCTTGACTGGTACAATGTGGGCAGTGACTGTAGAAGGTTTGTACATGGAGTTCAGAACAAAAAGGATTCAAACCAAAACATATATAAATTGGCGTATGTCAGGGCCATAGTAGATAGCTAGAGACAGACAGATACAATTTTATTTTATACAGGATATTACATGTCGTTAGGAAAATCCCTGTTTGCAAGACAGTCCTGTGTCTAAAAGTTACAAAACACATCTAAGATAAAAAGGCGTACATTTCAACAATACACAACACAACTTACATACAATTGTCATTCCATTTATACAGCTGTACAAATGAAATCAATTTTCCTGGTTTACTTACAATTACAAATCAGTGAAAGATAGTTATTTACATCAGAAACAAATTTGCAATGGAAGATAGCTGGTCTCATTTCAAAAGGAAGAATATTCCAGGATTGAGTTGCCTGGCATCGTGAGTTTTTCCCAAAATCTAGTCTTATTTGGGTTTGGATTGATCTTATTTACATGAACGGATCTGACAGCTTGAACTGGTTGAACTTTTCTACAAAAAGCTACTCTGTAAATGTAATGTTCTGGATTGTATATCATGAGCTTGTGTAAAATTAGTAACAAATATATTATAAATCTTTTCATTAAAAATTGTTCTTGTTTCACATTTTGGCCCATTTCCTTGGACTAAGGACTACCATGACGTTCTCCATAGACTTACAAATGCTAGCAATAACCCACATCCTATTGCCAATATATACAACATTTTATTATCCATTAAATTCTCTGATGTGCCAGTTCAGCCCTCATATTGGCATCTGGAATTGGAAAATAGTTCTCAGGTCTGGACTCGTATTTTGAAGAATATCTACAAATATATCCCTTTAGACAATCCGAGACTAATGCAATTTAAGATTCTAAATAATGCTTATATGACACCTTGCAAATTGTTTAGGAGTGGCTTCTTGAACTCAGATAAATGTACCCAATGTAATACTGACAGAGGATCTTTGAGTCATATTTTTGGGAACTGTTCGTTAATATAACCTCTTTGGAAAGACATCAAATAGAAGGTTATAGATAAAGACCTCTGCAGAGAGCATTTGATTTTAAAGGATGCATCATTGGGATGACACTAAATAAATGACCTAATAAATCGGATAAAGCTATAATGGCTTTAATAGCAATGCCCACTAAACAGATAATTGTGAGGCACTGGCTAGATAAAGATATTCCCACTTTTAAAGAATGGTGTGCAAATATTTTACACAATCTACAACTTGGTAAATTAATTGCGAGTATTAATAACAACCTTCATAATTTTCAAAACTATCTGGGGAAACTGCACAGCTTATTATTAGTATAGATGTTTAGAGCGAGTCCCTATATTTATATTCATATATTCTTATTCATATATTTGTATACTCATATATTTATCTATTCATCCATTCATTTATCACCCTTTCTGTAGGGTACAGTTTGAATTTGTCTTTTATAACAGTATGGCCTTCATGAATTGGGGGGGTGGGAGGTATATTGTAACTATTTCTTTTCTTATTTGTTTTGGTGTGTGGGTCTTTCTTTTTTCTTGGCAGAAGACACCAGGAGAAAGGACTGCTGTGTGACTGAACTTCTCTGCTGGGACTAAAGTAGAAGAACTTTTGTATTTGACCTTTAATTTAGGGTAAAAAAACTAACATACAAAAAAAAAAAAAGTGTGTTTGGGTTAACTGAACTGAATGGGTATCTGAAGAGTTATCTAGGTGTAAATCTCAGGTGACTGAAAGGACTTAACTGCTATGAGGTTTAAATTACTTGTAGAAAGATCTGGTAAGTAGGGGGAGTGGCTTAGCTAGAAGGAAGCTACATTTAAAGACTGCCTTAGAAAGTTTCTGCTAATACCTTGGCTGAAGACACCAGGAGAAAGGACTGCTGTGTGACTTAACTTCTCTGCTGGGACTATATTGCCCTCCTTCCCTCCCCTCCACCCTGCCACCCAAAGCTAGTTCTATTTTTATAGGCACATAATTTGACTGACAACAGGAACTTCCTGTTTAGGGGCAGGAAGTGAGTGATCACAGAACCACCAAGGACCCACCATCCTAGAAGGGCAAGAGTAACTCTCCGGCCCCCTCTAGCTGCTGGAGGTCTGCCTCTGAGCAAGTAAGTGGTCTACTACGAAATATAGGATATTCTTGTCTCAGAACAGGATAATCAGGAGCTTAAAGGGCACACAAGCAGAAAGTAAGGCGAGAGAGAAAAAAAGAGGAAAGAGTAAGGATTGCAAACAGTTAAGGGGCCAGAAATAAGACATGATTGGAGTGGTGCAGTGCAGTGGCTGTGGGCAGCAGTCTTCGGGAGATGTTCTGGAGGATGCGGTGTTGTCCCATCTGCAGGCACCTCTCTGGGCTGAGGAGGAGGTTGCTCATCTCCAGGCTGAGTTGGCTAGATTTGTGGGACCTCCTCTTCCATCCAGGGACCACCAGTGCCACTGCCGTTGCCTCAGAGGTTGCCAAGAAGAGGAGCAGTTGGACCACAGTGGGCTCAGGGAGGGTGAGGGTGGTGGAGACAGAGGTGCATCCCTCCACTGTACCTCTCACAATTCCTATGCCATTCTGGCAAGTGTGGTTCCTCTATGGGCACCCACAGTGGAGACCAAGGAGGATGCTGGGAACCTCCACAAAGGAGACCCACAGGAGGGTGGCAGGGGACCCTGCAGGGGAAGGAAACAACTCCTGGTGGGGGACTCCATTGTTAGGAAGGTAGAACTGGGGGAGGAAGGGGAGAGGGAGGTAAGGTGCCTGCCTGGCGCCATGGCTTGCAGGGACAGGAAGCGAATCCTCAGGATTGCAAGAGCAGCTGCACAGGGGAGGGAGCTGGATGTCATTGTCCACCTAGGGACAAATGACCTGGCTAAGAAAGGGATTAGAGAAGTGCAGGAAGAGTTTGTGGAATTGGGGAGGGTCCTTAGTCAAGTAGCATGCACGGTAACCTTCTCGGAGGTGCTACCCATCTATGGCATAGGAGAGGCTAGGGTGTTCCGCACCATGGATTCAATCAGTGGTTGAAAAACTGGTGTGGAGCTCAGGGATTTGGCTTCATTGGGGACTGGGGTCCACCTGGAGTGATGCAAGCCTATACTGGCATGATGGGCTGCATCTGTCCGGGAGGGAATCAGAATCTAGGTGATAGGTTTAAATGCTTCATTGGCAAGCTTTTAAACTAGCCAAGGGAGGCACTGGAAAGGAGCAGGAAAATCCTAGCCCCCAAATAATCATGGTAGTAAGTCATGCAAACACCAACATAGAGGTGTCGATAGGGAGAAAGGCAGGGGTAAATGGAGAAAGTGACAAAGGCAAGAAGGACAGGGATGGGGCAAAGGGAGTAAGGCCATCAGGAAATGGAGGTAATGAGTACCAATGCCCATAGTCTGGGCAACAAGCTCCCTGAGCTGATGGCCTTAATGGAAGAGGATGCCTGGATATCGTAGCAGTCACAGAAACATGGTACACAGAGAACCATGACTGGGATGTTAACATACCAGGGTACATAACCTACAGGAGAGACAGGCAGGGAGAAGAGGGGGAGGAGTAGCTCTCTATGTAAAGGAAGGCATAAAAGCAACTGAACAAAAGAGTAAACAGGGAGGAGAGGAGGCACTGTGGGTCACCTTGGAGACTGGAAAGGGCACCACAATCCGCACAGGGGTTGTGTACAGACCCCCATGTCAGGGGGAAGGAATGGACAATGATATGATAGAAGGCATTCTTAGAATGGCAGAGAAAGGGGAGATACTGTTGATGGTAGACCTGAATATGCCAGATGTTAACTGGAGCACATTTGCTGCAGCCACATCCAAGAGCAGGGCCATTCTTGATGCCCTACAGGTGGCAGGCATGACAGCTAGTTTCAGAACCCACTCGTGAGGGAGCAATCTTAGACCTCGTACTCTCAAATGGGGGCAGTGAGAGGATCTCAGATCTAGAAGTGGGTTGCCATCTGGGGACAAGTGACCATCAAACAGTGTGGTTCACGTTAAACTCAGCTACAGAGTCAAGCCATACAAAAGTGAGGGTACTGGACTTTAGGAGGGCTGACTTTGGCAAGATGGGAGAGTGCCTCAGAAGGCACTAGCAAACAGGCTAGAAGGAGGTGTGAGCAACAATGGGAATTATCAAAACTGCCATCACAGAGACAACAAGCCTTTGTGTGAGCAAATGAACAAATCAAAGCGAAAGAAAAAGCCACTATGGTTCTCAAAAGAGGTGGCTGTGAAAGTCAGGAAGAAAAGATAGCATTCCGGAAGTATAAGGAAACACAGAAGGAGCAGGACAGAGCTGTACCAGTTAAGGCAGAAGGAAGCAGGGAGGGAAGTCAGAATAGCAAAGGCCCAAACTGAGGAAAAGATAGCCAACTCAGTTAAGAAGGGGGATAAAACCTTTTATAGGTACATCAGCGAGCGTAGAAAGACAAAGGGAGGGATAGTGAGGCTGAATAGAATGAACGGTGGGTGGGCAGAGGGGGACAGTGAAAAAGCAGGAATACTGAACGAATATTTCTGCTCAGTATTCACAAAGAGGAGGAAGTGCCTAATCCAATTAACAGAAGCACTCTTGATAGGGGTCGATCCCAGTCCTTTCACAGAAGAAAGGGTTCTGCAAGAACTCCTAAAACTGAAGGTGGACAAAGCAATGGGTCCTGATGGAATTCACCCCAGAATTCTAAAAGAATTAAGGGAGGAACCAGTGAAACCACTGGCTACTCTTTTTAATAAATCATGGGAGGATGGTGTGGTACCCGAGGACTGGAGGAAGGTGGATGTGATTCCCCTTCACAAAAGTAGGTCCAAGACAGAGGCAGAAAACTACAGACCTGTCAATCTGACCTCTGTGGCAGGGAAAGTGATGGAGTCACTTGTGAAGGAAAGAATAATCGAGTACCTAGAGGCCAGTGGAGCACAGGACCCAAGGCAGCATGGGTTCACAGCGGGAAGGTCATGTCAGACGAATCTAATAGATTTCTTTGACTGGGTGACCAAAGTAGTAGACCAGGGAGGGGCTGTGGACATGGCCTACCTAGACTTTAGCAAGGCATTTGACACAGTCCCACACAAAAGATTAATAGTCAAATTACCCAGCCTGGGAGTGGGTCCCAGGGTGGTAGCCTGGGTAAAACATTGGCTGGACAACAGGACACAGAAGGTAATTGTAAATGGAGTCCATTCTGAAGAAAGGGGTTACTAGTGGGGTACCATGAGGTTCAGTATTGGGTCCAGTCCTTTTAATGTCTTCATCAGTGACATTGCAGAGGACTGGAAGGAAAGTATGCCTTTGCAGATGACAGAAAAATCTGCAACAGGGTTGATACACAAGGAGGCGTGGAAAGGATGAAAATGGACTTGGCAAGGTTGGAGGAATGGTCAGAAGTATGGCAGCTTGGATTCAATGCAAAGAAGTGCAAATAATGCACCTGGGAAACAAGAACCCAGGGAAGAATACACAATGGGTGGGGAGGTAGTAACAACAACAAAAAGGAAAGGGACCTGGGGTAATCACATCAGATGACCTTAAGGTTAGCAAACAATGTGAGAAGGCAGTAGGGAGGGCTGGGGTATACTAGGATGTATAGGGAGGCATCAGCAGCAGAAAACAGGTTGTTATCCCTCTGTACAGACAGTTGGTGAGACCCCATCTGAGTACTGTGTCCAGTTCTGGAGACCCCATCTCCAGAGGACATAGACAGGATAGAGAGGCAGTCCAGAGGAGGGCAACTAAAATGGTGCAGGGTCTGCAAGAGAAGCCGTATGAGGAGAGACTAAAGAGCTTAATATGTATACCTTGAGGAAAGAAGGGAGAGGGGACATGATAGAAACTTTTAAGTACCTCAGTGGAATCAACAAAGTCCAAGAGGGTAGCATTTTTCAGAAAAGAGACTTGCAAGAACAAGGGGACACAATTTAAAGATAGAGAGGAGGGCGGTTCAGGGGCAATGTGAGGAAGTATTATTTCACAGAGAGGGTAGTGGATGCATGGAACAGCCTTCCTGAGGAGGTTGTGGGGTCTAAAACTGTGGGAGAATTCAAGAATTCATGGGACAGACATAAGGCAATTCTTGAGGGGGGTAGGAAGAAATAGGCTGTTGGTTAACTAGGATCTGCGGCCTATCCTGTAGGTAGGGAAATGGGCAGACTAGATGGGCCTAGCGGTCCTTATCTGCCGTCAAAGTCTATGTTTCTATGTTTCTATGTTTTGGTCTAGTTTTTACAAGTTTCTAGCTTGTATCTTTATTTGCTATGGTTTGTATTCTCATCTGATGATAAATAAAAAGTGGAAAATTAAAAAAACAAAGCTTACCTAGAAATGGCAGGTTACAGACAGGTCTGTAATTTGCTAGGACATCTAGGCTAAAAGTTGTTTTTTCCAAAAGGGGTCTCACCAGTGTGCTTTTTAGTTGGGCCGGAAAGACACCCCCTCCAAAAAGGAATGTCTGAAATACCAGTGAATACTGGACTCAGCTGTGCCACACAGCCCACTAGGAGCTATGTTGGGCCAGGGGCCAGTCCACAGTAGGTATGTCGCAGCCCTGAGATCATCCTGATGACCTCCTCCTTCGTCACTGGTTGAAACTCAGTCCACGATCACTGACAGCCATCAAAACATCCCATTCCCCCACCACTGCACAGTAACTATCCAGAAGAGGAGATCCTGGCCCCAATGGAGGGTATACCATTGCCGCAATGACTCCCAGATCATGAAGACTACCACAGTGACAGGAATCAGGCAAAATCTGCGTGCCGCTGTGATGGTCTGTGTGGCGGTGGGACTGCCTCACTGGGTGTTTACCCCCACTCCGGTCCAACTCTGACTCGGAGTTAGAATCCGAGAGACCGGGGTGTTCGGGGGGCACAGCCCCCTGATGGATACACAGAGGCATCCCGACACTGCAATGCTGACAGTTGGCACAGCGGCTGTCAGGGATGTCTCCATTAAGTCTGTCGCTGTGGCATGGGTAAACCTCAATGGAGGACACCCTGTACAATAAAAACTGTGCTAACTTCTTGTATTTTCCAGGAGATGCAATTTTCACATGCTCCAGGCAGCCTGGGTGTAAAAGCCTGTCTACAGCCTGAAAAAGCTGAGCTGGTTGATTCTTCCTGGCCACAATCTCTCTGGACAGAAATTCTGTCTTTTTACAAGAGACTGCCCTTTATATACTCACCATAGTGAGTAATCAAAACCAGTTGTCCTCCTGAGCCCTGGACCTCCTCCGCACCTTTCTAACCTCCATCCGCAGCCTTCATCAACCTTAGCTCACCATCAAACCACAGTGAGCCAAGACACAAAAGCAAAAGACAGTCATGGACTGGAGCTATCAGGTCAAAGGCCACAGTGACATCCCTATTATAGGCTGCCACTGTTTCCCCAATACCACAGCACAAGCCGCCCATATACCCGAGGTGTAAAGCACCACCAGAAAACCCTCAGGGTTCAACTCTCTCAAAAGGTGGTATCTGACTACCTTCATAGGGGGAGAGCTACAGAGGGATGCTCTGAACTCAAAACTAATGGTGCAATGATCCAACTAACTGATTGGGTTGATCCTGAGGTTCTCCACCTCAAGCCCTGTGTGGAACACGAGGTCCAATTCATGTCCGTGCTGCTGGGTTCCAGTAGCAACTGTTTGTGCCAGGCATAGAGCTAACATACTCTGGAGGAAGTCCTGCCCAAAATGTGATAGTTTTTCATCAAGCCAGACATTGAAATGACTGAGAATAATCCACCTCAGCAACTCAAACAACTGGTCGGTGACAAACTCCACAATATCCTGCAGAAAGTCCCCCTCATGCCCAAGTGAATGATATATGAGGAGGACCCAGCACGTGGACCTCCACGCATGGACATGTACTCAAAGGAAGAGATGTCCCCTATAGGATGCACCACCATTCCCACTTCAGTTCTAAACAAGATAGCCACCTCTTCCCCCACTGCAATCCTTCCTCGGGCACTGCACTACCAGAAAGCTGGCCAGCACCACTGCCTCCAGAACTGGACCAGTGTTGTCACCTAGTCAGATCTCTGTAAAGCATGCCAGGCTGACTGAGAAGCAAGAAACAAAATCTGCAATAATTGCGGTCTTATTCCTATTTCTATATTCCTTACCTTATTTATTGCCATCTGGTAGGCATTTCTTGCCCAGGCTATCAGAAAGTTCAATATGTAGAGACAGGATGGAACAGTTTGCAGACCAGTTGTCATGGAGCTTTAGAGTTAGCTTTCCATTTTGGTTCCTGGTTTCACTGCCTTCTCTCACTGCTCTTCCTTCCTTTAAAAATTCTGTTTCACTTGGGTTTTTGCTCTTACCTCTCCTCTTACCTTCTATCCCTCCTCCCAGTCCCTGTGCTCTTCTGAAAGCTTGCTTCTGCTTTATCCGCTTTGCAACACCTCAACTTGGCAGTCTGTCTACTCTGCCTGCCTTCTCAAGCTCGGGAACAGTTTCTCCTCCCTATTTGCCTATCCTCCTCCCTTCTCATTCTTCAACCACTCCTTAGGTTCTGTTTCACCCTTTTCTGTGTCTGTCCTCTCCCTGTTCTTGTCCTGTCCTACCCCTCTTATTACTTGACCCCTTTCTTTGCTGTCATCTGATTCCCTTCCCATTTCTCCACCCCTTACTCGTCCTGGTCCTCCACCAGTCTTTCTTTGCCCTTCCTTATGCCTTTGCATTGATCAGGTTTGTGTTTTGTGCTGCTGCTGCATTTTGGTCCAGTTATCATGCATTGTGACTGCTTTCTATAGTTACTGCTTTTGCACCATATATATTTTTAATTGTTTAATATTTCACCTAATGTGGCTTTCTCTTTGCCTGTATCTGATTTTGCACTTTCTCTTAAATTCTAATCATAGCAGCTTTTTGTTCATCTGCTTAATTTCTCTCTGTATTGCTTGATTTCAACCCTACTCCTCTGCGACCCTTCCCCTTGGGCAAAGCCTGGAAATGAGCTTCATCTCACTGTGCCGTTCCCAGTCATCCATTTACAAAAAATAAATACACAGGTGGAGCACCTGGCATACATTTTTTGGGTGGGCTGGAGCAGGTCTTAGGGTCCTGAGAGGCATTAAGAGAGTATATTGAAGTAATTGGGTATTTTGGAGCAGGTTGGAGAATTGCCTGGCAGATATTCAGATAGGTCAAACTATATTGTGGATTACTGTTTACAGAGAGGTTAAGGTGGTGGTGGGGCAGAGGAGTTAGAGCAGGTTGGGAAATTAATGGTAGTCACTCAGAGAATATAATTCAGAACACAGAGTATCACTTAGAACACAGATGGGAGAGCCACTGTGGGAAATAAAGCAGGATAACAGCTATTTATGAAAGGTTCTTAATATATAATAATTTATGCAGGGTCCTTGATATAACTTGTGCGTAGAGTACAGCATAGTTCACATTAAACTTATTGTGCATCTGTAATTGTCACCCCACCCCACACACTTTTCTATTATTTTCCTTCCCCTCTCCTGCCATATATTGTTCATGGTCATATGCACAAAACTGGATAGAACATAAGAGAATATAACTCATAGCTTTTAACTTTGCACAATACTATAAATCCCCCAATGTTACATTTAATGCAGAGACATGAACAATTACAAATGAACTGATACTGTTTGTTGCTAACACAATACAAGGATATATACTGAGTAAGAGAATCCCAGAAATATAAGATACGTCTTTAAACTGTAGAATCTAACAACTCAAAAAGTTAACTGATGGCAATGATTTCCATCTATCTGCCAGTTTCTGCTCTCCCTCAATGTGTGTGACCTTTACAAGCACATAATCCCCGGCTGGAAGGGAATATCTATGGCCTTTCAATCATATTTCTGCTTTTGTTGCTTCTTTGCACTTTGTGATTCCCACTTAGCTTGGTAATAAGCATATGAAAGACAATCGCTAAGACCACTTGCATACTCACTGCACTCCAGTGGACTGCCTTCTAGTTTTAGTCCAAGGGCCAGATCTACCGGGAACCAGAGATGGCATTCAGAGCTTTAGTAAATATGGTGCATGTACTGTAGAGCCATAATGTGTGCAATTACAGGAATGGGCCACACCACAATTTTTCCAATGTCCTTCCATCCCCCATGGAGTATAATGTTTTTTCACTGTTGGAACCTTAAAATCCTACAGTGGTTTTCCATCCATACTCCCTCCACTGAGAGATGTTTGCAGACTTGTGGGCTGCTTGCCAAATTATTGTTTGGCTTTGGTCATTGATGTGAGTGCCACTTTCAGACACCCATCTGTCCATATTTGTGTTGTTTCTTTAGGTCTGCTAGCATGCAAGAGACTGTACAATCTAGAAATCTGATGGGAGTCTGCTACCCAAGTTCTCCGTACTTTGAGGTATGTCTCTAGGAGTGTGGGATCCCTCTGACATTCTGGCAGTACATCTGGGGTTTGTGGTAGTATCTCATCTGCAAGAATCTGTAGAAATCTTCCCTGTCTATGTGATATTTCCCTTGGAGGTGGACAAACAAGGCTATCTGTCCCTGCTGTATCATATCTTCAAGGTGTGAGGCCCCAGCTCCTGATGGCTGGATCCGATGGAGGTTTGAGCGAAATCCTGAATTACCTAATATGGGTGTCAGTCTCCCCAGTGTTGCCACATTTCCCTATATTTTTCACATTTGCAGTGAATGGGTTGTCCACTGGTGAAGCATTTTGATGCTCCACAGACTGAGCAAAGGAAGGAGAGGAATGAGATGCAAGATATCCACTCAACTGTGCCTGTTCTCCTGAAGCCATCCTGTGTCCCTCTTTAAGACAGTTAATAGGGGAGACATCTGGAAAGCCAACTGATAGCCCCTGAGATATGGTAGGGCCAATCCCCCACCATTGTTACCAACATGGAGCAGACTTCACTTAATTTGTGGATGCTTGGAAGCCCATATAAATTAAGAAATTGTTTGCTCAACATGTTTCCAAATATTTGTTGGGATTTGTATAGGGAGCATTATCTATCTATCTATCTATGATGGTGAGGCCCAAATACCTGAAACCCATCTTGGCTCATTGAAATGGATGGTCAGCTTTCAGATCTGAGTTACATGCTCCATTGAGTAGGAGAGCCTTTGCTTTATCAAAGTTTATTTTAAAGACAGAGAATTTGCTAAAATCTAGTATTTAGTCAATAGTGGTCGTAGGGATGTGTTGGGGTCCCTTACGAATAGTAACATATCATCAGCACATAATGCTATTTTACACTATGTGGGGCCAACCTGTATGCCTTTTATAAGGGGATTAGATCTAATGCTAACTTCAAATGGCTCCATCCCGAGGTTGAAGAGCAACAGTGGCATAGGGCAGCCCTGACGGTTGCCGCACTTTAATTCAAAATAAGGGGAATCCACCCCATTCACTCCTACTCTAGCCCTGGAACCCTGGTATAGAGCCATTATGTTCTGCACAATTCCTTTTCCAAAACTCTCAGATTTCTTTTTTAAGAGAAAGTAAATCTTGAACGTTTTATCTTAATCTGGTGTCCTTATGTGAAGAATGTTCTCAGCTCACCTGGGCTGCAAAAATGGCCTGTTGTTTTGAGAATCATGTATGTGGGGTTCTGGATTTTTCATTTCTCAGGGCTTCCTGGATCATTTCCTTAATTTGCTACAGGAGACACAGGGGGTTGTCTTCCAAAATCTGTCCTGGCATTATGGCCAACTCTGACTAGATTAGAGTAGTTAAAATCACACAAAAATGCAAAATTCACAAAAATAAAACAAAAGGTACAGTTCAGTATTTTTTAAATTGAATATATTTTATTAAAAGGCTACTTATTTATTATAGGCTCTCCTGGCTATTTTACCATCCCAGATGAAATTCGAGATAATACTTTGGATGTAAAACAGCCTGGGCATTAGGTTCATCATTGTGACACTAGTTTCTGATTACCTGCTGACCAAGCTCAGTGGACTTTATTTTTCACAACATGTGACAGAGTGGAGGGGGGGGGGTTGATTATCTTTCAGATGCTAAACAGCAAATTTGCTTGGAAAATGTATATCCCTAGTTTGTAAAATTGGACATAAGGGCTCCACAGGTGTTCATTTCTGAGCACCTTGTTGAGTGGCAGGATAAAAAAGGTACCACAAGATTTTCCTGTCAGGAACGACACTTTCCTGTTAGGACACTGTCCTGTCAGGAACCACCACTCCCCGTTTTCCCCTGAGATTTCCCTGTCAGGAAATTGTCCTGTTGGGAACCATCACTCCCTGTTTTCCCCTGAGATTTTCCTGTCAGGAAATTCTCCTGTCAGGAATGAAACTTTCCTGTTAGGACATTCTCCTGTCAGGAAATGAAACTGTCCTGTCAGTAACCACCACACCCTGTTTTCCCTGAGAATTCCCTGTCAGGAACCACCACTCCATGTTTTCCCCTGTGCTTTCCCTGTCAGGAACCACCACTCCCGATTTTCCCCCAAGATTTCCCTGCCAGGAAATTGTCTTGTTAGGAACCACCACTCCCCATTTTCCCCTGAGATTTCCCTGTCAGGAAATTGTCAGGTGTTTTACTCACTCCCACCAGGGCTTTCACCTCTACAGATAAAGAGCTTAACTTCATTGCTGTGCCACCACTGTAGCATACTGGAAAGGTCTATAGCCTCATAAACAGATTGTGGGTTCGAATGCAGACAAGATCCCCTCACTTTTCTTTTCTCAGAACTTCACTACTGTGGTGATCCATGGCAGTGTGGTGTTACAATAGTAAATATATAGGAAAAAAGGACTTAAATGTGAGAAACAGTAACTGCAATGAGTTCCGCAGCATAGCAGTCCTCATAGGACAGGTTCCTGGCTGAAAAATCTCATGGTACAGTTACTATTATTGCTTGTTGAGGCTGCATTTAAATGACTTACCAACAGTGGTTAAAGGGTACCTAAACAAGCAGTTTTTAAAGTTGCAAACTCCAAAATCTGGCTTCATAGTGAGGTAAAGTAAAGGCTACTGTTTACATTTATGCTAAAACTGCATTTATGTAAATAACATAAATGCAGTTTTATAGCTTTTGAAACATGTAAACATCAGCCTTTCACTTACAAAAAACAGCCTTGCCTTCTCCCTAAGATGTCTGCCAACTGTGTCAAGTGATGAGTCATGATGACATCATCAGAGCCAGAGACCAATATAAATTCCTATAGGCTAACTAGTTCTTCTTTCCCTCTTTGTTTTGAATTGTTTTACCAGAATGATCAACACCATGTGTTAACATGTGGATTATTTTGATCAGTACACGTTAGGGTATGATTTTGTTCATTTTTGTTTACTTTAACTTGCTGAAAATGTTTTGCAATCTAGCTGCCTTTCTCTTTGGCAAACTGCAGAACAGTACAACACTTCAAATACCTGATGATCTAGTGGTTATGTGATGCCCTGAATGTTTTTTTTTGTTAACCTAGGAGAGACACACTATGCTGAAACCTTGTTTGCAGATGTGGCCTGGCAGCTCAAGGAAGTTAAGTGACTTGCTGAGGGTCACACAGCAAAGTACTGGTCTGGTCCAATTCCAAAGCTCATGCATTCTTGTTAATCCACAAAAAAAGCTTCTCTTGTATTCTTTTTCCAAGTGAACCCCCTGACCTAGCCTGCCTTCTGTTGAACACCCACTATCCATACCATGTTGTTAGTACTGTCTGGGGCTGCATATGAGCTTGCGGTCTCATGAAGAGAATTATCACACCTCAGACTGTAATCATATACTCAGAGAGTTGTACATGCCTACATCGATACGGATCATCAGCTGGCACTGTTAATAAACACCTCCCAAATCACACTTAAGTCCACTTTTGCAATGTTTGACTTCTGCTCCCACAGTAAACATTGAGTGGATCACCACCCTTCTGCACAGTAAAGGCAGTATGTACAGTTCCCCTGTTGTGTTTTTGTCCCGCCTCATTAACCAACAATTGGGTCTTTGTGGAAGGCCAAGCAACAAGCCTCAGGACTCACCAGAAAACTGCTGTTCATGCCCTCATAAGGGCTGCACTTACTATGGATAACAATATTATTAGCAGGAGGCATACTAATGCCTTGGCGAATCGCCAGACTTCCAGTGTCAATCTACTCCTTTATCTGCGATCTGCAGAACCCCACAGGACAGTTCCATGCAAATCTTCTCCAGTACTGTTTAGTGCCTACTCCACAATGTGAGCTGATTGGCTACCGCCTTCTAAATCTTGAATGATCTATACACAACTCCCTCAATACTGTCCTAACAAATGTCAACCCCCACCTGAGGGTAATCTCCCTACACTGAATTCAAGTAACACTTTAAGTGCAGCCTTGCCATTCTGAGTATTTGTCATTGCTGGCTGCTCTCATTCAGTCAGGTAGTGATCCGCTGTTGCTGGCGGCCCTACATTTCGATCTCACAATGATCAGCTAAACATTCACCTTCTTGTCTTCCCCTAACCTGAATATAGCTGTACTCTGCTGGGATGGCTTCTTCAGTCTCTCTTTGCATTCATTCTTCTCTTCTGCTCCCCACACCAAAAACTGGTGAGCTCACTACCCTTCTGCATCATGAACACGGTTAGTACAGTCACCCATGTCATTTTTACATATTAATAATAAACATGATCTTCTGGTAAGCCTAACTGATAGCAGCAGGGCACAAGGGGAAACATAGGCATTCCTACTCATATAAGATCTAATCCAGCTATGATTAGGCACTATTAAATGACGTGCATAATGATGTGCACACCCAGCATTTAATAGTGCCTAATCAAAGGTAGCCTAGATCTTTTAAGGAAAGGAAGCCCATCTTTCCCCTTGTTTCCTGCTGCTATCAGCTTGACTACTGGAAAGATTTTTATTTTGATATGCCAAAAACATGGGGACTCTACTACCTACATTCATGATGCAGAAGGGTGATGAACTCACCAGCTTGTGATGTGAGGAGAGTAGTGACAATGAAAACCAGAGGGGACTGAGAAGGCCACTCCTGCAAGGTACTGCTATATTCAGGAAGGGGAAGACAGAAGGAGAAATCTGAGCAGATCACTGTGAGAAATAAGATGTAGTGCCAGCACCATGATCACTTCCTGACCCTATTATCCCGCCAACATTCCCTTCCCATAAAACCAGTTCATGCAGTTGTCCAAGGCTGTGTGACTATTAATGTATGAAATGGCTGCCACTACACGTTCAGTCACTTCACTGCCAGTCTAGTACTGTTTGTAAAGCACTTTGGGATACAATGTATATGAAAGCACTATATAAATACTGATTTTCTTATTATTATTTCCCATGGAAACAGAAGATAAGACAAGACATACTTTTGATTTCCAAGAAAGTATGAACTCTGCGTGGATTACAGAAGAACTTTGCTACAAACAAGTGGTGGATCTACAGCAGGGGTTCTCAAATGGTGAGGCCAGCCTCCTGGGAAGCCCTAACTTGTTCAGGAGTCTCAAGCAAGTCTGAAAAAGTACTGTATTTAAATTTTGAGTTTTATATATTTTGTGTGAAGAGATGAAGCAAATTGAAAGAGGATAACAGTAAGTGGATTTTATGTTTTATTTACTAATATGTGACAAGGGAAGGTGAATGGCGAAGGCTCATTTCAGGTATACCGGGGAAGGGTAGAGAGTGCATACATTTCAAAGATAACTGCAAAACAATCAAGAAATACACAATGAACAATAGTGTAAACAACTACGAACAATAAACTAATAATGAGTGCTGGTAATTGATCAATTTGTAGACTGATGGCAGAACAGCCCAAATACAAGGGCTGAGCATAGAAGTGCTAAGAGCAATAGCATGAAGGAGCAAAGTAATCCCAGAGAAGTTGCTTAGGAGCAGGGAAGGAGGGGGTGAGGCAAAGTATGTAGGAGGGTTATTTCATATAGAGAGGAAACAAAGAAAGTAGTCTGACCCATGAAGGTACTGCAATAAGGGGTAACAATGGTTCAGGAATGAAAATAGTGGAGCAAGTAGACTGGCCTGTGGTGGGGGGGGGGAGGTTACAATAAGTTGAATAATAATATTTGTTTATTTTATTTATTTGTTATTCAGATAACACTTTTGAGCACAGGAGCTCTTTTTCAAAGGTTCCACGTCATATGACAAGTAACTGAATGTGAGCCAAGTACTCAAAGGGGTTTCAGTTTATTCATGGCGTACTGTGCAAAGTACAGTATGTTATTTTTCTTTGGGAGGCCCAAGATTATTTCAGTTTTGGGAGGCTCAAATCTTTTCCATGGATTTGGGAGGCTCACTGTGACAAAAGTCTAAGAACTATTGATCTACAGGGTGGTGAAGGGTGCGGCTGTAACCCCCCCATTGTAAAATGCTCGCTTGCTGTTGCTGCTGCATTTCACTTTGTTGAAGAAGTCTAATTTATTGATTGTACATTCAATAAATGTTTACATTCAAAAATATGGATTACATTTGTAATTTCAGTCAAAAACATACTAGATAAGCATAATAGTAGAACATATAAAGGTTTCATAAAAATGTTAAAAAGTGCATATCAAGTATGCACACATTCCCAGCACCAAGACCTACCCCCATTGTAGCATCCTGGATCTGCCATAACCACTAGACCACCAATATATTCAAGATTTGTACTGCACTGTGATTTGCCAAAGAGAAAATCAGTTGGATTAAAATACAATTTCAGCATGTTAAAGTAAATAAAATGAACAGAACCATAGCCTAACATGTTTATTGATCTAAATAATGCACATGGTTTTGACCATTTTGGTGAAACAATTCTATACAAAGGAAAAAAATAACTAGTTAGCACTATAGAGAGCCATATAGCTCTCTGACTTTGGCTCCGATGATGTCATCACTCAACACATTTGGTGTCCATTTTATTTATTTATTTTATTTATTTATTTCAATCTAGGATTACAATACCTTTGAGCAGAGGCTCTTTTACAAAGGTTCCACGTCAGCATGTGCAACAGTCATCATTTTTAGTTACAAACATATAATCACTGACTTACAGACCTGTAATAACCAGTACAAAGACTTGAGCTATGAGCAAGCCAAGGAAGGAGGGTGGGTGGGGGAAGTGAGGGTAGGAGATGGGGGAAGGAGGTGCAGGGGTAGGGGAGTATGAGAGGTGGTTGAGGCGGGGCAGGAGTGGAGATACGGTAGGGAGGTGGGCGAGAGTGGGAGACAGTGCAGCCAGGGGGCCTTGTCGAGGGAATATGACAGGTAAGGTGCTAGGGGTGCAAAGACTGATTGTAAGTGCTGGGTGCTGGGGGATGTGCAGCTGGAATGGTGGAAATGTTAAGATGGTAGTAGGTAAGGCAATTTTTTGAAATCAGAAGGCTTATTTTACATTTTTCAAATGCTTTGGAACCATATTTAGGTAATTTATATAAATGTTGTTTTAGCATTAACAAATTCAGCAGCCTTTCCTTTAGACCCGTTTGAGGTCAGATTTTTGAATAGTTTGTTGTTAAAATGTTGTTTAGGTATCCTTTAAAGAGTAGGTCACATGTGAGGGTGTGTGTGTGTGTGTGTGTGTGTGTGTGTGTGCAATTTAGTGTTCTGCAATCCTCATACCTCCAAGCTAAATTTTTCCCCATAGATATGACTTTATTTCAATGTTTTTTTAAAGCTTTTCACCAGTTCTGATGAAATATGAATCCTGCAGCAGAATACTACCAGCATGTCCTTCTTTAGAGCCAGAGGCAAAGTGTCACAGAACAGACTTGCAGAGGGCAATAAGTACTGGTATAGAAGCCCTAACTCAATTGCTTGCAAAGTTTTTCAATGAAATTGCAGGTTATTAGACTTATGTCTTTCCAGATGTTAAAACAATTTAGGTGCACATAAAGACGTTAGATAGAAGAATTGGAGGTAATGAAGCCAGCATAAGTAATGTTAAAAGGAAAATATGGCTTATCTGCCAGCACTCTCCTGTCAGTGCCTGTGTCCTCGATTAGTGGTTCTATATGTAAAAAAAAAAATTTAGTTAGTGATATTTACGGTCTAAACATTGCTTGCATCGGGATGTGCTACTATGCCCCTGCTGACCAATGTGCCGAGTCGGCAGGGATATATTAGCATATCCTGGTTGAGGTAGAAAATGGCTCACATGAGATGGCTGTGGACAGCTATATAAAATGGAATATGTGAGTGATGTTTAAAATATAAATATCACTACCTAAATTAGGTTAGAATTACTAATAGAGGGCGTAGACATTAGCAGGAGAGTGCTGGCAGGGAAGACGTGGTTTTACATTTAATAGCAAAAAGTGAGAAATTGTGGAACTGAAAAGGAAAGTTAAGAAACTAGAAGAGAAAGTAATGACCAGGAATGTAGAGATGGGAGGATTAATCTGAGACTTGTCTAAATACTAGATGAAGCAGAGGGTTCGGATATGGGGTGGTTTCCTGTCTCTAGAAGTGAGCTCCTCTACAGGACAGATATTTTACCTGTTTATGAGGTGTAATAAAATATCTCATCGTTTTCCAGGAGTACTCATTCCATGTATGGGAGGAGGTGACACTGTGTATAGTTTCAAGGCAAGAGTCCTATTGTTGGTCTGTAATGATTATATTGAGGTCTTTCTGCCAGGTTCTCTGTATATGTGTGGCTGAAGTGCCTTGTAATGACAATAAAGCTTTGTGCTCAGTAGGAGGTGTAAGTAGTCCCTGACTTGCAGGCATAAAAGTGACTGAAGTATACTGTATGTAGTTATTAGGTCTTCAAGGGGCACTCTAAAAAAGAATTTAAAGAAACTCTTCAAATCACGCATCTGTGGGATTTAACATTTGAACTCTTCCCGATTTCTGTCTCAACCAAATAAGAGAAGGGATTAAAGTATTTTGGTACTTGCCATTTTCAGGTTAAAAGACTTTTCAGAATTTCTAACGGTTACATGTGTTATCTGATTTTGAGTTTCTCTAATAATCTTAAAAGAAATGTTTGGACCTCTATTGAGAGCATTTACATATCATCTGTAAGACTGAAAATTGAATTAACTGAGGTAGAGGAACTGGTGCCTCTTTTCTAACATAAGTAGGGTATAAGAGAGGATGGATTTCAGCATATATTTCTCTTTTTTTTACTCTTATGAAAGGTAGCTTACATGCAAAAATGGCCAATGGACTGGAAAAATGTGAGACAAATTCATAGTTGCTATATATGCACTGTAACAGTCTCCTATTGAGTTTATTGGTGCCCTTTGAGAAGGTCTGTGGGACCCTGGAAAGCTTTTTAGACCACCTTAACCAATGGATACATCAATTCTAGCTAGATTACTCTTATAGAATGAAAGAAAAGTATACTCAAGGTGATATTTATTTATGCATTTTGACTTAAGAGATGCCTAGGGATGGGCTCTTGAACCTGGCTAGCCTTCCTTGCCACCCCAGGTTACATTGTTTTAGTCTGTAGCTGGTTCACCATCCGATGTGGATCCACTTGAGTGGATATATAATGCAGCCCGATATGCACCAACAGATATTGGGCTGGAGTTTCAAAGAGTTGTGGCACGATTTACATGTATGTAGTATTTTGCAACATGACTATAGGACCCAGAAATCATGGTCTAACTTCATGTTATGAAGCGGCTCCAAAAATGATGCATGCATCAAAATAATGAGGCACATGCATCATTTTTGGGCTGGAAAATGTCACAAATGTGTCATCTTGTTTAAGCACAGCATTTTGCTGCACTTGCCAAGATACAGGCTGCATTACTATTTTGGCTCCTACTGCAGCTATCTGCTCCCTTCCTCCCCTCCCCTCCTGCCTTCTCTAGATCTCACTTTATCACCAGTAGAGTCCCTCCCCCTTTTCCCCATGGTGGGGCTTTTGAGGTAGATTACGACCCTCTGGAGACTGAATCCAATCTGCTGAGGGGTGTCCACTCAGCAGCATGAAGCCTACAGGCATCAAGGATTATGCTGCAGTGTGGTCAGGGTTTGTTTCCGTCACAGTTTCCCTCCTGGGAGTGATGGTTCGATGTGAGTCCAATGTGCACATGCAAGAGGCATGAGTGGAGGCTAACTAAATGTCCCTCACCTTCGGGGGAACAAACAGCTTTACATAACAAAAACACAAGAGGTAACAAGCAGGGTACCACAGGGGTCTTGGGTCAGGTCCTCTTTAATGTTTATATGCGACATAGGGGTGGGCATACTGGGCAAGGTCTGCCTCTTCCCAGATGACACTGAGCTCTATGCAAGGCTAGACTATGAGGATGGGATTAAGGCACTAAGGGAGGACCTAGGTAGACTGGTAAAATAGTCCAAGATCTGGCAGCTAAGCTTTAATGTGAAAAAATGTAAGAATGCACATAGGGAAAAGAAACTCAAAAACACAATACATGATGGAGGTGTGGTTTTGGAAGTCACAGCAGAAGAAAAAGACCTAAGCGTAATAACACTGGAAACTTTGAAATCCACAGCACATAGCGACATGGCCGTGGGGAAAGGTAAACAGGTGATGGAGCTAGGCTCCTGGCATCAGCAGAAGCCAGGACATGATCCTTCCTTACACTATGCAGTATACACTATACAGTTTGCTGGTGTGACCACACCTGTAAAACTGCACAAGGTTCTGGAATCCATACTCAGGTAAGGACTGAGAGGGTGGATATGATACAGCATAGGTCAACCAAAATGATCCAGGGTATAGGAGGGATGACATACGAGGAAAGGCTGAAAGATCTAGACATGTAAATTCTGGAGACTAACAGGTAGAGGGGGGACATGGTAGAAGTGGACTGCAATTAAAAAAGTTTCTGTGTGGCCATAGCATCTGGTGGATATAGTTCTACAGGTGTGGTCTGATGAAAGAGATATCCTCGAGGAAGATCATACAAATACCTGTATGGGGTTAATTGGATGACTTGTGAAGACATATTTGCCCAAAGTATGAATACAGGTATGTGGAGAAATTCACTAAAAATTGATAAGGGAAGATTTAAGAGTGATATCCACAGGCACTTTTCATGAAAAAAATGGTAGACAAACTACCAGAGTAGTCAGTGACAGCCAAAATGTATGTGTGTGTGTGTTTGGGGGGGGGCATATTTCAAGGTAGATTGATGCAAGCACATAGCCATAGTAAGAGGGCACAGGTACAGGGGAAGGGATGGCCAATAGTCCCTATGTAGTTCAGTTAGGTACAGTGCCCAGACTGGATGGGCTGCTAGACCTTTTCCTGCAATCATTTTATGTTTTTATGACATGGTAAGCATACGGTGGGGTAGTGAAGTGGGCATTTCTGCATTACCCAATTCACTGGAAACTGTGCTGGGTTGGGAGGAAGAGACTTGCATGGGTGGAGAAGCTCAAGATAATTTTCTGCACCTCACTGGACAGGTGAATCTTGCTACAGAGTTGAATGCATTCACTGTTTCACCTAGAGCTCAGCTCAGCCCAAGAGAAAAGGATTGCTCCTTCTTTTCTGTTAAGTGCTGCAGATTAACTCATACTCATGGGGGACTACAGAACAGGTTTCATTTACTATTTTACAAGATAGCTGCATACTTCAACTCTGCAAAGAGAGAAAGTCTGACCAGTAATTCAGATGTAGCTGGCAGCAGGCAGATGGTGGATCATCTGCTATATTGTATGAATTGGAGCTCCATCTGCAGGCCATCTTGCAAAACTGTTCAATTACTGTGCAAGACATGATCTCTTCTGGGATTAGTTTTAAAAAGTTTGATTTGAAGTAATTGTTTTGGCTCTCTTTCTGTGACATACTTGTGATATTGAGTACTTTTTCCAGATCATTATTGAGGTTACAATTTTATTTATAAAGTCTGTAAACTGATTACAAATCATCACATGAGCAAGGACCCATAAAATATAGAACCAGAACAATTACAGCAGGGTACTCCTTTCACTTACTCCTCTCTCCTTCAGCAATATATTACACTTTGTAATACATACCTACCTTTTACATAAGATTATTAAGCAGCACTGCCTTTACCTAATGTTAGTAATAAATACAGTTAAGAAAATCACAACATGGCACCCTAGCACCTGTAGGTCATATTTTCGCCTCAGTACCTCAGATTGAACTGCCCTCAGGCCACTCGTTCAGAGCAATGCCCTCGGCCTTACCTCTGCCCCAAGGGTATTCACAAATGCCTGGCAGTAGCAGTTGCTCATTTAAGAAGGCAAAAGATTGCCATCTTTCCCTACCTAGACGACTGGCTCATTGTGGGTCAGTCTCCAGACCAGGTCAAATTACACCTGCAAGTTACCCAACAGCTGCTTACCTCTCTGGGCTTTCTTCTCAATCTTCCAAAGTCAGTTCTGGAACCTGTCCAGGTACTCACCTTTATAGGTGCAGAATTGGACACAAAGCAGGCCAGAGCCTTCCTTCCCCTAGAAAGGTAAGGACCCTGGTGGCTCTGGCCTCCTCCTTCACTCTGCAGGTCTCACCAGCAAGGCATTTCCTACAGCTCCTAGGACACATGGCTGTTTCCACAGCTGTCGTGCAAGGAGCAAGATTTCAGATGAGGGACATTCAGTTCCATTTGAGAGCCTTTTGGTCTCAAAGAAGAGATCCCTTTCAAGTTGATCCCGTGACTGAACCCTGATCCAGGCCCTTCAGTGGTGGCAGGATCAGAGCAATCTGAGACTAGGGGTTCCTTCATCCCTCTATCTCACTCCTTGACCCTTACTACAGATGCGTCCCTTTTGGGATGGGGAGCTCACATGGGCGACCTCTCCACCCAGGGATTGTGGTCCCCTCAGGAATCTCTGCTCCACATCAATCTGTTGGAACTCAGAGCTGTTTTTCTAGCACTTCAGGTTTTTTCTGCATCTGTTCAGAACAAAGTGGTACAGGTCAGAACAGACAACACCACTACAATGTGGTACATCAACAAACAAGGGGGCACTCGGTCTTCGGCCATGTGCACCGAGGCAATGAAGTTGTGGTCTCTGGCTTATTCCCTGAACACTTCCCTTGTAGCAGTTCACCTCCCAGGCAAGGACAATGTCCTGGCAGATGCTCTCAGCAGGATTTCCCAGGGTCATCACAAATGGTCACTGGATCCCCGAGTACTGGGGATAGTTTTTGCCGGATGGGGCACCCCTCAGATAGATCTTTTTGCAGCCCCAGACAATCATCAACTTCCACTATTTTGTTGCAGACCCCCAGTGTTGGGCTGAGTCATCCCTGGATGCCTTTCTCCTCGATTGGGAAGGGAAGTTTCTCTATGCCTTTCCCCCTTCCCTCTCCTTTTCAAGGTGCTAGTCAAAATCAGATCTCAGCCCTGCAAGATGATTCTGATTGCTCCAGACTGGGCCAGGCAGCCCTGGTACCCACTCCTTCTGTCCTTAGCAGTCCATCTCCCCCTGTGTCTCCCCAGGAACCACAATCTGTTAACCTGTGCCCAGGGAGATTTTGGTATCTGAATCTCAATCCCTCAACCTCAAGGCCTGGCTCTTGAGGAGTTAGAGTTGTTGACCTACACCTTTCTCAAGGTGTTCTTGAAATCTTGAAAGCTTCTAGGAAGCCTTCCACTAGGGCTACTTATAACTCTAAATGGAAAAGGTTTTCCATTTGGTGTTCTGGGAAGCATATTTCCCGGAATCTGCTGATTTGCCCACTGTTTTGGACTATATGGTCTATCTTAATTCTTTGGGACTGAGACCAGCTACCCTGAAAGTGCATTTGGCAGCTGTCTCTGCTTTTATTTCAGCAGGGAAGCCCTCTTCTCTTTCCACTCACCCTGTATTTTCCAAGTTTTTCAAGGGATTGCTTCATACTAATCCACCATTCAGGGACCCTGCCCCTGCCTGGGATCTTAACGTTTGCATTGCTCAGCTGATGCAACCCTCCTTTGAACCTCTGTCTTCGGCAGAGCTTAAGTACTTGACTTGGAAAACTGTGTTTCTAGTAGCCATCTCTTCTGCCAGGCGCATAAGTGAGTTACAAGCTTTGTCAGTGGAGACTGACTTTATTTCCTTTCACAGGGATAAGGTAGTCCTCAGGACTAACAGGAAGTTTTTGCCTAAGGTGGTTTAAGATTTCCACCTTAATCAATCTATTTCTCTTCCAGTGTTCTTCACTGACCATTCCTCCTCTGGTGAGAGGAGGTTGCACAGTTTAGATGTTAAGAGGGCCCTAAGTTACTACATAGAGCGTACCAAGGGTCACAGGTTTGACTCCCTCCAACTATTTCTCACTTATGGTGAGGTTGGGAAAGGGAAATCTGCCACTAAGAGATCCATTGCCAGGTGGATTGTCTCTTGTATCCAATTTTGCTATCAAAAACTGGGTAAGGTTCCCCCTTCAGGCCTGAGGGCTCACTCTACCAGAGGTACAGCTGCGTCTCTAGCTGCTGCCAGAGACATCCCTATCTTAGAAATATGTCAAGCAGCTACTTGGAAAACAGTACACACTTTCACCAAGCATTACTCCCTGGATATCCAGGCCAGGAGGGATGCTCGGTTTGGCACAGCCGTGCTTCAGAGCCTGTTCCCTAAGTAGGTTCTGTCCCTCCTCCATGGAGGTACTGCTGTGTAGTCTGCAATTGTCATAATATAGCAAGACTTCATGTTGTTTGAAAAAAAAATTACTCACCTTAGTAATGTTGTTTCTTCTAATGGAGTCTTGCTATATTATGACCTCCCCCCCAGCCTGCCCCTCTCAGAACTTCTACTTTGGGTATGGGGTGGGCAGTCCAGTGTTGGCACTTGTTGATGCCCATTTTATGTTTTCCACCCCTTCTTTTTTGGGGTGTTTGGGTGTTGTGTTTTATTTTATCTTATCTTATCTTATTTTCTGGTCCCCTGACTTGAGTCTTGGTGTTGGGTCCAGGAAAATGTGTTAATATTTAAGTAGCCAGTTGGCTAGTGTAGGTTACAGCTTCCACACAGAACCTTAGTGAGTTTTGCTCGTAAAGATCTGACAGTTTCAGTTTGAGGTGTTCCAGACGGAGCTTTTCTGGCCGAGCTCGTGCTCTGGGTTCCGTGCCTGGCGTGGAGGTTGGCTCTTTCGCCTCCGGAGCAGTTCTGATGGTGGGACGGACTGCAGTTGTCATAATATAGCAAGACTCCATTAGAAGAAACAACATTACTAAGGTGAGTAATTTTTTCATACTGAATGAATATTTCTGCTCAGTATTCACAACAGAAGAGGAGGGGGAGGTACCTAAAACAAACAAGAGAAACACTCTGGATAGGGGGGTCGATACCAGTCCATTCACAGAAGAAAGGGTTTTGAAAGCACTCTTGAAACTGAGGGTTGACAAAGCAATGAGGCCTGATGGGATTCACCCAAGAATTTTAAAAGAGCTAAGGGTAGAACTAGTGACACCACTGGCTACTCTCTTTAACAAATTATGGGAGGATGGGGTGGTACCGGAGGACTGGTGGAGGGCGCATATGATTCCACTTCACAAAAGTGGGAACAGGGCAGAGACAGGAAACTACAGACCAGTTAGTTTGACCTCAGTGGTAGGGAAAATGATAGAATCACTTCTGAAGGAAAGAATTGTTGAGTACCTAGAGGCCAGTGGGGCACAGGCAAGCACAGATTCACAGCGGGAAGGTCATGTCAAGTGAATCTAATAGATTTCTTTGACTGGGTGACCAAAGTAGTAGACCAGAGAGGGGCTGTGGATATGGCCTACCTAGATTTTAGCAAGGCATTTGACACAGTCCCACACAGAAGATTAACATACAAGTTAGCCAGCCTTGGAGTGGGTCCCAAGGTGGTAGCCTGGATAAAAAATTGGCTGGACAGCAGGACGCAAAGGGTAATAGTAAACTGAGTTCACAGTGAAGAAAGGAGGGTAACTAGTGGGGTACCACAGGATTCAGTACTGGGACCGGTCCTCTTTAATGTCTTTATAAGTGACATTGCAGAGGAACTAGAAGGAAAAGTATGTCTCTTTGCAGACAACACAAAGATCTGCAACAGGGTTGATACACAAAATGGAGTGGAAAGGATGAGAAGCGACTTGGCAAGGTTGGAGGAATGGTCAAATGTATGGCAGCTCAGGTTCAATGCAAAGAAGTGCAAGGTAATGCACCTGGGAAACACCCTTAAGGAAAGAAGGGAGAGAGGGACATGATAGAAACTTTCAAGTACCTGAAGGAAACAACAAAGTCCAAGAGGGTAGCATCTTTCAGAGAAAGAGATGTGCAAGAACAAGGCACAATTTGAAGATAAAGGGGATGGCTCAGAGGTAATGTGAGGAGTATTTTTCATGGAGAGGTTGTGGGTGGTGGAACAGCCTCCTTGAGGAGGTATGGAGTCAAGAACAGTGGGGAATTCAAGAATGCATGGGACAGACATAAGACAGTCCTAGTGGGGTAGGAGGAAATAAGCTGTTAACTAGAATCTGCAGCTTATCTGTTAGGTAGGGAAATGGGCAGACTAGGTGGGCCAAGTGGTCCTTATCTGTTGTCAAATTCTGTGTTTCTGTGTAATGCGGCGTGAAGCACAGCAGAGTGCCACATGCTCCAAGAGGGGGGGTGTTACAGTCTGAAACACCCTGCCGCCCTCCGTTTGTAGTTCTTTCTCACTCCCGATGTTCAGAAGATCCTTTTGGACTTATGATTATGTCAAGTTGTACAGATACATAAATTCTTGTAATGTCTTCTGTATATTTGTTTTTGCACTGTATCTTTGGGATTATTTGCATTATCATTTGCTTGACCTGTGTTACCTGTTCAGTATTAGACTTTGGTTTCATACTTTGCGTGGTTGTGATGTTTTTCTCTCATTGTCTATAAATTCATATTGTTCATTGTTTATACTGTTTTGTGTATTGTAGAGCATTGTAATGTAATGTAGTGTATTGTACTTCCTCTCATGTAACTTCATGGGTCGTATCTGAAAATAGGTGCATTTGGTGTTTAGTGTACTTGCCTGTTTAAGCAAAGCTAATAATACTAATACCTGACTGTTGATCCAACCCTTGAGGTAGTGCCTTATTGCTTAAATGGGTTAAAAGAAATTGTTTTTCATTGTATTTTCTTTTGGACATTGGAGGGAGTTTCTGTAATACAGTAGTCCTCCAAATGGCTCATGCACCTGTGGCACTGCTTGACTTGTGCTGGTTAGTCGGATAAGTGAACATCCATTTTTAGCACAGCGCTGGATCGTCGTCATGGTAGTGGGCACGTGTTAAAAGTTGGTACATTTTTTAAGACAGTAACTTGCACTGCAGAGTAGTCAACACACTAGTTGTTTTCATAGCATCATCATGATAATATAAGGGCTTTGAGTTACCAGCACTATCCGGTTGTTGTGGTGACTAAGGCCAGTAATCTAGATCAAGCCAGCTCATGTGGTGCCAATCACTGGAGAGAGGAGTCCATTGTTTTCTCAGTGACGGAAGCATGCCCATCACTGTGTCACCACGAAGAAGGTACATTCATGTTTCTTTTGGCTTGGTGCATCTAGGGCATTGAAAGAGCATTGCAGCTTGATAGAACAAGTACTCAGCATATGGGAAACAGTATGTCCACCCAACAAAATGTTAGTATCAAGTATCGTTTTTATTCATATAATCCCTTGGTTTGAAGTGATTTGGAATTAGAAGAAATGCAGAGTTTTAATCTGCTAACCTAAATCAAGGTTTCACTAAATAGGAACAAAACAAACTGACTAGATTTTCCTACTGTATTGCTGGAGGGCAGTGTAACTAGTTTGCTTCGATTTAAAAGGAAGTATAGCCTTCCGACACATGCTTTTATATCATTGCCTACAAGTAAGGCATTCTTTTATGACCAGTGAGGACCTCAGTAAACTCACCAGACCAAACTTTACAGGATTTTCTTTATTGGGTAGTAATATTGAAGGACAAAAATTGTTTTAGAGTTGTACAAAGTATTTATGAAAGGAGGAAAACCCAAATAAAAACACAGTAAAGGATAAATGGGAGGAGGAGGACCAAGGTTAAAATATCTCAGGAGGACTGCAAAAAAAAGATTGGAAGGGAAGAGGTTAACAGCATCCCCTGCCTGGAGGGAATTTAGATGGAAGGCACACACACCTTTCTTCCACATTGTATAATATATATATTTCTATATAACCAATCACACACACGCACACACACACACAAAAAGTAGATAAACATGTGAGGAGTAGTGCAATGTAATGGCTGTGGGGCAGCAGTCTTCCGGGAGTCTTTCTGGAGGCTGAGATGCTGCCCTGTTTGCAGACAACTATCTGTCCTGAAGGAGGAGGTTGCCGTCTTCCAGGCCACACTGGACAGTAGTAAGGAACCTTCCCCAGGCCACACTGGACAGTAGGAAGGAACCTCCCCATCCAGGGAGCACTAGCGCCACCACCACTACCTCAGAGGTTGCGAAGAAAGCACAGCAGTTGGACCACAGTGGGCTCCAGGAGGGTGAGGATGGTGGAACAGAGGCACACCCAGTCAATTGTTCCACTCCACAATCCATACACACACCATTCTGGGGGAGCAAAGCTCCCCTATGGATGCACCCGCAGAGAAGACTGATGACAACTGTCACAAGGGAGGCCCACAGGAAGGAGGCAGAGGACACCAAAGGAAAAGGAAGCAGCTCCTGGTGGGGGACTCAATTATTAGGGGTATAGAACTGGGGAGCTGGGAAAACTGAAGTAAGGTGCCTGCCTGGTGCCATGGCTTGGAGGGACAGGAAGCGCATCCTCAGGATCACGAGAACAGCTGCAAGGGAGTCTGAGCTGGACGTACTTGTCCACCTAGGGACAAATGACTTGGCTCATCATGAGATTAGAGCAGTGCAGGAGGACATTGTAACAAGTAAGGAATGCCAAGGCTGCCTTCTACACAGCTGAATTGGATGCCTCCTATCACAACCCTTCCAGGTTCTGAGGTACCATAAAGGGGATCCTAGGTCAAACTTCTACCCCTGTCTTACCACCCAAAGTGCACCTAAATAGTATTGAAATCACTGACAAGCACGAAATCTTAAATGCCTTCAACGATCATTTTACTACAGCTGGTCTAGCTTTTGACTCCTCACCTGCAAACCTAATGTGATCATCACTAAACTTACAATCTACTGAGGGACAAAAGGCTGCTTCCACATTCTCCTTCAAATCAATACCCTTAAAAGAAGTAGAAGACCTTCTATTCCAACTAGATACAACTAAAAGTGCAGGTGCAGACTCCCTGGATCCTTACTTTCTAAAAGTAGCGCTGCACGCCTTAGCTGCCCCCCTCACTCACCTCTTCAATCTGTCCCTAGCCACTGGTTCTATCCCCTCAATATGGAAGACAGCTCAAGTGTTTCCACTACTTAAGGCAGGTGATCCCATGGACCTCAACAACTATAGGCCCATTTCCATCTTACCAGTACTGTCCAAGATGCTTGAAAAGTTAGTAAACTTTCAGTTAAGTGCCTACCTTGATACCAACAATCTCCTTAACCCAGCTCAATCTGGGTTTAGATCTATGCACAGCACCATCTCTGCCTTAGTCAAAGTTACAAATGACTGGCAGACTGCCTTAGACAAAAAGAATAACATCTGTGCTGTGTTCCTGGATCTAAGCAAAGCCTTTGACACTGTGGACCATGAACTACTAATCTCCTCTCTGAACTCCATAGGCCTTGACTCACTCTCTCTTAAATGGTTCAGATGCTATCTCTGTGGAAGATTACAACTGGTAAAAAATGAAGGTGACCTATCTACCTCTAAATCACTCCTAAGAGGTGTACCGCAAGGCTCCATCCTGGGCCCCATCCTCTTTGCCATTTACATCAACAATATTGACTCCAATCTCTCACAATCTAATATTCACCTTTTTGCAGATGATACTGTACTATATGTCAGTAATCCCTCACCATCAAAAGACTGTGAGCTTTTACAGTCTGAGTTCTTCCTCCTACAGCACAACTTACTAGAAAAGAAATTACTACTAAATGCCAAGAAAACAAAAGCTATGTTCTTTGCCACCAAGAGCTGCTCTTCCACTGTCCCATCATTCACCCTCCCACAATTATCTACCATCCTTGGTGAAAATCTGAATACGTGGACAAATTCAAATATCTTGAGTCTGGATTGACAATAAACTTGACTACACCAGCCACATTGAAGAGCTCCTGAAAAAGCTTAGACAAAGACTTGGCCTATTTTATAGGATCAAACACTACCTGACAAGAGATTCCAAACAAAGGCTAATCCTGGCATCATTCCTATCCCTCATTGACTATGCTGACTTCCTCTATGGCCACTGCTCCCTCTCCCATTTAAATAAATTAGACACCTTGTATCATAGAGCTATTAGATTCATTACAGATCTTCCCCCCAGCACCCATCATTGCTTTCTCTACAATGCAGTCAGCTGGACATCCCTACAACATAGAAGAAACAAAAATGCTGCTGTTTGGATCTACAAAGCTCTGACAAACAAACTCCCTTCCTACATCTCAGACTGTTTCAACCAGATCACATCCAGGCCTTACACCCTAAGGATCAATATACTCATCATGCTGAAGATTCCTATCACCTGCACCCGGTATGGAAGGGCTGCAATCAGCTATTCCCTAGCACTTATCTGGAATTCTCTCAAAAGACCTTGAAATTGGATACCCTCATTCCTTTAACATCCTTCAAAAAACTGTACACTAGTCTATTCCCAGAATCATGCAACTGCTTCCATAAGGCCTAGTCCTCTCACACCCCTCCTTCCCCACCCTTTTATGCTACCCCTATTTCTATCGTTCTTCTAGCTTGTTCTCCAACCTACTATACAAAATGCCTACCCAAGTCCAACTACCCGAGCTTTGTCCCTATTATACTGTTTGTTTCTTTCCTTTTAATATGATTTAGGTTTATTGTCATTTTGCCTTGTATATATGTAAATATTTGTTTATCTGTCTCATTCATAAATCATTGTATTTGTGTTTATTCAGTACCATGTCTTTGTGTAAAATTTGTAACCTTATATTGTTATGACCACTCAGGTTCATCTTGTAAATGAGCTTTGCTCAATGATGTTTGCCTGAATAAATAAAGATTTTGATTGATTTTTTTGATTGGATTGATTGATTGACATTGCAGAGTTGGGAGGGGCCTAAGACAAGTAGCACACACAGTATCCTTCTCAGAGGTGCTGCCTGTCAAAAGCATGGGGGAGGCGAGGTAATTAGCACCATGCAGTTTAATGAATGGTTGAAAAAATGGTGCGGAGCACAGGGGTTTAGCTTCATTGGGGACTGGGGTTCCACCTGAAGGAACACCAGCCTATACTGGCAGGATGGTCTGCATCTGTCCAGAAGGAACAAGTCTTTTGAGCAATCGGTTTAAATGCTTCATTGGCAAGCTTTTAAACTAGTCAAAGGAGAGCACTGACAAGCAGCAGGAAAATCCCAGCCTCTCCCTTCAAAACAGGGTACTAAATGAGAAAAAGACCCAGGTAGAACGGGCAGTGGGGATGCTGCAGCAGAAGGTAAAGCCATCAAAAAATGGAGAGCAATGAGTACCAATGCCGTAGTCTGGGTAACAAGCTTCCTGAATTAGTGGCCTTGATGGAGAAGGAACATCTGGATATCATGGCAGTCACAGAAACATGATACACACAAAACCATGACTGGGGCGTAAACATTCCAGGATACACTATCTACAGTAGGGACAGGGAGGGTAAAAGAGGAGGAGGAGTAGCTCTTTACATAAGGGAAGAATAAAAGCAACAGAACAAAAGGGTAAACGGAAGAGAAGAAGCACTGTGGGTAAATTTGGAGACAGGCAATGGCACCACAATCTGCACAGGGGTTGTATACAGACCCCCTTCTCAGGGGGAGGAAATGGACAAGGAAATGATAGAAAGTATACTTAGAATGGCAGAAAAAGGGGAGATATTGCTGATGGGTGATCTGAATATGCCAGATGTTAACTGGAGTGCAGTTGCAGCTGCCACTTTGAAGAGTGGAGTTATTCTAGATGCCCTACAGGGAGCATGCCTTAGACAACTAGTAGTGGAGCCCACTCGAGAGGGAGCAATATTAGACTTGATTCTCTCAAATGGAGATGGAGAGAGGATCACAGATGTAGAAGTGAGTAGCCATCTGGGAACTAGAGACCATCGAACAGTATGGTTCACAATAAACACAGCAATAGAGTCAAGCCATACAAAGACAAAAGTACTGGACTTTAGGAGGCTGACTTTGCAAAATGGGTGAGTGCCTAAGGAATGCACTAGCAAATGGGCAGGAAGGAGGGTGGAAGAACAATGGGAATAATAAAACTGCCATCACAGAGGTAACGAGCCTTTGTGTGAAGCAAATAAACAAAACAAAATGATGTAAGAAACCACTATGGTTCTCAAAGGAAGTGGCAGTGAAGGTTCAAGAGAAAAAGAAAGCATTCAGGAAGTACAAGGAATCGCAGAAGGAGCAGGACAGAGAACTGTATCAGTTAAAACAAAAGGAGGCTGGGAAGGCAGTCAGAACAGCAAAGGCCCAAACCGAGGAAAAGATAGTCAACTCGGTTAAGAAGGGGGATAAAACCTTTTATAGGTACATCAGGGAGCGAAGGAAGACCAAGGGAGGGATAGTGAGGATTAATAAAGGGATGGGGGTGGGCAGAGGGTGACTGTGAAAAGGAAGAGATACTAAACAATTAATTTTGCTCAGTATTTACAAATGAAGAGGGGGAGGTACATAAAACAAACAGTAGAAACACTCTGGATACAGAGTTGATACCAGCCATTTACAGAAGAAAGAGCTCTGAAAGACTCTTAAAACTGAAGGTGGACAAAGCAATGGGGCCTGATGGGATTCATCCCAGGATTCTAAAAGAACTAAGGGTAGAACTAGTGACACCACTGACTACCCTTTTAACAAATCATGGGAGGATGGGGTGGTACCCGAGGACTGGAGGAGGGCAGATGTGATTCCCTTCACAAAAATGGGAGCAAGGCAGAAGCAGGAAACTACAAACCTGTTAGTTTAACCTCAGTGATAGGAAAATGATGGAATCACTTCTGAAGGAAAGAATTATCAGTATCTAGAGGCCAGAGGCAGGGACCCTAGGCAGCATAGATTCACAGCAGGAAGGTCATGCCAGACGAATCTGATAGATATCTTTGACTGGGTGACCAAAGTAGTAGATCAGGAAGGGCTGTGGACATGGCCTACCTAGACTTTAGCAAGGCATTTGACACAGTCCCACACAAAAGATTAATATACAAGTTAGCCAGCCTGGGAGTGGGTCCCAAGATGACAGCCTGGGTAAAGAATTGGCTGGAGAATAGGACACAGAGTAATAGTAAATGGAGTCCACTCAGAAGAAAGGAGGGTTACTGTAGGGGTACTTGAGGTTCAGTATTAGACGGTCTCTTCAATGTCTTTATAAGCGACATTGCAGAAGGACTGAAGAGAAAGTATGTCTCTTTGCAGATGACACAAAGATCTGCAACAGAGTTGATGCACAGGGTGGGGTGGAAAGGATGAGAAGGGACTTGGCAAGGTTAGAGGAATGGTCAAATGTATGGCAGCTTAGATTCAGTGCTAAGAGTACAAGGTAATGCACCTGGGAAACAAAACCCAGGGGAAGAGTACACAATGGGGGGTGAGATACTAACAACAACAAAAATGGAAAGGGACCTGGGGTAGTCATATCAGATGACCTAAAGGTGGGCAAGCAATGTGAGAGGGCAGCAAGGAGGGCTGGGGGATACTGGGATGCATAGGGAGAGGCATCACCAGTAGAAAACAGGAAGTTATTATCCCTCTGTACAGACAGCAGGTGAGACCCCATCTGGAGTACTGTGTGTAGTTCTGGAGACCCAATCTCCGCAAAGACAGACAGGATGGAAGCTGTCCAGAGGAGGGCAACTAAAATGGTGCAGGGTCTGCACCGGAAGACATATGAAGAGAGACGAAAGGAGCTTAATATGTATAGCCTCGAGGAAAGGAGATAGAGGGGGGACATGATAGAAATGTTCAAGTACCTCAAGGGAATCAACAAAGTCCAAGAGGGTAGCATCTTTCAAAAAAAGAGGTGTGCAAGAACAAGAGGGCACAATTTGAAGATGGGGGGGGCGCGGCTCAGAGGTAATTTGAGGAAGTATTTTTCACAGAGAGGTTGTGGATGCATGGAGCAGCCTTCGGAGGAGAGGTTGTGGAGTCAAAATCAGTGGTGGAATTCAAGCATGCATGGGACAGTCATAAGGCAATTCTAGGGGGTGGGGGTAGGAAGAAGTAGGCTGCTGGTTGACTAGGATCTGCAGCTTATCCAGTAGGTAGGGAAATGGGCAGACTGGGTGGGCCAAGCGGTCCTTATCTGCCGCCAAATTCTATGATAAGTCAAGCAATATATAGAAGGTCACTTCAGAGAAGCCTAGCACTCTACCAGCATTTAAACCAAATGGTAAAGAATAACTTCTGTCTCTAAACATTCCACGTGCATGCATTCCACATAATCTTTAACTATAGGGCCATAAATTGTACTGCAAAAACTGTTGTCTTAAGGGGCACTGTCAGTGTTTTATTGTAATTTTTGTTCAAGTGTGACCAGTTAGCCTTTAGCAATAAATTGACACAATATATGTTGAAAATGTTATATTATACAATGGCATCAATACAAAGTGACAAATCCTGCACTGATTGGTTATTTGGCACCTTTCCAGCATTATAAGTCCACCAGTGTACCAAATGGAAAAAGTACCAGCCAAACTTAGATTGTGTCAACCTAAAGATATCACTACCACCCTCAGACATGAAAAGAAACTGCCACCATTTTCTTCCCCGCTAACGAACCGGAGCCGTGGTAAATTAAAAAAATATGAGTACCTCCAAGTTACTGGACATCTAAGAACTTGAAAATATATTCAATGAACAAAATGAACCTTCCAACCTTAAAATCGTACATAAGTATTGTGAAAAATCCTCCCAGGTCACAAAACAGTCCGGCTCCGGCTCCAAATATAGCTGTAGACAATGCAGCGCCAATACTGCAACCTCCCAGGAAAGTGAACAGCAACCTCCAGCCACTCTTCACATACACACTCTGAAGCTTCCACAGCATCAGAAAACCAGGCCAGGAAACCCCCCAAAAATCTGCACTGAATAAAGAAATCTGCCATCCACATCCAAATGGAAACAACACTCCAATGGATGGGAAAATGCCAACACATTCCCATGTAACAACCACCACAAAGAAAGGACATCCCCCACGCAAGATCAGCTGCATACAAAAACTTAAAGACACACTGCAGAAATAAGGAATTCTTCCTTACAGTACAAAAGTGTTACTACTACTCAATGGAAAACACCAACTAACCGGACTAATCTCTAAACGATCTACTGAATAATAAAGTTCATTTAAAACATTAGCAAAAATCTTTCTCACTGTTTTCTTCTCCCAATTATCTCTATAGCTACAAGGGACTATTTTAATGCAGAACAATATAGATAATCTACCAATTCTATAATAAGATAAAACACTAAAAATACATAAAATATCACAAACATATTTCCTATCATTGTATAATAGCAATATACCACGACAGGGTGTGGGTATATGGGGGGGATTTACCACTTTTGGTGTGGTTAAGTCACCCCCCCATATACCCACACCCTGTAGTGGCATATTGCTTGATTATGCCAAATTACACTTTAAAAAATGTTATGTGAAATGTATGACATAATTCTGTCCGAGCGGACCGCCCGAGTTTATCCACTGGAAGCCATCTCTGATTGTGAATGCACATCTAACACATGCCTGTAATGGTGCTGTGGTGCTTTTCATGAATGAGCTGTACTTTGCCTTGGCCAGTTTGAACAAAGGGTCGAGTCCAATGACGCTGCTCATTCTGAGCACTGAGAGATATGTATGGCAGAAAAATGAGCATTGGAAGTACTACAAAACAAATTTGGAAAGACCGAGCCCAAATCCTGAGCATGCACATTCGTGTTCATTGCTGATACTCATGCTTGGGATCTCGGCTCAGTTTTTCCAGACTTGTTATGCAGTGCTTCCAGTGCTCATTTTCTTGTCATACATACCTTGCCGTGCTCAGAATGGGTAGCTTTATCGGACCTGACCATTTGTTCAAACCAGCCACGGCAAAGTAAAACTCATTTATAAATGAGTTTGGCAAACATCACAGCACCATTACAGGCACGCATTAGATGCATGGTCACAATTAGAGGTGGCTTCTGGTGAAAAAACTCTGGTGGTTCGCTCAGGTAGAGCTAAGTAATAAACACTGTCAGTGTCCTTTTAACATTTTAAACTAATAAACAGATTGATGACCCATTGATCAAGGCCTCTTTATATGGGGAAAAGTTTGCACCTTGTGATTTTACTTGATTCCTATGGTGTCAATTCCAGGCTAGATTACAGTGACACAGTTATCACATTCATGAAGTTAAAGACCTGGCTAGGCCAAAACTGGAACCAGCCTGCCTCACAGTTTTCAGACCAATTCTTTAATTCATTTTGAAAGAATCTGCTGATGTTTCATAACCTTCCTCAGAGCTACAGGGTGGTGATAGAGTATGTCAATTTACAGCATATAGCTCATCGCCTATTAGAGGGTAGTGCAAAAAAAAAAAATGCTTACCCAAATGCAAATATTTGCAAAAATGCTATTTCATACATATCAGTATATGTATATTTTGCCAGATATAAACAATCACGCTTTGTCACTGTGCTGCAACTGTCTTGTCCCCAATAACAGGACAGTCATGCTATGCCACTGTCCTGCTGTTGGTGACGGAAGAAAGTGCCTAGAGAACAAAGAATACAAAAGCCTTCCTCATTTGATATGGAAGACAAATTTATCTCTGCTTGGGAACAGGTGGTAAACAAATGCTCTGGGGCTAGATTTTCAAAGGGGACCCCAGGACTTGCGTCAAGTCCTGCATCAGCCCCGTTGTTTGGCGCAGCTGTGCTAAACTCCTTTGGCACATCCGCACCCAGTTTTAGTACATCGGGTGCAGTTGCAACACTTTCCTAACTTTATGGCAGCTTTATAGCAAATATTTGGCACAAGCCTCGTGAAAAGGGTCCCTAAATGGTACACATTAGACCAGGAAAAGCTGGTCTAACATGCAGCATTTGGGACTGAAAATCCCGATTGCCTGCGGGAGAATGCCACAAGCCCGCGTCCAGACGATCAGTGCACCGGGCTTACAGTACTCTCAAGGTTCGAAGATCTAGCCCCTAGTAATTAATCCTAAAGTCACTGAGTTGCAAACCTGGAGATCTGAGTTTGAATCCCATCAGCCCCCACTTGCATACTGTGTGACCCTGAACAAGTCACTTAATTTCCTTGTGCTCCCAGGTCGCACCTGGAAACAAGCTTTCAACTTAGTGTGCCTTTCCTGGTTAAACAAGTTCCCCTTCCTACTGGTTGTTAAAAAGACAAGAAGGGTTGCAGAAAAGATGTCAGAAGAGATTGTGGAAATGGAAATAACTGTATTCAACAAACTTGATAGAGGCGTGCTGGAATTTGCCAGTGCCAAAACAGAGGCAAATATAAACAAATCCTGGGAAGAACTAAAGGTATACAAAAACTAAAAAAAACATGAGAAAGATGATAGAGAGTATGCTGAAGGAACGGTTTACACTTGGCAAAATCCTGAAAAGGGAAGAGAACAATTTAGATACAGAAACAGTAGGTCAGATGTTGAGAATTGTGTGACTTCAGTGAGTGAAACAGATCAAAGTGTTGAGGAGGAGAAGCAAACACAGAATGGAATTTTTGGGAACCTCCAAGACAGTAGCAGTGGCATACTGGGCATAGGGGAAGAAGAGGAGGGAGGCAGGAGGAGGACAGTGAAAAGGCAGAAGGAATGGTAGGAAGGGAATGATTACAAAATGCAGTGACTGGGAGATCACCAAAATTCCAGAACTGGAGGTAATTAACCTCACGGATAAAGAAAGACATTACTGAATGAGAAGCAAACTAATGTGCTAAGAAAAGTTTACAGATGTACCAAGTACATTGGCTTATGCATTCAGTCTCAGAACAAACATCTTTAAATTTGTAACCATCTCCATCCACGAGGTGTGCTGACTAAGCCTAGACATGGCAAAGGGAAAGTCTTTTATGACTTTGTGTGAATGGTGCCTCGGTTCGTGGTTAGAAATGAGCTTGGAAAGTGGCTGGGTGCCTCCACCTATGGGGATCCTTATGACAGTGCACTGCCAGGGTGTTTCCCCACAGGAATTAAATACAACCCCCACTCTCTGTGACAGGTAACACAACAACTCAATTCCTTTCCCACTTATTACTCTAAACATGAACATAAACAGCAAGGCAGTAATGGCAAAATATGCCACCAGTTACAAATAAATAACCAATGGGTTTATTTGGGGTTTGGAGAACATGGAAGGGGGTCAATTGAAGGAAAGGTAAAAATAAACAAAAACAGCAGTTTACATTCACCCCCACTATAAGGCTTGTCTCAACAGCTCTCCCCCCACCAGTTAACTCCACAGTCCCTCTGGAAGCTTCCAATTACTTTTCGAGTGTGCACACGATGCAGAGTTGCAGGCCTATGACACTTGGACCTCAGTACGGTACCAGTAAATTCAGTTGTTGGCTGTAGCTTCTGAATGGCAAGTTACATAACTGGATGGACAGTTAAACAGTTGCTCCTGGTTGTCAGCTATAGCTGCAGACTTGATTCAAAGGGCATGCAGGAATGCCCAATGTTGGAATATAAAAGGGTTAATAGCTTTAGCTAGAATATTAAAACTCTGAAAAATACATGAAATTGTGGCCTTGGCTTCTGGTGGATTATCAAGTCTAACTTTTTAGCTTGACAGACTATTCAGCATTGTTTAGTACTGGCCTTGTAGATGAGCCAAAAATTAAATTTATGAAAAAGGATTATTCTGTGCAGCAGAGCTGCAAAGCTATGAGAAACAATACACCTTGAAAAAGAATGCCTTTTGTATGCAAGATAATCAGTACTTTATAAGACCATCTTTGTTTGTGTAAGCCTTATGTATATGATAAGGTGGATAAAATATTGCTGAGACAATACATGTTTTTATAAGAAACATCCTGCTGAAGGCGGGCACTATCCAACTTTGTTGTAAACAACTACTCTATATAAGCAGGGGGTTTTGAAGGACTTTTGTTTTTCAGATTCTGACATAATGATGTCATCTGATCCCCGTTGGGTAGCCCAGTCATAAGTATAAGCTTTCTCCTTATGACTGTATTGGCTTAGGTGGTTAGGCATGTTATGATACAAATGCTAATGCATCTTGTGCTTAGTATTTGTTTACATACATTATAGTGGCCTCAGTAAACAGAAATGCTATGGTGAGTGTCTGTGTGTCTGGTCTATACCGCTGATATAAGTTAAATCAATATTATTATCTTATCTAATCTAATCTAACATCTTGGCACCCAAACAGGGACCAGCAAGCAGACACAGATTAAAGTCCATCAGATCTCTGTATACTTAGGGTTGCAACCTGAGAGCAGGGCACCAAGGGAAGCTTTGTCCATAGACACCTCCAGTAGGCTGAAAGTGGGGAGCACAGATACAACTGTTAGAGATTATGTAGAAGATTATATCAAGATGATGGCAGAACATTGTCCGCACCCGATGTCATGGGGCAAGGAGAGCCATGGCATTATCTAAAGGAAAAATTAGAAAAGGAACTTTTAAATAATAGGAAAGTTCTGGGACATACAGTAAACAGAAAGGAGCAATGGTCCAAGGCTCGTACTGTGTAGTGCTGGCATTGAAAGAATGAGTCTCTGGTCTTAAAAAGGAATGTAGGAGTAAAAAGGAGGATAAAATAAATCTTACAGAAGCGTCAGAGAAGAAAATACAACAGTTACAAAAACAGAATCAAGATTAAAGGAGTGCTAATATTGTTTTATCCACTCAAGTAAAGGAGGATAGTACACAGATTGAGGAACTGCAACAGCTATTAGAACAAGCAGAGGAAGAGGAAGAGGAGGACCCATTAAATGAACAAGTTTGTCAAGCAAAGGGGGCAGTAAGGAGATGACAGAAAATATGATGGGTACTGCCAGTGCTTCACCATTTCCTGAGGTCCACCATCCTTATATCCTGATCTAGAGAAGTTGCCAGTAGAACCAGTGGTGGCTGTCTATAACACATTGGCAAATGGTCAATTGTGCCTTACACACAACGTGTGTATACCCCTGTCACCTGAGCTGTTAAAATGTATGTAACTGAGTTTGGACCACCACCTGAGGAGACTGATGTTAACTGGATGATGAAATGGTTTTAAATATATAATATATTATACTGAGTGCGGTCACGCTAGTATATTTAGGGTGAAGCGGCACTTCTATGTTAAAATCCAAGCTTTGAGTCTTAATAACTCGGAGCCCAAAGGATTTGCACAAAATCTGGTATGCATAATCTTTAGGGTAAGTCTCTTGACCTACCAAATTTCATGGAATCTGTCATGTGGTTTCTGAGATAAAGTGTTGAAAAACAGAATTTTTTTAACATTTTCTTGCTCACCTGTATCTCAGGAATGCCTTTATGTTGTGGTCTGAAATTTTAAGCATAGAAAGCCTTTTGGGTCACAGATGTGCCTTCTGAAGATTTGGTAAACAAAATATTAATCCATTCAAAAGTTATTATATTTTAAATTTTCCCATTGTTTCTTATGGGGACATTTATATATCAGACACGAAAGATATATTTTTCACACAACAAGAGTATTGTGCAAAAACTCCCACTTCTATATATTGTACTATGGCTTGTCTTGGATAAGGAAAGTGAATAACTATGTTAAATAGTATTGAAAACAATAAAAATAAAGTATAAAAAAAAGGAGTATTATGCAAAAAATAGCAACTTATTTTCAAACAATAGGACTACTATGCAAAAAATACCAGCTTCTTTTTGCAAAGAATGCTGGTATTTTTTGCACAGTTCACAGTCCTGCGATCTACCTGAGCTGTGTTGCGGATGCCATTTTGTTTTGCCACTTAGCGAGGATGTTGAAGTAATGAAAGTTTTAAATACAAGTAAAAAAAAAATCAGAAAACAGCTAAAGAGAACCTCTTTAGGTGTTTTTTGACCTTTTTGTAGTGTTTTAAGCTGCACCCAAAGAAGTTTTTTCTCGGTGCCAGCTTATACAGAGAACAGAGGTCCATTCTCTGTATGAGAAGAGCAGTAATTTCTTAACTTCTGCAGCCACAGCTGGAACTCATGCAGCTGGCTGCAGAGTCAAGGAAGACCTGCTTTGTGCTCTCAATACATATTATGTACTGGGCATACTGGGAGTCTACCCCAGTGTGCCCAAATGCATTATTTATTTATTTATAAAAACCTGTGAAAAGAAGAAAACCATTCCCCAAGGTCTTTTCTTCAATGCAGAATCCTGCATCGAAATTTTAAATAATTTCGGTGCAGGATCCTGCATCGAAGTACTGTAATGTGCCACACAATGCTTTACGACATGGGTGCCCAATCCCCGTGTCAGCATTGTGTGCACACTATTACTATTCTGGCACACTGATACCCCACCTCAGTGTAAACAGATAACTTAATTTTTTCATTTCTGACAATGGGATGCCCACTCCTGGTGTCGGATGTCTCTCCCCACCATCTTTCATTGCCGACGGGGTGCCCAATCCCCCATCAGCATCACATATGCCCCCAACTCAGTGGCACATTTGGAGCCCACTCCAGTGTGCCCCAAAAACAGGTTACTCACCTGTAACAGTAGTTCTAGGAGTGGTATATGTTGTTCATTCACACTGTTTGGCATGTCCTTCCCCTTTAAATCTTGCTGGAAGTCTTCCAAGCTGGCTCCTCCACCCACCGGGTGGTATATACATCAGCTCCACCTCAAGATGCCCGATCTTAGCCACTGGAAGCCAGGTAGTGTGCATCCACAGCTGGAGAGTTGAGTGGGTCTGTGTGGAAGAACACATATACCACTCCTAGAACTACTGTTACAGGTGAGTAACCTGTTTTCTAGGATCATGGATGTGTTGTTCATCCACACTGTTTGCAGACTCTAGCAGTTCTCTGGGAGGAGGGAGGCAAGGCACACACCCCTACTTAGGAAACAGAGATTGGAGAACTGAGGTCCCAAAACCAGCATCCTGGCGTGACTCAAGGTCGATGTGGTAGTGGGTGATGAAGGTGTTAGCGGACTTCCAGATAGCAGCCCACAGATTTCCTAGATAGGGATGTCCTGGAAGCAGCCACTGATGCAGCAGTATGGCGGGTAGAATGAGCTCTTATCCCTCTGGGAGGCTCCTTGCCCGCCAACTTATAACACAGACCTATGCATGATGTAATCCACCTTGCTATGGTCCGTTTGGCTGCAGGTCTGCCAGAAGCAGCTTCAGCGTAGGTGACAAACAGCTGGCGAACCTCTCCACAATTACTGCTGTCCTCTCCTTATAATACGAGAGAGCATGTCTCAGGTCCAAAGTATGGAGCCTGTACTCGGCCTTCGAGGTGTAATTAGGGCAGTATACCGGCAGAGTCAACACCTGGTTAAGGTGAAACTCTGACATCACCTTCAGAAGGAATTTTGGGTGGGGGTGCAGGACAACCTTGTCCCTGTGGGAGACCAGATAAGAGGAGTCCATCGAAAGTGCCTGCAGCTCCCCTATCCTTCTGCCAGATGTGATAGCCACCAAGAAGGCCATCTTCCATGACAGGTGTGACAGCTCACACTTGTGCATTGGTCTGAATAGCTTGCCCATGAGCTTTGCCAGTACCAGCAGTAGAGCCCATGGAGGTGGAGGTTCACACTGGAGGGATATGTGATCCAGGCCTTTGAAAAAGCACCCGACCACTATCTTCTGCGCCAATGTCGGCTAACCGGCCCACACTTGGTAAGCAAATATGGCTGCCAGGTGCACCCTAAGGGTTGATGACCATAGACCCCCTTTGGAGAGAGATCAAAGGTAGTTGAGAATGTTAGCCATGGAACATGATAAGGGGTCCAGACCCTTGCCCTGACACCAAATGGAAAATCTTTTCCATTTGAAGGTGTAACATTTCCTGGTCGATTACTTTCTAGATGCCTCCACCACGGTGTAGACATCTTTGGAAAGACCCAAAGCCTGGAACTCTAGCCGCTCAGGTACCAGGCTGTGAGGTGCAGGGATTGAAGGTCCTGATGGCAGACCTTCCCCTGACTCAGAGATATCAGGTCTGGGCATGTTTACAAAGCCGTTCCAGGGTCCTGTAGGTGAGGAGATCTGGATACCAGTACTGGCACAGTCAGTCTGGGGCTACCAGAATCACTTTTGCCTTGTTCCTCCTCACCTTGAGTAACACCTTGTGGGTCAAGGGAAAAGGAGGGAAGGTGTAGAGGAGGCCTGGGATCCATGGCCTTGAGAAGGCATCCCCCTGCAGTGAGCCCTGCTGAGGGGGGTGGGCATGAAACAGCCTCAGTTTGGTGTTTTCCCAGGAGGCAAATGGGTCCACCATCAGTTTGCCCCAACAGGAGAACAGTCTGTAAGCTACCTCTGGATGGAGGCGCCACTCATGGGATGTCTGACCTAGGAGGCTGAGAGCATCCGCCAGCTGGTTCAAGGCTCCTGCCACATGGATGGCTAGGAAATCCACCTCCAACCCGGCCTACAAGGTCCAGAAGTGGAGCACCTCCTTGAATAGCAGACGGGAGTGCATGCCGCCCTGTTTGTTGAGATAGTACACGGTCGTGGTATTGTCCATCTGGACTTGAACCACTTGACCCCGGAGCTGAGGAGCAAAAGCTGATAATGCCAGTCTGACTGCTCTGAGCTTCAACAGGTTGATGTGGCATCAGGACTCCTCGGGGGTCTAGAACCCGTGGGCCCTGTTGTCCCCATGTGGGCTCCCCAGCCCATGAGAGAGGCATCGGTCGTAAGGATGACCATCGGCTTGGGGCAAACAAATGGGATCCTGTCCTGCAACCAGTCTGGGGTGGTCCACCATTGAAGAGTGTCCCACAACTTCTGGGTTACAGTGATCAGCTGGTCGAAATGACCATATCGCTGGGTCCACTGAGCGGCCCATTGGAGGGGGCGCATGTGCAACCGGGCCCAACAGATCACTGAGGTGCATGCCGTCATGCAATCCAGAAGGCACAGAAAGCCCTGGGCAGTGCAAGTCCCCAACCAGAAATGATTGGGCAAGGAGGAGATAACTTCTGCCCTGTCTGCGGAAGCCGAGCTCTGGCTTGACAGAGTCGAGCTCTGCCCCAGTGAATCCCATCACCTGGGAAGGCACGAGTTCTGACTGGGCCTCGTTGATCAGGAGGCCAAGTTGGGAGCAGGTCTGGAGGGCCAGATCCCTGGACCTCTCCACCTCCTGTTAGGTGGAACCTGCCAGGAGCCAATCATTGAGGTTGGGGTAAATTCTGACCCCCCCGACACCGGAGATGGCTGCCACCACTGCAATGCATTTGGTGAAAATCCGTGGGTCTGATGACAGGCAGAACGGCATGACTTGTAACTTGTACAGTGTCCCATCAACCCTGAGGTGGAGGAACCGGTAATGGGACGGATGGATTGGGACATGAAAGAACACATCCTGCAGATCCAGTGAACAGAACCATGTTTCGCTCCAAGGATGGTATGATCTGGGACAGAGTGACCATCTGAGAAGGTGCATGACCTGAGAAACTGATTCAGGTCATGGATATCTAGAATGGGGCACCAACCCCCATCCACTTGGGCACCAGGAAGTACCTGGAGACAAAGCCTGGGCTGCAGATGGATCTGCAATGAGAGCTACTGCCTCCTTGAGGAGGAGCTGAGCAATGTCATCTCAAGAGCTGACCGGGTGCATGCAGAAATCCATTCTTCCAGAGGAGGCGTGGGCTCGGCTGGGAGGTGCTGAATTCCAGAGGCAGTCCCTGACCAACCACTTTGAGAACCCAGGCGAAAGGAAGTGGCAGAGCCAGCCCTCACGGGAAGACCCAGAGCTGGCGATGGAGATAGGGTGGCAACCCCACCTGTCACTGGGCAGGCTTGGAGGAGGAGGCTCCAGGACCTGAGCCTCGGCCTCCTTTGTGGGCCTGTTGGGGTCCAAACTTGGGTAGAATGTGCCAAGCTTGAGCCTGATGCTGAAGCTGCTGCTGTCCTCCCTGGTAGGAGTACTGCTGAACCACTGGGGAAGAGTGCTGAAAGGGCTTCTTTTTCTGCTGGTTCTTGCCCAAAGAACTCTTGGCAGAAGTGGCTTCCAAGGTGGCATTGGACTGCTCTATGCACTGTAGGTGACCGGCCACACCTGGGCCAAACAAGTTGGTCCGAAGGAAAGGCACATCAGCTAACTTGTGCTGAGTATCTGCTGGGAAGGAGAAGAGCCTCAGCCAAGCCCTACAGCGAGAGGCAACTGTGGCGGCCATTGAGTGGGCACAAGAATCCGCAATGTCCAGGGCCATCTGGAGCTGCTGTTTGGCAACAGCACAGCCCTGATCCCGGACCTGCTTAACTGTGGTCTGCATGTCCATGGGGAGATGTGGGAGGACTTCATCTAATGACCCAAGAAGGACATGAGAGAAGTGTGCCAAGATGATGGCTGAACTTGCCTGATGAAGCAGAAGGAGGAAGCCGCACAGACTTTCCACCCGAGTAGTCCAAAGTTTGGACTCTTTGATCGGAGGTCAGTCAGTGTTGGCAGAAGTGCCAGTATTCCTGAACACAGAGATGGTCACCAGGCTCTTGGCAGAGGGTGCTCTGTGAACCTTGCAAGGGACCCCATGAGCACTACATACTTACGGGCCATGCGGGAAGACAGTACTAGACATGAGGCAGGGCTGCCATAGTTTGAGTACCGGACCAACAATGGCCTCAGCCACAGTAAAGCCTCTGTCATGGTATCCCTCTCTTAAGGATGTCCATGAGAGGGTATCCGCCTTTTCTGGATGGATTCAGGGGCATCCCTGTAGAATCAGAGATGAGATGGAGAATCCCTTGGAAGGAGGAAGGACCTTCCTCCATCCCTGTCCAACGAATGACTCATCATTCCTAGGATGAGAGTGGAGCCGGTGACATCTGAGCCCGAAGAGTTGGGGTACAGCAGCCTGCAGCCCAAGTCACCCTCAACCTGCCAAGGGCGATCCGGGGTGACCGTGACCAACAGATGTCAAAGAAGCCTGGTATCTGGTTGGTTCTCTTGGGAAGGAGGCCCTCCCAAAGGCTGCTTAGGCGGCAGCTCCACCACTATCGGTGGAGACACCGGAATAGGCCGAACCGGAGGATGGGCCGGCCCCACGGGCAGGGGAACCGAAGACTTCAGTTCTGAGGGGGTCGGCTTTGGCCTAGGAGGTGAGAGCCAAGTAATGGCTGGGGTGGCGGTGGAGCTGGTTTCTGCCTGGACAAAATCAGCTGTTGCCACATGAGTCCTCCCAGTGCCAGCGGAGTTTCCGTCAGACCTCTCCTCATCTGAGGAGGATGAGGGCGACCTGTGGCATTGCCTCATTTGGAGCGCTTGTGGCTCTTCCTTGGTCTATCGACTGAGGGGTTCTAGACCTTGACCAAGATTGGGAAGGCCAATTCGGAGACACCAGAGGGATCAGTGAAACCTGAGAGTCGGACCTGGGACCTCGATGGGGACACCAATGGGCTGGGTCTCCTCATCGGGAACACAAGGACGGAGTCCTCTCCAAAGAGTCGTCGGCCATGGCTAGTGACAGGCGGTCAATTGGATTGAGAACAATCTCAATCTCATTGGCCACATCCTTGGTCATCTGGCCAGACAGAAGGTCCATTGAAGCCTGTGGCAGAGAGCGATCTCGACTGAGGTTGAGACCGAATGCTCGAGACTGAGACCTCTCCCCGATCCAGGCGCATGCTCGCTGAGACGTGCCAGGTTCCTTGTTTCTCTTACAAGATTGGGAGGAGTGCAAGCCCACAGATGCCTCACCTGGGTGGGAGAGACTGGCACAACTCCTTAAAGGAACCTGTGAAGGTGGAGCCCAGGTTGAGTGGAATGAAAAAGCTCTGATTAGCTAGGCGTGAATGGCATCCTCTTGAATGCCTTCATGTGTTCCAGCTGCTTCTGGAACCATGGCCATGGAAACCACCCACCTAGCATCCTTGGACTTCACCAGAGGATTCCTTTCTCTGGTCTCCCCAACTTCAAACGTGTCAGGTGGTCATCCAGGATATTAGGATGGAAGGCCAAGCAATAGCTGCAGGATGAGGTGTCATGGCCGACACCTAGGCAGTAGATGCACATGAGATGGGGATCAGTGTGCGACATCTTCTGGCCGCAAGGACACTGATGAAATCCTGGATAAGATTTCTCTTCCATGATTGAGGATGCAATAGCGCGATCGCTAACTTGAGCGAGTTTTAATTTCAGTAAAACCAAAGTTTTGAAAGTCAGGGCCTACGAAATGCGTGAGCACGAGGGAGGCAACCTGTATCTTCCAGCGGAAAGGAAGATCTGGCATCATGGGGCGGAGCCGAGGTATATACCACCCAGGTGGGTGGAGGAGCCAGCTTGAAGACTTCTGGCAACATTTAAAGGGGAAAGGGACATGTCAAACAGTGTGGATGAACAACATATTCATGATCATCCTAGAATTTTTTTTTTTTTTTATGTTTTCTCCTGTAAATAAAGAAAACCATCCCTTGAAGTCTGTTTTATTTATTTTTACCTGTAATGAAGAAAATGGTCCATTGTTGTCTTCCCCCTTCCCCTCCTCCATCCCCCTCCTCCCTCTGTGCACCCACTTCCCTGCACCCCCCTCACCCATACTTACCCTCCGGAGGTCAGGATCGGTGATCTTCTCTGGACTGGGACATGTCTGCACTCTTCAAAGCTGCACTGCGATCTGAGGAATCAAGGAAAGCCTATAAAAAAGAAAACTGTCCCTCAATGTCTTTTTTTTTTATGCAGAATCCTTCATCGAAATGTGCGCTAATTTCGATGAAGGATCCTGCATCAAAGTACTTTAATGTGCCGCACAATGCTTTCCGATACAAAACCATTGTGCTGCACATTACAATACTTTGATGCAGAATTCTGCATCAAAGTCTGCGCACATTTCCGTTCAGGATCCTGCATTGATCTAGTCTGCCTCTTTTCCACATCGGGTGCCCAATCCCATGTCAATCTGTACCCCCCCCAACAGTACTGTGTCACACTGGGAGCCCACCCCAGTGTGCTGATATATATATTTTGTTTTCTATTATTTAAATTTTTCTGACACCAAGATGCCCACACCCAGTGCCGGATGACTCCCCTCCCAAAGTCCATTCTTATTGCTGATGGGGCTGCCCAATTTCCCTCGGCATGATGACTCCCCAAAAAAACTTGTGTAGCACACTGGGAGCTCAACCCAGTGTGCCCAATTATTAATTTTATTTTAACCTGTGAAAAGAAACCATCCTGATTGCCTTTGATGCAGAGTCCTGCATCGAAATTTACAAACATTTCAATGCAGGATCCTGTTTTGAAGTATTGCTGGCAAGGTGCCCAATCCCTGTCGGCATCATGATTCTCCCCATAACTCTGGGTGGCACACTGGGAGCCCATCCCAGTGTGCCCAATTATTTTTTTATTTTAACCTGTGAAAAAAAGAAAACTGACTCCTGTTGTCTTCAATGCAGAATCCTGCATCAAAATTTTTTGAAAATTTTGATGGAGGATCCTGTTTTGATGTATAGTCAATGGGTATGCCCAATCTCCCTGTCAGCATCATGACCCCCTCCCCCAACTTTGGTGGCACACTGGGAGCCCACCCCAGTGTGCCCAATTATTTTTTTATTTTAACCTGTGAAAAAAGAAAACTGTCCCTCAAAGTATTTTTTTAAAATTTTACCCTGCAAAAAAAGAAACATCCATCATCTCCTCCTCCTCCCCATCCCGCCCTCCCTCTGCACATCCACTTCCCACTCCCCACTATACTTACCCTCTGGAGGTCGGGTTTGGTGATCTTCTCTGGACCGGGACATGTCTGCACTCTTCAAAGCAGACTGCAATCTGAGAGATCAAGGTAAACCATATAATGGGACTCAATTGGGGAGGGGTGTTCAAGTTATGTTGACTAACTCAGTTAATTTAGAATTTTGCACCAAATTTTCAACATGGGGTCCTTGGACCCCAACCTCATGAACATGCACACTATCACTTAGTTTCTCAGCCCCAAAAGGCGATTTTGTGGTTGCTGTGTGGAATCACCTTTTGGGACAGAGTCACGAAACGACAGTGCCACTGTTCATGAGGTGGGGTCCCAAAAAGTCCAAGTTGCAATTTTGGTGAAAAAATTCCCAAAAATGACTGTGGTACAAGCGTGCATTATGCAGTTTCTACACACGCTCATAACTTCTCCAATTTTTAATATTTTCACTCCATATTTTCAACATTGCCACTTTTTAACACCTCCTTATGAACAGTATAGCTGTAATTTTTCATATCCTACCCAAAATGTATTTTCGCATCTGTGGCACAGAATGGCATGGTCGCTGCATGAAATCAATGTTTGGGATGGATTAACAGAATGACAGTGCCACTGTTCATGAGGGGAGGACCTATAAAACCCATATTGAAAATTTGGTGAAAAAATTCCAAAAAATGACTGCGTTACAGGCATGCGTTGCACACTTTCTACTCAAATTCGCAACTTTATCAATTTTTCAGATATTCAACATTGCTGTTTTTACCACCTTATGAACAGAACAACTGACATTTTGCACATCCTGTCCAGAATGTGATTTTACACCGTGGCACAGAATGTCATAGTGTCGCTGTGCAAAATCAACTTTAGGATGGATTAACAAAATTACAGTCACACTGTTTATGAGGGGAAGTCCCATAATGCAGATGCTAAAAATTTGGTAAAAAGAATTCAACAAAATATAGCTCGTTGCGAGCGTGCATGGCACAGTTTCTGCACACACTCATAACTTTGCCAGTGTTTCCCATTTTTCACACTGTTGTACTATCTGGATGGAGGGTTGGACCCTGTGCTCCCACCATGACATATGGATACTGTTGTATTATCTTGATGGAGGGATGGGAGGACCCTGCACTCCCAACATGACATATGGACAGTGTTGTACAATCTTGATGAAAGGATGGGAGCGCAGAGTCCAAAGGACCCTGCTCCTTGGACACTGCAGTCCCACCATGGCATATGGATACTGTTGTACTATCTGGATGGAGGATGGGGTGCATGGTCTAAACCCTGTGTTCCCACTGTGATGTGGATATTGTTGTACTACCTCCATGAAGGGACCCTGTGCTCCCCCATCATGAATGTGGACACATTTGTATCATCTGGATGGAGGTATGGGAGTGCAGGGTCCAAAACAGTAAAATGAGGAAACAATTATACTATATAAAAAAGAAGGGAAATTCTTTGCAAAAAACCTTGTTAATGCATCAGTTAAAGGTGGATACCACAGTGACAAAAGCAGGGAAATGAGGCATTAGGGTTTCCAACCCTGGGGTGGGGTGAGGGGTTGGAAATCCTAACGCCTCATTTCCTGCTTTGCTGCTGAGGTGTCCTCCTAACTGATGCATTAATTAAGTTTTGCAAAGAATATATATTATATATAACATTACTGTGGCAGATTCATGCACAGTTCCAGAACTCTTAAGGGTGTTCAGACAGGTTATTGGGGAAGAACAGTGGTCTCGACTATCATCTGTAGTCAAAGACCCCATGAGAATTTAACATGAGAGACTATTTTCAGGTGTTTACTGGAAGCCCTGTTGGGGACTCAGTTCTGCAAGATGATTTGGGGGAAACATCCAAAGAATATGGTGCTAGGAATGGCAAATGTATGATGCATTAACTGTGAATGTGCAGAGGTAAGGTGAACAATATAGGCATTTATTATTGGAGGGGCTGTTACCTTGTACTAGAGAAATGGTTAGGATGGTAATAACCCAAGATACTAACATTGAGAATGTAGTGGACAAGTACAGAGTGCAAGACAACATTGATGGTAAAGTAGATTGAAGCTGATGAGTGAAAGTAAGACTTTTCAGGTGGAAGGAGGTGGACGGGAGCAACTGCCCTCCTTACAACTCTGGGTGGCAAGAAGAAAGGCCAAGGCAGAGGTAGGTGGAGAGAAACAGGAAAGGAATTGGGGCTACCAAGGAGGTTGTAGAGGAATTGGCAAAATAGAGGCAATAACTGGCAGGACAATCGGGATTGGTAAAAAAGGGGCCTGGAGTCGGGCGAAGTTGAGGGAGGTTCGAATCCCACCACCCAAGAATTGCAGGCAGAAGTACAGAAGCTGAGGGAGGAGAACAATCAGCTGCATACTGCAGTCATGGGGCCACCGAATTTACGAGGTTGCTAGGAACACTGAGCCCTCATCCCAACTGTAAAGACAATCTGCCCAATTACTTTAGATAGTTGGGGTGCCCCAGGCTATGGCTAATATTGAGGGTGTTCAACATACAACAGTTACTTTAGATACAGGGCATCAATATCATGAATAGGTACATGGTTTAGGGCAGAGCATTTCAATCAAAATGTGGTTGTCCAAGGGTATATGGTGCAAGATCACTGCACCATTGATTAACCGTTTAAAGTTACAATTGGGACCTGGCAAAGTCCAATTGTATTTGTGCAAGTAGAAAGACCGGGAACTCTTGTGGGGAGTGATTGAATGGTTTCTAATGGAATCATCATTGATCTAGCTAACTTACAACTTTTAAAAGCGGTGACCAATAGGGACAGTGTGGTGCTGGTGGTACCAATGGACCAGTGTGGATAGTGAAGGGGATACAGTATGTGTCATGGGAAAAGTTAGATCTACCTGTAGATGTCCAAACAGTGTGCAAACAGGTATCTGACATTTTTGCTAAACAAACATGATTGCGGCTGTTTGCAAACTGAGTTAATCATTGAAGGAAGGAGCCACCATATCCCTTTCTAAGGGAAGCCATGAACCAGTGTCCAAAGTAAGAGCCAGTTTAGAGAAGCAAGGTGTAGTGAGAAAATGCTCTTCTGTTGCCAACTATCCCATATGACCAGTGAAAAAGCCGGATGGCACACGGAGACTGACCATAGATTACAGAGGTTAAATATGTTAAATCTATGGCTCCCTTAGTTGGTTGTTACCCAGAAATGATGACAAAGTTGTCTCTCAGTCTAAGTGGTTTTCAGTAATAGACATCTCATATGGTTTTTGGTCATTGCAGCCTCACTAGGTATAATGGACAATGGAATGAAATGGCTGACTCTATTTGGTAGATAGATCACAGCTAGTTTCTATTGGGAATCTAACCTCTGAATTAGTCTCTGTTGTCTCCGGGGTCCCCAGGGTTCCATCCTGGGCTCTCTTCTTTTCAACATTTATGTAAATAGTTTATCTTTCTCAGATTCATCTGTCATGTTTCATTTATAGTCAGATGAAATGGTCATTTACACATCCAGTTCTACTGTTAATGGAATATAGAACAAACTCCAAAAAGCATGTGATCAACTACAGATTTTTTTTGACCATAGTAAGTTGACCCTAACCATAAAAAAAAAAACACAGTCTATGTTGTTTTCTAGAATCTGTGAAATGCCTGGGAACTCATCTTTAAGAGTGGTCACCCTGGGGGAATCCTTGAGTCAACAGGTACAGTCCTATAAATACTTAGGGCTCTGGCTGGACAGTTCCCTGAGGTGGGATGTCCATACAGACAGCTTAACAAAGAATGTAGGGAAAAGACTTGGGGCCAGATAATCAAAGCATAGTGCAGCGCGCAAACCAGTGGCATGGGAATAGCCATATTCAAAGGACATTGTAGCATGTAAATCGCCCATAGGGGGCACATCGATAATGTATGCGAAGGGCAAGGGGAGGCCTGTATACATGCAATGGGCTATTCAAGCCATAGCACCATGCTAGGACTCATAGCGTGACTCGTAGCATGGCGCTAGTTACCACCTATAAAAGGCTGGTCTTTGCCAGGGCAAATCACCTAGGAGGAGAGACCACAACAGGAAGTGGGAATGAGTGCTGTACCATTAGCAGTGATGCTGCCATTCATGGTAGCTGTAGTGGAAGAGGAGGAGGAGAGGAGCAGGCCCAACATGGGCCTAGCAAGCAGCTGAGGAGGCGGTATGCTGAAAACAGGTGGTACCGGCCCAGGGATCTCCTTGAGACCCTGCCAGATGAGCACATCACTGGCTGGTACAGGATGAACAGGGAATGTTGAGGCAGCTATGTGAAATCCTGCATGAGCAGCTGCACTCCAACATCAGAAGCAGCCATGCCATGACAGTAGAGGAGAAGGTGACAGCAGCGATGTGCTTTCTTGCCACAGGGACATTCCAACGACCAATGGGGGACATCATTGGGGTATCGCAGTCTGACACCTTACACCTCCTGACCCAGTTCCTAGAGGCTTTTCTGCCACATGCTAGGGAGTTCATAGTATTCCCCAGCATGGCAGCAGAGCGCAGAGAAACAATGCAGCAATTCCATCGAGTTGCGCACCTACCAGCGGTACTGGGTGCCATTGACCTCACCCATGTCTCCATCCATGCACCACCTGGCGATGGCAGTGACATCTACATAAACAGGAAGGGTACCACTCCATCAGTTGCCAGGTGGTGTGCGATGCAACCCCCGTGCATCAGCAATGTCTATGCACAGTCCCCCGCCAGTGCCCTAGCGCCTTCATCTGGCACTAGTCCCAGCTGTGCCAGGCATTTTAGGAGGGCAGGATAACCAGTGGGAACCTAGTCAGTGAGTATCAGCTGACAAGGCCCACACACCACAGCATGGATGGGGACAGGCATGGGAGGCCAGGGAAGTGGTGTGGGAGGGCAACACAGGGGTACATGACAGTAACAGGCAGACAGCAGTACAACACTAACAAGTGAATATCTCTCAACAGGGGACAGTGCCTATTCCCTGCAACCCTGGCTGCTGAAACTGGTACCCTGGCTGGCCACAGTGGCCGAAGAGCAGTATAACAATGCGCATACCAGCACCAGGAACATCATAGAGAGGGTGTTTGGCATACCGAAGATGCGCTTCCGATGCCTGACACATCAGGTGATGCCCTACAGTATAGGCCTCAGAAGGTATGCTGCATCTTCCTAGCCTGTTGTATGTTGCACAACATGGCGAAGACCCATGGGATACAGGTACCTGAACCTGAAGAACAGGCCGACAGTGACCCAGAGCTAGCGGTCAGGGGGATAGTGGAGCAACTCGAGAGGAGGGATCCTCGCATGGCCCACAGGGCCAAAGAGCACAAGGCTGACATCATCAGGACACTGTCACAGGCCAGAAGGTGAGTATAGACTGCACAGCAACATGAAACAATACATTGGTGAATGCTTTAATGTGTACAGACAACCACAGCAGTTACAACACCAATCACAGCAGGAGCACAACAAAGTGGAATGGAGCGTATGTGTGTGTGTGGTGTGATGTGTGGTGTGTGGTGGCAGTGTGAGGAGGGCCACCATGGCCATGCAAGTGAGGAAGTGCATGTGATTAAGTGTGGGGGTGTGCGTGTCAGCTTGTGTGCATGTGTGTACAAGGGTGTGGGTGTGACACTGTGCACACGGGGTGATGACCGTGCACAGGTGCAGATCAGCCATGCCCATCACCGCGCCAACCACGCACACGGGCGGCACACCACGGTGTGGGTCACAGAACCAGGGTACTCTGTGCTGAGGACACAGTGGGGAGGACCATGGTGAGGCAGGCAGGCAGGCAGGGCAGACCACCTGTGCCCCGTCAACCAGTGGAACCCAACAGGGTGGACAGACAGCCATGGCGGTACTGGGTGCCCAGAAGTGCCTGATGCATTGATGTTGGAGCCAGTGGCCACCCTGTGTCCACAGGTAGCCCACCTGTGGGCCTGTGCCATGGTCACCCTGACCTCCTTGCACATCCTGGCGACCCCATGCACCGCGCAGGTACACTGGTGAGGTCGACCACTGGGGCCATGAGCCCAGCAAAACTGTTGCCAGCACAGCATCCTTGCAGCTCACCCTGTCTTCAGCCTGCTGTTCTGCATGGGCAAAGTCCAGTGACATGGACTCGGCGCATCAGTGATAGCTCATGCCTGAGCTCCCTCCAGGTCATGCAGGTCCATCTGAGCCTCCTGCTGGGACATCAGTGCAGCCTGGAGCAGTGGGAGGGCACCCGGGGCATCCTGCTCCAGGGGTGCAGCCCCCTCTACAGCCATTGGCACTGGTGCCTGCAGCTCCCCAGGGTTGGGATGCTGGTGCACAGGCAGCATGTCCTGCCACTGCAATCCGCTGGTGGTGTGCTGTGGTCCCGGAGGGCCCAGCCCTCCAAACCATGGGGACACTGCATATCCACTGGTGCACACACATTCCCCACATGGCCAACTACCAGCTGCATGGGTACACCCATGCCAGCAAGGCAGACCACCACCCTGGGCCATGGCCTGCACCCAGCCCACCCCTGTACTCCCTCCACAGGCACATCCACAGGCAGGAGGTAGAACCCTCTCACATATCTGTCTCTATGTCACTGGTCACTGTCAGGAGGATCACCTGCCCACCACCCGGATCCTCCACCTGGGCAACCTCCAGGTTAGCACTGAAGTCCAGTTCCCCACCTGCAGTGGGGCCCCTTCCCCTGTTAGCTGTAACCCCTCTCCAAGGGAGTGCCACACATGGTGTGGCCCTGGGAGTACTTGTCCGCCACCCACACCAGATGTTGATGGCAGGTTCTCCTCCTCCTCCGGTCCCAAGGCAGCCATCCTGGCCTGGTCCTGGTTTGCTGCTGGCCCTGTACACATCACTGTGGAGGGAAATGGGACAGGGTCAGTTCACCTGTATATGCACAGTGTGCCCTACCACCACAACCGCCACCTGAACATGCACACCCTAGGACATGTGTCACCCACTGTAGACATGCACACCCACACACTATCCCCACGGTTATATCCTGTGGCCACAGGCACCCAACCACCCCACAGTGTGCATGCATACCCATCCCTTGTGCATAGTGTGCACAGCAGTGCAACCCACAGTGCACCCAGGCTCTGCGCCAACACCACCCTGCACCTGTGCCGCCACACCATGCAGGGTACACACATGTAGATACAGACCTGTCCTGGGTGGTGTGAGAGGCATCTGACACCCACCATCTGGTACACCAGTGATGGCAACCGGGCACATGTGGATGCCACCACAGCGGGAGTGGGTCCTCCTCCCGCTGTTGTGACGATTGCGGGCCACCACCGGTATGCATCCTGTGGCATAGCCACTGTGCCTCCTCCTCCTCCTCTGCCCAGTGCAGCAGGTCACTTCAGCGCTTGTGCACTGCTTCAGTCATCCTGCCACAACTGCCAACTCGTTCACCCCTGCAGTCACCTCTTCCCATGCCTGGCACACCACCGCATCCATGGCCCTGTAGCGCCGCAGCACCTGCTCCCTCTCCTTAACACCATGCACCAGGGTCTTCAGTTCCTCCTGGGAGAAGCAATGGGCACGAATTTGTTCAGGCAGTGCTGCACTACCTATGGGAGAGATGGAAAGGGACATGTGTCACCAGCTGTGGCATGCCTGTGGTGTGTCAAGCATGTGCAACAGCGTGTGCATGCCACCACCTAGAGTGGCACAGGTTGCATGGATGTGGCACTGGCCAGCATGCGCATGTATGGTGCACACAGCCACATGGGGCTGCAACCGCTCCTGTGTGCACTGTGCCACTGCACGGCTAGCCGGTGTCTTGACGCACGCACTGGACCCACAAGGGCATCGCCATCACCCATGGCTGACATGTGTGCCCCAGGACGGGCCACCCCAACAGCCACCACCTGGCACTGTACCATGCCCCTAGGGGACATAAGCACTGCACACAGGGTGTGGACACGGAGAATGGCACGCATATAATGGCAAGCTACCAGGCACAGGCCACATGGTGCTGTCAACAGCACAATGGCGGGGACCCTGTGACCCCTGGGCTGTAGCTGTGTACCACCACCAGAGCGTTTGCAACCCTCCACATCCCACATCCAGGGCGACAACCGAGGGGCCATGGACCCCATGGCAGTGAGCCACTGTTGCGGAGCACACCCGCACTCCATGTTGGGACCCCCCCACCCCTGCCTGGCACCCACAGTGTGCAGACGGTCCTGCATGGTGCAGGCTGATGCAGGAGCATGGGCGCATGGTGCATAGGCTGGTCTGCTGGACTGCCAGCCATATGGCTATGTGCACCATTGTGCAGCACCGTGCTTGCCTCTGGTCCTGCAGTTGATGGACCTGTCACCAGCCAGTACAGCTGTGGACTGCAAGTATGCTGTGCATGTGCCCCGACCTTCTGTTGCACCAGTGCCATTCCAACAGTTCTCCAGCAGCTATACAGACCTGCTTCTCACTGCTCTGCCTCCTGTTGCTTGGCTCCTTCAGTAGTGTCTGTTCCACTGCAGTATCTGTTGTATGCTGTATTCCCACAACACAACACCGGTGGAGCACTGAATGCCCTTTTATAGCCCAGCCGGGAAATCCAGCCTGTTATGCATGCAAATCATCGGTTAATAATATGCTAATCACAGTGTTTGCACCATGCATGCACTAGTACTCTCATTTGCATATGCCGGTTGAATATGGGCCTGATTAGCGCCGGGCTAATGGCTTAGCGCCATGCAAATGTCAGCACCGGGCTATGGGGAGGACAGCGCCATGCTGACCTGGTAGTGCAGCACTATGTGGCACAGCACGATCACCATGCATGCCTGTGAAGCCCCAGGGACGCGCTAGCATCCAGGTATAGTGCAGTGTAGCACCGTGCTAGCCCACACAGCGTGCTGCGTGGGCAATGCCAGGAAGTGGAAGACAGCAAGCTGTGGTGCACAGGGACAGGCACTGGGGGGAGGTGGAGACCACTAACCTGTGCAGCTTGTACAGCAGTGGTACAGACAGCTGTTTGGGGAGGTCAGAGAGGGTGACCTCCCATGGTGGCAGGTGTGGGTGTCCATGCCAGGTGGCTCACAGGCAGATGGGCATCTAGAGGATGCTAAGAAGTGCTGACAGGTACGGACCTGCGCCGCCGCCAGAGGGCCAGCTGGGCGTTCATTCACATGGTGTTGAGGGCACTGTGTGGGTGCCAGGTGAGTGCCTGAACAAGTTGCACTTGTCCACAGCATGTGTCGTGGTCTGCCTGTGTGTGTGTGCGTGCGTGCGTGCACACACAGGGCGTGCCTGGGGTGCAGGTGTGCGGGGCAGTGGGTCACATATGGCGCAGCTTGTGGGCCACAGTGGTCCAGGAGGGCATGGCCACCACATGGTGATGGCATTGCATGCATGGGCATTGTGGGTGGTGGGGCATGCTGCAGGCCCATCCTGCAGCCTTCACCGGTGTTGTGCGGGGGTGGACCCCGGACTGCCTACACAGGTGTGTGTGCCTCCAGTCACTGTGCCTATTCACCCTGCATGGTTGCAGCACTGGGCCCACATGCCTACATGCCCTGTGTGCCTGGTGCATGGTCAATGGGTCATGGGGTCCACTGTGTGAGTGTCTCCTGCATGCTATCATTGTCCCTGGGCTGCCCTACATGTGCAGTGTCTTAGTGGTGAGTGTGTATCTTGCTGTTGTGATCGCGGTTCTTGCTGTGCATTGCAGTAATGGTGCTATTTCCCCTGTCCACTGTAGAGAGGATTGTGCAGCCCAGAGCAGAGATAGGGGGCCCAGAGTGGTCTCAGGTGCCAACCAGAGGCAGCCCCAGGGTGCTGGCCATGCAGCAGTGAGCCCAGGAGAGTAGCCCCGAGGCCGGGGGCCTATTGTATGAGTACATCTCTTGCCTTCATTTGTGTTGTGCCTCTGTAATGTTTGTTCCTTCACTGGGCTGTCATTGATTGTGCTAGGGGTTTGGCCACCAAGGTTTGTCATGCTATTGCTGCTGCTTCTTTCTGTTGTGTTGTGCAGCGCTGTTTCTTGCTGCTGGTAGTATCTGGATGTCTGGATGCCATGCCCTGTGATGGGGGGTGGTATGTGCCAGTGTCAACATGCATGGCTGGCATTGCCGTGCTGTCCACATTCACTGCTGGCCATGTTTGGCTGGTCACCTGCGGCATGGTTGTTCTGGCTGCAGGACACCGTGCACATTGCTGTACATGAGCCATGTGTGGTAGCATCTGTTGGTCCTCCCCTGCTGGTGTGTGTGCCCTGTGGGCTTGCAGCTCCTGCAGGTCAGTTATGCCCTAGTATCAGTTGGCCATTGTATGCCCACCATGCCTGCAGTGCACTGCCCCTGCACCCCTGTTTGCTGTTGTGCACTGCTGTCTGGTACATTGCTTTCAGACTGTGGGCAGCATGTCCCGACGTTAGGTCTCCCATGTGCATGTTGTGTGGCCCACACCCACCACCATTTGGGGGTCTGCCTGTGTGTCTGCACTCGCTCACTGTCTGCAGTGCTGGGGTGGGTGGTGCTGTCCTTGCCTTGGTGTTTGTCAGGGCCTGTGTCTCCATGTGTGTAGGATTTCAGGTTGTTGCCTGTATCTTCCAAGCCTTCCCTGTTGGTGATGGTCGGTTGTGCCTACCATTGCGTTCCTCGGCACCACATGGGCATGGCTGTTGGGACATGCTGTCCATCCCTGTCAGGCTACCTGTGGATGCAGTTTGCCTCCTGGCTGGTTTACCATACTCACATGCTCTCCCTTCCTTTTGTAGGTCCACTCTGATCCTCATTGTGGGCTATGGAGCCAGAGGAGTCCAAGGGCAGCGAGGACCTCCTACGGTCAATCATGCACTAGCAACACACACTTACAGAGCAGCAGGCAGTGCTCATTGCTGAGACCTGGAGGGTGGCCACTGTTTTGAGGCACATCTGCCAGAACCTGTGAGCTCACAGCCATAACCTGCGGCAGTGCACCTTTGTTTACCCTGCACCCCCCTTCCTGGACTTTGCTCTCTGTTGCCACCCTTATCCCTCATTGTTTGTGTTCATATCCCCATCCCCGCCTGTGACTTTGCTTGGCTGATTTCCTCCACCGCTGTGCATATGTTATCTTTGTACTTACCTTTGTTGCTGTTGTTCACTTGTTAGTTGAAGTTTAGTCACCATTGTAGTTTAATGTGTAGCTGTAGTGGTAGCATAGTGTGTTGTAGGTTCTGTAGAGGTAGTTGTAGTGTTAGTCATAGTACTAGTTGTAGTTGTAGTCATAGTTGTAGGTCCTGTTCATGTGTATATAGTGTTTTTGTAGGTTTCCTTTTGCATTTCTAGTCATTTTGTTACATTGCTGTTTGGTTGATTGTGTTGTTCACCTTTGCATATGTACCTGTTTCTGTTCCTGCGTCACTTGTATTATATATACCCTTTTCTTACTTGCACTGTGTCCTGTATCTTCATTGTGTGCCTGCCATTTACTGCAGGGTTGTTCTGTGCTTTGGTTCTGCTCATGGGTCCTGCCACACTCTGGCCTATCCCCTGGCTGTGTGTGTGTATCGGTGTCTGGGTTCTGCACCGGTGTCTGCTCTTGGGGTCCCTTTCCAGCCTGTGCTCCTTTGCCTGTGGTCCAGGGCCTGGCAGCTCCATCTGCATTGTGTACCTACTGAAGTTTTCACTGCTTGCCTTGGGTGTTATATTCAGTGCTGTCTTATTTGCCATATTCAGTGCTGTGTTATTCCCGGGCTGTTTTTTGCCCTGCACTCCTGGCCCCGTTTGCCTGTCTTCCTTTGCTTGCTATATTCAGCTGGTTTTGCCCTGGGCTATTCCTTTTGAACATGGCTTGCATTTTGCTCCAAGCTAAGTTTGCACGCCGTGCAATGCTAATCTCAGCCAGGGGCAAAGCTTTGAATATCTGGCCCTATGGACCTTATACAGACTCAGATCCTGTATGAGTACGGATACAAAAAAAGAGCCTAGTAAATTCAGTGATTATCCCAATTCTAGATTATGGAGATATTTTGTACTCAAGTGGCTTAAAAAGGAGACCTTGCAAGACTAGACATCTGCTATGGTAGAACTACTAGACTTATTTTAGATACATCTCGATTAACCCATAAATGCCAGCAATATAATAGACTGTATTGGCAGACACTTGAGAGACGGCAAGAGCACTCATTTGCCTTTGTTTACTAAGGGTTGGTTGGTAAGCTTCCATTATATACAACTTCCCATCTTGTGAGTAGAAAAAGCAGAATATTTAAGATCTGCAACAGCTATTAATTTAATTTTACCTATGTGCAATCTGGAAGTGGGTTGTCAATCAGTATATTATAGAGGTGCGCTGACTTGGAATAATATTCCATCTAACTTGAGACTCAGTGGGGATAAAAACTTAGAAATTATAAAAATATGGTTAAATAATACATCCATTAAAACAAGACAATGCTGTAATAATGGAAGCTTGGCCATGGGGTGATGATAATGAAATTGTATTTTATGGAAGACACGGGTGATGCTAAGAAACTATTTCATTGATGAATTGTATTATGATTATCACCTTTTACTATACACTTACAATCTATATAATATAAATTCTAGTATTGAATTGTAAATGTGACTTGTAATATTACTTTGTAGACCCAATTCTCAAAGAGATATGCCTGGCATAACTTGACTTGCACCAAAGTAAATGGTGCAAGTAGTAAGATTATACCAGGAGATGCGACATACGCATTCTGCAAAGCATCGCAGGCTGTTTGCGACAAAGTGGACTTACACCACCAGTTATGCCCTAAACCCCCTGTGATATGGCACTAGGGGGTTTATGGCAGCCATTGCACCATATTCTAAAAGGGAAGCAACAAGGTCTCCAATGTCACTACTCTAGAAGACCCCCGGTGGATATCCATCAATGAAAAGTTACACCAGCAAATAGCTGATGTAACTTGTGTCCACCGGGGGGGGTGCCGATGGCCCTGATCCACCAGTCAGTGCCTCTCCAGCCCCATCCCTGCCCCACTAGACAGCCCCACAGGGCTAGAGAAACCCCTACCTCACACACCTATTGCAGGTGCCCACATAGCTATAGGACCCCCTCCTCGAGTCCTCAAATACTGTGCAATGAAAAGCCCTTCTGGGCTATCAGACCCCCATCCCAATCCCCATAATGTGTATGTAATAGCCCTGCAGGGCTGATCTTGCCCCCCCCCAAAGCCCCGATGCCAGCCACTCACACATGGCACTTTCCCATGTAACCTGTAAAAAGAGACATAGCCGGATCCATAATCCCTGGTAGTATTTTGGGCAGTTAAAGCATTCAGATTTATTGTGGGAGGAAGTAAAATTGTTTTGTTTTCAGCATATACACCACTCAAACTCTTGTCCTCTCGCATCAAGGATGGGGTGGTGTCCAGTACCAGATTGTCAGATGGACTCTGCTGCAGCAGAGCATGGACACAGAAGTCTGAGATGTAAAGGAGGATTTGTTAATAGCTGATGGCTTGCTGCTTGATGAGCTACCCCATGAATGCCCATACTCTGCCTCGGTGCAGCATCCCCCTTCTCCCTTTTTAGAAGGCTCACTGACCAGCCTTAATGAGCAGGGCATGGTACCCTCATCTCTTACTGTATATGTGGATGGTTCATCTATGTATGTATGTGGAAGGTAAGTCCAAAACTGACTTTGCAGTATTTGATCCTACTAATGCCAGCCCTCCACTGGTATATACTTGCAAAATTCAGACAGTACAATTTGCAGAGCTAGCAGCAGTTACTTGTGCCCTGCAGACTTCAACAGATGTGACATTCAGAGTAGTGTGCAGAGATTCCCCATTGGGTTTGTTTAGCCCTTACAGCGTACATACCAGAGTGGAAAACACATGGCTTTGTTACATCTGATGGTAAGCCCTTGTGCTATACTCGCTGTCTTGTGGGAAACAGGTATAACAATGCAATTGGAAAATGTAAAAATTGAAATTATCAAAGTGAAAGCACACCAGAAGGAGGTCCTGTAGCAGAACATAATGCTATGGCAGACTTTCTAGCAAAGCAAGCAACCAAAGGGGCCCCTTTGTGGGAACCTTCTGCCCTCCCTCCTAATTTCCAGGACACAGCAGAAGTTAAACATGTTAAAGAACACCCTGATCTTATACATTTGCAAAAATCAGATCCTGCACTATGTGGTTTACTGGGTTGCACTGTGGATGGAGGCACTGTACAGGACTCGTCAGGTCTTCTGGTCTGGCAAGGATGTGATACACAGTACCCTGTATGGGTTGCACCACATGGAGTCATAAAAAAGATGCTATGCATAGTTCATGACACTAGAGGTCATGGTGATACTCTCTCCACACTGTAGCACTTACTTACTTTTGTATGGTGGCCAGATGTTAAAGAAGATGTCAGAACTTACTTTTGTATGGTGGACAGATGTTAAAGAAAATTCAGACAATATTGTGTAAACTGTATTCAATGTGCTTTTCACAATCCTACAGGCAAAGCCAAATGAGGCCAACTGGCCTTGCCTCATATCAAGGGTCCATGGGAACATATTCAAATTGACTACATTGAGGGCCTGCCTAGGACCTCTAGGGGCACATTGTACACTCAGTTATTATTGATGCATTTTCTAAATAGGTAGAGACTATCCCAATGTGCACCATGACAGCTCAGGCCACAGCTAAAGTACTGGTGGAACAAGTGTTCTCTAGGTGGGGAATACCCATGTTGATTGATTCTGACCAGGGAAGCCATTTTACAGGAAAAAGCAATGCAAGCTATGAGCACTGATCAAAAATGTCACATCCCATATCACCCACAATCCTCAGGACAGGTTGAAAGAACTAACAGAACACTAAAAAAACAGTCTGAGAAAAATGGTGAAAGAATCTAGTAAAGACTGGGATGAGCAATTGACCCTTAATTTTGATGATGCTAACAGCAAAGCCAAACAAAATCACAGGTATCTCACTATATGAAATCATGACAGGCAGACAAATGCAGATACCTGAGCAGGCTTTGTTTGCTCCCATACCACCTGAAATGGAGCAGGGGTGAAAATTGAAAATTTTGTGCAAACCTTGCTGCAGAAATTAAAACAAGTGTACAAAACATGCAGAACTTACGGGTGAGTACAAGAAAAAGGTTAGAGCTTGCTAGGATGACAGAGCCAGCAGCCAACAGCTGGAGGTAGGAGATAAAGTGTTCAGTCTCTCGGACGGGGTCAGAAATGACCAAGACCACCACTAGGGTAATGGACTTCCGAAAGCAGATTTTAAGAAAATGAAAGAGAGGAAAGAAAATGAAAGAGGGAAAGAAAACCTAGAGGGCACTGAAGAGATATGGGGAAGCAATAAGAGGGAATCCTGCTGGCAACCTAACAGTGCATCAGGAAGGTGAGCAAACACAAAGGAGGGAGGAAACCACTATGGTTTACAAAAGAGGAGGCAAGAGCAGTCAGGAGAAAAAAAAGAAACATTCAGGGCCTACAAATCTTCATAAGGATGGCGGAAGGGAAGCTTACAAGGAGAAGCTAGGAACACGGGACAAAAACAGGAGGGCTAAGGTGGCTACGAAGAGAAAATAGTGAAAGAGGCCAAAAGGGGGACAAAAGATTTTTCCAGTATATAAGTGAGAGAAGGAAAAGCAAGCAGGGGGTTATAAGACTCAGAGGGAGGGAGAGCTCTGATAGAGGGGGATGAGGAAAAGGCAAATCTGCAACGAATATTTTACCTCCGCCTTCACAGTTGAGGAAGAAGGGAAGGGGCCAGAGCTAAGAAGCGGGTGGAGGGTGGGCAGGGAAATGGACACAAGCCATTTTACAGAGGGTAGGGTATTAGAGGAATTAGGAAAATTGCAGATGGACAAGGCAATGGGCCTCAATGCAATCCATCCCAGGGTTCTCAGAGAGTTGAGGTAGGAACTTGCAGCACCACTCACAAAGTTATTTAATTTGTCCCTAGACAAGGGAGGGTCCTAGGGGATGGTAAACAGGCCGGATGTGGGGCCATTGCACAAGGGGAGGGAACGAAGAGCCTGGCAACTATCATCTGGTCAGTCTTACCCCTGTGATGGTAAGCTGATGGAGGCACTTATAAAGGAAAGGTGGGTACAATATCTGGAGGAGGGGGGTGCTCATGGACAACAACCAGCATGGGTTCACAGGCAGAAAGTCATGTCAGACCAACCTGATTTAATTCTTTGATGGAGTAACGGAGATGTGATTGGGACAGCGGTGAATGTGGACTATCTGGACTTCATTGAGGCCTTTGACACCAGCCCTCACAGGAGATTGGTAAGCAAGTTAGGCAGCCTAGGGGTGGGGAGCAAACTAACAAACTGGGTGAAGAACTGGCTGGTAGATAGAACTCAGAGGGTGGTGGTAAATGGGAGGTACTCCAGGGTGTGGGGTTCCCCAGGGGTCTGTGTTGTGTCCCTTACTGTTTAACATATACATTGGGGACATTTCAGAGGGTCTACATGGGAAGATGTATCTATTTGCAGATGATACGAAGATCTGTAGCAGGGTGGACACACCAGTAGGGGTGGAAAGCATGAAGGAGGATCTGTCCAGGCTACAGGAGTGGTCAGGGAAGTGGCAACTGCACTTTAATGCAAAATAATGCACATAGGGCACAAGAACCCAAGGGGAAAATACTGGCTGGGAGGAGGAACGTGAGACAGAACAGGAAAGGGACCTGGGAATCATCATTTCAGATAGCCTGAAGGTTGGGAACCAAAGCAACAAGGCAGTGGGTAGGGCAAGCAGAATGTTGGCATGCATAGGGAGGAGCATAACAAGTAGGAGGAAGGAGGTGATCATGCCACTATACAAGACTATGGTCAGACCACATCTGGAATATGAGGTTTCAGTTCTGGAGGCCACACTTGCAGGGTGAGAAAGACAGGATGGAGAGGGTACAGAGAAGGGCAACCAAAATGGTTCAGGGACTACACAGGAGGTCATACGAGGAATGACTGGAGGAACGAAACTTACACACACACTGGAGAAGGGGGATATGGTAGAAACCTTCAAATATCTGAAGGGAATAAACAAGGTGAGGAAGGAAACATATTCAGAATGAGTGAAACATAACTGGGGACATGCATTCAAGTTGGAGGGGACAGATTTAGAGGAACATGGGGGCAGTTCTTCACTGAGAGAGGTAGGCCTTGGAATAGGCTGCCGGAATGGGTGGTGGGGTAGATTCAGTCAGCAAATTCAAGAGGGCATGGGAAAGCTACATGGGGCTAATTAAAAGTAACAATGGCATGAAATAAACGAATACGTATAAATCAGACAGAGAGGGGGTATTGGGCAGACTAGGTGGCCAAAGGGTCCTTTTCTGCTGGCAAGTTTCTATATTCTAAAGTAATGATCAAAGACCTACTTGAAAAAAGGGCCACTTATGGCCTGGAAGGCCTTACCAGTTTTGGACAGGGCTAGTCCAGCTATGTTCTTGATACAAGTACAGGATGGATAGAAACTGAAGCATAAATACTTTCATTTTTGACTTCCGTGGACGTAGTAGACGGAATGGCTGCTTAGTTTCCCGCATCAGTTACCAACAGTAGCTTTCTGACAGAATCTGAAATCTATCGATTGCATCCTATATCCGCAGACCTAGATAAAGTTGTAAGAAGGGACTAGGGATGGTCCATACGAAAAAGAGGTTCCCAAGTGCAGAAAATGGCGTTGACGAATACATCGAGCAGACAACCAGCAGGCCTCAGCCCAGCACCTCGCTGTTCATCGGTGCTCTCTGCTTCGAGCCAAAGATTCATGCTCAGACTCTGGCTCTACAAATACGAGAGCAGAATCTAGGAAGATTATTAACATGTTGCATAAAATTGATGCCAAAGTAACAGATATCCAAAAGGACTTTAAAAACTAGAGTCCAGAACCACGGCAGTTGAACAGCAGGTAGAGGGCTGCAGGCTGAACATATGGCGTTTGGCAGGTCTTTGGCATTTTTGTATGGAAGAGAGAGCGCTTTCAGCCAAAGCTGAAGATGCAGCTTCGCTCTAGACGCATAACAATATTCGGGTCGAGGGACTTCCGAAGGAGATGAGCAGGCAGATATGATCTCCTTTATGGATTGTTGGTTGAAAACGGAGTTACAGATCGAGGAAGAAACTCCATTGGAGATTGAGAGGGCGCACAGAACCCTTGCCCCTAAACCCAAACAAGGGGCCCTCAAGAGCAATTTTAATTAAATTTCTCAGGTAAACTATGAAAGAAAAGGTCCTCGTCTGGCGTGGGGAAAGAAAGACCTCAATTTCGATGGAATTAAAGTGTATGTGGATCAGGATTTCCCCTACCCTGGCCCAGCGCTGGAGAAAAGTGTCAGGTTGTGAAACAACTGAGAAAGAAAGGCTTTAAGGCCCAACTGGTACCCGGCCAGATTGTGGTTAGACCTACCGGAAGGGCAGAAAATATTTGATACACTTCTCCTGGCTAAAGATTTTCTGTGCTCCAATGATGTCCAGATTCCAGATTTGAAAGAAGAAAATAGCGGAAAAGGAAATTGAAAGGCTGCTATGGGCAACAGCGCCAAGATCCAAGAATAGTACTCGGGCTTACTGGAGAGCAGATACTGTTTTGCCTTTGATGCGGACCTCGCAGATGGATTACCAGAGAGAAACCTCAACATAATGGGAAAGAACTTATGTTAACTGACACTGTTCATACTTCAATCTGGCATTGTTAGAGGTTCTCTAATGCTCCCACCATTTTCTAGAAGTGTGCTCACGAATCAGACGCTGATTATTGAAAACGTTTTCACTTACCTGCCTGTTTGGATTGCCAGAGGATGGAACATGCAGGCTCTAATAGTTATAAATTTAAAATCCAATATGGCGGAGGACTGGGATGCTCGCAATGCTTTTTTTGGGGTTTGCTTTTATTTGTTAATATTTAATTTTCCTCTCCATTTGGGACCAGATTCAGGGAACTGCTTTCCCACCTTGACGCTTTGTGGATCCTTCAGGTTTCCTGTGAGATGGTTGAGCTCGGCAATCGCCTTAGGGATTGGAACTCCAATGGCCAACTGTAGGGGCCTTCTTTTGTCCCCTGGGGAAGACGGATATGCTTTCTGGTCGGACCTGTTCGAGTCCGTTAAGGATTGAATTCACCCTGGGACACAGGCCCTTCAATTTCCTGGATTGGCTCCTGTTATTTCAACGGACCACCGCAGAATTGAGCGCTCTCCTCCTATTCGGATGAGTAGCCTCTGAGTAGGCAGATGGAGTTTTCTAATGGAATGATGGTGGGGAAAGATGGGTTTATTTTTTAGTATCGCCAAAATATACTGACCTTCATGGTCATAGCCATGAATCAGGGTTGAGAATTTCAATGACCAGAGGTTATGGTCGTAGTCTCCCCTTTGGCTCCCTTCATGGGTGGAATGATAGAGAGAGATCGGGGGGTTATATACTACTCTTACGATTTAGGTCATGGCCATTATATTTTAAGGTGATTACCCAATACAAAGAGTGGCTCCCCCACTCCCCCCCCTTTTTTTTTTTTTCTCTCCCTCCCCCATCTATTCAATTTTGGTCACAACGGATTCTTTTTTCATGGAAAGTGCTACTTTATTCCGTAAAGATGTTGGTACCTTGAGGGTAAGCTAGGTATCTCTGCCTCTCCGAAAGATCCATACTTTAAGACTTACTGAGGGCACAGGCGGTAATACCCAGGGTTCTGTGTTTTTCCGGCCTTTCAGTCCCGTGTTGTTCCTCTCAAGGGGTTCAGCATATCTACACCCCTTAATCCTTGCTGAGGCATCTGCCAAGCGGTTGGAGAACAGCTTGGATAGGTGCCATGGCTGATAATTGAGTTCTGGCATAGACCTGTTGTCAATGCCATCCCGCTCTGGAGACTTGTTTTTACTCTCTATGGCGGGAGATTTCAGATTTCTAGACCTAGTATTGGTCTTAAGGTTATATTCATCACTGTGTTATCTTTCCTTTTCTTCTTTCTCTCTTTCATGTGTTGGGGAGGATGCCTCGGGACACTAATCAGTGTCACAACTTTATAAATAGAAATAGGATGCATATAAATTGTTATCATGACTGTGAATTAATAACAGGTCAGATATGATAATATGTTCACTTAATGTGAAGGGCATTAATAATGTCATTAAGAGAGCTAAGGTATCAACTGAATTTAAAAGAGAAAGGTGCGATATTGCCTGCCTGCAAGAAACCAGGTTAACCCGGGGAGAACACATGAAACTGCGAAGGGATTGGGTAGGCTCGGTGTGTCCTGATGAGCACCCTCAGTCTAAAAAAGGAGGAGTGGCTATATTATTCTGCATAGGTCTCCCATTCCAGATCCATTCAGTAAGCAATTTTGGTACAGGTCACCAGCTGATTGTCTCTGGGAATTACAAGGGCCTTATCCTGCATTTAGTTGGGGTCTACGCTCCTACCCCACCTTCCAGAGAGTTCCTAAGATCCCTATTTAATTTAATTGCAAAGTTACCACCGGGACAAATTATTTTAATGGGGGACTGGAATTGTGTAGAGGATGTCAATTTAGACAGAAGCTCAACTAAATCCCCTAACTCTAAATCTTGTTCCAAGTTGCTTTGAAGCTTGCTTGTGGAGGCTGGATTTACTGACCCCTGGAGACAATTTAATCCCTTAGTTAAGAACTTTACTTTCTATTCGCAGGCCTCAAAGATGTATTCTAGGCTGGATAGATTCTATACACATAGAATCGATTTGCACACCTTTAAAGACGTATCCATCCTCCGATTCACGATTTCTGATCATGCTATGGTTAAAGCCAAACTTCATTGGGGCATAAAGAAGGGATGGGCATCTGGAGGTTTGATCCTGGACTTCTTAATGATAAACAATATGTTGATTCCACAAAAAAATCATTCAGTGTTATTTAGCGAAAATACGGAGGCCCTCTCCAAACCTAAATATATATGGGATGCCCTAAAGGCAGTGGTGAGGGTCATACAATCTCCTATTCCTCCCATAAGTATAAACAACATCAAGCCCGTGTTAGTGAGGTTCTCAGTGAAATTGCCATTCTTGAAACATCACATAAACGCATGGGATCTAAATCCACCCTTAAGAAATTATTAGAGTCCAGGAATAAGTATAATGCCTTGTTGCAGAGGCGGGTGGAAACTCTCTCTGATATATATAGGGCAACGCTACTACGAGAGGGAGAAAGGGCGGTAATTGCTTGCTTTAAGGCTTCGTAAACAGGCAGCAGATAGATACGTAGCCAAGGTTAGTAAAGACCCACCAAATCCCCTATAAGTGTCTCCCGGTGAAATTGCTCAAGAATTTGCAGAGTTTTATAAACAACTTTATTCAAAAAGAAGAAACACAAGAACATAGGGAGAAAATCCAGAATTTTTATGAGGATTGGAAATGCCGGTCTTGTTGGAAACCCAGAGGGAGGCACTAGAGGCCCCCTTTACAGTGGAAGAGATTGGGGTGGCCATTAAAACCCTGCGATCCGGCAAGGACCCTGGCCCAGATGGATTCACCTCGGAATTCTATAAAGGATTTTCTGACATCTTATCCCCACTTCTTGTAGAATCTGTAATGTGGCACAGGAACCAAAGTCACTGCCGGATACATGGGGGGAGGCCCTAGTTTCAGTTTTGCCCAAACCTGGTAAAGACCATTCATCTTGTGCCGGATACAGACCTATCTCATTGCTTAACCAGGACGCCAAAATATTTACTAAAATAATCGATGTAAGATTACAAAAAGTGGTTCCTTTCCTGGTTCATACGGACCAGACTGGGTTTATACTCGATAGACACATACAAGATAATATTAGGTTATTATTAAATGTGATTGCCTCAGCTAAACACCCACTTAATTCACCACTTTCGGCAGTATTAGCATTGGATGCTGAAAAAGCATTTGATAGCTTAAATTAGCAATATCTAGACTTAGTAATGGGAGGTTTTGGATTTGGGGATAAATTTCGTAAATGGTTCCAATTTATATTCTAGGCCCAGAGCCAGGGTCCGGTGAATGGGATGATTTCCAATCAGTTGACATACAGAAAGGTACTAGGCAAGGTTGCCCCTCTCCCTCTCTTATTTGCCCTTAGTTTAGAACCCTTGGCCCTATAAATTAGGCAATCTGATCTTTTACAGGCCTCCATGTTAGGGTGTGGAGGTCAAGATTTCATTATACGCAGATGACACTCTGTTATATGTTTCAGACCCATTAAAGCGATCCCTAGAATTCTTACTTTCCTTAAGGAGTTTGGATCCTTTTCGGTTATAAATTAATCCAGATAAATCGGAGTTATTCCTCTGGGGGCGTTAGGGGCTATCCATTGCCAGAGATACAACATGTTAAATGGTGTAAGTCTGGGTTTAGATACCTGGGGATGTGGATCCTAGGGATTTTCAAACCTTATACTCTACAAACCACTTGAAAATACTTCAAGAGATTAGAGAGGACTGTAATAGATGGCGGAGCTCCCCTTTCAATTTCAGGTAGGAGAGGAAACAATACGTATGAATATTCTTCCACGTTTACTGTTCATTCTGAGCTCCATCCCATATAAGCCTCGAGAAGCTTTTGGCAGGACTTGAGGTCCACTCTTTCCAAATTTCTTTGGTCAGGAAAAAACAAGGGTAAGGTGGAAGACCATGGTGGCCCATAGGGAGAACGGTGGTTTTGGGATACCTGATATTCAGAAATATTTCTGGGCCTCTCAGTTGCAGACTTTGTTGGCCTTGGATCAGGATCCCCACCAAAATGGGCCCAGATTGAGGAGGCTGATCTCCCTTGGGAAAGGCCAGGGGACTTAATACATTTAGATTCCCCTAGATTGAGATTGCTGGAGTTTAGGAACCCCTTACAAGGGTTCTTCCCAAGTTTGAAGGACATACATTTCTAAGCTGGGTATCAGATTAAAGCTTAACCTAAATACAACCATATTAAGCTGTTTAGATTTTGGACCGCTTAAGTGGGACCTGGTTTTCATCAATGGGCAAGAATGGGTCTTTCCAGTTTTGGTCAACTCATTGAGCAAAATTCAATGAAATCCTTTCAGCAGTTAAAGACAGAATTCAGCTTACAACAAAAGGATTTTTTCGATACCTTCAGTTAAGACACTACATTCAAGCAAATGTAAATGTGATTGAATTTAATACAGAGTCCCTAAACAATCCGGTGCATTCAATCTTATCCTCTCTAATTAAATACCCAAATCAAAAAAATTTGATCTCTAAATTAGTAAAGGCTATGTACAATACAGAGGCAGACCCAGTACAGAGTATCAAAGAGGCGTGGCATAGAGACTGCAATTATTGTTTTACTGAGACAGACTGGTCTCAAATTTGGAAGGCAGTACAGACCACCACTTCATCCCTTTACTGGCAGGAATTCCGCTGGAAAATTATTATGAGATTTTTCAGGGTCCTGGTGGTAACTAAGCATTCTGGATTACATTACTCTGACCTCTGTTGGAGAAATTGTCAGCAGGTTGGTACATATTTCCATATTTACTGGGAATGTGATATTGTGCAGGAATTCTGGAGGAAATAAAAATGCATTTGAGCTGATTTTTGAGACCAGTTTGCCAGATCTCCCTCAATATTGGTTGTTGGGACTGTGTCCCCCCCCCATTATCATCAAGACATAGAAACATAGAAACATAGAAGTTGACGGCAGATAAGGACCGCAAGGCCTATCCATTCTGCCCATTTCTTTTTCTACCTTATAAATGTGCCATCGGCCTTTGCTCTGTCAGTGACCTATCTAGTCATAGTCATTTGTATTGCTCCCTTATGCCTATCCCATGCCTGTTTGAAGCCCTGCACTGTATTCATAGCCACCACTTCTTGTGGTAAGCCATTCCATGCATCTACCACCCTTTCTGTGAAAAAGAATTTCCTCACATTCCCCCTTAATCGGCCTCCCTCTAATCTCATGCTGTGTCCTCTTGTCCTGCTATTTTTCTTATATTTAAACATGTTAGACTCTTTCACCTTGTTTATGCCCTTAAGGTGTTTGAATGCCTCGATCATATCACCTCTCTCCCTCCTTTGCTCAAGGGTATACATATTGAGCTCCGTTAATCTGTCCTCATATGTCTTCTGATGCAGTCCCTGCACCATTTTGGTTGCCCTTCTCTGGACTGCCTCAATTTGAGTTAATGTCCTTGTGAAGGTGTGGCCTCCAATACTTGCGCAGTACTCAGATGGGGCCTAACCAATGTCTTGTACAGAGGGATTATTACCTCCCTCTTACGACTTGTGATACCCTGCTAATACACCTGAACACCCCCTAGCCTTACCTACTGCTTTAGAGGTCTGCTTGGATGATTTTAGGTCATCAGTGATGATGCCCAAGTCTCTTTCTTCCTTTGTGACTGCTAGCAACTCCCTCCCAGCCTATAAGTGGCTTCAGGGTTTCTCTTCCCTATGTGCATAATTTTGCACTTCTTTGCATTAAATCAGTTGCCACTCTTCTGACCATTCTGCTAGTTTATCAGATCTCTTCTCATTCTGCCCACCCCATCTGGATCATCTACCCTGTTGCAGATCTTGGTGTCATCTGCAAACAGACAAGCCTTACCCTCTAGTCCATCTGCAAGGTCACTAATGAAGATGTTGAATAGGACTGGCCCCAGGACTGATCCCTGAGGTACCCCACTTGTGACTTGCATCTCTTCTGACTGTATACCATTTACCACCACTCTCTGTTTCTGCCCGTCAACCAGTTTGCCACCCAGTTGACCAACTTCTGACCCACCCCGAGCCTACCCAGCTTATTTATCAATCTTCTATGTGGAACAGTGTCAAAAGCTTTGCTGAAGTCAAGGTAGGCGACATCAACTGCTCCCCCTTGGTCCACCACTCTGGTTACCCAGTCAAAGAAATCTATGAGATTAGTTTGACAGGACCTTCCTTTTGTAAACCCATGCTGTCTTGGATCCTGCGCCCCTGTGGATTCCAGGTGTTGCACTATCCTTTCCTTAAGGAGTGCCTCCATAATCTTGCCCACTACTGAGGTAAGACTGACTGGTCTGTAGTTCCCCGCCTCCTCTCTGCTACCACTCTTGTGGAGCGGGATCACATGAGCCCTTCTCCAGTCTTCTGGGACCTCTCCTGTGCTCAGAGACTCACTAAACAATTCTGCTAATGACTCTGCTAGTTCCTCCTTTAGCTCCTTAAGTACCCTGGGATGTATGCCATCAAAAGAATGGGATCTGGAACCAGATGTGTTGATAATTTGTTTTTGTTTTTTTTATTTAGTTGTTTAACCAGGTATAGCACACTAAGCTGGAAGCTTTTTTACAGGAGCGACCTGGGAGCACAAGGAGGTTAAGTGACTTGCTCAGGGCCACACAGTATGCAAGTGGAAGCTGTGGGATTCAAACACAGGTCTGGTCTGCTGGATGTCACCAGATTTGCAGCTCAGAGCCTTAGACCACTGCGCTAGACTGCCTCCTTAAATTAATGATTTTACTATTGCATAGCAATTTACAATATTAGATTGCATTTTTATTTTTAGTTTTTTTTTTTTTTTTTTTTTTTGGTTGCGCAGTATACAAATGGTGCTCTAGGATTCTCTAAGACCCTCCCGTCAATTGTTTGGAATCCTAGTTACGGTAGTACATAAGTCTATTAACCTGCTGTGGTTGACACCTGACAAGCCTACTTTTTCCTCCTGGTTTAGAACTTGTATCAAGATTTTAGATATGGAGTACTTAACAGACAAATTAAGATTCTCCACGGAGAAATTTAAGGATAAATGGTATCCTTTTATGCAATTCATGGCTTCCCGGGAAAAGATATCTGTTAGAAATTATAACAAGATATACATGATGCAGTTTCATTACCTCCGTTCAGATAGGTGGATTGGTGGACAGTGTTGGGATGGGCCATTATATTATATATTAAAGATGCATCATATACATAGTAATGGATTCAGACCCTAGCTTCATTTAAGGATAGTTTGCTATACTAGTGTATAACTAGGACGAAGTGTTTCAGTTGACCTCTCTCTTAGAGGGGGACCCTATTATCAGTTATTAATTAAATGCTTAATGTCATGGTAGTACACATATATGGATGATATGTATATGATTAAGCTTTTGGTTGTCCTTTTTGTTTTTTCCTATTTTTCCTACTTAGTTCTTTGCAGAATAAAGAGGCATTCTGCCCCCTGGGACGACTTCTTTTCTTTCTCTTCTCTCCGTTTCTCTTTCTGTCTACTTCCTTTTGTTCAGCTTGAATTCTCTCTTCTTTCCTTGGTATCTCTTCCCTGTTTTTAAAAAAAATATACCTGTGTATAAGAGTAGGAATAGACTTGCGTCTGTTTGCTAATGCATGTATTTAATTGTAAGAGTAAAGGGTAATAAAAAGCTCTTCAATAAACTTCAATTTAAAAAAAAATAAATACTTTCATTTGATGCAGGTAAAGAAATCTGGTGAATAACAAAATCCTGAGTTTTTGTTTTTCCAGACTGTCCTTTATAGGATTCTGTTGCTGCTGCTGACTCCAGAATGCACTGAAGTCTTCACAGTGACCACCCCTGAGCCAAGCAATACACAGAGGGTAGCATGCCAACTGTTTGTGGATGTAATGCCTTTTCCATCAACATGCCATAAATCTACTGACTACTATGTAACCTGCAAAGTGCACATAGGGGCCCAAGGTAATTGCCTTGTGTAGTTGGGACAACCCCTATGCTTACATAACCTAGCTGGGTGTGAGCGTGATTCTTCTCAGATCCAGTTTAAGCTTCATAAATGAGATAATTAAGCAATAAGGAATGATGGAGTGTGCGTTGCGGTGGAATAACTGCACACCTAGGGTGGGTCGAAGTATGAGGCCGAAGGCCTCATGCTTCCGCCACACTAGGTGTGCCATTATTCCATCACAATGCACATCCTGGAGTGCCTTATTGCAATTATAAAATGGGTATAAAAAATACTAACAAGCTTGAATAATTAGGAAATACAGAGAAGAAAAAGAAATCTGAAGTTATAACTTTATTACAATTAAATTAGACTTAAAATAGAGATAACATAGCCCCTTTAGTTAGCTTTGCTGCATCACTCTATATTGCTTACATTGACTTATTACTGAGGCTTTTATTACATTGAGCTTAGCAATATTTTTTTTATAATCCTGCTTTTATCTCATTTTTCACTTTGCAAAAGTGTATACATTAATACTGACAGTCCCATTTAGTGTGCCTATAGAGATCAATGGTGTGTGGCAGAGGCATCCATATGGTTATTTTCCATTTCCCTTTGTTGTTAAGACAATCTTCTCTCATGTTAAAAATGAAAATAATTAAGGTCTGTTTTTTTTTTTAGGAGTGCTGTGTTTACCAGCTGCATTATGTGACTCAGAGTGGCTTAATGTTCAGAAGTTGGTCACATGCAAGATGTGCTGTTAGGAATGTGGCTGTAACATCTGAACTGTTGGAGACATTTTCAGTGTGTTTTACAACAGATGGACATGGTGAGAATGCTTTTACAAGCGTTGATCAAGTTGCATGATTGTTGATGGCGTGCGAGAGCTGAAGCTCAAGAATTTTATTTTTTCAGCATTGTGAGGACGATTTTAAGTGCATGTGTGTACATGGTGGGGCAGTGGGGAAGGGAGTGTGATGCCTGATTTGAAGATTTTAATTTATTACATTTTAGTGTTAGGTGTAACGATTACGATTTTAATTGCTTTACAGTACTTACGTTGGTGATGGCTCAGAGGAAATTTATGCCAAGCTCCTGAACACAAGCAGGTTGACTGTTTCTTGTTGGAATGGATTAATATTTTTTCACCTAACCAGTGAGAGGCACATCTGTGGGCCAAGCCCCTTCTACCCTAAAAATTTCAGACTAAAATTCCAAATTATCTGGGTGCAAGACGATGAAGACAGACAAAAAAAAGAAAACAAAAAGGTAATTTTTAAACTTTATCTGTATTTCAGAATCTCACATCCAACCAGGCGAAACTTCACATTTCAAGAGATATACCCCGAGACTGCACATGAGAAATTTTGTGCAAATCTGTTGAACAGTTGCAAAGATATTAAAGTCAAAGTATCCAAGAATGTGGTTTAAGATACTTGTTTGGGGTTTGACTTCAAGAAATGGAACGTTTACCATGGATGGAACACAAGAATTCAAACCTCTGCTCAGTTCTACTGGCAGAATGTTTACCTCCACTGTCACACAACAGAAGGCCTCAGAAGGAACCAGGGCTTTTGTTTTATCTGTAGCTGGTTAAACATCACAGATTTCCCTAGCAGGCAGGTGTGGACAGGAGTGGGATTTTTCATGGTCAGCAGAGAAATACCATAAATTAAAATTGTAAGTACTGTAGTACTTCATGTTTTAAGATGTTTGTGTGTGTGTGTGTGTAAGAAGAGGATTATGAGGGCAAATAACATTTAATTATAATGTTTTTAAATTTAAGGCAGTTTTATTTTTAGGGCCTAGTTGAAGGTTTTTAGTGAGTAAAGGTGACAGCCATGTTTGTGATGGCAGTCAGGGATGTGTGATACTATTGATTGTATTGTGAAGAGGCTGCTAGACCTTCTTCCAATGCTGTTGTACTGGGATATCAGCACCGGGTTCTGAACTCCTCAGCCAATCAGGTTTCAAGATTTTGTATACCCATTTTATAATAGACAACAATCTTGCATGCATATATATCCACATACTCACCCCACTTGGCATTATAATGATCCTATATGTTATAATCAAAGTGCAACTAGGCTGCGATGCAGGGGACTGGGCTGGGACACTGGTTTAATGATAGTCAGTATGGACATGGTATGACCTTTCGATCAGGTGTGGTTCAGATCATTAATATACCTACCATGGGATTATTAGACCTAGGTAACTATTCCTGTGAATTTGAAAGACAGCACAACCCAACTCGAAAGTTATGGTAATCCTGGAACTTGATGACTTTACCCTAAAACTGAATAATTCTAAGGTTACTGAAAACAATGGGAGTAACAGTAAAGAAAAGAGTGTGACTAGTTGCTTTTCTTTTTTTAATTTATATTTATTAGGTATTTTCATACACACATGCATCATCTATACATCTTATAGCATATAGTATGATCACAGAGTACAATTATTTGTTCAGGTTGCATATCCATAGCCGGAGTCCCCAAAAGTTCATATTACTTCCCCCAGAACACCTGGCCCTGAATCTGCTGAAAAGTGTTATATAATACATTCAAGGAACAAAAGATGAGCCTATCCCCGAGTAGTAAAGTACCCAACCCTGCCACTTAGGTCCAAATCCCTGCATGTGGACCTGGAGCGCTGCCGTAAGGCTCTCCATCTGGTAGATTTCCAGCATGCTGGATCTCCAATCCTGAATGGAAAGAACCTGTTGGGACATCCATTTTCTGATGATGGCCTTCTTGGCCGCTATAAGAAATATTGGCAACAGCATTTTGGTCCATTGGGGTGAGTGGTCTGGGTACACAGAGAGCAATATAATTTCCCCCGTCAATTCTACTGGTTCCCCTAAACAGTGAGACAGCTCCAACTGAAGGCTGCACCAAAAAGGAATTAGGAGGGGGCAGTGCCATGAAACATGGCCCAAATCTGCCAAACAGCATCCACATTGACTCTAGCAATGGCCGTATGTGGCCGGGAGGAATTTGGTTAGGATTGCCAGGGCTCAAAAATATCTAATTCGAATTTTCCAGGAAAACTCCCACCAAAAAGAGGAAGAGGTCACTTTAATGGCTGGCAAGGTCACGGCAATCCAGTCAAAAAACTGAACCTCTGAAGCCAGGTCCCTATTCCATTTATCTAGTATTGACTGTGTCGAATATCCCAGTAGGTCTCTTAATGCCTTATGTATGTTCCCTATAAGGTGACCACTTTGGTTCCCATGAATGGAATCAATGAAAATTTTTAGTAAAGGTGGGTTTGGGGAAGGGAGTTTAGCGGCCAACGTCTGATGACTAAGTGTATAATTCCTCACTTGGAGGTATCTAAAAAAATCTGTACCTCGGAGTCCGTATTGGACTTTGAGCTTATCAAAAGGTAAACCCCCGGCCCCACCCAAGAACTGGAACAAGTGTGATAGACCAGATTTGTGCCAATAGGAAAAAAACAGATCCTTATGGGAAGGCTGAAAAAGATCATCCTTAGAGAAAGTTTTGCAAAGATCATATATTGGTTTTATCGCTGGTTTATTTCTTAACCTGTACCAGACCTGGAGAGTATGGGATGTTATCTGTGTGAAAAGTCTCAAGGAAGGTGCATTATTAGTAGATGAAAAAAGAAGAGCAGAAATATCATACATGTCATTTAAAATGAACTCCAGAGATTTCCAGGGTGTTGAAAAGCTGTCAGTCATCCAATAGATGATGGTACGAAGGAATGCTGCCTGGGCATAAAGTTTAAGGTAAGTTTGCTCCCTCTTGAGCAGTAGATAGCTGGAGGATGGAGAGGCAAACTCTGGGATGTTGTTTGCCCCATATAAATTTAGAAAATAGTTTGTTCCAGGACTTAAAATGAAAAGAAGAGGGGAAATAAGGGATGCTTTGGAAAAAGTAAAGGAGCCGAGGGAGGACATTCATACGGATAGTTTCAATCTGTTGAAAGAATGACAATGACAGGGATGACCACTTTTCCAAATCTTTTTGCATTGTAATGGTAAGTGGCTCACAGTTCACCATCTCCAATTGACCATCGAACAGTATGGTTCACAGTAAACACAGCAATAGAGTTAAGCCATACAAAGGCAAAAGTACTGGACTTCAGGAGGGCTGACTTTGCCAAATTGGGTGAGTGCCTAAGGAATGCACTAGCAAATGGGCAGGAAGGAGGGGTGGAAGAACAATGGGAATAATAAAACTGCCATCACAGAGGTAACAAGCCTTGGTGTGAAGCAAATAAACAAAACAAAACAAAACAATGTAAGAAACCACTATGGTTCTCAAAGGAGGTGGCAGTGAAGGTTCAAGAGAAATAGAAAGCATTCAGAAAGTACAAGGAATCACAGAAGGAGCAGGACAGAGAATTGTATCAGTTAAAGCAAAAGGAAGCTGGGAAGGCAGTCAGAACAGCAAAGGCCAGAACTGAGGAAAAGATAGCCAACTCAGTTAAGAAGGGGGATGAAACCTTTTTTAGGTACATCAGGGAGCGAAGGAAGACTAAGGAAGGGATAGTGAGGCTTAATAAAGGGGGGGGGGTGGAGCAGAGGGTGACTGTGAAAAGGCAGAGATACTAAACAAATATTTTTGCTCAGTATTTACAAATGAAGAGGGGAGGTACTAAAACAAACAATAGAAACACTCTGGATACAGAAGTTGATACCAGACCATTTACAGAAGAAAGTGTTCTGAAGAACTCTTAAAACTGAAGGTGGACAAAGCAATGGGGCCTGATGGGATTCATCCCAGAATTCTAAAAGAACTAAGGGTAGAACTAGTGACACCACTGACTACCCTCTTTAACAAATCATGGGAGGATGGGGTGGTACCTGAGGACTGGAGGAGGGCAGATGTGATTCCCCTTCACAAAAGTGGGAGCAGGACAGAAGCAGGAAACTACAGACCTGTTAGTTTAACCTCCGTGATAGGGAAAATGATGGAATCACTTCTGAAGGAAAGAATTGTCCGTACCTAGAGGCCAGAGGGGCACAGGACCCAAGGCAGCATGGGTTCACAGCAGAAAGGTCATGCAGACTAATCTAATAGATTTCAGTTGACTGGGTGACCAAAGTAGTAGATCAGGGAGGGCTGTGGACATGGCCTACCTAGACTTTAGCAAGGCATTTGACTCAGTCCCACACAAAGATTAATATACAAGTTAGCCAGCCTGGGAGTGGGTCCCAAGATGATAGCCTGGGTAAAGAATTGGCTGGAGAATAGGACACAGAGAGTAATAGTAAATGGAGTCCACTCTGAAGAAAGGGGTTACTAGTGGGGTGCCGCAGGGTTCAGATAGGACCAGTCCTCTTCAATATCTTTATAAGCTTACATTGGAGGACTGGAAGGAAAAGTATGTCTCTTTGCAGATGACACAAAGATCTGCAACAGAGTTGATGCACAAGGTGGGGTGGAAAGGATGAGAAGGGACTTGGCAAGGTTAAAGAAATGGTCAAAGGTATGGCAGCTTAGATTTAATGCTAAGAAGTGCAAGGTAATGCACCTGGGAAACAAAAACCCAGGGGAAGAGTACACAATGGGGGTGAGATACTAACAACAACAAAAATGGAAAGGGACCTGGGGGTAGTAATATCAGATGACTTAAAGGTGGGCAAGCAATGTGAGAGGGCAGTAAGGTGGGCTGGGGGGATACTGGGATGCATAGGGAAAGGCATCACCAGTAGAAAACAGGAAGTTGTTATCCCTCTGTACAGACAGCTGGTCAGACCCCATCTGGAGTACTGTGTGCAGTTCTGGAGACCCAATCTCTGCAAGCACATAGACAAGATGGAAGCTGTCCAGAGGAGGGAGACTAAAATGGTGCAGGTCTGCACCAGAAGACATATGAAGAGAGACTAAAGGAGCTTAATATGTATAGCCCTCGAGGAAAGGAGGGAGAGGGGGGACATGATAGAAACTTTCAAGTACCTCAAGGGAATCAACAAAGTCCAAGAGGGTAGCATCTTTTAAAAAAAGAGGTGTGCAAGAACAGGAGGGCACAATTTGAAGATGGGGGGGGGCAGCTCAGAGGTAATGTAAGGAAGTATTTTTATACAGAGAGGGTTGTGGATGCATGGAACGACCTTCCGGAGGAGGCTGTGGAGTCAAATACAGTGGCTGAATTCAAGCATGCATGGGACAGTCATAAGGCAATTCTAGGGGGGGGGTAGAAAGAAGTAGGCTGCTGGTTAACTAGGATCTGCAGCCTATCCATTAGGTAGGGAAATGGGCAGACTGGCTGGGCCAAGCGTCCTCATCTGCTGCCAAATTCTATGTTTCTATGTTTCCAATACCTCTGATTTAATGGAATGTATATTCCTAAATATTTTATCTTCATGGATCTCACCTCATAGGGAGAAGGAAACTAACGATGTTTGTTGGGGAAAATTAAAAAGAAGGGCTTCGATTTTACAATATTAAATTTAATTCTGCTATAGCCTCATATTTCTGAAGGATTTTCCAAACTGCAGGGATAGATGTGTCCAGAGAGGTGGATTAGAAGAACATCTTTAGCAAACATACTGACTTTTACTGCTGTTGTCTCAGTGGAATGCCTTCTACCTCAGGAGAAATTCTAAGCCATCCCCACGGCTCCATATAAAGACAAATAAAGGGGCAACCCTGCAGAGTACCCCAGGATAAGGTAAAAGGAGATACCCTCTGTTGAGACTCCATATGCTTGAGGAGCAGCATAGAGGCCCTCAGCCATTTCAAAATGACTTGGAAAATGGAACCTCGACAGAGTGTCCCACCAGGACACCTGTCGAAGGCCTTCTCTGCATCTAAACTAATGACTGACACGGGGATCCGCCGGTCCCGTATATATTCGATAAGTATTAAGGTCCTACAGATATTGTCTGTAGCGTTTCTATTTTTTAACAAAGCCAGATTGGTCGTAATGAATTAGGCAGGGCAGGATCTTCTCCAATCGAGAAACCCATATGGCTGTAAAAAGTTTGTAATCAGTGTTAAGGATTGAAATCGGTCGATAGGAGGAGGGGTTAGTAGAGTCAGTATTTGGGTTTAATAAGGTGGCCAGTGTGGCATAGGCCCAGGAGGGGGGGAACCCTCTGCAACCTCTCTAAATGTAGTAAGTAATTCGGGAGAAATCTCACTCCCAAATACCTTATACCATTTGGACGGAAACCCATCGGGTCCCGGGCAACGTTGGGAAGAAAGAGATTTAATACAATGAGAAATTTTGTCAGGTGTGATAGGTGATTCCAGCAGGCCCCGTTGAGCTGCAGTAAGACAAGGGAGGGGGAGATCTCTTAAAAAGGACAGTCTCTCTTCAGGGTAGACAAATCGTCTCCCTGATACAGGTGTTGATAGAAAGTTACAAAAGAGTAGATAATATCCACCTCCCTATGTGATAACTTCCCGGAGATTGGACCTTTAATCTTTAAGATGGTTGTGGAGGCCTTCTGTCCCTGAAGGTGTTGAGTGAGTCTAAGAATGCCCCGGGATACCCCTCATATCTGGCCTGTTTTAGATAGAAAAGGGCCTGCTGAATCCTCATGTCTATTATTTTCTGTATCTCCGCTTTTGTATCTCGGATCTTTTGCTGGACCTCTTGATCCCCTTCTGTGTATAATAGTTGGTAAGTGTTTAAGTGTTCCAAAAGAGTATTATATTTAGATTCTAACTCCCGTCACCTCAGAGGCATATGCTATGGTTTCCCCCCTGAGAGTTGCCTTTAAAGCATCCCAAACCAAGGCCTCTGAAATATCTGGGGTATTTTCCTGAAGGAAAAGGGGGATGCACTTCTTAATGTATTCCACATATTGCTTGTCTTTTAGTAAAATTGAATTAAAGCGTCACAGCGTTTGTTTTTTCTTCCTACCTAAATCCAGTCTGAGAATGAGAGGATGGTGGTCAGAGAGGACCATAGGGTTTATTGTGATGTCCTGCACTAAACCTAGGTGCTCACAGGTTACCAAAAAGTAATCTATTCTAGAATAGGTGTGATGCCTATTCGAAAAAAAAAGTAAAACCCGGGTCCAAAGGAAATAAACGGTGCCAGACATCTACTCTGCCCAAGTGGTCCATTGTGTGTTTGAAATATTTAGTTATGCCTGGTTGGCACCTGTGGCAAGGGTTGGAGCTGTCTAAGTGGGCAGACATAGTAATATTTAAATCCCCACCTAAGATAAGCTGTCCTCGGTGGAGGTCCATTACCCATCCCATTAAATGGCGAGCAACAGAGGGTTTTGACATGGGAGGTAAATAAGCACTCACCAATGTCACTTCCTGGGAGTATAATTTCCCCTGTAAAATCACAAATTGGCCTTTGTTGTCCAGATAGGACTGAATACCTTTTAGTGGTGTGGAAGCTGGGACCAAAATGGCTGCCCCCTCTTCGACGACCACCAGGGTGGTGGGGAGGCATTCATTTTATATCTCCCATCCCAACGCAGCATCTTATGTTCATCATCAGAAAGATGCATTTCTTGAATCATAAAAAGGTCTGCACTTTGTTTTTAAATATACTGTATAACGCATGGGTGCTTTATCAGGTTATGTAGATCATTACTATTCTGGGAAAAGATTTTTACTAGTAAAGTAGCCATGGCTCATTGAGTAACTGAAGTCATTTTATTTGTCCCCCAGGAAAACGGCCCTTCCAGCCATTTGGACAACTCTCCCCCTGAGGACCAGAACGATATGAAGAGGAGCCACCAGTATATCTCTGACGTATTCCAATAACAATAAAGATTCTGCAAACAATATACCTATTGTGTGTGGGTGTTTTTTTTTTTTTCAACCAACCCCACCCTCCAGTAACTGTATCCCCATACCCCCTCCCTCAGATATCTTATAGATAAACCAGACCAATACCTTCCCCTCCCACCCCCACTTATTCCCCTGTGTTAACTCACAACTTTTAAACCCTTCAACTATATACAACATGGCCTCTTTAACGGTGGAGCCTAAAACAAAACATAGCACTAAATTACTAGTTAGAGATACAGGCCTAGTAAACAGTAAAAACTTGGGTGACTTAACTATAGACACAATGACTTGACTAGTTGCTTTTCTGAAAATACTTTTGCACCAATCCCAAATAATTTTTTATTTATTCATTTATATAGTTATTCAGAAAAAAACTTTGAGCACAAGCTCTTTTACAAAGGTTCCATGTCATAGATTGCAAAACAAAGCACAGTAGAAGAAAGCAAAGGTACATTACAATGAACGATACAGCTTGGATTCAGAACTTACAGAATAACTCAAAACATAGGTACAAGTTAAATAAGAAAAAACACTTTGGGGTAAGCAGCCACAAAGTGCCTTGTCAGTAGTTTAGAGGGATGGGAATAGCTAGCAGAGGGTTGAAGGGAGGTACGAGAGAGAGAGAGAGAGAGAGAGAGGTAAGTACTGTGGTGGAGGTGAGAGGGTGGGGGAATAAGTTATAGGGAGAAATGGCGGGGTGAGGGGAGGCTGAGCGGAGAGGACATGCTAGAGTAAAATGGTGGGATGTGAGGTGGCATGGTCAGGCAGCCAGCATTAGTAGTGACTGTTTGGGAAACTCACAGGACTGTGAGTTGGGGGGGGGGTGGCAGGTGCTGAAGAAGCATGATGCAAACTGATTGCTGGGGCAAGTCATGAGATGGGACAGAGGGAGGGGGTACTCGAGGCCTGCCTAGTGCTTGCTGGAGGCAGAGAGAGCAGGTTGGCTGGATTTAGGGGCAGGTGCACTTAGAGAGTGTCATTAGGCGCTGTTTGAGATCAGTTTTGAATTGTGCCAGACAATTGGTGGCCAAGAGGTTCCCAGGAAGTCCATTCATTCATAGGGGGGCCCGGTAGACAAATGCACGTTGCCCAAGTGAGATGCGACAGAGGGGGATCGCCAAGGCCCCTCTAGTCCTCCCTCTGGTGACCTGTAACGAGTTGGCTGCCTTCATCAAATTGCCTACACAAGGTGGTGTTTTACCCAATGAGCCTTCTTCCCTAGGATGCAAGTCTGGAATTTGACCCCGTTTCTTAATGACAGACAGTTTGCACGTTCATACAGAGTACAGGTGTAAGTGCCATGCTCAGCATCCAGGGTGAGTCTGCAGGCTTTGTTGAGTGCAGTCTGAACCCTCTTGAGTGCTGTATCTGTTGCCGACCCATAGACCACTAGTCCATAGTCAATACTAGATATAATTGAGCTGAGGACTGAGAAGTGGAGGGCCCCCGGAGAGAGGTATTGCCTGTGCAGGACACCAATCTTGGTATTGACTGTCTTGACCAGAGTCAATATGGTGTGCAAATGTGAGGGTATCATCTATTATGACCCCCAGATACTTGAACAAGTGAACTTATTCCAGCGGCTCACTGCATGAGTTGGAGAATGATGATGAGGGGGTGGTGCTCATTTTTGTTGTGGGGGCTGGACATAAGCAAGGCCTTGGTCTTCTTGTAGTTTAGTAGCAGCTTACGACTACAGAACCAGTCCTCAAGTTTGGAGGAGTTCTGCAGCTCAGATTGTATGGCAGTCTGAGATGTCTGCTGCTCAGAAGCACAGCATCATCTGCATACAGTATGAGTTTGGTATCGCAGGCTGTGGGAAGGTAATTTAAGAAGAGACTGAAGAGTAGGGGCCCCAGTATTGATCCCTGGGGTACCCCTAATGATACCTCTCTTGCACTGGATACTGTTTGCCCAATTTTGACATATTGATTTCTCCATATCAGGTAGCCTTGGAACCAGCAAGAAGCATTGGGCGCCACACCCATGTTTCACAGTTGGGTCAGCAACAAGGGGTGGTTGACTGTATCAAAGGCTTTGATGAGGTCAATAAAAACAGACCCCACCAGTTTACCTTCATCCAGGTCCTTATGTGCATAGTTTGTGTAGTCCAGCAGGGCAGTGGTGGTACTGTGATTTTGTCTGAAGCCATGCTTGTTGGGGCATAGTAGATTATACTTACTGAGGTAGTCAACGAGTTGACCCACCACAATTTTTTCCAGTGCCTTGGATGGGGTGGGGGGAAGAGGTTCGAGATGGGTCTGTAGTTGGCTACCAGAGACTTGTCACCTTCTTTATGCACTGGCGTAACTAGGGCCTGCTTCCAAATTGCCAGGAAATTGGGCCAGGGACTTATTGTACAGCATGGTAATAGGCACTATAGGAACGTCCAGGGTGAGGGATAGAAGTTTCATGTCTATCCCGTCACCGCCCAGTCTGGTCTGACGTAGTATTTTCTTGACCACAGTAAGGGCCTCCTTCACCATCACCCTTTTAAAGTAGAAGGTCGGGTGAGAACACTGGGTAGATACGTTGTTGGAGTGGTTCAAGCCAGGCTGAAAATAGGCAGGTGGTAGCACTGGCATAAGATCGGTGAAGGCCTTATTGAAGGCTTCTGGAATAGCTAGAGGGTCTGTAGTGGAGGTGTTACTGATACTGCACAGCTGAGGGTGTTTCTTGTCCTCCTTTCCAAGGATGCTTTTGATGTTATCCCAGAATCTTTTCCCATCACCCCAAGAATTGCAAAGCTGGACCTTTGATAGTTGGCTTTGGTGAACCAGATTAGCTTGGTGCAGTGGTTCCTGGCTGTTCTGTAGCACTGGTAGTCATGCTTGCAACCTGTGTTTCTGGCCTTCTCCCAGAGTATGCCCCTTTTTTTCAAGTGGGAGAGGAGCTCCCCATCAATCCAGCCATTTGTCTGCCCGCAAATTTTTCTTTTCATGAGTGGGGCATAGATTTCGCAGATGGAGCTAAAGCCCTTAATGAAGTAACTGAGGGCCTGATCAAGGGTAGGTGCCAGATCAATAGGAGTCCAGTCATGCAGGGCAAGGGCTGATTTGAGGGCTCCAAGTTTACCCTTCCTCAAGACCCTGCTTTCAATGAAGATTGGTGGGCTTTTGGTAAATTTATTAGACCACAGAAAGGTGATTGGGGAGTGGTCACTTAGCGTGTCTGGGAGAACCTTGGTCTCAGAGATCTGGGATGGTGAGCTTGCTAGGACCCAGTCAAGGAGGGTACTGTTTCCTGTCAGTTGTGCCTGGTGGGGCAGGTGACAAGTTGTGTCAGGTTGGAGGTGGCTATCAGATCCCTGAAAGGGGCAACCTCCTTTCCATCCCAGTTTATGTTTAAGTCCCCGGTAATGACAAGCTTCATCCCCTTTGGATAATGGGTATGTTGACCAGGGACTGGAAAAACCCTTGTATAATAATGTACAATATGTTACTGTCTCTGTTTTGTTGACTTTATCTAGTATTCTGTGGCCAGAAGATGTATGTCCTCAACATTTAAAACATTTATAGTGAGTGTTTGTTACAAATATGTGGATTCACTTTAGAAATGGAAATATTAGATTTGATCCTCCACACCCAATACCTCAAGCAGATAGAGGTATAAGGAGAAATAAAAGAAGCCTAAGGGGGGGATATTACAGGTACTATAGGTTCAGGTATAGGTTTTTGGAACACTGGATTTAGAAGCTATTAAGGAGCCCCAAATTAACTTTAAAAGATTGCTCAAAAAGGGAGTGCTAGAAAAGGGGTGAATATTAGAGAGGGACTCTTGCATGAGGAATTTAAAACTATTGTTAATGTGAAGAATATTTTATGATACGCTTCTTCTTAAAAATTGGACTGAGTTAAAAATATAGACGCTGATGACATTAGATCTCTGCCCAGACCGGGCTTTCCTGTGCCACTAGAGCGGACACGGCCTGAAACGCCAGCTGCCCGCCCACACTCCATCCTGCCTCCTGCCCAGGAGCTCCGCCAAGCTGGATCTCTGCCCAGACTGGGCTTTCCTGTGCCACTGGAGTGGCTGCGGCCTGAAACGCCAGCCACCCATCCACTCCATCCTGCCTGCCACCCAGGAGCTCTGCCAAGCCGGGTAAGACCTCAGACCTGGCCGAGAAAGCTGAAGACGTTCAGATTTGCCAAGCGCTCTCTGCTGCCACCTCTGATTGGACTGTGTCTTACGCCTTTGCCTCTGATTGGGCCAGCTTTTCTAGCATTGTCTGTGTTAGCCTGGGCTTCTACGCCCATTGATTAGCATTGGAAAAAACCAAAAGTTTGCTTCTAATTGGAAGTTTTTTCACTGCACTGTATTATTATTTGAAAGTACTGCCTAATTTGCCTAGCTCCTGCCTGCACTGGTATTTGAAAGTACTGATTTGCCAAGCTCCTGCCTGCACTGTATCTGTGTCTCTCTTCCCTAGCCCTCCTGCTGTATTTCTTCTCATTATCCCTGCAATTTAAACCTTTTTTTCCTCTTTTCTGCTGCTTTTTTTGGCCACGCTCCTGCCTGCACAATATCTGTGTGTCCCTTACATAGCCCTCCTGCTGTATTTATTCTTGCTAACTCTGCAATCTAAACCTTGATTTTTGTCCTTTCTCTGCTAATTCCCCATGATACCCTTGTCTCACACCTGCTCTCCTGTGGCACCAGAGCGGATTACTCTGATTCTTGCTGCAAGCTGCCCCCCCCCCATTCACAGCTCTTCCTGACTAGCTTCATTTGTCTCTGTCTTCTACCCCCTGCAGTCTTTCCCCACCCCAGTCTTAATCACTTGTGTCACACTCCTTTGTCCCCCATCCCTTTAATAATCCCTCTGTCCTCTTCTCATTCCATTAGATCTCTGCCCAGACCGGGCTTTCTTGTGCCGCTGGAGCGGCCACAGCCTGAAACGCCAGCAGCCCACCCACTCCATCCTGCCTGCCACCCAGGAGCTCCGCCAAGCTGGGTAAGACCTCAGACCTGGCTGAGGAAGCCGACGGATGTTCCGATTGGCCAAGCGCTCTCTACTGCCACCTCTGATTGGACTGTGCTTTATGCCTTTGCCTCTGATTGGGACAGCTTTTCTAGCATTGCATGTGTTAGCCTGGGCTTCTGCGCCCATTGATTAGCATTGGAAAAAAAACAAAGTTTGCACCCACCTCCCCACCCTCTGACCTTTATTGAACAGTCTTTAACCCCTCCTCCCAGCTGTGTCACCTCCCTGCTTGTTCGATATTGGGCCTCTCACAAGGCCCTACCCTTCCATGGCCCACTCACTCTCTCTCCCCCCCCCACCACACTCTCTCTCCTCCCTCTCCCTCTGCAGTGCCAAATGACTCCCTAACTCCTCCTCCTCTCCATATCCTTCTAATTTCTCCACTCTGTTCTCTGCCTAGTTGCCTGTACCTTCCTCCTGCTTGCCACCCTGCTCAGCCAGCCTCGGTTGCTGCAAGTTATGTCTCACCCTACCATGCTTCCTCAACTACTACTACTACTCATGTCACTTCTTCCTTTATTCTACCTCCCTGGTGTCTGTTACCCCCCCCCCACAACCAAGTAACCAGTTTGACTGTCCACTACCACACATGCAGTCTACACACTAAACCACCACCCTTTCACCCACTACGAACTCTGATTGGCAGAGCCCAGGTACCCTTGACCGAGGGCCTCGGGCACGCTCATCTCCTCTCCCACTATTGGTACGTATGACATCCCTCTGGGACCACCGACGTCTGCTGTCTCTACCCATCTGTACAAAGCGATCCCATAAACTCTCCATCAGGGATTTGCGCTTGTGTACCTTGAAGCTGCTGCTGCTGCTACTATCTGGAAACATTCATCCAAACCCTGGCCCCTTAACTCATGGGTGGTACAACCAAGTTAAACAATCTGGATCACTCACATTAGCTTCTTTCAACAGCTGTAGCCTTCTACCTAAGCTTGATGCCCTGCAAATCCTCACTAGCCAGCACAAACCCGACATCATTGCAGTAGTCGAAACCTAGCTAACACCTAAAGTCCCTGACCTGGTAATCACTCTGTCTGGCTATAATGTTTTTAGGCTGGATCAGAAGACTGAAAGAGGAGGAGGTTGTGCTATCTACCTCAGAGAGTCCCTCGTGGGCCACCCCCTAAACACCCCTCTCGCCTACTCATCTGCTCAGATCCTTCCAGTACACACTGTCCTTGAAGCCCACGACAATGCCCTCACAGTTGCTGTGGTGTACATCCCCCCAAATGAGCAAGTTAAAGGCCTCAATGCCACCCGTGACTTCACCAGATCACAACCCCCTGGTTCTGAGTTAATCATGCTTGGCGACTAACATCAACTGGCTTGCCCTCAATACTGTGGGCCTCAAGGATGCACTCACCGCTGTAAACCTCACACAGCTGGTCGCCTCCTCAACCAGACAACTACAAAACAGGTACTAGCGCCCTTCTGGACTGGGCGCTAACCAGCCACCCCACCGTATCTCCAACATTTCCATCCTCCTGGATTCACTCAGTGATCATTCCCCTGCCACCTGTGAATGGTCTAAAATTCTGCAAACCCCCACCATCAGTCATAACCAGCAGAATACTTCTTTGGGGGAAGCTGAAACTCCTCAAATCCTACTTAGGGCAGCAAGACTGGTCCCATATCTACAGTGCAATGGATGTTAACTCAGCCCTGGATTTCTTCATCGCCACCTTCAATGCAGCCTGTGACTCCTACGCCCCCTTCAAAAAGCATAAAGTCAAAGCCCTCTGCAATCCTTGGCTCACCACCGATCTAATTGTGCAGCTAAAATCAAGGGACCACCTCTGGCTCCTGGCTTGGGTTTCCAGTGCGCAAACCAACATTCAGAACTACACATGTGCCTGTAATGCCTGCACAAAATCAATCTGACAGCACAAAAGCGCGTACTACAAAGAAGCTCTCACCAACTCATGGGGGAATGGAAGAGCTTTCTGGAACAATATTCAAGAAGTAACAGGAAAACAACCAAAAACCTCCCCAACTATGCTAGTCACAGAAGGGACTGCCACCCTCGACGCCACAACTATTGCCAATACCTTCAACATTGCAATCACAGACCTCAATAATGTCCTCCCCACTGACTTCTTCGATGAATCGCGCTCCCCAGTCCAACTTACCAACACCCCCACCCTCCTCCACTCATCCTCCTTTCTACTTCAAAGCAGTCAAGAAGCACGAAGCTCACAAATACATTGCTAAAGCAATTACCAAAACAAGAAATAGTGGGGACTCACATGACCTAAAACTGGTGTCCCTCACCCTTGACGAGGTGATTAGTCCACTAAGATTTTCAACCTCTCTCTCAGCCAGTTCCCAGACAGATGGAAATCCGCTGCCATTACTCCGGTCCATAAAAATGGAGATAGGACCAACCACTGTAACTACCGACCAATCTCCATTCTGCCTCCCCTATCCAAGGCCATCAAATGCCTAGTTGCTGACCAGCTCACCGATTACCTGGACAAACACAATATCCTATGTATGCAATGACATGGTTTCAGAAAAGGACACAACACGTCAGCCCTCCTTGAATTCACTGGAGTCATCCACAGTTCTCTTGATACTGGTCACCTAGCCGGGTCAGTCTTTATAGACCTAAGGCTTTCAATACCATTCACCATTGTCTGCTTCTAGATCAGCCCTTCAATGCGGGGCTCTCCACAAACTCCACAGCCTGGTTTAAAAGCTACCTGGAAAACAGACTGCAGAAAGTAAAGATTGCAGGTGTCCTCTCTGATGCACGACCAGTCCGCTCTGGAGTACCTCAGGGCTCCATACTAGGTCCTCCCCTATTCAGTCTCTTTCTGAATAGCCTCCCCCAATTGTGCCCTGAACAAATCATACTCTATGCTGATGATGCTGTAATTCACACTGCACATAATGATCCACAATCCCTGCAGAACAATCTCCAGCTTGGATTCTCCTCAGTAGAGAACTGGTTTAGCAAACACAGACTCATCCCTAACTATAAAAAAATGAAATCTATGCTTTTCAGCAACTCCCACAACAAAAACCAGCAGCACCCACTTACCATCGCAAACTGCCTTGGAGTGGACCTTGAACAGGTGCAATCCTTTAAATATCTTGGGGTCTCTCTTGACAGTAACCTGTCCTATGGCGCCCACATTGACAGCATCACCAAGGCTGCTAACACGCATCTTGGTCTCCTCTACAGGCTCAGGGTGCATCTTACCCCTGAAGCCCTAAGGGTCGCTCTCCAAAGCTCTGTTGTCTCCATTATCGACTATGGCCTCATCATATATGGCTCTGCCACTACAACAGCCCTCGGATGCATTTCCACCTCCCCCAACAAAGCCTGCTGTCTTATAACTGGATCCCATCGCCTCATCCACACCTGTGACCTATACGCTCAGACTGACTGGCTTCAACTCTCAAACCATCTAAAATACCAAACCTGCATTATGGCAAAGAAGATAACCTTGGGCCTTACTCCCCCCTGGAGTTCAAGCCCTCCTCAGCCCAAGAAGTCATTCTCGTCTCACTAGAGGATCTGATTCTCAACTCCTGCAGGACCCCCCGCTGTAGAACATCAATGGGACAATATTCATTTACCTACAGGGCCCCTAGCTGGTTGAATAGTCTCAACAGCGAGATCTCCTCCATCCCCAATCTTGGCCTCTTCAAATCAAGGCCCCGCCTCGCCCTCTCTGCCTCCAGCACCTGTGACTGCCTCGTCGAGACAGTCCACAAGACTATCCTACAGTCCTTGCCTCAGCTCATCCACCTAGCACTTTCTTCCTTCTCCCTTGTCTCGCCTCCTCCCCCTCTCCACCCAGCCCTGCTACCTGCACTTCTCTATGTGATGTGACAGTGCCTCTGGCAGCTCTTTCCTCCCTGTTTCCAACCCATGTATTGTAACACTATTGTAAACACTCAATTGCCCTTCTACTGTCTCCCCCAAAATGTATTCTTTTATTATGTGGAACTTAGTGGGTGGGATATTCAAAGTGGTGTGCCATGCGCAACACATTGATGTGCCTTGGCGTGATATTCAAAGGGGTAGGTTGCTCCCCACAATCCCTGATACGCTGGGGCGCACCATAAATGTATGCGGCACAAGTGCGGGGCATGCCCATGCATGTCGGCACATCCCAATATTCAGCCCGGATGTATGCGATATGCATGGCACAAACCCGCCTTTGCGCTGTACAGGGGGGTGCAAAGATGTGCCCGTAAAAAGCAGGAGCATGTTGGGAGACACCCACAGGTGGGCTGCCATATTGCCGGGTGCAACACGGCAGCCACCTGCTGTGGTTGGCCACCCGACCACCAGAGACACAGTATGGGTGTCGTGCCCCCCCCACCTGATCGTGGGCATAGTAGAAAAATATCCCTGGTGGTCCAGTGGACCCTACCCCATTGCTCGATCGTGGGCATAATAAAAAAATATCCCTGGTGGTCCAGTGGACCTGCCCCCCTGCCCGATCACAGGCATAATAAAAACATCCCTGGTGGTCCAGTGGACCCTTCCTCCTGCCCGATCGTGGGCATAATAAAAATAGTATCCCTGGTGATCCAGTGCACCCGCTGTCCCACACGATCATGGGCATAAGTGTTCACAATATCCCTGGTGGTCCAGTGGACCTGATCCCCAGCCCGATCATGGGCACATGTGTTAAATAGTAACCCTTGTGGTCCAGTGGTACCCCCCTCCCCATGACTGTGACCGCCACCCTGCCCCGGTCGGTGGCGGTGGCAGCTCCACTCACAAGCCGCCCGCTGACTGACGGCACACGATGCGGCTGTACGCGTGATGGGCCACTGCGTGGCAGTGGATGTGCAGACCATGCTGTACTACACAATCCTGAAGTGAATTGACCATTCGCATTTTAGGGACTATAACAAGTACAGTCGGCCACATCCATTATTGCACTCATACTGGCAGCACAATGGATGCAGACATACTCGTACCATACATAATCCTGGAAATGTAATTGTCCATTCACATTTCGGGACTATGTAGTACAGTACAGTCTGCACATCCATTGGCCCACGCAGTGGACCAATACATGTACAGCCGTACTGTATGCTGTCAGGCGGCGGGCGGCTTGCGAGTGGGGAGCTGTCACCCACCGCTGACTGGGGGGTTCAGGGTGGCGGGTCACAGTGGGCAGGTGGGGAGGGGGGTACCACTGGACCACCAGGGTTACTATTTAACACATATGCCCGTGATCGGGCAGGGGATCAGGTCCACTGGACCACCAGGGATATTGTGAGCACTTATGCCCATGATCGGGAGGGGACAGCAGGTCCACTGGACCACCAGGGATACTATTTTATTATGCCTGCGATCGGGCAGGGGGTGGGTCCACTGGACCACTAGGGATATGTTTTTATTATGCCTGTGATCAGGCAGGGGGGCAGGTCCACTGGACCACCAAGGATATGTTTTTATTATGCCTGCGATCGGGCAATGGGGTAGGGTCCACTGGACCACCAGGGATATTTTTCTACTATGCCCGTGATCTGGCATTGGAGTGCGTTGCCTGCCGAGGGCAGGGGGTGTCTGTCCCCGATGGCTGCAGCCTGCAGGTGCCAGGCGAAATCACCAGGGATCAGCGCACCACATGCAAATGGGGCCATGATGACATGCACATGGCCCCATTTGCGCCTTGCGTATAATAGCCTCATTTGCAGGCTCACATCTGAATATTACTCTTGCTGCGCCTAGCACAATTGCACTTACGCTGGTGCAGCCCCATGCTCCTCACCTGCCACTTGCACTGGTGCAGTACTGGTGCCCCCAGTGCAATATTCAATGGTGCTGAGCCATGGCGCAGCACCATTGAATATCACCTGGACTATGCCCTGGCTTAACCCAGTTGCTCTGCGCCCCTGCCTGGCGTAGTCTGAATATCCCACCCATTGTAAACATGCAAATCCTGCCTGTAATCCATTGTCGTGTTGTACTCCCTGCATTGTTGTAATTCTTTGTACTGTTCCTGAACTGATGTGGAACCTTTGCAAAAAAGCCTTGGCTAAAAGGTACTTGTAATCCTAGACTCAAATAAATAAATAAAAAAATAAATAAAACATATGAGATCAGAAGAAATGAGGTGTGCATAGCATATGGTACATCTGTGCTAAACAGGTTGCACGATGTTTTTAGAAATATCGAGACAGGCAGCCTTCCTGCTTTTATTAACAGCACTATGTTACAGTGATGGTCGTACAATGTAAGTTATACCAATGCTACTGAATGCTTGCTTAGAAAACTAACAAAGGTTTAATTTGCTGGAGACGGATGTGTGTTCAACCACGATTCACCTGTGATACCCATTGTTGTGTAAACGCCTATTGTACCCTATCAAATGTATGTCCTGGGTTTATCAAGCGTCATCAACCTGGACAGGGTGGAGTACCCTCATGTGCAGCTTGTGCCTGCTCCAGCCTGTATTATCCAGGTGCATGGGGAATGGACTGGGTCAGACCTTTCTTGTGCAGAACTACAGGATGCATACCTTTTCAGGAGTGACATTTCTCTGGGAGGCTTTTTCCCTTGTGGCATTTTGGATAAAACCAAGGGTTGTCACTTGCAAGCAGAGACATGGACACAGTATTTACAAGTGCGTGTTGCCTCTGCTGGAGAAGGACATTACTGTCTTAATGCTATTACTGATCATGTTACATATGGATCCAGAAATGACTGTGTTATCCGGTCCTAGGACTTCTGTTTTCTGCCTAATCTTCCTACCATTATCAATGGACATGTCATATGGCCTACTCCTGTGTTTCCTAACGTTACCACAATATAGGCTGAGTTGGCTTACCTGGACGAGGTCCACAGAGCTGTCCCACCAGGAGTCATATAGATACCACTTTTATCACCTGCAATATGATTTTTGCTGTTTTGAAGTGTTAAAGACTTAATACAACTGCATATGGACAATCAACAAGTTGGCAGTAATGTTTATAACCTGCCAACCATTGGTTGGTAGCCATTTATTAAAACGTGTGCCCAGCATCCAACCACATTCGTTTATATTTGTCTTTCTGTGTTTGCAGCTCTTCCTGACTACTTACATTTGTTGTGTGTATTACAGATTCTAATGCGCTTTGTTTCAAGTTAAAATATAAGCCCATATGTACCATTTTACACCTCTATAACTGGTGAGATCCCAGAGATATTCTCAGAGGCCTCAAGGTGGAGAATGTTGGAATATAGAAGGGTTAATAGTTTTAGCTAGAATATTAGAACTCTGAAAAATGCATGACATTGTGGCCTTGGCTGCTGGTGGAGTATCAAGTCTTTAAATAACCTTTTTGCTTGACAGGCATTTCAGCACTGTTTAGTACTGGCCTTGTAGATAAGCAAAATATTATGTTTATGAAAAAAGGATTGTTCTGTGCAGCACAGCTGCAAGGTTATGAGGAATGATATACCTTGAAAAAGAATGCCTTTTTGTAAGCAAGGTATCAGTACTTTATTATACAAGACCATCTATATTTGTGCACGTCCTGTTACTTATAAGATAAGGTGAATTAAATATTGCTGAGACAGTACATGTTCTCATGAGAAACATCCTGCTGAAGGTGGGGACTATACAACTTTGTTGTAAACAACTACTCTATATAAGCAGGGGGTTTTGAAGGAGTTTTGCTATTCAGACCCTGGCATAATGATGCCACCTGATCCCTGCTGGGTAGCCCAGTCATAAGTATAAGCTTTGTCCTTATGACTGTATTAGTTTAGGTGGTTAGGCATGTTATGATACAAATGCTAATGTATCTTGTGCTTAGTATCTGTTTACATACATTATAGTGGTCTCAGTAAAGAGAAATGCTTAAGTGAATGTCTATGTCTCTGTCTGGTCTGTACCTCTGACATAAGTTTCATTATTATTATTATTATTATCTTATCTAATTTAACACCCAGAAAGTATTTACAGTAGCTATCTAGCTAAACAGTAGGAATGATAAGTGCTGTGGCTAAAACACAGTACTCATGACTGCTGGATGACAGGCAGGTACTGTTTCCATGGGGACATCTTACCTGCTTAGGCAGATGATGGCTGGATGGTCTTTTCTGTAGGCTGGATACAGGTGTGGCAGACCTAATGCACTACTAGTGGTGAAGGGTGGGGGCCATGATGTTCTGGATGATGATCATCATCATCTTCACCCACCTTGACAGGCAGGCAGTCATTCCGGACCTCAGCCAGTTCAATCCCCTGTCAGGATAAAATCCTAACAGCAAAAGGCAGTGAATAACCACCTTCCCAGATGCAGAGCAGCTCTGGGCAACCCCTGTTCTAATTCATTGCTAGAGCCCAGGCTTGGCACTCTAGCTGCATTACTCTCCTTTTTCATGGGTCTCAAGTCTGTTTTGGATGAACTTTTCAGAAAGGCAGAAATAGTAACTGGGAGTTATTGACAAACATTCTCCTCTCCTCAGAGATTTCTTTCAGATCAATCTGCTCTATTACACATGGCTCTCCCACTCTGTGCAGAAATCCAGGGAGTAAATATCACTGGCTAGCATCTCATGCATTATTCATTATGCTAAACCTCTGGCTCTCAGTGATTGTCAGTTCCAGGGGAAAAGCATGCATCCAAATCCTGTGCCAACTTGCAATTCGCAGCTGTCTTGCAGAGCTGAGCTCTAAACTGATGTCAGTTTCAGAGGGACAGGATGTACTAATTTATTTGTTTTGCACAGCTAAACTTGTCTCCAAAGTGTGTGGTCCCAGAGGAGGAGGAGTGGTTTTGCACTTTGTGCAGCTTTGGGAGCTGCTTGAAGCTGAGCAACATCCATGCTTTGGGCTGTTCGGCCCGAAGGTACTCCAGGAGATGGTAGAGCAAAGAGAGGTGGTCACATGCCAGCCAAAGTGAGAAGGGTGCTGAACCAACCCACAGAACAAACAGCAGTGGCCAGTCCAACTCCAGGTCCCACAGCTGCAGTCTGGACCAGGACCAGGATGAATGAGTGGTGCAGGGGAAGGCAGTACCAGTGCTCCAGAGAGAGCCAAAGTAAGCCCCCTTTTAGAAGGGGGTTACAAATTTTTCCACCAGCTTCACTTAAGGGTCTGTTGTGGCCTGCAGCCTCCCACAACACAAACATTCTAGGCAACATTTTGATCAGGGTTGCATTTAACAAACACCAGTGATGAGGGTAATGGTGAAATTAAGATACTGTCACAAAGGGAAACTACAAATTGTTGACACAAACCCAGTTTTGTTCTGCTGAGTGCAACTAATTCAGCACCTGTAACTACAGTACATACTCTAACCTGGTGAAGATAAGAGATTAATAAGACCCTCAGAGACAAAACCAGCAAACAGCATCTGAATTTGACCAATAAAGAATGAGCATGTGTCAATGCCGAATATTTGCTTGCATGCCATTGCACTGGGTCCTGCTTATACATATTTTAACTATAAATTTACCCAAGACAGACCAGATGATATGTAATAAAATATTTGCGATGGGATCCTAATTTTACACAGTTTTATACTGTATTTACCCAGGACAGTAGAGGTGAGATGAGATATCTTGTTTTCAGTGTGGTCCTACTTTTATTATGTATTTTTCCAGGACAAATCATCTTAGATGTAGCATCTCCTTTTCAGTGGAGTTCTGTTGCAGGGTTCTGTTTTTTATACAGTTTTGCAATATATGTACCTATGGTAACCCAGCTGAGATGCAGTATTTCATTTTCAGTGGGGTCCTGTTTTGACATATTTTTGTACTGTATATTCCCAGGATGGCACAGCTCAGATGCTGTCTTGTGTTCAGTGGGATCCTGCTTTTTCCAGGTTTTACACTGTATTTATCCAGGATAGCACAGTTGAGATACAATATCTTGTTTTTGATGGGGTCCTGCTTTTACCCATTTTTATAATATATTTACCCAGGATAGCCCACCTGAAAGGCAACTTACATTTTCAGTGGAGTCCAGATTTTACAGTATATTTTCCCAGGACAGAGCAGCATAGCTCTACATTTCAGTGGGGGCTCTGCTGTACTGAGGTCCTGCTTCTACACATTTTTACTATACATTTACCCATGATAGACCAGATGCAATGCAATATTTCACTTTCAGTGCTGTCCTGCTTTTACACATTAGATTGTATTTACTTTGGATAGCAGAGGGGAGCTGCAATATCTCATTTTTGGTGTGGTCATGTTTTTATAACGTCTTCTTTGACTTTCACTTTAGTTATATAACTGAACATCGCCGAGTGGCCACACAGTTAACGATACAAGAGATGCCATCACCATTGAATGTACAATTAACAGTTTGTCTCACATTTTAGCATCAGGATACATTTGAACATTAGTAACTACTACAGCAGGTGGGGTACCTCCAAAGGTCCATATGTTCCAATGAGAAACAATCCATACTGTCGGAATGCTGAGCCAAGCAATGACAGTGGGAAAACCTGTAAGGAAAGGTAGCGTGTACATGCACAAAACATGACTCTAACTAGTCATTAGTCCCACTACCTGAAAGCACAAATAGAATTTGTAGTGCTATAGCCACCGCAGCAGAGCACCTTATAAACATTTTAAAACATTTACACACCAGAACCACAGATTTACTCTTTCAGTAATTAAATACCTGGTGGGTCTGAAGAAGTTGTATAGTGCTAGGAAGATTAAACAGGACAGTGCAATAAAACAATATGTACCTATTCTGAGAAACACTATACTAATAAACACCATACTATATACGGAGAAATACCCTCAATATGGAGTAAGTTGGAGGTGCAGACCATCCTTAGTGCTCGCATTGCCATGTGGCCAGCACCATTTTACTGCATTCAAATCCAGGCATTTCATACCTTTTAAAATATACCTCAGTTCACTTAAGGATTGTAGCAAATAATATGATGGTTCTAAGTGAGACTGAAAAAAACATGATTGAGAGAGTTTTGCTGCTGTGGTTTAAAAGTTTTAATGTCAAGGAGCAGAGCTGGTGGCTGTTTGAAACGTGACTGCTGACAGATTGAGAGCAGTCGTTCTGGCTGCAAAACAGTGGTGTTTTTTCTTTTTTTCTTAAAATGGAATCGGGATTCCTTCAGAAATGTAAGGAGATGGAGTGTTTTTATGGTGCTTTTTATACAGCATAAATGAAGGGGAACAGTGTTCTGTAAAAAAAAAGTGAGGCTGAATGGGAAAATAAACAGAGAAATTAGTGTACTGTAATGTAAAAATGAAAACTGGGAATTAGTGCCAGCTGGAGGGGGTTGATTGACAGCATTTATACAACATATGTTGTATATATTTTATTCATGCAACATATGTGCAAATAAGGATTAACCAATTCCAGAGCATGGGTTACTGTGGAATTAATCCACACCTTGGTGGGTGCCTTAAAATGGCCCGCTCCTGTTCATCAGGAGCTGTCAGGTGACCGTGGATTAATTCGCAATTAATCAATGGTTGCTTCCTAAAGATGTTTGAGTAGTGCTAGCACCGCATGCCCCCCTCCAGCTCACACGGCAAGTTACAGAACTTGTACTACTGTGGCAGCACTGAAGTGCCATGTCAGTGGACTGAGCAGCATCCATCGGATGGCATTAGTCAACTTTTCACTATCGGGAAACCTTGCTATCAGTGAGTGGGTGCAACAGCACTTCACAAAAGCAGCTCCCACCCCTGAAGAAGCAGTCACTTGTAAGTGACTGAAACTCGAGAAATCCGAGTGGGGTGTTGCGGCACGTGGACAGCAAACCATACAGCACAGCAGTCGGCATGTCTCCCTCAGTGCCAGTGAGCTGGATGCTCTAGAGGGAAAGAAAAATTAGGTTAACACCCATAAGATGACAGGGTGGGCAATCAGTGTATTTGAGAACTGGATAAAATCCACATCCCATGACACAGATTTGAAGACAGTCATACCGCAAGCACTGGTGGACATTCTGTGGCAATTCTATGTTATGACTGATGGAAAACAATATATGGTCAGTTTTCTAATAGACTTAAGAGCTCACCTCAATAGACATATCAACACTGTTGAGTTAAACCGTCAGATCAACATCATCACAGACACTGAATTTACTGGAGCAAATAACATATTTGTGGCAGTGTTAAAAGAATACTGGAGAGCTGGACTGGATGTTTCCACACATCATCCAAGCATCAGTGATGCCAACCTGCATGCAATCTGGACCTGCCCCAAGCTCAGCACAGACATGGCTTATGGTCTTGTAAGACGGCTGTGATTTGAGCTGTAGCTGAGGTTAGCTAGACAGGGGTGAGAAGGCTTGTCAAATTTAAGGCACAGCTCCTTCACAGTGATAACTGATGAGTGGCCAGGAGTGCATCACACTGTCATTCAATGAGGCTACAAAAAAAAACACAGTAAGGTAAATGAGAAAGAGAGGGACACACTCAGAGGCATTGTGTTTGCCCAACCAGGCAAACCAGACTGTGTGGTGGCACTTTTTAAAAAGTATGTGTCTTAAATGCTCTCCAAACCCTTCAGCCTTTTATTTGCATCCAAAGAAGCTCCCCCAGTGCATAATGGACCAGCAGCAGTGCTGGTATGGTCAGCAACCCAGGGGGGTCAACTACCTGGGGGAGCTCATGCCGCAAATCTGAAATGATGCCCAGCTCAGTTGCCGCTACACAAACCACTCCATACAGAGCATGGCAGTACAACTCCAGAGACTGGCATCATGAGAAATAATGTTGGTGACAGGACACTGACATGAGAGCAGCCTGAGAAGCTACTGGTCGGCGTCCAGCAGCGATCTGACATTTTGACTAATACAAAGAGATCATAACTGCCAAGCACCACCATCAGCAAGGCAGTCAGCGATGCGAGTGACAAACGTCCACCGAGCCACAGTGCAGATACAGGGACTGATCCAACTCCAGCAACTCCCACCATGAGCAACCCTCCCTCCACTCCTGCAAACACAGGGCCACAGAGATCAGAGCCACAACATTGCACAGACGAGAAAGCCCAAGCTGCATCCACCACGCAGCCTGAGAACCCCTTCCAGCTACAGAACTTTACAATAAATTGGCCAGTGAACTTTTGTTAATTATAAAGTGCCTGGAGATCACGTGATGCAGGGTTCCCGATAGCAGCACTGAAGAGGAGCTCCGCCACCTCACCTCACTCCTGCTTAATATTTTAAGCTAATCGCCTAAAGAGCTTCTGATCAAACCTGCTACAGGTCAATTTAAAGGATACAGCCCAGGGCTAGTGCAGAATTTACTTTGTGGTCGGCTTATCTACCGCGACAGAGGCCGAAATGAAACAGGCCCTGCCTAAGCATACTCCTCCAGCCTCACCCAAGAAATTGTCTAAAAAACAGAGGGCCCAAGGAGCTACATCCAGTAAAGCGGCATCCCCAACTCCAGCAGCAATTCCGTTAACGGAGGACCACTTTCTGCAAGAAATCCTGCCTTTTAAAGAAACCCTGGCTGATATAGCTTCCGAGCTGAAGTCCCTCCGCACTGATCTTAATGGCCTTACCAGGATGGTAGGAGATGCAGAGGCCCATATGGTGTCAATGGAGAAGTGGAGGGAGAAGACAGAACCTGAAATGGTGCAGCTGCACCAGCAGATACAAAAGCTGCAGCTTAAAACTGAAGACTTGGAGGGTAGGAGCAGGCGGAAGAATATATTGATCCTGGGGCTACCTGAGGAGGAAGAGGGTGCTAACACCGTGGCCTTCATGCAGAAGTTCCTACAGAAAGTAATGGGGCCTTCCCCACTCAGTGCCAACTACCAAATCGAGTGGGCGCACCACTCCCTTAGACCACGACCCCCCCAGGAGCTCCCCCAAGGCCAGTCATTGTGAGGTTCCTGAACTTCGTGGAGAAGCAGCATATCATTAACAGAGTTAAGGAGCTCCAGAAAATAATGTGGGAAAATGCCACCCTCAGAATAACACAAGATTTGCCCTTGGAGACCCGACAGAAGCGGGCCGCTTTCCATGTTACCGTCAAGAAATTAATAGCTGCTGGTATTCCATTCCGAATGTTGTACCAAGCCAAGCTCCGTGTTTCAGTTCAAGGTTCCTGGCTCACATATGACACGCCTGAACAAGCCACTGCAGACCTTTCCTTGAAGCTACCTAGTTTGTTTAAAGAAGGATGAGTTTTCTTCTAACTGACTGTAATGCTGCTATAACCATGGACAAAAGCCTTATTTAATATGTTTACCTGGGGGCTGGCTGGCTCTGAGAGGTGCTGGATCTATCCCGGGGTTTTCTGCCGGTATCTGTGCGGGGGGGGGGGGGGGTCAGGGTAGTGCTACGCTTAAGGAGGGACCCTAGTTGCACTCTGGTTTACACAGGAACCTTTTTTGAAGGAGGGCAGTTTCCCAGTGGGACAGTGTATAGAGGGCTAATGGGCACACCCTCCTTATCTTTCCCCCATTTACTATGCAGGCACACAACCCCAGGATTCAGGTCAGTTTTTTTTTTTATTTTATTTTGTTGGCCTGGGATGGGCTCCTCTAGCATGACTGGGAGTTGGAGAGGGGTTTGATGCCAGTGATGGCCCTTGTCATGACCTGCCACTTTCGTGGAGTTAGCCCTTGGCAAGGGCTCAGCTTGGTAGCATCCACGGCCTTGGAGCCTTAACTAGGCCAAGCAGGGGGAGACCGACCATGTTTGCGTTTGCAGTGGGCAGACAGGGATACAATTTTGGAATCGTGGTTTGAGTTTTTATAAAGTTCGGTTCATTACAGCCTGATCCTCTCGATCGAGAATTCGGTTTACAACCTTGAAGAGTCCTCAACATAATGAAGGGGAGGTGGGGTGGGGGGCTCCAAATGGGGTGACTTGGGAACGCTGCACAGCGTACTGATTTGGGGGGGAGATGGCTTTTTCGATCAGTTTTAAAATTAATGCCATTCATTTAAATGGCCCCTCAGTGCAGAGTCCAGCCATAGTTTTTTGTGAACCACGAGGGGCAACAATTCCTTACGTGTCTATTATCTTTGTGGTAGTAGGGGTACTCGCCATGGAGTTTTGGCCAATCACACCAAAAGTTTTTTGGAGTGCATTTATTCAGGCTGGAGGTGAGAGGCCTACTGTACATAGTTCTGGGGATTTATTAAGGGCTGGGGGTTGGGTATTTTGGGTATTTGGAACCTGGATGCTTTTTCTTAGTTTACCAATTATTATCAGGGCAGAGAGTTTAAGGCGCACATGTTACAGGATAGAATAACTGCCTCTGCAAACTGAGTTCGGTTGTCTCGAATGAGGTTATGGGGTGGAGGGGTGGGCTAGAGGTGCCTTAAGGGTGGACCCAAGTCACGCGGAATTTTTTGAGGCTGATACATGTGGTGTGGTCTGAAAATGGTTAACAGTCTTACTAAAATAATTACTTGGAATGTCAGAGGAGTGAGAGATGTTATCAAAAGGTTACAAGTACTTAAGCACTGTTCACTTTTAAATGCAGATATTATTTTGCTCCAAGAAACCCACCTGGCAGCTGAGGAATCATTATGTTTACATAGACAAGGAATATCTCAGGTTTTTGCAGCAGGAAACTCATCTGCAAGCTGTGGGGTGGCCATCCTCATCAAAAGACACATCCCATTTCAGGCAGAAAATACAATCACTGACCCTCTCAGGAGATATGTGTTAATCAAAGGAATCTTAAATAACAATACGGTGGTCCTGGGTTCGATACATGGTCCGGTAGGAGGGGATCCTGACTTCCTGATGGATCTGGCTAACAAAATTGCCATGCTCCTTCCCACCCCCCTGATCTTGGATGGAGATTGCAACATTCCCCATCCCAAGATTTGGACAGGACTTATAGACCGTTGAAGTCTCTCTCATCTTCACAGAATGCTTTAAGAGATTTAATAACCTTGTTAGGGCTGGGTGACCCATGGTGCATTTTAAATCCCAGGTGTCAGTCATACACATTTTATTCAGGTGTCCATCAGACCTGGTCAAGATTAGATTATTTTCTAATTAGTTGCTCCCTTATGCCCGGTCTTTACCAGACAGGTATAGAACCCATAGTGATATCTGACCACGCAGTTGTTTGGATGGCTATTTCATTGGACCCCCATACTTGGAGGGAAACCATCTGGAGACTGAACACACAGTTGCTTGAAGGATGAGTCATTGATCTCTCACATCAAGGAGCTCATTGTTACCTTTCTGGAACATAATAGGGATTCAGTCTCGAGATGGGACCTCCTTTGGTGCTCCTTGTAGTGCTACCTTCGGGGCGAGTTTATTAAAATGGCCTCCAGAAGGAACAGGTTATGGGACTCTAAAGCTCTGTCCTTATTAACCCAGATTAAAGAGAAAGAAAACTCCCTATCTTCCACTACCTCCTCAGGTACCCTAGAAGAGCTGTTAGCATTGCGTAATGACTACGTGGAATAAGGGAAAAAGCAGAATATGCTCTGGTTAAAACCAAAGCTAGATAAGCAGAGCAAGGCGAAAAAGCAGTAAGCTGCTCGCCCTCCATTTTCACCAGATAGAGAGCTCCCGCCTAATCCCTTCGATTAGGGCCTCCAATGGCTCTATTAAAACGGAACCTCGGGAGATCGTGCAAATCTTTGAAGAATTTTACAAATTATTATATGGGAAATGTCTTCCTAACACAAATTCTCAAGACATAGAAACCTATTTAGAGTCCCTAAACCTTCCAACGTTGGATGATTCCAGTCAAGCCCTCTTAGCTTCTCCGATATCCACTACCGAAATAGAAAGAGCCATTAGTAACCTTACCCTGGATAAAGCACCAGGCCCGGATGGATTCCCATCAAATTTCTACAAAACATTTGCTAAAGAACTAGCCCCCCTTTTGCTTAAGTTATACAATTACATGTTTAAATTAGACAAGCTGGATCCAACCCTCATGGATGCCACTATTATTCTTTTACTCAAACCAGACAAGATCCACTTAGATCCAGCTAGCTATAGGACAATCTCTCTGCTAAATTATGATATTAAAATCCTGGCAAAGGTCCTCGCGCTCTGAATAAAAGCACACTGGACCAGACTCTTAAGTCAGGAACAGGTGGGGTTTGTAGCGGGCCGCTCTCCTGCTGACCACCTTAGGACACTCACACACGTTTTCCATGTGGCCCAGTCTTCCCAGTCCCCTATGAAGCTAATTTCCCTAGATGCTGAAAAGGCTTTCGATAGGGTGCATTGGGAATTCTTATGGTTGACTTTGCGGAAAATGGGCTTTCCCCCTCAGTTTGTCGTAATGATACCGTCCCTTTATGCCTCCCCATCAGCCAAGATCTATTGCTATGGGATTTTTTCTGCCAGATTTCCTTTATATATGGGCACCAGATAGGGTTTCCCCCTCTCACCCCTTTTGTTTAATCTTTATTTAGAACCGCTACTCCAGCATATTAAACAGGCCCCCCTAATTAGGGGCATTCCTATCCATACTCAGGCCCTCAAAATCTTGGTCTATGTGGACGATATCCTTCTCCACTTGGCCCACCCAGTTTCCTCGCTGGAACAAGTCTTAGGGGTTGTCAACCAGTACGGTAAGCTATCCAATTATAAGCTAAATATTTCTAAAACCGAAATCTTCCCTTTGAACAGTTTCACCTTAATCCGATTTTGCGCATTTAGGTATCAAATGGTCCTCCCAATCACTCAATTATTTAGGTATTTACTTATCTAGAGACCCTATCCTAGTTCAGAAGCTCAATCTAGAGGACTTGGTTGGTGTTATCCAGCAGGATCTATTGAGATGGCAGAATTTATCCCTCTCTTTATGGGCCCAAATTAATATAACCAAGAAGAATATCCTTCCCTGGCTTTTTTTAACCCCTAAATTTATTAAATCTATGATATCAAAATTTATTTGGCTAGGCAAACATCCCCGTTGAGCCTTTTATAAACTCAGTGTCACTAAAGCCCAGGGTGGACTTCGTCTCCCAAATTTTCTTTTATATTATTGGGCGAGTCATTTAACTAAATTGGGGAAATGGTTAGCGCAGGAAAAAATGGAATACACCCCCATCTGGCTTCAAATCGAGAATGATCTCTTAAGATCTAATAACATTAATCTTACTATGGTTTTTTACCTAACAAAATCATCATCATTGTCAGAAAGGCTACAAGACTCGGTAATCAGCACCTCCTTAAGAGTACTGTCACAATGCTGCTCATTCCTTAAGATACCCCTTAAAGTCGATATGGGACAGCCAATCATGCTAAACCCCAACATCAAAATTGGGGGGTCATATATTCTGCCTCAATGGCTCCCACAGTTACAAGAGGCATGTGTGGAAGACCTATTTTCCCAGGACGACCTCCTTTCTTCATCTGAAATCCTCAGTAAGTTTGACATCCCGAAACGGCTGATTTTTAAGGTGTACCAAATAAGGCACCATATAAGTACCTTGTTTGGGGTAAAATCCCCACCATCCTTAATCAGAGCCTTAATGGCTCAAGTCAGTGAAAGTTCTTTAAGGCCACATTCAGTTTCTTCAGTATACATTCTCCTCATGTCGTCTATATGCTCCGGTCCTCTTCCTGGTTCCCCAATCTGGTTGGCCTTACTTCCAGAGGTGAACTTTGACTGGGCCCGGATCTGGAAGGATTTCTATACCTACTATTCTCACAATGGGCTCAGATTCACTCAGTATCACATACTGAATAATATGTATTATACCCCTATAAGACTGGCTAAATTGGGCAGGACACCAGATACCACTTGTACCAGGTGTGACAGGGAAGAAGGGAACATGGTGCACATATTTTGGCACTGTGAGAAGATATCCTCACTCTGTCGGGAAATTAGATCTATACTGGATCCCTGGCTGGGGTTAGAAGACCTTTTCACAATCGAGGTTTGTATCCTAAGACAATATGAGGGTATCACTGTTAAGGAACATAGATATCATATGGCCTTAATCGCCATCATTGTTAAAAAAAATTGGTCCTGAAGCACTGGATGGATCAGCTAACAATATCTTATAGTGAATGGTTAAAGGATATATCAAACTTTTTTAGATCTGAATGACTGATTGCAGGTTTTCAGAATAACATGGCAAGTTTTGACAAGAAATGGGGGAAGCTTTATGCATTATATTTGTAATGAATGTCTGATAATTCAACAGGATTATTTGCCTTACTATAAGGGATGTCTCTTCTCCTCCTTCAAGTGATATAGACAGGCACACTCTAGAGGGTGGGGGTGGGAGGATGAGGGGGGTTAGGGAGAAGGGGTAGTTTTGGGTGGGCTTAGTTAGCTGTTTTATGTATAGTTAGGAGGTTTAGATTACCGCTGTACTTGACACATGCATTATACCTGGCTTATATGTAACTGCCTTTTTGGTAAAATGAATAAACTTTGAATTTTAAAACTATAAAGTGCCCATCACTATGCTGCATCCATGAAGCACAGCAGCTGACCAGTAGGTCAACAGACAGCAGGCAACCACAACTTCTTGTTTTCTGGGGTATGTTTATGCTTGCAAAGTTAGTTATATTTGAACATTTGTAGCATACTCAGCTGTACCCTCCCTCCTTGAGATCTGCAGCTTGTTTGCATCAATCTTTCATCTTCTCTGTCACTCCTCACTGCTGATGTAAATTCCTCCTTAGTATATTTCTACATTTGTAGCATGCCCAGCTGTAAACTGCCTCTTAATTGTTCCCAGTGACATCTGCAGCTTCTTTACGTGTTACCATTGTGTCCCTCTCTGTAGCTTGCCTTATTTGGTGCTTCTGGTGTTGTATGCTCCCTCCTCAGTATTTCCTCTGGTTCTGTCTCACTCCTCACTGGTCTTCTCTTTCCATCCTCAATATTCCATCTCCATGTTCATCCAGACTAATCTACTGTGTCCCTCCTCAGTCTTGCCACTCTGCTCTGCCTGCAACCCGATTCCTCTTATTCCTCTGTCTGAGGTGATAGGCTCACTCCTTGCTGTGATTTCTCCCTGTTCAGCTCTGTCTGCCGAATCCTCCTTCCCCCCCCTCCTTCCTCCAGGTGTACACAGTAATGTAAACTGTAATCCCGCCTGTGAGAGCAGATGACATACCAGTTCCATGATCGGTGTACACACAGGTATGTTGTGCTATATTTTCCGAGTGGCGTGCTGTTACATTTTGCAATCTCCGTAGTATTCTGATATCCATTTTGTTGAGTGACCACCACTGTGGTGTACTGTTGAAGCTTGCACACTGCCATTGTGGTGTACTTTTGAAGCTTGCACACTGCCATTGTGGTGTACTTTTGAAGCTTGCACACTGGTGTTCTGGGTGTACAACAGGTTATTCACCTGTACCAGTAGTTCCAGGGAGTAGTATATGATGTTCATCCACACTTCTGGCAGTTGCCTTTTCCTTTAAGACTTCACTGGAAACATAGAAACAGAGTTTGATGGCAGATAAGGACAGCTTGCCTCACTTAGTCTGCCCATTTCCCCTACCTATTGGATAAGCTGCAGATCCTAGTTAACCAACACCCTACTTCTTCCTACCCCCACCAGAATTGCTTTATGTCTGTCCCATCCATTCTTGAATTCCGCCACTGCTTCTGACCCCATGACCTCCTCAGAAAGGCTGTTCCTTGCATCCACCACCCTCTCAGTGAAAAATACTTCCTCACATTGCCCCTGAGCCATCCCCCCTCTATCTTCAAATTGTGCCCCCTTGTTCATATACATCTCTTTTTCTGAAAGATGCTATCCTCCTGGAATTGTTGATTCCCTTGAAGTACTTGAAAGTTTCTATCCTGTCCCCCTCTCCCTCCTTTCCTCAAAGGTATACATATTAAAACTCCTTTGGTCTCTCTTTGTATGACTTCTGGTGCGGACCCTGCACCATTTTAGTTGCCTTCCTCTGGACTGCCTCCATCCTGTCTATGTCCTTGTGGAGATGGGGTTTCCAGATCTCCACACAGTACTCCAGATGGGATCTCACCAACTGTCTGTACAGAGGGATAACTTCCTTTTTTCCTACTGGCAATGCTGCTTACTATACTTCCCAGTATCCCCCCAGCCCTCCTTACTGCCTTCTCACATTGTTTGCTTATCTTTAGGTAATCTGATATTACTACCCCAGGTCCCGTTCCATTTTTATAGTTAGTACCTTTTCCTTCCAGTCCCTCCGCAATGTCACTTATAAAGATATTAGAAAGGACCAGCCCCAGTATTGAGCCCTGCGGTAGCCCGCTAGTAACCCCACTTTCTTTGGAGTGGACTCAGTTTACTGTTACCCTCTGTATCCTGTTGTCCAGCCAATCTTTTACCCAGGCTACCACCCTGGGACCCACTTTCAGGCTGGCTAATTTTATTAATCTTTAGTGTGGGACTGTGTCAACTGCCTTGCTAAAGTCTAGCTGGCCATGTCCACAGCCCCTCCCTGGTTTACTACTTTGGTCACCCAGTCAAGGAAATATTAGATTCGTCTGATATGACCTTCCTGCTGTGAATCCATGCTGCCTTGGGTCCTGTGCCCCGCTGGCCTCTAGGTACTCAACAATTCTTTCTTTCAGAAGTGATTCCATCATTTTCTCTACCACTGAGGTCAAACTAACAGGTTTGTAGTTTCCTTCCTCTGCTTTGCTCCCACTTTTGTGAAGGGGAGTCACATCCACCCATCTCCAGTCCTTAGATACCACACCCTCCTCCCATGATTTATTAAACAGGGTAGTCAAGGGTGTCACTAGTTCTCCCCTTAGTTCTTTTAGAATTATGGGGTGAATCCCATCAGGGACCCGTTGCTTTGTCCACATTCAATTTTAGGAGTTCTTTCAGAACCCTTTCTTTTGTGAATGGACTGGTATCGACCCCCCCTATCCAGAGTGCTTCTATTGATTCGATTAGGTGCCTCCTCCCTCCTCTTCTTTTGTGAATACTGAACAGAAGTATTCATTCAGTATCCCTGCGTTTTCACTGTCATCCTCTGCACGCCCACCTTCCCCTTTATTAAGCCTCATTATCCCTCCCTTGGTCTTTCTTCACTCCCTAATGTACCTATAAAAGGTTTGGAAGACTAGGTTTGCTGCCAAAGGCACCTGGCTTCACCTGAGTTTTTTTCTTATAAGTTTGCTTGTAAGGGCAGAGCAAGGAACATTATCAGAGCAAGGAAAAATATTAAGGATTATTTTAGCTAGGCAGATTTACTGTTACTATTTTCTTTTGTGCTCACAGTTTGTTACTGTTTTTTACTTACATTTTACTGCTGTACTCTTCTCTGATTCAAATTGCTGTTGCGGGCTATACTTTCTGCTGCATTATTACAGGGTATGCCTACAGATTTGTTACTGTTTTATGCTTACAGATTACTGCTGTAATCTTCTCTGATTAAAATTGTTTTTTTACAAGGTATATCTTCTGTTACTGCTTTATTTTTCTCTGTAGCAAAGTGTTTTTTGCAGGGTATATCTTCTGTGAAATTGTTACAGGTGGTGCTTACATTTTTGCAATTTTTTTTTATCTATCATTAGGCCAAGCTTTCAAGGCTACTGCATTTGTTGTTGGATGATTGTTTCTGATCTTACCTCCTTGTTTCTTTCATCCGTGGTGGTTTTTTTGGCATGGGAAGGGCCCAACCACCCACCCCCATGCCCAACAACCCCATGCTACATTCCTTTTATAGAGTAGCACAGTCATGACATTTCCTGTAACAAAACAGGAAGGGGAGGATAAGAGGGGTATCCACACAGTGACCTCACTTACAGGGGAACAATATTTTAACTTGTTATAACAAGTTATGCAAAAACAAAACAAAAAAAAAAGAAAAAACCTTTGATTCATTGTCCTCTTTCTGATTACTTGGACCAGGTTATAAACTTGGCAACTCAACTGAAATGGATATTAACTGCAGATACTGCGGGACACTTTTCAAAAGGGCAGTTATAGCTGGCCCGGTGGTGCTGAGGCGCTGGACGCCTCACCTCACACCACACCGGCAACCTGTGGTTGGGAGCGAACATGGGCTGCTGGGGGTTGGCAGGGATGGAGAGGGATTGAGCGTCTGATGGATTGCTCTCCTTCTCTGGTGAGTGGCGGTCTCACCAGTTGGTGCTTGGTCACCCCCTGGTGGAGGCTGGGGTACAGAGCACCAGAGGGACAGCGTGGGGAGGAGTCTGGACAGACGCCTGGAGGAAGCAAGTGTGGACACATGCACGCTCCTCTCCATCTTAGACTCCCTGGGACAAGAAATAGTGGAAAAATAGGCACCTCTTGAGTGGCTTGATGGCAGTCCATAAGTGTTTGCCAGGGTGATGGGAGGCACCCGATGCTGGACCCATGCTGGGTGGGGAGTTGGGGGCTCCCTGCCACCGTGCTGTGGGGAGGAAGCCAAAGGGATTATAGGGTGCCGACGTGGGGCTCCGGTAGAAGGGGCCAGCAGCTGGATTCCCAAAAAGGATGCAATGGACATTGGAGCAGAAAGGTGACCAAAAGGAAGTAAAAAGCGATGTTAAAAAAAAAAAAGGGGTAGTTATACAGGGTTTAGGACTCTGTCCTACACACTGGGCCACTGGAGATCTAAGGGTTCAGCTCCAAGCAGCATGGGCAGAGATTGTGTGCCTCAAATTGCATATTCAGGCGGAAATATAAGAACCACCTGCCATTTCCCCAACATCCAACTGAAGCACCTTGACCGCATAGGGTAGTTGGTTCGGGAGGTTGGTCAGTGGTTAGGAGCACAAATCAGGTGCCCCATCACTCAATGTTCTCCAATGTATCGCCTCCACAAACCATATAAAAAGTACAAACAGGTATCTGCCTCCATCTGTGAAATCAAACAAAGGGGCAGAGGACACTGCCGCACAGAAGCTAGCACTACAAAACTCACCCAAAACAGGGACCAAAACAAAAAAAGCAAAAAGGAAATCCAAAACACTTCTTATAGAAGACTCCATGATTCTGGGAGTTAATACCTACCTCCAGCCAGGCAGCGTAGAGAGACACTGACTGCATTGCTAAAATTGTGCAGAAAACAGGAGAAAACATCGATGTCCTGGTACACATAGGAACTAACGGTCTTGCCCGCCAGTCCATTATGGAGAGCAGGGAACACCTGACCAGGCTGGGAAACAAACTGTCATCCATTTCATCCGGCATCTCCTTCTCTGAGATCCTGCTGGTCTGGGAGAGAGGAGCAGATGGATGGAAGGTCAGAGAATGGGAGACAGGGGAGCTAAACATGTGGCTCAAGGGCTGGTGCCAGGAAAAAGGACACAAATTTGTAGGTAACTGGCGACAGTTTTGGGAGCTAAGGTTCTTTAAATTTGATGGACTGCATCTGACTAAGGAAGGAGTCAGTGCATTGGGGCAGAAGTTTGACGTCTTTGCAGAATATTTAAACTAGCAAATGGGGAGAGGGGTACAGCACCCAATACATCGAACGGGAAGAACACCCCTCCCCCCTCAGCTAGTGATCAAACAGGAGTTCAGCATGTTTGTAGTTCATTTACATCACTAGGTAAGGAAAATGTTCCGGCTCCCCATACGACATGCAGGGGAAACTCCGGACTTCGCCCAACAACCAACGGACCGAAATCTGGCCAATGGAAAATCATGTACACAAGATCCCAGACCTGCAGGCTACAATGACAGAGGGTAAACTGGACATAGTAGCCATTAGTGAGACATGGTTCACCAGTAACCACACTTGACTTCAGTACCCGGCTATGCACTGTTCAGAAGACACCGAGGTACAAAAAAAAAGGGAGGGGGGTAGTGACCCTTTATGCCAATCAGAATATCAAAGCTACAGAAATTCAGAATATACATAAGGAGCCAGAAGAACTGTGGGTCACCATGGAAACAGGAAATGGGATAGCCATCGAACTGGGGTTGTCTACAGGCCTGCAGACCAGGAGGAGGACACAGACATTACTGTTAGAAGATATACAAAACATGACTGCTAAAGGGGAGGTTCTGATAATGGGAGACTTCAATATGCCAGATACAGATTGGTCAATACCAGCAGGAAAATCCACCAGAACTAGACACATAGTGGATTCCCTGCAGGGGGAGGGCCTCAAACAACTGGTACAACAACCCACAAGAGACAGGGCTATCTTAGATCTAGTACTGACTACTGGGGAAAGGATCACAGATCTCCAGGTAGAAGGTCACCTGGGGGCCAGTGACCATCACATGGTTCAGTTCAATTTGGCCACTAGAACTAAATCATCCTATTCCAAGGCAAAAATATGGGACTTCAGAGGAGCTGACTTTGATATGATGGCCAACAGAGTTAAGCTAGCCCTGGCAAGAAGAAATACAGGTGAGGGGGGTACAGTCAAAGTGGGCAAGCATTAAGGATGCAATACTTGAAGCAACATCCCATTGTGTTAAGGAGAAAAGCAAGAGCAAATGAAGAAGGAAACTACTTTGGTTCTCAAAAACAGTAGCAGAAAATTACAGAACCAAAAGGTTGGCCTTCAGGAAATTTAAGGGAACGCAGCAGGACGAAGATAGGGAGGCATACCAAACTTCCCTAAGGGAAGCAGGGAAGGCAGTAAGGCAGGCAAAGGCCCAAACCGAGGAAACACTAGCATGAACAGTAAAAGAAGGAGACAAGACTTTCTATAGATGTGTTAGTGAAAGAACGTCCAGAGGGGGTATTGCTAAGATCAAAGGGGATAAGGGTGTGTGTGTGTGGAGGAGGACCTATGAAAAGGCATCTATCCTAAATAGATACTTCTGCTCAGTACTTACTGAGGAGAAGGTAGGGCAGGGACCATAGCTCAGCACCATGGACACAGGGGGGAAGGAGGTGTGCATAAGTCCCTTAACAAAATAAAGGGTCCTACAAGAGCTCGCTAAGCTCAGGGTGGACAAGGAAATGGAACCTGATGGCATACATGCCAGGGTACTAAAGAAGTGAAGGGTGGAGCTAACAGAGCCATTATCAGAACTGTTTAGTGAGTCTCTGAGCACAGGAGAGGTCCCAGAAGACTAGAGAAGGGCTCATGTGATCTTGCTCCACAAGCGTGGTAGCAGGGAGGAGGCAGGGAACTACAGACCAGTCAGTCTTACCTCAGTAGTGGGCAAGATTATGAAGGCACTCCTTAAGGAAAGGATAGTACAACACTTGGAATCCATAGGAGCACAGAATCCAAGGCAGCATGGGTTTACAACAGGAAGGTCCTGTCAAACTAATCTCATAGATTTCTTTGACTGGGTAACCAGTGTGGTGGACCAAGGGGTGCAGTTGATGTCATCTACCTTGACTTCAGCAAAGCTTTCGATACTGTTCCACATAGAAGATATAAACTGGGTAGGCTCGGGTTGGGTCAGAAGTTGGTCAGCTGGGTCGCAAACTGGTTGGCGGGCAGAAAACAGAGTGGTGGTAAACATTATACAGTCAGAAGAGATGCATGTCACAAGCAGGGTACCTCAGGGATCAGTCCTGGGGCCAGTCCTCTTCAATATCATCAGTGACATTGCAGATGGACTGGAGGGTAAGGTTCATCTGTTTGCAGATTACACAAAGGTCTGCAACAGAACAGATGCTCCAGATGGGGTGGGCAGAATGAAAAGAGATCTGGATAAACTGGCAAAATAGTAGTAAGAGTGGCAACTGGGGTTTAATGCAAAGAAGTGCAAGATCATGCACATATGGAAGAGAAACCTTGAAGCCACCTATAGGTTGGAAGGGGAGTTGCTGGCAATCACAAGGGAAGAAAGAGGCTTGGGCATCATCATCACAGATCACCTGAAATCATCCAAGCAGACCACTAAAGCAGTAGGTGAGGCTAGAGGAATGTTGGGGTGTATTAGTAGGGGCATCACAAGTCATAAGAGGGAGGCAATAATCCCTCTTTACAAGACATTGGTTAGGCCCCATCTGGAGTACTGCATGCACAACTGGAGGCCACACCAGCACAAGGACATTAACAAAATAGAGGCAGTCCAGAGAAGGGCAACCAAAATGGTGCAGGGACTGCATCAGAAAACATACGAGGACAGATTAACGGAGCTCAATATGTATACCTTAGAGCAAAGGAGGGAGAGAGGTGATATGATCGAAACATTCAAACATCTTAAGGGCATTAACAGGTGAAAGAGTCTAACATGTTTCAATATAAGAAAAATAGCAGGACAAGAGGACACAGCATGAGATTAGAGGGAGGCCAATTAAGGGGTAAAGTGAGAAAGTTCTTTTACACAGAAAGGGTGGTAGACACATGGAGCGGCCTACCTCAGGAAGTGGTGGATATGAATACAGTTCCGGGCTTCAAACAGGCATGGGATATGCATAAGGGAGCAATACAGATGAGTATGACTAGATAGGCCATTGACAGACTAAAGACCTGGAGTGATGCAGGCCTATACTGGCGTGATGGTCTGCATCTGTCCAGGAGGGGAACCAGGATCCTAGGTGATAGGTTTAAATGCTTTATTGGCAAGTATTTAAACCAGCCAAGGGGGGAAGCATTGGAATGGAGCAGGGAAATCCTATGCCCCCCCAAAAAAAATCAGGGTAGTAAGTGAGGCAAACACCAAGATAGAGATGTCGACAGGGAGCAGGGCAGGGGTAAATGGAGAAAATGACAAAATCAATAAGGACAGAGATAAGGCAAAAAGGGGTAAGGCCATCAAGAAATAGAGGGTAATGAATACCAATGCCCGCAGTCTGGGCAACAAGCTCCCTGAACTGGTGACCTTGATGGAAGAGGGATGCCTGGATGTCACAGCAGTCACAGAAACATGGTACACAAAGACCCATGACTGGGATGTTAACATACCAGGGAACACAACCTAAAGGAGAGACAGGAAGGGTAGAAGAGGGGGAGCAGTAGCTCTGTATGTAAGGGAAGGGATAAAAGCAACGGAACAAAAGAGTAAACAAGGAGGAGAGGAGGCACTGTGGGTCACCTTAGAGACTGGAAATGGCACCACAATCTGCACAGGGGTTGTATACAGACCCCCATGTCAAGGGGAAGGAATGGACAAGGATATGACAGAAGGCATCCTTAGGATGGCAGAGAAAGGGGAGATACTGTTGATGGGGGATCTGAATATGCCAGATGTTAACTGGAGCATCTTTGCTGCAGCCACATCTAAGAGCAGAGCCATTCTTGATGCTCTACAGGTGGCATACCTCAAACAGCTAGTTTTGGAACCCACTTGTGAGGGAGCAATCTTAGACCTTGTACTCTCAAATGGGGACAGTGAGGATCTCAGATCTAGAAGTGGGTAGCCATCTGGGAACAAGTGACCACCAAACAATGTAGTTCATGATAAACTCAGCTACAGAGTCAAGCCACACAAAAGTGAAGGTACTAGACTTCAGGAGGGCCGACTTTGGCAAGATGGGAGAGTGCCTTAGAAAAGCACTAGCAAACAGGCTAGAAGGAGGGGTGGAGCAACAATGGGGAAACATCAAAACTGCTATCACAGAGGCAACAAGCCCTTGTGTGAAGCAAATAAATCAAAAAGAAAGAAAAAGCTACTATGGTTCTCAAAAGAGGTGGTGGGGAAAGTTAGGGAGAAAAAGAATTTAGGAAGTATAAGGAAACACAGATGGAGCAAGACAGAGAACTGTACCAGTTAAGGCAGAAGGAAGCAGGGAGGGAAGTCAGAATAGCAAAGGCCCAAACTGAGGAAAAGATAGCCAACTCGGTTAAGAAGGGGGATAAAACCTTTTATAGGTACATCAGGGAGCATAGAAAGACAAAGGGAGGGATAATGAGGCTGAATAGAATGGACGGTGGGTGGGCAGAGAGGGACAGTGACAAAGCAGGGATACTGAATGAATACTTCTGCTCAGTTTTCACAAAAGAGGAGAAGGGGGAGGTGCCTAATCCAATTAACAGAAGCACTCTGGATAGGGGGGTCGATCCCAGTCCTTTCACAGAAGAAAGGGTTCTGAAAGAACTCTTAAAACTGAAGGTGGACAAAGCAATGGGGCCAGATGGAATTCAACCCAGAATTCTAAAAGAATTAAGGGGAGAACTAGTGACACCACTGACTACCCTTTGTAGAGTTGGGGAGGGGCCTAAGACAAGTAGCACACACTGTATCCTTCTCAGAGGTGCTGCCTGTCAATGGCAAGGGTGAGGCGAGGGTACTTTGCACCATGCAGTTTAATGAATGGTTGAAAAAATGGTGTGGAGCACAGGGTTTAGCTTCATTGGGGACTGGGGTTCCACCTGGAAGGACACCAGCCTATACTGCAGGATGGTCTGCATCTGTCCAGGAAGGGAACAAGTCTTTTGAGCAATCGGTTTAAATGCTTCATTGGCAAGCTTTTAAACTAGTCAAGGGGGGAGGCACTGATAAGCAGCAGGAAAATCCCAGCCTCTCCCTACAAAACAGGGTACTAAATGAGAAAAAGACTGAGATAGAAAGGTCAGGGGGGATGCTGCAACAGAAGGTAAAGCCATCAAAAAATGGAGAGCAATGAGTACCAATGCCCATAGTCTGAGTAACAAGCTTCCTGAATTAGTGGCCTTCATGGAGGAGGAACATCTGGATATCGTGGCAGTCACAGAAACATGGTACACACAAAATCATGACTGGGACGTAAACATACCAGGATACACTATCTACAGGAGGGACAGGGAGGGTAAAAGAGGAGGAGTAGTAGCTCTTTACATAAGGGAAGGAATCAAAGCAACAGAACATAAGGGTAAACAGGGAGGGGAGGAGAAGAAGCACTGTGGGTAGAATTTGGAGACAGCAATGGCACACCACAATCCGCTTAGGGGTTGTATACAGACCCCTTCTCAGGGGAGAAAATGGACAAGGAAATGATAGAATGTATACTTAGAATGGCAGAAAAAGGAGATATTGCTGAAGGGTGATCTGAATATGCCAGATGTTAACTGGAGTGCAGTTGCAGCAGCCACTTGAAGAGTGGGGTTATTCTAGATGCCCTACAGGGGCATGCCTTAGACAACTAGTATTGGAGCCCACTCGAGGAGGAGCAATCATAGACCTGGTTCTTTCAAATGGAGATGGAGAGAGGATCACAGATGTAGAGTGGGTAGCCATCTGGGAACTAGCGACCATCGAACAGTATAGTTCTAATAAACACAGCTATAGAGTCAAGCCATACAAAGGCAAAAGTACTGGACTTTAGGAGGGCTGACTTTGCCAAAATGGGTGAGTGCCTAAGGAATGCACTAGCAAATGGGCAGGAAGGAGGGGTGGAAGAACAATGGGGAATAATAACTGCCATCACAGAGGTAACAAGCCTTTGTGTGAAGCAAATAAACAAAACAAAACGATGTAAGAAACCACTATGGTTCTCAAAGGAAGTGGCAGTGAAGGTTCAAGAGAAAAAGAAAGCATTCAGGAAGTACAAGGAATCACAGAAGGAGCAGGACAGAGAACTGTATCAGTTAAAGCAAAAGGAAGCTGGGAAGGCAGTCAGAACAGCAAAGGCCCAAACCAAGGAAAAGATAGCCAACTCAGTTAAGAGGATAAAACCTTTTATAGGTACATCAGGGAGTGAAGGAAGACCAAGGGAGGGATAGTGAGGCTTAATAAAGGGAGGGAGGGTGGGCAGAGGGTGACTGTGAAAGGCAGAGATACTAAACAAATATTTTTGCTCAGTATTTACAAATGAAGAGGGGAGGTACCTAAAACAAACAGAAACACTCTGGATACAGAAGTTGATAACAGCCCATTTACAGAAGAAAGGTTCTGAAAGAACTCTTAAAACTGAAGGTGGACAAAGCAATGGGGCCTGATGGATTCATCCCAGAATTCTAAAAGAACTAAGGGTAGAACTAGTGACACCACTGACTACCCTCTTTAACAAATCATGGGAGGATGGGGTGGTACCCGAGGACTGGAGGAGAGCAGATGTGATTCCCTTCACAAAAGTGGGAGCAAGGCAGAAGCGGAAACTACAGACCTGTTAGTTTAACCTCAGTGATAGGAAAATGATGGAATCACTTCTGAAGGAAAGAAATTGTCGGTATCTAGAGGCCGGAGGGGCACAGGACCCAAGGCAGCATGGATTCTAGCGTGAAGGTCATGCCAGCAGAATCTGATAGATTTCTTTGACTGGGTGACCAAAGTAGTAGATCAGGGAGGGGCTGTGGACATAGCCTACCTAGACTTTAGCAAGGCATTTGAACAGTCCCACAAGATTAATATACAAGTTAGCCAGCCTGGGAGTGGGTCCCAAGATGACAGCCTGGGTAAGAATTGGCTAGAGAATAGGACACAGAGGTAATAGTAAATGAGTCCACTCCAGAAAGGGAGGTTACTAGTGGGGTACTGCAGGGTTCAGTATTAGAACCGGTCCTCTTCAATGTCTTTATAAGCGACATTGCAGAGGGACTGGAAGGAAAAGTATGTCTCTTTGCAGATGACACAAAGATCTGCAACAGAGTTGATGCACAAGGTGGGGTGGAAAGGATGAGAAGGGACTTGGCAAGGTTAGAGGAATGGTCAAATGTATGGCAGCTTAGATTCAATGCCAAGAAGCGCAAGGTAATGCACCTGGGAAACAAAAACTCAGGGGAAGAGTACACAATGGGGGGTGAGATACTAACAACAACAAAAATGGAAAGGGACCCGAGGGTAGTCATAGCAGATGACCTAAAGGTGGGCAAGCAATGTGAAAGGGCAACAAGGGCTGGGGATACTGGGATGCATAGGAGAGGCATCACCAGAAGAAAACAGGAAGTTATTATCCCTCTGTACAGACAGCTGGTCAGACCCCATCTGGAGTACTGCGTGCAGTTCTGGAGACCCAATCTCCAGAAGACATAGACAGGATGGAAGCTGTCCAGAGGAGGGCAACTAAAATGGTGCAGGTCTGCACCAGAAGACATAGGAGGGAGGGGGACATGATAGAAACTTTCAAGTACCTCAAGGAATCAACAAAGTCCAAGAGGTAGCATCTTTCAAAAAGAGGTGTGCAAGAACAAGGGGCACAATTTGAAGATAGAGGGGCGGCTCAGAGGTATTTAAGAAGTATTTTCACAGAGAGGTTGTGGATGCATGGAATGGCCTTCTAGAGGAGGTTGTGGAGTCAAAAACAGTGGTGGAATTCAAGCATGCATGGGACAGTCATAAGGCAATTCTAGGGGGTGGGGGTAGGAAGAAGTAGGCTGCTGGTTAACTAGGATCTGCAGCTTATCCATTAGGTAGGGAAATGGGCAGACTGGGTGGGCCAAGCGGTCCTTATCTGCCGTCAAATTCTATGTTTCTATCATATGAGGATGGTGTTGTACCTGAGGACTGGAGGAGGGCGGATGCGATTCCCCTTCACAAAAGTGGGAGTAAGACAGAGGCAGGAAACTACAGACCTGTCAGTTTGACCTCTGTGGTAGGGAAAGTGATGGAATTACTTCTGAAGGAAAGAATTGTCGAGTACCTAGAGGCCAGTGGGGCACAGGACCTAAGGCAGCATGGATTCACAGTGGGAAGGTCATGTCAGACGAAGCTAATGGATTTCTTTGATTGGGTGACCAAAGTAGTAGACCAGGGAGGGGCTGTGGACAAGGAATACCTAGACTTTTGCAAGGCATTTGACACAGTCCCACACAAAAGATTAATAATCAAATTAACCAGCCTGGGAATTGTTCCCAGGGTGGTAGCCTGGGTAAAACATTGGCTGGACAACAGGACACAGAAGGTGAATGGAGTCCACTCTGAAGAAAGAGGGGTTACTAGTGGGGTACCACAGGGTTCAGTACTGGGTCCAGTCCTTTTTAATGTCTTTATAAGTGACATCACAGAGGGACTGGAAGGAAAAGTATGCCTCTTTGCAGATGACACAAAGATCTGCAACAGGGTTGATACACAAGGATGCATGGAAAGGATGAGAAGGGACTTGGCAAGGTTGGAGGAATGGTCAGAAGTATGGCAGCTTGGATTCAATGTAAAGAAGTGCAAAATAATGCACCTGGGAAACAAAAACCCAGGGAAGATTACACAATGGGGGGGAGGTAGTAACAACAAAAATGGAAAGGGACCTGGGGGTAATCATATCAGATGACCTTAAGGTTAGCAAGCAATGCGAGAAGGCAGTAGGGAGGGCTGGGGGATACTGGGATGTATAGGGAGAGGCATCACCAGCAGAAAAACAGAAAGTTGTTATCCCTCTGTACAGACAGTTCGTGAGACCCCATCTGGAGTACTGCATCCAGTTCTGGAGACTCCATCTCTGCAAGGACATAGGATGGAGGCAGTCCAGAGAAGGGCAACTAGAATGGTGCAGGGTCTGCAAGAGAAGCCATATGAGGAAAGACTAAAGGAGCTTAATATGTATACCCTTGAGGAAAGGAGGGAGAAGGGGGGACATGATACAAACTTTTAAGTACCTCAGTGGAATCAACAAAGTCCATGAGGGTAGCATCTTTCAGAAAAAGAGATGTGCAAGAACAAGGGGACACAATTTGAAGGTAGAGGGGGGGATGGCTCAGGGGCAATGTGAGGAAGTATTTTTTCACAGATAATGTGGCGGATGCATGGAACAGCCTTCCCAAGGAGGTTGTGGGGTCTAAAACTGTGGGAGAATTCAAGAATGCATGGGACAGACATAAGGCAATTCTTGTGGGGGGTAGGAAGAAATAGTCTTTTGGGTAACTAGGATCTGCAGCTTATCCGGTAGGTAGGGGAAATGGGCAGACTAGGTGGGTCAAGCAGTCCTTATCTACTGTCACCTTCTATGTTTCTCTGTTTTATCCTCCTTCTTAACCGCGTTGGCTGTATTTTCCTTGGTTTGGGCCTTTGCTATTCTGACTGTCTTCCCCACTTCCTTCTGCTTTAACTGTTACAGTTCTCTGTCCTGCTCCTTCTGTGTTTCCTTACACTTACTGAATGATGTCTTTCTCCCTAACCTTTCCCACCACCTCTTTTGAGAACCATAGTGTTTTCCTTCATTTTGATTTATTTGCTTCACACAAAGCCTTGTTGCCTCTGTGATAGCAGTTTTGATGTTTCCCCATTGTTCCTCCACCCCTCCTTCTTGCCCATTTGCTAGTGCTTTTCTGAAACACTCTCCCATTGTGACAAAGTTAGCCCTCCTAAAGACCAGTACCTTCACTTTTGCATGGCTTGACTCTACAGCTGTGGTTATCATGAACCACACTGTTTGGTGTTCACTTGTTCCCAGATGGCTACCCAGTTCTAAATTTGAGATCCTCTTTCCATCCCCGCTTGAGAGTACCAGGTCTAAGATTGCTCCCTCCCGAGTGGGTTCCAGCACTAGCTTTCTGAGGCATGCCCCGGTAGAGCATCAAGAATGACCATGCTTTTGGATCTGGCTGCAGCAAAAGTGCTCCACTTAACATCTGGCATATTCATATCACCCATCAACAATAGCTCCCCTTTTTCTACCATCTTAAGTATGCCTTCTATCATTTCCTTCCCCTGAGACAAGGGTCTGTATACAACACCTGTGCGGACTGTGGCGCCATTTCCTGCCTCCAGGGTGACCCAGAGTGCCTCCTCTCCTCCCTGTTTACCCTTTAGTTCTGTTGCTTTTATCCCTTCCAGAGGAGGGCAACTAAAATGGTGCAGGGTCTGCAAGAGAAGCCATACGAGGAGAGACTAAAGGAGCTTAATATGTATACCCTTGAAGAAAGGAGGGAGAGGGGGGACATGACAGAAACGTTTAAGTACCTCAGTGGAATCAACAAAGTCCAAGAGGGTAGCATCTTTCAGAAAAAGAGATGCGCAAGAACAAGGGGACACAATTTGAAGATAGAGGGGGGACGGCTCAGGGGCAATGTGAGAAAGTATTTTTTCACAGAGAGGGTGGTAGAATCATGGAACAGCCTTCCTGAGGAGGTCATGGGGTCTAAAACTGTGGGAGAATTCAAGAATGAATGGGACAGACATAAGGCAATTTTTGTGTGGGGTAGGAAGAAATAGGCTGTTGGTAAAATAGGATCTGCAGCTTATCCTCTAGGTAGGGAAATGGGCAGACTAGGTGGGCCAAGCGGTCCTTATCTGCCATCAAAGTCTATGTTTCTTACGAAGAGAGCTAGTCCTCCTCCTCCTCTTCTACCCTCCCTATCCCTCCTGTAGACTGTGTAACCTGGTATGCTGACATCTCAGTCATGGTTTTCTGTGTACCATGTTTCTGTCACTACCACAATATCCAGGTGTCTCTCTTCCATCATGGCCACTAGTTCAGGGAGCTTGTTAGCTAGACTATGGGCATTGATATCCCTTTTAGCCACATCCTTGTTCTTACTGTCTTTGCCTATTTCTCCATTTACTCTATCCCTTCTCCCTATATAGAGTTCTCTATCTTGGTGTTTACCTCACTAACTATCCTGTTTTATTTTTTTGAGGGGTGGAAGCTAGTGCTCCTTTTCTGTGCCTCTCCCCTTGGCTAGTTTAAATGCTTTCCAATGAAGCATTTAAACCTATCACCTAGGATCCTGGTTCCCCTCCTTGATAGATGTAGATCATCATGCCAGTACAGGCCTGTATCCCTCCAGGTGGACCCCCAGTCTCCAAAAAAGCTAAACTCCTGAGCTCTGCACCAGTTTTTCAACCATTGATTGAAACCCATGGTGCAGAGCACCCTAGCCTCACCCATGCCATAGACAGGCAACAACTTCCGAGAAGATTAACATGCATGCTACTTGTCTAAGGCCCCCCCAAACTCCTCCTGCACTGCTCCGATCCCATTCCCAGCTAGGTCATTTGTCCCTAGGTAGACAATGATGTCCAACTCCCTCCCCTGTGCAGCTGCTCCCACGATCCTGAGGATTTGCTCCCTGTCCCTTCAAGCCATGGCGCTGGGCAGGCACTCTACCTCCCTCTCCCCTCCTTCTCCCAGTTCTAGCCCCCTAACAAGGAGTTGTTTCCTTCCCCTGTGGGGTCCCATGCCACCTTCCTGTGCATCTCCTTTGTGGAGGTTCCCAGCATCCTCCCTGGTCTCCAGTGTGGGTGCCCCCATAGAGGACCCACACACTGCCAGAACCACGTATGAATTGTGGAGAGGTACAACTGGAGGGATGTGCCTCTTTTCCTCCACCCTCACCCTCCCAGAGCCCTCTGTGGTCCAACCGCTCCTCTTTCTTGGCAACCTCTGAGGCAGCGGCGTTGGCCCCTGGTCAGCCCTGGGTGGGAGAGGAGATCCCCTGAATCCTGGTCAACTCAGCCCGGAGATGAACAACCTCTTCCCTCAGCCGAGAGGTGTGCCTGCAGATGTGACAACATTGCATCCTCCAGAACATTTCCTGGAAGACTACCACACCACAGCCACTGCACTGCACCACTCCCATCATGTCTTTTTTGTGGCCCCTCAACTGTTGCTGTGTATGCTTACTCTTTCCTGTCTCCGTTTACTTTTACCCCCTCCCTACTTTCCTGCAGTCTCTGTGCCTTTACATCTTTTGCCAGAGCAAAGGCCGATGGCACATTTATAAGGTAGAAAAAGAAATGGGCAGACTGGATGGGCCTTGCGGTCCTTATCTGCCGTCAACTTCTATGTTTCTATGTTTCTATGTTTCTTTCCTGGGATAGGAAGTTCCTGTGTTCCTCAATATTCTCCTTCTTACTTGCTCAGAGACAGACCTTGCAGCTAGGGGATGAGGGAGAGCTATTCTTTTCCTTCTAGAATGGTGAGTCTTTTGTGCCTCTGATCACTCTCTTCCTTCACCCAAACAGGAAGTTCCTGTTGTCAATCAAATGCAGTGCCTATAAAAGTGGAACTGGCTAAGGTGGGGGTGGAGGGGAGAGAGGGCTATATAGTCACAGTAAAGGAGTTCTAGCTGGCTCTTCCCACCCACCTGGGTGGTAACTCCCTCGGCGCTGCCCCATGATGCCATATCTTGCCTGCTGGAAGCAGTGTTGTGCACCAAAGCCAGGGAGGTCAGATGGGTCCATGTAATGAACATCATATACCACTCCTAGAACTACTTTTACAGGTGAGTAACCTGTTTTTCTAGGGATGTGGATATGATGTTCTTTCCATACTTCTGGCAGACTCCTAGCAGTTCTCTGGGAGGAGGGAGGCAAGGCGCATCCCCCCTACTTAGAGAACAGAGATTGAGGAACTGAGGCCCCAAAACCTGCATCCTGGTATGACTGAAGTTCAATGTGGTAATGGGAAATGAAGGTGTGTGCTGACCTCCAGGTAGCAACCCTGCAGATTTCTTGGACAGGTACATCCCTGGAAGCAGCCGAGGCAGTGGTATGATGTGTAGAATGAGCCCTTAGCCCTACAGGAGGCTCCCTATCCGCCAACCTATAGCAGAGGTCAATGCATGATGCAATCATCTGCTTGGCTGCTGGTCTGCCAGGTGCAGCTTCAATGTAGGTGACAAACAGCTGGCGAACCTCTCCCAAAACTTCAGCTCTGCGCTCTTTGTAATAAGCACGTGAGTATGAAGTCTGTGCTAAGACTCCGAGGTGTGATTGGTGAAGTACACCAGGAGAGTACTCAGCTGGTTAACGTGGAACTCTGACACAACCTTTGGAAGGAACTTAAGGTTTGGGTGAAGGACAACCTTGTCCCTGTGGAAGACCAGGTAAGAAGACTCCACTGAAAGCACCTGGAGTTCACTGATCCCTCTAGCTGACATGATGGCCACCAAGAAGGTGGTCTTCCATGACAGGTGAAACATTTCACACCTGTGTATAGGTTCAAATGGCTTGTCCATGTGCTTTGCCAAAACCAGCAGCAGATCCCAAGGTGGTGGTGGTTCAGGCACCAGAGGGAAAATGTGGTTAAGGCCCTTGAAAAAGTGTTACACCAGCTTCTCCTGTGCCACTGACTGCTGACCAGCCTGTGCCCAGTAAGCAGAGATGGCTGCCAGGTGCACCTTAAGGGTCATCGACTGAAGGCCCAGCTTAGAGAGGGACCACAGGTAGTCAAGGATGCTAGCCACTGGACAGGACAACGGGTCCAGTCCTTTGCCCTGACACCAAATGGAGAATCCCTTCCACTTGAAGGCACAGCATTTCCTGGTCAACTCTTTCCTAGGTGCCTCCACAACAGTGAGGACATCTTTGGAGAGACTCAAAGCCAGGAACTCTAGCCACTCAGGAACCAGGCTGTGAGGTGCAGGGTTTGAAGGTCCAGGTGGAGTACCTTCCCCTAATTGATGTAGAGCAGGTCCGAATGGAGAGGAAGATGCCTGGGAGCTTGCTGCTGAGGCTAAGGAGATTAGGGGTACCAAAACTGGTGTGGCCAGTCTGGAGCCACCAGTATCACCTGTGCCTCATCCCTCCTGGCCTTAAGAAGCACCTTGTGGATCAAGGGAAGAGGAGGGAAGGCATAAAAAAGGCCTGGGATCCAGGGCCTCAAGAAGGCAATTCCCTGCAGTGTTCCCTGCTGAGGGAGATGGGCACAAAACAGCATCAGCTTTGCGTTCTCCCTGGAGGTGAACAGGTCCACCTGAGGGGTGCCCCATTGGGAGAACAGACCGAGTACCATCTCAGGGTGAAGAGACCACTCGTGAAACACCTCATCCACATGGCTGAGGGCATCTGCCAGCTGGTTGGAGACCCCTGCCACATGGATGGCTAGGAGACTGGCCTCCAGGCTATGCACGAGGGTCCACACACAGAACGCTTCCTTGCACAGTGGCAGGGAATGAGTCCAGTCCCACCCTGTTTGTTGAGGTACTACATGGTCATGGTGTTGTCTGTCTGGATCACCTGACCCCCAATATAAGGAGCAAAGACAGTCGGCGCCAGTCGAACTGTTCTGAGCTCCAGCAGGTTGATGTTGCACCTGGGTTTTCGGAAGTCCAGAACCCGTGGACTCTGTTTCCTCAGGTGGGCACCCCAGCCTATGAGAGAGGCATCAGTTATCAGGATAACCATTGGAAGACAAATGGGATTCCTTCCTGCAGATGTTCTGGGACTAACCACCACTGGAGAGCGTCCCATATCCGCTGGTTCACAGTGACCAGCTGGTCAAAGTGACCTTTGTGCTGAGACCATTGGCTGGCCAGCTCCCACTGCAGACAGTGCATTCTCCAGTGGGCCCAATGGACCACGCTGGTGCAAGCCATCATGTAACCCAGCAAACGCATTAAGTCCCGAGCAGGGCACAAATGCCCAACCCAAAATGATCGGGCAAAAGAGAGAGCCTCTGCTCTGTCTGCTGGGAGCTGGACTGAAAGGCATTTCAGAAGCAGACTTGCCATTCTGCATGTATTCTGATGGTGAAATGATATACTCTGCACAGCTCTGGTGCAGATGCATCGATGGTAATAGTCGAGTTGGCAGACAAGAGTTGAGAAAGGGAATAGAGAGGCAAGTTTTGCTATACTTAAGGCAAATATTAGCTCAAATCAGCAACTGAAATGTACAAGTAATTTTATTATTTGTAAAAAAACAAACAAACAAAAAACAGCAACTTTTTTCCATACATGAAAAGTAAGTACAGTTGTATATCCTAAGGTCAAAACTCTGACTCTTAATCTGTATCAGAAAAATACACATTCACATTATTTAACTATACAATGTTCCACTAACACAGGTTACAACATAGTTAGTACTTTTTTTCCCTTAACTAGTCACTGTTTGTATAAAACCATCACAGTTGTTCATACATAGTGGCATAAAATAAGCCCTGATAACTGCAGCATTATAAAGATAATTTCTGACATGGATTTCATTATCGTTCATTAGATTAGGTGGGCTAGAATATGCACCCTTTTTTTACTCCACTACACAGGCAGGAACACAATTATTGTTTTGGTTGGCAAGAAAATTGTACAAAAATAGAAAACAGTAATGTCATCCACAGTAAGGTTTGACAAATATTGACAGTGCCAACAGTATTCTTTGTAAAACATTCAGTTCTGTTTAGTGTACCACAGTATATGTATCTGCCCAGTATTTATGCCCTAAGCTGGAACACTTATCTATAGAATGCAGATGATCTTCTCCCTTCGTTTTTACAAAACTTTAAATAGACACTTTTTTTTTTTTACAAGTTTAGAATATACAGACTGCAAGTAAAAATTAATTTATAAAACAGAAAAGTTTATTTAGCATTATCTTGGCTCCACCGAGCTACTATTTTGGAGACAAATACTACTGAAAATTCTGTCTGAATAGTTATTTAAAAAAGTATTGTTCTAATTTGGCACACAGCACAGTAGGTTGGCAACCATATTTTCACCACTGGGAACCAGTAGCTACCTACAGATTCAATAACCACAGAGCCCTGATTATGCATCCGTTACATGTTTGTCCTATTTACATTAATATGTGCAGCGCAGGGCCACCATCATCATGGGTTTTGGGTGCAAGAGCTATCAGGAAAGGCTAGTGGCCCTTGCATGTTCTCATTGGAGAAAAGGAAGCAGACATGGAACTTGATCTAAATGTTCTGCATACTAATGGTATAAACAAGACTGAACAGATGCCAATGTTTGATCTGATATACTCCAACAAGACACGGGGACATGACCCGAAGCTCATAAGTAGTATATTTAAGGGTCATGTTGGAAGGCATCTTCTCCAAGAGGGGGGATGAACCTATGGAACAGCATTTCGGTGGAGACAGTGGACATGTAAACTATACAGACCTTCAAAAATGTCTGCTTACCCAAGGTAATCACATGGTATCCTGTGTAGTACAGTGGGTAGGGAACTCCCTATTATTTAGTACATGCTTGATCCTACATTATTATGTTACTATGTATTTATGTGAAGTAACTAGTGGTTGAGTCTACCTTTCTAATATTTTCATGTGTCAGAGTTTTCCAAAACACCGTTTTGTTTTTGAGTGTAATCTCATGATATGCCAGGTACTTTTTTTCCCCTATTGGCCAGACTGCCAGAAATCACACTCTAACCAAAGCAAGATAATACATCATAAACTTGGTTCTACTAGCCCTGGGGAAGAGGCTAGCTGACTATGTTCAGCATGCAAATTAATTCACCTGTGCTCATGAAAAATCACCTGGTTTATAAAAGCACTGAGGAAACATGTTCACTCTCCTTTATGCCGGCTCCATTAATCCCCAAGTTTTTTTTCCCAATGTCTATAGCTGGGCCCTGCAGAACCAGCATTTCACTAGCCCTGTGAATTCATAAAATAAGGCTAGTGTAGGCCCAATACCCAATCACAGCTTTAAGAACTCACCATAGGAATAAATGCAGCCTTCATTTCCCCACCCCAGTCCCCTTTCTCCACCACACTTTCTAGTTTGAAATGACATGCTCACCCTGGTTTCATGGCAATGATATTATTCCTTGATGGCCTAGTGTTTCCTTGCTTTTATAATGGGTTGCCTGGACAAGGATGAATTGTGGAAGCCAAATGGTTAATCAGCCTTGTCCGTTTTGAAAACTAGGCTTTATGTTTTGAGAAATAATAGAGATCCACAGCCAAATCTAAAACAATAATATATATGCAGACTAACTGTGCTTTGAGTGAAGGAGGCACTGAGGCCCTGCACACACTACAGCAAACTGAGCTAAAGCATTTTTAAAAATAGACTAAGCCTTACCGTGCTGTAGCATCCGCACTTGGAGTGGCGTGTTAAAATTGAATCCTGACCGTCAGCACTACCATGCTATCTGGGCTCCTAACAAGTTAAAACTGACTAACTTGTAAAAACGTTTTAAAAACTGTGCTAAAGCATAACTCAGCAGGGTTTCAGCATTTTTTTTTAAACTAAACTAAATGTTGTGTGGACATAAACTGGGTTACAGAGACTTAAAATGGTTTTAGCTCCTTAAGCCATTTTAGATCCTATTGGCTGAAGAATACCACAGTAATATAATATTGATTTTAATTGCTAGCGATCCAGTACTAAACTGCCAGAGTTTCAGTACTAATCTGCCACCATTTACACCACAATGATGCTGCACTTTTGCATAAATGAAGTCCTAGATATAAAGGTACTTGAGACCCTTGATCTAGCATGATCACTTTTGTTTCAGTCATTTAGTATTATGGCTGGTCTGTTGGTGCACAGCTAGTGCTATCACTCAAGACACCGGTGACTCGGGTTCCAGAATGAGCCTAGGTTGCTGGTGAGGGAGAGGAAGCTGGAGCATCCCACGGGACACTTCCCTCCTTTAGGGTGGGGGGAGGGGTCTCTCTGACATGCTACCACGACCTGTGTGACCACAGGTGGTGGTGCAGGAAGGTGCAGGTTTTGTTTTTGGGGGGGGGGGAGAAGAGACCCGGACTGGCTGGAGCAGACAACATGCATGACATGCGCACATCCTACTCTCAGCCAGCATTTCATGGGAGGGCAAGAAAAAGCAGAAATACCCTGGTCACCACAACATGATGACCCTGCTCGGCCCACAGACCCTGCACCTGACTAGGACAATCTGTCAGCCTCCAAAAGCAGCCTGCCCCAGCCTGACAGCCTGCATTGTATGGAGGGGATACCACAAGCATCTGACTGAGGTAGGTACAGTAATCCCAAGAGATGGAGGGGGGCAGGGTTCCAAACGAGGTTCAGTTGCAGACTAGTGAAGGGGAGCATAAACAGAAAGTTTAAAGAAAAAAGAAAAATTGGCATTATCATATTTTCCGTTAAAAGAAATGACAAGCCTGGGTAAAAGCATATCAGACTCAAAAAAATAACTGACTGAGAACACAAATATAACCTTTTGTAAACTTTGCTTTGAAGGTAAAACGGTGTAGTAGTCCATTGAATCTACTTCGTTTCAGAGGAGGTGGTTGACAAATGCTTCTGGAAACATGGCAAATACTGAATCATAAATTGGTAAAGGGCAAAAGTAGCCGACTTCATTATGTTGCACTCATTAGAGGTCTCACACCAGGTTTTAAAGGAGTGATGCATACAGGGTCAAGATTGAAAGTTAAATCTGTGCACACAGTTTTCATATTCATATGCTCCCCCTCAGGGGTGCTGAGTGCCTGCAGACATTGTTTCAAAGCATAAACTGGAACTCCTGCAAAGGGGCGGGAGCATTCCTCTCATTAGCAAGCCAGGGGATGCTGTTTTGAACAGGAAAGAGGACTTGCCAGGGGACTCAGTCTCCTCTGAAAAGGACTGTAAATAAATGAGCACCAAACAAACTGGGGAACTGGGTATAGGGTTGTTAGTGGACAGAATCTGAAATTTCATTAAGGGCTATAAATATACGGAATAAACCACTATGGGGGCCACTAAAATAAACCATTTAAGCATGTTCAAGAGCCAGCATTTATTTCTTCTGATGAGATTTGGCCCTCAGGAAAGAAGCCCCTTTCAAGCATTGAGAGTGTTTATTTAACGATTTTCTGTCTTTAGAGTATTAAAATATTTTTACTGGTCTTGATCTAACTCTAGAAGTAGGCCAGGGCTTGTAAACCTTTCTCTGATTGGCAAAAAAGCAACACATAACGTGGTAGCATGGCCCATGGAATTCAATAGGCAATAGTTTATTTCTAAATTTGGTAAATTGTGCTTAAGCAAAACTGATGATTTTGAGAGAGCACGGCTGAATAAACAGTAGCAACTCGACTACATTTAATGAAATACAACTTCTGCTCACTGACCAATGTCCATAGTTTCATGGCAGCTTCTATAAAAGTTCCTAAAGGAGTACGTGTAACAAGTTTGGGAAAAAATGGATGTACAGTGGTTTCAGGAACTGTAAATTTTACTCTGGTTTCCTAATACATGTGTAGAATCCAAGAAGGCATATTTCAACCAGGATTCATACAAATCAGGGGAAAGCCAGTTAAGGTAACAGGGATAACACAAATGTAACCTTTGAGCTTCACCATTAAAATCAACCATTGCAATTGCATGGTTTCATGAAATTATGTATGGCGTTAATCCACCTATGTACCTATAGTACGTTTCAAACACTTGATAAAAAAGGAGTGCAATATTTGTAGAAATCTGACTGTTGACCATTATTCCACATGGTCAAAGCCACAGGCACTTAGTTTTCTCACATGTGGTATAGAATTACAGAAGTACATATTCTGTGACTGGAAGCAGTTGGGTGTATAATGTTCAAAACTACAAATGAAATATGCATTCTTTCATTTTTAAAACATCTGTACCATCCTTATATTGAATGGAAAGCTGGTATGTACCCACCATGCTGGAAAGGAATCCCATCAATAGAAGGCAACATAAGTAACATTTTAACTGAAATGCTGACGGACAAATAATTATGATGCTAGAATAACTGGATGCTGTTTTTTCCCATAAGGAAACCTGGTTATAACCAGTTGGTTATAACAGTGGGCACACGTTGGGTTTCCCTGACTGTAGGCATGTGCACCACGCTTACTTTCGTGCTAACTCCACATTTGAAATTTGTACCCTTTCACTCCAGTCACTGTGAGATGAAGGACAACCCTACTGTCCCTTAAAGCATGGTCCCAATCCAAATTGCCACAAGACTAACTGCATTTTCCTCACCTGTCACCCTATTCTAGATTGCAAATGGAAAAAAAAAAAAATCACTGAAAGTGCTTTTGCAGCTGTAAAGCAGCACCACAGCCCGACCTCATGGCCCTAGACCTCTGCTGCCTCAACCACTACTACTGCTGGGACCCCATTATATTAATTTAAAAAAATAATAAAAGTAAACTACATAAAATTAAAAACACACAGAAAAGAAGCAGAAATATTACGCTCCTTACCAGTACTGACAGTGTGCTGTACACAGCAGTACCATCAAGTGGCCACAGATTTTCAACACAAAAAAATCAAATCCTCGGGGCGAAAAAAATCAGCTTATGGCAATTATATAAAACAGTACATGGGGTGGTGTGTAAAACTCTAATTTTATACACACCCTCAGTGTGGGAAGCTTTAATAAACCCCTCGAGTTTCACTCTTGGGGATTTATGTAGCATCTCACACCTCGAGAGTGTATGAGAAGGGATCTGCAGAAACTTGAAGAATGGTCAGGGGTTTAGCCGTTGAAATTCAAAGCAAAGAAGTGCAAGATAATGCATATGGGGCAGAAAAACCCTGGCACAATACATCAGTTGGGGGGTTAGAATATAGCATGCATCAAGCAGGAAAGGGATCTTGGGGTTATCATCTCTGATGACCTCAAGGTAGGGAAACAGTGCGACAAGGCAGCAGGTAAAGCAAATAGGATGCTGGGATGCATAGGCAGGGGCATCACCAGCAGGAAAAGGAAGATCATAATTCCACTATACAAGACACTAGTGAGGCCCCACCTGGAGTATAGTGTATAGTTCTGGAGACCTTACTTATGGAAGGACATAGACAGGGTAGAGAAGGTTCAGAGAAGGGCAACAAAGATGGTACATGGATTGCATCAAAAGTCCTATGAGGACAGGCTGAAGGAATTGAATATCTACTCCCTGGAGGACAGGAGGAAGAGAGGGGATATGATAGAGACATGCAAGTATCTTACAGGGAGGAACAGGGTGCAGGAATACACTATTTTTAAGCAAAAAAGATGTTCCAGGACTAGAGGGCATGGGATGAAGTTGGAGGGAGGATGATTCAGAGGAAACGTGAGGAAGTATTTCTTCATAGAACGGGTGGTGGACAAGTGGAACACCCTGCCAAAGGAAGTGGTGGGGGCTGAAACAATCACAGGATTTAAAACTGCATGGGATAGACATAAAGGAATTCTAGAGGTCAGGGTTAAGGGGCAACAGACTGCTAGGAAAACAAAGTAAACTTACAAGCTCAAATGGGCAGACTGGGTGGGCCGTAGGCCCTAATCTGCCGACACTGTCTATGTATCTATGCATAAAATTCTCACTATACATACTACCTCATGTATTATTCTATATTTAATACCCCCGCAACTTAGTAGCACCGGTATAAAAATGTAAGCACTTCTCAGTGGTAGTGCATACTGGCATCTTTCACATCTGTAATAATGATTAATATGCCAATGAATACATTGACTACAAAAAAGACTGCACTGTACACTGCTCACCCTTGGACTGCCAGTGCACAGATTCCCCCAATAAGGATAACATTGAAGGCACTCACCACAGCACCATGCACACTGACATCTCAGCAGAAGGCAGAGGAAACAAGTAAACCAGATGTCTCAAAGAGTTTACTTGGTTCCACAGACAGACAGACAGACAGCTGTCATGAGATGGAGTCACTTTTTGGATTTCCAGACAGTTACTGCGAATAATGTTTGATCTGCAATGGACCTAACCTACAGTAGTAAACATAGTTCAAAAACTCAAACGAGTTTCTAGCTTTCTGTTTGATTGTCCCTTGCAGAACCTTCAGTGTTGTACATCACTGTGTACCGAGTTTACGTTGTTACTCCTTACCTGGGCAGGCTAGGCGCTAGTAGCCCAAGACAGAGCAGTGTGAAGTGCAGCTGCACTTGCAGTAGCTGTGCTCATCCCAACAGCTGATGTAATATCTCAGAGTATGCAGTGAGTTTAACAGATGGATGGACAGATAAGCAGACAGATATGATTTGTGGAGGGCGCACTCCAGAGTAAAATAGGTCCTTTCACAAAATTCCTACTACCATTAGGGCAGAAAAAGCATAGACTGCTTTGATCCATGTACTTTGTCCTGAATGTGGGTAGCAGGCTATGGTTTACCTTTTCAAATCATGCAATATGAGTGACACACAAAGCTAAGCTTGGATCAGGCAGTCATGCAAATGTGAAGAAAGCATATGATGGAGGGTTGGCTAAGAGGCAGAGGGACTGAATGAGCATGGAGAAATAATTCCACATAAGCAGAGATCCCCTACAGGCCACAAGTAACACTGAGGTTTACAGAACTTAACTGGTGAAATATATGATCAGAGGAATTATAAACTGTACTTTGCAAATATTAGCCATTCCACAATTAAAAAAATAACAGATAAATACAGTACCCACCTATAGAAGTTAACTAATTTTAGATGTTTAGAACAACCTTCGGGCCACTATGTTAAGTAGGGTCTCTAACACAGTGTTCCCTGAGATCAGGATTCAATAATACCGGCGAACCTAATCTGGGTAATTCGATGGGTGCCTGCATGTATGTGTAGGGGAACACACAGCTAGAGACTTACAAATGAAACCGCGGACTTGAATCTCCAATATTTTCAATCCTCAAGCTTTCATAAGCATTAAATGTGGCACAATAAATTAAATTTAAAATCATCACTGCAAACATTTTTAAATGTTCACAGTGATAGATACTTACATTTAGCAGACAATGAATAATGTATCCAAGGGAGCTGGTGGAAGATTGGGTTTCTTTTTATGGAAAAGAAACAGGTTAAAGTTCCTTTTAGTGTATTAGATGGCAACAAAAAACATCAAAGTATATGTACATCCTGAACATCTTTGGCAACATTTAAGTTATTAGGAAGGAAGGACACGGTCAAATTAAAATTAAAGGAAGTAGTCCCCCCCCCCCCAAAGACTACTATTCTAACTTTGTTCTAAAATTCGCATTTGTTCCTTTAATGATTTTGTCAGCCATGTTGCCAAACTTTTTCTTCACGACTTTCAAACGAGTCTCATGCAAAATCTTCTGCGTCAAATATTTCTCTCGTTTGACCTTCTCCTTGATCTCAGTGGAGACATCGGGAATAACGTAGGCGAGGAAGAATTTCACAGAGTATACAACATGCTAAATGAAAACAAAGAAACAAATCAGTTTCATACAGTAGCATTTAAGATCAAAATCTGGTAAAAGGGAACCCTGAAAACAAAATGTTAGGCAACTGTAAGTTACAAGGTTGCAACTCCATTGGCATATCTGGTTTGTAAATGTCACTGCAACCCCAAGATGAAACTGCAAGCCACGTAATTGACAGCTGAACTTTTTTAATTTTTATTTTGAGTACTATAAGGTCTAACACTGTTTACTGGTTTTAAAATCCACATATGAATGAATTTTCCTTGCCAGTATATGAATCAAGCATGCACTGTCTACCTCAGAAAGCTGTAGAGTACATAAAACAGAGTGACACAGACATACTAGAAAAGCAACTATTCACAGTTCTGAGTTCACAACAGTAAAATACAAGATTTCTGAAACAACCGTGAATAATGACAAAAAAAGCATGCATGTTATCTGTGAATTACAACATTCAGTCATACTACCGAGATTACATACTGAGCAGTAATAAATTCTCAGATGTTTCATTATAATGCTCACTATCTCAACAACTAAAGAACTTTAAGTGGATATGCGTGCATGTAATAGAAAAGGCCACACAGGTTTCGGCAGTGGCTGAAGGTACTACAAATACCCATTCAATTTATGGATATCCAGTGAAATGAATGTATAGCCATACCTTTAAAACATCAGAACAGACCTTCAGCGATGGCACACACACACAAAATAAGACTTTGAAAAGCTTCATATTTTCATGACAAGGTCAAAAGTATTTCAAATTGTACTAGTTCTATATTTTATTAATTTTAATTAAAATATGTTTTTCCTCATGGTTTAGTTTTTGAAGTTCATGAATTACAAACATTTCTAAAACGGTGTCTGGTCAATTCTGGCTCCCCATTGGTCAGTATCTGATCACATGGTACTGTACTGCGTGACTCTACCACATGCCCCTGCTCTAAAGATATAACAGAGTGCGCATCAATTGCAAGCACAACCTGTTGGGTCTGAAAAGTCAACATGCTAATTACATTTCCTTAGGATCCAAAAGGTCACAATGCAAACTGAACTTGGCAACATGAAAAAGAAATCATGCAAACAAAAATATGATGCCCCCACCTCAGCAACATTATTCAGGAATTATAAACTGCAAAGGAAATCCATCCAACTCTGAAAAAGCTTCCTACTCAAAAATTAAAACTCAAAGCCTCAGTGCAGCTCACACAAGTAAAATATCTTAAACACTTAATTAAAATACAAAATATATTCCAGAACTATGATTCTATACAACAGCAGTACATTCATCACTAAGCCATCAAAACACGTCTACAAACATTGCTCTAAAAGCTAATATAAATCATGGGAGCATCACGTGACGCTCCTGAGCAATCACATTGTGTCCTTCAGTTGCATATGAGGTACTCTTATTTTGTAAGCATGTCTCATGCGTCCACCCACTGTAATGGGCTTCTTACTGTCAGTATTCAGAATATGAAAAAACAGAAGTAATTCAAAAAAAGTTAGCAATCTATAATCATTTTATGGGTCCATTTGGAGCATGACTCTTAAGGATCCAAGAGTGTCACCTTTTGCATCTTACTGCCCTAAGAACGCATGAGGCGACACTCGTCTTCATAAGAGGCCTTTAAACCAAACCCCAACACTTTCAATAAATAATACCCACTTACCTATCTGGCATGCAGAAACAAAGAAAGGACAGCTCAGACTCCTGCCCTAACCTCATCAACTGCACTGAAGTGCACCTGAGTTAGGTCACATGACATCTAATTAACAGCCTAGGCTTCCAGGTCTGATTCAGATCACATATAAAGCATGGGAAACATAGCTCTGGTTTCCAGCTCAGCTTCACAGATCACATGAGAAGAGTAGGAAGTTAAAGGTCAGGAATACATGGGTTACTCACCTGTAACATTAGTTCTAGGAGTGGTATATGATGTTTATTCACAAGGACCAACTCAACCTCCCCTGCTTTGGCTGGCACACACACACACACACACACACTGCTTCCAGCAGGCAAGATCTGGCGTCATGGGGGGAGGGAGCAGAGGGCATTACCACCTGGGTGGGTGGAAAAAGCCAGCTTGAAGACATTTCTAGCAAGTCTTAAAGGGAAAGGCAACTGCCAGAAAGTGTGGATGAACGTATACCACTCCTAGATCTACTGTTACGAGTGTGTAACCTTTGTTTCTAGGAATGTGGATATGATGTACTGTCCACACTTTCTGGCACACTCCAAGCAGTTCTCCGGGAGGAGGGAGGCAAGGTGCACACCCCCTACTGGAGACTGGAGAACTGAGGCCCCAAAACCAACTTCTCGGCATGACGAGATCAATGTGGTAATGGAAAATGAAAGTGTGTGCTGACTTCTTGTTATTAGCCCTGCAGATTTCCTTGATAGGGACGTCCCTAGAAACGGCCACTAATGCAGTTGTATAGTAGGTGGAATGAGCCCTTAGCCCTCAGGGAGGCTCTCTTCCTGCCAGTCTATAGCAGAGATCAATGCAGGATGTGATCCACCTGCAAATCATCTGTGCTTGGCTGCAGGTCTGCCTGGTGCGGCTTTAGCATAGGTGAAAAACAGCCAGCGATCCTCTCCCTGAGTGACTGCACACCTCAGGTCCAAATTATGGAGCCTGTGTTAGTCCTCCAAGGTGTGATTTGGGAAGAACACTGGCAGAGTCATCACCCGATTCAGGGGAAACTAACTCAACTTTCTGGAGGAACTTCAAGTTGGGGAGCAGGACAACCTTGTCCCTGTGGAAGACCAGGTAAGGGGACTCCACGAAGAGTACCTGGAGCTCACTGATCCTTCTGGCTGATGTGACAGCCACCAGGAAGCCAGTGTTCCATAACAGGTGAAACATCTCACACCTGTGCATCGGTTCAAATGGCTTGCCGAAGAGCTTTGCCAAAATCAACAATCCCATGGTGGTGGTGATTCATGCACCAGAAATGTGATCTAAGCCTTTGAAAAAGTGCCAGACCACCTTCTCCTGTGACACTGATTGCTGACCTGCCTGCACCCGATAAACAGAGATGGCTGCCAGGTGCACCTTAAGGGTTGTCGACCGAAATTCCCCTTGGGAGAGAGAGACCACAGATAGTCCAAAATGCTTGCCACTGGACAGGACGAAGGGTCCAACCCCTTGCACTGACACCAAATGGAGAAACTCTTCTATCTGAAGGCATAGCACTTTCTGGTTGATTCCTTTCTAGATGCCTCAACTACAGTGGGGACATCTTCGGAGAGGCTCAAAGCCTGGAACTCTAGCTGCTCAGTAACCAGGCTGTCAGGTGCAGGGATTGAAGGTCTGGGAGGAGTACCTTCCCCTGATTGATGAAGAGCTGGTCTGGGCATGTGGGAAGATGCCTCAGGAGCCTGTTGCTGAGGCTGAGGAGATCGGGTACCAAAACTGGCAGTGCCAGTCCAGAGCTACCAGGATCACCCATGCCTTGTTCCTCCTGACCTTGAACAGCACCTTGTGGATCAAGAGAAGTGGAGGGAAGGCATAGAAGAGGCCTGGGGTCTATGGCCTCGAGAAGGCATCCTCCTGCAGTGAGCCCTGCTGAAGGGGGTGGGCACAAAATAGTCTCAGCTTTGCATTCTCCCTGGAGGCAAACAGGTCTATCTGAAGGGTGTCCCACTGGGAGAACAGACTGTGAACTACCTCCAGATGGGGGGACCACTTGTGAGATGCCTCACCTACCTGGGTGAGGGCATCCGCCAACTGGTTGGAGGCTCCTGCCACATGGATGGCTAGATCATCTGCTTCCAGGCTGCGCATGAGGGTCCAGATGTGGACAGCTTCTTTGCACAGAGGCAAGGAGTGTGTCCCGCCCTGCTTGTTTGAGGTAGTATATAGTCATGGTGTTGTCCATCTAGACCTGGACCACTTGACCCTGAACAAATGGAGTGAATGCAGTCAGTGCCAGACGAACTGCTCAGAGCTCCAGCAGGTTGATGTAGCATCGGGACTCATGGGGGGACCAGAGCCCGTGGACTCCTTGCACAGAGGCAAGATGTGCGTCCCGCCCTGCTTGTTGAGGTAGCACATGGTCATGGTGTTGTCCATCTGGACTTGGACCACTTGACCCTGAACAAATGGAGCGAATGCAGTCAGTGCCAGCCCAACTGCTCAGAGCTCCAGCAATTTTGATGTAACATCAGGACTCCTGGGGGGACCAGAGCCCATGGACTCTGTGATCCCCCAGATGAGCACCCTAGCCTGTGAGAGAGGCATCGGTTGTCAGGACGCCTGTTGGCTTGGGACAGACAAATGGGATCCTTTCCTGCAGATGTGCTAGGATGAGCCGCCACTAGAGGGTGTCCCACATCTTCTGGGCCACCATGACCAGCTGGTCGAAGTGACCTTGGCGCTGAGACCACTGGCTGGCCAGCTCCCACAGGAGGAAGCACATATGCCAATGGGCCCATCAGACCATACTGGTGCAAGCCACCATGTAACCCAGAAGGCGCAGGAAGTCCCGGGCAGGATGCAAATGCCCAACCAGAAATGATCAGGCAAAGGAGGAGAGAACCTCTGCTCTGTCCGCCTGGAGCCAGGCTTTGGTTTGGCAAGAGTCAAGCTCTGCCCCGATGAAGCTGATCACCTGTGAGGGTACAAGTTCCGACTTGACCTCGTTGACCAGGAGACCAAGGTCGATGCAGGTTTGGAGGGCCAGGTCCCTGGACCGCTCCATCTCCTGCCTGGAGGGACCCGCTATCAGTCAGTTGTCTAGGCAGGGGTACACCTGGACCCCTTGGTGCCTCAGGTAAGCTGCCACCACTGCTATGCATTTGGTGAAGACCCTTGGGGCCTCAGAGAGGCCAAATGGCATGGCCTAGAACTTGTAGAGGGTTCCCATGGCTCGGAAGCTGAGGAAACTTTGGTTGGACAGATGGATAGGGACATGAAAGAACACGTCCTGTAGGTCCAGTGGGCAAAACCACATGTTCTGCTCATGAGATGGTATGATCTGAAACAGAGTGACCATCCTGAAAGTGCGAGACCTGAGGAATTTGTTCAGGTTGTGCAGATCCAGAATAGGGCACCAGCCACCTCATCCGCTTTGGCACCAGAAAGTACCTGGAGACAAATCCTGGGTGTTCCAGAGGATCCACTAACCTTACCACACATCCTTGTGGAGGAGCTAAGCTATGTCATCCCGAACAGCCGACAGAGTGTCTGCAGATACCAAGTCCTCCTATGGGGCGTGGGCTCAGCTGGGAGGATACTGCTTGAACTCCAGAGGCAGACGCTGGCTGGCCACTTCCAGAACCAACCTCTCCATGGCAACAGTGGACCAGGTGGAAAGGAAGTAGCGGAGTCGACCCCCCACAGGAGGACCCAGGGAAGGTGTGATGGCCATGAGGAAGGCACCCCTCAGCCTGTCACTGAGCAGGACTGGAGGAAGAGGAGGAGGACCCAGCAGAGGGGTCACATGGTCCCTTCCCTCTAGGCTTTCAGACCACCACGGCCACAGACTTGGCCCAAGGTCACCAGAACTGAGCTTGTTGACCAGACTGATGCTGGGCTGGTTTTGCCACAGGAGTAGAGAACCAGAAGGGCTTGCACTTCTGCTGCTTGGAGCCCTTGGAGTCCTTCTGGGTGGATGTCACAGAGTCCAGGGTGGCACTGAACTTTTCAGTGCACTGGAGATGACCCTCCACACTAGGCCCAAATAAATTGGTACCTAAGAATAGTACATCTTCCAGCTAGTGCTGGGTGTCTGCTGTGAAGGCTGAGATCCGCAGCAAAGCCCTATGGCACATGGCAACCACGGCCACCACCAAGCAGGTACAGGAATCTCCAACATCCAGAGCCATCTGGAGTTGCTGTTTCACCACAGCCTGATCCTGGTCACGGACCTGCTTGACCATAGTCTGGAGGTCCGCAGGGAGGTGAGGAATCACCTCATCCAGGGAATCTAACAGGACATGGGAGAAGTGTGCCATCAGGATGGCCAGGCTCGCCTGGCGGAGGCCTAGCGAAGAGGCATCATAGATCTTCCTAGCTAGCCGAATGATCCAATTTCTTGGGACTCTTTGTCCAGCGGTCTATCAACATCCCTGATATTGCCTGAGTGACGAAACACAGAGTCAGCCACCAACCCCTCAGCAGAGGGATGCTCCGTGAATCCTGAAAGGGTACTGGTGGGCACTGTATATCTGTGGGCCATCCAGGCCACGGGCACAGGGTAACAGGCAGGGCACTGCCAGAGCTCCAGGGCAGGGCCAACAATGGCCTTGGCCACTGGTAAAGTCTCTGTCAATGAGTCCACTTTATTCAAAATTTCTGTAAGGGGATAGAGTGCCCACTTTTGACCGGGGTCCAGTCTCATCCCTGTGGACTTAAAGATGAGGCAGAGAATGCCCATGAATGAAGTGGGGACTTCCTCAGTCGAAAGATCCCCAATCGACTCCATATCCAGTGGACGGGAGTGCAAAGAGGACTCTACAGACTCCAAGGAGTCCACATAAAGCGGATGACCACCCGAATCACTCTCGACCCACTGTGGGCAGTCAGGTGTCAGAGTGACTGACAGTTCATGGGGGAAGCCCCTTAGCTGGCCGAGATGCCTTGGATGGAGCCCCAGTCAGCGACTGCTTGGGTGGCAACCTTCACCATGATTGATGAAGAAGCCAGCTTCGGCCGAGCCAAAACAGTCTGGACCGGCTCCGCTGGGGGAGGAACGGTGTCAACCAGCCCTGCTGGGGGGGGTTCGGCCTTTCAGGTGACAGCTAGGCAATGGCTGGGGTGGTAGACAGCACTGGCCCAGTCAGAACTAACTGTTGCCACATAAGGTCTTTGTAGCGTCAATGCAAATTATGCCAAAGCCTCTCCTCACCCAAGGAGGATGAAGACGAATAGTGGCACTGCCGCTTCCCATGGTGCTGAGAGAGAGAGACCGCCAATGTCGGTGGGACCTGCTCAACCCAGAGGATACAGATGATCCAAACCTCAGCCACTGGTGGTGCAGACAGGTGGCCTCAGAGGGAGCCGGGGAGATCCATGGCTCCTCCTGGTCTAGGTCAATGACCAGAGGGTCTGGCTCAGCTGACTGGACCGCCCCTTCAGTGGTCACCGGCAGGACCAGGATCCTAAAAAGACAGTTGTCAGCCTCTTCAGATGACAACCAGTCGATAAGAGTCGAGAAAAATCTCAGCCGCATTGTCGGCTGACGTCTCAGCTGACTGACCTGATGGGGTTTCTGTGAAGTCAGCGGCCACGGCCGCGGTTTCGACCATAAACCGAAGATTCCTGAGAGCGAGAACATGCCCAGTCCCAGGACCGTCAATGATGAGCCTTCTCTTAATCCTTCTTGGACTGCTCCTTGCCTGAGCAGGAACTGTGCAGTTTTTTTTTTTTCCCCCTGAGCAGGAACTGTGCAATTCAGAAGGGCCCTGCCTTTTGGTCAGGAGGGACTGGCACAGTTCCTTGAAGGAGGCCAAATAAGTGGAGCCCAACTGGAGTGGAACAAAAGCTGAGGCACAAGAGGACTGCATGGTGGCCTGGGCTGCCTCCTCCTCGAAGGCCTTGAGTTACTCCAACTGCTCGGCAGACCCCACAGCCATGGAGATCACCCAATGGGCATCCTTAGATTTGACCGGCGGCTAACGTTTCTCCATGCGACCCCACTTAAGGCGGGCAGCACAGTCCTCTAGGACTGCCGGGTGAAATGACCAAGTGTCGCAGGAACTCTGGATCATGATTGTGGCCAAGACAGTAGACACACGAGGCATGGGGGTCGGCACGTGACATCTTCTGCCCACATGGGCACTGGTGAAATCTTGGTGAGGATTTATCCTCCATTGCGGTCGCGATCGAAGATCGAGCTGAAGACGAAACTCGAATGAGTTTTAGTTTAAGTTTTGGATGTAAATCCAAAGATTTGAGTGCCAGGGCCTACTCAACACGGGAGCGGTAAGGAGGGAACCTGCTTCTTCCAGTGGAAAGGAAGATCTGGCGTTATGGGGCAGAGTCGAGGAAGTTACCACCTGAGTGGGTGGGAGGAGCCAGCTTGAAGACATTTCCGGCAAGTCTTAAAGGGAAAGGCAACTGCCAGAAAGTGTGGATAGAACATCATATCCATGTCCCTAGAAACCGATTTAAAGCAACAGGGCTAACTAAACATGCAGCCATAACTCACTCCCTGCAGTGTAACCTCACTCAACTAGTACAGTTTACCAGCTGCAAATCAATCCTTTCCACATATCTAATTTGTTCTAATGCCCTAAAAGCCAACCATTTAAACATACAGCTCCAAATTACAACACTACTACACTGTTATAAAACTAATATTACTAAAAATATTGTAAGTGTAACAAGACAAGTCCATTGGAAGGATTACGCTATTTCAATATATCTCATAGTGGTTGAAGTCCCTTGCCCTTCAGGCTTGGAGCTCCAACCCAAGACTCAGTACAATAACAGAGTATAATCCCCCTATTCCTTGCATAAACTATAACAGATGTGAACAAGGCTAGTAATACCATCTTAGTGTTATGTTGACTGCATAAACCTTATGTCACCAGAGCCCCATTGACGGAATCACAAGTTGAATAGATGAGAAATCTTCAGTAACGGGGCTGTAACTGAAATGAAGGGTTCCAGTCATATCATAAACCGTGGGAAATGTGCTTGAATGGTTTAGGATATTAGCAGAATCCCAAGATGGAAACTGACAGCCTTACATTGTAATACTGTATGGTAGAGATGGAAGGGACTAAAGGAGTCCATGTTGTCTGCCCACCCATGTTGGCATAATTCCAAGCTTGGTTGTGACTCATTACCCTAGAGTAGCAGTGTTGACCCACTCATGCTGTTTAACACCGAACATTTTTTCCACCATCAGTAATCTGTCACACCCTGCTTTGAATGTACGTACATTACTAGTTTTTACCACTTCACTGAGTAGGCTAGTCCATATTTTAACCACTCTGTGTGAAGTAAAGCCTTCCAGTGTTTCCTCTTATTCTTCCCTCCTCCAGCTTGAATACATGCCCTCTAATTCTACTTGCACTCTCCAAATGAAACAGCTGGGCATTCTCCACAGTCAGTTCTTTTCAGTCTTTGGAACATATCATCCCTCAATCTCTGCTAAACCAGGAGGAGCTGCTTACTACAGCAGAATCAGAAGCTACCTTTTCACCTGAAAGCCCTGGAGCCAGTGGCAGAGCTAGAGGGGGGGCTGGGGGGGGCAGTCGCCCCTCCTGTCTGCCCCATTGTGAATAGTGGCTCCCGACCACCACCTTTATTCACTGTTTATTACCCATTGTGGAGCCCATGATTGACTGAATGGCCCCCTCCGGCTCCCAAATGCACCCAAACCTGGCTCCGCCACTGCCTGGAGCCCCCCCTTCCCCAAGGGATCCTGTATATGCATGTCACACATTACAGCTAACATTTTGGATGAAGCCTTTGTTAAAGCTATGGAATGTAAAATTTCTGGCAAGAAGGTGGGGTGGAGCAACAATGGGGAAACATCAAAACTGCCATCACAGAGGCAGCAAGCCTTTGTGTGAAGCAAATAAACCAAAACGAAAGAAAAAAACCACTATGGTTCTCAAAAGAAGTGGCGGGGAAGGTAAGGGAGAAAAAGGATGTATAAGAAATCACAGAAGGAGCAGGACAGAGAACTGTACCAGTTAAAGCAGAAGGAAGTGGGAAGGCAGTCAGAATAGTAAAGGCCTAAACTGAGGAAAAGATAGCCAACTGGGTTAAGAAGGGGGATAAAACCTTTTATAGGTACATTAGGAGCAAAGAAAGACGAAGGCAGGATACTGAGGCAGAATAAAGAGGAAGGTGGTTGGGCAGAGAGCGACAGTGAAAAGCAGGGATACTGAATGAATGTTTCTGCTCAATATTCACAATGGAAAATGGGGGGGGGGGGGAGACCTAATCCAGCCAATAGAAGCACTCTGGATGAGGGGGGTTACTATTAGTCCTTTCACAGAAGAAAGGGTTCTGAAAGAACTCTTAAAACTGAAGGTGGATAAAGCAATGGGTCCTGATGGGATTCACCCCAGAATTCTGAAAGAACTAAGGGAAGAACAAGTAACACCACTGACTACCCTTTTTAATAAATCATGGGAGGATGGTGTGGTACCTGAGGACTGGAGAAGGGTGGATGTGATTCCCCTTGACAAAGTGGGAGCAAGACAGAGGCAGGATATTACAGACCTGTCAGTTTGACCTCAGTGGTAGGGAAAATGATGGAATCACTTCTGAAGGAAAGAATTGTTGAGTACCTAGAGGCCAGTGGGGCACAGGATCCAAGGCAGCATGGATTCACAGCAGGAAAGTCATGTCAAACAAATCTAATTGACTTCTTTGACTGGGTGACCAAAGTAGTAGACCAGGGAGGGGCTGTGCACATGGCCTACCTATAATTTAGCAAGGCATTTGACACAGTCCCGCAAAAAAGATTAATAATCAAATTAGCCAGCCTGGGAGTGGGTTCCAGGGTGGTAGCCTGTATAAAACACTGGCTGGACAACAGGACACAGAGTGTAATAGTAAATGGAGTCCACAGTGAAGAAAGGAGGGTTACTAGTGGGGTACCGCAGGGTTCAGTACTGGGTCTGGTTCCTTTTAATGTCTTTATAAGTGACATTGCAGAGGGACTAGAGGGGAAGGTATGTCTCTCTGCAGATGACACAAAGATCTGCGACAGGGTTGATACGCAAGGTGGGGTGGAAAGGATGAAAAGGGACTTCGCAAGGTTGGAGGAATGGTCAAATATATGGCAGCTTAGATTCAACACAAAGAAGTGCAACTTAATGCACCTGGGAAACAAAAACCCAGGGCAAGAATACACAATGGAGGGGGTGAGATACTGACAACAAAAATGGAAAGGGACCTGGGGGTAGTCATATCAGATGACCTAAAGGTGGGCCAGCAATGTGAGAAGACAGTAGGGATGGCTGGGTGGATACTGGGATGTATAGGGAGAGGCATCACCAGCAGAAAACGGGAAGTTGTTGGCCCTCTGTACAGAGAGTTGGTAAGACCACATCTGGAGTACTGTGTACAGTTCTGGAGACCCCATCTCCGCAAATACATAGACAGGGTGGAGTTTGTCCAGAGGAGGGCAACCAAAATGGTGCAGGGTGTGCACCAGGAGACATATGAAGAAAGACTAAAGGAGCTTAAGATGTATATCCTCGAGGAAAGGAGGGAGAAGGGGGGACATGACAGAAACTTTCATACACCTCAAGGGAATCAACATAGTCCAAGAGAGTAGCATCTTTCAAAAAAAGAGATGTGCAAAAACAAGGGGGCACAGTTTGAAGATAGAGGGGGAAGGCTCAGAGGTAATGTGAGGAAGTATTTCTTCACAGAGAGGGTTGTAGATACATGGAACAGCCTTCCTGAGGAGGTCAGAGAGTCAAAAACAGTGGGGGAATTCAAGAATGCATGGGACAGACATAAGGCAATTCTAGTGGTGGGGGTAGGAGGAAGTAGGCTATTGGTTAACTAGGATCTGCAGCTTATCCATTAGGTAGGGAAATGGGCAGACTAGGTGGGCCAAGTGGTCCTTATCTGCCATCAAATTCTATGTTTCTGAACACTGATTCCCTTCCCTTCACATATCTACTCCACCCACTGGACCCCAGAAAAAGAAATACTCTTACCCCTTCCCACTTCGCTCCTCCACCCAGTCCCTAGACCACCGGTAACAAACAAATCCCCCTATTCCCTAGCCAGTCCTCAATTGCAAATAAATACTCTTCCCTCTTCCCACTACATCGCTGCTCTTACTGCCAATCCCCGGACCCCTGATAATAAAAAAATACCCCTCTTCTGCCCACTGCATTCCAGCCCCCTTGTCTGGTCCCCTGACCTACAGTCACAGTGAAAGCCCTCTTCTTTTTAGCAGCATCTCTGCTACCACTTTGCTCCCCTTCCCAGTCCTCGGACGTTTTAACAAAAAAATCCCTCCCTTTCCACCATGTCACTGCTCCTTCAAACCAGTCCTGGAACTCCCAATTAAATACCAGCCCCCTTTCTGCTGCATTTTCTTTTTTTGCTATGCACTTTATCCTCCTCTTCCTAGGAGACTCCCCGGAGGGACACTCTCCCTGGATCCACCTGCACCTGCACTTGCTGACCCCGATATTTCCCCAGCGGATTGCCCCCCATGGTGGGGCCAGGAAGGAGGCGGCATGCTATACCTCCCCCTGGAGACCCAATCCAGAAGCCAGGGTCAGCCCTCAGGTGTGGTCATCACTGAGTGCCTGCCAGGGTTCTCTTCATTTTCCAATGTTCTCTCGTCCCTCCCTCCCTACTGATGCAAGCACGTCGGAAATGTGCCTCCCGACCCATACTGCCCTCTGGCCATTGCCAGGGGGCAGTTAGCGAGCAGGACAACAAGCCACCCCCCTCCAAGAGATCCTCTCTCCCCATGCCGACCCCCAGCAGCCCGAGTTCGTTCCCCAACCCGGGTTGCTGGCGTAGAACGAGATGTAGCGTTCAGTGCCTCAACCCTCAGCACCACTGGGCCGGTTCTTTCTGCTGCATTTTCTCTCCCACCACACTCCCAGTCCAACTCTCCAGACTCTGTTAACCCTTGCAGAGCTGATATACCAGTCCCAAATTCCTATACGTTCTAATTCTGTTGGCAGCCTAAGTGTTAGAGAAATACTGCTCTCCTTTTCGCAGAATTCCTGTTCAGGCCCTAGAAACAAATATTCCTCCCCCTTCTGCTGCATACATGTTCCCACTTTGCTCCCATACCAAACCTCCTGGACCCCAGTAACAAACACATCCATCCCCCCCCTTCTTGCTGCATCCCCATACCCACCACGGTCCCCTGCCTGGTTCCCAAACTCCCGATCAGAAATAAAATACTCAGGGCTGGCCCGTCGGTGCAGGGGCTGGATTTCCACTCGTGACGCGCGACTTGGGTTCAGAAATGGACCCGGTCGTCGGAGGGCTGGCGGGGGAGAGAGATGGATCGGCGTCCTACAGACTACTGTCCTTCTCCGGGAGGGTGTGGGTGTCGCTAGTGCATGTAGGGACTTCTGGCGGAGGCCAGGGGTCCACAGCAGACAGTGCCAGCAAGGATCCAAGGGGGTGGGAAGGATGCTGGTGTCATTGCATGTTCCCGCCCCCCACAAACGGGGGAAAAAGGCCCAGCCTGCCTACTGTCTCTATGAAGCCCACCTCCCAGCTGCAATCGACTCCCCCAGGCCGACTCCTGCCCTATCCCATCATTTGTGGCACATAGGGCCGGGTGCCATGACCCCACTCTGGGGGACAATCCAGGGGATCCCGGGAGGGCGGCTAATGTGGGGGAGCCACAGCCAAGGGGGTCCATGACCGGGCGGATGCCTGGCAGTAGGATGGGCCCATAAAGAATAAACAGAAAGAAAAAAAAAAAAGAAATAAAATACTCTTCCACTTTCTGCTGCATCTTTGCTCCCAGGCTGATCCACCAATGATATATATGATAATATATGGGCAACTATACACAACAATGTGTTTTCAGAATGGGGTTGAGATGATATCATAGGAAACTTGAGACCGATGCTTGAGAGTTCCCTAATGTAATTTCAACTCTGCGAAGGAAAACATCTGCTGAGTTTGGCATGGTTACCCATATATAGTACTATTTTGTATAGTATCTGTTTTTTCCCAGATTTGAAAAAAAAAAAAAAAGAATCATTGTCTGTCTCTCTAATTTTATTTTTATTTAGTTTTTGTTGACCGGGTAAGTGCACTAGACAAATCCTGCCTATTTTCAGGCACGACCCAGGGGAGGGGGATACAGATGAATGCCAACTGACCTTGAACCTCATTAAGCTCTTGGTGGTATTTTTAGTGAATGAAGGAAATTTGACCAGGACACCGGGGAAATTCCCCTACTTCCTGTTTCCTGTGAGCAGGGGGGACCCATTTTCTGGTGGGACCAAGATGGCGGAGGAGGAGGACAGTGGAGGAGGACATGCTGTGGCTGAGTTAGCAAGGCTTAGCGGGGAACATGGTACGGCTTTCCGGATGGCTGCAGAGAGCAGTGGAAGTAGGACGGATGTTGCTCAACTCCTAAATCATCCGTGCAGGGACAGTGGTACGGCTGGGATGCACCTTGATGGTGGCCAGCATAGCGTACCGGAATCCCCGCGGCCTGAAGTATTAGTACACGATGCGGAAGTCATTGGGAGTGTGGAGTTGGAGCAAAACCGTGAGTTTCTGACGGAGCCTGGGATCTCGGGAGAAATGATGGGCGAAAATGCTGCAGTTTTGTGTGGAGCTCCAGCTCTTTCACAAGGGTCTGAGGAGCTTAATGTATTGTTGGAAAAACGCAGCTGATAAAATAAGCTTTGGCTGAGTTCAACGAATTAAAACAACAAGCTGAGGAGGATCGAAAAAGAAAAAGGCCCGTTTTGGACTCTCCTTCGGGCCTACTAGGTACTGTGCCTAAGGTTCTAAAAGGCCCCAGTTTTTTAGATCGATCGACGGATGAAACCCCAGCTCAGGATGCTAATCTGGTGGTTAATGAATCCTGGTCCCCTCAACAAGCTCACCAGGAGGCAGGTTGGATACAATCAGATGAGGGAGGCTGGATAGCCGACCCAATAATCCCTCTACCGGGAACAAGCGTAGCAGATGGGGAAAAGGCCAAATCTGCATCAAGGGATGCTGTATCTAGCTATGGGCCAGACTGTTTTGAAACTTCCCCTGTAATAACTGTACACTCTTCTTTGTGTGTGTCTCCTCAAACCAGTATTTCTAATTTACTATCAAATGGTTCTTTGCTATCAGAGCCCACGTTAGGACAAACTGTCACTCCTGAAGCTTTAAGTTATCGAATGTTTTGGGTTCTGAGTTAAATCAGTACAGGATCAGCCTGTTATCTCACAACCCCGTTACATTTGCTAGTTTATTTAAAAACAATTACTTTGGCAAAACGTAGGGAATGCAGTGCGTTAAGGTTCCTAGGTCCTATGGATGGTATGCCAGATCGCTTTTATGTAGGGAAGGTTTTGATTAAGCAAATGCTGGGTTTTTCTCCAGGGAGGTGTATGCTCTATACACACCAGGGATAACAATTATGACATTAGTTTTCGTGACACCAGATTTGCTAAATAAATTTTGGATGAGATATGCTCTTTAAAACTAACCAAGCGTGGTTACATTTTCAGGCTATACCTCTCACCAAACAATCCTTTAAAGTAATAAATGTACTTTTTCGGAATGAGGGAGTAAATGTAGAAGATATAACGTACTGGGTGGAAAAAAAATGTACTGTTCAGGGGAATCCTGAACCTATATTGGATGATGAAGGTTTCTGGAATGGAGGGTGGAGATACAAGGTTAATCTATTTCAAAACGATGAAGGTCTACAGCATTTACCTAGTTGTTTCTATTTGGGTCGGGATAAGGGTTTTATTTTTTATCCAGGCCAATCAAGACATTGTTATAAGTGTGGCTCTCTTAGGCACCTGAGTAGGATGTGTGAAGTGGTAAAATGTGCTCAATGTGGAGAACAAGGACATGTCCTTACTGACTGTCATCACCCCAGTAAGTGTTCACTGTGTGAAGATGCACATTCTTTTGTTGATTGCCCTTCGCTGCGCAAAATAAATCTGAGACTATAGTATTCAAGATTTTTACATCAATCGGGGGTTAAAGCTGCCCTTAGGAATAAAACCCTACCACACCCTCTGGGAGACCTCAACCACATATTTCTGGTAATCATGGTTGTGCATTGATTCAAAAAGAACCTCAGTCGCACATACACCCTGATGTTTCTGAGCCTCTGTCAGTGACACAAAATCCTGTCTCTCAAGTGGAGGTTTCTAGCGCAGTTTGATTTCAATGCTCCACGCCTCCCGCCTCAAGAGGCCTTTACCTGGTATCTTCCAGAAGACGTAGTCTTCGATCTGGCAATATTAGCATGGTGATTCCTGAACCCCCTATGATGGCTACACATAATCCTTTTATTGTATTACAAGATGACATAGGACGGAGTCTGACTCAGTTTCTGTAAATTCCTCACAACATGATGGTACGCCTGATATAGACCAAAATTTGGCAAAACTGATTTAGGCAAAAGAAAAAAATAGATGGGGAATGAGGAAAGGAACAAGAAAAATAATATGCTAAAATGTGTTCAAAATATGGCTGGTCGTTTCCCTCTCTTGATGGTAGCAGTTTATAATCTTTCGGTAGCTTCTTTAAATGTGAATAGTATGTTATCCGAGGAAAGCGGTATTGATTTTATCACTTTTGAGAAAAGGATTATGATGTGTTTTTTTGCAGGATACTAGGTTACATACCAAACTCGATATTGAATTAGCAACCGCTGGCTGGAGATGGGGGGTTAGCTATTGGTCTATGGGTGAAGACCCCTGTAGTGGTGTAGGTATAGCCCTAAATAGTCCCACTGCAAAGGTGACACAACTAGTTGATCTTGTCCCTGGTCGTGTATTGTTGTTGGATGTAGTGCTTAACGGTTTACAGTGTCGGTTAATCAATGTTTATGCACCTCAAACAAAATTTGCATGTATTGAAATATTTCGCTTATTTCAACCTTATTTATTTACTTCAAAGTATGTTTTTTTTGGGGGGGTGACTTCAATCGTAGTAGATACAATACAGATAGGGGATGCCGAACCACCAAAATGTTTTGTGATGCTACTTGTCTTAATAATTTACTTGTTCAAACAGGCCTTAGTGATGTTATGGCCCTTTTAGGGAATCCGGCAAAAAAATTTTTTCAAGGCAATAAGGCCACAAGGATAGATTTTTGGTTTCTTTCCGATTCCCTGCAGGTGATTGATACTAGAACATTGGCTGTTACTTCCTCTGACCATGTAATTATAGTAGCTACGGTGGCAAGTCATATGCCTATGCATCGGGGTCCAGGGTACTGGAGAATGAACTTGGCTCCATTACTTCTTCCTACAACTGAAGATGGCTTTCTAGCTATTTTAAAGGCCAGGAAATCTGTGTTATGTCTCTATGATACTTATCGGGAATGGTGGATGGATACAAAAACTGAAATTAAACGTTTTTTTCAATCAATAGGAAGATTATATGGTAAATACAAAACTGATACTTAAATTATAGAAAGGAATTTTTGGATTTACACTTTCGTGTGGCCAATGGTAAGGTTTCAGTCCTCCCCTAGTTATACGAAATAAGAGAAAAGATGAATAATTTTCAATATGATCGGGCAAAATCTTTAGAAAATGAATGCCATTTTGGTACCCAAGGCACAAAGGCCTTTCTGAATTCATTTCAATTTAGTGCTTCCCAAAGACATCAGAAACATATGACAGGTCTTAATGATCAGGCAGGGATTTGGTGCACAGATACCAGAGAGGTTATGCGGATTGTTGATTTACATGTACAGAAACTTTTTGGTATTACTGAAACATTGAGTCACACATAGAGAACTGGTTGGGAGGATGAATTTTCCCAAATTTCAGATTCAGGGTCAGTTAACTTAGTAGCACATATTACAACACAAGAGGTTGCTGCAGTGTTGGCACAAGTAAAAGCTGGTACAACCCCGGGAATGATGGTATTCGTATGAAATTTATAAAATAATTTTTCAACAATTATTGGAAGAATTTACAGGTGTTTTGAATGAAATACTGTCCTCGGGATATTACCAAAAAGTATGAACGAGGGGCTTGTAGTTTTTATGTATAAAAAGGAGATAGAGGATTTGTTAAACTGAGACCTATAACCCTATTAAATACAGATTTTAAACTATTTACCAAAATATTAAACAATAGATTGTTACTTAATGCACATTCCTTTTACATCCGGCACAAACATGTTCCATTCCAAATAGGAACATTACCGATAGTCTAATACTTTTGTGGAACTTTTCAAAGGGATCTAGGGGAACTTACAGGTTTGATTTTGAGTTTAGACCAGGCAAAAGCCTTTGATAATGCAAGACATAGTTATTTATGGGACTGTTTAGTTGGGTATAGTGTACCCGATACCTTTATAGAATGGATAAAAACCTGTTATGCCAATGCTACTGCTCAAGCTTTTTGTAATGGGTGGGTAGGGACTATATATCCCATATTACGGGGTGTGAGTCAAGGATGTCCTCTTAGTGCCCCTTTGTATTTATTTACTATAGATCCCTTAATTAGGCGGGTGTATGGTCATGACAGTATACGGGGACTCTCCTTTTCAAGTACTGATCCTGAAGTTAAATGTATTGCCTATGCGGATGATTTATGTTTTTCGATTGGGGATCTTCCTCTGCAAGGGTTTTCAAAAGTTTTACAGGGTTTTTGTTATATACGTGCACAAATTAACTATGAGAAATGTAATTGTATAACACTGGGGATAGAGTATTTTCATCTTACACAGGTTATAGGTATTCCGTAATTAAGGATACTTGTAAAATTTTGGGTCTTTATTCGGAGCAGGAGATTTAGCATATCTAAATTGGAAATTTAAACTAAAGGAAGCGCAAACTAAGGTAGATGTCTGAATACATGGAGACTGCCTAAACTGAACGGATTCAACTGGTTAAAACATTCTTATTACCCATATTTTATATTTAAGTGCAGTTTTAGTCTTCCTTTAGCTTTGGAGACACAGTTATATGGATGCTTTTTTGCTTGCATATGGGGCGAGTAGACTGAACCCATAAAGAGAGCCTTGTTGTTTAGGAGGAAAAAAACATGGGGGCCTAAAATGTTACATCCTGTAGTTTTTCTTTACTATGTTTCTCTATACAAATTTAAAACCTCTGTTTATAGATAGAGACACACAATGGAAACCATGGCTTCAGGATACTCTGGGAGATTTATGTCTTTTCTGGCCTGAATATGAGGCATTCCGAGACAACGCTCCATAAACCATCTCCACAATCTCTTAAAATATGTTTTGGGAAAATTAAATTATGGGGTATTTCAAGGCATACCTTTTGCATTTTACTAGAAAGGAATTATACGCATATATTTTACAAAAGTATTTTCAAGATTGACTCCATTTGATTATTTTCCATCTCCTATAAAACTTGCAATTGGCAATATGTTAACCTCCCACGGATTCCACCTTACATGTGGGATGTGTTATGGTTATCCCTATATGGCAAATTAAATGTCCGAGCAAATCAAAACATAAGCAAATTACTGATCGGTATTGCCTAGGGTACGTGTTTTGAATTAGTGGAGACAATGGAACACTTATTTTTGGAATGTCCTTTATAAAAGGATTTTGGAGTCTTGTTTTACGAAAAATGGCCTACCTTTCCTTTATACCTATGGACGTTAGATATGTTGTGTATAGGATTCTGCCAGTAACCACTGTGCAATATGATAAAGTGACTTTATGTTTGATTTTGCTTTGTTTTAAATACTATATATGGCATGTGAGATGTCGTTTCACCATTCAACAACAATATTTTCACAAGAAGCATTATTTGGTATGGTTGCTAATGCAATATTGAGATTGAAAAGGCAGGATTATGGGAAATTTTCTTCATTTATATGTCACTCTAGATGGGATTCTGTAGATTGGCTATAACTTCATTGGGTTAATTTAGAATAATTATTTTGGATGTATTGAATTAGTGTTTTCTATTTGCTTTTTCTTCTCTTCTTTTTTTTCCCTTTCGTTTCATGTATAATCTTTGTTTTCTATTATGATAACAATATGCTGTATCATTTTCTTTAATGTGACTTAACATGATCGAATGTACTGTTTGGTTTGCTGTCTATGATAACAAAAGTTCCCCTACTCATTTTGTAAGTGGTGGTGGTGGGGGACTGTTTGCAGTTTTCCTTTTACATTGTTTGGATGATATATCTTTGTAATAGATTATCTTCTATATGATTTATATATTATTTTGTGTGATTTAATACTGTATGTTTTCAATTTTGGTTTACTGAAATAATAAAAATTCCCATCTCTTTTTAGTGGGGTGGGGGAGTTATTTTTCAGTATGTCTAGTAAGTTTGAGTCTATTGCAATGTTAGTTTTGTATTTTATGTATGATGGCATATGTATTTTGTTTGAGTAATTTGCTTTTGCTTTTGTATTATTTGACTGTATTTTACTTTCCAACTTTAATAAAAATTCCCTACTCTTTTCGATAAGTGCCATGGGATCTTTAACATCCACCGGAACTACCACCAATCCAGGCAGATGGGACCTCGGTTTAACGTCTCATTCAAAAGACGGCACCTCAGAAGTGCAGCACTCCTCTCATGCTGCACTACAGTGTCAGTACTGGGATATTAACTCAAGTGCCAGATTTGGGAACTGAACCCATAGCCCTCTGATCTCCCGTCCTTAGAGGCCAGTGTGCTACCTACTGAGCCACTGACACTGCTAAGTAAAGAAGCTTTAAATAAAATAAACCTACCTGGCACCCAGTTTATTAATGCCTACCCACTCGAAATTGGAAATAATTTTATTAAGTCACAAGTGTCTTTGCCTTAAAATGAAAGTTCAATGCCAGGCAATAATCCTCACTAAATAAGCACGTTTGTTTGAATAACTGCTGATTCAACTGGAAGCACTTAGTGAGGACTGTCGCCTTGGGCAGGATGTCTTTTCACGATTGAATAGAAATATAATACTGTTATTTCCGACTACAAATGGATGGATATTAAACAGCTGGGCTTACTATTTCCTCCCCAGTAATGTTTTTTCTTCCCTCAGCTAGACGGTCCTGCTTTGCCCTAACCGACTGCTGCCTACCCCCAGGACTCACCTGCCGTGCGACATCCCCACCATGGATTTTCCCTGTGGCAGCGCCAGGAGGGGGAGGGTTATCACTTCCCCAGAGGACAAACATCCAGATGCTGCAGGGGCCTGGGGCAGCACTGCATGCTGGAGGATAAGCAGGGCATCACTTGCTGGCTTTTTCCAGTGTTTTCTGTAAGGGATGCAGGTGTGTGTGTGTATGCACACAATTCATTTGATCATTAAAAGCATGTGCCCTCAGTGTTTTAAGCATGAAAATCCACATGGATTCCTTCCTTTCTAGCTCCAAACTGCTATCCCCTCCCCTTGGTTTAAAGGGGACGTGATCTATACCACAATAAAGCATCCTATGTTGGTCCAGGTGTTCTTGCTCCACCAGGTGTTTTCCTATGGGATGGTCTAAGTCATGTTTTGTATTGGTCCTGTAGTGCTCCTGTATTCTCTCTAAGTGCTCTGGTAGTTTCACCTATATATAATTTGCCACAGGGCATACATTACATATTTTGAGGTGCAAGTGATGAAATGCCTTATTTGTACTTCCCTTTCTCCTAATCTACCCGGATTAGAAAACACCCTCCCTGCCGACGCCGCGGTTGGATTTCTGCTTGCGACGCCAGCGACCCGGGTTAAGGGAGCGAGCCTGGGGAGCTGGAGGGGCAGCTGGGGAGAGGACTGAGTGTCCTAGGGACGGCTCGTCCTCTCCGGGGAGGGGTGCCAGAGCTCAGCTCTTGACTGGCCCCGGGTGGAGACCCGAGGTACAGCGAGTCCGATGCTGAACGGAGGGGCAACATGCCAGACGTCGGCGCCTCAGTGCCTTAACATCGGGGGACATGGCATGTCCGGAGCAAACAGGAAAATGCCTGCAGCCTCCGGAGAGCGGAGTACCAGGCCCGAGACAGCTCCGGGACGAATATAGATGTTTCTGGGTGTAAAGCCCCCGCCCCATACCCGCCTGTGGGGTACAGCCATGGCTCCATGGGGGACGGACCGCTCCGGTTACCCTGTTAGTGAGCGAGGGCTAAAAAGGCAATAGGTGTCTCCCGAAGAGGTGGAGAGCTGCGAGGATACATAGATACATAGACAGTATCGGCAGATAAGGGCCTATGGCCCACCCAGTCTGCCCATTTGAGCTTGAAAGTTCAGTTTGTTTTCCTAGAAGTCTGTTTCCCCTTACCCCTGACCTCTAGAATTCCTTTATGTCTATCCCATGCATTCTTAAATCCCGTGATTGTTTCAGCCCCCACCACTTCCTCTGGCAGGGTGTTCCACTTGTCCACCACCCATTCTGTGAAGAAATTCTTTCTCATGTTTCCTCTGAATCGTCCCTCCTCCAACTTCATCCCATACCCTCTAGTCCTGGAACATCTTTTTCGCTTAAAATAGTGTTTTCCTGCACCCTGTTCCTCCCTGTAAGATACTTGTATGTCTCTATCATATCCCTCTCTCCTCCTCTCCTCCAGGAGTACATGTTCAGTTCCTTCAACCTGTCTTCATAGGACTTGTGATGCAATCCATGCACCATCTTTGTTGCCCTCCTCTGAACCTTCTCTACCCTGTCTATGTCCTTACGTAGGTATGGTCTCCAGAACTGTACACTATACTCCAGGTGGGGCCTCACTAGTGTCTTGTATAGCGGAATTATGACCTCCCTTTTCCTGCTGGTGATGCCCCTGCCTATACATCCCAGCATCCTATTTGCTTTACCTGCTGCCTTGTCACACTGTTTCCCTACCTTGAGGTCATCAGAGATGACAACCCCAAGATCCTTTTCCTGCTTGGCATGCTATATCCTCACCCCCAACTGATATATTGTGCCAGGGTTTTTGTGCCCCATATGCATTATCTTGCACTTCTTTGCATTGAATTTCAACTGCCAAACCCCTGACCATTCTTCAAGTTTCTGCAGGTCGCTTCTCATTCTGTCTACACCCTCTGGTGTGTCTCTCTGTTACAGAGCTTTGTGTCATCAGCGAACAGTGAAATTCTGCCTTCTAGATCCTGCGTAATGTCACTGAAGAAGATGTTGAATAGGACCGGTCCCAGCACTGATCCCTGTGGTACCCCACTGGTCACTCTTCCCTCTGTGGAGTGACAGCCATTTACCACCACCCTCTGTGTCCTGCCACCCAGCCAGTTACCTACCCACCACACTACTGTCCTGCCCACACCCATATTCCCCAGTTTGTGTAATAGTCTTCTATGTGGCACAGTGTCAAAGGCCTTGCTGAAGTCCAGATAGGCCATGTCCACTGCCCTCCCCTGATCCACCTCCCTAGTCACCCAGTCAAAAAATTCAACGAGGTTGATCTGACATGACCTCCCCCTGGTGAAACCATGCCCTTGGGTCCTGTAGTCCATTGACAACCAGATGTTCCACCAATCTCTCCTTCAGTAGTGCTTCCATGATCTTCCCACTACCGAGGTGAGGCTGACTGGTCTGTAGTTCCCTGCTTCCTCTTTGTTCACTTTTGTATAAGGGGACTACACCTGCTGTCCTCCAGTCTTTGGGTGCCTCCCTGTTTCTAGTGATCGGCTAAACAGGATAGCCAGAGGTTCAGCCACCACCTCTTAGTTCTTTAAGGACCCTGGGGTGCACCCCTGGCCCCATTGCTTTATCAACTCTTATTACTTCCAGTTCCTTCAGGACCCTTTCTCGTAAAGGGACTTGTGTCCATTTCTGCACCATTCTCACCCCTTGTACTCCCTTCAGGACGCATTACCCCTCTTCCTCAGTAAAGACTGAGCAGAAATACCGTTCAATATGTCAGCTTTACTGTTGTCATCCTCCACGGCTCCCATCCTCCCCTTCAGTCTCACTATCCTCCCTTTGTCTTTCTTTTTCACTTATGTACCTGTAAAGGTTTTGTCCCTTTACCACTGATTTTGCAATGTGTTCTTCTGTCTGAGCTTTGGCTTCCCTTACTGACTTCCCTGCCTCCCCTTGCTTCTCCTGGTACTTCTCCCTATTCCCTTCTGCCTGTGTCTTTTTGTATTAACTGAATGCAATCTTTTTGGCTTTCACTTTCTTTGCTACCTCTTCAGGAGGAGAGGGAGCATAAAAAAAAAAAAAAAAAGAAAACACCTCCCTGTACAGAGGATTTACATGTTTACAACATTTGCAGGAATAAAAGCCCTGTGGTTTATTACCTAGTTATGTATTTTGGGGTTGACTTCACTTTGGACCAAAAGTCCCTCAAACGTCTGCCATTTTTAAAGCTACCAAGAGGCTTCTGTCAGATATGCCTTTAAGGTCTTTATGCGCTCCCAATATATGCCAATGCTTTTTAACCATTGCCCTTAAATCCATAGAACCTGGTCCATACTCTGTTGTAAATACAATTCTTTCATTGTCCTTTTGTTTCTATTTTAATAATTCCAGTCTGTGCACCAGATCAGCTCTTTTAGCAGCCCTATCCAGGATTTCTGTGGAATATCCTCTAATTTTTAATCTTTCAAATAAGTCAGTTTTTGCTGTCAGGTAGTCCACTGGTTCAGAACAGTTTTGCTTTAAAGGAAGTAACTGTTCACAAGGTAGGGATTCTATGGAGGTTCTGGGTTAGGAGCTATGCCCATGCAGTACACTATTGCCTGCGATTGGTTTTCTAAATACTTTTGTTTTAACTTTCTATCAGATAAGCCCTGCAATTCCAAATCCAGGAAGTTAATTTCCTTATTGCTATAATTGGTAAATTCTAAACCGGCTTCATTGTTGTTTAAATAGTCCACAAATTCTACAATAATGTGCTTTGGACCATCTCATACAATTATTAAATCGTCTATGTAATGTTTGTACATGATGATGTGTGTACAGAACGAGTTCACCATGGGGTTCTCTATAACCCCTTCCCACTAACCCCAAAAAAGGTTAGCGTAGGAGGGAGCAACCAAGGACCCCATAGCAACACCACTTTCCTGCTTGAAAAAACACACGTAAAAAAATTGTTATTCAAAATTAATTACAACGCCATCAAAATTAATTCTATTGGATAAGAAAGAGGATTTTTCAAGCATAGATTTAACTGCAAATAGGCCCTGATCATGTGTGATACTCGTATATAAAGACGAGACATCTATGGTGACCCACCAAAACAACTCCCTCCATATAACAGTCAACTTCACTCAAAACTGAACATGTATCTTTTAAATAAGACTTAACTTGAGAGGTATGCTCCTCATCTGGTCAACAGACCTCTTGTAACAAAGAAATACCCATCCCCCTTCCTGCTGCTTCCCTAATCATACCTTGCTCCCTCACATCTTCACCAGTAACAAAGAAAGAACACTCAGCTATCTATTACTTTCCTACTCAAACCCTTCTTTCCCCCTTCAGTTACTGGACCCCTGATAAACAAATACTCCATTCCTCTGCCCTCTGCATTCCTGCTCCCACCCAGTTCAGTCCATGGACCATGGTAACAAACAAATACTCCCACTTGTTACTGCAAGGAAGCACAAAGGAATATCCCTTCTTACTGTGTTCAAGCTCCCTGCACAGCCAGTCCACTGACTCCCAGTCAAAAAGAAATACCCCTCCCTATCCCACCACACACCCCTCCCTGTAACCCTGGTAACAAAGAAAATATCCCTTTATGATCTGTGTAACCAAGCAAAAATTTTCATTTTACTTTTGTCATTCAGGCTTGTGGGACAAACTTGGACCTAATAACTAACAGAGTTCACATTTTCTTTCTGTTGATTGTATATTAGGGCTCAGTGGGCCTACCCGGTTACCAAAATTGAATAAATAAAATCGGTCAGATCCATTAGCTACACTTTAAATGAAAGAAATGTTACAGAAGCAACAGATATATATGGAGGGTTTAAAATCTCCCAGTACAGATGGTGAAATAACTCCCAAGATTTATCTACACTGTGCAGCCAACATACACAGATCCCCCTGGACACATCTGGAAATGAGATGTTATCAGCTCAGTATGTCTTTCTTGGTAAAACTTTAATGACCATCAGGAGCAGGAAGGAAACAATTTAATGCTAATAGTACCAGGCTTCACTCTTTCCAACTGGGCCTGGCAGATGAATGAAAAAGTTGTGTTGTGGAGTGTAACCATGTTTTCACTGGTATCATGTGACTATTACTGCATGGGGTGGACTGCTGTTGCAGTGTGATGATTTAAGGATACATTAGATTCTTACAGTGCCATGGAGATCTAGATACAGTACAAGGTAAATGTGGGGATACTACTGGATGGACAGCAGGGACTGCATGGTGTGGGAAGAGGAGTTTGCCACCGGACAACAGGGAGAGTGCATGACACGGGATGTGGAAAGGTAGAAGCTGCCATTAGACACTAGAGAGTGCACAGCAAAGAACTGCAGAAGGAATGGAGGTCACTGGATAAAAGGGAGGGCATGGCATGGGTTAGGAAGAGTGCAACTGGACACTAGAAAGTATATGACACAGGATGGGGGAAGGGGGGGTGCCATTGGACACCTGGGAGTACATGATACCCCCCATGTGTGAATTTAGTGCTTTTGAAAGGTGCTGGATGGACAGCACTGGAACTTGAAGTCCTCTGTTTATCCACATGACAGGTACAGCACAAGCGATCACAGTGCAAACTTCCCCACACTGCCCAGCCAATGTGCCTCAACCCTGCCATGGAGGGACCATCACATAGGTGAGAGGGTAGTTCAGACTCCGTGCCCTCTCTTTTGAGACTGCCAATAATGCCCATTAGTGCCAACTGTGTTGGGAGTTTCTGTGATGTGGACACCTGCCCATTGGGAACTGGAATAAGACCAACACAACTCATTTCACATAGGCCACTAAACAGACCTTGGGTGATCATGGCTTTTGACCACTATCTATCTGTGCTGGATCTGACCTATGACCTAGAGGCAAAAAGACTCCTTAACCCACTACCAATCCATTCAGCCATCCAGTTCCCCATGGCACCTTCTTTGAGAGGGTGACCAGTGAGATGGACATTGGCAGGGCCATGGATTTAGCCTATCTGGATGTCAGAAAGGGCTCCTTTTGATACTGTGTACATGACAAGCTGCTGGGCAAAGTACACCAGGGTGGTTGGTATACATGAGATACACATATGGTGGACTGCTAACTGGCTTGTGGGAAGGAAGTAGAGGTCAGTGTCAGATGGACACTACTCTGAGTGGAGAGGGGGACTCATGGATATCTCTCTTGAATCAGTGCTGTGGCCACAGAATCTCAACATTTTCACCAATAATCTGGAAACTGGGGTGTCCAGCAGGCTGCTCAAGTTTGCTGACGACACTAAATTAGTCCAGATGGTAGACTCCCTTGAGGATACAGACAAATTTCATGAGGACTTGAACACACTGGACAATTGGCCAGACTACTGGGGACCTATCCACAAAATATTTTTACCATAGGTCCAGAATGGGAGAAACTGTCCTGTGGATAGGACCGCTGGCATCTCAGATGTAATGTAGTCAAATGCAAAGTGCTCCACATGAGGAGGAAACACAGAGGTAGGTCCTCTGGCTGCAATGGAGAAGGAGAAGAACCTGGTGCTATAAGAGACAAGAAGCATGGTAAGCAGTGTGTGGCTCCTGTCAAGTGGACTGACAGAATGCTGGGGGTGCACTGAAAGGTGGAGATGGGGAAGGGCCAACAGAGCAGGGGAAGTAATCCTGCCACTTCATTAGGTCCTGGGTCATGCCGTACCTGGAGAGTACAAGCAGTTCTGGCTCCTCAGTACAAAATGGAGACTGACGCAGTGTAGAGGGTACAAAGAAGGGCCACCAAGATGATGAGGGAGATGGGGTACAAAAGCTAGGAGGAGAAGCTAGAGACCTTTACATGTTCACCCTGGAGAAAAGGAGATTGCAAAGGGACTCTGACTCCTCCTCCTCAAGGGTATCAACAAGATCGAACAGTCTGAGATGTTTGATCTGGTGTACTACTGCAGTGTGCAGGAAACGCCCTGAAGCTCAGAGGTGGTATATTCAGGAGTAACCTTAGAAGGCACGTTTTTCCACTAAGCATTCGGTGAACCTATGGACTAGCCTACAAGTGGAGCCAGTAGACATGAAGCCAGTGCAGGGTGTGTGTGTGTGCGCGCGTGCATGGCTTTGTTTTTCATATGTGCTCATGGTTGCCAGCAGCACTGCATGACTGAGTGGCCATCTGTTTATGGTTTGTCAATTTCCATTAGGCAACACTTGGATCACGGCCACTGTTACTTATATCTTTTGTGGAATGCTGCAGCATGACCACAGTTTCAGCATCCTCAGCAGGGGTCCCAGGTACGAAAGTGAGCAAGCTGACCTGATACTTTCAAAGGTTTGGTGATATTCCAATGTGGGAGTTTAGCATCTGGAGCAGATGCATCAAATTCAAAGGTGCTCAGTATTAAAGATGCCTTTGTGTAGCTGACCATGTTGGTGCAGTGGCAAGGCTACCGTTTGTGATGCCGGTGACCCAAGTTTGGGACCAGGCCTGGGGTTGTCATTGGTCAGTCATGGGGAGATGCAGGGTTTTAAATAATTGATTAGCAGTTTTTTTCTTGGGACAATGCTAACTGTACAGAAAGTATTTATATAGGTTTTCTGGAAGTGTTATGTTTGTTAAACACAGAGAGGTAAGTGCTATGCATTTTCACAATGTTTTAGCACTTTTAAGAGCAAAACGCTAATCAGTTTTTGGAGTTAAATAAAACCCTGAGATGGATCTAGCATCCCAGAAGATGTTCTCCTCTTCCATGGGGAGGGAGCCACATCCCATAGTACTACTGCCACCTACAGATGTATGGATGGCAGAATACCCAGGACACCGGGAGAGACATGGCACACAGAAATGAAGGGGAAAATAATGAGGTAAATCTCCCTCTACTTGCAGCTGAAGAAGGCCTGTACACCTAGCCAGAAGGCAATACACCCACTATGCCCGGGGAGACAAGTATAAACAATAAAAAAAAAAACCTGTTATGCAATACAAGTGGGCCGCTTTAAAATTAGACGTCTTGTGTGGTAACAAGTTACTGTACTTCAGAGTGATACTTCCAAGTGGGTAGAGTCACAAGGGGATTACACATACTAAATGTTCCATCTTTTGGGAAAGACAGACTAGAATTCTTAGATGTCTGGAAGCAACTACAAGATTCCTCTCTGCAGCTAATTCTCCCAATTCTCATCTAATCCGCAAGTGTACAGGAATGTTTAGCAGAAGATCTATGTTTCAAGTTGCATCATCATTTGTTCATGTCTTATTAATGTTTGGTTAATGTTTTTTGTGCAGTTGCACTATTTATTCACAAATGCATTTCGGTTATTTATACTCTTGCTCCTCCTTCTGCATCTTAAATGGACTGCAGGAAACAGCGAGACGGTTTATTCACACTGGATCGCTCTTTTATGCTCCATTCATCGGATTACAAGCATTTATAGTGCCATCTAGCCTGTTAATTTGTGCCTGGTGAGCGTGCATGGCTTTATCTTCTCTCATTGATTAGACAGTGTTGTCAGTGCTTCCCTACCATGCATGATTTCATTTTGCACTACTGACTGTGCAGTTAGTAGCTGTTAGTTGGTTACTATACTTCGCAGTGGTGCGACTTGGAATTTTTCCATCTACAGCATCTTTATGCTGCTGCCAGCACTTGGTAGGTCTGATGACATTTAGCAGAATGATAAAACAAGTTTCCTACCTCCATAACTATAATGAAGGCTAGTTTGGCAGCAATTACATGCCAGTAAAAGATACTGAATTCATACTGCTGAGAATGCCCAGGTGGATTGCGGAGATCCCGATATCTGAAAATTGAAGAAAGAAAAAAAATGTTTTAGGAACACAGAAATGCTTAAAAGATTAAGGGTCTATTGTATTTGCTTCCTACCACTTACAAGTAGCTTTCAACAACATGAGAAACAGCTTTAGCCCTTGTTTAATTGGAACTGGTAACAGTATACTTTATTAAGCCATAGGGCAATGGTCTATTGATTACTCTCTAGAGGTGTAATATGGCATGAGGCGTAGCCGAGTGCCACATACCCCTTAGAGGGTGATTAACTATTACATAAACCCTGAGAGTACCTTACTGCTAATTACTATTTTGTTAAAATAGTGTTAAACTTTGTTCAGCATATGATTAGGCTCCACATGTATCCCAGTTAACGAGTTACATAAGGCTGATAGAATGTTTACAGTCAATCAGAAAGTGTTGTTTCTAAACCCTTTTTTATAATGTAGTTTGGCAAGATTACACATACTATACTGCTGTCAGACCAGATATTAAATAATATGACTAATGAAAGACAAGAGTTAAGGGAAAGCCAGTTTCAAAGATGCGTGTTGGTAAACAGCAGTGGTTTCACTGAAAAATGATTGATAATAGCCCATAACAGTGCAAACAGTTTCCAATTATTTAACATCTTATAAAGAAACATTAAAAGATAACTGGGCTAAACCTGTAAGCCATTTTCTCCTGCAAAAGCTATTTTTTCTAATAACAGTTCATTTTAATAACAATTCTAATTATTTTGTTTTTTTCTTCTTTACTGGTCTTCTAGTAAACTCACTGCATGTTTCTGATTTTCACACCGATAGTAAGTACCATTTTAGAACTTATACTTTATGCCCCTTTCAGCCACAGAGTTCTGTAGTAGAACACAGGCACATTGTGCCAACAATGTAGGAGCTGAGCAAGGATGTAAACTACTGTACATCATACAGGTCTAAAATGATCTTTAGCACCAGAATGGAGTCAGAAACACCTACTGAGTTTACTCACAGGCCAGTGAAAAAGATGGAACAGTAACAGACTATGAACATATATTTAAAGAAATAGTTTCAATGGAAAATGCAGGCATGCAGATTAAATGCAGTTCTTTAATAAATAAATACAGGCATCACATCATTCGTAAGAAACTGTTTGCTTTTGTGAAAATTAATAATTTTCCCTTTTAGCTGTATAACCTTTTTATTCAAAAAAGTGCACATGAAAACACTGCAATACTTTGTGGAGTGAAGCACTCAATACTGTAACTGCGCTTGCACAGAAGGTATGAATGAATTTAACTGTCACCTATTTTAGCATATGCTTGTCAATCGCCTAACACTTGTAAGTATTTAAAGAAAATAGGCAAACACACCAATATATTTTAAACTTGGACTAAACTGTCAGGATTTCTCTGTAGCAAAGAACTGTGTGTATTGTAATTATGCCACAAGTATGCGAAAATACTCGGCTGATAATACAGTATCATGCAAGGGGACGTTCTGAGAAAACAAAATCCTTGAAAACTCTGCACACAGTTTGATATACAGGGAAACTATAAGAATTACTGATGTTTCTAAAGATATTTTTTGAGATTTGTGTATATTAGCATGGACAAATTTCATGAAGATATTGCTAATATTACTGGCGCTAGACCAGTTACAATAAATCTAATTTACTAGTAAATTATTGTGGAGGTTGATTCATTATTCATCAGTCATAGTGCATGCAAGATACTGAAGTAATTAGCATGAAAAGTATAACAAATAATACTAGTGATGGGAATCATCATTGCTGGAAACCAGAACCATAATCCAAAATGTGAGGAAGCTGTAAAAAAAACACACACACACAAAACAAAAAAAAAAAACAAGCATCTGTCAATGTCGAATGCTGTCTTGTTGACATTGGCATCGGTAGCACAAGAGTTGAACAGATGCATAATAGAAATGGCAGTGAAGTATGAAAGTGACGTCAAACCCTACAGAGATGGACAGGCACTGAGGTGTGCCTTTGGGCATCGGCCATAATGTTCATGGCATTTCAGCTCACCCTACCCTGCAGTGCAATAAAAATGTTGTGCCTTGGGGTCCTCAGGCCTTACGCTCAACCCATTTGGCTGTAACGCTCATGGCATTTTACCTCACCCTATCCTGCAAACACCAAGTGCTGAGGTGTGCCTTGGCGAGTTCAGCTTTACAGTCACCACATTTCAGAAGGCCATATGCTGAAATGGGTGCAGCATAGGAGAATGGGGTGAACTGGGGGGTTGAAGAGTCTAAGGCACACCTCGATGCCTGTCAGTGGCTGGAGGGTGGAGGGGATGGTATGGCATGAGCATGATGGCCAGCAATGGAAAGACACACCCCTAATGCCTGTCAGTCTGTACAGGGTGGGACGTTATGGTTAGAAACCCTAATGCCCCTGCAGTTTGTTGGTATTGCACTACAAATTTGCAACATGGCATTTTTGTGACCCCCACCTCATGAAACTGTTTGGGACCTCTGCTCATGAATAGTGGCACTGTGATTTTGTTAATCTGTCCCGAACATTGATTTCTCACAGCGACCGCACCATTCTGTGCCAGATGTGGGAAAACATTTGGTCAGGATGTGAAAAATGACAGCTGTACCATTCATAGGTAGGTGTGAAGAGATGGCAGTGTTGAAAATCTTGAGTGAAAATATTAAAAACGCTCAAATTTATGAGCATACATAGAAACTGCGCAATGCACTCTCATAACACAGTCATTTAGTAAAATTATTGCACCAAATTTTCAACATAGGCATTTTGGGACCTCTGCTCATGAACACTGTCACTATGATTTTCTTCATCTGTCCTGATCGTTGATTTCCCACAGCAACAGCGCCATACTGCGCCACTTGTGCGAAAACACATTTTGGGCAGGATCTGAAAAATGACAGCTATACTGTTCATAAGGACATGTGCAAAATTGACAATGTTGAAAATGTTGAGTGAAAACATTACAAATTGTCGAAGTTATGGGTGCACGTGGAAACTGCGAAATGCGCTTGTAACATAGTCATTTTATGGACTTTTGTCACCAAATTTTCAACACAGGTATTTTAGGACCTCTGCTCATGAACAGTGTTGCTGTGATTTTCGTAATCTGTCCCAAACACTGACTTCCCACAGCGACCATGCTATTCTGCGCTGGTAGTGCGAAAACACATTTCGGCCAGGATGTGAAAAATGACAGCTGCGCTGTCCACGAGGAGGTGTGAAAAAATGCCAATGTTGAAAATCTGGAGTGAAAATATTACAGATTGGAGAAGTTACGAGTGCATGTGGAAACTGTGCAGTGCACTCTCGTAACAATCATTTTTAAGGACGTTTTTCACTAAATTTGCAACATAGGCTCTTTAGGAGACCACCTCATGAACAGCGACTCTGTCATTTTGTTACTCAGTCCTGAAAGGTGATTCCACGCAGTGACCACAAAATCACCTTTCGGGACCAAATAACACCATGACAGTGACTAAATTCATGAGGAGGGGTCCCAATAACCACATGTTGAAAATTTGGTGGCACAACTCGCCAAAATGCCTGAGATATGCACCAAAGTTGAAAAAAAACCCTATTTATGCCATTATACAGCTTACCGGCATTTCTTCAGTTTGCGGTTGGCTTTGAAGAGTGAAGATGTGTTCCATGTCCACAAAACATTGTTGCGCTAGGCTCCGGAGGTAAGTATGGGGTGAGGGGGGTGTGGGGAGGCAGGGTGCACAGAGGGTGGCGCGGGTTGGGGAAGGGGCCACGGACTCAACGAGGGACCGTTTTCTTCAGTTTGTGGTTGGCTTTGAAGAGTGCAGACATGTTCCCTGTCCACCAATCGTCATCCCGCTAGGCTCTGGAGGAAAGTATGGAGTGAGGGGAGGCAGGGTGCGCAGAGGGTGGCGCAGGTTGGGAAGGGGGCCACGGACTCAGTGAGGGACCGTTTTCTGTTTTACAAGGGTAAAACAAACAAAGAAAAAAAACATTGCGGGACTATTTTATTTTTCAGGGACATTTGACAGCTAGGGTGGGCTCTCAACATACCACCTGTGTGTCTGATGCGAGGTCGTCTGTAGCCGGCGGGGACTGGGCACCCGCTGGCACATACAGAGTTGGGGGAGAGTCGCATGAGCCGAGGTGGGCACCCTCGGCACACAAGAAGAAATGGGGTGGGGCACAGCCGACAGGGATTGGGCACCCCATCGGCAAGTTAAATTAGGAGGGGGCATGCTGACAGGGGGTTTGGGCACCCCCCTTCGGCTTTCAAAGAGACTGTGAAAGGTGGCAGCTATTCCTCAGCTTCTGTGGGGACTATGAGAAGCTGCTGCCATGTTGCTTGATGGGGACACCAGACAAGGCAAACAGTAATTGGCTGCTGCAGTCAGGGACCACCCCGTGGCACTCCCTGATTGCAGTGGCTAATTTCTTTCAAGGTGGTGGCATGTTTTCTGAACTGCTGTCATAGATAGTGTGCTATGCCACTGGTACCACAGAGCCTGGCCACAAAAAGCAGTGGTGCCATTGGCTGCAGCAGGACCACACCTCCGAAATCTGCTTCTCCACTGAAGCAACTACAATATGTTGTCTGCGCTGCATGCGCAAGACAACATAAAAAAAATACTGGAGCATGTTATACGCAAACGTTTGCTCAAAGGGTCAGGACTGGCTTGTTGCCACTGTATTCTGCACTGGTTAGACTGCACCTTAAGTACTGTGGGCAGTTCTGGGCCTCACAGAGCAGGGGTAAAACGGAGATGGAATGGGATATGATGCAGGCCTACAAAGCTGTTTATGGTAGTACACTCTTTGCATCATTCAAGCCAAATTTGGAAATGCAAAACTTTAAATACAAGAGGGCACTAACTACACCTGATAGGAGGGCTTTTTAGGACAGAACAAAGGAGGCATTACTTCATGTAGAGGGTGGTGGATGCCTAGAATGTGTTGCCAGCTCAGGAGGTAGAAACAGAGTCAGTCTAGTAAACTCTTCAAATCCTCATTAGATGAATACATTATGTTGGCAAAAATAAACGGATATAACCAATAAATAACATCGGGGATGGTCACAATGGGCCCTATGACCTTTTATTATCCTAAAATTCTTATATATTGTTATATGTACAGTTCCTGTGCCACTTATAGTTATAAGAGTGCATTCTTATGTTCTCTGGCTGATAGAATGAAGAAGCAAAGCTGAGCAATTCTGGCACACAAAAGGACTTGAAAAGAAACTCTTGTATAAGTTTATGGGCCTATTTGTAGGGCTTCTTATGGATCTAAGAGAGTCACTCATGCATGCTTAGGATCAGATGACTGCAAACCAAAGAAGAGCAGTTCTGTGGTCCTAAGCACACAAGAGGCAACACACTTAGATCCATAAGAGGCCCTCCAAACGGACCCATAAAGTTATTATAGATCGCGTACTGTATTTAAATCAAAACGTCCTTTTTTTTATTTAAAATGGTATGAGTGGTCAGCAAGAAGCACCTTACAGTGCTCAGCACGTGAAGTACACTTACAGTAATAAGAGCATCTCACGTGCAACTGAAGGGAGGGCTGTGATTAGTCGAGGATGCTCCTGCTTTCTACAATAAGAGACATGTGAATTATATTTATAAAATTATAAATCGTATTGAAGATTTGGGGTTTCAAAAAATGGAACCTGAATTTAAAAATCACAGTTATTCTTCACAGACACTGAGGCCCTGTTCACACTTGTAACAAGGGATATAGAAGTGTGTCCCTATGTTACAGGCAAACCTCATTTTGGTCTAAAACATAAGGTGTTTGTGTAACAAATAATGAACTATGAAGCTGAATCATATTAAAACTTGCAAAGTTACAAGTTTAACTGAGCAACAACTTGTAATATTAAAGTGTCTGTGGATATTTGTACTAATCATGTGAGTAATAGAAAACAGGTGTCTTAAGTGTCTGCACAAACAGAAATACAGGGAGAGAGTTCAAATTATCCCTTCAGACTATTTTTAGTGTTTATTATTAGGACGGGCCAGAGTGCCTGTGTGCACATTCCTAAGTGCAAACCTATTTCTTCCTCCTAAGACCTTAGTAACTGGTAATGACAATTATTATTATTCTTATATAGTAGTATAATTTACACTATCAATACATTTATGCTGACAAGAGCTAGCTCATACATTAGCTACAAGAGAATTGCCTTGTAAGTTGATGTTTATATTTGTCTTGGACCAATCATAGACAACCACAGTACTATCTTCCACTATATAAGCAAGCCACTATACACTGTTAGTTTGAAGAATGAAAAATGAAGGATGTACCACTTGTAATCTCTCGCTGTGATTATTGTTATAATCATTAAATTCTTCCGCCTTCAGCCTCATCTCCGTTCGTCTGCTTTCTAAGTATTTGTAATAGATAATTTACTAATGGTAATTTTTTTCCAACGCTACAACACTATAGCACGGTAAGGAGAAACGTTTCTTAAAGCAAATTAAATCTTACCGTGCTGTAGCGCTTGCACTGTCTGATCAGTTTCTTAAAACGTTTCTTTGCAAGTGTGTTTAGCTGTTCACACTGGTGCAAGTAGCACGAGTATTGGGGGTCATACCAGGGGTCAAAACAGAGGACACTGGCAACAGGATCCACCTAACCCGGATTAAGCAAAAAGACAGTTCGCACTGTGAGTAAAAACGATTTGCTTATTCAAACGTTTTCACGAACCATGCTATAGCCTAGGTCCGATCAGGGTTTTAGCATGGTTCATTAAAACGTGTCCCAAAGTGGAATAGGAGCGGATGCAAAGGGTGCTGGCATGGATCTGAAATGGTTTAACGCCCCAGAACTGTTTCAGACCGTCTAGTGTGAACAAGGCCTGAGAGAAACAACTATGTGGGAAACGGACTATGCCAACTGAACACAGAACTGCAGAATCTTCTAACAATTTTCAAAAGACATACTCTTACGGTTATAACACTGCCTGGAATGTTTGGAAATAAACACTCCTGATTACCTAAGGAGTATGTCATGATTTATAATGAAGAAAATAAATACTGTGCGATCAAGTGGAGAGAGCACCGAACTGTTAGACGAGTGATCCCATGTTTGAATTCTACCAATGCACCCACTGGCTCACTGTGAGGCTTTGCGCAAGTGTCTGACCTCCCTGGCCTTCCGTCATCCCAGCTGTTAAATTAGCTAGGGAGAGGACCCCACTGTTAAAAAACATGTTTTTACTTTTTTATTTCATTTATCCAGGAGGTAGGGGACAGGGTAGCCCAGATCCATTTTCATCCAGGCCTAGGTCAAGTTTGAAAAAGTACATAATTATACACAGCAAACGTACAACATAAATAATATATTACAGTCTTATGTTAGGCAATTACAGTATATAATGATTTTCAAACATGTGATCACTCAGTTTGTGTTTAAACACATAAGAAGATTCATTAAATATTACGCTGGATGGTTATTTGTTAGCCAAATGAGATATTGAATCTTAGGGTAGTCTGGAGTAATGTTATTTATTTATTTATTGAAATGCTTTACCAGGAAGGCACACTGAGCAACAAGTTGCTCATCTTATGGTGCGACCTGGGGGGGGAAGGGAACAATGGGGAAAGTGGAATAATACATACAAACACTCAAAATATATATACACAAGTTACATAAGTCCACTTTGTAAACATTAGCATAAGACATGTGCAATGTATAGAGATTGTTACATTAATAATAAATACACACGTGCAATACAGTGATTGTTACATTAAGGTGCACTGATAGAGCAGGAATTAGCATAAACCGGGTACATTGTGCAGTATAGTAAGTTTAATTTATGAGTACAGGCATAAGTGCAAGGAGAGGTAAAGGGAGGATACCTAAGGCACAGACAGATGTTGAAAAGGGAGGGTTTGGCAACTATGAAGGAGAGCAATTAAAGAGAGAGACACAATTTGGAAAGCAACTATGAAGGAGGGCTATTAAAGAGACACAACATGTTGGAAAGCATACAAGGAAGGGATGGGAGAGGTAATTATCAGGTGAGGGTTGAGGGTGAGATTAGAGGGAAGGGAGTAAGCCTAGACCCCAAGGGGCCCCTTCAAGATGCTAGAACCCTGGCAAGAGGCCTGAGGGGCGAAAGTAGAACAAGAGAGAAGGGAGGGAAGAAGACATTAAGAGAGGCACAGGAGAGAGGGAGCGAAGTTGTGGTTACAACAACTGGATCTGAAATGATCATGGGCAAAAAAAAAAAAATGAGTAGCAGGGCACAGGGGCAAGAAGGTATAACGCAGGGAGGGAGGGGGAGCCTAGAATCCTAAAAGGTTACAGATTGGGTAGGGTGTAGTGAGGAAGGGAGGTGCCTAGTCTTGGCGGACCCTTTCAGGATGCTGAGAAGCCTGGAAAGGGACTGGGGAGCTACTGGGGGGAGGATGGTATGAGGACATGTGAGATGGTGGGGGGAAGGGGAGAAGCCTAGTTCCTGGGGCACCCCTTCAGGATGCTGGGAACCCTGCAAGGGAACGGAGAGGACTACAATGAGAATGGGGAGGGGTGGCAGGAGGGCTCGGGGTTGAGGGTAGGTGGAGTGGGAAGGAGTGAGGGTTAACAAGAAAGATAGGAGTAGGAAGAGGGGGAAGAAATTTTGAAGAGTTCTAGAGGAAGGGAAATGGAAGGAAATTAGGGTGTTCTAGAGGACAGATAGGAGTAGGAAGGGGGGAAGAAATGTTGAGCACTGGAAGAGAAATGGAAGGAAATTAGGGTGGGTTGTAGCAGGAACAGTAGGGTGAGAGGTTATTATGAAATGCAGAACTGATGGAGTTCACTGAGGGTAAGGGGAGTGGGAAGGAAGGTGACAGGAATAACTCGATTGACCGATAAGGGTGGACCAGTGTACGGTGATCAGCTGATCTCAGGGAGTGGGATGAGAGCAAAGGTGTTATAAATGAAGAGAGGTATGAAGGGAGTTCACCTTGCCAGTGCTTGGAGGTAAATTTAGCATGGTGGGAAAGGAGCCTATTTGACAGAGAGGGGAAGGAAGGGGCAGGATACAGAACGCAGTGGTGGGTGCGAGAAGGAACATTAAGAGCAAAGCAGCAGAAAGAGTGGAAGAAGGTGTCCGATCTGGTCAGGGAGGACTTTGGAGCAGCACTAAAGACTACATCGCAGTAGTCAAAAATTGGGAAACATAGACTTTGATGGCAGATAAGGATCGCTTGGCCCACCTAGTCTGCCCATTTCCCTACCTACAGTATAAGCTGCAGATCATAGTTAACCAACAGCCTATTTCTTCCTACCCACCCCACAAGAATTGCCTTATGTCTTTCCCATACATTCTTGAATTCTCCCACAGTTTTAGACCCCACGACCTCCTCAAGAAAGCTGTTCCATGTGTCCACAACCCTCTCTGTGAAAAAATACTTCCTCACATTGCCCCTGAACCGTCCCCCCTCTATCTTCAAATTGTGTCCCCTTGTTCTTGCACATCTCTTTTTCTTAAAGATGCTACCCTCTTGGACTTTGTTGATTCCACTGAGGTACTTAAAAGCTTCTATCATGTCCCCCCTTTCCTCAAGGGTATACATGTTAAGCTCCTTTAGTCTCTCCTCGTATGGCTCCTCTTGCAGACCATGCACCGTTTTAGTTGCCCTCCTCTGGACTGCCTCAACCCTGTCTATGTCCTTGTGGAGATGTGGTCTCCAGAACTGGATGCAGTATTCCAGATGGGGTCTCACCAACTGCCTGTACACAAGGATAACAACTTCCCCTTTTCTGCTGATGATGCCTCTCCCTATAAATCCCAGTATCCCCCCAGCCCTCCCTACTGCCTTCTCACATTGCTTGCCAACCTTAAGGTCATCTGATATGATTACCCCCAGGTCCCTTTCCATTTTTGTTGTTACTACCTCCCCAATTGTGTAATCTTCCCCTGGGATTTTGCTTCCCAGGTGCATTATTTTGCACTTCTTTGCACTGAATCCAAGCTGCCATACTTCTGACCATTCCTCCAACCTTGCCAAGTCTCTTCTCATCCTTTCTATGCCTCACTGTGTAACAACCCTGTTGCAGATCTTTGTCTCATCTGCAAATAGGCATACTTTTCCTTCCAGTCCCTCTGCAATGTCACTTAGAGACATTAAAATGGACTGGACCCAGTACTGAGCCCTGTGGTACCCCACTAGTAACTCCCCTTTCTTCAGAGTGGACTCCTTTACAATTAGCTTCTGTGTCCTGTTGTCCAGCCAATGTTTTACCCAGGCTACCACCCTGGCACCCACTCCCAGGCTGGTTAATTTGATTACTTATCTTTTGTGTGGGACTTTGTCAAATGACTTGCTAAAGTCTAGGTAGGCCATGTCCACAGCCCCTCCATGGTCTACTACTTTGGTCACCCAGTCAAAGATATCAATTAGATTCATCTGACATGACCTTCCCACTGTGAACATGTGCTGCCTTGGGTCCTGTGCCCCACTGGCCTCTAGGTACTCAACAATTCTTTCCTTCAGAAGTGATTCCATCACTTTTCCTATCACAGAGGTCAAACTGACAGGTCTGTAGTTTCCTGTCTCTGTCTTGCTCCCACTTTTGTGAAGGGGAATCCCATCTGCCTTCCTCCAATCCTCAGGTTCCACACCATCCTCCCATGATTTGTTAAAAAGGGTAGTCAGATGTGTCACTAGTTCTCCCCTTAATTCTTTTAGAATTCTGGGGTGAATTCCATCAGGCCCCATTGCTTTGTCCACCTTCAGTTTTAGGAGTTCTTTCAGAACCCTTTCTTCTGAAAAAGGACTGGGATCGGCCCCCCTATCCAGAGTGCTTCTGTTAATTGGATTAGGCACCTCCCCCTCCTCCTCTTTTGTGACTGCTCAGCAGAAGTATTCGTTCGGTATCCCTGCTTTTTCACTGTCACTCTCTGCCCACCTACCATCCATTCTATTCAGCCTCACTATCCCTCCCTTTGTATTTCTATGCTCCCTGATGTACCTATAAAAGATTTTATTCCCCTTCTTAACCGAGTTGGCTATCTTTTCCTCAGTTTGGGCCTTTGCTATTTCGACTTCCCTCCCTGCTTCCTTCTGCCTTAACTGATACAGATCTCTGTCCTGCTCCTTCTGTGTTTCCTTATACTTCCTAAATGCTATCTTTTTCTCCCTAACCTTCCCCGTCAACTCTTTTGAGAACCATAGTGGCTTTTTCTTTCATTTTGACTTGTTTATTTGCTTCACACAAAGGCTTGTTGCCTCTGTGATGGCAGTTTTGATGTTTCCCCATTGTTGTTCCACCCCTCCTTCTAGCCTGTTTGCTAGTACTTTTCTGAGGCACTCTTCCATCTTGCCAAAGTCAGCTCCACTGAAGTCCAGTACCCTCACTTTTGTATGGCTTGACTCTGTAGCTGAGTTTATTGTGAACCACACTGTTTGGTGGTCACTTGTTCCCAGATGGCTACCCACTTCTAGATCTGAGATCCTCTCACTGTCCCTACTTGAGAGTATGAGGTCTAAGATTGCTCCCTCATGACTGGGTTCCAAAACTAGCTGTCTGAGGCATGCCACCTGTAGGGCATCGAGAATGGCCCTGCTCTTTGATGTGGCTGCAGCAAAGGTACTCTAGTTAACATGTGGCATATTCAGGTCCCCCATCATCAGAATCTCCCCTTTCTCTGCCATCCTAAGGATGTCTTCTATCATATCCTTGTCCATTCCCTTCCTCTGACATGGGGGTCTGTATAGAACCCCTGTGAGGACTGTGGTGCCATTTCCAGTCTCTAAGGTGACCTACAGTGCCTCCACTCCTTCCTGTTTACTCTTTTTTTCTGTTGCTTTTATCCTTTCCCTTACATAGAGAGCTACTCCTCCCCCTCTTATTTCTTCCCCATCTCTCCTGTAGGTTGTGTACCCTGGTATGGTAACATCCCAGTCATGGTTCTCTGTGTACCATGTTTCTGTGACTGTTACGATATCCAGGCATCCCTCTTCCATCAAGGCAACCTGTTCAGGGAGCTTGTTGCCCAGACTATGGGCACTGTTACTCAGTACCCTCCATTTCTTGATGGCCTTACCCCTTTTTACCCCATCCCTGTCCTTACTGCCTTTGTCATTTTTTCCATTTACCCCTGCCCTTCCCCCTATCGACATCTCTATCTTGGTGTTTACCTCACTTACTACCCTGTTTTTTTGGGGGCCTGGACCCAGCTCCTTTCCAGTGCCTCCCTGGCTAGTTTAAATATTTGCCAATGAAGCATTTAAACCCATCATACTAACACAATAAATGGCCAGCAGATAAAGGCCTAGAGATCTATCAAGTTCTGCCTCGAATGTGCAGCTAGCACCCCTATCTCTGCAGCTGCCCCTCCTTCCACCCTTCCCTTCATTAACCCTCCCCTTGTCCTGTCCCATCCTCATTTGAAGCAGTCCACTGTTCTACTGCATACCACTTCTGCAGGTAACTCATTCCACCCAGCCACCACCCTCTCTGTAAAAAGTGTCTCCTCATCTCCTCCTGAACCTTCCTCGCCCAGTCTCATATCATGGCCCCTGGTGGCCCTCCCTCCTTACTTTGAACAGCCCTCTGTACCTGTCTTGTTTATTCCTTTCATGTATTTAAAGGTTTCAATCATGTCCCCTGTCTCTCTCTCCTCTCTCCAGTGAGTACATGTTCAACTCCTTTAACCTCCTCTCATATGATAAGTCCCCAGACCCTTGATCATCTTTGTCGCCCCGCATGCACTCCCTCCAGTAACTTAATGTCCTCTTCAGATACGGACGCCAGAACTGCACGCAGTACTCCAGGTGTGGTCTAACTAATGACCTATACAGTGGCAGAATCACCTCCCTCCCGAGGATATACCCTTGCAATACAACCCAGCATTTTGTTGGCCTTGCAGCTGCCTTCCTACACTGTGCTGAGTTGTTCATTGACCCTGTGATGAGCACACCCAGATCCTTCTCCTCCTCCGTCTGGGCTAGCTGCACTCCCCTAGCTGGTAAGTCCTCCTTGGGTTCTTCATCCCAAAATGCATCACCTTGCACTTTTGGCATTAAAGCCCAGTTGCCAGGTGTCTGACCAGGTTTCAAGCTTTGCCAGATCATCCTGCAACCCCTGCCATCCCCTAGGTCATCCACCACCGCGCCAACCTTGGTATCATCAGCAAACAGACTGATCTTGCTCTTGATGTCCCATGATATGTCTACAATGAATATCCCAAACAACACTGGTCCCAACACGAGCCCTGTGGGACACCGCCCGTCACTGCCCTTGGGTGAGAGCTCCCACCCACCACCACCCTCTGTTGCCTTCCCTGCAGCCAGTTTCCTACCCATCTCACCCGCATTGCACCTGCCCCTGTGCCTACTAACTTCCTTCCCAGCCTTCCATGTGGCACTGAGTCGAATGCCTTACTGAAGTCCAGATACAGGACATCCACTCCACTGCATGTCCCCTGTCCAGCTGCCTAGTTACCCAGTCATAGAACCCGACCAGGTTGGTTTGGCAGGATCAGCCATGTATGAAGCCATGCTGTCTGCTGTCCTGTAGTCCTTTGGCCTCTAAGAGGGCCACCAGCCTCTCCTTCAGGATAGTCTCCATTAGCTTACCCACGATGGATGTGAGGCTCACTGGTCTGTAGTTTCCGGTTCATCCTGGGCCACTCTTGTGGAGGGCACCACATGTCTCATCCTCCAGTCCTGAGTACACACCCCGGAATGTAGTGAGGCATTAAATAGGTCTGCAAAGGTCCTGCAAGGACCTCTGCCAGCTCCTTCAGTACCCTGGGGTGGATGCCATCTGGGCCTGGTGCCTTGTCCACCCTCAGTGCCTTCAAACCCTCTCGAACTCTGCCCTCCATGATTTCCCCATCTGTCACCACTTCCCCCCCGTCTGCCATTTCACCCATCTTGGGTGTCACCCCCTCTTCTCTTTAGTAAATACTGAGCAGAAGTACTCATTTAGTGCTTCCGCCTTATCATACCCTGCTTCCACCCAACCCCTCCTTCCTAATCCTTACTATGTGGTCCTTACAGCTCCTTTTCTCCCTGATGTACTTAAAGAAGTCCTTCTTCCCTTCTTAATGCCTTGTGCCAGCCTGAGTTCCGAGATGCTTTGCTCCTTATTGCCCTTGTCACCTCCTTCGATTCTGTCAAGTACTCCTCTCTGTCCTCCCCTCCCTGTTTTCTTGTATTTCCTAAAGGCAGCTCTTTTCCTCCTTACCTTTTCCATGACCTCCTTGCTCAACCAGCTCGGTTTCTAGCCCTAGCTTTCTTGCTCTGGGCTTTGCAGCAGGTTTGGTTGCCTCCACTATCCCCAACTTTATGAGCTCCCATCTCTGGTTAGTATCCATACTAGATTGAATTCTGGCCAGGTACCCTTTACCACTTCCCCATCCTCCCAAAGTCAGCCCTCCTGAAGTCCAGCACTCTTGTGCCAGATTCCCTCCTTCCTTGCCCATATCCAATGTGAGCCATACTGAGTGGTGGTCACTCCTGACAGCGGTTCCTCCACTGTAAGTTCTCCTCACAAAGTCCCCATTTGCCAGCACAAGGTCAAGGGTATTCCCTAACCTGGTTGGTTCACTGACCATTTGCAGCAGGAAGCTGTCCTGAAGGCATCCAGCAGTACCTGCTCCCTTCTGTTCCTGGTTGTTGGGGTGCTCCAGTCCACTCCTGGCATGTTGAAGTCCCCACAATCACCACACTACCCTTCTCTAGGTCCTCCTGATCTGTCCCGCTAGTTCCCTGTCTAACTCCTCCATCTGAGATGGTGGCCTGTACACCACTCCCATTCTAAGACTCCTATTCTTGGAATCCTGGATTTGCACCCAAAGTGACTCTGTACTACCTCCTCCCTTCCTCCTTACACACTTCAGTCCTTCCTTCACATATAGTGCCACCCCCTCCTTTCCCAGTCACCCTGTCCTCACAAATAACCTGTACCCTGGTACAGACAGGTCCCAGTCATTATATTGGTGGCCCATGTTTCTGTGATGGCTGCAATGTCCACCTCTCCCTCTGCCATGAGAACCTGCAACTCTGCAGTTTTCCTCCCAAGGCTCCTAGCATTAAGGGTAACCACCTTCCACCCTCCTCCCATCCTGCCCTCCTTTCCTAGCATCACCAATAGTACTTGCCATTTGTCCTTTGTCACTGTTATGGGGGGTAAGCTCATATGATTTCCCAACCTGTGGTCTCTGCATATCTCTTCCCCAACTGCCACCCCCCACTCCTAGTTTAAACTCCCAGCTTCCTCTATATATTCTTCCATCCTCTGCTTCAACACTTTCTTTCCTTCCTCACTCAAGTGTAGTCTGTCCTTGCATAGAGACTACTGTCCTCCCAGGTCCCTCCCCACCCTCCCAACAGCCCATACCCTTTAGCACAACACCAGGTTCTTAGCCATCTGTTAAATTCCTCTATTCTCAGCTTTCTTGTTGTGCTTGCCTTTGGCACCGGAAGTATCTTGGGAAAAGTTACTGATCTTCCTGCCCCCTCACATAATTGTGCTAGTTCCTCAAACCTCCTCTGGACTATATCCACTGTCTTGTCAGCCAGGTCGCTTTGTCCCAAGATGTATAATTAAATGAGGCTTGTCCATACCCCTTCTAGCATATTTCAGAACAGACTGTCCCACCCTTCCGCTGTCATTCCTGGCATGGCCTCCACCCAAATGCGACTATGCCTCTCCGCTTGCTACCCCACCTAACTCCTCTTAGTATTGAGTCCCCAGCACTAAGATTCCACCCTCTACGCCCTGCTTGCTTCCTTTCATCTCCTCCCTCATTTCCAGCTCCTCTTCTTCCTCCTGCACATTATTATGCCCTTTTACCCTGTTGCAGTTCTCCAGCAGAACTTCCCCGCTCCAGTTTGGTCCAGGCATTTATCAATTACTCCCTGATTTCATCACTTCCTCCTCCACCTTCTTCCTCTCTAGCAGTGCAAAACTATTTTCTGAAGATCCTTCACAAATGCCCACCCTCTCTCTTCATAGTAACCTGTTCTCTCCTTTCCACTCCATGACTTTTGCCACTTCTTCGCCTCCCTCACAAGTCCCTATTGCCTCCTTCCATTTGACTTTTGTCTCTGAGCCTGGTTTCCCGGCAATCGTTCTTCTGGCCTGGGCCTTTGTCTCTGCTTCCCTTCTTCTGACCTCTCCTCACCACTGTGGCTTCATTGCCCTCCCTCATCTCCCCTTCTTCCTCCCTCCAGTATTGGGCTAAACCCACCCCAATCTGCCTTGCCTGTCTTAGTTCCTCCTGCAGACCCTCAATCTCCTTTCTAGGTTTTTCTATGTGGTTGCACACTAAACATCCTCCACTCTCCAGGCAATGTTTAGAAAGATTGGTGCACCGCAGTTGTTGCAGCCTACCACCCTACCCATTGCTGTTGCCCACCAGCGACCCCCACCCTTCCAGATGCAGGATACCAACACTCCCCAAGTCCCCACTCTCCTCTCATCAGTGCAAAACATTCTTTATGTCCCTTACCTCCTTTGTTGCACACGTTTAGATATGCTGAGAAACTGCTTTTTATATTCCTATCCACACTCAAAAATACTTTAAGTAGCCATTGCACAACCTTCTTCAACTCCTACTCCTCCTTTACCCAATGCAATAACTATGTGGAGTAGTAATAATGAAAGCTCCTAGATTTGCATTTACTTCCCTTCCACTGAGAGAGCAGTCACCTCTTCACTTGTTGCAGTTCCCTTCCTGGATGTCTGCTTCTGTTATGACAGGTGCAAATCCTTTGCCTGTTTGAGGAAGTGATGTCAGAACCCCTAGTACAAAGGGAATAATTGACCAGGGTGGTGGGTAGGGTTGGGTGGTGGGACCAGCCCAAGTCTCTCCGGAAACAATCAGGTAGCTGAGGCCTCTAGTCAGACAATTAGCACCCTTCCCCCACTCAAAACTTTGCAGCTAGTGAAGCCAGCAACAATGAATCAATTCTACTCAAAGCCCCAACATAGGTTTGCTACCCAAAGAAACAGGACACCAATTCAAACAGCTTCCCCAATAATACATCAAAATAAGTTTGGAATTATAAGATATAGGTCTCCAATTCAAAGAAACAGACCAGTTAAATTACACCAATTATGTTTAAAAGAGAAGAAATAGGCCTCTACAAATGCAGCCTGCCACACCGTAAACCAAACAAATGAGCCCACTTTTAGCTACCAAAACAGGTTTCAAAATTCCAACAGCCCCAAACAATACCCTGCTAGCCCCTTAGTAGTAAGAAAGAAAATAAACATTCTACCAAGTAGAATCCATGAAAAACAATGTAAAACAAGAAGCTACTGTACTGTAGATCTGATCCTGTCCCCCTTCTAGTTCCTTCTGAGAAGCCAAAGCACTGACTCCACACCTGATTCAGCTCTGCCTCCCTGCTGAGTCATCTAGGATCCTGGTTCCCCTCCTGGACAGATGCAGACCATCACGCCAGTATAGGTCTGCATCACTCCAGGTGGACCTCCCAGTCCCCAATGAAGCCAAATTACTGAGCTCTGCACCAGTTTTTCAACCACTGATTGAATCCAATGGTGTGGAGCACCCTAGCCTCACCCTTGCCATAGACAGGCAGCACCTCTGAGAAGGTTACCATGAGTGCTACTTGTCTAAGGCCCCTCCCCAACTCCAAAAACTCATCCTGCACTGCTCTGATCCTTTTCTCAGCCAGGTCATTTGTCCCTAGGTGGACAATGACATCCAGCTCCCTCCCCCATGCAGCTGCTCCGGTGATCCTGAGGATTTGCTCCCTGTCTCTCCAAGCCATGGTGCCTGGCAGGCACTTTACCTCCCTCTCCCTTCCTCCCCAAGTTCTACCATTCTAACAATGGAATCCCCATAATGAATTGTTTCCTTTCCCCTGTGGGGTCCCATGCCACCCTCCTGTGGGTCCCCTTTGTGGAGGTTCCCAGCATCCTCCTTGGTTTCCACCGCGGGTGCCTCCATAGAGGAACCACACTTTACCAGAACAGCATATGAATTATGGAGACGTACAACTGGAGGGATGCGCCTCTGTTCCACCACCCTCACCCTCCCTGAGCCCACTGTGGTCCAATTTGCTCCTCTTTCTTGGCAACCTCTGAGGCCACGGCAGTGGCCCTGGTGATCCCTAGGTGGGAGAGGAGGTTCCCCAAATCCTGACCAACTCAGCCTGGACATGAGCAACCTCCTCCCTCTGCCCAGAGAGGTGCCTGCAGATGGGACAACACCGCATCCTCCAGAACATCTCCCGGAAGACTGCTGCTCCACATCCACTGCACTGCACCACTCCCATCATGTCTTATTTCTGGCCCCTTAACTGTTGTTTGGAATACTTACTCTTTCCTCTGTTTATTCTAATTTTTTCCCTCCCTACTTACTTACTGCCTCTGTGCTCTTTAAGCTCCTGGTCTTCTTGTTCTGAGACAAGAAGTTCCTATATTTCTCAGTAGTCTTCTTACTTGCTCAGAGTCAGACCTCCAGCAGCTGGGGGTTGGGGGACGGAGAGCTATTCTTTTCCTTCTAGGATGGTGAGTCTTTTGTGACTCTGTGATCACTCACTTCCTGCTTCCAAACAGGAAGTTCCTGTAGTCAGTCAAATCCTGTGCCTATAAAAGAAGAACTGACTTAGGGTGGAGGGAAGGAGGGCAATATAGTCCCAGTAGAGAAGCATAGTTATAACAGGAGCTCCTTCCTCTTGGTGTTCTCTGGCAAAAGCTATATAGGGCAGTTTTTAAATCTGGCTTTAACCTGGCTTCCTTCTAGCTAAGCCACTCCCCCTACTTTACAGCTCTTTCTACACTCAGTTAATTGCACAGATAACAATTTCCTTCAGCCACCTGCGACAAACACCTAGATAACTGCACAGAAAATTCACTTCAGTCAACTCAGACAAACACACTTTTTTTTTTTTTTTTTACCCTAAATTGAAGGTCCCAGTAGTAGAGATAATCTTTTTGGACAAGTTCACGCCTAGCTGCAGGAGGGATGCAGCTGCGGTTCCAGAACTGGGGGCACCATGCATAGGGCACAGTTTTTTCTGGATGGCATCAATATGTCCAGAGAAGTTAAGGTGTTGGTCTAGCCAGACACCTGGATATCTGAAGAAGAATGTCCTCCAGTAAAGTCCCATCGAGTGTGTGGAAAGAGGGCAGGGAGGGGAGCCTAGAAAGTCTCTGCTTGTGTCCAAGGTCATGGAGACCATCTTTTTGGCGTAGAGGAATAACTGATGGTTAGCAAACCAGAGCTGAACCTTTTCGAAGTCAAGCTGCAAAGTGGATGTAACCATGGTTGGGCGTGAATCAGAAGCATACAGGACCGTATCATCGGCATACATTATGGCAGTGGAGGGAGAGCAGACAGAAGGGAGGTGATTTAGGAAGACGGAGAATAAAAGGGGACCTAGCACAGAGCCCTGGGGGACACCAGTGCTGATCGGGGGGGATGGCATCGCAGATTTTTACAGATTGGGATATACTAGTGAGGTAGGCCTTGAACCAGCTAGCGGCTAGGGGGGATAGGCCAGCTACTGAAAGGAAATCAAGGAGAAGGGAGTGGGAGAGAGTGTTGAAAGCCTTGGCTAGGTCAACAAAGATGGCTGAGGTGATTTGGCCATTGTCCATCCCGGTAAGGACAGAGCCAGTGAGATGGAGAAGGGAGGTGGTAGTGGAGGGATATTTTTCTGAATCCAGATTGGAAAGGGGTGAAGAAGGAAGTGTCAGATAGAAAGGAACTAAGAACATGAATGGCAGCATATGGTAGGAAAGACACATGGCTAGGTGTGCAGTGATTCTGTAATGACCGCACACACACTGGATGGGTGTGAGGCAAGAGGCACTCTGGATACAGAAGTTGATACCAGTCCATTTACAGAAGAAAGGGTTCTCAAAGAACTCTTAAAACTGAGAGTGGACAAAGCAATGGGGCCTGATGAGATTCATCCCAGAATTCTAAAAGAACTAAGGGTAGACCTAGTGACACCACTGACTACTCTAACAAATCATGGGAGGATGGGGTGGTACCTGAGGACGGCAGATGTAATTCCACTTCACAAAAGTGGGAGCAGAGCAGAAGCAGGAAACTACAGACCTGTTAGTTTAATCTCAGTGATAGGGAAAATGATGGAATCACTTCTGAAGGAAAGAACTGTCGAGTACCTAGAGGCCAGAGGGGCACAGGACCCAAGGTAGCATGAATTCACAGCGGGAAGGTCATGTCAAACGAATCTAATAGATTTTTTTGACTGGGTGACCAAAGTAGTAGATCAGGGAGGGGCTGTGGACATGGCCTACCTAGACTTTAGCAAGGCATTTGACACAGTCCCACACAAAAGATTAATATACAAGTTAGCCAGCCTGTGAGTGGGTCCCAAGATGGTAGCCTAGGTAAAGAATTGGCTGGAGAACAGGACACAGAGGGTAATAGTAAATGGAGTCCACTCTGAAGAAAGGGGGGATTACTAGTGGCGTATCGCAGGGTTTAGTATTAGGACCGGTCCTCTTCAAAGTCTTTATAAGCAACATTGCAGAGGGACTGGAAGGAAAAATAAGTCCTTTGCAGACGACACAAAGATTTGCAACAGAGTTGATACACAAGGTGGGGTAGAAAGGATGAAAAGGGACTTGGCAAGGTTGGAGGAATGGTCAGATGTATGGCAGCTTAGATTCAATGCTAAGAAGTGCAAGGTAATGCACCTGGGAAACAAAAACCCAGGGGAAGAGTACACAATCGGGGGTGAGATACTAACAACAACAAAATGGAAAGAGACCTGGGGGTAGTCATATCAGATGACCTAAAAGTGGGCAAGCAATGTGAGAGGGCAGTAAGGAGGGCTGGGGAGATACTGGGATGCATAGGGAGAGGCATCACCAGTAGAAAACAGGAAGTTATCCCTCTGTACAGACAGCTGGTGAGACCCCATCTGGAGTACTGCGTGCAGTTCTGGAGATCCAATCTCCGCAAAGACATAGGCAGGATGGAGGCAGTCCAGAGGAGAGCAACTAAAATGGTGCAGAATCTGAACTGAAAGACATATGAAGAGAGACTTAAGGAGCTTAATATGTATAGCCTCGAGGAAAGGAGGAAGAGGGGGGACATGATAGAAACTTTCAAGTACCTCAAGGGAATCAACAAAGTCCAAGAGGGTAGCATCTTTCAGAAAAAGAGGTGTGCAAGAACAAGGGGGCACAATTTGAAGATGGGGCGGGTGGCTCAGAGGTACTGTAAGGAAGTATTTTTTCACAGAGAGGGTTGTGGATGCATGGAACAGCCTTCCGGAGGTGGTTGTGGAGTCAAAAACAGTGGTGGAATTCAAGCATGCATGGGACAGTCATAAGGCAATTCTAGGGGGTTGGGGTAGGAAGAAGTAGGCTATTGGTTAACTAGGATCTGCAGCTTATCCATTAGGTAGGAAAATGGGCAGACTGGGTGGGCCAAGCGGTCCTTATCTGCTGTCAAATTCTGTTTCTATGTTTCTATGAGGCACAGCCGACTGCCTTCAACCACCTGGCATATGCAATTCTTACAGCATACCTGAGTGTCTCATTTCACCTGAAATATGCATAAAAAGCTCCAACATGTTGAAGATATATTAATCAAATTGGTTCTGTACTGTGATTGGTATATATCTTATGATATATACACTGATCAAAACTCCTCTTATCTTCTCTCATCAGCATCATCATCATGATCATAGAAATTAATGGCAGATAAGGACTGCTATGCCCACCTAGTCTGCCCATTTTCCTTACCTGCTGCAAACCACAGAATCTACTTGATCTCCAGCTTTGTTCCCTTCCCAATCGCTAGGTTTCCTCTATGCCTATCCCACACATTTTTGAATTCCCCTACCGAATTTTCACCCACCACCCCTGGGAGGCTGTTCCATGCATCCACCACCCTTTCTGTGAAGAAATTCTTCTTCATGTTAGCCCTTAATTTACCCCCTTCCAGCCTTATGTCATGACCCCTTGTTCTAGAACATCTCTTTTTCTAAAAGATGCTACCCTCTTGTACCTTATTTATTCCCTTGAGATTTATTTATTAGCTTTTGGTAACCAGGTAGGCACACTAGACAAGGAAATGCCTATTTTCAAGTGCGACCCGGGAGATTGCAAAGATAGAGTTTGGTAAACAGTACAACAACAATTAAATAACCATGGGATGCACATTCAGTACATACTGAGAACAAAGATAGCAAGTAAACAGTAAGGCAATATTTTGAGGAAATGCTAAAATAGGCATTGAACAATTAAAACAAATAACATGTACATGATTAACAGATAAGCATAATCAAAAAGGAAAAGACAATTGTACAGTAGGGAGTAATATACAGCTCAAGGGAGAGTGCATGAGCATTTAGGTAGAGCTTGTTAAGAAACAGTAAATACAAGGGCAAGAATGTAGGGATTTACCTTAGGGCAGGGAAAGGGGGCCTGAGTAATGGGTGGCCCACAGTAGGTCAGGTAGTAGATACCAGATGACCTAGGGGCAGTTACAGGCTGATGCAGACTTCAGGTGAGACCAAAGAGAAGATTTTCTTTTTTTTTTTAATCACAACATTATTTTTGCCGCCACCTCCGCAGACCTAGCAGGGGCTATGACCCCCCCCTCAGAGGGGTACATCCTCCAGCCCATTGGGGCCATCATGGGTCCTGCTGGGTCCCGGTATTTTTCTTCCAGTCTTCTCCTGCACCTGCGCCCCTGCAATGGGTATAGCAGCTGTCTCCACCTCTGTGGAGGCAGCCAAGCACCCTGGGCATGGGCCAAACCTGTCTTGTTGTGCTGATGCATGCAGCACAAACCCCCCTCCCTGAGGAAGGAGAGCAGTCGCTCAATCCTTACCTCCCCCGGATGACGAGAATCTGTTCCCGAACCCAGGTTGCTGGCATGGCATGAGGTGTGGCGTCCAGCACCTCAACCCTCAGTGCCACCAGGCTGGCAGACCAAAGAGAAGACAAACATGGGATGGGTAGAAGTACTTCTAATGAGTGCGGGTAAGGTATTCCAGAGTTTAGGGGCACAGACCACAAAGGCACAGTCACTGGACAAGGTACGAGTCTTAGGGACGAGGAGGGGATGTGAGTCAGCTGATCAGAGCTGATGTGCTGGCTGAAGGAGTTTTGACAGGGCAGGAGGGGAGGTGTTTTGGACAATTTTATCTGTGAAGCAGCCCAAGCCATATGAGCGATAGTTATTCAGTGACAGCCTGTGTAGTTTGTCATAGGGATTGCAGTGATGGGTAAGCCGAGAGATGGCGAAAGCAAAGCGGAAGTTATTATTGTAGACCACATCCCATCTTGCAAGGCTTGTTTTTGTGGCAAGGGTGAAGGTTGTCAGTCCATACTGAGGGGGTGGAGAAAAATTCCTCTGGCAAGGGCAAGTCGCTCTGCCATTGTAAGGGACCACGAGCCCTGTATGCAAGTCCAAGCTTGATGTTTGTTATCCTACACACATTTTGGATATGTAGGGTTAGGTCTAACTGGGGGTCAGGTTTGACTCCCAGATATTTAAAGAGCATGTAGTGCCAACTGGGACATCATCAAGGCTCAAGACATTTAGTGGGACAGGGCACTACTTGAGCTTGGCCGAGGAGCCGAATAGCATGAGTTGAGCTTTCTTTATGTTCGGCATACTCATTTAACAGGAGCCAGTTTTGTAGCTTACTGAAGTCCGCTTGTAAATTATGATTTATGGAACTGACATCAGTCAAACTAGATAGGAGAATCACATTATCAGCACATAGGGTTGTGGTGCTATGTATAGGGACCATGGGGAAGTTGTTAATGAAGAGAGAAAACAGGATGGGGCCCAAGATGGATCCCTGAGGGACTCCAATCATGACAGAGGCAGGTGCTGAGTAAGCCCTATTAAACTTGACAAGCAGAAACCTGTCAGTGAGGTAGTTGGAGAGCCAGTTTAGGGTTGGACTGGACACACTGAGGGAGTGAAGCTTAGTGCATAGCAAGGCATGATTCCCTATACTGAAGGCCTTGGAGAGGTCAATGAAGACCGCCCCGGATAACATGACATGGCTGTCCTTATTTCAGAAGTGACCTTAGCAAGGGCTGTTCCAGTGATGTGGCTTTCACAAAATCCACGCTGTTCAGGGGACAGCAAGGCATGGCTGGTCAGATGATCCTTTAGCTGTACATCCACCAATGTTTCCAGTATCTTAATAACAGCAGACAAGATTGCTATAGGGTGGTAGTTTTCTGTGCTTTTTCGGTTACCCTGCTTGAAAACAGGGACAACTATTGCTACGTTCCATAATGGGGGGGGGGGCACGTTTCTGGCAGTGAGGGATAGGTTAAGAATATGGGAGACAGGGAGCGCAAGCAAAGGGCCACCAATCTTTAGGAGTTTAGGTTCAAGGTCATCATGACCAGTACTCTTTTGAGGGGATAAGCTGGCAAGAAGTTTTTTGGTTTCCCTTACTGTGACTGATTTGAGATGGGGGAGGGGGGGCAAGGCGACGGTTCATGTAGGGAGCCAAGGTAAGAGGTATAAGACTTGACATTAACAGTGGTAAACAGAGAGGTATAGGCCGAGAGATCAGAGAATTTTTTGTAAAAGGCATTGGCAATCGTAGTAGCATTATTGCAATTTTTTCCATCAATCACCATGTCCAGAGTGTCACAGCTACTATGACCCCCAACTACAATTTTAATGGTATGCCAGAAGTTCAGTGGATCACTGACATAGGATAGTAGGTGGTCTTACAGTATTCACTGTTAGCAGTTCGTATAGCTTTTTTAAAGATATTATGGAGGTGCCGGTATTCATGAAAGTCAGACAATTCTTTCGTGACTTTAAATTTACCCCATTGCTTATCTCGCCTTTATGAGAGAGAGCAGGTCACTGTGCAGCCATTTGGTAATGGTGCCTCTAACTCTCTTCCTGACCTGAGAGGCATGTTTGTCCTGCAGAGGGGGAAGGATGTTGAGGAGTATGTCAAGAGCACCTGTGACATCTGCAGCAGACAGTACTGGGCTCCAGTCAGTGATTGCAAGATCATGAAGAAAGTGTGTGGGGTTGAAGCGGGAGAAATTTCTCACTTGTATGATTTTGTGGGGAACTTTGGGAAAGGAGACTCTCCAGACACAGTAGATAGGAGAATGGTCAGCTATTGAGTCAGGAAGGACTCCTGACACAGAGATCCTATCAGGCCTGTTGGTTAGGATCCAATCCAAGGGTGAGTCTCTATTCCCAGGGGAGTGGGTACGTGTAGGCTCACTGATAATCTGGGTAATGCTGAGAGCTGCCAACAGTGGTTCGTACTGCTTAACATTATCTCCAGACCAGTTTAAGTTGAGCTCACCACACATAAATACCTCATTTGATGAGATTTTGGGACTGATGCTATCTAGCAGATAGGAGAGTCCTTTGATACCCTGATTTGGATGGTTGTAAGCACAGATGATGTGGATTTTTTGGCATTCCCTAGAAGGAGTAGCCCATGAAGGAATGTGCAAGCTGCAGAGGGGTGAGCTGCATCAGAGTGGATGGGGGAGATGTTGAGGTGGCTTTTATAATATATCAATAGACCACCCTCACGCTTTTTACCAGTACAGTAAAAACACGGTCTCTCACTCCCTTCCTCTATCCGAACTATGGAGATGCCACCAGCTAGTTCCACTCCTACCAGGCAGGCAAGTCTCAGTCAGTAAGAATCGGCTCACACTTCAGTCCCTCTCCAGGTCACTACAGGGGTCCCTCAAGGCTCAGTCCTTGGTCCAATTCTCTAACCCACTTTTCTGAATGACCTGCCCTCACACCTCCATTCACCTCTATGCTGACAACACTGTGCTGTATGCCTCAGGCTCCTCCCCCACTGAAATGGCCTCTAGGCTCCAGCTGGACTTCAATGCTACTCAGCACTGGTTTCGCTCAAACCAGCTTTTTCTGAACCCCAACTAAACTGTCTCCCTAACCTTCGGCATGAGACAAAGACTCTCCCGACTCCCCTCCACCCCCATTTTCCACACCATAGACGGGACTCCCTTGGAGGCTTGCACCTCCTTCAGGTACCTCGGGGTCTGGCTTGACCAGCACCTCGACTTTACTACTCATATCGACTCAATTCATAAGAAACTGCATCCCAAACTGGGCGCCTTATATCACAACTGGAGCTGCATCCCTCTGTCATCCCGCAAGGCAATTGTTCAGAAGATGATCCTCCCTATATTTGACTATGGAGATGCTGTCTACAGCACTGCTCCAAAGTCCACCCTAGCCAGACTTGATCCTCTCTTCCATTCTTTCTGCCATTTTGCCCTGGACTGTCCTCCCGTGACTCATCACTGTGATCTCTACAGGTCTCTACACTTACCATTGCTCCAGGACAGAAGACAGGACCACTGTGAAATTCTGGGCCCAGTCCCTTCCCCCATACCTCAAATCTGCCTTCTCAATCCAACCCCAGTCTGCGTACTCACTCAGGAACATAGACTCCTGGCTTCTCTTCGTCCCACACAGGACCTCATTAAAAGGCCAAGCTGCCTTCAAATACCACATGCCTAAACTATGGAACGCTTTGCTGGCAGACATTCGGTACTTTGCCTCCACTCAGCATCTCAAATGCCTCCTCAAGACGCATTTCTCCTCCTCATGCACATGCTTCTAGCACCCTGAGGGGCCAGGTGCCCCCACTCTCCATTACTAGTACCTTGCTGTGTAGCACTCCGGTTCCTAGTTAAGCACACACAGACCTCTGTCCTAGCCTTGTACTGTGTTTATGATTGCCCTCTGCTATCTATATCTATTGCATTCTTGCCATGCAATTACAGGTGTTTACTATGTTAATATTCTACTGCACAACATAATGCATAAGCCCCATGCTGGTTCATGCTAATTTCCTCTGCTGTTTTTCTCCTCCACTGTACCCATTGTGTTCTCAGCATTGTAACTATTTTATTTCTATATTCCATGTTATATCGCATATCCTCCATTCCCCCCTCCCTGCTGATTACTCTTATCCACTGTACCCACTGTGCTCTCAGCAATGTATCTATTGTATTGAATTGTTATATTGTATTGCTCCATTCCCCCCTCCCCAGGACGCATCTGGAATCAAGTGGTACTCCACTCAGTATGCCTTCCTGGTAAAACTTTTAAATAAATAAATAAATAAATCTCAGAAGGCAGAAGTTGGGAAGTGCAATGGATGAGTCGGGGTGGAGGGTTTCAACCACATTTCCATAAGGCACAGAACATCAGGGTTATAGATGTTAACCCAGGCAGTCAGTTCAGCGAGATTGTGGATGAGACTGCGAATATTAAGGTGATCAATTCTGAGACCCTTAAGAGAGTCCCAGGAGGGCGGGTTAAAGGACTGTTGTGTAGGTGGACCAGGATTCAGTTCAATGTCTCCCGCAAGAAGGATGAGAAGGGTGGAGAGCCAGAGAAGGCAGAGCAACCAGCCCTTCCTATCTGATGTGTGTTTTGGGGGGTGGTACGAGCATCTGCGTAAGAGAAAGACAGCTCTCACGGGTCTTGGTGGAAGACATCAGAGGGGGCACACACTACAACTTGCCAGTAAGCAGTGAGATTGGAGTAGGTATACTCTAGGGAGTGGTATGACTCTTGAAGCCTATATCTAGAGATAGATAGGCAGTGGAGAGATGCAGGATCCACAGGGAACATATTAGACAAGCAAGTAAGTACTATTTAAGAAAATTGATGCCAAGGGGAGTGAGTGGTCAGCAATATCAGCCTTAATAATAGGTTCAGCTAAGATGGGGGTCGCAGTAAATTGCTGTGAGCTTGGGAGGTAACTGCAGATTCAGAGACTGGAATAATATGTAATATGGCTGAGAGGTAGATGTAGATACAAAGGCTGAGAACTGAGGCTGACGAGTAATGTGTTGTGGCCCTTTAAGTAGGACTTTTGTTTTTATTTTGTCCCTTCTTTGAGTGGTTGTTTAAATTATGAGGGTGGAGCTAAGAGGACTACAAGCCCATTTAAAGAGTGTTGGGAGCGTGGGTAGGAGAAAATTTGAACTTTGAACAAGCAACAGGCTTCCTGAACCTCGGAGCAAGAGGTCCAGTAGTGGGAGGCAGATTCAGCCACCGGGGGTCCCAGCCCGATCAGGGGCGTGGCAGCAGGAAGCCTGCAAAGGAGAGTTAAGAAGGAGAAATTAATACCACACTCCTACTGTGAGCTTAATCGGGGCAGGTCTATATGAGTAGCGAGTGGGGGTTGTAAAATAGAGCGGAGGGGGCAGCCCAAATAAAAAAAAAGAGAGAGACTAGTGGGGAGGCAGAAAAAAAGTAGAATTATAGGAATGGTTTTAACTTGCAGCACAGAAATCAAGTTTAAACAGCTATAGGGCACTAAGCATTTAAAGATAAAATTCTTAGCCCTTTTGTTTGACACAGTCACAATCTACAGCAGCTTAACACTGTAGAAATGAAAATGAGAAATGAATTCAGCCTAACCAATAACAGTGCGCCTTAAAACTTTAACATAGCCAGAGCCAATAGTTAGCTGAAATGAAAAGGCACCAAGTTCAGAAAGTGAGGGCTGGATGCCGCTAGATGAGGAATTCCAGATGGGGCTCATACCTCTGCAAAATCTGAACAAGCAGCAGGCTTCCTGAACATTGGAACAAGAGGTCCAGCAGCAGGAAGAAGATGCAGCCGCTGGGATTCCCAGCCCCATTAGGGGCACGGCCTCAGGGACCCTCTGCAAAATTTGAATAAGCAGCAGGATTCCCGAACCTCGGAGCAAGAGGTCCAGTAGCAGGAGGCAGCTGCTGGGGGTCCAAGCCCATCAGGGGTCTTTATCATATCCCCCCTCTCTTTTCTCTTCCAGGGTATATACATTGAGGTCCTCCAGTCTCTCCCCATAGGACTTTTGGTGCAGGCCCCGCACCATTTTTGTTGCTCTTCTCTGAACTGCCTCTAACCTGTCTATCTCTTTACAGAGATGCGGCCTCCAGAACTGGACACAGTATTCCAGATGAGGTCTCACTAATGATTTGTACAGAGGCATCACCACCTCCTTTCTTTTGCTGGTGATACCTCTCCCTATGCACCCCAGTACCCCATTGGCATTCTTCATCTTTGCAGAAAGTTCTTCAACTACTTTTGGCAGAGTACCTTACATCCTGGTTGAAACCTTGGTAGATAAGGCAGGACCCAGGGCAGTGAATACTCTAGTCATGAGTGTCACCGAAAAAAATCTCAATGCTGCACTGACAAAAAATAAAAAGCAGGGACTTCTTCAATGGCACCGTCAACAGCATATAACATTAGTAAAGTAACAAATCAACAAAGTAGATTGGCAGGTGTTGCATTTCTTTCTTTTGCCCATTCCCGATATAGATCTCTGGAAATGGGGGGGGGCATAGCATATGGAGAAGTGGTTTACATAGGGGACTTCAAAAAACCCCGGGAATATGTCCTGTCATTTTGTTATATATTAATTCAACGACTAAAATCGGCAAAGGAATTTCTTGGACCAGTGAGTGGTCAATGGAGGGGAAAAAAAAACAGGCAGTATGGGGCCTCCTACATTGTATAGGTGCTGCTGGCATATGTCATCATGGGCAGCAACTTCTAGGAAACAGTTTTTGAGTGGTCCTGATGCTGATGGCTTACGGTCCGATATGTGTGGCTCTATGGAGGGAGATGTGTCTGAAGAAAATCTGTTGCCACAGTCAGGTAGTTATGATCCCCCTGATCCCCCCCCGCCCACTCTAATTTCACCTCCATAAGGTATGGAGGTAGTGTGTCTATCTGGAGGCACAGTTCGGAAGGAGGGCAAGTAAATCCTTAGGATTGCAACAGCAGTAGCAAGGAGGGGGGAGCTGGACATCATTATTCACTTGGGGACTAATGACCTGGCTAGAGAGAGGGTATATGTAGGAAGAGTTCAGGGAGCTGGAGAGGAGTCTTGGGCAATTAGCACAGTCTGTCACCTTCTCAGAGGTGCTACTTGTCCATGGCAAGGGGGAAGGGAGGGACATCCGCATCACTGAATTCAACAAATAGCTGAAGAAATGGTACAGAGAGGTGGGGTATGGCTTCATTGGGGACTGGAACCTCACCTGGAGGGATGAAGGACTATATTCTCCAGATGACCTGCATCTATCCAGGGGAGACAAAGGTATCCTCTCTGAGAAGTTTAAGTGCATCCTTGGTGATTATTTATTACCAAGGGGGGGGGAGGGCATCGACAGTCAAGGGGATTATCATCGCTCCCCCCCCACATGACATAACTGAAAGCAGTGAGGACCTAATAACTAGCATAATATCTAACCATAAAACTACCATGGTTAACAATGGGGGAAGAGAACAGAAAGTACATAACTAATGCAGTGTAGGGCAAAGGCCAATAAACAAGGAACATTAAGGGGGTACACAGAGTAGAAGGTCATGTGCACGAATGCCCGCAGTCTAGGAAACAAAATCCCAGACCGAACGGCACTGATGGCAGACACAAATCTGGACATTGTGGCTATTATTGAGACATGGTACACAGGGAACCATGACTGGGATGCAGCCATACCAGGGTATACATGTTTTAGAAAGGATAGGAAGGGGAAGAGGGGTTGATATGTATGTAAAGGAAGAGATTAAAGCAATGGAGGCTCAGGGATCCAGGAAAGAAGCAGAGGCACTGAGAGTCACTCTGGAGTCAGGGAACAAAACAACCATCCATGATGGAGCGGTTTACAGGTCTTCTGCACAGGGGAAGGCTATAGTGGAAGCCATCCATAATATGGCAGCCAAACGGGAAGTACTAGTAATGGGTGACTTCAACATGCAGGATGCAGATTGGAATACCCAGACTACAAGTACATCAAGGAGCAGGGACCTCATGTCTGCCACATATGGGGCAAACCTAAGGCAGCTTGTGGTTGAGCCCACCAGGGAAGGGGCTGCACTGGACCTAGTGCTGACAAACGGGGACAGAATCATGGATGTTGAGGTGGGCAATCCCCTTGGTACCAGTGACCACAGAACTGTGTGGTTTAGAGTCAACACGTTGGCAGAAGAAAGCCATTCAAAGATTAAGATCCTAGATTTCCGGAAGGCCAACTTAATGGAGATGGGAGAACAGCTCAAAGTTGCTCCTGCAGCAGAAGATATGGGGGGAGGGGCAGAAGAACAGTGACTTGGGCTTAAGAAATCCATAGCAGGAGTGCCAAGTCAATGTGTCAGATTGCTTAGAAAAAGCAAAACAAAGAAGCGGCCACTGGTTCTCTTAGTCAGTAGCCAAGAAAGTACGAGAAAAAAGTAAGGCATTCAGGAAATACCAAGACGCAGAAAGAAGACAGAGTAAAATATCTGGAGAAGTAGGGAGAAGCTGGGAAAGCTGTCAGAGGAGCTAAGGCAAGAACAGCGGAAGGAGCAGCACAGGCTATTAAGAAGGGAGACAAGACCTCCTTCCACTATATTAGCGAGAGGAAGAAGACCAGAAATGGTATTGTTAGGCTAAAGAAGGGAGAGGGTGGTGGGTGGGTGGAGGAGGACCTTGAAAAAGTTGAGATACTGAACAAGTATTTTTGCTCAGTATTTACCAAGGAAGAGGCAGGGGAAGGGCCAAGACTCATGAGGAAAGGTGTACACAGGGGGAGTGGTGGACACCAGCCCATTTACAGTGCAGAAAGTCTTTGGGGGAACTAGGGAAAGTAAAGACAGACAAGGCAATGTGGCCAGACGGGATTCACTCTAGAGTGGTGAAGTAACTCAGGAAGTCCTAGCAGGTCTGCTGACAACCCTCTTCAACCAATCACTAGAGATGGGGGAGGTACCTGGGGATTGGAGGAGGGCAGAGGTCCCCCCCCCCGCATAAGACTGGACGTAGGGAGGAGGCAGGCAATTACAGACCTGTAAGCCTGACCTCAGTGGTGGGGAAGCTGATGGAGTCCTGCTTAAGGAGAGGGTAGGGAAGTTCCTGGAGTCAAGCTGTGCAAAAGACCCAAGGTAGCATGTATTCACTGAGGGCAGGTCCTGTCAGACTAATCCTACTGATTTCTTTGACTGGGTGACTAGGGTGGTGGATCAGGGAGGGGCCATGAATGTGGTCTACTTGGATTTCAGTAAGGCCTTCGACAGTGTTCCACATAGAAGGCTGCTTAACAAATTGGGGAATCTGGGTGTGGGATCTAAAGTGGTAAAATGGGTTGGAAACTGGCAAAAAGGCAGGATCCAGAGGGTGGTAGTAAATGGCATACAATTAAAAGAGGGAGAGGTGGCCAGCGGGGTTCCACAGGGATCGGTGCTGGGTCCAGTCCTATTCAATGTCTTCATAAGCGACATTGCAGAGGGACTGGAGGGGAAAGTATGCCTGTTCGCAGATGACATCATGATCTGTAACAGAGTTGACACATAGGAGGGGCTAGATAAAATGAGAACGATCTAAGACTACTTGAGAAATGGTCATGGGTTTGGCAGTTGGGTTTCAATGCAAAGAAGTGCAAGGTAATGCACCTGGGACACAGAAACCCAAGAGAGGAATACAGGATTGGGGAGAAGGGGGCAGGTTGTAGCCACCACAAGTCAGGAGAGAGAGACCTGGGGGTTATCATATCCTATGACCTGAAGTCAGCCAAACAATGTGAAAAAGCAGTGGAGAAAGCAAACAGAATGCTGAGGTGCATAGGAAGGGGCATAACCAGTAGGATTGAAGTGGTAATGGTAGTTTCCTCACCTGGTAAAGGTGATTGCATGAGCATCACCTTACAGCATCCCCGTATCCATTACTTCTGGGTCACGTCCACCTCATAGGTTGCAGATGCACATGTGACCAGATTCAAAATCCGACCTGCCTAGGTCCCCTTCCTTCCCACAAGTCTCCTGTTCGATCTTTTCCAAAGCTGTGTTGTGTGCTGGTAAGCTGTGGGAGTGAAAGTTATGGTACAACAGCTTCTACTGTAATATGTATATGACCTTGTACCCTGTGCCTGAGATGGGCCTTGGGCTCTAATAATGGGCTGAGTTGTAGATTGAATGTTCATAATTTTGGTGTTTATTTCCTATTAGTTACTTACTATTGTGTCCAGCTCATATGGCATGTTGGAGATTGTAGGTCTCTGTATTTAACAATCACATCAGCTGTACTGTCATCCGCTAGCCCGGGTGGGACTGGGGATGCTGTAAGGTGATGTTCATGCAATCACCTTTACCAGGTGAGTAAACTACCATTGCATATTGCATAACCTTACAGCATCCCCGTATCCATTACTTCTGGGTTTTAAGAAGTAGTGTGATAGAATAATATAAGTATCGTGGGAGGGTTGGATGACTGTGCGGCTAAGGTTTGGTGACATTTGATAGGACTTTGCGTGCAAAATTTGCTCTGTCTACATTTTCTATGTCTAGCCTGTTATGTCTGGTGAATGCATGCACTAATGACCAAGTGGCAGCCATGCCAATGTCTAGTATAGAGGCCTCATTTCTTTTCGCCCAGGATGTAGCCACTGCCCTGGTGGAGTGGGCCATGACCCCTTGTGGTTGAGTGACTCCTTGTGATTTGTATGCTTCCGTAATGGCCTATTTTATCCAGTTAGCCAGGGTGGAGGTGGCTGCTGCCTGTCCTTTTCTGGGTCCCTTGTAGATCACGAACAGTCCGTTTGTTTGCCTGAAGTTGTTTGTCCTGTCCAAGTAGGTGGAGATCACTCTCTTCATGTCCGTGTTTGGTTTCCTCCCAATTAGGCCAAGCTGGTAGCTCTACGAGTTGGCCAGTGGGAAAGAGAGTGTGAATTTTTGGTATGAATGCAGCAGTAGTTCTTAGTGTAATTCTGTCATTGTGTGATATTAGGTAGGGGGGTTTGCAAGAGAGGGCTCTCATTTCCCCCACCCTCTTGGCGAAGCAGATGGCTAGTAGCAATATCGTTTTGAGAGATAGCCATTTATGGTCTGTGGTGGCCATAGATTCTAAGGGAGGCGTGGCTAGCGCTTTGAGTACTAAGTTAAGGTCCCAGGGTGAGACAGTGGCTTTTGTCCTAGGGTGTATGTTTGATACTGCCTTCAGGAATCTAAGAACATTGGGATGTGACCCGGGGGTTTAGCCTTCTAGGAGACCTGTACCTGCTCCTATGGCCACTGCCTGGACTTCGAGGGAGGAGGTCAAAAGGCCTTTGTCCACTCCTTGCTGTAGGAACAGTAGTACATGCATGATGTTAATGGCTTGTGTTCTAATGCCTTGTTTCTTGCACCATGTTTCGAATATGTTCCAGTGTCTCTTGTAGGAGTTGGTGGTCGACGTGCACCTAGAGTGTAGCATTGTTTCGACCACAGCTTGGTTGTAACCTTTATTTAGCAGTCTCTGCCTTTCAGTAGCCAGGCCGTGAGTTGCAGTGGTGTGAGGTTTGGGTGCCGGCTGGGACCCTGTGTTAGAAGGTCCAGGCGTAGCGGCAGGGTCCATGGGAGTTTGATCGACATGGATACTACTGTGGCGAACTAGTGCCTTCTGGGACATAGAGGGGTGATCATTACTACCATCACTTCCGATTGTTGGACCTTGTTTAGTACCTGTTGTATGAGTGGTATTGGCAGGAATAAGTATGCTCTGCGAAAGGACCAGTTTTGGGTCAGGGCATCTACTCCAATGGCTCCTGAGTCTTTGTATCTATAGTAGTACCTTGGTAGCTGTTTGTTCTTTGCCATCGCCATGAGGTCTATCTCTAGTAGGCCCCAGCTTTTGTTTATCTGTTGGAACATGTGTGGATGCAGTGTCCATTCCCCTGGGGCTATTTGCTGGTGGCTCAGCCAGTCTGCCTCGATGTTGAGTTCGCCTGCTAGGTGAATGGCTGAGATTGATACTAGGTGCTCCTGCACCCAGTCCAGTACTAGTTTTGCTTCTTGCAGTAGTTGGGGGCTTCTTGTGCTGCCCTGGTTGGAAATGTATGTCACGGTCGCTCTGTTGTCAGATTTGATTAGGATCCTCTTGTGCTTGACAAGTGTTTTGAAGTGTTGCAGGGCGTGGTATACCACTCATCTCCAGGATGTTTATTTGCATTCTGTATACTATTCTTGACCGTTTTCCTTGAGCTGGCATGTGGTTGAGCGTAGCTCCCCAGTCAGAGAGGCTGGCGTCTGTTTCGATTACTGCGTCATGTTGGCTCTGTAGGTCTGTTCCCTTGTTTAGGTTGTGGCTGTTGGCCCACCACTTCAGTGACATTTTTGTATTGTGGTCCAGTTGCATTGTTTGTGTGAGGTCATGCTGTAGGCGATGGCCCTCTCATATGGCCAGATTCTGCAGGGGCCGCATGTTCAATAAATCCCATGGGACTAGGCCAATGCATGATTCCACGGATCCCAGTGTTTGCAGTGTGGGACATCCCGTAGGGTTGGTTTGCTGTTGGATCTTAGTGCCTGCACCTCTGCCAGCACTTTTTCTGTTCTTTTTTGTGATGGCTTTGCCTTCTCCATCGTATCTATCGTGGCCCCTAGATGTTCTATGGTTTGGCTGGGACTCAGGCTGCTTTTGCCCCAGTTGATTACCCAGCCATGCCCTTGTAGTGTGGATACCACTATTTGGGTCTGCTGTTGGCAGATGGAGGGGCTCCTGGCTCAGATCAGCCAGTTGTCCAGGTATGGGATGATGTGTATCCCCTGTTGCCTTAGCTGTGCTGCAAGTGTGACCAAAACCTTGGTGAAGACCCGTGGTGCTGATGCTAGGCCGAATGGTAGTGTCTGGTATTGATAGTGGTGGCAGAGTATCTGGAATCGGAGGTACTTGTAGTGGGCTGGACGCATGTGTATGTGGAGATAAGCATCCTTTATGTTGATGGATATTAGGTAGTCTCCAGGTCGAATGGCTCATAGGGTGGACTGTAGTGTTTCCATCTTAAATTTTTTGTATTGTACAAATCGGTTGACGAACTTGAGGTCTAAAACTGGTCTCATGTCTCCCGTTTTTTTGGGTACCAGGAAAAATACAGAGTATATGCCCTGGTCTATTTGGTCCTGCGGTACCTCCGCAATGGCCTTGTTGGTTAGCAATGAGCTGAGTGTGGATTGTACCGCCCGTATCTTCTCGGGGCATCGGGAGACTGGGGATATTACCTTTCTGTTTGTGAGGGTTTTTTGGAGGAATTCTATAGAGTATCCCTGGGATACCACCTCTAGGACCCATTTGTCTGTGGTTGACTGTTGCCATTTGTGGGAGAATTGAAGGAGTCTGGCACCTATGGGGGGTGGTGGTTGGGCACTGGTCGTTGTGGGGTGTAGTGGTCAATGTGAGCTGCGTTTTCCTCGTCTGAAAGTAGAGTGATATCTCCGTCTCTGGTACTGTCCTCTTGCTCTACTTCTTGAGGTGTTGTTGAAGTATGAGAGTTTGAATGAGTAGGCTTTGGCCTGTGAGTATTGGGAGGTTTGTCTCCTATCTTGCCTCCCTTGGAATGGGTGAAATCTGAACCGGAATGTGGGTAGGTATGTACTCGTGGAGGGTTTTTCTTTATCCAGTGTTTTTCTGTCTCCCTTTTGTTTTACATTTTTCTCTAGCCCCTCTCTGAACAGCAATTTGCCCTTGTAAGGCAATCTGCTGAGCATTGTCTTGGATTCTGAGTCCGCGTTCTATATTTTGAGCCATATGTGGCACCTAGTTTTATTGGTTAGTGCTGCCAGTCTAGCCGACATTTTTAGTGCATCGATGGATGCATCAGCAGTGTACTTAGCTGCCTGGATAGCATATTCTGCCATATTGGCTAGTTTTGAGTTAGGCTCTAGGGAGGATGCTAGCTCCTCCAATGAGGTGGCCAGTGCCCTTGAAGTGTATGTTGCAGCGGTGTTGGCCCTGCAAGACATACCAGTCATCTCATAGGATTTCTTTAGGAGTTCCTCCATCTTCTTGTCCGTGGGGTCACGTAGTGGTGTAGTTGTTTCTGAGGGGAGGACTGTTCGCCTGCATAGTCATGTAATCTGGTGATCGACTGTGGGGGGAGTGCACCATGACTTGTTCACCTTCTCCTGCACCGGGCAGAACCTGTCGAAGGTGTGTTTTTCTGAAATTCTGGATGGTGGTCAGGGATTGCCATTCTTTTTCTATGACCTCTGAGAGGGCCTTGCATACTGGGAAGGCCTCATCTTTCTTTTGCTTTGCTCTAATGAGTGAGTTTAGTTTGGATTGTTGAGGGGCGTCCGGCACCTCAAAGCCCATGGTTCCTTTTATTGCCCTCAGTAGTTCTGGTAGGGCTTCGACTGGGGTGAGTTTGTTTGTCAGTACGAAGGCATCCTCATCTTTCCCCTTGTGTTCCTCATCTCTGGAATCACCATTATCCGGTTTGTCTGGTTCCGGACCCCCCGGGGTGGGGGGCTCCGAGGGCATTTGTCTGTCGTCATCTACCCTGTGCTTGTCTGTATTATTCCCTTTGTTATTCTTGGATAGTTCCTTCATTTTTTCCAGGATCTATAGCATTACTGCCTGCTGTGTCCTGAAGAAATTCTCCGCTGTGGAGGGTAAATCAGTGGGTGAGTCCTCATGGGGTTCAGATCCCTGCTCCATGTCTGTGTCGCTAACAAGACCAGGATCAGATTATTGAATCGAGCATGTGGGGCACAGTGATCCTGCCTGGCCGCCCAGTAGGGTGATATGGCAGGTGTTGCATTTCTTTCTTTTGCCCATTCCCGATATAGATCTCTGGAAATGGGGGGGCGCATATGGAGAAGTGGTTTATATAGGGGACTTCAAAAAACCCCGGGAATAAGTCCTGACATTTTGTTATATATTAATTTACCCACAGTTTAGCTTGTGGCAGTGTCACCTTAATTTATTTGCACACAGTATAGTGTGTTATCCCCTATTGCCACCTGTGACAAAACTGGGTGATTAGGCCCCTTTCTTTCAGTTTGCATTACGTAGCTCCTTGGAAGGAAACCACTTCCTGAGTAAACACATGCATGCATACACAGTGTACTATTTAATCTGTTGGCTCATTTGTGTAACCATTGAAGAATCTGTTGGGGCACTGTATTCTGGTGCTGTGAGGCGTAGTGCCTTGCCATTGTGTCGTGCAGCCTCTGGGGGTTGCTGTCCGTGGAGGTGCCCTGTGCGCATGTGGAGAAGCCATTCCATGCATGCGCGACATGCTGTTGAGCTGTGGAGTATGTTCACCACTGCAAGATGGCAGCAGGTCCGTAGAGCTACTGATTGGCATTGTGAGCTGGGGAAATGGCGAGAGCAGCGGTCGGTTTCGAGCTACAGAGCCAGCATGATCTGGGGAGAGTGTCCTGCTGCTAGAGGATCGGGGAAGGAGGCAGGATGAAGTGGGTGAGTGCGCCAGCATGTTCTGGGGAGAGCGTCCTGCACAATTGCTGAGGGGACATTGTAGTGGACAGCCCGCTTAGGAGGGGGCTTCCCAGAATAGGTCCAGGAGCAAGAAGGTGAGCCCACTCGCAAGGAGGCTTGACCTGCGCATGGGGCACCAGAGCCACTCACAAGGGGCTGTTGGGCCGGGGGGGGAATCAGCATGTGGCACAAAAATAAGGGGACACCATAAGAGGGATACAACAGTGGGAGGTAATGTACGCAGCCAGAATATTGTGTACTCTGTGTACCCACAGCAGATTGACATTCAGAGGGGAAAAAACATAGTGAACAGCATAAAACCTTTTGTTCTCCTTTCTTAACACTATGCAGTATTACCAACGATTTCACTGCAGGTTGTCATACAGGGAACCAACAGTGACCAGCCTAAAACTTTTTTTTCTTTTTGGAACTATGCAGTAGTACCAATTTCCTGAGTAGGCTTTTACAGGCCACAATGCAGAGATTGTGGTTTGAGTCTGGCTGTTCTGCCTTAACTGCGATTTTGTGGTTAGTTCTGTAACTCTTGCTGAGTTACTAGGTAGCATACTAATTCTGTTCGCTAATGAGGATTTGTAACTCCTATGCATATCTGGGTGGCTTAATATTACTCCAGTTAGGCTTTCTGACTACAGTTAGGCTTGCTGGCTATTATTGAAGGTACATTCTAGGTAAGTCCTAATTTGCTTATTTATTTGCATCACAGAGTGGTTGTAAGGAGTACCCTGCTAATAGGTATTACAGTAAAATAGATTTAGTGAATGCATTGGAATATCAGGATCTTACCTTAATGCCAACGTCTGGAGCTAGGCAATATGCTTGCAACCTCTGCGATGCACATGTATGAACTTAAGACTTGTGGGAAGGAAGGGGACCTAGACAGGTCAGATTTTGAATTTGGTCACACGTGCATCTGCAATCTACGAGGTGGATGTAACCCAGAAGTAATGGGTACGGGGATGCTGTAAGGTGATGCAGTATGCAATGCCATTGTATAGATCACAGGTGAGGCCTCATCTGGAAAACTGCGTCCAATTCTGGAGACCACATCTCAGGAAGGACATAGAGTGGAAGCAGTCCAGAGAAGAGCAACAAAAATGATGCATGCACTGCACCACAAGCCTTATGAGGAAAGACTCAAGGAACTCAAAACTATTCACTGAAAGAGAGAAGGGATATGATAGAGACTTTCAAATACCTTAGAGGAATAAACGGTACAGGAGAGGAGCATATTTCAGAGAAGAAAGTGGACAAGGGGACATAACATGAGGCTGAAGGGAGGGAGGGAGGCTTATGGGGAATGCTAGGAAGTATTTTTTCATAGAGAGGGTGGTGGATACATGGAACAGCCTACCAGCAGAGGTGGTGGAAGCAAAAACAGTACAGGGATTCAAAAGTGCATGGGATAAGCATAAAGGCATCCTGCTGTACAGCAGCGTTGGGGAAAGGCAGTCCAGATAAGAGTAGGGATTGCCAAACCAAGTAGGGAACTGGGCAGACTAGGTGGGCTGTATGGTCCTTATCTGCCAACATATTCTATGCTTCTGTGTAATCCTCAATCTGAAATTAGGTCTGCAAGACAGAACCGTCTCAAATATTTTTGTGTTTGTGTGCCAACTGATTTGAATTTGAACCAGAAAATGTATGCCGTTCCCTACAAACAATGGGGCTTATGCTCCACTGGGTGGGATTTACACGCGCGAAGGGTGCATCCCGCTCATGGAGCTCCACACCTGCAGACCGGTGCACGCCACTGGCATTCCCCAATGGCCGTGACCTGTCCATGGGCATGCCCCCCCAGCGTACAGCATTCTGTGAGGTGCCTGGCGGCAGAGTCATGGACACGGGCGGGCATCCAATTGGATGCTCGTCCCGGGTCCGACAGTGGATCACTTGCGCGGTGGTGGACGCAATGGCAGTGCTCCACCATGGATGTTCGCACAGCTGGTGGCCGTGGAGGTGGGTTGTGCTGCCAACTGTGCCTTGCCCCCAACCAGATGGGGTGGAACTGGGGTTGTGGGTGATGGCACGAGGGTGCGGGGTGGAAAGGATCATGCCGCCCACTACACCAGCGAGGCAAGGGGACTTGTGGTGGGCAGGCAGTGTTTTGTGAGGGAAGCTGCAGTCCAGGGGCTGGTGCCCCCATGTGGGTGGGTGTGTGTTTGTGTGGGGGCATGAACGGGGAAGTGTGGGGCACGGCTAGGGGCAGGTGGCCCTGGATGGCCAATCACTTGTCTGTGAAGTGTCCCTTGTTGAGGGATGGCAGCGCGGGGCACATAGGGGACTTACGGCAGGGTTTCCCTGGCATTCAGGCTGCCCCATTACGTGCCTGGTGTGCCACTTTCTGTGACTTTGTCGTGCCACGTGGTACTGGCATGTCTCCGCCTGCCTGCACATTCCGATCCATTCAGGTGGCGGGAATCCATGTGAGGACTGCATACCCGTTTAGTGCATGCCGCGGGGGGGCACAATGGATGTGGGGTGTCTCCATGCATCGCATACGCGGTGCGGAGGCACTCTGCTCCTTAGAACGTAGGCCCCTATGTTTGCATAGTTAAGATATCCCTTGTTTTCTGTAGTTAATGAAGTTCTTTACTAACCTGCATGTGGTATGGACTGTCTTGTCAAACCACTGTGGAACATACTTTGGTTCACTCTCATTTTTGAAGTCTGATATTCTGAAAACTGACAGAGAACTATTGATGTATCCTTCCATCGTATGGTTGCTGTGACTTCCATAGGGAGGCACTGAGAACGACCAGTAGTACACCAACCGTGGAATCATATCAGATGTAAATGCAATGATCATCGCCTGAAGGTAAAAAGGTAAATAGGTAAATGTGCTTATTCAGAGAAGTCAAAGTAGGATATTTCTGTTTCCCTTTTTTATCCCAACATTAGGGCATGTGACACCCAGCTTTTGTCCCCTCTCCTGTTATTTTTCTCTGTTCCCAATCCCAGCAGTCTGGGCTACTATAACAGCACCCATTCACTGTTTCGGAGAGGAGTGGGTGAGCAGCAGTCCTCACAGCCAACGTCGATGCCTCTCCTTAGCTGGTCCACAGGTGGAGTGCAAAAGACTGGAAGCCTACTTCATGCACCTCACATCTACAACACACACAGTCCCTTAATCAACTTTTTTTTTTTTTTTTAAATAAAGGTTTTATTTTTTATTTCATGTGGTCCAACTGCCGCCTTCTGCCCCAGCCCACCCAGGCAGTAACCACCTTCCCAGGACTTCAGGCTAACAATCCCCCACAGATTATCCCCTGTAACAGGGCCGAGGGGAGGCTGTCCTCCCTTCACCATTGTCCATATTTAGACAGGGCCGTGCCTAGGTGGTGATGCATGACCTGCAGCAGGCTGGGCGTCATCCTGCCAGTGGCTCTGGATTTGTCCTCCATTTTCTCCTGCCCCAAGGATGTCAGATGCAATGAAGAGCACGTGCGTGTGTGTGCACTGCTTAAGACTCCACGCTATGCATACCACCTGGCCTCTACAAGGTGGCAGCTGCTAAGTAGGATGTTCATACCCTCATCAAGAGGGAGGAGAGCTGTCCTCAGGCCACTCTTTGACACACGAGGATTGTTCTTAAACCTGGATAATCGGCACAGCAACTGGTAGCTCTACCACTGCACCAGGAAGCTGGCGTAATCTAGTTTTTTTTAAAAGAGTCAGAATTCATACTGCCTGTCAACAAGTCCTACAAAAGAAAGCCATTTTATTAGTTTTATGTACAGTTTTTTTTAACCATATTTTGAGTTTGGTGCCCCCCCCCCCCCCATATGGTGACCTAGTTATTTTTGCCAATTGCTTTTCTCAGAAACAAAATGAACTGCTGCCTTGCATCTTGCTGACTCAGTGTTTTGATGGCAGCCAGTCAGCCCACAGTACAAGAGAATGAAGTTCAGGTGCAGCCACAGGCCTCTTACTTCCTTGCTAGTGGAAAGCAGACATTCCGCAGTGCTAATGCTTCCACTTGGAGGTGGGGGGTGGGGTTTGGAAGGGAGGGGGTTAGCATCATCTGTCTCCAAACAGAATCCCCTAGTAGCGCGGTCATAAATGGTTCTTAACATTGGTCTCAAAGGAAGCAGTATGCCTGTGCATCTTGCAACAGAGGTGTGGTGGTGGTGAAGTAGCTCATTGGGGTGGAGAGGGGATGCACAGGGTGGGGGAGGTGAATGGAGGATCCCCTTTGAGAAAGATGTTTACATTCCTAAAGGGGTGGAACCATAAAATGAAACAAATCATACAGTCCACGGCTGCTGTGAATTGCCTTACTTGTTATTGTCCCGGACTGTGTTCTGTTCATGTTTTTTTCTTTGACATGGAACTTTTGTAGAAGAACCTTGGCTCGAAGGTGTCTTCCAAAATTATAATAAATTAAAAAAAAAAATAAGGAGTGATGTGGACTGCCATATTTTCTAGCACAATATTAGGGTTCCTTGCAGACTTTTGGAGTACATACTGTAGCTCCATCTGAACTGTTGCCTTTAAAAAATAAATAAAAATACATAAACTGATTTAATTACAGAATTCTGATGATGGGCAGCTTTAGTTTAGGTACACTAAAATGCTGAAACTCAGAAGAGCTGCATGTTGGTATAATGGCCTGCTGAGGATAAACTGAGGCACTAGATGGCACCAAATAACTGTGGACCTGAGGTTATTCCATTCAATTTTATCTTGGTTCAAAAAACATATGAACGAACCAGCAGAAGAAGGTCATTTGGTCTATTGAGTCTGCTCGTATTGCAGACTCCCTAGCTTACACCACTGACTCTGTCCCCCCACCCCTCCCGGTCCCATAGTTTCCCTTTCTGCCTATCCCAGGCCCTCTTAAAGCTGCCCACTGTATTTTCTGAGACCACTTCCTCCAGTAGCACATTTCAGTTGGCTACCACCCTTTCCATAAAGAAATACTTTCTAACATGCCTCCTAAGCCTCTCCCCCATCAGCCTTAAACTGTGCCCCCTTGTGGTCCAACAGTCCCTACCCACCTTGTCTATCAATCCAATCTATCCCCTTCAAGTATCTGAAGGTTTCTCATGTCCTCTCTCTCCCCCTCTCTCTCCTTTCCTCCAGAGAATACATTTTCAGGGCTCCCAGCCTCTCCTCGTAAGACATCTGCTGCAAACTTGGTCGCCCTCCACTGGACTTTCTCCAGCAGGCTGGTATCCTTAAGGTATGAAGCCCAGTTTCTCACCCCATATTCTAGATGTGGTCTCACCAGTGACATGTATAATGGCAGTATAACTTTTGTTTGTTTATTATTATAAAGTTTAAGACCAACCTCTGGTATAATTCAGTGATGGACTTATTTTGGACAATTTAGTATCAGCCTAGCCAATCTATTACATAGGATGTCCAACCTGTGTAATGTATCAGAGGTTGAGTTGCTGTACAAAATATCCCCATAATCGATAAGGAGGAGAACCTGTGTCTGAACGATTAATTTTATTGTATCTGCCTCCATACTGTACCTATGTCGATCAAGAAAATCTACCCTCTTATTTACCTGGGAAATTAGGTAGCCTAAATGTTTATTTCCTGCCCATTTGGCCAAACCAGTAGCCCAAATACTTATGTTTTGTTGAATTTTGTTGACCCGGTAAGCCCACTGGGACTATAAGTCCCTTTTTCAGGGGCGACCGGGGGTACAGATGGTAAGCAACTGAAATTGAACCAGATTAAGCTGTTGGTGATATTTTTAGTGAATGAGGGAAATTTGGCCAGGACACCGGGGAAAATCCCCTACTCTTTTTGATAAGTGCCATGGGATCTTTCTGAACCCAAAGCCCTCTGATCTCCCGGCCTCAAAGGCGAGTGCGTTACCTACTGTGCCACTGACACTTATAAGAGTCCATATTTTCCACAGCAACACCAGAGTCATCCAGTATACATAGATACATAGACACTGTCGGCAGATAAGGGTCTATGGCCCACCCAGTCTGCCGATTTGAGCTTGCAAGTTCCCTTTATGTTTTTCTAGAAGTCTGTTGCCCCTAACCTCTGACCCTCAGAATTCCCTTATGTCTATCCCATGCATTCCTAAATCTTGTGATTGTTTCAGCCCCCACCACCTCCTCTGATGGGGTGTTCCACTTGTCCACCACCCCACCCTTTCTGTGAAGAAATGCTACCTCACATTTCCTCTGAATCGCCCTCCCTCCAGCTTCATCACATGCCCTCTAGTCCTGGAACATCTTTTTCACTGGAAAATAGTGCATTCCTGCACCCTGTTCCTCCCTGTAAGATACTTGTATGTTTTTGTCATATCCCCCCTCTCCCTCCTCTCTTCCAGGGAGTACACATTCAAGTCCTCCAGCCTGTCCTCATAGGACTTGTGATGCAATCCCTGTACCATCTTTGTTGCCCTCCTCTGAAACTTCTCTACCCTGTCTATGTCCTTACATAGGTAAGGTCTCCAGAACTGCACACTGTACTCTATGTGGGACCTCACTAGTGTCTTGTATAGCGGAATTATGACCTCCCTTTTCCTGCTGGTGATGCCCCTGCCTATGCATCCCTGCAACTTGTTTGCTTTACCTCCCTTGTTGCACTGCTTCCCTACTTTGAGGTCATCAGAGATAATAACCCCAAGGTTTCTTTCCTGCTTGGTGCATGCTATATCCTTACCTCCCAACTGATACGTTGTTCCAGGGCTTTGTGCCCCATATGCATTATCTTGTACTTTTTTTTCTTAGTCATTTTTCTCCTTCTGGCCCTGGTCTGCATACCTCTATCATGTCTGGGCATCCCCTTCAGGTCTTTCTGCTGCCGTGTCCGGGGATCCCCGGCTCCCATGCGGGTCCCGCAGCTAGTACCCCCGTGGTGGGGTGGCGGAGGGCCCCCCTGCACCCTTCTGCCGAGACCGGATCCAGTGTGTTCCCACGTACCCTTGGAGCCACTGCTCCCTGTCAGAGATGGCCATCATGCTGCCACAACCAGTGCCAGTTTTCCCGTTTTCTCCCCATGGTGTGTGAGGCGTGCAATGATGCCAAGGGACAGGTGCGTGAACGCTAACGTATGCACACCTTCCCAGTGTCAGCCCCAGCATGTTCCCCCTTGACTGCCTGTGCTATTGCATCGCCCCCAGCCACCACTAGAGGCCACCAAAGCACCAATGACAGCATTCCTCCCTCCCCGGGGAAAGAGCAGTCCATCTGCTGCTCCATCCTTCACCCTCCCCGCCGACCCACGACGACCCTGGCTCGTTCCCGAACCCGGGTCGCCAGCAAGGTGTGGCATCCAGCACCTCAACCCTCAGTGCCAACAGGCCAGCATCTTGCACTTCTTTCTGTTGAATTTCAACTGCCAAAGCCTTGACCATTCTCAAGCTTCTGCAGGTCCCTCCTCATTCTGTCTATACCCTCTGGCATGTCTACTCTGTTACAGAGCTTCGTGTTGTCAGCAAACTGGGAAATTCTGCCTTCTAGGTCCTACATAATGTCACTGATGAAGATGTTGAATAGGACCAGTCCCAGCACTTATCCTAGTGATACCTTACTGGTCACTCTTTCCTCTGTGGAGTGACACCACCCTGTTTCCTGCCACCAAGCCAATTACCCACCCACTGCAACTGCCGATGGTTTACTGCGTCAAAGGCCCTGCAGAGATCAATCAGAATGCACCAGTGTAAAATTAAGATTTCAATGCTCATCTGATGTCATCTAGGACCCTCGATGCAACAGCCATAGTTACATGTTGCTTTCTAAATTCGGACTGATATTAGTCCACCAGATTCTGATCCTCCAGATAAGTAGTAAGTTGCTGAACCAATAACTTTTCTAAGATCTTACTTACTAAAGGCAATAATGAAATGGGATGGTAATTTTTTAAAAATCCAGGATCCCCCCCCCCTTGAAAATAAGGACTACTTGGGCCAATTTCCACCCATTTGGAACATAACATAGAAACACAGAAGTTGATGGCAGATAAGGACCGAAAGGCCCATCCAGTCTGCCCATTTCTTTTTCTACCTTATAAATGTGCCGTCAACCTTTGCTCTGTCAATGGTCTATCTATTCATACTCATCTGTATTGCTCCCTTATGCCTATTTCACACCTGTTTGAAGCCCTGAACTGTATTCATATCCACCACTTACTGAAGTAGGCCGTTCCATGCATCCACCACCCTTTCTGTGAAAAAGAACTTCCTCACATTATCCCTTAATCAGCCTCCCTCTAATCTCATGCTGTGTCTTCTTGTCCTGCTATTTTTCTTACATTGAAACATTAGACTCTTTCAACTTGTTCCCATAACTCAGCTGTAATGATCCATTAAATAGGTACAGCATGTTTAAAGGCCTGCAATATGAGTAGCAGAATATTTTAACATTTTAGGCGAAAGACTATCTGGTCCGCAGCTTCCACTTACTTTTTTTTTTTTTTGATATTTTTTTTATGTTCTCTGTGGCTGGGGGGTGTTACCTATGGTTCCCCCCAATCCGGCTTGACCTCACAGCCCCCTGCTCAACCCCACGCTCCAAGCTCTACCCCTTCCTCCAGTCCTGCATTGCGGTTCCCTGCTGCGGGTACGCAACCACCACCACGGAAGCCGGTGGGTCCAGATCCAGGGGGAGTATCTCGAGTTGGAGCCAGGCAGCGCCACCAGATCGGCCATCAAGTAGCGCGCAGAGGTGTTTTTCCCGTAGACCCCCCTGACATGGGTGTGCAATGGCACCAATTGACGCTGTAGTGCGAGTTCCCATGCAACACAAGTCAGACGCCGCCCATGTCATCCCCACGTTGAGCAGCCCTATTGCAATGACCCCCAGCCACTGCAAGAAGCCGGCAGAGCTGCGGATCCCTATACCACCCTCCCCGTAGAAGGAGAGCAGTCACTAGGATGCTCAATCCTTCTCCCTCCCAGCCGACCCCCAGTGACTCATGCTTGTTCCTGAACCCGGGTCGCCGGTGTGGTGTCCAGCGCCTCAACCCTCAGCGCCACCGGGCTGACTTCTTCCACTTACTTTTAAAGAGAGGAGTAAATCCATGACCTCATACTGGTCTAATTTCTGAAAGGAGAAGTGGGAAGGTTTGCTATACCTATTGAAGACCGTTAGCCTGGAGTCAAAAAAGTTCCCCCATTCTATAAAACATTTATTAAATCTATCAGATAAAGGATATTCATTTAAAGTTGTTTCTTGATTAGATAAATGGCTTGGGGAACTTATTTTAGAGCCATCATCTAGATTTTTAACTAACCCCCAGAACATTGTTGAGACTTTTCTGCCTGTTGCCGATTCCCCTTATAATACACCCCAACATACAGTTTTCATTTACTGCTGCCTTTTTACACTGCGAGGTGCTTCAGGTCCTAGTTATCACTCCCAGATCCTTTTCTTCCTCCTCCATTGCTGATACCGGACACCCGGCAGTACTGAGTCTTTGGGTTCCTGGCTCCAACATGTATAGCTTGTCATTTCTTGGCATTGAAGTCAAGTTTCCAGATCCATGACCACCTCTTAGATTTTATAAGGTTTTCCTGCAGGTTTTGTACCCCCCCCCACTGTGTCCACCCTCCCAAAGAGTTCGGTGTCGTCCACAAACGGGCACATTTTGCCCTTAAAGCCCTCCCCAATGCTGCTGATGAAGACACTGAGCAACACTGGCCCCAGCATCGAGTCCTGGCTTCCCTGGTGCTGGATAACTCTCCCCCTACCATCACCCTCTGGGTCCTGTCCCTTAGTCAGCTTTCTACCCCTTGGTCATTTTCTTCCTAGCCCCGAGATCTGCCAGTTTCCTGATCAACCTCTTGTGGGGCACTGAGTCAAATGCTTTACTGAAGCCTAGGTAAAGGATATCCACCACTTGATCCCTGTCGACTGCCCTGGTCACCCAGTTAAGGGAATCAATCAGGTTCATTTGGTGTGATCTTCCTCCCACAAATCTGTGCTGCCTCTCATCCAGACCACCATTCTCTTCCATGTGCCTTACCAGCCTTTCTCTAAGAATAGTCTCCATTAGTTTGCACATAATTGAGGTCAGACTGACCAGCCTATAGATCCCTGGGTCATCCCTGGGTCCCGTCTTGTGGAGAGGCACCACATGTACCATTCTCCAGCCCCATGGCACTATGCCAGACTCCAGGGAACTACTGAAGAGGCTCGCCAGTGGCCCCACAAGATCCTGTGCCAACTCTCTTAGCACCCTTGGGTGTATACCTTCAGGTCCAGGGGACTTGTTAGTCTTACGTGCCAACAGTCCCTCCCTCACTCCACTATCACGGTCTGTGCTCCATCCCTCCTCCCCTCCCCCCCCGATGGCACTGCCCCATCTTTTTCTCTAGTGAAGACCAAGCAGATGTAATCACTCAATACCTCCCCTTGTTCCTTTCTTCCTCCACCCAAACCATCCCCTTTCCTAAGCCTAACTATCCCTTCTCACTTGCCCCTTCTCTCATTTATGTAGCAAAAGAAGGCCTTCTCCCCCTTCTTAATCCGTTTGGCTATTTGAAGTTCCTTTTGTGCCTTAGCATGCTGCACTACCTTGCATGTAACTTTGGCTAACTTCAGGTTGTTTTCCTTACCCACCTCACTCGCAGTCTTCCTTTATCTCCTGTATGCCATCCTCTTGTCCCTCACTGCCCTAGTAACCTCAGAGTTGAACCATATGGGTGATCTGTGCCCCCCCCAAAGTTCTTCCCCCTAAGCCCAACACACTCTGTGGTGGCAGCCAGCATTGCCTCTCTGATGATGGTCCATTTCTGGTCCACCCAATGTCCATTCTGACATCCTCTAAGTGTATCCTTATCACCTCTCCTATCTTCCTGAAGTCTTCCTTCCTGAAATCCAGGATTTTGGTCTTGGTGGGGATGCTTTCCCTGCCCATCTCCAACCTGAACTACACTGTGCTGTGGTCACTACCTCTCAGGGGTTCCCTGACCGTTATCCCTTGTATGTGCTCCCCATCTGTGAGTACTAAATCAAGGATTACCCCTATCCCTGCTGTGTTCATTGATACCCTAAGTCAGAAACCCATTCTGTATCACATCCAGGATCACTTTGCTTCTAGCACAGGATGTGTTCGGTATACCCCAGTCCACCTTGGGCAGAAAACAAATCCTCCCCATTACCGCCTCCCCCTTTCTTGCAGCTTCCAGCAACTGTGAACTCAGCTCCCCATCTCTCTCTTTCCTCCTCCTGGTTGGGCAACCTACAGACTACCCCAACCTTACCTCCCTCTTTTGGTGTGCAGCTAAATCCACAGTGTTTCCACCACCCCCTTTTACTGTCTCCTCCCTCGTGCATGTTATTCCTTTCCTGATATAAGCCACACACCCCTTGCCTATCTCCCTGTCTGTTCTGCATAACTTGTAACCCAGGATCGAGAGGTCCCAGTCAAGGTTTGGCATAGCCCAGGCAACCTGGGATTGAGAAGTCTCAGTCACGGTGTGGCATAGTCCAGTTCTCGCTAATTGCGGCTATGTTGACCTTACCCTCCACTAAGAGTGCCTGCATGTCTGCTATCTTGTTAGAGAGACTACAATCACCGAGTGACACCACCCTCTACCTCAACTCTGTGCTTCCTTGTCTTCTTTTTGTACTTTTCCCAATCTGCCTTTCTCCTGTATTCTCCCCCTCACCTTCCACACTTACTTGCTCGCCATCCTCTCCACGCCCACCCACCCGATTGCTACTGCCAATGTAGCAGTCACTGACCCTGAAAAACCCATAAAGTTTAAAGCCCTGATTTAATAACTTTTTATGACAACTTTAACTACAGTTTTCGGCTTTCACAGAAATACCCCCTATAGATGTTCATAAAGTACATATTATTTTAAATACCATTTTTAGGTAACGTACATTATTTTATACACAGTATTGTCAAATTCCAGGACATATTAAAACCTGTGTTTTTATAATTTAGTACACAATGACTATGAAGTTTTGTTTTTTTTTGTCCCTTATCCCACATTTCCCAGCTCCCGTCTGAGTACACTGATCTTATATCAAGAATGGACAGGCAAAGATCTGTTTCCATAACTGATGCCACTGGCACTCCATCACCACTTTCAAGAGATGCTTGTATCATCAACAATTCCAACTCTCATGAAATCTGCCCCAAACTCAGGTATCCCAAAGGGCAGTGCACAAAACTGCCCCTGCATCACTGAGCTACATAGTAACATAGTATTTGACAGCAGATAAGGACCGCTAGGCCCACCCAGTCTGCTCGTATTCCCTGCTGCATCAGTGGCTACTGACCCTATTTGGTCATTGGCTTTAGCCTTTCCCACCCACCTCTAGGGTTCTCTTGTGCCTATCCCATGCATGTTTGCTACATATATCACTTTCTTACTCCTCAGTCGGGTCTCTACTTACGTTTGTTACCACAGCAAGAAACGCAACTCCTTGCAAGATTGGCTGCCATGCTCCAATGTCCTGGGCCTTCTCTGGCACGGAGCGTCGGTACTGGGTGGTCAGTTTCCAGGCATCCACTCTGATTTCACACAAATTGTTGACAAAGGCCAGGACAGGTGCCAGTGGAAAGGATGCCACAAATAAGGTGACGAAGCCGAACTGGATTACTGTAATTGGAGCACATATGTGTTAGCTGCTGCTCTGTTTGTATTGATTTATTCTGACCTGAAAACCTTATGGCAACAAGTTAAGCATCAAAACTGACAAAGGCATGTAAACAAAAATGATCTTAGCTGACAGCCTAGTGGCAGTTGATCCACTTGCCACATGGGGATCCATGCTTGACTCCTAAACCTGGCCCAGCAAGTCCACTTGCTAAGTAGGGATCTGGGTTTGATTTCTGGACCTGGATAAGTGTGTCCACTTGCTAAGGGTATCTGGGCTTGATTCTTGGACCTGGATACAAGTTTGGCCAGTAGTAGACTGAGCACAGTCATTTGGGATGGGTAATGCCTACTGAGTGGTGAGTAACACCTGCTGCTATATAACTGTCCCTGGTGGCCCAAGTGAGAGGAGATCACTCAGCATATAACTCCCTTTATGAGTTTCCCCCCAATCCACAGCAGGGCACCTGATGCATTGAGTGGAAACAAGTTTGTGCCCAGCCTCAAGCTACTGTCATGTATGACCTACTGAGGTCTGCCTCACAGACCACCAGTACCATCAGTGGCTCAGTTAGTAGCATCGTCACTGGAACAGCAAGACCAGATGGTTATATGTTCAAGTCTTGCACCAGGCACATGCACTAATAAGTGGTACCAACAGAGCAGTGCTGCATATCAGAGGGTTACACTGCACTGTTGGAGGTGGTGTGCTTCAGATGAGATGGTAACCCAAGCCAGGAACCGTCTTGCCCATCTCTGGTAACTTTCCAGGTATGGCACTTCTTATAAGAGTAGGGAGGAGTTATCCCCAGTGCCCTAGCCAATATTCCCTCTCTCAACAGAACAATGCAATAAGGCTGAAACTGTGGTATTAGAGTACTTGACAGATGCTGCATAAACACCTGCACTAGTATCTTCCTTGCTTTGGGATACAGTGTGTATAATGAAAGGAGTTAGAAAGCTGGAGCTACATAGTCATAGTTGGAAAAAAGTCAAGAATTCCACAAACCTAAGCAGTGAAGAAACGGGAGGGTGTGACTAGCTAACAGAATGCCACACAGCACTGGCAAAAGGTGTCTTTACCTCGGGTTCTATGGCAATGGAGGGATGCATGCATCAAGGCAAAACTTAAGAGTGTGTACCCTAACAGTGATAACAGCAGCGCTGCATCGATGGAAAGCTGCCTCCTGTGAACAAGTTGCTATTCAAGCGGATGAAGGATTCTGACATTAGGCACTTCAGCAGGATCCTTGGTTATATGATGGTAAACGTGCATGCACACAAAAAGGAAGCACAAGCAAGGAAGAGCAGAAGAACTGGAGTGTGTTTACAACAGAGTAAATAATGAAATGAGTGGAAGAGGATGGATGACAGCAAATTGTCAAAGTTGAGAGCTGTCATTTTACCATGTTAAAATTATTGTTGTCTGGTAGACAAAGTATATCACCCACCTTTTATCATAAACATGCTGCCCTACAAAATTGCGGTTGAAAAATTGTGAAACCTGATTGGCTGAGGGCCATCTTTAACCATGCTATAATGTATGGGGAGCCCTTATTAACCATCATAATCAGCAGCAGCAAATCCTTGTTATCCACTGTTCAGAATGTCAGAAGTTGTTAACCACTCTTCGGAACGTCCAAGCAGTGACATACCAAGAAAGAATCATGACTTGCACAGTATTCTAGCCCCATAAATCGCGAGCGCCATTTACGGATAAAAAATTCAAAATTCACATTAGTGGTAGTTAACTGACAGAGCCGATTACAATGCCGGAATTACACGGGAAAATGAGTGACTTTTCAGAGCGCAGACAGTTCATAAATGACAGTGTAAAAAAAGCATAACCTACTACTAGCTGATAATGCTTATTCATACAATTTTCTGTTCCCCTTGTAGATATTCTGTGTTGAATCGCAACCTGCACGCATGTGGTCATCATAGCATATGTTTGTTTGGGCCTCAGACAAGACGCAACGTCGCATCGCTTACACCAGGTGACCATCAGCAACCAACCGGATTTCTTTCATAATTTGAACCTGGCATTCCGTTGATTGTCTCCGTTTTTAAAATGCCCATGCCAAGAATATATTTGAATTTAATTTCTCTATTAGCAGTAATAAGTGTATGTAAACAAAATAAATCTTGCCGTAGGCAAAACATCTCAAAGCCTCCAACGTCGTGTATGTTAAGAGCAAAGCATTCAGTATTGTGTTTCACAAATGTTTTTACCCATACACTATAAAAAATAATGGCTGGGAATCAGGTATTAACCACGTTGAAATCACCTCTCGTGGTTGCTAAGGGCTGAAGTAAACCTCTCGAGCTACGCTCTCGAGGTTTACAAAGCTGCCCTTAGCAACCACTCGAGGTGATTACAACGTGGTTAACACCTGATTCCCAGCCATTATTCTCTATGTTGTCTTAGCACTGGATGAAGGTCCAGCAGCCTCTCCACAATAAAATCAATACTAGCCATCCTACATCCCTGACTGCCATAACAAACATGACTGCCACATTTACTCGTTTAAAACCTTCAGACAGGCCCCAAAAATAAAACTGCCTTAAATTAAAAAAAAAGTTTAATGTTATTTGCCCTCATAATTCTCTTCTTACACTCACATATATATATATATTTAAAAATGACGTATAACAGTACTTAGTTTTAATTTTTAGTGTTTCTTTGCTGACCATGAAAACCTCCTGTCCTAGGCCTTACCTGCCTACCAGGGAAATCTGTGCTGTTTTACCTGCTACAGATACAACAGAAGTCCTGGTTCCACCTGAGGCCTTCTGTTTAGTGAATGAATACATTCTGCCAGTAGAAATGGGCAGAAATTTGAATCCTTGTATTCCATTCACAGTATACATTCAGTCTTTTGATTGCTGGAAAGACAGAACAGAAACAAGGTAGGGAAAACGGAGGAAAAAATATAGAAGAGGAGGAGGAAAGGGAGGAAATAGATGAATGGGACTGAGTCTGGGAAAATATAGGGTTTGAAGTCAAATTTGAAAATAAATGTGTTATATCTGAAACTGAGATGGCATGCCAAATGCTGGGATGTGCTGGCACTACTTTATTGGAGTGGGTGAATGTTTTTCTTTTTTTGGCCCCAGCCCTCCTGGCCCACAACTCTTTCTGGTGGCCTAGGGCTCCTGCTGCCAGACCCCCCTGTTGCCATCCCACCCAGAACCCATACCTTGGCAAAGCCCAGTTCATCAGACATATCCCTTCATCGGGCCCCCCTCACGTGGTGCCACTGGGAGAGGAGAAGCACCCAGCAGGCATTTTCTTTTGCGCCAGACTTGATGGTAGAACAGTGCTGACACCTCTGAGCTTCGTGGCGTAAGGAGCACTGGCCACTGTTCTCCATTTGGCCAAGTGGTAAAACTGTTTGTCCGTCTCTCTCCCTCCCCCCGTAAACAATGTGGCTGCACACATGCAGCAATCTGGTAGAATGCACAGCGGCATGTGGTTACCCACTCCACAATATGCATCACCTAGGAGCCACTCCAGAGTGATGCAGACTCGCTCCTACCACCCCCAGGAGGACAGCATCCAACAGACACACTCAGCTCTCCCTGCTGGCCTCCACTCCTGTCATCCTGGGCTCAGGTGCAAAAACGGGTTGGCAGCATGGGATGAATGTTAAAAAAAAAACAAAAAAAAAACAAGCATTTGTCAATGCCAAATGTTTGCTTGCTGGCACTGGCAGTGTAGGAGTTACAGAGCTGCATGACAGGAATGGCAATGAAGTAATGAACTGAAGCCAACCCCACCACCACCCTGCAGAGACTGACAGGCATTGCGGTGTGCCTTTGGGTCATCAGGCATAACAGCCACACTATTTCACCGCACCCTACCCTGCGGACACCGACAAGTGTCACGGTGTGCCTTGGGATCTTTGGCCCTTATGCGCACCCCATTCCATCAGGAAATATGGTGAGATGGGTGCAGTATAGGAGAATGAGGTGAACTTTGGGACCAAAGAGTCCAAGGCACACCTCGAAGCCTCTCACTGGCTGCAGGGTGTGGAATGGTATGAGCATTACAGGCAAGAATCCCAAGTCACACCCCTGATGCCTGTGATTCTCTACAGGGTGGGGTGTTGTGACTGGAAACCCTAACGCCTCAGGCATTCATTGGTATTTTCACTCCAAATTTTCAACATTTTTTTTTGTGACCCCCACCTCAGGAACAGTGGCAATACCAGTTTGTTAGCTGAAAGCTGCTTTTCCACAGTGACTACGGCATTTACCACCACAGGTGCAAAGACACCTTCCAAACAGGATGTGAAAAATGACAGCTGTACTGTTCATGGGGAGGTGTAAAAAATGGCAATGTTGAAAATCTGCAGTGAAAATATTAAAAAAACTGGTGAAGTCATGAGCGTGCATAGAAATTGTGCAACGCACACCTGTAAAGTAATTAGTTTTGGGATTTTATTTTTTTTACAGCAGATTGTCAACACAGGCATTTTGGGACCTCCGATCATGAACAGTGTCACTGTGATTTTCTTTATGTGTCCCGAACAATGATTTCCCATAGCGACCACGAATTTCTGAGCTGAAAGTGTGAAAACACATTTTGGCCATGTTGTGAAAAATGACAGCTGTACTGTTCATAAGGAAGTGTGGAAAAATGCCACTGGTGAAAATCTGGACTGAAAATATCACAAATTCATGAATTTACGAAGGTGCATGGAAACTGCACAAGGCTCACTCATAACAGTCATTTTGGGGAATTTTTTCACCACATTTTCAACATAGCCATTTTAAGACCTCTGCTCATGAACAGTGTCACTGTGATTTTCTTAATTTGTCCCAAACATTGATTGCGCACACCAACTGTGCCACTGTGCGCTACATGCAGGGAAACAAATTTTGGGCGACATGTGAAAAATGACAGCAGTACTGCTCATAAGGAAGTGTGGTAAAATGGCAATGTTGAAAATCTCGAGTGCAAATATAAAAAATTCACAAACTTACGAGTGTGCGTAGGAACTGTGCAACGCATGCTCGTAAAACAGTCATTTTCAGAAATTTTTTCACCAAATTTTCAACATAGCCATTTTAAGACCTCTGCTCATGAACAGTGTCACTGTGATTTTCTTAATTTGTCCCATACATTGATTTCGCACACCGACTGCGCCATTGTGCACTACACGGGCGGAAACACGTTTTGGCGGGGGTCTGAAAAGTGACAGCTATACTGCTCATAAGGAGGTGTGGTAAAATGGCAAAGTTGAAAATTCAGAGCAAATATTAAAATTTGCGAACTTACGAGTGCATAGGAACTGCGCAACGCACGCTCGTAAAACAGTAATTTTTAGGAATTTTTTCACCACATTTGCAACATAGGCTTTCTGAGAGCCCACCTTATGTACACTGGCACTGTCGTTTTGTTAACTGGTCCCAAATGGTGATTTCACATAGTGACTGCGAAATCACCCTTCGGGCCCGATTAACGCCATGACAGTGAGAGAATTCATGAGGAGGGGTCCCAAAAATCCCATGTTGAAAATTTGGTGCAAAAATTCCAACAAATCCCAGAGATGTGCATTAAAGTTGGAAAAAACCTATTTATTGCATTATACAGCTTACTGGCATTTCCTCGGTTCGCGGTCGGCTTTGAAGAGTGCAGATGTGTTCCCGGTCCACCGAAGATGGTTCGCCAGACTTCAGAAGGTAAGTATGTGGTGGGGGTGTGGGGAGGTAGGGTGTGCAGAGGGTGGCGCAGGTGGGCAGGCGACTGCCAGGAACTTTTTCTTTACAGGGTTTTTTTTTTTTTTTTAATTGGACGGCGGGACATTTGCCACGCTGGGGTGGGCTCAGAGTGTGGCAGCTGAAATGCTGTTTGGGGGGCCTGGAGCCAATGGGGGACTGGGCACCCCCGTCGTCCATAACCATTTTTACCACGCTGGGGTGGGCTCCCAGTGTGGCACCTGGACAGCTGACGACGTGGGACGTTTGCCACGCTGGGGTGGGCTCCCAGCGTGGCAGCTGGAATGCTGTTTGGGATGGCCTGGAGCTGACAGGGGATTGGGCACCCCACGACCACACAGTGTGTGCGTGGGGAGGGAGCGCATGAGCACGCATTGTGCTGGCGTGTGTGTGGGGGGAGCGCTGCTCACTGAAGCGGAGCTCTCTCTTTCAACTGTACAGCACTGCATTTTCAACTGCTGTCATAGACAGCTGCAGCATTGATTGGAGAACTGTGACCACACCTGCAAACACACTGACTGAATTGGAAGACGGCTGCCACACCTCTGAAAATTCAGATGATGGCACTATGTTTCTTGCACATGCGTGCAAGCAAACATAAAAATCATTAAAATGCTAAACAATATTTTATTTTTGTTTATTTTCTGAAGAAAATATTGGACCCATTTTATAATCATAATAGGGCATGGCAGAGTACTTTGTGGTGGGATAATGGCACTTTTTGGGTGGCCGAAGGCATTTAGCGATGCCTCTCACCTTGCAACACACCCAGGTTGTGCCATTATTCTACGACAACACACACCCTGTCATGTCTTATTGCTCAACAAGTGATCTATTTACTTGCACAATATAAGTAGCTGTGAGCATTTTAACTGGATTTCTGCTTATCCTTGTCACATTTATATGCTTTGTGCATAGGGGTTCTGGTGGCATATGTTAACTGAATGTGCTACCTGCTTGCAGGTTCAGAAAAAAAATGCTTCAAACAACTTCTGTTTTTTAAAGAATCCATTTTGATCTTTCCATCCCTCATTGCTATTAGGCTTAGTGCTGCCTGCTTGCTACACACCGATGTTAGTAGTAGCTTGATCTGGTGAGGTAGACATCTTTTAATGCTTTCTGTTCTTAGGGGTGCGCGATAGCGCCATGAAGTCATACGCTCTGGATACTCTTGCCCAAGTGACTGCCTTGCTGTTGTCATAGCAACATATTGTGGTGGAGGGTAAGGGCCATGCTGGGCCAAGACTGCCCCCGAACCAATGTGTTTAATGTCCACAAATATATGTGCAGCTTCTTAGTGATTGCACTTGTAACATTAAAGAGAATAGGGAATAGCATACATCAGGAGAAATAATATACAATTGTGAAAAAGATCATAATAGTGAGCTGTTCTTTAATTTCATTGCTGCATCTCACTGTAACCCCCCCCCCCCACGGCCCCTTATTTAACCAGTAGGCACACCTCCCATAGTCTAGGGGAAAAGAGAGGGGTTGGGGTACAAAGCAATATATGATTTGCAGATGCAGTAAAAAACAAGGTGTGTGTACATACTAGACACAACCAGACCTATACCAAAACCCAGATCCTGAGGACAGAACGTTTGCCAAAGGCTATGCTAGGTTTGCACTTCTGGACAGGGGTACCCAGCAAATCCACACAGGAAGCAGTAACTAGACTGTCCATACCAGGCTGCGATTCTAGAGTTTGGCTTTATTCTGAAACACAGTTGGAAACACAAAATCAAAGATGGACACCCAAAGGTTTACACTCACACAAGGCAATGCAGAACACATCTGTAGAAACAGTACTCGAACCTCTCATATAGCACAGGATTAAACTCTGGAATGTGGAACTTGCCACAGAGAACACAGTTTCTCCTTGACTGGCAGTAGGCCAGTACTTAGAACAGTTCCCATATGGCATAGGATTGGACATCTGGAAAATTGTGGAGCTAGCCACTGTGAAAACACACAAAAACCTTCTGGAAAGGTGGCACTAGGCCAGTACTTAGAACATTTCCCATATGGCATAGGATAAAAATGTGACACATGGGCCATGATGGAGCACTCAAGGCTCAAAACGTGCACAACCCACATGCAGGGGGAAAACTGGAGAAACCCACATATGAGGGGTAAACTTCTTCAGGCGTTTGCCACATGCACTAAAAGGGCAAGCCACACGAGACGTCCACTATTGTTATAGATCTTTAAAGCACAAACTTCTTGAGGGAATCCTCACAGAAATGGGTGAAATTGTCCCTTTAGCAGAAAGTCACCCCACAGAAAAAGGCAGGTACATATCCTGGGTAACTCTCAGACAGAAATCTACTCAGTTTGTACACACAGGCAGCTTCACTACAGTTCAGGGTTGGATAAGGGGATTGCCCCTAAAATCCTCTGCAGTCCCCTTCATCCCACATAGGATACAGACACAGGAATCCCTGGAGATGGTTTCCACCACTTCTCAAAGTCTGGAAAAGGCTGTCTTCATTAGTGTGAGAAAAAAAAACAGTACTCGTCAGAGCCCACACTGCTCACTCTCTGAGCTCTGGCACCGAACTCACTTCAGAATTCTAAGACTCCCTCTCTTACACAAGCTGTGTGGCTTATGTTGCTCCGAGAGTTCTAAATGACATCAGCTCTCAGCTGAAACCAAGCAGCAGAGAGGGACAGAGTGAAAATCCATTTAACTAGATAATCACTAGCTGCCTTTCCTACCTAACGCTGATTCTAACTGGGATTCTAGTAACCCCAGGGAACAGGGGGGGTTACATGACAAAATACATGTCTGTTTTGTACAGCATTAACATAGTCCTTCCAAATTATGAACATCAGCAAGGATTAAAATGCTACATGCTTTGTGCCCGTGATGTGCCTGACCAGAAAAGTTGGGGTGGGGGGTTGCTGTGGGATTGGGGGAGGTATGGGAGTTGATGAGGGGTTGGTAAAGGAAGTGAAAAGGGGGTTACGAAGTAAAGGGGATAAGAAAGGGTGTGGGGTACTGTCCAGTGGTGGTATCTGCTGGTTACTTGGGACCATATTTGTCCACTGTCCAAACATTACTAATATGTGAATGCCACTCTTAGTGGCTTGCTATTATTTTATTGCTTTTTGGCATGCTTTCTGTGTGTTGTTCGAAGAAAGGATGCCAGTCTTCTTCGTTCATGCCCCAGTCTGGATTGGTGGATCCTAATGCACAGATCTACCACATCCCCCCACCTCTCTTAAGTTGAGATCCAAATCAGGTCCTCTTGTGGGTTGTTTGACCACTTTTAGGACCCAAAATGTCAGAGAAATTGGGTTATGTTCAGCCATGTTAAAACGTCTGGCAATGGAGGCTTCGTGTGAATTTTTCAAAACTGTACAGGAGCTTACATCAAGGCCTCGACAAACCCTTGCTGCTGCAGCTGCACTGAGTTAGCACAACTGCACGGATTTTATAAATCCAGGTACAGCTGTGACAATCAACCTGATTTACGGCAGCTTGCAGCAAACGTTGGCAGCAAGCTGCGTGTAAAGGGTCCCTGGTGTTGACGCAAGCTAGATCCTAAAAAGATGGTCTAGCGAGCTTCACATTGCCACAGAGATAAAAAATCCCTTTAGACTGCCACAAGCCCAGTGTACCATATATTTGATGTACCCAGGTTTTGTGGTAATTCCACAGCTTGTAAAATGTGGCCCCTTGTCTTTTCTTGAGGTACACCCTTTGAGCTCCTGTTTTCACACCTTTAGCTATCCTGTAGTTTTGTGCATGTGCAGTTTATCACATGGGTGGGCAAGTACATGTACCACATGTGTTCTCAGACAGGTCATGTCTTCTCAAATCTGAAATTCGTCTCCTGTGAATGTGTTGTTTATATACATAGGGATCTGTTCATGAAAAGGGGTTACAAAAGTATGACATAAGGGTCAAATTTTCAGATTACTTCTAGAGTAGTTTTGTGATTCATTTCAAGATACTATGACCCAAGCATGAAAAACTAAACATATTGGAAGATAAAAGCTTCACATGTTCCTGAGATAAAAGAACTCTAATGTGGTGAGTGTAACAAGTGACACACGACACTTGTTTTAGTTGTAAAAAGTTTAGTAACATATGTTATGAGTTATATTAAATATGAGAAACAAATATTTACAAGAATTCTACTCCATTAATGTCAAATTTGATGTTTGGCACCACATACCGTGGTGAATGTAACAAGTGACACCACACATATGTGTTGCTCACTAAAACTGTAATAAAGATGCCCAACTAACATACTACTACTTGCTGATATAATGGTAAAAAACATGCAAAAAATTTACAATTACTGGCAAGTGTGATGTTTGACACCACATGCCGTGGTGAATGTAATGAGTGACACCACAGATTTATTTTAGTTGTAAAACCTTTACTGAACATGTCTAACAGTTAATGTGCACTGCTAATGACTGACATAGTGCTATAAAACCTGGAGAAATTTGACAATTCAACAACATTACTGACAGATGTGATGTCTGACCCAACATACCATGGTGAATGTAACTAGTTACCGTGGTGAATGTAATTACCCAACAAATGTGTTAAAGTTTTTAAAAAAAACTTTACTGAACATTACTAACAGCTAACATACTACTGGCTTATAAAACATGGGTTGACAGGAATGGGCAACCCGATTGGTTGAGTCTCTTTGTGAGGCTGTATATTAAGTTAGCATTAATCCATGGGCCAGCGGAGTGACTGTGGAATTCTGCCACCAGCTCGTGTTTTTGAAGATTGAAAAGCAAAGTGTAGGGATGTCTATTTTCAATCCCGTTAGTGGGTGACGCTACTGTATCGCAGTATGTACACCAGTTAATTCCAGCGTCGTCTCAGAATTTTGTATTTGGTATTGCTGGTCTGCAGTTCCACAGGTAGAAGACTGACAGTGCCCTTCCCTTCAAAGTTTATGGGCCCATAAAATATGCGTATCGTCTTCCATAATGAATCTGTGTCCTTGCGTCGTGGCCATGTAAAGCTGCTAGCCCCACGTTGCTGCATAAAGTTGAAATGGTATTTGCCACTCTCATCCATGGTGGTTAGCTGACCGATGTAGAAGATCTTTGAATAATACACGGCATAAAATTTGTTCACCTGTATATGTTCTTTTGACTTCACTTTCTTTGAACAGGCAGGAGGAGTGGCTGCATCAGAGCTCTGGTTGGTGGTGCTGCTGCTTGATGGAACAGCTGGAGTCTCAGCAACCATGGCAGATGAAGGAGTGGCTGTGTCAGAGCTCTGGTTGTTGTTGGTGGTGGTGCTGCTGCTGCTTGAGGGAACAGCTGCAGTCTCAGGAAACATGTCTTTGTCAGGATGGGTTGGCAGGGTAGTATCCGGTACTGTTGCTGGAGATGCTGAGGTCGCATGTGTGACTGCCATGTCATGGCTCAAATATCCAGAAGATTTCCCAAGTGTGCATAACTTCCATGATTCCTCATGTCAAGAGTTCTCACATGGGCCATCTTCCCTTAGACATGGTCTACAGAAACAGCTCAGTCCTCTTGTTGCAACCATGCCATCTGCCACAGACTTAACACTATGGATCCTTCGTGTTCCAGGTATGGTGCGCACTTCAGGTCCTGCTCGCCATTTTATTTACCCATCTCCCACCCAAAAGAAGGTTCTTAGCACATGGCTACATCCTTCATTGTCAGGCTTTTTTGTCAGATTAATTGCACAAAATTGGAATAGTTCCTCTGCATTACAAATTATTGCCCGACGATGCTGCACCGCCAGACTTGCAGCAGATCTGATGACAGCACTTTCTCCATCTGATGGGCCTTTCCCATGATGTGAACCAAAAAAGGCTCGTTCAGTTTGAAACCCGTTCTACATCAGTGAAGATGAGGCAGAGTTAAAAGCCCACTTAGATTTATATTGGCCTCCACAGCCATCAGTGAACTGTATTACTCGTTCGATATTCAGTTTGCGAATGTTACATAAATGTCTATTTGCAAGTCCCACAAAATGGTGAACAGCATGGTGGTCATGCTTAAGGTCATTCGATATAAAGTCAATATACTCGGTGACAAGGCCTTCACATTTTGAACACCTGTAGTACATGACTATAGGGTGCACCGTGGCCTGTTCATTGTGCCAATGACAGGACTGAATTTCATCTTGGAATTTACAGGTGTAATTCTCTGTGAAGTCCAGCACCATCATGACCCAGCCTGTTGGCATTTGGTCTTTCAGAGTTATGAACTGATTATGTCGCCATGATGCAACGTGCAGATGTTGGCACAAAAAATGCACATCTTCTGTTACCACTTCCATAAGTTGAGTCACAGTGGTTTGTTTGCATTGGAGCACTTTTCTAGACTGTTTAACCATAGTGTCATTCATGTCTCTGGTCACACTGACAGTCTCCCATTGGAACCATTTGACTAGGTCATTTCCATGATTCTGCACAAGTTCCTCTGTTTTTTTAAATATTGCATTGGTACTGCAGTTCTCACAAGTTTTGCTGACGCAGTTGTTTGCAAAAAATTTGTCACCAGGTGGGTGTGGGTACATGGTGAGCTCAACAGCCCTATAAATGTTTTCAATTTTGCATTGTGGCAAATGTTTAACATCAGCAAACCGATTCAAGGATCGCAGCTTTAACTCTGCATTGGCACAGTACTCACACAGGCACTGATCCAGTTTTTGTTGCCTGGCAACTTTGATATTTGTTGGTCTCAGGCTGCGGAACTTAGTGGACCCTATTTTTGTTTCAGGGTGTTGCTAGGGGAAACTCCTGGTGGAGGCTAGTAAGGGTCTTATCCAAGAAAGCTTTTGTTGCCCCAGTCCTTTTGGAAACTGCCTTCTTGTGAGGCAGTGGTGTAGAAGAGGCCTCAAAGAAGTTCTGAACATTCTTCACTGTTTCTGCAGACAGTGTGGCCTTGTGCTGCTTGATCCTAGGCTCTTTCCCCCCTTGATGCCCTCATCATTCTCCTCCAACGTGTTCCGAGTGCTGTGCTTGCACCATGGAGCATTCAGCATTTTTTCAGCACCAGAAAAGAACTGATAAAGATCTTTTTGAATTCCTTCTGCTGTTTGGTATTGCATTCCTTCATCTGTGACATTCGTCCTTTATGACCCCAACCATCTTGTCCCGAAGGTTAGTGTGGCAGGTCAAGCTCATGTTTTGCTTTGCCAGGGCATTCTGTTTTGCTGGTGAGCATGGTGAAATTACCTTTGCAATTGTGCAAGCAAGCAAGCCGTATGGGTGACTGTGGCAGTCCTTGTCGTGCTCTCTGAACTGCTTTCCTGATAGCACTCTGTGAGCGCCGGTCGGCCATTGGGGTGTCACAGGATGTATCCCGAGTCAGGTCGGCCACTGGGGTGTCACAGGATGTTTCCTGAGTCAGGTCGGCCATTGGGGTGTCACAGGATGTTTCCTGGGTCATACACATGTTTTCTGAGAGAGACGCATTGCACATGGCACAGGTGGCAGGGGGGTGCAAACCAGTATATCATTCTCTTTATTTTTCTTGTACAGTTCTTGCCTTTTTTCATTCAATCATCTGCGTTTCTGACTAGACATATTTCTCCGTTCTTTTTTTCTCTCTCTCCAACGTGCTCTCTCTTCATTCTTCTTTTGTGAATCTTTTCTGGTGGTTGCCTTTGAAGAAGTGGCTCTGCAGTCTGCAGACACTGCAACTTGGGCCTTGCATGCTCCATATTGCTGCATTCTTAATCTGGCTTTCTCATTATAGTTTCTCTTCTTTTCTTCATTCACTGTATCTCGATAAGATTATGACCGTGCTTTGCATTTCTCCAAATAGCTGCCATAATGTTCTGGATCTTTCTTCACATTCTCTCTGTACCATTGACATCTCTGCTTTACTGACAGTGCACAGAGGAAAATATTTAGTGCATCTCTGATCAAATCTGCAGCGGATATACGAGGTCTTCTCATCTCCATTGCTTCAAAAACAAACTGAGATAAAAGTCTGATATTAGCTATGCATTCCTCTCAAATAAAAAGCAACAAACAGAGATGTTGCACAGGAAATAGAAGGACTAACACAAGAGGTAAGTACTCATCTCACAAATAGCATGACGTGAACGAGCTGACCAAAGGATACCCACTCCACATTCTCAGGCAGACAGACCGACCATGGGAGATGCGCTCCACCTTCTCAGGCAGACAGACAGACCAACCATGGGAGACGCGCTCCACATTCTTAGGCAGACAGACAGACTGAAGGAGATGCACTCCACATTTTGAGGCAGAAAGACCAACCATGGGAAATGAGCTCCACGTTCTCAAGCAGACAGACCGACCGTGGGAGACACGCTCCACATTCTCAGGCAGACTGACCGACCATAGGAGACGCGCTCCACATTCTCAGGCAGACAGACCGACTGTGGGAGATGCACTCCACATTCTCAGACAGACTGACCGACCTTGGGAGACGCGCTCTGCATTCTCAGGCAGACAGAAAGACCAACCGTGGGAGACGCGCTCCACATTCTCAGGCAGACCAACCATAGGTGACATGCCCCACATTCTCAGGCAGGCAGATTGACTGTAGGAGTCTCGCGCCACATTCTCATGCTGACAGACAGACTGAAGGAGACGCACTAAACATGTCACAAAAATCAGAGGAGGAAAGAAGACACACTCCAAACTTATATGTAAACAGTTAGTCACTGAAGAAACAAAACACCAATAAAGGCAATTTACACAGTCACTTAACAGAAAAAAAAAAAACAAACAACATGGATCTCAATCCCTCCCCCACACAAAAAATGTTAATCTTCTTTTAAGCCACTGAACCTGGCCAATGCCCCTCCAGCTGCGTCTGCTCACTTACTTTCAGCCACAGAGTACCAACACAGTAGCAAAACAAAACAGCAGGCCGGATTTCAGTTCCAAACACCCCCCCCCCCCACCAAACAAAGGAAGCCACATGGTTCTCAAAATGGCCAAATGCAGGTGAACAAACACACACAGCTGGAACGAAGGCAGAAGTGCAGGCACATTTACAAAAAAAAGGAAAAATGTAACCTACTTTTAAGCCACCGAACCTGGCCAATGCCCCTCCAGCTATGTCTGTGTTCACCTACATTTGGCCAGACAGTAGCAAAACAAAACAGCAGGCCAAATTTCAATCCCGAACAACCCCTCCCCCACCAAACAAAGAAGGCTGCATGGTTCTCAAAATGGCTGAATGCAGGTGAACAAACACACAGCTGGAATGAAAGCAGGAGTGCAGGCACATTTACAAAAAAAAAATGAACCTGGCTGATGCCCCCTCGGCTGTGTCTGTGTTCACCTACCTTCAGTCAGACAGTACCAACACAGAACCTGAAAGCAAAACAGCAGTATCACAGAACTCAAGCCCAACCCCCTTCACCGAACAAAGGAGGCTGCATGGTGTTTAAAATGACCAAATGTAGGTGAACACACATGGACAAAGGCATAGTGGGAATTTAAAACAGTGTAAAGTGCCTGCAAAGCCCACATCCAGGTGTTTCTCACCTACATTTGGCCACACATTCACAGCAAACTAACTCCTAATTCCTTACAGTTTGTTCCCCTCCACTACTACAAAACCCCACACATTCTCAAACCTTTTCCCACAGCAAGCAGTAATACCCTAAAATACATCAAAACCCCAGCAGTGTGCATCCTAGGTTTCACTGATTTGACCCCCCTTCCCCAAATGCCACCAACACATCTCATTGGAGTGGCTGAAGTAACTGTTACACCAGGCACACCATGTGTAGGGCGAACTTGTAAACTAAAGTACCTGGTGTCACAAACACAAAAATAAACACTTTACCCCTAAAATGGTGTCTTGCATCAAAGTTTAACATGGTAGGGACATTTGGCAGCAGTGCACAGTTAAAACCCCATTACTAGCGAACAGTAGTTTTAAAAAATGAATTTTAAACTCCTCGAAGACTGTGGTGATGGTAATTTAGGCCCTACTTGTGCAGTAGCGTAACACTGGTGGAATGCTGTTCTTTCTTCTCTGCCGGTTCGGTAAATGAGACCGGGCGATGGTGTTTGGGCTGTTTTATCAGAGAAGTAACTCCGCCTACTCCCACAAACAACCGCAATAGCTGCTCACCACAAATCGGGGTTACAGTCACTCAAGGTGGTTGACGAACATCCAAGCAAGCATGACACGGTGGAGCAAGGGGTGAAAGGTAGCGCCACCCTGAGATCAAAGGGCTCACTTCTCTAGTGGGAAACAGCAGCATCTACTTGGCAGATTTTGGGGCATTAGAAAAAAAATGATTTTAAAGGTAGTAGCACCACAGAACATTTGGGGAAGCCATGGGTGAACATAACCTGGTGTGACACCAGCAGTTACATTCACCACAGCAATTGCAAGGGGAGATCAATGTTGTTTTACACAGCACAAAGGGGGGAAATAAAATAAAAATAAATACACAGCAGCATATTACTTAATAAATGTGTTTATTAGTGGCAGGCATTAAAATAAATGGTACAGAGTGACAAGAACAGATGTGGCTTTCTATGTCACACTTTAGCAAGGGAAAAAAAAAGCACAGAAATCATGCTGAAAATAAAAATTACTATATATGCATACCCTACAATTCTATGCCCCAATGTTTTATATCTCTACACATGACCAGCTATCAGATGTGATGAAAAAGGAATCACAATAAGTGTCAGATATTTTTTTATTGCCAATAATATTTATGCTGGGCATTGGTAACCCCATTTCATGAACAGACCCACAGCATTTTATGCCCTCACCCTACTGTCAGCTTCAGGGATATACTCTTTTCAGCCAAGTTACACTGTTATTCATAAGCAGAAAATGTGGAAAGAGATGTGTTGAGAAGGCAAGGCACAAAGAGGGTAGTGAGTGGGGAAGGGGAAAGAGAGGGAAATTTCAAGTGACAACAAAGGTGGGGGGTTGTAGCAGACAGAGTGCCTGCATGGGGTGGAGAGCTATCTGTGCCAATGCAAGGAGTCCTGGAAATAAAATTCCAGACCTGGAGGCCATCAAGATGGAGGCAGACCCAGATCTTGTGGCCATTACTAAGTCATGGCGTACACAGAGCCATGCCTGGGACATGGCCATATCAGGCTATGCTTAGTTCTGGAATGACAGGGAATGGAGGGGAGGAAGGGAAGAGGGGTTGTGCTATATATGAGGGAGGGTATCAAAGCAATGGAAATGCAGGGTAATCTAGGAGTAAAAGATGGACTGGAGGTGCAGTGCGTCACTGTGTAGGCAGGAGCCAGAGCCACTGTTTGCACTGGGGTGATATGCGGATCTCCAACACAGGGGGAAGAAGTGGATAAGGTAGTGGGGGAAATGATCAGCACAATGGCAGAAAGGGGGGGTTGGGTGCTACTAGTGTGGACTTCAATCTGCCAGATGCAGACTGAAGCCTCCCAGCCATGACATCAGCTAGAAGCAGGGCCATACTAGACTCCCTGCAGGGGCCATTTCTCAGGCAACTAGTCAGGAAGCTCACTCGAGATGGGGCAATACAGGACATTGTGCACCCAAAGAGGGACAGCATTGCAGACTGCAGGATGGGATGCCATCAGGGGACCAGCAATCTCCATACAGTATGGTTTAACATAACGATGGTGGCAGAGTCAAACCAGACAAGGATGAGGGCCCGGGACTTCAGAAGAGCAGATTAAAAAAGGAAAAAAGGGTCAATACCTGAGAGATGACCTAGCAGGGTGACTGCCTGGATGAGTGAAGAAATAGTGGCTCAAATAAAGGGACGGCACAGTGAAGGCAAACAAACCTCTGTGCAAAAGAAGCGAGCAAAAACAGGAGGAAAAAGAGACCATTATGGTTCTCAAGGGAAGTTGCTGAGAAGGTAAAAGCTAAAAGGTGGGCAATGAGGAGGTAAAAGGAAATGCAGAGGGATGAGGATTCGGAGGTGTACCAGGAAAAGCAGTGGAAAGCAGGGAAGGTGATAAGGGATGCAGAGGTGCAAACAGAGGAAATGATAGCCAAAGGGATAAGAAAAGTGGACAAGACATTTGTTAGATACATGAGCAAAATGATGACGACAAGGGGAGGGATTGTAAGGTTAAGAAGGGCAGTGGAGGATTAGGAAAAAAGCATATATCCAGGGTTTTCTGTGATTTTTTTTTTGGGAGGGGGAGCTCATGCATGGTGCCTTAATTCCGTATTGCACCAGTTTCAAAAATGGTTTAAACAGCAATTTGTAGGAACTGTGCATCTCCTTTTACGTTCTCCTTAACTAACCACAACCACTGAAGAGTCTGACACTGACTGAAACACTTAATGGTGGGACTGTTTATCGTATACCCCAGTTCCTCTTGTTCCAGGAATGGGAAGATAGTTTCATATGTCAGATATTTAGGATGCTTGAATTTTTTTTTTCAAGAATTAACTGTATACTGTCCTGTATGAGTGTATATTGTTTTTCAATATCTGAAGATAATAAAAAATAAGTTAGAAAATAAAAAAGCAAGGGCGGCCCGGTGGCGCTGAGGGTTGAGGCACTGGACACCACGCCAGCGACCCAGGTTCAGAAGCGAGCTCGGGCTGCTGGGGGTCGGCAGGGGAGAGAGAAGATTGAGCGTCCAATGACAGCTCTCCTCTCCTGGGGTGGGTGAACATGTTATCCCTCTCCTTGGCTGCCCCCCAGTGAAGGATGGAGAATAGTGCCAGACCATGGGAGACAAGTAGTGCGGCGACATCACGCGTGTGCATTCATGGCCGCGAGGGGCAGGGGACACAGAAAAATGAGGAAAAATGGCTGCTGACTCTGTGAAGTCCCTGCCAGCTTGGTGGTGCACCGCCTCCCAGACTGCCCATAACTGGCAAGTAATCAGAGCTCAGAGTTGGGAGGAGAGGGGAGGAGACTGCCGGGCTGGAAGGGGGGGATGGACATTGTCAGCAGGCCATGGAGGATAAAAACAGGTTACTCGATTGTAACAGTAGTTCTAGGAGTGGTATATGTTGTTCATCCACATGGACCCACCCGGCTTCTACGCACAACCTAGTTTCCAGCGGGCAAGATCTGAAGTCAAGGGGTAACTAAGGCATATACCACCTGGGTGGGTGGGTGGGAAGAGTCAGCTTTTAGACCTTCTTGCAATAATCTTAAAGGAAAGGACATGCCAACAAATGTGAATGAACATATACCACTCCTAGAAAGTTCAGTTACGCAAAGATTTTTGTTGTTAACAGTAGATCTTCTAGGAACGTCTCTTGCAGTAAGTCATTACTTCTGGGAGTTCCCGATAGATGGCGCTCCAGCACAGAAGTTTCTTCCAGCAGTCTCCACACCAGAGACCACCCACACTACCTCACCTCCTGGGCTGTGCCTATAAAAGTGGGCGGTCCCTGGTAATATCCGTTCCCAGACGGTTTCAGCTCGGGAAAGCAAGGTACCAAAGCCTCCCAACCCTACACTGTTTTTCCTGTTGCAGAATGGCAGGGGGGTTGGAGGGAGGGAGGGAAGCTACTTACTACAAGAGACATTCCTAGAAAATCTACTGTTATGACAAAAATCTTTGCACAACTAATCTATCTTCCCGTGGTCTCTTGCAGTAAGTTATTACTTCTGGGAGATTCCCAAGCAGTTATATGGCAGTGGGGTGGCCAAATATGGCATTCTGCTATATGGATAATGTGGTCATAGGACCAATAAATGCTGCGAGTAGCATATCAGCAGAGAGAGTGGTAGAAAAGTGGAACAGACTCCCAGAGGCAGGCATTGGAGAGGAAACAGTGGAGGGATTCAAAAGAGCATGGGACAACCACATGGGAGTGTTAAGGGGGGAAGGCACAGGTCCAAGCAGATAGCTGTGGAAATGGGCAGACTTGGTGGGCCTAGTTCAGTTCTTTTCTGCCGTCACACTTCTATGAATCTATCTGTAAGTGTTCCATTATCTTATTCTTTATAGGGTTATGGCTAAAATATATGCCAGACCTGTTATTATTAGGTGTTTATCAGATGTGCTAAGTGGATGGCAGCCCAATTTTATATCAATAAATCAGAAGGAATTCCACTATATCATGGAGTGAATAGTTGATCTCGGTGATCTGCAGTGAAAACACAGTCTCTGCTAAAGGCTACTGTGTCCTGAGTTGTAACAGTAGCTCAAAAAATACAATGTTATTCTTTTGAAGTGCTACAATGTAGCAAATTAAGAATTTTTTTTGCCATGTCTGTCAAGACAATAGAAAATGTATCCATTTGGCAAAAATAAGATACTTAAGTAGCACATAATGTTGCAAAATAAAACAATGTGTCTGTGACAGGAAGTCCGTGATTCTTAAAATCAGTAGCTATAGCCAATTTTGCATTTGGTTTTAAGCAACATGTGAAGTAATAGAGTAATGTTGAGATATCCATCTTGTACTAGTAATCTTACTTACAAGGGGGTCCCAGGTATATCAGGGCCTGCAAGCTTGTTAGGCGTAAAACTGAAATGTTCATATGGTGAGTCCATTATGTGTACTGTTTGGAAGACAGAAGCTAAAATAATGAACAATATAATCGAAATCATAAGGCAGTGGATCTCATTCTTGAGATTACTTAAACACATATGTGTATATATTTTTTCTTGACCAAGCAAAAAAGACATACAGAGATTAAAAGGCTTAAAAACTCTGCATATGTACTCACCCTTGTTCATGTGATCTTTGTTCATAAACAAGTGAAAGCTGCTTATGGCAGTAGAAGGTTGAAAGAATAATATAATCCATACCAGGATATCTCGATTGAGTCTCAGCATGTGAGTAGCAGTAGGTGGACCTGCTCGTGGGAGGGACATGGAGTCTGGTGCACAACAGGACGAGAGGCATCCCGATGGAATGGCCATGATCCGTAACAGTGATACCTCCGAAAAAGTGGCTAGATGTATAGAGCCTTTTGGAAAAGGCCTCAGTCTGATCTTTAGTTGAAGCCCCAAGAGGTCTCAGAGGCCTAGAAGAAGAGACCAGGGCGAAGTCTGAATTCTTTACTGAGCAGAAGAGGCACTGAGCCGGCCAGAGGGGCTGCCACGGGTTGGCTTCTGCTTGTTCCTTGTCACTTGTTCTCTGCCCTTAAAAGTTTCTCATTGGGTATAATTAGATCCAGTTTTGTATGACTAATTATACTGAGGGCGTGGTTTGTAGTACATGTATTGTACTGTCTTTAGTTGTCTGCCTGAGGCTTGTAGGTTATCCAGTATCGTTTGAGCCCCGGGGCCAAAAAGATGGTCGCCAGGAAAAGGGGCATTAGCCACTTTTTGTTGAATATCAGGTGCTAGCCCTGAGAGTCGGAGCCATGTCTGGCAGTGTATAAGAATACCGACTAGAGAGGCTCTAGCTGAAGCAACGGCAATATCGTATCCTGATCTTAATAAATGTCAAGAAAGGGAAGTGAATGTATTTATTACTGATGTGAGTTGCCCTTTTTCAGGGGATGCAGGTAGTCTATTTATAATGTCCCCAGCAGAGGTGCTCACTGTACGCTGGTATTTCAGCATATGTCCCATATAATTAAGTATTTTGATATTTAGTGTGTTTAGAGCAAACACTTTCTTCCCCATATAATCAACACGTTTAGAGTCTCTCTCTGGAGGTATTGTACTTGTATGTTTAGGCTTGCCAGTGTGGTTGTGAGCAGCTGCAATAACCACAGAATCTGCAGTGGGCGTAATTGTTAAATACTGATAATCAAGAGGAGCCTGATACAGCCTGTGCACTTTTCTAGGTAACTCCTGTGCCACTATGGGTTGACTCCATGCTTCAGTAATCGCATTTCTGAACATGGTATAAAAGGAGGGACTACCCGGATAGGTTCCTCTGGAAGGACCAGATATTCTGCCATATCTTTACTTAATCTGTCCTGTTCCGTTGCGGTAAACCCCATTGTTTTTTGTATATGTAACATCATTTCAGGGAAAGAGGGGTCATCCGGTGGAGAAATGACCTTTAGTGGTTGTAGTAGCCCTTCGTCCCAGTAAGATGGTATATCATAAGGGGACTCATACCATCTTGTATTAGGAGAATCATCATAAATTGCGTGATGTTCCAAATTTGTATGATAATCTGAAAAATATTCTTCTGAATATTCATGAGGAGGCAGGATTGGTGAGTGTTCTAGCTCTGTGTGTTCCTGTTTTGATGGAGGCGGACACACAGTTTGTGATTGAGGGTTATGTCTCTGAGTGTGTGTATGGTCAAAACCCACAGAATCTAACACACTATTTACTATTTCTTCAATATTTGGAACTTGTGAAGATGGAATTGCCATGTAAGCTGGTTCTGAGTCCAGTGTACATGGTGACGGGGGATCAATTTGTGCCTCCCGGTAGAGTGATCCAGTACTTTTTTGGCGTTTTTGTTTACCACCGACTGGTGTGTGGGCACCATGCATGAGTGCAAATGAGGCTGGCTTGCTTCTGCGTTCTGTAGTATATAATTCTTTATTTTGTGTTAATGCAGCCCCATAAGTATCTTCTGATACATGTTTCTGAGAGTATTCATGGTTTTCATTGTAAGGATCCTCCATAGTTGTATTATATGCAGGTAAAGGTGCTGTTCTATGATGCAGGGGCTGCTCCATCGACGGTGGTATCAGCCTTGTCGACAGAAGCGGAAGAGAAGCATGCCTTGTCGACGATGTACTGTGTCTTATAGATGAAGGGTAAGTAAAAGCATGCCCCATCGATGGTGGAATACACTCTGTCTACGATGAGGAAGGCAGTACATGCTCCGTTGATGATGGAAAAAAGTGAGAACATGCTCCATTGACGATGAGAAGGTTAGTGCATGCTCCGTCGATGGTGGAGCATAGGGAGCATGTCCCGTTGATGGGGGAGACAGCCCTGTTGATGATGAAGCATGTAGAGTGTGCTCCATCTATGCAGGAGGTGTTCTCATTGATGAGGATGTCATGTAGAGCCCTCTCGTCGACGGGGGAGTATGCCCCGTCAGTGGGGAAGGTAGCAGGACCTCTATTGTCAATGGTGTATGTGGGTGGCCTCTTTGACGGGGGAGCTGAGGAATATTCCTTTCTGTGAGAGGTCATATCTCTTTGCTCTTTTGATGAAGTAGTGCCTGCCATCAACGGGTGTTTTGCCTGTCGATGATGAATGTCTTCTTGATGATACATGTTTTGGAGATATGAATGTTGAAAGGTGGTCAGGCAGGACTTTAGGTGAAGGTGTTTCCTTCCCTATTTTATTTCTTGAAGAGGACTCAGTTTTTTTGAGCCCTTTGATTGACTACCCTGCGTGTATGACAGGGAAACATCCATTGTAGCACTCTTATCGAGTACAGGAATCTGGTGCTGTGTATAAAGCCCAGGCACCCCAGGCTATGTGTTCAATCCACGTCATATACTGCTGTAGAAGAGTTGTTGTCAGAGCTGAAACCAGTGGGAAAATGAATGGAGATTACCAGGGACCACCCACTTTTATAGGCACAGCCCAGGAAGTGAGGTAGTGTGGGTGGTCCCTGGTGTGGAGACTGCTGGAAGAAACTTCCGTGCTGAAGCACCACCTATCGGGAACTCCCAGAAGTAATGACTTACTGCAGGATACCATTCTGTGGAAGATCTACTGTTACAGGTGAGTAACCCGTTTTTCTTAGGATCATGGATACGTTGTTCTACCTACACTTGTTGGCAGACTCCTAGCAGTTCTCCAGGAGGAGGGAGGCAAGGTGCACACCCTCTTCAATACTTACTTGGGGAACAGAGACTGGATAACTGAGGCCCCAAAACCAGCATCCCGGCATGATTCTAGGTCGATGTGATAGTGGGTGATGAAGGTGTTTACTGACTTCCAGGTAGCAGCTCAGCAGATTTTCTGGATAGGGATATCCCTGGAAGCAGCCACCGATGCAGCAGTATGGTGGGTGGAGTGAGCTCTTTTCCCCATGGGAGGCTCCTTGCCCGCCAACCTATAGCAGAGATCAATGCATGATGTAATCCATTTTCCAATCATCCACTTTGCTGCAGGTCTACCAGGTACAGCTTCTGCGTAGGTGACAAACAGCTGGTGAACCTCTCCCTGAACTTCAGCTGTTCTCACCTTAAAATAAGACAGCACTCATCTCAGGTCCAAGGTATGGAGCCTGTACTCTGCCTCTGAGGTGTAACTGGGGTAAGTACACCGGCAGAGTCAACACCTGGTTAAGGTGAAACTCTGGCACCACCTTCAGAAAGAATTTTGGGTGGGGGCGCAGGACAACCTTGTCCCAGTGGAAGACCAGGTAAGGAGACTCAACAGAGAGCGCCTGTAGCTCCCCAGTCCTTCTGGCTGACATGATAGCCACCAAGAAGGCTGTCTTCCATGACAGATGTGACATCTCACACCTGTGCATCAGTTCGAATGGCTTGCCCATGAGCTTTGCCAGTACCAGTAGTAGATCCTACGGTGGTGGTGGTTCACGCACTGGAGAGGAAAGATGGTTGAGGCCTTTAAAGAAGCACCAGATCATCATCTTTTGTGCCACCGTCTGCTGACTGGCCCATGCCCGGTAAGCAGAGATGGCTGCCAGGAGCACCTTAAGGGTCATAGACTGAAGACCCCCCTTGGACAGAGACCAAAGGTAGTTGAGGATACTAGTCACTGGACAGGACAAAGGGTCCAAGCCCTTGCCCCTGCACCAAATGGAAAACCTGTTCCATTTGAAGGCAATGCACCTCCTGGTCGACTCCCTTCTGGATGCCTCCACAGTGGCGAGTACATCCTCAGAGAGACCCAAAGCCTGGAACTCTAGATGCTCAGAAACCAGGCTGTCAGGTGCAGGGATTGAAGTTCTGGATGTAATACCTTCCCCTGACTGACTGATTTCAGGTCTGGGTGTACTGGAAGACGCCTCGGAGACCTGGCGCTGAGGCTAAGGAGATCTGGATACTAGAACTGGCGAGGCTAGTCTGGGGCTACCAGGGTCACCTGTGCCTCGTCTCTCCTGACCTTGAGGATCACCTTGTGAACCAAGGGAAGTGGAAGGAAGGCATAGAAGAGGCCTGGGGTCCACAGCCTCGAGAAGGCATCCCGCTGCAGTGAGCCCTGCTGAGGGGGGGCAGGCATGAAACAGCCTCAGCTTTGCATTCTCCCTGGAGGCAAACAGATCCACCTGAGGTTTGTCCCAGTTGGAGAACAGGTTGCGTACTACCTCTGAATGGAGAGACCACTCATGGGACGTCTCGCCCACATGGCAGAGTGTCTCCACCAGTTGGTTTGAGGCTCCTGCCACATGGATGGCTGGATCATCTGCCTCCAGTTGGCACACGAGGGCCCAGATGTGGACTGCCTCCCTGTACAGAGTCCAGGAGTGTGTGCTGCCCTGCTTGTTGCCACAGTACATGGTCGTGGTATTGACCGTCTGTACTTGCATCACTTGACCCCGGAAGGAGCGGAGCGAATGCTGCCAGTGTCAGTCGGACTGCTCTGAGCTCCAGCAGGTTGATGTGACATTGGGATTCCTCGGGGGTCCAGAGCCCATGGACTCTGATTGCCCATGTGGGCACACCAGCCTGGTAGAGAGGCATCAGTCATGAGAATGACCATTGGCTCGGGACAGACAAATGGGACCCCTTCCTGCAAATGTGCTAGGATGGTCCACCATTGGAGGATGTCCCACATCTTCTGGGTCACTGTGACCAGCTGGTTGAAATTACCATGTCGCTGAGTCCACTGGCTGGCTAGCTCCCATTGAAGGGGGTGCATATGCCACCAGGGCTATCGGACCACGGCGGTGCAGGCTGCCATGTACCCCAGAAGACGCAGGAAGTCCCGGGCAGGGCACAAGTGCCCAACCAGAAATGATAGGGCAAAGGAGGAGAGGACCTCTGCCCTGTCCGTCAGGAGCTTGGCTCTGGCTTGGCAAGAGTCAAGCTCTGCCTTGGTCTTGTTGACCAGGAGACCAAGATTGATACAGGTCTGGAGGGCCAGATCCCTGGACCGCTCCACCTCCTGTCTGAAGGAACCTGCTATGAGTCAGTCATCAAGATAGGGGTATACCCTGAACCCTCAATGCCAAAGATGGGCCGCCACCACTGCAATGCATTTGATGAAGACCCAGGGAGCCGATGATAGGCCAAATGGCATGGCTCGGAACTTGAAGAGGGCTCCCTCTGCTCAAAAGTGAAGGAACTTCTGTTGAGACAAACAGATCGAGATGTGAAAGAACGCATCCTGGAGATCCAGAGAGCAAAACCACATGTTCTGCTCGAGAGATGGTATGATCTGCAACAGAGTTACCATCCGGAATGTGTGGGACCTGAGAAATTAGTTCAGGTCATGCAGGTCTAGAATAGGGTGCCAGCCCCCCGTCTGTTTCAGGACCAGAAAGTACCTGGAAATGAACCCTGGGTTGACCAGGGGGGTGGGGGGGGGGATGTTTGTGACTTTGACCATAACCTCCTTGCAGAGGAGTTGGGTGACGTCATCTTAGAGAGCTAACAGAGTGTGTACAGACACCACTTCCTCCCGTGGGGAATGGGCTCAGCTTGGTAGGTACTGCATGAATTCCACAGGCAGTCCCTGGCCGACCACTTCCAAAACCCACCTGTCCATTGTAACAGCAGACCAGGAGGAAAGGAAATGGCAGAGCTGGCCCCCCACGGGAGGACCCAGAGCTGATGTGGCAGGTATGGTGATGGCCACCCCATCCCATCACTGGGCAGGCTTGGAGGAAGAGGGTCCAGCTTGGGGACCACCTGAACTCCATCACTGGGTTTATGGGCCGCTGGGGGCCCAGACTTGGGATGAGGGCGCCAAGGTTGAGCCTACTGCTGATGCTGCTCTGATTGGAAATGGAGCTGGTTGGCTGCAGGGGCAGGAGGCCAAAAAGGCTTTTTCTTCTGCTTTTTGGAATACTGGAATTCCTACTGAGCAGAGGTCACAGAGTCCAAGGTGGTGTTGGACTTTTCTATGCATTTGAGGTGACCATCCACACCTGGGCCGAAAAGGTCGGTACCCAGGAAAGGGATGTCCATCGGCTTGTGCTGGGTGTCCCCCGTGAAGGTGGATACCTGCAACCAAACCCTGTGGCACATGGCAACCGAGGCCACCACCAAGTGGGTGCAGGAGTCCCCGAGGTCCAAGACCATCTGGAGCTGCTGTTTCGCAACTGCTTGACCCTGGTCATGGACCTGCTTGATCGTGGTCTGGAGGTCTGCAGGGAGGTGAGGTAGAACCTCACCAAGAGAGCCCAGGAGGGCATGAGAGAAGTGCACCATGTTGATGGCTGAGCTTGCCTAAAAAAAGGCCCAGCGAGGAGTTGACAGACGTCCCGGGCCGAATGGTCCAATTTTTTGGACTCTGTCCAGGGATCTATCGGTGTCTCCTGAATTACACGAGTGCCTGAACACAGACTCAGTCACCAGTTCCTGGGCTGAGGGGTGCTCTGTGAATCCTGAAAGGGACCCAATGGGCACCGCATACTTGCGGGCCATTTGGGGTGACAGCGTGGGGCAGGGTGCTGCCATAGCTCCAAGGCCGGACCGACAATGGCCTCGGCCACTGGGAAGACCTCAGTTGGTGAATCCCCTTATTTGTGAATATTAGTGAGGGGGTATTTGGCCCATTTCTGAATGGGTTCTAAGGGCATGTCCGTGGATTCGGAGATGAGGCGGAGAATGCCCATGAAGGAAGAAATGCCTTCCTTTGTCGAAAAAACTACCGACAAATTCCTCGTCTGGGGGCGAGAATGTAGGTTGGAGTCCTCAGACTTCGAAGAGTCCAGATAGATCAGCCGGCCACCAGAGTCACCCTGCACCTGCCTAGGATGGTCAGGTGTGAGGGTGACAGACAGCCTACATGATAGACCCGGAACAGGCCAAAATTCCTTAGAAGGAGCCCCCAAAGGAGGCTGCTTCAGTGGCAGCTCCACCACAATCAGTGGAGAGGCAGGTTTTGGCTGAACCGGGATGGTCTTGACCGACTCCGTGGGCAGAGGAATGGTGCAGACTGGCTCCTGAGGAGTAGACAGCTACCTAGAGGGTGACAGACAAGTAGTGGTTGGGTAGAAGCAGGGGTCGACTTCTGGCCGGACATAATTAGCTGCTGCCACATTAAATCCTCATAGCATCGACGGAGTTTCCATCAAAGCCTCTCTTCATCTGAGGAGGATGAAGAAGAGTGGTGGCAGTGCTGCTTCTAAGAGCGTTTATGCGCCTTCTTCATTTTGTCGGTCGAAGGTGTCCAAGACCTCAATTTGGACCATCTGGGGGGACCGACAGGGTCACTCAGAAGGAGCCGGGGAGAACTGTGGCTCTTCCTGGTCAGGGATCTGGACCATGGGAGGATTCCCAGTGGGCTGGGTCTCCTCCTTGGTGGCGGGCAGGACTAGGGTCCTAAAGGAGGAGTTGTCAGCCTCATCGAGCGATGACGGGTCGAGGATAATCTCAACTGGATCTCTTTCCCACATCTTAGCCAGCTGGCCTGACAGGGGTACAGTGAAGCCAGCGGCCAAGGCTGCAACCTAGACCGAAGTCAATACAGAAGATTCCTGGGACCGAAATCTCTCATGATTCCAGGAGCATTGGTGGCTAGACAAAGTTTCCTTAGGCTCAGTGTCCTTTTTACAGGACCGAGGGTCCCTCTCCCTTGGTAGGGAGGGACTGGCATAACTCCTGAAAGGAGCTTGAGAAGGTGGAGACCAGATTGAGCAGGATGAAGAGGACATGGAACAGGACGATCTGCGGCCTCAGCCACCTCCTCTTCAAAGGTCTTCATCTGTCTGAGCTGCTTGGCAGACCCTGCAGCTGCAGAGGCCACCCAACGGGCTTCCTTGGATCTGACTGGTGGATTCCGTTTTTCCAGCCTGCCCAGTTGCAGTCATACGAGACGATCATCCAAGATGTTTGGATGAAAAGCACAACACATTTCGCAAGCCTGGATATCATGACCGAGACCCAGGCAATAAATGCACGAGGCATGTGGGTCGGTGTGAGACATCTTTTGCCCGCACGGACAGCAGTGGAAACTGGGTGAGGACTTGTCCTCCATCATGGTCGAGATGGCAAAGTGATTGGGAGAAACTCTAACGAGTTGGAGTTTGGGTATATCCATAGATTTAAGCACCAGGGCCTACAGTAACATATGAGCGATACGGAGGTAACCTGAATCTTCCAGCGGAAAGGGAGATCTGGCTTCAAGGGGTGGAGCCGAAGCATATACCACCCGGGTGGGTGGGAGGAACCATCTTTTAGGCCTTCCAGCAAGAATCTTGAAAGGACATGTCAACAAGTGTGGATAGAACAACATATCCACGATCCTAGAAATGTAATATGGGGAAAAAAGAAAAGGAAAAAGCAGACATCCTGAACAAATATTTCTGCGCAGTCTTCACAGTGCAAGGAGAGGCAGACAAACCATATAAAAGCAGCAAGAACACTGGGGCAAGGAGAGGTAGACAAGTCCATTCACAGGGGAATGAGTCATAAGAGGACTGGCAAATTAGAAAGTGGATAAGACTATGAGGTTGGATGGGGTACATCCAAGGGAGGTTAGGGTGGTATTAGATGAACCTCTGACAGCCCTATTCAACAACTTGCTGGAAACAGGAGTGGTTCCAGAGGACTGGAGAAGGGCACATGCAGTCTAATTTCATAAAGGCAGCAGCAGGGAGGATGTTGGCAACTGCAGGCTTATCAGTCTAACGTCAGTGGTGGGGAAGTTAATGAACACGCTTTTTTTTTTTTTAAAATATAGCTGTTTGGCACCGACTGCCACCTGCTTCTACCTTCAGTTCCCCCTGCCGGTCCCCAGTCTGGACTGCTGCTCCTCCCACTGTCACAGCTGGTGGGGATCCACACTGTGTGAAGCCTGAGGACTGTAGGGACCATCATATTCGGTGGCAGCGGCACATGGGCTTTTTGCCTCTGTTGGCCTTGGTCGCAGTGGTGCACTCTGGGCATGTGCCACCCCTCATGAGAAAGCAAGCTGCCTGGTTCATTGCAAGATCTGGGGTGCCTCCCTCTCTGGCTGCCAGACACGTGCTGATCCCGGCTTGCTCCCTGATCCAGGTTGTCAGTATAGAAGTGCGTAGCACTTCTGATGAGCCATGGGTGGCTCTTCATGAACACACTTTTAAAAGAAAAGCTAGCTGAGTGTCTTGAATCCAGTGGGTTACAAAGAAACAAAGACAGACAATGACAGCAGAAAAAGATCAACAATCCATCCAGTCTTCCAGAGTTCCCCATTTAGCACTGGGACTGACTGTCCCTCTAGGGCACTAGCCCTCCCCATCCTTCCAACCATTCTCCTCCTAGCTTCTGCCTCCCTGAGCAATCACTATACCCATCATTGTATCCCACCCATACCTGAATCCAAAGTTTTCACACCCACTACTTCGGCAGGCTGACTGTTCAATGGCTCGACCACAATTGCTGTAAAATAATACTTCCTCATATCCCTTCTGAGCCTCCCTCTGTCCTGTCAGTTTCCAAGCATGTTATAGGATCATAAACTAGTATTCAAGTTAAATAGCTCCCTGCTGTTCACCTTATTAACTCCTTTTAGGAACGTGAAGGTCTTTGTCATACCTCATTTCATACAATTTGTTACCCTGCACCATCTCCATTCTATCTCCATCCTTCCTGAGGGAAGAACTTCAGAATTGGGTGCAGTATTCCAAATGTGGCCTTACTAAGGATCTATTGTATGTAGGGGAAATATTACCTCTTCCCTTCTGCTATTAATACCCCTCCCGATACATTCCAGCATCCAAAATCGCTTTGCTATATGTCCTGTTGCACTTGACTCGATTGTTTGCAGGAGTCGCTGATTATAATTCCAAGGCCCGATTCCTCAGCTGTAGTGCTAAGTCTCAGCCCACCCATGCAGTACCCTGTCCTGGGGTTCTTGCTCCCTAGGTGCATCACCTTGCAATTTTTGGCACCGAATTACAACTGTTGAACCTTAAACCACCCCCCCCCCAAGCTTTTGTACATCACTCTGCATTTCCCCTATTCCCTCCCACAGAGCTTTTATCATCTGCGAAGAGACACAGCCTGCCCCGGATACCCTCAACAATGCTGCAATGTTACAAGATCCAAGGCTGTACAGATTCATGGGAGGAGGCCATGTCAGATGAATCTGATTGATTTCTTCAATTGGGTGACCAGGGAAATAGAGGAGGTTGGGGCGGTGGACATGCCCTTCAACACTGTACCACAAAAGAGGCTTGTAAGAAAACTGGGCCATTTGGGGGTGGGACCCAAGATGGTAAACTGGATACAGAACTGGCTGATGGATAGGTCACTGAGGGTGGTGGTAAACAGCACTCACTCTGATGGAAGAGTGACTAGTGGGGCACTTCAGGGCTCAGTATTGCGACCAGTCCTCTTCAACATCTTTAAGTGACATTGCAGAACAGCTGGAAGGGCAGGTATGCCTCTTTGCAGACAAAACCAAAATCTGCAATAGGGTAGATACACTGGAGGGGGAGGAGAGAATAAGTAGAGATATGAGGAACTTGAGAAGTGGTCGTGGGCATGGCAGCTGGGTTACAATGTGGAAGTGCAAAAACATGCACCTAGGCTGTAGAAACCCAGAGGTGGTGTACAAAACGGGGGAAGAGGTATTGATAGCTCTGAACAGGAAAAGGATCTTGAAGTTGGCTTCAAGGTGATGAGGCAGTGCACCAAGGCAATAGGCAGAGCCAGTGGGATGCTGGAATATGTAGGGAGGGAAATCACCAGCAGGAGAGTGGTGGGGTTACCACTGTATGGATTGTTGGTGAGACTCCACCTGGAGTACTGTGTTCAGCTCTGGAGACCACATCTCAGGAAGAACATAGATAGGGTACAGGCTGTCCAGGAGGTGACCTTGGGATCACAGTATGTACACCCTGGACAGGGTGGGCCATTTTGGCTTTCAGCGGGGGGGGGGGATCAACTGGTCAGAGGCGCTGTGGGGGTGGATCCAGGTGCTGAAAAACAAAAAAACAACAATGGCCTGCAATGCAGGGGGCGACTACCCCCCCGCCTCCCCAAATGGCACCCCTGACCCTGGAAAACAAGAGGGAGAGGGGGTGACATGATATAGACCAACAAGTACCTCACGAGGATGAATAAGGTAGAGGAGGGTACTTTTCAGAACAGAAGGTGCACACGAACAAGAGGGCATGCAATGAAGCTGGAAGGGAGCAAATTTAGTAGGGATGTAAGGAAGTAAGTCTTCACTGAAGGAGTGGTGGACGCTTGGAACAGGCTTGCACCAGAGCTGGTGGGGATAAAACAGTACTGGACTTCAAGCATGCATTGGATAGGCACAAAGGAATCTTGGTAGTAAAACAGCCAGAAATCAGGTAGGGTCTGTGGTGACAGTATAGGCAGGGCAAAAAATGAGTAGACTTGGTGGGCCAAACGGTCCTTATCTGCTGACAAATTCTATGTTTCTATATTTCTGGGGGTTTTACTTCTCCATTTTGTCATCCTTTCTCCTCCCCTGGCAGGGGCAGTGCCTTGGACAACCTTGCCAACTGCTGCGTGCCCACAGCAGAAGCAAGCTACCTGGCCCAGCTGCAGGAGTCACTGCAATGCTGGAACCCACCGCCAACCATCCCTGGCCAAGACACACTGCCGAGTGCTTTAACATTCTAGGTTCAATTCTGAACCTGGGTCGACAACATGGTAGTGCAATGTGCTACTGCTGGAAGATTGGGCTGGCTCAAGTGAATGTTTTTTTTTTTTATTTAACTTTTGGTCCCAGTCGCCTCATCCTGCCAACTGGCCGGGGCACTATGTATTTTACTGATTTTTTCCCTAATCCCCAAGCATGTGAAGGCACGCTTGCACCCTGTGGCGCCAGCTCAGCCTCTTCCACCTCCTGATACTTTGCCGCCCCCTGTCCGCCTACACTATCCACCAGACCTCCACCCGGTTGGAGCGTAACTATGGGGGAGGGGTACCAACCCACCCTCAGGAGAGGAGAGCTGCCCACTGGCATGCTCAATCCTGTTCTGCCCCCCCCCCATGCCGGCACCCTGACATCGTTCCCAAACTCGGGTCGCCGGCACAGCATGAGGTAAGGTGTCCAGCGCCTCAACCCTATGCACCACCGGGCCAGGATGTGAATGTGTTTTTAAAATATTTCTTTCTGGTTGAGTGGAAGCAAACTGAACATCTTCCACGGTGGAAGCTGCCAGGTCTCAGGTGGCCCAGAAGATACTGATGTACTGTACTTGTTTCTCCAGTGGCTTGTGGAGTGTGTGTACCATTTGGTCTTGAACTGTGAGGTTCTTTCAGTTAATTCATGTAACAGAGCATCATACAAGTTAATCTGAAACAAAGAAACAAATAACTATTGCACTGATCAGGTCCAATTTAATGGTAAAAAAACAAAAGAGACTATCTTCAGGATCCCTTTCTACACAACAATTAAGAAATGAACGTGATCCAACTCATCTTAGATGTCTGATAATTTCAACCCTAGCACATCAAAATGCCAGGCAAATTATTTGGGAGTGAAAAACAAAAACACAACAAATAACTGATGCTCTCACAATGAAGTTTCTTGCCTAGGAAGTGTCAACATTATGTCATGGGCTTGAGCTCCTAAAGCAGGAATGCTTTTGAAACAGCACAGACTGCTTCATCATGCAAAAACAATGCTGTGCTAATGCTCTTCACATCCTTTCTCCATTTTTATTCTCCCCTCTTGTATTGAGCAGAATCTCCTGACAGGAATATGCCACACTTTCCTTTCTTTTTTCTACAAAGCCCTGGCATAAAGAATGTTCCCTTCAGCTCATTTCCATAATGAAACATGATAAATAATACATGGTTCCCAAACAGGTCCTTCTTATAATGCTTCAGGGGTGGAAAACAAATATCTAATTTAAGGGCCAGTAACCCTTTCATTCATATTTCAACTGACATCAACCTTAAACTTCTCACTGACAAAAAAAAAAAAAAAATTTATAATCTTGGAAACATCTGCTTGTATAGTGCGTATTCTTAAAAACGTGGTTACAGCTATTGCTCTGAAATGGTAACTTGTACCAGGTTGTGGCAACCCATTATTTGTGACTGCATGTTTTGTATTTACAATAAGAGGTCACAATGATTCCACTAGAACTTTATGCTCATGGGAGCATAATGTCTTTATCATAGGTATACTCTCTCCTATCAAAATGTCAGAACATCAGTTTTCAAGAAAACCTTAAAAATTCCATTAGTGAAACAATAAGCCACCTTTCACAAACAGCAACACAGGTACTGTCCAAGTGAAAACAGTATCAATCCACATCAGTAAGAACAGGTTACTCACCTATAACAGTAGTTCTAGATTGGTATATGGTATACATCTACACTTCTAGAAGTGTTATTTTCCCTTTAAGGCTTGCCGGAACATCTTCAAGCTTGCTCCTCCCACCCACTTGGGTGGTAACTCCCTCAGCACTACCCCGTGATGTCAGATCCTACCCGCTAGAAGCAAGATCGGTGTGCTGCTTGCCAGGGGAAGGAAGGTGGGTCAGTGTGGACATACAACATATACCACTCCTAGAAAGTAGTTACGTAAGAACTTACTGTAACAGTAGATCTTTGAGAGGAGCTCTTGCAGCAGGCAACACTATTAGGACTGAAGCCAGCAGGCACCAGGACCCCATGGAAAACTTCCAGCTAGCAGTCATTAGCAGGGGACCGCCCCATGAGGTCGGCCCACCCCCGACATCCACCTATAAAATGGGTGGTCCCCCAGCTACACCTCAGTTCTCCCACTGGAGACCCTGGCACATAGAGGAATTGGAGACAGGGGAGATTACTCTACACAGAGGAAAGCTAGATATCAGAGATGGAGAAGTCACCACCAAGAGGATGGAGGGAGGGAAAGCAGCACCTGCTGCAAGAGCTTCTCTCGAAGATCTACTGTTACAGTAAGTTTTTATGTAACTGTGCTATATCACTTCGATGGGATTCTTGCATCAGGCAATACCATTAGGACTGAGTCCAAAGCAGTGAAAGGACAGACCCCGGTCAGCTGGGAGGAGGCAGAGAGCAGAATAAGACAATACTCAGGACAGGAGGCCTTGTTGGACTACAAGTCCAAAACCTGCCCTATGCTAGAGGTAATGTCCAAACTGTAATGGCAAATGAAAATATGGAAAGAGCTCCAAGTGGCAGCTGTGCAGATATCAGCAGCACACACATTTCTGAGAGATGCAAAGGAAGCAGCTACTCCTCTGACAGAATGGTCTTTAACCGAGCCCGGTAAAGGCCTGCCATTCTTTTTGTAACAATAAACAATGCAACTGGCTAACCATTTTGACAAACATTGCTTAAAAACAGAAGCCCCAGCTCTGTTGGGGTGAAAGAAACAAACAACTGATCAGACTTTCTAGTGGTCTGGGTGTGATCCAAGTAGTAGCAAAGCACCTGGTGGACATCCAGAGTAGGAAGTAAGGCCCCCCCTTGATTGGAATATTCTGGGGAAATAGGCAGGTAGGTGGATGTCTTGATTCAGTGTAAACTCGGACACCACCTTGGGGGGAAAAAAACTAGGATTTGTCCGCAAGGACACCCTGTCCTTGTGGAAAACAAATATGGCTTTATACACTTCAGAGCCTGAAGCTCGGAAATCCTTCCAGCAGAAGTAAAAGCAACTAAAAAAGTACAGTTTCGTACTTACCATAATGGTAGATCTTGAAGAGAATCTCCTGCAGCAGGTATTGTTCTTGGGAGTTTGCTAGAGGGTGCTGTTGCAGATGGTCACTTTTTTCCAGCAGTGTGTGTGTGTGCGCGTGTGGGGGGGGGGGCGCACCCATGATGTAATCACACCTGTTCAGGTATAAAAGGAAGTGGGTGACCCCCAGTGTCTGCCAGCTACCAGCTTGCTGAGCATGGCTCCGACAGAGAACAAAGGACTCCAGTGTTGCCCTCCTGAAATATAGATTGCTATCCCTGAGAAGGAGGGGGATGGGTGGAGGGAATGTACCTGCTGCAAGAGATCCTCTCGAAGATCTATCATTACAGTAAAAATATGAAACTGTATTATCTCCATCGAGGGTATCTCTTCCAGCTGGTACTACTCTTAGGATGATTCCCAAGCAGCAGTTTGTCATGAAGGGAGGTAGTTATAAGAGGAGTCCATACAATACAGCCCGTCCAAAGGATGTGTGGGGCCTAGATGCGATATCTATGTTGTAATGCCTTGTGAATATATGAATGCTGGACCATGTGACTGCACGGCATATGTCAGAGAGACACTCCTCTGAAACATGCTGCTGATGTTGCTAGAGCTCTTGTGGAATGTGCGTGCACTGTTTCACACAATGGCTTGTGTACTTTTTGTAACAGTGAGTTATACAGTTGACCAGCAATCTGGACAAGGTTTGTTTTGTGACTGGCAATCCCTCTTTTTGCGTGGCATACACCATGAAGACTTGGTCTGATTTTCTTGTAGGCGAAGACCTAGTAAGATAAATGTTTAGAATACAATGAACATCCAGGGTGTGCAGTAGTTGTTTCCCTGGATTTGTATGGTTCAGGAAATATACTGGTAGGGCTATGGTTTGGTTTGAGTGAACTCAGAGACCACTTTTGGTAAAAATGTCAGGTTGGTTCATTGAAAAACCCTATTTCTCATTAAATGTTTTATATTTCAATGTGCTTACGCAACTGGATGAGATGATGCTTGTGTAGCTTGATTTGCTTTGTGGCTTTCCGCCTCTCTATCTGTGGGATATACCACCCTGTAGGGGTACGATGCAAGGAGCCCTACAGCAGGGTTCCCCCCTACAGGTGCCCTGAGAATGAATGTGTCGGCTAAAGGTAGGTTAGGAAGAAGCCCACAGGTAAGAGAGACGAGCTACTGGAGGAGGAGGGGTTGATGGTGGGCAACAAAAATTAAATCCTGGTGAGGTCCAGATGTGTGAACTTTAAGCCCGATGGGGTAATGACGTTGTTGTTCCGCCCATCGAACCTCAGGCTTAAAGCCCTCCCATTCAATGTGCTTACACAACTGGATGAGATGAGATGGTGCTTGTGTAACTTGACTTGCTTTGTGGCTTTCCACCTCTCTAGCCATGGGATATACCACCCTGTAGGGTATGATACTAGAAACCCTACAGGAGAGTCCCCCCCATAGGTGCCGTGAGGAGAATGAATGCATTGGCTAAAGGTAGGTTTGGAAGAAGCCCAAAAAAGAATATCCAAAGATGTCGAGCTTCCAAGAGGCAAGGGTGATGAATGAATTCTGAGAAGATAAGGGCTGACAGAGAGAGGGGAAATGCAGGGCCACCATCCGCTTCCATCCAACAGCAGAACCTAGCTAACTAAACTAAGAAAGCACTAACTCTAACTAATATTATGACCACTGGCATGAAGGAGAGGAAAAAAACCCTTTGAGGAGGAAACCTCTGGGGATCCAAGGCCTAGGTCGCCTTCCCTCCAGCTGACGACGTTTGATTTGAGGACATATGTTGGTAAAGAGAATGGTTCATTAACAAGGGATATGAGTAGGGAGGATGATGATGGGATAGGGAAAAATGTCAAAGAAACACAGATTAAAGAAGGAACATGAGGCAGCAGGGACCCAAGAAGGGTATGCTCAAGTAGTCGATGGGAGGGAGTAGATCCATGTAGAAGTCAGAGGAGCAAGAGTTATCCAGATGTGCTCAGGAGGAGACTCCAGATGTGTCTGAGGAGACCGAGGATAATGCAGACTGGCCTGATTGAGCAATGCGAGTGAGCGAACACCGAGGCTGATAAGGCATGCTTGATTATACGATGTGAACAATGAGACCTTGAATGATTAGACCCTGAGGTTGTAGTCGATGAGGTAGCATATGATTCAATGATAGGAATGCTCGAGTAAGTGATGTAAATAGATAAACCTTGAAGTAAGGATGAGTGAATGATGACTGAAGTTATGAACCTGATACATGCGGCAGGATGGCCGGGGGTCGATGAGGTGGAACAGGAGTCACGATAGGTACGTCCAAATAGAAACATTGATTGCAGACCTCGATCAGAATGAATCCTTGATGGCCAGTACAGAACATGAAGTGGAGAAGACAGGAATGAACTTGAAAATGAATTTGTACGTAGGTAGTAGGAATAAGTAGGCTCCTCAAAAGGAGGTAGACTCTGAGGCCAAGAAGGCATATCCGGAACCAGAGGGTATGATCAGGAGGAGCATCAGAGGAGCAACTCAGGTTGAGCTATCGAGGAGCAAAATTGGACAATGTATTAAGAGGAGTGAAGCTAAGAGTGGAGTGAATCCATGATGGCTGGTACCGGAAAAGGCACTAGGACAAGGAAGGTAAAATTAGAAAATGGATGCGGTACAAGGATGGATTGAAGCCATGGAGGTTGGTACAGGAAAGCGAGGTATGAAAGGACAACGGACAGTGGGGAGGTCAATGGGTTGGCATAGGACCCAGCCAATATGGGATGAGAACTGCAGTAGGGCGAACTGGATGAGGTGGCATGCAGGCCAGATTCAATGGAAGGCCAGATGGAGTCAGCCATTGATGGCCCAATGATGTGCATGGTAGAGCAAGCAAATAGATAAACTGCGGCATGATGAGAGATAGAAGCCATGACTGGAGTGAATCCTTGACGGCTGATGATGGATGGAATCAGGAACCTGATACATGCGTCACGAGGGCCGTGGATTGATGAAGTGGGCATCTGAGTAATGATAGGTATGCCCAAAAAGAATTATCGAGTGCAGGACAGAAGTTAAGGCTCGAGCGAGCGGCCAGAGACAGGTCAAACGATATGCTGAATGAGGATGTTCCTCAAACGATGTGGACTTGACTGATGAAGCAGCACCAGAACAGTATAACCCTGCCAAGAATAAGGGTTAGACCATTAGCTGCTGCAAGAAACTCACTTTGAGCAAAGAGACATTTTTTTTATGTTTCCCCATACCAGTACCCTAGCAACAGCATGGAATTGGAGGACACGATGCTGTCAGAGATGCCACATTTTGGATGAAACAGTAAACTGAGGTCTCATCTGACTGGTCAGGTGATCGTTCAGGTGGACTGCATGATTCCATGACATGGCTAGAAGAAGAATAAGAATAGGGACTTCTTGTATAAAAGAAATCTGAAAACCATAAAAATAATCACAAGAGACTTACAGCAGATATAAAACAGATACAAGAAATTACACCCATCAATGATGAAAGAAGATCAACCCGTTACAATCCTGAAAGAAACTAAAACAAAGCAAGAAAGAATAAACCAACCCAAAACAGAATCTAAGTAGAAATAAGTACGTCATGGTCCCAAACCTTGCTGAATCTTGAAGTTCAGCATGTAATTCACACAAAGTTGTGCCAGAGGAAAAACAGCTTTTGTCTAGAGAATCTGTGTTGCTTCACAGATAAATAGATTTTAAGGTGCAGTATCCAGTGGTTCATATCTGTGTTCCCATCCCCTGTGATGAGGCTGAAAGCAGGGTCAGTTGTCTATGTGATGCCCCATTAGGGCTGGGAGGGAACATGAATTTCACATGCAGCCAAAACGATAAGGCGTGAAATTATCGGCTACAGACTGAACGAAGCACACCACATGCTGCATAGAGCACAACCTGGAAGCTCTGGTGCCGGGAAAGCGACCGAGAATGGGGAGCTTGAGAAGAGCGGGGAGCAAGTGATGGGTTGCAACAGCTGCATGGGGGAAGAAAACATGGTGGGCAAATGCCGCCCGAACCAGAAGGGACTGCAGTGGGAGTCAGAGAGCCCCAGCCCCCCGTAGAGTGGCAGACGGCGGGGGGTGAGGGTGGGGGGGACCAGGGGGCAAGCGGCGAATCGCTGCAAAACGAGGAGTCGTCCCACGGTAGGAGGTGTCAGCAGGGACAGAAGGAGGTGGGTCTGGTCCTGTGGCCGGAGGTGAAAGCATAGTTGGCCATGGAGCCCTCTTGTGCAGCTGCCCCCTGGGACAGGGCCCTGAATGGTAGTCAGTTTGCTAGGGCACCAGTAGTAGGATGGTTAATGGAGACAACTCGTCTAGTCAGTAAAAGCGGGAAGAATGTGGTAAACAAAAAGATCCAAAAAAGCTGCAGTGAGACTGGAACAGAAAATGTCCCATTCAGGATCTGCACAGTGTTCGGCTGGGGAACAGGAGCGAGGAAGAGCGGCACCTTCTGCCAAAACGATAAAACTAATCCTGGCGAGGCCCAGGATGTGTGACCTTTAAGCCCGATGGGGGAGTGACGACGTTGCTCTGCCCATCGAACCTCGGGCTTAAAGCCCTCCCATTGTATGCAAAATTAGCATGTCTGCCCATTTTCATATGCAACAAGTGTGCACAGACACAAAAGAAGACATCTTAAATACAAACTATATGTACAATCAAAAATACATAGAAAACACATACAATAAAATACACCATTATACTATATCACGGTTATCACATCCTTCGGATGGGCTGTATTGTATGGACTCTCTCATAACTACCTCCCTTCATGACAAACAACAGTTCCTGGTGCCAGTGACCTCATGGACTTTATTAGTGACTATCCACTTTTCCCCGATGGTGGCAACCCCAACTAGAGTCAACTACAAAACTGATACTAGTACACTGCTAGACTGGATCCTCTCAAATCGACCAGCCCACATCACCAACACCACTGTCCTCCCTGATTCACTGAGTGATCATTCACCCGTTACCTGCACCTGGTAAAACAACTTCAGCAAGCCCCCACCCAGAACCATAGCCAGCCGTGTACTCCTCAAAGGGCACCTACCACAACTCAAGGCAGACCTTCAAGGCCTAGACTGATCTGACCTACATGAAACAAACAACGTAGACATCGCATTTGGTTGCTTTATCACAAAATTTAATGCCACTTGAGATAAACATGCCCCCTGAAAACAAGAAAATCTACAGCTCCCTGCAACCCCTGGATAATGCCAGAACTCCTGCTACAACTCAGTGCTTGGGACCAACTCTGGATAAAGGCATGTGTACATGGTACAGCTGCCAACATCCAACTATATTAAAGAAGCTAGAAACAAATGCACAAAAGCTTTCCACCTAGCAAAATGCTCTTACTATAAGCAAGCTCTCTCCACCTCCTGGAACTGTAGCAAATCCTTCTGGGCCAACCTCAGCGATATTACTGGCAAAGATCCCAAAAAAGGCCCCTCCATGCTCCTGATCAACGATGTACCAACAGTGGATCCACTCCAAATAGCAAATGCCATAACTATTGCCTTCACGGACCTAAGTGGAGTGCTCCCAGCAGACTACTTCGACCCTCCAGTCCAGAAGCACCCAGTGGGTGATCAATCCCCTATGGAGAACCATCTGCTTTTTTAGTTTAAAGAAGTCAACACTACTGAGGCTAGAAAGTACCTTGAGATGGTGCTGGGCAAGTCGAGGCACAGTGGAGACACCCTGGACCTTAAGTTCATTGCTATGGCACTTGTGGAAGTACCAAGCCCCCTGGCCACCATCATCAACCTATCCCTCCACCACTCTCAGTTTCCCCAGCTCTGGAAGTTGGCTTCTGTAAAATCATTTCTCAAAAGTGGAGACCAGGCACTAAGAACAACTACAGACCGATCTCCATACTCCCGCCCCTCTCCTAAGCACTTGAAAGAATAGTGGTGGATCAGCTTGTGGAATACCTAAACATGCAGTAACTCCTATGCCCAGAACAACATGGGTTCCAAGCAGGACACAGCACTATCACAGCCCTGTTGGAATTCACTGGTTATATCCACCAAGCCCTGGATCAAGGGAAGCTAGTGGGGGCTACCTTCATCGACCTAGCGAAAGCTTTTGATACGGTTCACCACACACTCCTCCTTGAACAGCTAGCTTACACCAGTCTCTCTTCTGATACAGTTCTATGGTTTAACAGCTATCTCAGCAATCGCTCAAGGTGGGTCAAGACTGGGGACATTGTCTCTGATAGCAAACCTGTTCACTCTGGGGTCCCCCAGGGATCAATACTGGGACCCCTTCTCTTTAGTATCTTCTTAAATAAGCTTCCAGGCTCTTGCACCAGTCACATGCTATTGTATGCTAATGATGCTGTCATTTTCACCTGCAACCCCAACCCCGAACTACTTCAAAATGACCTCCAACTAGGATTTACTGCTGCTGAAACATGGTGTAAGTAGCACAGACTAATCCTTAACTATAAGAAAACTAAGACTATGATCTACTCCAGTACCCACAGCAAACACAAGACCTTCCCACTATCCATCCTGAACAACAGTGCTGGACCTCGTGCAGTACTTTAAGTACCTGGGTATCACCCTTGACTCCACCCTGTCCTATGCACAGCATATAGACAACACAGCCAAGGCCATCAGTTCCAGAACTGGGATACTCCAGCACCACAAGCACAGCCTTACATATGAAGCGCTTAACATGGCCATCACCAGCTCAGTTGTTTCTCTTGTTGAATATGGCCTAGCAGTTTATGATTCTGCACCAGACTCAGACCTCCATTGCATCTCTCTGGCCTTTAATAAGGCCTGCTGACTCCTCACAAGTGGAGCAAGACTCACAGACACCTGTGAGCACTATTCACAGGCAGGGTGGCTCCAGCTAAAGAACAGTGTTAAGTACCACAACTGTCTGCTGGCCCCCCCCAAAAAAAATCACACTAAACCTGATGCCACCAGGAGTCCAGGATCTGCTCACGTGCCATGTAAGTGCCAGGCTGACCAGAAGCACCCACAGCTAAATTTTCAGCGAACCTAGATGCCGCACTGCACAGGCTCAACGTGCATTCTACTACCGTACATCATACTGGAACAATGCTCTTCCTTTAGACATCTCCGATACCATAGCCATTGGTGCTTCAAGCGAAGCTCAGGCAGCACCTTGCCACAGATAATTGTTACTCCACTGGCCATTCATGATGACCAAAACAACTCTCCTACATTTGGACCACCATAAAGCAGTAGCAATTAGTGTTCCACCTAATCCTAGGGGCACCTACCTTTACAGCACTTCACTGTCCGACTCACTGTCTACCCCCTTCCCTCCCTTCCCCTCCCCACTGGGCACCCATTCCCCTCTCTGTCCCTGCCTCCATGACTCCCTGTCTGCTGTTCTCCTAGCTCCACTGTCTCCAACCTTCCTTAAATCTGTTCTTAACCCCTTACACAGGCATACGCTTCACTATGCCGCAGCTGTGCCTATTCTTCACTCTGTTTCTCCCCCTACAAATAGGCTTAACTCTCGGACGCAAGCACCTTCTCACCAATGCCGGAGCAATGTCTAAATGTTATACCTTAAGCTAAATGCTATCCCAGTCTTGTAATCCACACCAATTTATTGTCTACCTAGCTTGTAATGTATTGTTTTGTACCAATGCAATTTTGTACTAGCTTGTAATGCAATGCTTTGTACAGTATGTAATGCTATGTACCTGTTCACTTTCTTCTTGTAACCAACACGAAACCTACAAATGAGCATCCACTCACAGGTGTTCTCCAAGATATCATTAAACAATATACATCACAGAACAATTACATTCATCCTTATCAAAAAGCCACTTCTACAAGGATTTTAAAGGTGAATAAAGAAGTGCAGTTGGTGATATAGCAGGGAAGTGAATTAAAATGATGAGGGGCAGTAAATAAAAAAGACCTCTGACCAATAGCTTTCCTATATAATAGAACTGAAAAGGATAATTTACTCTGGGACCGAGTTCCACATTCATTTGATGCCCTGGGAAAGAGAGCAGTAATGGAAGGGGGCAACAAACCCAGGACCCCCTTGAATAGAAAAAGAGCTGACTTGAAACAGACCCTTTTTTGAAAGGAAATACAACTTGAGATCTTAATTAGGTCACAGAAATGAGTGCGAGGAGCAGCCCCTGTCAAAAAACTAAGGATGGAATTATATGTTACTTTTAGTCTATCCAAAATACTGTTAGTGGTAGCAGTATAAATGTTAATACCGTAACCTAATAGGCTAAAAAGAAAACTACGGGTCAATAATTTCCTAGACTCTTTAGTTAAAAAAAAAAAAGGGCATACCCTGTACAGCATCCCCAATCTTTGGTGTAGGGAGTTACGTAAATAAGTAACATGATGTTCAAAAGTCAAATGTGAGTCCGGGTAAATACCTAGGTATTTAAATTTATTGACCCCTTCAATAGTAACACCCTTAGAATCTACCACCAATAACACAGGGGAGGGTTCCATCCTGGGCCCAGCGAAACTCATCAACTTAATCTTCTTCGAGTTCAGCACCACATGCTTGGAAACAAGCCATTTCTGAAAGAGAGTAAAATTCTCCTGGACATTTTTTATTGCCAGAGAGTGATTATCGGCAATGCAGTATAAAACCGCAGCATCCGCACAGCGAGACATAGAAGAATGAATACAGCTAGTAGGTGCTGAATTCATGAAGAGAGAAAAGATCATTGGGCCCAGGATGGAACCTTTAAGGACCCTACAACGATTATGTGGACTAAAGGGAATACCGCCAATCAAGGTACAATGACTCTTATTCTGTAAATAATTAGAAAACCAACTAATAACATGTTGGGGAAAAACAAAATTCAGTCAAAACAGATAGAAGTAAATCATATTCAACTAGATCAAAAGCCTTGGTGAGGTCCACAAATATGGCCGCAACAGAGCACCCCTTATCCAGGGCACCCTGTATGTGTGGCCAGTGGACCCCATCAAGGCTGTCTCAGTGTTATGCGTATGCTTAAATCCATGCTGTACATCAGAAATTAAGTCAAAATTATCCAAGAATTCAGTGGTTTGGTCCAGAATAATTTTCTCTAGGACCTTAGAAAGTTAGGCTAAAAGAGAAATGGGATGGTAATTGGAGATAACAGAGGGATTACCACCTTTTAGAATAGACTTAACATTTGCCTTTTTCCATCTAATGGGAAAATGTCCAGAGTGCATAGATGGGTTAAACAATTCTGACAAAGGGGTCGCAAAAGAATCTATTCCAGGCTTAATAAATCTATAATCAATATTACCATGTGCTAAATTCGGCCTAGGGTTTAATTTAAGTATATAATCCCTGACCTGGGCTGGGGATACATCACTAAAGTAAAAAAGGGATGAGATTTAGAATTAACATCAGAATACAATAAAGGGGCAACATGGGACTGAGGCAACCTAAGGTGTTCAAGGTTCCCAAAGAAATTATTAAAAGCTTGTGCAACTTGTAGGGGTTTACTCAGAGTGGTACCATCCAAGTTTAAAGTAATAGGAGTGCCCTTATGTCCTTTCCTCAAAAGATCATTTAAGACTTGCCAGGTCTGTCTTGAGATTTGTCTTGTAGAGACACAAAATATTGTCTTTTTGCTCTCCTAATAGGAGTCTTACATTTACTACGTAACATCTTATAGTTCTGTAGGGCAATGGTATCCTTAGTAGAGTCCAACATGTTGGCAGAAGAAAGCCATTCAAAGATTAAGATCCTAGATTTCCAGAAGACCAACTTCATAGAGATGGGGGACAGCTCAAAATTGCTCTGGCAGCAGAAGATACGGGGGAGGGGTAGAAGAACAGTGGCTTAGGCTCAAGAGATCCATAGCAGGAGTGACAAGTCAATGTGTCAGATTGCTTAGCAAAAGCAAAAGAAAGAAGCTGCCACTGTGGTTCTCCAAGTCAGTAGCCGAGAAAGTGCAAGAAAAAAGTAAGGCATTCAGGAAATACAAAGACGCACAGAAAGAAGATGACAGACAAACATCTGAAGAAGCAGAAAGAAGCTGGGAAAGCTGTCAAAGGGGCTAAGGCAAGAACGGAATAAGGAATAGCAGAAGCTATTAAGAAGGGGGACAAGACCTTCTTCCATTATATTAGTGAGAGGAAAAAGATCAGAAATTGTATTGTTAGGTTAAAGAAGGGAGAGGGTGGCTGGGTGGGTGGAGGATGACCTTGAAAAAACTGATACACTGAATAAATATTTTTGCTCAGTATTTACCAAGGAAGAGGCAGGGGAAGGGCAAAGACTCATGAGGAAAGAAGTACAGGGAGGAGAGGTGTACACCAGCCCATTTATGGTAGATAAGAGTCTTGGAGGAACTAGGAAAAGTAAAGACAGACAAGGCAATGGGGCCAGACGGGATTCACCCTAGAGTGTTGAAGGAACTCAGGGAAGTCCTAGCAGGCCCGTTGACAACCCTCTTCAACCAACCACTAGAGACAGGGGAGATACCTGGAGACTGGAGGAGGGCAGAGGTGGTCCCCCTGCACAAGACTGGAAGTAGGGAGGAGGCGGGCAATTACAGACCTGTAAGCCTGACCTCAGTGGTGGGGAAGCTGATGGAGTCTCTGCACAAGGAGAGGGTAGTGAAGTTCCTGGAGTCAAGCAGTGCAAAAGACCCAAGGCAGCATGGATTCACTGAGGGTAGGTCTTGTCAGACTAATCTTATCGATTTCTTTGACTGCGTGACCAGGGTGGTGGGTCAGGGAGAGCAGTGGATGTGGCCTACCTGGATTTCAATAAGGCCTTCGACACTGTTCTGCATAGAAGGTTGTTTAACAAATTGGGGAATCTGGGTGTGGGCTCTAAAGTGGTAAAATGGGTTGGAAACTGGCTAAAAGGCAGGACCCAGAGGGTGGTAGTAAACAGCATAAAATCAGAAGAAGGGGGAGTTGACTAGTGGGGTTCCACAGGGATCGGTACTGCATCCAGTTCTATTCAATGTCTTCATAAGTGACATTGCAGAGGGACTGGAGGGGAAGATATGCCTGTTCATAGATGATACCAAAATCTGTAACAGAGTCGGCACACAGGAGGAACTAGATAAAATGAGAAACAACCCAAGACTACTTGAGGAATGGCCAAGGGTTTGGCAGTTGGGTTTCAATGCTAAGAAGTGCAAGATAATGAACCTGGGACACAGAAACCCAAGAGAGGAATACAGGATGGGGGCAGGTTCTAGCCACCATAAGTCAGGAGAGAGACCTGGGGGTTATCATATCCAATGACCTGAAGTCTGCCAAACAATGTGGAGATGGCAAACAGAATGCTGGGGTGCACAGGAAGGGGGCATAACCAGTAGGAGGAGTGAAGTGGTGATGCCACTGTACAGATCACTGGTGAGGCCTCATCTGGAATACTGTGTCCAATTCTGGAGATCGCATCTCAGGAAGGACTTAGACAGAATGGAAGCAGTCCAGAGAAGAGCAACAAAATGATACATAGACTGCGCCACAAGCCTTATGAGGAAAGACTCAAGGAACTAATCATCTGGTCACTGGAAGAGAGAAGTGAGAGAGGGGGATATGATAGAGACTTTCAAATACCTTAGAGGAATAAACAGATTCCAGGAGGGGAGCATATTTCAGAGAAGAAAGTACACAAGAACAAGGGGACATAATATGAGACTGGAGGGAGGGAGGCTTAGGGGGAACGCTAGGAAGTATTTTTTCACAGAGAGGGCCGTGGATCTTTGGACAGCCTACCAGTGGATGTAGTGGAAGCAAAAACAGTACGGGGAGTAAGCATAAAGGCACCTTGCTGTACAGCAGAGCAGGGGAAAGGCAGTCCAGATAATTGTAGGGATTGCCAAACCAAGCAGGGAAATGGGCAGACTAAGTGGGCTGTATGGTTCTTATCTGCCGACAGTTTCTATGTAGTCTTATATTTCTTCCATGCTTTGTCCCTAATTTTCATAGCTCTTAGTAAATCTGGAGTAATCCATTTATGTCTCTGGACTTTAACCCTAATCCTTTTCAAAGGGGGCCACCTTATCTACAATTGTAGTATAAATACTACAGAAAACTTCCAAAAACAAATCGACGTCCCTAATTGAGTCCAACTTTGACCAGTCAGCATGATTACATGCCTCATTAACACTTAGCGGATCAAGTTTATTGAAATTTCTATATTCAATTAATGTTGGTGGCCCCCTCCCCGGGGACCTAGCAGACCACTCACAATAAATAAGACAGTGATCGCTCCGGCAAAACCTTAGGATTTAGGATCCTGTTGTTAAACAGGACTATTAACCAATCTAAAATGGTTCCCCCACCTGTTTTATAGTAATGCCTGGTGACACCAGCAATCAACTGTTGGAGGTCCAGGCGGAGCTCCTGAACACCTTCTTTGTGCTGAGAACCCCAATCTTTATTAAAATCCTTCTATGAGAACCCACTCTCGGTTAGGGGGTAGGCAAGTCTTTACTTACACAATCACATTCCAACCATCTTTAAAACAACCTGGGGGTATATAAATAGTGCTCAGACGCAAGTGTTTCTGTTGGCCCAGCACAATATCTATTGTTAAAAGGTCACAATTTTAAACAGGTAGAGTTATATCCACCAATGTAACATTAAGATGGGATTTGGAATATACAAGACCCCCCCCTTCTGAACCACTTACAATCTTTTCTGAATAAATTACAGCCAAGCAAAGAAATCTCAGCATTGGGAATATTATCATGGAGTCACGTTTCAGACAGGGTCACTATATCAAACTTATATTGTTCAACCCAAACACGAAAAGTATCCCACTGTGCTGTAATACTCTGCACATTCATGTGAATCATTTTAATTACAGATTAATTTAATGTAATGTAATGATGGTGCAGAGAAAGAGTAAAATTAGGCAGCCCTTTGATCTTACAAGTTGATCTCTCCAACAGACACACTCCAGTGAAAATTAGTCTTCCTGTTTGTAAGAGGTGCAAATTGACTGCAATGCTTTGATCTGTAAACTGCTAGTCTATGTTCTGAATCCACATCCAATCTTTATACCTGTCATACTGCTCAGCTGTTTCCACTTTGACCTGAGGAAGAGGGTTTTATCTCTCAAAAGCTAGTCTTAGAAATAATTTTGTTAGTCCAATAAAAGGTATCACCAGCAACATACTTGTTTTCTTTTTCTCTACAATGTTATGTTAGAATTTCAGGACTACCAAGAACACTAGGACCTGGATGAAGGAGTACTGACCCCCCCCCCAAAACCCTGCCGAGATTAAAAGTAACAGTAGCAATAATCTATGACAGACATCACTCTATATAGCTGCCTTCTTTCATTCTTAGAAAGGCCCCTAACTCCACTTACATGAACTTGGGTGTTCATAATAAAATGGGAATACCATCTACATCCCCCCCACCAACCATAAATGGCCCCAAAATAGGAAGGGAAAACTCGCATCAATACAGGGGAAATGCCTAAAATAAAAAACATGATTATTAAAATCAAAATCCCCCTCCCCGCCCCATCACCTACAACAGACACCAATAGAAAACATATTAGATAGTGAAGTAACATTATTAAGAACAACATATCTACAAAAATACGTTGGTAACTAAAGACAATTTAATAAAAAACCCTAACGCGGGATATTAGCTCACTAAACTGAAGTTATAAGCCAACCTACTTCATAGCCCAACAGCAGGGTGAATTCTGGTGTTTTTTGGGAGGTCATGCTAGCACTCCGCTCGCGCTGAGTGGGTGGTGCGGGCGTTTAAAGGGAAAGACACCACCTTCTCCCTGACATCACCAGTTGTCCGCTCCTCCCGAGCCCTGAACACCAGTTCAAAATACATATTTTTTAATTCAAACTCAGAGCAGTCTCTCACACCATTTAGGTGAGGACGTTAACCACAGTTCAAAATGGTCTAAGTGCTATTCAGTGAACAATGCAGTGTAGCAAAGGATATGTAATATGGAAGAGAAGTCTCTCACCCAGTCTCTCCAATCTGTCCAGATCTTACAACAGGCAGGGAGAATAAAAAGACTTGCAGAGAACAGTTCCAGCATTAGTTTCAAAGTGCAGTAGTAGGGAGCCCGCCTCAGCCTCCGAGTCTTTGTGAAAGATTAGGTAAGGTTCCTGGCACATAAGTGCTTGGAGTTCTGAGATACGTCTAGCCAATGTAATGGCTACTAATAAATGTGTTCCATGACAGGTAGTTCATTTCTGCTTGTTCTGCAGGTTTGAATGGCTATTTTGTCAGTTGTTCTATGACAAAGTTTAGTTCCCATGGGGGAATGGGACATTTTATGGGAGGTTTCAGATGTAAGATGCCTTTCAGAAACATCTTTGTGAAGTCTATTTGGGCTACCTCCTGTACGTACTTTTGCAACATCTTTTTCAAGGTTTTGTTAAATCTTTCCACTAGTCCATCTGTTTGCGGATGGTAGGGAGAGGTTCTGACAGCAGATACCCCAAGGAGATGATATAACTCCCTCAACATAACAGAGGTGAAATTACTGCCTCTGTCAGTGACAATCTCCTGGGGTATTCCCATTCTACTAAATATCTTAGCCAGCTCTTCTGCTACACATGGCACAGTAACAGTGCACATGGGAACAGCTTTGGGGTACCGTGCGGCATAATTACAGACTACAAGTATGAAACGGTTACCCTTTGAACTCTTGGTAAGAGGGCTCACAACATCCACTGCGATTCTTTCGAATGGTGTAGTTACATATGGTATGGGTTGAAGGGGCACCTGGTCTCATTTTGACCCTGGGCAACTAATTGGCATTCTGCACAGGCATGGCAATACGCTGCCACATCTTGATGGATACCTAGCCAGCTTAATTGAGAAAGTAACCTTTGTAAAGGTTCGATCCCTCCCTTCATGTCCTGCCATAGGTATATCATGGGCCAACTGCATTACCTTCTCTCTAAAAACCTTTGGTACCATTAATTGTTCTACTGGCACATTCAATATAGGGTCAGTAGTAACTCAATGCAAAATATCCTTTTTTAAAACAAAATGAGATTGTCCAGGGTTTTTCTCCTGCTGAACCTGTGGGGAAAAAAGGTTTTAAAGCTTTATCTGCTTTCTGTTCCTTGACAGTATCTTGTAAGGGCAATCCTGGCGCAATACCAGTGGTATTGTTCTTCTGCTGTTCTACCCACTTTCTTTGTTCTCTTTTCTTCTCTCTTCTAGATTTTCTTGACTTCCCTGAGTCTTCAAAAAAGTCCTCCTCAAAAGGGAAACCTCATCTAATTGTCTCTTGGCCTGTGAACGAGTCACCACATTTACTGGATTCAGATAATCCTGGTGTGTTTGCATTAAGGTGTTAAAATGTGGGAAGTCCTGCCCAATTATCACTGGTACCAGCAGTTTGGGTACCAATTCTCCAGACAGGCAGTGATGCTCCTTATTCACTGTTAAATCAACCTTGGTGGTATGGTGTTGGTGTATGTCTCCATGTACACACATAACAGTGGTTTCATCTGGGTTGACCTCAATATCTGGGACTAAATCCGCTCTCAATGTCTGTCTGCTCCCAGAATCCAATAAACCCACAGTTTGTTGGTCTCCAAATCCCCACTGAAGCAACATACCCAATGTTAGCCAATGCCAAATGAGTGATGTCAGGTCTTTTCTTATTAGGACAGTTCCTCACATAATGGCCTTTTCCCACGCAACCATGGCAAATTAATTCTGCATATGGTATTCTTCCCCCTCTATCTCACCTGTTATAATTGTTCTGGTGTGTATTAGAGTAAAAAGGTCTTACCGACTCCATAGCATGAGGTGGGGTACTTTGTTGTCCTTGTTGTCCTCTGGGTCTAGTGGGTTGAGCAGCTAAATAATCCTCTGCTAGCTTCACAGTATCCTCTGCAGATTCAGGCTGATGTTCCTTTACCCACAACTGAACATCATGGGGTAACACTTGAATGAATTGCTTGATTATTATCATGTCCATAATCTGCTCTTTGGTCTTCATCACAGGTTGCAGCCATTTCCCACAGCAGTCTCTCAACCTGGAATATATTTCCCTGGGAGTGTCCAGAAACACTGGCTGTAGGTTTCTACACTGATATCGCGTCTCAATACCTCCTCTATCACACGATCATAGTTGTTAGCATCAGCCCCACTTAACTGGCTGTATATCATCTGCGCTCTACCAGTTAAGTAAGGGACCAGTCTTATGACCCATTGGTCATGGGGCCATGCACATGTCTGGGCAATACGTTCAAAAGTGGTGAGGTATGCCTCTATATCGTCACTTTCAGACAGTTTGGTTAATTTTATGTCCCTGGGCACAGTTCAATCAGGCTGACCTTGAGATAGGACCTGAAAAGCTTTCAAAGTGTCTGTCCATTTTTCATCTTGCCTGTGGTGCTCTTCTGCTTGGACACGCCTGTCCTCCTCCCTCTGGTGAAGATCATCTTCCCTTTGTTGTTCCACCTCCATCTGTCACATGCACAACCATCTCAGCAGCTCTCCAGGGTCATCAGGTATTGGGGTCATCTGGGCAGCCTCTTGCTTCAGGGAATCCTCATTCACGTCCACATCCTTGGTACTCTTCATCTTGGGTCTCGCTCCGGGGCCCAAGCCTGGCAACAACTGTGTCCCAGTTTTGTCAGTCACTGACCGAGTAATATGATATGCACCTTGGTCTGTCTGGTCCCCTTGCTTCATTTGCTAGGGTGATTAATAGCAATACCCCCTGGTAATGCCTCCTGGGCAGTCTAGATTTACCAGGTTATCCCACTTGTGACACCAGTATAGAAGCATGTGACAATAACAGATAACCAGACAGAATGGAAGATGCTTAAAAAATGCAAATAAATGCGTTTGTCAATTTATCTTCAAATAAAAAAAAAAAATGTTCACAGAAAAAAAAAAAAAAATCAGTGTTATTCTTCACACCCACAAACAACAGGAAATACTTCTTTCCACAGACTCCTGAAATGTCCTTTTCCTTCCTTGGGCAAAAATATAGCACTTGTGTGAAAGCCTACACACAGACATCTTCCTCTTACTGTGGTCTGTCCAATACTGACTCATCTCTCTAAAAACGACCCCCTGGTGGAGAGTTCTTATAGTACTGTATTAGAGACATCAAAACCGTGACTTGTAATGACTAAACATTTGGCTAGTTCTTCTTACTATTATCTCTCACATTGGCTATGGGGTACCAGTAGTGTCACTTAAGATCAGCTGCATTATTTACTTTGGCACATGTAACTTTGGATGCACTAAAAAAAACTCTAATACCTTAATTATAGGAGTGGGGCATGATTTGGAAATTAGTCCCTCCCCCTTTTAGTGACATCACTCTCTCTAGTTCCTATAAAGACAGCTGTTTCATGGACTGCCAGCCCTATAGTACAATTCTCCAGGATACAGGGTATTCAGGTAAACACAACTTTTATTTTGATACAAAAAGAAAGAAAACACTGTTTATTTCTGGATAAAGAATCTATAACCTTAGCAGAGAAAAGCAGATGAGGGGTGCACTCCCTATCTGTTTTCCTGCAAGGTTTTAGATTCAATTATTCTTTGGATGCATAAACAAAAAAAAACATTTATTATCACATACAGCAGTTCTAGTAATCTTGTACAGTAATCTCCTGCACCTTTTTTACTTTATTAGGGCTGCACAAAGCCTTTTTCCTGAATTTCAAAGGCTTTCATTTTTAAATCTTTCTACCAAACGGCTGCAATTTCAGCCGATGGTTTTCTGTGCAACCCAGCCTTTCTAGCTGTCTTGAGCTCCATCTAAACGATTACAGCTCTTTTAATGCATTTATTAGGACACTATAGGGCTCTGCAACCTTATGCTCTTAGTATCCTGTACTTAATTCCTTAAGTCAGACCCCTCTGCAGTGTATCCGTGCAGTGGATACAGCAACAGACTCAGATCCAAGACTGAGTGCATTTTGCTTCCTTGGCAACTGTAAACAGCTGCGCTGCTCTGGCTTTCACTTCGGCCACATGGCTGCTTCTCTTTCTAATCGCAGCAAGCAGTTGCGATTCTGCAGCTCAGCGGCTCTTTTTCGGGAACCCTTTCCTGCACAAATGTGCAGGGTCTCTTCATGAGTAAGCGACACTTACTACTCGAATGTGCACATATTTCGCAAGGGCTTTTAACTCATGGATAGCTTTGCATCAGGAATATAGCGCAAAAGCACTTTTCTTTACAGAAAAACATTTTCTCTTGTTTTTAACACACAGAGGCATCTGAAACATGCCTTGAGGCAGAGAGCTGGGAACTTCTACAAGCTCTCTAAATATTCATTACTTATTTATTTCTATAGGCACTGGACTTGCTGGAGCTTTCTTGATAAGGGCATGACAATTAATTATAGTCCTACACCATAAATATATACAACTGCTCACCAGCTTTAAAGATTTAGATGCAAGAAAGTACTTTAGAAGGGTAGAAAGGGATAGTAAAGGAAAGATACTATGGACTGCCAGGTTGGCCACCCTGACAAGAAAACAGGATAGATAAGAAAAATAGAAGAAGACAGGAGAGAGTGAAAGACAGAAAACAAAACGGGGGGGGGGGGTTGCATCTCCTAAGGATTTTATTATACTTTTATTCTTCATAACGGGGACACCCTGTTACAAGTGGGGAAAAAAAACTTTTCCTTTCTGATTAGGTGGTACTGGTTGAATTGTTAGTTTATGTTGTAGAGCCTGCAACTCCTACAAGAGAATGGGGATATGCTCCTGTTTGTTGATAGGAGGTGTAAGGCGGTGGGTGTACAGGGGGATAGTCTGATAATTCTAGTGTATGCCCTGATTGAATAATTTGTATTACCCACTCATCCATTGTGATGAATTTTCAATCCTCTAGATGATGTGAAAAATGACCCCAGACAGCCTCCGAGGCTTGCAAAGGAAGGTCCGTGGAGAAGAGTAGTGGGTCAGTTGATGAGGGTGGCACCATCCCTGGAAGTGGGGGTGGAATGGCTGCCTCTGGATGCCACAGAGAACAGTCTGCTCGAGGACTGCTGACGTTGCTTGCCTCTGCAGTACTGTCTGCCAGAGCAACGTTGCCTGTCAGATCATCGAAATTGTTTTTTTTGGTAATACCTGGATTGACCTGAGCTTTGGGGTGTATGATACAGCAATCAATCACTACTTACTTATAAAATAGCACTATTCCAGAACCACAGCCCTAGTACTAACCATAAAATCCATAAAACAATTACCTTTGTAAAAACAGCTGCAGCAGATCTCATAAAATCAGGGAACGCCAAACTAAATAAATGCGTTTTTAACTCAGATTTAAAGCTCTCTACCGTCAGGCACTGTTGAATCCGGCAAGGTAGAGAATTCCACAGGGACGGGGCTGCAAATTCAAATGCACGGGCCCCAGATGACTTTAAATGAACCCTGGGACTCTCTAGCAATCCCTCGTCAGTGGAGCGAAGCAGCCAGGAGGGGCAGTAGGGGGTGAATAAGATCTTGCAGATAACTCGGACAGATTTCAAGGTATGGCCCAATGCCTGGAGATCATCCAGAACTGTTTTTGTACCAAATAGTTGTTCTCTGTCAAATGTAGCATTCATTATTTTGTGTTGGGCATTGGGGGTAAATCCTGACACTCTGAGCCAGGCGTGGCACCTAAGGGTGATACCAAGTGCCGAAGATCTAGCCGAGGTATCGGCAATGTCATAAGCAGCACTCAATGAGTGTCTAGACAGGCTGCATTCTGTGTTAAAGGTATTTAAAAGTTTGTCTTTTTCCTCAAAGTCTGAAAGCCTAGTCAATGTCTGTGGTGGCTGTCCAGAGGGTCTTTTGGTATTTGAGCATATGACCCACAAATTACTAGGCCTAATATTTAGCGTGGCTCCTTAGTATACCTTTTTAGCCATATAATCTAGTTTCCGGGATTCTTTATCAGAGGGTAGTGAGCTCATGTGTTCTGGCTTTTTTGATCTATCATGAGCTGCATTTATGACAACTGAATCTGCCTGTGGCGTAATGGCCAGTTAGGCATGGTGCACCAGGGCCTGATAAAGACAGTCTGCCTTACGTGGAGCTGCCGGTATGTCTGCTGGTTTTTGCCAGGCAGCCAATATAGCATCTTGGTAAGATGGTACAAAAGGGTGTACCACTATTGCCGAGTCCTCAGGCAGTTCTATGTATTCTGCCAGGTTTTGCTTTTGTCTATCGGGTTCCTTAGTCGTGAACCCCATGACTTTCTGAATCCGGGATATAATCTCCAGAAAAGGTGGGTCGTCAGGGGAGTAACTGGGGTAAGTCAGTCTGGGTTCCCATCGACTGATGATATAGTAGAGTTTGTTGAGGGAGGGCATAAGCCATCATCCTCTTCCAAGTCCTCCTGATATTCCTCCTCTTCTTCATGGATGGATTCTTCCTCCAAAGAATGATAGGAAGGTGACCGTGACAGACTTCTGTCAGGGACATATGTTGCCTCTGAATGAAAACATTTTGGTGGAGGCAAAGAGGAGGAGAAAGGAGGGGCAGGCCTGGCCACTTTCGAAGGGAGGCTGGCTGTAAGCACTACATAACTTGCAGGACAGTTTGCACCACTGTTGCCACATTCACTGAGGACATATCAGTCTTCTGGCTACCAGTGGTTCCTAAGTCATGTGCCCCCGATGTTTAGGAGGTTAACGGCAGGATAGAGGAGGCAAGGCATGGATGGGAGGCCAGGTGTGAACCTGCCGTAGCATGCTCTGGTCCCCTGATGTCCATATAAGGGCTTCTACATTATATGACCCCACCTGTGTAGGAGGTGGGAGTTTTGGGAGAACTGATAAGGAGAAGCCTGGATCTTTAAATATATATGCTTGATCTGTCATCAACAGGGACTGAAAGGGAGAAATGTCAGCATGTCTGAACGTGGCCATTGACGGAGACACCTAGCGGCCCTGTCTTAAGGAGCACTGGATCTGTGACGGAGAGTGTTCCTGTTGACTGGCGCATGTCGCCATTGACAAATGGCTTGCTGCTAAGGTGGTGACCGAAGAGGAAACTACTGAAAGAGCTGCCTCGAGTATCATCGATGACAGCACAACCATTGATGAGGATTTATGTGGCTTCATTGACGACTGTCCAGAAGTCGTTGACATATGTGAACGTTTCCCCTTCTGTTGAGGGATTTTTGTTCCGGTGCTAGTGGTTTGCACTCTTGTTGGATGCTTGAGAGGATGAAGCTGTGGTGAGGGAGCAGGATCCCTCCTTCTGAAGGAGAGCAATCTTCTGCTCCATGAGGTGCAACTCAATCTCCTGGAGTTGTCGATGACAAGTTGCCTGATTAAAGGCTTTACAAATGCTGCACTCTAGGATGTAGTGGGCGGCCCCCAAGCACCGTATACATAGGGTGCTCGTCACTCCTGAAGATTTTCCTGCCACACGGGCACTTTCTGATAAGAACTTCTGACATTCATCATGATAAAAAAGAAGGTGGGAACGGTCTACAGTTCCGGTAGTTCTAGCTGTTGTCAATACACTGCTGGCTGGAAAGCTGTCATGCTGCGAGCTGGTAGACAGCGAGAACAGAACTGAGGATACTGGAGGCTACCTACTTCCTTTTATACCTGAACGGGTGTGATTGCATTACTGGTGAGCGGCCCCTCACTACACACTGGTGGAAGAAAGTGACCATCTGCAACAGAGCCCTCTAGTGAGCTCCCAAGAGTAGTACCTGCTGGAAGAGAGGCCCTCGATGAAGATCAATTCTTTCCATGACAGAAAGTGGAGCTCGCAGCATGTGGCAGGCTCAAAGGGAGGCAAGGTAAGCTTCTTTAAAATAAACAAAAAGGTCCCATGGAGGGACAGGGTCCCTGATGGGAGGCTTCAGATGCAGTATGCCCCACAAGGTGGTGCAGGAAAGATCCAGCTGGGCAAGAGTATTGTCTTCCATATGTGCATGGTATGTAGAGATTTTATTTATTTATTTAGTTTTTGTTAACCGGGTAGGTGCACTAGCTATGAAATGACTATTTTCAGGCACGACCCGGGAAAGTACAACAATCAAAGACAGGTACATAGCATGAGTACAATGAAATTACAATAGCATAGGTCAAAACAGTCAGTAGTAGTGAATACATACAGCCAGAACAATAGCAATCAATACAATTCACATAGCATTTTAGGAAGAGAAAACCTACACAGTCTAGGAAGAGATACCACAACATAGCAGCAAGAAATATTGTTAAAATTAGTCACAACAGTGAAGATTCAAATAGGCAATGAAACAAGGCAAGAGCAAATTCCTGACTGGGCAGGATACATTATCACAGCCTCTGAAACAAGGCTCAGGGGTGTGTGTGTGTGTGTGTGGGGGGGTTGGGGTAGATTAGCTCTCAAGGAGGTAGTAAGGGTAAGAAGTGCTATGAGGTATTAAGGTTAAAGTAAGGCCAGGCAGCATCTGGCTGGTGAGCGGATTAGGGGGGAATAAAACAAGTGCAGGGATCAGCAAGGGATAGATGGAAGTGCAGCTCCTTTTTGAAGCTGTCATGGGATCCAGACATTCGAAGTGCTTGGGGGAGAGAGTTCCAAAGCTTAGGAGCAGAGTGATTGAAGGCAACAGAGCCTTTTGATGTTTTACTGGCAGATACGTGCACATTAATTGAAGACAAACCAAGACCTGAGTCTGACAGGGAAAGGAGGTACTCTAGGACTACATCCAGACAGGTGAAGGGATCTGGGTGGTGAGTCATGGCCCAGATACAGAACCGCTTCCACTTCATAGCACTTCCTGGCTGCCACTAGGAAATCTGCCACCTGGGGGGAAACCCCAAATTGAGCAGCTGCTAAGTTTGCTGGAGCCATGCATGAAGATGCAGAGACTTGAGGTCCGAGTGGACCACAGTGCCCTGCTCCTTGGAGAGCAAGTCTGAGCACAGGGGCAGAGGGATTGGAAGTCCCAGTGCTAACTGTCGGAGAAGTGGAAACCATATCTGGTGCAGCCAGTATGGGGCTATCAGAATCATCTCTGCTCCTTCTGACTGCAACTTAAAAAGAACTCTCTGCAGTAATGGAAAGGAAAGGAAGGCATACAGAAACCTTCCTGTCCAGGAGAGGAAAAACACCTCTCACCAGGAAAACATCAGATCCTGGATCTAGCGAGCAGAAACTGGGCAGTTTTGCGTTGAATGGTTATGCAAGATCTAGCTCTGGACAGCCCCACCTTTCAAAGAGGTCTTTGACCACTGAGGGAAGAAGTTCCCATTCTTGACACTTGGACCGAGACAGGCTTAAGCTGCCGGCCAACGTATTCTTAATGCCTGGAAATTGCACAGCGGTCAGGTCCAGGTCATGTGCTACTGCCCAATACCAGACTCGCATGGCCTCCCTGCAGAGGGGTAAGAGTGTGTTCCTCCCTGCTTGTTTATATAAAAGACCACTGACATATTGTCCTTCTGGATGAAAAGAGGGCTTGGGATCAGGTTCATCTGGAAGGCCTGCATGGTGTAAAGGATTGCCAGCATCTCTAAAACATTGATACAGAGATGCTGCTCCTGTGGGGACCAGGTCCCTCGAGTCTAACAGTCTGCCAGATAAGCAGCCCAGCCCTGGCCCATCACGTCCACGGTCAGGACCTGACGAGGCGATTCTTTTTTTTTTTTTTTAAATATTTTTTTATTAGAGAAGATAATACACGATTCTGTCCAAAAGAGGATCCCCTTGGAGAGGTTGGAAGGATTCAACCACCACACCAGAGTCTGCTGCACAGAGTTGGAAACCGACACCAGTTGTTCCAAATCATCCATGCAGTGGTCCCATTGGACCCAAAGGTTCCTCTGGGCAACCCTCATATGCAGATGTGCCAGGGGAACTGTAGTAATGGGTGCTGCCATGTGTCCCAGTAGCCTGAGAAACAATCTGGCCAGGACTCAGTAAGACAATGAGACCAGTTGAGCTTGTGCTTGAAGGCATTCTGCCCTGTCTGGGGGTAGAAAAGCCTTGACTTGGGCAGTGTCCAGGATTGCCCCGATGTGCTGAAGCCTCTGGCTCAGCCAAGGGGAGGATTTGGGGAGACTGAGGGTAATTCCCAGATCCTTGAACAAGGAGAAAGTGGCTTCTATGGTTCTGAGCAACTGCTCTCTGGTGGGAGCGGTCAGGAGCCAATCATCCAGGTACAGGAAGACGTAATGGTCATTCGTCTGTAAGGCCACAGCTATTACTGCGAGGCACTTTGTAAGACTAGTGGGCCCGAGGACAGGGCCGGAAACTGGTAATGGTCTCCTTGGAAGTGGAAGGGGAGGAAACTCCTGTGGGGTGAGAACACCAAGATGTGAAGATAAGTGTCCTGCATGTCCAGAGAACAAATCCAGTCCCCCTTGATGAAGGGGGAGAAGGCCAAGTAGAGTGACCATACTGAATCTTTTGTATTCTATATACTGATTCAGGTTGCCGAGGTTGAGGATGGGATGCACGTGTCCAATCTTCTTCGGGACCACGAAGAAATGAGAATAGAATCCCTTCCCCCATTGTGCCAGCGGGACGGGTTCTACTGCTTGTTTCTGCAGGAGCGCTTGGATTTCCTCTTGGATAAGGGCAAGATAGGCCTGAGGGTAGTGGGAGGGCAGTGGTGGGTTGCACTAGTTGAAGCACCCACTGGTCTGTGGTTATCTTGCACCAACCTTCTCGGTAGAGCGAGAAATGACCCCCCACTGCCTCCCCCAGGCTTCAGCTGGGGGAGGGGGGTTGAGTAGGGAGTCATGCTAAGGACCCTGGGACAGGCAAAGTGGCCTGGGAGGTTCTAGGAGCTCTGGGGGATGACCCTGCAGTGGCCTTAGTAGAGGCTTTTCATTTAAAGGCGCCCCTGGGTTGCTGCTTGGTAGGGTGATGAAAGGTCCCCTCCTGGGAGGATCTAGGCTGAGACCGGTGTAAGGTTTGTATCGAGTGAAAAGCCTTGCCTGACTCTTGGAGGCAAGTAATGATATTCTGCCAATCCTTGCTGAAAAAAACAGGACCCCTGAAAGGGGCGTCCAAGATCTTGGATCGCATGTCCGGGGCAAACCCGGAAACCCAGAGCCAGGAGCAGTGTCGACAGGGTTGTCAGAACCCTCTGAAGTTCTGGGTTCTAGTTCTAGTCTAGAACTTTTGAAAAATTTCTAGGGTTCTAACATTTTTTAGAACTTTTAAGAACTCGAACCCTATTTTTTTAATTGTGCTGCCAGTAATGAAGATAGTAATAAAATACATGTGAAGGAAACTGAGGACATTCTGCCAATAATGAAGATACGAGTGAATTACATGTGAAACTGAGGACAAAACCCCCAAAAAACGACAAACTGTTCAATATAAGAGGGGAGAGAAATTATCATGTGTGACTGATAGGAATACAGCTAGGTTCATCTATGGTTTCTTCTGTTTGCTAAAGCCAGCAACTTACCTTACAGGCCCACCCACGCTCCCTTATTTTAAAAGGTTTCCTGCTGCAGCTGCATCATAGTTCCTTAGTGAAAAAAGTGGCACATTAGCCATTTATGTACTCTGTTTTATATACTCATCATCATGAATTATGAGAAAAAATAACTGATATTACCTAATCTCAGCTATTTGCTGCTTTCTGTCTTAAATCAGTAAACCAAAAGTTGCTATGTTGAAAAGAAAGCTTTTATAACAAAGTCAAGTCAAGGTACTGCAGCCGCAGCACATGGAACTGTTGCAAAACATATTATGTCATAACGTAGTCAGTCAAGACATCTGAATAAAAAAAAATATGCAAGTCATTGTTGTTGGCAAATAATGCATGCGATTTTCTAAGATAATGCGTACATATACCAACATTCTTGTTGGCAAATTGAAGTAATACATACAACTTTCTAAGATAATGCATCAACTTTCCAGCTAATAAGTAAATGAAATGTGTATTTCAGTCACATAAATAAAAAAGTAGTTTTCTCACCATATACTAACTTAAGGAAGATTTAATGTAGCTGCAGCAGTTGGCATGTGATGTTTATGGGACAGTGTCTGTCAATCCTATTATGCATCAAATTATCACTACTTGTGAAGCAAATACACTATGATTGGTCACATTCTGTACAAACTGCTGATGCAGATTTTCTTTTATTTCTCATTCCTTTCTTCTTTTTTTAAAGGGGACAGGGTACTTGTGCTAGGTGGCAGCAGTTTGTAATGTCTTTAATAAGAAAAAAATATATATAGTAGGTTCCACAGTGGGCAAATCGGTACAGCCCTCCCATACCATCAGTCTGTCATCCTCTTTTTCCTCACCATCCCCTACTCATCATGAATCTGTAAGTGAAGGTACTAAAACAACACCCCCCATTCACCCCCCGCAGCAATTCCACTTTTCTTCCACCACCCTCATCCATGCAGTAGCACCCATGCCACCCTCTTACACCCATGTTAAAACTAACCTCCAACCCTCACCCACCCCAAGCACATATTCCACCCTCCTCCCTCACCCAAATGTTTAAACTACCCCCACACTTACTAATGAACTAGCATTCATGCCACCCTTCTCCCTCATGCACCCATGTTAAAACCAACCTCCAACCCTCACCCATGCACTAGCATCCATGCCATCTTTCTCCCTCTTGCATCCATGTTAAAACCAACCCCTCACCCATGCACTAGCATCCATGCCATCTTTCTCCCTCTTGCATCCATGTTAAAACCAACCTCCAACCCTCACCCACCCTTCAGCACCCATTTAACTGTCTTTTCAATTGTTTTCTTCTTATGGACAACATTCTGTATAGTTCTCTTCATGGAACCAGTAATTTGAGAGTTGTTGCTATTATGCCATAGTTTGTGTACAACAGAATGTTAAACATGAGCTATTGCGGTATGAGTAGTAGTAGTAAAATGTTTATTTCTGATATCAGAAACGGGATAACCCAGATCCCTTACCCAACTCCGGAACTTCTCAAAGTATTTACTGAAGCTATAAGGGGGAACCTGGGAAAGCATATCATAGGAATCATTTATAGGGGTTTGAGAAATGAACAAAAAGAATCTACTAAATCTATATTACAGGAGTGGAAAGGATCTCCAACTAGATATAACTAAGGAGGAGTGGAGTGGATCAGCTCTGAGTGCAGTAAAGATCACTTCCTCTCCATTTTGAAGGGAATTTGCATGGGAGTGTCATTCCCGCTTTTTTCTAGCCCCTGTGGTTCTGCTTAAATTCCTTCCGGAAGAATATGGAATCTGCTGGCGAAAATGCGGGTGCCCTAGGGTGTCATTGGGACACATATTCTGGCAGTGTCCTTACTTGATGTCCTTTTGGCTATCCCTACAAACTGAACTTGCTGATTTACTAGGATAGGTGGTAGAATTAACAGCTGAGCAGGTACTGTTGGGGATCTTTCCGGAACATTCCCCCCATGAGAACAAACTTCTGCCTTCCAGTATTTTGACGGCTAAAAAGGCCATTACTCGTAGATGGATGACTATCACAATTCTAAGAATAATGGAATAGAGAGCTATTATGTCCGACTTATATACAATGGAAAGCCTTAATGCTAAAATTCAGGATAAATCTCCAACATACATGAGGAAGTGGCAGAGATGGGTGTTTTACCAAGCATTGGTGGATCCAGATTTTTGGCCTTAATATAATTTGGTCTATTGGGGGAGGACGTAGGAGGGATGAACTAGTATTAAATGAGAGCAGAGGGACTAGAGAAAATAATTAAAGATATGGGATCCAAATAAAGAAGACGACATTTAGAATCTTGGCTATAGAAGAAGAGAGAGATTAGATACCAAGATAAGAGATAAACAGGGGATGAAGGGTACATCATGGAGCTGTCTTGTGAATGGCTTTTTACCTAAAAAGCTGTATAACCATTATACCAATTATCTAGATCTTTGGGTGGATAATAACTGTACATTAGCTGACAATATTACAAAATGACTGAAGATATGTGCCAATACAATGTAATGTATGAAATGTACTCTTGACATTCGTGTAAAAAACCTTTTTAATAAAAAAGATATTTAAAAAGAAAGAAACAGGATAACCCAATTTAGCAAAAAGCTAATTTACAATGGGGTCCTTCTGTACAAAATGAATATTAGTTTCACTTTAAAAATACTATAACATACATATAGATTCATACATAAACAAAACAACAATTATTACAATAAGTACAAATCTTATAAATGCAACAACCTTTTGGAGACAATGCCGCCTTTTCAAGCCAAGATCTTAATATATTCCAAGATGTTTTATTAGTACATGACCTCAGGTGACCTGGCAATAAATTCCACAATTTTGGGCCTTCATATATATATAAAAATGTTGGCCCCTCGTTGTTCTCATAAATGGCACCTTAAAATGTATTTCCCCTGCAGATCGCAATCCCTCCTTGGCATTCCACTACTCCAAGAACTCTATTAGATATTCTGGTGCTTTTTTAAAGTAACAATGGTGGGTCAAACACTGCACATGGATATTACACTGATCCATCTAAGGCAGGGGTTCTCAAATGGTGAGGCCAGCCTCCCTTGGGAGGCCCCAACATGTTCCAGGGGAGGCTCAAGCAAGTCTGAAAAAGTACTGTATTTAAATTTTGGGTTTTATATGTTTTGTGTGAAGAGATGAAGCAAACTGAAAGAGGTTAATAACAGTAGGTGAATTGTAGGCATTTATTTACTAATAGGTGACAAGGGAAGGTGAAAGAGCCAAGGCTCATTTCAGGTGTACCCAGGAAAGGGTAGAGAGTGAATACATTTCAAAAGGTAACTGAAAAACAATCAAGAAATATACAATAAGCAATACTGCAAATAAATATGAACAATAAATTAATAACGAGTGGTGGTAATTGATCAATCTGTGAACTGATGGCAGAACAGCTCAAATACAAGGGTTGAGCATAGAAGTGCTAAGAGCAATAGCAGGAAGGAGCAGAGTAATCCCTGAGAAGTTGCTTAGGAGCAGGGAAGGAGGGGGAGAGGCAAAGTATGTAGGAAGGTCATTTCACATAGAGTGGACAGAGAAAGTAGTCTGACCATGAAGGTACTGCAACAAGGGTAATGATGGTTCAAAATGAAAATAGCAGAGCAAGTAGGTTGGCCTGTGTGTGTGTGTGTGTGTGGGGGGTTATAATAAGCTGAATAATAATAATATTTGTTTATTTTATTTGTTACTCAGATAACACTTTTGAGCACAGGAGCTCTTTTTCAAAAGTTCCAAGTCAGTATAAGACAAAGAACTGAATGTAAGCCAAGTACTCAAAGGGGTTTCAATTTATTTATGGTGTACTGCGCAAAGTACAGTACGTTATTTTTCTTTGGGGAGGCCCAAGATTATTTCAGTTTTTGGGGGAGGCTCAACATCTTTTCCATGGATTTGGGGAGGCTCACTGTGACAAAGTCTGAGAACTATTGATCTAAGGTATCCAGTTTAAAGCCTTATAGAGAGTGCAATGATGTGTATTCCAAGATGCATCTAAAACAAAACGTGCATATCTATTAAAAACAACATCTAACCTTCCCAAAGTACCTCTAGCAGCCCAAATGTACACAACATCACCTTAATCAAAATGTGGAATTATCAAATTCACAATTTTTAATCTAGCTTCAGATGAAAGACAGTCTCTATGCTTATACAGTACCCCCAACTTCTTGTTCAATTTTTGAATCAGATTATCAATATGAGAATCCCAACTACAATGGGAGTCCATCCAGACTCCCAAATATTTGTATCAATCCACAAGGGCCAAGCTGCACCCATCCAATGTTTTTATGTCTAAATTTAAAGATACTTTTTTATTTGAAAATAACATTACCTGTGACTTGAAAGGGTTTAAGACCAACCCGTGTTCCCAAAAGTATGTTTGCAATATATTAAAATATTTTTGTAATTTTTCCTGTATATACCCCACAGATTTTCCTTCAAGATACAATATTGTATCATCAGCATACAAATGGTGTCGGACATCATTCATCAGATGCCCGACACCAATTAGAACTCATTTTTTGTCCTCTTTAAAACTGAAAAATAGACCGCCCCTGGTCCCAGCCCATACTGATGCACCACAAAGTCACAGAAGGTAAATCCAAAAATATATGTTTGCATTTTAACTATAAATAATATGATACAGAAATGATTGACATGACAGTGTCCCTTTTATGCAAAATTTGGGCCTGTTCCCACTGATGTTAAAATTGCCCTGTATAAAAAAACTTGCTGACTTTAGACCCTAGCTACAAAGCAGTTTGCCATGAAATGGTGAAAGTTTTTGGGGGTATGTAGTTCAAGGTAGTAGATCGAGAAAGGTGAGAGACAACCCAATTCATCACAGTCTGTAAAAGTTTCCTTTTTTGTCTAGAGAGATTCTGTCCCACACAGTATTTACCAGCCACCACCATCTGTGTTGTCATCACCATCAACATCCACAACATCAATCACTTCAGGATTAGTTTGTATACTCTTGCGGGGATACAGAAATCTTAAGTTATTAACTTTAATAAAAGTTAACGTGTGTACGATTTCTGGCAGCAACCTATTTCTGGTGTCTGTTACAATATTGCCAGCTGTACTAAACATGCGTTCTGAAGAGACACTTGTTGCAGGACAACCAAGATATTTACAGGCTTCATCATACAACTAGATCCAAATTGACTTTTTTGATCTCCAGTATTCAAAAGGGCATGCATCAATAGGAATAGGCAGTTCTTGCAGGTAAATAAAACGAGTATCGAGGCCTGCACCTGGGTCCTGTGCTCAGCTTGCCAACAAGTAGAAAACAAAAAGTTATTTTTGCCAGCACCTGTTAGTCCATAACATTTCTTGAACACCAAAGCAAATATTGCACTTCCAAGGAGACCATACGCTTTGAAAAATGTGTTATAAATGCACAAACAGGGAAGCCAGAAACCAGAAAATGAGCTACCAAAGTTAAAATTTATGTATGCACAAGACTTCCACATCCATGTACGCTGCCCCCTTCTACGGCAATACAGGATGATATCCTAACGCGTTTCACGCCATCTAGCGCTTAATCATAGGTGTTCAAGAAATGTCATGGACTAACTGGTGCTGGCAAAAAGAACTTTTAGTTGTTGCAAGTAACTGTCTACCATGAAGGACAGAGAACGCTCAGAAGAGGAATCAGTGTAAGCTGGTATGGCAGCAATTTGGGAAAGGTTTTGTCACAGCTTTAGCTTGCTACTAAGGGTTGAAGAAGTGGCAGTTGTGGAACAACTACTGTTAATGTTTGGTGACTTTTCCAGTTCCGTATCCCTTTGTGAAGATGAACCTGCATGTTGTGGCGATGACAACCTGAGGGTACTGTGCGTGTCTGTGTTTGACTCCTGTGAGTGCTGCAACTCATCTAGCGACAGAAATCTGTAGTGCTCTACATCATCTGTTTGTGGAAGATGTATAGCCTTGAACCTGGGATCTAAGAGAATTGCAAGGATGTAGTGTTTTGATTTCATCATTGCAACTAATATGTCATTGGTTTTTAAGCGCTCGCTCATTCTCTTTACGAGATTCCCATGATACAGTCGACATGTTGTCTGAGCTTCAGATCTGTCTTTTTCCATTTGTAGAGTAAGAACACTAAGTTGATGTGAAATCAGCATTATAAGTGGGATAACCTGACTCAGAGATGCGCCTTCAGAAGACATGTCCTTTGTAGCTGTCTCACATGGAGCTAGGATGCAGCACACTGTCTCCAGTAATTTCCAGTGCAGCACAAACAGCATAATGCCATCTCCAATAATGTAATTGGAGCAATATTTATGTACAGCTTGCTTTTGTTCCAAGAGGTGCTGCAGCATATAAAGCGCAGAGTTCCAAAAAGTGGAAACATTTTGAATCAGCTTTTGCTGGGGCAGCTTGTGTGTGTGTTTTTTTGCAGTTCGGACAATGTCTGCATAGCTTTGGTTGAATATGAAAAGTGAGTCACAATTTCTTTGCAAACAGCAGTCATACCATCCACTTGTGTTTCACTGCTGAGAAATCCTGTGACAATTAAATGTAAGCAATGCGCAAAGCAAGAAGCATGCGTAAATCCTCCATTCTGTACTGCTTTCAAGATGTTGTCTCCATTGTCACTAACTATGAAACCACATTTTAGACCGTGAGAATAAACCCATTCATCAAGGAGGTCATTTAGTTCCTGCAAGATGTTTGCAGCTGTATGAGTTTTGCCCAAACTTCTTTATATGCAGCAGCACCATCTTTTGGGGTGTCTGTTTTTGAAGAAGCACAAGAAAATGTGACCCAATGAGCAGTAAGGGACATGTAATCTATGTTTTGACTGCTGGTCCACATATCTGTTGTGACATGAATAACCCCACCCTCTGCAGCTTTAAGTACAAGCATCACTGTCGCTTTTAAAGCCTGATAAATGTTTGGTATTTCAACATAGGAAAAGTGCCTTCGATGAGGAACATTGTAACGAGGCTCTGCAAGTTTCATGAGCTCCCTAAAATCCTCAAGGTCTACCAAAGAGTATGGGAGAAGGGGCTCCAGCTCACAGTTCTTCAATTCTGTGATTACAGCCCTGTCCTTCTGTCCTCTGGAGACCCACCCACAGCAATGAGCCCTGTCCTTCTGTCCTCTGGGCATCCTGCCCACGGATCTGCCTGGAGACCTGCCTGCCGCAACAAGCCCTGTCCTTCTGTCCTCTGGGCATCCTGCCCATGGATTCACCTGGAGACCTGCCCACCGCAACAAAGAAACACAGAAACATAGACTTTGACGGCAGATAAGGACCACTTGGCCCACCCAGTCTGCCCATTTCCCTTCCTATTGGATAAGCTGCAGATTCTAGTTAACCACCAGCCTACTTTCTGCAACCTCCCACTACAATTGCCTTATGTCTGTCCCATGCATGTTTGAATTCCCCCACTGTTTTAGACCCAACAACCTCCCCAGGAAGGCGGTTCCATGCAAACACCACTCTCTCCATGAAAAAAAAATTCCTCACATTACCCCTGAGCCGTCCCACCTCTATCTTTAAATTGTGCCCCCTTGTTCTTACACATCTCTTTTTCTGAAAAATGCTACCCTCCTGGACTTTGTTGATTTCCTTGAGGTACTTAAAAGTTTCTATCATGTCCCTCCTTTTATCAAGGGTATACATATTCAGCGGTCTCAGTCTCTCTTCATATGGTTTCTGATGCAGACCCTGCACTATTTTAGTTGCCTTCCTCTGTACTGCTTCCATCCTGTCTATGTCCTTGCATAGAAGGGGTCTCCAAAACTGCACACAGTATTCCAGATGGGGTCTCACCAACTGTCTGTACAGAGGGATAACCACTTCCCTTTTTCTACTTGTGATGCCCCATCCTATGCATCCCAGTATCTCCCTGGCTCTCCTTACTGACTTCTCACATTGCTTACCCACCTTTAGGTCATCTGATATGACTACCCCCAAGTCCCTTTCCATTTTTGTTGTTGTTAGTACCTCCCCTGCTATTGTGTACTCTTCTCCTGGGTTTTTGTTTCCCAGGTGCATTACTTTGCACTTCTTTGCATTGAATCTAAGTTGCCATATGTCTGACCATTCCTCTAACCTTGCCATGTCCCTTCTCATCCTTTCTACCCCCCTTGTGTATCAACTCTGTTACAGATCTTTGTGTCATCTGCAAAGAGGCATACCTTTCCCTCCAGACCCTCTGCAATGTCACCTATAAAGATGTTAAAGAGGACTAGACCCAGTACTGAGCCCTGAGGTACTCCACTAGTAACCCCCCTTTCTTCGGAATGAGTTCCATTCACTATTACCTTCTGTGTCCTGTTGTGCAGCCAGTTTGCTACCCAGGCTACCACCCTGGAACCCACTTCCAGGCAATGAGCCCTGTCCTTCTGTCCTCTGGGCATCCTGCCCATGGATCTGCCTGGAGACCCGCCCGCCACAATGCGCCCTGTCCTTCTGTCCTCTGGGCATCCTGCCCACGGATCCACCTGGAGACCCACCCGCCGCAATAAGGTATGGACCCTGCCTAATGTCAGCAGCCATCTCATCAAATTTGAACTTGGCGCCTTTTTGTCTCCAACGCTGCATTGTATTTCATCTTTGCATGCTCCGATTCTCGAAGTAACTCGCCTTAGCTGACTGCATAAAGATTTTTCATTTGGGCTAATGATTTGGGAAATTAAGGGAAGTTCCCTTAATTTAGTTAACTTAATCTATCTTTAACTCATTTCTCCCCACTTTTCTCCTCGGGGCTGCTGGAAGGCTTCCCGGTGAGTTAAGCGTGCAGGAGACAGCAGCGACCATGCACTTTCGGCAATCTGTATGCTTTACAGTTTCAGGCACAGTGTGTGTGGCTTGGTTCGGGTTTCTGCTTCGCTCGCTGCAGCGGGGAAGGGAGCTGTGAACCTACCGGAACTCCCTGTTCAGGCTTCTCCCCACAGCCACTTTGTGGCTGCTCCCCACCCACAACCCAATACCCTCCCACCCTTAGGTGGCTTTACTTATATGGTGTCGGTTTCATCCCGTGGTATTAGGGGGAGGTCCAATAAAAACAAACGAAAAAAACAATCAGCCTGGTTCTCCACATGCAGGCTATACACTCGGTCCACTAGGTGTCTCTCACACTGCTAGATTCTCCTGCTCTGATAGCAATGCTTTTTTTCCTTTTTTCTTACAGGGATATTACTTGCACTTGCTCTGGCCCCACCTTACTCCAGGGAACGTCACTTCTCTCACTTTTTGCTACTAGTACTCCCTGCCCCTATCACTCTAATCTGTACTAAATCTGTCCCTTTTGGGAAGATGCCTAAACTAATGCTGCTATACATTCCATGTGCTATCCTTGCCCTTATAGCCTTTGACTCTCTATCCCTTTTCACTGGGACCTCTTCACTCCCACCAGGGGGTCCCTCTGAGGATTTTTTTTTTTCTTCTTCTCTAATATGCTGCTCGGGGCTGACTCAGTATATATTCCTCCTGGGCTTATTATTCATGAAGTGGTCAGTCTCCTTCTACAGTACCTTCTGGGTAGGAAAGTTACCTCCTCTTGTAGCATCAAGCTGGCCATGTTCTTGCTACGATCTGGGACATATTACTATCCCTGTCCTGGGCCGGGGATGTTGAACCTAACCCAGGACCCTCCCCCATTCCCTCTCAGCATTCTAATGGTTACTTCCATCGCCTGCCTCAATCACAGGACCTGACTCTGGTCCACCTTAATATCCGCAGTCTCACAGCTAACTTCACAGAGCTTGAATCCTGGGTGTGGGTCAATAACCCCTGACATCCTTGCCCTTTCTGAAACGTGGTTAAAACCCTCTACCTCGGATATGAGCTGTGCTCTTCCTGGGTACAAGTTGCATTGGGTTGACCGCCCCTCTACCAAAAGAGGTGGCGGACTGGCACTTTACTATAAGTCCCACCTCAGTGTCTCCCAACATCCCATCCTTCCCCTGAACTACTGTAAGGTTCTTCAATCGGTCTTACTCTTAGGTGAGACTAAAAAAACTGCACATCATCTGCACATACATGCCACCTAGGACCAGCAAGCTCGGTTTGGATGAGCTCACTGAGTTGATTCCTGCTGCCTCTAAGAAGAATGAGGTGGTCTGCTTGGGCAACTTTAATCTTGACTGGCTTGGCCCTCACTCCTCTCTCCTTGCATCTACCATCAGCAAGGCCAACCTCTTTCAACTTATTGCATCCCCGACCAGGTTATCCCACAATGGCTCGAGCAGAACTCTCATTGACTGGATTCTATCCAATCAGAAGGACTGTTACTCCTCTGCAAGAGTACTACTGGACTCCATCAGTGATTGCTGCCCGATCTTTTGTGTGAGGGGTGCCCACCCTCTGGCCTAGCCACCTAAAGTTCTCTCCTTTATGGACTTTTCCAAATTTGACCTAGGGAAATTCCTCTCTGATCTCCAACACGAGGACTGGTCTCCCTTTTTTATCACCACAGATATCAACTATGCCACTGACTATTTCAATACGACTATCCTCACACTGCAGAAATAGGTACATCCCAATCTCGACACGTCGTGTCAGGGGGAAGGTTACTAAGTGGCTGAAAAGACCTCTCTTAAATTTACTCAAAACTCTGGACAAACTTTGGGCTACATGGAAACTTTCCTCCCTTCAGTCCAACTATGATGCGTATCGTTCCCTGCGCATGACCTGTAAGGAGGAGGTTCAGGCCACCAAAAGCAGCTACTATCATGATCTCCTCAAATCCTCTGCCTCGAGCCCCAAAAAATACTGGACTCAAATAAATGAGATCCTGGGAAATACAAAATCCCAGACCCCCAATGATATGGTCATTGACAACACCCACTGCAATAACCAACACACCATTGCCACAGCCTTCAACTCCATCTTCACCTCGGTCCCTAACACTTCCCCTCTCACTACTCCCAATACTGGCAGCCTCCAACTGACTTCTCCCCCTGAGGCCCCACCTGATCTGAAGATCGCCCCTGTCATGTGCCTTGAGGTCCTAAAGCTACTAAGGTCTATCCCCACGCATGGTAGTCCCGCACTGGATGGGCTGCATCCCAGGATTCTTAGGCTAGCTGCCCCTCTCCTGGCTACACCACTAACCCAGCTGTTTAACCTCTCCATCAGCACCTCTCTGGTTCTGGGGGTATGGAAATCCATGAAGACAATCCCTGGACTTAAGAAAGGAGATCCCAAACTTCTGCCAAACTATTGACCCATCTCTCTCTTGCCTACAATCAGCAAGCTTCTCAAAAAACTTATCCATGGCCAGATTTCGGCCCACTTACTCAAATTTAATCTTCAGTCCCCTATACAGCATGGTTTCAGGACTGGACATAGTACCACCACTGCCCTTGTGCAGTTCACTAGTGAGGTCAAATCCAACATGGACAGAGGCTTGCTTACGGGGACTGTGTTCATAGACCTCACCAAAGCCTTTGACTTGGTGAATCATCCACTGCTCTTGCATAAATTGGACACCCTGGGGGCCACTGGATCTACCCTCTCTTGGTTCTGCAGCTACCTGGGTGACAGAGTACAATCTGTTTCCTTTGGTAAGGCACTCTCTTTCCCTGCCTCAGTCTCATGTGGCATCCCCCAAAGGTCCATCCTGGGGCCCTTGCTCTTCTCTATCTTCATAAATGACATCTTCTCCTCCAGCCCCCAATGTCAATCCATTATGTATGCTGCTGATCTGGTTATTTATGCAGCTTCCATATCCATCGGCGACCTTAATGCTCATCTATCTTCGGGCATTCATTCATCTCCAATCTTGGTTTGACTCCAACTCCCTTACACTCAATCTACTTAAGACCCAGGCTATGCTCTTTGGGTCCTCTAGGAAAGTTCATACTGCATCACCGAAGCTCTGAATACTTGGCCTGGATGGGACCACAGTTGCTACTACCAATTCCTTTAAATACCTGGGGGTGACTCTTGACCCTGTGCTGGACTTTTCCTCCCATATTCACGAGGTATGCAAAACAGTGAACTGCAGGATTGGGGCTGCTTATCGTGTGCGTCACTCCTTAACCCCCTCTGCTAGAATCTCGGTAGCCAGGGGGGTCCTGCTCCCTAGGCTACTTTATGCACTCCCAATCCTGTCCCACACCAATGCTAGTATTCTGTGATGGTGGGATACTGCGTACAACAGCATTTGCAGATTTGCACTTTCAGCCCCTCACCTTACGCACCACTGCTTGCTCTACTCCACCCTACACTGGCTGTCCCCCTAGTGCTCGCCGCTTCTATTCTCTAGGATGTTTCATTAACTCCTTGGCCAGTCATCCTCGACCTGACTCCCTTTGTACTATCCTTACACCCTTGCAGCACTCCCATGAACTGCGATCTTCCGATGATCAACTACTCTCCATACCTTTCTGCTCTACCAAAATGGGTGAACAAGCTTTTTCGTATTTTGCTCCAAAATATTGGAATTCCCTACCTCCTCACCTTAATTGCTCCCAGTCTCACTCCTCCTTTAAGACTGCACTTTTTGTCACCTTAATGCACTTGATATCTGTGTCTGTGGCTAATTAAGAAGTCTCCTTCCCTGTCGTTTCTCTTTTACCTATTGTTCCTCCTATTTCTTCAGTTGCTCCTTTGGTTGTGTCTGAATTGGACTCTTGCATCCCTATGTTGGATGTTATTGTTGCTGTTACATTCTCTCACTAAAATCCCTGCATGGATACCTGTACTGTTTATGATGTTGTTTTTATCTTGCACCTGTAACTCATGTATGTAGAAATGTCTGTATTTTCCTTGGTACTCTCCCGGGTCATGCCTGAAAATAGGCAGGTCTGTTGTCTAGTGCACTTACCCGGTCATCAAAAGCAAATAATTAAATAAGATGAAGGGTCTTTGGATGATTTTTGGTAAAAATATTCTTCCTTTCAAATGCCTGAGACAGTGTTAGCTCTCTACAACACATCCCTGCCAGTTTATTATACACTGTGCTTCAATGGCCAGATGGACGCTGGTATGGTGGACTTATACATTCAGTGCCATCACTGGATGTGAAACTGGTGCCAATGGTGCTGGTGTTGGTGTTAGTGGCAATAGTGATCCTAGGGCTGGCAGTGGTTTTGTCTGCATCAAGTTCATACAATTCAGTATTCATTTCAGATTCCTGACCCTTTTCACATGTGGACTGGAAGATGGAGGATATGTGTAACCCCCTTGTTACCTGGGGTTACTAGAATCCCAGTAAGACCTAGTGGTAGGCAGGGAAGGCAGCTTGTGAAACTCCAGTTAAATGGATTTCACACTGTCTCACTCTGTTCTCAGTCTCAGCTAAGACTGAGGGATGACATCACCATAGAACTATCGCAGCTGCATGAGCCACATTGGAATCTGCAGAAGGGAGTTAGAGTAGAATGTTGGGAGTTTTGAACAGTCGGTCAGTAGTCTGTAGTTGGAGATTGTTGTGAGAGGAGCTCCGCAGCTCTGTGCATAGGCTCTTGGAGCCTCAGCCCTGAAATAGAGCTACATTTAGGGAAAGGTGTGTGTTTCCACCTAAAGAGAGACACATTAAGCTGTTTTTTAAAGTGGTGGAGACTGCTGATTTGGGTCTCTGTGCCCCATCCCTCAGGGGATGGGGCAGGAAGGTTTGCCTGCTATTCCAGGGGCAACCTCCTGGCTACTGCTAGAGAAGAAGCTGCCTTATGTTTTCCCAAGTGTGTGGGGTACCAGAAGATTTCGAGATTTGCCTGTGGGGCACCTGCAACCGCAGGGTGAGTTCTGCTCTTTCTAAAGGGCCCATGTTTCATCCTGAACTGTGTTAAAGTGGGGATTGGACTACTGAAGTAGTGGGAGGCCTAGAGCAATAGGCTTAGCCAAAAGTAAAAGTATGTTCAAGTCCATCACAAAGGGGAAGTCAAGACACATAGAGGAGAAGTGATATACGTCTACCCAGTAATCTACATTGCCAAGCTTTCAAAATAGTTGTTTAGTATCCAGAGAAATGGCCGGGTATGGATTGTGGGAGCTGGAGGTGGGAGACCCCCCATCTTTAGTAACCAGGTCCACCTCTACGGATTTGCTCTGTGGATTTCTACTTTGCCTCATGCACTTCTCCAGTGATGAGGGAAGTACCCAGACGTGGGATTGGAAGGAAATTTCCCTTTAGGAGTTGAAGGCTCTAAGGTGGTTTGGGGAGCCACCAACAGGAAAACTGGTTCATTCCCATATGGACCACGGATCAAGTGGCCGGCGAGGGAGCCGGGCCATGGAAAAAAAAAACCAAGTAGTGTACAAGTCTAGCTGTGTACCCGGAGCTGCGTGCAAGTCCGGGCTGTGTGCCTGGTGGGTTCAGAGCCTGAGGGCTGGAATAGTGAAGAAGTGTTCTGTGTCTCTAATCTGCATTACCAGGAATGTAGCCCTGTGGGGGTCCGTCTATGCTTTGTTTGTTCAGTTTGGATGTGAATAAAAGCCACACTTTAGAATCCCATTCCTGGTTTTGGACATTACAGTTATTGCTTCCTGTGTTTGGATTTACTTGGGTGCCCCTGTGCAGAGTAGCCAAACCTAGGCCCCCTGTGCCGAGTAACCTAGTCCTCCCTGAACCCAGTCCCCACCAGGTACTGCTGTCAGCTTCAACAGCATGCCACCAGTCATTTTGCAAAAAGGCAGGGGTGTGGGCGTTACAAAATGGAGGCACCGCTTTGGATTTTAATTTAGGGAGGAAAGGTGCTCGGGCAAGGGGCTAGAGTTTTGGTTATATGGCAGTGGGTAGCCCAAAAAGCTGAAGCAATTTATCTAGTGTGTGTCGCTGTGTGCTGTGGATCTTATGCTACTGTTAAAATGCCAACTGTTTACCAAGGAGCAGTAAAGCTAAAAGAGTGTGCCCTTATCCTGCATCAAATGTTTACAGCATTTTTGCCTGCTTTTTAAAAGAACTGTGGTGATAAAGAAAAGTGTGGAAGACTAGAGGTAGCAACAGGAAAATTGTGCACTGGACGTTGGAAATGCTTTTGAGTGAACTGAGAAACTTGCTGTGTGAATGGCCATGCTAAATGGCTGAAATGCGCTCCCGCCGTGGAGTCAGTTGAAGAAAAAAAAAAGTGGTTTCTGCAGTTTAAATTTGCCTGCTCGATGATCGCCGTGAAGAGAAGAGCACTCACGAGGAAGAAGAGGCTCATTTGCATGGTGTCGTGTGATTGGTGAGGCTGCAATCAGTCCCGCCTCTCAGCCAGCTCTACAGGGACTGCCCAGCATTGGAGAGGGAGTGTGAGTGGAGTGCATGTACTGGCTTAGTGGAGGAGCGTTGCGGTGATTAAAAAGCACTGTAAAAGTATTAAAAATAGACTTTTCTGTTTAAAATCGGCTCAACCCACATACTCGATCGACTGATTGTGAGTGTGGTGATCGGAGAGACGATCAGCAGGACTGCCCACCCGCTTCCTTTCTGAGGCCTACAAGACTGGCTGCAGGCCGTTTTTCCATCGCAGCAAACAGCCACTGATAACAGTGAGTACCAACAGTAATAATTGCTCAAACAGTGATTTTCTGCCAAAAGCCAGCTGAATGTGTGTGCAGAAGTGTAGCCGCTTTGCAAATAAAGACTGTGTCAAGTTTTACCAGCTAAAGCAAGTCTGTTAAGCCATTGACTGTGAGCATAGTTATGGGTTCAGCGTCAGTTTAAAGTTTCAAAGCCAGTAGAGAGACTGAGTTGTAGCAAAATGTGCAGCGCTAGTTACAGGCAATCCTGTGCTTGAAATCCTGAGGCTTTAAGGGGCTGTGAACTAAAGAAATGTTTTCAGCAAGTGAAGAGTCCATGGCAAATCATGTAAATGTGTTAGAAAAGGAACAGTGCAAGTTTGTGCAGTTTGAGCAAAAGTTATCAGTAGTGTGTGTAAATCGGATGTGCAGTGGCTTGACCCAATTTCTGAATGTTGATGCACAGGAGTGCAGCCGCCGCAATTACAGGGTGGGGTAGTAAAGTAAACACAGCAGCAGAGGAGCCATATTAAAAGTAAAGAAAGTGTACAGTGAAGTGGGACTTTCAGTAACAGTGAGCTTTTGTTTGTTTTCCCTGCAGTTATGGCCTCAGGACCAGCTCGCTACCCGGATCATGCCCGGGCTGCAGTAACAGCAGCAGTAAATAGATTAAGGGACATTGAAAGGTGTTATTATGGAGGACAACTGCCTTCTCATGTGGAGATTCCTGGATATCCAGTGCAAGTGTGTCAAATATGCTTAAATGCTGGAAGGGACATCTTCATGATACCTCACTGTTCTGGGTGCCTAGAAAAATATGGCTTGCATAAAGTGCCCCAGATTCGTTTGGCTCCCACATGGACAAAGGTTCAGGAATCTGTAGTTGGCAGCACACGGCACCAGGCACAGCCTGTTCAAGAAGGCCCCTCGGGGGAGTGTGGCACAAAGCTAGAAGGGGCAGGTTTAGAGACAGAATCAGATGTTGATGTTTCGGATGCTGGATCTCAAAAGGAAAGTTCAGATAAAGCATCAGTAGACCCCTGGAGGGGGGGGGGCCTAGCCCAAGTCTCATAGGAGAAGATGAGACGTGGAGGCCTTTGAATGGGAGGTGTCGCTCCGCGCCTAGTGATGAGGATAGTCTCAGGAGTGAGGACACTGCTCACTCCTGGGCTCAGATCTCAGTGAGGAAGAAGATGAGGGGAACCTATGTGTCCTTGTGAAAAGAAATGGGTACACAGCCTCAAGCTCTTGCCTCGAAGAATGCATGGAAGAGAGTGGTGATGCCACTGCCTGGCTATGCAAGAGTAGTAGTCAGGATCCGCTTTTATCTCGTTGAGGATGCATAGCTGGCAGAACCAGGACTGGCTGCCCCCAAGCCAGGCCAGCGGTCTCAGGTTGACCAAAGCTAGTAAAGAGGAGAGACTGGTTCGTAGGAAGGCGAATGAGATCTATGGGATGACCTTTCCTACCTTTCCTCGGAGAGTCTGGGAGGAGATTGAGAACAGCAGGAAATCCTGGGTCTGGGCTGAAGCAATGAAATGTGTGCATCCTGGTGCAAACAAGCATGTCAGAAACAGACTGTTTCATGAGAAATATACCCAGTGGAAGAGAGGCAGGACACTGTCTATGGACAGAGTGCATATAGTAGACGGAGAGGGACGTGAAACCTTCCACTGTGTGAATTATATGCGCCCAGACGGGGCAATAATTCAAGCTCCTGACCCCCGGTACTACTAGCCTCAATGCAAGGACCTCCCGGCAAATGTGCCCGTGCCTATTAGATGGAAAGCCGAGCAGTTGTAGTCAATACTGCCACACCAGCCTTTGTAGTGCCTTTATTGATCCGCCAGTATGGACATCCAGGACTCAGATGCCCCACATTCATCAGTTCTACAGTGTACTGGCCTTTCCAGAATTCATCGACTGGCCCACCAGATGACTTCAGAACCAAAGAGGACACCAGCCCAGCTGTATCCTGATCCATCGCCTGGTAATCGGATGACGTCAGACCAGCTGTTTTCCTTTTTGTTCCTGTTCTAAGGTTCCATCTCCAGAGATGACATCATCCCAGCAGTTCCCAGATGTGCCCTCCTGTAGTTCCCGGAAGATGTCCTCCCAGCTGTATCGGAAGAAATGCTGCCAGGGAGAGTCTTCGGCTGAGGAGCAGGTCGGTGCAGATTTTTCGTTCTACAAGGGCTGGTAAGTCCGAACTTTTCTATCTTTATGACACTGCAACACACCCTACACTAGCAGACTCCAGAATGTGTGACCTGTCCTCAAAGACTCTCCTGCTCAGGACTTTGGCTCAGCAGAGTTGTGCTTCACCGGGCTCCAGCCCAGGAGAGACTCTCTAATGGACGAGCCTTCGAGCACCGTGGCCACTGGTTGGGACTTTTAGGGCACTCCATCCCCCAAATGTGTATTGTAAATAATATCATTGCTTTTCTACTGTTTTCTAGTGTATATACTGTTTTTCTACCTTTTCTAAAAAAATCTTTTTGGGATTCTTCAGTGTTTTGATGGTAGGGGTTTAGGTAGACTGTGTATGCAGAGTAGGAGTGTGTGTTGTCTTTCTTTTTCTTGCAGGTGTTCCTGAAGAAGATAGAAAAGAAGACAAGAAGAGGAGGAGGGGCTCATCGGAGTTCCTCACTAGTACTTTAGAGTGTAGTAATTTAAAGTACTGTGGTTGTTACTGTTGTTGTTACTGTATTAACCCTTTTCCTTCCACATGTGTGGTTGTGGGGGTAGGGAGGCAGTAATGTAATGTAATGGTGTGATATTAGTTTCTTGGTGTGTGGTTGCAGGGTGCCCAAGGTCGGGGAGGTCCCCAGGTTGTTTTTGTTTTTGGGGTCTTAAGTTAGAGGCAGACAGATTTTCCCTAGAGGGCTAGGGGGGATAGACAGGCTGTGGTCCTGAACGTCCATAGGGACTGCAGTGCTGAGCTATTAGGGCTATGATCTGGACAGTTCGACCACAGCCACTAGGCACCCATAATAAGTGGGTACAGTAGAGACTGATATGTCAGCTAAAGGCCTCTAAGCCCTTAGTGTTGCCTGCCTGTGCTCACACATGGTAGGAGGGGGCCTGATCACCCCCCCCCCGCAGGTAGCACATAGGGTGGGATGGCCTAAGCCGGGTAAACCATGACTGCGGACAGTCATTTTCCTGGTTAAGGGCGAGTGTAACCCCATTGTTAGCTGGAGTTACTAGAATCCTAGTAAGACCTAGTGGTAGGCAGGGAAGGCAGCTTGTGAAACTCCAGTTAAATGGATTTCACACTGTCTCACTCTGTTCTCAGTCTCAGCTGAGACTGAGGGATGACATCACCATAGAACTATCGCAGCTGCATGAGCCACATTGGAATCTGCAGAAGGGAGTTAGAGTAGAATGTTGGGAGTTTTGAACAGTCGGTCAGTAGTCTGTAGTTGGAGATTGTTGTGAGAGGAGCACAGCAGCTCTGTGCATAGGCTCTTGGAGCCTCATCCCTGAAATAGGGCTACATTTAGGGAAAGGTGTGCTCGCCTAAAGAGACACATTAAGCTGTTTTTAAAGTGGTGGAGACTGCTGATTCGGGTCTCTGTGCCCCATCCCTCAGGGGATGGGGCAGGAAGGTTTGCCTGCTATTCCATATTCCAGGGGCAACCCCCTGGCTACTGCTAGAGAAGAAGCTGCCTTATGTTTTCCCAAGTGTGTGGGGTACCAGACGATTTCGAGATTCACCTGTGGGGCACCTGCAACTGAACGGTGAGTTCTGCTCTTTCTAAAGGGCCCATGTTTCATCCTGAACTGTGTTAAAGTGGGGATTGGACTACTGAAGTAGTGGGAGGCCTAGAGTAATAGGCTTAGCCAAAAGTAAAAGTATGTTCAAGTCCATCACAAAGGGGAAGTCAAGACATGTACAGGAGATGTAATATACGTCTACCCAGTAATCTACATTGCCAAGCTTTCAAAAGAGTTGTTTAGTATCCAGAGAAATGGCCGGGTATGGATTGTGGGAGCTGGAGGTGGGAGACCCCCATCTTTAGTAACCAGGTCCACCTTTATGGATTTGCTCTGTGGATTTCTCATTTGCCTCATGCACTTGGCCAGTGATGAGGAAGTACCCAGACATGGGATTGGAAGGAAATTTCCTTTAGGAGTCGAAGGCTCTAAGGTGGTTTGGAGCCACCAACAGGAAAACTGGTTCTCCCATATGGACCGCTGATCAGCGGCCGGGGGAGAGCCGGGCCATGGGAAAAAAAAAACAAGTAGTGTACAAGTCGGGCTGTGTACCCAAAGCTGCGTGCAAATCTGCGCTGTGTGCCTGGTGGGTTCAGAGCCTGAGGGCTGGAATAGTGAAGAAGTGTTCTGTGTCTCTAATCTGCATTACCAGGAATGTAGCCCCGTAGGGGTCCGTCTATGCTTTGTTTGTTCAGTTTGGATGTGAATAAAAGTCACACTTTATAATCCCATTCCTGGTTTTGAACATTACAGTTATTGCTTCCTGTGTTCGGATTTACTTGGGTGCCCCTGTGCAGAGTAGCCAAACCTAGGCCCCCTGTGCCGAGTAACCAAGTCCTCCCTGAACCCAGTCCCCACCAGGTACTGCTGTCAGCTTCAACAGCATGCCACCTGTCGTTTTGCAAAAAGGCAGGGGTGCGGGCGTTACATATGGGTTTTGTATGATCAAGCAAAATTGAATGTTTTTTCAGATGGCGTTTAAGAGCTGTAGTGCCAAGGCATAACGCAACTTTACCACGGTTTACACTCTGTTTACACAGGGAACAAATTGCTCTGCATGGATCACTTTTACTGACAGAGAAATAATTCCACACTTCATATGTGACAGATTTTGTTTGAGTGCTAGGAAGATAGCTAAAAACTGTTTGTGTCTTTTCATCTGTCCTAACAGAACCCGGGACATGCTTCTTGGTGCTAGAAGAGTGGGCAGGGGACTTTGATGGGTTTTCATTGTTGGTCGACATAGAAGTGGTGGATTCACTGGATAATATGTCCTTTTCATTGCCAACAGTGGTGGATGTATTTGCAAGTGCACTACCTGATTCACTGTCAGAAAATGTGATCATTTCACTTTGTTGAGGAAGTAATGATATGTCACCAGACACAACAGCGTCAGACTGAGTCAAAGAGCTACTGCCTGAGTCAGAAAGGGACTCATTGCCAGTTGCATTATTGCTAGTCACAAGGATTTTAACAGCATGAACCGCATACCTTACGGTGCCTCTCCGTGTGACCCCAGCAGCTGCACAAGTTTTCTTGAAGGTCCCCCTTTACCACATTTTGTTGTTGCTCTTTTGCTATTTGTTGAATTTTTACCATGTGAAACATTTTATTTTTGCTAGCTCCAGGATTACCACTAACACCTGCTCCACCACCAGCTGCTTCATCTATATTGGTGTCAGCCATAATAGTACCACTATGCTACACAGTCACACAGTCTCACACACACACACACACACACACACACAATTCCTGTGTAAGAAACCAATGTGATCTGTGATCGTTGGCTAAAACTCCAAAATGTGTTTTTTGGCTGTATGATACTGTGATGCAGTGGACTGAAGGTAACTGAAGAATATGAAATATGAAAAATATGATGGTTTGCAACTAAAGGATACCAAGTTCAAGGCTTACACAATGATTGGGCTGCTGGGCACAGGCATACGTAAAGCAGGCCAGGCAAGGTGAAAGGTCAATAATTGCAATTCTGAATCAAACTGAACCACCACACAACTGGCCACTGGGCTTCTCACGGTAACACACACTGGGTAGGTACAGTGCAGCGAAAGAGCACTCAGCAGCAGGGTGATGGGCTGACCACAGGAGATGGAGTTACACACAGACACATAACACAGGGAAAGAGATTTTTCTATCACTCCTCCCAACTGTGAAATATTTTTATAGGCTTCTGTCATGTATTTCAGGATAATGCCACCACAAAACTGGCCACAGCTACTCCCTCGCTAACACACATTGGGTTGGGTACAGTGAAAGGGCACACAGCAGCAGGGTGATGGGCTGACCACAGGAGACGGAGTCACCCACAGACACAACACAGGGAAAGAGATTTTGCCATCGCTCCTCCCAACAGTGAAATATATTTATAGGCTTCTGTCATGTATTTCAGGATAATGCTACCACAAAACTGGGCACAGGTACTCCCCCGCTAACACACAGTAGGTACAGTGCAGTGAATGGGCACACAACAGCAGGGTGATTATTAGCTGGCCACGCCACAGTAGATAGTGGAGGAGTCAGTCAAACACTGTCAAAAAAAAAAAAAAAGCCTTATGTTGTTCTTGGATCAGGGAGAGGTTTTTTATAGTGAAAGAGGAGGACCCCCTCAGCTCTCAGCACAGCACAGCACAGTCCAGTCCAGTCCTGACTGCTGAGACTGCTATCCTCCTGACAATTTTTTTTTTTTACTTTGTTGTGGGATTAGGCAGGGATTAATTCAGTAACAGTAATGTTATTTTTTTTTTTTATTTTCTCTTACACAAGTGAAAAAAGTATATCTTTATCTTGATTTTCTTCACCCCTCCCAAGAGTGTCACACTGCACCGATGAGCAGACCAGAAGAAATGAATGTTTTTTTAAATCAGGATTTTGGAACTACAGAACTGCAGTGCAGCTGACTAAACAGAAAGTTTACACACACACACACACACACACACACACACACACACACACACACACAGAGCAAGCAGCAAGTTAGAGAATCTAGTATTCTGCCATTGCCGAATCCGATGATTTCTCCATTAATATTCTGGCCTCCATCTCATCTGAGGTGAGTCCCTCCCGACCCAACCGCTGTTTCCCGCCCTTTCTTTCCATCTATGCGGTTCCCCTTCCTTTTCCCCCCACCTGCCCTTCAACTTTGTTTTTGTAAGCCTTAGGTATGAGCAAGAGAGGCAAGAGTGTGTAAAAAATGCAAAAATTGACACAGATTTGAAATTAGTCATACTTCGGATCGCTCTCACAGGATTCAGCAGAGTGCATACTACACAGGCTGCAGCTCCTCCTCTACGGGACTAAATGAAGTGAACAGAGCTATGCATGCAGCCATACAGACCCATTTGCCATGAGGCTTTCAATTCTAACCACCACCTGACCGCACAGCAGATGGTCAGGTGGTGGACAGTGACTGTGATCACCAGTAGGCAAGCACGGTCTCCTTGACAACGGGACTCAGCCCCCCCCCCCCCAAACGACAACAGTAATTTTGGGAGTGCTCTTTAGAGCCTGGCTGAAAGACGAGTTATTCTACACTGCAGCTGAATGGAAATATGGGTCTTGTCGGTAAGGAGCTAACATTTTGCCAACTGAGTGAGTTTTTCAGACAATTTGAACCCTTTTGCGAATCATCTAGTGTTCGAGTTCTAAGATAGAACTTCAACACCAGGGTTCGAGGAAGGTTCGAATCTTTCTCGAACCAGTTCTGACAACACTAGTGATGAAGCCAAACTCCTGTAACCACAGCTCTACCTACAAAGTCTGCCGAGTCACAGGAAGCTCAGAGAATGTGGGTCCCAACATCTGAGCCCGATTTCAGAAGGTGCAATAGCTCAGATCTGCCCGGAGTATCCAGCTGAACATGAGCCACCTCTAAGGCTTTCTGCCACAGGGCATTCTGGTACTTGACCATGTGGGCCAGGAAGTTCAGTGAATGGATGGTGGAGGTGGCAGATGCATAGACCTTCTTGCCAAAGTGGTCTATCTGTCTGGAGTCTTTGTCGGGAGGCTGAGTGCTCAGGTGCCTGGGGTGCTGAGAGCCGTCACGGGCAGCGTTAATTACTCCCAAATAAGCCTCTGCATGCTCCCCATAAAAAGGCTCCATTTGTGGAGCATTATACAGGTGATCTGCCTTCTTGGAGATCACCAAAGTAAAGGAAGGACATTTCCAAGCAGCCCTTTTGACATCCTTGAAATTCAATAAGGGGAGTAACAACCAAGGGCAGAGACTCCTTCATAGGAAGGAAGGTGGCCAACCAACGTTTCTCGAGGTCCACCTCCTCTGTATCCTGACTTGAAATGGATTGGATGTGCCTAATCACCTCCATGAAAGTAGGGCCATCTGGAGGAGATAGAGGGGTATATAGCAGTTATGTAAGAACTTACCGTAACAGTAGATCTTTGAGAGAGGTTCCTGCAGTAGGTCTTCACAAGTAGGACTCACTCAGGAGCGAGCTCCCCCAGGAGAGGCTTCTGCTTCTTGACCGACGCCGGCTGTATCACCAGACCAGCATCAGCCCACGCCTGTCTGGTCGACACCAGCCATCCCAACGTCAACTCTGGCAATGCTTCAGCAGTGACCCCCTAATCTTCCATTGTCACCGACCGACCCTGTCGTAATTCAGCAGACACCCGAGGGCCTGATGTCCAGTTCTGCTACCCCTGTCAGACCGGCACCAGATTTTTCTCAGCCTCAGGGGCCGATGCCCGACAATCTGATGCCAGTATATCCCGATGCTGGGCCCGCCAAACCTACCCCGCCAATGCCAGCTCCCCCAGTCACACCTCAGAATCTGCCCACAGACCTTAATGTGCTGTTTGCCACCTGGTGGGTGTTCTTTAAGGACAAGGGGTCCCTGAAGTAGCCTCCTGCTCTGACCCCTAGGGATCCTACTCCGACTCCAGATCAGGTTCCTCCTAGGAAGGTCCCAATGCCACCTCCTAGAGAACCGATGCCACAGCCTGAAGGAGCTGGCACTGTCCATACAAGAACTCACTGATGAAGGCATCGTTGCTTGCCTTCTCCATCCCCGGACTCGGGCAAGTCTTAGGATATACTTCCTCCTCAGAGGAGGAGGAGTCTGAAGGTGAGAATGTACCCTCTGAACCAGAGGAACCCAGAAATCTTACTTCTAGAGCATTCCTGCAGTAGGCCTTCACAAGTAGGAATGCGCCCCCTGGCATCAGGACTGCATGGCAAAATTGTAGCTAGCAATCATCAGTGGGGACTGTCCCTGGCGTCAGGTGATGGGCGACAGCGTGACTATAAATAGGGGCGGTCCCCTGCCCACCCTCCAGTTCTTCTGCCGGTGATCCTAAAGAGGAAGCAGAAAAAAGGAGTGGAAAACTCCTGGGACCCTGTGCCCTGAATGAAACAAAGTCCTGGGAAGGGAATAAAGAGGGAAAAACACAGGAGCTGGGGGAAGGTGGGTGGGAAATCTAGACCTACCGCAGAAACCTCTCTCGAAGATCTACTGTTACGGTAAGTTGTTACGTAACTGCTACATCTTACTTCGAGAGGGTTTCTGCAGTAGGTCTTCTCAAGCAGGACTGAATACCAAACAGTCAACTAAAAAGGAGTCTGAGAAGAGGTTCCGGGAGGAGAAAAATGTCTGCCAACTACAGGTCACTCATAACAAAAGATCTTGCAGGACTGCTAGACTGAAGCCAGCCCTGCGCCTAGAAGCAATGCCCAGACTGTAATGTTTAGTGAAGGTGTGGACGGAGGACCAAGTGGCAGCTGCACAAATGTCCGCAGTGGACACATCCCTGAAAAAGGCAGTGGAAGTGGCCACTCCCCTAGTTGAGTGGCCCTTCACCATCCCCGGAAGGGGAATTTTGTACTTCTGGTAAATGTAATGAATACAATTTGCTAGACAGAGTCTGTTTAGAAATAGCTGTGCCCTGGCACTAAGGAGCAAAGGCCACAAAAAGTTGGTTCAACTTGAGAACCTCCTTGGTCCTTGAGACATAATATCTCAGAATCCTGTGCATGTCAAGGGTGTGCAAGAGATACTCCCCCCATTGGAGTGTTCAGGGTAGAATACCAGCAGTTCAACATTCTGGTTTACAGTGAGTTCCGAAACCACCTTTGTAATCAATCAATCAATCAATCAAATCTTTATTTATTCAGGTGAACATCATTGAGCACAGCTCATTTGCAAGATGGACCTGATAAGGTCAAGGTTCAATAATTGGTACATGTATAGGAAGATTTAAAACACGTATATATTTATATACAGTAATCAAGGTTCAATAATTGGTATATGTACATGAATAATTAAAACACTTATATACAGAAATCAAGAACAGAAATTGTTTAAACATAACAGGATACTGTAGGAACATATGAGATGCACTCTAGGTAAACCAGTATATGCATATCAACATTGGCAGTAAATATGGCATACATTCAACATGATATACCCAAGATTCCAAAGATCCAAGGGAAGTCAATGTGGACAAAGAGAAATAGTGATTGGATGACTGAAAGAGGTGGTCATAGACTGAGACAAGTGACATGGTAGGAGGGGTATGCATGACTAGAGCAGGGCTGGTGCTAGAACTGGGAGGTGAAAGGCAGTGATAAGGGCTAAGGTAGGAGCCTGGGTTAATGGGAGAAGATTATAGCCAGGGGTGAGGTATCTGTGGAGATGAATTTAGGGAAGTGAATTGCCATGATATGATGGCAGCCTGAGAGGGGAAGGAAAGAACTGCGAATAAACTAGAACTTGTGGAAGCAATTGCATTTTCAGGAAGAGACTTAGGTATAGATGCTTGAAGGATGCTAAGGATACCCGGTTGATCAGCTTCAAGGACTTTTGAATCGTGTTCCATGATATAGCTAGATTATAGCTGATAGCAGATCTCCCATGCTGGGTGTTGACTTTAGGCACTTTGAGCATAATGAAATTGTAGCTTCTTAGGGCGTAGGTGCCAGCTGTGGCCTGTGCTAAGCAGTCTAATATATAGTTTGGAAGCATCTTAGTCAAAATTCTGTATGTCCACACTGCAGCATTTCTGTTTCTTCTGAGATGTAGAGATGTCCAACCGACTGCTGCATAGAGAGAGCAATGGTGAGTGTTAAATGGTAGATCTGTTGTGAACCTCAGAGCTCTGTGGTATAGTGTATCCAATTTGCATAGGTAGGAGATAGGGCAGTGACTATAGAGGAAGTCTGCATAGTCAATTACTGAGAGAAATGTGGCCTGGACCAACCTCATTTTGGAATCTCTGTTTAGAAAGTGCCTTATTCTAAAAATAGACCAAGTCTCTGTGAAGCTTTTTTAAAAGTTCTTCAATATGAACTGTGTAGTCAAGTTTGCTATCTATCCACACCCCCAAATACTTGAATTTTTCTACATAATCAAGGCTTTCACCAAGGATAGTGGATAGCTGGGGGAGGTTGTTTAGTAATGAGGGATTTGTATGGCTTTGGGTGGAGAAAAACATTGCTTTTGTTTTCTTTGCATTTAAAAGAAGCTTTTTTTCCAATAATTGATGTTGTAGTATAGAGAATTCTGTTTGTAGAACTTCACAAGCTGTAGCAGGCGATGGGTTGCTGACATATAAAACAGTGTCATCTGCGAACAAGTGTACAGTGGCTTTGGTAAGATTCGAATCAATATTGTTAATATAAATGGCGAAAAGGATAGGGCCCAGGATAGATCCTTGTGGAACCTCTTAGAAGTGGTTTTAGTGGAGATAGGTCTCCTTCAGCTTTACTTGCTGTGTTCTTCCTGTTAGGTAACACCTGAACCATGTAAGGGAGGATGGATCCAAGCCTATGGAGTGCAAGGAAGAGAGTAGCAGCTCATGGTCCATCGTATCAAATGCCTTGCTTAGATCAAGGAATACAGCACAAACGCTTATTCTTTTATCCAGTTCGGTTTGCCAATCGCTTGTAACTTTAGCCAGTGCAGAAATAGTACTATGCTTAGACCGAAACCCGATTGTGCTGGATTTAAAAGATTAGATTCTTCAGGTAATCTCTTAATTGGATGCTTACCAGTTTTCTAGCAGCTTAGATAGTACTGGAAGGATAGAGATTGGCCTATAGTTGTTAAGGTCCATGGGGTCCCCTGATTTCAGTAGAGGGAAAACTTGGGCTGTTTTCCAAGTTGCAGGAATAGAACCAGATTTTAAGGACAAGTTAAAAGGTGTGTTAAAGGAACTGCAAGTGCATGCATTGCAATCTTTAGAAAGTAGGGGTCAAGGGAGTCAGCACCTGCACTTTTTTTTATATCCATCTGCAGATTAGATCCTCCACTTGTTTCAACAGAATCGGTTTGAAGGAGAAGGAGGATTCAGCTAACTGAGATCCTGTATACTGGGAGCTTAACTGAGCCCGTAGCAGATTGGCTGGAGAGGTATCAAATGCAAGGCCAGCGGTTGTAAAATGATTATTGAATGCATCCAGTATTTCCATTCTGTCCAAGATTGTCACCTTGTTGTGGTGCATTTGAGCTGGTAGTAAAGTGCTAGGATCTTGTCCCGTTATGCCCTTAATAGTGCTCCAGAACCTGGCAGGATTGTGGTATGAGGAGTCGAGTTCAGCCATGTAGGAGGCAGCCTTAGCATCCCGTACTTTCTTGGTACAGTTATTCCTGGCTTTCTTAAATATCAACCAGTCATTTGGGTTCTTAGTCTTCCTTGTCTTTTTCCAAAGCTTATCTCTCTCAAGCAGGGCTGATTTAAGGTCAGGTGAAAACCAACGACAAGATTTGTTTTAATTCAACTCTAGTAATTGGTGCATGAGTGTTAAGGGCATCTAGTATTATGCTATTTAACACCTGATGAGCTTTTTCCACTGAGTCTGCTAGGTAGAACTCTTGCCATCTTGTAGAGTGATTTAGATCATGAAGATATGCCTCAGAGTTGAAAGTTTTCTTGGATCTCCTCAGTAGGAATTTAGCTGGGGGTGTTAGTTTACGGATGACCTTATTCCAGCAATAAGGCAGTGGTCACTTATGTCGCTGAACAGCACTCCAGTGTGCGTGAAGAGGTGGGGTTTGTTCACCAGCATGATGTCAAGTAATGTGCTGTTGCTCAGATTTTTTTGTTGATTCTTGTTGGTTCATATATAAGTTGTGAAAACCATATGTATCACAAATGACACTAAAGGAGCCGCCTTGATAGCCAATTAAGGTTTAGATCACCTAGGATTATGGTCTCTTCAGTATCCATCTTGATTTGATTCCCCAGGTGGGCTAGAAGCTTATGATCCGTTGAAGGGGCCTGTAGCAGCCAACTAGCCAAATGCTGCAGTGTTGGAGAGAGCCACTTTGAGGGATAGACATTCAATTTTGGGCATAGATGTTGCATCTCAAGTGTTACAGATATACTGATTTGACATATATAGCAACTCCCCACCCCTTGTCTGGTGATCCGCTCTGAATATTTGAAATTGGGTAAGTTTATGTCTCTGTCTGCTGTGGAGGGTCTGAGCCATGTCTCTGATACCACAAGAAAGTCTGGCAAAGTATGGGCAACCCAGGATTGTATCAACATGAGCTTTTTTAGCAGACTGCAGGCATTGATATGTAGAAAGCTTAGACCTTTGGTCGAGGCTAAGTCTGCTGGTGAGGTAATGCACTGTGGAGGTCCGGGGTTAATTTCCACATTTCCAACACAGATCAGGAAAAAAATTAAAAGTTAAAAGGAAGGAAGGGGGATTGGACTGCAGAGCCACCTGGTCTCTCTGGAAAATTAAGTAAGGCTCTCTACAAACTAGAGCCTGAAGCTCTGAAACTCTTTGAGTTGAAGTGATAGCAAGTAAAAAGAGAGTTTGACATGCTAAAATAATGTATATCACTACTTGCTGCTGGCTCAAAAGAGGGCAAAGTAAGCTTTTCTAAAATAAAATTAAGATCCCAGTGGGGAAAAGGATTCCAGACTGGAGGCTTGAGATGAAGGATCTCCTTCAAAAAAGTCCTGGAAACCTCTAGCTGAGCTAGGGTTTTGCCCTCCACCGTAGAGAGATGGACCTTCAGGGATGAATAACTGAGGCCCAACTCTGACAGGTGCAAGAGGTACTCTAAAACCTGGGAAGCTGAGCAAGAAAAAGGATGTCCAGATGGAAAATCTCTTCCACTTCATGGCATATGTGAATCTAGTGGTGGGTTTTCTGGCCTCCACTAAGACCTGAGCGACTCTAGAAGAGACACCATAGCGGGAAACCGCTAAGTCCACAGGTGCCACACTTGAAGGTGGAGCGATTTGAGGCTTGGGTGTACAAGGGTGCCCTGCTCCTGGGAAGGAAGGTCATGAGAGACAGGAAGAGGTACTGGGGGTTCCAGTGCTAACTGCTGTAGTAGAGGGAACCAACTCTGCCGAGGCCACGGGGGGGCAATGAGGATCATGTGCGCCCCCTCTGCTTGAAGCTTCAGCAGAACCTTCTGACTGATAGGAAAGGGAGGGAAAGCGAATAGAAATCTCACTGTCCAGGATAGAGATAGTGCGTCTCACCAAAAAGCACCACGCCTGGGAGCGAGCGAGCAAAAGCTGGGTAGTTTTGTGTTGAATGGGGAGGTGAAGAGGTCTATGTCTGGCCGACCCCACTGAAGAAACCGATCTTCTGCTACTGCCTGCTTTAGTTTCCACTCGTGAGCCCTGGCAACTGATCGGCTGAGACTGTCCGCCAGAATGTTGTGAATGCCTGGCACATGGACTGCTGTCAAGGATAGGCCATGCTGAACAGTCCAGTACCACACCTGCATTGCCTCCTTGAAAAGGGAGTATGAACGGGTGCCTCCCTGTTTGTTGATGTACCAGACAGTGGCCATGTTGTCTGTCTGGATGAGTAGTGTTCCCAGAACCAAGAGGGACTGAAAGGCGTGAAGAGCACAGAGCACTGCTCTTGTCTCCAGAATACTGATATGAAGGTTCTCCTCCATGGGCGACCAAGTGCCCTGTGTCCGATGGTCTTCCAAGTGTGCTCCCCATCCCAGGTTCGAGGCATCGGATGTGAGAATCATGGAGAGAGATGGAGAGTGGAAGGGGACACCCACCGAAAGGTTGGAGATGTTTTGCCACCAAAGGAGATCTCTCTGAAGGCTGTTGGAGATTAGGACCTTCTGGTCCATGTCGTCTAGGTGCTGATCCCACTGGACTCGTAGAGACCACTGGGTCATGCTCATGTGCAGTCTGGCCAGAGGGACTGTGGGTATGGCAGCCGCCATCAGACCCAACAGTCGCAGGACCAAACGTGCTGTGGTCCAACGAGATGAAGCCACCAGCGCAGCTTGTGAGATTAGTCTCTGCTCTGTCAGTTGGAAGGAAGGCCTTGCTCTGAACCGTGTCCAGCACTGCTCCAATGAATTGAAGGTGCTGGGAGGGTAACAGCTGGGACTTGGGGTAGTTGACTGACATGCCCAGACTGGAGAAAAGGTCCACAGTGAAGGAAGGGTTCCTTCAGACTGTCTGGAGAGGGGGCCGAAAATAGCCAATCGTCCAGGTACGGGAACACATAAATGTCTCTGCAGTGTAGGAATGCTGCTAGCACCGCTAGGCAGTTGGTGAAAACCCAAGGTGCCAATGAGAGGCTGAATGGGAGTGCTCTGAACTGGAAATGCTCCTCCTGGAAGGAGAATCTCAGAAAGTGGCAGTGGGCCGGAAGAATAGGGGTACGTAGGTAGGCATCCTACATACCCAAGGAACACAGCCAAGTCTTTGATTGGAGCAGGGGTAATAATCCCTGGAGGGTCAACGTGCAGAACCTCTTGTATTCCACAAAGAAGTTGAACATGCCGAGATCTAGGATAGACCTGCAATCTCCAGTCTTTCTGGGAACCTGGAAGAAGTGGGAGTAAAATCCCCTTCCTGTCTGTTCTGGTGGAACCCACTCTATGGCTGATTTTTGCAGTAGATCTTGGATTTCCTGTAGGACCCAAGATTGTTGGCCTGATGGGTAAGGAGATCTGCCCGGAAGATTGGTGGGAGGTCTCTCCAGAAATTCTATCGAGTGACCTCATGCTACGAGTTGTAGAACCCATGCATCTGTGGTTACAGCCCTCCACCCTTCCAGGTGGAGGCCGAATCTTCCCCCCACCGGTTCCTCCAAGGGGATGGGAGTTAGTGGAAGGGGCATGTGAGAGTGAGGACATAGAGAGAGGGCGCTTTCCCCAGCGCGTGTTATGGGAAACTTGGCCTGGGGGTTTGAGTGCCACAGCCTGAGGAGCGACGCTTGGTTCGCTACGCCTGCCCTGGTTCTGTTTGTTCCATTTCTGTCGGCAGCAAAAAGGCTGCCAGGTTTTCTGACCTGAGCGGTACAAGGAACGGACATCTTTCAGAGATTTGCTGCTCTCTTGTAACTCCTTGATTATGTCCTTGGCATCGCCGCCAAACAGAACTGGCCCCTGAAGGGAGCATCCAGAAGCGTAATCTGAACATCCTGTGCCAATCCTGCCACACAAAGCCAAGCAAGGCACCTGAGACAGATGCCCGTAGCAGCACCATGTGCTACTGAGTCGACTGAGTTGTCGGCTGCACGAAGGGCATGGCAGCAGGATGTTTTAGTCAACCTTATCTTGTCTAGGAGTTTGTTCCTGAGCTGTTCATCAGGTACCTCCTGAATGTCCTTTTCCAGATCAGACAGAGTCGATTTCTGGAAAGCCACCATGTGGGCCACATAATTCAAGGAACAAATGGCGCAAGTAGAGGAGGTGTAAATCTTGCGGCCATATTGGTCCATTTGCTTCGACTCCTTGTCTGGAGGGAAGTCACTGAGATGTTTTGGCTGTGCTGACCCATCATGAGCTGCAGTGATCACAACAGAGTCAGCCTTGGGTTGGGCAGTAAGGTGGGAAACCCCTTCCGGGGGTTGGTAGGTCCTGTCAGCTCTTTTAGACATGGCAGGAATTGATGACGGCTGCTGCCAGATTGTGGAAGTGAGATCTTCATGCAGCCCCATCCAGGGGGAATAGGGAGGGGGTTCGCATTGACCAAGAACAAATGTTCTGCCAGTCTTCTGCGATTGGGGTCCAATTCTTGGGATGCCCACCCCCAGGACTTTTGAATGGACCGGAGGAGCTCAGCAAAGGACGGGTCTTCCGGAGGGGATTTAAGGGACTCTCTTGGCTGGGGCTCAATGGGTGAGTGAGGCTCTGATTGGTTCCCCACATCCGAGTCCTCATCTGAATCCAATGATTCCGGCCTACTAGGTAAGAAAGCATCTGGAACCAACTCTGGAAGTCTGTGTTCCGTAATGCTGGAGGGCAGAGCACCCAAGCCTCTGTCCAAAGCACTGCTGGAAGGTGCAGGGCTACCAGGTTGCACCCTGTGAGGTGGAGTGGCCCTGACCACCAGCTGAGGTTGACCCAACTCCTACAACAGCTGTGACTTAGCATCCTTCCACCAGGCTGGGATGGGTTCTTGTTCCAGCTGAGGGGGTGGAGGATATCCTGGATACCCCATGGAGTATGGAGGGTAACTAGGAGGTTGGTACCAGTAAGGGTACTGGTAGCCCGTATACTGAACAGCCTGACACGGCGTCCGGTAGCCCGGCATCAGAGGAGGGTAGCCTGGCATCGGGCCCCCCGGTGTTGGGTACTGTGGGAACTGAGGCATGTAGCTGGGATAGTACCCTGTTGGACCCGACGGGGGAGGAATGTAAGGCCCGACAGGAGGCGGCACCGAGGGACCACAGGAGAATGGGTCCGTTGGCAGATTCGCGGGGGATCCCCGAAGTCCCAGAGGGATTCAGATCCACACCACCCCCAAGAATGCCCGGCGAGGGATCTGGCGTCAGGTGAAGATCCATTGGCGCAACAGAGGCTGGTGAGGGAGGCAAGTGCAGGAAGGCCCCTGTTGATGGGTCTGTCTGGAGGATATCCAATGGGAGAGAATCCTGGTGATCAGGTCCAAAAAGGTCAGAAAAGGATAGTGAATCCCTAAAGGGAGAGCCCTGGTGGGATGAGGGGGGGACCTGCGAGCTCGCTCTGCCCGGCATCGGGATCCACAAGGGAGTCTGATGGGAGAGAAGTCACCATGCGGTCGCCGGGTAGGCCACCACATGGTCACCGGGTAGGTCGGCGGCTGACTTAGAAGTGATGGTCTGGCAGACGTCAGAGGAGCCAACGACCGGCTTACAGACTGTGGCTGGGTGTCCAGCGGTGGAAGCCGGAGGGTGACATATCAGCCGAGCTTGGAGCAGGGACTGCAACCATTTCCTCCGAAGAGGAGACCCCCGACTGCCCACTGACCTCGAGAGGGGGGAGAGGGCATCTGGTCCACCAGGGCGAGCGAAGACCCAGGAGATGAGGTACTCATGTGGGTGGAGGCCCCACCCAAGATGGTATCAGCTGTCTGGCTGGTTTTCCTCTGGGGAGAGTGGCTCTGCTCCCAACGTGTCTCCTTTTTTCTTTTCCAAGGCCGGGGACGATGATCTTTCCCTCAGCTCCTGAAGCTTTTTTCCCCCCATCGATCCAGTCTTTGTGCCAATAAATGGGCATCGAAGGTCCTCTGGTGACGTGTGTGCATGGCCTGGTTGAAGGCCTGGCAGATGGAGCACTCTGTGGTCCTATGCTTAGGCCCCAGGCAGAAGACGCAATGGGAATGGTCATCCCCATGCGGGATCTGCTCACTGCACTTGAACTTTTTCTTGGGCTGATGAGATGACATACACCACTGTTGAGGAGGAATAACATTAGATTAACTATGAAATACACTGAAAATGGCGGGCAACTAAAGCTGTTCTACCGTGAGGTCCAACGATTCTGAACTGGAGGGCGGGCGGGGAGACCGCCCCTATTTATAGTCAAGCTAACGTCCATCACCTGACGCCGGGGGCGGTGCCTGCTGATGATTGCTACCTACAATTTTGCTGTGTGGTCCCAATGCCAGGGGGCACAGTCCTACTTGTGAAGACCTACTGCAGGAACCCTCTCAAAGTAAGATCTTTGGGTTCTTCTGGTTCAAAGGGTACATCCTCACCTTCAGACTCCTCCTCTGAGGTAGAGGAAGTATATCCTCCTGACTCGCCTGAGTCCGGGGATGGAAAAGGCAAGCAACGATGCCTTCATCGGTGAGTCCTTGTATGGACAGTGCCAGCTCCTTCAGGCTGTGGTGTCGGTTCACTAGAAGGTGGCACTGGGACCTCCCTAGGAGGAATCTGATCCGGAGTAGGATCCCTAGGGGTCAGAGTAGGAGGCTACTTTGGAGATCCCTTGTCCTTAAAGAACACCCACCAGGTGGCAAACAGCACATTAAGGTCTGTGGGCGGATTCTGAGGTGTGTCTGGGGGAGCTGGCATCGGTGGGGTAGGTTTGGAGGGCCTGGGCATCGGGATCTACTGGCATCATATTGTCAGGCATCGGCCCCTGATGGGGAGAACCATCTGGTGCCAGTCTGACAGGGGTAGCAGGACTGGACGTCAGACCCTCAGGTGTTGGCCGAGTGATGACAGGGTTGGTAGGTGACAAAGGAGGACTAGGGGGTTACTGCTGAGGCATTGCTGGAGTTGACATCGAGGTGGCTGGCATCAACTGGACAGGGGTGGGCTGATGCCGGTCTGGTGATACAGCTGGCATCAGTCAAGAAGGAGAAGCCTGTGCCAGGGGAGCTCGCTCCTGAGCAGGGCAGAGGCGTCACTCTCACAGGGGAGGTGAGCGTATGCCCCTGATGCCACTTGGTGGTGGCAACCCCTGGAGTCCGGGTTGATGTAGCTGACTCCTAGACCAGGAGGACAATGGGTAAAGACCCACCATCTGTAGAGAACCCGGCTGAGCCACCTGGCTGAGGACCCCGCTGATGTAAGGGCCTGAGCTTCAGGGGCTGAGAGGCTGAGAAAAATGAAGTCCTGAGCCAGGAGGAACCTCCACTCACGATGGTAATAAGGAAGGGAGGTTTTACCAGTGGCAACCCAGAAGGGGTGAGGGCAGCCATTGTAGCAGGGGCCATCTTCGCGCAGGAGGAAGACCCAGATTCAGTCACTGCCTTACGTAGGGACCTGAATCAGGAAGCTGACCGGGGTTTGTCCCTGTGCTTCTCCTGGTGTTTGTGCTTTCCCAAAGACTTCTCTGTGGAGGTGGATGAAGAAGTAGAGCCCCAGTCCGATGAAGAAGATGTTCTTTGTGGAGCTCCTCCTCATGGAATGTTTTGCTGCAGCAGGAAGGCTTCCAGGGTCTTCTGGTGGCCAAGCTGGGTGCATTGGTTAAAATTCTGTAAGTGCTGGTAGGCCTTGGTGTCATGGTCTGGGCCTAGGCAAAGCAGACACGATGAATGACCATCCTTGTGGGGAAGCTGCTTCCCACAAGCACAATTCATTTGCTGCTGCTCTGCGGAGGAGGATGGAGAAGAAGATATGCACGAAATACTGTAACTTTGAAGAAATGCAGCACTATAAATACCACCAACAGCTTAATCTGGTTCAAGGTCAGTTGGCATTCATCTGTATCCCCCTTCCCTGGGTCATGCCTTAAAATAGGCAGGATTTGTCTAGTGCACTTACCCGGTCAACAAAAATGAAATAAAATAAAAATAAATAAATACAAATAAAAATTCAGAAAATAAAGCACGGGTAACGCAGAGAAAATGGATGTCTACTATAGCAGAAGGCATCCATGAAAGTCCGACTTGCATGGGTCGACGGCAGAAAAAGAACTGAGGTGGAGCTGGGGGACCGACCCTTTTATAGGCGGACATCGGGGGTGGGCCAACGTCAGTGGGCGGTTCTCCACTAATGATTGCTAGCTAGACATTTTCTGTGGGGTTATGGCGCCTGCCAGCTTCAGTCCTAATGGTGTTGCCTGTTGCAGGAGCCCCCTCAAAGTGATATCTACTATTATAGGTGAATAGCCTGTTTTTCTAGGGACATGGATATGGTGTACTTAGCCACACTTCTGGCAGACTCCTAGCAGTTCTCTGGGAGGAGGTGGCAAAGCGCACACCCCCTACTTAGGGAAAAGAGATTGGAGAACTGATGTTCCAAAATCAGCATCCCAGCATGACTCAAGGTCAAAGTGGTAATGGGAAATGAAGGTGTGTGCTGACTTCCAGGTAGCAACCCTGCAGACTTCCTTGATAGGGGCATCCCTAGAAGCAGCCACTGTGGCAGAGGTATGGTGGGTGGAATGAGCCCTTAGCCCTACAGGAGGCTCCCTACCTGCTAACCAATAGGAGAGGTCAATGCAGAATACAATCCACCTGCTAACTGTCCTGGCGAACCTCCCTCCGAACTCCTGAGGTGCGCTCCTTATAATAGGCAAGAACTCGCCTCAGGTCCAATGTATGGAGCCTGTGCTTGGCCTCTGAGGTGTGATTGTGAAGAACACCAGGGGATGCATCACCTGGTTAAGGTGAAACTCAGACACAACCTTCAGGAGGAACATCGGGCTGGGGTAAAGGACAACCTTGTCCCTGTGGAAGACAGACTCCACCAAGAGTGCCTGGAGCTCACTAATCCTTCTGGCTGATGTGATAGTCACCAAGAAGGTGGTCTACTATGACAGGTGTGAAATTTCACACCTGTGCATCAATTTGAATGGCTTGCCCATGACCTTTGCCAACACCAGCAACAAGTCCAAAGGTGGTGGTCGTTCATGCACCAGAGGGGAAATGTGGTCAAGGCCTTTGAAAAAGCACCATACCACCTTTTGCTATGGCACCGACAACATAGCAGCCCACACTCGGTATGCAGAGATGGCTGCCAGGTGTACTGTAAGGTGTCGACCAAAGGCCTGAATGACAGTGGGACCAACGGTAGTCGAGAATGCTAGCCACTAGGCAAAATAAGGGGTCGAACCCCTTGCCCTGGCACCAAATGGAGAACCTTTTCCATATGAAGGCATAGCATTTTCAGGTTGACTCCTTCTGAGAAGCCTTGCTCATGGTGAGGGCATCTTTTAAGAGACCCAAAGCCTGGAACTCTAGCCACTCAGGAACCAGTCTGTCAGGTGCAGGGATTGAAGGTCCAGATGGAGTACCTTCCCCTGATTGCAAGAGAGCAGGGTACTGCATGAAGAAAGGTACAACAAATTGTGTTGGCAGCCTGTGGCAAGACATACTTTTCTACCTTTGAAGAGTGCATCACTCTGAGGCAGTTGCTTGGAGCTGTACCTTGTGCTTCATATTGGAAACTAGGAGCTGGGCATTAGGGTTGACAATGCCCAAGGAAAATCTCACCACTGATTCGCCAAGACTCTGGAGACCCAAAAACCTAATGTTTTTTTCTGTTTGCTGCTTGGGGGGTGGAGGTGGGGCGTTAGGGTTGGAAACCCTAACACCACATTTCCCTACTTTTGTGGCACAGTTACCCTAACTGGTGCATTAACAAAGTTATATACATGGTCCAATTTGAGGCCACTTTTGTAGATGACATATCAGTGAACCCAAACAAACAATATAATGTCTCCTGAAGGTGATATATTGATGACATTCTCTTTCTATGCCCCTCTCCCACCGGAAACGGAAGCCTTAAAAGGCATCTACCTCATCAAGCCCAGTCACTACTACCATAGGCATATAGCAACAGCGTGTCAATATGCCTAATAGCAAAAGTGGGATGGTAAGAACAACATAGATTCTTTAAAAAATGGAAAGGTATTTGAGGCTTTTTTTTTTTTTAACTTGCACGTATGTGACAGCATTCAACTAATATAGCATCACAAGAACCCCTATGTACAAAAATATAAAAGTGGCACAGATGAGCAGAAAGACAGAAATTCTGTGAACATGCTCACAACATATTAGACCATGAAAGTAAATAGACTGCTACTGCAACATTTTTATGATAAAAGATGGGAGATATAATCTGCCTTCCAGACAACAATATTTTTAACACATTAAAATAGCAATGGATCACTTGGAACAATTGGCTATTTTAATAAACTTGTTATAAAACACCAAGCTACAGAATTTACCCTGCATGTTTAAATCATTTGTGGATTGTCTGCACTGACAATAGGCAAGAAAGATAATATACCCTGAACTCAATATATAGTTTTACATGTTTACAGAACGCAACCACATGTGAGTGGTGCACTAGACAGAATGGTGATGCGTCTGTGTAAGCCAAATCAACCTACGAAGTATTCTGAATATGTATATAGTACATGAAATATACATTAGAACCAATTATCAATGTGGATATGCAGTGTCTTTGAAAAACACAGAGAAACATTAGCAAGCAAACTGTTTCTGATTTTTCCCTATAGGATTATAAGTATAAAGTTGATACCATGAATGGTTATGCACAGTTTCAACAAAAGTACTGTAAGAGTGTCTAAGGACAGATGTAGTTGTTATGCATGCTTTGTTTTCAGCAGTTTTCTGCAAATATGATATATTCTGGGAAAGGTTTTAGGATGGTTATAAAATGAAAATATGGAAATATAGCAAAAAACATACACATCTAAAAAAACCTGCATAAACACTGTAATGGAAGTGAAAAGGAGAAGGGTTATGCAGAAAAAAGCATGAACTGAGATGACTATAAATATTACTGAATGGTAGCTGAATACTAAATGTTTATTTCTAGGACCACCGCAGGCCTTGAGGACGTGGCCCCAAGGCCACATATCATTGGCAGCACGGCTAATTAACAGCTGTCTGTGGTACTTAATTGTAAAGTAAATATAGTTCATAAATTATTTCAGGAGTCCGGAGTCTTCCTCGCCTACAAAGAATTGCAGTTCTAGTGCCTTGGTGGCAGACTTCTCCGATTAGTTGGTACAGAAAATATCCTAGTCAGGATAGGGAAGACATCAGGACCCCCAACCCACATTGTCTGTTGTTCTAATAAAAGATGCACTATTGAAACGCCTCCACTCTCTAGCATTTCCCAGAAGCAATACAGCTGTGAGCATATGGCATCAGATTCAAGCCAGACCTTCATTCACTAGGATGACATCTAGTCCAGTGAGCTGGTAGGATGTTTTTAGCAGGTCTTTTTTTAATTATGAGACCTACATCTAAATATATTTCTGAGAAAAGCAGACTTACCCATTTCAAGGTATTCATAGAACAATCCTAGCTTTCCACTGGGTTGTAACTGGTAATCTTGCTCCCATCGTGGAACGATCTTTTCTGATGTTGTACCTACACAGTATCGTGCTATGAGATTCTTTACCCACCTGGATAAAAAAAAAAAAAATAGTTTCAATGCCAATCTATTTAAATATTTGGCAGTGTAAGTTTTGCAGTTTCAGACAATTTAACGTTAAAAGAATAAACTAGATTATATAGATGCATACGATGTTTTTGTAACCACCCAGTCCCCTGGGGTTATCAGAATCCTATCAGGTTAGCCCTAGGAAGGTAAAGAGCTCATTACGAGCTCTAGGGAGATGACATTGTTTACTCAGCTTGCCTGGGCAAAGAATGGATTATGTCATTTAGAATTCTTGCAGCAGAATAAGCCACTTTGGAACCAGCTGCTATGGTAGTGTGGTCAGTCTGTAGTTAGCAGTGGAATAGAGAGGAGCTCTGCTATGAGGTTCCTTCTGGTCAGTCCAGTGGCTGACTGGGTGAAAGATCTTGGTTGTTTTTCTCACCCTAGTTTGAAGAACAGCATCAGTGCCAACTGACATGCTGGAGACCTGTCTGAACAGACTGTGCTTCAGTGGTGCCAAGGGGTAATCCCCTGAAGATTCCAATGTGGTTCAGCTGCTAAGTGAAAGTGTGTGCAGTTTGGATCTGTGAAAAGCTAACTGGAAGGAGAGAGTTTTTTCCTTCAGGTTCTCCATGTCTGTAAAAGACAGCAACCAAGCTGTAAGTACAGATTCATGGGGCTGAGTTTGGGGGTGGGGCTGGTCTGAAGTGCATGTGCCCACAGATAAGGCCGGAGTGCATCTGCCAGGAGCCCTGTTTCACCACAACAACGTGCTAAGTGTTTAAAGGTATACTTTTGGATGCCCTATAGCATTTCGTGGAAAATTAAGGATCCAGTTTGGTGTAACCCAGAAGGAAGGGCAGACTAAGCATGGCGTAGGATTGGGCATAACCCCACTTTGATTTCCTCGTCAAGGCTAACTGATTCAGGTATGGGCACCAGTTTAAACAGGGAATGCTAATGGAAGTCATTGCTCTAGGATAAATGTTTTTCTTAAAGTGTGTGGCAACTCCCACAAGAAATGCACTTTGCTAGGAAGTTGGAAATGTGTGTACTAAAGTGCGTGGCAACTCCCCCAAGATAATACACTTCTGTTGGGAAAAACGTCCAGGTATTCCTAGTACAGAGGGATGGACAGTTCGAATTACGTGTGGTAAAAAGTTGCTTGAAATTGCCCTAACAGTGTTGTTCTGGAAAAGTCTGTTTCTATGCCTGTACGGTACCAAATTTTGGTGCCCACCCTGTCTGCAATTTGCCATGTGTTAGTCAGAATAAAGCCATACTCCACAATCCCAATTCCTGTGTGACATTAGATCTCTGCTTCCAGTGTGGCTTGTTACTGGGGCCCCCGTTGTGATAGTTTTAGACCTAGCAAAACCTGTCACCTCTTCCCAGAATCCGGAATAAATATAAATTTTGTGTGTGCCCTAAACGCTCTGATCAATTTAGACTGCCAAGCCGGTAATCACCTCAATGCTAGGGGTGATGCCTTTTTATTTATGCCATCTGGTGACCTGTTTGTGTTACGAATAGGGGGTGGTTCCAGTTGCCACACACTGCTGGTATCTGGGGCATGGGTTGTAAAATTGGGGCCCGTCCAAAAATCTTGGGTGAGAGGATGTTGAGGATATGACTAGGGTCTTTTTCTGTCTGGTGGCGGTGCCCCACAACAGAAATAGTTGCCAAAGTGAAGTTTTGCCAAGGAAAGTTATATTGTACCAAGGAAAAGTAAAGTTTTATGCCAAGTAAAGTGCCATCTAAAGGATTTTGCTGCCTGTGTTTCCCCTGGAAGATGTGCTGAATGTGCTTAAGAGACTGTGCTTAAACAGGCTGTGAATTAAGCAACGTGTACCCTTGCCCTTCAAAAGGGGTTAAAATGGCCGGCCCAGTGGTGCTGAGGGTTGAAGAGCTGGACACCACACCTCACGCCTGGTGACCCAGGTTTTGGAATGGACTCGGGCCGCCGGGGGCTGGCAGCGGAGAGGAAGGATTGAGCGTCCCATGACTGCTCTCCTTCCTCTGTGGAGAGCTGGGGCACTGCAGCACACTGTAGCGGTGACTGGCGGAAGCCAGTAGCACTACAGCAGTGAGCAGTAGAGCGGGGGGGGGGAGAGTGCAGCGGGTGTTAGCACGCCATGTGCTTGCACACCATTGCATGTCTGGCTCTCTGGTGCAAGGAAAAACCAGGCAGAAAATGGCGTGGTGCGATCTTAGCGGCTGACGGCCACCCCCGGAATCTGAGAGGATCCTGCATTCAGAGCGATGTGAGTGATTAATGGCCGGCTCTGAGGGGCTGCCAGACTGGGTGGGAGATGCTGGTGTCGGTGGCTGGGGGGGATCGCGGAGATCTGCTCCGCGGGGGAGAAACAGAGATGTAACAAAAAAACTGGTTAAAACTGTTTAAAAGTTTAAAATTGCCAGCCAAAAGTATTTCTTGACTTTAAGAACAATGTTGTTTAACTGCCCTGTAAGTTTCAAGTGTTTGCTATGGATATTGGGAGAGTCGCTAGTGGATATGTACATAAACTGTGCCAAAATGCCCCAAAAGCGCTCTTGCCATTGAAATTTCAAACCGTGGGAAAAAAAGTGACAGTTTGCAGTTTAAATTTGCCTGCTCGATGATCATCATGAAGAACTGCATGAGAGAGAGAAAGAGAGAGCTCATTTGCAGGACGTCGTGCGATTGGTCAAACCTAACCAAGTCCTGCCCAGTGCCTGGAATCTCTGAGTCAGAGGATGCTCAAAAAGGAAAGCGGACAGTGTGCGAGCAATGTGCAGCTCAGGAGAACCACTGCAGAGGATGACAACCATTTTGAACAGCTTTAAAGAACTTTTTTTGAATTTTTCACTGTTGCACAGTAAAACCGGGCTCCACCAGATTACCAACTGCAGAGACAGTGATCGCGGTTGCAAGCACACCAACCCTGCAGGTCACACAGCCCGACCAAATCAGGAGATCCCTCAAATGCTGTTAGTCTGACCAGGGCAGTGCTAAACAATAGTTTCAGAACATTGTAAAGAGTGCAGGAATGTGCTATAAATGTGCTGAATGTGAAATTGCAATGTGTGCAGTAAAGAGCAACTGTAGAGCAAAGCAACATGTGTGTGTAACGCAGGAAAAGTTCTCGGTAACCATAACGGGGTGTAGTCCATTGCAAATGTAAAAAAACACCAGTCACCGTGTTGGGCAGAAGGTACAGCATGTTGTAAACACCAGCAAAGTTAAAGTAAATGTTTTTGGACAGACTGCAGGCAGGCAACGGTCCTAAAGTGTGATTGTGTGTGAAACAAAGGTAAAGCAAGGCAGCAGGTTTCAGTTACATTACAGAGACATTAAAATTGTGCAGTTAACCAAGTCAGCAACCAGTGCTAAATGCTAAAAACTGCGCAAAGTAGTAATTTGAGTCTGTTACAGAAAACGTCGGGTTAGTCTAGATACCCCGTCCACACTATAGCGTGGGTTGTGCAGAAAGAAAGGGAACTAGCTAATTTTGAAACGCTCTACAGGAGCTCCAGTTGACGTAGTTCTACCCAACTACCCAGTGTATGTCTGTGCAGTTTGTCTCAAATCAGGAAGAAATGTTTTCAGGATACCCCATTGTAGGGATTGCCAAAAGCAGTATGGCTTGAGTGAAAAGGGTGGCACAATCCATAGCCGAGGGAAAGCAGTTTGTCTGGCCCTTTCGTGGACATTGGCACAAGGCCCACAAAGTACAGAGCAGCAGCAGGCTGACTGTGAACAGGGAGAACCCGAAGAACTGGCAAGACAGTTTTTTGAGGGGGTTTCTCCAGAATCTCTACATGGGCAAAGAGAGACGATCTCTTCCACACCAACTAAAGTGGAAAGGGAAACCTGAGAGACTGAGGCAGTATATCTGTGGGCTGCAGGACCCTGCCCTAGTCTCTTAGGGGAAGATGAGGCTGAAGAAGCATTACACTGGGAGGTAACCACCTCCAGCAGCAGTGAGCAAAGGACATTCTCAGAAGCAGGAGCAGCAATAGGCCCCTGGGCCGAGTTTGTAGAGCACCAAGAGAGAAATGGTTGGGGAAGCAACTGGTGGACCCATTGAACTGCCAGTAGCTCTCTCCACAGTTGAGTCACAAGACACTACTGTATGGAGGGCTCACAAGCAATGCCACATTGTATAGGGTTGGACTTTTTTCCCTATCCCACATACCACATCATGCTGGCATGACCAGATCTGGCCACCCCCAAACCAGGCCATGGGCAAAGAACTACCAAAAATTAGTAAGGAAGAACGCTTGATAAGACATTGGGCTGAGGCTGTGAATGGACACACCTACCCATTCTTTCCAAGGTAGATACGGGAGGAAATTGAGGCAAACAGGCAATCCTGGTTATGGGAGGAGGCCAGTAGTAACATTCATGATAGGGTGAATTTGTTCATCAAAATTAGACTGTGCCACCAGAGAATGACATTTTGAAAGCTTGGCAGGACTTTATATCTGGACTCTCAGAATAGTGGACAAGAAGAGCCAAGGAACTGTTCACAATGTGCGAATGACTCAGGAGAATTGTCTATACCCTCCATCCAGAGTGGTACTATCCAGGAACACCACCACAGCATTCTTTCTGCCTTAGGGTAGGCCTTGCTACACTGGCTGGTCTGTTTATGGGAGTTGCTTATAATGACTCCCAGGTCCCATTCCTCGGTTCTAGTGGTAAAGAAGATGATTAAACCAGCAGGACCCATGGGGAAGATGGGCTGCAGGGAAGGGGGGGGGACAATGCCAGGAGGAGTGGAGCGGGGTCAGCCACCTAGTATAATTAGCTGTACACTCGAGCAGACTTGATAGGCCTATGTGGCCTGTATCTGCTGGCAATTTCGTATGTTCACAATACTCTGAGTTCCTCTTCCCTATGTGCATTACCTTGCACTTCTTGGCACTCAATCCCACCTACCATATTTTTGACCATCTCTTTAGACTTTCCAGATCCCACTGTAACTCCCTTATACCCTCTCCCCTATTCTCCTTACTGCACAGCTTTGTGTCATTTGCAAAGAGATGCATCTTGCACTGCATACCTTTCCTACACTGCAAAAAGAACAAACTCAATAGCAAAGTCAGCCGTGCGATGTTCAAAACCTTGATTAAAAAAATGTTTCAAACCATGAACTTGCAATGGTGCAGTCACCTGAATACTTATACAGTCCTGTATGTTGTACTATAGTAGTCATAAACTAACAATTCACTTCCTTGCCCGTTTCTAAGTTTCACTTTTTACCCAGCTTATTCCATCATTGCTTTTCTGTCTCTATATGGTTCATGCTGACTGCTGTGAACTGTATACACTTATTTATATCCCTTATAAATGGAGGTTCCCAAAAGTCTTCCTTGGGTGTGCTTAAATGCCCACTGCCAGGCTGGTGGTGTGTCTTTACAGGTTTAAAAGTGTCAGCATGTGAGTGCCCTGTTAGCCTCCATGCCTGTCTCTTTAAGAGCCACCTATCTTTAGTGTATAATTAATCTGGGTAGGGGCTGAGTAGTTTCAGGCTCAAGTCCCAACCGGACTGCAGTAATATTGCTCCATTCTGCCATCGCTAATTGTGCAGAGGGAGGTCTGCTAGAACTTGTGATTGTTTGCTGATTATCTGCATTAATAATTATTATAATGTAGTTCGTCTAACCAGCCTTCCTTTGCAGCATGGACATTTCTGTTTTGCACAACCATCTTGGTTCTGGACTTCCAGTTTGGACCAATCAGTACCTTTGGAGACCTTAAAATGAGACTGTCCCCAGGGGTCTTGTGGGGGTTTTGCATTGCTGCAGCGACACCACTGATGGAGACATCCCTGACAGCCGCAGTGCCAAGTGTCAGCAATGCAGTGTCAGGGATGCCTCTGTGTTTCCATCGGGTGGCTGCACCCCACACCACCCAGTCTCTAGGATTCCAACTCCAAGTCGGAGTTGGACTGGGGGGAGGGGGGGAACGATACATTGTACAAGGCAGTCTTGGTGCCTTGCAGAGCCAATCACCACGACATACGGATTTTGTCAAAATCCTGTCGCTGTGATGGTCTTCGCGGTCGGGGTGTTGCTGTGGCATCGGTATACCTCTTGTGGGAGTGAATTTCTGTGGGAATTGTAGTTTTTACACTTTGGCACCTAAATGGACCTGGAGGGGGAGCCCTTGCTGTGACAGACAGACGGATCAACCAACTGAACCTTTTGGATCATTAGAAAGTCCCGGTGCTGCCTGCAGCAGTGAGTCAGTCTGGAGTAGGAGTTGAGAGTGAGAGGAGCTCAAGTTTTCTAGCAGCTGCTCCTGTGTAGTGTGCAGGGGAAATTGGCGGGAAGGCTGTGTCGGGCCTGCCTACCACCGTCTTCCTCAGTGAAGAAGTCTGCTTTAAATATCTCAGACTTTATCCGAAAGAGCCTTAATTGTGATTGGAATCCTGAATTGTGACAAAGTGAATTTCACCTGGTGTGGACTGAAGCTTTGCCTCGGTGCAATCGGCCTGTCAGGACTTTCACTGCGACCACAGAGCATACGGTTTGTGCAGAAGACCCTGTGTATTGCAACCAGACTGTCATCCAAACTATGGTATTTACTTGCTTTTCCTAGAAGTGTGCTGAATGCGGATAGTGGGTTGTGATTTGGTTCCCCACTGTTTGAATGTGTCATGCTTACTGGAAGCTGTATCCAGTAACCTTAACCGGACTGTAACCATTTAATTCACCCCGTCTGGGCCTCACCACCTCGGCCCAGATTGCCACTCACACCACAGAGTTACATCCAATGAGAGACCCGCCCAGGGATTTGGCTCCCTGTTCAACACCAATGAACATGAATGACACCACGGTGAATAGTGTGGACCCTGCTTCTCCTGGCAAACCAGCTCTTCATCCTGAGGTTTCCATTTCATCCATCCTGCAACCTGGTCTGGGTATTGTGAGTAAACATCAGGGTAGCTCCCTGCAACAAACCTCAAATCAAACTGTGTCATCTGATTTAATTGTTTTGATTGATTTTGATGAACTGAGCCCTCCAGCTCCGGAATACAAATTGTGGGTTAAGGTGCATGTTGTGTTCTCCCTTCTTAAGGACCCCAACAACAGCTGCAATGCTGGGCTAGCCTGTAATTCAACTGGGTACCCAGAGTGTGGGTGACTGTGATAGAGGGACTCTTAGAGGCATGCATGCTTAACCTGATTAAATCAGGAATAGAATCAAGCACCAGATTACTGCCCCTTCCCTGTTCAAGCCCCTTCAATAAATCAGATCTGAATCTTTTTGCACTTAAACTGGTTGTGGTGTACCTCTGTGTAGGAAACAGTGAGATATTGTTGTTTACTGTAACAAGCCTCATTTCACAGGGGGTCTCCAGGGCCGAGCTGATCCAGCCCGGGTGGTAAGTACAACAAGTGTGGGGTTAATATTGCAACTTGGTGTTAATTGCAATCGTGTGTTCACTGACCAGTCCTGGTCACTAGCGGGGAAAGAGAGGGTAACAGTGTCCCAGAGGGCTGTACCCAGGGAGCTACGCTACCATTAACCCTGTCCTCCGGGTGGAGGCACCCGTTCCTGGAACTCAGGCAAGGGTAGTATCCTTGGGGTAGCGCCACCTAGGGGTTACACACAGCCTAATGATTCTTCTACATTAAACTATTCTGTTTTGTTCTGTACTACTTATTGTATTCTACGGAGTATTGTTTGCATCACTTATTATATTCAACCGTGTATTACTTTATGCTGTCCTACAGAGGACCTCCTTGAAAATGAGCTTGCTCGATGGAGCCTTATCCTAGTAAAATAATAAACTATACTACAGTATGTCACTAATCAACATATTGAAAAGGACAGGTCCCAGGACTGACCCCTGCAGCACCCAACTCGTGACCCCTCTTTCCTCTCATTTAACCCCATTAACCCCCACCCTCTACTGACTCCTTCAGCCAATTCCCCACCCTCTAGACTATCTTCTTCCCCACTCTCAAGTCTTCGTACTTGTTCAGCAACTTCTTGTGTGGCACTGAGTCAAAGGCTTTGATGAAAATGAAGAATAAATTTACCACATGCTCTTTATCCACTGCCCTCATGACCTAGTCAAAGAGCACTATCAGGTTGGTTTGACATGTCCTCCCAACCACAAACCCATGCTGTTTACCATCTGCAGCCCATTTTCCTCCAGGTAGGTCACCAAGTTTTCTGTGACCAGGGTTTCCAACAGTTTATCTACAGGAACCGACAGTTTACCTGCAAGATATTGATAACAAAGTGTACCCCATTTTGATTATACACTGCCAGTATGTTTTGACCCTTATTTATTTTTTATTTATTGAAATCTTTCACCAGGAAAGCACGCTAAGCAACTAAGTGCTCATCTCCCGGTGTGACTTGGGGGGGGGGGGGTACAATTAGGTGGGAAAATCAATAAATTAAACAAACAATAACATTTAGCATACATGGACAATTAGGATACAGTAATAAAAACAACACTTTCGCCTATGCCCTGATGTAGACAATCACAGTTACCAATCACAGTTACCAATACAGTTGCAGTGAATTAATTGGGTTGTAGTGGAAGGTCAAGCAAGAGGGTCGGGGGAGCCAGCTATGGAGGGAGTAGCAGGTAAGACAGGAGGAGCCTATTGGGGAGGGGGAAGGAAGTAAGTAGGACCGTGGGGAGCAGGGACAATGCCAGTAGTAACAATAGCTGGGGCTAGTAGTGTGAAAACAGATTAAACTGGACTAGATGTGAGCTGAAGTACCAGTGCAGGCAGAGCAAAAGTGTGATAAAATTAGTTCCGTGCATACAAGAGCTAGGGGTACCTGTATGTGCGGGAGAGTAGAAGGAAGGGCAGGGGGGGAGGAGTGAGGAATATGTAGTGAAAGTCAGGGTGTAGCTAGAGTAGCCCCACCAAAGAAGCTGGGACTATTACAGTGGAATGAGGGGAAGAGAAAGAGGGGAAGGGGAAGTATGAGGAGTGGGAGAAAGGGTGGTAGTAGCAGGGAGAGGAGGAAGAACTTGCATAGAATTAGCCCCCTCCTGGATGCAGAGAACCCAGTGAGAGAGCAAACTAAGCAAAGATAGTTGGAAGAGAGGGATGGGGGGAGGATAGGTGGAAGTCGCAAGGAGGGGAGGAAGAAACTTTGCCTAGAGCTAGACCTCTCCTGGATGCTGAGAACCCAGGGAGGAGTGCAAGCTAAGTGAAGACAGATGGAAGAGAGGAAAGGGGTGGGGGGAGGGCAGGACAAGCTTGCCTAGACTATGCCCCCTTCAGGATGTGGGGAACCCTGCAAGGGGACAGTGATATGCAAAGACAGACTTGGTTATAGAGAGTGGGGGAGGGGTAGGAGGAGGGAGGAAGAAACTAGCCTATTCTAGCCCCCTTCAGGATGCAGAGGACCTTGCAAGGGGGCAGTACTGCGCTAAAGGGAAGAGGGTGAGAGAGGACAGAGGGTGAAGGGGACAGAAGTAAAGGAGAAGGGGGTATGCAGGGGGGAAGAGATGTGCTGGGGAAACGAGCTCTTGGGGAACGAGAAGATATGGAATGGATGTGTTTGGCAGTGCAGACTCACAGGAAATAAGTTAAGGAGGATTAAAACAAGAGCAATTAGAGGAGTTAAAGTTTTTTTTTTTTTTTTTTTTTGAAATTCTCTTTTTATTTAATTTCAAAACAATAACAACAACATCAGACTAGCAGATATAGGTATGATACAAACCTTGGAACAGTCTCCAGGAACAGAACATGACATGATAAACATGGGATAAACTAAACCCCCTCCCCCAAGAAGGCCAAGAAGGTGTCACCACTGAGAAGGACAAGGAAGACCAGAAGATGTATAGGTGAGGGAAAGGAGATACTCGGTATGGGAAGAAAAATTAGGTAACAGTCTGACCTTTAAACCCAGATAAAAGCAGCACCATTTACTGATTGGTTCATGAGTAGATAAAGGGTGCATCAGGGGATCATAAAGGAGAGAGCCATCAGGGATCAAATAACTCAAAGAAAGGATGACACTATCAATCAGTGTAAATATAGGGCATAAAGCTTACCCCACTTTTCTGGAAGGCTGAGGAGAAAGTCTGGAGCTGGCAATCAGCTTCTCAACTTTAAAACACAAAGACATTTCTTCTAGCCAGTCCATATCTGAGAGTTCTAGGTTATCTGACCAGTGGCGAAGCACTAGTCTCTTAACCGCCATTGAGATGAAGCCATATGATATTTTCTCTCTCTAACGAAATACCAGAATAGATGCCCAGAATACAGATCTCTAATGTAAATAGATCTTGCAGGCCTAGAATGGGGTCTAAGTTATCCCGAATAGCCCTCCAAAGTGGGGCTACCTTGGAACAATACCAAAATATATGAGGGGTACTACCCAGGTCTTCACCACATCTGAGACAGTTTGGGGAACTGGAATTATCAAATTTCGATTTTTTAACAGGCGTAATATACATATTATTGACAATAAAATATTGAGTAAGCCTATTCTTATCCAGAGTATTATATGTGTGCAAATCCCTCCAAACATGGCTCCATGTAAAAGAAGGGTCTAAGGGGAGTGGAGTCCAAGATTTGGAACCAGCTAAGGGGTCGGGGAAGTTGACCTTCATAAGATGTAGATATAATTTAGATACACCATGAGGCTTGGCCGCATAATCTTTAATCACCCTGAGAAGGGGCTTGACAACCGACACAGGCACAGTGTTACCAAATTCCTTATTGACAAGGTGTTTCAATTGGTATACCTTGAAAATCATTCAGGGGATACTTAAGACTAGTAGAAGGTCATCTATTAAACCAGGGCCCCCTTGCACGAATAAATCTTCCACTGAGAGTCCCTGAATTTGGGGCAGCCACTTCGGGGATAACAATTTAGTCCCCATTTTAATATTAGGATTAGAGAGTAGCGGTTGCCCAGGGTCCTTTACGTGTCGGATTTTGGCGGTAGTATAAAATTGGTTCAGCACCCTCACCGAGACGCCCACTGCCGAGTCATGAAGACAGCGGGGCAAAGTTGAAAAGTGGCAATAGAACAGGCTTGAGGGGTCTATGTTGGATTGCTTGATAAGGTCTAAATCAAAACTTAACCATAAAGGTGAGGATGTTGCATCCCTACCCCCCAGCCACTTACTGGCTTTAACTAGGTGGCTAGCCCAGTAGTAATATTCAAAATTAGGAAGGCGGAGGCCCCCCATATCTTTGGGTAAACAAAGTTTATAAAAGGCTCGTCTGGGAGATTTGTGATTCCAGATAAAACTAATCAGGATTGAATGAACTCTCTTAAAGAAAGTTTTGGGTAGCCAAATGTCCAAGAGACTCGGGGGTAAAACAGCGAGGCAGGATATTCATTTTGATTATACTGATTCGGGCCCCTACTGATAGTGGAAGCCTGTCCCATCTTTGCAAGTCGGAATGAATTTTGTCCACTAGATCATCCAGGTTTAATTTCCTGATCAGATTTAGATCACGGGCCAAATAAATACCGAGATATTTGAGATGGGATGATGCCCATTTCATACCAAAGTGAGACATACTAGATTGAGAAGTGTGCAAGTTGAGGGGGAAAATTTCTGACTTGGCCAAATTAAGTTTGTAATTGGATACAGCACTAAATTGCCCTATTATATTTAGGGCTACTCGTAGGGAGTCCGCCGGGTAAGTCAACTGTAATAGAATATCATCTGCAAAGACGGCTAATGTGGAAGTTTGTTGATAGATTGCACATCCTTGGACCCCTGGAGCTGCCTTAAGACTAAGCAAGAGGGGCTCTAAGTAAAGGTTGAAAAGGTATGGCGAGAGGGGGCAGCCCTGACGGGTGCCAGAAAAAAGCCGAATGCGGGACGAAAAAACTCCATTACAGTAAATTTTAGCCGAGGGATCTTTATATAGAACCTTTATCCACTGGATGAATTTCTCCGGGAACCCAAACCTAGCCAGAACACTCCATAAGAAATCCCAGTGGACACGATCAAATGCCTTCTCGGCATCTAAAGCCACCAGCGCCATGGGAACCTGAGAGGCCTGGGCTGCTTGGAAGACATAGGAAAGAACTCTCATGTGGTCGCAGCTGACTTACCCTGCACAAAGCCTACCTGCTCCCTGCTCAAAAGTGATTGCCAAACCTGCTTAATACGTGAGGCCAAAATTTTAGACAGGATTTTGATATCACAATTGAGCAGTGAGATGGGTCTGTAGTTGGTCGGATCCAGAGAGGGTTTTTCTGTTTTGGGAATCAGGATTATGATGGCTTCTAATAAAGATGGGTCCAATGGGCCCAAGGAAAGAAGATAGTTATAAAATTCCAAAAGTGTCGGAGCCAATTCCGTGCAAAAGGCCTTGTAAAAGTTGGAAGGTAAGCCATCTGGGCCTGGGGCTTTATCTGACGGAAGATTTTTAATGGCATCCTCAATCTCTTTCAGGGATAGAGGAGCAGAAAGGAAAGATGCTTGGTCCTCGGAGAGGCAGGGTGGAGAAATTGGTTTAAAAAAGGTCTCAATTGCAGGCGAGGAGGGAAGGGCTGGAATAGCACCGTAAAGATTTTGGTAAAATAGTCTGAAAACCTCGACAATATCTCTGGGCCCTGTCCTGATGGAGCCATCCTGTGCCTCTAAAGCTGGGACCAGCCTTGAATTTTCTACGTCCTTGAGTTTTAGGGCCAAAAGCCTACTCGGTTTCTCCCCTTGATCTAAATATTTGGCTTTGGATCTCAATAATGCAAATTCAGTTTTTTCCCCGACCAGCCCCTCATACTCATTTTTAAGTTTATGTAGCTGCTCCAAACTCTTTAGGGACTTAGAGGAAGCAAGGGAGTCTTCTGCCGCCTTAATCTGACCAGCTAAGAGAAGAAGTTTTTGAGTCCTGAGTTTCTTCCTTCTAGCGGAGATTTTAATGAGCTCCCCCCTCAAGAAGCATTTTAAAGAGCACCATAGGATGTCAAACCTGGCCACTGATCCCTGGTTAATGTCCAGATATTCTTTGATTAGGGACTTAATCTGAGCGTTAGAGTGCTCATCCTTTAAAACCTGAGTATTGAGCTTCCATATTGTGTCCTGCTGTACCAAAGAGGAGGGGTTGAATCAAGCCAAACTAAAGCATGGTCAGAAATTACAATAGGCTCAATGCCTACCAGGGTAATATTTGCCATAAGGGAGGTGCTTACTAAAAATAATCCAACCTGGACCAAGAGTTATGAAGCGGAGAAAAAAAGGTATAACTCTTATTAAAAGGATGCAGAGTCCTCCAAGGATCCACCAATCCTAACATTCTACCTAAGTCTCACAACGCTAGTTGGGCTGAGGATGGGGGCTTCAAAGGCCTATAGGTTTTATCTAGTTCTTGTGATGGGGCAATATTCCAATCCCCTCCCAGAATAAGGGGTGTTGGCAAATACACACTTAATTTATCTATTAACTGCATTAAAAAACCGGCATCTCCCCCAACCGGACCATAAACGGAACCAAGGGTTATAGCGGAGTTATAAAGGGAACCCTGCACAAAAATATATCTGCCCTCGGGATCTTGAGTGATTTTCTCTGGGATAAAAGTTATACTTTTCTTAATCATGATTGCTACGCCCTTAGCTTCAGAGGACACACCAGCAACAAAAACTTGAGAGAATCCTTTAACCTTTAACATATTAATATCCGCTGCTGTTATATGTGTCTCCTGTAGAAGCAAAATATCAACCCCCAACAGGGAACAGTTAAACAGTATGCGGAATCTTTTCTTAGTCTCCCTGATGCCCTTTACATTCCAACTGGCTAATTTAACATGACAAAGCCATCCTCGAGGAACAGTAATAAAATTCAGGTGAGCTGCATAGAAATCCCCAACTTGAGCCAATCAGTGGTGACACCTCTCATACTCCCCCCACCACCCAACCCAGCCACCACTGTGACAAAGACAAAAGACAGCTTTCCGCAGAAAAACAGAGAAATGCCACTTCATTATAAACTGGATTGAAGCAGGTATAAAACCCCACAACAACAGAGGAAGACAACCACTGGCGGCTACCCCCTCCCATAACAATACCCTCCCACAACACCCCAAAAACAACAAATGCTTACAACAGTTAAAGTTGACCCCCTTATTTACAAACCCATTTCCAGAAAACCAGACTAGCAAAAGACATGGAATTAACAGATCCACCCACCCCTCACCCCATGGGTACCGTATAAAAGACCCCAAACAGCAGCAGCCATGATACAAATCACCCACCAATCCAAAACGTGAAACAAGCGTGCCCTGGAGCGAGAAAAAAACCCAGTTAAATAAACCCCTACAGGTACCCACCAAATCCCATTCAGATCGCAAGGCAGGGCTCTGAGGCAACTAATCCGCTTGAGCCCCCCCCCTTCAGCGAGTAAAAGAGTAGTCATTGCAGTACCTGGAAACCATGTGTCTGGTCATGGAAGGGAAGAAAGAAGGTCCCTGGGAGAAACCCCATCAAGGAAAGGGTCCACATCTCATCAACGAAGCTGCTCAGGCCCACCCGGAAATGCAGGAGGAAGAAAACATGGAGGAAGCTCCGCTGACAGACCAAACGGTCCGACCGCGAAAAGCGTCCCGGAAACAAATCCCCTGCTCAGCAGTACCCGATGTGCAGCTAAGGGGACCAGGCGCACTGACGGTCGAGCGCAGGACGAGCAGGCCTAAAGGCCTACTACCCCCCGAGGCCTATTCCAGCACGGATCTCCACCACTGAAGACCTCTCTACAGTAAAGAAAAAGCCAGGTACCTTACTTGTTTTAGATTGTACGAGGCAGGTGCACTAGCGGGAACCAGTTAAGGGAAAAAAGAACTAAACGGGCTGGCTAAAATTAGGTAAAAGCTTAATTTTAACATAGGGCCTACTGAGAGAAAGGCCCGGCTACTCCGAGTGCTAGGAGAGTCACTTAAATAAGTCCGGTAACAGTTTCTTAAGGTCAGCTAGCACCTCGTCCGGCTTCTCATAAGCGCGCCAAGTGCCTTCCACTTGGACGAGCAATTTAGCTGGATATATCATCCTGAAGGCTCTCCCGGCTGCTATGAGTTTCTTGACGACCTGATGAAAGGCAGCTCTTCTCTGTCGGACCTCGTAGGGAAGATCCTGGGTGATTCTGAGTTTGCTGTTACCCCAAAGAATAGAGTCCAGTTGCTTAACCTTATCAAGGATATGTTGGCGCTCCAGGTAGCTTAAAAGTCTCAATTATGGGCCTGGGAGGGGCACCCGGAGGTGGCTTAGGTTTGAGAGATCTGTGGGCCCTCTCTATGTGATACTTTTGGTGGATAGGTGAAGGGCCCACAATTTTGTTGAAGAGTTGCTGGATAAAGTGTAGGGTGTCGCCTCCCTCCTCTGACTCCGGGAGGCCTAGAATCAGCACGTTATTCCGCCGACTCCTCCCCTCCAGGTCTTCTGTTTTTGCCTGGAGTTTCTGGATCTGGTGTCTCAATTTAACAATCTCAGGGTCAATTCTGTGCTCCCACTGCTCGATTGAAGAAAGCCTGGCCTCTGAGTCACTGACTCTCCTCGAGAGATCAGCAAAATCCACCCTTAACGACCTAATCTCTTTTGAGATTTCCTGGAGGGCTTCTCTGAACGGAGACAGCTCTTCTAAAAAGCGCTCTTCTGTCAGTACAGTACCCTGTGTAGAGGTCGCTGCCCCACTGGAATGCTGCTTGGATGTGGAAGTGGCGCTAGCACTTGTATTCCTTGCCTTTTTGGAGGCCTTCTCTGGCGAGGTTGGGGGAGTGTGTTTGACTCCCGTGGCCTTCATTTCTGACTCAGCCATCGCGTTTATTAAATAAAGGCAATCGAGTCGCCGGTCGCGATCCTCGAGGGGTCCTGCAGTGGTAGGAAACCTTCTTAGCTCGCCTCAAGGTAGATAGCGTGGATTTAAAAAACGAAAGAGAGCTATTTTAGGAGGAGAAGAGCGGGAGCTCCACAGTAAGCTGCTGTTCAGCACCACTGCATCACGTGACTCCTCGAGTTAAAGTTATGTAAGGCAGACTTTCCAATCAGTGTGGATCTGTGAGGGTCCAATAAAACATGAGTATCAGAAGAATGAAGGGAGTGGGAGGGAGAAGGAGGAGAGGGAACATATGAAGTATGGTGGAAGTTCCCCAAGCCAAAATCTGGAAGTGAATTTGGCACAGTGAGCGAGGAACCTGTTGGTAAGTGGGGCAAAGGACAAGGCATAGTAGAGGTCGCAGTGGTGAGTGCAGGAAGGAGCATCAAGGGCAAAATGGTAGAAGGAGTTGAAAAGAGTGTCCAATCTGGTCAGGGAGGATTTCACTGCAACACCATAAACTACGTCACAGTAGTCAAAAATGGGGAGGATCATCTTCTAGACTTTTTCATACTTAGCAATAGGAGGGATACAGCTACAGTTCCTGTATAAGGCACCAAGCTTGGGGCGCAGTTTTTTCAGGATAGCACCGATGTGGCCAGAGAAGTTGAGGTGTTGGTCTAACCAGACCACAAGGTATCTGAATGAGAAGGTGTCCTCAAGAATTGTCCCATCCAGGGTGTGGAAAATGGGCAAGGGATATAGCCTAGAGAGTCTCTGCCTAGTGTCAAAAGTCATTGAGACAGTCTTCTTGACGTTTAGGAATAGCTGATGTGTGGCAAACTAGCGCTGAACCTGGTGGAAGTCGTGCTGAAGGGTGGTTGCGACATCTGCTGGGCATCTGCCAGAGGTGAACAGGACTGTGTCATAGGCATACATGTGGACGGAGGAGGAAGGGGAGCATACTAAGGGTAGGTCATTGAGGAAGATGGAGAAGAGAACGGGGCCAATCACAGAGCCTTGTGGGACTCCTATGGTGATGGGGAGGGGGGAGAGATTATACAGAAACTTAGAAACATAGAATTTGACGGCAGATAAGGACCGCTTGGCCCACCCAGTCTGCCATTTCCCTACCTGATGGATAAGCTGCAGATTCTAGTTAATCAACAGCTTACTTCCTCCTGCCCCCCACTAGAATTGCCTTATGCCTGTCCTGAATCTTGACTGATCGTGTTCTGTCTGAGAGATGAGCTCTAAACCAGTTATGGGCAGTTGTAGACAGACCAGCAGCAGTTAGGGAATCAAGAGGCAGGGCATGGGAGACTGTGTTGAAAGCTTTAGCTAGGTCAACGAAAATGGCAGAGGGGATAAGACCATTGTCCATTCTAGTGAGGATGGAATCGGTGAGCCTGAGAAGGGAGGTGGTGGTGGAGTGGCTCTTCCGGAAACCAGATTGGAATGGTGTGAAAAAGGAGGAGGCAGAGAGAAAGGAAGTCAGTTGAGAGAGAACCAAGTGCTCTTCGAGCTTGGAAAGGGTGGGGAGGAGTGAGACTGGTTGATAGTTGCCAGGGGTGATAGGGTCACCACTCTTTGGGAGAGGGAGGACCACAACGTGTCTCCAGGATGAAGGGACAGATGAGGTAGAGAAGGAGAGGTTTAGGATTGGGCAAGAGGATAGACAATAGCAGGGGCTGATAGGTAAAGGAGTTTAGGGTCAAGGTCATCCGGGGAGGAGCCTTTGGAAGGATTAAATGAGAGAGGGCCATTAATGTTTCATCTGGGGAGACAGCAGAGAAAGAAAGGGGAGGAGTGGGGGATTGAGAGCTAGATGGGGGATTAGGAGGGAGGTTGGGGGAGGGACTTTAGGAGGGTTGAGGTACAGGAGGTGCAGGAGGTGTAACAGGAGTTGAACTCCTGAGCCACTAAGCACTGGTCGGACACCGAGGTGTTATTTATTTTAGAAGGGGAGGGGGAAGAGGAGAAGAGGGAGTGAACCACTTTCGAGAACTTGGAGAGGGAGTTAATATTTTTTAAGAATGCTGATTTGAAGTAATCAGACTTAGCCAATCTGGTAGCTTTAGTACAGGCATTTCTTAGTATACGATAGTTTGCAAAGTCTGATGGAAGCTGGGTGGCCTTATGTTTTCTCCAGGCTTTGTCTCTCTCCCTGAGACAGGTCAATAGTTCGGGGGTGATCCAGGGAAGATGGTTACTGTGTACTCTGGTACGTTTGAATGGGGCAAAAGAATTCCAGGCATTAAGAAATTTTTCTTTAAAGTAATCAAGGTCTTGAGCAATGGAAGGGGCAGAGACAGGGGCAGAGACTAACAGGACCCAATCAGTAGTGGCTAGGTTGTTGAGAAGGGGGTTTAGGCCTAGGGAGTCGAAGGAGCGGAGCTGCAGGGTTTTATAAGGCGGTTTGGGTCTGTGGACTTTCTGGACAATGAAGATGGGGTAATGATCGCTGAGGGCATCTGGAGGGATTCTTGCTTTAATTACTCGGTGGGGGTGTGAGGTGAGAGCCCAGTCTAGCAGGGAGTGGTTTAGGGTTTTGTGATTGACACAGGTAGGTTGATTCAAGGATGAGTTAGAGAGCGAGAGAGGGCAGAGATGTCATTTCGAGTTTTGGAAGCTGTGCCAACTAACTACACTGTAGAGTCGCAGACAGTGGCAAGTTGCAGCATATCCAGATATACTGTGGTATATAACAGGATTTCTTATGATATATTTAAGCAATAAGGCACAACAGGTTGTGGGTTATTGTGGAATTTACCCATGCCTCGTATGGTGTGTGTGATTCCACATTGATAACTACAGAAGAACCCCAGAGCAAATGCACTGGGGCATGGGTTATCCCCAGAGTATATTGGCCATACAGCCAAATTTTAAAGAAAACACAAGTGGCACATACCCCAATAATGCAAAGCGTCATGGGAAGCATATGCAAATGCCCATGAATTAATTTGGACTGGCTCAACCTTAAGCAGACTTGCATGGTGCCATAAGGCCTCACAATACAATCAGCAAAGGCTGAGAACAGTAGACACCGACACGTGTTTCATCCTCATTTGGACTCATCAGTGTACCATATCTATATCTCAACCCAGGGGGAGGGAGCCAGCCACCCTATAGGGGATCTTATTTGTTTGGGTCATGGGCAGCCAAAGGTAGAGACAGAAGAGAACTACAAAAGAACCCCAGAGCCAGAGACAATGATGTGTATGAAAAGAATTTAAAAACTTATAAAAAGAAGTTTGGCGGGGTAACTTATTTTACTGCTTTGTTTTTCTTTTCTTAATAAAAATGATTACCCACAAAAAAATGTATAAAAAGTTACATTTTTATTTTAAGTGTTTTGCATGAAATTTCCTCTTCCTGAGGTGAAATGGTCTCTCCACCCCTGACCTCAAACGCAGCAGGCTGCAGAAAAAGGGTAAGGAATACTGTGGTGGTTTTTGTTTTGTCGACATCTGCTATGCTCCCACATCACTACAGGCAGTTATAGTTATTTTGAAATTGTGCGTGCTTTGCTTGTAGGAAGTGAGAGAGGCTAGGGTAAGAGAGAGAGTGAGCTCCGATTTATTTAGAGCAAGCAGATGCAGTGTAATTTTGTTTGTGGGTGAGCTGCTTGATTTCCTTTGAGTGAAAAGTTTACTTGAGCGTATGTAAGGGTTGCAAGTGGGTGAAAGGGGTAAGGCTGCTATTTCTGTTTCATTGTGATGTGATCAGGTCCAGGCATGATATTACAGTTTCGTACAGGAGTTTGCAATGCTTTCCAGCAGGTGCTGCTTGTGATGTGTTTGGCTGAATGTGTGGCTTCTATGATTGGGTGCGGGGCTGTATTATCTGTGATTATCACCTAGTTTATCATCCTCTGTGACCAAAAACTGTTGGTAAACTGTCTCAGCATATATTTAGAATGTACTGGGGATCAAATATTGCATGGCGCTGCTTTTCAGATTTTAGTATTTTAGGTACTGACTGTATAATGTGATATATCAGGATATACTGCAACTTGCCATTGGCTGCAACTTTAGATAGCACAGCTTCACCCCCCAAGACATCACAAAATTCCAAAAATGGCAGCAGAATAGTTATCAACACAGGACAGACCAAGACAGAGATTTCTCCAATCTGCTGCCAGCTAAGGGTATACACCCAATACCTGATTTAAAACCATGTTACTTGTGCTTTTCGACTATAAGGGGCACTGATTATAGATGTTCCTCTTTAATGTCCTCCTGGAAAACCATCAGAAACGTCAGAAGGGACACTGGTTTAACATCTCATGTGAAGCATGGCACTCTCAACAAGGCAGCATTCCTTCCAGTCCTGCACTGCTGCCAGCCAAGCAGCACTAGAGGCACCTCACTTGGAGTATGGCACAATACAAATAGAATAAGTAAGGTGGATGTATCGAAGTTTACACACCCGAGGGGTCAGATGCTACATAAACCCAGACAGCGAAGCTAGAGGAGTTTATAAATAGCATCAAACCCTGAGGGTGTGTGTAAACTTCGAGTTTAGACACACCAACCCATATTTTATTTTATGTAATTGCTGGATCTTCCTTTTTGGCCACAGCAATTATATAAAATAAAAAAAATGTTCTTGTGTGGCCACAGTCCACTGAGGTCCCAGTGCATGGTCTACGGTCCTTTTTATTTAGTTTTGAAAAGGCTTTTAAAGTTTTCTGCCCGCAGCCAACATGTCACCATTTTTAATGTGTTTTTTTTTTTTTTCCCTGCTGGTCACTTACCACCAAGCTCCAGTGGCGGTTCCGGGCATGCTGGAAATGTGGTCTGGGAGGAAGAACTACAGCCGGCGCATGCCCAAAGCGTGAGAAACCGTGTGTGTGTTTGCTGTAATAAATACTCCTTTATTACTGCAAATAACGCTGCTGTTTGTCAATAGTAAAAAGGAAGACCCATTAATTATTACAGCATTACGTATGGGCCCAAGGCCTTAGTATAAGACTTGAATTCATGTCCTTCTGCTTTAGAGACAAAGGGATAACGAATGAGCCACACTAGACAGGCCACATTTGAAGCATGGTGCAGAACCACAAGGACACTGAGGAACTAAAAAGATTTGGAGGAAAACAACAGGAATAACTTAGGTCCAGGAAAGACTGCAGTACAAACAGGCTGGATTTCTTTTCTCTGAGAGGTGAATGAGGAATGACAAGATTCAAATGCTTAAAATAATTAAGGGTACGGAGAAGGTAGACTCGAGTAGGTTATTTGTTGTTCGCCTGGAAAAGAGAACAAAGGAATGTGGATTGATGCTTGGGTGGAGCAGGGTTTGAATACCATTAGAGAAACATTACCTGTTGGGTTGTAGGGTGACTTCCCCCAGAAGGCAAACACAGCAAATTTAACTGTGTGCTTTAAGTTCAAACTGGATGCATTCCTGAAGAGGAACAATATCACAGGATACAATGGCCAGGATGTTAAATAATTGATTAGCAGTTTTTTTCTTGGGACAATGCTAACTGTACAGAAAGCATTTATATAAGTTTTCTAGAAGTGTTACGTTTATTAAACACAGTGAGGCAAGTGCTATGCATTTTCACAATGTTTTAGCTCTTTTATGAGCAAAACGCTAATCAAATTTTGGAGTTAAATAAAGCCCTGCAATGGCTAAGACAGCCAGTGGGTGGAATTGATGGACCATTAATCATCGTCCATCACATGAAATGCCTGCGGTATGTATCTGTGATTTAGCCAATTTTCCATCTAGCTATAACATGTCCAAAGAACAGTTACATACTTACCATAACAGCAGATCTTCGAGAGAACTTTTTCATCATGCCACACCTATGAAAACTATAGCTGCCAGGCACAGGGATCATATGGAAACTTTCTGCAAGCAGTCCGCTTGGGCCGCCCACAACGACATTGTACGTCAGCACTCCCATATAAATGTGGGCAGCTCCTTCTCTCTTCAGTTCCCCACCAGTGTTCATATTCAGAGGATCTCCCTCTTGGGAACCAGGAGAGAGCGTAGGGTTCTGCCTACCAGGCGAGGCTGGAAACTGCAGTTAGAACACCCTGGAGAAAGAGACAGAAATTATAGAGCTCTGAATCCAAGGGGGACGAAGGGTGGGATGGCATGGCCTGATGAAAGAGAATCTTAAAGATCTACTGTTAGGATAAGTACGTAAGTGTTCTATCTTCTTTAGGATATCTCTTTCATCAGGCCACACCTATGGAATGAGTACCAAGCAGTACTGACAATAAAACAGTCTGGGTGGTTGGGTCCTACATGCCTAAGAAAGGAGGCCTTTTAAGTACAGCTAGTCCAGAACCTGTCCTTTCTCGAGAGGCAAAGTCCGGGCTGTAATGCTTAGTGAAGGTGTGGACAGTACTCCAGATGGTTGCTGACAGATCTCTGCAGCTGACACATTTTTGAAACAGGCAACAGAGGTGACCATGCCCCTTGTGGAATGACCATGATCAACCCTAGAAAGCCTCCACTTCCCTAATAACAAAAGTAATAGAATTCCACAACCATTTGACAGATATTGTTTGAAACATGCGCCCTCTTTCTCAGGGGTGAAGATGACAAAAAGCTGTGAGGATTTCCTGCAGTCCTTCGTACGATGTATATAGCACCTGAATATTCTATGTACATCTACAGTGAGGAGCAATGTTTCCCCTGGATTGACATGCTCCAGAAAATAGACTAGTAAGTGAATTTGATTTAAAGTATAGTAAACTCAGACACCACTTTAGGAAGGAACTTAGGATTAGTACGTAAAGACACCCTGTCTTTGTGAAATATCAAATAAGGAGGCTCACACATTACAGCCTGAAGCTCTGAAATTCTTCGATCAGAAGTAATGGCAACTAAAAATAATGGTTTTCAAGACAGAAAGTGTAAATCACAAGTTGTGGCTGGCTCAAAGGGAGCCAAAGTAAGCTTTTCTAACTCAAAATTCAGGTCCAAGCCAGGACTGGATTGCGGATAGGAGGTGCAGGTGCAGAATGCCCCTCAAAAAGATACAGGGCATCTACAACTGAGCAACCATATGACCTTCAACAGGTACATGAAAGGCTGAAATAGCCGCCAAATACACTTTAACGGAAGAGTATTGCTAACCTGCATATGACAAGGACATCAAATACTCTAGAACCTGATTTACTGGACAAGAAAGGGGGTCCAGCTGATGAGAAGTGGCCCACAAAGCAAACTGCTTCCACTTCATGGAACAGATGGCCCTGGTGGAATGTTTTCTAGCAGCCACCAGAACATCAGCCACCCCAAACCTAGCATGTCTATGTCTTCAGGAGCAATGCATCGAGATGGAGTGACTTGAGGTCTGGATAGACCAGGGTTCCCTGGTACTAGGACAGCAGGTCCTTGCACATGGGTAGAAGCACTGGTGGTTCCACTGCCAACTGCTGCAGTAAGAAGAACCAGGTCTGGCGAGGTCAAAGGGGAGCAATGAGTAGCTGAGTTGCCCCCTCTATTTGGAACTTGAGAAGCACCCTCTGAATTAGAGGAAAGGAAGGAAAGGCATAGAGGAACCTACCCTTCCAAGAGAGGGACAACACGTCTCGCCAAAAAACTCCACGCCCTGGAGCAAGCAAGCAGAAAAACGGCAGTTTTGCATTGTGTGGGGGATGCAAAAAAGGTCCAACTCTGGATGACCCCACCTGTCGAACAGTTCTTCTATCACTGAGGTCAGTCAACAGCTCCCACCCATTCATTTTGGACTGTGACCTGCTAAGCCTGTCTGCCAAGATATTTTGGATGCCTGGAACATGAGTTGCCAACGGTTCTAGACCATTTTCTAGAGCCCAATACCAAACCCTTGTTGCTTCCCTGCATAGGGGGTAGGAGTGAGTTCTCCCCCGCTTTTTGACATAATGCATCACACTGATGTTGTCTTTCTGCACCAGCAGAGGTCCTGGGGAGATGAGTCTGAAATGCTTGTAAATCATACAGAACAGCCCTCGTTTCTAGAACATTTATGTGTAGGGTTACTCTCCACTCTAGTCCATGTTCCCAGTGTCTGACGAGGCCCCAAATGTTCCCCCCAGCCTATTCCTGAGGCATCTCTGGTGAGAATCTGATGAGGGAAGGGGAGCAAGAAGGGAACCCCTTTCAACAAATGGCTGGATTCCATCCACCACAGCAGTAACTTCCAAACAGAAGAGGTTACTAGAACTTTCTGTTCTAAGTTGTCTGTGCGTTGATTCCATCGAACCCTTAAGGTTTGCTAGGGAATCCTCATATGTATTCTGCCCAGTGGTACCATGACAATTGCTGCTGTCATCAGGTCTAAGAGTCTTAGGATTGTCTTGGCTGTGACATACCTGTTAATGTATACCATCTGGGTTTGTGCAAATGGTTGGTCCTGTCCTGGGGCAGGAATTCTAAGCCCTGGGGTGTGTCCAAGACTGCCCCCATGTACTGTAGGTGTTGACAGGGGGTCAGGACCAATTTCAGCTCACTCACCATGATCCCTAGGGCATCAAACAGCTGCCTGGTGCATGCTAGAGTCTGGTAAAGCTGCCCCTTGGAGTGGGCTTTGGGCAGCCAATTGTCCAGGTATGGGAAGACATATAGTCCTTCTCTCCTGAGGGCTGCTACCACTATTGCCAAGCATTTGGTAAAGACCTGTGGCACCGACTATAAGCCAAAGGGCAATACCCTGAACTGATAATGTTCCCCCTGGAAAAAGAACATGAGGTACTTCCTGTGAGGGAACAGATCTTGATATGCAGGTAAACATCCTGCATGTCCAGGGAACACATTCAGTCTCCTACTTGCAGAAGAGGTAACAGGCCTTGTAAAGTGACCATTCTGAACTTCTTGTACTGAATAAAAAGGTTCACATCTCAAGTCCAGGATGGGTCTGAGGTCTCCTGTACGTTTTGGAACTAGGAAGTAGGAAGAAGAGAACCCCGTTACTTTGTTATAAAGGAACTGGTTCTATGGCTTTTCTGGATCAGGGTATGCACTTCTTCTAGCAGCACCGGTGTGTGTTTTGGAGGATAGGAAGAAGAAGGGGCTGGTGAATGGTCTGGAGGTACAGCATGGCCCTGTTCTATTATCTGCAGGACCCACGCATCTGATGTAAGCTTCCTCCACTGGGTCAGGTGGAGGTAAAGGTGACCCCCTACTATCACCCCCAAAGGTATGAGTGGGTGGGGGTATAGGAATGAATCATGCAGATACAGATCCTGCAGCTGCACCCACACTTCTAGGGGCTTTTGAATGGGTACCTGGGGCAGGCAAAGCTGATCCTCCTCTGATTTTACTTTGTTGTCTAACTCCTTAACAGTGTCTGTTGCTGGCTGATGAAAGTGCACCATCTGCCTAGTTCTTGGTTGTGCGTGGTAGAAGGTGTGTACTGATTTTAAAGTCCTGCCCGAGGCCTGAAGGTTTGAGAGAATATCTTGAACATCTGCTCTGAACAGCTTGTATCCTCTAAAAAATGATGGCAAATCCTGCCACCCTCAACTAAGAGTGACATCTAAGGCAGACACCAGAAGCTGCTGCTCTAGCAGAAGCAACAGTGATGTTGTACGTAGAGCATAAATGATGCTTACCTACATCTGTCCCTGCCTGGAGGGCCTTTAGCAGCTCCTGCTTAGAAGTACCCTCTGGTAGGTCTTGGCTGCTTTGGCCTTCCTCCAGAGGGTATTCTGGTATTTTACCATATGGGCCAGATAATTTGCAATCCTCAGGCCCAGGTTAGCAGAAGCAAAGGTCCTCTTCCTCAGAACATCTAGTCTTCTAGACTCCTTTTTAGGACGGAGAGAACTGAGATGTTTAGGCACTTTAGACCTATCATGGGCTGCATTTAGTAAAACACAGTCTGCCTCAGGTTGGCCTGCAAGAAAGGGCTTACCAAAGGGCTGTTACATTCTATCTGCCTTCCTAGGAATTGTAGGTATCATATTTGGTCTGTGTCAGGCAGCCAGGGTGGCATCCTCTTGGGCAGGCAACAGAGGAGGAATAATTGGTGGGGAGTCAGGCAGTTCTAGGAACTCCACCAAATTCCTTTTGGTGATGTCCTGCTCCTCAGATTCAAACCCCATGGTGGACTGGAGTTACTGCACCATGGAGATGAATGAAGGGTCTTCAGAAGGGGACCTCAGAGTGTACACTATGGCGTCCTCACTACCTGTGGAGATGGTGGAGCTGGAGCTCTCATAAGAGCTCTCCACATATTCTTCCTCCTCCTCTTCCTCTTGCATAATGACATCAGGGTTATGCTCCTGATCCTCATCGACGGTTTCTCTAGGCCTCAAGGAGGGACCAGAAGTCGTCGTCGATGCCTTGGAAGGCAGCTGGTGCATTGACCTGACAAGCATTGGCATTGGGGTTTGCCAGAGATGCCCCGTCGATGCTGCTCTTGTAGCCAGAGGAGGAAGTAGCAGGCTCTGCAACATGTCTGTGAAGGCTGAAAGCACCGCTTGCATGTCGGCACTTGTTTGAACTAAAGGCGTGCCCTGTGATGTCAACAGGGGAGGCACCATTCCCGATGTGAATGGCACCTCATCAGCTGTAATAGGTTTGGCAGTGCTCACAGCTGTCCCGAGCTGGAGGAGTCAAGGGACTGGGCAGCTGGTGGCATTGCTTCTTGGGTGGTCAATGGCACAGAAACGGTTGCACTGGTATGAAGGGGTGACCTAGAGCATTTAGTTATTTATTTAAAGGATTTACCAGGAAGGCATACTGAGCAGACTACTGCTCGATTCCGGATGCACCCTGGGGGGAGGGTGAGAGGGAGTGCAGATACATATACAAATTCATACACAAATCAAGTTGAAACAAACAAGGTAAGGTTGTGGCATTACAGGCAGATGTTAGAGCCATGTGACAATGAGATATGTTAACAGGAATTAGAATCCACTAGTTAGTCATGGAACAAAATACATAAAGGAGGCAATATAAATAAAATGAGAGACACAATTACAAGATAAACATCCAAGGTGATGAGCAGTACAACAGCAGATTACAAAGCAAAAGACGGTAGGATAAAGTTTACAGGTTAGATTACAGTGGTGAGGTAGATGACCTAATACTACGTGAGCACCCCTTTTCAGGTGTCCCATTTAATGAGTCATGGACTCACCCGGGAACATGTGCAGTTGGGGTAAAAATGTTTTTTGAGAAGGGAGTTAAGGTGCTGACTACGGAAGGCATGCCGGATAGCTGATGGGGGAGAGTTCTAAAGTTTAGGCATTTGATATGTGAACGCTGACTGGCCTATTGCAGTTGACATGAGTGGAATGGACAGTTGACGCGAGTCGTTATTTCTTAGTGCATAGCCCTGGAGGGTAGGGGCCGAGAGGATGGAGGCAAGACAGGGAGGCAGGGACTGCATCCAGTATTTGGCCGTAAGATAACACTGTGATAGAGGCGCCGGTCCTTCAACGAGGGGAGGTCAAGGTTTTGGTATAGGACACAGTGATGAGCTTTTGGAGGACAGTCAAGAGTAAAGCGACAGAAGAAGTGGAAAAGAGGGTCCAGTCTGGCTACAGTGGACTTAGGGGCAACACTGTAGACTACGTCCCCGTAGTCAAAAATGGGGAGAATCATCTTCTACACAATAGCATGGCGAGCCAGCGGAGGGATGCTTCCACGATTACGGTATAACGCTCTCAGCTTGGGGTGAAGCTTTTTGTGGATGGCATCGATTTGTGCTGAGAAGTCAAGGTGCTGGTCAAGCCAGACCCCGACATATCTGCTGGAGGTGCAAGTCTCAAGTGTAGTCCCATCCAGGGTGTGGAAAGATGGGGTGGAGGGCAGCCTCGAAAGTCTTTGCCTTGTGCCGAAGGTCATAGAGACAGTTTTCTTGGCACTGAGAAAGAGCTGATTTGAGCAAAACCAGCGCTGAACTGCACTGAAGTCCTGCTGTAGTCTGGTTGCTACATCGGAGGTTGTGGGGCCGGATGCATACAGTACTGTGTCATCCATATACATGTGAATGGAGTTGTGAGGGCAGACAGAGGGCAGGTCATTTAGAAAAATACAGAACAGAAGCGGGCCAAGGACTGAGCCTTGTGAAACACCAGAGGTAACATACCAGGGAGGTTTTCACTTTGCTACTCTCTCAGTGCATGTGCTTATGTTTCCTGGAAGTTTTTTTCCAGGACTTCGATGAATGGGAGCCAGAGGAACAGCCCAGCAATGCAGCAGAGTGCTTTTCCAGGAGCTCTTTCTCCATGCTGGCTACCTGCTGTTTCAAAAGGTGAGTCTCCAAGGCATTCTTTCTGCACTGCCAGGTAGTGGTGTTAAACCTGAGGAAAATATCACAGGCCTTAACGTTATGGGTTGCACTGAGGAAGCCCACACAGATGTTGTGCAAGTCGCCCGAGTAAATATTTTCACCGCATTTGCAGTATCTAAACAGCTTAACGGGTTCTTTAGACAACATACACAACGATGGTTATCACTTATAAAAAGTGATAGCGAATTATTGAGAGAAATACATGAGAACACTGAGTAGCAGTCATCTATAGCAGCAGCATCTCCCTGAAGGGTCCGGCGAGTATTTCTGACAGCAAGAAGAGAACTGAGGAGGGAAGGGGCCACTCATGTTTATATGGGAGTGCTGATGTAGGACACTGTCATGGGCGGCCCTAGCAGACTACACATAAAAAGTTTCCACGTGGTCCTAATGCCTGGTGACTATAGCTCCAGAAGAGTGACCTGATGAAAGAGATATCCTCGAAGAAGGTCTTTGAGAAAATACTGGACATGGATTAAGAAACATGCTGAGAAGCTGAACAAAGAAAAACAGCAACTGCTGGTAAATGTACACTAATGGAGAAAACTGGAAACATTGATCACCATGACAGATGTGAACATAATATAAAAAACAGACACATGGTGGAATAATAAAGAACTGAGGGGAATCGAGACAACTACAAACTTTACAGGAAGGCCAGACCAAGCAAAAAAGGACAAGGGACAGAACAGCACAGTATGCCAAATGCCAATTTTGGGTAACTGAAATACATGACCGTAACACTTGAGATCAAGATATTCTGGCTAAAAGTTTGAAACACCCCTCTCTACTGTTCCTGATTTTCTGGGACATCCCTGGTTTTATTTGACAAATTTCCTCTGTTCCTCCTAAACTTGGCATTTTTACCACTGAAGAGTAACACAGAAGATGACAGCAGAAGGAGACCTTAAGCCAGTCTAGTCTACCCAAGGGTTACCGAGGCCTTCTATGAGTCCCGGGACTGAGTAGAGATTTAACACAGAAACAAAGTGTGCAGTCAGAAAAGGACAGACAGGCCCATCTAGTCTGCCCTATTTTTCCTGCCCAACACTAAACCCGAGACTCTATTTTGTCACAGGTGTCCCTCCGTCTGCCCTTACCTCTATTTATCATACCTATGTGCCTATCTCACACGACTGAAACTCCCCACTGCCTTCGCCACCACCACCTTCTCTGGCAGGCTGTTCTGGGTGCCTACCATCATTCTGTGAAGAAGTATTTCCTCATATTCCTCTTAAACTCCCCTCCCCCAAAGCTTAGTGGCATGCCTCTGTAACCCCTAGATGGCGCTATCCCAGGGGCTACTACCCCTGCCTGATTTGCCACTAACAGGTTGAGGGGCCTGGATCCAATGGCGGGTGCCTCCACCCAGAGGTCAGGGTTTGCAATAGTTAAACTTACTTGGTCACAGCCCTCTGGGACACTGCAACCTCTTTCTTCCCACTAGTGGGCCCACACAATATAGCAGAATTACCTTCACAGTATACACTTACCCCAAGGCTGGTTCAGGCACCGGGACATCCTGTAAAATAAGATACAGTGCAACAATCACAGTACAGTACTTTAACATAGACAAATACCTAGGCAGTATAACTTTGTTGAAACAAACAGCTCTGATTTATTTAGGGATATAACAAGGACAGGGGAAATCAGGTTAATTAGCTTATCACTTTACTATCTACCTATGGCTCTGTGCACAGGCCTATCCCTACCAGTTACTGTCCCTGGGTACCCAAGCCCTAGTGGCTAGTCCAAACCGTGGCAGTTGGTAGGGGCCCTTTCACACAGTGAAAAGGAGAATTAAACAGTCAGCAGTACAGTAATTCCATTTGGATTTAATGTGGCATCCAACAGGAGCACTCTAATTAGTACTCACGACCTCCAAAGAAGATATGGTCCTTCAATGTCAGCAGGGCTACTTTTGATATCCAAGAGACTCCTCACATTTATATGGTAAAAAAAAAGAGCACTATACCAGGCAGGCTGCATCTGTATCCCAATCGCAATTACTGCACAATAACCAGGAGAACACACAGCAGATTCAGTTCCTGGACAGACCGAGTGTAATTCAACAATTTCTTCAGTCTTCTACAGGGTGAGCCTAGTTTCTACTCTTCAGAGATCCTTTGATTCTTTTCACAGGACTGATTCAGTCCTAACAAGCAGTTACACAAGATGTAGACTGGAACTCTGGGCCTTGCACACGTTTTTGACTGAAACTGTGCACTGAAGGAGCACAGGGTTTCTTTCCCTTCACTTTCAGATCTCAAACTGAAACTCCCAACAGACAAAAACCGGCACTTCCTTTGAGTTCCTCCCAGTTCTTGACTGGATTGGCTGTCACCTCAATAGACTGCTGCTGTTGGTCCAAAAAGGCACTCAAGTCTAAACTACATCTCCCAGAGTCACTGCCCATACAATCCTCTTGTGGCTGGCTCAGATTATGAGTCCCAAGTTCTGATTCGTCCAAGGCATCATTTTAGAGCTAGTTTACCCACACTGATTGGTCCAGTTCAGCAGTTCAAAACCAGAATGGGGAACTAGGCAGACAGTTCTGACTGCAAAGAAAGCAGGTTAGACAAACTGTAATTTTATTATTACTGTAAATGATTTCTGGCAATCAGTTACATCTTTCAGACAGGTTCCCTTTGCACTCCTAGTGACTGCAAAAATGGGGTGAATTGGCAGCAGCTTGAGTGGTACTCAGAGAAGCACACAGTCCCCCCATACAAACTAATTATGTCTGCAAGCAGACAGCTCTTAAAGAGACAGTACCAGAGGTTCTAAAACACTTCATTGATAAATGGCTTAAACGCCAAACACCATTCAGGCTTGGAGCATTCAAGCAAGCTCTGGAAGTCTTTTGGGAACCCCCATTTGCAGGGGGTTACACCTTCCTGGTTTGGGAAAAGCTTGACGTCTGCTACAAGCAAGTACTCTCTATAAGTTTCAACTGCAACTATATACATTTGCATTAGGCTCACACATGTAATCATCAGTCAATACATCATTTTACCAAGAACCATTTCTGAAACATTGCAGTACGTCCACTTTACACAGTATAAACACACATTGTACCATAACTCAAGTTATTACCTCTTGTACATGAAACCTGAAGAGAGGGGACCCTTCCTATCAGTTACCTTTGGGCTGGACGGGCAAGGGCACCATACTTAGAGGGCAACACAAGTAACTTGAGTTAGCACTAACGCTCAGTTTGGGCAATGAGCTCGGGGACACATACACTCCTTTATGGACAACATTGAGAGGCAGGTCCACTGGCCGCCCAGGGAATCATAACTGAGGTGCACCACAGGCTTTACAGCTCGACCAGTCTTTCTAGGGGAGCTGTTACAGTCTCTGCACTCTGAGCCTCATTTTCAGCATTGTTCTCACTTGTCAGGGAGTCTCCATGGGGGTAGAGAGGCTAGAACTTGGGGCACTTTCAGCTCCAGGAGTTACAGTTTCTGAGTCCACAACATTTGGCTCGCATGGAGAGCTTTCAGACACTGGCAGTGGACTGTCAGGGCACTCAAAATACTCTTCTTGTTGTGTGTATCACCAGTCTGCCCCAATCTATCATTTTCCTCCCTGAAAGCTCAAACAGTTCAACCATGCACAATGATTCCATTTCATCTGATCTGATGCTTTGCACTTCACTTTCTGGGAGCATTGGCTCCAGGGATGAAGCTGGGGCATAGACAGTCCAGAAGGCCCAGCTTTGTCTCCAGTATTGACTAGGGGATTGCCCCAAACAATTGACTCAGTTCGTAAGAAGGATAGTATTCAAAGTCACTCTCACTTTCTTCTGATATGGACTGACAGTCATGCTCAACTGGGACTTGTGCAGGGGAACACTTTAACTCTGCTTCTGTAGGTGCAGACTTCCTTGATCTTTTCTTAGCAGCAGCTCTAGTCACTGGTCCAGAGGGGCATCTTCTGGGGCTCAGACTCAATCAGGATTTGTCCAATGGGTAGTAAATGATTTCTATGCATTGTTTTACATCTTTGAATTGTTCTCAGGCCTTACTTTGTACACTGGCAGATCATCTAGTTTGCCCACTACAATGGAGGGAGATGGTGCCATCTGTCAGCAATCTTGTGTTTGCCATGCAGTCCCAGATTTCTTAGCAATACCCGATCTCCTCCTGGAGTTCCTGTGCTTTCACCTTTTATCATACCTTTCTTTGTTGGCCAGATTTCTTTTGGCAGCCATGGTTTGAGCCAGTTGGTACGCATGAGTTAGCTGGGCCTTTAACTTTTGCACATACTGTAAATAGTTGTCAGCTTGAACCCCATCAGGAGAGACCCCAAACACACATCTACCGGTAGTCGAGCTTCTCTTCCAAACATCAGGCGGTAGGGGAGAACCCAGTGGCATCACTTTTGGTGCAGTTATAAGCATGTACCAGGGTGCTAATTTGTTGGCTCCATCTAGGCTTGTCCTTTGGGTGCAGGGTGCCTAGCATATCTAGCAAAGTGCGGTTGAAACGCTCAGGCTGTGGGTCCCCTGGGGTGGTAAGGAGTGGTTCTGGACTTTCTCACTCCCCACAGAGAAAGCATCTCTTTGATCAGACGACTCTCAAAGTCTCCCTTGATCAGAATGGATTCTTTGTGGAGCCCCATAGTGAACAAAAAGTTTTCTTAGTACTTTGGCTACAGTGGATGCTTTCTGGTCTTTGGTGGGAAAGCTTAGCATATCTCGTGAAATGGTCAGTGACCACCAGCACATTACTGATATTTCTTTGATCTGACTCAAACTCAGAAAATCAATACAGACCAGCTCCATGGGTGCACTGGTGGTTATGTTAACAAGGGGGTAGCCCTCTGGGGCAAAGCTTTCTCTGTAAGCAGCTACATAAGTTCGTGATGTGTTGCTCCACATCAGCCCCATCTTAGGCCAATAGAATCTGGATCTCACCAAGTCAAGTGTTCTGTCTATACCAAGGTGCCCCATGTGGTTGTGCAAGGACCTCAATACTGAGTCTCGAAGGCAGTGGGCAGCACTAGTTGTTGTTTGTCTACTTGTCCCCTCTGTCTACTGTTTCTCTGTATAACAGTTTATTGATCAGTTTCAATTTAGGACCTTCTTTGTATAACAGTGCAGTTCTCAAATCAGTGGAGCGAATTGGACATACCTTTCCTGCATAGAGGGCTTCAAAGCTGCTTTGATCATGGGATCGCTGGGATTGAGCCCCATTAACACTGTCATTGTCCAGCTGAGGCAGTGCACCAATGTCTATTGCAGAAAAGTGGCAATAAGCAGCAGGTATGCAATTCTCAGAGGCTCCCAAGCAATCCACCATGCAGTCCATCATGTCTCTGTGGACATTTGTTCCTCCCTGTCAAACTTCCGCAGAGTGCCCGAATGTCAGGTTCTGCCAATCGGACCCAATCATTCTGGGGAACAGGCCCGGGAGAGAGCATCAGCATCTATGTGGTTCAGACCTGCTCGGTATTCAGAGCATAGTCATATGTAGATAATGCAGAAAGCTACCTATGGCCAGTGGCATCCAACTTAGCTGAGGTCTGCACATAGGTCAAAGGATTATTGTCAGTTTTACTAGTATTTTGGCCCCACAAGTACTCATGGAATTGGTCAACAATAGCCCACTTCAAAGCTAGGAACTCTAACTTATGTACAGGATAGTTCTTTCGGATGGGGTCAGGCTTCTACTGGCAAAGGCCACTGGTCTCAGGCCATTCTCGTGTCTTGGTACAACACAGCCCCAACCTTGCAAGCTAGCATCAGTGTGTAGGACGCAGGTTTCTTGGATCGGGCATAGGCCAGCACTGGAGCATGGGTAAGTTGATATATGATCTCATGAAAAGCAGTCTCACATCAGAGTCAGCGGGCCCCAAATACTTCACTCGGATGAAAATACACTCTTTCAGTCTTGAGGACGCTGACTTTTGTATTTTTGTGGGTTGGGGATACCTGAGTAAGGTTAAGTAAAGGGTTGATCACTTTGAATAGTCCTTGATGAACCATAATAACCACAGAATCCCAGGAATCTTTGCAGTTCTTTTTAGATTTTTGGGCTGTGGCCAGGTGGTCAAGGCCTCAACTTTACTTGGTCGGTCTCTATTCCTCGGTGGATACTATGTCCCACATACTTTACTGATGTTTGAAAGAATTGACACTTATCAATGGACAGTTTAAGGCCAAAGTCCTCCAGTCGATCCAATACCTTAAATAATCTGCTCTCATGTTCCTCCAGTGAGCTGCCAAACACAATAACATCATCTAGGTATACCAGGCACTCTAGTAAGTTCATGTCCCCACTGCACGCCTCCATCAATCGCTGAAAAGTGGCTGGGGCACCTGAAATCCCTTGGAGGCATCCTCATGAATTCATAGGACGCCAAGCGGACAGATAAAGGCTGTCTTCTCACGGTCCTCTGGGGCCATCGGGATCTGGTAGTACCCACCGCGGAGATCCAGCACAGAGAACCACTTGCTCCCGTTAGGCAGTCAAAAGCATCCTGAATGCGGGGCATTGTACTGATCAGGATAGTCCGCTGTTTATAAAAGTATAATCCACGCATATCCTTACTGTCCTATTCTTTTTCCTCACTACTACAATGGGGGAAGCATAGGCTTCCACCTTGTATTACACCAGCCGCTAACATCTCTTGCAGATGCCGCTCCTCACATCATCTATATCAGCAGGTGCCAGGCGTCGAGACCTCTCACGAAATGGTCTTTCACATGCAGCCGGATATTGTGCTCAGCCCTGCACGATCCTACGTCCCATTCTTTAAAGAAAACACCTGGTCTCTCTGGGCAAGCTTCTCACTGATCCTCACTTTCCATTCAGCTGGCAGCGGGAGTTGCCGAAATCAAACAAGTCATGCGTACTCTGTCATTCTTCCTTGAACTCTGCTGCTGGGTAGCACTGCAGTGTCTGCACAATGCACATTAGCCAGGATGCACCTCTATTTACTCGAATGTCTCTTTCAGACACATTATGAACTTGGACCATTACCCTTCTGGCATAAGCATGGCTCTAGCGGCAAAATACTAGGTTTGACCTCAGCAGTCCCTCTGGCAATTTCCATCAGCTTGTGCATCCAACATTAATATTTTATTCTTAACATCCTTTCTGATACGGACCTCTCCCTGTAAGGTACACTGGGCATTTGGTGCCAGGATCAGAGACTCAGGATCCTTCTTCCATACAATTCCGGATGGTTCCTCTGGTTCTATATTTTCAGCATCTCTCTGTGCCTCATAGGCCTCTTAATTAAAGCCGAACTCTTAAAGCTCTACTAGTCTTTGACCCCTGTTTTCATAACACAAATGTGCCAGCCTTCTGAACATATGAGCATTTGTTCCCAATCAACAAAGGGACACCATCATACAGTCCAGTGGGGGACACACTAAGGCTAGGGTCTCTACTTGTTCGGCCACTCCAGCCACGGAGGTGGGAAAGACAGCCAAATTCGGATATACCCAGAATAGGGTAGCCTTCTCACTTAACCCCATACATGCAGTCCTTCTAATGGTTGTAAGGGAATGCCTGACAAATGCTTCTGATACCAATCTGAAACATAATTGTCACTTGGGAGCCACTGTCTAATACAGCTCTTGTAGACACTCCATTTACCTTTACAGTGGTCTCCATGGAGGGACCCACTTATTCTGGACCAGTCTGGAGAGGCGGTGGGGGGCCTGGGCAACTGACCTTGCCACAAGAGGATGGATTAGCATTTTGGTGCCCTCACTGGGACATTTCATGTGCACCTCTTAACCACTGATTTGTTCTCCAAGCTCTCCTTGTAGCCTATATGCAACTTTGTCAGTGTCTTTGGGGATTGCATTCCTTTTCATGTGCCCATCCTTCCCACAATTATAGCAAAACATACTTTTGGAGTTTGAGCTGGCCGAGGTGCCACACTGGGAGCCAGGGCGGGGTATTACTAACTGGAAACCTTGGTGCCATCTCTGTCTGCGCGTGATAAGCATTTGGAGACATCTCGTCAGTTTCTCCACTTCCATGGTCAAGGAATCGAGTTCGAGCTGTTATCAGCAGGAGATACATGGTGGGTATCCCCACCCCCATAGCAGATGCAGTCGGATATAGGTCGGGGGTCTGCATTTGCAGCGTGGCTTCATAAAGGGACTGTTTTTGAATTCCTGGATCTCTCAACAGTTCGCCCCCATTGTGGCATATCTTTTTCCTTATCAGAGCACTCATTGACTGCCAACCTCTGCCCCTGAACTTCACTTCTGATGGGCCACCCTCAGTCACCGGGTCACAGCCACAGCTATTGCAGGTCCCTCCGAGGTCGCCTTTTCTCAACTCCTCGATTTTCTCATTAACTCATCATAGGAGGGTGGGATTCCAGTCGATTTGCCAGGCGTAACTGAAGCAACAGCAGTTCTGAGAAGGGGCAGACTTAAGGATTCTGTCCAGTCTGGTTCGTCCAGTTCAATCGCTGGCAAACTACCCTTTCTGAGGCATTCTTGCAACAATTTTTCCAGCCGAGAGACATACACAGACAACAACTCCCTTGGTACTGTTGTGCATTTCTTACTCTCCACCATAGGTCCTCATCAGAATCTGGGCTCCCATACACTTCTCCAAGGCCTCAAGATAGGCTTCTGTGCAGTCGCTCAGGGTTACTGGCCCGCTTAGCACGGATGGTAGCCAGGGTGGGCCCTCAGGCTCTCACCAACCCTCTTTCGCTTGCTTCCCGAGCATTCATTCTAGCACTTGGGGGCAACATAGTCTATCCAGGTCTCCCAGTCATCCTCCCTTGGGGGGTGGGAGGTGCCAGAGAAGATCCTCAACCTTCGGTAAGAGTCGTGGATTAATGGCAGGTGCAGAAATAGAGTCTGTATTGGTTCAGCCACCATTACGGGTACTGGAGCAGGAGAGGTGTTAGAGGAACACCCCAGGTGGCAAGAATAGTTTCTTCAAGTCCTCCACAGTTTCCCCTTCTCCCAGCAACCATTTAGCAAATTTCTCCTCAAAAGTTTCAGATAGTGGTGGGGCTCATTCTCTCGGTCTTACTGTCCTTAGTTATCACTCTCCAAGCAGTGAGGGCTCTCTGGGGTCAATGGTCTGTGGTACTTTGGAGCTATCTATGGGATCCTTAAACTCTACTAGGCCAGGAAAGTGTGGGTGAGCAGATTAGCGTGCCGCACCCACCACAGGATTTTGTAAACCTTCCACCTTGAAAGTACTCCTGCACAGTGTCCGATGATACCAGGGGATGTCCAGGATAAGCATAGCATTTTGGGGTCGATTCTCCCAGTACACCACTCCACCAGCCGGTGCACAGCCACTTCTGTCGGGGTACCCATTTATTTATTTATTTATTTTTTTCCTTAACAGTGGTTTGTAACATGGCCACTAGAGGACACAATCCCAGCGGTGAGCCTCCAAATGTAACCCTAGATGCGCTTATCCAGGGCTACTACCCTGCCTGATTTGCCACTAACAGGTTGAGGGGCCTGGATCCAATGGCGGGTGCCTCCACCCAGAGGTCAGGGTTTGCAATAGTTAATACTTACTTGGTCACAGCCCTCTGGGACACTGCAACCCCTTTCTTCCCACTAGTGGCCACACAATATAGCAGAATTACCTTCACAGTATACACTTACCCCAAGGCTGGATCAGGCACCGGGACATCCTGTAAAATAAGATACAGTGCAACAATCACAGTACAGGTACTTTAACATAGACAAATACACTCAGGCAGTATAACTTTGTTGAAACAAACAGCTCTGATTTATTTAGGGGATATAACAAGGACAGGGAAATCAGGTTAATTAGCTTATCACTTTACTATCTACCTATGGCTCTGTGCAAGGCCTATCCCTACCAGTTACTGTCCCTGGGTACCCAAGCCCTAGTGGCTAGTCCAAACCGTGGCAGTTGGGGCCCTTTCACACAGTGAAAAGGAGATTAAACAGTCAACAGTACAGTAATTCCATTTGGATTTAATGTGGCAATTCAACAGGAGCGACCCGAATTAGTACTCCGACCTCCAAAGAAGATATGGTCCTTCAATGTCAGCAGGGCTACTTTTGATATCCAAGAGACTCCTCACACATTTATATGGTAAAAAAGAAAGCACTATACCAGGCAGGCTGCATCTGTATCCCAATCGCAATTACTGGCCAACAACCAGGAGAACACACAGCAGATTCAGTTCCTGACAGACCGAGTGTAATTCAACAATTTCTTCAGTCTTCTGCAGGGTGAGCCTAGTTTCTACTCTTCAGAGATCCTTGATTCTTTTCACAGGACGGATTCAGTCCTAACAAGCAGTTACACAAGATGTAGACCGGAACTCTGGGCCTTGCACACGTTTTTTGACTGAAACTGTGCACTGAAGGACACAGGTTTCTTTCCCTTCACTTTCAGATCTCAAACTGAAACTCCCAACAGACAAAACCGGCACTTCCTTGAGTTCCTCCCAGTTCTTGACTGGATTGGCTGTCACTCACAATAGACTGCTGGCTGTTGGTCCAAAAGGCAATCGAAGTCTAAACTACATCTCCCAGAGTCACTGCCCATACAATCCTCTTTGGCTGGCTCAGATTATGAGTCCCAAGTTCTGATTCGTCCAAGGCATCATTTTAGAGCTAGTTTACCCCACACTGATTGGTCCAGTTCAGCAGTTCAAAACCAGAATGGGGAACTAGCAGACAGTTCTGACTGCAAAGAAAGCAGGTTAGACAAACTGTAATTTTATTATTACTGTAAATGATTTCTGGCAATCAGTTACATCTTTCAGACAGGTTCCTTTGCACTCCTAGTGACTGCAAAATGGGGTGAATTGGCAGCAGCTTGATGGTACTCAAAGAAACACACAGTCCCCCATACAAACTAATTATGTCTGCAAGCAGACAGCTCTTAAAGAGACAGTACCAGAGGTTCTAAAAACACTCACTGATAAATGGCTTAAACGCCAAACACCATTCAGGCTTGGAGCATTCAAGCAAGCTCCTGGAAGTCTTTTGGGAACCCCCATTTGCAGGGGGGTTACACCTCTATATTCTGGTGCATCTCCTCCTATTTAAGAGACTTCTCTCCTGCACCCTGGTCATCCCCATTAAGTTCTTATACAGTAGGTCTCAAACATATCGCCTTCTACTCTCCTCTTCTCTGGGGAGTACACGTTGAGCTCCCGCAGCCTCTCTTCATATGATTTCTTGTGCAATCCCTGCACCATTTTTTTTTTATCATATCATCATTAATCCCCTGCAGCCCGACCTGCCTACCTCCAGCCACCGCCTTCATCCCCAATCAGCCCACAGGCTCACTGACATATGGCTGGCAAAGTGTTGTACCCACAGGACCCCCCACGTCCCCCGTGCTGGGCCAGGAACCACTACCGCAGTGCAATTCCACAACAGGCCCCCTGGTTGCTGAAGTGCAGCCATAAAACTGCCTCAGTCTTCAGCCATTTTCCTCCTTGTATTCTGCCCCGAGAAGTGCGGACATGCAATGACATTGAGGCACGACGTGCTGATATCTACTGCACTTCTTCCCACATTTATCCCCACTCCTGTAGTGCCCCCGATTTCCATCGGGGGCCACTGCAGCGCAATGGACGCTCCAGTCCCTCACCAGGGAAAGGAGAGCAGCCCTACGAATGCTTAATTCTTTCCTCCCCGCCCAACCCCCGACGGCCCGGGTGCGTTCACGAACCCAGGTTGCCAGTCTGGAGCAAGGTGTGGCATCCAGCACGTCAACCCTCAGTGCCACTGGGCTGACCCCTGCACCATTTCAATAGCCCTCCTCTGGATCACGTCCACCCTGTCGATGTCCTTGTGAAGGTGCAGCCTCCAGAACTGGATACAGTACTCCAGGTGAGGTCTCACAAGTGAATAATACAGGGGCACCACCACCTCTCTTCTCCTGCTAGACATCCCCCTCCCTATGCACCCCAGCATCCTGCTGCCCTGTTGCACTGCCCTGGCACCTTGAGATCATCAGATATGATCACCTCAAGATCCCTTTCTTGCTTGGTAACTGTAAGTGTCTCTCCCCATCTCATACACAGCCTCCAGGTGAGTTTGCACATTTCTACACTAAAAACCCAGTTGCCAATCCTTAGACCACTCTAGTTTCCCCAGATCTCCTTGCATTCCCTCAACCCCCTCCTGGGTGTCTACCCTGTTTCAGATTTTTGTGTCATCCTCAAAAAGACATATCTTTCCCTCCAGTTCTTCCGCAATATCACTTATGAAGACGCTGAAAAGGACGACACCTAGTACTGATCCCTGTGGTGCTCCACTGAATACTCCCCCGTCCTCAGCGTGACTGCCATTTACCATCACCCTCTGTCTCCTATCTTTCAACCTGTTTGATACCAAGCACACCATCTTCTCCCCCACCCCCAGGTTACTAAGTTTCTTTATCAAGCTCCTGTGTAGAACAGTGTCAAAGGGTTTACACTACCGGATGTTGAAACTATCTAGACACCCAGGAGCCTGACACCAACATCTCGAGAGTCAGAATCCCAAATGTCGAGAATTGCCCGCAGCACAGGTTTTCACCATAATCGGGGGACTTCGCCCTGCACCCCTATAGCACGGTGGGGGGCTGGCCTCTGCACCTCTCACCTTACTAATGATTCCTAACTCCACAATCCTCTACAGTCAGGAGTAGTTCTCGGCTGTTGGGATTCCAACTGTCGAGATGTTGGTGTTGGGCTCGTGGGTGTCATGATAGTGGGGTTCGACATCCTGTCGTGACACCATCAAAGGCCTTACTGAAGTTCAGACAGGCCACATCCACTATCCTCCCCTGAGCTACTTCCCTTGTTACCCAGTCAAAGAGATCTATGAGATTAGTATGAGATGACTCCCCCCACCCCGTGAAGTCATGTTGCCAATTATCCATCAGTCTTTCCTTCAGCAGGCACCAGGCCCAGATGGCATTAACCCCAGGGTACTGAAGGAGCTGGCAGAGATCCTTGCAGGACCTTTGGCAGACCTATTTAATGCCTCACTACATTTGGGGTGTGTACCTCAGGACTAGAGGATGGCTCATGTGGTGCCCCTCCACAAAAGTGGCCCCAAGGATGAACCGGGAAACTACAGACCAGTGAGCCTCACATCCATTGTAGGTAAGCTAATGGAGACTATCCTGAAAGAGAGGCTGGTGGCCGTCCTAGAGGCCAAAGGACCACAGGACAGCAGACAGTATGGCTTCATATGGGACAGATCCTGCAAAACCAACCTGGTGGATTTCTATGACTGGGTAACTAGGCAACTGGACAGGGGCCATGCAGTGGGTGTCCTGTATCTGGACTTCAGTAAGGCATTTGACTCGGTGCCACATGGAAGGCTGGGAAATAAGTTAGTAGGCACAGGGGCGGGTGTAAAGCTGGTCAGATGGGTAGGAAACTGGCTTCAGGGAAGGCAACAGAGGGTGGTGGTGGGTGGGGAGCTCTCACACCCAAGGGTAGTGACGAGCGGTGTTACACAGGGCTCAGTGTTGGGATCAGTGTTTGGGATATTCATTGCAGACATATCATGGGACATCAAGAGCAAAATCAGTCTGTTTGCTGATGATACCAAGGTAGGAGCGGTGGTGGATGACCTAGGGGGATGGCAGGGGTTGCAGGATGATCTGGCAAAGCTTGAAACCTGGTCAGACACCTGCCAACTGGGGTTTAATGCCAAAAAGTGCAAGGTGCTGCATTTTGGAATGAAGAACCCAAGGAGGAGTTACCAGCTGGGGAGTGCAGCTAGCCCAGACAGAGGAGGAGAAGAATCTGGGGTGCTCATTACAGGGTCAATTAACAACTCGGCACAATGTGGAAGGCAGCTGCAAAGGCCAACAAAATGCTGGGTTGTATTGCAAGGGGTATATCCTCGAGGAGGGAGGAGGTGATTCTACCACTGTATAGGTCATTAGTTAGACCACACCTGGAGTACTACGTGCAGTACTGGTGCCTGTATCTGAAGAGGGACATTAAGTTACTGGAGGGGGTGCAGCGCAGGGCGACAAAGATGATCAAAGGGCTGGGGGACTTATCATACGAGAGGAGGTTGAGGGAGTTGAACATGTACTCACTGGAGGAGAGGAGGGACGGGGACATGACTGAAACCTTTAAGTACATGAAAGGAATAAACAAGACAGGTACAGAGGGCTGTTCAAAGTAAGGAGGGAGGGACACAGGGCCATGATATGAAACTGGAGGAGGAAGGTTCAGGAGGGAGATGAGGAGACGCTTTTACAGAGAGGGTGGTTGCTGGGTGGAATGCATTACTTGCAGAAGTGGTATCCAGTAGAACAGTGGACTGCTTCAAAAGGGGATGGGACAGGACAAGACGGAGGGTTAATGAAGGAGAAGGGTGGAAGGGAAGGGCAGCTGCAGAATAAGAGGTGTTAGCTGCACATTTGAGCAGACTTGATAGACCTCTAGGCCTTTATCTGCTGGCAAATTTCGTATGTTCGTATGTGAGACTGACTGGTCTGTAATTACTGACCTCCTCCCAGCTGCTGCTGTTGTGCAGAGGGACCACATCGACCTGCCTCTATTCCTCTGGAACCACCCTTGTCTCCAACAAGGTACTAAATAGCATTGTCAGAGGGGCAGCTAGCACCGTGCTCAGTTCTTTAAGTACCCTTTGCTGAATTCTGTCTGGCACTATTGCCCTGTTTTCCTGAAAGGCCTCCAACCCCCAATGGACTCTCTCTTCCATAAATGGACTTATGCCCACTCCCACCAATGTCTTAATGTATGCCGGCCCACCCCCTCTTCCACACTGAAGACCGAGCAGAAGTATTTGTTCAAAATTTTAGATCTTACTTTGAGGGTATCTCTTGCAGCAGGCCACACCAGTAGGACTTAGCCACCAGGCACTAGGACCACATGGAAATGTTCCAGCTAGCAGTCTACCAGAGGGGGCCACCCACCACTGATGTCACCCTCCAACACTGGCCTATCCTATAAGTGTGGGTGGCCCCCATAGCCTCCCCAGTTCTTTTCCCATCATTGACGAACACATGGCAGACATCTGTAAACTGACGCAGCTTCAGTCGACCGCTATTTTTGTACACTTTCAGCATTTTTATTTCTAATTTCTCACTGTAGTTCTTTTTTTCACATCTTCTAAACCATCCTCGACTTGGATCGTTCCAAAACCAAGTGTACTTGTGGTAAACAAATTCTGGAAAAGGACCGTCATTCAGCCTAGGCCTGCTGCCTAGGCCCAGACCACAATGCCCAAGCCTGCGATGTCTGCCAGAAATTCATCCAAGCCACCCAGCAATACCACCAGTGGACCCTAGAGAACTTTATTTTGCAGCGGTAGGTCACTTCCATGGAACGGGAGCTGCAGAACAGGAATGCCTCGGTCTCCCTGGCCCAGTCTTTGGGCTCCCAGTCTTCAAAGTCCCAGGACAAGGCCAGTGGGAAACTCTATCATCAGGACAAGGACCAGGATAGGCCCCGGCCCTCCTCATCCTGTTCACCGTCTCCCCACCATCCTTTGATCGCTAAGCGGTCTTCCTCTTCCAGGGATTGGTCTTGGTTGCAATGCATGCCCTATCACCCATAGGGCTATTGATGGCACTGCCTTCTGCCACTGTTATGATCTCAGACAGAAGCATCTCAGGGCTCAACCCTGCTGCTTGGGCCCTTGATCACGACAGGCACACAGCATGGTGGCTCAGCTGGCATGGGTTTGGTGGATACTGGGCTCCCCTCTATTGCCCACCCACCACTCACAAACCAGACAATGGTCTCCCTTTCAGGGACTGCCACCCATCCTGAAGCCTCTGGGCTGGCACTGCAGGACACCGACGCCTTTCCAGGATGGAGTCCTCCACGTCACGTCTGTTAGGGCCCCTTCCTCCATGGCATCCACACTGCCCCAACTGGCACTCATGGGACCTTCGCTGGCCTTTCCGCAACGGACGCCTGTGGGGTCTTAACCAATTTTACTGCAGCTGACGCCCACCGGGCCTGCCATCATTTTACCTCAGCTGACACCCATCAGACCTGCGACAGGATATCCGCAGCAGACACCTGTCGGACCTGTACCGGGCTACCCGCAGCTGGCACCCATCAGGCCTGTGGCAGTCTATCCTCAGCCCATGCCCACAGGACCCACGCTGGTTTACCCCCAGCCAGCGCCCGCAGGGCTGGCTCCAGTCTATTCTTATCTGATGCCTGCTGGATCGATGCCTATTACTGTTGATTTTCAAGGCCTGATTTCATCCCTTTGGGGCTTCATGCTGTTGCAGGTTCCTCCTCCTCAGGATCCAGTACCTCCCACTCCCAAAGGAGCTTCTCTGGGACCATCCACTCCGGTGCCCCCGCAGGTGGCCCCACCTTGTCAGTCGACTGATACTCATCCCCATCATCAGCGGGCCGACGGTGGGTATCACCCAGACCTGTGTCTTCCTGATGACGGTCAAGATGAGGATGAGGGAGATGATGGTGATGTCAGTGGTTCAGCTACCCCCCTCCACAGGTCCTCTGATGGGGAAGGGACCCCTAGGTATGTCTCCAAATCCCCACAGGATGATCCTTCCTTCACAGCCATCATGTGACATATTAAGAGGCCATGGGGTTTGAGATAGAGGAGCAGGACCTGGAGCAGCACCGGCTTGCTACATACCTTTGCCAGCTGGAGACTCCTCTGTTGGTGGTTCCTCCCTTCATAGATTCCCATGAGGATGCCATCATGGCCACCTGGCATAGACCCAACCTTGTCCCAGCTATGTCCAGGAAGAGTGATAGACTGAACCATGCCCCAGCGCGTAAACCTTTTCTAAGGGAGCAGGCACAAACAGACTTCATAGTGACAAACACCGCTCATGACTATATTAATTGGCCTAAGCATTTGAGCTCCCTGCCACCTGACAAGGAATCACATTGGTTGGAGCTTCTGGGTAAGTGGATGTTCGCCTCAGCCATCCTGGCAATCAGTGCCCTCAGTTATCTGGCGCACATGCTCCAGTACCAAAATGCCTTGTCTTGTGGGTACAGGCCAGAGACACTGTCCAATCCCTGCCAGATGACCCTTCCAAGCCCTGGGTACTCTTATGGCAGCCTCTGACTTCAGCACCCACTTGCACTGGGCAGCTTACTATGCTGTAGATGCATCAGCCCAGGCAGCAGCGGCTGGCATATGCATTTGCCGGTATTCCTGGCTTCAGGTGTCTGGGTTTGCCCAGGATATCCAATTGTTCATCATGAACGCCCCCCTTTCAGAGGGTACAAACTGTTTCGAGGAGATGTGGGAGTTATCCTCTCCCAGCTTCAGGCATCTGAACACACCCTTAGGCCCATCAATACTATGTATAACACACAGCCCAGGTCTGGGCAGAGGGTGACCTTTTGTCACGCCACCCATAAGCAGACCTGAGCATTTGCCAAGCCCCAAGAAAAGTGGCAAGTGGAGATGGCATCCCTGCCAACACCCTCATCTTCTGCCAGCAAGGGATCCTGGGGAGGTCCCGCAGTCCAAGCTACAGCTGCCCCCTCCTTCCTGACTCCTTACTGGACCCCTCCCTCCAAAAGCACAGGAGACCATAGGGGGTCACTTCTCCCTCCACCTGGACAGGTGGCGGGAGATAACTTCAGTCAACTGGGTGCTGTAGCTCAGAGTTTGGACACTCCCCTAGAACTCCTGAAGTAGCCTCAGGACAATCCTCCAGTTCTGTCCTTGTATCCTCCCAGTCATGTCCTTTTGATCTGGGAAGAGATCCATGCCCTGCTTTGCAAAAGGGCCATAGAATCCGTTCCTGAGTCCCAGCAAGGAAAGGGGTTGTACTCCCACTTCTTTCTGGTTCCCAAGCGCACAAGGGACCTTCTCTCAGCGATCTGAACCTGTCAATCCAACATAAAAGGTTCACGATGGTCACTTTTCAGGATCTGCTGCCCCGTTACACCAAGGGGACTGGATTTGCTCTGTCCATGTGCAGGATGCCTATCTGCATATCAAGGTGTGTGCCTCCAACAAGTGCTTCCTCAGATTTTATTTTCAGGGAGCCCTTGTCCAGTTTGGGATTCTGCCGTTTGACTTAGCTTCAGTCCCCCCCCGGGTGCTCACCAAGTGCTTGCCAGTGGTGAAAGCTGGCAGGGATTCTGTGTTCCATTACCTGGATGACTGGCTGCTGGCAGTGCCATCCAGGGAGTGTCTGCTCCAAACCCTGGATCATACCTGTCACCTGTTCCAGGATTTGAGGATCATGATCAACCAGCCCAAATTGTTCCTGAACCACTGACAACAACTTCAGTAAATTAGAGCAGTACTGGATACGGCACAAGGGATGGCCTTTCTTCCACAAGACAGGGTGGAGCACCTGATGGATCTAGCCCATCAGCTCTACTCCAGTTGTCACATCCGAGCACTGGTCTTTCTGCGCCTCCTGGGACTCATGGCTGCAGCCAGCATTACATTTCCCCTAGCTAGGCTGCATATGAGAATTCTCCAATGGATGCTGTGTGTCCAGTGGGACCAGCATTTGGACAACCTATGGCAGCCAGTCCTGGTCTCAGACCCAGTCAAGAAGGTGCTGTTGTGGTGGCAGGCACCCAGCAACCTCCTGAAAGGGGTGCCATCCTTCATTCCACCCCACAGCAAATCCTCACAATGGATGCCTCGGGTCTTGGCTTGGGGGCTCACCTGGGTGCCCACCAAACTTAATGGACATGGTCCGCAGTAGAGACAGAGCTCCACATAAACATCTTGGAGATGCAAGCAGTTCTGTATGTCTTGCAGGCTTCCCAGACCCAACTCTCCCTGGACCCACAGTTGATTCTAATAGACAACACCAGTGTTGTCTATTACATCAACAAACAGGGAGGGAATCATTCATACCCTCTGTGGTGGGAAGTGGTGAGGGTCTGGTACTGGGTTATAGGTCACAGACTGGACCTCTTGGACATCCATATTCCCGGTGACCAAAACATATTGGCGGACAGCCTAAGCCAGTCTCAGTCATGAGCTCACAACTGGGAACTCCTGACCTACATGGTAGATCTGTTTGATCCAGGAGGTCATCCAGAATGTAACCTTTTTGCATCCCCACTCAACACAAAACTGCCACTTTTCTGCTTGTTTGCTCCAGGGCCTGGAGTTTTCTGGCAAGAAGCATTGTCCCTCTCTTAGAAAGGGAGATTCCTGTATACCTTTCCCTCCCTTCCTGCTCCTTCAGAGGGTTTTAATCAAACTTCAGATGGAAGGGGCATTAATGATCCTAATCGTTCCCTTCTGGCCTCATCCGATTTGGTTTTCCCTTGCTTCAGCAGCAGGCAGTGGAACCTCCTGTACCCCCTCCCACTTTGCACAAGCCTTCTTTCCCAGGAGCAGGACACCTTGGTCCATGCAGACCTCAGATCTCTTCACCTCCATCCTTGGCTCCTGAGGACAGTCATTGTGAGGTTTGGGGTGTCCTCTAGGTTGGTGGATGCCAAGGAACCATCCACCAAGGCCACTAATTCCTTGAAATGGATGTGTTTTGTTACATAGGCTGCACTGTACCACTTAGATCCCTTCACCTGTCCAGTGACTCAGATTATGGAGTACTTGTTCTCCCTCTCAGACTCTGGTCTCAAGTACTCCTCCATCAAGATACATCTCTCAGCCACCTCTGTTGCTATGTACCTGTAGATGGCTGCACTGTGGCTCAACTTGATGTTTCTGGCATGTTTTTGAGAGGCATCTTGCACCTGAAGCCTCCAATCCGCAACCCTGTCCTGGCTTTGGACTTTAAATTTTGTGTTAGAAAAACTCACCCTGCCTCCATTTGAACCAGCCGCAAGCTGCTAGCTATGTTGTCTGTCATGGAAAGTGTTACTTTTAGTTGCTATTACTTCTGCTTTGAAGATTTCCCAGCTTCAAGTGTTCATGTGCGAGCAGCCGTATTTAATTTTCCACAAAGACAGGGTGTCTTTATGTACCAGTCGTAAGTTTCTTTCTAAGGTGGTGTCTGAATTTACTTTGAATCAATCCATCCACTTTCCTGTTTACTACCCAGAGCATGCCACTCCAGGGGAAGCATTGCTAGATACTTTGGATGTGCATAGAATTTTTCGGTACTATACACACTTGACAAAGAACTATAGGAAGTCCTCCCAGTACTTTTCCTTCGCCCCTAGGAAAGAGGGTGTCCCAGTGTCCAAACAGTGCCTATCCAGATGGTTATCCAACTGCATTATTTTTTGTTACAGGAAGTAGGGTAAGAAACTTCCTGGTGTGGTTCGTGGTCACTCCACCAGGGGGTATGGCCACTTCTGTTGCCTGCTTCAGAAATGTTTCAGCTGCGGAGATCTGCGAAGCTGCCACTTGGAGCACCGTCCATACCTTTACTAAACACTACAGTCTGGACATCGCCTCTAGGCACAGGGCCAATTTTGACCTGGCTGTTCTACAAGGCCTTCTCTGTTAGGGCAGAATGGCCAACTACCTGATCTGTCTGTCAGTTTTTGCCAGAACTGCTTGGGATACGCGTCCTACTGGTGTGACCTGCTGCAAGAGATATCTTTGAAGTAAGATAGTGCAGTTACGTAAGAACTTACCATAACAGTAGATCTTCGCGATCTCTTGCAGCAGGCCATGCTTTCCCTCTCTCCTTCCCCCCTGTCCTCTTTTATGGCCTTTGGGCCTTCTGCCTAGCTCTCCCCTTCCATGGCGGAGAACCTTCCGCTTTCCTTCTCATCTCTTCTATGGTTACCTTGAACTCCTCCTTTGTTCCCCTAACAGGCTTTTGCTCTTCGGCGGGAGAACTGAGGAGGCCATGGGGGTCACCCACTCTTGTAGGATAGGACAGCATCAGAGAGTGACGTTGGTGGTGCGTGGCCCCCTCTGGTAGATTCTAGCTAGGAAGTTTCCATGTGGTCCTAGTGCCTGGCAGCTAATTCCTACCAATGTGGCCTGCTGCAAGAGATCCTCTCGGAGATCTTCTGTTACGGTAGGTTCTTACGTAACTGTACTTCTTTTCTTCATCGTGCTGAATCATAAAATCATACCAGACAATAGTTTTACAGTCTACTTCTCCATCAGAAAATGTTTTTATCATGAAATCACTTATTGTAACAGCTTCAAGAACAGACTACACTTTTTTCCCTTGATTTTGTTCATGTGTCCCTGCTTTTGTCTAAATTTTTGAGGCAGGAGGATGAGAGATATGGTTTCAAATGTAGAAAGAGATACAGTTACATTTGGTCTCTGCTAGAGACTACCAGTCCAGGAAAAAAACTGAGACCTTAAATTTCTCAAGGTGATCTGATATGCAACATAGAAGTATGTTGCTCCTAGGAGATTTCAATTACCCAAAAAAGACTGCAAGAAGTAACTTCTAAAACCAAGTAAAGCAGGCGCTATTTGGATATTACTGAGCAATGCAATCTGATAACTTGTGTCAAAGGCAACACTGGCAAACAAGCACCACTGGTTCTGATCTTTAGCAACATGGATGCGTTCATCAGACATGGAAATTGGAGCCATACTAGGAAACAGTGACTGTAACATAATCAGATTTGCCACTGGAAAGAACAGTAGAAAACTGAAGGGAAGAATATACACAATGATTTTGCATAAGGAAGATTTTAAAGAAACAAAAAGAGAGCTCATAGTTCAGTTATCTTGGAAAACAAACTTATAGGCAGATGTATTCAGCAACAATGGGACACACTCAAAATGCATTTGGACAACTTAAAATAACAAATGTATCTCCAGAGGTGACAGTATATTAGAAGGAGCTGTACACCTACTGTTTGTGGATGGGAAAGACGGTACTCTATATAATTAGGGAGAACAAGGAGGGATACAAGATTAGCAGATTGTGAGACACCAGTGAAAACAGCTCACTACAAGGACAAACTCAAGAGTGAAAGTGTCTCGTGGGTGGGCACAAAACAAATGGCAGAAAAACAGGCAATGCTTGATATCAAATTCATTAACAAAAAGTTTTTAGACATATAAATGAAAAGTGAAAAACACATGCAACTGTTGGAAGACTGAAGAAGCAGGGAAGTGATGACAAAACAGTGCTCCCAGATAGCTTTGGCATTTTCCCTGCAACTCCAGGGCAATTTTCCTGTAGATTACATTTTATTTATTTATTTATTAATTGTCTCGGATAACAACTTTTGAGCTAAAAGCTCATTTACAAAGGTTCCATGTTAATGATAGAGCAACTACAGCAAGGTACGAATAAAAACAAGTGAAGAATACAGATGGTAATACAATAAAATGGAAACATACTGTACATGATGAAAACAGTGCAAATTCAGGTGGCACTTATACAATTAATTTAAAGCATAGTACATGTGGATCGTGTACAGACTATTGGTCCCTGGACATAATGTTGTGGTTAATTAGTAGCAGACATTATGTCGCAGGGACAAAAGAGAGTTACGAGTTGTTACTTGTCGCCTGTCAAAACAGAGCAAATCACAAAATGGAACGTCCAAATAGTTGCCACCTCCAATGACTAGTGCACATCCCAGGAATCACTCAAACAACATATTTTAAACAAAAAGGAAAACTTATATTTGCAAAACAGAACAGACAAAGAATCATCATAATTTCCCTTCCTGTTTTCTGCCTTCTTCCATGTCATCAAAATAATGGTTGTCTACTATTCTTAAAGGGGCTGACGATTCTTTGTCCATTCCATTTTGTAAATGTAAGTGTTCCCTACATCATATTCAAAGTGGACATATTACTGGGGAGGCTAAAAGTTAATAAGACCTCTCCAAAAATAAGAACTCAGAATTTATGGTGTACAGCAGGCCCAAGACTGAGAGTACTACAACATCAGGAAAGTTTCCATAATTAGTCATGTGCATCAATGGATGTCACACAGGAACCAGCAGGACTTCTAATATATAAGTGTGCATGAATAATTCTACTCTGTTAACATACAAGGCAAACTAATAAGGCCACTTCACTATCCACTGAAACGTGCATAATCACTAAACCAGAGTCATTATAGAAATACACTTAAAACCCCAACCACTGCACCATCGCAACAACCTAATGTCCTAAAGTTCACACAGGCGCCTCTCAAACCTCCGTTGTTATAACTACAGTGCTGCTAGTAACATTTAGGTTGGAAACTGTGTAAGGATAAGGGGACAAACTACAGGGAGGGATTTGGAGGGGGCACAAATGCTGTGCGATCTGTACCAAGAGCTGTCAAATCAGTGTGATCTGTACTGGGAACTGTTAAATTGTGAAAGGGTTAAATAGTGTTGGGGGGACTGAATGGAACTTCTAGGAGGCATAACTGCTGTGTGACCTGTACTGGAAACAGTTAAATAGTGGGAGGGGTACAGTCCTGAGAGAGATTGAAGAGGGCATTACTGCTGTATGATCTGTACTGAGAGCTATCAAATAGTGAGGGGTAAAAGTCCCGAGAGGGACTTGTAGTGGGCTTTAAAGCTGTGTGATCTATACTGAGAATCTGTTAAGAGAAAGTGGAAGTTGTAAAAATTGTAGTTATTTTTTTTGTTGTTGTTTTCTTTTGTTTAACCTTAGCAGGAGTAATATTAGAAGCCTTGTGAATCTTTGATATGTGATTGGGTAATAGGCATTCAAGGTGTTAGTTTAAGAGTACAAACGTATAGAGCACAAAATTGCTTAAATATTATTAACAGCATTGACTGTATTGCTAAACTGAATAGGTTACATATCTTACATTCTACCAAAATTATTGGTAGGAGTGACATTAACATGGAAAGGCAGTGCAGCTGGAGGAGCAGCCAAAGAGGGGAATCTTTGGTAAGTGGTAGGTGCAGTGGAAGTAGGGGACGGCAATTTTGGTCTTAAATCTCGGCTTCTTGAAGGCTGGAGGATGCATGGTGTGCAGACAGCTTACACAGCTAAGGGAGGAAGTAGGGTGGCTAAGGTGGGTAGTAAGTGGGGGGCCAGTGGGAAGGAGGGGTGGAGGAACAGGGACAGTACCAGTTGGGCGGGGGAGGGAGAAAATAGGAAGGACCACCGGGGGATTAGGCACATGGGTTGAGAACATCATGGTATGGAAGAATGAGGATGGGAGATGGTCCAGTGGCTTCATCAGAGCTCATAGAGAAGGCAGCAGCAACACAAGGAGGGAGGCAAGAGACCTAGGAACAGAATGTATAGAGGAAACAAGGGGTCAGGAGCTGTGGAAGGTAGTAGGTTCAGGAAAAATTAGGCAGACACCTGCAGCTTGGGGGCAGAAATCAACAAGGGGCACAACAGACGAAGGTAAGAGAAGCAAGGGAGCAGAGCAGGAAAACAGATTTGCACCCCTCGAAGTACTAGTGGAGGATGATATGGAGGAAAGCAGCTGCGAGGAGTCAACAGAGGAGGGAGCAGGGGCAGGGAACTTGGAAGAGATGGGGATAGACTATTTGGGGTCAAACCAGGGAGAGGTAATAGTGGAGGATGGTCTTAGGGTAAGAGGAAGCGAGGAGCCCATAGGGAGCAACGGCAGGGAAAGCAAAAAAGCAGGAGCTGGCACCTTTGGGGGCCATCCATGGAGAGGAGTTCATAGGGAAAGGAGAAAGGGAAATGAAGGAAATGGGAGAAGCGCGGGGGGGGGGGGTCGGTGCAAATAAAGAGGGAATTATCCAGAAAGAGCAAGTGGCGAGGAAAAAAATTCCCTCAAGGGGGACACAGAGCACAGATGAGTCAGAAAAAGAGAATACAACAGGAGCAAGTAAGGAAAATGTCAGTGGGGAGGTGAAGGGGGGTAGAGCATGCTCCAAAATAAATGCAGGCAGTAGAAGTGTAACCACAGAGCACAAGGAAGGGGCAGAGCTAGTGAAGAGGGTAGATAGGAGAAGAAGGACTGAGGGAAAGTCCATGGGGGAGGAGGAGAGGAAGTGGAAATGGGAGAGAATGAAAATCCAAATAGGAGCAAGGGCAAGGAGGAAAATGTCAGTGGGGGAAATAGAGTGGCATGAACTAAGATGTAAGCTGGAATACCAAAAGAACATGCAGGAAGAAGGGAGTACAAAGGTGGCGCTCACAGGGGACTCAGTTATAAAGGGCAAACGATGGGGGAGGAAGGGAGCAAGGAACAGTGCAGTATCAGTTCAGTGTATGCCAGGAATGGCAGCACTAGAAGTGAGGCACAATATACCATCATGGGGCAAGCATCAGGATGGGAAGACTCACTTGGTGTTTTGCATTGGCACCAATGATCAGGAGGGGAACAGTATGAAAGAAGTACAGGCAAGGTTCAAGGAGCTTGCTAGGTTCTGCAGTGGCACGGTTTTCCCTTCCATTTCCTTCTTGGAGTTGTTGCCTGTACCAAGAGCAAGCACACCTAGGAGGGAAAAGATTGTGGAATTCAATCAGTGGCTGAAGGGATGGTGTAGGCAGATGGGGTTTGGATTAATAGGAGACTGGGGATGAATGTGGGAGGAAGAGGGACTATATGCCCCTGATAGGCTACACCTGAGCTTATAAGGGACAGCTGTACTAAAGGGCAAACTGGAGGACCTTATACTGAGGAAGTTAAATTTAAACTGATTTGGGGGGGGGTAAAGAAAAGAAGACTCATACAGGTAGAAGAGTTGGGAGGCTATCAGCCTCCCCCCCCCAGACAAAGAGGAAAGGTAGGCAACATGCAACAACAGGGAAGGGTTGGAAGGGGAAGACAGGAAAGACGGGGATACATGGTGGAGGGGATTAGTAGCAAACACCAGGAGTTTGGGGAATAAACTAGTGGAACTGGAGGCCACCATGGTGGAAGAGGGTCTCGACATAGTAGCAGTAAGTGAGACTTGGTGGACTGAGCATCATGCCTGGGAGACAGTCATACTTGGTTACCAACTGTTCAGGAAAGCCAGGGCTGGGAAGAGGGGAGGTGGGTAGCATTATACATCAAAGATGAAACTGGGGCCACGGAGGGGCTGGAAGAGGAAGGGGAGACTGAGATAATGTGGGTCACCTAGACAAAAGGAATAGGAAATCACAGAGGGTAGGGGTGGTTTACAGACCTCCTATGCAGGGGGATAAACATCTTATACAGTCAGTGACAAAAATGGCACAAAAAATGGGAGAGTCTGCTAGTAGGGGACCTAAACCTCCCTGACATTGACCAGGAGATCACAGCAGCAGTATCAGCTAGGAGCAGGGGGATCTTAGAGGCACTACAAGGGGTATTCCTGCAACAACTGGTAAGGGAGCCCACTAGGGGAGAAAACCTGTTGGACTTGGTCCTCACAAATGGGGTCAGTGTGGAGGAGGTGGAGGTGGGGGAAGGATTAGGCACAAGTGACCACAGGGCTGTAAGGTTCAGGGTAAACATGGGGAGGCAAGTGAACAGGACAAGAACTAGGATAATGGACTTCATGAAAGCAGACTTTAATTGAATGAAGAGGATATTTGGGGAAGAAATGTCAGGGATAGGGAATTTAAAGGATGTGGAGGAATTATGGGCAGCTATTAAGGGAAGGGTGCTGAAAGTCACTGAAATTTGCGTCAAGAAGGTTAGGAAGAACAGAAGAAGGAGGAGACCTCTATGGTTTACAAGGGAGGTAGCGAGGTGGTCAGGGAGAGAAAAGGGGCATTGAGGAGGTATAAGATGACACAAAGAGAGGAGAATAGGGAGGCATATAGAGAGAAGAGCAGTAAGGTAGGGCAGAAGATAAGGAGGGCTAAAATGGTCACTGAGGAGAAAATAGCAAAGCAGGCCAAGAGCGGAGATAAAACCTTTTCTAGGTATGTGGGAGAAAGAAGGAAGGCATGGCAGGGAATAGTGAGATGGGGGGAGGGAAGGAGGAATAAAACTGGAGGGGGACTTCAAAAAAGCGGAAGTATTAAATAGCTACTTCTGTTCGATCTTCACGAAAGAGGGTGAGGGTAGAAGACCAGAGCTGGAGGGGAAGGGAGGAGAATGCAGAGGAATGGATTCTAGAATGTTCACAATCGACAGAGTAAGGGAGGAACTGGGCAGGTTAAAGGTGGATAAAGCAATGGGGCTGGACGGCTTGCACTCAAGGGTGCTCCGCAAGCTGAAGAAGGAGCTGGTAGCACCTTTGACAAGACTGTTTAACTTGTACATGGATACAGGGTGGGTGCCTGGTGATTGGGAGAGGGCGGAGGTGGTTGCACTACACAAGGGGGGAAGCAAGGAGGCGAATGAAAACTACCACCCTGTCAGTCTCACCTCGGTGGTGGGAAAAGTAATGGAGATGTTAATAAAAGGGTGGTAGACTACCTGGTGGCCAGTGGTATGCAGGACGAAAGGCAGCATGGCTTCACGAATGGGAAGTCATGTTAGATCAACCTGATAAAGAGCTTTTCGATTGGGTAACGCAGGTAGTGGACCAGGGAGGGTCGGTGGACATGACCTATCTGGACTTCAGTAAGTCCTTCGACACCATCTTGCACAGATGGCTAGCAAATAAGCTGGAGAGCTTAGAGGTGGGCCAGAAGGTAACTAGGTGGGTGGAACACTGGTTGATGGGAAGGAGCCAAACAGTGGTGGTAAATGGGATACATTCCAGGGTAAAGGGGGTAACGAGTGGGGTGCCTCAGGGGTCCGTACTGGAATCCCTACTTTTAACATTTATATCAGTGATCTAGCAGGAGGACTACAGGGTAGGGTATGCTTATTCACGGACGATACGAAGGTCCGCAATAGGGTGGACACCCAAGGTGGAGTACAGGTCACGGGGCAAGACCTGGAGAAGTGGTCAGAAACCTGGCAACTAAAATTCAATGCAAAAAAGTGTGCGATGATGCACCTGGGGCGGAAAAACATTCAAGCAGCTTATACCCTTGGGGGAAGGGGGAGGAAATCAAGGAAACAGAGCAGGACAGGGATCTGGGGATTATTATATCAAGCAATCTTAAGGTGGGGAACCAGTGCAGCAAGACGGTGGGAAAGGTAAATGGTATGTTGGCCTGCATTGGAAGGGGCATAACTAGCAGAAGGAGGGAGGTGCTTATACCAGTGTACAAAACAATGGTGAGGCCACACCTGGAGTACGGGGTACAGTTCTGGAGGCCGCACCTACATAGGGACATTGAGGGGATGGAGAGTGTTCAGAGAAGAGCAACCAAGATGGTGCATGGGATGCGGGGAAAAACATATGAACAGAGGTGGAGGGAGCTGAATCTATTCCCACTACAGACTAGAAGGGAGAGGGGGGGACATGATTGAAATGCCACTTGCTTCACTCCTTCAGGCCCTTACCCCTGCAACTCCCATGGCTTACCCCCCATGGCAGAGCTGCAGGGAGCCCCCTACTCACCCGCCGAACAGGATTCAGTTACCTTTGAAGACGAAGTGCCGGGGGACAGCCATCCAGCCACTGGGGTCTTTTTCCTCCATATTTCTCCCTCATGGACATTCAGCATGCAATGATGTCAGCGGCGGGCACATGCACGCATCCACGCGCGTCCCTGCCAAGCTCCCGTCCCCCTTTCTTGCGGTGGCATAGTGCCAAGCCCCAGCCTCCGCCAGGGTCAGACGTGTGCTGACTGCAGGTCGCCCCCCTCCCCAGAGATGGAGAGCAGTCCATCAGACACTTGATCCATCTCCTCCCTGCTGACCCCTGGTGGCCTGCGCTCATTCCCAAACGCGGGTTGCCGGCGTCTCACGAGGTGTGGCATCCAGCGCCTCAACCCTCAGTGCCACCTGGCCGGCCAAAGATTGAAACTTTGAAGTATCTGAAGGGGAACAATAAGGTGAAGGAGGGGAGCTTTTTCAAAAGGAAGGAGGGAGCTAGAACAAGGGAGCATAGCCTCAGACTGGAAGGGGGGAAATGCAGAGGCAATGTGAGGAGGAAGTTCTTCACAGAGAGGGTGGTGGAGGCCTGGAACAGGCTACCAAAGGAGGTGATGGGATCTGAAATGGTGGGGGGATTCAAGAGGGCATGGGACAGACATGTGGGGTTGGGGGGGGGGAGAGAGTTCTGAGCCAGTAAAAGAAGGAGGAAGGGGGAAGGGGTGGGTATAAGGGCAGACTAGATGGGCCGGTGTAGTCCTTTTCTGCCATCAAATTTCTGTGAATCTGTGAAAAAAAAAGCCTTAAAACATTTAAGTATATACAAACATCTTTTTACATTTAAAAAGTCCAGGAATTCTTGTAATAGCAAAGAAATCACCTAACAGTATTTTTTCTTATTCAGCCTGACAGCCATTTTTTTCATCACTGGTTCTTCATGACTATGCCATTTCCATAATTACTGGATCAGTATGTAAAAGCTGCTGTTTTCACTAACACGTACACTTTGGACTATCATCTACACGTTGTGGTGAGGTGTGTGTGGGTGTGTGTGTGTTTTGCCCATCCAGCAGTAACAATGCAATACGTCGCCATCTTGCCATCTCCAGTATATAGTTGCTGCAGCTCCAGTTTGCCTGTGACCGCTATACAGGCAATGGCAAGTCCTTTCAGCTAAATGACTGTACTGTTGCATCCGCGGCTAATTTTACTGGAGGCAGTATAGCGCAGTGGGTTAAGGCTCTGAGCTGCAGATCTGGAGACCTGGGTTTGAATCCCACAGCCACCTAGGTGCATACTGTGTGATCCTGAGCAAGTTACTTAACTTCACTGGTCGCATCTGGAAACAAGCTTCAGTTTAGTGCGCTACTCCTGGTTAAAAAATGTTCCCTTCCCTTCCGCGACTATATGGAAGTATACCAATGTGGATAAATAAACATGAGATATGTGTATAAGAGGGTGAGGGGAGAGCAGCAGGAAGGAAGTGATTGGAGGATGAATAAACCACTGGGAAGTGGCTTTGTTAGATGGCGGAAGTTAGGGAGTAGAGATCAGTTGGGGGGGGCAGGAAAGAAGCAGGGAGCGGTTGGATGTAGCCAAGAAATAGGCTTTGTAGAAGGGAATAGTGGTAGGCAGGGAGACTGAGAAGGAGAGAACATGGGCTGGAAGGTGGACAAGGAGAGGTGTGAAAAAATAATAGTAAGTGCATATGCAAGGGGGACAAAGAAGGGAAGGGAAACATGGAGAGGAAGAGGTGCGATAATTGCAAGTGCATGAGATGATTGAGGGGCAGGGGAAGGTGAGGGGAGAGGGTAGGTGGAGGGAGGTAGAAGGGGAAGGAGCTAGATTGAGATTTATTGGGCAGATAAGGCAGGAGGATAGTGAGAGGCACCCCCTGACAAAGGTCCTAGAGTTGGACCAAAGCTCTGGGCCACAGGTCACACGACACCTGTTCTGTATCACTGGATTGCTAAAATAAACTTCTAATACTTGGAACTGCAGAAAGTCTCCTCCATTTTTGTGAGGAGTGCTTGACACCTTAACTGTTCGTGTTCTCCTAGAGGGCTAGCCCCTCACTGTCAAGCAACCACTGGACTCTCCTTGAGTCGCACTGCTAACTTTCTACCCTTGAAAAGAAGGATGGGGGTAGCAAGTATGGGTAGGGAGAGAGAAGGGAGATGTGAGGAGGAGAGAAAGGAAAGAAGGGGGTTAATCAGCAGTCACATCTCCCTCAAGCATAAAGGGGTTGTCTGAGTTCTCCTTTAAAGGGTCCAAGTTTTGAGTTATTTATGATGCTGGTTGGGAGCTCACTGAGCCAAAGTGGGGCCTTACAGGAGAAAGTTGTTTGGGCAAGTACAGCATGATGAAAAGGGATATACAAGGCATTCCTTGCCTTACTTCTGGTCAGATGTGAAGTGCGTGCCAGTTTGAGAAACATCTGAAGAGATTTCTGGGTCAGCCCTAGGAGGGCTTTTTTATCAAGGAGGCAGAACTTGGTACTTAATTCTCCCTTGTAGGTTTAGCCACTTTTTTTGGGCGTACAGGTCAAAGGTATGTGTGAGGGCACCTGCGTCTAGCACCAGCCTACATGCCTTGTTTAGCACCATTCTAACTCTTTTCAGTGTGGTGTTTGTGGCTGCGTTATACACGACAAGTTCATAGTAGACAATGGAGAGAACAGAGCTGTTAACTGCTAGTGCAAGGGCTTTATCTGTCAGGTAGGAACAATGTCTACAGAGAAGACCAATTCTTCTACTGAGCATTTTTATAACATGGTCGATATTCTGTGAATAGGAAAGGGAGCTGTCAAGGGTGATACCCAGGTGTTTACTTGTTCCAGTGGTTCAAGCCTGCTGTTAAGGAGTATAAGATTGCTGTTTTTTTTCTTGTTCTGGAGACTGAAGAACCGCATTTTTTTTTTTTTTTTTTAATAGTTTAGGAGGAGTTTATTTTGGGTCAACCACTCCTCAACACTAGAGAAACTCTCTTGCAGATTGTTAGTAGGTTGCAGTAGGCTTAGATGGGGTGCAAAGATGACAGCATCATCTGTGTATAGGAGGAGTTTGGCCGAGCAGATATCAGGGAAGGAGTTTGGGAAATGACTAAACAGTAGTGGGCCCAGGATAGAGCCCTGGGGGACCCCTAAAGACACCTTTCTGACATCTGAGAGTATATTTTGTATTTTTACCAGCCTGGTTCTTAGGGCTAGGTAACTCTGAAACCACAAGGTTGTGTCAGTAGACATTCCAAGGGCGAGTAGTTTTTTAGGAGACTACTGTGATTGACCATATCAAAGGCTTTTGCGAGGTCTATATAGACCCCACAAGGTTCCCCAAGTCCAGTGCCTCATGGATATAGTCAGTGAATTCTAAGAGAGCAGTAGTAGTGCTGTGTGCCTTGTAAAATCCATGCTGTTGAGGGCACTGGATATTCTATTTATTCAGATAGTCCACAAGCGGATCTGAAACTATCCGTTCAAGGGCCTTCGACAGGGGAGTAATATGGATGTGAGTCGGTAACTTGAGTGGATTGCACGGTCACCACTTTTATGAACAGGCGTAACTACTGCTGATTTCCATCTCACTGGGAATTGTGCAAGTTTGAAGGAGACACTGAATTTCTGTGGTAGGTTGGACTTCTTCATCAAGTGTGAGAGCTGTCATTTTAAGATCTAAGGTGTCATTGCTAAGCTGTGTTTTACCGAGGATTCTCCGGAGGTATTTTATTTGCGTCAGATGCCGAGATTTTCTTAAAGTAAAAAGCAGGGGATACAGGGGCGGATGGCACATGATTAATCAGTGAGCTGTCACTGGCGTCAGTTTTGAAGTCTAAATATTCTGGTGGAAGTACTGAGCTAAGGTCAGAAAAAGCTGCGTTGAAAGTGTATGCAATGGTTTTAGGATCTTGAGTAATATCACCATTAACAAGGAGCATTGAGGACTTGCTGTCTTTACCTGTGAGGTATTTGAGGTTACTCCAGAATCTTTACCCATCTGCTCCGTATTTCTGCCAGTCTGCCGGTTTACTGGTGGCCTTGGCTCTATGTCATAGGTGGTCCTTGGCTCCCAAGAGTTCAAGGAGAGACTAGGTGATCCAGCCATTGTTTGGGTTTTTTATCTTCTGCTGTTTTACCAGGGCATAAATGTTACCGGCTGCACTGTAGGTGTTAATGACGTGCTCCAGTGCCTGGTCCACATCATTAAAGGTGTCAAGGTGGGATCAGTGGAGCTACTGGAGGTAGGACTTGAAGGAGTTCAGCTGTTCTAGCAGTTGTGTGAGAAGCAGATTTCAGTGTTTTATTAGATCAGAGACAAGTGATAAGGGAATGGCCACTGAGTGAGTCAGGGTAAACTAAGACCTCAGTTATTCTCTCCTGTCGATTTGTTAGGACCCAGTCAATTAGAGTACGAGTGCCAGTGCGGTAGTTAAGTCTGATTGTTTTGCCCACCATTTGGGTGAGGCAGAAACTGGCCAGGGCCTCTTTGTAGGGTGCTGCATCCTGTGATAACCAATTGATGTTAAAGTCACCCAGCATAACAAATTCCCTGTCTCGGTTGAGATTATTAATATAACTGATAGAAACATAGAAACTGACGACAGATAAGGACTGCTAGGCCCATCTAGTCTACCCATTTTCCCTGCCTCCCTACTTGATCTCTGGCTTTACCTCCTCATTGAAATAATCTTTTCTGAGATACTGCCAGTACCCAGAGCAAACAAAAGGAAGAAGGAGGATATAAAACACATAAATCAATGGTTGAGAAACTGATGTTATAGAAAAAAATATAAATTCATCAGGCACTGGGATTCCTCTTGGGACAAATCGGACACATTTTGTGGGGGATAAACTAAGTCGAAAGGGTACTAAGAACTTGGGGCAGAGTGTAGTTAGGGCAGCTATGTCCACTTTAAACTAGATTCCGCAGGGGCGATGGGAACAACATGTAATCCCCCACATACTGTTACCTCTATCACTAACAAAGGAAAAGGGGTACAAGAAAAAAAAAAATATCACTGTCACAACCATTAACGCCCACAGTTTAAACAGCAGTAAATTAGCAGAGCTTACCGCCAAGGCATCAACATCCCAATTAGAGATACTATGCATCTTGGAAACTTGGTGGGACAGCGACATCTCCTGGAATCTTAAAATAGAGGGCTTTCAACTTTTTAACAAACCCAGGATAGGCCGTAGAGGAGGGGGAGTCACTATTTATGTTAGAAATAACATCAAGTGCCATGAGATAAAACAAGACAATAATGAAGAACACGATATTGAATCGAGCTGGCTAAAAATAAATGGACATCATGGAATGAGCTATTTTCTTGCAGTAATATATAAACCACCCAATAGCTCCCCCAATTTAACAAATCAAATTTTATAACAAATAATCAGTTTTTGTGAACTAGGTGATGTAATCATAACAGGGGATTTCAAGGTACCAAATACAGATTGGGAAAAAATGGAAGCAGTTAGCTTAAGCGACTGTAACATCATTGACTGTCTTGATAGTGTAGGACTGCAACAAATGGTCATAGAACCTACTAGGGGAAAAACATATTGGACCTCATTTTAACAAACATGTCGAATAGTATTAAAAACATCAAGGTAACTGGCCCCTTATCAAACAGTGATCACAACTTAGTCTGCTTTGATAATTATAGAAGCAAAATTAAGGGTGAATACCCATGTATATAACTACAACAAAGCTGACTGGAGTTTGATTAAGGAAAAACTTGCTAAACTAGATTTAGCTACTGGACTCACCCAACTAAGAGCCATGGAAGCCTTGACATTGTTGAAGGACTCAGTAATGTAACTAATAGATAAATACACGCCAAAGAAAAAAAATTACAACAACAGGGGTAATAAAAAAAAAACATCTGGTTCAATCATATAATTCACAGATTAATAAACAAAAAAAAAAACCAGAAAACATTTGCTGCAATGAAAAGGAAACAAACGTAGGCTAGCATTCATAAATATAAAGTAACACTACAAAAGTTCAAGGCAAAAATGAAAAAAGCATATAGTAATACAGAGTTCAGACCAGCAAATTCTAAAGATAAACTTAAGGGCTTTTACTCATATATTAACTCCAACAGAAAATCAAACGGACATATTGGACCCATAGATTACAATGGGGCTACCTACAATAAACCAGCTGACATGGCCTCAATTTTCAATCATTACTTCTGTTTCACATACATTAGAAGCTCAACACTTCCTCCAAATCAACCCCCCCCCTTCCCCATTAGTAGCAAGGGATATTATTAACCTTTGTACGGCTGATGGCATTCGAAACAAACTTACCAAATTAGACATAAATAAATCAGAAGGACCAGATGGGATCCACCCACGTGTTCTGAAAGATCTGGCATGTTAGCTTTACCAATTTCCACCATAGGCAAAAAAAAAAACTAGAAGAGGCCACCATTTCAAAGGACTGGAGAACAGCTATGGTGGTACCCATCTACAAAAAGGGAAATATGAGCCAACCCTCCAATTATAGACCCACTAGACCTCAATTACATGTAAAATAATTGAAGGAATCATAAAAGATTACATAACTAAACATCTAAAAGAAGAGGGATTAACAAACCATACACAACATGGCTTCAGAGAAGAAGGAGCTGTACCACCAACCTCCTAATATTTTACATCACAAGGAAATTAGATCAGAACAAACCCTTTGGTATTATTTTATTCGACTTTAGAAAAGCTTTTGACACCCTTCCCTGCCAGAGAATTGTTGACAAAAAAGAAAACTTACTGGTAAATAAGGAGACTGCGGCTTGGGATCAAAGCATGGCTTACAAACAGGGGTCAAAGAGTCAGAGTAAATGGGTACTTAACTGAGGGGGAAGTGAGTAGTGTTATCCCCCAAGGTTCAGTACTCAGCCCTCTATTGTTCAACATCTTTATACACAATTTACATAAAATAGTCAAAACATGCTAATCAAATTTGCAGATGATCTTAAGATAGGTGGAAAGATCAGCAACAAAATGAGTGCAACATTATGTCAAATGATTTGGAGCAAATTACAAGTTGAGCAGATAACAGCAGCATGATATTGAATTATGACAAACGTATAGTGTTGCACTGCGGAAAACATAATCCTAAACAAAGTTATGACATCCTGGTAGAACTTTACAAAGCACTAACGAGGTAAGGGACCTGGGAGTCATGACAAGTAATATGAAAAGCACTAGCCACTGTAGAACAGTTGCCAAAAAAGTTAACCAACTAGTTGTATTAACAAATCTTTTACTAATAAATCACAAGCAGTTCATATGCCACTTTATTGATCATATGTAAGACCCCACCTAGACTACTGCAGTCAGGTATGGAATCCAAATCTGAAAAAAGACACTGATATCTTGGAAAAAGCACAAAGGAGATACACGAAACAAATATATAAATTCAAACAAATTCCATATTCAGAAAGATTATGCAAGTTAAAACTCTGGCCTTTAAGTCTGAGAAGGCAGAGGGGAGATATTCTAACTTTATTTAAAATATTACAAGATATTGATCTCACATCAGCCTTCAACATTACATATAAGGAAAATAATCACAACTTACGAATCTATAATAGGTCAATTACATATCCTATACCCAAAACAAACATTAGGAATAATGCCTTTCTCCCAAGGACAATAAGATAATGTAACAGACTACCTCAGGAAATCATAAATCAAAAAACTTTTAACAAATTTAAAACAATGCTTGATGCCCACTTAAACCCCACATTATTCACACAGCCGGGTGAAGCGGGGATGGCTTATATGGGCTTACCACCTTCTGCCGTCCTATTACCACAGTAGTTCCCTTTGGAGTGCTGTTCTCTGGGCAGTATATAGACCACGAGGCCTGTTAATGATTTATTTTGGTTACCAAGTAGTAATCTGATGGCTAGAGCCTGCACCTCTCTACCTATGTCTATTGGTTCGAGTGTGTGGCCCTGGAGTGAGTCTTTTAGATAAACCAGACAGCTCCCCCCCTTTACCTACTCTATCTTGCCGAAAGATAATGTAGCATAGCAATTTAGGGAGACTACAGAGTCAGAGATTTTAGGGCTGAGTCATGTTTCCGAGATAGCAAGAACATCAGGGTTATGTTGGTGGACCCAGATTTGAAGTTGGTCAAACTTTGGTAGGAGACATTGTTTCCTGTGGTAGACAAATAGCTCTTTTTTTTCTGTATAACCAATGCAAATCTAAGGGAAAATTTCCCTGTAGATGGCTCCAAATCCTTGTAAAATATAGGAATCCCTGTAGATCTGGGAGCCTTTAAGGAGGAACAGATGATGGCATTCTTAAACTATTATCCTAAATTATACGACACGTATGGCCACACTACAAGATAAGAGATACACTTAAAAGGGTTTAAAGAATGCTGAAGATGGTAAACATAACCGAATTAATGGGGTCTGATACAATGCATCCAAAAAATTATGAAAGAATACGCTATGGAAAGAATAGTTATGTACCATAACTAGGTCTTCAAGAAAATCTCCTCAATTGAGACATATCATGGAACTGTAAGTCATCGGCATCAGGACCACCTAAAAACTTATGCAAGCTGGGGCCACCCACATCGATATGCAGTGTCACCAACTGTATGACATGAGTGGTCCCATCATGCCTTAGTTCCCCACTGGAGACTAGCTTGGAGGATCACTGGAGTAGCAGGGACAAAAGCAACCAGGACCAAACCAGGCACACAGGAGAGAATATGGAAACCTGGGTAATATAATGCCAAAAGTCGGGCTTAAGAGGAGAACCAGCTCGAGACAGTAGGCAAGATAACCACCCACTACCCCAAAAAGGGAGAAGGAGGGAGGGAGGGAGAGCTGTGGCTTAATGGAGGAAATCCTCTGTAAGACATACTGCTGTGGTAAGTAATTATTGAATCTTCTTCGAGAATAGATCCCTCTACTGAGCCACATCATGGAACGATTCCCATGCAGTACCAAAGCACAGAGGGAGGAAGGATCTAAATACCCTAAGGAGGCTGTGCAGGAAATCCGGCACATCTATGATAGATGATGTCCAGACTGTAATGTTCAGTGAACGTATGAAGTGTACTTCAAGTAGCAGAGGGACTGAGAAAACAAGCCACGGGAAGTAGCCACACCACTGCTGGAGTAAGAACGACAGGAGCAGAAAGTTGCTTCTGGTAACACAAAGTAATGCAGCAGGCCAACCATTTGGAAAGGTCCTGCTCAGAAACAGGGGAGCCCACCATCCTGGGAGCAAAAGCCACAAATAGCTGAGAGAATTTTCTACAATCTTTAGTACGATCAATGTACCAAAGCAATATCCAGTGGATGTCAGTTATGTGCAGATGACATTCACCACTGTCCATGTAAGTTGAAGAGTAAATCGGAAGGTAAATAGTCTAATTTAGTGTTTGCTCAGAAATGACCTTTAGCAGAAAATGACTATTAGTATACAAGATAACTTGATCCTTGTGGCAAACAAGACAAAGGAGGCTTGCAACCACAGCCTGCAATTCAGAGACATATCTAGCAGACGTCATAACCATTAGCAACAATATTTTTGCAGCAGGTTTGAAGGGAGGTGCAGTAAGGGTCTCCAGAACCAAATTTAAGTTCCACACTGGAACCAGATCATGGACTGGAGAGTGCAGAACTAGAATATGTCTGAGAAGCCTGTGAGAAACCTTAAACTGGGCTACCATTCTGCCATTGGTGAAGGCATGAAAAGCCAACACCACAGCCAAATGAACTTTTACTGGGGAATACCCACAGCCTGCATCAGTAAGGGACAGGAGGTAGTCCATATCATGATTGACTGGCAAAGGGGTCCATCTGATGGGCAGTACAACAAATTGTAAAAAGTTTCCATTTTTGTGAGTAGGTGTATCTAGTAGATGACCTCCAAGCTACCCAAAGAACAGCTGAAGCTGCTGGGGAAATCCCAAAGTTGGAGAGCTCTATGTCCTCAGAAACCAGGCATGGAACTCTGGCTACACTAGAAGACTCTGCTCCTAATACAGAAGTCCCACTCATAGATGGAGTGAGACAGGGGGTTCCACTGCAATTGCTGAAGCAGAGGGAACCAGATTCGTCTGGGCCAGTATGGAGCCACCAGAATCAGGGTGGTCAGCTTGGCCTGCAACTTGACCAAAATCCTCTGTATCAGATGGAAGGATGGAGATGCACACATGAACATTCCTTTTCAAGAGAGAGACAACACGTCTTGCCAAAACATTTAAGGCCGTGCAGTAAATGAGCAGAAAAGCGGCAGTTTTGCACTGTATGGAGATGCAAAGATGTCGATTTCTGGGTGACCCCACTTTACAAAGTGGTCATTCACAATGGAGTCCAATAACTCCCATTTGTGGCATAGCACGTGGGACCAGAAGAGATGATATGCTAGGGCAATGTGGGTACCAAGCAGAAAAATGGCTGACAGGAACATTTTGTATTTCACAGCCTAGTGCCAGATTTGCATTGCCTCAGCAGAGCGCATACACATTGTCATCGCCTTGGCAGTTGAAGTAGTACATCAATGAAATGTCTGCATGGATCAACAGCTGGTGACCCCGAAGGTTTATAGGCCAAGCAGAACAGCCCTCACCTCTAGAGTGTGGCTGTACACAACTGTAATTATGGGGGACCACTGACCCTCTGTCCAGAAGGTGCCCAAAAAGGCACCTCCTCCTGAAACTGAAGTGTCCATCATCATCTTCAGAAGAGGAGATGGATGGAGAAAGTGGGATCCTGTCTCCAGGTTGCAGCAGTTCACCCACCAAAGCTAGGAGCGGCAAAGTGGAGGAGTCACTCGTACAAGACACTCCAGTTCGTCCAAAAATTAAGCCCACTGGGCATAGAGGAATCCTCATATGCAGACATGCTGGCAGGACAGTGAGAATAGCAGCAGCCATGAGGCCTATTAATCTGGGGAAACATCTGGCTGTGACACAGTCGCTGGAAGAGACCAGCTAAGCCTGGGCAATTGATGCCATAGCATGGTCTGAACAAAGAAAAGCTCCAACTCAGCCTTGTGTCCAGAACTGCTCCTATGTATTGGAGACCCTGGCATGGAGTTAGCACTGACTGTGGCTCATTCACCAGAATGTCCAACTGTTCCAAGAGCTGTCTGGTGTGGGTCAGTGTGTATATTATTACCTCACGTGATGGGGCTTTCAGAAGCCAATCATCAAAGTACAGGAATACGTAAATGCCCTCCCTTCTGAGGGCGACTGCAAAGCATTTGGTAAAAACATGCAGTGCAGGGGATAAGCCAAAGGGCAACACATGAATGGAGCATAAACCACAGGTACTGTCTGTGGGATTTGCAGAGTTTGATATTGAGGTGAGTGTCCTTCATATCTAGGGCACAGAGGCAAGGAAGCACCAAGTTATCTCATTGGTGAGAATGCCGACCTCCCCCACAGCAATGACACAATACCGACACAGGTATTGTGCCGCTTCTTCAATGGATGTTTTCTGTGGGGTGCTGCACCCCCCACACACCCTCATGTGGGGGGCTCTGCCCCTGCACCCCCCAGACTCTAGGATTCCAACTCCAGGTTGGAGTTGGTCTGGGGGAGGGGCGAACACTGAAGGGTGAAACACAAGAAAAAGGACCATTACCTAATGTCGCCGTAATTGCCTTTTTCTGTGTTTCACTGTCAGGGTGTCGACAACAATGAGTGATACACAGAGGCAATACCCTTGCAGCAGAAGGAGGAGGAGCAAAGACTGTGGAGACCATGCAGAACCTTTTGTATTCTATAAATAGACTGAGGCTCCCAAAGGTCCTGGATGGACATAAATCTCCTGTCCATTTCAGTACAAGGAATTATCAAGAACAGTAGCCCAGATTCGTTTCTGGAATCAGGATAGGCCCTATGGCCCTCTTTTGGAGGAGAGACTGACTTTTCTCCAGTAAGAGGGCAAAATACCCTGAAGGGTAACAGTTCGGCAAGGGAGGATGTATGGGAGGGATAGAGAGGAGTTCTAGGGCAGGTCCTTGCTGAACCACTTCTAGCACCCAAGCATCTGTCATGATCTCCCTCCACTTTGGAAGGAAGAGGGAGATGTGGCCTCCCACAAGAATGCTCTGATCTGCAGGGGATGGGGAAGTGGAAGGGAGTCAGAAGGCTCCAGATGCAGCAAGCACGCCACAGCTTTGGTGACCCTGGCATGGGAGGAAAATGGGCCTGAAGGGAGGCCTGAGTCCGCTGGGAACTGTGGATGGATTCCCTGAAATAACTTCTACCCGGGTGGGCATATGGCCTACGAAAGGAACCCCAACCCTGAACCCGAGGCCTAGGACTGAGGGTACTGAGGGATCTCAAAGTCAGTTTAGATATCCGGAGGTCCCGAAGTGCAGATTCAACACTGGGACCAAAAAGCTGCTTACTTCTAAATGGAGCATTAAGGACTGACTGCTTTATATCAGTGGCAAAGCCATCCACACAAAACCACGAGTGTCAGTGCACACAAATGCCAGAGGCAGCTGCAAGAGCATCAGCATCAGAGGCATCATAAGCTGACCTTAGGAGGTGCTAGCCAGCCTCCAGAGCATGGATGACAGTCTGTATGACTTTAGTTTTATCTTGTCCATCAAGCAGCTTGTCAGCCATGGCAGCCACAAACTTTCATAGGCAGTTCTAATATTTAATCTTGTAAGCCTGGTAGCTGGCAATCCTGAGGTAAGGGGCACTGAAGCATATGTCCTCTTGTCCATCACATTTGGCTTCCTAGATTCCTTGTCAGAAGGAGGCGAGCTCACGTGTTTAGGAGCATTAGATCTGCCTTGTGCAGCCATAATAACCACAGAATCCATTTCAGGTTGCGTGGCATAATAGGTCTTATCCAAAGGGTAGTGCCGTCGAGGCACAGGTCAGGAAGCATACAGAAAACCCAGGAGCAGTTGTAAAATTCCACAAAACTGTTTATTTGTAGTTGCAGTAACATACAATAAACCTGTTTAGAATAAATATATACAGAAGCAAAATAAAATCTCGTAAAAAAAAAAAAAAATCTCTCTTGCAGCTCAGCTTAGCTGTTTTTATGTCTTTTTCAGCCCCCATCATTTGCAAGCATCCTGTTCTTTGTAAATTTCAGGAGCTGCTAGAACATTGAGAGCTTCCTGAGGTCTCTCCAACCTTTGCAAAAGGCTCAGGCATTTGCTCTCAAATAACCTCTGGTTTTTTACAGTTATCTCAAATTATAAATACATATACATTTCAACAGCAACACTAAACATTTTCTAAACAATAGAGATCACAATATCAGCTACATTTCCATACATTGATTCTCATATTCTTATATTACCAGATGCAGATATGCAAGGGAGTAAAACAGACAACAAGAGAAAACAGAGAGACAGAGAGAGGCCAAGGACTGTGAGACTGTTCGGGTTGATCAAATCCGAAGTCTCACAGGAAAATTTGGTTGCGCAACCAGACAGAAGAGACAGAAAAGGAAAGAATACAGATCCTTGCATTTACACACTTTCTTCATAACAAATGGGACTGGGTCCTATTGTACCCTGTCACAGGCAGGATATTGTTTATCCACTTTACGAGGCACAGCAAACAAAGCACTGGGACTGTGCCAAGCAGCCACTGCGGCATCCTCCAAAGCTGAATGGATAGGAGGAACAATAACAGTAGGCAGTGTGGAAACCTCTAGGAATACATGGAGTCTCTGAGGAATTGTCCTCCTTAGCAGTGAAGCCAAGCTTGAACTAGTGCATTCATAAGAAAGTCTGAAAAGAGGCATCCTCAGAAGTGGGATCTGGGTGTGCAATACAAACAGCCCTCACTGCAGGAGTATAAAAAAGGAGCTCAAGCCCACCACATCGGGGGAGGGGGGTACATTCCTCCTTTTTCTCATATTCCTCCTCCATCATGTCTGGATTATATTCCAGTTCCTCCTCCTCCTCCACACTGACAGGAATTGGCAGCGAGTTGGTGACAGGAGGAGGAAATGATAATGGACTAGGCATTGTCAAATGAAACTCCATGCTAGGCAGAGTAACCTGCAGAGGGAGTGCTGGAGTCATCAACGGGTTTAGCATTGATGGCAGAGCCAAGGGCAAAAGGTTTTGAACTAGGTCAGACACAGTATGAAACTACATCTGTGCATAGACAGACCCTGATGGGGTCACTTATGACTGATCCATCTGTGGGATAGTCCCCAGTGGTGGAACTGGCTGCAAATCCCCCAGCAGGGGATTAGAGCCAGTGCCAGACCCCAACCTTGGTGTCTGAAAGATGGTTGGGGGGGGGGCAGAACCTGAGGATCTAGCCTGGGGACCAGTCTTTATGCAGACTTACTTTGTTTAAGCGGAGAGTGAGACTTGGCAGAAGAAGCATCCTTGTCACAATGCCACTGCTTTTCCTCATTAGCATGTCTGTGTCCCCCCAAACTTAGCAGGTTTTTTTTTTTTTTTAGAAACAGACTTTGGCGGCAGCCAAGTACCGCTTGGCCCACCTAGTCTGCCCATTTTCCTACCTATTGGATAAGCTACAGATCCTAGTTAACCAACAGCCTACTTCTTCCTATCCCCCACCAGAATTGCCTTATGTCTATCCCATGTATTCTTGAATTCCCCCACTGTTTCTGACCCTACAACCTCCTCAAGAAAGCTGTTCCGTGATCCACCACCCTCTCTGTGAAACAATACTTCCTCACATTGCCCCTGAGCCAACCCTCTTCTATCTTCGAATTGTGTCCCTTGTTCTTGCACATCTCTTTTTTGAAAGATGCTACCCTCTTGGACTTTGATTCCCTTGAGGTACTTGAAAGTTTCCATCATGTCCCCACTCTTTCTCTTTTCCTCAAGGGTATACATATTAAAAGGACAATTCAACGGGCAGTGCGGTCAATGGTGAGACATGGGGAGAAGGAGCAGGTGACGAATGTGAAGCTGTCTGTCCTCCACTGCCTTAAGTTTGAAATAAATTTCTAAGGGTTTCTTGTGGTGTCTTCATGAAATCTGGTTAAAACCCTGGCAAATGCTGCTGGCCTTCACGTCATGAGAAATGACTAAGCAGCAGATGCATACGGCGTGAATGTCATCCTTATATATCTTAACTTTACCACAATGACAGCAGTAGAACAACAGCTCCCCATCTTTCATTGGTGACATAAACAATTGTTTCATCTTTAAAAAAAGAGAAAGAAGCAGTAGCATGAATTATACCTGTGAATTTCGATGCTGTTCTTCAGCAGTAGTGGATCGAGGAGCGGTTGGCAGTGGAAGAAAGAACTGAGGCATGATGGGGCCACCCACATTATATAGGCGGTGACAATGCACACTGACATCAGTGGCCCCAGCTAGCAAAAGTTTCCTGGTGGTTCTGACACCTACACACATGAAAACTACATGCATGCATAAAATTGGAGGGTGGCCCATGTGGTACCAATATTCAAAAAAATGTAGCAGGGCTGAGGCCACCCAGCTTAGCATCAGTACTAAGGAAACTGTTTAAGACAAAACAAAAGTAACAGAAAAGTTGAACACTTATTAAAAAAAAACAAAACCATAAAGAGCTACTCCCTATTATAATAATAAAGTTAAAACCACGAGATGTACATAACATTATTGTTTTTTGGTTATTTGTTTTTTTCTTTTACTTTTTTCCAGCTGCTGGTCAACTAAATATTGCAGCAAATGTAGTACTTACTTCACAGAGTTTTTCAATACGTATGAGATTATCCCCGGTTCACCTTACAACCGCCATTTGTGACATCACAGTCGGTTGTCATGATAAGCATTATGATGTCATAAACAAAGGCACTGTGAGCTTAACAGGGGAGAGGCAAATTATGCCATAATCCTTGGAAAGGAATATTAATAATGAAAAACATTTATGAAAGCACATGCAGAAGTGCAGAGTTGCTCTTTAAGACAAAGTGGCCCAATGTGGATTCATGCAGGAACAATCTAGTTTTGTGATGGCCATACAGAGCCATACAGAAATACAGAGCCCAGGTGGGCCAAGCGGTCCTTATCTGCCGTCAAAGTCTATGTTTCTATGTTTTTGTCAATGTCACCAAGGAGCTTGATGAGTGGAAACCTGTAGATTATCTGGACTTAAAGTGCTACTGACACCACTAGGAAAACTTCTAAAAACATAATATTTAGACCAGATTCAGCCTACACTTCACATGGGCTCTGTATTTCTGTATGGCGGCCACTGCAGTCCCCTTGCAGGGTTCTCAGCATCCTGAAGGGGTCCAAATGAGCCTTAGCATATCTCCCCTATTCTATCTAGCCACTATCTTGGCTTTCCATGATGGACTATTGATTAGGCCCCATCCCCTCCAAAGGTGCGAATTCTCTTCCCCTCAAGAGTTCAGTTCTCCCTTTCCTATCACTCTCTTAATCCCCATCTACTAACCTTCCCCAACCCCCTTGCAGGGAACCCTGCATCCTGAAGGGTCCCTTCTTGGGTTAGGTCCTATTCCCCTTCTAGCATTTAAATCACACCTCCTCCTTCTCTCTCCTCCCTCTTTAAATCCCTACAGTTGTATCCCCCTTTCTATCTAGCTCCACAGCCCCCTTGCAGGGTTCCCCACTTCCTGAACGAGTCTCTCTGGGACATTGCCTTATCCCCTTCTTTCTGGTCCACCCCAAGTCCCTTTGTAGGGTTCCTCACATCCTGAAGGGGTCTCCAGGTACACGCCTCTTCCCCCTTCCCTCACCTAGCCCATCCCTCTCCTTTCCCGCTTTTCTTTCACGTAAGCACTTGTTTACTTATTAAAATGGCACTTATTATTGTCCACTCTTTCTACCTACCATGCGCAACACTGTTGTAACACTGTGTGTAATACCTGCCTTACAACTGTATGTTAATGTTGATCTTGTAACGTGAATGTTTAATGTCTCATTCCGATTGTACCCCTTCCCCCCCAGGTCGCACCAGGAGACGAGCGACTTGTCGCTCAGTGTGCCTTCCTGGTGAAACATTTCAATAAATAGATACATTTCTTCTCCTTCCTATTTATTACTGAGATCATACGCATGAAAACAGGATCTCTGTTCCTTGATGGTTCATCAGTTGCTATTGCTTATTCCTCACCTGATGTCATAATGCCTTTCTTGTCGCATCACAGTTTTTTTTCCAAGGACAACAGACTGACAGTGCAACAAATAATTATGATTCCAAGTGGGGAAAATGCTGTAGGTGCATATGAACTCAAAAGGAAGTTCTGATTCTAATGGATATAGTAATAAATAAGGGAAAGGAGAAATCTATTAAAGTAGCAGTATTTGTTAGTACCTGTAACCATACACATTTTTCAGTAATCCGGTTTGTCTGGCAAAAATATCAAGATACACATTTTTCTTTTATTTTTTTTTTCATTCCTGAACTAAGCTATGGGGTTTTGAAGTTTTAAAAGTTCCCACACCCATGCCACGCCCATGCCACACCCACCATGAAAATAATTAAATATTTTGTGCTGTTTGTGATGCTCTGCCATTTGCTTATGGTTATATGTATGATATTTGTATTATAAATAAATGGTATGTGATGGTCTGCCTAAGACACACCAGTCAGCAAGTAAGCTTGACCTTTGACCTCAAAGGTGACAGTGTGAGGAAGCAGCAGGACAAATTGACCAGTGAAGAGAAACCCTAATTAAAAGTTTCTTGTTCTGGTTTTTAACAAAAGGGCTTCTTGCCACATGCCAAGTGAAGACACTGTAAAATATTCCTTTTGAAGTTGGTTCCCATGTATGCATTTTATGACATAGCAGGAAGGGAAGTAATTTGGCTGATTCCTCTTGGTTTTCTCACCCAGAAGGGGACTAGTGACAGGATGTGGGTTTATGAGCCAAAGGAACCTGCTTGCAAAGATTGTCACCATTTTTTTTTTATTGGTAACTACTGATTCCAGCCAGCAGAAGAAGAAGAATATCCTTTTTGGATATCCCTACTCAGATCACATATTTATCACAGATCCAACAGTGACCTCATGGGTGACATCATCAGGAGGCAGAGAAAACGGACTTTTGAATATTGCTTGCAAGAGAACTTTGTGCAGAAGGACTCTCTGAAAATCAAGGACACATTTTAGTCTATGGACTGGTAACTAGGTACTTTAGAATTTAATTCAGCAAGAACTTTTAAGTATTTGGGGTAGGCTACTTGTGTTCTGTAACTTCCCATTTATTTTATGTGACTAAGTTATTGATATAATTGTTCTGTATTTGATATTTTCCCTATTTTACCATTTTTAGTAAACAATATTTTCCTTGTAATACTGCCTGTGGCTTCTCAGTTTTCTTTTGCATGTGAATGCTGAACCCATGTTTAATTCTGACAGCTGTTAAGGGCTTGAATGTGTTACTAAGCTTGCTAAAGGTAAGACTATACCTAGGTCTCATATTGAGTCATAAGGGTACATTTTGGAAACCTGGCGAAGGATTGTACTGCATCCCCTGAAGAGGGTACGTATCTGAGCCAGTTAACTGGGTAAACTAGCATAAGGTTCACATTTTGACCCCCAGGACTCGAGGCTAGTAGGTGATTCGGACACAAAACAGACAGGAAGGTTACCCTGTTTGTCACCTGTTCACACTATCGCACTTCAATGTTGGCACTGTGGGAGCAGACAGCCTGACCTGCAGAGCATGTTTGTGACACTGTTTACTATCAGAAATGTGAAAGAACCATCCTAATAAAACTACAGCATGAATCTAGCATCTATATTCAACAAGTAACACCAGGGGAACATATTTTTAAATATGGCAAATGGCGGCCATCTTTAATGATGTGACTCATTAATTACAAAATCAGCTGGAAAAAAGTTTTAAAAACATCTGCGAAAACAAAAAATATATTGAGCATGAATCTTAGGTTGTCAGAAATACATTTTTGCTAAAAAAAACTATATGATAAAATTTTCTGCCGACTACCAAATACTACAGGACATACAGGCTGTATTGTGTCTAAATATTAGGTGCTACAAAGGTGTCAGCAGCTATTTAAGCCTTTGATGCTGTGACATACAGGACAGACAGTTTATTAAATTGAGAACCTGGGTATTATCTAGTTATAAAATCCAATATATTAAAAATTATTTTGCAGGACAGAAAGGACAGAGATATGATTACTAGTAATCTATCCTCAAGGAAACAAGTGGGATCCTGCACAGTTCTGTACAGGGCTCAACAGTATAAGCAAACTGGAGGTGGGCACCAGTAACTGGGTGGTCACGTCTGTGCTGTGTCTCAGGACACAAAAATGAGGAGGGTAGCTACACCTCAGCATGGGGTACATGGTATTTGGAGGCAAACAGAAAAGTCGGATGAATTTCCACATTGAGAAATGCATCTCGGTAAGCAGATAATCAAGGTTAAATAGTACACAGAAGCAGAAAACTGTGTGTGTGTGGGGGTGTGTAGTCCATCATGTCTGCCTGTTTTCAAACCTAAACCCTCCAAAAATGGTTGACTGTGCCTTGGTTAAAAGTCTAGTGTCAGCTTAGTCCATCCCTCCCCCCTTGCCTACCCGCTTCCTGCCTTTCCCTTCACCAATCTCGTATAGTTATCTCAAGCTCTCTCTCGAAACCTGTCACTGTCAGCATTTATCTCCCTCTTTGTGAAGGCTGTTTCATCTATCCACCACTCTTTCTATGAAGAAGTACTTCCCCAGTCCTTCCTGAATCCACCCCACACAAGCATAGAGATCTGTTCCCCCTGTTAATCCCTTATATTGCTGGAATAGGACATGACCCTCTAGCCTGTTTATTCCTCTCAGGCATTTCAAAGTTTCTGTCATGTTCCCTCTCAGTACCCGACCTCCGGCCAGTTCATGTTCAGACTGACTAGATGCTCCTCAGGTTTTCCCCTACTGACCCTGTACAGAAACATAGAAATTTGCAGGCAGAAAAGGACCCGTTGACTCATCCAGTCTGCCTGATATACCCTCCTCTTCCTAGTTTATCTTACTCCCTATGTTCCATATCCTCCCACTGCTATTTAGCCCCATGTAGGTGTTCCAAGCTCTCTTGAATTTGTCCACTTAATCCACTCTCACAACCCATTCTGGCAGCCTGTTCCATGGACCCACAACCCTCTCAGTGAAAAACATCCCCCTTACATCTCCTCTAAATCTACCCCCCTTCAGTTTAGTGGATTTGTTCTCACTCATCCTGAAAATGCTACCTTCCCTCACCCTGTTTATACCCCTCAGATATTCAAAAGTTTCTACCATATCCCCCTCTTTCCCTCCTCCTCTCCGGTGTGTACAAGTTTAGTTCCTGCAGCCATTCCTGGTATGACCTCTCATGTAGCCCTTGCACCATCTTGGTTGCACTTCTCTGGACCCTCTCTAGCCTGTCCCTGTCCTCTTGTAAGTGTGGCCTCCAGAACTGGACCCCGTATTCTAGCTGTGACCTGACCATTGTTTTGTATAGTGGCATGATCACCTCCCTTTTCCTGCTTGTAAAGCCCCTTCCTATGCATGCCAACATTCTGTTTGCTTTCCCCACCACCCTGTCACACCGACTCTGAACCTTCAGGTTATCGACATTGTGACCACCAGGTCCCTTCCCTCCTCTGTAACCCCCAGTTCCCCCAGCCAGTATTTTGCCCTTGGGGTTTTTACGCCCTATGTGCATAATTCTGCATTTTTTTTTTGCACAGAATTGTAGTTGCTACTTTCCTGCCCACTCCTCCAGCCTGGCCAGGTCCTTCCTCATTCCTTCTACCCCTCCTGGTGTATCCACCCTATTACATACCTTTATGTCATCTGTGAACAGACACACCTTCCCATTTAGGCCCTCTAAAATGTCCCCAATGTATATGTTAAACAGTATAGGTCCTAGCACGAACCCCTGGGGAACCCCACTCGTCACCCCTCCTTCCTTTGAGTGCACCTCGTTTACCACCACCCTCCGAGTTCTCCCCCCCCAATCAATTCTCTACCCAGTTTATGAGCTTGCTCCCCAACCCCAAGTTACCTAATTTGTTTACTATCCTCCTGTGAGGGACAGTGTCAAAGGCCTTCCTGAAGTCCAGGTAGACCACGTCCACCACCCGTCTCTGATCACACATCTCTATTACTCAAAGAATTAAATCAGGTTGGTCTGACATGACCTTCCACCTGTGAACCCATGCTGGTTGTCGTCTATGAGGCCTTCCTCCTTTAGATATTGTACCAGCCTTTCCTTTATAAGTGCTTTCATCAGCTTTCCCACCACAGAGGTAAGGCTAATTGGGCAGTAGTTTCATGGCTCATCCTCCCTACCCCCTTGTGTAATGGCACCACATCCACCCTTTTCCAATCCCCTGGGACTCTCCCCTTTTCTAGTGACAGATTACATAACCTCGTGAGTGGTGCTGCCAGTTCCTGCTTAAGCTCCTTGAGTACCCTTGGGTGGATTTCATCAGGGCCCATTGCTTTGTCAGTCAGCAGTTTTTCTAGTTCCTCAAAATATCCTATCCTCCATACAGGGGCTTGGGTCCATCTCCCTGCCTACCCTTCCCCTGCTTTTTAGCTCTGGCCCTCTCCCCTTTTCAACCATAAGGTGAAGTAGTTGTTGAGTAGATTCGCCTTTGGTCCCAGTTCCTCTTTGCAGCTTTGCAATACCTTGATAACACAGAGATTTCTGATACTTAGTAGAAAAAGGACTTCAGTATAATTTAAGATAATCACAGGGGCTTGGATCATCAACAACAAAAGCTGTGATCTTGGACCTTAGAAGAGCAGACTTTGGGAGAATGAGGACACTGACTTCAAGAGAATGAAAACTCTGATCAAGGACAAACTGGTGGAAGTCGGCCTGCTGGTGCTGAGGATTGAGGCGCTGGATGCCACGTCGGCGACATAGGTTTGGGAACAGACTCAGATCATTTGGCGGTCAGTCGGAGGAGGTAAGGATTGAGTGTCCGGTGGATTGCTCTCCTTCCTCGGGGAAGGGGGAGCGTACTGTGTGCTGTTGACTGACACCCAGTGGTGGCCGGGTGTTAGCACAGTCGCTGGCACACAGGGGTTGGCCCACGTCCAGGGCACCTGGCTGCCTCTGCAGAGAGGGAGACAGCAGTTGCACCCATTGCATGGGTGAGGGTATAGGAGAAACCAGGAGGAAAATGCCGAGGCCCGGCGGGACCAGTGATGGCCCTGATCGCTCTCGCAGCAGCCCCAGTTCTGGATTGCTTGTCTGGGGGTGGGAGACAAGCCAGAACTCCCAGCCCCTGGCCCTGCTGTGGGGGAATGTTGGGGCTGCATGGCAGAGAGTTCGGGGGCCAGAGGACGTACCTCTCTGTAAGGGGGTGAAGGGTTGCAGCCCCCCGTCGGGCCAGTGGAGGAGGAAAAATAAATCAATAAAAAAAAAAAAAAAAGGACAAACTGGAGGGGGTGAAAGAGGTGGTGGGCATTGAGGCCAAATGAAAAACAGTGAAAAGGCCATAACAGAAGTAACAGACTCCTAAATGAGGAAAGCTGCCAAAAGGAGCAAGCACAGGAAACTCAACTGGTTTTCTAAGTAGAAGGAAGAGAAAGTGAGAGCGAACATGAAAGTCCTTCCGGAAGTACTGCACATACATACGCAGGTGAGGAAGAGACAGAAGAGTATCAGAAGAAACTACAGGAAGCAAGGAGATCAGTATGGAAAGCTAAAGCAGAGGTGGAGCAATGCATTGCAGAAAGGATGAAGCAAGGGGCCAAAAAACCTTAGATACACAGGGGGAAAAGAGAAAGGCAAATGGGGGGATAAAAGGTTAAAGAAGGATGGGAAGGTGGTTGAGGATGATGGCAGAAGGCCACAGTGCTGAACAACTTCTTTTCTCAATATTCACCATGGAGAATGGGCAACCGCTGCCAGATAGCTGAATGAAGGAGTCTGATGGGGTAGGAGTAATGGAATGGGCAGAGACCACAGTAAACAGGGTCTACAAAAGGCTTGCCAGTGCCTTAGGGTTGATGAAGCACTGGGGCTGCTCCCCAGAGTACTGAAAGAACTGGGATCAAAACTGGCATCAGCTCTGGCAAATATGTTCAAATGCTCATTGAAGACAGGAGAAGTCCCTGTGGATAGGAGCTCCACAGATGTGTTTCCTCTACACATGGGAAGAGACAAGGAAGACCCAGGTTACTACAGGCCAGTCGGTCTTGCCTGAATTGTTGGTAAGCTCCAGGAAGCAATGGTAAAAGAAAAGTTGGTGGTGTATCTGGAAATCCAACAGGACAGTAAACAAAATGTGTTCGTGGTGGGAAGATCATGCCAGACCAACCTACTGGGATTCTCTGATTGGGTAAGAAGGGCAGTATATAAAGGATGGGCAGTCAACGTGTTCTATCTAGAATTCAGCAAAACCTTAGATTCAGTTTCACACAGAAGGCCGCTAAAAATCTGAAAAACCTAAGGGTAGGGGGAAGAATGCAGAGGGTTGTGGCTAATGATGTCAAATTGGCAGACAGTGTGGTTACAAGTGGGTTGCCACAGGGGTCAGTCCTGGGTTCCCATTCTAGCCAATATGCTCATAGTGGTATCAGGGAGGCTACCTGGAGAAAAATATGTCTCTTTGCAGATGACAAGATACTGTGGCAGGGTAGACAGTGAGGAGGGGGGCCAGGAAACTGATGAAGCACCTAGAGACACTGAAAAGGAGGTCTAAAATCTAGCAGATAAAGTTTAGTATCAAGAACTGTAAGGTGATGCACACTGCCAAAAGAACCCAGGCAAAAACTACTGGATTTTGGGGGTCAGGAGTCCAGACAGCCACAAAGACAGATGAAAAAGACCTGAGGATCATCTTCTGTAATAGTCAAGTCAGTGCAATGAAGCTTACAGCAAGCCAACAAGGATGTTGGACTGTATTATGGATGGGGTTTGACAGACTGAGGAGAGAGTTGATATTGCCACTGCACAGGTCCCTGATCAGGTCCCACCTGGAGTGCTCTGCCAGTTCTGGAGTCTGCAACTAAGAACAGACAGGACAGTGTAGAAATGGTGCAATATAGGGTTCTCCAAATGTACCAGAGGCAGCAAAGCAGATCATACGAGGTAAGACTGGTGGATAAGATCAAGCAGACCAAAAACTGTGCACTCGCTTGGCAGTGCTGCTGCCAATGTAAGAATCAGGGAGAAAACAGACTTACAGTGCATGTAATCTAAGTAAATGTTACAAAAATAAAGAGGAGACTGAAAGTAAAACAGTCTGCCCTACACTTCAAGGATGCTGACTCCTTGTCAGGGGCAGGACATCCTTGAAGCACCGGGGCAGACTGTTTGGTTTTCTGTGTCTCCACTTTGTTTTTGTAATACATTTTTGCACTTGCATTTACTCAGATTGTGTGCACTGCAATTCTCTGTTTCCCTGGGTCTCAAGATGTACATTCTGGAAGACAGAAGGGAGAGTGGGGATATGATCAAAATCTACAAATTACTACAAAGAATAAACAAGGTAGACAGAAGGGATCTTGTCATTGGGAGTAGGGTGCCATAAGCAATAAGCAGGCGTGGCTCCTTTGTAAGGAAGGGGGTTAGGTGATAAAGGAGTCCAATGTTTTGATGCACAGATTTGATTAGGTGCTCCACGTGTACCTTAAATGTGATATCGAGATCCATGTACACCCCAAGGTACTTGATTTAATCAACCACCTCAATTCAATTACAGATCCATTAGACAAGGATGGGGTTAGAATATGCCGACTTACAGGGCCTAAAATCCTCTGGCCAAAGAGGATTGCCTTGATCTTATTAACATTAAGGACCAATTTACTGGTTAAAAACAATTTTTCTAATTATCTGCAGGTTATATGCAAGTAGGCTATTCAATAGGGATGTGTCTTTAGAGCAATGATACAGTACTGTGTCATCCACCTTGCCATAAACATAGCATGCAGACTCCTCACCAGGGCAGACAAGCGTACTCATACCTGTACCCTATATGCCCTGACAAATCTCTTTACCCTGGATGAAAGGCTATTTTATCAAACATGCCTCCTCCCAAAGAAAATACACCTGGGGCTTACCCTCTTGGGGGTTTCTGCCTCTCTCCTATCCTCCCATGCCTCGGTGAACACCCACACTGCCAACCGACAGGTGTGGTCCATCCCGAGGGTAAGAACCTCCTTAGCCCAAAGGTCATTCTAACACAGGGCCCCAGCCTGGTACAATGAACTCCCCTCTGACGTCTCCTCCATCTCCAAATTAGGACCTTTCAAGTTGGTCCTCAAAGAGCACATTCTCGCTTCATGGTGCTGCCAATGTACCAGCTAGTGCTGGGTCATCTATCTATCATCTTACGGGACCACCCCGCCACTGAGCTCCTACCGACAGGGCTACCAAACATTACCTATTAATGTCTCCTTTGGCTGCACTCACAAGGCATTTGTCTAATTCTACTTTGCAGTAAATATCAAACCTGTTACTCCCTCCCCTCTATCAGCAAACTTATTGTTCTCTTGAAAACTGTCAAATACAGCTCTCAGTAACACGTTCAATGCAATGTACAGCTGATCTTGATTCTACAATATTGTATAACTAAAAGAACTGTAACCTTTAGCTGCCATTCTATGTCTACATGTGCTAAGTGTTTATGTTTGTTTTTCTGATGTGGAGCCTTTGTAAATGAGTCCCTGACTCAAAGGTTGTAATCGTTAAATAAATAAATAAATCTGCATACAGCAGCATGTTTGCTCCACCACAGTTTAATGGCATATCATTTACATAGAGGGAGAAGAGACGGGTGGCCTAGAATAGAGCCTTGTGGGACACTGTCCAGGTTAGGGTGTTTATCCGACAGAGCTCCCTTTCATTTAACCATTTGTGATTTATTTGGGAAGTAGTCAGAGAAACACCATAGAGACAACCTGTCAAGGCCAAGGGATTTTAATTTTGATAATAGCAACTGGTGAGTTACCAGATTAAAAGCTTTGGTGAGGTCTATAAAGACTGCATCAGTCATCAAGCCAGTGTTGAGGGCAGCCAGGATTTCAGTAGTCAATTGGACTAGGGTGGTGCTTGTTCCATGGTTCTTTCTAAAGCCATGTTGATTATTACTGAGTAGGCCACACTGTTCAATATATTCTTGGAGTTGCTTATAAACTAGTCTCTCTAGTAATTTGCTCAGGGTGCAGAGAAGTGAGAGAAGTCAGTAGTTTTCTTCCTGCTCTTTAGACACACCCTTATGTGAAGAAACCACAAGGGCCACTTTCCAAATGGAGGGGACACTGCCTCCTAAGAGGGATCTACTGAACAGCACAGCAATGGGGAGGCAATTGCAGGTTCTGCTAGGGTAAGGAACTTGGGTTCAAGCTTATCATAACCAGCAGAGCCTTCCAGTTTCAGATATCCAAAGAGTTTGAGCACCAGCTGGCCCAGTGGTGCTGAGGGTTGAGGCGCTGGATGCTACACCTCACGTCACACCGGCGACCCGGGTTCAGGAACAGGCTCGGCACTGGGGGTCGGCAGGGGAGGGAGATGATCAAACATCCGGAGGATTCATCTCCTCTCCCTGGGAGGGATCCAGGGCTTCTCTGGCACAGTGGAGACCAGGGGTAATACTAGCGCGGGAGCAATAGCGTGGGTGGAGTGCAGCGGACGTCTATGGGCAGCCCTGCTGATGTCATTGCATGGCTGCACTCCTGGGGGAAATGGAAAAACCCCTGCCAGCTGGGTGAGACGACGGTGGTCCTCCATTGGCTGAAGCTCCACATGCCCATCGCCGGCCACAACTCTGACTCTACCCCCTGGGGATCCTTGGCCTTCTACTATGGGGCCAGGGAGAGGTGGGGATCCTGAAATCAATGTATCCGTCAGTAGGCATGGTTCAGGTGGGCAGTTAGGGGCAGAAGTTGAATGAGATCACCCTGAGGGATGCCCCGAACTGGCAGGAGAGAAAAATAGTCTACAAAAAAGAAAACAACAACAACAAAAAAAAAGAGTTTGAGCACCTCCTTCTTTGTCACCAGTCTGAAGTGGAATCTGGGGGAGTGGAAGTTGTTCTCTTGGAGGTCAGGAGGGGGGACTTAGGGGGATGAATCTCATACCTATCTAGGTCAGTGAAGAATGAGTTAAGAGCCACTACAGTGGCAAAGGGCTAAGCTAGCACAGTGACAAGGGGTGGAGGCGGGGTAGAGAAGGCTATCAGGAAATACCTCTTTACTAAGATGGTGGTAAAAAAAAAAAGGAATAGATTGTCCAAGGTGGTGACGGAGGCACGGTCTATAATTCGTTTCAAGGAGAACTCGGATTCATTCAGGGTGCTAGTAGTCTCTTAAGGAGGGGCTGGGTGAAGGGTAGTGAGAAATGGTGGAAAGGCGGTAGATTTAGAAGTGGATAGCCATCTGGAAACAAGCAACTACCACACAGTGTGGTTCACGATAAACATAACCGTGGAGTCAAGTCATACAAAAATGAGGGTACTGGACTTTAGAAGGGCTGACTTTGGCAAAATTGACGAGTACCTAAAGAATGCACTAGCAAATGGACAGGAAGAATAATGGGGAAAAATCAAAACTGCCATCATAGAGGAAAGAAGTCTTTGTGTGAAGCAAATAAAGAAACAAAACAAAGTGAAAAAACACTATGGTTCTCAAAAGAGGTGGCGGGGAAGGTTAGGGAGAAAAAGATAGTATTCAGGAAGTATAAGGAATCACAGAAGGAGCAGGACAGAGAACTGTATCCATTAAAGCAGAAGAAAGTGGGGAAGGCAATCAGAATAACGAAGGCACAAACCTTGGATAAGATAGCCAAGTCAGTTAAGAAGGGGGATAAAACCTTTTATAGGTACATCAGGGAGCGAAGGAAGACCAAGGGAGGGATAGTGAGGCTTAATAAAGGGGAAGGGAGGTGGGCAGAGGGTGACAGTGAAAAGGCAGAGATGCTGAATGAATAGTTTTGCTCAGTATTCACAAAAGAAGAAGAGGGGGAGGTACTTAAACCAAATAGAAACACTCTGGCTAAGGGGATCGACACCAGTCCATTCACAGAAGAAAGCGTCCTGAAAAAACTTCTAAAACTCAAGGTGGATAAAGCAATGGGCCTGACAGGATTCACCCCGGAATTCTAAAATAACTAAGGGGAGACCTAGTGACACCACTGACTAACCTTTTTAACAAATCATGGGAGGATGGTATGGTACCTGAGGACTGGAGGAGGGTGGATGTGATTCCCCTTCACAAAAGTGGGAGCAAGGCAGAGGCAGGAAACTACAGACCTGTTAGTTTGACCTCAGTGGTAGTGAAAATGATGGCTGGACTTCTGAAAGAAAGAATTGTTAAGTATCTAGAGGCCAGCAGGGCACAGGACCCAAGGCAACATGGATTTACAGTGGGAAAGTCATGTCAGACGAATCTAATCAATGTCTTTGACTGGGTGATCAAAGTAGTAGACCAGGGAGGGGCTGTGGATATGGCCTACCTAGACTTTAGCAAGGCATTTGACACAGTGCCACACAAAAGATTAATAAACAAGTTAGCCAGCCTGGGAGTAGGTCCCAAGGTGGTAGCCTGGGTAACAAATTGGCTGCACAACAGGATGCAGAGCGTAATAATAAACGGAGTACACTCTGAAGAAACGGTGGTTACTAGTGGGGTTCTGCAGGGTTCAGTACTGAGACTGCTCCTCTTTAATGTCTTTATAGGAGACATTGCAGACGGTCTGGAAGAAAAAGTATGCCTCTTTGCAGATGACGCAAAGTTCTGCAACAGGGCTGATACAAAAGGGGGGGTGGAAAGGATGAGAAGGGACTTGGCAAGGTTGGAGGAATGGTCAAAAGTATGACAGCTTAAATTTAATGCAAAGAAGTGCAAAGTAATGCACCTGGGAAACAAAAACCCAGGGGAAGAGTACACAATGGAGGGGGGTACTAACAAGAACAAATATGGAAAGAGATCTGGGGGTAGTCATACCAGATGACCTTAAATAGGCAAGCAATGTGAGAAGGCAGTAAGGAGGGCTGGTGGAATACTGCAATGCACAGGGAGAGGCATCACCAGTAGAAAAAAAACAGGTTACTCACCTGTAACTGTAGTTCTAGGAGTAGTATATGTTGTTCATCCCCACTTACTGGCAGGTACCTTTGCCACTTTAAGATGAGCAGGAAGGTCTTTAAGCTGGCTCCTCCCACCCACCCACGTGGTATAACCCTCTGCTCCTTCCCATGATGCCAGATCTTAACCTGCTGAAAGCCAGGTTGTGCGACAAAGCCGGGGAGGTCGTGTGGGTCAGAATGAACAACATATACCACTCCTAGAACTACTGTTACAGGTGAGTAACCTGTTTTTCTAGGTTTGTGGATATGTTGTTCTATTCACACTTACTGGCAGACTTCTAGCAGTTCCCCAGGAGGAGGGAGGAGAGACGCACACCCCCTACTTAGGGAAAAGGGACTGGAGAACTGAAGTTCCAAAACCAGCATCCAGCGTAACTCAAGGTCGATGTGGTAAGGGGAAATGAAGGTGTGTGCTGACTTCCAGGTAGCAGCTCTGCAGATTTCCTGGATAGGGACGTCCCTAGAAGCAGCTACTGATGCAGTGGTATGGTGGGTAGAATAAGTCTTAAGCCCTACGGAAGGCTCCTACCCAACCTACAGCAGAGGTCAATGCAAGGTATAATCTATCTAGCTATTGTCCACTTTGCTGCAGGTCTGCCAGGTGCGGCTTCAGCGTAGGTGACAAACTGCTGGCGAACCTCTCCCTGAACTTCCGCTGTACACTCCTTATAAAGAGGTGAGCGTTCGTCTCAGGTCCAAAGTATGGAGCCTGTACTCGGCCTCTGAAGTGTGACTGTGGTAGAACACCGGCAGAGTAATCACCTGGTTAAGGTGAAACTCCGACACCACCTTCGGAAGGAATTTCGGGTGGGAGCACAGGACAACCTTGTCCCCGTGGAAGACCAGGTAAGAAGACTCTATGGAGAGCACTTGTAGCTCCCCAGTCCTCCTGGCTGACATGATAGCCACCAAGAAGGCGGTCTTCCACGACAAGTGTGACATCTCGCACTTGTGCATAGGTTCAAATGGCTTGCCCATAAGCTTTGCCAAAGCCAACAGTAGATCCCACAGAGGTGGAGGTTCATGCACTGGAGGGGATATGTGATCTAGCCTTTGAAAATGCACCAGACCACCTTCTCCTGTGCCACCGACTGCTAACCAGCGGCCCGTGTCCAGTAAGTAGAGATGGCTGCCTGGTGTACCTTTAGGGTCATCGACCGCAGCCCCTGCTGGGAGAGGGACCAAAGGTAGTCCAAAATGCTAGCCATGGTGCAGGACAAGGGGTCCAATCCTTTGCCCTGACACCAGATGGAGAATCTCTTCCATTTGAAGGCATAGCATTTCCAGATCGATTCCTTAAGAGATGCGTCAACAACGTTGAGGACCTCGTCGGAGAGACCCAGGGCCTGGAACTCTAGCTGCTCAGGAACCAGGCTGTCAGGTGAAGGGATTGAAGGTCCAGATGGAATACCTTCCCCTGACTGACAGAGCAGGTTTGGGTGTGCTGGAAGCCGCCTTGGGAGCCTGGAGTTGAGGCTGAGGAGATCTGGGATACCTGAACTGGCGCGGCCAGTCTGGGGCTACCAGGATCACCTGCGCCTTGTCCCTCCTGACCTTGATGAGCACTTTGTGAATCAAAGGGAGTGGAGGGAAGGCATAGAAGAGGCCTGGGGTCCAAGGCCTCAGGAAGGCATCCCCCTGCAGCGAACCCTGCTGAGGGAGGCGGGCATGGAGCAGCCTCAGCTTTGCATTCTCCCTGAAGGCAAACAGGTCCACCTGGGTTTTTTCCCCCAGAGGGAGAACAGATCGTGTTCTACCTCTCGGAGGAGAGACCACTTGAGAGATGCCCCAACCATCCGTCTGAAGGCATCGGCCAGCTGATTCGAGACTCCTGCCACATGGATGGCTAGGAGATCTGCCTCCAGGCTGAGCATGAGTGACCAAATGCGGAGAGCTTCCTTTGCACAGAGGTAAAGAGCATATCCTGCCCTGTCTGTTGAGATAGTACATGGTCATGGTGTTGTCTGTCTGGACTTGGACCACTTGACCCCGAACAAACAGAGCGAAGGTGGTCAGAGCTAGGTGGACCACTTGGAGCTCCAGCAGGTTGATGTGGCATCGGGACACCTGAGGGGACCAGAGCCCGTGAGCTCTGTGTTCCCCCAGATGGGCACCCCAACCCGTCAGAGAAGTGTCATCGTCAGAGTGACCATTGGCTTGGGGCAGTCAAACGGGAGCCCTTCCTGCAGTTGGGATGGGATGAGCCACCACTGGAGGCCATCCCACATCCTCTGGGTCACAGAGACCAGCTGGTCGAGATGATCTGAGCACTGAGACCACTAGCTGGCCAGTTCCCCCTGAAGGGAATGCATATGACAGCAGGACCATCAGACCACACTGGTGCAGGCTGCCATGTAGCCCAGAAAACGCAGAAAGTCCCGGGTAGGGTGCGATTGCCCAACCAGAAATGACTGGCCAAAGGAAGAGAGAACCTCCACCCTGTCTGCCGGGAACCGTGCTCTGGCTTGGCAGGAGTCGAGCTCTGCCCCGATGAACTGAATCACCTGTGCAGGTACGAGTTCCGACTTGGCCTCACTGATCAGGAGGCCAAGTTCTATGCAAGTCTGGAGGACCAGATCCCTGGACCAATCCACCTCCAACCTAGAGGGACCTGCTATCAGCCAGTCATCCAAGTAAGGGTGCATCCAGACCCCTTGGCACCTCAGGCAAGTCGACACCACTGCCATGCATTTGGTGAAGACCCTGGGGGCTGAAGACAGGTGGAAGGGCATGGCCCGGAAAAGCGGAGGAACCATCAATGGGACAGATGGATTGGCACATGAAAGAACATGTCCTGAAGATCTAGGGAGCAGAAAAGCATTCCTAGCTCCAGGAACGGCATTATCTGAGCCAGAGTTACCGTCCAAAATGTGTGGAACCGGTTTAGGTTGTGCAGATCTAGAATGGGGTGCCAGCCCCCCGTCTGCTTTGGCACCAGGAAGTATCTGGAGACAAACCCTGGGTCTGAAGGCAAATATGCTACTGGGCACACCACCTCCTTTAGGAGAAGAAGGGCCAGGTCAGCTCTGAGAGCCACCTGAGAAGCTGCGGACACCTGATCCCCCTGTGGGGCGCGGGCTCGGTACGGAGGGGGGCCTGCTCGAATTCCAGAGGCAGGCCTCAACCGACCACTTCTAAAACCCACTGGTCTGTAGTGAAAACGGACTAAGTGGAAATAAAGTGGCTGAGCCGGCCCCCCACAAGAGGACCCAGTGGAGGCGTGATGGAGTTGAGGGAGGCACCCCTCAACCCATCAGTGGGCACGCTTGGATGAGGATCTGGTTGGAGGACTGCCGGGACCTTCCCCCTGGGCTTCCTGAAGGAGGAGGTCATGGACTTCATCCAAGGACACCAAGTCTGAGCCTGCTGGCCCTGCTGCTGGTGTTGCTGCTGGGCCGGTCTGGCAGCAGGGGTAGAGGAGCGAAAGGGCTTGTGGCTAGCATGCTTGGAGCCCTTGTCCTTTTGGGCAGATGTAGTAGAATCCAAGGTGGCACTGGACTTCTTGATGCACTGGAGGTGACCCTACATGTCTGGCCCAAAAAGGTCAGTACCCAAAAAGGGAACATCTGCCACTTGTGCTGCGTATCTGCCATAAAGTTCGAGATGCGGAGCCAAGCTCTCCGGCGCATGGCCACTGCAGCCACTACCCAGTGGGCACAAGAACTGTCACTATCCAGAGCCATCTGGAGCAGATGTTTGGCCACCACCCTTCCCTGATCCCGGACCTGCCTGACCGTAGTCTGGAGGTCAGCCGGAAGATGAGGAATCACCTCATCCAGGGAGCCCAAGAGAAAGAAATGTGCCATCATTAACGGCCGAGCTGGCCTGATGAAGGCCTAGAGAGGAGGCTGCATAGACCTTTTTCCTGGAGTGGTCCAACTGCTTGTATTCTCTGTCCGGGGTCTATCTGCATCTCCCTTGTTGCCCGAGCACCAAAAAACTGAGTCAGCCACCAACCCCACTGCAGAGGGGTGCTCCGAAAAGCCAGACAGGGACCCCATGAGCATCACATACTTGAGGGCCATGCAGGCAGAAGGCGCAGGACAGGAAGCGGGACGCTGCTACAGCTCCAAGGCTGGGCCCACAATGGCCTCAGCCACTGAGAAGGCCTCCGCAGGAGTATCCCCCTTATCCAGAATCTCTGTGAGGGGGTACTTAGCCTGTTTCTGCACAAGCTCTAGCTCTATCCCTGTGGACTCAGAAATGAGCCGAGAAATGCCAGTCAGCAAGGAAGGACCTTTGTCGACGTACCCCACCCCCCCAAGGATTCCTCAACCACCGGACGGAGACTATGGAGGAGTCCTCAGACTCCAAGAATTCCACATACAGTGTCCCCCCGAGTCACTCTCCACCCTCCTTGGGCAGTCGGGAGTGGGAGCGACCGACAGCTTATGGGGCAAGTCTTGGGCCAACCTAGAATCCTTGGTCGGTGCTCCAGACTTAGGCTGATCGGGTGGCGACTACACCAGAAATGGTGGAATGGCCGGCTTTGGTTGAGCTGGCAGGGCCATAACTGGCACCTCAGTGGTGGCAGCTGTGGCAGACATCGGTGGCTCTGGCAAGAGCTATTTAATAGCCGGAGTCGAAACCGAAGTCTGTTTGGATCCGGACAGGACCAACTGCTGCCATATGAGATCTTCGTAGCGTTGATGCAACTTGCACCAAAGCCTCTCCTCAGCCAAGGAGGATGAAGATGATGAGGAGCAGCAGTGTCGCTAGCTGTGACATCGGGACCAACGACGACGATAGCAGGACTTTCCTGATGTTGAAGCCTAGGAGCAGGACTGAGACTTCGACCATCGGCACTGCTGGCAGGGAAGCTCGACTGGAGGCGGGGAAACCCTCAGCTCCGGGTCCGGCTCCTTGGAAGCCAGGTCCTGCCCAGTAGACTGTACCGACCCTTCCAACAACACCAGGAACACAGGTGTATGGAAAAGAGAGTCATTGGCTGGATTGGGTGACAACCCGCCCATCAGCTCGAGGAAAATCTCTGCCGTGTCGACAGGCATCTCGGCCAACTGGTTCGACAGGGACATTGTGAAACCAGTGGCCTCAGCCACGAATTCAACCAAAGTCAAAACAGTGTTCTCCTGTGAGTGGGACCGCTCCTAGTCCCAAGAACATCGACGAGTCGACTACTCAAGAGAGACTTGCATGGCTCCTTGAAGGAAGCTGAATAGGAGGATCCCAAGTGCAGAGGAATAAAGGCCGAAGTTGAAGAGGAACTCGCCACGGCCTAAGCCTCCTCCTCCTCGAATGCCATGAGCTGTTCCAACTACTTGGTGGACCCCACAGCTGGGGAGACTGCCCAATGGGCCTCCCTTGATTTGACCATCAGGAAACGTAATTCCAGTCACCCCAGTTGAAGTTGGGCAGTGCGGTCTTCTAGCACGTTCGGGGTAAACGACCGACAAAGATCGCAAGCCTGCGGATCGTGGTTTAACCCCAGGCAGTAGACACACGAGGTGTGTGGATCCATGCAAGACATCTTCTACCCACAGGGGCACCAGCAAAATCTGGGGGATGATTTTTCTTCCATCGCGGATGCAATCGGGAAACAAGATTTAAGTCTATAGAGCTTGAGGATCAGTTTTGGAAGCGAATCCGAAGATTCAGAAGCCAGGACCTACTACACATGGGAGTGCTAAGGAGGGAACCTGAGCCTTCCAGCAGAAAGGAAGATCTGGCATCATGGGGCAGAGCAGAGGGTTATACCACCCGGGTGGCTGGAAGGAGCCAGCTTGAAGACCTTCCAACCCATCTTAAAGTGGCAAAGGTACCTGCCAGTAAGTGTGGACAGAACAACATATCCATGATCTTAGAACAGAAAAATGTTATCCCTCTGTACAGACAGTTGTTGAGACCACATTTGGAGTGCTGCGTGCAATTCTGGAGACCCCATCTCCGCAAGGACATAGACAGGATGGAGTAGGTTCAGAGGAGGGCAACTAAAATGGTGTAGGGTCTGCAACAGAAGCCATACGAAGAGAGATTAAAAGCGCTTAATATGTATATCCTTGAGGAAGGGAGAGGGGGTACATGATAGAAACATTAGGTAAGGAAATGGGCAGACTGAGTGGACCAAGTGGTCCTTATCTGCCGTCAAAGTCTATGTTTCTATTTTTAAGGCAGGAGAGATAAATACATGAAGTAACTATTCTATCTGACCATATGCCAGGGCAGACTGGATGGATCTGGAATCTTTTCCTGCTATCATGGCTTCTATGTTTCTATGATTAACAACTTTAAATGGGGAAGAGTGTGTGCACAAGCAGCTGTCAAAGCAAATAAACCCATGGTGAGCATCAAGACACACCACAAACAGATCAAGAGAAATGTACACTTGCGTACTTATTGTAACAGTAGATCTTCGAAAGAATCTCTTGCAGCAGGGTCACACATATAGGAACTTACAGCTGCAGACGTAGTTTCCAGTCAGAGGATTTTGCCAGCAGTTGACCTGGGACCGCGCCCACGATGACATCATGTGTCATGTCCTGGGGACGTATTACGCATAGGCAGTCCCAGATGCTCCTCGGTTCTTTTCCCTGTCAGTGACCACATGTGGCTGGTGTAACCCAAGGTGCCTCTGAGGGTAACCAAGGAGAAAGTGGGAGAACCCTGTTGTGGTTCAGTAAGCAAGAGCAAGTCTCCCTCTTACAGGGAAAGCAAGGGTGATGGAGGGAGGTGTAGCATGACCTGCTGCAAGAGATTCTCTTGAAGATCTATTGTTACGGTAAGTACACAACTGTTCTATCTTCTTCGAGGATATCTCTTGCAGCAGGTCACAAATATAGGAATGAATCCCCAGCAGTTGGGAGAAAAAAGGGGCGGTGGAGACTGCAACAATAACTTAAGACAACAGTCCTTGCCTAACTGCATGACCAAAACTGGCCCTTCTTTTGGACGCAATATCCAAACTGTAATATTTTGTGAAGGTATGAACCTTCGACCAGGTTGCTGCCTCACATATTTCTGCTGCCAAAATGCCTCTAAAGCATGCCGCTAAGGGTGCTATCCCATGCGTGGATTGAGGCTTTACCACACCTGGGAGATGTTTATATTTTTCATAAAACAAAAAGTAATGCAGTTGGCCAATCATGTGGACAAGCACTGCTTAGAAACAGAATTGCCCTCTTTACCTGAGGCAAAGGAAACAAAATGTTGCGCTGTCTTGCATTTTTCTTTTGTATCTTGTAGACAGTATCACAGAATTTTATGTATATCTAATGAGTGGAGCAAGGTTTCCCCTGGGTTAGCAGACTAAGTTAACAGGATAGATTGGTTCAAAGCAAACTATGAAACCACCTTCGGAAGAAAATTAGGATTTGTTTTCAATGGTACTATCTTTATGAAAAGTTAAGTAAGGTTCCTTATACATAAGGGCTTGTAATTCCAATATACGTCTACCCGACGTAATCACAATCAAAAATAGAGCTTTCCAGGAAAGATACCTTAGCTAACATGTAGCCACTGGTTCGAAGGGGGTTAATGTGAGTTTTTCCTAGGACAAAATGTAGGTCCCACAGAGGTAGGGGGTTCCACATTGGCAGGCTGAGGTAGAGAATGCCCCTCAAGAAGGTTTTCTTAACCTCCAGTTGAGTCATGGGTTGGGTCACCCACTGGGACGTGAAAAGCTGAAATTGCTGACAGGTGCACTTTCATAGATGAATACTTGAGTTCCATATCTGAGAGGGAGAGTAAGTAATCTAGGATACGCTGCGGAGAACAGGTGCAAGGATCCAGCCCTTGGTCTGCTGCCCATGCAGCAAAATGCTTCCACTTCATGGAGTAGTTTGCCCAAGTAGAAGGTTTATGAGCTTCCCTTAACATCTCCGCCACTTGGGCAAGACTTGGAACCTGGAAAGAACTACATCCTCAGGAGCCACGCATGTAGATGAAGGGAGAGAAGAATGGGATGAAGAAGGGTTTCCTGAGCCTGAGTGAGGAGGGTGGGACAAATGGGAAGAGGTAAAGGACCATGGACAGTCAATTGCTGTAACAGTGGAAAAAAGACCTATCTCAGCCATAGAGGTGCTATTAGAATAATGGTGGCCTGGTTGGAGAGCAGTTGAGTAGAACCCTCTGAATGAGAGGGAATGCAGGAAAAGCATGAAGAAATTTTCCCGTCCAGGAAAGAGAGAATGCGTCTAGCCACACAGTTTCAGGACCTAACTCTAGTGAGCAGTAGTGTGGCCATTTGGTGTTGAGTGGAGAGGCAAAGAGATCCAGTTTGGGCTGACCCCAGTGAATGAAGAGGTCTTCAACCACTTCTTGGAGGATCTCCCATTCGTACGTTCGAGCCATGGATTGGCTGAGTGCATCTGCTAGGGTATTCTTTTTGCCATGGACATGTAACGCAATCAGGTGTAACCCGTGTTGGATCGCCCAGTACCACACTCTTATTGCCTCTCTGTACAAAGGGTAGGAATGGGTCTCCCCTTGTTTGTTTAGATAATGGACTACCATAGAGTTGTCCATTTGAATCTGAAGGGAATCCTCTGGTAGGAGATTCTCGAACGTCTGCTATGCGTAAAGAACCACTTATCTCCAGAATATTGGTATGGAGATGTGCTTCTTCTTGGCTCCATTCCCCCAGGTATGCAGATGGTCCAGGTGAGCTTCCCAGCCTTGGGAGGAGGCACTGGTCATAAGGGTGTGTTGAGGGATGGGTGATTGAAATGGGATGCCCCTCAACAGGCTGTCCATGTTTCTCCACCACTGAAGGACATGGACAGCAGGAGTCGGGACCATAACTTCTGCCTCTAATTTATTTGTTCTTTGGTCCCACTGCACCTTCGTGGTCCACTGTAATATCCACATGTGTAAGTGGGTGTGTAGGACTGTTGGGATGGCTGCTGCCATGTGTCCTAGTAATCTCAAATATCCTCTTGCTGAGGTATACCTGTTTTCACATATCTGAGTTGCCAGATTAGTTTTTCCGCCCGATTGTGTGGCAGGAAAGCTAGGCTAACTGAAGTGTCCAGTATGGCCCCAATGTACTGTAGGCATTGAGTGTAATCCATCTTGGATTTTGGCACACTGACCATTATCCTAAAAAATGCAAACATCTGGAGTGTTTGGGAAAGGGTTACTGCCAACTGATGTTTTGACGAGGCCTTGAGCAGCCAATCATCCAGGTAAGGAAAGACATAGTGACCTGCTCTTCTTAGAGCTACCACCACCACCGCACGGCACTTTGTGAATACCCTGGGGGCTGAAACCAAACCGAAATGTACAGCCCTGAACTGGTAATGGCAGTTTTGGAAATAGAAGCATAGATATCTTGTGTGTGCAGGATGGATCATTATGTGCAGGTACGCATCCTTCATGTCATTAATAGTGGAAGGAGACAGAGGGATACGGTACCCAATCAGGGTGCCGAAGCATGAGTAGACTTGATAGACCAATAGGCCTACTCTGTTGGCGTCTAGTATATTAGTACGTCTAATGAGCAGAGCCAGTCTCCCTTGTTTATTAGGGGCATGAGCGTTTGGAGGGTGACCATCCTAAATGTTTTGTGTTCTATGATCATACAGATATTCAGCTTTCTGAGATCTAAAATTACTCTTAGATCTTCTGTCCATTTTGGGACCAGAACGAAGTGGGAGTAGAACCCCTGGCCTGCTGATGAAGAAGGACTGGTTCTATTGCTTTTTTGAATAAAAGTGCTTGACCCTCTGCTGCCAATACTGCCTCATGATTGGGAGGGTTGTAGGAAGGTCTTGGAGGCATATCGGGAGGTACTACCGCCAAGTCTAGAGTGTGGCCTGATTGAACCAACTGGAGCACCCGTGCACCTGTCATTATGCTTTGCCAAGCCTGTACATACAGGGAAAATCTTCCCCCTATCTCCATGGGTTGGAGCCCTATCACCAAGGGATTGGGGGGACCGTCAGGCTGTAGGATGTCCTTGTTGGGGTACTGATGGCTTGCAAAGAGATGCTTTTGAGGCTGGAGTAGGTCCCGGTAAGAAGACTGTAGCTTTATGCCTATTGGGTTGCCTGGTGGTGTTTGGTAAGAAGACTGTAGCTTTATGCCTATTGGGTTGCCTGGTGGTGTTTGGTCTTTGCCTATTGGTAGGGCGATGAAAACTCCCTTTATAGTAAGGTTTAGGCTGCACGTGGTAAAGGGAGTGCATAGACTTCAGAGTACAACCCGAAGTTTGAAGGGACCTCAAGATGACTGGAGCCTGGGGTCCAAACAGCTGCTGACCCTTGAAGGGTGCATTCAAAATACAGTGCTGGACATCAGAAGTGAAGCCAGAGACTCTAAGCCAAAAATACCTTCCAAGGCAACTCTAAGTGGTAGAAGCCCGAGCCGTATCAAGAACATCGTAAGCGGCCCTTAACAGTGGCAACCAACCACTGAGGCAGTCTTTATAGTATTGGTAAGCTCTTCCTTGGGAGCAGCGTCTGGAAGAGTTTGGACTGAGGCTTGTGCGGCTTTCCACAACTCCTCCTGATACTTAAGGAGATGCCCCATATAATTAAGAATCCTGAGCATCATTGTGGAGGATGAAAACACACGTTTCCCTGTGGCATCAAGCTTTCAGGATTCTTTATCCGGGTGTTGTGCACTAAGATGTTTTGGTCTAACCGACCTATCATGGGCAGCATTATTACCACTGAATCAGCTTGTGGTGGAGATGTAAAATACGGATGCTCCACCAGGACTTGATATGTTCTATCGTCTTTTCTAAGTGTTGAAGGTATAGGGAATGGCTGCTGCCATACTGCTAAAATAGCATCTTCATATGTCTCCAGTAAAGTAGGAATAACCAGTGAAGGGCTTTCTGGTATGCCTAAATAGCTGGCATGTTTACACCTTGTTCAGTCTCCTGGAACCAAAATTTCTTTTGGAGATGCTGCATTATATCTGAAAAACTGGTATCATCTGGAGGGGAACAGGGAAGATATAGTGCAGGCTCCTCAGCTAGTGAAGAGACAGAGGAGGCCAGAGAAGGAGAAAGATTTTCTTGACCCGTTTCTTCTTCCTGATCCTCTTGTTCCCACTCCTGTAAATATGGATCCTCCATTTCAATATCCTGGGAGAGATCCAAAGATGCTGGAGATGCACCTGTAGTTCTGGAAGCAGAAGAGTACCTAGAAGGTACTGAAATAGGTTCAGAAGTAACTCCCTTGGGAGGGGGAGTATTCTTTTTAGTCAAATCTAGAATTGTACTGACCAATGCATGAACATCTACCATAGCCAACTGAGGGGCTTCTGTAGTCACTGAGGTACTATGAGTAGACCTTATCAGAATAATAGAAGAAACTGGTGCAGGTTGTGGCACCAATTGTCCAGTCAATGAGGGAGGAAAATGTGTGGTATGGGTCGTTGACGGTGGAACCTAAAACACAGTGTCCTTCCCGTGGGTTTACTGCCATTGATGACCATGTGGAACCCAGCAGGGGGTTATACAGAGACCATCTCAACAGAAGTGGCAGCAGTGGAAGCTGCAACTTTATAGCACCCTGAGGACTTATCACCGAAGATGCGGTCGACGAGCGGGTGGAAACAGAAGGGCCTGGTATCATTGACAGAGTTGAAGACTAAAGAGCCACAGCCTCTGAGAGAGAGCAGACAAAAACTGCTCTAGTGTTAAGAATAGCCTGAGGAACACTAGTAGGCTGCGAAGATGTCTGAGAGGAGACGTGAGAAGAATGTTTACTCTTACTAGAGTATTTAAGTTTCTCCTTTTTTTTTTTTTTTTTAAAGCCTTCTTCATCAATGAATGTTCCCGGCTAGAGCAATGGGAACCTGAAGACGATGACGAAGATGCGCGGGGTGTCTTAGATTGATGCTCCCATGCTAGGATGGCAACTTTCTGCTCCATAAGGTGCTCCCTCAGCTGTTGCAGTCTTTGTCACTGGGTAGCTTTGTTAAAGCACTGACACAGGCACGAGTATCGTGGGTAGGGGCTAAGCACTTTACATGGTTTGTGACAGTCCTCTGTAGCTAGCTTCTGGACACAGGCACACTTGTGAAATAAAGGGTCTGAAGATGACATGAGGAAGGCATGACAAAACTAGGAATGACGTGCCTAAGTAGCAGTATTCTTCTTTGTCGACTAAAGGCTAAACTCCAAACAGGACATGTAGCATGCAGGTTGCAGTGGGAAAAGAACTGAGGAGCATCTGGGACCGCCCATGCTTATATGTACCAGGACATGACACATGATGTCATCATGGGAGGTCCCAGGTCAACTGCTGGCAAAATCCTCCAGCTGAAAACTATGCCTGCAGCTGGAACTCCCTATATGTGTGACCTGCTGCAAGAGATATCCTCGAAGGAGATCTGTAAATCTCCTGTACAGGTCACTGGTCAGACACCAGTTGGAGTAGTGTGCAGGTCTGGTCCTCGTATTGGAAGAAGGATACTAACAGGATTGACAAAGTACAGAGAACAGTGACCAGTATGGTTGAAGGCTTGGAAAACATGTACTATGAAGACCAATTAGTAGGACTAGAACTGATCTCTCTTGGTGGAATACAGAAGACGGGGGTGGGGGGCAGCATAATTACGGTATACAAATATCTAAAAGGGATAACATTGTCACACCAAACACAGCTCTTCATGAGGTATAAGGATGAAAGGAAAAGGGAGCACAAGTCTACAAAAGGAGGAAGATTCAAGGGAAATTTCAGGAAGAACTACCTGTAATCGGTTTTACCTTCAAACTCAAACTGGAGGGGTACCTTGAAGGAAAAGGGGTGACAAAATATTCCCACGGAGTTGGTGGGGAGAAAAACTCAATTGACCAATGATCTTTCTTTCCTTCCTAAATGTGTACATACATTCAGTAAAGTAGGTTAACTAAACATGCATTTGTCAATGCCAAACATTCACTTGCAGGTTTGTGCCGGGATGGGTAATGGAGGGTGCAGGGCAGACAGCATAAAGAGGGAGGAAACAGGAGGGTTTAATTGGATGCCGGGTCCAGTGAGGGAATGGAGGGTGCAGGGTGGACAGCACACAGAAGGAGGGAGCCAGAGGATTTAATTGGATGCTAGGTGCTGGGACAGTAACAGAGGGTGTGGGGCGGACAGTGCACAGAGAGAGGGAGCCGGAAGGTTTAATTGGATGCTATGTGCCTGGATGGTAAAGGATGGTGCGGGGCAGACAGCACACAGAGGGAGGGAGTGGGAGGGTTTAATTGGATGCCAGGTGTCGGGACAGCGAATGGAGGGTGCGGGGTGGACAGCACACGGGTCGGAGGGTTTAATTGGATGCCAGGTGCCAGTGGGGGAAAGGAGGGTGTGGGGCAGACAGCACACAGGGGGAGGGAGCGGGACTACACTGCCTACTACCATTCTTGTGCCCCCCCCTCAGTACTGTCTCGCTCTCTCACTCTCTCTCTCGCTCTCTTTACAATATGCAGGCTAACATGTTTTGGGACACGCGCAGGCATTCTATTCCTCTGTGTCGCTCCCCTAATGTTGCTCACACAGATCCCGACAGTCCCCCTCCCCCTACATTTATCAGACATCCACCTAAATACGAAGGACCTACTCTCCCCACTCTTAGAAACTCCGTTCAGAAAGGAAGTTTTGTAATTAGGAAGAATAATAAAGTGCAAGATAGATTGGGAAACTTGCCCCCTAAAAAAAAGGCATAGACAATTTGGATGCTCCTTCCCAGAGTGGGAGAAAAAATATTATAAAACATGCAGTACACACACAAGCTACAATGTCCTCTGAAACTGAAGTGGCTCCCAGTGACGTTGCTGGATCTCAGCACAACTGTCAAAATGAGAAAACATCAGAAAGTAGCAATACCACAGGCAATCTGTCAGTGCAAAAGAACACAGAATGTTGTAAGTAAGCAATAACACACGATAGGGTGTGGGTTTATAGGCATTTAATGCACGCCTGAGGTGTGTTGTGAGGCACAAGCCCAAAGGCCAAATGTCCTCACAGTGCCACCCCAAGCATGCATTAAATGCCTATAAACCCACAGCCTGAAATGGGTTATTGCACTTAGAACATGGGTGCACTCAAACAACCGGGAATTGGCACAGAAACATGTTTTTTCCCCTTTGGAAAGGATTCTAGGTGAGAGGTTTAAATGCTTCATTGGCAAGCATTTAAACTAGCCAAGGGGGATGCACTCTAGAGGAGCAGGGAAATACTAGCGCCCCCCCCCCCAAAAAAATAAATAAATCAGAGTACTAAGTGAAGTAAACACCAAGATAGAGATGTCGATAGGGAGAAGGAGCAGGGGTAAATGGAGAACATGACAAACGCAGTAAGGACAGGGATGGGGCAAAAAGGGGTAAGGCCGTCAAGAAATGGAGGGTAATGAGTACCAATGCCCACAGTCTGGGCAACAAGCTCCCTGAACTGGTGGCCTTGATGGAAGAGGGATGCCTGGATATTGCAGCAGTCACAAAAACATGGTACAGAGAACCCTGACTGGGATGTTAACATACCAGGGTACACAACCTACAGGAGAGACAGGGAGGGAAGAAGAGTGGGCGGAGTAGCTCTCCATGTAAGGGAAGGGATAAAAGCAACTGAACAAAAGGGTAAACAGGGAGGAGAGGAGGCACTGTGGGTCACCTTAGAGACTGGAAATGGCACCACAATCCGCACAGGGGTTGTATATAGACCCCCATGTCAGGTGGAGGGAATGGACAAGGATATGATAGAAGGCGTACTTAGGATGGCAGAGAAAGGGGAGATACTGTTGATGGGAGACCTGAATATGTCAGATGTTAACTAGAGCACCTTTGCTGCAGCCACATCCAAAAGCAGGGCCATTCTCGATGCCTTTCAGGTGGCACGCCTCAGACAGCTAGTTTTGGAACCCACTCGTGACGGAGCAATCTTAGACCTTGTACTCTCAAATGGAGACAGTGAGAGGATCTCAGATCTAGAAGTGGGTAGTCATCTGGGAACAAGTGACCACCAAACAGTGTGGTTCACGATAAACTCAGCTACAGAGTCAAGCCATACAAAAGTGAGGGTTCTGGACTTCAGAAGGGCCGACTTTGGCAAGATGGGAGAGTGCCTTAGAAAAGCACTAGCAAACAGGCTAGGAGGGGTGGAGCAACTATGGTGAAACATCAAAACTGCCATCACAGAGGGAACAAGTCTTTGTGTGAAGCAAGTAAACAAATCAAAATGAAAGAAAAAGCCACTATGGTTCTCAAAAGAGGTGGCGGTGAAGGTCAGGGAGAAAACGATAGCATTTAGGAAGTATAAGGAAACACAGAAGGAGCAGGACAGAGAACGGTACCAAGATTAAGGCAGAAGGAAGCGAGGAGGGTAGTCAGAATAGCAAAGGCCCACATTGAGAAAGATAGCAAACCTGTTAAGAAGGATAAAACCTTTATAGGTACATCAGGGAGCGTGAAAGACAAAGGGGGGATAGTGAGGGCGAATAGAATGGACAGTGGTGGGCAGAGGGACAGTGAAAAGCAGGATACCAATTAATACTTCTGCTCAGTATTCTAAAAAGGAGAGGGGAGGTGCCTAATCCAATTAACAGAAGCACTCTGGATGGTTGGGGGGGTCGATCCCAGTCCTTTCACAGAAGAAAGGGTTCTAAAAGAACTCCTAAAACTGAAGGTGGAAATAGCAATGGGGCCTGATGGAATTCACCCCAGAATTTTAAAAGAATTAAGGAGAGAACTAGTGACACCACTGACTACCCTTTTTAACAAATCATGGGAGGATGGTGAGGTACCCGAAGACTGGAGGAAGGCGGGTGTGATTCCCCTTCACAAGAGTGGGAGCAAGACAGAGGCAGGAAACTACAGATCTGTCAGTTTGACCTCTGTGGTAGAGAAAGTGATGGAATCACTTCTGAAGGAAAGAACTGTTGAGTACCTAGAGGCCAGTGGGGCACAGGACCCAAGGAAGCATGGGTTCACAGTGGGAAGGTTATGTCAGACAACTCTAATTAATTTCTTTGACTGGGTGACCAAAGTAGTAGACCAGGGAGGGGCTGTGGACATGGCCTACCTAGACTTTAGCAAGGTATTTGACACAGTCCCACACAAAAGATTAATAGTCAAATTAACCAGCCTGGGAGTGGGTCCCAGGGCGGTAGCCTGGGTAAAACATTGGCTGGACAACAGGACATAGAAGGTAATTGTAAATGGAGTCCACTCTGAAGAAAGAGGGGTTACTAGTGGGGCACCGCACGGTTCAGTACTGGGTCCAGTCCTTTTTAATGTCTTTATAAGTGACACTGCAGAGGGACTGGAAGGAAAAGTATGCATCTTTGCCGATGACACAAAGATCTGCATCAGGGCTGATACACAAGGAATCGTGGAAAGGATGAGAAGGGACTTGGTAAGGTTGGAGGAATGATCATAAGTATGGCAGCTTGGATTCAATGCAAAGAAGTGCAAAATAATGCACCTGGGAAACAAAAACCCATGGGAAGATTACACAATGGGGTGGGGGGGAGGTAGTAACAACAAAAATGGAAAGGGACCTGGGGGTAATCATATCAGATGACCTTAAGGTTTAGAAGTAATGTGAGAAGGCAGTAGGGAGGGCTGGGGGATACTGGGATGTATAGGGAGAGGCATCACCAGCAGAAAACAGGAAGTTGTTATCCTCTGTACAGACAGTTGGTGAGACCCCATCTGGAGTACTGCGTCCAGTTCTGGAGACCCCATCTCTGCAAGGACACAGACAGGATGGAGACAGTCCAGAGGAGGGCAAATAAAATGGTGTAGGGTCTGCAAGAGAAGCCATAGGAGGAGAGACTAAAGGAGCTTAATATGTATACCCTTGAGGAAAGGAGGGAGAGGGGGGGACACGTTAGAAATTTTTAAGTACCTCAGTGGAATCAACAAAGTCCAAGAGGGTAGCATCTTTCAGAAAGAGAGATGTGCAAGAACAAGGGGACACAATTTGAAGATAGAGGACGGCTCTGGGGAAATGTGAGGAAGTGCTTCTTTTTTCACAGAGAGGGTAGTGGACGCATGGAACAACCTTCCTGAGGAGGTTGCGGGGTCTAAAACTGTGGGAGAATTCAAGAATGCATGGGACAGACATAAGGCAATTTTTGTGGGGGGTAGGAAGAAATAGGCTGTTGGTTAAACAGGATCTGCAGCTTATCATGTAGGTATGGAAATGGGCAGACTAGGTGGGCCAAGCAGTCCTTATCTGCCATCAAAGTCTATGTTTCTATGAAACAGATGAAAGGGGATTGTATCCTGTTGCCTTGAAAAGTAGTCCTTCACAAAATAAACCAGACTGCATGCCTTCTGTGCTATACAGCTGTCACAGATACAGTACTGATGTTATCTGTCAGTTCTTGTCTGTGACACCGCTCAGTACAGTGTGACACAAGTCTGTGTACTGTCCATCGATACCCCCCCCAACCTCCACCACCATCATACACAGACATATTGCTCGGTTTCTCTCACACACTTACCACCTCTAGCTCCCGTGTAGCCAGAAAGCAACCAAAACCCCTTCTGTGTTGCTCTGTGTCTCTCGATCTCTGTACATCACAGAGTGTCTGGCTCTCTCCCTGCCACTGATAGGGACTGTCATTCCAGCAAAAATAAAGGGGAATAGAGAGAGGGAGAGGGAGAGAGATGCACAAATATATCTTTAGGAGATCTGTGCAATATGGTTTCCCTATGCCGCTACGAAGGAAAGAAACAGAAGTGTGCTCAGAGTTGTGGCTGCTGTGACCCTCTCTCTCATTGTACCTCTCTGCCTCATACTCTATCAGGGTGCTGGCGGATACACGTGTGGTAAAGTACTGCTAAGCAGGGGACACTGCAGCACACAGCTGGTAAGACACCGTTTTGCTGTAGGTGTCAGGGAATCGAGCAAAGAAGACGGGGGGAGAGAGAGAGAGAGAGAGGCCAAAATCGCCCTCACCAAGCAGAAGTTCTTGTGCCTCTCTTGCTCACGGTCTCCCTCTATCTCCCTGATACAGCTTCCCGGCACTGTCACTTGACAAGGACTACCATGGCTTGCTGACAACCCACAGACATAACTTACTTGCGTAGAGAACAGCAGAGACACAGCCACAGGGGAGAAGGTGACCTGCATGTGACAATGATTGCTCCTTTCCTTCTGCACCTCCCTGTCAATCTATCTCCCTCTAATCTTTGCTTCACTGACTGACTGGGCAGTTTCACTTCAAGATCAGAGTGGGGTCAGTTCAATATTCGATCGGACACTTGGAAATACTGTATAGGAAAGCGAAGTGCTACGGAAATCTTGTGTGATAATGCACTGTTGTCTTGGACACTGATACTTGTCCGGGTACAAATCCACAGTAGTATGTGTCACTGCATGATGCAGTGTGGGTGGGATTCTGGAAACAAAACCCAGACCTGGTACAAGGACCTGCAAACATCGCCGAACCCAAACATTAACACATTCTCTGTGCGACACTATCCCACAGATGACTTCACTTTCTATTGCCTGGTTACACTGTACAAATGGACCACATGCCACCCTCAGACGATACTGATGGCTCTCTCTTTTTCTCCCCAAAGTCATTCACCGTGTCTCTCTGCTGTCAAGTGGCTTGGTGTGTTGGGCCTCAATCAGTGCTTTGACGGGACGGGATGGGAAAAAAATGGCACAAATTGCACTGGGGTTTGTACACACTGCTCCGGACACCACATCGTATTGAGCTTTTGGGTGAGACACTGGATCACTTGGGCTGCTGCTGACCCTCTGTATCAGGCTCTCGGGGGAGACACAGGATCACTTTCGGTTGCTGCCGTCTTTCTATATTGGGCTGTCTGTGGACACAGAGGATCCCTTTCAGCTGCTTCATCCTCCCCGGCCGTTGTGTCTGATATGTAAATTTTTCGGACATTTGTAGCCATAACTCTGGGCATGCGCATTAGTGTCAACTGTATTGTGCATGCCCAGAGTTACAGCTACAGAAAGAAATGAAGTGCTCTCTTATTGGAGCGGTTCGTTTCTTCCAACTACACAAAGTGCCACATCAGCAAGCAAAACCAATATCTTGACCAGAGTGCCAGGTCATTGATCTACACTGCCAAGCCCATTGCAGCTTCTGCTGTAATTTGTTCGGCAGTGACACACCTCTAAAATACAGTTAGCAGCAAGATGTTCCTTGTGCAAGCACAAGTGAATATAAAAATGTTAAAGGCCCCCAAAAGTGCACAGCATCAAAAAAAGAAGGAGTTGTATCCCACAGTATCAGTACTGATCTCTGAGCTGGCCTATAGCACACGCCATATTTCACATTTCTGTCACTTACGTGAAATATGGTGCATTTACAACTTTAGCTGTATAAACCCATTCAGACTCTATCATAAACAATTCAAATGAATTAGATGTAAAGGCTAAACTTTCTCCAGTCACTCAAATGGTGATACCTTAACTTCCCTTGACATATAGGTCACATAACTGAATACTATACTTACGGAAAGACGACTTCTTGAATGTTATTCCAGATTGCTTTGCCTCCCATTATAATTGTCAGCTGGGTTGTAAGTTCTAGAAGACAGCCACCTGGATCACACTAAACATTCCAATAAACAAATATGTCACTTTGGTCACTCTTTTTTGGGGTAATTTTTTCCTTCTCTTTTTTTATAATCATTATTTGAGTTTTTTTTCATAGGTATCAACAAGACAAACGATACCGGGTACCAGTAAAAAAACACAACTGTCACTGAGAGCAGTGTACTCTACATTGCATTCTGTTGTAAATTTAAGATATAGCTCCGCAAGGTCAGACTCCTGATCTCCCCCAGCCTGCGACCACCAACCCTTTTGAGTGCTTGGGAGACAACGGGCACAGGGTAGGCAAAAACGGTTCCTCCCTGACTCACTCCTGTCTTTCTGGTCTTCAAAATATGCGATGGAGCTACTTCCCTACAGTTACTGTACAACAGAGGGGTCTCTAGCCATAACATATAGAAACACAGACTTTGATGGCAGATAAGGACCGCTTGGCCCACCTAGTCTGCCCATTTCCCTACCTACTGGATAAGCTGCAGATCCTAGTTAACCAACAGCCTACTTCTTCCTGCCCAAACATAGGACCCAACTGTTCCATCTATTCTTACCCCTGTCTGCTCAATTCCTGATATTATAACTCAAGATTTCTAAATTATAAAGAGAGTTGACCAGTGTTATCCAGTCTTTCAGCGTGGGTGTCTATGCTTTGTTAGACACTTCTTTGTGGCACACAACAGAATGCCCAACAGATATTTACTAGCAGGGTCCCTCATACCCTGTGGGAATAGTGTAAAAAAAACCAGTAGTTCTTTAAAAAGTATTATTTGGGGAGTGAACATTTCCTGTAGTGCCCCTTTGAGCTCCTGAAAAAAAGGGGCACGTCTGGGACAAGCCCGCATAATATATGGCCATTCCCCCTGGGTTCTTGGTAGTACACTGCCCCAGAGTGGAACGCAGGGTGGGGGAGTGGCTATCTGTTTTAGATCCGACCTGGGCTTCACCGTGCACTCAGTGGGAACATTTGGTTCGTTCAAATGTGTGGCAGTCTGTGGGGGTCCGGGTGCAGGTTGCAGGATTCTCCTGATTTACTGCCCCCTGGGGTGGCGGGAGATTTCCTTCAGGATATAGCAGACGTAGTCATCAGTGAGATGCTGGACACTCGCAGATGTTTAGTTATGGGGGATTTCAATGTCTGGGCTGACAACGAATCCTCTAGGCTAAGTTTTAATCTCCTCCAGACTATGTCATCTCTGGGTCTGGCACAGGAGGTTTCCTCCATGACCCATCAGGGTGGTCACATGTTGGACCTTGTGTTCTCATTGGGGCTTGAGATTAACAACCTCAAGACTGTGAAGTTCTCGTTCGGCCCCGAGCCCTCCTGCTGAAATGGTCTGCTACCACTCTTTGAGGGGTCTTACCCTGGAGGGATTCTTGGAGGTGACCAATCTATCTAGTGTGGGTACTGCATGTGCGAGGGGTTCAAGAGAGGTGGTTGCCGCCTATAATAGGGTGATGTCTGCTGCACTCAACACCCTTGCCCCGGTCTGTGTATGACCCAGGTCTTCCTACTCAAGTTCCCCTTGGTTTGATGGGGAGCTCAAGGTGATGAAGAAGATGGGTCAGAAGTTGGAACGCTATTGGCGGAGGACTGGATGGGAGGAGGATAAACTGGCCCTGCACGCTCATTATAGTGAGTACCAGGGGGCAATCGACCGTAAGAAGGCAGAGTTCCTGTCCAGGGAGATTGCTGCAGAAAAGAACTGACCAACGGTGCTCTTCCATATTGTCGACAGACTGCTTCATCTAGTCTGTCTGCAGCCGAACCAAGCCTTTTCTAACACTTTGTGTGATGAGTCTGCTCTATTCTTCTCTGACAGGGTGTCAGCCATCCATCTGAGAATTCCACCAGGGAGCTTAAATATGGCTGACAGTGGTCACCTTCAATGTCTGGAGAGCTCTCCGCCCAGCTGGGGCGAGTTTAAACTAGTGGAGGTGATGGAGGTCATTGAGGCAGTTTCCGGCTTGAAGCACACATTTTGTGAACTGGACCCCGTGCAGACTTGTTTCTTGATGGGATGTGTTGATTCCATTGGCCCAGTGTTCGCCTCGATTGTCCGGTGCTCTTTGTTGGAGGGGGTGTTCCCAGATCCCTTGAAAGAGGTGCTGGTGAGGCCCCTTCTGAAGAAATCATTGTTGGGCCCTGACGTCAAGGCGAATTACTGTCCACTCTCCAACCTTCCATTTTTAGGAGAGGTTGTTGAGAAGATTGTGGTGCAACACCTTGAGGAGCACCTCCTTTCCTCTGATATATGTATAAGCCCTTCAGTCAGGGTTTTGTGCGAGGCATAGCACTGAGATTGCATTAGTTCAGGTGCATAATGACCTCATCAGGGAAAGGGATTGAGGAGAGGGGTCAATTCTTGTTCTCCTTGATCTCTCCTCAGCACTTGATATGGTAAACCATTGTGTATTACTCAGGTTGCCTGAGAGAGTACTATGGACTCACCAGCACTGTCATCTGCTGGTCTGAGTCCTACCTCATGGACAGAAGACAACGGGTAGTGATGGGGAATTTCTCTTCCTCCCCGAGTCAACTATCTTGTGGGGTTTCCTTATGGTTCACTGTTATCACCAATGTTGTTTGCCATATACACGCTATCCCTGGGAGAGCTCACTAGGAAATACAACTTGGGTTTCCACTGCTACCCACGTGATACCCAGTTGTATCTTTCCTTTGCCTCTGGAACAGCAAGTGCAGTGGAGGTGCTAAATATCTGCCTCGTAGAGATCAATGACTGGATGGCCTCCAGCTGGTTGCAACTGAACCCCGACAAGACAGAGGTATTGGTGGTGGAGTCAAACAGAAGGCGTGATAGGTTGGCCTCTGGGGCGGCAACAAGGTTATTCCTGGGACTGACTCCACTGAAGGCCTCCTCTAGAGTGAGAGATCTGGGTGTTATTCTTTTTTTTTTTTTTTTTGACTTTGTTCATCTCCACTTGCCTGGAGAACTCCTTCCAGCATCCTTGGGGCTTGCAGCCTCTACCACCCCCTCGTGACTACTGCTCCCCTCCTTCTCATGCACCCCCGCACCACCTCTGGGTCTATGCCCTCCAGAGTTAGGGTTGCCCTATCTGCCCAGGGCGCTCTATCTAAGGGCAAACCACTGGGCACACGAGTAGCCCGGTTTTGAGAGGAGGCAGTCTGGGGTTGGGAGTCTGGGCTTAGGAGGCCGAGGTGCCTTCATCTATCTCCAGGAGAGGGTTTTTTTCTTCATTATGTAGGTTTCTTTTCCCCTCGGTCAGGCTGACAAGGCAATACTTACCGCAACTCCGAGCCCTCGCATCGATCGCGTGCCGCCACGCTGGGTGCCTCCGATCACCACAGAGGCCGCTTCAGGGTGATCGCTCCCCACAGCCCTCGGGAAGAAGAGCAGTCTCACGGACACTCGACCCCCCCACCGACCCCCAGTGGCCCGGGCTCGTTCCCGAACCCAGGTCGCCAGCATGGCATGAGGTGTGGCGTCCATTGCCTCAACCCTCAGTGCCACCGGGCCTGGGCATTATTCTTGACGACAGGCTGTCACCTGAATCTCAGGTGGCGTCCGTTGTCCATACCAGTTTTCATCACCTGAGGAATATCGCTAGGATCAAGCCCCTAGTTCCACCCGATGACCTTCCCACTTTGGCACATGCTTTTATGACATTGAGGCTTCACTATTGTAATGCGTTCCTCTTCAGGGTCTCAGGGAGGGGGGCCCCTCCATCGGCTGCAGTCGGTGCAGAAAGCAGCCGCTAGGCTGTTGACCGGTCAGTCTAAGCATAGTCACATCACTCTGGTTTTGCCTGAACTACACTGGCTGGCTGCTGGTCAGGTAGAGGGTTCTCTTCAAGGTGGGTTTACTCACTTTTAAAGGCCCTACATGGTCTCGGCCCCGGTTATTTGAAGTACCTTCTGACTCCTGCCGCCTCGGTCCGCTCCCTTCATTCCTCCTCCTCCTCTAGGGGCCTCCTAACAGCTTCCAGGACGAGATTAAAATCTGCCAGTGACAGAGCATTTAGTGTTGCCGGGCCCGTCCCGTGGAACTCACTTCCTCCAGCTAGTAGGAAGGCCCCTTCAGTTGAGGCTTTCAAAGCCCACCTTAAGACCTACCTTTTCAGTCAGGCCTTCCCAGATCCATCTTTTTAGGCACTATTATTAGCCTAATACCAGCTCAGGCTTTGCTGCATGGCAACTGTCATTATCAGCCTGTCTTTATATTTATCCAATTTTATTTTGGTTGTATTTATTGTTGTTACTGTTTATTATTTACTTTTTACTTGTAGGTGCCCAGAGCCTCTGGGATTGGGCGCCCGGGCTGCTTGAAGCTTTCAGTTAGTTCTGAGCTGGGAAGTGAAATGAGAAGAGGTCAAGTGCATTTTGGGCAGCAATCCTGAGGGGATTCGGAAAACTGTGAAAGGGCTAAATTTGGCTTGCATGTCTGCCTGCTGCTCCTGAGGGGGAGAGAAGAGAATTATTGTGGACTAAATCCAAGTTTGTGTGAACCTGAAGAAGTCCGAAGATTTTGTTGAATGCAATCGGCCTGTCAGGAGTTCCAGCTACCCCTAAGCTCCCGGTGTGTGCAGAGACTTTGCGATTGTGACCGGGGAGTGCTTTGCCTGGTACAGTAGAATTCCCATACATGTAAATGTGCTAAGAGCTGCTAGTAGGTTGTGAGTTAGTTCTCCACTGTGTGAACTGTGTTCTGCTTGCTGGAAGCTGTATCCAGCCCAAAACGGACTGCATCCGAATTTGTCTCCATGCGGTCTGGGCCTTGCCTGGGGATCAGCCCCCTGCTCCACAATTGAACAGGAACGACGCCTCTGCGACTCATGTGGGCCCTGCTTCTCCTGGCATTCCAAATCAACCACCTGCAGTCTCAATTTCCGTCCAGCCTGTGTCCAGTCTTGGGTATCGTGAGTAAATACCAGGGTAGCTCCCTGCAACAACAGCTTAATCTGAGTGTGTCATCTGATTGCCCGGTTTCTTTTCCTTTATGAACTGAGCCCTCTGGCTCCAGATTACAAATATTGTGTACTGTGCATGTTGTGTTTTCCATTACAGGGCCCCAACTAGCTACAACCCTGAGCATTGGTTCTGGCTAGCCCATCTCTTCTCCACCTAGGTACCCAGAGGTGGACTGTGTGGGGGGACTCGAAGCGCATGCATAACTGCTTGATTGATATAACCTTTAAGCTAATAAACCTGATTTTGCCCCTTCCTTGTTCAAGTCCCCTGAATAAATCAGATCTAACTTCTTCTGCATGTAATATGACTATGGTTCCAGTTTATGCTCAGAGTACTGTATTGCTGCTATTTGCTGTGCATAATCTTGTTTTACAGGGGGTCCCCAGGGTTGAGCCAGAGGAACCAGCCCTGGTGGTAACTGCAAACAGTGTGGGTACTTGTGTGGTATACCAGGGGTATTGTGAAAGTGATTATTGTACAGTGTTCAGGCCACTAGAGGGGAAAGAGGAGAGTTACAGTGTCACGGTGCTGTGCCCAAGTTTGACCACTACCAACCCTGATCTCCGGGAGGAGGCACCTGTTTCAGAACTCGGGCCCCTTTTCCTGCTACTAGCCAAGCAGGCAGGAGTAGTAGCCCTTTGGGATAGCGCCACCTAGGGGTTACACATGCTAGTTACTATCCTGGAGCCCGTTGCTCTCCAAGTAGTTCACAAGGTCCTCTTGACCAGTGACTCCATCAGCTTCCCTACAATAGAGGTAAGACTGACAGGTCTGTAGCTCCCTGCTTGTTCCTGCCCCCCCCCCCAAACTTATGGAATAGAACCACATCCTCCGCCCTCCAGTCCTCTGGAACCAACCCTATCCCCAGTGAACTGTTAAACAGACCTATCAGGGGTTCGGCCAGTTCCGCTGCCAGTTCCCTGAGTATTCTCGGAGGCAAATCATCTGGTCTCGGGGGCCTGACTTTAAGCCTGTCAGCCCTTTCTGGATCCTATTGCATGTAAATGTTGGCTGCCTCATCTCCTGGACTCCTTGGCGGCCACCTTGATGCCACTCACTGGAAAAGGCCCACCATCCTCCCTAGTAAAAACTGAGCAAAACTAATTATTGAGGACAGTGGCTTTTTTGTCCGTCCTTCTCCAGCACCCTACCGCCCTCAGCTAACCTCATCATTCCCCTTCCTTTACTTCCTAATATATCGGAAAATTGGTGAGCACCACATCGAGACCTGCAGTTCACCTGGTGAGTTCATTAACTAGCTGTACCAGAAGACAGTCCTGGAAGGTATCCAGCAAGACAGGTAAGTGACGAAAGAATGGTGGCGTATTCAAAGGGACACAATGCAGAAAAGAATGAAAAATAGGCCCTCTGATAAAGCCTCATTGTTCTGACGTGAAGCACTGGGGGTCTGTGCTCAGTTTTTTTAGGCACAATAAATCATTAGCACTGCATATGAACAAAGCTGTCTCTTCATTAGTTTGAGCAAAGACTGTCCCCACAGGTACAGAAGTCATTTGGCTTCATTCAATTTAGAGCAAAGCGGCCTCACTAGTAGTCTGTTTGGGCTGTTTCAGGACCACACAAATGCCTTCTTTTTGGAGGAAAGGGGTGTGGAAGGAAGAGAGAGACAAAGCCATCCCCACAGCAGGCAGGATGGGTAAAAGCCGGATGATTACCATAGGGCTGTGGAGATGGCTACTGCATTTTAAGGAAGAAGGTAGGGAGAAAAAACAGATTACTCCCCTGTAACAGTAGTTCTAGGAGTGATATATGATGTTCATCCACACTGTCTGGCAGTTGCCTATCCCTTTAAGACAGGCCGGAACATCTTCAAGCTGGCTGCTCCCACCTACCTGGGTAGTAACTCCCTCGGTTCCGCCCCATGATAATAATAATAAAATGTATTTGTTATACCGCCTTTCGTATATCAAAGTGCTGTACATTCAAGATAAAAACAAAACACAAGAAAATCAAGAAAATCCAGAGTAGGTTTCCCCCACAAAAAAGTCTTAAGAGCCCACTTGAACACCCCACCATCCTGCACTCCCGAAGCTGACATGGCAGAGAATTCCAGAGGGTAGGTGCCACAAAACCAAAAGAACGCACACCAGATGACTTTAAACTTACCCTCGGAATCTCCAGCAACCCCTCGTCAGACAAGCGGAGCTGTCGCAGTGGGGTGTAAGGGACCAGGAGCTCTTTCAAATAATCAGGGCCCTGTCCGTGTAGGGTTTTGTAAGTCAGCAGACCTACTTTAAAGGTGATCCGCTACTGAATAGGCAGCTAGTGCAGACCATGCAGCACAGGGGTAATGCGAGTTCTTCTAGATGCCCCAGTCAACAAATGTGCTGCCGCGTTCTGCACTAGCTGCAAATGGTGGATATCAACCCCAGGAAGCCCAAGTAAAGGGAGTTGCAGTAATCAAGGCACAATGTCACAAAGGCGTGGACCAAAACAGGTAGGTCGCTGGATGGAACAAGGTGCTTAACCCTAGCAATGTTCCTAAGATGGTAAAACGCCAGCTTGACAACTGCCGACACCTGATGACGAAGGGTCAGACCATCGTCTAGCACCACTCCTAGGTTACGCATCCGTTCAGAAGTGAGAATATGGCCCCCCCCCAGGACTAAACCAGAGGGGAGCTCAGTCGTTGACCCCTCTGCCCTATGACCCAGGTCCACTACCAAAACCTCAGTCTTTCCTGGGTTCAACTTTAAACCGCTGGTGATCATCCAGTCTTGGATTTCAACGAGGCAGCTGTTCAATACTGAGATAGCACTAACCTGGTCAGGGGCCAAAGACAGGTAGAGCTGGGTATCATCAGCATAACAGTGAAATCTCAGCCCATACCGTCTTACAATGTCTCCGAGGGGCAGCATATATACTGCGAATAACATGAAGGAGAGCACAGAGTCCTGAGGTACCCCGGAAGGCTGAGAGAAAGCCCCGGAAGAAAATATACCCGAGACAATTCTCTGCATTCTACCAGCGAGGAAAGATGTAAACCATCTGAGAACTGTACCAGACAGCCCACAGATGGACCTCAGACACTCGAGCAGGACCCCATGATCCACAGTATCAAAAACTGATGATAAATCAAGGAGAACCAAGATGGAACGGTGTCTCCAATCTCTCGCCATCAGGAGATCATTGAGCACCCGAACCAGAGCAGTCTCAGTACTATGCCTCTTACTAAAACCTGATTGGAAAGGTTCGTATAAATTATGTATGGTTATCCAGTTGAGATGCCACAACTTTCTCAATAATCTTCCCCACAAAAGGGAGGTTAGAGATAGGCCTGTAGTTTGCTAGGTTCTCCGGGTCTAAAGAAGCTTTCTTCAGGAGGGGTATCACCACCCCCTCCTTCAGGGAGCTAGGGAACTCACCCGACTCCAGAGAGCACCGGACAATCTGAGCTAAGACCAGGCCAATGATGTCACTACAACCCAAAATCAGGGAAGTAGGGCCCGGATCTAAACTACAGCAGGTGGGATGCATCGCCTGGACAATCCTCATAATATCTACGAACTCTGGCAGATCAAAGGAACTCCAGGAAACTCCGGGTTCTGCAACATGGAACCAATCAACAGCATCCCCCATAGAGTGAAGTTGGAGGCATTCCTGCCTGATGTCAGCCACCTTATTCGCAAAGAAGTGAGCGATCTCATCACAATCATTTTGTGAAAAAACTCGACGGAACTGCTGACAGGCTGGGTTGCACAGTCTGTCAACAGTTCTGAAGAGTTGAGCCGGTCGGTTCCATGCGACAGCTATTTCCCTGGACAAGAATTCTGCCTTCTTATGGGAAATTTCTGTTTGATAGAATTTATAATGTTCTAACAAAATAAGGTGGTTGGCATCCAAGGCTGTCCTCCGCCAACGATGCTCCAACCTACACCCATCTCCGCAACTCCCTTAGAGTCCCATCAAACCAAGAGGCCCCAGGGCGATGCAGGAGGGGGCGAACATGGACAGGAGCAATCAGATCGAGAGCTGAAGAAATGGCACTATGATAGGCCGTAACTAGCTGCTCAGGATCTGTGCTAGTCTCGCCCAATAACGAGAGGTCAATTACCGCCATCAGGTCTTCAGGGACTACATCCCACAAAGGGCAATAACTGACCACCTCCACAGGGGCCGACCTACCCAGGGGGGCCGAAAAATTGAACCCAAGAGAGTAATGGTCGGACCAACTGACTGGTTCCACCACCAAGTCGGAGGCCTCGATCCCCAGGAGGAAGGCCAAATCAAGAGAGCGACCACCCTTGTGAGTAGCTGAGGAAACAACCTGTGTGAAGCCCAGAGATGTCATCAGCTGGAGGAAGTGTTGACCAAAAAGCGAGGATTTGTCGTTGACCCAGGCACTGAAGTCGCCCAGAACCATCAGTCTGAGCAACTCCAATGCCATGTCGGAGGCAAAGTCTGCTACTTCCTGCAGGAACAGCTTCTCATCACCTGGTGGACAGTAGATAAGAGCTATCCTGCACCACACATCAGCTACCACAGTACACTCAAAAGACTTGGCCTCCTCAACTGGTACACTAGTTGGGCCCAATTCGGTCTTGAAACAGACAGCAACCCCCCCCCCCAATAGTTCAATCTTGGGCGATGTAAAACCGAGTACCCGGCAGGAACAGCTGCCTCTAAATTAGGGGCAACGTTCCCATCCAACCAGATCTCGGTAATGCAAACCAGATCTGCCCTACCAACAAAATCTGCAATAAGGCCAGTCTTGTTGCAGACAGATCTGGCATTGCATAACAGCACCCGAGTTGGATGAGACTGGCGAGCTGTCCCAACTACTTGCCCTCCCAAATCGGAAGTGCCCTTGGGTATGGGAACTAGAACTGAATCACCACGTTCAAGGTACCATTTCACCCCAGGGCGTCTTCTGGCCCTAACCACCCCTATGGGAGAGCACCACTCATTTGGGCTCCGCTGTCCCAACCCCCACCCACCCCGACTCCTTCCCCTGCAAGCAATCCCCAGCACTCGACAGCACTGATAAATAGAAGCAGGCCGGGGGAAAATAAAATGGATGGAGAGCGCGGAGAGCAGAGGCCAAATAGCACAGGACGGGGGGGCAAGCAGGCACATTCTACAAATAGTTATATCAAAATAGTAGGAAAAGGACATAAAATACCAAATTCCTGGATCCAAAGCAGAACTGCAGACAATTAAAATCCCCAAAACAATAAAAAACTTATACAGTGATCCTTGCCCTAACAAAACACATTAGACTTCCCTCCTCCCACAAAAAGTTGACTTATAACCCTAGAATAGAACAACAATAATACAGTCCCCTCTCACAGGATATGAAACAAACACACAGATATAGATTCTCCCTCTTCCACAGCCCTCACACAGCCGAGGAAGAGAGAAAAAATAAAAATAAAAAACATGCAATAACACAATCCCCTCTCACAGGATTTAAAAAATATATACAGAGATAAATTCCCCCCTCCCACAGCCAAGGAAGAAAGGAAAATAGTCGACCACTAAAAAACATAAACATCAAATAATATGGAGAATAAAATATAGGTTCCCTTGTTCTCTCACCACCAGGAAACCAAAACAAATTAAAAAGTCCGGGAAAAAGTCATCTGTCAGTAGGAGGAGCCATAGGAAAAATTCAAAATAATATAAATCCAAGTCCAACCGAAAGTTTTAAATAATCCAACATAGGTAAAACCCAAAATAAAAAGTCAGCAACAGAAATTTCATCAGTTCCAGATTAGGGCTTCCTGAAAGTGGCAGCACACGGTCTCAATATAGATCCGAAGGAGAACCACAGCGTCTCCAAGACAGCCAGAAAAATAGACAGGCCAAGCCACTGAGAGTGGGGCTCCCCCCTCCCACACCCCCAAACTGCCTAATCAGGTATTTATTATACCACCAGGACCTGCAGCTACAGACATCCCAAGGCGAAACCGCTAGGACTCACCCGGAGATAACTTAGGGGCCCCCCACTAGTTCCTAACTCCCAAGGAAGAAGTGAGGTAGCTCCTGCTCCATCCCAAGTGGCACCCAAGATCACCCAGACATGGGGGGGGGGCACAGAGTCACCCACAACCAGACCACTGCTATGGCCCGGCTTCTGGACTCAAAACTCAGGAGACAATTAGAGAATAATGTTACAGGAAAAAAAGGGGCTCTGATCAATAAATTAGGCTCCCTCACTCACAATACTCCAAGAAAGCCCACAGCAATCCCTCCAGCTGGTATCGAGAAATATTACACTGCAGGAGATCCTAGTTCCAGTTCTTCTTTATCCAGCACTACAAGATAAATCATGATCCAACAAGTTTAAGGCATGGGCATCCAGAGGCTAAAACACCAGGATAAACCCGGAAAAAAGTTTGCCAGTTTCCAGTTCCAAAAAAGGCACCTTCAGGGAAGATAGTCCTCTCTCTAACTCTACGATTCCCAGCCACAGGCTAGCTGTAAGCTCAAACGCTCTTTTCATGAGCACAAGCAACGGAGACACCGACCGACCCCATGACCATACACCAGTCGAAAAAGCAGTTGTAGGCAGAAGCCACGGCTCTGAAATGAACAACCCGACCTGGACTCCACCACCAGAGAGAACGAGAAAATGCAGAGAAAACGCCAGAACAGTAACCGGCAACCAGTGAAAACAACGAATGCTAGAAGCCAAAGCAAGTACACACTGTAACGAAAGGCGCTTTAAACTAAAAACTTAAAATAAAACGAAATAAAACGAAAACAGAGCAGGGCCTCAAACAGGTAGTAAGGGCTAGTCCAGTACGACCGCCATCTTGATGCCAGATCTTGCCCACTGGAAGCAGAAGGGTGCGCCACAGCCAGGGGAGATTGGGTGGGTCCATGTGGATGAACATTATATACTACTCCTAGAAAGTACAGTTATGTAAAAACTTACCATAACAGTAGATCTTTGAGGGGCATCTCTTGCAGCAGGTAATACACTTGGGTCGTCTCCATAAGTCACTGTGGTGCACGACAGCTCTTCTAGCAGTCTTTTCTAGGGGCCGCCCACACATGACATCATCTTCCTGTTTCCTATATAAGTGTGGGCGGTCCCTGGTATCCTCAGTCTCCCCTGCTGGATTCAGCTCGCTAAGCGAGGACCGAGGGCAAGCCGAGGTACCATAGGTATCCCATCCCATAAGTCACTGTACCAGATTTTGTTCTCCTTGAGAAGGAGGGGGATGGAGGGCGGGATTGTACCTGCTGCAAGGGATACCCCTCAAAGATCTACTGCTACAGTAAATTTTTACGTAACTGTACTATCTTCCATGGGGTGATCTCTTGCAGCAGGCAATACACTTGGGATGAATCCCAAGCAGTAAATCCAAGAAGAGTGGTATTATGACAGGAGGCCTTGTAGGACAGCTCAGCTAAAGGCCATCCTACAATGTGAAGCAAAGTCTAAGTTGTAATGCTTAGTGAAAGTAGAATTGTGGACCATGTGGCTGCATTGCAGATTTCTGTGATAGAGGCCTTTTAAGGAAGCTGTCCTGATTGTGCGGTCCGCTCAGCCAAGTTTTTAATGTATGTTGGACGTTTTCTAGTGCCACAACATACATTATTTTCTTTTAAAAGTCAGAACCCAAAGTATGGGCGCCGTGAGGAACCATTATCTGTAAAAGTCTTGACAATGCACTGCAGGCTTCAATAAAAGTATTGAGTGAGCAGCCTGTCGCCGCCTGCCTGAATAATGGAACCCTCCTAAATCTTTCGAATTTGACTTTTAAAACAAGATTAAAATAATGGAGTCACATCGATACCCATGAGCAGTAAACAGTTCGCTGTAGCAGATCGGCAATTTTGAGCATTAAATGCCAACATTCCCATCATAAAAAACTAATTTTCAATTTACTGCAAAGGAAGAGCTTACCTCGGGAAGCAAAGCGACTACCTGCTATGGAATCGCCGACAGAGCTGATTCACAGTTGTCCCAACGAGGATAGCAAAAAAGACGTAAGGGGTCTGGAAGCAAAAAGGCCTCATAGACTCCTCTCTGACGGAGACTGTAGATTCACCCGCAGCAGATCAGCTACAAGAAGACATCTCCACAATCAAATCTGCATTATTTTCGCTTATTTCAGAATTTAGGGAGTGGAAAGCTTCCTTATCTGGGCTAACAATCAGAGTCTCCAGTACGGAAACCCACATTTCTTCTGTATAGGACAGAATGGAGAAGATTGAAAAAGAGAACACGAATTTAAAGAAAATGATAAAAAAATGGAAGATAAGATAGACAACCTTGAAGGGAGATCCACATGAAATAATCTTGTGCTGCTGGGGCTTCCCAAAGGGGAAGAAGGGACAAACATGGTCAGCTTCATTCCAAAACTATGTACTAGTATAGCAGGGCCATCTCCTAACGGCCCGACATATGTTGCAGAAAGGGCCCATAGATCCATTAGACCGAAACCTACAGCGGATCAAAATCCCCGACTGATCATCTTCAAAGTACTGAATTATTTAAACAGAGATCACATTCTGAGAGCGACCAGAAGCACTGAAAAGATAATATGGGAAGGTAAACAGCTGAGAGTAGTCTCCGACCTCACATATAAGTTTCGACAAGAAAGAGTTGCCTATAGAGCCATCCAATCCAAGCTATGGGCAGCGAAAATTAAACACAGAATGCTTTTTCCTACAAGGCTTGAAGTCTTCCTTGTGAATGGTAATCGAAGATATGAATCTGCAGCGCAGGCTATCGAGGATCTTAAACTGAGACTACCTGAGCTATCTGGAAAAGACGGGTGAAGATTTCTCGAGGTCAATCCAGGAGTTGGGAGATAACGAATCCTGCAGCATGCAGCTAAGTCTGGGAAAGTTATGTTGGTGCGCCCTAATGGATGTACAGTCTTTTTGCCAGAAGTAGCTAAGAGGGAGGTCAGATATGATTGAACTGAAATCGAAAACAAGGCGACTTTATAAAATGGGACTTAGGTTTTGAACTATGAGTTTTAACTTACAGAGGAGTGTTGAGCTCTGTATATATAATGCTAAGAGAAGCGCAAAAGCAACATCTAGCGTCAGATCTCCATTATGTTTTGCCATAAGATTACCTTCATATGTACTGTAAAGCTGATGTTTGTTTATTAATGCATATTGTGACAACTTATAGAGTCGCTCCCATATTTGTTTTGATCCTTATGGACGATAACTGCTTTAGGACATTATATTTTTCTGCTCTTATTATAAAGGAAAGTTCAGATAAATTAGGAGTACAGTTTAAAAGTTGTAAGGTTGTTTTACAAGTACACCTAAAGTAGGGAATATAATTTGAGAGAGTAATAGAAGGTCTAGTTAAGTAGACAAACATTTAAAACATTTAAACAAGGGGAACATAAAAAGGGTGGGGAGGGTCTTTGTTTTTTCTTTGTTTTTTTTTTTAGAATATAGACTGAGTTCTGAATAAGGTTTGCAAGCTCCTCTCCTTTCAGAGTGATACACTGAGGGCTGAAACTGGGTTAATTAATATAATAAAAAGTGGGAATAAATGCTTCATTTTCCTTGTTACTTTGAATAGTGTGCTCGATTTTGTGATGTTGCACCACGTGGGTATGGTGGCCAAAACGTTTAGGAGTATGCTTGTGGCCTGGAGAGAGGGGGTTGGGGTCAGGGGAAAGGGAGGAGAGAGTGTAATATGGTCGTTGGCAGAGGGGGGGGAAGGGTAGAAAGTTCTTTTTAATTAAAAGGATGCAAATTGGATGCACTTGGAGAGGCAGGACACTAGTAAAGGGGAACAGAAACACACAAGCGATATGGGAAGTTGGAGCATAATATCTTGGAATATCAAAGGAGGCAAGGACAATTCTAAAAAATTTACTATCTTAAGACATCTTAATAGATATCAACCACATATAGTTATGTTGCAAGAGACCCATACTACTATTAACCAGTTATCAATTTTACAGAAACTTTGGGTGGGTCAGGTGTTTGGTGCAGCATAAGCTCCAGAAGAGGAGGGGTAGCCATTCTTATTAGGAGGAGTGTTCCATTTCAAGAATTAAAATCTTGGTGTGACCCAGAAGGCAGATATATCCTGGTGCATGGGAGATTGGCAGGGTGGAGATATTATTGGGGTCAATTTATGGGCCAAATGTAGACTCGCCCTCCTTTTTCCCTACCTATATCTTCTATTATCGCCTCTATCCCTAACATTACCTGTTTGCTGGGGGGCAATTGGAATCTCATATACTCAAATGATATAGACAGATCTTATAGCAAGAGAGCCACATTAACGCCTGCTCAGGAAGCATTGAGAGAATTGCTGAAAGACTCAGGGTTAGTCGATCCATGGAGAATTTACAATCCCCATGTGATAGATTATACCTACTATTCCCCACCTCATAAGGTATATTCTCACATTGATTACTTTCTTGTTAGTATGGTTGCATTGCAAGGGGTTGAAGAAGTGTGTATACATCCGAGAGTTTTGTCGGACCACTCTCCAATTTGGCTCAAAATGAGATTTCAAATTTACCAAAAAATCTCAAAAACATGGTCCATTAACAACCAACTGTTAGTAGAGGAGGAAATAGTGAATCACATGAGATCATTCATTATTGACTCTTGGAATAGTAATCAGGACTCGATAGAGGCGAGTGACATCTTGCATGGGGCGATGAAATCCGTATGGAGAGGGGAACTTATTAGATTAGCTACTATAAGAAAACACAAGCAAACTAAGCAGGCAGAGGAATGGCTAAATCTAGAATGAGGTTTCTTGAAACTCATTTAAACCAAACAGCGGACGATATTATGTGGGAGGAGCTTAATTCTTTAAGAGCTAAATACGCAGCTTATGCTCTAAATCTGACATTGAAGTCAGCAGCCAAATGGAAAGCTACCTATATAGGGCAAGGAGAAAAATCAGGAGATTACTTGCTCAAAGAGTTAAAAGCAAAGGAGGCCACCTGGATAACGTGTCTACATGATAATAGTTCAGGTGAGGTAATTTCGGACCCAAAGTGTATAGTAGAGGAATTTCTGAAATACTATACAGAACTATATTTGGCCCCTACATCCAATCCCTGACTATGATGAGCATCTGGACAGTTTTTTTTTTCGGACGTAGATCTCCCTAAACTTACAACAGTACAACAATTAGAGCTCAAAGGGGAAGTCACTATACAGGAAATTAGAGAGGATATAGAAAGATTACCTTTAGACAAAGCACCTGGGCATGATGGCTTTTCCTCATTATTTTACAAAAACTTTCAAGGAAGAACTTATCCCATATTTGAAAACTCTGTTTAATTATCTATACTATTTTCCTACCAAAGAGTTAGCATTACTTGGGGCTAGAATAGTAGTAATTCCCAAACCAGGATAAGATGCAACTAGACCCAAAAATTATAGACCAATATCATTACTAAATGTGGACATAAAAACTATTGGCAAGTAAAGTATATTAGCTTTCCGCCTTAAAAAGGTTTGGACTAATCTTATAGGTCTAGACCAAGTTGGGTTAGTCTCTGGAAGGCATGCAAGTGATCATTTTAGAAAGATTTGTCATTTACTTTCCGCTTCGGGGGATGCCAAACAATGATAGGATCTTGGTGTCCCTCGATGCGGAAAAAGCATTTGACAGGGTTAGTTGGGGATACATATTTAATATTTTACCAAGATATGGTTTACCTTTAGAATTTAAACAATGGATTAAAATATTATATACTTCACCTTCAGCCAGAATTGCTTGCAATGGGGTGACCTCTAGTAATTTTAGTCTAACAAGAGGTACTAGACAGGGATGCACACTATCTCCTATGCTATTTAATCTATATATCGAACCCTTGGCTAAGAAAATTAATGGGGCAAAGGAAATAAAAGGTATAATGATAGGGAAAGAAAATTATAAAATGTCCATGCTCGCGGATGATATTCTCCTACATCTCTCTTGCTGGCAAGTTTCCCTTAAAGAGGTGCTGAGAATAATTGAGAATTTTAGTGCATTGTCAGGATATAAACTGAATCCTAATAAAACAACGGTTCTTCCTTTGAACTCGGCTTGCACCAGGAGAGAGATCGAAGAGTTAGGCCTAAAATGGACATCTAAATCTATTACGTTCTTAGGAATTGAGATAACCTCAGATACTAATTCATTGAAAACATTAAACATTTATCCTGTTATTAAACAGATTCAACAGGACTTACAGAGGTGGCAAAGTCTACCTCTATCCTTATGGGGAAGAGCCAATCTAATTAAAATGGTGATTTTTCCTAGGTTAATGTACCCCCTTTCTATGCTAAATATCCCCCTTACTAGAGCATGGCTTAAAAAGGTAGAATCCGTTTGGTCAGCTTTTCTGTGGAAAGATAAAAAACCTAGAAGGGCAATATGTAAACTGACAAGGGAGAAGGGAGAAGGGAAAGGGAGGGCTGGGCATACCACATTTGTTTCTTTGTTATCTAGCTTTTCAGAGCAGCAAGTATCTTCAGTGGCAGACATCACAAGAGTGCGTGGAGTCACAGGTAGAGTGGCTTAAAACAGAAAGAGTTAAGGCCCAGGAGCATCAGACATCAAAGGCTTTACTCTATACACCCTGCAAAAAACTGCCTAAATCCTGGCACGATAGCCTCACTGCATGGTCAATGCATGCTCACACTCAACTATGTACAGTACTTAAACTGGATAATAGACGGGATTTGGGGCAACCGCTGTGTAACATAGACTTTGACGGCAAATAAGGACTGCTTGGCCCACCTAGTCTGCCCATTTCCCTACCTACAGGATAAGCTGCAGATCCTAGTTAACCAACAGCCTATTTCTTCCTACCCCCAACAAAAATTGCCTTATGTCTGTCCCATGCATTCTTGAATTCTCCCACAGTTTTAGACCCCCACAACCTCCTCAGGAAGGCTGTTCCATGCGTCCACCACCCTCTCTGTAAAAATACTTCCTCACATTGCCCCTGAGCCACCTCCCTCTATCTTGAAATTGTGTCCCCTTGTTCTTGCACATCTCTTTTTCTGAAAGATGCTACCCTCTTGGACTTTGTTGATTCCATGAGGTACTTAAAAGTTTCTATCATGTCCCCCCTCTCCCTCCTTTCCTCAAGGGTATACATATTAAGCTCCTTTAGCCTCTCCTCGTATGGCTTCTCTTGCAGACCCTGCACCATTTTAGCTGCCCTCCTCTGAACTGCCTCCATCCTGTCTATGTCCTTGTGGAGATAGGGTCTCCAGAACTGGACACAGTACTCCAGATGGGGTCTCACCAACTGTCTGCACAGAGGGATAACAACTTCCTGTTTTCAACTTGAACTTTCAAATAGGAAACAAGCCTATTTCCCCCTTCTTTTGGGATGTGTTAAAAGGGGTATCTCTGTCAGACTTGATATCAAATAATACAATTGACCCCCCCATAAGGTCCAGCAAAATATGAGTATAAAATGCCAGCCTATTTTTAAATACCTACAAATTAAGAAATGTATTCAGGCTCATCTAGGATCCCCACCTTGGTCTTCTCAGACAGAAGAATTTTTGGGATCATTAGCTCAATTTATCACTCAACCCAGATCTATTTCTCAGATTTATAAATTCTTACTGGACACATTCTGGCTGAATATTCCCTCAACAGCATTTTATTGGAAACAGGCAGCAGATTTACCATACAAATCCGACATCTGGGATCAAATCTGGAGGAATAATTATACATTTCTAAAACAGGATAGATTGAGACTTATAAGATTTAATATTCTGCATAATATATATTACATACCAACAAAACTTAAACAAATGGGTAAAATACAAAATGGAATGTGCACAAGATGTCATCAAGACCTAGGTACTCTAAAACATATGTTATGGTCTTGCCCTGTAATTCAAAATCTCTGGCAACAGGCAATAAAATTCTCGGATCCACTGTTTCAAGGAGCTTGCAATTTCAACATAGAAATATGTATATTGGGTGACCTTTCAGCCATATCGTCTATAAATATTATTTTGCTCTTATCTCTACGGTCACATTACTTCTTATCATGAGATACTGGATTAAAGACATAGTACCACCTTTCAGAGAATGGGTTCGAGAGATTCATACAGCCTTTTGTGCAGAAAGAATGATAGCTTCACAATTTCATAATGCATCCAAATTTAACAAAAGATAGGAGCAATTTAAATTCTTTATGGCTGAAAGGTTAAAAAATCCTGTTGGTCATTAGCACTTCAACTTTCTAGATTAGAAAGAATTGCTTCAAAGAGCAAGTTGGAATGTTTTAGGAAGCTGTGTCCTGAGGAGAATACAACTATCTGAGTTAATGCGTCCTTTAATCATGTGAGAGAGACAAAGATAGGGACTTGGGAGGGGATGTTCTTAGAATGAGACTTACTACTCTGTAATGGTAAAAGTTCGGGGGGAGGGGAACATTCAAGGGACAGAGGGCAGGATAGGGGATAGGGGTATGGGGAATTCTCAATGCAGAATGTAAGATGCCAAATAAGGATATGTTGTATGTTGTGTATTGTAATGTTTGATTTACTGGAACATTCTTAATAAAGCATATTATAAACTAAAAAAGTTAAAATAATGTATGTTGTGGCACGAGAAAAACACTGCAACATACATTAAAAGCTTAACCGGAGGGTAAGCTCAGCTGGGGTTGGAGGGCACAATCAGGACAGCTTTCCTTTAAAGCAGGCCGCTGTGGTGGCTACAGTTCTGGTAGAACGGGCTTGGACAGGCCCTGATAATGGCTTGTTGTATTCTGTGTAACAAAATGTGATACAGTTGGAAAGGGTCTGTTTAGTGACCAGGAGACCTTCCCTGCTTGAGGAGAAGGTGACAAAAAATTGAGAGGTCTTCCTAATTGATTTAGTTAGATTAGTATAGTACTGTAATATATACGATGGACAATTACAGTATGTAGGAGGTATTCTCCTTGATTGGAGTGTTCAGGGAAATATACTGGTAACTCTAAGGACTGATTTAAGGTGTGTTCTGACACTACCTTAGGTAGGAAGGAAGGATTGGTACGAAGTGCCACTCTGTCTTTATGAAAAATTAAGTAAGTTTCTTTAAACATGAGGGCATGAAGCTCCGAAATACGCCAAACCGAAGAGACAGCCACTAAGAATAGTATTTTCCAAAAGAAAAAACGGAGGTCACAAGTGGCCGACGGTTCAAAGGGTTCAAGAGTTAATTTCTCTGTCAAAAAACTAAGATCCCACAGAGGGGTGGGTTGTCCGATAGGTGGCTTAATATGCAACATTTCTCTTAAAAACATTTTGGCTAGATGATGTTGATACAGTAATCTGCTATCAAGGGGTTCACGGAAGGCCGAAATGGAGGCCAAATGGACTTTGATACAGGAATAGGTCAATCCTGTCTCGGCAATCGAGGCCAGGTAATCCAATACTTTCGTCACTGGACAAGAATAAGGATCCAGTGACTGAGAGGCAGACCAAATGGAAAAGCGTTTCCATGTGGCATTATAAGTTTCGCTGGTTTACGTGAGGCCAGTAGAATACTGGCCACAGGCAAGGACACTTGGAGACATGCTGTGAAATTGTCCTCAGGAGCCAAGTGTGAAGGTGTAGTGACTTCAAGTTGGGATTGTGACAGGGTAGAACATCACCCTGTCCCATTTGTTTTGGAGAAAGTGTTTAAAGGATACCCCAACAACATTTTGACAAACTATTAAAAAATCTGACTCCATAGGCGACTAAAGGAAAGGCTGCTGTATTCATTAATGCTAAGACTACATTTATATAATTTACCTAAATGTGGTTCCAGAGCATGTGAAATTTGTAAAATCAGTCTTCCAATTTCAAAAAAACTGTCTTACCTGCTTCCTAAAATGGCCGACAAATGCGTTATGTGATGATATCATTGGAGCCAAAGTCAGAGAGATATATGGTTCTCTATAGCGCTAAATAGTTCTTTTTTCCCTTTGTATAGATTTGCTTCTCCAAAATGGTCAAAACCATGTGCATTATTTTGTATAATACACATGTTAGGCTATGGTTCTGTTCATTTTGTTTACTTTAACATGCTGAAATTGTGTTTTAATCCAACCGAATGTCTCTGTGGCAAACCACAGTGCAATACAAATCTTGAATAACCTGATGGTCTAGTGGTTATGGCAGATCCAGGATGCTACAATGGGGGTGGTGTCTATGCATACTTAATATGCACTTTTTAACATTTTTATTAAACCTTAATATTTTCTGCTATTATTTTCTAGTACGGTATTGACAGAACCTACAAATATAATCCATAGTTTGAATGTAAACATTTGTACAATCAATTAAATCAGACTTCTTCAACAAAGTGAAATGCAGCAGCAGCAGCAAGGAAGTATGTTACTATGTGGGGGTGGGTGGGGGGTTGCAGCCACATCCTTCACCACCCCCTAGATCCACCACTGTTTTGTAGCAAAGTTCTTGTGCAGCCCAATGTTAGAGTTCATACCTTCTCAAAAATCAAATATATGCTTGTCTTGTCTTCTTTTTCCATGGAAAATAATAATAATAAGAATTAGCATTCATATAGTGGTTTTCATACACATTGTATCCTAAAGTGCTTTACAAGCAATACTAGACTGGTAATGAAGTGACTGAGTGTGTAGTGGCAGCCAGTTAACACATTAATACCCACACATAGCCTTGGACAATAGCATGAACTAGTTTCATGGGAAGGGGAATGTTGGCCAGGACAATGGGGTCAGGTAGTGATTATGGTGCTGGCAGCCCCACATCTTATTTCACACAGTGATCTGCTCATATTTCTCACCTTCTGTCTTCCCCCCTTTCATGAATATAGCTGTACCTTGCAGGAGTGGCCTTCTCAGTCCCCCTCTGGTATTCATTCTTCACTACTCCTCCTCACACCGAAAACTGGTGAGCTCATCACCCTTCTGCATCATGAATGCAAGTAGTACAGTCCCTGTTTTTTTTTGACATATCAAATATAAACATATCTTTCCAGTAAGTCAGCCTGACAACAGCACGAAACAAGGGGAATGATGGGCTTTCCTATCCTTAAAAGATCTAAACTACCTTTGATTGTGCACTATTAAATGATGGGTGTGCACATCATTATGCATGTCATTTAATAGTGTGTAATCATAGGTGGCTTAGATCTTATATGGGTAGGAAATACAGGTTACTCACCTGTAACAGGAGTTCTAGGAATGGTATATGTTGTTCATCCACACTGTCTGGCAGGTATCTTTGCTGCTTTAAATCTTGCCGGAAGGTCTTCAAGCTGGCTCCTCCCACCCACCCGGGTGGTAAAACTCTCAGCTCCGCCCCATGACGCCAGATCTGACCCGCTGGAAGCTCAGGTTGTGCGTCAAGCCGGGGAGGTCGAGAATCGTAGGATGAACAACATACCATTCCTAGAACCTCTGTTACAGGTGAGTAACCTGTATTTCAGGGACATGGATATGTTGTTCATCCACACTGTCTGGCAGACTCTAGCAGTTCTCCGGGAGGAGGAGGCAAGGCGCACACCCCTACTTAGGAATAGAGACTGGAGAACCGAGGCCCCAAAACCAGCATCCCAGCGTGACTCAAGGTCAATGTGGTAATGGGTGATGAAGGTGTGTGCTGACTTCCAGGTAGCAGCCCTGCAGATTTCCTGGATAGGAGCGTCACTGGAAGCAGCCACCGATGCAGCAGTATGGCGGGTAGAATGAGCTCTTATCCTCTGGGGCTCCATGCCCGCAACTTATAACAGAGATCTAAGCAGCAGGTGACCCACCTGCCTATCATCCCTTGGCTGCAGGTCTGCCAGGTGCGGCTTCAGTGTGAGTGAGCAAACAGCTGGCGAACCTCTCCCGAATTTCAGCCATGGCTCCTTATAATGTGGCGCCCTTCTAAGGTCAGAGTATGGAGCCTATATTGACCTCGAGGTGTGATTGGGGTAGAACACGGCAGAGCCAACACCTGGTTAAGGTGAAACTCTGACACCACCTTCGGAAGGAATTTCGGGTGGAGCAGAGCAACCTTGTCCCTGTGGAAGACCAGGTAAGGAGACTCAATGCAGGAGCCTGGAGCTCTCCCATCCTTCTGGCTGACGTGATAGCCACCAAGGCGGTCTTCCACGACAGGTGAGAGAGTTCACACCTGCATTGGTCGAATGGCTTGCCCATAAGCTTTGCCAGTACCAGCAGTAGATCCACGGAGGTGGAGGTTCTCGCACCGGAGGAAATGTGATCAAAGGTCTTTGAAAAAGCAGACCACCTTCTCCTCGCCTATCAACTGCTTCCGCCCACGCCGCAAGCAGAGATGGCTGCCAGGTGCACCTTTAAGGGTCGCCGATCAAGCCCTTGCTGAGAAGCGAATCAAAGGTGTCCAATATGCTCACCAAGGAACAGGAGGAAGGGTCCAGGCCCTTGCCCTGGCACCAAATGGAAAATCTCTTCCATTTGAAGGCGTAGCATTTTCTGGTCGACTCCTTATGGGACGCCTCAACTACGTTGAGGACCTCGTCGGAAAGACCCAAGGCCTGGAACTCTAGCCACTCAGAAACCAGGCCATCAGGTGCAGGGATTGAAAGTCCGGATGGAATACCTTCCCCTGATTGACTGAGAGCAGGTCCGGGTGAGCTGGAAGCTGCCTCGGGTGCCTGGAGCTGAGGCTGAGGAGATCTGGGTACCAGTACTGGCGGGGCCAGTCTGGGGCTATCAGAATCACCTGCGCCTTGTCCCTCCTTGCTTTGAGAAGCACCTTGTGCATCAAGGGGAATGGGGGAAAGGTGTAGAAGAGGCCCGGGGTCCACGGCCTCGAGAAGGCATCCCCCTGCAGCGATCCCTGCTGAGGGGGGTGGGCATGGAACAGCCTCAGCTTCGCATTCTCCCTGGAGGCAAACAGGTCCACCTGAGGTGTGCCCCAATGGGAGAATAGATCTTGTACTACCTCTGGCAGGAGAGACCACTCGTGGGGCCTTGGCTCCTATCCGCTGGGGCATCGGCCAGGGGTGTTGAGGCTCCTGCCACATGAATAGCTAGGAGATCCGCCTCCGGCTGCACGCGAGTGACCAGATGCGGAGAGCTTCCTTGCATAGAAGCATGGAGTGCGTCCCGCCCTGGCGGTTTAGATAGTACATGGTCGGGGTGTTATCCGTCTGGACCCGGACCACTTGACCCAGAAGAAACGGAGCAAAGGCGGTGAGAGCTAGGCAGACCACTCGGAGCTCCAGCAGGTTGATGTGGCATCGGGACTCCCGCTGGGACCAGAGGCCGTGCGCTCGTGTTCTCCCAGATGGGCACCCCAACCCATCAGAGAGGCATCGGTCGATAGAGACCGTCGGCTCGGGGGGACAAATGGGATGCCCTCCTGCAGATGAACTGGGCGGTCCACCACTGGAGGCGTTCCACATCCCCTGGGTCACCGTCACTAGCTGGTCCAATGGATCGCAGCATTGGGACCACTGGCTGGCCAGCCCCACTGAAAGGGGCATGTTCCAGCGGGCCAACGGACCACGTTAGTACAGGCATCATGAGACCCGGGCGCAGGAAGTCCGGGCAGGCAGAATTGCCCAACCAGAAATGATTGAGACAAGGAAAAGACCCTCGACCCTGTCCGCGGGAGCCGTGCCCTGGCTCAAAAGAGAGTCGAGCTCTGCCCCAATGAAAAAATCACCTGCTTTTGGCGAGTTCGACTTGGCCTCATTAATGAGGAGGCCGACCTGAGAAACAGCTGGGAGGAGCCCAGATCTCGGACCCTCCACCTCCTGTCTGGAGGGGCTGCTATCACAATCGTCCAGGCCAAAGAAAGCTGGACCTCGGCGCCCGGCGAAGAATGCTGTCACCACTGCCATGCATTTGGTGAAGACCCTGGGAGCTGGAGATAAGCCGAAGGGCATGGCATGGAACTCGAAAAGGGATCCCTCGGCAAGCGAAGGAAACTCTGATGTGACGGACGGATAGGGACGTGAACCGAGCGCGTCCTGCAGGTCCAGAGAGCAGAACCACCCGCCGTGTTCAAGGATGGTATTATCTGAGCCAAGTGACCATCCCTGAAGGTTCGAGACCTTAGGAACTTGTTTAGGTGTATGGGTAGGAATGGTATCCAACCCCGTCCGTTCAGAACCAGGAAGTACCTGGACATGAACCCGGGTTTGAGGAGGGTCCACCACCTCTCTTATCACCTCCTTCTCGAGGAGGGAGAGCGATGTTGGCTCGTGAGCTGACAGCGAGCTGGACCCGAGGCCCCAGTGCGACGGCACTGTGAAGGTGGGGCCTGCTCAAGCTCCAGAGGCAGGCCCTTTCCCACCCCTCCCAACACCCACTGGTCTATGGTGATAACGGACCAGGCGGAAAGAAAGTGGGGCGAACCCGTGCAGGGGCACCTGGGAGTGAACAGGGTTGGGAAGCGACACCCTCAACCCATCACTGGGCAGGCTTGGAGGAAGGACCCGAGGGACCTCCAGGGCCTTACCTCCCTGCTTCCTGGAGGAGAAAGCAGCAGGCTTGGGTTTGGGGCATGGCGAGCCTGCTGGCCCCTGATGCTGCTGGGCTGAACATGCATGGCGCAGGCAGACAAGGGCTTGGGTTGCGGTCTGCGGCCCATCCCTCTGGCGGATGAGACCCGAGTCCAAAGTGGCATTGGACTTCTGATCCTCTGGAGGTGGTCTTCCATTCCAGGGCCGAGGTCGATCCCAGGAAGGGACATCCGCCAATTTGTGCTGGGTATCCGCTGTGAAGGTGGATATCCTCAGCCATGCCGGCGGCAGCATAACCACTGCGACACTGACTGACCTGGCGCATGGTTTCCAATGTCCGAGCAGTCTGAAGTTGCTGCCAGCCACCGCCCTGCCCTGGTCCCGCACCTGCCTAACCGTGGTCTGCAGGTCAGCGGGAGATGAGGGACTACCTCGTCCAGGGGGAGCCCAGCAGGGCATGGGAGAAATGTGCCATAAGCCGGCCGAGCTAGCCTGATGAAGGCCAAGGGAGGGACGCAGTGTGGACTTTCACCCGGCATAGTCCAATTTCTTGGACTCCTTGTCCAGGAGAGGTTTGTCCAAGTCCTAAGTTTCGGCACGGAAAGCGCTATCGATAACCCTACGGCTGAGGGGATGTTCCGAAAACAGACAGGGAACTGGTAGGGACGCATACTTCCTGGCCATCCTGGCAGGCGTGGGCAGGAGGCAGGCTGCCAGAGCTCAAAGCCGGGCCCACAATGGCCTCGGCCACAGGAAAAACCTCCGTAGGAGAATCCCCTCGGTCCAATATCTCCGTGAGGGGATACTTGGCCAGCTTGGATATGGGCTCGAGCTGCATCCCGGTGGACTCCGAGATGAGCCTGAGCAAACCCAGGAAGGACGAAGGGCTGTTGTCCAGTGACTGACCTCAGAGACTCAAGTCCACTCGCCTGGAGAAAGGAGGAATCGTCGGACTCAGAAGAGTCCACAAAGAGCTGTCTCAGGCCTGAGCCACCTCCACCTGCCAGGGCGATCGGAGTGGGGTGACCAACAGCCTATGGGCAGACCCTGAGCCGACCGAGAGTTCTTGGTAGACCCCAGGACAGTATGGCTGTGGAGGCGGAGGTTCCACAGGTGGTGGAGCAGCTGGTTTGGCCGAACAACGTGGCCTGGTAACAAACTCCCCGGGTAAGGACGAGGGGTTGTTTCGGCCACTCTGTCACAACCATAATGGCAGGGAAAAGCGGCGGCGTTGGCATGTCCCGGTCAGAAGGCTGTGTGCCACATGAGAATCCTACCGCAGTTGAGCATACCTACGTGAAGTCTCCCCTCATCAGAGGAGGCGAGATGGCGGCGGCCTTGCTACCACACGGTGCGAGACCAGACCGCCTATGACGCGCGGGATCGGCTGAACACGAAAGTCCGGACTGAGAACCTCGGCCTTTCGAGGAACAGTGCGGGGAGGGCGGGTGGAACCGGCTCCCCCACCGGTTTCGGAGGGTTCACCGAGGGCTCGGAACGGAGGCACTGGCAAGCCACGGATCTCCAACTCCCACAGGGAACCAGTGAGAGAGGATTTTCGACAGCAGATCGACAACGCCGTCCGGGTGAGAAGATCTCGACTGCGTCGGCGAGGGTCTCAGTCAACTGACCTGGCGGGGACACCGTGAGACCAGTGGCGAAGCGAGCGATGGACCGAGTGTGGCCGACAACTTCGGGAGAGGACCTTCCGCTTCAGAAGCGTCGGCGGAGGGACTTACCCTTGTCTTTCTTCTTGGACCGAGAAGAAGGTCCAGCAGACTTTGGTCCCTCTCCTCTAGTGGAGGGACAGACAAAACTCATAAAGGAAGCTGTGTAAGAGGAACCCAGGGAGGCGGGATAAATGCGCGGTCAGGAAAGATCTTGACCCAGCAGCCTCCTCTTCGAGGCGATCATCTGCTCTAGCTGATCTGCCGAGCCCTTGCGGAAACCACCGGCCGGGCTCTCTTTGACTTCACGGAGGAAAAGCGTTTCTCAGGGCGCCCCAGTTGTAAGCGGCAGCATGGTCTTCGGCGATGTAGGCTGAGAAGGAAGAGCACAGGAGTCGCGAAGCCTGCGGGTCGTGCTCAAGGGGCCTAAACAGTAGACACATGTGGGTGCGGATCCGTCCAGACATCTTCTGCCCGCAAGGGCATCTCGAAAACCGGAGTCAATTTGTTCCCATCGCAGCTCACGGGGAAGAAGACCGAAGTCTATAATGCAAAAACTTTTAAATTCGGAAAACGAAGAATTAGGAACCAGTCTTATACACAGAAGCGTTAAGGAGGAACCTGAGCTTCAGCGGTAAGGAAGATCTGACGTCATGGGGCGGAGCGAGGTTTTACCACCCGGTGGGTGGGAGGAGTCAACTTGAAGACCTTCCGGCAAGATTTAAAGTGGCAAGGATACCTGCCAGACAGTGTGGATGAACAACATATCCATGTCCCTAGAAAGCTTATTTTTCCACTTGTGCCATGTTGCTATCAGCCTGGCTTACCAGAAGATCATGTTTTTTATTAATATGTAAAAATACCACGGGCGACTGTACTAACCACATTCATGATGTGGTAGGGTAGTGAACACACCAGTTTTTGGTGTGGGGAGCAGGTGAGAAGAATGAATGCCAGAGAGGGACTGAAGAGGCCATTCCAGCAGGGTACAGCTATATTCAGTTTCGCTGAAGACAGGAAGGAGGACATTGAGCAGATCACTGTGAGATCTAAAATTTGGGTCTGCCAGCATCGTGATCACTATCTGACTGTGGATGATAGTAGCCAGCAATGACAAATACTCAGAGTGGCAGGGCTACATCTAAACTGTTACTTGAATTCAGTGTGGAGATATCCCTTGGGTGGGGGTTGATGTTTGTTAGGACAGTATTGAGGAGTTGTGTGTAGCTCATTCAAGATTTGGAAGGGTAGTAGCCAACCAACTCGCATTGTGGAGACAACACAGAAAGTACAGAGAAGAATTGCTGAAGAACTGTCCTGCGGGGTTCTGTAGATCACAGGTAAAGGAGTAGACTGACACTGGAAGTCGGGTGGATTTGCTCAAGGTATTAGTATGCCTCTCCTGCTAATAATATTGTTATCCATTGTTAAATGCACCCCTTATGAGGGCATGAACAGCAGTTTTTCTGGTGGGTCATGATGCTTTATTGCTTGGCCCTCCAGGAAGACCTAGTTGTTGGTTAATGAGGTGGGAAAAAAAACACAAAGGAATTTTACATAGTACCTTCAGTGCAGAAGGGTGGTGATCCACTCAATGTTTACTGTGGGAGCAGAAGTCGAACACTGAGAAAGTGGACTGGAAAGTGATTTGGGAGGCATTTTTTTTTTTTTTTTTTTTAACAGTGCCAGCTGATGATGCATATCGATATGTGTGTGGCCAACAATCTGAGGTACAAGATTACAATCTGAGGTGTGATAATTCTCTTCATGAGACCATAAGCACATATGCGGCCCCAGGCAATACTAACGACATGGTACGGATGGTGGGGCATTCAACAGTAGGCAGGCTAGGTGCAGGGGGTTCACGTGGAAAAAGAAAGCCTCATTTCTGTATTAACAACAGAGCATGAACTTTGACATTGAACCAGACCAGTACTGTGCTGTGTGACCCTGAGCAAGTTACTAAATTTCCGTGTGCTCCCAGGCCACACCTGTAAACAAGCTTTCAGCTTAGTGTGTCTCTCCTGGTTAACTCAAAAACAAAATTCAGGGCATCACATAACCACTAGATCATCAGGTATTTGAAGTGTTGTACTGTACTGTGGTTTGCCAGAGAGAAAGTCAGCTGAATTGCAAAACATCTTCAGCAAGTTAAAGTACACAAAATGAACAATATCATAGCCTAATGTGTACTGATCAAAATAATCCACGAGCTAACACATGGTGTTGATCATTCAGGTACAGCAATTCAAAACAAAGAGGGAAAGAAGAACTAGTTAGCACTATAGGAATATATGTGGGTCTCTGTCTCTATCTCTGGTGATGTCTTCAGGACTCATCACTTAACACACTTGGCAGACACCTCAGGGAGACACCAAGGCTGTTTTTTGAAAGTGAAAGGTTGATGTTTACATTTTTCAAAAGCTATGAAACTGCATTTATGTTATTTACATAAATACAGTTTTAGCATACATGTAAACAGCAGCCTTTACTTTACATCACTATGAAGCCAGATTTTGGAATTTGCAGTTTTAAAAAAAACTGCTTGTTTAGGTACCCTTTAAATGCAAGGATCTGTATTCTTTCCTCTTCTGTCTGGTTGTGCAACCAAATTTTCCTGTGAGACCTTGAACTTGATCAACCCAAACAGTCTCGCAATCCTTTGCCTCTTCTCTGTCTCAGTTTTCTCTTGCTGTCTTTCTTCCTTGCATACCTATATCTGCTAATATAAAATATATGAGAATCAATGTATGGAAATGTAGCTGATATTGGGATCACTTTTGTTTAGAAAATGGTGTTATTGTTGAAATGTATATATTTATAATTTGAGATAACTGCAGGGAGGCAAACAGATCCAGTTGCGGGGTTCCCCACAAATGAAAGATTGTCTGAAGAACTTCATGATGAAGTGTCCAATCAAGTGCAGATGACTGGTGACTGAGAAGGTCAGCCAGGAGATTGTGGCGTCCTGGTAGATGGACGGCTGTCAGTGTAAGGTGCTGCCGTATGGCTTCCTGCCAGACCACAACTGTCCCTCTGCATAGAGAACGGGACCTTGTACCTCCTTGTTTGCTGAGGAAGAACACTATGGAGGTGTTGTCTGATTGAATCAGCAATAGTCCTGGGGACAAGTGAGGTTGAAAAGCCTGGATGGCTAAGCTGACCAACCTCATCTCTAGGAGATTTATGTGGAGAGGAGAGGTAGAACTGGTCCACTTGTCTTGTGTCCTGTAAGGACCCAGGTATGCACCCCACCCTTCTAGGGAAGCAGCTGTGGTCAACGACTGCATGGTGGGGGATTGGAAGGGAATGCCTTGACACAGATTGGCTCGGATGGTCCACCATAATAGGGTGGACCGCAACTTGGGAGTGACACTGATTTTGTCTTCTAAGTCTTCTATTCTTTGATACCACTGGATCGGTCTCATGTGAAGACTGGCAAATGCTACTGTAGGGCTGGTAGCGGCCATGTGCCCTAGGAGGCATAGCATATGCCTGACTGTGACTACTTTTTGGACTTGTATCTGAGAAGCCAGAAACAGTAGCTTGTCTTGTCTGTTGGCCAGAAGGAAAGCCCTGGCAGAGACGGTGTCTAGGACCACTCCTATATATTGGAGTGACTGTGTAGGGGCTGGATTGGACTTCGGCCAACTGACTGTAATTCTTAGGGAGTGAAACAGAGTTAGGGTTGCTTGTAGGGATGAAAGCAGAGAGTTTTTGGACTCTGCCTTGACGAGCCAGTCGTCCAGATATGGGAATACAAAGTGCCCATCCCATTATAGGGCTGCTGCTGCTACTGTTAGGCACTTGGTAAACACTCTTGGGGCAGATAAGAGGCCGAACGGAAGTGCCTGAAATTGATAGCGTTGTCCCAACAGGTGAAAACGGAAAAACCTGTGATGGTCAGGATTAATGGGGATATGTAGGTAGGCATCCTTCATATATAGGGCACATAGCTAGTCCCCTTGTTTCAACATTGGCATGATGGAATTTAGGGTGACCATGTGGAACCTTTTGTACTAGACATGTAGGTTCAATTGTCTGAGGTCTAGTATCAGTCAGATCTCTAGTTCATTTGGGCACCATGAAGAAATGGGAATAAAACCCCTTTTGATGCTCTGCCAGGTGTACCGGATAAACAGCCTTCTTGGTCAGAAGAGCCTGGAGTTCCTCCAGGAGAATGGGAATGTGGTTGGGTGGGTAGTGGACAGTGCGGGGGGGGGATGAGGGGGAGGTATGGAAATAAGTTCCAGGATGTGACCCCTCTGAATGATCTAAGCTACCCACTTGTCTGATATGATCGTTTGCCAGGCCCTAAATGGAGGGCAAAATGACCGGCCATGGTTTCTGAGGCCTGATTGAGGAAGCATGGACAAAGCCACAGTTGGTCACTGGGAGGCAGGCTGACCAGCTCCACCAGAAGGGTGGGAGCAGGAGCCCCTGGCAACAGAGGTGTTGGTTCTGGAAGGCTGGGAATGACCTCAGGATCTGCCTCTATGTCAGCCTCTGTATTTTCCACCTCTTTTCAAATAAAAGGAGGACTGAGCACGATACGATGGCTGGGATGTATGGTACGTGCCATGTACAGTACGCAGTGTCCGTCCTGAAGACTGGACATCATCCATCAGCGTTTGGGTACCTTGGCAGAAAAGTTTAGACCCATTAAAGGGGACATTAACCACTCTATGCTGTACATCTGGTGTAAAGCCCGAGACACGAAGCCAAGCATGGCGATGCAAGGTAATGCCGGTTGCTGACATGCGGGCTGAAGTATTGACCGCATCCTATTCCGAGTAAAGTAGGTGTTGGGAGACGAATTGCCAGTAGATATTGAAGCCAATAATTATTCCTTTCCTGCAATGGAGGAAGTTTGTTAACTAATTCTATGGCAGATAACCAGAATGTCCGCTGGTATTTGACCATATGTCCAATATAATTTAGGATTCTGAGATTCATGGTACCTGCTTGGAATACCTGTTTTCCCAGATAATCTATCCTATGGGAATCTTTATCAGGAGGTAAGGAGCTCATGTGTTTCACTCATTTAGTACAATCATCATCAGCAGCAGTAATCACTATGGAATCCACTTTGGGAGTAGTGGATAGAAAAAGGTGATCCACAGGAGCCTGGTAGAGGTGATTCGCCTTGTCGAGAATAGCTGTAACAGTGGAAGTCTGATTCCATGCTGCAAGCATAGCAATTTGGTAGGTTTGTATAAGTGGGGGTACCACTAGGACTGGCTCCTCTGGTAGTTCTAGATAGTCTGCCATATCCTTTCATTGTTTGTCAAGTTCGGTAGTGGAGAATCCCATGACTTTTTGAATTTGGACCATCATCTCATGGAACGATGGGTCATCAGGAGGAAAGCCAGCCACCTGGCAGGATAGGTTCTCATTTAAGGAAGAAATATGCGAAAGCGGGGACTGGGGTTAGAAATCCAGGTCCTGAAATTCCTCATCCTCCAAAGCTCCGGTAAAATCTGCCAGAAATTCAGCTTTGTCTGACAGGTAGTCATCCACGTACGGGGGCGGTGACCAGGGTGGGGAAGGGTCTCTGTCACTCTGGAAACACTTAGGCAGAGGAGTAGGGAAACAGGACAGGTGACTCGGCTCCCCTGGATCAGAGGGCTGAGTATGCCGAATGGCCTGCAAAACCTGCTGTACCACTGAGGCAACCTCCATGGAGGGAGGGTGGGGGTTGGGTGGGGCTTCTGGGAAACCAAGGGAATTGGACATGTGGTATGAGCAGGTCTTGCACCTGGGTGATAGAGCACAGGGTCCCGATCCCTGTTTGCCTGGCCCCTATGAGAATATATCTGAGGGAGGAGGGATGGAATGCAGAGCAAATGCAGCAGGTTTCCTCACTGGAACGCGACCCCTCATCGACGGGGCTGCTGGGGAAACGGTAGTAGAATGTTGAAATGGGAGTCACCGTCAACAGGAGTGAAGCCCCTGTTGACAGGATGTCGACGGAACCCACAAAGAGTTCATCACAGACTGCCGTGACAGTGCTAGAAAGTGCAGTCGACAAAAGGGTGAAAACCCCCATCGACGAGAAGACAGTGTGTGAACGCATTGTCAATGGTGGGGCACCTGTGATGCTGGCTGTCGACAAGCGTTTAGGCACAGTGGTTGAGGAGGGCTTCTCCTTCTCTGTTTTGTGCCGCTTATGGGAACGTGGATGAGAGCTCTTGAGACGAGCCCCCTGCTTCTCCAGTAGAGACAATTTCTGCCCCATTAAATATGATTCAATTTCCTGCAGCCATCGTTGATGGGTTACCTGGTTAAAGTTCTGGCAATGTATGCAGGAGGTGGTGGTATGTGTGGGTCCCAGACACCTTACACAAGTGGTATGGTTGTTGAAATGGTAGATTTTTCTAACGCAATGACAGGAACGAAATAGCGCTGTCTTGCTTGTAGATTCTTCTGACATTCATCGATGTAAAACGTGAAACAGAAGAATTCCACTTCTAAGCTCAAATTCTCGTCGACGACTGCTGCTGTGTCACACTAGCTGCTGCATGCGAGCTGAAGATGGTGAGAAAATGAACTGAGGATACCAGAGACTGCCCATACTTCTATAGAAAGCAGGAAGGTGATGTCATGTGTGGGTGGCCCCTGGAAAAGACTGTTAGAAGTTAGAACAGCTGTCGTGCACCACAGCGACTTCTGGCGATGACCCAAGTGTATTACCTGCTGCAAGAGATCACTCCATGGAAGATCTACTGTTACAGGTCGTTTTTCTAGGGACATGGACATGATGTTCTATCCACACTATCTGGCAGACTCCTAGCAATTCTCCAGGAGAAGGGGGCAAGGTGCACAACACCCTACTTGGAAAAGAGAGACCGGAGAACTGAGGCCCCAAAACCAGCATCTGGCAAGACTCAAGGTCGAAGTGGTAGTGGGAAATGAAAGTGTGTTCTGACCTCTAGGTACGTGCAAGCAACAAGTAACTGCTACAGCTGAGCAGGAGTGCTCGGCTCAAGAAATCCACAGGAAAAACAGCAAAATGCTGGCACTTCCAAGCTGCAAAGTTTATTTAGAACACTACAGCACTTACAACACCACAAAACAAACCAGAGCACACTGCTCCCTGATCGGTTTCAAACTATGAGTTCAACATGTTCATGTTTGACCTCCAGGTAGCAGCTCTGCAGATTTCCTGGATAGGGACATCCCTGGCAGTGGTATGGCAGGTGGAATGAGCCCTAACCCCAACAGGTGGCTCCTTACCCACCAACCTATAGCAGAGGTCAATACAGGAAACAATCTACCTGCCAATCATCCACTTAGCTGCCGGTCTGCCAGGTGCCACTTCAGTGCAGGTGATAAACAGCTAGCGAACCTCTCCCCAAACTCCAGCCATGCGCTCCCTGTAATAGGAGAGTGCTCACCACAGGTCCAAAGAATGGAGGTTGTGCTCGGCGAAGTACACAGGGAGATTAATCACCTGGTTAAGGTGGAAATCTGACAGTCTTTGGAAGGAATGTCAGGTTGGGTGAAGGGCAACCTTGTCCCTATGGAAGACCAGGTAAGGAGACTCACTGATCCTTCTGGCTGACATGACAGCCACCAGGAAGGCGGTCTTTCATGACAGGTGAGACATACATGTGCATCAGTTCGAATGGCTTGCCCATGAGCCTTGCCAAATCCAGCAACAGATCCTAAGGTGGTGGTGGTTCATGCACCAGAGGGGAAATGTGGTCAAGGCCTTTAAAAAAAAGCACCAGACCACCTTCTCCTGTGCCACCGACTGCTGACTGGCTTGCGCCCAGTAGGCAGAGATGGCTGCTAGGTGCACCTTAAGGGTCATCAACCTATGGCCTGACTTAGAAAGGGGCCACGGGTAGTCAAGAATGCTAGCCACCAGACAGGAGTGAGGGTCCTACCCATTGCCCTGACACTGAATGAGGAACCTCCTCCATTTGAAGGCATAGCATTTCCTGGTTGACTCCTTCTGAGAAGCCTCGACAACATTGAGGACATCTGCGGAGAGACCCAAAACCTGGAACTCTAGCCGCTCAGGAACCAGGCTGTCAGGTGCAGAGACTGAAGCTCCAGAAGGAATATCTTCCCCTGACTGAAGGTAAGCAGGTCCAGATGTAGAGGAAGACACCTCGGGAGCCTGCTGCTGAGGCTGAGGAGATTGGGGTACCAGAACTGGCGCAGTCAGTCCAGAGCCACCAGGATCACCTGTACCTTGTCCCTCCTCGCCTTGAGCAAGACTTTGTGGATCAAGGGAAATGGAGGGCAGGCATAAAAGAGGCCTGGGGTCCAGGACCTCGAGAAGGCATCCCCCTGTAGCATTCCCTGCTGAGTGGGGTGGGCACAATACAGCCTTAGCTTTGTGATCTCTCTGGAGGCAAACAGGTCCACCAGAGGGGTGCCCCACTGGGAGAACAGACTGTGCACTACCTCTGGGTGGAGAGACCACTTGTGAGATGCCTCACCCACATGGCTGAGTGTGTCCACCAGCTGGTTGGAGACACTGGCCACATGGATGGTCAGGAGATCAGCCTCCAAGCTGCACATGAGGGTCCACATAGGGAGAGCTTCCTTGCACAGAGGCAGAGACTGTGTCTCACCCTGCTTGTTGAGGTAGTACATGGTCATGGTGTTGTCCGTCTGGACCTGGACCACCTGACCCCGAATGTGAGGAGCAAAGGCAGTTAGTGCCACTCGAACTGCTTGGAGCTCCAGCAGGTTGATGTGGCACCGGGACTCCTCGAGGGCCCAGTGGCCATGGATTCTGAACTCTCAGGTGGGCACTTCAGCCCACTAGAGAGGTGTTAATCATCAGGATGACCATCGGCTTTGGGCAGCCAAACGGGATCCCCTTCCTGCACATGTGTCAAGACTAACCACCACTGGAGGACATCCCACATCCGTTGGGTCACAGTGACCAGCTGGTCGAAGTGACCCCTTCGCTGAGACCCCTGGCTGGCCAGCTCCCACTGCTGAGAGTGCATTCTCCAGTGGGCCCAACGGAGCACGCGGGTACAGGCTGCCATGTAACCCAAAAGGCACAAGTCCTGGACAGGGTGCAACTACCCAACCAGAAATGCTTGGGCAAAGGAGGAGAGAGCCTCCACCCTGTCTGCCTGAAGCCGAGCCATGGCTCTGCGAGAGTCGTGCTCTGCCCTGATGACGCTGATCACCTGCGAGGGTACGAGTTCCGACTTGGCCTGGAGGGAACCACAGTCATCCAGGTAGGAGTAGACTCTGACCCCTTGGCGCCCCAGGTGGGCTGCCACCACTGCAATGCACTTGGTAAAGACCCTGGGGGCCGAGGAAAAGCCGAATGGCATGGCCTGGAACTCGTAGAGGATTCTCTCTGCTTGGAAGTGGAGAAACCGATGGTGTGACAGTCGGATCAGGATGTGAAAGAATGCATCCTGTAGATCCAGGGAGCAGAACCATAGGTTTTGCTCTACTGACTGTATGATCTGAGACAGAGTTACTATTCTGAAGGTGGGTGACCTGATGAACTTGTTCAGGTTGTGCAGATCTAAGACGGGGTGCTAGCCCCCATCCGTTTTGGTACCAGGATGTACCTGGAGACAAACCCTGGGTGTTCCCGAGGGTCCAGGACAGGAACCACAACCTCCTTGCAGAGGAGCTGGGCGACGTCATCCTGAAGGGCTGATAGAATGTCTGCAGATACCATGTCCTCCCATGGAGCATGGGTTCAGCAAGGCGGGTATTGCTCGAATTCCAGAGGCTGACCCTGACCGATCACTTTGAGAACTCAACAGTCCATGGTGACAGCAGACCAGGCAGAAAGAAAGTGTCGGAGCCAGCCCCCCATGGTAGGGCCAGGGGTGGATTGATAGGCATGAAGCAGGCACCCCTCATCCCATCTCTGGGCAGACTTGGAAGTGGAGCAGGCCCCGGCTAAGAAACTACCAGGGCTGCATCCTCCAGGCTGGCAGATGACCAAGACCACTGACTTCAGCTGAGGTCGCCAGGCCTGAGGCCTTGCTGCCCAGCTTGGGGCTGGGTGGGTTTGATTGCAAAAGTGGAAGCGGACTGAAAGGGCTTCTTTTTCTGCTGTTTGGAGCCCTTGAGGTCCCTCTGGGTGTAAGTCACAGAATCCAAGGTGGCAATCGACTTTTCAATGCAGGTGAGTTGCCCATCGACCCCTGGCCCAAACAGGTTGGTGACCAGAAAAGGGCCATCCGACAGCTTGTGCTGGGTGTCTGCCATGAAGGTCGAGATCCACAGCCAAGTCCTGCAGTTCATGGCCACTGCGGCTGTCACAGAGCGGGCAAAGGAGTCCCCAGTGTCCATAATTGTCTGGAGCTGTTGCTTCGCCACAGCCCGACCCTGGTCCCAGACCTGCTTGACCGTGGTCTAGAGGACCACTGCAAGTTATGGGAGCACCTCATCAAGAGTGCCCAACACAGCATGAGAGAAGTGGACCATCAGGAGGGGTCAAGCTCACCTGGCAAAGGCCAAGCGAAGAGGCAGTGTAGACCTTTGTCACTGAATGGTCAATTTTCTTGTACTCCTTGTCAGGCAGTTTGTCAACATCTCCTATGTTAATGGAGCACCGAAACAGAATCAGCCACCAAGCCGTCAGCCGAGGGATGTTCTGTGAACCCGAAAGGGAACCGCACACTTGTCGACCATCCTAACCAACAGTGCTGGGCAGAGCTCCAAAGCAAGGACAAGGATGGCCGCTGCTACCGGGTAGACTTCCCCAGGGGAGTCAACCCCAGTCCAATATCTCAGTAAGTGGGTACCAAGCCCACTTCTGAACGTGCTCCATCTTAAGACCCATGGATTCCCAGATGAGATGGAGAAGGCCCATGAAAGAGGTAGGGCCTTCATCTGTCGAGAGACCCTCAGCTGACTCTCTGTCCACTGGACAGGAGTGCAAGGAGGAACCCTCTGACTCCGAGGAGTTGTTAAAGAGGGGTCGACCACCCGAATCTCCGCAGACCCTCCACAGATGGTTAGGGGTGATGGTGACTGACAGCCGATGAAGAAAACCCAAAGCTGCCCCCCAAAACTCCTTAGTTGGAGTGCCGTAGTGTGGCTGTTTTTTTTTTTTTTAGCTCTCTATTTATCCCCCAATGCCTCTTTCTACCCTCAACCTTTCCACTCAACTGGAACTCCCAATGCCACAAGCGTTGCGACCCATCTGACTTCAAGGTCTACCCCTAGAGTACCTCAGCTCGACTCCCCTATGACCTTAATAGTCCAGATTACCCCCTGGGTGGGGTGAGGAAAGGTTCCCCCTTTCCTTTTCCTCCGAATGTTCACAGGGAGAGGGCCTTAGCACAGCAGGGTCTGCCTCAATGTAGTCAGTGGTGGCACGCCTGCTTGCCGGGGAGATCATCACCTAGGAGAAGTGAAGGATTTTTCCTCTGCCCCTGATGCCGGCATGCAATGGGAATAAGAGGTCAGGCACACGCAGAGATGTGCGTCTGCCCCAGTCCCTACCAGCGTCAATCCTGCTACGTTGCTGCATTTTCTCCTTCACACCGACTTCCCCCCAGTTCACCAGGAGGTAGTGGTATTGCGGCAGAGAAAGCTGCAGATCCCCCAGAAGGAGAGCAAGCCATTACGCCGATCCTTCTCCCCCCTCCGCTGATCCACCGACGACCCAAGTCTGTTTCCGAACCCAGGTCACCGACATGGAGCGAGGTGTGGAGTCCAGCGCCTTAACCCTCAGCATTACCAGGCCGGCATATTGTGGCTGTTTTGGTGGCGGCTCCACTGGGATTGGTGGAGATGCCGGGGGAGGCTGAGCCGGGACCATTTTACAGGTCAACTCCTGCGGAGAAGGCATCAGCCTCTGCGGCGAAAACCAGGTGATGGCTGGAGTAGAAGCCAAGACTGGCTTCATACTGGCGACTACCAGCTGTTGCCACGCGAGATCCTCATAGCGTAGATGCAACTTGCACCAAAGCCTCTCCTCACCCGAGGAGTACGAAGATGAACAGTAGCGGTGGCACTGCTTTCCTGAGTGTTGAGAGTGGGAGTGCAGACATCAGCGCAAGTGCTCAACCCACAGGACCAGGACCTTGACCACCGGGGAGACCAGCGGCGGGCCTCAGAGGGTGTCAGCGAGAGCAATAGCACCACCGGTTCCTGGTCGACAATGAGAGGCAACAGGTCAGTGGACTGATCCGTCCCTCCCTGGGTCTGAGTCAGGACCGGAGTCCTGGACAAAGAAGTATCGACCTCTTCAGGTGACAACTGGTCAACCGATTCAAGAAAAATCTCATCCAGAAGATCAACCTACGTCTTGGTCAACTGGCCCGACAGGGATACCATGGAGCTGGTGGCCTGGGCCGCAGATTCAACTGAAGTCGGATCTGGAGAAGCATAGGAATTAGAAACCTGAAAGCGTTCCCGATCCCACAATTGACAGCAAGATCATTTTTTGGCCTCTTTTTTAGACTTGGATTTGTGTATCGACAAGGGGCCCTGGCCATGAGTCAGGAGAGCCTGGCACAAATCCTTAAATGCCCCTGTGAAGGAGGCGCTCAAAGAGAGCAGCAAAAAGGCCAAAGTAGAGGAGGCCTGAGTTATGGCCTGGGCCGCCGCCTCCTCAAAAGCCACTAGTTGTTTGGTGGACTCCGCAGCCAAGGAGACCAGCTGAAAAGCATCCTTCGACTTGACTGGCAGGTACAGTCCACTCGGATGGCCCAAATGCAAGCGGGTGCAGCGGTCCTAGAGAATGGATGGATGGACGGTATGACAGATGTTGCATGCTGGGGGATCGTGCTCATGGCCCAGGCAATACACGCAGTGTGCAAGCCGTCCGGGACATCATCTTCCCACAAACACATTTCCCGAACCTCGAGCAGACTTCTCATCGCTGATGTCGGTTGGCATGAAGAACAAGCCTGAAGACAAAAGTTTTTTTAATAGTTTGGCAGGAAATCCAAATATTTTTCAGCTAAGGGCCTATTCAGCATGAGAACGGTAAGGAAGGAACCTGCTTCTTCCAGAGGAAAGGAAGATCTGGCATCACAGGGTGGAGCCGAGGGAGTTGTCACCCGGGTGGGTGAGAGAAGCCAGCTTGAAGACATTCCGGCCTGTCTTAAATGGAAAGGCAACTGCCAGATAGTGTGGATAAAACACCATATCCACGTCTCTAGAATACTTTGTTTTACCAGGTTAAATAAACAAGCAATCAACAAAACAAAAAATGCCTTAATGTATTTCATAATGGGGGTGGGGGTGGTAACCCACTCCCCACTGAACTGGCCCAAGGTACCATTTGTTGAATGAGAGGTATGATTAATTGTTGGTTACCCACCCACTGTTTTTACTTATCCCATCTTTGCATCTCCTCATCTCTAACCAATTTACATTAACAGTGCAGACACTCACTAAAGCAAAATGATGCTACAATATAATTTTGTTACCTCCTCATTCCTGTATTTTCCGAGCCAATACACTGGGTCACCAGGATAGCCTACAATCTTGCCTTTAAAAAATGCAATGTAGAAGCAAGAAGAATAAAAGTTGACAAACTGGAAGAGAAACATCTTCATTGTCAAACTGTTTTCATAATCTGACTTCGTTCTTGGCAGTTCTGTGGGAGACAGAAAACAGTACTTAGGAATCATTGCTTTGCAGAACAAAAACTATAAAATTTCCTGATGCTAAATTATTTAAAAGCACTCATTTATGGTGAGCAGTTTTCTTTCCATACAGCCTTTTTCCTGGCCATGCTCATCTTTCAGGGACACTCTGCTCAGACAGGATGTCCCCTATCTCTCTAGGTCCAGCACCCCACCGACTACCTCATGGCTTCCCCTCCTTGGCAGAGGGAGCAAGGGAGGGTCGTCCTCCCCATGAACATGTCAGCTGTGTGGACTAGGATCCAGTACTGGCAGGAAATAGACCCCAGGGGAATCCAGAGGTGCTCAGCCCATCATATAGATGGACATGGGATTACCATCGCTTTGGTTTCTTCCTTGCTCCCTTAACATGGCCGCAGCTTTACGGGAGGCCTCCTGCATGCACAGCACATCCCTGTAGCAGGAGCAAGCTCCCTTGCTCAGCTGCAGTGGTGGCTGTGGTGCTGGAGCTTGCCATCAACCCTCTTCGACTGAGGCACCATGCTGCATGACAGCTACCCCCACCTGGCCTGCCTCCCAACATGGCAACTGTAGTTCGCTCTTGAACCCAAGCAGCCTGCATGGCAGCGTGACTAACTGCCGCTGGGCCACTGAGGGCACCATAACAATTTTTAATATATTTCATTATGCACTACTACAATCTCAGTGCTGAGCTCTGCTGTTCATGTTTGTTTCCAAATTTATTTAGAGGAACTACATTTCATTTGATGTTGCCATCTAAAAGCTTAAATTTTTTTTTAATTCAGCTATTTGGTCCCTGTCATCTCCTCCTGTCAAGTGGTGACAGGGACACATGTATTTTTTGGTTTTTCTCCCTACCCCCGAGGCCCCAGCACATGGCCGTGACAGCATGTGGAGGACGCTCGCACCCTGTGGCGCCAGCTCAGCCCCTTCCACCTCACGATACTCTGCCACCCCTCTGCGCACGCTACCCACCAGACCTCCACTCAGTGGGAGAAAAACTACGAGGGGGTGCCAACCCACCCTCACCATCCTCAGGAGAGGAGAGCTGCCCACTGTCATGCTCTATCCTGTTCCCCCCCCCCACACCCCGATGACCTGAGGTCATTCCCGAACCCAAGTTGCCAGCATAGTGCAAGGTAAGGCATCCAGCGCCTCAATCCTCTGTGCCACAGGGCCGTCTAAAAGCTTTCATTTTTGTGGCCTGTAGGTGTTTGCGATAATCCCAGTGTTCCATAAGGTCAGAGAGTGATCTCTGTTACATGCTAGGTTATCCTGGTCACAAAAAATGATGAGGATTCAAATACAGCTGAGAATACTGATGAAATCCTTGTGGCAGGCTTATTTATAGATGCTCACCCTTATTTTAAACATCAAAAGAAAAATGCTAAAGCAGACTTCAAATGGGCATCTTACAAGACAGGAGAAAAAGGGTGATCAAAAATTCAGTAAAAAGTATAGGCCCAAAATGTTCACAGTATCACAAACCACTGCTTTAAACAAACTTGAAAAAACAGTCTATTGGCAGACATCATGTCATTGTATTACAGGAAACAAGTTAAGCCTGTTAGAATCACTATGTAAATACACAATGAACTCCTACAGCAGGAACAGTCAGGTAGACAGCTGTTGCATTACTTTTGACTGTAAACCCATGAAAATGGATGCCCTCAAGACTGACTCCGAAAACAAAAAGTATGCATTTGGAGAAAGTAAGCCAGCCTCCTTTGAAAACTGACACCAAACTACAGTATACGAACCCCACCAATATAACTTAATCTCTGTAACATCACTTCCTTGTACACAGGTTGGCAGTATTTTGACTGATAGTTGGCAGTTATAATGCTAGCAACATGGGCCAAATAAAAAAACATTTGGATGCACAACCTCGCAGATCTACAAGGACAAGAAATGAAGCAATCTATACTCACACTATTCGTGGAGAATTTTACATCTATACTACTTCAGTGTAGCTGATTATCCTGTTTATTGAACAAGAAAGGAGGTGGATTTTCAAAAATACTGGCTGGTCAGGGTGTTCAGAAACCTTGGATGCCTAACTAGTATGATCAGGCACAGATTGGTTTGCACCTGCACTACAAGGGCCACAGAAGAAGCTCCGTGTTACCGTCAGAGTACGGAGGTTGAAATATAGTGCTACCAGTCCCTATGCCGAGCCAATCCAGCTGTATGGGTGCTAACCCAAGGACCTAGCATCTGCAAAGAGACCAGCTCAGTGGTTAAAAATGTGACTCTTGCCTGGTCAACTGCCCCACAATTGATCACCCATTCCAGTTCCATGGACTACAATAGGCGAATGGGTACTGGGCAGTTGGCAAACAGTAATGGTAGATGTGGCTATTACTCCTACAAACATGAAAGTGCCTCTCAATACTGGGTCAAAAACTCGCATCCTCCCAGTCCACAAATCAAAACTCTTTTGATGCCTTGTCTAACACCCATAACTCGCCCAATCCCCAGTCCAGCAATCTCCCATCGGGCAGGCACAACCCATCACCAAAGTGTAGAACCCCCCCCCCCCAAAAAAAAATAACCATTCAATGCCTCCTTAGCTCTATTTCTGCTGCCTAGTGAGTACAATAAGGGGATAAAGCATGCTCCTTGTGGTTATGAGGGTGGAAGGCCATCCCTATTTGTGCATGCAAACCATGTAAATTGTATCTCCTCCCACCAGCAGTGGGCAACCAAACATTTGCAAATGTCACTACAAATGTGCCTGAGACACTGCATAGCGCTTGCTAATGCTATCCATTATTGCATTAATTAGAACTACTGGCTTGTGCCCACTAAATGGGGTGCTATGCTTTGTTTAGTTTGCACAAGGCTTTAGGACATGGTGCATCATGTCTTTTATAAACGACCAATGCAGTTATTTTGTGAGGGTTCAAGGAACGGGTCTTAAGTGCCATAATTCCTAGCACCTTTCACATATTGTATCAGCATGCGATCCCAACCCAGATGCTGGACAGAAATTAAGTTTTAATATGTTCAGTAAAAATATTTTCCACTTACGCAAGATAGTATGTGATGGGCTGATGCAACAAAGGGCTAGATATGAGTAACCAGGCTAGAGTACACAGGGATCTCCTACTAGCTCGTCTATGGAAGCTGCTCCTTAAGCTTAGTGTTGGAATCTTGGTTTGTAAGTCTAGTGTTTTTTTGTTTTGGCTACTTGACCATTGGACAAGAATCTCCTATGGCCCTCCATAAGTTATTCCTTCTGCCTAATGCTGAACCGAGGAAAAACAATGGCTTTTTTTTTTTTGATAAAAACAATGGCTTTTTTTGGATAAAACTTTATAGATAATCTAATGCCACACTTTAACAGAATTAATCTAATCATACGCAATTTGTTTGCACCTACTTCACTGCTAGGCCATACTGGAGAGGCTACAACATCAATACTCCCTACGTGGCCACAAAACGGGCATCTTCAAAACACTGAGTTAGTGGACTAGCCCTTAAAACTAGGTTGATTATTACAATTAAACAACAACCATTAGCCCGATCAAACAAATTGCTGAGTTCTTTTGTGCAAATTTGAAATGCCTGATTGCCCAATGGTGAGCAGTATGGCGTACTGTACTGGCAACATGGTTTTATGGCCAAAGCCCAGGTCACAGCACATCAGGACACAGAGGCAATACAGAACATCTATCTGAGATACCTAATGCTTTGAATGTGGGCTGTCTCTGTCTTTACACAGCTGCCCCCTGGTGCCCAAAGGAGAGGAGGTTGTGTGGGCACGAATACCCAACTCAAGACAAAGAGGGGAACTACTACCACTGGCGTGGCACAGGATGCGAACATTTGATGAGGCGATTTGTGCCAACGAGTATCTTCCTGTGTGGCGAGTGGGCCTGCACACCAGCATGCTTCTAACTAACCAGAGAGGTCTCCAGTTGTTGGCCAAGCCCAGGGTGGGGTGGGTTGCGTTTGACACGCAGGGTGGAAACAATGGTGCAATTTTTTTTGCAAGTTTGACAATAAAAGTTATAAATGAAGTAGTGTTTTTATGTGCTACCTCCATTTTTGGATCTCTGTGTCAGGGCAGAGCTAGCTGGGATGGGAAGGGGGGAGAGATTCTATTTTCTAATTCCTTTTATTAATTCCTTCTAACTGATACGACGCACTGAACTAGGAGCCCTTTTTGCTTCCTTGACCCCAAAGAGAGAGACAGCAGCACAATCGTGGTTGAGCACTGAGGGAAGTCTACCTTAATTTTCCTTGTGTGGACTGAAGGGCTGGAGGGTTTTTACTGCTTTAGTTTGAACAGTTCTGCTACTATGTTATAGGGGGCTGAAATACTAAATTCCTCTATGACAGTCTGTTGGGGAAGGAAGTGAGATTATGGATTTCCTTGAGCTAGGCCGCTGGGGAAGGGGATGACTTTACTGATTTTCATTTGCTTTTTTGAATTCACAGGGCATTGAAATACTGCTCATTTATGTGTTAGGTTGCTAGTTGATTTTCTAAATGGCCTTTGTTTTTTTGGTAACATTTTGCATCAGAATATTTTGGTACAGTCAAAAATTCACAAGTAGCTGAGCTGCTGGGGGTTGCATTGTTTCACTCTTGCTGTAAATTTCATTTCTTGTTATAATGTTTGTGTTGTTGCTGTACTTATACCTGTCAATTTGAAACTTATTGATACCATGTGTGAGAACCTTTCCTCCTTCACTATCTGCTCATGTACATGTATTCCAATCATGCACTGTAATAAGTTATGTATTGCATTCCTATTGTCATGTAATGTATTCCCATTGTTGTACTCTCCCCAGTGGTACCTGAAAACAGACAGTTGCTGTCTAGTGTACCTACCTGATTAACAAAAACTAAAATAAATTTCAGATTTGCTGTTCAGTAGGGTGTGTTTTGTGTGTACTGGGCTCAGACAGGCTGCTTCTGGCTGGTTTCCACTGATTGATTCTGAAACACAGGACCAACTGGGTTATTCCACCCACCACCAGATCAACTACCTTTATAGGTTTGTAGTGCCCCAGAGTCCTGGTGCTCTCCAAAAATGGGCATCCAGGTGCTCTGGAGGCTGGTTAGGCAGGTAGGTGCCCAGGGTTAGATAGGTACCCCTTAGTTAGGTGCCCCTGGGTTTAGTTAAGTACCCCCCACAAATGCAGAGCCCCAGCTGGGCTCCGTTTAAAAAAATAATAGATTTTTCTGCTGCCCGTTTGTTTTCCCTGCCTGCAGCTCACCTTAGAACCCCCTCCCCCAGTTGCCTCATGCCGGGCACCTGCTCTCGTGGGCCCAGTTGTGAGGGCAAGCAGGCAGGGATGGACTTGTGGGGATTCTGTGACCAAATCCTCAGCCTATTTGAATGGCAATAGCCATTCACTCCAGTCCGCTGGGAGCAGGAGAAAGGAGCAGCAGTGAGGAGAGGGGAGTGCTACGCCAGCTGGGGCTCGGCCAAAGGGGAGGGACTTACCTTTTGTCCTGGGGTCTCCCCCGATGTCCCGGACGGTCTTTAGCCACTCTCTCCCTCTCCATAGTCAGCAGCTGTAGTCTGTCAAGGCCCAGTGCTGTGTCTGTGGCAAGTGTCATTGGGAGGGGCAGCGGAAGCAGCATTTGGCCATCCCCTCCAGCCCCGTGGCATCCGAAGAGGTTCCGTCCGGAGGGGCAGCAGAGGTCTTGGCTGTCCCCTCCATCCAGCAGCCCAGAAGTGGGAGGTGTTCCAGGAGGAGTGGCGGCAACAGCAGCAGGCTGACCCCTCCAGCTCCAATCCTCAGCCCAGCAGTCCCCAGAGGTCTGCTGGGAGGGGCGGCAGGTCCAGGCCAGCCCCTCCATCAGCAGCAGTGGGAGGTTCATTGGGAGGGGCAGTGAAGGCAGACAGAGGCCAGCTTCCAGCACCAGCTTCAGTGGAGGCCTGTGGGAGGAGGTGGGTCCAGGCCCTCCCAGCACCAGCAGCAAATGTCTCCGGCTCCTAGAAGGAATGCTGTTGGCAGGGTGAGTGGTGGCAGTACCAGGTTTGGGTGCTGGCCGCCATGCAAAAGGAGCTTTTTTTTTTTAACATAAAAATAAATTCTGGGCACTTCCAGGCTCAGGCAGCATCCGCTGGGATGTGCAGGCCCCAGCAATGGACCACCCATGGGGTGGAACTTTGACAAGGCTCCATAGAGCCAGGGAAATGTGGGGGCAGGCAAGGCCCCCAACAAGGACTGCCCATGGGGCGGAATGATCAGAGGCTCCCTTGAGCCGAATGACTGTGGGGGTATACCAGGCCCCAGTTAAAGACTGCCCATGGAGCACAGCTACAAGAAAGATAGCCCCATAGACTGTAGAGAAGGGGCTGGGATTGTATAAATGTGATAGACTAGATAGATCTAGTGGGCTTAAAGGGGCAATGAAAGGCCCACCAGAGTCAAAGGGACAATGACAGACCCCTCAGGTGTAAAAGGGGGCAAGAACTGTAAATAAATGACTGGTTGCCTAAATATTGTGGATTAGAAAATGTACAAAGTTATTTGAATCATCTGATTGGCTTAGACACTTTTCTAGCTGGGCATCTATCAGACAATAGACGCCCACCTATTAAAAGTGCCAGCCTAGTCTGCCCCATCACCAGTATGTTGGTGCCCAGCATGCTCTCCAATTGGCCAAAACCCCTCAGCTGAATTCCAAGCATCAGCCATTTATATCTGTCGCTTAGCAGGCGACTAACTGAACAGCTGACCCATCACAAACTGAAAACCGCAAAAAACATAACCTACTTGACTTCATCCTAACTTCCGTGTAACTAAGTTTTCTATTTTCCTTACACTAACATCTTCGCATTTCCCAAAAGAAAACAGACTTGAGTCTTCTTACCGTAACAGTGACACCTCCCTCCCGAGACGAGAGCTTTATAAAAAACGGTTCCAGATACACACAAACCTCCCACCTCCAACTGTCCCAGCAGAGCTATTGAGCACTTAACCACACAGCGTGTCACCTCTGAAAAAGCACAAATAAACATGTACCAGTAGGCTATTTTGTTTTTTTCGTTGAACGAGTGTTGCAGATCTCTCTCTTGCTGTCACCCATCCCCCCCGCGCTTAGCCGCCTGTTCACTATTAACATAACTGGCTTCAAAATAATGTCAAATGGACATAAACCGCCCAACCTACCATTCATACCCCACTGTCCTGATATTCTTATGTATGTCTAACATCGATTGTCTCCCCGCCTGCAGTCGCGTCAGCTGTGAATTCGCGGCCTCCACAGTTAGTGAGGGACTCCCCCCGTGTCGCTCGGGCTTTTCGCCACAGGCAAATCCTGCCACAGCCCCACTGCAACTCCTTGATCCCGCCCTGCCTTATAAAAACAGGTTCAGCTAAAACTAGACAAAAGAAAAAACAAAAGTGCCAGTTAATATAGCACTAGTCTCGCGCCGCTCCTGCTATTCCCCCACCGGAGCACAGCTGTGATCCCCATCGTCGGCGACTCGTACACCGATTGCTTCCAACAAAAAACAACTGCCACCAACAGACCCGCAAGCAAATAAGACACGGACACCCTCCATGATAACAGGCACACTCTGGCACAGTTCTCAGAAAATGGTAACAAAAAAAGTTTTCTTTCATTTTAAATGAGTAGCGCTAGCAGGTGGTGTGCTCAGCGCTACTCGCATACAACACTACGTATATTCTGTCTCTGGCACTCACCACAACTCCACTTCAGCTCCATGAAAACATTTACATGTGTTTTTTTTTTTTGTTTTTTTTTAACAAAACGAAACTGATGGCATTACTGCTAACTTCTTCAATCTGTTTCCCTGATCACGCTCCTGCCAGCCGGGGGGGGGGGGATGATGGTTCAAGAGGCAAGGAGGGACATATCCTACACAGCAGTAAGAAAGCCACAAAAAAGCTGCAGTGCCCTGTACTGGTAAGTATTGGTAAGTATATCAATAGAGGGACTATTTTACTAACAAATCAACTTTAAGGTAATTTGCAGTAACTTTATTATACATTTTTTTGTAATTCTTAAATGTTAAAAAAAACAAACTACTTTACATTTAGCCCATTTTCTAAGCGCAATAATACCCTTCAGGGTGGGCAGTATGGGCAATACTGGACCTTCCAGGGCTATAAGGCCCTCCGCCTGTATGCTAGGGTCTCATTACTTCTCATGCCCGTATTGCCCACCCCACCCTGTCGGGTATTATTGCTTGCTTAACGTCTGTCAGCAGATTTCAAGTGGCCTGCACCAGAGGTCAGGTTTAAAGGGACAATGCAGTCTGAAAAATAAACTGTTTTTAAATATACGTACATAACTGATTTATTGCAATGCTTTTGGGCCCCTGTGATGACATTATCCCTATGCCAGTATCTATGTGCCATCAGGAGATGGCCACTAAGTGACAGTGCCCCTGTAATTTTATGTAATCTGATAACCTGAATTATTTTAACTGTTTATAAAGTGCCCTAAGTGATGCTTGCTAGAAATAAAGACACAGACACAGGGTTTTCAGAAAATGTTTACTGTGCTGCCACCCTTCAGCCTGTATGTGGTCCCAGGTGCACCGACCCTGTTTTTCCCTACCAGCTGCCATGTCCATGTCTGTCCTTGTGTCCCGGCAGTCCACGTAGGGGCTGTGGCTGGGTGGAGTTGGCAGACTTTTTCCTGAAGGGGTGCCATTTTCTGGTGGTCTTTGGAGACCTTTGTGCGATGACCTGCACCACCTCGGAATAGTCCTGGCCTGTGTCCTGTTCTTTGTTTTTCTCTGCCCCGGGCAGCTGGTTCCCAGTCTTGCTTTTTCTCTTTCCCTGTCTGAACACGCAAGGGTGGCTGGGTTAGAATATTTACAGCTGATTATTTTTAGTAGGGTACAGTATAATTTAATAATGTGTAGATATCTTTTGGAGTTTTGAATTTAGAAATGCAGTGCATTACTTTAGTAATGTTCTAGTCCTCTATAGTTTTAGAGCTCAGAGTTTAAACATTTAGTGTGATGTTATTGTCTAGTTACGTTTAATAAACTTGTACATTGTTTTTCCATTCAAGACAGCTTCATGCCTCTCCTTGTGTTCCCAGTAGTAGCATTGGAACTTGTGACCCCTTCCCCAAAATTTCCCGACTCCTGCTGGCTGGGCGTCACACAAAGATCCACCTCTGGGTGGTTGGCAGAGTCGGATCACCTTGTGTTTTCCCTCCAAGTTGTAGTTAGGGATTTGAGTTCCACCTGGAGGGACACCAGCCTATACTGGCAGGATGGTCTGCGTCTGTCCAGGAAGGGAACAAGTCTTTTGAGCAATCGGTTTAAATGCTTCATTGGCAAGCTTTTAAACTAGTCAAGGGGGGAGACACTGATAAGGAGCAGGAAAATCCCAGCCTCTCCCTACAAAACAGGGTACTAAATGAGAAAAAGACCGAGGTAGAAAGGTCAGTGGGGGATGCTGCAACAGAAGGTAAAGCCATCAAAAAATGGAAAGCAATGAGTACCAATGCCCGTAGTCTGAGTAACAAGCTTCCTGAATTAGTGGCCTTGATGGAGGAGGAACATCTGGATATCGTGGCAGTTACAGAAACATGGTTCGCACAAAACCATGACTGGGACATAAACATACCAGGATACACTATCTACAGGAGGGACAGAGAGGGTAAAAGAGCAGGAGGAGTAGCTCTTTACATAAGGGAAGGAATCAAAGCAACAGAACAAAACAGAAAACAGGGAGGAGAAGAAGCACTGTGGGTAAATTTGGAGACCGGCAATGGCACCACAATCCGCACAGGGGTTGTATACAGACCCCCTTCTCAGGGGGAGGAAATGGACAAGGAAATGATAGAACGTATACTTAGTATGGCAGAAAAAGGGGAGATATTGCTGATGGGCGATCTGAATATGCCAGATGTTAACTGGAGTGCAGTTGCAGCAGCCACTTCGAAGAGTGGGGTTATTCTAGATGCCCTACAGGGGGCATGCCTTAGACAACTAGTATTGGAGCCCACTCGAGAGGGAGCAATCTTAGACCTGGTTCTCTCAAATGGAGATGAAGAGAGGATCACAGATGTAGAAGTGGGTAGCCATCTGGGAACTAGCGACCATCGAACAGGATGGTTCACAATAAACACAGCAATAGAGCCAAGCCATACAAAGGCAAAGATACTGGACTTTAGGAGGGCTGACTTTGCCAAAATGGGTGAGTGCCTAAGGAATGCACTAGCAAATGGGCAGGAAGGAGGGGTGGAAGAACAATGGGGAATAATAAAAACTGCCATCACAGAGGTAACAAGCCTTTGTGTGAAGCAAATAAACAAAACTAAACGATGTAAGAAACCACTATGGTTCTCAAAGGAAGTGGCAGTGAAGGTTCAAGAGAAAAAGAAAGCTTTCAGGAAGTACAAGGAATCACAGAAGAAGCAGGACAGAGAACTTATCAGTTAAAGCAAAAGGAAGCTGGGAAGGCAGTCAGAACAGCAAAGGCCCAAACCAAGGAAAAGATAGCCAACTCAGTTAAGAAGGGGATAAAACCTTTATAGGTACATCAGGGAGCGAAGGAAGACCAAGGGAGGGATAGTGAGGCTTAATAGGGGGCAGAGGGTGACTGTGAAAAGGCAGAGATACTAAACAAATATTTTGCTCAGTATTTACAAAGGAAGAGGGGAGGTACCTAAAACAAACAGTAGAAACACTCTGGATACAGAAGTTGATACCAGCCCATTTACAGAAGAAAGGGTTCTGAAAGAACTCTTAAAACTGAAGGTGGACAAAGCAATGGGGCCTGATGGATTCATCCCAGAATTCTAAAAGAACTAAGGGTAGAATTAGTGACACCACTGACTACCCTGTTTAACAAATCATGGGAGGATAGAGGTGGTACTCGAGGACTGGAGGAGGGCAGATGTGATTCCTTCACAAAAGTGGGAGCAAGGCAGAAGCAGAAACTACAGACCTGTTAGTTTAACCTCAGTGGTAGGGAAAATGATGGAATCACTTCTGAAGGAAAGAACTGTCCAGTATCTAGAGGCCAGAGGGCACAGGACCCAAGGCAGCATGGATTCACAGCAGGAAGGTCATGCCAGACAAATCTGATAGGTTTCTTGACTGGGTGACCAAGTAGTAGATCAGGAGGGGCTGTGGACATGGCCTACCTAGACTTTAACAAGGCATTTGACACAGTCCCACAAAAGATTAATATACAAGTTAGCCAGCCTGGGAGTGGGTCCCAAGATGACAGCCTGGGTAAAAATTGGCTGGAGAATAGGACACAGAGAGTAATAGTAAATGAGTCCACTCTGAAGAAAGGGGTTACTAGTGGGTACGCATGAGGTTCAGTATTAGGACCGGTCCTCTTCAATGTCTTTATAAGCCGACATTGCAGAGGGACTGGAAGGAAAAGTATGTCTCTGCAGATGACACAAAGATCTGCAACAGAGTTGATGCACAAGGTGGGGTGGAAAGGATGAGAAGGGACTTGGCAAGGTTAAAGGAATGGTCAAATGTATGGCAGCTTAGATTCAATGCTAAGAAGTGCAAGGTAATGCACCTGGGAAACAAAAACCCAGGGGAAGAGTACACAATGGGGGGTGAGATACTAACAACAACAAAAATGGAAAGGGACCTGGGGGTAGTCATATCAGATGACCTAAAGGTGGGCAAGCAATGTGAGAGGGCAGCAAGGAGGGCTGGGGGGATACTGGGATGCATAGGGAGAGGCACCACTAGTAGAAAACAGGAAGTCATTATCCCTCTGTACAGACAGCTGGTCAGACCCCATCTGGAGTACTGCGTGCAGCTCTGGAGACCCAGTCTTTCCGTAAAGACAGACAGGACGGAAGCTGTCCAGAGGAGGGCAATTCAAATGGTGCAGGTCTGCACTGGAAGACATATGAAGAGAGACTTAAGGAGCTTAATATGTATAGCCTCGAGGAAAGGAGGAGAGGGGGACATGATAGAAACTTTCAAGTACCTCAAGGGAATCAACAAAGTCCAAGAGGTAACATCTTTCAAAAAAGGTGTGCAAGAACAAGGGGCAAATTTGAAGATTGGGGGCTCAGAGGTAATTTAAGAAGTATTTTTTCACAGAGAGGGTTGTGGATGCATGGAGCGGCCTTCGGAGGAGTAGTGGAGTCAAAAACAGTGGTGGAATTCAAGCATGCATGGGACAGTCATAAGGCAATTCTAGGGGGTTGGGGTAGGAAGAAGTAGGCTGCTGGCTAACTAGGATCTGCAGCTTATCCAGTAGGCAGGGAAATGGGCAGACTGGGTGGGCCAAGCGGTCCTTATCTGCCGTCAAATTCTATGCTTCTATGTTTCTATAGGCCATTTTGAGAGCAGCTGGCATCAGCAGTTCCCCTCGCCCATTACAGGTATTGAACCAGAAAGTATGGAAACTTCCTGCTCTGAAACAGGACAGGGAGGGGAGAACCACACTGGGCAGCCAGGATGCGCTGCATAATCTGGGTGGGTATCTTCTTGAGATTACTATTGTATTGAAATAAATAATAAATAAAAAAAAAATAAAAAAACACATTTTGCATGGTACATTAGGGGTTTCTGGTAAACAGTCACTGGGAAAAGGGTATGGAGAAGGGAGGTTCCCTAACAGCAATTGGGGCAGACAGAAACAGGGCAGAAAGGGAACATGTTGGAAGTGGTGCAGTGCAATGGATGTGGAGCAGCATTTTCAGAAGGACTTTCTGGGAACTGTGGTGCTGCCCCATCTGCAGGCACATCTCTGGGCTAAGGGTGGAGATTGCCAGCCTTCAAGCCAAGTTGGCTAGGTTTTAGGGAATCTCCTCCCCCACCCAGGGTCCACCAAGTCTACATCCACTATCTCAAAGGTGGACCAGCAAAAGGAGTGGGTGGACTACAGTGGGCTCAGGGAGGGTGAAGCGGGTGGATAAAAAGGTAATCTTCCACCCAGTGCAACTAAAGAACTCCTATGCAGTTCTGGAGGAGCAGAAGAATCTCACAGTGCCATCTGAAGTTGCGACCAAGGAGGATGAGCCAGTTCTCCACAAGACAGCCCCACAGGCAGGCGGTAAAGGACCCCAAAGGAAGAGGAAACTTCTCTTAGTGGGGGACTCCATAGTCCAGTGAGTGGATTTGGGGACAGGTACAGAGGAGGAAAAGGAGGTAAAGTGTCAACCAGGAAGCACAGCTCAGATGGATGGGGTAAGGATCAAGAGAATAGCTACTATAATAGCGAGGAAGGGGGAGCTTGATGTCATTGTCCATCTGGGGACAGATGACCTGGCTAGGGATGAGACAGGGATAGAAAAGGTGCAGGAGGAGTTCAGAGAGTTGGGAAGGGGCCTTGGGCAGGTAGCAAGCTCTGTGACCTTCTCAGAGGTGCTGCTTGTCCATGGCAAATGAGGGGGCACTAGAAACTACTGCACCAGGGACTTCAATGCTTGGCTGGAGAACTGGTATAGAGAGAAGGGTTTTGGCTTCTTTGGGGATCCACCTGGAGGAATGTGGACCTGTACAAGAGTGACGGCCTACATTCATCCAGGGAGGGGATCATTGTCCTCAGTGAATAGTTTAAATGCTTTACTGGCAAGCATTTAAACTAGCCGGGGGGGGGGGAGGAAGCAGGAAGAATCAAACTGCCCACCCCCACAGGATAGTGCAAATCAACATGGAGGACAATAAAGTCATGATACCGCCAGAGATAATTAAACTCATAAAGGGGGGGAAACAGTGGAGGACAAGAGGAAGGACAAATAGAGGATTCAAAAAGGCAAAGGGGGCAATGATAAAAGAAGAAATGGCAAAACATGGAAGGCCACGTATACAAATGCCCACAGCCTAGGAAATAAAATCCCAGACCTGGTGGCCTAGATGACGGAGGCTGACTTGGACATTGTAGTTCTTACCGAGACATGGTATACTAGAAATCATGACTGGGATGAAGCAATACCAAGTTGTACTCTGTTTAGGAGAGATAGGGAAGGTAAAAAGACGGGGGGTTCTTTATATCATGGAGGGTATTATTAGAGTGACTGAGATACAGGGAATGCAGGGGGCAGAGGTACAGTGGGTCATCCTTGAGATGGGCAATGGCACAGCTATTAGCACAGGCATGACCTCCAGACCTCCAGCACAGGGGGAGGTGGGGACAGGATTCTAGTGGAATCCATCCACACAATGGCAGCTAAAGAGGCGGTGCCACTGGTGGGTGATTTCAATCTGCCAGATGTGGACTGGAGCATCCCTGCTGCTGCCTCAGCCAGGAGCAGGAACATCCTGTACTCTGTGCAAGTGGCAGGCCTCAGGCAGCTAGTGCTAGAGCCCACATGGGAGGGTACAATTTTGGATCTGGTACTCACTAATGGCGACAGAATTCCAGAAGTCAGGGTGGGCGGACACCTTGGGTCCAGTGATCATTGTAAGGTGTGGTTCAGTATGAGTAGAGTGGCAGAGTGAAGGCACACAAAGGAGAGGGTCCTAGATTTCAGGAGGGCGGACTTTACTAAGATGGGGCTATGTCTCAAGGAGGGACAAATGGAGGAGAGTTGAGCAGTGGGCCCATCTGAAATGAGCCATAGTGGAGGCGACAAATCTTTGCATTAGGCAAGTAAACAAGGGCAACAGGAAGAGAAAAACCATTATGGTTCTCAAAGGAAGTGGCTGGGAAGGTAAGGGCAAAAAAGATGGCTTTCAGGAAATACAAGGAAACACAGAAGGAAGAGGACAGGGTAGTGTACCTAGATAAACAGAGGGAGGCAGGGAAAGCAGTCAGGAGTGCAAAGGCCAAACAGAGAAAAGAAATAGAGGTGGTAAGAAAAATAAAAAGGAACAAGACTTTTTATAGGTACACTAGAGTAAGGAGAAAAGGGGTTGGATTGTAAGGCTTAAAGGGGAAGAAGAGGAGTGTGTGGAACAGCTCCTGAAAAGCACCAATAGTGAACAAATATTTTTGTTACGTATTCAGAGGAGAAGGTGAGGGACCACACAGCAAGGCAACATGAGCAAATACAGAAGCAAGAGTCTTTAAAGAACTCACAAAACTGAAAGGGGGCAAGGCAGTGGAACCAGATGAGATAAATCCTAGAATATTAAGGGAACTACAGGATGTGCTGGCAGCAACACTGGCAGCTCTGTTCAACAAATCACTCGATATGAGAGTGGTTCCAGGGAGCTGGAAGAGGGCAGATGTAGCAGTCCCTCTTCACAAAAGTGGGAGTAGGGAAGAGGCTGGAAACTATAGACCAGTCAGCCTCACCTCAACAGTGGGGAAAATTATGGAATCACTACTTAAAGAAAGGATTGTGGAACACCTTGAATCCAACGCAGCACAGGAACCAAAACAGCATGCTCCGTCTCTAGATACCTCGGGGTCTGGCTTGACCAGCACCTCGATTTTTGTGTACATGTCGACGACATCCACAAAAAGCTACACCCTAAACTGGGTGTATTATATCGCAACCATGGTTGCATCCCGCTGCCTGCTCGATGCTCTCTTGTACAGAAAATGAATCTCCCTATCTGCGACTACGGGGATATAGTCAACGGTGCACCCCAAAGTCTACCTTAGCCAGACTGGACACTCTTTTCTACTCTTTCTGCCGTTTCGCTCTTGATTGTCTGCCCTCCACACATCACTGCTCCCTATACAGACACTCAACCTCCCCTCGCTTCATGATCGTCGATTATCCCACTGTGTGAGTCTCACGGCCAAGTTCTTGTCCTAGCCCCTACCACCCAACCTCGCCTCGGCCCTGTCAGTACAGACCAGTTCAGCATACTCCCTTCGAAATTTCGACACCCATCTCCTAGCAATACCGCATATGTCCTCCCCTGCTGGCCAGGCAGCCTTCAGACACAGAATGCCTAAACTATGAAACTCCCTCCCTGCTGACATCCGGATCATGCCTCCACCTCACCAACTCAATCAACTCATCAAACTGCACTTCTCCTCCTGATGTGTCTGTGACATCCGATAAATGTGTATGCCCAACTCTGCTGGTCCTGTTTCCATCCACATGACTAGCCATCATCCTCCATCTCATTTGAGGTCTTGTTGGTTATTGCTCAATCTTGTCTCATTATCCTATTTGTTGTGTATTTGAAATGATTGCAATGCTCTTTCCTGGTATATGTATCTATTTTATTGTATTGGCATGTTCCCATGACAGTATGTTGACTGTATTTGAATTTTTGTAACTCCTCTGTCGTCTCTCCCAGGACGCACCTGGAATCGAGCAGTACTATGCTCAGTGTGCCTTCCTGGTAAAACTCTCAAATAAACAGATAAATAAGATTCTCAGCGGGAAGGTCATGTCAAACAAATCTAATTGAATTCTTTGACTGGGTGACTAGGGAAGTAGATCGGGGGAGCAGTGGATGTGGCCTATCTGGATTTCAGTAAGGCTTTCGATATCGTTTCACATAGAAGACTTGTGAACAAGCTGGGCAGCCTAGGAGTGGGTCACAAGATGGTAAACTGGGTCAGGAACTGGTTGAGTGATAGAAGACAGAGGGTTGTGGTAAATGGAGCTCAATCTGAGGAACAGAAGGTGACCAGTGGGGTGCCACAAGGATCAGTTCTGGGGCCAGTCCTGTTTAATATCTTCATAAGTGACATTGCGGAGGGGCTAGGAGGGAAGGTGTGCCTCTTTGCTGATGACACTAAGATCTGTAACAGGGTGGACACTCCGTGAGGGGTGGAAAAAATGAGGAGGGACCTAGGTAAACTGGAGGAATGGTCTAGAGTGTGAAGGCTGAAATTCAATGTGAAAAAGTGCAAAATCATGCATTTGGAGTGCAAGAACCAGGGAGGATTACATGATATTGGGGAGAGATACTGATGATCACCAAACAAGAAAGGGATTTGGGGGTAATCATATCTGATGACCTAAACATGGCCAAACAGTGTGCCAAGGCTGTAGGGAGAACCAGTGGGATGTTGGGGTGCACAGGGAGAGGTATCACCAGCAGAAGAAAAGAGGTGGTGATGCCACTGTATAGATCATTGGTGAGGCCTCATTTAGAGTACTGTGTTTAGTTCTGGAGGTTGCATCTTCATAAGGATGTAAACAGGGTGGAGGCAGTTCAAAAAAGAGCAACAAAGATGGTGCAGGGTCTGCACCAAAAGTCATATGAGGAGAGACTGGGAGACCTCAATATGCATACCCTCGAAGAGAGGACAGACAGAGGAGATATGATAGAAACCTACAAATACTTAAAGGGCATAAAGAGGGTACAGGAGGGTAGCATCCTCCAGAAAAGGAGATGTTCAGGAACGAGGGGGCATGGCATGAGGTTGGAAGGGGATAGGCTAAGGGGTAACATGAGGGAGGGAGTATTTCTTCACAGAAAGGGTAGTGGATGCATGGACTAGACTCCCAGCAGAGGTGCTGGGGGCAAACAGTGGGGAAATTCAAAAATGTGTGGGGCAGGCATAGGGGAACCCCAGTGACAGGAGCAAAACGGTAAAGCCAGAGATCAAGTAGGGTCTGCAGCTTTTGCAGTAGGTAGGGAAAATGGGCAGACCGGGTGGGCCTTGCGGTCCTTATCTGCTGTCCAATTCTATGTTTCTATGATACCCATCCCAGCATCCACTGATGTAATCTGCAGGTTTACTGGGCTACTGTAACAGAGACTTGCCTACTACAAGTAACTCTGAAGATGCCCCTACCCCAGCATTACATAACTGTTTTCCAGAATGTTGTTGCTATTGCAGTTCTTTTTTGTTAACTCTTTATGAACGAGTTAAATTTTACGTGTCTGTTAACAGTTTCTGAATTAACAAGCGACAACAAATCTAACAGCGTCACCAGATCTATGATCCAATTAGTTGTTCAGTGATGTCGTCCCTCACTGCACTAGATAGATGACAGTAGTTGTCTACCTTTTTGTCTGCACCATTGGTTTTAGCTTTTGTTTTAATCGCATTAAAGTTCTTCTTACCAAAGTCAGTGATTTTGATAGCAACTCTTTCGTACAACATGTTCAATATCATGATAATTATGAAGCTAATGATGGAAGCTGTGACTGAAGTGGCCATTTGTGGAGTTAGATAGTCCTTAAGAGGTTTGATATCTTCCACACGTTGGGGCAGTGTTGAAGAGAAAGCAATGAACACTGACAATCTATAAACAATGATTCCAACAACTGAAGCAATAATCAAAGAGATCTGAAAATATAAGAGAAAAAACATAAATGTAGATATCAAGTAACTTAAAACATATACAAATCATTTTGTGATGGGACAAAGACCCAACTTACTCTTGTTTCCTCTGCCTATCACTCCAGTAACCGGTTAGAATGAACAGTACTTTTGTGAACAACATTCTAGTCACATTTTAGAAGTTACTACCTTGCCCAGTGATGGCACTTGTATACTTTCTCAACATGGTACAGTGAGATAAACTGAAAAGCTTTTGCATTTCAAAGACTGATGACGAGCTAGTTCTAGGTGCCGCTCCTGATGAGTATGGACCTCCACGAGTCATTGGAACTGCGGGTGGCTGAGGTCCCCTCTGTGTCTAATCTTGGTCTTGCACCATCAGTTATGGTTTGGTAAAATGCATACATAACAGTGCTGTTGTAAGCAAGCTCACCACGGCATATAAAATAAACAAGTATACACTGAAAAGCACCATGTGAACTCAAAAAAAGCCCATTCATAAAAAAAAAAATTCATATCTACATATAAAAACTGCCGTCAACAAGGATTCTCAAATACAGTGGGGAATTATGTTCTAAATGCAAGGAGCCACTTCTGTGGTAGCAGATCAGTTCCTTAGTACATCGCTGACATACTCATTCTCAAAAATAAATAAAAATATCTAACATTTTGACTTATTCTACTGGTCTCCTAGATTCCTCCTGTCTCTCCTTTGCCCTATAAATATCTAGAAACCTCCATGACCCGGAATTCACCTTTACTCCAAACATCTCTAAGGTCTGCAAAACAGTCTATGATCCCCTCTGTAGTTCATGTCAGTTCTTCTTAATTGCCTGCGTCTGTTACTTCCTCAATCCTTCCTCTGCTGAAACCATCATTTATTCATCTCCTCTTGCCTTGAGTACTGTAGCTCCCTTATCTTTGGACTATCCATCTACAGTGTGGAAGTAAAAGTAGGCCAGAGTTCTGCAACTTTGGCAAAGTGTGTGTGTGGCATCAACAACCTGTTTACCAAGCGGAATGTCTGATGAACTGAACTACACTTGCCCTCCACAACAACAAATGATACTCAACTGATAACTTTAGTTATGCTGTCGGCTTGCTTTCAAAAGTCTGACAAAATCCAAGGCTTGGCGCACATCCTAGCGGATAGGAGAGCAACTTGTAAAACCAGTACACAAAATGTAGTAAAATTAGGCAGTCTCTGTTTAGCCCAGACTAAACACACAGAGACTGATCTTCTCACCTTACTGGGGTGGTCCCTGGAGCTTGGAGTTGGGACAGAGCGCTTTTGCTCTCAATACTATCAAGCCCCACTTTTCATGAGCCCAACACTTTACTACTTGTAATAATCTCAACCCTCAACCAAGCTTGCTCCATTGTGTTTAGCAGAATGGGGCTGCTGAGCATGCTTGTCATCAGAGTTGATGCCCTACACCTGGAACGGCAAGGAGCAGAGGCTTGAGTGGAGGATTAGGAGCAATGCAAGGGCACACTCCAACTGTGTGGGCGACTGGCACAGTGTGTTGCTCTCCAAGTGACACCTAGGGGTAGCTCAGCAGACATTACACTGGTTGTGCAGATAACCATGTATGATTACAAAAAAAACAAACCAAAAAAAACATTTGCCAATGCCAAATATTTGCTTGCATGTTGTGTCAGGTAGACTTTGGTTCTGTTGTAGAGAATGATGAAGGAAGAGTAGTATTGTAGTAAGAGAACGTATACAAAGTCAGTGAGAAGTAATGTTTGTCTTTTGTGTTTTCATTCTGAAGCAAGATACAAGATTTTGAAGGTTTTAAAAGTTCCTAATCTTGTGCCCTGGACACCATGTAAAATTGAAATATATTGGTACAGTACTGTGGTAGTTACCATTACAGACATATGATAACATCCTACTACATCCAGAGTATGAATCTAGTATGTACATTGAACATGTAAGCTCAAGGGAAGAGAGTTTTAGAAATTACGAGTGGTGGTCATGTTGAATGACTTGAGTAATTAATTACAAAAAAAGGCCAGCACACACACAGCAACGCCTTGTGAGGGAAGGCTCACGGGCCCATTACAAGTTATCACCTGTGTGACAGAACATTGCAAAATACCTTCCCAGGCTCAGAACGGTGGCGCGTGACAGTGCTAGCCCCATCCTCGTACTGCCCAGTTGGCTCTAAGCTTGTTCCTGAACTCGAGTCACTGGCATGGGAACACAACAGGGTACCCACTGGGCTAACAGCTGGCCCTGTGCATTTTTTTTACCCAAAACATTTAACATAGTCTTTTTATGACCCCCCCTTCTGAACATTACAGGTGTCATTTATAAAATACTGACTGAATCGCCATTTCCGCCACAAGCATGAAAACACATTTTAGGCAGGATTTGAAAAATGAGATCTTTTATGTTCATGAGGTGCTGTGAAAAAAAATAGCTATGTTGAAAATGTGGGGTCAAAATGCTGAAAATTACTAAAGTTGTGAGTGGACATTGAAAAATGTCAACATACTTTCATAACCGTGGTGTTTTTTTTAGATTTTGATCCGAAATGTTCAACTTATCTTTTTATGACCCCGCTTCATGTCCTGGTAGGTGAAATTTTTTAAATCCTGCCTGAAAGATGATTTTGAAATCACCTTTTGGGCCAGATATGAAAAATTTTACCTACCTTGTTCATGAGGTTAGGTCCAAAAAAGGCCATGTTGACAGTTTGGTTGAAAAACATGAGAAAATAGCAAAGTTATGAGCGAAAGTTGAAATATTTAAATGTCCACTCATAACTCGAGTAATTTTAACATATTTTTTTCACCACATTTTAATTTTCAATGCAGCCTTCTTATGACCTCGCCTCATGAACCCGGAAGGGTGGGGGAAACGAATGGGCAGTGAGCAGGATAACTGAAAGTGGGTGAAAGTTTATTTTTACAAACAGGGCACAGAGGAAGGGACTGGCAGGTGGGTGGGTCGGATAACTGGCAGTGGGTTAGAGGTAACCGTTTTATAAACGGTGCACTGGGGAAGCGATTGGGAGGTCGGCAGGATACTTGGCAGTGGGTGGGTCTTTATTTTTACAAACGGGGCACAGGGAACCAATTGGGAGGTGGATATGAAATTACTTTTACAAGCAGGGCATGGGGGAACCATCCGGAGGTGCGTGGGATAATTGGCAGTGGGTTGGAGTTTACTTTTACAGAAAGGGGCAGCATGGAAATGATTAGAAGGTGGTCAGGATAACGGATGGTGGGTGCGAGTTTAGTTTACAAACAGGGCATGTGGAAAGCGACTGGGAGGTGGATGGGATAATTGGCAGTTGGTGGGAGTTTATTTTTACAAAAAGGGGTGCCGGGGAGGCGGCTGGGAGGTTGGTGGGCTAAACTGCATAGGGTGGTATTGTTTTACAGACAGAGCACTAAAGAAGCCATCGGGTTGGAAGGGGGACACAGAAACGTAAAATTTGTCAGCAGATATGGATTGCTTGGCCCACCCAGGCTGCCCATTTTTTACTACCTACAGCATTACTGCAGACCCTACTTGATCTCCATCTCTTTTTCCCTCCCCCCATTTCTTTTCATTAAGATCCCCTTATGAATATCCCATGCATTCTTGAACCCCATCATTGTTTTTGGCCCCACCACCTCGGCTGGTGGGCTGTTCCACAAATCCACTACCCTTTCCATGACAAAGTACTTCCTCACATCTCTCTTGAATCTACCCCCTCCTCCAGCTTCACAGCATGTCCCCTTGTTCTTGTACATCTTGTTTTTCTGAAAAATACTTCCTCCTGTACCTTATTTATCCCCATGATGTATTTAAAGGTTTCAGTCATATCCTCCTCTCCCTCTCTCTTCTCTCCTTCAGGGTGTACATATCAAGTTCCTTCAGCCAATTCTCACAGGGCTTGTGATGCAGACCCCACATCATTTTAGTTGCTCTCTTCTGGACTGCCTCCACTCTGTCTATAGCATTCCAGAGATGTGGCCTCCAGCATTGTACACTGTGTTCTAAGTGAGGTCTTATCAACAGCTTACATACTTACAGCTTACTTGAGCAAGCCATCGTGATGGGGCTTAGCTGGCTGCTGTTCATGTGTTGTGGATAAAAGCAGGCAGGTGCTCTCTGATCGGCACGGCTGCCTGCTTTCAACTACACTAGGTTTCTGACCATCAGCAGCAGAACAGTATAATCATCAGCCTTGCTGATCATTCTGCACTGGATACAACAGTGACATGCCTCTGAAGCCTGCTACTGTAACAATATGTTTGCTGTGCATGCGCAAACAAACATAAAAATGGTAGACACTCATAGTGCAGGGACCCATTTCAACTGTGGGGCAGTCAACCCCTACAAGCATACAAGCAGCCCAAAAGCAGGTGTACTCAGTAGCAGGTAAACAGTTCAGAACTAGAATTAAAGCAGAATGCATAAGATATCTGTGCCAACAAAATGTATTTGGTGCCATGAAACTCTCCAAAAAGAGCACATAAATACAAATTATATTCCCAAATGAGGATGAACTCCTTCACAGACCAGGTGCCCCAGCTCACCAACAGCTTTGTCAGGGGATGGGCTCCTGGTACCAGCATCTCCCATAAATAGTTCCCACTACTGGTCCATGAGGAAAATGTGACCACTCTGGTTCAAAGGCAATCTGCTTGCCTGTGCTGCCTCAGACAAATAGAAACGGCTTTCACAGCCCCAAAAGCTCTTCCTAATTCTGTCCATATTAAAAAAACAAATCTCTCTTGCATTTTTCTGAGCCTTGCCAGCGCTAGTAATTCATAAACTATTGTGTAACGCATGGTGAACGGTGACAGCTGTGTAAATTACAAGATCCTGTAGTACTATTTTGGGGAACATAATTTTCCTGTAAATGACAGGCTTTTACAACACTAATCGGTCGACTGTGACGTCAAAAGAAGGACTGTGTATTTAAAAAAATATACTACAAAAGTATACACAATAGAAGGTGTATGTACCATTCTGTAACGAACATGAGCCAGGTGAACTATATTCTTAAGGTTTATAAATGTCACTAGAACCCTCAAAAACACTACAGGCTTATTCTGTATGGTATAGGATGCACTTTATTTCTTACAGTATCACCAATTAAGTTTATTACTTTTTGTAATCAAATTCTGTGTTTCCATAGTTGACTTGTTGATTGATTGCTGCAGCTCCCCCAAGCAAATTAACTATGTATGCACCTAATGCTATCTTGGTAAACAAAACCTTCTTCGAATAATTGAAAAATGCTAAGTGTAGCTGCACGACTGCAGGAAAATAATTAAATGACCTAATTTCCATGAAGCTTCCCTCACAAATCTTGGACATCTTAGAAGCTAATTTGGCTTTGAAGTATTCAGTGACTTGGCTTTTTAGCCCCTTCACTGCCAAGGAATTTTTGCTAGAAATATTTCTTCAAATCTAGGCGAATAAAGTTTCAAATGTTCTCAGTTTCTTCCTATTCATTATAGCGGGGACCTGCTTCATTCCTTATCCTGCATTGCCATCCTGTGGCCATTGTTTCACTCCCATTTAAAGAATGGCACAGTGATTATAAATGTCTAAAAATGCTTTACTTATTTAATTTATTTCTGTTCCACAGAGTTTCTGATATTTTATTATACTCATTTTATATAATCCTCCATGGATGCACAGTAACTGATATTGCATTCAGAGGTGCCAAAATGAGTCAAACATTATAATGAAGTTCACAGGCACTGAGGGGGTTGAGATTTGTGTTCGTCACATGTAACATCATTGAATGTCACTTATAAAGGAAATACAATGGACTTACCCAAAATGCCACTGCTGCTGAACACAGACTCAATCGTAGGCACTTCCCACAAGCTGTATAAGGCACATGTTCTACTTCCTAGGAACCAAGTACAATTTCTGTTAAATCTGAACCAATATTATATTACAGTCTTTCATGAGCAATCTTGTACTTTTTATGTGACAAACAAATTGTTTAGTTGCCGTATAGGTCCTTGTAAGAACAGATCCAGAAGCAAATGGTTTGATACATTTTATTGGACCAACAAAGACTAACATATTTGTTGGTCCAATCAAAAGTATCAAACCATTTGCTTCTGGATCACTTTTTGTGTGTACACATACGTTTACAAACAAAAAAAAAAGTTCTGTTTGACCAGTGGGTGGTGCTATGCCAAAATATATGATGGACTATGGGGTGGCGGCATTCAAAGCAGATTAAACAAGTTCTAGCCAGAGCCGATAGGGCCGTGAAGAGCTACCAAATGACCAAAGTTATTTTCTTGTTGGTGTCATATAGTGCTGTTTAGTCACAATCATCAAAAACTGCCATGCTGCTAAATCAGTCCTCTTGAATTTAGCCAGAGTAAATGCTGCTGGTGTGTGTCAGTGCTCCCAGATTAAGTTTGCCTTTTTCCTGTAACTGCAGGGCAATTTTCCTCTGTTTTCCTGTAGATCATTATTTCCAATGGAAGCCAAATTCCTCTGTTTTCCTGTATAACTAATACAAGTCTATGGGAAGAATTTCCCTGTAGATGGCTTCAAATCCATGTGAACAGAGTTCCTTTACCATTTAGATAAAATATCTGACATTCCCTACAAGCTTAGTTAAAGGAGAACTGTGCTGAACCTGTGATCAATGTTTCCCGTAGAAGCTTTTTTTCATATAGTGGGTCCCCTTCCATTTCTACCCCATTTTTGTGGGCCTTTTAGTTAACCCATGGGATATTTATGAGTTATACACTGCTGCAAAGTGCCATCTAAGAATTATATTACGTTGTTTATGCCCCCACAAACCTAAGAATTCTAAATTGGAACACAGATGCATTGTACCAACAATGTAAGTACTTGACAAGGTCATACTGTTCTAAAATGGCAATGCCAGCAGTGTGTAAATCAGAAACACTCATTGAATTTACCAAAAGGCCAGCTAAGATTAAGCGGTAACAAAATGAGAACTGGTATTTTAAAAAAATAGCATCTACTTCTATAAAAATGCATGTTTGCTGATTCAAGGCAGTTCTCCTTTGAGATATTAACAGCCCAGTCTAAATTGTTCACTACTTATGGGGCTGGCAGTATAGCTTAGAGGTTTGAGTAATGAGCTTTGTACAGCCAGCATTCAGACACAGGTTTGATTCCCACACCCTCTATTTCCATACTGTGTGGCTCTGATGAAGTCACTTAATCTCCCCAGTGTTCCTGGGTTGTTCCTAGAAACAAGCACCTATGCCTAGTTGGCCTTACCTGGTTACCAAAGGAAAAAATATATAAATGTATTAAATTGCATAAACAAACATTAAACTCCAGAACACAGATTCCAGATCCACGTAATAACCAACCTCCCTACTTCTAACGGAGTCCATCTAACTACTCTATCCCTCTCTGTAAATCTGTTATTTTTTTTTTTCCTTTTGGTTTAGTTTTGAAACTGTCTGTCTGGAGGATGGAAACATAACACTTCTACACTGGCATTCTGTTGCGCAGGAGGGAATGCTGATTCAAACAGGGTAGCTAAGCTTCAGACCGTAAATCCTAGATAAGGGATGAGCAGTCTGCATCAAAGGGCCCATCCCAAAGCAGGATTGTAAGTACACACACACACACACACACACACACACTTAAAAGCACTTTCCATTTGACACTTCTGACTCCAGAAACAGCAAACAAGCAGAAGCACCTCTTTTGTTCTGTGTGTGCCTGGGCAGCTGGACTTAATTGACTCTGTCACACTAGTTTATGCTTTCTTTTTTTGTTTGTTTAAAGGGCAAGATCCTTCAGGCCAAAAAAAGTGATGGGGCTACAGTCCCCCCTTCCCACAGTTTGTATGTGTACCCATAGGAATGAAATAGCTCACAGAATGCAGGTCCACTGTCTGTAATCTGACACTGTAGACTACAGACACCATATAATGAGTTAACCCCTAGGTTACTGAAAGAAATAGAATACATCTATTAGACTGAGCTGGACAGATGATAGAAACAGTAGGTTTTTTTTGTTAATATCCTGAGAAGTTCTGAGGCACAATACAGTAGCATCCCCATCCCTTCAGATGCCTTTAACATAGAGCAACAAAGAGCAAAAATCAGAGGGGGAGTGCACTACTTTGCAGCTGTGGAGGAATACTTTCAAATGTCTAAAAAGGGAGTTCCATGAAAAGCTGTTTTAGAGCTACTGTCTGATCGATGACAGAAGGGCTGTAGGCTCAGATAGCAGCCCTTAAAACCAACCAAAAAAAAAAAACAAACTACTAGCTGGGACTTGTTCTTATCAATGAGCATATGCTGGGATTTAATCATGGGTTAGAATATGTCTCAGCCAATCAAGTTGCTGTATTCTATCCATTTTATCATTCAAATTATTGCCTGCAATTTCAGTGTGCACTTAATATAACCTTTTTTTGAGATGGCATCCTTCTATAATAAGGAACTTATTATGTATTAAACCTAGTGGTTATGGTTATGCTGTTATACTGTACAGCACATTATTTAATTTCGAAGATATATTATGGGTGTGTGGGTAAATGCCTCAAACTAGAAATCTGCAAACTAGGCTGCTTGACTTAAAGGAAAACTACACCCAAAACCTGAAAAAATATATGTTGTGCAGAGTGTTTTAATTTCTATGTGAAGTTCTAGTGTTTCCTTCCCTCTGACTGGTATTAGGAGTTTTTCCCAAATTAGCCTGCTAGCTTTATACTAGTTTTACGACCCCTGGGGATCTCCATACCTAACAGTGTAATTGTATTTCTGGTTCCCACAGTGCATTTTGTCTTATGTGACTGTGATGTAAGAGACACCCAACATTCAGCACACGCATGCCAAACAAACTAAATATCTTGGAAGCTTTACAAGCTGCACAAAAATTACTAGTAGCCAAGTTTTTCAGGACAGTAAAACCTTTAGGATGAGGGTGGTCACCAAGCTAAATTCTACAGATTTTACAATATAGCCATCTCTGTTGTTGTGAACTGATTGTAATGCAATGCTTTCTGCTAGATTTATGGGCTCTGCTACATCACCATTACATGAAACAAGGTGCACTGTAGGACAAAGAAATGCAATAAAACTATTTGATATGGTGATCTCCAGGGGGTCGTAAAACTACCCTAAAGCTAGCAGGCTAATTTAGGAAAAACTCCTAATACCAGTCAGAGGGAAGGAAACACTAGAACTTCACATACAAATTAAAACACTCTGCACAACATATATTTTTTTCAAGTTTTGGGTGTAGTTTTCCTTTAAAGGCAGTAGAGATAATGTTGAAGATGTCAGGCTTTTCAAATACAAAATCAAATCCAGTGGTCACCATGGGTACAGTATGGTAGTTCAGTTTCTATGTCTGTTTTGAGGTTTGTTGCAACAGACATGAGCTACTACTCACATGATTACACTGGAGATAGCAGAGACATGCTCATTAGGATATGATACTGTATGCTATGGCAAGACTGCTTCATTTCAATGAAATCTTCAGGGCTTACATTAATATTAGTCAGTCTGTGATAAGTTTTCAAGATTTCAGTAATGCCATTTCACCAGAATTATACAGGTTGCAAAGCTCCTTCGCCCACCACATCTTATATAAAACAAATTCTACTGAAATCATGTTTTAGGGGTTGCAAAGAAATTATAGGTGTCTTACCTGCAACCCCTGGCTACCCTAAATGATGCCCTGCCGTGTTTGTAATAAATGACATGAGCTACTTCTCTGCTATATTTCAGTTTAAGTGTTTTAGAGATAGCTGAGGTATAAATAATGTTGGAAGACCAGGATTTTAATTTACAAAAAAAATCACATCCAAACTGTATAGTACTATATATGGTATAAGGGTATATACTGTATTCTATAGGGTATAGTAAAGTTCTGGAAAATGTCATGGTAAACAACTGTGCTACACCATACATTCTACTATGTCCCATTGTATACAGTATGTATACCCTTATACCACATAATAATTAATGGATTCCTCTTTTTTCCATAAGGAAACCGTGGCGTAATTTGCCATTATAAAGGAGTGTTTATAACGGCAAACACGTGCACAGTTTCCCCTTCTCTGTGCTTGCTCAAACTCTTCACTTGTTTTTTACTTCCCGAACCGCAAACCCAACCTGAAGTGAAACTACCACAGACAAATTTAAATTAATTGTACAACATGGCTACTGGATCGATCCTCCCTCACAATACTGTCAGAAAAATAAATGTTTTAAATAAGAGAAAGCCGACCCAAATCGGACTCTGGTGGCAGTGGCACAGCAGCCTTTTTTATTTTATAAAATTGCTGAGGCGAAAAAGAGAAACCCAACAATTATATAAAATAAAATATGGGTCTGGGTGTGTGTAAACTCGAATTTACACACATCCTCAGGGTTAGATGCTTCACATAAACCCCTCAGGTGTGTGTAAATTCTCGTTACACACCCAGACCCATACTTTATCCTACATCATTTGGATGTAATTTACCAAAAATGAGTTACTACTCTGACAAAATTCAGAACAATTGTTGTAACTAAGATATTAATATTGATTAAACTGGCTTTAATATATTAAACTGAACCAGAGTCCATTTTATAACAATGAACGAAGTTTGTACAGTCACTCAGTCAACCAATACTATAGTACCTATAGAATAATACGTGGAGTGGTGTGTATAACAAGAATTTTACACACACCCTGAGGGTGTGTGTGTAAAATTTGAGGTTTACACTCTACCCTAAGTTCCGTTTTATATAATTTCTGAGGTGTGTTTTTTTGCCTCAGAGAATGTGCAAGAACAGTCATGCAAACATCAGGCAAAGATCATATAAAAGCAATGCTGCTCAATGAAAGAAATTATTTAAATAAATAGCTTGTTAACTATTTTCTCAGTATGCGGTTTCATTTGTCCTAGAAAGAGAGGAAGACAGAGATGTCAACCATTTGGAAATGGCTTGCCATTTTCTTTTTAAATTTCAATGGTATACACAGAAACACACTGAGCCCTCGGACGACGATTTTCACAGTGATGTCAAGTGAGAATTTGGCCACTTCATGAGCAGTTGTTAATGGTTTCACAAACTGAGTACTGAACAGTGATGTGCGAGCCGAACTGTGGCTCGTGGCCTTCTCATAGACCAACCAGCACATATTCACAATTATAACCAGTTGGATATAATGGCAAATTATATAGAGGATAATGCTTGAGGATCGGTTGTTAACCACACTAATCATCTCAAGCGGTTGCCAGGACAACCTAGTCAACCTCAAGAGCACAGCTCGAGAGGTTTACTGCCATCATGGCAACCACGAGAGGTGATTTCAGCGTGGTTGACAACCGATCCTCAGGCATTATTTTTTATAGCATATGGGGTAAACTACGAACAAAGATAGTGCTTACTTTGTTTTCTTGGTTTTCCATAGCGCCGATCTCCATAATGGCCCACTCTCGCCATGGCGGCCATTTGTTCTGAGCCGCTACCTTCAAATGCGCGCATGCACAGATTGACTCCAATTGTAATCCCACCAATCTGATGCACTCAAGCAAGGTTTATCAGTATATGACGTCAGAATGATGGGATTACAAGATTAAAAAAAAAAGATAGCAAGCAGTGAGTAATAAGGGCTACCCATACATTATAACTGGCTTTGTCTACGGGGAAAAACACAATCCATTTTTTATAGTTTGTTTAAATACAGATTCTTTTACAGTTGGAGCAATAAACACATCAACATGTGCATAGTGTTTGCATATGATGGTTGTCAGCAGCAGTTACGAGCGGTTGGGACTAGTTTAGTGGCTTGGTGGTATCGAATTGCACTGCTCCTTGGGAGACGAGAGTTTGTGTGCAATCTCTAGAATCCCACTCTGGTGCTGGCTGGGGTCTGGGTACATACTTAGGTTACTTAGGTTTGGCAGGACAAAAGTAGGCCAGAGGCCCATTGAGATTGTCCCTCGCAATTTGCGGGCCATTTATTCCCATTTTAAGTAGTTGACAGAAGCCATTCATCTAATTTTATTTTAAAGGAATTTAAATTATGCATTTCAATTAATTCTTGTGGAAGTGTATTCCCAGAGTTTAGCCACTCCGATACTATAGAAATAATCTCTTTTAGATGTGTTTGCCGACATTACATCTAGTATTTTGTTATGTGATCTTCCTGCAACATGTCTATCCGTTAGTTTTTATGTCCAATAGATCCATCATATTACTGTTGTTTAAACTTTTGTGCAAGAGAAGTAAGTCACCTCTGTATCTTCTCAGTTGTAGTGGGAACAAACCTGTTTTTTTTTTAATCTACTTGCATAATCAATATTAGATAATTTAGGGACCATTTTAGTGGCGCTCCTCTGGACCCTCTCCAGCACGGCTATGTCCCCCTTCAGATAGGGGTTCCAAACTGGTGTACCATGATCCAAACATGGTCGAATGTAACTCCTACATAGTGGAAAAAGGCATTGTTCATTTCTAGAAACAAATGTTCTCCTTACCCTGTTTAATAGTCTATTTGCCCATTTACAGACTTTAATACAGTGGTCAGATGATGTTAATTTATTATTAATCATGATACCCAAATCTCTCTCACAGGTTAATTTGGAGATTAGCTGATTATTAATACAGTAGTTAATACACAGATTTTTTAAGCCAAAATACATAATTCTACATTTATCAATATTGAATATCATGTCATCATTGATAGCCCATTTCTTAATATGAAGCAAATCATTTGAGATAGATTTTATATTTTCTGTTGTATCCACTTTACCTCCTATTTTTGTGTCGTCTGCAAACTTGGTCAGAAAGTTATATTTACTAATAGTCATATCAAAAATGTAAATGTTGAGAGTGGGCCCAAGACAGACCCCTGAGGTACTCCACTTGTCACTTTTCTAAGACTAGATAGATATCCATTTACTTTAACCTGCTGGGTACGATCGGACAACCATTCCCTAACCCAATCAATTAACCAGAGTGAGAAACCAAATATAGTTAGTTTACATAACAAGTTATAATGAGGAACAAGATTAAAGGTGACAGTGATGAGGATTTTGGATTCTGGAGAGGAATGTTGCACTGCAACTCTGGATGGGGGAGAAGTTGACCTGGGTAGGGCCAGTTCATGGTTGTCTTGTCTGGTGTTTACTTTTCGTTTCAGCGGCAATGGATATCACCCACTGCAGGACTGGATCCATCTCCTCTTCACTGGAAAGATGTAGTTATGGAGGAAGGGATAGCAGTGCCTCTACAGTGGACTGTGAGGCAGCACATAAGGACTTTGAGAATTTAACTTTAATCCTGTGCGTATGAAATGCCACAATTTTTACTTGATGAGCATAATACTGTTGATGGTTTGTCTAATTTGCAGGATGGGGGCAAGACAGAGTGGTTCATGTTTTATGATTGTTACCTGATAGTTTATTCTATGTTCCATCAACTGTTGGCTTGCATTTCAAATCTGTAGCACCTTTTCGTTGAGCTCCTGTGTTTGTATAGCATAGTTTCCTATGCTCAGGTTCATTCTGTAATACAATGTTTCGATTCAATAATCATTTTCTGAAGTTAAAAAAAGGAATGTTGCATAACACTGATCCTGGAAGATGAGGGCTTGTGTGCAATCTTCAGAATCCCCCTCTGGGTTTGGCTGGGGTCCAGGTACACAGTGGTGAGGTGCTTGGCTCCCAGACAGGGATGCTGCATTGCACCGACCCTGGAAGCCGAGAGTTTGTGTGCAATCTCCAGAATCCCAATCTGTTGCTGTCTGGGGTCTGGGTACATAGTGGTGAGGTGCTCGACTCCTAGGGAAAGTTGTTGAGCACTGGCCAGCATTTGCACACCCTCTGCCTGCCAGCTGACCACATCAAGACATTGACGTCGGCTGTGAAACCAGTCATTCACATGCTCTCGTGGCTAAAGAAAGCCTGCAGCCATGGGGATCCCACTGTCAGTGAAAGACAGGGGAACCATAGGGGGAAACAATGCACAAAATTATTTACTGTTTTCATACAAAGAATGTGTTAACCTTGTATATCAGATCACTGCTTGTAAAGACATTGGGGGTTGCACTGAAGTAGTCCCTATTTCACTGCTGGGTGGCAAAGGGAGAAGCAAGGTTCAGTACAGAGTTAGAAAGAAGAAAGGAGCTTACAGCGATATCACTTTGTAGTATGACCGGATAAACATTATATTTCTGTTGGGGTTTTTATTTTCAATAAAGAAATATAATTTCTGCGAGTTTGACTAATTACATCATCTGGCACAAAATCAAGCTTGATGAATGTAAAGGCCTTCCAGGACTGTGTTTGGCAGTTTTTAAAGCTGAGGGCGAAGCTTGCAGCTATGTTATGATCACTCGCTCTGAAAACATGTGATAGTGGAATGGTCCCTGTTGGAGTTTCTGAAGTATCCTTCCGAAACTCCAACAAAGCTGAAAGCAGTCCACCAAGGTCATTTGCTTTCAGAGCTGTAGCGGCACTGTTTCGGCCGTTAATTCCGCATGTCGATACAAGAACTGTGCATGCGCAGTTCCACTGGCACCATCATCTTGGGAATGGCATAACACCATTCCATGCAACTGTGCATGCACAGTGCCATCGCTGTCGCCATCTTGGGGATGGCATTCAGCGGTGCTCATGGTGCTCCTACTTTAGAGCTTCTGCAAGCTCACCACAGCCATATCGGCTCTGGCTAGAGCTTGTCTGAGTAGCTGAAGCTTTACCAGATGACCTTCAGAATTATTTTCTTAAACCTTGCTAATGAATCTGCTTCTTTTTTTTTTTGCAAGGCTCTGTGTCATGCTAGGGTGGTATATCCAGTAAGCAAAATGATCTTATTAGGGACTTGTACATGTTTACTAGTGGTTATGTTTGGGTAAAATATATACTGTAGAAAAGAACAGTTACGCAAGAAGTTACCGTAACAGTAGATCTTCGAGAGGATCTCAGTCATCAGGTCACACCGTAGGAGCTTCACAGTCTGTTAAGCAAGATCCACATGTAAGATTTTGCAGCAGTACCACTGGGGCCACACATGGCAACATCAACCCTAGAAAGGTGTAAGCGACCTCGCTCCCTCCTATGTTCTTTCCCCTGGAGACCAAGGGAGCAAACCCATGCCATGGTTGACCAAGGAGCGAGAGGTGCCCAGATCAAAATAAAAGGCTGGATATACCAGATAGCCAGTCTGCGGCAAAGACCCAAACAGGGGGATGGTGGGAGAGAAGGCTAACCTGATGACTCGAAGATTTACTGTTACGCTAAGTTCTTATGCAACCGTTCTATCTTCTTCATGGGTATCTCAGTCATCAGGTCACACTGCAGGACCGTGTCCCAACCAGTTACAAGTGCAGCAGAATTCTAAGATGACCACGACCCCATAGGTTGGGCTGATTCAGGATACGGAGGGTAAAATACATAATAATGTGACAGATATAGTGGAACTTTCGAACACATTTTAGTTTAGTATACAATTCAAATGTCATTTCTCCATCATTACACCAGGATATGGAAGCAGCCCCTAGACTTGCCACTAATAAGGATGACATTAAAAAAAAGGTAAGTCAGGTGCGCCAGAGAGCCACCTTTGAGACTGGAAGTGTCATCTGGTGGCTCTGCAATACGCTCTGTAAACACTGCAATTAAAATTAGTTTTTTTCAGCAACATTCATCTTTCTTGATTTCTGAGTTCATCTGCTAGTAACCTGCTGAACACAACAATATCACACACGAGATGGGCCACCCTAAGGGTGCAATGAGAGGTACTGGCCAGAAATCTCAGCAACAGCTGCCACAAGCCCATTATGGATTGTCGTATCAAGCCACGGGTCTGAGTGGAGAAGGAGATCCCACCACCATGGGACTTGGTCCTAAAGGTAGTACATGGATCCAACATCAAGCTCACTCACCTACGAGCCCAAGTGGAGATGACGGAGAACATGAACCAGGCCATGAACTTGCGGCTGGTCAGGATTCCGGAGGGCAAGGAGGGTAAGAATTTGCTGTCCTACATTAGTGACTGCAATCATATATTTCATTGGAGACTCAATTAGACCTAACTACCCTCAAACGAGCCTACAGAGTGAACTATTGACAGGCTCAGGACATCCAGGAGACAGCTTGTACAGTATTGCTGGTTACGGCCAGCTCAGAAATTTGGGACATGATCTTACAATGGGTCAGGTCCCACTACCCCCCAAACTCTGGAAGGCCATGACATAAAAATCTTTCCTGATTGGTCCTATTCAACCCGTAGCCACCATAAATTATTCGACCCCCTTCGGCGGCAACTACGGGGTTTGGGAGTGGCCCATTCTTTGTTAGCACCTGCCAGTCTTCATATCGCACGTGATGGGAAAGCCTATCAATTCAATGATCCGGAGGAAGCACATAAGAGAGTGGACCAAATTGTGGCAGAGTTTCAGAGTCGTCCACCCCCTGACCACCTTTTGTTGTCCAAATCAGAGGCAGAGGACTGACTGCTGACCGATGTCTACCTCATAAGCACTGGCAATTGATTTGGGTCTCAACTCACTTCAGGGAAGGGAAGCTTCAACATGTACTCGTTTAGTAACTATTCATTTTCTTAAATCCTGAACTATGTGGAGAAGCCTTCTGGACTTATAGTGCCGTTTCTCCATATATATATTACCCGATACAGGTTTTTGGTTTGCAGACTTTAAAATGACGCCCATCACGAGGGACACGCCATCACTGGCGCAGTTTGGGTGCACTTATAAACTCAACAATTATGACTCTTCTTATTGGAGTGTTTGTTCTCCAGCCTTGTTAAGGTCAAACTGTGTTTTCAATATTTACCCTGTTGCACCACTGCATTTACATGGAGTTTATTTTCCAGCATTTAGGTTTTGCATCAGTTAATGTTGCTGTTTATACTCTTAACAGACAGAGCTCAATGTGTTGTGGAGTTTATTTGCAGCTGCTAGGCAATGCAGTTTACTTTTAATAAATGAAATTTGTCAAGTGGGAACAATGGTTTTAGGGGTCATCTTTTTTTCTCTGTGTTCTATCCTAACTCGACTTTATCCCACAGGTTTAATGTGGCTGGCTATCTGAACAATCCTGCCTGGACACACTGTCTTCTGATAGTGTGCACATAAGTTTTCTATGTATAGTACCCCATTTGTGGTATCGCAACTCTATAGACTAGATTTCTCTGATGCTAATATATTTGATACTGTCATTTCTCTGTGAGATGTTTCACTCCTAGTTCCATCAATTGTACTGCGTCTGGCATGCTCATTTAAAAGTGAATAAAAATAAAGTTTAAAAAAAAATTGTCAAGTCAATTAAATCCTAATAAGGGACCTGGTCCATATGGCATGTACCCTAGAATACTAAAGGACATGTACAAGGACAAAGGGATTTATTCCTCTGGTTCTCACTCCCTGCTCTGTGGGGTGCTGCAGGGCTCCATTTTGGCCTCCATGCTGTTTGCAGTGTATATGCTGCCATTGGGAGATATCATCAGGTGATACAGTCTGAGTTTTCACTGCTATGCAGATGATACTCAGCTGTATATGTCCCTTCTGCCCAGACAGAATGATGCACTTCCCATGCTAAATAACTGCCTTGCTAAAATTAGAACTTGGATGAGTTCCAGTTGGTTGAGACTGAATCCGGATAAGACTGAAGTGCTGGTAGTGGACTCCGGTCATCCTGGGGCGGGTTTGGGGGCTGGACAACCATCAGGTTTGTTGCTTGGTGGTATACAGCTCACTACCTCAGACCACATGCAAAACCTGGACATTATTTCGATGATGGTTTGATTCTAAAGCCTCAGGTTTCAGCAGTCATTAAATCATCTTTTTATCGTCTTAGGAATATCGCCCAGGTGAAACACCTAGTTCGTCCAGATGATCTTCCAACATTGGTCCATGCCTTTGTCACCACCCGTCGATTACTGCAATTACCTCTACCTAGGGCTACCAGGGGTTGATATCCGCTGCTTGCAGTTGGTGCAGAATGCAGCAGCCAGGCTTCTGACTGGGACTTCTAGGACCAGTCATATTATGCCTGTGCTCCGCGAATTGTACTGGCTGCCTGTTCAGTGGCGGATCACCTTTAAGGTTGGTTTACTAACCTTTAAAGCCCTACATGATCAGGGACCTGGCTACCTGCAAGATCTCCTTGGACCCTACTGCCCCCTCTGCTGTCTCCATTCTATTGATGAGGGATTGCTGGAGATTCCCACGGTATGACTGAAGACATCTGGTTCTCGAGCTTTCTCTTTCTCGGCTCCAACCTTGTGGAATTCTCTGCCTCATCGTTTGAGAGACTGCCTGACCATAGATAGGTTTAAAATTGAGTTAAAAATTTACTTGTTTGATTTAGCCTTGCCAAAATATTGATAATTTGTTTTATTGTTCTTTTAATCTTATGTATATTGTTGCACTTGGTTTTATGTACAGTGCCTTGGTTTGGAAAGGCGCTATAAAAATAATGTTTGAATTGAATTGAAAATGTCATTAGTGGGTCTATCACCAAAATATTCCAGGCCTTCCTGGATTGTGGAGTGGTAGTCGAAGATTGGAGACTGGCCTCAGTGACCCATAGTTATAAAAAGGGCTGTAGGACACAATGTGTGAATTACAGACTGATCAGCTTAACATCCGTACAACGAAAGATCCTGGAAAATATCATCAAAGAGGAAGTAGAACATACTGATTCTCATAATATGATGGATTATAGCCAGCATGGCTTTGTTAAAGGGCAGTCCTGCCAGACCAACCTATTAGCCTTCAGGGTCAGCAGGGCATTGGAGCAGGGTGAGCTGGGCATTGGACCAGTGTAACCCAGTGGATGTTGTCCATCTCAAGCTGATTACGGCGTTTGATAAGATACCACACAACAACCTAGTTAAGGGCCTAATTAATATAGGATTGGTATCATGGAGAGACTTATGGCTGAAAGATGGAACTGAACGTGTTGTCCAACGAGGAGCTGCATCTGGATGGGTGGATGTAACCAGTGGGGTGCCACAGTGCGCAGTCCTTGGCCCTTGTCCTTTTAACATCTATATTGCAACACTTCAGGATAACGACATGTGGATGACCAAATATGCAGATGATACCAAACTGGGTTCAATTGTAAATAGCAGGGTCGGAATAGACAACCTTCAGCAAGAACTGCATAAGATTGATCAACGGGGAGCACATACAAACTGGAATTTAATTTGGAGAAATGCACTGTAATGCATTTCAGTGCTTCAAACAACACAGCTTCATGTGTGTTTGGAGGGAAAGTCTTAAAAATAGCCTCAAAAGTGAAAAATTTGGGAATCTTAGTTACCGATGACCTCAAACCTAACAAGTATTGTGATGAGATTACAAGAAAAGCCTGCTGTATACCGGGCTGTATTAAAAAACATATCACTAGTAGAGAGGAGGAGGTGATATTGCCACTCTATAGTGCATTGATCAGGCCCCATTTCGATTACTGCACACATTTCTGGGCCCCTTCATCAAAATCTTACATCCACAAGCTGGAAAGGGTCTTGCGTATAACTTCTAAAACAGTAAATGGTTTGCAACCCGTGAGTTATGAGAACATGTTGATCAGCCTGAATCGTCATTCACTGGAGTACTGGTGCATGAGAGGAGATTTGTGTCCAGTTTTCCGAGCATTTAGTAATGTGGATTTGTGGGATTATTTAGGCCTGCAATTAAGTACAGGTTCATATGCCATCAGATCGCATGTGTTGCAGCTTTAGGGAAACTTAAATCATACCCATAAAAGGGCAGTTTGGTTCTCTGAGAGGGTGGTCTCACTATGGAACAAACTCCCTCTTTAGATAATGGGTAGTAGAACAATAAATTAATTTAAAACAAAGCTAGACAATTACTGTTCTGATTTTGTCCATTTTAGCTTGTAACTAACCTATGAACAGTCTGTAAGGTAGGCAAACCAAGGCCTAGGACAGGAGGCCTTATAGAACAGTCTGGCCGAAGTCTGCTTGGGCTCTAGAAGCAATGTCCAGAAAGTAGTGCTTGGTGAAAGTATGGACGGTACTCCAGGTGGCAGCAACACAAATGGCCGTGGCTGAGATCCCCTTGAAACAGGCCACAGAGGTAGGCATGCCCCTTGTGGAGTGGGCTTTCACTTGCCATGTTTGTTGTAGCAGAACACAATACAATTGGACAACCATTTGGACAAACGTTGTTTTGAAACTCCAATGCCCTTACTTCCTGAGGTGAAATAAACAAAATGCTGCTTTGACTTTCTGAAATCCTTACTTAGTTTGGAGCAGATAATATTTTAGAATTCTGCACACATCTAAAGTATGGAGCAGTGCTTCCCCTGGATTGGCAAGCTCTGGAAAATACAGAGGGAGGTGGATAGACTGGTTCAGGGTAAACTCAGACACCACCTTAGGAAGAAAAGTACGGTTGTGTAATAACTTATGTTAACAATAGATCTTCGAGAGTATCTCTTGCAGCAGGTCATAACACATGGGATTACAGACGCAGGCATCATTCCTCTGGATGACTTAGCAGCTGACCCTGGGACCTCCCCCAGCACTACCATGTGGTGTCTACCTGGCAGGTATAAAAAGGGGAATCCCAACTACTCCTCAGTTCTTTTCCATCCTGGCGATTGAATGGGAAAACATATCCTAGGCCTTCGATGGGAACCGAGGAGGAAATCAAGGCAGCAGCTTGTGGAGTTGTAAAAGACAGTAACTAGGAACCTTTCTGAAGTAACAGCAAGGGGTGGGGCGGGGCTGCATGACCTGCTGCAAGAGATACTCTCGAAGATCTACTGTAGAAGTTCTTATGTAACCTTACTATCTTCTTCGAGGCAATCTCTTGCAGCAGGTCGTAACACATACGAAGTTTCCCAAGCAGTTATTATACCCAGTGAGAGGAGAAAGAGAATTATTAGTACTTAGGACAGGAGGCCTTGTAGGATGGCCCATCCAAAAACAGTCTGCTTCTTAGAAGCGATGTCTAGACTGTAATGCTTGGTGAAGGTATATACACCTGTTAGGTGGCAAAGCCAAAGAAGACTGGTAGGCAAGGCAGCCAAACTGCAGCAGCAAGGAGGCAAAAATGACACGGGGTTGTCAGAGGACAGGGAGGCTGAGTCTGCACTGGGGGAAGTATTGAGAGTTGTGAGGGACCTGGAGCAGAAAGCAAGGGACATGGATAAAAAAAATGGACACATATAATACCAGACTGACAGTGGTGGAGACCAAACTAGAAGTGGTGGCAACGGATGCAAAACTAGCAGTGGATTTGGCGAATAAGATTTTTAGCAGCCCTGTCAGGACTTGAACAGGAGAACAAACTCTTGCGTCTCCATTTGGAGCATCTACAAAACTGTATGAGGAGTAACAATATTCTAGTTTTGGGGATACCAGAAGAGACAGAGGGTTTGGGCACCATTGCTTTCACCACAAAATTGCTGCAGGAGATATTGGGGGTATAAGTCTATGATTTGATCTGCAAAGTTTACTGGGTCATGCTGTGAAAATGCCCAAATAATCTAGAACTACTGCATTCATTAATGATTGTCACAACCAGGCCAAATGTGCAAGATCACATATTGAATGTGGCTAAACAAAAGGGTAGTTGTTGGCAGAATGATTCTGCATATTTTGCTTCCCAGACCTCAGCAACACCACCAGGCAACAGTGGCGCAATTCTGATGCCATCAGAGCTGGGGCTACAGAAACTGGGAGTAACACATTCCCACCATCTACATGAGGACCTGCGAATTTTGTATGCTGGGAAAACTTTCCTGTATAGTGACCTGAAAGATTGAGGCCATCTATTGGAAAACATTAATTCTGACTTTGCTACAAAGGCCCATTCTGAACAGGTGGAGGACTCAGAGGAGGATGAGCATGGCTGAGTGGACAATATGTTTAAACATTTAGTTTTTTCTGTCCAGTTGTCATTTTTGCAGATAGATTTAATCACAGTTGTATCATTTTCCAGACAACAAATCCACAGAGTGTGGGGGTCACTGTGAGAGGTTGTACTTTTCTTCTTTGTGGAACGTGTCTTTTGACACAGATAATGGGAAGGTGAGTGTTGCAGACTTTTTTCTCATTTCTGCCAAGTTAATTAGGATGCCATCTTGTCTGGGTCTGACTGGCGCCATCCGCTTTCAAGGGAAGCAAGATAACTGCCACTGCATGGTAAGGAGATGGGAAGGGCTATATGTTCTTGAAACCTGCTTCTTTGATAGGCAGCAGTTTATAGAAGACCTCTTGGCACAGCAGGCCATAGCACTGTTTTTTCATGTTCGATTCTATCCATGTTTTATAAAATGTACTATTGTTTAAATGCTGGCCACTTGACTCTATAGTCAATGTTGTACTATTAGTATTTATGTTTACTGCATGTGGGGTCACAATTGCAACCACTGTTTCAGGAAGTATTTCTAGGTTAGAAGAATGTTATGAGCTCTTTTTTCTTATTGTGCAGTCTCACGTTATGGAAACAGTTATTGTTCTTTAGGGGTCTTGGACTTCAAAAGCCTTTTTTGGCATTCTATAGTGTTAGAGTACTTCACTAGGGGTATATGTTTCTAGTGTGCATTACTGGGATTAAGTCCATAGTCACGGTGCAGTAAGACATGAGTTATTATGTGGCTTCTTTTCTAATAATTGTTATGCAGTGCCCTACTATGACAGTACAGATGGATGGTGACTGACACATCCAGTTGTTACACTGTCTACTACAATTGCTGTTCCTTGGAACCATAGATTTCATTTTCAATGTTTTGTTTGCATCTGAAATTTAATTTTAAAAAGTGCACCATACAAGGCAGGGGGAAAAAAATGAAAAATATTTTCACCACACAATCAACTGCTGCTTGTTTGTGGAGAGGTCTGGTTTTGACGTACAGTACATACCCCCATCTGAGAGGCACATATCGATACATTATCACTATACTGACATGACAATCATGTCAACCTTACTGCAACATTTTAATTTAAAAAAGTGAAGCAGGAGGCAGACATACCACTGGCATTGCCAGCACTCACAGGGAGGGAACGCGAGTCACTGGGGGCTGGCTGGGGGTGGGAGGGTCTAGCTTCCATGGGAATGCTCTCATCTCATAGGGTGGGGTCAAACCTTCCTGGCACCTAGTTGAAGCTGGGTGTCACTGCAATTCAGAAACCCAGAAGGACTTGGGACACTGACAGACACACGGCAAGCATATGAAGAAGCCAGCAGAAGAAGGCCATTTGGTCTATCTAGTCTGCTTGTATTCCATTGCTTGAGCGACTGTCCCTGCCACCCCTCCCATCCTCCCTACCCATGATCCTTAACTTCACCCTTTGTCTATCCCAGCCTCTCTTGAAGCTGTCCACTGTCTTCAATGAGACCACCTCTTCTGGCAGAGCATTCCAAGTGTCCACCACCCTCTCTGTGAAGAAGTGTTTTCTGCCCTCCCTCCTAAACTCCCCCCCTTCAGCTTAAGGCTGTGCCCCTTCGTGTTATGGTTGCTACTCAGCTTAAAGAAGCCCTCCTTATCCACCTTATTTGTCCCTTTCAAGTACTTGAAGGTCCCAATCATGTTCACCATCTCTCTCTCTCTCTCCTTCTCTCTCTCTCTCTTTTCCTCCAGGGAGTACATGTTCAGTGCCCTCAACCTCTCTTCATATGCCTTACCCTACTATCATCTTTGCAGCTCTCCTCTGGATCTTCTCTAGCATGTTAATGTCCTTTTTTGAGATGTGGGCACCAGTACTTAACTCCATACTCTAGATGTGGCCTCACCAGTGACCTGTACAAGGGCAGTATAACAGCTTGTCTGTTACCTCATTGCTATGGCATCTGTGTGGCCATTTGGTAGTCTTCAGCCAAAGAAACCACCTTTTCCCCACTTTCTGGTTGGTGTTCTTTTACCCAAAGTTGTACTACTGATCCCTCTAGCTATGCATACCAGCATCTTGTTTGCCCTTGCTACTGCTTTCTTGCACTGCATGGAGGGCTTCAGGTCGCTAGGATCATCACTCCCAGGTCCTTCTACTCCTCTGATGCAGATACCTGGGCTCCACCCAGGTAGTACTCTGTCCTGAGATTCTTGGCTCCAGTGTGCATAACTTTGCATTTCTTGGCATTGAAGCATCATTGCATGCTGAACAAAGGGGAGAAAATGGGCTGAAAATCATCTCATCAGGCAGAATGACAGATAACTCCTCGCAGGCCTGGCACCACCGACTGGGCACCCTAATTGTATCTTGCCTCAGAGTACTAGGGCAACCACTTCACCCCTGCCACAAGACGTATGTCATGGGAGTACCTGTGGGTAAGACCCGGGGATGGTGGGTGACTGGACTAGGGGCCACTGGATGGGGACCAGTGAGACAGCAAGAGCAAAATACACCATTAAAAAATAAAGCTGCCCAATGGCCCAGCGGCAGCATGTCATGCTGCCATGCCAGTGACCTGGGTTTGGAGGTGGACTTGCGTTGCTATGTCAGGAGGTAAGCCAGGCTGAGGTGGCTGCCATGTGGCAATGTGCCTCAGTTGGGGAGGGTTGGCGGCATGTTCCAAAGCAGCAATGGGCAATCAGACTGGTACTTACCTGACAGGGAAAAACAAACTTGCCTACAGCAATATGGACACTGCACAGTCAGAAAACTATGACCTGGTGAAAAGAGAGGTCCTTAAAAGATATGACATTTCAGGAGAGACCTACAGGCAGAGATTTCAGTCTCTGAAGTACAACTCAATCGACAATCCTCAAGAAGCCTTCAGCCAGCTCAGAGAATTCCTTATGAAATTGCTCCAACCAGAGGGCAAAACACTCCCACAGATCATTGAAACATTTGTAATGAAGCAGTTCATCAACATACATACAACTTTGGGTAAAAGAACACCAACCAGAAAGTGGGGAAAAGGTGGTTTCTTTGGCTGAAGACTACCAAATGGCCACACAGATGCCATAGCAATGAGGTAACAGACAAGCACCAGTAAGATGCTCTTTTTCCCATTTAAACTCCAAATCTGATAAGAACTCTGGTGGAGGTAACACATCTGCACCCAAAGACTTCATCTGTTATAACTGTAATAAGCCAGGTCATATTGCAGGCAATTGCAGTAGTAAGAAGAGTGACACTGGAGCAGATTTGTCCTTCGCAAATTGGGGCAAGTACTTAACAGATGTTAAGGTGGGAGATAAGACCGTGAAGGGACTTATAGATTTGGGAAGCAGACTGACCCTTGTGCATACTGAAGTGCTGGGAAAACAATGTCCAAAAGGACCAGGTACTGGTGTCATCTGCACCCACGAGGACACTCGATACTATCCCACCAGCCAAGTGACTCTGACTACTAATGGGGTGTCGCACCAAATGGGAATAGTACCTAAGTTACCTGTACCTGTAATTATTGTACATGACTTTCCAGGATTTACTGCGTTAATCAAAGAGGGAGTAAATCCTGATGTTTCAGAGGCTGTAATGACAAGAGCTCAGGCAAAGAAAATCTCAGATGGTGGGGACTTTTCCTTTTGCTGATTTTGATTCGGACTTGTTTGAGCACCGCTCCAAGATCCTGAAGTCCAGGAAAGAAAGACGATGCCAGAAGAAACAGTGGCAACAAAAGACTGATGGACATAAGAGGTTAACATATGAAAATGCTGAGACTTAACTGATCACTGATTGTGATTTTCTTACAGCAAGCTAACAGTGCTTCTCTCCAGGGTTATTTTAAGCAGCTGGGGGTGAAACCAAAGCAAGGTGAACCTATGTTTAAAAAAATGTGATGGGCTACTGTACACAGTTTGGGTTAAACCTCAGACACAGGAGTAGATAGAACAATTGATTATACCACAAAACTATAGATCTGAGTTGCTACAGATAGCACACGATAGTCCTATTCCTGGTCACTCGGGGAGGGATCAAATTGCCAAACTGCTGTACAGATTTTACTGGCCTGGAATTCATGAAGATGTTGCTACCTACTGTAGTTCCTGTGTTCAGTGTCAGAAAGTAACCCCAGTGACAAAAAAAAGACAAGGTGCCCCTACCCTTGATAGCCTTTTGAGAGAATTGCAATGGATGTGGTTGGCCCCTTAGACAAAAGTAAAAAGGATAATCTATTCATTTTGGTAGTATGTGACTATGCTACTCGATGCCCAGAGGCAGTTCCAATGCGTACTGTCATAGCCCCAAACATGGCAGCAGAGCTTGCCAAAATTTTCAGCAGGGTGGGCATACCTAAAGAGATTACTGATCAGGGTAGTAATTTTAGTGCTGCATTACTGAAGGAGCCGTACCGACTGCTAGGTATAGGGAAGAGAATATTGTTTAACCAGGAGTAGTACACTAAGTCAAAGCTTGTTTCTAGATGCGACCTGGGTGCACAGGGAAGTTAAGGGACTTGCTCAGGATCACACAGTATGCACCTAGGTGGCTGTGGGATTCAAACCCAGGTCTCCAGATCTGCAGCTTAGGGCTTTAACCCATTGCGCTATACTGCCTCCATCAGGTATCACTGCCATAAAAACCTCCCCTTATCACCCTTAGACAGACGGTCTTGTTGAGCATTTTAATCAAACCCTAGAATGCATGTTAAAAAGGTTTACAGTGTATGGTGGAACGCTATTATTGATGAAATTCACTAGAAACAGCCTTGTTATGGCATCGTTCTGATGTTTTCTTGCGGTTAACCACCATAGAACAATACCATAACAAGAAAGAATGTCACAGTTTGTGAAATTCCATAGCAGGAGCATTCACATCTAAGCAGTTATTCAAACCTCTGTGGCGGTTGTGAGCACAGCACAGTATAAAAAAAAACATACCATCTCAGAACTACCTATGGTGGCCGGCGTGTACTCAAATTGCACCCTCTGGAAGTAAATAGTGACTCCGCGATACTTCTTGAAGATGTACAGAGCACGTTTTTGACCCTAGCCGATCTGACCTTTCTGTGCTGAGAATCAACATCCAATTGTGGCAGGACTACTAAGTGTTTACTGTTTACTTGCTTGTTTGCTTGATATTCAGTATAGTTTTAAACTGTAGCCAGTTTTAAAAGCAGTAAAATGTGTCTCTACACAACAAAAAAAAAGAAATGCGATTTAATCTGTATTTAAAGGTAAGGCTATTTCTTTTGCCTAAATCGCATTGTGATGACGCTTCCACTCCTAAACAGGGCACCATACACTATAAAAAAAACAATGTATGGGGAGCGTTTAACAACTGCATTGAATTCCCATCTCGAGGTTACCATGATAACTGTAAACCTCTCGAGCTGCGCTCTCAAGGTTTACAGACCATGGTAACCTCTCGATGAGAATACAACGTGGTTGTTAACTGCTCCCCATACATTATTCTCTATGTAAAAGGGGAAGGGAAAGACTGGGACCAGTACTTATTTTATATGCTTTTTGCTTAGAGAAAAGTGCCACAGGCATCAACAGGTTTTTCCCCATTTGAAATGAATGGTAGACAACCTAGAGGGCCACTAGATGTAATAAAAGAAACGTGGGAAGATAACCCCCATCAGAAACAATCTATTACATCTTATATGTGTGCCCTGAGAAAGAAGCTGGCAAAATATGTTGAAACTACCCATAGTAATCAGGAAGAGGCCTAAAACCAGCAGGTGTATTATGACCATGGTGTAAAAGAAAGTTTTTGAGCCAGGCGAAAAGGTCTTGCTACTGATACCCATTACAGAAAATAAACTGTTAATGAAGTAGCAAGGGCCTTATAAAGTGCTTAGACATACTGGCACAGTTAACTATGAGGCTGAGACCCCAGATAGGGAACTGTTTGCTGGAATTTTGCTAAAATGCATCATGAGGCTTCCAGAGACTATGCAGTCACAAGTGCATGCCACATGTGAACACCAGTTGCCAGGAGTGTTTGATCTTCAAATGTCTAGTACCAGTGCTGGGCTTGTCTAACCTTTGCAGAGACTGTGCTCATATGAGACACCCATGAGAAGCTGAACCAGCTGACATGGAGCCTCAGAACTCATGATCTGATAAGACTGAGAATACTTTGGTACCCTAACCCTTCAACCCAAATGGCTTGCTGCTTTGAGATGACATTTCTGACTCGGCAGTTCTCCAGCTTAGCAGTACTTGGGAGGAACCCAAGTCTGTTTCCACCACCTGTACACTGTCTGACCACCTAAGTCCAACACAAATAACCCTGGCATGCCCTAAGTTCAGCCTCTCCGCCTCTGGTCCCCAACATGAAACTCTCCTCAACCCGGAAATCATTTGCCTACTCGACTGTAACCTCCTGGAACTCCTGCCTCCAACTATCCTGGCCTGTTCCTTCATTTCTCAGTTTCAAAGTGCTCTGCTTACACATCTTTCTGCCCACACTTGTTCACGTTTTTCGGTAATACCTGGGTTCACCAACTCTTCTCCGACTACTATAATGCACACAAGATATACTGTATCACCTCTGTCCCCCCACCACCTATCTTTCAAGAAATATTGTTTAATTAATGATTTTGTGGGCCTGTTCATAATCCTGAGTATACTGTGTTGTGCTGTTCACACCTGTATATGCAATTGTATCTCTGCCTAAAGTGTTACGCTTGTTTGCTGTACTAGCTCTATCCTGATGTACTGTTGATTCTACCGCTGTGCTCATAATACCTATATGAATTTATCTGTACAACTGTTGTATCTGCTGCTACACTTTCAATTGTACTGCTCTTCCCGGGTCGCCCCTGAAAAAGGGACTGTCATGTCTCAGTGGGCCTATCTGGTTAACAAAATTCAAATAAATAAAATAAGGAGGATAATGATGCGGGAGGAACTGCAGTCAATTTACCAGTCGGGGTACCTAATGCCACAGTTATGCAACAGCCATTTGGGCACTTTGTGAGAGCGACTGCCAACTCATTTGCTGTCTAGTTACATTACTGCTGGTGTTGTGCCTGGAATGCCACCACCCTAAGTTAAGGGGTTCCCCTGCCATATCCCTGTGCCCACAGTGTAAGAAGTTCAGTGTCTGCTTTCTAGTGTGAGGTTCTAAAGAAAGATCTCTGCAGGTTTTTTTTGCATTCTAAAGGAAGGACAAGAGCCCCTCCTGCACAGTGTGTGCGCCTGGACTAGCTCTTGGGACAGTTTGCAAGGCAGCTACACCAAGATCAAGCACCCAACTTCACTGTGTATGGAGCAGGATGCCCGCTAAGCCTGTTGGGCACTGTGTGAGAGTGACTGCCATCTCCTCAGCTGTCCCCGAGTTACCTTGCAGGTGTGCCTGTAATGCCACTGCCCTCAGTTAGTGGGTGCCCCTGCCATGTGCTGATGCCCATTTGTGACAGATAGCATCACGTTCAGGAAATGTGAAGCTGCAGGTTGCAGGCGGCTAGCCCAAGTCAGTCCTGATCAGCTGTAGACAGATCTTTTCAGTCCGTTAAGCATCAGCTCAGATGTTGATGCCATGTTAAATCAGCTGGAACGAAATTCTAGAGAAATAAGTCCTCAACAGCTTACCAATGGTTCAATGAGTGTCTCAGGTCCTGATTTTTCAAGGATCTTTAACCACTTTCCTGAGGTAAATAGCAATGTTACTGCAAATAAGTCCATGAAATGAATTACACTGAACACTAGAAATTAATCTGTATCTATGAGAGAGAAACACACTTCTAGATTACCTATTATGTCTTACCCCCAGAGAATTCAAGGCAGTCAAATAGAATTTTATTATGAAAAACAGAAGTGAAAGAAATTAGAGACAGTACGGTAAAACAATTGAAACTCCTAAACTTGATATCGAATAAACCTGACAGAAATATTCCTGGTACTCCGAATGAGAATAAATGCAATAAACCAAAGGGGGAAAGGAAGAAGAAAAAGAAATCTGGGAAAAACAACAAAAAAAGAGTCAGGAAGTTCTCAAAAAAAAAAAAACACCTCCTTTACTTATGGAAAGAATTTAAGATGATGATGATACAGGATGGCATAGTGGAAGATGTATCTAGTCCAAATGCTAGAAATGGCACTGAGCAGGGAATTATTCTAACAGGAAACTAGATGGTCCTGAGGATCCAGGGTATTTACAAAAAAAATCTTATGAAAACCCAGATAATTTAACAACACTGATGCAGCATTTATTTACAACTAAATCAGGCCTCATATTAAACTTTGAGGCTATTTTGCATGTCTTCAGAGACTCTAGTAACTGAAAATGCAATAGTCCAATTCGATTGGAAATATTTATACCCAAAACAAAAATCAAGCGACAGACTACAGGAGAAAGACTGTGTATGTATCAGCCTTTTTGGGATATAACCCAAGTAGATGAAAATGGTGCCCCAGTAACAGTTTAATAATCTGCTGTTCTCTAATATCCTAGAGGTGGATTTTGGCTATGGAGAAATAAAAAAGATACAAGGACCGAATAAAGAACATGTGAATTCACAGACTAATGTCTGGTTAAAAAATGAAACTTTGGCTTCTGAGATATTTTCAGGGGTTGACAAATTGGATAATACTGGCACTGGACATTACATTTATTTTTGAAAAACCCAGAAGAAATTACATTTCTGAAAGTAGTTTGCCTCCTCATATAAATAGCAATGATCCTAAAGTAAAAAGAAAAGGGATCGCTCACAACAGCCAAAACAGACTATGCATAATCAAAGTACCTATTTAACAAACTGATCAACCATCTCAAGAGATTTTGTCGCATGTACTAAATAATTCTTCTGTATCTTTGTCTACTAACATCAAATGTATTTTATGGAACATTGAGGTTTGTCTGTAAAACTGTCTGATACTGAGTTGTAAAATTTCCTAAAAGGTTTTCAAATAGTATGTCTTCAAGAAACCTGGCTATCTTCTGATTGTAAAATGAACAGTTTCCAAGGCTTTTTCACTCCAGCAACCAAATTACCAAAATGGACAAGCTAGTGGAGGTTTAGCCATTTTTCTTGAGATTTCACCAAATCTAAATTTTTCTGAACTAATCTCACAGGACCATAATTATAGACTGATACAGGTAGAAACAGAGGAATGCATCTGTATTAATTATGAATGCTTATATTCCTCCCTAAATCTTCCAAGTCATTACGAAGAAGAAATATGGAAAAATCTTCAATTAAGAATTGTAGCTGCAACAGAGATGCTAGTGTTTTGACAGTAGGGAATTTTAATTCTAGAACAGCACTGCACAACATGATTGGGGACACATCCTTCTTCATTCTATCACATATAATTATAGAAAGTTTAAGGATCTGCAAAAAGAGAATGGACTTAAAATGCAAACTCTTCTTGAAGCTTACAGTATATACTGAAGCTTTATTGAATGGTTACACTTTGGATGACCTGGAGTGAGAATTCATGTAGTAATGATAAAAGTGTTTTTGATCTTGCACTCACTCAGATAGTAGACATGGAATGGTTAAGGATAGTACAGGTACACAAGAACATACCATAACAGTAGATCTTTGAGAGAATCTCTTGTATCTGGCCAACCCAATGGAACTATAGCCGCCAGGCACTAGGACTACATGGAAACTTTCCTAGCTAGCAGTCTACAAGGGGCCACCCATGACAACATCAGACACAGGCGATATCCCTCCCATATAAACATGGGTGGCCCTGCGCCCTCCTCAGTTCTCCCGCCGGAGACCATGTACAGAGGATCTCCTGCTGGGGAACAGAGGGGAGCCAGAGGTTCCCACCATAAAAAGAGGTGAAACAGAATGTGAACTGTCATGGAGAAAGAGAGATAGACACAGAAAGCCCAAAATCAAGGGGGATGGGGGTTGGACAGCATAGCCTGATGCATTAGATTCTTTCGAAGATCTACTGTTACAGTAAGTTCTTACGTAACTACTGTCTTCTTCGAGGATATCTCTTGCATCAGGCCACAACTATGGAACAAGTCCCAAGCAGTTCTTTTTTTTTTTTGTTTCTTTTTGTGCCTACTGTACCTCCTCGGTTGGGGTGTTCCCTATGGTTCCCTATTTTCCTGTCCACTGGCAGCTCTCGCATTGTGCGCCATGCCCAAGCTACAATCTCCTTCCTTCTCTTTCTCTCAGGCCACTTCGCTGACCCCCTCATGGAAGACCAAGTGGACAGGGCCAGAGGGAGCTCCTGAAGCATCCAATGCAGTGCCACATGCAGACCCCTCATCAGCGCCGGAGGATTCAGCTGTTTTTTTTGTCTCCCCCCCAACCCCGAGTTTCCCCTATGGCACAGGCATGCAAGGATGCTGTGGCATGTGCTCCTGCGTGACGCATGTTGGACATCTGCCCACACCAACCCCACCATTGCACCGCAAGTTGTGCTACCTCCTAGCCACTGCCAGGAGCCAGCACCTTCACAGGAGTCCCACCCCACCCTCTCTGGAGGCAAGCAGTCTCGGGACACTCAGTCCTCCTCCCCCTGGCCATCCCCTGATGACCCGAGTCTGCCCCCAAACCCGGGTCATCGGCATAGCACAAGGAGTGGCATCCAGTGCCTCAACCCTCAGTGACACTGGGCTGACTAAGTCCCAAGTAGTTCTGACAGAGAACCAGTCTAACTGGCTGGAGGCCATAGGCCTAAGACAGGAGGCCTTGAAGCACAGCTATGCCAAAGCCTGCCTGTCTTTGAAAGGCAATGTCCAGACTGTAGTATTTAAAGTCTGGACAGAACTCCAAGTTGCGGCAGCACAGATCTCTGTAGCTGAAAACATTCCTGAAACAAAAGGCTGAAGTGGCCATGCCCCTAGTGAAATGACCATGAACAATGCCAAGAAGTTTTTTAACATACTTCCTATAACAAAAAAAATAGTACAGCTGGTCAACCATCTGGACAGGCACAGTTTAGAAATTGGTATGCCCCCTTTCCCGGAGTGAAAGAAACAAACTATGAGGACAGCCTGCAGTCCTGAGTACATTGTGTGCAGTAATGCAGGATTTTATGTACATCTAGGGTGCGAAGCAATGCTTCCACTGGATAGGCATGCTCTGGATAACAAACTGTCAGGTGGACGGTTGGCTTTGAGGTAAACTCAGACACCACCTAGGAAGAAGCTTAGGAACAGGACACACACACACACAGCCATTCTTTGTGGAAATTCAAATAAGGAGGCTCACACATAAGTGACTGAAGCTCAGAAATCATATGAGCCAAAGTAGAAGCAACTAAAAAGAACACTTTTGACAGAAAGTGTGTCTCGTATACTGCTGCTGGCTCAAAAGGAGCCAAAATAGGTTTCTCCAATACACAATTCAAGTCCCCAGGCAGGACTGGATCATGAAAAAAAGGCTTCATATAGAGAATGCCTCCCCAAACAGTGCAGGACACCTCTAGTTATGCCATCGTACGGTCAATAACAGGCACATGGAAGATTGAGAAGGCTTACAGGAGCACCTTAAGGAGAAGTATTGCAGACCAGAACCTAAAAGGGACAGCAAGTACTCCAGATGCTGATCCACTGGACAAGTAAAAGGATCCAAGTGATAGGAAGCAGCCCACAGAGCAAGGCACTTCCACTTCATGGAAGAAGTGGCCCTGGTGGAAGGTTTTGCAGCAGCCACCAGGACAGCAGTCCCCTCCTGAACATCACACAGCTAGCAATGGCAATGTCTGCATGAGCCAGGCATGGAGGTGCACAGACTTGAGATCAGATGGACCATGGTGCCCTACCAAGCTGTTGTTCAGGGGTAAGGGTACTGAAAGTTCCACTGCCAACTGCACAGCAAAGGGAACCAAAGCTGATGAGGCCATAAGGAGACAAAGAGGATCATGGAGGCCCCTTCCATCTGGAGCTTGATCAGCACTCTCTGGATAGCAGAGGGAAAGGTGTAGATGAACCTCCCTTTCCAAGGGATGGTACAACGCGTCATGTCAGAAGACCCCAGCCCAGTAGTGAGCCAGCAGAAATGTGATGGTTTAGCATGGAGTGGGGATGCAAAAAGGTCTAACTTTGGATGACCCCACCTGTTGAACAGGTCTTCTATAAAAGGGGTCGTCAGCTCTCCCTTGTGCATTGGAGACTGCGACCAGCTAAGAACGTCTGCCAGGACATGCAGGATGCCTGGAACATGGATGGCTGACAGTGCTAGACCGTGTTCTAGAGCCCAGTACCAGACCCTCATCACTTCCTGACACAGAGGGTAAGCATGGGTTCCCCTTTGTCTGTTGATGTAGTGCACTACACTGAAGTTGTCCATCTGCACCAACAGATGATCCAGGGACAGAGGAGTCTGAAGGGTTGTAAAGCATACAGAATGGCCCTCATCTCTAGGACACTGATGTGGAGGGTAGTCTCCAAGTTGGTGCACTTCCTCAGAGACCGATGAGGCCCCAGATGAGCCCCCCCCCCACCCTAGATGGACTCCAAAGCATCTGGGGAGAGAATCTGCTGAGGGAAAGTAAAGAGAATGGGAACCCCATTCAACAGGTTGCAGGGGTCCCTCACCATAGCAGTACCTTTTGACCGGGGGGGGGGTGACCTAAAACGTGCTGCTCTAGGCCATTATTGAGTTGGTCCCATGGGACTCTCAATGTCCACTAGGGAGTCTGCTTGGGTAGCCAGGCTAAAGATACCCTGGTAATGGCTTCATCTATCAGGCCTAAAATTCTCAGGAAGATTCTGGCCATGACATATCTGCTATTGTAGAGCAGCTGGGCCTAAGCCATTAGGTGGGCCACCCAGTCCTGTGGCAAAAACCCCAAGCCCTGAGCCGTGTCTGGTACTACATTAATGTACTGTAGGTGTTCACAGGATCAAGACTGTGAATTGGGCAGATTGACCGTGAGACCCAGGGCATGGAAAAATGTGTGATACATCTTAGCTGCTCCCTAGGCCGCGCTTTGATCAACCAGAAGTCCAGGAAAGGGAAGATGTACAGTTTCTCCCTCCAGAGGGCCACTGTTACCATCGCCAAGCATTTGGTAAAGACCTGTGGAGCAAAGGACAAGTCAAAGAGCAATGCTCAGAACTGATAATGCTCACCCTGGAACTGGACCCTGAGGTACTGCCGGTGGGTGGCACGCTTCTTAACAGCAGGTAAGCATCTTGCATTGCAAGAGAGCATATCCTGGCTCCCTAGTGCTGATGTGGCAGCGGACCATGTGGTGTCGCCATCCTGGACCTCTGGGACTGGATACAGAAACTCAGGTCTCTCAGATCTCAGATGGGTTGTAAATCCCCTGTGGATTTGGGGACCAGAGAGGAATAGTACCTTCTGATGCTTGGGGATACGTTCTATGGCCTTTTTCTGCAGCAACATTGCAGAATTCCTCCAGATGCACTGGAAAGTGGTCTGGAGTGAGCACTGGAGGCAGATCTTTGGGCCACTCCTGAAGTTGCAAGGGGTGGCCTTGTACAAAGAGCTGCAGGATCCAAGCATCTGTTGTGATCTGGGCCGAGCAGTTGGGACACAGTAAACCCATCATGTGCTGGAACCAAGTTAATTGGCAACCAAGTTAACAGAGATTTCCAGGTGGCCCATGGCAAGAAGCTAACCTGGAGAGAGGCAGAACAACTTGCCCACCTTGCTGCATAAGGCGGGGAGCAAGTGCAATCCACCAAGGAGTCAGGTGGCCACCTCTATGACAAGGAGTAGGGGAGAGGATGGTTGGGGAATATGGCACTCCAGAATCCTCCACTGAGGGTCTCCAAGGATGCCCCCTGGCATCAGCCCCCTGCTGCATCAGAGAGACACTACAGCATAGGGAAGATAAATTGGGGGGGGGCCAAGAGGAGGGGTCCCTGTAAACAAACAAGGTAGAGCCCATACCCCATCAGAAAGAGGGGGTGGAACAAAACCGGCAGATGGGCTGCCTTTCACAGCTGCCCCCTTCTCCTCAGCCACCTGGAAAAGGAGGGAAGGGTGGTATCTCTGAGCCCTGCCTATGGACCATGAAGGCTGTAGAGAAGGAAGTAGAACACTAATGCCCTGGAATGATTTGGGTGCAGTGATGGGGCAGCTGTGAAGCAGGGGCTGGGTGGAAAGGCCCCGGTGTTGTAGTGCCTGATATAGGTGGCATGAGTCTTGCAAATGGGCGAGGCCAGCGACACAGAAACATAGAAATTGTCAGCAGATAAGGACCACTAGGCCCTGTCTGCCCATAAGCCCTGCACTTGATTACGGTGCCCGACGGCGATGGTGGGTAACAATAGAGGGTCCCTAGGGGCACACTGCCAGCCAACTGCAAGGATACAAAGGGTGACAGAAGCAGCAGAATCGATGGGGGTATGCTATGCAACACCGATGGGCCTGCGCCAGCAGTAGTGAGAAAGCTGGCAGAACGCACTATCTGGTCTGACCCAAAGGCAGTCAAGAGCAAAGCTGCAGGAGGCATACCTGCCTGAGTAGTTGATAGCATGACAAAGGCATCCTGAGAAGTCGATGGGAGGTGAAAGTAGCCCTGACAGTGACAGCCTGTGCGGTCCCTAGGAAGGGACGTCAGAAGGCACTGCCAGCCAACCTTCAGAATATAGAGGAGGCGTTGGCAAGATCCACTGCAGCGATCGAGGAGGGAAGTTCCCATGTCAATGGTCCTCTAGGAGGGATGGCAGAAATCACTGCCAGCCACCCAAAGAGCAGAGGGCTGGGCAGCAGGAGCTGCAGAGGCAAGAAGGGGACCATGGTCCTGGTATCGGTGAACCTGTGCCATCCCTCAGTGGTATGGTAGAACTGACTGTTTGAGGTCTAGACAGCAGGAGCAGTAGTGTCAATGAGGAAACAGCAGCTCCGACGACGACGGGTGGCACCGTCCCTAGGAGGGATGACAGGACAGGCTACTAGCCAACCTTGACAGTACAGGGGCTGGGCAGCAGGAGCCACAGCATCGACAGGAGGAACTGTGGCCCCCGATGTTGGCATGCCCCTGCAGGATGGTGGGATTCACTGCCAGCCAACCATGGAACACAGGGGTCTGGGCAACAGGGTCTGAAATGTCGACTGGGGAAGATAATAGCCCCAGCATTGATGGGCCATAGCTGGCCAAAAGAGAAGGCCAACGGAACCCACTGCCAGTCACAGGAAGGCAGAGAAAGGCCAACGCCAGCTGGGGAAGGCCAGCGAGAAGCACTTTTTTTTGTTAAATTCACTTTTTTATTGTATTTTATAGGGTAAGAAAATACAGGTTACTCACTTGTAACAGGTGTTCTAGGAGTGATATATGTTGTTCATCCACACTTACTGGCAGGTTCCTTGCCGCTTTAAATCTTGCCGGAAGGTCTTCAAGCTGGCTTCTCCCACCCAACCGGGTGATAAAACTCTCGGCTCCGCCCCATGACACCAAATCTAGCCTGCTGGAAGCCAGGTTGAGTGTCAAAGCCAGGGAGGTTGGGTGGGTTGTGTGGATGAACAACATATACCACTCCTAGAACTCCTGTTACAGGTGAGTAACCTGTATTTCTAGGAACGTGGATATGTTGTTCAATCCACACTTATTGGCAGACTCCTAGTAGTTCTCCGTGAGGAGGGAGGCAAGGCGCACAACCCCTACTTGGGAAATAAGGACTGGAGAACCGACGTCCCAAAACCAGCATCCCGGCGTGACTCAAGGTCGATGTGGTAGTGGGTAATGAAGGTGTGTGCTGACTTCCAGGTAGCAGCCCTGCAGATTTCCTGGATAGGGACGTCCCTGGAAGCAGCCACCGAAGCAGCGGTATGGCGGGAAGAATGAGCTCTTATCCCTCTGGGAGGCTCCATGCCCACCAACCTATAGCAGAGATCTATGCAGGAGGTGACCCATCTGCCTATCGTCCGCTTGGCTGCAGGTCTGCCAGGTGTGGCTTCAGCATAGGTGACAAACAGCTGGCGAACCTCTCCCGAACTTCGGCCATCTGCTCCTTATAATAAGAAAGCACTCTTCTAGGGTCCAAAGTATGGAGCCTATATTCGGCCTCCGAGGTGTGATTGGGGTAGAACACCGGCAGAGTCAACACCTGGTTAAGGTGAAACTCCGACACCACCTTCGGAAGGAATTTCGGGTTGGGGCGCAGGACAACCTTGTCCCTGTGGAAGACCAGATAAGGAGACTCTGTGGAAAGCACCTGGAGCTCTCCCATACTTCTGGCTGATGAAATAGCCACCAAGAAGGTGGTCTTCCACGACAGGTGGGAGATATCGCACCTGTGCATTAGTTCGAATGGCTTGCCCATGAGCTTAGCCAATACCAGCAGTAGATCCCATGGAGGTGGAGGTTCTCGCACCGGAGGGGATATGTGATCAAGGCCTTTGAAAAAGTGCCCGACCACCTTTTCCTGTGCCACTGACTGCTTTCCGGCCCACGCCTGGTAAGCAGAGATGGCTGCCAGGTGCACCTTATGGGTCATCAACCACAGCCCTAGCTGAGAAAAGGACCATAGGTGGTCCAGAATGCTGGCCAAGGAACAGGAGGAAGATTCCAACCCCTTATCCTGACACCAAATGGAGAATCTCTTCCATTTGAAGGCATAGCATTTTCTGGTCGACTCCTTACCACGTTGAGGACCTCGTCGGAAAGACCCAGGGCCTGGAACTCTAGCCGCTCAGAAACCAGGCTGTCAGGTGCAGGGATTGAAGTTCTGGATGGAGTACCTTCCCCTGATTGACTGAGATCAGGTCCGGTGGGGCTGGAATCTGCCTCGGGAGCCTGGAGCTGAAGCTGAGGAGATCTGGATACCAGAACTGACTGGGCCAGTCTGGGGCTACCAGAATCACCTACGCCTTGTCCCTCCTTGCCTTGAGAAGCACCTTGTGGATCAAGGAAATGGAGAAGCGCATAAAGGCCGGGGTCCACAGCCTCGAGAAGGCATCCCTGCAGCGAGCCCTGCTGAGGGGGGCGGGCATGAAACAGCCTCAGCTTCGCATTCTCCCTGGAGGCAAGCAGGTTCACCTGACGTGTGCCCCAGTGGGAGAACAGATCGTGTACTACCTCCGGCAGGAGAGACCACTCATGAGATGCAGCACCTATCCGGCTTAAGGCATCGGCCAGAGTGTTGGAGGCTCCTGCCACATGAATGGCTAGGAGATCCGCCTCCAGTCTGCCCATGAGAGACCAAGTCCGGAGAGTTTCCTTGCACAGATGCAAGGAGTGCGTCCCGCCCTGGTGGTTCATGTAGCACATGGTCATGGTGTTGTCCGTCTGGACCTGGACCACTTGACCCCGTATAAATGGAGTGAAGGCAGTGAGGGCTAGGTGGACCGCTCAAAGCTCCAGCAGGTTGATGTGGCATTGAGACTCCTGAGGGGACCAGAGGCTGTGCGCTCTGAGGTCCCCCAGATGGGCACCCCAACCCAGAGAGGCGTCTGTTGTTAGAGTGACCGTCAGCTCTGGGTGGACAAATGGGATACCCTCCTGCAGATGAGCCGGAATGATCCACCACTGGAGAGTGTTCCCCATCTCCTGGGTCACTATCACTGGCTGGTCCAGAGGACTGGAGCGCAGTGACCATTGGCGGGCCAGTCCTCACTGCAGGGGACGCATGTGCCAGCGGGCCCAAGGGACCACACTGGTGCAGGCTGCCATGAGGCCCATGAAGTCCCGGGCAGGGCGCAACTGCCCAACCAGAAATGATTGGGCAAAGGAGGAAAGAACCTCAGACCTGTCCGCCGGGAGCCGTGCTCTGGCTCGAAGAGAGTCGAGCTCTGCCCCGATGAACTGAATCACCTGCGCTGCCATGAGTTCAGATTTGGCCTCGTTGAGGAGGAGGCCGATCTGACAGCAGACCTGGAGGGCCAGATCCCTGGACCACTCCACCTCTGACTTGGAGGAGGCTGCAATCAGCCAGTCATCCAGGTAAGGGTAAACCCGGACCCTTCTGCACCACAGGAATGCTATCACCACTGCCATGCATTTGGTGAAGACCCTGGGAGCTGGAGAGAGAAGCCAAAGGGCATGGCCCGGAACTTGAAAAGGGATCCCTCGGCCCTGAAGTGAAGGAATCGCTGGTGGGACGGATGGGTTGGGACGTGAAAGAACGCATCCAGAAGGTCCAGAGAACAGAACCACACGCCTCGTTCCAAGGATGGTATGATCTGAACCAGAGTGACCATCCTGTAGGTTCGAGACCTTAGGAACTTGTTCAGGTTGTGTAGGTCTAGAATGGGGCGCCAGCCCCCCCATCCGTTTTGGGACCAGGAAGTACCTGGACACAAACCCTGGGTCTGATGGAGGATCCGCCACCTCCCTGATCACCTCCTTCTGGAGGAGCAGGGTAATGTCGACTCGACAGGCCAACAGAGAGGCTGTGGACCCCGTAGCCCCCCATGGGGAGACGGCTCGATAGGGTGGGGACTGCTCGAATTCCAGAGGCAGACCCTTTCCTACCACTTCCAGCACCCAGTGGTCCATGGTGATATGGGACCAGGCAGAAAGGAAGTGGCGGAGCCATCCCCCCACGTGGGGAACCCGGGGAGGAGTGACGAGGTTGGGGGTGACACCCCTCAACCCGTCACTGGGCAGGCTTGGAGAAAGGACCGCAGAGGAGCCTCCTGACCTTTACTCCTCTGCCTGTTGGAGGAAGCAGGCTCTGGCTTTGGGGTGCCAAGTGCTGCAGCCTGCTGGCCCTGATGCTGGTGTTGCTGGGCTGGACGTGCTGCAGGGGCTGAAGGACGAAAGGGCTTACACTGCTGCTAGCGGCCTTTGTCCTTCTGGGCAGAAGTGACCGAGTCCAAGATGGCACTGGACTTCTCGATCTGCTGAAGATGCCCCTCAACCCCAGGACCGAACAAGTCGGTACCCAGGAAGGGAACGTCTGCCAGCTTCTGCTGGGTATCTGTCGTGAAGGTGGAGATCCACAGCCAAGCTCTGCGGCACATGGCCAATACGGCCTCTACTGACTGGGCACACGAGTCAGTGATGTCCAGTGAAGTCTGAAGCTGCTGTTTGGCCACCGCCCTTCTCTGATCCCGCACCTGCTTGACCGTAGTTTGGAGGTCAGCTGGGAGATGAGGAATCACCTCATTCAGGGAGCCCAAAAAGGCATGTGAAAAGTGTGCCATCAGGATGGCTGAGCTGGCCTGACGAAGGCCTAGGGAGGAAGCAGCATAAACTTTCCACCTGGAGTAGTCCAACTCTGAACTCCTTGTCGGGAGGCTTGTCCACATCCCGAGTGTTCCTGGAATGCCGCAAAATGCTATCGGTCACGAGCTGCTCTGCAGAGGAGTGCTCTGAGAAACCGGAGAGTGAACCGGTGGGAACAGCATACTTCCGAGCCATCCTGGCCGAAGGTGCTGGACAAGAAGCTGGCCACTGCCATAGCTCCAGGCTGGGCCAACATGGCTTCGGCCACCGGGAAGGCCTCCGTGGGGGAATCCCCTCGGTCCGGTATCTCCGTGAGGGGATACCTGGCCCGTTTGGAAACGGGTTCCGTCATCCCAGTGGGCTCTGGAGATGAGCCAAAGCATTCTCAGAAATGAGGATGGGCTCGCCCACCAACTGACCCCAGTGGACTCCAAGTCAAGCAGCCTGGAGAACAAGGAGGAGTCATCATCAGACTCCCGAGAGTCTGCGAACAGCTGCCGAGCGCCTGAGCCACCCTCCACCTGCCGAGGTCAATCGGGAGTGAGGGTGACCGACAACCTATGGGGCAAACCCTGACCCGACCGAGAATCCTTGGTCAGGGACCCAGTCTTCGGTTGTGGAGGCGGAGGTTCCATCACAATGGGTGGTGCAGCCGGTTTCGGCCAAACCGGTGCCGGCTTCGGCTCCTCAACCACTACAAGGGGTTGTTTCGGCTGCTCCGGTGACAGCCACTTAATGGCCAGGGAAGGTGACGGAGTCTGCTTATTCCCGGTCAAAAGGAGCTGCTGCCACATTAGATCCTCGTAGCGCTGACGCAATTTGCGCCGGAGCCTATCCTCCAAAGAGGACGAAGACGAGGATGAGCGGCGCCACCGCTTTCCACAGTGCCGAGACCGAGACTGCCGATGTCGGCGGGATCGGCTGGACCGGAAGAGGTCCAGACCAAGACCTTGGTGTTTCTGAGGGTGGGTCTGAGAGGGGCGGGGAAACCGCCTCCCTCAGTGTAGGACCTTAACCAGGGACTCGCACAGGAGGTACAGGCAAGTCCTCGGTTTCCACCAGGGAACCAGTGAAGAAGGGCTGCCGGCTTCTCCAGTCGGCAGCCCGTCAGACGGGTCGAGAAAAATCTCGACTGCATCAACGGGTGTCTTGGCCGGCTGACCTGATGGGGACACCGTGAAGCCAGCTGCCTTAGCCGCAACCTCGACCGAAGTAGAGTGTCGACTATCCAGGGAAGGGGAACCCTCCCACTCCCACAAACGTTGATGGTGGGACTCACATTTGAGGTCCTTCTTTTTGGACCGAGAGGAATGTCCCAAAGGGCCTTCTCCCTTGGTGGAGAGGGATTGGCAAAGCTCCTTAAAAGAAGCTGTGTAGGAGGATTCCAAGGAGAGCGGAATAAATGCTGTGACCAAGGAGGATGATGATGATGCGGCCTGGGCTGCCTCCTCCTCGAGGGCGATCATCTGCTCCAGCTGTTCAGCTGAGTCCGCAGCCGTGGACACCGCCCAACGGGCCTCCTTAGACTTAACCGGAGGATAACGTTTTTCGGGTCGCCCCAACAGTAATCGGGCAGCGCAGTCCTCCAAGACCGAGGCCGAAAAGGATTTGCACAACTCCACAAGCCTGTGAGTCATGGCGGAGTCCATGGCAATAAACGCACGTGGTGTGCGGATCGGTCCGGGACATCTTCTGCCCACAGGGGCACTGACGAAATCCGGGAGTCGATTTGTCCATCGCAGCTGCGAGGGATGATAAAGACCAAAGTCTTGTAAATTTTAGAATAAGTTTTGGATTAACCTTAGAGTTTGGATCCAGGCCTAAAATGCAAAGCGCAAAGGAGGGAACCTGAGCTTCCAAGCGGTAAGGAAGATCAGGCGTCATGGGGCGGAGCTGAGAGTTTTACCACCCTGGTGGGTGGGAAGAGCCAGCTTGAAGACCTTCCGGCAAGATTTAAAATGTCAAGAAACCTGCCAGTAAGTGTGGATTGAACAACATATCCATGTACCTAGAAAACAGGTTACAAGGTATACCTCTATACAAGAGCAGATCTATATGTTCACGTTACATTAGTGCATTTCAGTTAGCTCGTACAGAGTTACCCATCTGGCCCAATTCTGGGACCCTGTGTTACAGCATACTAGACTGACATCATCAACTGGAGTAACTTCTAGGTTTATCTGACTAGTTGTACAAGAATGTCCAAGTGTCCATTAGTTGTTCAAGATAAGTCTCTAGGCTGATATAGGGCCTCCATTTGAGATGAATCGCCATGCTCATAACTAGATGAGACCAATAACAGGATCCACTTTTGTGACTATAACATTCTAGTTAAGAATACCCTGGAACATAACAGTAATTAACAAATCATTAACTTTAAATCAAAGTGAGAGGTAAAAAATAAGGAAATAGCTTAACTTTGGAACCACAGCATAAGAAAAGCAGAGAAAAGTGAAGTCTAACCATCAAGAACTTCCTATTGTGTTAGAGAGAAAAGGAAGTGCAAAAGAAGAAGGAAACCACTTTGGTTCTCAAAAACAGTAGCAGAAAAGGTCAGAGCAAAAAGGCTGGCCTTCAGGAAATTTAAGGGAACGCAGCGGGATGAAGACAGGGAGGCATACCAAACTTTCCTAAGGGAAGCAGGGAAGGCAGTAAGGCAGGCAAAGGCCCAAAAATGAGGAAACACTAGCACAAACAGTAAAAGAAGGTGACAAGACTTTCTATAGATACATTAGTGAAAGGAGAAAGTCCAGAGGGGGTATTGCTAAGATCAAAGGAGATAAAGGGGCATGTGAGGAGGAGGACCATGTAAAAGCATCTATCGTAAACAGATACTTCTGCTCAGTATTTACTGAAGAGAAGGTAGGGCAGGGCCCACAGTTCAGCACCATGGACACAGGGGGGAGGGAGGTGAGCACTAGTTCCATCACAAAAGAAAGGGTACTACAAGAGCTCGATAAGCTCAGGGTGGACAAGGCAATGGGGCCTGATGGCATACATCCCAGGGTACTAAAGAAGTTAAGGGTGGAACTAGCAGAGCCATTATCAGAACTGTTTAGTGAGTCTCTGAGCACAGGAGAGGTCCCAGAAGACTGGAGAAGGGCTCATGTGATCCCGCTCCACAAGAGTGGTAGCAGGGAGGAGGCAGGGAACTACAGACCAGTCAGTCTTACCTCAGTAGTGGGCAAGATTATGGAGGCATTCCTTAAGGAAAGGATAGTGCAACACCTGGAATCCATAGGAGCACAGTATCCAAGACAGCATGGGTTTACAAAAAGAAGGTCCTGTCAAAGTAATCTCTTAGATTTCTTTGACCGGGTAACCAGAGTGGTGGACCAAGGGGGGAGCAGTTGATGTCACCTACCTTGACTTCAGCAAAGCTTTCAATACTGTTCCACACAGAAGATTGATTAATAAGCTGGGTAGGCTCACGGTGGGTCAGAAGTTGGTCAACTGGGTGGCAAACTGGTTGACGGGCTGAAAACAGAGAGTGGTGGTAAATGGTATACAGTCAGAAGAGATGCAAGTCACAAGTGGGGTACCTCAGGGATCAGTTCTGGGGCCAGTCCTCTTCAATATCTTCATCAGTGACATTGCAGATGGACTGGAGGGTAAGGTTTGTCTGTTTGCAGATGATACCAAGATCTGCAATAAAGCAGATGATCCAGATGGGGTGAGCAAAATGAGAAGAGATCTGGATAAACTAGCAAAATGGTCGGAAGAGTGGCAACTGGGGTTTTACTAAAAGAAGTGCAAGATCACGCACATAGGGAAGAGAAACCCTGAAGTCACCTATAGGCTGGGAGGGGAGTTGCTGGCAGTAACAAGGGAAGAAAGAGACTTGGGCATCATCTTCACCAATGACCTGAAATCATCCAAGCAGACCTCTAAAGCAGTAAGTAAGGCTAGGGGGATGTTAGGGTGTATTAGTAGGGGTATCACAAGTCGGAAGAGGGAGGTAATAATCCCTCTTTACAAGACACTGGTTAGGCCCCATCTGGAGTACTGCATGCAGTACTGGAGGCCACACCTTCACAAGGACATTACCCAAATTGAGGCAGTCCAGAGAAGGGCAACCAAAATGGTGCAGGGACTGCATCAGAAAACATATGAGGACAGATTAACGGAGCTCAATATGTATACCCTAGAGCAAAGGAGGGAGAGAGGTGATATGATCGAAACATTTAAACATCTTAAGGGCATTAACAAGGTGAAAGAGTCCAACATGTTTCAATATAAGAAAAATAGCAGGACAACAGGACACAGCATGAGATTAGAGGGAAGCCAATTAAGGGGTAATGTGTGGAAGTTCTTTTTCATAGAAAGGGTAGTGGATGCACGGAACGGCCTACCTCAGGAAGTGGTGGATATGAATACAGTGCTGGGCTTCAAATATGCATAAGGGAGCAATACAGATGAGTATGAATAGATAGGCCATTGACAGAGCAAAGACCGATGGCACATTTATAAGGTAGAAAAAGAAATGGGCAGACTGGATGGGCCCTGCGGTCCTTATCTGCCGTCAACTTCTATGTTTCTATCTTAAGATCTAAAAGTATCATTATGCACAGAAAGTGATCATGCTGCACTAATAATTACATTAAACCCTGAAACATTTCTGACTCTGAATAATGAGAAACACATTATTAATCAAAATTCAGAGGTTATTTGTAAAAAGTGGTTACGACTAGATGCTTTAGTGAAGCAGTAATCTGAAGAGCTTCTTTCCTCCCCTTGAAAGTATAACAGTACTATGAAATTATCAAGGGTTGTAAAACATCTTCTCGATTTTTATTGTCCAATAACGTCACAGAAATATAACTAAAAAGTGCAAAATATGGTTTAATCGCATATGTAAGACTGTCAAAAGTGAATTATTCTAGCTAGTTAGAAAGCCAAGAAAAATCCGTCCAGGAAGAATCAAACACTACTAAATCAAGTCCACAAAACTAGGACAATATCTTAAAAAGTAAAAAAAATTTCAGCTAGATTTATAGGAGCAAATGAGTAATACTACTGCAGATAAGGATCCTTGTTCAGTCTGGTTAATGGTAGCTAAAGGTACTAGAGATTATAAAAATAACCCTTAAGCATTAATTCCCACTGAAAAATGGATCACTTTCTTTCGAACTATTTTCTATGATCCCTTGGCAGGTCACATCCTAAGTTTAGTCAATTTAGATAACCATGAAAAATACATCCCTCTGCAATTTACATTTTGTGAAATCGAAGATGCAGTCGTGTCACGGAAATTAAATAAACCTCCAGGAATAGATGGCATTCCCTCAGATGTGTATAAATTACACTTAAATGTATGGGTCCCTGTTCTTTATTTAGAAAGGGAGACATTAAAGACCTCAGAAATTATAGACAAGTCTATTAGATGCAATATCAAAAATCTCTACAAAGATTTTAGTTAAAAAACAAAATTCAGTTATGGATAGAGAGCTATAAAATTATACCTCCCCTGCAAGCAGGATTCAGACATAACATTTTAACCATAGACCACATATACATATCTGCACACTTTATTGAAAAATATATTGGCCTCAATAAATGCAAACTATTTACAGCCTTTTTTGACTTAAATCAGTATTCGAGTCTGCTGACATAAGTATTCTTTGGAATAAATTACTGAAGAAGGGTTCAATGTTAAATCTTTGGTTACCAATTACAGAGAATAACTCTCTCATAAAACGTGATTTGCAGGGTAACCTCACCAAATCCTTCCCATCAAACAGGGCTGTTTATTATCTCCACTTTAATATTTATGTTGATGAGATCCATGAATGCCTTGCTGATGTAAACGTTCATTCACCAAACATACCTGGAAAGTCTTGTCCATTGTTAACAAACCCTTACAACTTTTTTTTTCATCTCCAACTGTCCGTTAAACTGTTACAATAATCTGTGTACAAATCATAAACTAACAATACATTCTGAAAAGATCAAAGTCAGGACATCTGGTGGAAAAAAAAAAAGTCTAGCAAGTTCTACAAGAATTACATTGTTTTAGAAACTAACTGAATATGTATATCTTGCAGAATATTCACTACCAATAGAAAATGGACACAACACTTAAAAACACAAGAGGAGAAGGCCAGACAAAACTCTCAAGCAATTCTTAGATAACATTTTTCATATGACAGGAAAACCGTAATTCTGGCCCTTCGAGCCTTAGAGGCTAAGGTGCACCCAATTATACTTTATGGAGCTGTGGTGTGGGGACATGACTGCTCGCATTTTGAGGTACAGTAGTCCCTCACTATATTGAACCTCGCTATAGCAAATTCTCTGAAATACCGGAGTGGTCCATTTGGCTCCCATATGACAGCAGTTCTGGTGTTATAAAATAGAGATGTGGTGAAATTTAAATTCACCGGCAAAGTTTTCCCAGACCTGAGATACTTAGACTTCACCTGAATCACAAACTTTTGCTGCGATGTGCAGAATTTTGCCGAGAAGTGTGGAATTTCACACACGAAATTCCGATGTTCGTGGGTGAGATTCCATACTTCGCAGAGCATGGATCAATCTGTGAAGTTCCGCTGCAAATTGCAGGAAATTTGAGAATTAATTTGCGGAAAGAAGTTTGCTGACTTCGCCCATCTTACTATAAAAAGGCGTAATCTGTCAGCTGTCTCCAGAGCCAACATGCAGCATTCTGGCTATGTTGTCAAGACTAAGCTTACAATTCTGGACACGCTCAAGGCAGGGGAGAGTCTTGGTAAAACTGCGTCCAAAACTGTCCATAGGAAATCTACGATCTGCACTTAGTGAAACAGAAGGGTGCATTGTGAGATTTTGTGCAAGAGGCTCCTGAGTCAGATGCACTGAAATGGAAGAAGCTCTGATGTGACGATGAGTCCAAAGTTGAGAAAGCAACACAGCTGTGGTTTACCCAACAGTGGGCTAATGCAGTGATAGTTTCTGGATCAACTGTCCATGAGAAAGCCACACAGTTCACCAGGGAGATTTATGGTGAGGGGTCTAAGTTTAAATCCTCAACCGCATTGGCTCTGGTGGTTCCAGCAACAACATGGCATTTGCAGAGTGTCTGTTGCAGGAGAACAGTGCTCCTGTGATGATGCAGTTGATGCCGATTTTTCTACTCAAGTTAAAGCAAATTTTGGTAGATGGGGTTACCAACCAGAACAAATTTACGACATGGACGAAACATGTTTGTTTTGGTGGTGCCTCCCTGATGTCGTGTTTGCCAGCCACTCAGAGATTAATGCCAGTAAAGATTTTAAAGTTACCAAAGATTGTGTCTATGCCAGAGGCACATACAAAATTAAACTGCTCTGCACTGGCAAATTTAGAAACCGTCATTTCCCTCATGTTAATATGAACTCACTACCTGTCCAACACAGCCATAGGAGAAATGCCTGGATGATGGCCAACATTTTCCCCAGATGGCTTTTTGCAGTTTTATTTAATCAGTCTGTACTACCTCCCTAAAAATAAAAGCCTTGCTTCTGATGGACCAATATCCTGCAACCTCCTGGGCTGAACTGAGATCGAGAGATGGCAAAATCAGAGTTCTCCTTTTAGCAAAGAACACGACCTCATGCATACAGTCTCTAGACAGGAATATTATAGCAACCTTCAAAAAGCTGTATAGGAAGTGACTCCTATACAACTTGGTTCCTGTGGATACCGGAACCCATGTTACTGATTTCATAAAGTCCCTCAATTTAAAAACCATGGCACAGCTGACTGGGAAAGAATGGGACATTGTGACAGAGAGCACTGCTGCTCACTGCTTGTCGGCAACACTGGGACGTGCTTTTGCTGAAGACATTACCCCCGAAGATAAGATGGATCATGACAACACTGGCAAACTTGCACAGATGGTCACCGAAATTAGAATGATAGATTCTACAGATCTGGAGGCTGCTATTGAGCAGTGGTTGCCAGGAGAATACACTGCCGAGACTTACGAGCAGCTGTCGGATTCTGAGATTCTTCCTGCTGTGCTTAACCAAGAGACACAGACTAAGGACATTAAGGGAGAAGGAGTAGATGAAGACTGTGAGGAGCCACTGCCACCGCCGATAAACAACAGAGCTATCAACGACTTGTAGACTGGGCTGGCATGGTTCTCAAGCCAAGGAGTCGATCCCATAAGGATCATCTAATTGAGACAACTGTATCCTTTGCCAAGGATGTGGCTGCATCCAAAATAGAGTAGACAAAAATGACCGATTTGTTTCGGGACTCAAGAACCGAAAGGGCTGGTTTTTAAAGTACTAGCGATTAAAGTGCACAAGTAAGAAAAAAAAAAATCACAAAAGTCTCATCACACAAACCCCCCCCCCATTATCCCCGAAGTGTAATGTACTGTATTAAGCACCACCAAATACACTGTAACCATACCTCACCCCACAGCACATCCTGTATTAATGTCTTTCACTTTAACGAAGGAGGAGCTACAGTATATCGCATGGTAGCCACGGCTCCAAAAGCATTCATTATAGTGAGGGACTACTGTACCATTTTCACTGCCTTGCCATTCACTGGTAAAAGTTAGCAAATCTTGGCCAGAACAACTTGAGTGTGCAGAACTAGGCAAGATCCTGATACAACTGATGCAAGAATTGCTTAATATATGATTAAAGGAGTTCTACTGGGAGAGGTGAAGCACTGACCACTGCACAGATCGGTGCTTCACCTCTCCAATCCGCCCCTGCATGTGCCATTAGAAATAATTAGATTAAATACCTCATTGCTCATAAAATTTAGGCAAAGCTCCGGTGGAGCTGGCATTTTGATCATAGTGCTCCTCCATCTCTCCCCCCCCCCCGGGATTTCACTGGTAGTACCGTGAAACAATGACGCTACACTGCCTCTACCATTATACAGCCCTTATGTATGGAAATAAAAGTGTGTGTGTGTATATAAAAATATATATATTTCTGATGCCCAGTGCCATTTTAAGTGAATTTGCCTAAATCCCATGGGTATGCTTCCTCGAAGGATTATCAGACCAGCAGTGACCGAAGCAACCAGGACCAAAACCAGGCACACAGAGAGGATATGAACCTCAAGTATGGATGCAGTACAGGCATCAGAGGAGAAAACAGCATGTGACAGCAGGAAGTAAAGTCACCCATCATCCTACAAGGGGTGGAAGATGGGAGCGAGAGCTGTGATTCAATGCAGCAGATTCTCTCAAAGATCTACTGTTACAGCAGGTAACTATTCTATCTTCTCAAAGAACAGCTTCCCTCCATTGGGCAACATCATGGAACAATTCCCGAGCAGAACCAAGCACTGAGGGAGGACAGCAGGTCCTAATGATCCTGAGTGAGGAGGCCCTGAAGAACACTGAGGCCAACGCAGGCACATCTATGACAGACTTTGTCCAGACTGTAGTGTTTCGCGAGTGTATAAGCAGTACTCCAAGTGGCAGCAGCACAAATATCAGCTGCAGACACATTTCAAAAACAAATCACTAAGGTAGTCATCCCTCGGGTGGAATGAGCATGGACAGGACAAGGAAGCTGCTTACCGCACTTACGGTAAAAAGTAACTTAGTTGGCCAGCCAGTTGGCCAGGCTTTATTTAGAAATGTTTGAGCCCCTCATTCTGGGTGCAAAAGCAACAAACAGTTGAGAAGATGTTCTTGAATCTTTAGTACGATCCAGGTACCAACACAACATCCTACGGACATCCAGCATTTGTAACAACGCTCCCCACAATCTGTGGGAGACAAAAAGTTAACAGAAAGGTCTATGGTCTGATTTAGTGTTCTCGCAGACACAACTTTCAGAAGAAAATGAGGACTAGTACGTAATGTGACCCTGTCCTTGTGAAAAATAATAAACACAGGATCTGCAACGACAACCTGTAACTCTAAGGTGTATCTAGCAGATGTCATAGCTACTAGAAACAGTGTCTTCCAAGTAAGAAAGTGCAGCTCATAAGTAGCTGCAAGCTCAAAGGGAGGTGCAGTGTGGGTCTCTAAGACCAACTTAAAATCCCACACCAGAACCGGATCTCGGACCTTTGGGGTGGCAAAACAAGGATGCCCTTTAGGAATCTCTCAGAAACTTCTAACTGGGCTACCATCTTACACTCTGTCAAGGCATGAAAAGCAGACAGAGAAGCCATGTGGTTCTTAATAGAGGAATATCCTAGTCCTGAGTCCTTTAGGGACAAGAGGTAGTCCAGAATTTTAAGAACTGGACAGGTAAACAGAAGTACACCATGCAGCCGGCCCGGTGGCGCTGAGTGTTGAGGCGCGGGACGCCACACCTCGTGCCACGCCGGCGACCCGGGTTCGGGAACGGACTCGGGCCGCTGGGGGCTGGCAGGGGGAAGGAAGGATCGAGCGTCCTGTGACAGCTCTCCTTCCTTCGGGGTGGGTGAGGGGTGTATGCGGCGCTGCAGTGACACCCAGCGGAGGCTGGATGTCTAACAGCGAGCGATCTGACAGGGGAGAAGCCGCAGACGCCTGCACGAAAAGTGCGCGGACGCTATTGCACGTCTGCCTCCGGGGCATACTACATATATATATACAAAAATACGGACTCCGCCTATGAGCCCCTCCCGGGTCTCTTCCGTCGCCAATCCTCCAACCAGTTACTAGGACCGCTGGCTGGAATATGGGGTGCCAGCTCCGCGGCCCCATCCTCTGGGGGTAAGCCAGGGGTGACCGGAGGATCTGGCCAACATAGAGAGATCTCAGGGGCCGTGACCAGGGTGGATACTTGGTGAGAGGACCCAATTAAAAAAAAGTACACCATGCAGTAAAATGTTTACATTTTTGTGACTAAGTGTACCGCGCAAATGACTTTGTAGCTGCCAAGAGCATATCAGCCACCACAGAGAAACCCCGAAGCAGAAAAGCTGTGCCCTCGGGAACCATGCATGAAGGTGCAGGGACCAAATATCTGCATGCAAAAACAACATGCTCCTGTGTGAGCAGGCTCTCAAGGGGAGTGGGACAGTGGGTTCTACTGCCAGTTATTGTAGAAGTGGAAACAAATTTGTCTGGGCCACTAAGAGGCAACCAGAATCAAGCTGGCAGGTTCAGTCCACAGTTTGACCAGAACCCTCTGTACAAGATGGAATGGAGGAAAAGCATACAGAAACCTTCCATTCCAAGAGAGGAAAGACATGTCACACCAAAAGACTTCATGCCCCGCATTCAGCGAGCAGCAACACAGCAGTTTTGTATTGTATGGGGATGCAAACAGGTCTACATGTGTGGGCAGCCCCATTTTCCAACAGTCCATCTACTAAGGAGTCAGAGAGTTCCCATTCAAGGCACAGTGTACTGACTCAACTGAGGCGATCCCTAAATGTGTTCAGGTCCCTGAGAGGAACACAGCTGACAGAAATAAGCCGTGTTCCACCACCCAGTGACAAATGCTTATTGCTTCCTTGCAGAGAGCATAAGAATGAACTCCACTCTGTCAACTGATGTAACAACTCTAAATCCCTTCATACTTAGTTGCTATTTTCTCTTTTCATACTGCCTGAACATTCTATGACATCAGCAACAACATTCTAGGCTATGCAGATGAACACCATGGAATGGTGCAACTGTCATGGAATAGAAACATAGAAAAGTACAGTTATGTTAGAACTTATCGTAACAGTAGATCTTCGAGAGAGACTCTTGCAGTAATTACCTTGAGGACTGCACCCCCTGGCATCAGGATCACAAAGAAACTTTAGCTAGCAGTGTCTGACAGGGGACCGCCCACCCGACATCATGTAACTGACGTCAGCATGACACTATATAGTGGGTGATCCCTATGCCCGCTTTCCAGTTCTCCCTCCGAAGACCTCCAAGAAGGAGCGACATGAGAACAGAAAAAGAGGTTCCTGGAGCCCAACTGAACTGAAAGAGCAGTAAAGAAACTTGAGGGAAGGAGGGAGGGAAAAAGGTTACCTACTGCAAGAGTCTGTCTTGAAGATCTACTGTTACGGTAAGTTCTTACGTAACTGTACTATCTTACTTCAAGAGGGCTCTTGCAGTAGGTAATCACCTTGAGGACTGAGTCCCAAGCAGTAGGAATCAGAAAGAATTGAAACACTGGAGGCAGGAAAGGTCTGCAGAAAACAGAGAGTTTAGGACAGGAGGCCTCAGAGGACAGCAAAACCAAAGCCAGCCCTGCGCCTAGAGGCAATGTCCAGACTGTAATGCTTGGTGAAAGTGTGGACGGAACTCCAAGTGGCCACCACACAAATGTCAGTGACTGACACATTCTCGAAACAAGCAGTGGAAAACGGGTAACAAAAAACAATACTTTGCCAGCCATTTGGATAAACACTGTTTGGAAGCTGCCACACCCTCTCTCTCTGGGGTGCAAAAGAAACAAAATGTTGGTCCGCTTTCCAGACAGACTTTGTTCCGTTGGTATAATAACGCAAGATTCTGTGAATGTCTGAGGCATGCAGAATCACCTTCCATGACTGGAATGCTCAGTGTAACACACTGGATGTTGAATAGACTGGTTTAACATGAACTCAGAAAACCACCTTTAGTAAGACTGAGGATTGGTAGGCAGAGCCACCCAGTCTCTGTGAAATACTAAATAAGGCTCCTTACACATCAGGGCTTGAAACTCGGAAATCCTTTGAGCAGAAGTGACTGCAGCTAAAAGGAGCACTTTCCATGACAAATAGCGCGTATCAACTACCAGCCAGTTTAAATGGAGGCACGGTCAGTTTTTCCAAAATAAAATTGAGATCCCAAGGTGGCGTGGGACTGCGCACTGGGAGTTTTAGGTGGAGGATCCCTTTGAGGAAGGTTTTGGAACCCTCCAGCTTTGCCCACCACTAAGATGTGGTAGCAGAAACAGCAGACAGGTGAACCTTCAACAAAGAGTAACCCAGGCCCAGGTCAGAGAGGTGTAGTAAATACTCCATGACCTGAGGAATGGGGCACAAAAAGGGGTCCCAACCATTTGAGGGAGCGTAAATGGAGAAATGCTTCAATTTCATGGCATATGTCATCCTCGTAGAAGGCTTTCTGGCCTCTACAAGGACCTGAGTCACTCTAGAGGAAACTCAATAGCATGAGGCAGCAATGTCATGAGGTGCCATGCGTGAAGGTGAAGGGACTTCAGCCCTGGATGGACCAGCGTGCCCCTCTCCTGGGTCAGAAGATTGTGGCAGAGAGGCAGGGGAACCAGATGTTCCACTGCAAGCTGCTGAAGAAGCAGAAAACATATTTGGTGAGCTTAAAATGGGGCAATCATAATCATGCTAGCCCCCTCCACCTGAAGCTTGAGCGGCACCCTTTGCAGAACTGGAGAAAGGAGGGAAGGAGTACAAAAACCTCCCTGTCCAGCAGATAGATGGCACATCTCACTAGAAAACACCATGCCTGGCAGCGAGCGAGCAAAACCTGGGTAGTTCTGTGTTGTATGGGGGAGCTGAACAGATCCAGGTCTGTACGGCCCATAGGTCAAAAATGTGTTCGGCCACCTCTTGCTTGAGCTCTCATTCATGCGTGCTTACTCTGGTGCAGCTGAGACTGTCCACCAGGACATTTTGCACACCTGGAAAGTGAACAGCTGTGAGGTGAACTCTATGCAGAACTGCCCAATTCCACACCCACATCACCTCCCTGCAGAGGAGATGTGAGTGAGTGCCTGCTTGCTTGTTGAGGTACCAGACTACACACATATTGTCCAACTGGACTAATAGCGGGCCCTGGCAAAGAAAATGCTGGAAGGCTTGGAGAGCATACAGCACTGCCCTCATCTCCAGCACATTTATGTGCAGGGAGAGCTTGGACTGAGACCACAGTCTTTGAGTTCTGTGGTGCTCCAAGTAAGCACCCCAGCCCATCCCCGAAGCATCTGTAGTTAGGGTGTGGGTAGGAGGAGGGGACTGGAAGGGGACCCCTTTGGTGAAGCTGTTGAGATCCTGCCACCACAGAAAATCCTGCTGCATCAAACTAGAGACCATGGCCATGTGGTCTATGTTGTTCAACCTCTGATCCCGCTGTGTTTTGAGTGTTCACTAAGAAATTCACATGTGGAGCCTGGCCAGAGGGACAGTGGGGATGGCCAATGCCATAAGGCCAAAAAGTTGGAGAACCGACTGGGCCATGATCCACATGCTAGAGGCTACAAGGCGAGCCTGTTTCCACAAGGTTTCCGCCCTGTTCAAAGGGAGGAAAGCCATACCCTGGGCTGTATCCAGCACTGCTCCAATAAACTGGAGGTGTTGGGAAGGGGCAAGTTAGGACTTGAAATGGCTGACAATAATCCTCACTTTTGCAAAAAGGGCCAGGGTAGCCAAGAGGGAAAGTTCAAACTGCTCCCTTGACGGGGCTGACAGAATACAGTCATCAAGGTAGGGGAACACATAGTGGCCCTGGTGCCTCAGGGCAGCTGCCACTACCACAAAGTGCTTGGTTAAAACCCGGGGTGCTGAGGACAGGCCAGAGGGGAGGGCTTTGAACTGGTAATGCTCCCCCTGAAAGGCAAGCCTGAGGTAGCAGTGATGTGCTTGAAAAACTGGGATATGCAGGTAGGCATCCTGCATATCCAGGCACAGAGCCACTGTCCCTTGTGCAAGAGGGGCAGTAGACCTGGGAGGGTCAGCATTTGAACCTGTTTGTACTCTATGTACTGGTTTAGAGCACTGAGGTCCAAGATGGGATGCAGATCTCCTGTCTTCTTTGGGACCAGGAAGAAGTGGGAGTAATACCCCTTTCCTACCTGGTTTGATGGAATAGGCTCTATTGCCTCCTTTTACAGAAGAGCCTCGATTTCTTTCCTCAAGAGGGGAATGTGTACCTTTGGATAATGAGACACCCCCGGAAGCTTGTCTGGGCATTTCTTGAAGACCACCAGAGTGTGGCCCTGTCTGATCAACTTAAGGACCCATGAGTCTGTGGTGACTGCCTCCCACCCCGGCAGGTGACTGGCGAACCTTCCGCCCACCGGCTCCCCCAATGAAAGAAGAGGGGGGGAGGCTACAAGTCAAGAGATGGAGGGAGGGATGGGGAGAGCCGCCCCTGAGGCTCTCTGAGCTTTGGCTGGGTGGGTGGCTGTGGCTGAAGGTGCCCGATGCTTGGTCTGGCATCTGGCTGTATGCTGCTGTTTCGTCTGCCACTTGGTCTGGTGACAAAATGGCTGTTTGGCCTTGGACTTAAGGTGGTACATGGTGTAAACCAACCTCAGGGCCTTACCCTTATCCTGGAGGCTGGTAATATCCTGGGCATTCCCCATGAACAAGACAGAACCCTTGAAGGGGCATCCTGGATAGCCACCTGGACATTGGGTGCCAAGCCTGACACCCTGAGCCAGGAAAATCTCCTGAGACAGACAGCCATAGAGGTGCCCCTGGCTGATTAGTCCACTGCATCATAAGTGGCCTTCAGAGAGTGGTGACAGGTGACTTTGGTTGACTGGATAGTATCAGCTAATACAGTCTTGGATTCTGAGTCTGGCATAGCCTCAATGATGGGCTCCAACTGATGGAACAGTAACTTCTGATACACCAGCATGTGTGCCACAGTTAAGGGCATGCATGGCGAGAGTGGAGGAAGAATAAACTTTCTCCCAAACTGATCAAGCTGCCTTGACTCCCTGTCAGGAGGGGAGATACTCATGTGCCTGGGCTTGGTGGACCTATCATGGGCCACTGTAATTACTAACGAGTCAGCCTTATGATGGACACTGAGGTGATCCTTACCCTTAGGAGTCCTGTAGGTCTTGTCAGCCTTCTTCACCACAGCCGGAATAGAGGAAGGCATCATCCATATAGTGGAGGTCCAATCCTCGTGAGGCTCCAGCCACGGAAGTGTGAGGATGGGTGCAGTTTCCTGGATGTCCAAGTGCTCAGCAAGTCTCTGATGTTTGGGGTCCTGAGCATCAGATTTCCAACCATAGACCTCCATGATCTGTTTCAGGAGGTCTGCGAAAGAAGGGATCCTCCAGAGGCAATTTGGGGGACTCCTTCGACTTGGATTCCTCCGTAGGGGGAGTCTCAAACCCCAAAACCAAGGAGGAAGACCTGGAGTTGGATTCTGAGTTTGAGGAGTCTGAAACACCAACTACAGGCAAGAGTCCTCCCGAGTCCTAGAAGGAACACAATCCAATGTCAGGGCTGATGGAGGAGCTTTCATCAGGCCCAACATAGACTGACACAGTTCCAGTGGGGAAGAAGACCTAGGAGTTTGATCTGGGCAAACCTGGGGTGGGGCGGAGTTCTCGCCTGGTGCTGGCTGCCCAGCCCCGAGACAAGCAGAGCTTTGGTCTTGGACCACCAAGACTGGAAAATGGCCCTAAAATCTGCTTGGGGTTGGGGAGGAGGCGGAGGTTGCTGCTAAACCATCTGGAACCCCGAAGGGTACCCCGTCATTGGGTACCCCAGCATGTGAAATCCGTGCACCAGGTAACCCGGTGAAGGGTATGAAGGAGTATACCCCAATGTTGGAAAGCCTGACGTCTGGTAGCCTGGTGGAGGATATCCAGGAACCTGATGACAGGGTGGGTAACTGTCCTAAGGGCAACCCAATGGAGGTTCCAACGGAGGAGCTACAGGGGCCGATGTGAGACCCTGAGGCTTGAAAATCAGATCGAAAGGGCCCGAAGGAGCAGAGTCAGACACAGGGCTGGCAGGAGGCAAGGCCAGCAATGGTGCTGATGGCCCCGCCAGAAGAACCGGGGAAAGGGCCTGCGAAAGCTTCAATGTTAGATCCAGGGGTGAACCAGAATAACGGCACCCGATGGACGACCCCCCATCCTCCAGCTCCAGTTGGTCTAGGGAGGGCGGAGCTGGCTCCATAATGGGAGAAGAGGGAGTATCTCCATGGGTAGAACCCAGAGGAGAATGCTGCCCAGAGACCAGTAGCTAGCTCTCATTCTGCTGGACATTGCCGGGACTCGCGCCTGATGTGAGCATAATGGTCAGGCTCTGATTACTGGCTTATCAACCTTGATCGGGTGGGCACCGGAGTCCCCACAGCCCGACTTGTCGACCCGGGCCAGGTGTTTATCGGAGGGTCCACTGAGTGGCTTATCGTCCCTGCCAACCAGCTTAGACCCGATGGTGGACAGAGGTCTAAGGGAGGCGGAAGCCTCGGACTCGGCTGAGGTGCCTGCGGCCACTGTAACCAGTGGTGGCAGGGAAATCAAGGGCTGGTCCTGGGAAGGTGGGGCAGACTTGGAGGTAGCAGCGGAGGCAGAGGGCCGCTGTTCAGCTGAAGAGCCTGAGGGAGGCTGCAGGTGACAGGAGGACCGTTCCTGGTCCTGATGCTTCTCTCTGTCAGTCTTCTTATGTTTGTGGGAGTCTGTCAGGGAGGAAGAAGTGCTCCTTAATTTTTGCATCTTTCTCCATGGATGCAGTCTTCTTTTTCAGAAGGTGGGCTTCGAGGGCCTGCTGGTGACGCTTCCATGTGGCCTGGTTGAAGCTGGAACAGGCTTCACAATCCTCGACCTTGTGCTCTGGGCCTAAACAGAAGAGGCAGAGGGAATGAGCGTCTTTGTGCAGTAACTGTGCGCCGCAAGACTTGCACTTATTTTTATTCGACTCAACGGAAGATAATGAAGACATGCACAAAATAGAAGGTTTTACAAAAAAATAAGAAAAAAATGGATATTCATCCGAAAAGGGCAATCGAACTGCAGCGACGATCTCCGTGAGTTCCGATGTGCTCAGGTTGATGGCAGGAAAGAACTGGAAGGCGGGCATGGGAACTGCCCACTATATAGCGTCACGCTGACGTCGGTCACGTGACATCGTGGGCAGTCCCCCGTCAGACACTACTAGTTAAAGTTTCCGTGTGGTCCTGATGCCAGGGGGGCGTAGTCCTCAAGGTAATTACCTACTGCAAGAGCCCTCTCAAAGTAAGATCACAAAATCTGATGGCAGATAAGGACCACTTGGCCCACCTAGTCTGCCCATGTTCCCTACCTACTATCACACTGTAGACCCTACTTGATCTCCGGCCTTACCTTCCCCTCTCTTCCCTTGCTTCTAAAGTTACCGTATACTTATCCCACGCCTTCTTAAATCCCATTACAGTTTTTGCTCCCACCACCTTCCCAAGGAGGCTGTTTCAGGCATCCACCGCTGTTTCTGTGAAGAAGTGTTTTCTTACAGTTCCCCTAATTCAACCCCTCCCAGCTTCATCGTATGACCTCTTCTTCTTGTGCATCCTTTTCTCTGAAAAAGGCTTCCCTATTGAATCTTATTTATACCCATGAGGCATTTGAAAGTCTCTATCATATCCCCCTTCCTCCTTTCCTCCAGTCTGCACATAGTGAGGTCCTTTGGTCTCTCCTCATAGGGCTTTTGATGCAGATCTCACACCATTTTAGTTATCCTCCTTTGGACTGCCTCATCTGTGTTCTTTCAGAGATGAGGACTCCAGAACTGGACACAGTATTCTAGGTGAGGTCTCACCAGAGATTGATACAGAGGTATCACCACCTCCCTCTTTCTGCTGGTGATACCCTTCCCTATGCACCCTAACATCCCACTGGCTCTTCCCCACTGCCTTGTCGCACTGTTTGGCCACCTTTAGGTCATCAGATATGATAATACCCATGTCTCTTTCCTGTTTGGTGGTTGCCAGTACCACTCCCCGTATTTTGTACTCTGATCCTGGGTTTCTATGCCCCAAATGAACAGTTTTGTACTGAAACTTAGTTGCCACTTTCTAGACTACTCCTCAAGCTTACCTAGATCTCTATTCATTTTACACACACACACACACACACACACACACACACACACACACACACACACACACACACACACACACACCCCCCACCCACCCAGAGTGTCCTCTCTATTGCAGATTTTTGTGTTGTCTGCAAAAAGACACACCTTCCCTTCTAGTACCTTTGCAATGTTGCTTAATAAGGATATTAAAGAAAACTGGCCCCAGTATTGATCTTTGTGGCACACCGCTAGTCACCCTCCCTTCCTCAGGGTGAACTCAATTTACCACTACCCTCTGTCGCCTATCCTCCAGCCAATTTCTTACCCAGTTTACCACTTTTAGTCCCACTCCTAGACTGCCTAGCTTGTTATGAGTCTCCTATGTGGAACAGTGTTGAAAGCCTTACTGAAATCTAGGTAGGCCACATCAACTGCTCCACCCTGGTCTACTGTATTTCCCTGGTTCCTTGGTTAGGGAATGTCTTAGAAATACGAAAAGAATAAGCAGTAGCTGGTGAGAAGAGTTGACCTCTATGTAGATCACAGGGCACCCCAAAGCTAGATAACTTACTGGTATGGAAAGGAAAATGGGTGGGTGGTTTACTGTGCAAAATCATTTTTTATCACCTTTAAGATCACATCAACAGAAAACAGACACCAACAGTTCTATTACCAGATATAGTAGCACCATTTGAGACACATCATGTGCTTTTGTAGAAACCGTTATCTCTGCTGCCAGATTAGAGACAAAATAAGCTCCAGGTCACTGCAGCTGCAACCTGATGAAGAGTTAATTTAGCTTACCTGAGTGATTCGATTTTTCACAACACGAGTGCACCGTGCTTCATACTCTGGGCGGGGTGTCTCTTCCTGATCCAAGAATACTGATGTATCCCACTCATATTCTAGCTCAGCCTGTCTTCTTTTCCAGAACTCCAAAAATATAGTAACTAAACAACAGGGAAAAAAAAATTAATCAATCAGCCACTGCAGTTCAAAACAGTAACATCTGTTAACATTTTTACCAAGAGAAAAAATGACATTGGAGAAAACAGTTTAAATGTGTTCCACAGGCTGGCCCAGTGGTGCAGACAGCAGAGGCGCCAAGCCTCACCTGCCACCATGCCAGTGACCTGGGGTCAGAAGCAACCTCGGGGCATCAGTGGTTGGCTGGGGAGAGGAGGATGGAGCATCTGATGGACTGCTCTCCTCCTCCAGGGGGAAAGTTGGGTAGTGTCCGCTGTTTACCTGTCTCCTGATGGAAGCTGGGGAAAGGAAGCTTGGGCCAGCAGATCAGGAGATGAGGCAGGCATCAGTGCATGTCCCATGGGAGCGTGAGACATGTACCTGGACGTCACTGCGTGACACACCTCCAGGGGACCAGAAAACAGGGAAAATCACCAGTAGCTGGATGAAAGTGGGCACCCCGTCAAGGGGGCAAGCCCTGGGGGAAGATGGCTGGTGGTGAGTCCCAGTGTACGCTGGGGGGGGAGGGGGTTAGAAACTGGGGCACTCTCCTGAACAAGGGCTGACCGGATGGCAGAGAAACAGAGTAGGAAAAAAAATGTGTTCCACAAATATAAAAAAGTCTAAGAAAAAGAACTTGAAAAATGAAAATGATTCTCCTTGACGGAATGCCATTCTAGGTGTCTTCAGATGCAGTGGCTAATATTATAGGAAGTTCTGTCTGCCTCCATGGAGCCATTGGACACCTGCTTTTTTTTGATACTTACAAGTGTGCTGACTCATTTTATACTACACAGTGTTATGGTTAATAGTGTGTAGCTGAAGTCATCCTGTTGGGACAGCACAGTAGGAGATTTATCACTCATAGTGCTGGCAACCGTGGTTTGGGAACCTGTCCACATCGTCAGGGGACAGGAGGATCAAGTGGGATGCCCTACTACTCCAGGTAGTGAGGGAGGGTTGCTGCCTTCACTGCAATATTGTCATCTGGGTGACCAGCTGGTAGAAGTGTAGTGAAGGTACTGCTGAGGGAGAGTAGGATGCTGGTAGGAATCATGTGCTTGAAATACTTAGCATGCCAGCATCCACAGAGTCTGGAAAGAATTACCCCAGAATGAACTACCCCAGCACACAGCAGGATGATGGCCCTGGTCTATTTGATCTGACCAGCCACACTACTCTGAAGGTCCTCCAGGGCAGACCAATACCCTTCCTAGTGTGACCAGCCAAGGGAGCCCTGCCTGGAGTGGGGGGGGCGCAGGCAACAGCTAGGGTTTGGAAGGGGTAAGCGCTGAGAAGATCAGGTACAGGGAGTTACAGTGCCGCTGTGAAAGGCAGCATGAGACAGAAGAGGGCATAAACAATTAAAAAAATTGCATTGATGTATATCCATGTGTATCAATGCATGGAAACTATGTTGACAGGACACAGCCATGCTAACTAGAATCTGAGCTTTAATTTAAAAACATAAACTAAGTTTTTAGCCTAACCATTCCACTGTTCAAGCTTTTAAAAGAAAATATCTTTAGAATGGATTTTTTTTTTTGCGCTGGCTCCATGTCACCACTGGTAACCCCGATTAATGACCCACATCTGGAATGACTGGAGCGGAGGCCAGCAGAGAGGGTGAGGAGCATTGGTGCAGATGCTCTCATTTCTCAGAGACAGAGAATTGCCTGCACAGCACCTTGAGCAGCTCCTGGTGGTGAGCCGGTGGAAGCGCACTTAACGGCAGGGGTGACCATGTGTTGCCATGCATCCTTCCCAGGATACCACAATGTGCAGCCATGATGCAGGAGGAAAGGGAGAAAACATAAAATGGCCCATTCTGATAGCACTGGATGACGGCCTCCTGCTGGTCCCCCTCATGCCACCAGTCGGACCAGCGCCTGTACCTGCCCCGACTGATAATCCTAGTGCAAGAGGCACCTCCTCCCTGGTGGCAGCGTGGAAGGGACCCTCCAGCACGGAATAAGCCAAACCTTATGTGGTGTCAGAGGATCTTGGGGAGACAGGAGGCGAATGCAGCAGTGGTGGCTGTGTCTAGCATGCAGAGAAGACTAGCGTGAGAGAGCCTGAGGGAGTGAGACTTCAAGTGGCCTGGGACAAGCAAAACAAAAAAAAAAAAATGGGCTAATTTTGGAAGCATTAGTAATAGGATTTTTTTTTTTTTTTAAATGAAAGGTTAGTCAGATAGACACAAATAAGTCCTTTTGACAGTTTCTAGCATTGGTACAAACAGATTTACATCAATGCACTTTTAAACACTGTTATATTTAAAATTGCACAAATGCTAATTGATGTGTGCCAATGTGTATTGATAGTATGGAACTGTATCAACTGGAGACAGCCATGTCGATCGGACTCCAAGCTTTTATTCAAAATCAAAGTGAGATCCTTTTCTTTATGATGCCACACTTCAATCTTTTCAAAGGGACCATCTTTAGAAAGGTCTTTCTTTTGAGCCAGTAGGGCTAGAAACTTTTTTTTTTTTAATGAAAGCTTGGGGTCAGTTCAAGGTGGATAAGTCCTGTCCCAGTTTTAAAATAAAAAAATATATTTTAATCAGTGAATGCGACAGGACAATTGCGTATCAGTGACAGTTTATCAAACCTGTTATGTAATCCTGGATGCCTGATCCGTTAGATAAATATATGAAATGTATCTGAAAAGTATGTATGCATACGTTTCTCACTTAAAAGCAAATATAACCAAAAAGAAATGCAAGAGAAGACAAACAAAATTATCAATATACTGAAAAAGTACTTTTACTAAACTGATTTTATTATATTAAAAATGTTTTTTTACTATATGGATGTGTACTGTTGTGTATCAACACAACTAAACTGTATTGGGAGGAAACAACTATATCGACTCGACTCCAAACATTTATTAAGCAAAAAAAAATTCTAGCCATTATGGTTCCAAAGTTAAGCTTTTTTTATGATCTTTAAAAAGGAACAAATTTGGAACCACTAAGGTTAGAATTTTTTTTTAACTGAAAGTTTGGAGTTGGGTTAAGATGGACACATCTTGTAATCAGCTTATCAATTATATTAATGTTATATTGATATATGATATAGAAACACATTTTATATATCATTATATATGCAAACTAGTTTGAAAACTTTTTATTAGATACTTTTCAAACATTTTCAAACTGTTGGTTCATATAGAAGCAAAACAGTTAACTATGGTATTATTTTTATGAAATGTGTTTCCAAAGTGGTCTAATTGTTTTAACTGTGTTTCATAATCTAATTGCATTACAGAAAATCTTCATTTCCCTTCAGGTAACTCCTAAATCTTCTTAAACAAAACAACTCTAGCTCACCACATGAAACCGTAATTGGACTAATGTCCACAAAAAGTAATGCACAACATTTTTTTAATGTGCAAAAACTTTTATTGCATTAAAAGAAAATAGCTGCATATACAGTGTGAAAAATACTCCTCTACGTTTCACAACAATGAACAATGAAGTGCTTTATGAAGAGTAAAATACAGAGACCAGACAGAGGATACAGGCACGGAGTGCAGTACAGTATAGCTGGAGGGGAGTCAGATCCAGAAAGTGACAAAATCAGGGATGGGAAGAAAGGAACCAACAGAAATCCCAGGCACAGAGACAGAATACCAGGAAGTACCATCAGGGCCGATATTAGACTTTGCAACTACTGAACTGGACCACCAAGCGTATAATGTGGCAAACCTTCCTAGTTAAGTACTCCGTGACATTGAAAAATGGGTATTGGGTAAAGGTTTAAATTTCTTAATCATACAATCGGTGATCCCATTTGACACCATACTAAATTTAAATAAATTTATTAAGTTGCTCAATTTAAAATGTTTCTTTCAAGGGAAATCTTAAGTGAGTATTGGAGAGATAGGTTTAAAAAAAAAGGAATTCATTCAATTAACATGCAAGTCCAAATTAATTCCCCCTATAAATCCAGTGGTTATGACATTTAGAGATTTATGTGAACAAGATATGGAGTAATTATTTAGGAATTTACCATCACCCCATTACATTAACTGTAGTAAGGAAAAAAAGGGAGGCCATGGGATACTTAGGTGATAATATATTCGTAACACTTAAACCCGCAGAAAAGAGCAGGTCAATACTAGTTATGGATTCTGGTAAATATGAGAAGGAAAGTTTGTATCGATTACAAGATGAGGTCTTTTATCGCAGATTACACTCCGACCCTACTACAGTATTTAAAAGGATATAGAGAAATGCTTTGAAAATGGATTTTGGAATCATGTGTGTAACCAGCCAGTTTCTGGGGTTACTAGAATTCCATCAGTTTTAGGTCAGGCAGATAGCTGGGCAGTGTTCTGAGGGATTAAATGCCCTCTAAAACATTACATCATTTGCCTGGCTCTGCTGAGCACAGGATGAGGTAATGCTGCTCGGAACTCTTGCAGCAGTATAAGCCACACTTAAATCCAACAGCTGTGCTGGAGATGTTAGAGAGTTAGTCTGAAGTGACAGGAGCTCACTGACAGTTCTGAGGACAAAGGGAAGGACCCTCTGATCATGTTTCTGCCATGGAACAGTAATCCAAAAGCTGGTTTCCTGGAAGTGGTGGCTACCAGATTTTGAAGCCCGAGGGGGGGGGTGAAGATTCTTCACAGTATAAGAGGAATGTGACTGAAGGTTCTGTAAGTGATTTGGGGCAACCTCCAGTTGACTAAGAGCTATCAGCACTGCCCCAATTTGTAAGAGATTTTGAGAGTACAAGTTAAAGAAATGGACTTGTGTGAGATCTGAGGATTTCAAGTACTGTTTTTTTTTTTTTTTGAACTATTTGTATGCCTCATTCTTCTCTGGCCCCTTAGACCTCTCTCAGGTGTGGCTTCTGGGCTGCAGCTTTCTCCTGCTCTGCTAAGGTCCTCCAATCAGATTTCCATCCCAGGATTGCTCTCGCCTTCCTCGTTCCGACCTAGCCAACCCCCCGGCTCTGAGCCCCCCCGAGGCAGGGCTGCCACTCCTCCGGCACTCTATCTATAATCTAGTAGGTGACTGGAGGGGAGGGAAGAGCTGGAAGCTGGTCGGAAGGGCCCAGTGTTAAGCATGGGAGTCACACCATAGAGCCTGCCATCGCCTGTCCAGGTGCCAGGGTGTTTCACTTTTTCCTCCCTGAGGTGACGGCATGTAGTGGAGCCCAGCCCATGATGGGCACGCTCCCGCACCAGTACGCAGAGCATCCTGCTGCACTTCACCCCTTCTTCGTGTCCCTGAGGCTGCGATGCCTCCAGTCTCCACTGGCAGCTGCCCAACCTTCGGAGTCCACATCCCACCCTCCCCAGGAAAGGAGAGCTGTCCTCCAGATGCTCGATCCTCTCCTGCCCTGACCAAACCCTGATGACCTGTGTCCACTCCAAAACCTGGGTAGCCAGCATGGTGCGAGGTAAGGCAGATGCCGAAACCCTCAGCACCACTGGACTGGCATCAAGTACTGTTTAAGTGGGGTTTTCTGGTGCCTCGTCAGATATTTGGAGCCATGGACCATAGCTCAACGTTTGTGAAGAAGGATGTCTCTAGCAGCCCAGTGGGGCTGGAGAATCCAGAAAGTCCTAAAGTTATGGCAGAGATAATCCAGTTTGTAGCCTGAGTGAGTAGCCCCTCATTCTAAGCACAGATGGATCTAACTGGTTACCCAGAGGAAAGTGTTTTTTAGGTGTTAACACGTCACCTAGTTGCTTTCAAGTAATGCCAGGAATCCTGAAATAGGACCGGTAGCAGATTTCGTAAGTCCAGGTCTCTGAAATAGGCATGGCAGCAGTCCATTGAAGTCTGGTAACCCTGAAACAGGGCTGGACACGGTGTGGTAAAATGTTTGTGGGAAGAGAACAATTTAACTGAAAAGTTCGAAAATGTTTTGCCTGCAATGTGTCATCTGTTATATACAGTGCAAGCCCTGGGGGCACCACATTTATTCACTGCTAACCCTGTGTCAGGAATAAAAAGCCTTACAGTATCATCCCAAATTCCTGGTTGTGGGCAATCCATGTTTGAATACCCGAGTGATGTTTTTGGAGCCCCTCAGATAGTAGACACAGCATAGCCCTGGCACCTTTCTCCCAGACTCGGTTAAATAGAAATGTTATTTTGTACACTACCCCCCGACCTCTGAGGTGCCCGAACCAAGTATTTACCCTAATGATAGGGGTGGTACTTATTTTCTGCCAACTTGTGGTCTGTTGCCTTGTCTGTGTAACAAGTGTGGGGGGGGGGTTCTGGTTACAAGATGCTGCTCTTGGTCGGGGCGAGTAGTGGTTACATGTGATCACTAAAAAAGAAGGATTTTAAAAAAAATAATATCCTCACCGATCAGAACAACTATTTATACGCTTCCCGAAATTCACAAGAATAGTGAAAATCCACCTGGTAGACCAATTATTTCTAGTACTGGTCCTCTTACAGAACCATTACCTCAGTATGTGGATGTTCATACTAAGCAAACTGCATCAACATATGCGGCATGCTTGAGGGATACTAAGGATTTTCTGAATGTAGTGGAAAATGGGCAGGTGGAGCTAGATACACTACTGGTAACGCTGGACATTATATCATTATACTGCATACTAATATACCACATAGTGATGGGATTCACTTAGGAATGCTCTATTAATATCAGAAATGTATACCCCATGAACAGGTTGGGTTTCTGTGCATCTCAACTGAAAAAGTCCTTAAATGTAATGTGTTTATGTTTTTCAGAAAGGGACAGCAATGGGGGCAACATTTGCCACAAATTAATGCAACAATAGGTTTGGGAGAATGGGAAAATCTGTATATTCAAGACCCTGAGCAGAACCCATTTTTTGCTAATATAATTCTGTACCATTGTTACATTGAGGATTTGGTTATTTTATGGAAGGGAAGTGAACAAAATTTGGTTAGATTTGTTTCTTTGCTAAAATTCACTTTAAATGCTGATTTTTTCACTAATGCACTATCTGGATGTATTATTTGGTAAAAGACAAAGGAAAGAACAGTTATGCAAGAATTTACTGCAACAGTAGATCTTAGAGGGAATCTCTTTCATCAGGTCACACCTCAGGAACTACCACCATCAGGTGCCAGGATCACACGGAAGTTTTTTCCATAGCAGTCTACTAGAGGCTGCCCACTCTGATGTCATATGCCAACATCACCTATGTTACCATAAGCATGGGCGGCCCCACTCCCTCCTCAGTTATTTCCCCAGCCAGGGTCCATACAAGCTAGGCCTCCTACTAGGGATACTGAGGAGACAGAAGCGGTACCCAGCTACGAAAAGGCTGGACCAACAGGTAAGTCAGACTGGATACAGAGATAGAAGGGAGATGGAGGGTGGGATGGCATGACCGGATAAGAGATTCCCTTGAAAATCTACTGTTATGGTAAGTTCTTGCGTAACTGTTCCATCTTCTTTGGGGATATCTCTTTCATCGGGTCACACCTCTGGAGTGAGTCCCAAGCAATGTCAGCAAGCAGAACAGTCTGGGTGGCAGGAAGCCAAAGACCTAAGAAAGAAGGCCCTGAAGCACAGCCAGGCCAAAGCTCGCCCTCCTAGAGGCAATGTCCACACTGTAGAGCTTTGTGAAAGTGTGGACAGTACTCCAAGAAGCAGCAGTGCAGATCTCAGCTGCGGACACATTCCTGAAACAGCCAACCAAAGTGGCCATGCGTCTGGTGGAATGGCCATGAACCACGCCAGGAACCATACTCTCTATAACAGAAAGTAGTACAGTTTGTCAACCATGTGGAGGAGTTGTGGGATAACAAATGGACCAGGCACCAAACTTCAGGTTCAAAACACAATCTCTGTGTGATGTTTATTCAGAATACAGTATACAGAATACAGTAAATAATTGGTTAAGAATGTGATGCCTAAGACAGGATATCAAGTGTATCTACCACTGGGAAGATTTTTCTGGCAGGGACTTACTATTTTGCTGGGACGGTCTTCATCTCAGCAGAAGAGGGAGTACCATATTAGGGAGGAAAATAGCTGCTGTAATTAATATTTTAAACTAAATCATGGGGGGAGAATTGGAAAGTCTTAATTCTCTAAAAAAACAAAACTAACACTACTAGCCTAAATAACAATTCATGTAATAGTCTGCCATTTAATGCCAGATCCCTGAACAGCACTAATATGGCTGAATTAGAGTGTAAATGTAAACTACTTAACATAGGCATTATTGCTGTGACAGAGACCTGGTGGGATCCTGCCTCCAAATGGTTAAGAGAGTTATCTGGTTACAAATTGTATCACAAAGATAGAGTAAATAAAAGTGGAGAAGGAGTATACCTATTCGTGCACAATGATATCACATCCTTTGAACAAACTACTACAACTAATACTGAATCACTTTGGGTAACAGTACAATTTAAGGGTCAGCCAAAATTAGTTATAGGTGTCTACTATAGACCCCCTTCATCAGAGTTTGAGTATACAAAAGAATTAACAGATCAAATAACAGCTATGGCAGATAAAAGTAATGTGATGATCCTGGGGGACTTTAATATGCCTGGAATAAACTGGGAAACACTTACTGGTTTAACCACACAAGAAAAATTATTAACATGTTCATGTATAAACCAAGGATTAGAACAATTGGTAAAGTTCCCTACTAGAGGGATTAACATACTTGATCTAATCATTACTAACATAGATGATAGAATTTTAAATATTGACATTTCTGCTCCTATTGGGAATAGCAATCATAGTTCAATTTTACTGAATTTGACCACTACAAACTGTAAATTATCATCGGGGACTTTACATAAAAACTATAATAAGGCCAACTTTAAACAAATTAATCTTAAACTTAACCAAATTGATTGGGATAACATGTTTAGGGGAAAATCCACAACTCAAGCAAGGGAGATATTTAAAAAAATCATATTAAAACTAGAACAGACACATGTCCCATTAAAAATCAAATACAACAAAAAGGGTAAAATTCCTATATGGTTTTCGAAAGTTATACATAGACAAATAAAATTAAAAGAGCGTTTATTCAAGAAATTAAAAACTAATTATACATTGGGTACCAAGATTAGATATAAGAATGCAGTATCATATTTAAAAAAACTAATAAAACAAGCAAAATCTCAGCTTGAATTTACATTGGCCTATTCTAAACCTAACCAAAACTCTCTTTACTCATACATAAACAGTAAAAAAGGTGATTCAAGAAAAACTGGACCATTAACAATAGATGGGAATTATGTTAAGAATGATTAAAAAGTAAATATTTTTAATGAATATTTTTGTTCTGTTTTCAACAATAAAGATGACTATTGCCCGATGTATAAACTACATTCATCATATCCAAAAATAATCAATCTGGAGGTGAGACATGTTTTATCCCTTCTTAAAAAAAAAAAAAAAAATCAACCAGCTCAGGACTGGATAATATTCAATCTAGATTTTTGATGGAGATAGTTGATGCAGTAACCTTTCCATTAACGTTGATATTTAACAAAGCAGTATTCCTAATGATTGGCGCAAAGCAATTGTGGTGCCAATTTTTAAAAAAAGGTAATAAAACGTGTTCAGAATTACAGACCAATAAGTTTGACTTCATTAATATGTAAGGCTATGGAAAGAATAGTTAAATCACACATTGAAGCAGAAATTAACATGCTTGGTATTTTAGATCTATCGCAGCATGATTTTAGATTGGGATCATCTTGCACTACCAATCTCATTTCCTTTTATAACAACATTAGTAGATACCTGGACAACCATATTCCTTCAGATGTTGTACTTCTAGATTATAGCAAGGCATTTGATAAAGTACCTCACTCATTACTACTTAGGAGAATGAACAGGCTTGGTTTTTCCCGATATTTACTAAACTGGGTATCACAATGGCTATACAATAGAACTCAGATTGTTAGGATAAACTCATCCCTCTCAGATTCACGTAAGGTGACTAGTGGTATTCCTCAGGGCTCCGTCCTCGGACCAATGTTATTTAACATATTTATTAGCAACCTGACTATCTTCCAGCAACTTATTTCTAAATTTGCAGATGATACCAAGATAGGAGTCAAAGTAGATTCAACTGAAAATATTGCTACTTTAAAAAAAGATCTTCATGATGTTGAAATATGGGCAAAAAGTAACCTCATGGACTTCAACATTGATAAGTGTGTGGTTCTACACTTCGGGAATAAAAATCCAAAGACTACCTATTGGTTAAACAATAAACAACTTAAACATTCTGAATGTGAAAGAGACCTAGGTATTCTGGTGAATAGCAGATTATCAGCTAGCCAACACTACAATAGAGTGGCCAATACTGCAAATTCTTTATTAAAACAAATTGGTAAAACCTTTGTTAATAAATCTGAACAGTGTTTGGCCCAGTTATATAGGTCATATGTCAGGCCCTATTTAGATTATGGATCTCCCTACTGGAATCCTTACCTTAAAGGAGACATTTATAGATTGGAACAAGTTCAGAGAAAAATGACTAAAATGATACCAAAACTGAAACATATGTCATATGAAGCACGTTTGTCAAAAACTGGACTACACTTATTACAACAAAGGAGACTTAGGGGAGATTTGATGTTTTTATTTAAAATACTGAAATGCCCTATTCAAATGAAAGAATGTGGGTTGACATATTCTAATAAACATATTGTTGGTAGATTACATAATAAACAAATAAAAATCGAACAGGTTAACACTAATAAAAGAGATAACTTTTTCAGTATAAGAGCACCAAGACAATGGAATATATTACCAAAATATAGAGTAAACTCAAACTATTGAGTCATTTAAAACAAAGTTAGATAGCTGGTTAACAAATCACCAAGTCAACTAACTAACTTTTGAGGGGGACAATCTCGATGGGCCTTCCGGCCTTATTTTGCCCAAATTTTCCAGTATATCCAGTACAGGAAATATGCTTCAGCAATAGCATATTCCTTCTTCAGTACGTCAGTTTGCAGCAACAGACTATGAATATCCGTTCTCTGCACTTAGCCAGCACCTACTGACACTGATCTCTGATCTAACCACTTTTCAGTGAAAACCCTTCATCCCTATGTGGGTCCCGTTTGCTTGGGTAGTGGGGTTTCAAAAAAAAAAAAAAGCTGAAAACAAAGAACCTCAGTGCAGAAACACTGAAAAAAGGGTTACCCCAAAGGGCACTGGCAATAAATCAAGTTTCAAAGAAATACAACATCATACATATTTCCATAATGCAAAGCATCATGCGATATATGTAAATCACCATGAAATTTCAGACTTGTTCAGTTTACAGCAATTTATGTGCATTTTAAATAGCACAACTAACTTAATTTCTATAATAGTCACCTAGTACTTTTTACCATTATCAACAACACCTAGTGCCATGGTATTTTCAATATTTACAGGTTTCATGAACATAAGGTATATTACGTCATAGTGCTATTGCATACTAAATCCAACAATGACAAACACAATCTGTTTTACATACACTTGGAGGTCACAACAATAACCTCCCTGTACGAGGACCTGAGAGGGAAAAGAAAAATTAAAGAGGACACTATAACGTTGCCAAGAAAGGGGAAGGGGTGCCCATAGGTGGCCAACCTTATGGACTAGAAATTGTAAGGGACAGATCAGGCTAAGAAACAGAAGAACTGTTGCAACAGATTTAAGAAAAGGTCGGTCCTCAAGAGTGGCAGGAGCTCCCTGTCACAAATCATTTGAACAAACATTGGAAACTGGAGCACCTTCTTTCCCAGGGGCGAAAGAAACAGACAACTTTGCAGTCCCTGGTACGGTGTGTATTGTACCAGAGGATTCTGTGCACATCTAAAGTATGGAGCAATGCTTCCCCTGGATTGGCATGCTCTGGGAAATAAACTAGCAGGTGGATTGATTTTAAGTAAACTCAGACACCACCTTAGAGAGAAACTTGGGGTTAGTACGCAAATGCACCATCTTTGTGGAAAATCAAATAAGGCTGCTCACACAAGAGCCTGGTGCTCTGAAATCCTTCAAGCAGAGGTAATGGCAACTATAAATAATGCTTTCCATGACAGAAAGCATAGCTCTCAAGATGCAGCTGACTCAAAAGAAGGCAGTGTCAAATTCTCTAGGACAAAATTCAGGTCTAATGTCAGAACTGGATTACAGATAGAAGGATTCAGATGGAGAATGGCTTGTAGAAAAGTATGGGTCACATCTAACTGCCGTGGTACAGCCACTGATGGGCACATGGAAAGCTGAGATAGCAAACAGGTGGATCATAACAGAGGAGTATTGAAGGCAGGCATTAGACAGGGACAGGAGGTACTCCAGAAACTGGTTCATCAGGCAGGTGAAAGGGTCCAGGTGATGGGAACTGGCCCAGATCGCAAATCTCCTTTATTTCATTATGTAAGTGGCCCTGGTGGGGGGTTTCCTAGCAGCCACCAGGACATCATCCACCTTCTGAAAGACTCCAAACTGAGCAATGGCTATGTACTCAGGAGCCATGCATGCAGCAGGAGGGATATGAGGTCTGGATGAATCAGAGTTCCCTGCACCTGTGTCAACAGATCCCTGCAAAGGGGGCAAGGGAATGGTGCCAGAGCCAATTGATGCAGTAAGGGAAACCATATCGGATATGCACAGAATAGTGCCACCAGAATCAGAGTGGTCCCTTCCATCTGGAGCTTGATGAGCACCCTCTGAATCAGAGGAAGGGGGGGGCGGCATAGAGAAACCTCCCTCTCCAAGAGAGGGACAATGCGAATCACCAGAAAACTCCAGGCCTTGGATCTAGCGAGCAAAAATGCGGCAGTTTTGTGTTGAGCGGGGACTCAAAAAGATCCAACTCTGGACAACCACATCTGTCGAATAGGTCTTCTATGACCGAAAAGTGAGCAGCTCCCACTCATGCATTCTGGACCGTGACCAGCTGAGGCTGTCCCCCAAAGTGTTTTGGTCAGCGTGAACATGGATGACTGACAGGTCTTGACTGTGTTCTAGAGCCCAGTATCAGACTCTCATCACCTCCTGGCACAGGGGGTAAGAATCAGTCCCCCCTAGCTTGTTCATGCAATAGATCACACTAAGATTGTCAGACTGTACCAGTGAGATGGTTCTGGAAGGCCTATAGACATACAGCACTGCCTGCATCTCTAAGATGTCTATATGGAGGTGGGCCTCCATCGGAGACCAGGTCCCCTGAGTTTGAAAAGGACCCATGTGCGCTACCCAGCCTTGACCAGATGCATCTGTGCGGAGGATCTGCTGGGCAGTCAGGATAAGGAAGGAGACCCCTTTTGGAAGGTAGCTGGTGTCCATCCACCATTGAAGCACCTTGCACACCACAGAGGACACAAGAACCAACTGATCCAGATCATTGGTGCACTGATCACACTGGACCCTCAATGTCCACTGGAGGGGATCTGCATGTGCAGCCTGGCCAGTGGTACAGTCACAATGGCTGTGGCCATCAGTCCCAACAGTCTCAAAAACACCCTGGCTGGGATATACCGACTCTGGGACATGCATTGGGCCTCATCTATCAGACCTGTCCTGAGGGAGGAACATCTTTTCCTGTGTGGAATCCAGAACCACCTACTAAATATTGCAGCCAGATGGATGGGGTCAGGAAGGACTTGGACAAGTTGACAGTTATTCTCAATGAATGAAATAACTGCAGGGTATGTTCTAGGGCCAGCAGAAGCATGTCCCTGGACTGTGCCTTCAGCAATCAATTGTCCAGATATGGAAACACGTGCAGGCCATCACGTCTGAGGGAGCACCTCTTCCCAGAGTACTGGGATGTGGTCTGGTGGAAGAGTGGAAGGTACAGGAGGAACTCCTGGAGGCTGTTTCAGAAGTTCTAGAGTGTGGACCGGTTTGAAGAGCAGCAGGAGCCATGGGACCTTTTGGTAGGGAAACCAGTGGTAGAGGATGGGGTAGGCAAGGCATAGTTGGCCCTGTGCTTGCCCTGTGGTCTGGTCCCTGACCCAGACTTGTGAAAGACCTTTTAGTGGACAGACCAAATGGTCCTACCAGAGGCCTGCAGGTCATTTATAAAATCTGGCACATCAGGGACAAAAAGCTTGAAGCCAACAAAAGGGGCATTCAGACCTGTCTGCTGGATGTTCAGCAGTGCATCCAGAGACTCTCAGCCAAGAGTGCAGTCTAAGGCAAATACCAGTGGCAGCTGCTCTGGCAGTGGTATCCGCCATGTTGTAAATGGCTCTTAGGAGGTGTTTACTGACATTCTGTGTGACCTGAAGAGACTCGAGTAGCTTCTGTCTCTTTGGAACCTCTGGGAGGGCTTGTGTCACAGCTTTGACCTTCTTCCAGTGGGTATTCTGGTACGTTACTATATGGGACAAGTAATTGGCTATCCTAAGGCCTAAAGTGGCCAAGGTGAAGGTTCTCTTGCCCCAAAGGTCAATCCTCCTGGATTCCCTGTCGGGGGGCACCCTGGACCTGTCATGAGCTGCCTTGATCACCACTGAGTCCGTGTCTGGTTTGGCAGTGTAGAAAGAGTACCCAAAAGGGGCCTAATATAGCTTGTCATCCCTCCTAGGCATGGCAGGGATCATGCTGGGCCTGTGCCATGCAGCACTGGCAGCATCCTGCAAGGCTGGCAGCAATGGAGATATGACTTTAGGTGGAGACTCAGGAACCTCCAGGAAATCCACCATGTTCCTCCTGGTGATGTCCTTTTCAGTCCAGAACCCCACTGTGACCTAGAGTTGCTTAATAACATTGAAAAAGAAAGGGTCCTCAGAGGGATCTCGGGGTATGTTTCACCAAGTCCTCACTCCCTGAAGAGGCAGTGGACCTGTCTGAGGAAACAACCTCAACATCCAGTTCTTCATCCTCTTCTTCAGGGAGGATAAGGTCAGGGTGGTACTGTTCCTCAATATCTACCTGTTCTGGGACAGGGACCACCAGCAAAGATGCCAACGACGCCTGGGAGAGTGTTAAGTGAGAAGGTCGAACTGGTGTCAACACTGAGGCAGCACCCAACAGCAGTGGCAATGAGGGCCCTGGCTGTGGAACATGCTACTGAATAAGAGCCATGGTAAGAGAGGTAAGTAACGTATTGAGGTCAAAGGCAGGCAGAAGGAGCACAGTCATCAACGTATGTGACAGTGGGGGGCAAAGGCCCCAGCACCATCGAATTAGTGCATGTTACAGCAGAGCTGTAAGGGCCCAGCTCCTGTGGACCTTGCTGTACAGGAGGCTGCAGAGGTGGGTCTGGCACCGATGACCCAGGGGTCGATAGGCCTTCACCAGCCATAGGCAGGCTGGGACAACTTGCTGCTGGGGAAGACCTGGAGGAAGCCAAGGCCTGTGCAACAGGAGAAGAGGTCGCCGAACGTGGCAATGGCACAATTCTGTACAAAGTAGAAGAAACCAGTGGGAACCAGAAGTACCACTAGGGGGATGGTCCTTGAAGTATTCCTTGTCCCAGTGAGACTGCTTCTCAAAGACTTGTCTCCAGGCCTTAGAGCCCAACAAAGAAGCTGGCGATGGGGGGAGGGGGGGGCATGACGACCATTTCCCAATCTGGCTGCTTGTTGCTTCATCAGAAGTTCTGCAGGGCTTTCTTATAGTGTCGTGTGGTAGTGAGGTTGAACTTCACGCAGAGCTCACAGACAAGGGCCCTGTGGCCAGGCCTGAGGAAGCAGACACAAAGATCATTGTCATCTGTAGAAGCAATCTTCTTTCTGCAGTGGCAATGACAGAAATGGGCAGACGTAATAGCAGTTCTCCTCATGCAAAAAGCAAAGAAATTAATGAAATAAAGTGATTTGAAGGCCAAGGAAAAATAAAAAGTAAGTGAAATTTGGCAGTTGACTGAACAGTAAAGCTTCCGCAGACACTGCAGGCGTAAGCTGACTGGGGAATAACTGAGGAGGGAGTGGGGCCGACCACGCTTATGTACCATAGGCGACATTGGCGTATGACATCAGAATGGGCCACCCTAGTAGACTGCTATGGAAAAAGCTTCTATATGATCCTGGCGCCTGACAGCGGTAGTTCCTGAAGTGTGACCGGATGAATGAGATATCCCCAAAAAAGATCCAGCTGGACTGAGGTTTATCATTTATCATAAGCCCATGGGTAGAAATTCACTGCTGCAATTTTCATCTTGCCATCCCAAACTTACAGTGAACAATATTCCAGTTGTCAGTTTTTGAGATTAAAATGCAATTACAGTAGTGATGAGTTTAAGCATCATGCAGATGACACTGCTAAAAGATTACAGAAGAGAGGTTATAGCAAGATGGTGATAGATAGGGGCAACAAAGGGCTGAGACAACTGATAGGGAGTTCAATACTAGTCCCTAAAAGTTCAAGAGCTTTAAATGAGAATTACTGGCAAACTTAATGCAGTGATCGCTGCAAAGCTCCGGGTGTCAGTACCCCAACTTCCCCTGTTCTCACACTATGCATAGCAGCATTGCTTAACACTTGTAACTTTTCCAAATCAGAAGGGTGCAGCCAGCATTTTCAAACAGGCGGGCATGGAGCGAGCGAGATCATGCTGCAAATAACTTGATATGCTGATACTCCATTGCCCCTTCCTGTATTGTGCCCTTATGTACAGAGATTTATAATCTCCCTGCCACCGTGTAAAAATAGCACTGGGTATGGGAAATAGGGAGATTATTAAATCTCCATACATAAGGGCACAATACAGGAAGGGGCAATGGAGTATCAACATATCACGTCTGCAGCACGATCTTGGATGCTCCATGCCCCGTTTGAAAATGCTGGCTGTACCCCTCCAATTCAGAAAAGGTATGAGTATTCAGCTATGACAATGCTGCTGCTGTGCATAGTGCGAGTACAGGAAGATCGGGGTATTGATGCCCGGAACTTTGCAGCAATCACTGCATCAAGTTTGCTAGTAGTTCTCCTTTAAATAATGGTACTTTGGTGGACCAGGAAGTTACATGTGAACAACAAAATTTTGTAACTACATACAATCAATACCTGCCAAAGAAGTATCAAACATTATTCAGAAGCACTGGCATGTATTAAGAGATGAACAAATGTTAGCTCAATATATAGCATTGCCACCTAGGATGGTATATAAATGGGGACAAACAGTGGGTGATGCAGCAGTCCACAGTTCCTAGAGAAAATACACTGGCACCCAGCTTAGACCAGGATGGTCACCTCTAAAACCAAAAGGCAGTTTTCCAAGTGGGAATTGTGTATAGTGTGATGCTGTGCTAAAAATGGATTTACTCTGTAATGAAAGCACAGGTCAGAAATTTATGATTAGAGATGTTTTACCTTGCAATCCTGAAGGTGTGATTTACTTTCCTGTTTGTAATTGCAGGTGTTTTTTTGTGGGTAAAACCAACTGCGAATTGATGAACATTTGGAAGCTATTGAACATGGTAACAGAAAATGCTCTTGCTAATCATGTTTTGGATAAAGGCAATGATCATAAATTTAAATTTGTTGGAGAAGAGAAGTCCTTTGTCAAACCTAGGGGAAGGGATCATAATGTTTTGTTGTACAGGGAATCTTACTGGATATGTAGTTTGGGGGCTATGTATGGTTTAGGGCTGAAATGGAGATTTGCTTTACAACCATTTTGAAATAAACTGCTTTAGCCCTAATAGCCTTTGTATGTTGAGTATGGATAGTTTTGGTTAATTGGTTAAATATCAGTATTTGTTTATCAAGGTAATAGTTTATATTTAATCTTTGGATAGGTGTAGGAATATATGCAAGTCCCCTTTAGTGTATTCTGAAATTTTTAACCACCTCCTCATTTTCCATTCTGATCTCTCCTGGATATTGTCTTACTGCAATAAGATTACTGTTCTGTATAGAATACTGTATGTTTGTTGTAATTTTGTCTGTCTTTCTGATTATATTTAGGTGGAATATGGGGATTTTTTTTTGTTGATATTTTTTAAACTGCATCTGATCCTTGTGAGTTAATAAGGCACATGAGATGGAAGAGCCTCGAATGTAGAAGAAGAAGAAATCAGTTTGATGACTCCCTGTTAAGAAGTTAATGGATTTAACTGGACACTTCTATCATCTTGTCTCATTGCTGGCATTCACATAATAGATGCCCTCCTGATACCCTTTTGAATGGATGAATTAGAATTCAACAAGGAGGAGTGTTTAGAATGGAGTTCAGTTAACTTCGGTTTTAGTCTATTCGCATGCCCTTTATGTTGTTTTTGGATTCTCTAAATTAATTAGTATTGAGTATGAGTTGAATACTCACGAGCTGCTTCTAATATACAAGAACACTGCCTGGTCTTTATTTTACTCTTGATAAAGCACTTCAATGTTGCAAAATTTAGAGGAGAAAGGTTCACACTCTATGAGATGCTATTTTACCTTTCTATGCAGCAGAAGGTTTTGCAAATTAATTTTGTGCGAACATGAGTCTGATTACAGTTTCATTTCATTAGCTAAGACTGTTTTGCTTTAGCTGTCTCTCAATTTGCACTTGCGCTCCCACTGTTCCCCCTGAGTTACTTTGAGATTTTAATAACCCCAAAGTCCTCCCATGCGTTCGCAGGCTATGGATGTACAAGCATCAGAATATAATAATGTACAACTTCCTTGCTTTCTACTTTCAATATCCTCTGACCGCCAATTGCAGGATGGGCCAAAGAAGGTAGCATGAAGTAGACAAGAGGAGCAAACTAGGGTCCAAAAGGTAGGCAGAGCAAAGTTATGAAGTCAAGGGGAGGCATTTTAAATTGAATCCTGAATTAAATGAGCAGCCAGAGGAGGTTTCGAGGATAAAGGTACTTTGGTCTTGCTTTTTAACAAAGCAAAAAGATCAGTAGCAGCATTTTGGACACAGTGAAATTTGGAATGCTGGGATTTATGTAGGTCATAGAAAAGGTATTTACAATTACCTAAGCAACACAAGGCAAACACAAAGATGAGGATCTCAGAAGAGAAGGGACTGAAGAAATGATTAACATGGGCAATAGTATGAAGTCATTACAGGAAGATTTACATACATTAGAGATGCAAGATAAAGCATTCAGGCTCAAGGATGACACACAGGTTACAAGCAGAAGATGTAAATAGAAGGTCCAAATTGAGGGAGATAGATGAGCCAGAGTTGTAAATGTGGATGTTCCTTTTTATTATTGTTTTAGATAACAAACATACAGTTATACATGCAAGCAAAGGATTTTACATTATAGAAATGGATAACAGTGAGGGCGCCACTCCTGTTAATAGACAGATTAACCATCCTGTGCTTCAAGATACGTCTTTTGGGGTAATAACTAATATAAAATCCATTATGAGAGATTCGAAAAGCTGCTAAGTGAGCACAAGAGCTGCATGGTAATTTGCAACACAGTCTCAAAATTAAGTCTATAGAATCTCCATCTCCAAAATGAGAGGGAGTTGTGCACCATGTGTTATCCTCAATGTGCACATTATGTGTGAATTCTTACTTGATAGTGTGTGATACATAAAGCCAAAATACTAAAAGGTGCGAAAGATAGCAACTTATTCAGAGATTACTGCCTTTTGAATACAAATGTCTTCAGGAACCATGTTCCCTATATGAGGGTCAATCGAAAAATTCACAGCCTGACAGAAAGACATGTACTATGGACCTAGTATTTTATTTTTCAATATTGTCTCCTTTCCGTTCAATACATTTAGTCCAGCATTGTTCTAGCATTGTTATCCCCTCATGGAAGACTTCTATATCTTGGCCCCCACGTTACTCCTCCACAGCGGCTATCATCTCTTTCATTATCAGCAAATCTCTTTCCATGGAGTTCAGCCTTCAGTTTTGGGAACAGTTAGAAGTCTAAAGGAGCAATATCTGGTGATTAGGGTGGATGAGGAAGCAGTTCATACTCACATTCTGTTGCAGCAGCCACTGCAACCTGTGCTGTGCGGGGTAAAGCACAGTCTTTGCAGGAGCAAAACACCTCAATTCAATTTTCTGCAACATTTGGCTTTGATGGCTTCTCTCAGCTTGCACAGTTGTTCAGCACAGTACTCACCAGTTACTGTCTTTCCTTTTTAAAGATAATCAGTCATGATCATACCTTCAGAGTCCCAGAAGCCCAAGGCCATGATTGTGTCACTTGAGGCAGCCTACTTGAACTTCTTTGCTGTTGAAAATACATGATGTTTCCATTGTTTGCTTTGCAGTTTAGACACCAGATCAAAATGGTGAACACAGGCGTCATCAATTGTTGCAATACGACTGATGATGTTTGCTGGATCCCTCTTGTATTGTGCTAGAATCTGACATGAAATGTCCCTTCTGGCTCGTTTCTGATTGGATGCCAACATTCTTGGCTCCCAACCTGCTGACACTTTACTCATGCAAGCGTTTTCAGTCAAGATTGATTGTACTGCCCCAAAACTGATGCCCAAGGTGCTGGCTACATGCTGTATAGTTACTCGTCTGTCCTTCATCACCATTTGATGGTCTGCGTCAGTGTTCTCAGTGGCCACCTCCCTTGGGTGCCCTGACCTGGGATCATCTTCAACACCTCATCTGCCACCCTTAAATTCAGCAGCCCAGTTCTTGGCAGTTAAATATGAAGGGGCTTCTGTCCCAAGTGTGTTGACCACATCCTTATGGATTTTCATTGGAGTCATTCCTTGGATATGGAGGTATGCGATGATTGCTCTGATCTCAGTTTTTTGCCATTCTGAAATGATCATCACCTATCAAACTTTGTCCAACATGTACCAACAAAAGAAAACATTTGATCATGATCATTACATCAGGTGGTCATATTCTATTCATATTAGTGTTACTACATTTTGAAAATAATACTAGGTTCATAGTGCATTTCTTTCTGTGTCAGTCTGTGAACATTTTGATCAACCCTTGTATAAGTGCAGAGATAACAGAAACTGGTAAACAATGTAATAAGAAAAAACCTTACTATTTAACTGCATAACATACTTTGATTAGCTACCAAAGGGTAAGTCTTAAAAGTCAACAAGTAATTGAGAACTTCTAGATTGGGTACAATGCTGCCCTAGTTTGTAACACCTATTATCTGTTCCAGTGTCTAAATAAAGTTCAGTCTTTCCTGGGAGCAGCAATATTACCCACACAGATGAGTTTTTCAATACAGTCCCAGTTGCAATCAGGTAGCTCCCTCAGCTGAATAAGGAACTTCTTGGTCAGCATCTTGCAATCTCGGGGTTGCATGTTTAGGGCTCCATTTCAATGCGTCCAAGGGGCCCGAAAAAAATGTAGATTTTTCCTTGATGGGCTATCCTTACTCTTGAGGGAAAGATCCTGCTGTGAGGGATACATGCCTCATATAATATGGCCTTCACTCCATCAAGTTTTTTTTTCTCTTTTGCCTCATCGTGTAGCTAATATCTGGAACATTTTTAACTTGCTGGTCTTCCTGGAGGGATCCGTACGATTTCCCCCGACTCCAAGGTGCCCGACTACTAATATCCCGTAAACAGGTTCCCGACTGTTCAGATACTCCGTCGACCTTTATGCCAACATTCACTTTACTGTCAAGCCCTTCGTACTGACTACAAAATCCCGACAATAAGAAAATGATGCAACGTTTCAAACAAAATTCTGTCAGAGCTCGTTCTGCATTTGTAATTCTGTATTGGGTATAAGGCAGCAGGAGAGAGGAGGCCAGACACAGCTGAAAGCTGTGCATTTTTTTCTCTTTCTTGCAGGAGGAAGGATGAGAGGGCTATGGTAAGCAACATGAATGCCCAGAGGAGCAGCGTCATGGAGACTCAGATGCAGGCGAGGAGTACAGGACTCAGCAGGGCAGTGAGAAAGTGCCAGAGACAGGAAATGCAAGAACGACTGATGAAATAGCAGCAGCCACGGCAGAGGGAAACAAACTACCAGCTGTGGTCCGGGGAACTCAACAGTGCTAGATAGGGTAGGAGACCCAAAAGCGGAGAAAGAAGGCAGCAATGGTGGGGATGGAGCAAGAAAGCACAAAATTATGAAAAATGGGGAGGGGGGGGTGTGCAAGGAGACCAAAGAATCATCGAAGAATGCAAGGAGAGAGACAGTGCACCCTAAACAAATGGAAGAATGTGGGAGGTATGACCAAAGAATAGAAATGGGGGTTGAGAGAGAGAGAGAGAGAGAGAGAGAGACGCAGAGCCAGTGGCTGCAGGAAGGAATGAGGGGGCAAGGTGCCGGATGAGCAGCAGGGAATGTGCATGTTGCAAATAAATTAGTATTATGTATTGGCGGGTAAACAGTGTGCCGGGGAATAACAGAGTCGGTATTATTAGCTATGCGGGAAGCTGCAAAATGGGATTTCAGAGTCGGGTGCTTTAGCGTCAGGCAGTATAAAGATGGGAAGTCATCCTACACCCTTCCTGGAGGAGTATGCGTGTTCATCTTGCTACTGCTAGAAGGCAATCTCGGGTACTCACTCCATCTCTTACCACTACTACTGTACGAGGTGCATCAGGGTTGTCTGGGTGACCTCATGGCGTGACCCAATAGGCCTTCTGTAACTGCTGAATTTGAGGTGTAGTCACCTCACCCAACTGTTGTAACAGCCAGTTCTGTAGAAATAGTAGCAAATGGTCTTTGCAGCCCTCTGGAAGCCCCAAAATGCGTATACTGGTAACTCTCATTGGACTTTCAAGTGTCTCCAGCCGAAACTTCAAATGTGAGTTTTCCCACATCACGGAGGAGACTGTACCCACTACTGCATCAGACCACTTTGTTCCTTCTATAGTCACAGTTTTAATGGAGTCTTTAATGGTTTCCAGGCTCCCAACACGTCAAATTTATCTGACAGTCAAGCAACTGCCTGAATTAGTGTGTTAATCTTTGAACAAAGTTTGCAATGTTTCCTCTACAGACTCATCTACTTGGTCTGCAGAATGGCCCTGTGTTAACCACGTGGTTGGTGTGCCTGAGACATTATTAGATTTTGCTCCTGCTACCTGCTGCCAATTTTTACAAAGGCTTCCCATTCTGTCACAATGGGTTTCCGATGCAGGTTTAATCACCTTTGGTTTTGGAAGCTAGTCAAAGTTAGCAATTTTTAATAAAAGTCCAGCATCTAATTATAAGCAGCAGCCATACTGCTTGGGCTCCACCACCATGGATGTTCCCTTTACAACACAGGAGCTTTTCTGTCTGACACATTAGGCTTCAGGAAGTTGAAATGAAGGCAAGAGCTTGCCTAGTTAAGGTGTACTGATGGGATGAGGAGGTAGGCATCAATAAAGAAATGGAAATATAGTATACACCGCTTATAATGAACACATTGGTGTGTGGCTGAAACAGGTTACTCACTTGTAACAGTAGCTCTAGGAGTGGTATATGATGGTCATCCACACTTCTGGCAGTGTCCTTTTCCTTTAAGAACTTGCCAGAAAGTCTTTAAGCTGGCTCCTCCCACCCACTCGGGTGGTAACTCCCTTGGCTTCACCCCATGACGCCAGATCCTGCCCGCTGGAAGCAGCTGCGTGCACCAAAGCCAGGGGAGGTCAGGTGGGTCTGTGTGGATGAACATTATATACCACTTCTAGAAAGTACAGTTGCATAAAAACTTACCGTAACAGTAGATCTTTGAGGAGTGTCTCTTGCAGGAGGTAATACTTTTGGGTATCCAGCAGAGGTCGCTGTGATGCACGGCAGCTCTTCTAGCAGTTTTCTACCAGGGACCGCCCACACATGACATCAGCTTACTGTTTCCTATATAAAAGAGTGGGCGGTGCCTGGTATCCTCAGTTCCCCCATTGGATTTAGCTCACAACGCGAGGACCGAGGGGAAGCCAAGGTACCAAAGGAATTCCAACTCAAAGTCATTGGACCAGAATTTTGCTGTCAGAGAAAGAGGGGGACAGAGGGTAGGAACACATCTACTGTAAGAGACACTCCTCAAAGATCTATTATGGTAAGTTTTTACGTAACTGTACTATCTTTCATGGAGTGGTCTCTTGCAGTAGGTAATACTTTTGAGATGAATCCCAAGCAGTAAAGCCCATGTGGGAGGACAGTTATGATAGGACACCTTGTAGGACTGCACGGCTGAAGGCTACCTTATGTCATGAGGCAATATTCAGATTGTAGTGCCTTGTGAATGAAAGTATGACTCGTGGACCAGGTAGCTGCATTGCAGATATCTGGAATGGAGGCTCCCTTAAGGCAAGCCGTAGTGGTGGCCAAGGCTCTAGGGGAGTGGACTTAGACAGATCCAAGTAAAGTCTTGTTGTATTTTTTGTAACAAAATGTAATACAATTTGCCAACCAGGATGAAAGAGTATGTTTAGCAACTGGGAGGCCGTCGTGACCCAGGGCAAAAGAGACAAACAATTGAGATGTCTTTCTAATTGATTTTGTCCAATTAGTATAGTAGCGTAATAATATACGATGGGCATCTAAAGAATGTAGTAGATGTTCACCCCGATTACAGTAGTCAGGATAGTAGACCAGAAACTCCAAGGACTGATTTAAAGTATGTTCAGAGACTACTTTAGGAAGGAAGGAAGGGTTAGTATGAAGGACCACCCGGTCTTCGTGGAAAATCAAGTAAGGTTCCTTACACATGAGGGCATGAAGCTTGAAAATATGTTGAGCGCAAGTGACAGCCACCAGAAATAAGGTTTACCGCTTCCGGGTGCATTACACTAGCAGATGGTGGTCTAGAGAGCGGCTCCTGGCCTCAGTGAAAGTTTAAAACAAAATTGGTCATCATCGCGAGTGGCATCCAAATGGGACTTGCTCAGCATTGTGCCTCAAAAGCTTATTCAGATGGGTCATACAAAAAAAGTCCTTCTTTCAATGCAAACAGGCAGATTCAGACAATCGGTGGCCCGATAGTCCTACACCCTCCCGCTCCTCAATTAATACTGGCTCGGGTGATGAATCAGACGGGTCAGGATCAGACATTGTTTCCAATTTTACGAAGGTGGATGAGCAGAGAATGACAAAAATTCTATACCGCATAGATGCGAAAATCTCCGAAATTCAAAAAGATTTCAAAAGGCTAGAGAACAGAAGCGTGGTGGTGGAAACACATGAAAGGCTTACAGGCCACGCATATTGCCTTTGGCAGGTTGCTTGCCTATCTGCATAAACAAGAATGGTAACTAACACTGCGGAAGATGCGGAAGCTAGAACCTGCCGCAATAATATTCAAATTTTTGGGGTGCCGGAGGGAGTTGAACCCCCAAGCAAGGAGGATTTAATTGACTCATGGCTCTACAAAGAACTAGTTCTGCCAGAGGACTGTGGCTTAGACATTGAGCGTGCCCATCGAGCCATAGCCCCTAAGCCTACACAAGGGGCTCCACCAAGGTCTATTATTGTGAAATTTTTGAAATATACAACCAAAAATAAGATCCTGAGACATGCCTGGGCTAAAAAGGATCTCAACCTTGATGGCCAAAAGCTATATGTGGACCAGGACTTCCCTTCCCAAATGTTGACAAAGAGGAAGAATGTACTCCAAGTAGTTAAGAGCTTAAGGGAGAAGGGATTCAAGGCATATCTGTGATATCCTACCAGACTGTGGGTCCAGGGCAAGGAGGGAATTAAAATCTATGAATCCCTGTTAGAAGCCTGTGCTTTCCTTGCTGAAATCGAGATCCCCTTGCCTGATCTAAAAGAAAACCTTGCAGAGAAGGAGACTGAAGAGCTCCTCTGGTCGATTGCCCCAGGACAGCAGAAGAGACCAGGGAGAAGGGGTGAAGCTGTGTTACCACTCCATGCGGACTGCTCCAGATGGCTAACTAAGAGCAAAGAAACCTGATGGTTTTTAAGGCTGCGTTTGGGCCAAGCTGTTTCTTCACTATAACCGGGAGCCATGGTGCACGTCCTAGTAGCATTTTGGCAGAGAGTTATCTATTTCACGGTTCTTACCTCGCTTGTTGGAGGCTACTGTGACAGCTGTCCTGCGATACCCCTAATGATGACAGGGAAATGATGACTGGCTACACTAAAGACTGCATCACACGTTTGTGCAGATGGAACTGCCCTGGTGGAGAGCTTTTTTTTTTTTTTTTTTAGACACATGGCCCGAGGTCCGCTCCTTATTGCTTCCCCTGATTTTGACTACTTCCCCTAATACGATCTGAGTAGCATGTGTGGTTCTAGGGAAGCCTGCATAAAAATCCTGAAGGGAATGGACCTCATCTAACCCGATGGACTTGCAGTAATGTACTTTGAATTCCTTTATATGCAATGTGAGGTTGACTTCGTGATCTCTGTGGGGGTCTTTAGTAATCTAGTTACTGCTTGATTTGTGATTTGGGGCCGTCTGCCCCCCCCCCCATTACTTAGTGAGGTTGGGGACGTAGTGTTTGCAGTTGGGGGGGGTGATGGCGATTTTCTGTGGCTCCTACTTTGTATGTGAAATTTGGAGTATGAATCATTGGGGTTCTGGGTGGCGGGATATGTACAGTATGCAAAGGATGGTTTACTTTTTTTATTTAAAAAAATTTTTTTTGTGGAGACAGATTCCAAGTGTAAAAAGTAGTTCTGGTAGACCAGAGCTGAAGTCATCTATTTCTTTACCCCTACTGGGGTACAGATTAAGGTATATTGGGTTGGTTCTCTGGCTCTACAGACACAGAAATTTCCCCGGGGCTGGCTGGATAGATCACCAGTGCTTCTGGAAACCACTTGGAGGAAAGGGTCTGAATTCCTAAGAGGATCTGGGAGTGCAAGTCTTGGTGTTTTTTAAGCCACTCTCCTCTTCCCAAGGGACTCTAGCAGTCCATTTTTCTGGGCCTTTATTTGTTAGCCTCATTCAGCGCTGTCTAGTTTAGGCATAGTATTTGGTTCTATAGTTTCTGTCTGGCTCCCTTCATTGGGATCCTAGCCAGTGTCTACCAGGGGACTGGTTTGGACCCAAGTTTGCGGTCCCACTAGTTTTTTTTTGTTTGTTGGTATTCAAGGCTAATTTGGCCTCTCTGAATGCAACTCTCATGGGTGCCAAGTTGGGTACCTGGATAATTGTTAACATCCTAGCTCCGGATTTGGAAGTTGCATTTGTACGTATGTGTTTATTTTATTTTTGTTTGTCCTAAGACCCTCCTTTATGTGGTTGGCTATAGCAAGAGATATTTTCAACAGGGTAGAGTGGTTGAACATGTGAGAGGAAGGGCAGGGATGGATGGGTTGGGAGGTTGGCTTTCAAATTATACTAAATGGCCACTTTAAGGATATGTTCGGTGAATGTTAAGGGCATTAATAGCCCCATTACGAGAATGAGAATTTTAACTGAACTAAGAAATGTCAATTGTGAGATTGCTAGTCTCCAGGAGACGAGACTCTCTGATACAGAACACTTGAAGTTGCGGGGGTCATGGGTTGGGTCAGTCTATACGGACTCCCATCCTCAGAGAAAAAAGCAAGATCAGTCATTTTGGTTCGCCATGGGCTCCCGTTTCAAGTTCAGAAGGTCACAAGGGTTGGTTCGGGGAGAACAGTAATCCTCTCCAGCTTGTTCAGTGGCTGTCCACTCCATATTTTATCTAGCTATGCCCCCACACCCCCGTCGGGGGAATGTTTTAGATCCCTGTTTAATCTAATCACGGGCTTTTCTGAGGGCCAGGTGATTTGCATACGGGATTGGAATTGTGTCGAAGATCTGGGGTTAGATAGAAGTCCTGCTGCTCCTAGGGGTTCACAAGCTTGTTCAAGATTACTAAGAAATTTGTGCAGTGAGGGAGGACTGTCTGATCCCTGGCGCCTTCAACACCCTAACAAAACTGATTTTACCTTTTTCTCAGCCTCAACAGGATCCTACTCCAGAGTAGATGATTTTTATACCTAAAAGGGTTTATCCCATAATTTCACGGATATTAGGATACATCCTGTGACCTTTTCGGATCATGCCATGATCTCCACAACTTAGACTGGAGAGGGTCGAGGGGGATGGGCCAGTGGCGATTTGACCCAGGACTGGTGAATGACAAAATGTATGCTGATTCCACCCTTATTAAGAATTATATACAGGATAATATGGGACAAGATACAGCATTAAAATTTGTCTGGGACGGGTTGAAGGCGGTGGTTAGGGGGCATACAATTTTGCATGTGGCACATAAAAATAAATTACATCAGGCTACAGTGAAAGCAGCTAAGGTGAAGGTGGTTGAATTAGAAACAGAGCATAAGAAATCAAGACCACCGGATCTGTTGCCACAACTCAAAGAAGTCAGAGATCAATACAATGGCTTAATATCGAGACATACTGAGAAACTAATGAGATCTACAGGGCAAAAATACTATGGGTGGGGGCGGGTAAACTCCTGGCCCTCCGCCTTAGGAAGCAACAGGCAGATAGATACATCCCAGCCCTTAAACCATCTGATCCAACCTTGCTTTTGGTTTTACATCCCGAGGAGATTGCAGAGGAAGTTCGGAGAAGATGGAAGGTTTGATATCTTTTATTGGACCAACAAGTGTCTTGTACAAAGATGGAATTATACACAAGCTTTTGGGGCCACACAGGTCCCTTCTTCAGGTGAATAGCAAAACTGAGCAACAGGCAGTATTTATTAAATTTGTCTCCTTTTTATTCATGTTGCAGAGTTGCCATTTCAGACGTTGATTTGCGGTATCTTCCATTGTTTTGTAAAAAGAGATTTCAGCTGTATTGGTCCTTGCAAAACAGGAGAAGATGGAAGGTTTGATACCAACAAGCGTCTTGTACAAAGATGGAATTATACACAAGCTTTATGGGCCACACAGGCCCCTTCCTTCAGGTGATTTTGAAAATTTTACAGGGATCTCTATGGGGAGGAGAGTGGACCAGATCATCTACAAAAAACAGTAACTTCCTCGATTCAGTGGAGCTACCCAAATTGTCGGCTGGTCAAAAGGAGGGACTAGATAGAATATTCTCAGAGGGGGAGATATGTCGAACTATAAAGACCTTAAAATCAGGCAAAGCCCCAGGCCCCGATAGGGTTTATAGCCAAATTTTATAAATGTTTTGTGAGTGATTTGGCACTCCTCCTTGTCAAAGTGTTTAATGAAGCTCATGAATTGGGTTAACCCCAGATTCCTGAGGGCATGGTGTCTATTATTCCCAAGTCAGGAAAACATCTCCCTTGTGTGCTAATTTCTGACCTATTTTTTTTATTAAACCAGGACGCCAAGATTTTTAAAAACGACTGGGTCCCGGCTTCAAAACATTATATATGAACTGGTCCACCCCGATCAGACAGGATCCATGCCGGGGAGGCATATTCAAGACAACATCTGGTTACTCCTTAACTCCCTTTCTGCTCCCTCTTCCCCATTAATTAGATCTCTACGGGCAGTGGTCTCTTTAGATGCCTAGAAGGCCTTCAATAGGTTGGACTGGCTATACTTAGATTGTACCTTGAATAAATTTGGCCTGGGAGACAGGTTTCGTGGTTGGATTAAAAACCTGTACCGGGAACCCAAAGCCCAAGTTAAAGTTAACAGGATCCTGTCATCGACTTTTGCAATAGGTAAGGGGACTAGGCAGGGTTGCCCTCTCTCTCTCTTCCTGCTTGTCCTCAGTAAGGAACTTCTGGCTGCTGTTTTTCGGCAATCTAATGTTTTCAATGGGATTAAAGTGGGGGATACGGAACTAAAAGTTTCATTATTTGCGGATGACACTATTATACATCACTGACCCGGTTAAGTCGCTACCTAAGATTTTTGATTTTTTTGGGGGGAATTTGGGGTGTTCTCAGGTTACAAAGTAAATGGCTCTAAAATGGAAATAATACCAGTGGGTATGCCGACTGGTTCCTCCTTGCCGGATCTTGGTAGGTTGAAAAGGGCCAAGATCAGGTTTAGATACTTGGGGGTTTGGATACCAAGGGAGCTAAATAAGTTGCTCTTAATGAACCACCATCGACTTCTGCAGGAGGTGCAGACAGACTGTAATCAATGAGCAGGACTTTCACTGTCTCTCTCAGGTAGAATTGAATCAGTGAAGATGATCATCTTCCCTAGGTTTCTATTCCTTTTCACCACATTGCCAGTTAGTCCCCCAAAGAAATTCTGGGTGGAGCTAAAAAACACTATCTCAGAATTCATCTGGAGAGGGAAAGCACCTAGAGTTAGATGGAGGGTGCTTACAGCCTCTAAAGATGAGAGGGGTCTGGGCCTCCCAAATATTCACAGTTACGACTGGGCAGCCCAACTCCAGGCTCTGATTCCATTGCTGAAGGGAGGAAAGTCCCCGATTTGGGTAGAAATAGTATCTTTAAATTTAGAATTAGCCAATGTGGGTGATCTCCTAATTTTGGATGGAAAGAGGCTGTCTAGGGTGTGTTTTGACAACCCATGGACGTCTATTTTGAAACCGATCTGGGTGGAGGTGTGTCGAACCAATAAGTTCTCAGTGGTGCTGCATGACAGGACACCACTTAGAAGTTACTTGGATTTTCTTCCTTACAAGTGGGACAGCACCTTTGGGCAATGGGTCAGGCTGGGTCTGACCACTTTGGGTCAGTTTTACAAGGAGGATCATCTTAAATCTTTTCAACAACTGCAATCACACTTTGGGGTGCCTCAAAGTGATTTTATTTAGATTTTTAAAGTTTAGAAATTACTTAACCCTGGAAAAGGTCTTGGCCCAGCTGGGCGAGCCCCTTAATCCCCTTCAGTCCTGCCTATTTGATTTGGCACAAGCAAGTAGCCCCCAAAAAACCATCACCCACGGCCCGGTGGCACTGAGGGTGGAGGTGCTGGATGCCACTCCTCGTGACACGCCGGCGACCCGGGTTCGGAAGTGAGCCTGGGTTGCTGGGGGTCAGCAAGGGAGGTAGAGGACTGAGCATCTGGAGGACAGCTCTCCTCTCCTGGAAGGGAGGGGGCTCCAGACTCTGTGCTTGACTGGCCCCTGGCGGAGGCCGGGGGCACAGCAGGCATTGCAGTCAACATCGGGGACGGGGAGTGGTGATGCTGGCAGTGATGCCTTGATGTGGGGTGCGTGCCAATACTCCAGTTAATGTGAAAACACCTGTGGATGCTGAGGAGATGGAGCGCCGGAGCGTGCCTCCTATATGCCCTTGCCTGACTGACTACCCCATATCCGACACCACTTATAGTTTCGAGGTGATCGCTGCCCCACCTCAACCCCGCTTGGGGGGAATGCCACAGCTCCATGGGGACTGAGGGTAAAGTATTGGGCAAGGCAAGTGAGGCAGAAGGATGACTCCTAGGTGCTCCCAATGGGTCAGAACCCGTGGGACGTAGGCGAAGATAAATTGTAATTAAAAAAAAAAATCACTCACATTGTGATGGCATTGAATCCCACTGATGTAGATGACATTGGTCATGTTAAAGGAGCGACGCGCAGAGGAGTTGGAGGTTTCCTCCTCAGAGGGCCAGTGGAAGCAGGTGTGGGGGTGGGGGATATATCATATGTCAGCATCCTTATTTTGGAGAGAGTTTCAGTGGCGAACTATCATCAGATTCTTTCGACCCCTGGTGGTCTCCAAACATCTTGGTAGACATTCCTCTAAATTATGTTGCAGGGGCTTTGCCAGTAAGGGTACTCTAGCACATACCATCTGGGATTGCCTCCTTCTGTCCCCATACTGGGGAGAAGCTGGAGGAAGTGGTGGGCAATGTTTTTGGAGTCGCCCCTTCCTTCTACCCCCTCCTCTGGATTTCTGGCTTGCCAACACCTTTGCTGAGCTCTCCAGCTCAGAAGTACTTGTTCTATATCCTAGTGGTGGCAGCCTTGAAGACAGTCACTTGTAAATGGCTGACCACTAAAATACCTAAGATTGAGGAATATTACTCCATATGCTTGAGAATAATGGTAATGGAAAGATTCACTGCTAAACTAAGGTTGAGTCAGGAAAAGTTCAAGGGCAGATGGTTGCCCTTCTTTCATTACAAGGCCCGGCTGGAGGGGAGAGACATCCTGGAAATTTTGGCTGAATATGGGTAGGTCCCTCGCCCCATCTTTATTGTTCATAACTGTACCCAGGAGAGCATGCTACCCTAGAGGAACACAAGTGGTAGGAATTCTCAAAGGCAGGAGTCTGACCCTGTGAGAGTAAATGTGGATATAGCCTGATTCAGAATTTCTATAGTGTTTAGGATATGGCAAATGGTGGGTCTATTACCCCTTCCCCCTCCTTTTCCCTTTCCCCATTCTACTCCCTAGAATTCAGCTTTTCCCATCCCTTCCCCTTCCTTTCTTTGATTAGGTTGTTTTATTATGAGTTTATGTCTCATCTTAGCTTTAATCTTATTTATTGACTTCATTAGACCTATGTATCATACATATTTTTTTGTTAGTTATTTAACCAAGACTAGCACACTAAGCTGAAAGCTTTTTACAGGTGCGACCTGGGAGCACAGGGAAGTTAAGTGACTTGCTCAGGGTCACACAGTATGCAAGTGGAAGCTGTGGGGTTCAAACCCAGGTCTGGTCTGCTGGATGTCACCAGATTTGCAGCTCAGAGCCTTAAAACACTGCGCTATACTGCCTCCCTAAATATATAAGTTAAGCCTTTGAATTGAGTAGGTATGTTATGGAGATCCTATACATGATGTACTGAAAAGTTTGTTTTTCTTTTATTTGTCTGTCCTGTGTAAAACTGTGCTAAAAAATATTAATAAAGTTTGATTTAAAAAAAAAAAAAGGAAAAAGGTTTTCCATGCTAGAAAACGAAGGTCACAAGTGGCTGCTGGTTCAAAAGGCTCACAGGTCAACTTTTCTATCATAAAATTTAGATCCCATGGAGGAGTGGATCTTCTAATAGGAGGTTTAATATGTAACATTACTTTTGTATCTAGGCCCTACTTGGCTCCTTATGGGGTGCGTTGATGTTATCGGCCCGGTCCTAGCTGAGAATAGTCCGGAGTTCATTGGACCGGGCGAGTTTCCTAACTCCCTGAAAGAGGCAGTGGTTACACCCCTCTTGAAGGGATCTTCTCTTGACCTGGACTGTCTTGTTAACTACAGACCCATCTCTAACCTGCCCTTTGTGGGCAAGGTTGTTGAGAAGGTGGTCGTGCTGCAGCTGGATGACCACCTCGCCTTTGATGACATCCACAATCCTCTCCAGTCAGGTTTCAGGAAGAGGCACAGCACAGAGACCGCCTTGGTATGGGTGCTCAATGATCTCCTGATAGCGAGAGATCAGATGATTAGTTCCATCTTAGTCCTCCTTGATCTCTCTCTGCAGCTTTTGACACCGTGGATCATGGTATACTGTTGGCATGCTTGTGGGTTGTCAGTGGACTGCCCGGGGACAGTCCATAGCTGGTTCCACTCATTCCTCATGGGTCAATCTCAGAGAGTTGTGTCAGAAATGTATTCCTCTGACGCATTTCCTCTGTTATGTGGGGTACCCAAAGGCTCCATGCTTCCGCCTTTGTTATTTGCGGTATATATGCTGCTGTTAGGAGACACTGTTAGGCAGTACGGCTTGTTGAGTTTTCACTGCAATGCAGAGGATACTCAGCTATACATGCCCTTTGTGCCCGACCAGGATGATTCAGTCTTGGTGTTTAACAACTGTCTCGCTGAGATTCAGGGCTGGATGAATGCCAGCTAGCTGAAGTTGAATCCTGACAAAACTGAGGTTTTGGTGGTGGGCTCTGGTCGCCAGGTAAAGGGGTTTTCAGCTGGACAGGCCTCTGGGCTTTTTCTTGGTGGTCACCAGCGGATATCCTCTGAATGGGTGCGGAATCTGGGCGTTATTTTTGACGAGGGATTGACACTGAAGTTTCAGGTGTCATCCGTCATCAAGATCTCATTTCATCACCTGAGAAATATCGCCATGATAAAGCACCTGGTTCTGCCCGCTGATCTTCCAACCTTGGTCCACGCCTTTGTGAACTCCCACCTTGATTATTGCAATGCCCTGTACCTAGGGCTTCCGGGGGTTGCTATCCACTGCCTGCAGCTGGTGCAGAATGCTGCTGCCAGGTATCTGACAGGGCTTTCTCGATCTAGCAATGTCACAACTGTGCTGCGTGGACTGCATTAGCTGCCAGTGCAGTGGCGGATCACCTTCAAGGTTGGTTTGTTAACCTATAAGGCCCTACATGGACAGGGACCAAGTTTTCTGCAAGAGTTCCTTTGTCGCTACTGTCCCCTCTGACCACTCCGCTCAGCCGAGAAGGGATTGCCAGAGATTCCCAGGGTCCGTTTGAAGACCTCTGGAGCCTGTGCATTTGCTTTTATGGCTCCGGCATTGTGGAATTCTCTACCTCCTCAGATAAGGGGGTGCCTGACTGTGGAGAGCTTCAAATCTGCTCTTAAAACATTTTTATTTTCCCTTGCCTACCCGGAGTATTAATTTGTGGACACCTGCTATTTTAAACTGTTTTGATTACCTATTGTGCATTTTGTAAAAGTGCTTTGATATTATTTGAATTGCGCTTTAAACACATAAAGCTTATTATTATTACTTCAAAAACATCTGAGCTAGATGATGTTGGTACAGTAACCTGCCATCCAGAGGTTCATGGGAAGCCGAGATGGCAGCCAAATGGACTTTGATGGAAGCGTAACTTAAACCGGACTCAGACAGTGAAGCCAAGTAGTTCAGAACCTTCGTCAGTGGACAGGAGTAAGGGTTCAAAGATCGAGAGGCTGACCATATGGAAAAGCATTTCCATTTGGAATTGTATGTTGCTCTTGTTGCTGGCTTATGGGAGGCCAAGAGAATACTGGCAATAGAAGAGACACTTGTAGTCTAGTTATGAAAGCATCTTAAGGAGCAAAGCATGAAGGTGTAAAGCCTTCAGGTTGGGATATAGGAGAGACCCTTGACTCCGAGTAAAAAGGTCAGGTCTGGTTGGCAACGGAACGGGGTCCCATACTGACAGTTGTAGGAGCAGGGGAAACCACGTCTGGAGAGGCCACATTGGGGTTATGAGTATCATTGTGGCTGGTTCTAGTTGTAGTTTCAGTAAGGTCCATTGCAGGAGAGGTACAGGGTGGGGGGGAGCATATAATAAGAGTCCTATCCATGGCTGGGACAGGGCATCTATACACCATCCCTTTTTGTTCGGGATAATGGAAAATACCTGGGAAGGCGGTAATTCACCGGGGAGGCAAACAGATCTAGCTGTGGAGTGCCCCATAGGTTGAAGATTTCTTGGAGCACTTGCTCGTGAAGTGTCCATTTGTGAGTTGTGGACTGGCAACTCAGCTGGTCAGCTAACTGGTTGCAATGTCCCGGTAAGTGGACAGCTGTTAGTGTCAAGTGTTGCCGGATGGTTTCTGCCAAACTGCAAGGGTCTCCTTGCATAGTGTGTGAGATTTTGTACCCCCTTGTTTGTTGAGGTAGAACACTACTGCAGTATTGTCTGATTGGCTCAGTAATGAGCCTGGGCTGAGGTAAGGCCGGAATGCCTGAAGGGCTAGATGGACCGCTCGCATCTCTAGGAGATTTATGCGAGACTGATGGGGAGAAGCGGGCCTTGGGTCTGATAAGGACCAAAGTGCGCACCCCATTCCTGTAGGGAAGCATCCATGGTTAACATTTGCATGGGAGGGGGGGACCGGAAAGGCATTCCTATATTCAGATTGATTCTGATTGTCCATCATGTTAGGGTTGACTTCAGAGAGGGAGTGACCCTGATTCTGTCTTCGAACTGTCCTGTTTTTTGATACCATTGATTCTGGTGGGTCCACTGGACAGGTCTTCCATGGAGATGGGCGAATGCCACCATAGGGATGGCAGCGGACATGTGACCCAGAAGGCACAGCATTTGTCGGGCTGTGACTATTTTCTGAGTCTGTATGTGTGACGCCAGAGGTATAAGTGCGTCCTGTCGGGCAGGCAGGAGGTAAGCCCTGGCTGTAACTGTATCTAGGACAGCCCCAATGTATTGGAGAGAATGTTTTGTCAGATTTGGACTGGACCTCGGCCAATGGACTGTGATCCCCAGATCTGCGAACATGTTCAGGGTAACATCTAGGGAGGCAAGCGGAGCTACCTTGGAGTCTGCTTTGATTAGCTAATCGTCTAGGTATGGAAAGAGGAAGTGCCCTTTCCTTCGTAAGGCTGCTGCCATCACCGCTAGGCACTTGTTGAACACTCTGGGGGCTGATGAGAGGCCAAAAGGGAGTGTTTGAAATTGGTAATTTTGACCTAGTAGGTGGAATTGCAAAAATTTGTGGTGGGCAGGGTGGATGGGGATATGTAAGTATACATCCTTCATGTCTAGGGTGCAAAGCCAATCGCCCTGTTTTAGGATCGGCATAATGGCAGGTAGGGTGATCATGCGAAAAGGTCTGTACCGAATGTAAAGATTCAGTTATCCTAGATCCAGTATTGGTCTGAGGTCTCCTGTTTGTTTGGGCACCAGAAAGAAGTGGGAGTAAAATCCCATTTTATGTTCCAGAAGGGGTACTGGGACAATGGACTGTTTGGTCATAAGGGCCGACAATTCCTCCTGTAAAATGGGTATATAATCTGGAGGATAGTGAATCTTCTGTGGAGGACAAGGGCATGGGGTGGAGAGGAACTCTAGAGTATAACCCTTCAGTATAATCTGAAGCACCCATTTGTCTGAAGTGATCATTTGCCAGGCCTCCAGATGGAGAGTAAAATGACCCCCCCAAAGCCTCCGAGGCCTGGTCAAGGAGGCAGGGGGAAAGCCCTAGTAGGTCACTGGGAGATGGGCTGTGCAGCTCCACCAGAAGGGTGGGAGCGGGCACCACGGCCAGCAGCAGTGATGCTTCTGGTGGATTGAGCACGACCTCTGAAGCTGCCTTTATTATTACCTCTACATTTCCACCTCTTTTGGAATAAAAGGAGTATTGAATATAGTATATAGTATATAGAATATAGAATATAGTATGTTGCAGATGGAGTACGATACATGCCATGGACCATACAGAGGGTTCTGCCTGATGCCTGTAAGTCATCCAGTACAGTTTGAGTACCTGGCCCGAAAAGCTTGGACCCGTTCAAGGGGACATTAGCTACTTTATGTTGTATGTCAGGTGCAAAGCCTGAAACGTGAAGCCAAACATGGCGATGCAAGGTGATACCAGTGGCTGATAGGCTGAGGTATCTACGGAATCATATCATGACCTGAGAAGGTGAGGGGAGATAGAATTACTAGTTGTCACTGTAGCCAATAATTTATCCCTTTCATGTGAGGGAGGGAATTTATTGAGAAGCTCAATGGCAGAGGACCCAAGGGTATGCTGATATTTAATCATATGACCCATATAGTTCAAGATTCTGAGATTCATAGCACCTGAGAAAAAGACCTTTTCCCCCCAGACAGGCGTAAGGAGGTCATGTGCTTGGGTTTTTTGGTATGGTCATGAGCGGCAGTAATGACCACAGAATCTGCCTCTGGAACAGTAGACAGAAAGGGGTGGTCCAGAGGAGCCTGGTATAGACGATCCACATTGCGGGGAACAGCTGTAATAGCTGAAGGCTGATGCCAAGCAGCCAGCATGGCATTCTGGTAAACTGGTATTAGTGGGGGAACCACTAAAACAGGCTCCTCGGGTAATTCAAGATATTCTGCCATATCCTTTCGTTGTTTGTCATGTTCAGTAGTCAAGAATCCCATGACCTTTAGGATTTGAGCCATCACCTCACTAAAGGTCGGGTCATCCAGGGGAAAAGTTGCAGCAGGTATAGGCAGGTCCTCATTTAGAGATGAGATTTCCGAAAAGGGAGATTCAGGATTGTGAAAATCCAGATCTTGGGAACTCTTCATCCTCAAGATCACCAAGGAAATCAGGTGGTAATTCTTGATCATCTGACAAATAGTCCTCTATGAAAGGAGGAGGAGACCAGGGTGTCAAGGTATCCCTGCCAGTATGGAATCTTTTAGGCTGAGGAGGAGGAGGAGATCGGGGAGGATCACCCAGCTCTTCAGAGGGCTGGGCATGCCGCAAGGCATGCAAGACATGTCATACTACACTGGTGATGTCCCTTTCTTGAGAAGGGGGGGTGTTGGGACACAAGTGGGGTAACAGAGGGCCGATGGGACGAGCAGCATGAGCAGGTCTTGCCCCTGGGTGGTAAAGACCAGGGTCCCGATCTCGATCTCTGTCCACCTGACCCCTATAGGAAGGTACCTGTGAAGGCGGAGGGGCAGTCAATAAGGCATAAGCCAAGGCTTCCCCTGAGGAATACGGGGTCTCATCAAAGGGCCTGCAGGGGAAAAGGAGTTATTTTCACTTAAATTGCCAGATACCGTTGAGAGGAGCCCCCATCGATGGAGCAGCTGTATATTTAGTTGTATGTAAAGTGTTGAAAAGTGTTGTCGACGAGAGGGTATGAGCCCCCCATCTATGAAGAAGTGTTTAAAAAAGGACGCCCCGTCGATGGAGGGACACCTGAAATGGTGGCCGTAAAAAGGCGATGAGGCAGGGAGTGTGAGGAGGGTTTCTCCTTTTTCTGCCTGAAATGAGAACCAGTAGAGGGGGAGTCCTTGGAACAAGCCCCCTGGTTCTCTAAGAAAGACATTTTCTGCTCCATCAAAAGTTGTTTAATTTCAAGCAACCATCGTCACTGAGTTGCCTGATTAAATTCCTGGCATAAAGTGCAGGAATTGGTGTCGTGTGTGGGTCCCAGACACCATACACAAAGTGTGTGGTTGTCAAAGCGGTATATCTTCCTACCACAATGGCAGGAACAAAATAATGCTTGCTTTGTTGAAGAATCTGTAGACATTTGTTTCTTCATTCCAAATTTCTGGTCGATGACTGCTACACAGAAGTTGCACTAGCTGCTGCGCGAGCTGAAGACTGTTGGAAAAATGAACTGAGAATACCAGGGATTGCCCGCTCTTACATAGGAAACAGGAAGCCGATGTCATGTGTGGGCGGTCCATGGCGAAAAACTGCTAGAAGAGCTGTTGTGCGCCACAGTGACCTCTGCTGGATACCCAAAAGTATTACCTACTGCAAGAGACCACTCCGTGGAAGATCTACCGTTACAAGTGAGTAACCTGTTGTAGGGATGTGGATATGATGTTCTAACCACACTTCTGGCAGACTCCTAGCAGTTCGCCGGGAGAAGGGAGGCAAGGCACACACCCCCTACTTAGGGAACAGAGACTGGGGAACTGAGGCCCCAAAACCAGAATCCCGGCATGACTCTAGGTCAGTGTGGTAATGGGAAATGAAGGTGTGTGCTGACCTCCAAGTAACAGCCCTGCAGATTTCCTGGAAAGGGACATCCCTGGAAGCAGCCAGCAACGCAGCAGTATGGCAGGTGGAATGAGCTCTTAGCCCTCCGGGAGGCCCCCTACCCGCTAACCTACAGCAGATATCAATGCAGGATACTATCCACCTGCCCATCATCTGCCTGGCTGAGGTCTGCCAGGTGCAGCTTCAGAGCAGATGACAAACAGCTGGCAAACCTCTTTCCAACCTCCAGCCATGTGCTCTTTGTAGTGAGTGAGTGCTCACTGCAGGTCAGCCTGTGCTCAGCCTTTGAGCTGTGATTGGTGAAGTACAACAGGAGATTAATCATCTGGTTAAGGTGAAAATCCGACACAAGCTTTGGGAGGAACTTCGGGTTGGGGTGCAGGACAACCTTGTCCCTGTAGAAGACCAGGTAAGGAGACTCTACCAAAAGTGCCTGGAGCTCACTGATCCTTCTGGCTGATGTGACAGCCACCAGGAAGGTAATCTTCCATGGCAGGGAGACATGTCACACCTGTGCATCGGTTTGAATGGCTTGCCCATGAGCTTTGCCAAAACTAGCAACAAGTACCATGGTGGTGGTGGTTAATGCACCAGAGGGAAAATGTGGTCAAGGCCCCCTGAAAAAGTGCCAGACCACCTTCTCTTGCATCACCGACTGCTGACCGGCCTATGCTCGGCAAGCGGAGATAGATGCCAGGTGCACCTTAAGGGTCGTCGACTGAAGGCCCGACAGAGAGGGATCACAGATAATCAAGAATGCTAGCCACTGGAGAGGACAAAGGGTCCAACCCCTTGCCCTGACACCAAATGGAGAATCTCTTCCATCTGAAGGCATAGCACATCCTGGTCGATTCCTTTTGAGATGCCTCCACGATGGTGAAGACAGTTTCAGAGAGACCCAAAGCCTGGAACTCCAGCCGCTCAGAAACCAGGCTGTTGGGTGCAAGGACTGAAGGTCCAGGTGGAGGACCTTCCCCTGACTGATGGAAAGCAGGTCCGGGTATAGGGGAAGATGCCTCGGGAGCCTGCTGCTGAGGCAAAGGGGATCGGGGTATCAGAACTGGCATGGTCAGTCCAGAACCACCAGGATTACCTGTGCCTTGTCCCTTCTGGCCTTGAGCAGCACCTTGTGGATCAAAGTAATCAGAGAGAAGGCACTGAAGAGGCCTGGGGTCCAGGGCCTCAAGAAGGCATCCCCCTGCAGCGTTTCCTGCTGAGGGGGGTGGGCACAATACGCCTCAGCTTTGTGTTCTCCCTGGATGTGAACACGCCCACCCAAGGGGTGTCCCACTGGGAGAACAGGCTGCGAATACCTCTGGGTGGAGAGACCACTTGTGAGACGCCTCGCCCACCCAGCTGAGAGCAGCTGATTGGAGGACCCTGCCACATGGATGGCTAGGAGATCCGCCTCCAGGCTGCGCATGAGGGTCCAAACACTGAAAGCTTACCTGCGTAGAAGCAGGGAGTGTGTCCTGCCATGCTTGATGAGGCAGTACACGGTCATGGTGTTGTCTGTCTGGACCTGGACCACCTGACCCCGGATGTGCAGAGCAAATGCAGTCAGTGCCAGCCAGACTGCTCAGAGCTCCAGCAGGTTGCTGTGGCATCCAGACTCCTCGGGGTCCAAAGCCTGTGGACTCTGTGTTCCCCCAGGTGGGCACCCTAGCCCATAAGAGAGGCATCAGTCATCAAGATGATCTTCGATTCTGGGGGAACAAAAGGGATCCCTTCTTGCAGATGTGCTGGGAGTAACCACCACTATATGGCATCCCACACCCCCTGGGTCACAGTGACCAGCTGGTCAAAGTGACCCTTGCTCTGAGACCACTGGCTGGCCAGCTCCCACTGCAGAGACTGCATTCTCCAGCAGGCCCAATGGACCACATTGGTGCAGGTCACCATGTAGCACAGCAGGAGCATCAAGTTCCAGGCAGGGTGCAATTGCCCAACCCGAAATGATCAGGCAAAGGAGGAGGAGAGAGCCTCCGCCCTGTCAGCCCGGAGCCGGGCTCTGCAAGAGTAGAGCTTCACCCCGATGAAGTTGTTCACCTGTGAAGGCATGAGTTCCGACATGGCTTCGTTGACCAGGAGGCCAACGGAGACCAGATCTGGAGGGGCAGGTCCCTAGGCCACTCCACCTCCTGCCTGGAGGGACCTGTGATCAGCCAGTCATCCAGGTAGAGGTAAACCCAGATCCCTTGGCGCCTCAGGTAAGTGCCACCACTGCAGTACACTTGTTAAAACCCTGGGGACAGAGGAGAGGCCAGCTCAGAAGCAGAGGAACCGGCAGTGAGGTAGACGGATCAGGACATGAAAGAATGCGTCCTAAAGATCCAAGAAGTAAAACTACATTTCGATGGTATGAGATGGTATGATCTGTCACAGAATTACCATCCTAAAGGTTCGCGACCTGAAGAATTTGTTCTGGTCATGCAGTTCTAGACTGGGGCACCTGCACCCTATCCGCTTTGGCACCAGGAAGTACCTGGAGAAAACCCTGGGTGTTCCGGATTCAGATCTGCGACAGGAACCCTGACCTCCTTGCGGTGGAACTGGGCTATGTTGGCTCTGAGAGCTGACAGCATGTCTGCGGAAATCAAGTCCTGCTGTGGGGCACAGGCTTGGCAAGGAGGGTACTGTTCTAATTCCAGAGGCAGACCCTGACCCACCACTTCGAGAACCCACCTGTCCATGGTGACAGCGGACCAGGCGGAAAGGAAGTGGCAGAGCCAGCCCCCCACGGGGAGGACCCAGGGGAGGTGTGATGGGCATGAGGGAGGCACCCCTCATCCCGTCACTGGGCAGGTTTAGAGGAGCAGAAGGACCTGGCTGAGGCAGCACCAGAGCCTCTCCCTCCAGGCCTGTGGATGACCGAGGCCACCAACTTGGGCTGAGGTCACCAGGCCTGAGCCTGCTGATCAGCCTGGGGCTGGGCAGGTTTGGCCACAGGAGTGAAGGAGGATCGAAAGGGCTTCCTCTTCTGCTGCTGCTAGGAGCCCTTAGGGTCCTGGGCAGATGTCCTGGAGTCCAAGGTGGCACTGGACTTCTCAATACGGGTGAGGTGGCCCTCAACCCTGGGCCCAAACAAGTCAGTGCCCAGGAAAGGTACATCTGCCAGCTTGTGCTGTGTCTGCTGTGAAGGTTGAGATCTTCAGCCAAGCCCTGTGATGCATGGCCACTGAGGCTGCCATGGAATGGGCACAGTAGTCCCCAATGTCCATGGCTGTCTGGAACTGTTTGGCTACAGTCCGCCCCTGATCCTGGACCTGCTTGACCGTGGTCTGAAGGTCTGCTGGCAGATGAGAAAGCACCTCATTTAGAGTGCCCAGCAGGGTATGGGAAAAGTGGGCTATGAGGTGGGCCAAGCTTCCCTGGCAGAGACCAAGCAAGGAGTCAGCGTAGACTTTTTTAGCTGCATGGTCCAACTCTTTAGACTCCTTGTCAGGCAGCTTGTCAACATCCCTGTTGTTGTCAGAGCACCTAAACACAGGATCTGTTACCAATCCCTGCATCAAGAGGTGTTCTGTGAATCCCGAAAGAGAACCGGTAGGTACAGTGTACTTGCGGGCCATCTGGTCAGAAGGCGCAGGGCAGGAAGCGGGGTGCTGCCAAAGCTCCAGGGCAAGGCCAAGAAAGGCTTCTGCCACTGGGAAAGCCTCCGTAGGAGTGTCTCCCTGGTCAAGGATCTCGGTCAACGGGTAACGAGCCCGCTTCTGGACGAGCTGCATTTTCATACCCATTGACTCAGAGATCAGGCAGAGAAGGCCCATGAAGGAAGATGGGCCTTTGTCCATTGAAAGATCCCCCACAGACTCCACGTTGACTGGACAGGAGTGCAGGGAGGAACCATTGGACTCCGAGGAGTTGTTAAAAAGTGGTCGACCGCCCCAGTCCACACTGACCCTCTGCGGACGGTCAGAGGTGATGGCGACATACAGCCGATGGAAAGCCCCTTAGATGGTCGAGACTCCTTAGTTGGAGTGCCCATCATCAGCTGTTCAGGTGGCAGTTCCACCACTATCGGCAGAGATGCTGGGGTCAGCCAAATCGGAAATGTTTTGGTCAGCTTCGTAGATAGAGGGAAGCGGTACTGGCCTTTCTAGCAACAGCCATGTGATGGCTGGCACAGAAGCCGGGGTTGGCTTGACACCAGTAAGCACCAACTGTTGCCACATAAGATCTTCATAGCACTGATGCAATTTGCGACGAAGCCTCTCCTCACCCATGGAGGATGTTGTTGAAGAGTAGTGGTGGCGCTGCTTCCTGGGGTGCCAAGAACAGGACTGTTGATGTCGATGGAAGTGAGTTGACCCACAGGAGGAAGACAGAGACCTTCACCACTGGGGGGGGGGGACTAGCAGCAGGACTCTGAGGGAGTCGGTGGACGCCGAGGTTCCTCCGGGTCAGAGTCTGGGATCAGAGGTGGCAGGTCAGTGGGCTGATCTGTCTCTCCAATGGTCTGCATCAGGACTGGAGTCCTGGACAAAGAAAGTGTCAGCCTCTTCTGTCAACAACTGGTTGGTCGGCTTAAGAAAACTCTCGTCCGGGAACTCAACCAGCATCTTGGCAGACAGGCCCAATGGGGTTACCGTGGAGCTGGCAGCCAAGGCTGAGGATTCGACTGAAGTCTGATCCAGAGAAGTGCGGAAATCAGAAACTCTCGACCAAGAGTGCTCCCAACCCCACGATCAACAATGAGTACTATATCTTTCTCCTTTTTTGACTCTTTCTTGGATTTGTGCCCAGAAGGTCCCTGACCAAGGGTCAGCAGAGAACGGTACAATTCTTTGAAGGAACCCATAAAATTCAAGCCAAGCTGAAGTGGCATGAAGGCAGAAGCCAAAGAGGAGAGGGACACAGCCTGGGCCGCCTCCTCTTCAAACGCTGCAAGCTGTTTGGTGGACCCTGCGACTGCTGAAACCACCCAACAGGCTTCCTTGGATTTGACTGGTGGATTCCATTGCACCAGGCGACCCAGTTTAAGTCGGGTGGGACTGTCTTCCAGAATGGTCGGGTGAAACAAATGACCAAAGTAGCAGGCCTGGGGATCATGCTAGTGCCCCAGTCAGTAGATGTACATGGTGTACAGGTCAGTTCTGGACATCTTCTGCCTGCAGGGGCACTAGCAGAACCGGGAGTGGACTTATCACCCATGACAGTCACAATCTGAGATCGAGCTGAAGATGAAACTCGTGAGTTTTTTTAAGTTTTAGGAAGTAAATCCGAAGATTTAAGCATGAGGGCCTACTCTACACAGCAGTGGTAAGGGGGAACCTGCTTCTTGTAGCGGAAAGGAAGATCAGGTGATCTGGGGCAGAGCTGAGGGAGTTACCACCTGTGTGGGTGGGAGGAGCCAGTTTGTAGACTTTCCGATAAGTTCTTAAAGGGAAAGGACACTGCCAAAGTCTGGATCATCATATCCACATCCCTAGGACTGTCTGTTACAGCAGATGTCTGCTTTATTGAAGAGCGGTAATTTTTTGGTTTTTTGAATGAGTTTTTTTTTGTTTGTTTGCTGGTGTACTGGGTGTTTAGGTCAGTTGGTGATGGGGGTTGTGGGGTGGGTAGGTAGTGAGATACTGAGGGGTTATGCTTGTGCCAAACACCTTTTTTTTTCCTCTTAAAGTAATCATGGATCTTAGTTTGCTTCCGTTTTAAATAACAGTACTGCCTCCACACGCCTTCTGTTTTTGCGTTTATCCCATTTAGGCTGTATATCATCATGCCACTCCATAGCACATCTGAGGGTCAGTAAGGCATTTTTACATCATTAGCTGAAAGAGAGGGTTGTTGCTCATCCTGGGAGTCTCCCTGCATTTTCTTTGTATCGCCGTCATCCTTGATCACAGCACCTGGTATTGCTTCTACGACCTCGGTGATGTCATCAGTCTCTTGCCCCTCCTCCTCCTCTGATTCACCCAGGTGGCAGATAGCACTGAACTCCTCAACACTAAGACCAGGCGGATGAGTGATAGCTTCTTCAGTGTCCACCACTACATCTTCTGCTTGGTCTGTGTGCATAAATCCACCTTTCCTGAAACAGTTTTGGATGGTTTCAGGTGTCACTGCATCCCATTCAGATTTCATCAGGTGTACATCATCTAGCAGGTAGAGCTGTTTCACACAAGCTGCTGCAGTGAGGTCTTTGGCAGTGTCAAGAGCATCCAGGACCCGTGTGAGCATTGAGTGTACATAATATCATCCATGACATTATGACACCCTGATGAAGTGGCTAAATAATACAAGTCATATGGAGTTGCAGGATGATAAACCGAATGTTAAACCCTTGAACACTGGGATGCCCACTGAAATAGCCATGATCAGGGGTATCTTCCTGGATCAGAGTTTTTTGTCCCACTCCTTTAACCAGGAAGAGAAGATGTCACTGGTCATCCACACTGTCCTATTGTGTCTATAAACAGGAAGGTGATACACCCCTTGAAACACCTGGGCTGTGCAGCTTTCCCCACCACCACAAGGTCTTTTTTATCTGTATTGCTCATATTACAGCAGCATATTACAGAAACTCTCTCCTTTGCTTGCATCATCCCCATCCATGTTTCATCTGTAAATGTGAGGGTGCCACAGCCAATGCATCTATGCACACACTGGTTTTATGTGCACTGTAAATGTAATCTGGCCCCATAGACACTCAGCAGACTGGGAAGCACTTCACTAATCCTTCTGCGCTCAGTCTAGGTTGGTGCTCAGCTTCTCCCCATAGGTCATTTTAAACCCTAAGTTGTACTGTCATGTCCAGCTCTGCAGCAAACCTTCTGTGGGGCAGACGTCAGGTTTTCCCAGGCAAGTGCCATCTGCTGAGCCTTTTGTTTTGAAATCAGTCCAGTGAACACTGCCTCCCGACCCTGTGCATTGGCAAAACAATGCAGAAATGCATCTATTTCGCTATCTTATCCCTTTCTTTTCCTCTTACAGTTTGGATTCTGGTTGCCATGCCGTTGGGTGAGAATGTCATCTCGGGACTGTATCAAATCACACAGTATAGTCTTCATTAAACTAAAATGTAGTGCCATGTCCTGGACACTGATTTTAGACAGCAAGTTTATTGCATTCAGGATCTCCACTTTTCTGGACAGTGACAGAGTGGCACATTTAGCACTTGGTGTTGGTGTTGCGGCTTTTTTGCTTGCCATTTTGTTTAAAGAACAGCTGACTGTCAGAGAACTCTCAATCAGTGTTTTTACAGTGAAGAAAGCAATCATATTGGTTAAACTCTCGCTTAGTGAGTGGTGTAGTGAGAGATGTAGTGTGGTTGGGTGACGTGGAGTGTCAGGGCACCAGAGCATCTGAGACACCGTCCACAAAACCATGTGTACTGGGGCGCTATGTGGGCGAACCAACATAGAAAAGTTTACATTTTTATTTACTTAATGCTTTTTGCAACTTTGAACACAGCGCAGAACAGAAAACTGAACTTATTGCAAAGCAGAACTATGAGGCGAACACCATCAGCTGTCCATTATCGACGGAGCTACAGGTATACTGTATTGAGCAGATTTAGCATTGAGACAGATAGAAAATGGCATTGGGCAAACATGAAATGACTGAGATAACCAACTGTCTGGCCTAAAAGGGATCTGTTCTAAGTGGTGACTACTGTCGATGTAGAAATGATAAAGGATCAAGCTAGAGATAAGGGGTCTGATTTTCAATATTGCTACTGTCCTGCAACACCCACTCCATCTATTATCCACTCAGATGCTGCAGGTACTACAGTATTTTCAAAACGCCAGTCAAATTGTGACAGTTGGCTGCAGCTTCTGGAAGTATGTGTCCAACTGTAGGCATATTTCCTGATTCTTCCTAAGTATGCCGAGACCAAAAGAAGATGGTCTAAGCAGACTAAGTAAGAGCAATCAGACTCCATGTGTGACCTCTGACCGTGCAACAAACTGAGGAAAAAAAAAGAGTGGGAGGAGTTTTGCTCCAATTAAAACCAAGTGCTAAAACCAGCTAATTGGAATAATGGCCTCATCTACAGAGTTTGCTAAAGATATAGGGAAATGTACTGCTGTATAAGAGATTACACAGTTTATTTAGTTTTTATTTGACCAGGTAAGTGCACTAGACTGGACACAGTTCCCTTACATAATACCAATAAATTCATTATGTAAGCTTTATCAGGAATGTAGCACATATCTATTTCTTATAGCCCAGAGAAATGTATGGTGTCAGCATGGCCTTCTTGTAAAAAGAACAGTTACATAACAACTTACCATAACAGTAGACCTTCAAGAGAATCTCCTCCATTAGGCCACACTTTTTGAACTACTGCCATCAGCGTTAGGACCACATGGAAAAGTACAGTTACGTAAGAACTTACCGTAACAGTAGATCTTCGAGAGGGGCTCTTGCAATAGGTAATTACTTATAGGACTGAAGCCGACAGAGTCAGGACCCCACGGAAAATTTTAGCTAGCAGTTCAGCGGGGACCCCCACATCAGGTGACAGACGGCCAGTATAAAGGGCGGTCCCCATGCCCGCCTTCCAGTTCTTTCCCACCAAGGGCTAAAAGGCAAGACAAGAGAGAAGTGGATGTTTCTTTCCCTGGAAAAGGAGCTGAAAAAGCTTAGGGGGATAGAGGGTGGGAAGGTATGACGTACTGCAAAAGCCTCTCTCGAAGATCTACTGTTACGGTAAGTTCTTACGTAACTGTACTAGCTTTCTTCGAGAGGACTCTTGCAGTAGGTAATTACTTATAGGACTGAGTCCCAAGTAGTCTGGAACAAGCAGAAGCATATGGGAGGAGGAAAACTACCCAAATGTAGACCTTCTGGCTGTGAAGGTCTCATGAAAGGAGACCTTACAGAACAGCCAACCCGAAGCCAGCTCTCCAGCGAAAGGCAATGTCCAAATTGTAATGTTTCGAAAAAGTATGGACAGAAGTCCAAGTTGCAGCTGCGCAAGTGTCAGCTGCAGACACATTCTTAAAACAAGCCGCAGAAGCAGCGACACCCCTGGTGGAGTGGCCCCTGACTTGACCCGGCAGGGTCTTGTGATACTTGTCATAACAGAAAGTGATACAATGAGCCAACCAATCAGATAGGCTTTGCTTGGAGACAATATTGCCTTCTCTTTTGCGAGCAAAAGAGACAGACAGTTGATCAGTCTTTCTGAGATCCTTCATCCTCATGGTATAGTATCTCAGAATTTGGTGAACATCCAAAGTATGCAAGAGGTACTCCCCTTGACTGGAGTGTTGAGTAAAGAAAGCAGGCAGTTCCATGGATTGATTCAGTGTAGATTACGCTACCATCTTAGGGAGAAACTTAGGGTTGGTACGCAGAGCCACATGTTCCTTGTAAAACACCAAATATGGGATTTTGCACATCAAGGCCTGAACCTCAGAAATTCTTTGAGCAGAAGTAATGGCCACGAGGAAGAGTCTTCCAAGAAAGGAACTTTAGGTTTGCTGAGGCTGCCGGCTTGAAAGGAGGCAGGGTAAGCTTCTCGAGAATGAAATTCAGATCCCAAGGAGGGGCAGGAATGTGAATAGTGGGTCTCAAGTGGAGAACCCCTCTAAGAAAAGTCTTAGAGATGTCCAACTGCGCGAACGTTCTGTCCCAAAAGGAACATGGTAAGCGGAGATGGCCGCCATGTGAACCTTTAGACAGGAATGACAGACCCAGATCAAAGAGATGACACATGTAGTCCAGAAGCCTCCCAACAGGGCAAGAGAAAGGCTCAAAATCTTTGGAAAAGGCCCAAATAGAGAACCATTTCCATTTCATGGCATAGGTGGATCTAGTGGAGGGCTTTCTGACCTCCACCAGAACCTCAGCCACAAGCGGGGAAACCCTGAATTGGGCTTGAGCTACGTCTGCAGGAGCCACGCATGCAACTGAAGGGATTTGAGATCTGGATGCACCAGGGTCCCCTGATCCTGGGTCAGCAAAAGTTGCAGAAGAGGAAAGGAGGGTCCTCTGAATACTGTTGTAGAAGAGAGAACCAAACTTGCCTGGGCCAGAAAGGAGCGATTAGGATCATGCGAGCTCCTTCTGAGCCGAGTTTGTGCAAGACCCTCGGAATTAAGGGAATCGGGGAAGGGGGAAGGCACAGATGAACCTGCCCTTCCAATCTAGAGACAGAGCGTCTCTCCAAAAAATGTCTTGTCCTGGAGCGAGCGAGCAGAAGGCAGTAAGTTTTGCATTGTGAGGAGACGCGAACAGGTCTACCTGAGGTGTCCCCCAGCACAGAAAGATATCGTCTACTACCCCTGATCCAGTCCCCACTCATAAGCCTGGGCGGATGACCGGCTGAGGTGGTCTGCCAGCGTGTTTTCAACCTCCAGAACATGAACCGCCTTGAGGTAAAGATTGTGTTGCACTGCCCAATCCCAAACCCGCATCACCTCCTGGCAAAGACGGTAGTAACAAGTTCCTCCCTGTCTGTTGATGTACCAGACTACGCACATGTTGTCTGTCAGGACCACCAGATGACCGGGAAGCAGATATAGATGCAGAGCTTGTAGAGCACACAGCACAGCCCTGAGCTCAAGTACATTTATGTGAAGAGTCTGTTCGAGCCTGGACCAGGAGCCCTGGGTCCTGTGAGACCCCACGTGGGCTCCCCAACCCTCTCCCGAGGCGTCTGTTGTCAATGGGGGGAGTGAGTGTCAATGGGGGGAAGGGGGAGTGAGGCAGAAAGGAACTCCCTGGCAAAGGTTCTCCTGAACCATCTACCATTGCAAGTCCCAAACCATACGGTTGGAGACCAGGACTTCCTGATCTAGGTTGTCCACCAATTGATCACACTGAGACCGAAGCATCCACTGAGAGAACATCATGTGGAGCTGAGCGCGAGGGACTGTCAGAATAGCAGCTGCCATGAGCCTGAGGAGGCGAAGGATTGACCTGGCACTGACCCACCTGCGACTGGACAACAGGCTTACATGAGCCTGGAGGGTGGCCACCCTGTCCAGTGGCAGGAATGCCATGCCGGAGGTCATGTCTAGGATCGCCCCAATGAACTGGAGCCTCTGGGACAGGATCAAACAGGACTTGGCCTGGTTGATGGTAATACCCAGGCTGGTAAAAACCCACAGAGTAGGTGAAAGGGAGCGCAGAAGTTCCTCCGTGGACGGGGCCACCAGGAGCCAATTGTCCAGGTACGGGAAAACCTGTACTCCCTGGGTATGCAGGTGAGCCGCTGCCATGGAAAGGTATTTGGTGAACACTTGGGGCACAGAGGAAAGACCAAATGGGAGGGCCTTGAACTGGTAGTTGTCCCCCTGAAATGAAAAGAGAAGGTATTTGCAGTGGGAAGAGCAAATAGGGATATGTAGGTAGGCATCCTGCATGTCCAGAGCGCACAGCCACTGTCCCGGCCGAAGTAAGGGCAGAAGGCTCTGCAAAGAGAGCATTCTGAACCGTTTGTACTCCACGAATAGGTTCAGGGAGCTGAGGTCTAGGATAGGCCTCTCATCTCCTGATTTCTTCAGAACCAGGAAGAAATGGGAGTAGTAACCTGTCCCCCGAAGGTGTGGGTTGGGACAGGTTCTATCGCTGCCTTCAGCAGAAGGGAGGATATATTTCTTCCCGAACCAGAAGATGATGTTCTGGGGAGTAAGATGACCAGGGGGAAAGGGGGTCTGGGTGGTATCTGCAGAAACTCTATTGAGTGTCCTTCTGCTTTCAGCTGGAGCACCCAAGTGTCTGCAGTGATCCTCTCGCAACCTGGTAGATGGAAGGAGAACCTCCCTCCTACTGGTTCCTCAGGAAGGTCCAGAGGCTGTGGGAGAGGAGAGGAGTCAGAAGGTGTGGGCCAGTGATGCGGCTGAAGTTCCAGCTGCTTTTTGGGTGGGCGGGGGCTTGGCAGCTGGAGGGGCCCGACGTTTGTTGGTCCGCTTGCCCTGAGGTTTCGCTTTGGGCGGATAACACTTGTAAAAGGGGCGATGCTGACCCTGAGGTGGCTTGTACATACAGTCCACAGACTTTAGTGCAGTACCCTTCTCTTGCAGATCGGTGATGATGTCCTTGACATCACCACCAAAAAGCACCTAACCCCTCCTGAAGGGTGTGTCCTGGATAGCAGACTGCACTTACGGGACCAAACCTGACATTCTGAGCCAGGCATGATGCTGCAAACCTACGGCGAAAGCCAAGCTTCAACCAGCAGTGTCCACTGCATTGTAAGTGGCACGAAGCATGTGCCGACTGGCCAAATGAGCAGACTGGACCAGATCTGCCGCTTCCTGCTTAGTCCGAGACTCATGAAGGGAGTCCAACTTTGCTTCCACCTCACTAAGGATCACTTTCTGGTAATCCCCCATATGAGCAACATAATTAAGGGCCCTTATTCCCAGAGTGGAAGAAGCCAAGACCTTCTTCCCATACTGGTCCAGAAGGCAGGATTCCTTGTCAGGTGGGGATGAGCTAAGATGCTTAGGGTTAGCCGTACGGCCATGAGCGGTGCTAATCACAACAGAGTAAGCGTTGGAGTGTGTGCTCAGAGAATCCACACCCTCAGGAGCCTGGCAGAGCCTATCTGCCTTCCTCAGAAGGGGGCTAATGCAGATGGTTGCTTCCAAATAGTGGAAACAAAGTCCGCATGAGGCTCGATCCAGGGTGGAATCAGTGTTGGAACAGTTTTGGGCACATCCAAATGAGCAGCGAGTTTCTTCCGCTGTGGATCTGGCTCCAAAGATTGCCACTGGTGAACCACCTGATGTTCACAGCAACTCCAGAAAGGAAGGATCTTCCGGAGGCAACTTCGGGGGAGTCATGGGCCTGGGCTGGTCTGGAGTGTGTGGCTCATTAGCTGGATTGGAGCACCCGTCGGAGTCATCTGTGGTCTCCAAAGAGGAAGTAGAAGAGGAAGACCCCTCCCGGCATGGGGGAAGAACGGACCCTTGGGCAACCCTCGGGAAATGTGTGCTCCTGCCTGGCACCAGAGGGCTGCCTGGTGTCGGGGGAGAGTCGCTTGCCTCCGACGATGGGAGTCCGGAAACTGGTCCAGAGTCAGAAGGTGGCTCTCCACCTCCCTGGTGAGCTGAGCCTTGGCCTCAGCCCACCAGGAAGCCAGAGTCTCCTTCAGGTCCATCGGCGGCTGAGGGGGTGGTGGAGGAGGAGAAAGGGGATACAGATATTGGGGATATCCGTATGGTAAGTATCCGTAACCTGATGTCAGGAAGCCCAGCGTCGGCTACTGGGGCACTGGGTACTAAGGCTTCGGGTAGGCCGGCGTCGGGTACTACAGCGCAGGATACTACAGTCCCAGGTAGGATGGCGTCGGATACGATGGTGTCATATACCCGGGCACCAGGGGCTCTGACTGAGCAGAATGCCCTGTGAGAGGCCCAGTAGGCGGGCCCGGAATGGGAATGTCGCCTGGCGTCGGGTAGGCCAGCGTCAGAGCCGGCATCCAAGGGTCCAATGTCAGGTTGTCCGACCCAGCGGAAGGGAGACCTGGCGGTAGCATACTGGCATCCTTGGTGTCACCCGGGGAAGGAGGGCTAAAATTCCCGGGTCCAACAAGGGAGATGCTGGAGCCTCAGAATGCAATGGTGAATGTTGCGGCGAGCTGCAGACGACAGACTGATTTGTAGGGTCTGGCATCGGCTCTAATGCTCTGCGGCCATAGGAGGGGCCGATGTCCACCTTACCGATGGGGTCTGGGCGGCTGTCAGAGGAGCCAGCATCTGACTTATCAGACCCAACGCTCAACAAAGGCCGCTAGGGAGGAGTGGCCTTGGCTGGTGCTTTGGAGGCTGTGCGCTGCCCCGGAGGGGCTGATATCCAGCTTACCGGAGCCGCTCGAACCAGAAGGCCGCACGGTGGTGGGCTTACTGGCAGCAGCTGCCTCCTTTGACCCGGAGACTCCCAAGGGGCCCGAGCGCGAGCCCAACGGGAAGGTTGCCGCTGCCTTGGAAGCCTCCAAGACAGCCATCGTGCAGCGGTCCCTCAGATGGGATGTTACCTTCAGCACCACAACCCCTGGCGGAGTCGCAGTGGCCATGGAAGAGGAGTCCCGGTCCCTGTGCTTCTTTTTGCGGTTACCCTCAGGGGAAGTAGAGGCCTACTGAAGTTTCTTCAGCTCCTTCTCCATGGAGGACATCTTTTTCAAAATGTGGACTTCCAGGGACTGCTGCCTTCATTTGCGGATGGTGGCGTTGAACTGTTGGCACTGCTGGCACTTCTCCACGGGGTGATCCGGGCCTAGGCAGAAGAGGCACTGGGAGTGTCTGTCCTTATGCAGGAGCTGGGCACCACAGGAATCGCACTTGTGCTTGTGCTCAGATGGAGTAGGGGATGACATACGTGGCAGAACCTGAAGAAAATCTGACGAGAATATAGAACAAATTCGAGTAATTAACAGTAATAATAATACCGACGATCGACTGACGAAGCAGTGAACTTAACCGCAAGGCGCTTACACAAGCCAACGGTGGGGAAGAACTGGAAGGCAGGTGTGAGGGACCACCCCTTTATACTGACGTTGCATGACATCAGTCACCTGACATGGGAGCAGTCCCCCGCCAGAGACTGCTAGCTAGAAATTTTTCCGTGGGATCCTGATGCCTGCCGGCTTCAGTCCTATATGTAATTACCTACTGCAAGAGTTCTCTCAAAGTAAGATATTTTGCTACCCTAGGGTTACCCACAATGATGTGCCAAGTCTACATGTATATAAGAATGGGGGCCCCATCACCCCTCAGTTCCCTAGAGATCAGCCTCAGAGGAACTCCAACTGTGGGAAACCAGGAGATGAGACCAGCTCCAGGCATACAAGGAGAGGCATGGGGCTGGACAGAGGATGCATGGAGTCAGATTAAGGCACAGTATGTGACAGAAGCCTCAGTAAAAGCAAAAGGGGAAAGGAGAGAGGGACGGCGTAGCCTAATGGAGAAGATTCTCTTGAAGACCTACTGCTGCGGTAAGTTTTTATGTAAACTTATATCTTTTTCTTCAAGGATATCTCCTCCATTAGGCCAGACCTCTGAATGACTACCAAGCAGTACAGAATAAACTGGGAGGATGGTACAATCTTATATATAATCAGGGCAGAAGGCCTTGCAGTACAGCAAGCCCAAAGCCAGCAGGTCTATGGGAGACGATGTCCGGACTGTAATGTTTAGTGAAAGTGTGAACAGTGTTCCATGTGGCTGCAGCACATGTGCCAGCAGCAGGCACATTTTTGAAACGGGCAAAAGAAGTGGCCATACCCCTTGCAGAGTTACCAAAGACAGCACCAGGAAGTCCTCCTACAACAAAATGTGATACAACGTACAAGCCATTTGGATAGGCACTGCTTAGACACAGGAGCACCCTCTTTCCCAGGGGTGAACAAAACAAAAAGAGAGGACTTTCTGCAATCCCTGGTGTGAGTAATGTAGCATTGCAGTATTCTATGTACATCGAAAGTATGGGGCAATGCCTCACCCTGGTTGGTATGCTCAGGTTAACATACAGGAAGGCGTATTGTTTGATGCCATGTAAACTCAGATACCACCTTCGGTAGAAACTTAGGATTCGTATGCAATAAGACTGTCTTTCTGGAAAATCAAATAAGGAGGCTCACATATTACAGCCTGAAGCACGGAAACCCTTTGAGCAGAAGTCACTGCAACTAAAAAATAACATTTTCCATGACAGAGAACATAAGCCACAACTTGTATCAGGCTCAAAAGGAGCCAAAATCAATTTCTCAGGCACAAAATTAAAGTCTGAAGGTGGGATTGGATGACAGATAGGAGGCTTTATATGTAGAATACCTCTCAGAATCATATACTGTAAGATACCTGTAACTGGGTAACCATACAACCATCAATTGGGGCATGGAAAACTGACAGAAGTCAGCAAATGCACCTTAAGTGAGAAACACTGTAGGCCAGAAATACAAGGAAAGCAAGTATTCCAACACAGCATTCACAGGACATATAAAAGGGTCCATATTCCTGGAAGCAGCCCACAAAGTGAACTGCTTCAATTTCACAGGAGAAGTATGCCTGGTAGAAGGTCTTCTAGCTGCAATCGGGACATCAGCTTAGGATATACCCCCAAATGTGCAATGACTATGTCTTCAGAAGACATGCATGCAGATGTAGGGACTTCAGGCCTGGATGGACCAGGGACTCCTTTTCCTGTGACAACAGACCTCGGCACAGAGGTAGAAGGACAGGAAGCTCCACTGCCAGATGGTGAAGGAGTGGAAACCATATCTGGAGAGGCTGTAACTGAGCAATGAGGAGTAGAGTGGCACTCTCCAACCACAGTTTGAGCAGAACTCTGTATTAGAGGAATGGGGGAATACGTAGGGGAATATCCCTTCAGGGAAGAGTCTTGCCAGAAAACACCAGGCCTTGGAGCAAGCAAGCAGAAACGCGGCAGTTTTGTGTTGTGTGGGGACACAAAAAGGTCCCACTCTGGACACCATCTTGCGAAAAGGTCATTTATTATGGAGTTCCATTTGTGAATCATTGATTGTGGCCTGCTTAGTCTGTCTGCTAAGATGCTTTGGAGACCTGGGAGCTACACAGCCAATAGCCAAAGGCCATGAGACAGAGCCCAGTGCCATACTCTCATTGCTTTCCTGCATAAGGAACTGGAGTGAGTGCCCAACAAAAGAACGGCACTGACCCACATACATGTGGAGAATCAGTGGCACAAATCCACAATATATCAATCAGTATTCTGTGGTTATACCCCCTTTGAGTATAACCACAGAATAATTGTTTGATATATTGTGATGTTTGAAAACAAGAACTCTGATTCAATATTAGAAATATTAGGGACACTAGGACAACCCAAGTGAAAAATCTATGATAATGCAGTGATTTTGACATAAATAGCCTTGATTATTGCCATAGATAGCAAACATATTTTTGATGTAATGATTTTGTAAATGACATAAAAGCTTTGGTTATTGCTTTGTATATACATATATATAAAAATATATCACTCTTATTTTTTATTTTTATTCAATTTCTTATTTTGCACCCTAAAGAATGTTGTTTTTTAAATGTTGCTACAGTTTTTGATTTAGTTTTCCAGTTCATGTTACAAACCACACCAGATATTTAGAATGTTTAATAGTATTATGATACAATTTAGTAATTAATGATTATATCAAAATTAAGTGCCATTGCCCTGATATAAAAGTGTGGACATTGCATGAACTTAATGACCCCTTGAAGCTCCAGAGAGTGAGGTGCTAGGGTCTGGAACAGTGGAAGTTCCTGTATGCTGATTTTGTGAAAACTTTTTGTTCCCAACGTGAAGCGGCAGCAATAAATATTTGCATATTTTGCTTTGAAACCTTCTGGATTTGTGCCACTTATTCTCTGCATGTGTGTTGGGTCAGTGCTGTTCTTTTGTTTGACTGTTCAGGGTGGCTGCACACCCCAGACCCAGTACCAACTCTAATTACCAAGCACAGCTTTTTTTACGTTCAATAGGAGTGAATGCTCTCTTGCTTGTTGATGTAATGCATCACGCTGACGTTGTCCATCTAGAGTAGCAGAGGACTGGGAAAGAGATGGTTCTGAAACGCCTGGATGCTGTACAGGACAGCTCTCATTTCCAGGACATTTATATGCAGCTCAGCCTCCACCTTGGTCCATAACCACTGTTGTCAGGTAAGGGCTGAGATGAGCACTCCAGCCGAAGCCCGCAGTATTTGTGGTGAGGATCTGTACAGGAGCGGGTACAAGAATGGAAAACCATTCAATAGGTTTTTGGGATCCATCCACCATAGCAACACACTGTGAAGAGGAGACATGGTGAGAACCATTTGGTCAAGCTCGTCCATCAAATGATCTCACTGAACCCTGGGTGTCCATTGAGGGATCCTCATATGAAGGCATGCCAGTGGCACAGTCTCTATGGCCACAGCTATGAGACCCAGGAGATGTAACATTGTTCTCACAGAGACTTAACTCCTGTATACCAATTGTGCCGAAGCAATCAGATTGTCTATCTTGTCCTGTGGCAGGAGAGTACATCCCTTCTCTGTTACCAAGACTGCCCCTATATAGTGAATATTTTGGCAGAAAGTCATTACGGACTTTGGGACATTCATTGTGATCTCTCCCAGTTGTTGAAAATGGATATGTCAGATACAGAGTATGTCACAGAGCTTTCCTGGAGCTGGTCTTCAGTGGCCAGCAGTCCAGATAGGGGAACACATACAGGGCCTTCACTATGAAGGGCTGCTTCTACTACTGCCAAGCAGTTTGTAAAGACCCATGATGCAGAAGACAAGCGACAGGACAATACTCAGAACTGATGTTTGCCCCGGCATAAAGTGGATGTGTTTCTCCTATCAGATTTCCTGATCTTTACATAAAGGTACGCATCCTTCATGTCTAGAGAACCGTGTCAGTTCCCCGTTTGCAGAAGGGGATCAGAAGTTGCACGGATACCATTCAGAACTTTTTGTATTCAATATATACAGCATGAGATCCCCGAGATCCATCACAGGATGCAGACACCCTGTTCATTTTGGGAGTAGGAAGTATCTGGAATAGAACCCTTTGTTCCTCTCTTGAGGAGGAATTGGTTCTATGGCATGTTTCTGGAATAAAGATTAAACGTCTTCCTTCAGAAGGGACAAATGGCCTGGAGGATAAAAGGAGGATGATCTGGAGGGATTTTTAACAACCGCAGAGCATGTCTAATTGCTGTCATCACCAAAACCCACTTGTCCATAGTGATCACCCGCCACTGTTTCAGATGCAGGGAGATCCTGCCCCCCCCACTCACCCTTGGAGGTCATGGTTGGGGGGGGGGGAGATTGAAGAGAGTCAATTGGTATCGATGGTGGCAGGGTCACCAGAATGGATTCCTTTGGGTGCTTTTGTAAGGGCACCAGGAGGAAGGGGACCCAGAGGAGGGGGGCCACCTCCTCTGCCACAGCCTTGCTGATGGTAGGAAAGGTTACCTCAGGCATCAGGCTGACAAAAGGAGACTCTACCATGACCTCTAGCAGGAGTGGGATAAAGGGACTTTACAGACCTTAGAGTAATTTCTGAAATGTGAAGGCCATGTAGGGCCTCTCCAACATCATAACCAGTTTTGTACCTTTAAAAGGGGCAATCACAATGGGAGGGCTTTAAGCCCGAGGTTCAATGTGCGGGAATACGCTCCTCCTGTTTACCCTTTAAAAGTGCAGCACTTCATGCTTGGAATCTGAAACTCGATTCGTCTGGTTTCCTCTGAGCTCATGGATAGCATCTTGCTTCCAATTTTGCTGCTTTGTGCCTCATCTCCTGTTGGATATCGTAGTTTGTGTTTTAGCTAGTGTGGTGTTATGCTGTGCTCTGCCCAGTTGCTGTCAGCTGCCTTGCACTTTGACTGGGTGGCCGCTCAGCCCCCCCCCCTTCCTTTTCCTCGTATCTGCTTCCTCAGTCCATCCGGACTACTCCTTGGCCTACCTCTCCGCTCCTCCTCTGGTAAGTACTCATTTGAGTTTTCTTGTTGTTTTTCCATCTTACACGCTTCTTTTGGGTTTCTAGTCTGTCGCTTCCCTGTCCCTCACCCCCTCCGCCATTCCTGTTAACCACTGTACCCCTTGTGTGCAGTTTGGTGCAGCATCTGTTCTCGCAACCCTTTTGGTGCTCCTGGTTCGTTCCCAGATTTGCCTGCCTCAGGTCGTTTTTTTGCCTATTTCCTCATGAGCCGCCTCTCAACATGAAACTGTTCTGTTTGTGTTGCTTTCTGTCCCTGGTTCCCTCGTGCCACTTCCATGTGCGCTGCTCCCGGTATCCTTACCTGCTCTGGTATGCAATTCCTGCTGTACCGGGGCAGTGGAACCTGGTGGTACTTCCAACTGAGTCAATGGCTTTCCAACTACAGGCTTTCCCTGAATTGCCTTCTACAATCCTCCTATCTCTGCACCTCCAATTAGCTCACCATCCCCTCTTGCCTTGTTGGTGACGCAATGCTTCATTTCTTCCCTTGTCCGTCGGTGGCGCCCATGGAGGTCTCCCTATGTTGCTCCTGGAAGCCCTATCCATTCCCGCTGGCAACCCCTCATTCTCCGATCTGCTTTTGCCATTTCCTCGGCTGTCCCCCTCTTTTGCTGGAACCCCTTTTACTTTTGCAGAACTTTACACCTTTGTGTACTTTTCCTTCCAGTCCCTCTGCAATGTCGCTTATAAAGCCATTGAAGAGGACCGGTCCTAATCCTGAACCCTGTGGTACCCCACTAGTAACCCCCCTTTTCTTCAGAGTGGATTCCATTTACTATTACTCTCTGTGTCCTATTCTCCAGCCAATTCTTTACCCAGGCTGTCATCTTGGGACCCACTCCCAGGCTGGCTAACTTGTATATTAATCTTTTGTGTGGGACTGTGTCAAATGCCTTGCTAAAGTCTAGGTAGGCCATGTCCACAGCCCCTCCTGATCTACTACTTTGGTCACCCAGTCAAAGAAATTATCAGATTTGTCTGGCATGACCTTCCCGCTGTGAATCCATGCTGCCTTGGGTCCTGTGCCCCTCTGGTCTCTAGATACTCGACAATTCTTTCCTTCAGAAGTGATTCCATCATTTTCCCTACCACTGAGGTTAAACTAACAGGTCTGTAGTTTCCTGCTTCTGCCTTGCTCCCACTTTTGTGAAGGGGAATCACATCTGCCCTAACTCCAGTCCTCAGATACCACCCCATCCTCCCATGATTTGTTAAAGAGGGTAGTCAGTGGTGTCACTAGTTCTACCCTTAGTTCTTTTAGAATTCTGGGATGAATCCCATCAGGCCCCATTGCTTTGTCCACCTTCAGTTTTAAGAGTCCTTTCAGAACCCTTTCTTCTGTAAATGGGCTGGTATCAACTTCTGTATCCAGAGTGTTTCTACTGTTTGTTTTAGGTACCTCTCCCTCTTCCTTTATAAATACTGAGCAAAAATATTTGTTTAGTATCTCTGCCTTTTCACAGTCACCCTCTGCCCACCCTCCCTCCCTTTATTAGCCTCACTATCCCTCCCTTGGTCTTCCTTTGCTCCCTGATGTACCTATAAAAGGTTTTATCCCCCTTCTTAACTGAGTTGGCTATCTTTTCCTCGGTTTGGGCCTTTGCTGTTCTGACTGCCTTCCCAGCTTCCTTTTGCTTTAACTGATACAGTTCTCTGTCCTGCTCCTTCTGTGATTCCTTGTACTTCCTGAATGTTTTCTTTTTCACTTGAACCTTCACTGCCACTTCCTTCGAGAACCATAGTGGTTTCTTACATCGTTTTGTTTTGTTTATTTGCTTCACACAAAGGCTTGTTACCTCTGTGATGGCAGTTTTTATTATTCCCCATTGTTCTTCCACCCCTCCTTCCTGATAAAGACAAAGAAGGTGGGGTGGACAGGATGCAAAGGGGCTTGGCAAAGTTGGAGGAATGGTCAAATACATGGCAGCTTAGATTCAGTGTCAAGAAGTGCAAAGTAATGCACCTGGGAAACAAAAATCCAGGGGAAGAGTACACAATGGGGGGTGAGATAATAACAATTACAGAAATGGAAAGGGACCTGGAGGTAGTCATATCAAATGACCTTAAGGTGGGCAAGCAATGCGAGAAGGCAGTAAGAAGAGCTGGTGGGATACTGGGACGCATACAGAGAGGCATCACCAGTAGAAAACAGGAAGTTGTTATCCCTTTGTACAGTTGGTGAGACCCCATCTGGAGTTTTGCATTCAGTTCTGGAGACCTCATTTCCACAAAGACAGACAGGATGGAAGCTGTCCAGAGGAGGGCAACTAAAATGGTGCAGGGTCTGCACCAGAAGACATATGAAGAGAGATTAAAGAAACTTAATATGTATACACTCAGGGGGGAGACATGATAGAAACTTTAAAGTACATCAAGGATATCAACAGAGTCCAAGATGGTAGCATCTTTCAGAAAAAGATGCGCAAGAACAAGAGGGCACAACTTGAAGATAGAGGGGGGATGGCTCAAAGGTAATGTCAGGAAGTATTTTTTCACTGAGAGGGTTGTGGATACATGGAACAGCCTTCCTGAGGAGGTAGTGGACTCAAAAACAGTGGAGGAATTCAAGAATGCATGGGACAGACATAAGGCAATTCTAGTTGGAGGTAGGAGGAAGTAAGCTATTGGTTAACTAGGATCTGCAGCCTATGCATTAGGTAGGGAAATGGGAAGACTAGGTGGGCCAAGCGGTCCTTATCTGCCGTCAAATTCTATGTTTCTATGTTTCACAGCATCTGCAAAATCCAACCTAGCCATGTGGTCCCTCTTTCTTGCAAGATGGAATGGATGCTCTATGTTTTGAAAAGACCCATCACCTCAGACTCATCCTCGTATATTCACAGATGCATCTTCTACAAACAGATATGCAGCTATATTCTCTCGGGCATGGATAGCAGCCCCTTGGCCTCCAGACATTTCATCACTGACAGATTTTGATTCCACTTCTCCGCTATTCGAAATATATCCCATTATAGCAGCCACAGCTCTATGGGGGCACCTACTGTCCCACCAGTCAGTTTCCGTATACTCTGATAATCAGTCTACAGTAGCCATCGTTAACAAAGGTCGATCACCCTCACCTTCCATTGTGTTGTTCATGCAGAGGTTAACCTGGCTCTCCCTCATTCATGATTTTACAATTACTTGCTATTACATTCCTGGTGCTCAAAACCAAGCGGCTGACGCGCTTTCTCAATTTCAATTTCAGGAATTCTTCCAGCTCCATCCTTCAGCGGATCCCAGCATGACTCTGCCACCATCATACTATGACCTAGTAATGACAAGTTATTATCGACATCAAGCTTCTCTCACCATGTAGTCAACATTAACCTCGTCTACCAGAGCTGCATATTCAACAGCCTGGAACAAATGCATATCATTTTGTGCTTCTTCTTCATCACAACCAACCATCATTTCGGTTGATCGAGTTCTGGCCTTCCTGATATTTTGCCATCAGGCCTTATATCTTGCACATGGCACAGTCAATCTGTATCTAGCTGGCATCCAGTTCTTTCTCTCTCAGTATTCTCTGTCTTCACCTTCTTTATTCTCCAATCAGTCAGTCAAATTGCTATTATTGGGATTCCAATGATTATCCAGTTCAAGTTCCCCTCGTCGACTTCCAATCAAAGGATCACTATTCTGCAAATCTACTAGACTTGCTGGATTCAAATCCATTTGAGCATCCTTCAGATATCATGATGTCCTCAGAAATCATGCTTGCATCTATGGATTCCTTCATCCTGGAGAATACACTTTATCATCCACTCGCTCATCTGCTTTTCTCAGAGTATCTAACCTGGAAAAGCATAACGACAGCTTCATTCTAACTCTACCTTCATCAAAAACTGACAGACTTCAATCTGGGACTTCCATAACTTATTACTCTACATCAAACAAATGGTGTCCAGTCATAATACTATTAAAACTCATGAAATTTCACTCCGATTCCAATCCATCTTCTCCTCTTTTAATTTCCGATGCCAACATACCCATGACATCAAAATGGTTCATTGACCATACAAGAACCCTCCTTCAGAGACTCAGACTAGATCCATTTTCCTATTCAGGTAATTCATTCCAACTAGGAGCAGACACCTCAGCGTCTTGTCATAATATCCCCGTTCACATCATCAAAAGACTCTGAAGATGGAAATCATCTGCCTTCGAAGTATATATCCCCAATCCAACCTCCGAACTCAAAAAAAGCTTTTTCTATTATCTCCTCTTAGTTTGCTCAGAGGACGAGCAGGTCAGTAGTCATGGGTCCTCAGAGGTTTTCCCCAAAGGTTTTTTTTCTTCTCCTGAGTGCTCCTGATCAAACTCTCCAGAGTTGGAGGAGGTAATTTTTTGGGCCTCTATTTCCTGCAGCTACCCAGCTCATCTACCAAGGGTGGGAATAGAGAAAAGCCACATCACAATTCAGTATCAAAATATTTAAAAATCATCACAGTATCACCAAGCACTACATATTTCACGAACATTGAACTGCCTGTTGCACATCACTGGCTAAGCCAGTAACTAAGAATATCTTCTCATGCAAACACCAGAAGCAGACGCCCTGGCAGAAGCATCAAAGACATCATAAGCTGAGCATAGCAAATGCTTTCCAACCTCAGCACCAGATGATAATGTTCTAAGTAAATCATTCTTGGCAGAGCCATCAGGCAAATCCTGAGCTGCAGTACGAGCAGCCTTCCATAGGCTGTTCTGATAATGTATCATGGGGGCCTGGTAGTTTGCAATCCTAAGGCCCAATGATGCAGAGGCATAAGTATGGTTACCCATTACATCTGGCCTCCTAGATTTTTTATCAGGCGGCAAAGTACTCATGTGTCTAGGGGCCCTAGACCTATTAAGAGCAAGCATGATGACCCCGGAGTCAGTTTCTGGCTGGTTAGCTTAATAAGGCTTAGCAGATGGTGTATGATACTGCTCATCAGCCTTTCGATGTACTGCAGGCAATGAGTTTGGTCTGTACCAAGCAACAAAGGTAGAATTCTCTAATGCAGGATATATAGGTGGAATTATAATGCAGGGGAACAAGGCACCTTTAAAAATTCCATTCCATTACTTTTTGTGGAATCTTCCTCTTCCATACCAAAGTCCATGGAAGATTGCATTTGCTGCACCATGGCTTGGAATGTTGGATCTTCAGGAGAAGGTCTCAGGGATATAAACCAGAGTCCTCACTGCAGGATGACAGGGTAGAACTAGAGCGAGGTGCTAGAAAACGTTCTCCCTAGCCGATCCATCAGTGCAGTGACAGCGCTACCGCTCATGACATCGGTGCCCAGAGTTTGGAAATGAGCTTGGGTAGTTGGAGGATGGCCGGAGAAGGATCGAATGTACCAGATGATGCTTTCCTCCTCTGGGGAGGGAGTGCTTCATTCTTCACTGTAAGACTGCCACCTGGGTGACCACAGGTGGCAGTGAAGCTGGAGATGGACTTGGGGCGGGGGGGCTGACTTCATGGCTGTTGGCACAGGGATGCACGTACAGGATACCAATGCCTGCTTAGATGACACTGCACATGACATCCCAGGAAGCACCTACAGGGAAAAAGACTGATGCCAGCACCTCCACGACAGTGATGGCCCTGGTATAACCAGGGACCCCCCACCTCACCAGTACATACCCTGCCAAACAAGACAAGAATGTCCAGGGGCATCCTCCCAACCCAACCCCACCTGGGGACAAAAGCCAAGGCTAAATGGCGGTAACTGGCCATGAGTGGGGATCAGGAGGTGCCTGGAGGTTCCGAAGGCAAGCGGAGGGGGGCTGGAGAGTATGGGGGCATAAAAAGAAAGTAACAAAAGAAAAAAAAAAAAAACACAGGTTACTTACCTGTAACAGTAGTTCTAGGAGCGGTATACGTTGTTCATCCACACTCTTTGGCAGGTACCTTGCCGCTTTAAGAAGTGCCAGAAGTCTTCAAGCTGGCTCCTCCCACCCACCCGGGTGGTATAACCCTCAGCTCCACCCCATAACAAGAGATCTTCGCCCGCTGGAAGCCAGGTGTGTGTGTCCGCAGCCAGGGAGGTCAGGTGGGTCCGTGTGGACGAACAACATATACCACTCCTAGAACTACTGTCACAGGTGAGTAACCTGTTTTTCTAGGATCACAGATATATTGTTCATCCACACTCTTTGGCAGACTTCTAACAGTTCTCCGGGAGGAGAGAGGCAAGGTGCACACCCCCTACTTAGGGAACAGAGATTGGAGAACGGAGGCACCAAAACCGGCATCCCGGCGTGACTCAAGGTTGATGTGGTAATGGGTAATAAAGGTGTTTGCTGACTTCCAGGCAGCAGCCTGACAGATTTCCTGGATAGGGATGTCCCTGGAAGCAGCTACCGATGCAGCGGTATGGCAGGTAGAATGAGCTCTCATCCCTCTGGGAGGCTCCTTGCCCACCAACTCAAAGCACAGACTGATGCATGATGTGATCCACCGTGCAATAGTTCATTTTGCTGCAGGTTTGCTAGAAGTGGCTTCAGTGTAGGTGACAAACAGCTGGAGAACCTCTGACCAAATTTCCGCCGTTCTCTCTTTGTAGTAGGAGAGAGCATGTCTCAGGTCCAAAGTATGGAGCCTGTACTTGGCCTCTGAGGTGTAACTGGGGTAGTACACCAGCAGAGTTAGCACCTGGTTAAGGTGAAACTCTGATACCACCTTCAGAAGGATTTCGGGTGGGGGCGCAGGACAACCTTGTCCCTGTGGAAGACCAGATAAGGGGAGTCCACCAAGCACCTGAGCACCCCTGTCCTTCTGGCAGACGTGACAGCCACCGGAAGGCCGCAGATCCCACAGAGAGGTGGAGGTTCATGCACTGGAGGGGATATGTGATCCAGGCCTTTGAAAAAGCACCTGACCACTGTCTCCTGCGCCACTGTCAGCTGACTGGGCCACACCCGGTAAGCAGAGATGGCTGCCAGGTGCACCCTAAGGGTCGATGACCAAAGACCCCATTTGGAGAGAGACCAAAGGTAGTTGAGAATGTTAGCCACTGGACAGATCACAGGGTCCAGGCCCATGCCCTGACACCAAATGGAAAATCTTTTCCATTTGAAGGCGTAACATTTCCTGGTCGATTCCTTTCTGGATGCCTCCACCACGGTGAGGACATCCTCAGAAAGACCCAAAGCCTGGAACTGTAGCTGCTCAGGTACCAGGCTGTGAGGTGCAGGGGTTGAAGGTCCGGATGGTATACCTTCCATTGATTGAGAGAGACAGAGATCAGGTCTGGGCGTGTGCAAAGCCGCTCTGGGGGCCTGCAGCTGAGGCTGAGGAGATCTGGGTACCAGAACTGGTGCGGCCAGTCTGGAGCTACCAGGATCACCTTCGCCTTGTCCCTCTTCACCTTGAGGAGCACCTTGTAGATCAAGGGAAATGGAGAGAAGGCATAGAGGAGGCCTGGGGTCCACGGCCTTGAGAAGGCATCCCCCTGCAGCAAGCCCTGCTGGGGGGGGGTGGACATGGAACAGCCTCAGCTTGGTGTTTTCCCTTGAGGCAAACAGGTCCACCAGTGGTTTGCCCCAGTGGGAGAACAGGTTGCAAGCTACCTTTGGATGGAAAGACCACTCGTGAGATGGCTCGCCTAGGTGGCTGAGAGCATCTGCCAGATGGTTTGAGGCTCCTGTCATATGGATGGCTAGGAGATCTGCCTCCAGACGGCTCACTAGGGTCCAGATGCAGAGCACCTCTCTGCAGAGCAGACGGGAGTGCATGCCGCCCTGTTTGTTGAGGTAGTACATGGTCATGGTATTGTCCGTCTGGACTTGAACCACTTGACCCCGGAGCAAAAGCTGACAGTGCCAGTCTGACTGCTCCGAGCGCCAACAGGTTGATGTGACACTGGGACTCCAGAGCCCATGGGACCTTCTGCCCCCCATGTGTGCTCCCCAGCCCATGAGAGAGGCATCGGTCGTAGGGACGACCATCGGCTCGGGCTGGACAAACGGGATCCCTTCCTGCATCTGGTCTGAGGCAGTCAACCAGTGGAGAGCGTCCCACATCTTCTGGGTTACAGTGATCAGCTGGTTGAAATGACCATGGTGCTGACTTCACTGGGCAGCCAGCTCCCACTGAAGGGGGCGCATGTGCAACTGGGCCCAATGGACCACTGAGGTGCACGCCACCGTGTAACCCAGAAGGCGCAGAAAGTCCCGGGCAGGGTGCAACTGCCCAACCAGAAATGATTGGGCAAAAGAGGAGAGAACCTTCGCCCTGTCTGCTGGGAGCCGAGCTCTGGCTTGACAAGAGCCGAGCTCTTCCCCGATGAAGCCCATCACCTGAGAAGGCACGAGTCCCAACTTGGCCTCGTTGATCAGAGGCCAAGTTGGGAGCAGGTCTGGAGGGCCAGGTCCCTGGACCTCTCCATCTCCTGTTGGGTGGAACCTGCTAGGAGCCAATTATCAAGGTAAGGATAAATCCTGCCTCCCTCCTGAAGCCTGAGATGGGCCGCCACCACTTCAATGCATTTGGTGAAGACTTGTGGGGCCAATGTCAGGCCGAACAGCTTGGATTGGAACTCATACACAGTCCCTTCAACCCTGAAGTGAAGGAACCGCTGATGGGACGGATGGATTGGGATGTGAAAGAACGTGTCCTACAGATTCAGTGAACAGAACCACATGTTTCAGTCCAAGAATGATATGATCTGGGATAGAGTGACCATCTGAAAGGTGCGTGACCTGAGATATTGATTCAGGTCGTGCAGATCTAGAATGGGGCACCAACCCCCCATCTGCTAGGGCACAAGGAAGTACCTGGAGACAAAGCCTGGGTCTGCTGGAGGATCCGCCATTGTATCCACAGCCTCCTTGAGGAGGAGCCGAGTGATATCGTCTCAGAGCTGACTGAGTCTGAGCGGATACCCTTTCCTCAAGAGGAGCACGGGCTCGGCTTGGAGGGTACTGTTCAAATTCCAGAGGCAGTCCCTGGCCGACCACTTCGAGAACTCACCTGTCCAAAGAGACAGCAGACCAGGTGGAAAGGAAGTGTTGGAGCCAGCTCCCCATGGGAAGACCCACAGCTGGCGTGATGGGAGAGGGGATGGCAGCCCCCACCCCGTCACTGAGCAGGCTTGGAGGAGGATGGTCCAGGACCAGAGCCACGGCCTCCTTTACAGGCCTGGGAGGGCCCGGGCTTGGGCCGGAGCGCTAAGCTTTAGCCTGCTGCTGTTGCTGCTGTCCTCCTTGGAAAGAGGACTGCTGAGCCACAGGGGAAGAATGCTGAAAGGGCTTCTTTTTCTTCTGCTGTCTCTTGCCTGAAGAGCCCTTGGTAGAAGTAGCACCCAAGGTGGCATTGGACTGCTCAATGCGCTGAAGGTGACCAGCCATTCCTGAGCCAAACAGGTCAGTCCCTAGGAAAGGCATGTCAGCTAGTTTGTGCAGAGTGTCTGCCGGGATGGAGGAGAGCCTCAGCCAAGCCCTGTGACGAGAAGAAACTGCGGCTGCCATCGAAGGGGCACAAGAGTCCCCAATGTCCAGAGTCGTCTGAAGCTGCTGTTTGGCAATAGCTCGGCCTTGGTCCCGGACCTGCTTGACTGTGGTCTGCATGTCCATGGGGAGATGTGGGAGGACTTAATCCAGAGACCTTAGGAGGGCATGGGAGAAGTGTGCCATGACGATGGCCGAACTTGCCTGACGGAGGCCCAAGGAAGAAACTGCATAGACCTTCCTGGCTGAATGGTCCAACAGCTTAGACTCCTTCTCAGGAGGTCGGTCAGTATCGGCTGAACTGCCAGTATGCCTGAACACAGAAGTGTTCACCAGGCTCTCGACCGAAGGGTGCTCTGTCAACCCTGCAAGGGACCCCATGGGCACTGCATACCTGTGGGCCATGGGGGCAAATGGCACTGGACAAGAGGCAAGGCACTGCCAAAGTTCTAAGACCGGGCCGAGAATGGCCTCAGCCACAGGAAAAGCCTCTGTCGGGGTATCAACTCTCTTGAGGATGTCCATGAGAGGGTACCCTGTCTTTTTATGGACAGGCTCCAGGGGCATCCCTGAGGACTCAGATGCGTCGAAGAATGCCCTGAAAAGACGAGGGACCTTCCTGGCTCTGAAGAAGTTAGCTTTGGCCTAGGAGGCAAAAGCCAAGTAATGCCTGTGGTACAAGCCAGAGTTGGCTTGTGCGTGTTCAAAATCAGCTGCTGCCACATGAGGTCTTCGTAGCGCCGGAGTTTCCGCCGGAGCCTCTCCTCGTCCGAGGAGGACAAAGACAACGATGGCGTTGCCTCTTTTTAGAAGTATTTATGGCTCTTCTCGGCCCTTTCAGTCGGGAGTCTGAACCTCGATCGGGTCGGACAGGCGATTCGGTTGCTTGGGAGACACGGCAGGACGGTTATTTCAGCGGTCGAGGACCACTTCCTCAATGGAGTCCCAGCAGGCTGGGTCTCCTCATTAGGAAAGTCAGATGGAGTTCGATCGAGAGAATCATTGACCCGGAGTCTCGATAATCGATTGATCGAATTAGGTAGCAATTTCCATATCGTCGCTCGACAGTTCAGTCGACTAGCCAGACGGCAAAGCTGAGAAGCCAGCGTCCGAAGAAGTAATCTTGACCGAAGTCGAGACCGCATGTTCTTGGGACTGAGATCTCTCCCGCTCCCAAGAGTGTCTCCGTCGGGATGAAGACGATCCCGGATCCTTTTCCCGCTTATGGGATCGAGAGGAGTTTATGCCCACAGGACCCTCTGCCTTGGTAAGGAGAGACTGGCACAACTCTCGGAAGGAACCTGAGAAGGTGGAGCCCAGGTTGAATGGAACAAAGAAGCTCAGAGTAGTTTCTGCAGCCCAAGCCACTTCCTCTTCGAATGCTTGCATGTGTTACAATTGTTCGGCGGATCCCGCAGCTGCGGAAACTGCCCACCAAGCCTCCTTGGATTTCACCAAAGGGTTCAGTTTCTCTGGCCTCCCCAACTTAAAGCATGCAAGGCGGTCGTCGAGGACATTAAGGTGGAAAGCGAGACGCATATCGCATTTCGCGGTGTCATGGTCGACAGCGAGGCAATAAACTCATGCGGTGTGTGGATCGGTGAGCAACATTTTCTGGCTGCCGGGGGAAGCCTCGTCTTCCATGATCAAAGAATCAGAGTCATGATGGCGAATGCGAACTAGACGAATTTTCGGAATAACCAAAAGGTTTAGAGCCAGGGCCTACAAAATGCGTGAGCATGAGGGAGGAAACCTGAACCTTCCAGCGGAAAGGAAGATATGGGGCACAGCCGAGGGTTATACCACCTGGGTGTGTGGGAGGAGCCAGCTTGAAGACTTCCAGCAGTTCTTAAAGTGGCAAGGTACCTGCCAAAGAGTATGGATGAACAACATATCCACTATCCTAGAAATAACTCTTCCTCATATTCCTCCTCTAAATCTATGAAGTCCGGATTGCATTCACTTCATTGTCAGCCTGATCAATGATGGAAGCTGCAGAATAAACCTGAGAGGGAGGAATCTGCAGCATGCTAGTGGACAATGGCTGAGTACCAGGAGGCCCCATCAACGGAATAACTGCCTGCATTGGTAATAAAGGCAGAATGTGAATTATTTCTGAAAATAATGCCAGCATAGCCTTAGAGTTGACTATGCCCTGTAAAAGGGACAGGACTACTTGCGGTGATGGGTTTTGGCCTGGCAACAATGGCATCCTACCGTCCATAGTAGGTACAGCAGCACCTCAGACAAGCCCTAACCTTGGTGTCTCATCAACATTCGGGGAGGGGTGCTAAAGTCAGTGCCACCGGAGTGGGCAATGACACAGGTTGACCTTGCCTCAACTGCGACCGGAACCTCGTCGGTGGAGCAGATTTTTCTTTTTCTCTGTGTTTGTGCTTGTGGCTATATGACAGGAAGGCCATGACCATGACCTTTCCTTGTACTGATCCTCTGACTTCGGTGGCTGCTTTTTGTCTGATGGTGATGGAGACAAAGACTTTGGGCCCCGTTTCTTCTCCATGGCTTACAATGTCTTGAGTAGAAAGAAATTTTTTTAGAGCTTTTTTACAGTGTTGCCTTGTAGGCTGGTTGAAACACAGAAACATAGAATTTGACGGCAGATAAGGAGCGCTTGGCCCACCTAGTCTGCCCATTTCCCTACCTAATAGATAAGCTGCAGATCCTAGTTAACCAACAGCCTACTTCCTCCTACCCCCCACTAGAATTGCCTTATGTCTGTCCCATGCATTCTTGAATTCCCCCACTGTTTTTGACTCTATGACCTCCTCAGGAAGGCTGTTCCATGCATCTACAACCCTCTCTGTGAAGAAATACTTCCTCACATTACCTCTGACCCTCTATCTTCAAATTGTGCCCCCTTGTTCTTGCACATCTCTTTTTTTGAAAGATGCTACCCTCTTGGGCATTGTTGATTTCCTTGAGGTTTTTGAAAGTTTCTATCATGTCCCCTCCTCCCTCCTTTCCTCGAGGCTACACATCTTAAACTCCTTTAGTCTTTCTTCATGTGTCTTCTGGTGCAGACCCTGCACCATTTTAGTTGCCCTCCTCTGGACAGCCTCCAACCAGTCTATGTCTTTGAGGAGATAGGGTCTCCAGAGCTGTACACAGTACTCCAGATGTGGTCTGTCAGTACAGAGGGCCAACAACTTTCTGTTTTCTACTGGTGATGCCTCTCCCTATGCATCCCAGTATCCCCCCAGCCCTCCTTACTGCCTTCTCACATTGCTGGCCCACTTTTAGGTCGTCTGATACAACTACTCCCAGGTCCCTTTCCATTTGTGTTGTTGTCAGTATCTCACCCCCCTGCTGTGTACTCTTGCCCTGGGTTTTTGTTTCCCAGGTGCATTACTTTGCACTTCTTTGCACTGAATCTAAGCTGCCATATATTTGACCATTCCTCCAACCTTGTTAAGTCCCTTTTCATCCTTTCCACCCCACCTTGCATATCAACCCTGTTGCAGATCTTTGTGTCATCTGTAAAGAGACATACCTTCCCCTGCAGTCCCTCTGCAATGTCACTTATAAAGACATTAAAAAGGACCAGCCCCAGTACTGAACCCTGTGGTACCCCACTAGTAACCCTCCTTTCTTCACTGTGGACTCAATTTACTATTACCCGCTGTGTCCTGTTATCCAGCCAGTGTTTTACCCAGGCTACTACCCTGGGACCCACTCCCAGGCTGGCTAATTTGTTTATTAATCTTTTGTGCAGGACTGTGTCAAATGCCTTGCTAAAGTCTAGGTAGGCCATGTCCACAGCCCCTCCCTGGTCTACTACTTTGGTCACCCAGTCAAAGAAATCAATTAGATTTGTTTGACATGACCTTCCTGCTGTGAATCCATGTTGCCTTGGGTCCTCTGCCCCACTGACCCACCTTCAGTTTTAACAGTTCTTTCAGAACCCTTTTTTCTGTGAAAGGACTAATATCAACCCCCTATCCAGAGTGCTTCTATTGACTGGATTAGGTCTCTCCCCCTGCTTTTCCATTGTGAATACTGAGCAGAAATATTCATACAGTATCCCTGCTTTTTTACTGTCGCTCTCTGCCCAACCACCTTCCTCTTTATTCAGCCTAAGTATCCCTGCCTTTGTCTTTCTTTGCTCCCTAATGTACCTATAAAAGGTTTTATCCCCCTTATTAACCAAGTTGGGTATCTTTTCCTCAGTTTGGGCCTTTGCTATTCTGACTGCCTTCCCCGCTTCTTTCTGCTTTAACTGGTACAGTTCTCTGTCCTGCTCCATCTGTGTTTCCTTATACTTCCTGAATGCTATCTTTTTCTCCCTTACCTTCCCTGCCACTTCTTTTGAGAACCATAGTGTTTTTTTCTTTTGTTTTGATTTGTTTATTTGCTTCACACAAAGGCTTGTTGTCTCTGTGGTGGAAGTTTTGATGTTTCCCCATTGTTGCTCCGCCCCACTTTCTTGCTGTTTGCTAGTGCTTTTCTGACGCACTCTCCCATTTTTACAAAATCAGCCCTCCTGAAGTCCAGTACCTTCACTTTTTTGTGGCTTGACTCTACAGCTGAATTTATCATGAACCACACTGTTTGGTGGTTGCTTGTTCCCAGATGGCTACCCACTTCAAAATCAGAGATCCTCCCTCCTTCCCCATTTAAGATTACCAGATCTAAGATTGCTCCCTCCCGAGTGGGTTCCAAAACTAGCTGTCTGGGCATGCCCCCTGTACGGCATCAAGAATGCCCTGCTCTTGGATGTGGCTGCAGCAGTCTGGCATATTCAGGCCACCTATCAGCAATATCTTACCTTTCTCTGCCATCCCAAGGATGCCTTCTAACATTTCCTTGCCCATTTCCTCCCCCTGAGATGGGGGTCTGTATACAAGCCCTGTGTGGATTGTGGAGCCATTTCCAGTCTCCAGGGTCACCCACAGTGCCTCCTCACCTCCCTGTTTAACCTTTAGTTCTATTGATTTGATCCCTTCCCTTACATAGACAGTTACTCCTCCTCCTCCTCTTCTTCCCTCCCTGTCCGTCCTGTAGATTGTGTACCCTGGTATGTTGACATCCCAGTTATGGTTCTCTGTGTACCATGTTTCTGTGACTGCCACAATATCCAGGCATCCCTCTTCCATAAAGGCCACCATTTCTTGGAGCTTTTTACCTAGACTATGGGCATTGGTACTCATTACCCTCCATTTTTTTTCTGGCTTTATTTCTTTTTGCCCCATCCCTGTCCTTACTGCCTTTGTCTTTTTCTCCATTTACCCCGCCCTTATTCCCATCGACTGGTCTATCTTGGTGTTTACCTCACTAACTACCCTGACTTTTTTGGGGGGGGGCTAGGATTTCCCTTCTCCTTTTTAGTGCCTCCCCCCTTGGCTAGTTTAAATGCTTCCCAATGAAGCACTTAAATCTATCACCTAGGATCCTGGTTCCCCTCCAGGCTAGATGCAGGCCACTGCGCTTTTTTAGCCTGCATCCCTGCAGGTGGAGCCCCAGTCCCCAGTGAAGCCAAATCCCTGAGCTCTGCACCAGTTTTTCAACCAGTCATTGAATCCCATGGTGCGGAGTACCCTAGCCTTATCCATGCCATAGACAGGTAGTACTTCAGACAAAGTTACTGTGTGTGCTATTTATCTAAGTCCCCTTCCCAACTCCACAAACTCCTGTTGCACTGCTCTGATCCCACTGTCAGCCAGGTTATTCGTGCCTAGGTGGATAATGACATCCAGCTCACACTCCCTTGCAGCTGCTCCCACAATCCTGAGGATTTGTTTCCTGACCCTCAAGCCATAGCGCTGGTGGGCATCTTACCTCCTTTCCCTTCCTCCTCTCCCCAGTTCTACCCCCAACAATCGAGTCCCCACCAGGAGTTGTTTCTTCCCGTGGGGTCCTGTGCCACCCTCCTGTGGGTCTCCACTGTGGAGGTTCCCAGCATCCTCCTTGGTCTCCACTGCAGGTGCCTCCATAGAAGAACCATGCTCCCAGAGTGGCAAATGAATGGAGAGGCAAAACTGAGGATGCACCCTGTTCCACCACCCTCACCCTCCCTGAGCCCACTGTGGGACAACTACCTCTTTCTTGGCAACATCTGAGGTAGTGGCAGTGGCCTGGGTGGTCCCTGGGTGGGGGAGCAGGTTTTCCGAATCACTGCCAGGTCAGCATGGAGACGAGCAACCTCCTCCCTCAGACCAGAGAGGTGCCTGCAAATAGGGCAGCAACGCAGTTTCCAGAATGTCTCCCGGAAGACTGCTGCTCCAGAGCCAGTACATTGCACCACTCCCCACATGTCTGTATCCCTTCCTGTTACAGATGCTTTTCTTTTGTTTTTTTTTTGTTCTTGTTTTAGTGTGTGCAAGCTTGTGAGTGTCTCTACCCCCTATTCAGTGTGCTGTGCCTTTAAGGGTATGAACAGGTGTATGTTAGCAGTTTTGGGGAAGTGATGTCAGAACCCCTGCTATAAAGGAAGTTATACGCTTGGGGTGTGTGGGGGTGGGGAAGGGTGGGAGGAGTAAACCTATGCTGTCCAGAAACAATCAACTACAACTCTGACCCTCCACCCCGGGGAGTGCATTCCTTCCTTTCAGACACCTATTTCACAGAGGTTAAGTACCAGGTCTAGTCACAAATGACTACAAATATCTCCAGCTACTGTTCCTCCCAGGTAAATTAAAGTTCAAACTAAGACAAGTCAACCCCCAAAACAGAATCAATACTAGTTACTTACACAGGTCCAAAAAGTAATAATTCAGTTCAGTGTAGTCTACAAAATAACCTCCTTGATTTAAGGAATATCTGGCTGCTTTCTCTCTCTCTGTGTCTCAGGTCTGGCAAATCTCACAAGTCCTCATGTTGTGAGACAGGCCCAGACAGCACACACAAGCTGCATGCGTGTCTTCACAAATTTTTTCACAGCAATGACAATATCAAAATAAAGGCTCTTTCAGCTTTGGCAGCATGTAGAGGTGAAGAAATAAACACAAAGTAAAATAAAAGAATAAACGTCAATGGTTGGGTTGATGGTATTTCCTTCAGCAGTTCCAATGAGGATGATCGACGGCAGAAAAACAACTGAGTGATGGGACCGCCCATGCTTATATACATGCAGATGTGGCAAGTCACTGTGGGTGGCTTCTAGCAAGCAAATATCAGTGTGGTCCTAATGTTGACGGCTATAGTTCCAAAGGTACTCCTAAATTAGGCCATTATCCTAAAAGAAGATCAGGCCTTATATGCTCAGCATAAACAAATTATATATGCACTTGAGATAATTCACTAAGAAAATCTGGCGAAATAGTCCACAAATCAAATTTATTCCCTACCTTGGAGCTGTCCACCTGTGTCTGCTCAAAAAGGGAAGCTTTCTTGGACTACCTGTGCTAATAGTGTAGAGGTTGGTGTTGAAACACCTTTCTCTCCTTAGAGAATCTGCTTTGGCCCAATAAACAACTGAAGCATTAAGGAACCAAAGAAATATGGTCAAGGGGCTGTATATAAGAGTGAATCAACTGGAAGGAGACCAGACCAACGGTTCACTGCACATGACTGGGTTTAATTTATGATTCAATATTACCTGATAACCAAACTACATGGAAAAATAGTAGGCAAGCGAATATTGCTACCTGAGAATATGCTAGTTATTTGATAATTGTTCTAAATAATGTATTTTATTTATTTATTTATTTAAACTTTGGTAACTGGGAAAGGCACATTGAGCCAGGGCTCATTTTCAGGTGTGACCCAGGGGACATTTGGGTAAAAAGGAAATGTACAAAATGAATGACGTGAAAATAGGTATATCCAAAACATACATGACTGGGCTCTCAGCAGGGAGAGACCAAGATCCACTTTGTGGCCTGGCCGAGACTTGGGATCAGCATCATTCGAACGGATGGGCTGGCGGCTCCCACAGGATGCAATGCTGCACTGCTTGAAGGGCTTTCTCATCTTTTCTCCCCATTGGAGGTGTGGCAGTGAAATGATGTCAGTTTTGCATACATGTGTGGTCACATGCATGGTACACCAAAATCTGTCAGCACCTTCCTCTCTTGTCATTCCTGGCCCTGCAGCCCTAGCCTCTCTGCTAGGTAACAGTCTGGTTCTGGGTCCCTGCCCCCCAACCCAGAAGAAGAGAACAGCCCATCGGATGCTCATTCTACATCCCCCCTGACTAGCCTTCTGATGCTCAGGCTTGTTTACGAAGCTCGGTAGTAAGCATCGCAAGCGGTAGCTCTAAAACTGTGCTGGCAGACTGTATTTAGAATTCTGCATTATTTTACAGAATTCTGCTAGAAAAAGTGCAATTCAACATATTCCTAGTTTCTAGGATACCATCTGAGCAACACTACAAGACAGTTACTAGAAGACCTAGTTATAAATCACAGGCTTCCGGAGAGGGGCCTGAGGACTACAGGGCAGCAAATGTGGTCCACCTATATGAGTGGGGATAGGGACCATCCAGATAGAAATAGACATATGAGTTTGGCATCAATAGTGGGAAAGCTGCTTAAGTCAGAAATACTGTAATAGTAAATTTCCTGGAAGAAAACTAACTCATGGACAGAAACCAGCATGTGTTTGTAAAGAGGAAGTCGTGTTAAACCAACACGACTGACTTGTTCAACAGTGGCACAGATAATAGGTAGAAACCCAGCAGTAGACAGAACAGTTACATACTTACCATAACCGTACATCTTTGAGAGAATCTCCTCCATGAGACCACACCTTTGGAACTATAGCTCTCAGGCACTAGAACCAAAAGGACATTTTTGCTAGCTGGGGGCCACCCACGATGACGTTCCATATCTGTGCCTACATAAACATTGGTGACCCCATCACCCCCCAGTTCCTCGCTGGTGATTAGACTCAGAAGACCTCCAACTGTGGGAAACCAGGAGATGAGACCAGCACCAGGCACACAAGGTGAGGTATGGGACTGGATACATGATGCATGGATTAGGTTCAGGCACAATATCTGATGTAACCCTCACTGAAGCAGAAGGGAGGGAAGGCATGGCCTAATGAATGAGATTCTCTCAAAGATCTACTGTTACAATAAGCACATAACTGTTCTATCTTCTTTGAGTATAACTTCTCCATTAGGCCACACCTTTGGAATGATTCCCAAACAGTCCCAAATCAAAACTGGAGGAAGGTACAGTCCGATATATATATTTAGGGTAGCAGGCCTTGCAACACACCACGCTTAAATTCAGCACTTCTACGAGAGACTATGTCCAGACCATAATGTTTAGTGAAGGTGCGGACAGTGCTCCATGTGGCTGCAGCACACGTTAGCAGCAGAAACATTTCTGAAACAAACACACATGTCAGCAGCAGAAACATTTCTGAAACAAACAACGGAAGTGACCTTTCCCCCAGTGGAGTGACCACAAACTGCACTAGGAAATTCTTTACCGTGCTTCCTATAAAAGAACATAATGTAATGTGCTGGCTATTTAGATAGGCACTGTTTAGACACCAAAGTGTCCTCTTTCCCAGGGGTGAACTAAACAAAAAGCTGAGAAGACTTTTTACAGTCCTTGGTGTGATTAACATATCTGAGTATTTTACGTACAGCTAAAGTATGGAGCAGTGCCTCATCCTGATTGGCATGCTCGGGGTAGTAACAGGAAGGTGTACTATTTCATTCAGTGTAAATTCAGATACCACCTTCAGAAGAAACTTAGGATTTGTACACAAAGAAACTATCTTTGTGAAAAATCAAATAAGAAAGCTCACACATTACAGCCTGATGCTCTGAAATCCTATGAGGAGTGACTGCAACTATATATTATGTTTTCCATGACAGGAAACTTGAGTCACAACTTGTGGCCTGCTCAAAAGGAGACAATGTCAGTTTTTCAAGCAAAAAATTCAAATCTTAAGGAGGGTTGGATTACAGATAGGAATGTTTCATATAAAGAATACCTCTCAGAAAAGTAGAGGACACCTCTAACTAGGCAACTGTACGACCACCAATAGGGGCATGGAAAGCTGATATAGTGGCTGAATGCACCTTAAGTAAGGAAAACTACAGACCAGAGTCTGACAGGGACAGCAAGTATTCTAACACAGCATTTACAGGACACATAAATAGGTACAAATTCCTGGAAGCAGCCCACAAAGTAAACCACTTCCATTTCAAGGAATAGGTATGTCTGGTAGAAGGCTTTCTAGCCACAACGAGAACATCGACAAACTTAAGGAATACCCCCAAAATATGCAATAGCTGTGTCTTCAGGAGCCATGCACGCAAGATGTAGGAACTTCAGATCCAAATGAGGCAGGGATCATTTGTCTTGTGACAACAGGCCCCCGAACAGAGATAAGGGGACTGGAGGTTCCACTGCCATCTGTTGCACAAGTGGAAACCATATCTGGTGAGGCTCTAATGGAGCAACAAGGATGAGAGTGGCACGCTCCTTCTGTAGCTCGAGCAGCACCCTCAACAGAATTGGTACTATGCATATAAGAATTCTCCAATTCAAGAGAAGGACTGTGTGTCTTGCCAGAAAACTCCAGGCCCTGCAGTGAGCGAGCAGAAATGTGGCAGTTGTGCACAATGTAGGGATGCAAAAAGTCCAACTCTGGATGACCCCATCTTGTGAAGAGATCATCTACCACGGAGGTAAGCAGTTCCCATTCATGAATCTTGGACTGTGACCAGATCAGCCTGTCTGCCAAGACATTTTGGAGACCTGGGATATGCATGGCTGATGATTGTAGGCTGTGAGACAGAGCCCAGTACCATACTCTTACTGCTTCCCTGCATAGGGGATAAGAATGAGTGCCCCTTGTTTGCTGATGCATCGTACTGGTGTTGTCTGTGTATTAACAGAGGATGTGGCATAGATGCTCCTGAACTACCTGGAGGCTGTACAGGACAGCTCTCATCTCCAAGACATTTATGTGTTGCTTGGCCTTCACCTTGGTTCATGACCCCTGTGTCTGGTAAGGGTCAAGATGAGCACCCCAGCTGGAGCCCGAGGCATCCATGGTGAGTACCTGTACAGGAGCTGGTACAAGGAATGGAATGCCCTTTAGTAGATTTTTATGATCCATCCACCATAGCAAAGCTCTGTGAATTGGGGATGTGATGAGAACTATTTGGTCCAGCTCGTCTGTCACCTGATCCCACTGGACCGCGAGTGTCCACTGAGGGATTCCCGTATGTAAGCAGGCCAGTGGCACAGTCACAATGGCCGCAGCCATGAGACCCACAAGGTGTAATATTGTTCTTGCAGAGACATAGTGACTTCTGTATACCAGCTGTGCCTGGGCAATCAGATTTCTTATTCTGTCCTGTGGCAGAAAAGCACATCCCTTCTTTGTGTTCAAGACTGCTCCTATCTACTGCAGTCTCTGGCAGGGAGTCAGCACAGATTTTGGTATATTTACAGTGAATCCCAATTCCCTGAACAACTACCTTGTCTGAGACAAAGTATGTAGGACAGCTTTCCTGGAGCTGGCCTTTAGCAAGCAGTCATACAGATAGGTGAACACATACAGGCCTTCCCTGTGAAGAGCTGCTACCACTACTGCTGAGCATTTGGTAAATACCTGCAGTGCAGAAGACAAGCCAAAAGGCAATACTCTGAACTGGTAATGTTCCCCCCTCCAGCACAAAGTGGAGGTATTGCCTGTGTGATTATTGGATCTCGACATGAAGGTATGCATCCTTCATGTCTAGAGAGCAAAGCCAGTCCCCTGTTCATAGAAGGGGAATCAGACCATGCAGCGGCACCATTTGAAACTTCTTGTATTCGATGCAGAAGTTGAGATCTCTAAGATCTAACACAGGAAACAGATCCTATGTCCATTTTGCGACCAGTTAGTATCTGGAATAGAACCCGTTGTTATTCTGTTGAGGAGCAACTGGTTCTATAGCATGTTTTGAGGAATAATGACTGCACTTCTTCCTTCAGAAGGGACAAATGGCCTAGAGGATAACAGGAAGGAGGCATAGGATGATCTGGATGGGTTTTTAGAAGTTCCAGAGCATGCTCCCTTGCAATTATCTCCAGGACCAACTGTCTGTTATAACTTTCCGCCACTGCTTCAGATGCAGGGAGAGTCTTCCCCCCACAACCACCCCTGGAGGAAACGGTGGAGGTGGGGGTGCATCTGGATGAGAGTCAGGTAAAACCAGTGGGGGCAATGCCACCAGTACTGAATGCTTTGGATGCTTTTGTATGGGCACCTGGGGGAGGAGGCCCAGCAGGGGGCCACTTTCCCTAACCTGGCCTTGCTAATGGTAGGCATGGTGACCTTTGGCAGTAGGCTGATGAAACAATCCCCTCCCATAACACCTGGCAGGATTGGGATACAGGAACCTGACAGACCTAAAGTCATTTTTGAGGTCTGAAAGCCTTTTAGGTCCACTGCAACATCATAAGCAAATAGTTCTGTCCCTCTGAAAGGGGCATTCAAAACTACCTGCTGTACATCAACAAAGCCAGCAACTCCCAGCCACAAATATCTTTTCTTACAGATACCAGAAGCAGCAGCTCTGGCAGAAGCATCAGAGACATCACAGGCAGAGTACAGCAAATGTTTGCCAACCTTAGCACAAGAATTCAGAGTTTTAAATAACTCATTCTCAGCAAAGCCATTGGACAAAGCATGGGTTTCAGTTTATGCAGCATTCCGCAGGCTTTTCTGATATTTTATCAAAAGGGCTTGGTAGTTTGCAATCCTAGGGCCCAGTGACGAAGAGGTACAGTGTACGTACGCTTGCCTATCACATCTAGCCTCCTACATTCTTTATCAGGAGGCAAAGTACCACGTGTTTAAGTGTTCTCTAGGCCTATCATGAGTAGGCATGATGATTGCAGAGTCATTTTCTGGCTGGTTAGAGTAATAAGGCTTAGCATCTGGAGCAGGATACTGCTTGCCAGCCTTTCTAGGCACTGCAGGCAGTGAGTTTGGTCTGTACCATGCAGCAAAGGTAGAATTCTCTAATGCAGGATAGATAGGTGGAATGATAATGGTGGGTGTGAAAGGAACCTTCAAAAATGTTATCAGTTTTCTTTTTGTAGAATTCTCATCTTTTACAGCAAATTTCATGGCAGTTTGCATTTGCTGAATTCTGGCTTGAGGATCTTCAGGAGACGACTTTGGAATACAGACCACCAAGTCCTCACTGCAGGATGAGAGGGTAGAACTACATCGAGCTGCAACATATTGTTCTTCCTCATACTCCTCTAAAACCATGAGGTCAGGATTACCTTTTACTTCATCACTGATGTCTCTATCAATGATGAGAGCTGCAGAATAGACCAGCAACACTGGTGGTGGCTGAGAAGGAGGAATCTGTGACTCGCTAGTAGAAAGCATTGACACGGGCTGGGAGCCAGGAGGTCCCATTGACAGAATAACTGCCTGTACAGGTAACCCAGGCAGAAAGCATTGCATCATCTCTGGAAACAATGCCAGCACAGGCTGAGAGTCTATGGCGCCCTGTAAAGGGGCTGGGACTACTTGAGTCAATCAGGGGCCTTGGCACAATGGAGACAGCATTCTACTATTGATACTAGGTATGGCTGTGCCTAGGCCAAGCCCCAACTTTGGTTTCTCATCGATGGTTGTGGGGGCTGTTGTCAATGTGGTGAGGGTGGGCGATGATGCAGTAGAGCTACTATGTCTCAATGGCAACTGGGAATTAGAAGGCGATGCAGATTTATCTTTTTCTCTAGGTTTGTGTTTGTGGCCATTTGATGAGGGCCATGATGTCGACTGTTCCCTGTCTCAGTCCTCTGACTTTAGCAGCAGTTTCTCAGCCGACAGCAAGGGAAACACAGATTTTGGACCCTGTTCCTTCTCATGACTTTCAAACTTTTAAGAAGGACATTTTTTTAGAGCCTTCTTGTGAAGTCGTTGTAGCCTGGATAAAGCTGTGGCAAATCTCAAGTCCTCACATCATGAGACAGGCCCAAGCAACACACACAGACCACATGTGCGTGTCTTCTTTGTAAATTTTATCTCCACACTTACAGCACCGAAATAAAGGCTCTTTCGAATTCAGCAGCATGCAGAGACAATTAAATAAACTGTTAATGAAGGTAAAGAATATTGGCGCCAATCCGGAGGCACTGAGAGTTGAGACGCTGAATGTCACACCTCGTGCCATGCCGGCGACCCAGGTTCGGGAATGATCTCGGGACACCAGGGGTCAGCCGGGGAAGGAGATGATGAGGCATCTGTGGGACTGCTCTCCTCTTCTGAGAAGGAGGGGTGGATGTATCCCACCCAGATAACGGTACCTGGTGGAGACCAGGTGCAATATAGACATAGGGATCACGCTGGAACAGGGGAATGATGGGCGGACATCTTCCAGACGTGTGCAGGAGAGCACACATAGTAGACTGGATAGGCATTGCATGTCCTGAGTTGGGGGGGGAGAGAGAAAAACAAGAAACCCCCCTTCCACCAGCAGGCGAAGGTGGGTCCAGTGGTAACGGCCCCACGTCCATTGCTGGGCATCATAACGTCCAATCCAGTTCCTTCCTCCTGTACCAGCAGCCCTTCCAGTACTTAGGGCACCAGTAAGAGTAAAGGCAGTTCTTCCATGGGAGGACTCAGACCTGAGAAGCCAGGGCGGGCTGCATGGGGTGAGGGAATGCTCCAGCCGGAACATGGACATTCTGCGCTTCAGGCCAGATGGGCAGAGCCAGCTGAGCAAGTGACCACGCTGGAGAGAGGCTAGTGACAAAGGGTGAATAAACAGAGTTACATAAAAAAGTTAAAGAATAAACGGTAATGGCTAGTGACAGAGTTTCCATCAGCAGGCCAGGCGAGAATGATTGACAGCTGGAAAAAACTGAGGAGTGATGGGGCTGCTCACGTATACGTACACGCAGATGTGGGATATTATCATGGGTGGCCCCCACCTAGCAAAAGTTTCCACGTGGGCCTAGTGCTTGATGGCTATAGTTCCAATGGTGTGGCCTAATGGAGGAGATATCCTGGAAGATGATATCTTGTTTCATGACTTTGGTAAACCCTTTGATTCAATGTTTCAGAACACCAATCCCCAAAAATAAAGGAATAAGGACTTGGAAATACACTACCTAGGTGGATTGGTAACTAGTTGTCCAACTGCACCCTGAGATTTGTCATAAATGACTAATCCTCATATGCCAGATAGGTTATGGGGGGGGGGTGCCCCAGGGTTGGAGCCGGAACTGACACTGTTCAGTTTGTCTGTAACTGGCATAGCAGTGGCACTGAATGGCAGTGTGAGCCTATTTGCAGCTGACACAAATCTCTGTGAAAGGGCAGACATAGATGAGAGGATAAAGAACATGAAGAAATATAGATTATGGTTCTCAGGACTCGTGTGGAATTTACTGTTGCCGAAATTTATTCAGCCATTAATTCTTTAAAATCCTCACCCACAGTTGGACCAGACAATATTCCCTTCATCTTTCTGAAAAAAATCTTGTATGAGCTTGCCGGTGCTCTTACCCTTCTGTTTAATGAATCTATTGCAAAAGGAGTGGTTTTAAAGGAGTGGAAGGAAGCTTTGGTGATCTCCATTCATAACGGGGGTACTAAGTAGAATGTGAAGAACTGTAGACCAATTAGTTTGACCTCCTGCATAGGAAAAGTTATGGAGAAACTTTTATTACAAAAAATAAGTATGCATATAATAAGACATGGACAGACTGATATAACTCAATATGGATTTACACCAGGTAAATCATGTCACAATAATTTAACTTTTTTGAACCCATTAGCGAAGCCTTGGATGCAGGCCTTCCAGTGGATGTTATCTTTTTGGATTATGAAAAGGCCTTTGACTCAGTGTCTCACAAAATCTTGACTGAATGCCTTGTTAATATAAGGCTCCATAAGAACATTATAATGTGGATCTTGTTGTGGTTGGCAGATAGAAAGCAACGAGTCAGTATTAGGGGACATAAGTCCACCTGCAGTAGGGGCACTAGTGGGGTGCCTCAAGGTTCAGTGCTTGGCCTAATTTTGTTTAATATTCTTATTTCTAGTATGAATGCCACTCAGGGAGTGTGGCTAAACAAATATGCTGATGCCAAATTGGGGTGTATTGTAAACGACACTACTTCGGCACATATGCTGTAGGTTAACTTGAATAATTTATTAATCTGGGCAAATTAAAATAAATTAACTTTTAACATTCTCAAATGCAAAATGATGCATTTTGGCAAAAACAGGCTAGTTGATTATTATATGGATAATACTTTACTATGCATAGTTACCTCTGAGAAGGATCTGGGAGTTTATATTACAAATAATTTGAAATTTTCTGAGCACACAAATAAAACAGTTAAAAAAATTTCATAGACTAATAAATTGCGTTTTGAAAAATATCAAAAGTTGGGAGCCAGAAGTGCTAATGCATATATATTGTAGTATAGTCAGATCTCATTTTGATTATTGCTCATCTTTTTGTGCTCCGACATCAGTCCAGGATAAAATGTCAGTAGAAAAAGTGCAACAAAGGTTTACCAGACATATCACCAATATGAAAATACTTCCATATGATGGATTACAAAAACTGAGCCTTTACTCCCTAGAATATCGCTCACTAAGAGGAGATTTAGGTTTGGTTTACAAAGTAACAAGAGATGCGGCCTTGTTTGAGACTATATGCTTGGACTGGCACCCTTCTGTAAATAACACTCAGCCCCATGAACTAAAGTTAAAATCAAATATAAACAAGACTCTTAGAAGAAATCTATTTTTTACACAGAGAATAGTTCCAATTTGGAACTCCTTACCCCTAGATGTGGTGCCAAGTGTTAATTTGCAACAATTCCAAAAGAATTTAGACATATATGGGAGATTCCTAATATAATTTCCACCCAGGTTAAGGGTGGCGAGTTCACTATGGGCTAGTCCCTCAAACTCGTATTAACATATGAAGAGAAATAGGGAAAGATGAATGGTGGTCTGGAACATGGCAGATAACAGAAGATAGGAATCTGGGGGTAATAATAAAACAGTAGTATAACATCTTCAACTCAGTGTGAGAAAGAAAACGTAAAGCTAAATGAGATACTGGGGAATATTAAATGGCTTCACTAACAAAAACAAGGACATAATCTTGCCACTATACAGGTTTATCATTAGGCCACACCCGGATTACTGTCCACAGTTCTGGAGCCCTAACCTGAAAGAGGGCAAGGACAGGATAGAAAATATCCAACTAAGTTAAAAAAAAAAAAAAAAAAAAAAAAATGATCCACTGTAGACGGGAGTGGGAATATGGCAGAAAATTAGTTACGTAGGAACTTACTGTAACAGTAGATCTTTGAGAGGAGCACTTGCAGCAGGCTGTTACCATTAGGACTATGTTGCAGGCACTAGGATCAATTGGAAAACCCTCTAGCTAGCAGTCTCCAGCGGGAACTGCCCCCGACATCGGCTCCATCCCGTCGGCCAATGGTACATCAGGGGCGGTCCCCAGCCCCACCTCAGTTCACCCACCGGAGACCTGTTGGTAAGGCCGGCAGGCGGACCAGGTGCAAACTTGCCATGAATAAAAATGCAGAACAGTTCACCAGGGGGAAGGAGGGGGGGGGGAAGCAGCACCTGCTGCAAGAGCTCCTCTCAAAGATCTACTATTACGATAAGTTCTTATGTAACTGTACGTACTTTGACTGGGAGCTCTTGCAGCAGGCTATTACCATTAGGACTAAATCCCAAGCAGTTCTGCAAAAAGGAAACAGGTAACTGGGAGGTGGCTGTAAAGCAACAGTGCTAGAAAGGCACCTTAACATAGGAGGCCTTAAAGGACCGCTAGGCTGAAACCTGCCCTTCTCCTAGAAGCAATGTCCAGGCTGTAGTGCTTAATGAAAGTATGCACCGAGCTCCAGGTAGCTGCTGCACAGATGTCTCCAATGGAGACATTATGCAAGGTTGCGAAGGAAGCAGCCACTTCCCTGGTAGCATGACCCCTAACTGAGCCCAATAGGGGTTTGTTGTACTTGTAACAGAAGATGATACAATTTACCAGCTACTTCGATACCGTCTGCTTAGACATCGGAGCGCCTTGGCAGTGAGATGCAAAAGCCACAAACAACTGCTCCATCTTATGGTGTGGAGCAGTGCGTTTTAAGGTAGTACCAGAGCACCCTGTGGACATTCAAAGTATGTAGGAGCGCTTCCCCTCTGTTTGAGTGATCCGGGCAGTATACTGGGAGATTGATGTTCTGATTCAATGCAAGTTCGGACACCACTTTAGGCAAAAGCTTGGGATTGGTTCACAAGGACACCCTGTCCCTGTGAAAAACTAAGTAAGACTCCTTACACATCAGGGTCTGAAGCTCGGAAACTCTCTGGGCAGAAGTAACGGCAACTAAAAATAACTCTTCCCAGGAAAGGAAGCAAAGCTCATATTCCATGGCAGGCTTGAATGGGGGAAGAGTCAGCTTTTCTAGCATAAAAAGATGATCCCAGGGAGGTACTGGATCTCTGATGGGAGGCTTAATATTTAGTATGCCCCGCAAAAATGTATAGGACATCCAGTTGGGCAAGTGTTTTTCCTTCCATAGGCACATGGTAAGCAGAGATTTCTGACAGATGTACCTTTATAGAGTAGTGGCCCAAGCCTTGATTCAATAAGAAGAGGAGATACTCTAAGATAGAATTCACTGGTCAGGTGAGAGGGTTCAAGTGATGGGTGAAGCTCACAGGCAAAATCTTTTCCATTTCATGGCACAAGTGGATCTAGTTGAGGGCTTTCTCACTGCTACGAGAAAGTCCTCCCCCTCCTGGGAGATCCCAAACTCAGATTTGACTAAGTCTGCAGGAGCCAGGCATGAAGATGCAGGGATTTGAGGTCCAGATGGACCAGTGTTCCCTGATCCTGTGACAGCAAGTGCAAGCTCAGTGGCAGCTATATTGAAGGCTCCACTGCCAGCTGCTGAAATAGTGGGAACCAAATCTGCAAAGGCCAAAATGGAACAATGAGAATAATCTGCTCCTTGGCCTGTAGCTTCAGAAGAACCCTCTGAAGAATGGGAAAGGAAGGGAAGGCATACAGAAACCTCGCTGTCCAACATAGAGACAAAGCATCTGGCCAGAAAACACAAGGCATGGGCTCTTGCGAGCAGAAACTGGGCAGTTTGGCATTGAGTGGAGATGCAAAGAGGTCCAACTCTGGGCAGCCCCACCTGTCGAAGAGCTGATCTGTTACCGACTGGAGGAGCTCCCACTTGTGAGCCTTGGACTGAGACTGACTTAGGCTGTCAGCCAAGACATTTTAGACACCTGGAACATGAACAGCGGTGAAGTCTAGGCGGTGTTTCAGTGCCCAACACTAGACTCTCATCGCCTCCCAGCATAGTGGGTAAAAATGTGTGCCCCCTTGCTTGTTGACATAAAACACTACCAACGTGTTGTCCATCTGGATGAGAAGAGGGTCTGGCAAAAGGTCCATCTGAAACACTCGCAAGGCATTCAGGACCGCTCGGATTCGAGGATATTGATATGGAGAGGTCGAACGGTAAGACTTGGAACTGGTAATGTCTCCCCTGGAAGTGGGACCTTAGGAACTTCTGATGGGGAATAAAGGCCCTTATGTGCAGGTAGGCGTCCTGCATATCTAGGGAGTACAGCCAGTCCCCTTGGTGCAAGAGGGGAATGAGGCCTGGCAGAGTGACCATTCGGAACTGCTTGTACTCTATAAAGAGATTTAGGGAGCTGAGGTCCAGAATGGGCTGAAGGTCTCCGGTCTTTTTTGGTACCAGGAAAAAATGAGAATAGTAGCCCCTCACCTGTTGATCTGGCAGGACTGGTTCTATCACCCATTTCTGTAAAAGGACCTGGATCTCTCCTTCTCACAGAGAAATGTGTGAAGGAGGATAATGGGAGGACCCTGGCTTTTCCGGAGGGATCTGAGCGAACTTGACAGTACGTCCTCTTCTTATTAGGTCTAGCAACCAAAAGTCTGTAGTGACGCTCCTCCACCACTCTAGGTAGTGGGAGAAGTGACCCACTACTGCCTTCCCATCACCTCCACCAGGAGAGCACAGGTAGCAAGTCACTGGGTAGCTCCGGGAACAGGCAGAGAGGGCTGGGAGGACTCAGGGCCTCTAGAGGTGGAGCTCCAAGGAGTTTAGGTTGGCGCCTTTCTCTTGAAGCTACCTCTCTGCTGAAATTGTCCGTGGGTATTTTGCCCTGAGGGCTTATGAAAAGGCCATTTGCAGAAAGGTTTCTGGTCCCTCTTATATTATCTTTTGAATGGAACAGATAGACTTCCTGAAATCTTGGAGGCGAGAGATCAGTATCTGTCTTCTCCCCAAAAAGGACAGAACCCTGGAAGGAAAGGTCTAGGATCCCAGACTCTTAGCCAGGCATGGCGCCTAAGGCAAACACTGGATGCCGCTGCCCTAGAGGCTGTGTCTGCAGTGTCGTACAAGGCCATCAGGACATGGGTGCCTACATCCAAACCTGACTGCAGGATGTCCAGAAGCTCGGTGTTTTGTGCCAAGTCTGGCAAGGCCTGAGCTACTCCTAAGCCCTTCTCCCACATGGCATTCTGGTACTGGACTAGATGCAAGAGGAAGTTTAGGGATCGAATAGAGCAGGTGGAAGCAGAATACACCTTTTTGCCCACCTGATCTAAAAATCTGGACTCTACGTTGGGAGGCTGTAACTAAGGTGCTTTGGCTTCTTTGATTTATCGTGAGCAGCTGTAACCACCATGGAGTCCACCTGAGGGTGTTCTGCCAAGAAAGGTTCCTTCCTCGGGGCTCGGTACAGCCTGTCCGATTTTTTGGAGACCACCAGAGTGGTGGAGAGATGCTTCTACGTGATTAGACTGAGATCCTGGAATGTATCCACGAGAAGGAATGACCAAAGGCTTTGGCTCCTTCTGCGTCAGGTACTTTGCCAACCTCCGGATCCAGATCCTCCGTCTCCCATCCGTTGGAGGACTGGGTGTGCCTCACGACATCCATAAAGATATGATCATCAGGAGGGGATTGAGGAGTGTCCTTTTCATCTGGGGACACTGGCCTTTCTCTTAGGGAGAATGGTTGGATTCAAAAGTACTGGGATCCGAACTGTGGCCTTCAGAAGAGAGGGAGGCTGATCTGGAACATGAAAAAGATCTGCTCCTCTCCCGAGAATGCCGCCCACTAGTAGACCAGCGATAGCTATGGGACTGGCAATGGCTGGTAGAGTGCTGATGACAGCTCTCTGACCGGAGTCGGCTGACAGACCAACTTTTGCAAGGGGAGCAATGGTGGGTAGTACTAAGCAAATGGGAGTGAATTCGGTGCCGCCGTTTTTTGTACAAAGTCCAACCACAAGTGTCAGCAGGGGTATGTGAGCATGACTTCGGTGTGGCTTCGGCAAGGACGGTGTAGGTGCGGGAGAGGAAGGCTTTTCTCTCCAACCTTTGTCCTCCTCTTCCTCTGGGGTCAGAGTTGTATCTGGCTGTGGTGGAAGAACGTCTATTTTGACCTGGCCCCACCACAACTGAAAGAGTTCTGTCAGCTCCTCTTTTGAAAACTATGGAGTCGCTGGTCCTGCCTGGTGGCGAGGTTTATCTGGTGTCTGTGGAGCAATGGGCGAGGAGGAGAGGTTCGGTGGGCCCCTGGGAGAGGGAGTGGACCAATGTCCCTGGTCATTGGGCATAGAGGCCTTATGAACCGGGGGACGTTCGGGGTTGAAAGAGGTTTTAGCCAACATTCACCCTTTATCCAGTACTGTCATGAGTTTAGAGCCATCCGGATTTGAGACCATCATCAGTTTGGACTTTGATGTCTGAACCATGGAAGGACAGTGAGCTGAGGCCAGCTTAGTGGGTGACTCCTGTTCCTTATGCTCAGAGGTCTTACTCAGAGCCCCGGGATAGACCAACAACAGGATCAAGGTCCCCGCAGAGGAAGAGGATGAGGTCCCAACCCCGATGTGGAGGGTGACCACAAGGGTGTTGCCTTCACTTTCAGGTACATGAGGCCGGTATGGAAACCGGGCCCTGCTTGCCACTGCCTGACGTCGGTGGTTTGGTGGGAGTGGAGGAGTCCTGCTGTCCTGTAGAGTGTTGCGACTGGCGGGAGGAGTGGTCAAAACCTCCTGACTAGGACCCGGAGGATTTCTTTTTTTGTGTGGTGACCGGAAGCATCAATGTCCCGTGGACCATCCCCAGTCCTTTTCGTGGGACTTATGTCCCTTTTCTTATCTTTATGTTTACAGGACCGAGAAGAGGTGGAAGATTTTCTGCCAGTGAGCTTTGCATCACGGCCAGCTGCCGCTCAAAAATACGGGTTCTGAGTGCCTTGAGATGGCCGATCCTAGTCCGGCCAATAAAGCCGCTGCAGATAGAGCAGGCCTTGGTATAGTGGTCAGGCCCTAGGCAGAAGAGACAGCCTTCGTGCTTATCCTTCGCCGGTATCTGGCGGCCATAGGGCACACCTTTGTCCTCTTCTTTCGTGAAGGAGACCAAGACGGTGAGGTCGATATGCCATGAAGCAGAAACAAGCGAAAAGCGGACTTTTTGACAAAATAAGAAATTAGTTTTATAATAATTTAGCTGGAAACTATTATATAAGTTCTAAAAGGCAAAAGAAGAGCCGAGGTAAACTGGTCTGTGGCAGGAAAAGAACTGAGGTGAGGCTGGGGACTGCCCCTGATGTACCACTGGCAGACGTTGGGGCGCAGCCGGCATCGGGGGCGGTCCCCGCTGGAGACCGCTAGCTAGGTTTTCTGATGGGTTCTGATGCCTGAGGCATAGTCCTAATGGTAATACCCTTCTGCAAGAACTTCCAGTTGAAGTAAGATCTTACAAATACATAAAAAGGCATAGCGAAGTAGACACCATGGATTTATATAAGATAAAAGGGCAGACAAGTCCCTCCCCATGGTCAGAACCCAACAGGATAGCCACAGGTGAGTAAGAATAAAAAAGCAGAAGGTCAAATGGAGCTTGGAAATGATCGTGCAAGACCAGGTAGAATGGCCGAACTCTTGTCTATCTGTACTCAACCACCTACTTGTATGTATCTACTGTATGCATCTTTGATGCTATCAGTAGGACGATCCAGTTAGACTTTCTTCCAATCACAACACTGTTTTATTGCCCCTGAACTTTCATGTTGTTGTTGTTGTTCTTGCTTGAATGAGGATGCTTGTATTTATGTAAGTAATTTATATTATAACTTTTAGCTAGGCCAGTGTAATTTGACCTGCACATGAATAATATTAGAATGCATGAGGCTGACGCTGCTGAAGCAGTAAAAGATAAGTGACAGATCAGTAGGATCATTTCACATCAAGGGTAACCAAGGATGTATGGGAGGGAGATCCGAAAACTGCATCTTTCCTTTGTGCGTTTTTTTCTGCTCTCCTTTTTCCTTTAATATTAGTAGTTGCATTTAATTTTTATTTCTGTATTTTTCATACCTTCAGTTTCTACTCACTGTTGTTGTATACACGGTTGTAATGAAGTAATTAATGGAATGATCAAATCTGCCTGTACTGTATTTAATTTCATCTGTCCTGTGTCTGTACTAGAAACATAGAAACAGAAATCTGATGGCAGAAAAAGGCCGCCAGGCCCATCTAGTCTGACCATTATACCCCGCCACATAGGGAACCCTAGACCCTACCTGGCCATCCCCCCTTGCACCCTCCCCCTATCCCCCCCACCTGATAAAGCCACCAGTCCTTGTTCCTTTTCCAGTTTCCTCCCCCTCCTGCTTTTGGTAATTTGCATGTGTTTATCCCATGCCCTCTTGAATTCAACCGTTTTGACTCCCACCACCTCCGCCGGCAGACTGTTCTGGGGGTCACCACCCTCTCCATGGAGTTGTACCCTCTCCTGTTCCCTCTGAATTTCCCACCCTCCAACTTCAAATTGTGTGCTCTAGTTTTCGGACTAGTTTTCCTACAAAAGATGCTCCCTTCCCGCACCTTGGTTATCCCCTTCAAATATTTAAATGTCTCAATCATATATCCCCTTTTCCCTCCTTATTTCCAGGAGGTTTCATGACAAACTCCCTCCCATCATTAGGACCCCAACATTTTTTGGTCTGTCTGATATGCAGACAGTATAAACACTTACCGCATTTAAATGTCCCGGGGGTGGTATCCACGATATATCCCTTGTGTCTGGCACACTGACTGAAAAGACTAAGCAAAACTCGATCCCTGATAGTGTTGGATTTACAAAATACAACAGAAGGCCCATTAATTACACCCTCTATCAAGTTTGGGTTCGATGCTTAGAGTACCCAGTTTTGCTTGATAATCTTTCTAATTTCCTGGGAAAGGGTAGAATATGTAATAATAATTGGGCAAGTGGGGGGAGTATTCTGAGGCCCTGGAAATCAGAGTGGATGCCCTCTGCATACTGTTCACATGCTCTTCTGCCACAGCTACAGAATGGCTACTATAACCTTGCTGCTTGAATCGTACAATTTGTTCGGCCTTTTTGATCCCAGATTCATTTATTTCTGTACAAGTTTGGAAGGTTCTCATAAGTTGCCATTTTGGAATATTATACGTCACATGGGGCGGATGGCAACTACCACATAGCAAAAGGCTGTTATGATTCGTCAGTTTCTGAAACAATGTAGGTTCAAACATTTCCATCATCCTGTCTGTATATTTTCAGATACAAAAATGTAATGCTGCGGGCATCAATATGGGACGTGAATCTAAGACAGGGACTAATACTTTCAAGCCACTTCACAAATGCAATAAACTCATTGACAGAGCCTTTTCATATGATGAGTATGTCATCCAGATAGCTACATCACAAATCCAGACGAGAAAAGAACAGATTTATGGTTATCGCAAATCCAGACAAGAATGGATCTGTGGCATCACTAGAGAGCATGTCAGACTTTCACCTGACAACAGACAGACTGACATAGATGGGGGCTATATTGGGCCCCACAGCTGTACCTCGCAACTGTCAAACATTTATTTTAGAACATAAACATACGTAGAACAAGGCATACCATTTTAAGTAAATAAGCCACCAAATCCACAGGTGATGACTCTTCATGCTTGTATAGAAAAAATTCCAAAGCTGCTTTACCATCTTCATGGGGTATGATGGTACAGAGTGAGTCCACGTCCAAAGTGGCAAAATGCCAGGTTTATTGCATATCCCGCTTGGAGCTGCCCAAGAGAAACGTTAGGTTCATTGTTGCCTTAGTTGTTATATCACTAAGTCGCTGCCGACAGGGTTATTTCATCAGCAGGCTGGTGTATATGGCGGAGTTTGTTTGTACACATATGTAGTAAATGGTAAGATGAATGTATCACTGTACTGTCTAAGCCTGTTCTTTACTGTGGGTGCTTTGATATATTTTGTCTTGTTTGGAATGAGCAGTAACATGAATATGGCTGGAATCATCAGCGGCCATACTAGATTACTTGTACTGGAGCTGTTAAAGTGCATCTTTCTTACAACAGGCATCCTGGCTCAACTGCTCCTGGAAGCACCTTAGGCTGCAGATCGCAGACTGTGCGATACTGTGTACAACTTCCCTTTTTAGCTCTGTTGGCCATATTCGCCATCTGTCTCTTGAATCTTTTCTCCCCCAGGTTTCAGACCAGTTTCTGGATCTGGCGACTGCATCTTTTTGAATGCAACTCCCTATTTTTGGCTTTCTCATTCCATACTGCCAGCCTTCCATATAGATTCTGGCTAAGCAGCTTTCAAACTCCATCTGGAATCCTTCCCAGCTGTAACTCCTCCTCTCTTTCTTCTGTCTGACTCTTTCCCAGAGATTACAGATTCTTGAGAACAAATGAACAGATCTCACTTAGAGATTGTTAAGCCTATGGAATAAGTTCCCAACTGAAACAGTGCAAGTGCCGAGTGCTCAGTCTTCCAGACTGAAGTTGGATCAGTTTCTTGTGGAGAATAACACTGCTATGTACAGCATTAAATTCAAAGGAGGAATATTGGTAATTGTGGCTACCTGGATGGCAGTTTTTTTTTACCTTACATTTTCTATGTAAAATGTCTTATCTTTTTTATCGTTAACTATGTAGCATATTTAAAAAAAATTCACTGTATGCACAACGTTTATTTTTATGGGCCATATTTTCATTAAATTCTGCACAGTGTATTCTAATATTTTATGCAACATATTCTAAAATTATTCAGCATTACTTTTTAATATTTACAGCTTAATTTTACCTTTCTTTACACTTTTAATTTTGTTTTTAGGTCATATATTTACAAAAAAATACATTATGTGAAATAATTATGTCTCTAAACAAAATGAGAGCTTTCTGATCTCCTCACTGCATCACATTTCTGTGCCTTTCCCTTGCTGTATCAGACTTCCCTGCAACATTTTGCAGTTCTAGCACTCTAAAAATTTTCTTTTTGATGAATTCTGCAATATTTTGCACCACTGGAGAAATACGTATTTTTGTGCCATGCAGAAAAACAGCAGACTGGCAAAAGTGCTTATATAGGTGAATAAAAAACAAAAACACACACATATCTTGTTTCTATAATTGAACTAATTCTGGTCAGATCCCCCACGGCTGCATAATGAAGTTAGTGAAGTTGTGTGGAATTTTTAAGGAGGTATGGAGAAACAACACAATGATTTGTAAGTAGTAAGATTTGTTTTAGTTTCTGTTCTAAGGAAGGCATACACATTATTAGGAAAATACATGGAGGTGTACATTTTAATGGAAGGAACAGGAAGCAATATAGGTTTACAAAAGAACCCCAGGGCAAATGCTACTGAGGTATGCATTATCCCAGACAACCACATTTTAAAGAAAACACAATTTCACATACCCCAATAATGCAAAGCATTGTGGGAAACATATGCAAACCCCCATGATAGTACAAAAGGCGGCAGTACATGAAAAAGTAATGGCTGGTATATGTTCAGCCTTGGGATTATTTACACAATTTTTTTTTTTTTTTATTTAAGAGAAACAGGGTTTTAGTCCATGAGGTGATATAAGTTATATTTAAGCAATGTGTTGATGTCAGGTAGTCAGGTGTAATGATGGGGACTGTTACAGAAAATGTGATGTTAACTTTCAGAGGGGATTGCTTTTGATAAGAGCAAGGTAGTTATGCTTGTGGTAATGGGAATATTAGGAAAGTAGGAGGTCTATGCAGAAGTGGAGTACAAATATGCACAGTTTCATAAGTACAGTATGTGCTCAGAGTGCAGGCAAATGTGATATGCAGGTTTGTTTTACAAATAGGTAAAAATAGCGATACATGCAATTGATAGAAAGATAGATAATTACATAGACATACAGACAGAAAGAGAGACACAGATAAACAGGCAGAATAGGAATGGCAGTGAAGTATTGAAACAATGCCAACCCTACCCCCACCCACGCAGACATGGACAGGCACTGGAGTGTGCCTTTGGGTTGTTGCCCATAACGCTCATGCCATTTCACCTCACCCTACCCTGCAGACACAGACAAGAGCTGAGGTGTGCCTTGGGGTGTTCAGACTTTACACTCACCCTGTTCCATAAGGAAATACGCTGAAATGGGTACAGTATAAGAGAATGGAGTGAACTTTGGGACCGAAGAGTCAAAGGCACACCTTTATACCCGTCACTGGCTGCAGGGTGGGGATGGAGGTGGAATGACATGAGCATTACTGTTGACAATCCCAGTCATGCCCCTGATGCCTGTCAGTCCCTAAGGGCAGGGTGTTATGGTCAGAAACCCTAATGCCCTGGGTGTTTCTTGATATTTTTACTCCAAGCTTTCAGCATGGACTTTTTGTGACCCAACCACATGAACAGTGACACTATCAGTTCATTAGCAGAAAGGTGATTTTGCACAGTGACAGTGCCACTTGGCACCATGTGTGCAAAAACACATTTTGAACAGGATGTAAAAAATGACAGCTGTACTGTTTATGAGGAGGTGTAAAAAATGGAAATGTTGAAAATCTGGAGTGAAACTATAAAAAAATTGGCAAAGTCATGACATTGCTCCTGCTAATGTATATTTTTTTCAAATTCCTATGCATCCCATTGTTTTCATCTCTGTTGCTGTTATGAGACTTTTAACCTAGCAACAGCATTAATGCATTACATTATAAGGACAAGTAAATGTTTTTAATACATTTACAGACAGTTATGTAAACTTAATTTCCTTCATAGAACAATTTAAATTTAGTAACAGTGGTAGTAGAAAGCAATTACTCAGACAACTTGAAAACTATAACTACTTTACATTGTACATTGACACCCCATTAGGACTGCCTTGAAATTGAGATGCAAATGTCACACATTTATCAGTTTTCTAACAGGAATATTTTACTATTCTAAATATATTTCTTGCTTCAGTAACTGCTCAGCACATCTATTGCATGACCTATTTATTGACATTTTACACCTGCTATGCAATGTACTGCTGCTTACTACACCAACGTCATGAACCATAAAACAGATGACTTCCATAACTAGGGAGGCAGTATAGCACAGTGGTTTAAGGCCCTGAGCTTCCAATCTGGAGATCTGGGTTTGAATCCCACAGCCCCCCCACTTACATACTAGGGGACCCTGAGCAAGTCAGTTAATTTCCATGTGCTCCCAGGTTACCCCTGTACACAAGCTTTCAGCTTAGCGTGCCACTCCTGGTCAAACAATTGAAAGAAAAAGAAACACAATATATTATTTATCTTGCTTTATTTTGCTACTACAAGCTTTGACTACTACATCCATCCTTAAATGTACTTTTTATAGCTTATGTGTCTGTGACCTAGGCAAAACCACACTTACAGTCTTAAACATAAATATATAATCAGAATAACATGTATTTCTGCACTATCTCCTTCCCTTTCAGGTGCCCATGACACTATGTATATATATTTATATCTTTTAACTTCAAAGCATTAACCTATTCAAATGCACAAAACACAAGACTTTATTCTCTTCCCACATTACTGTTAAACTTCAGGTCCCAGAATGGCCAAGAAGCAATTGTTAGACTTCACTCTTGCATGCCACTGTCACACCCACTTCTCATGCAAACAGTGATCAATTAGGCAAACCCTTTCATTTCTCTGCTATGCACTCTTATATCAGAGAGACATAAATCTTACAGAACTGCTAAAAAAACAAATTTATCAAGACAATTTCTGAATTAAAACATGTTGTTTACAGTACCAATGTGTAACCCCTTGTTACCCGGGGTTACTAGAATCCCAGTAAGACCTAGTGGTAGGCAGGGAAGGCAGCTTGTGAAACTCCAGTTAAATGGGTTTCACACTGTCTCACTCTGTTCTCAGTCTCAGCTGAGACTGAGAGATGACATCACCAATAGAACTGTCGCAGCTGCATAAGCCACATTGGAATCTGCAGCAGAGGGAGTGAGATAGACGCTGGGAGTTTTCAAAGTCAGTTCCTGTTTACCTTCTCAAGGAGAAGGAGTGAGAGTCCAGTGTTCTAGTGGTGGAGACCTCTGTCCAGGTCTCAGTGCCCCCCTCCCTCTGGGGGGGGTAAAGTATCCCCATCTAGATTCCAGGGGCAATCCCCTAACTTCTGCTAAAGAAAGAAAGCTGCCTTTTACAGTTTCGGTTTGTGCTTGAAAATTGGAAAGAGTTGTACTTCGCCTGTGGGGCACCTGCAACAAAAGGGTGAGTGTTTGCTCTAATATGAGAGGGCAAAAAATGTGTTTCTTCAGCCTGGGAAATGTGAAGAAATCTGGGATTTGAACTACTATTTGGGAGGCCTATAGTACTAGGACAAACAAATGGAGTAGTGTCAAAAGCTAAAGTGCTGTGTGGATTCAAGTAATGTTGTAGAGGGGGTGCGACAGTTCATCCACTGTTTAATCTACATTTCGAAGTTTCAGTTTGTCCAGAGAAATGGCCGGGTATGGGTTGTGGGAGCTGGAGGTGGAAACACCCCCCATCTTTAGTAACCAGGTCCACCTCTATGGATTTCTGCTGTGATTGCTACTTACCTCATGCGCTTGGCCAGTGATGAGGGAAGTAGCCAGACGTGGGTCGCAAATGAGAAAATCTCTCTAGGAGTGGCAGACTCTAAGTGGTGTGGGGAGCCACAACATGGGTAAAGAATTCTCTTTGTGAGATGGGAGTCAGAAGAAGTAAGAAGGAAATCTCTCTAGGGGTCGCAGACTCTAAGTGGTGTGGGGAGCCACAACAAGTAAAATGGGTTCATTCTTCCAATGAACCGTCAGTTAAGTGGCTGGCAGGGGGCAGCGGTCAGTCGGCGTTGTACCCAAAGCGCGGCAAGTCCGGGCTGTGCCTGCAGGTCCAGAGCCTGAAAACAGTGGCAATGGTTCATTCTTCCAGGGACCGAGTTGTAGTCTCTAATCTGCATTATCAGTAAATGTAGCCCATGGGGTCCATCTATGCTTTGTTGTGTTCAGCTAGTTGTGAATAAAAGCCACACTGAAAATCCCAGTCCTGGTTCTGGACATTACAGTTATTGCTTCCTGTATTCGGATTTACTTGGGTGCCCCTGTGCAGAGTAGCCAAACCTAGGTCCCCTTGTGCCAGGTAACCTCATCCTCCCTGAACCCAGGTCCCCACCAGGTATTGCTGCCAGCGCCAACAGCATGCCACCTGTCATTTTGGTAAAAAGGCAGGAGTGGGGGTTACATATGCAAATAATAGTTTATTGGCTACAAATGATGCTACAGACATGACAATAACAAAGTTTCTGTGTTACATGGAAAACATCCATATAATGAACTTGTCATACAGGATTTGTGACCTTCTGTCTGCATGTATCTGACAAAGGAAAAGGCACCTGCTTGATTCTTTTTTTCCCCATTTCATTTTTATGCCCAACTTGCCCATACTGTTAGAACCAAATATTGACATGCTTAGAGTTTAAAAAAATAAAAAATAAAAATATGACGTCTATGTGTGTGCGCGTGTGTGTGTATGTGGGGGGGGGGGGGTGGGGGATAATGCCTAGATGCCGTTCAGGCACTCCTTAATTACTTCCCAGGCTACTCTGATAGTTGTTCCAACATGATAGATGCACCTCATGCCCCTCCCACATGAACCAAAAAAAAAGGTGGGGGTAGATCTTTAGGAGCTTCTCAGGTGGAGATGGGGTGGATCTTACTCTTCCCAAAAAACCTAATGCTGCCTCCCACTACTCAGGTTCCAGTTCTTGTACCTCCCATTTAAGAAAGAAAACAGTGCCCTGCAACCACTGTAATATGAAAGCGTATTTGAGGGAGGAAAACATTTCTTGGAGGAGGGTAAGGCAGAGGAGACTATTTACACCTTCAGTCAGTTCCACAGACAGAAAACATTACATCAGCCCTTTTGTACATGCAAAACGTCTGCAGGCTCTGCCCACTGCAGCTGTAAAAAAGGAGTAACTTTGTTATAATGTACACAGAAGGTAAAATCCACTTACCCCAAATTGCCATAAACACTGCAAACACTAATGTTCCAAAATGATCAAATATACATAATTTCTGTAAAAACAAAAAATTAAAATCATGACACCCATTTATCAGGTTAATATAAACTTATACACAAGCTTAAGGTGAAGAACTCCACTGTCAAGGTAAAAACACTGGCAAGCATATACTCATTATTAAATTTGTATCTGTGTTGATCTTGCATGTCAAAATTATTGCCATTTGCTTAGGGCCACCTATTTTCCAAGAGAATGGATACCCCACAGGAAAAAAGAAAAAAAACGAATTTGCCAGTTTTAAAGCAACACCTGGAGTAAATTTTTCAAGCAAAATCTATCTGCAAAAAACTCCATTTCATGAGTTTTTTTGTGCACCCCCCATTCTGAGCCAAATGTCTGTGCAAAACATGCTTATTTGTCCTAAATTTTGGCTCACCCACAGTTTTAAGATTTTGTCAAACTAAACTGGCCATTTCTGGAAACAGAACATCAGTGGCTGTTCTTGCTACAAAACTATTGCCTTTAATTTGTAATACTCTACCTGCACAGTTAGCCCTTTTCCCATTTTTCATCCTCTTGAGTCAGCAGTACGAACGTGCACCCGTATGCACACGACAGGTGTTCACAGGTGCAAAGCTGTCTGACTCGCTCTCTCTCACTGCATTTCCTTGTTTGCTGCACCCCCGTGCTACCACGAGGCACCTGCACGTGAAACAGACAACCGCCCTCTCCTGGAAAGAGCAAGCATTTGCTGGGATTCTCAGATCCTCTCCCCTCTGATGGCCCTCCAGCGATCTGAGCTCATTCCCCAATTTGGGTCACCGGTGTTGCCGGTGGTAACACTAGATGTCAGCATAGCTCAGTTGGTAACACTTTCACCTCTGGACCAGAAGGTTGTGGGTTCTTGCTCCACACCGGGATTGGGCTCATACCATCAATGCTGGTACCTGAGTGCAGAAGGGGGGATGTTAAACCAGCATCTCTTCTACCCATTTCTGGTGCTGTCCTGGTGGAAGTGAAAGAACCCAAGGCACTTTCTGCAAGAGTATGGGATTTCCCCAATGTCCTGGCCAACATTCTCTTTCCCATAAAACCAGTTCATTAAACTGTCCAAGGCTGTTTGTGGGTGCAGATGTGCGAACTGGCTGTCACTACACATTCAGTCACTTCATTACCAGTCTAGTATTGATTCTAAAGCACTTTGGAATACAGTGTGTATTGAAAGTGCTACATAAATGCTGGTTCTGCTTCTTCTTTTTCTACCACTGTGCTGATGAGCTGGTTGGCCAGATGATTCTTTTTAAATGAAAACAACACAAAGGGCCTCCACACTTACATGTGGGGCTGTTCCCAGTCTGCACTTTGCATGCAAAAACATTTTGGTTTACTAACTGTTTACCGTTGTACAGTAGCTTGTATCAACTAATTTTGCTCAGTTCTAGGCTGACATCTTCTGCTACTACAAATCCCAGAATCCCATGCAGCTGACATCAAAGCAGTAGGCAGTAGTGGGAAATTGAACATCTTGCAGTGCATGTTAGGGCTTTTCTAATATCTGATCTTATATTTTTCAGGTTTGATTTTCTCCAGGAGCTAAGTGCAGTACTCTGTGATTGTACTTAGTCCAGGGAGGACAGCAGGAACAGTTAAACAAAAGGTCAAGAGCTTATATGAACTCTTATATGCAGTTCAGGTTATTTAATCTCCCGCTGCTGCATACTGCTATGGTTTCAGCTGCAGGGGGTTCTGGGAGTTGTAGTAACATGTCTGCTTAGAACTAAGCAAAAATTAGTCCGATACAATCTACTACACAACAGTAAACAGTAAGTAAACCAAAACCAAAATGTTTCTGTATACAAAGTGCAGATTGGGACCAGCTTACACTTGAGGGTGGAGACCCTCGGTGCTGACTCTTCCCCTTTAAATTTAAGGTCCCAAGAACTTTAAGGGAAATCAGGTCTAGTGTGTGTAAACTAGCCAGGGATTAAGCTCCAGCTAAAACCAGTTTCTTGAAGCCAGTGTTACTGTGCTGAGGGAACCAGCTTTCAGAAGGTGTAAAAACTTTAGTTTTGGAGGCAAAAATACCCAAAGCTATTTGGGTAAGCTGGAAGGGAGATCAGATCATTGAAGGAGTTTTGTAAATTAGCAGTTCTGGAATCAGCAGAGCTTTGGAGCTGCAGGCAGAAACGTATCACAAGGAATGTGTTACAACTCCACAAGAGGAGCTTGTTAGACACTCTGGTTATACAGTTGACTTAAATGTGATGAAGTAACCAGGGTCCACTCCAAACAATGGGAAGGGTAAGTGTTAGTACAATCATACAACTCGGTGAAGTTCTACGAGGTTAAATGCCACAGGGACATAACAGGAGAGGGACTTAACAAGAGAAGGACAGGAGCAGGTAATGCTGTTCACAGAATAAGGTAGTTAGGAAGAGACTGGTACAAGGAACCGTCAGGTCTTCCATGGGAACAGTATAGCCATATGCAATGATTTTCTAAAATGGGGTAAAGCAGTACGGTTTCTGCTACATTAGGGGTAACACCCAGCAGAACAAGCACAGCAGAGATAGTGCAGTAAAACACACACTACACAGCTATGCACACACACAGTGAGAGGGCTGGTTACCTGTAAGGAGATATTTTTCAGATGGTGCACTGGATGAATGGCTGCTGCACAGTATGTCGGAGGTTTTGGCCTCTGAGCTAGCTGCTGCAAAGGCTGAGATATGCCTCTTGTGGAGCATTCAAAGGAACAGGGTCTGGCTGCCTGCAGCTGTGCTTCCTTAGAGGACCTACAGTCTGGAATGGGAGATGGAGGGTAGTGGGGTAGGGGTAGACTAGGACAAGGGGCACCAGGGAAGGTGTGGGATTCTCACCCAGTTTAACTATAAAGAACTGCTTCGAGCTACTTGCTGAAAGGGTTACCATCCATTTCTCTAAACTAAATAGCTACAGACACACAAAACGCATTTTTTTACAACTAAGTAAGAAAAGTTATGTACCCTTGATGATTCGCATGTGATATTGAGTCTCCAGTAAGTACACTCTCTGTCACACTGAGGACACATTATTATATTGCCTCCAATGTCAGGATCACACGTCTCTATGCTTAAAAAAAAAACAAAAAAAAAACAAATGTTAGTTAAAATCATTTTCTTAGGATTTATAATACTGAGTAGTGCAGTAAGGATACAAGGCTTCTCCTTTGGGAAGGGGAAAGTGCACATATGTTGGTGTGGTATTAATAAGCAGCTCTTGGGTGGGGCTGGATAGGGAAAATGCAGTCCCACCAGTCAAAGGACAAAGCTGAGCCTCAGCATCCCCCCCCCCCGCCAACAGTCTCAGTGGGTCAAAATCTTTCAGACTTGCCCCACACTTCAGGCTTCTAATTTAGTCTATCTGGATTGATGATGCCTTCTGAGATACTGAAAAATAGCAGGGGGTTATAAACTGGGGGGTCCCAGGGAATGGTGTAGAACTGGAGGTGCGACTAGAGTAGTGATAGGACAGGGCTGCACAGGCAGGACTTGCGGGCTTGGTGACAGTACAAGGAGGTCCCTCTGGAGGGCAAAATAAGGAAGAAAAAAAATAGCAATTAAAAAGAAAATGTCCAATATACCTTATTAAAGTACATAATACGCAGAACATTTTTAATAAAACTGTACAACTTGCTTTGCTTAAGAAAGTACAGTTACGTAAGAACTTACCGTAACAGTAGATCTTAGAGAGAGGCTCTTGCAATAGGTAATTACATATAGGACTGACGTCGGCAGGCAGCAGGATCCCAAGGAAAAATTTCTAGCTAGCAGTCTCTGGCGGGGGACTGCCCCCATGTCAGGTGACCGACGTCTGTATAAAGGGGCGGTCCCCCACGACCACCTTCCAGTTCTTTCCCACCACGGGCTGAAAGAGGCAGGACAAGAGAGAAGCGGATATTTCCCTCAATGGAAAAGGAGCTGAAAAAACCTAGGGGGATGGAGAGCGGGAAGGTATTACCTACTGCAAGAGCCTCTCTAGAAGATCTACTGTTACGGTAAGTTCTTACGTAATTGTACTATCTTACTTCGAGAGGGCTCTTGCAGTAAGTAATTACATATAGGACTGAATCCCAAGCAGTCTGGAATAAAGAAAAAAAAAAAAACACTGGGTGGAGGAAACTACTCCAAGGAAAAAACTCTAGCCATGCAAGCCTCAAGACAGGAGGCCTTGCAAAACAGCTAGCCCGAAGCCTGCTCTACGGCGAGAGGCAATGTCCAAACTGTAGTGTTTCATAAAGGTATGGACGGAAGTCCAGGTGGCGGCAGCACATATGTCTGTCGCAGACACATTCTTGAAACAAGCTGCAGAAGCGGCTACTCCTCTGGTGGAGTGGCCTCTTACTTGACCCGGAAGGGTCTTGTGGTACTTGTCATAACAGAAAGTGATGCAATGAGCCAACCATTTGGATAGGCATTGCTTGGAAACCTCATTGCCTTCCCTTTTGGAAGCAAAGGAAATCGAATAACTGATCAGTCTTTCTGAGATCCTTTGTCCTGCTGGTGTAGTATCTCAGAATCCAATAAACATCCATAGTATGGAGTAAATATTCCCCTTGGTTACTGTACTGCGTAAAAAAGGCAGGTAACTCTATGGACTGATTTAAGGTAGACTCTGCTACTACCTTAGGTAGAAACCTAGGATTCGTGCGAAGAGCGACTCGATCCTTGTGAAAAATCAGGTAGGGGATTTTACACATCAGGGCCTGGAGCTCGGAGATTCTTCGAGCTGAAGTAATGGCCACCAAGAAGAGTGTCTTCCATGAAAGAAACTTCAAATCTGCAGAGGCTGCAGGTTCGAAGGTAGGAAGTGTAAGTTTCTCAAGAACAAAATTCAAGTCCCGGGGGGCGGCGCAAGAGTACGGATGGGGGGCCTCAGATGGAGGACCCCTCTGAGAAAGGTCTTAGAGACCTCCAGCTGAGTGAAAGCTTTGTCTGCGAAGGGAACATGATAGGCTGAGATAGCCGCCATGTGAACCTTCAGAGAGGAATGGCTGAGACCTAGGTCGAACAGATGATGTAAATACTCCAGCAGAAGCCCCGCTGAACAGAAGAAAGGCTCCATGTTCTTGGAGGCGGCCCAAACAGTGAATCTCTTCCACTTCATGGCATAGGTGGACCTGGTGGAGGGTTTTCTGGCCTCCACTAAAATCTCCGCCACTTTTAGAGACACACCAAAACGAGATTGGGCTAGGTCTGCAGGAGTCATGCATGCAGTTGAAGGGATTTGAGTCCTGGATGAACCAGGGTCCCCTGATCCTGGGTCAACAAACCTCGAGATAAAGGAAGAGGAAGAGGAGGATCCTCTGAAAACTGCTGTAGAAGAGAGAACCAGATTTGCCTGGGCCAGAAAGGAGCGATCAGAATCATTCTCGCTCCTTCTGAGGCTAGTTTCTGCAAGACTCGTTGGATCAGAGGAACCGGGGGAAAAGCAAAGACGAATCTGTCCTTCCAGTCTAGAGACAGAGCGTCATTCCAGAAAGCGCCTCGCTCTGGAACAAGTGAGCAAAAGGTGGGAAGTTTTGCATTTTGGGGGGAAATGAACAGGTCGACCTGCAGAGTTCCCCAAAGTTGAAAGATATCATCTAGTACCCCTTGGTCCAGTTCCCACTTGTGAGCCAGAGCAGAAGAGCAGCTTAGCTTGTCTGCCAGGGTGTTGTCGATTCCTGGAACGTATCACCGTAAGATGAAGGTAGTGGTGTGTTGCCCAACCCCAAACCCTCATTGCCTCCCTGCATAGAGGGTAGGACAGAGTTCCTCCTTGCTTGTAGATGTACCACGCTATGCACATATTGTCCATCTGGACGGCTAGGTGGCCGGGAAGGATATATTGATGAAGGGCTTGGAGAGTGTACAACACTGCCCGAAGCTCGAGCACATTGATGTGGAGAGCTTGTTCTAGCCTGGACCAGGAGCCCTGGGTCCGATGAGGGCCTAGATGAGCTCCCCAACTTTCGCCCAAGGCATCTGTGGTTCGAGTCTGGGAGGGGGGAGGATGAAAGAAAGGGACCCCCCGAAACAGGTTCTCTCGAACCATCCACCACTGCAAGTCTCGCATCATAGGCGAGGAGATCAAACTGATTGATCTAGGTCATCCACTAGTTGGTCCCACTGAGAGCGAAGAGTCCACTGAGATATTCTCATGTAGAGTCGAGCCCGGGGGACCATCGGTATAGCGGCCGCCATGAGCCCAATAAGGCGAAGGACCGACCTTGCCGAGACCTTCCTGCGGTCGGATAACAGACAAATCTGGGCCTGAAGAGAGGCTGCCCTGTCCGGAGGCAGCAAGGCCTTGCTTGCGGTCGTATCGAGGATTGCCCCGATGAACTGTAGCCTCTGGGAGGGGTCCAGATGAGACTTGGAATGGTTGATGGTAATACCCAGGCAAGCAAAGACCTGCTGGGTGAGGGAGAGGAAACGCAGGAGTTCCTCCCTGGACGAGGCCGCCAGGAGCCAGTTGTCCAGGTAAGGGAACACCTGTACTCCCATGGTATGCAGGTGGGCCGCCACCACTGCCAAGCATTTGGTAAATACTCGGGGGGCCGAGGATAGACCAAATGGGAGTGCCCTGTACTGGTAGTGGTCCCCCTGGAACACAAAACGAAGGTATCTGCGATGAGAAGGGCGAATGGGAATGTGCAGATAAGCATCCTGCATATCCAGAGCACAAAGCCATTGATCCGGCTGAAGGAGGGGCAGAAGGCTCTGCAAAGAGAGCATCCTGAACCTTTTGTACTCTACATAAAGATTCAGGGAACTGAGATCTAAAATCGATCTGAGATCTCCCGTCTTCTTTGGGACCAGGAAGAAATGGGAATAGTAACCCGTCCCCTGAAGATAAAGAGGGACGGGCTCTATCGCTTGCTTCATGAGAAGAGCAGAGATTTCTTCCTGGACCATAGGAAGATGTTCCCTTGAGTATGATGACTTCAGAGGGGGGTGGTGGGGTGGTTTCTGAAGAAACTCTATGGTGTGTCCTTCCGCTATAAGCTGGAGCACCCAAGAATCCGTGGTTATCCTCTCCCATCACAGAAGGCGGAGGGAAAACCTCCCTCCTACCGGTTCCTCCGGAGAGTCCGGAGGTGGTGGGAGAGGAAAGGAGTCAGGTGGCGTGGGGCAGTGCCGCAGCTGAAGCACCCGCTGCTTTTTTGGGTGGAGGGGGCTTGACAGCTGCGGGGGCCCGACGTTTGGTGGTCCGCCTTCCCTGTGGTTTCATCTCTGGCCGATTCAGTCTGCAAAAGGGACGGTGCTGCTGCTGATGGGGACGGCACATGGAATCCACTGATTTCAGAGCCGTGCCCTTCTCTTGCAAGTCGGTGATGATGTCTTTGACATCACCCCCGAAAAGCACCGATCCCCTGAAAGGTGCCTCCTGAATGGCGGATTGCACCTCGGGGATCAAACCTGACACGCGGAGCCAGGCATGACGCCGTAGACCCACAGCAAAAGAGGAGCTCCACCCGGCAGTGTCCACTGCATTGTATGTCGCACACAGGATGTAGCGACTGGCCGAACGAGCAGAGCAGACGAGATCAGCCAACTCCTGTTTGACCTCGGAGTCAGGCAGGGAGTCCAGTTTGACTTCCACCTGAGTAAGGACGGCCTTCTGATAGTCCCCCATGTGGCCGATGTAGTTCAGGGCCCGAATCCCCAGCGTGGAGGAAGCATAAATTTTCCTTCCGTACTGATCCAGAAGGCGGGATTCCTTATCAGGAGGGGACGAGCTGAGATGTTTTGGGTTCGCCGACCGGCCATGAGCAGCGCTAATCACGACCAAGTCGACGCGAGGGTGAGAATCAAGGAAATCAACACCCTCAGGAACCTGGTACAGCCTGTTCGACTTCCTTGGAAGTGGGGCTAAGGCCGGCAGCTGTTTCCATATCGTGGTGACGAGGTCGGCATGAGGCTCTATCCAGGGTGGCACTAGTGTAGGAGCTGTCATGGGCAGATCCAGATGTTCAGTGAGTTTCAGACGCTGAGGATCTAGTTCCAAAGAGTGCCACTGATGGACCTCCTGGATCTTTCTAAGCAACTCCGTAAAGGAAGGATCCTCTGGAGGAGACTTCGGAGAAGTCCTCGGCCGGGGCTTTGACGGAGAGCGGGGCTCGCCGTCTCTCTCAGAGCGGCCGTCGTAAGAATCCCAGGAATCCGAGAGTGAAAAGAATGAAGAAGAAGAATAAGAATCTGAGAAATCCGAGAGTGAAGAGGATGAAGAAGAAGAATAAGACTCCCTTTCCCGACCCGGGGGAGGAACGGGTCCCTTGGGTAGCACCCGGGAACACGTGTCCCGCCCCTTCCTGGATCCAGAGGGAAGCACCCTGGAGTCCAGGGGTGGGAAGGTAATGTGCTGCCTGGGGCATACAGGAGCCTGAGATGGCACTGTTGCCGGAAGGCGGCTCTCGATCTCCTTGGTGAGCTGAGCCTTGGCCTCAGCCCACCAGGAGGCCAAAGTCTCCTGCAGGTCCACCGGTGATGGAGGAGGAGGCGGGGGATAAGAATATGGGGGATACCCATATGGTATGTATCCAAAACCCAGCTGTGGGTAACCCGGCGTCTGGTATTGAGCCGTCGAGTACTGCAGCATCGGAAAGTCCGACGTCGGATACGGCATTCCCGGGTAAACCAGTGTCAGATAAGACAACGGGTATCCGGGAGCCAGGGGGGCTGCCTGCGCAGACGGCCCAGCCAGAAACCTCGCAAGCGGGTCCGAGACGGAGAGCCCGGAAGGGGGAGAAAATTTCCCTGCGTTGGTAAGGCCGACGGCAGAGGCCTTGATGTCGGGGGAACCGACGGAGGGGCTGGCGTCAGAGCCGGCATCCAGGGAGCTGACATCAGGTCCGTCACATCCGGAGGAAGGACTGACAAAGGCTGCAAATCCCCCACTGCTCCAGGGGACAGAGGGGAGAAGTCCTCGGGATCAGGGTGGGGGGGACTCTGGATCCCCAGACTGCAGCAAAAGCAAAAGCTGCGGGGAACCGGGAATGACGGATGTTGGGGGGTCCAACGTCAGTTCCCTGGCCGGCTGGACGTTGGACGAGTCGATATGAGGCATAGGCGCGAGCTCTCAGCGGACGCCGGAGGAGCCAACGTCTGACTTATGAGGGCCTTCCCCGGAGGCAGGTCGAGAAGAAGGGTTGGCCTGGTCCGGTAGGGAAGCCGTGTGTCGCCGCGAAGGGTCGGATGTCTTACCAGCCCTATCCGTCAGAGGAGCCGACGCCCAGCTTACCAGAGTCGCCCGCTAAGGTAGGCCGCAATCCTGCGGCTGTACCAGGGGCGGAGGCCTCTAATAGCCCGGGGGCGCCCACAAGGCCCGAGCGCGAGCTAGATGGGCGGGCCGACGCCACCTCAGAAACCTCCGAGGTGGCCGTCGAAGAGCGATCCCCGAAGGGGATGTTACCTGAGTGCCCACGACTCCAGAGGGAAACGCGGTGGAGGAGCCTCTGTCCTTGTCCTTTTTCTTTTGATGGCCTTCGGGGGAAGTAGACACCTGCCTTAGCTTTTAAAGCTCCTTCTCCATAGAGCTCATCTTCTTTTTGAGGATGTGGGCCTCCAGGGATTGCTGCCGTCTTTTCCGGGTGGCTGCGTTAAAGTTAAGGCAATGCTGGCACTTCTCAACTGGATGATCCGGGCCTAGGCAGAACAGGCACAGGGAGTGGCCGTCCTTGTGCAGTAGTTGGGAGCCGCACTTGTTCTTGTGCTCGGAGGGTGTAGGGGACGACATACACCGATGTTAACACTGATGATTGTCAAAAAGGGTTTTTAGGTGAAAAACAACGCAGGTAGGGCTGACGAAGCACAAACTTTTCCACTGACGCTGCACAAGCTAACAGCGGAAAGAACTGGAAGGCAGGTGTCGGGACCGCCCCTTTATACCGACGTCTCCAGACGCCGGTCACCTGACGTGGGGGCGGTCCCTCGCCAGGGACTGCTAGCTAGAAATTTTTCTGTGGGGTCCTGCCGACGTCAGTCCTATATGTAATTACCTACTACAAGAGCCTCTCTTGAAGTAAGATCTACCATTCTATAGATTTTGAAAATACATTCTTCAATTTATAAAACTGATCACACTTCTCTGAGTGTTATGTGGGTAAGCGTTTTTCATAATAGCCATCTACTTGACTTTTTTACATACAGATTTGAATCCCTTCGTCTGCTGCCCTCCTTGGGCTCTGTAAGAGACCTCAGAGCCCTGACAATGCAACATAGTCATTCTCTGCAGAACAGGGACAGACAGTGCCGGCAAAAGTCATTCGGATGACTGTGGTTGTGTTTTCCCCCCTTTGTGTCCCTGCTCCACTCATCAACCATGCAACACCTGCAGTCTACAGCTGACCTTGCCTGCATGTAGCTTCCTCTGTGAAGGAGGTGGAGCTTACTGGCCTGCCATGAGGGTCGCTGTGGCAGTGGAGCAAGTGCTGCCCTCTTCTGGTCACACAAGTGCTCTGAGCTCATTCCCGAACCGGGCTTTTCTGTACAGCAGCATGACGTGATACCACTGAGCCGGAGTGGCAACCCCTCTACTTCGTTTTGTAATATCATTTTTAAACTTGTACCCCTTCTTTGGTAAACAAATAGAGCCCATGTTTGATTTTTCCCATACGGGGTAGTCTGTGCACTCTGGAATTCTTCAGTGCTCTGTACAGATCTGCAAAGTCACAGATGCAATAGATCCTAACAAGGAGTTGCTAAGCACATTCCCTTGCATTATGGCTCACCATGAAAAGTCCTTGCAGTTTACTGAAGCGCTAGTGTGAGAATTAACTCCCGAGAGCTTTCACATGTCATAATGGAGCCTGGAGCAGTGTTTGTAGTGTGCTTTGAAAATGGGTCTAAGTTTTGAACAGGGTCCCACATGAGCAGGAAGCCTCTAGCTATTGCTGCTCCATCCCCACCCCTACATCTGTGCAACTATTGGAGGAATTCCTATGCCATTAATATTCCGGGCTCTCTCCTTCTGAACATAGGCCCTCATATACACCACCACCCTGAATAAAATTAGTTTGCAATGTTTAAACACATGCAAATGTTATGTTACTGTATTACCAACACTTTAAAGGTTTTTGCTGGACAAATAAAATCCAGTTCCCCAGAAAGTGTTGAACTATTTAAATATTTCTCAACATACTGTACTTTCTTTACACTTTACCTTTAAAGAACTCCACCTACCTCCATGTGCTTGTATATCGAGTTCTATATCCATAAATAAAGCAGCCAACACCCACTATTGCTGCCAGTAACAACATTTTTGTGTAGAAGCCAAGCCAAGCAAAATAGATTCCAATTTTCTCTCCATAATATTTCCTGGGGGAAGGGAAAATATTTTAGGCGAATGATGTAATCTGCTAAACAGCATCACCTAATTATTCTTCTCATTACTCATTGTCCTCATCGTGACTAAAGGAGTTACATTGCTTAATTACACTAGCAAATAGATATATCGGTAGGAAAAGGAGATCTGTGGACAACACTCCCTTTTCACTGTACAGTACCTGCAACTAATAAACCAGCTGAATGATATGAATTTAAACAAAAATTTAGTTAGCTGGGTACTATCATGGTTAAAAGAAAGGAAACATTGTCGACCCAGTGATGCCGAGGGTTGAGGCGCTGGGCGCTACACCTTGCGCCACGCCAGCGACCTGGGGTTGGGAGCGATCGGGGATTGCTGAGGGTCGGCATGGGAGGGTGAGGATCGAGCATCCAAAGGACTGCTCTCCTCTCCCAAGGAGGGGAAGGTTGTCGTCCCGCTCCTTGGCTGCCCCCTAGTGGAGGCCGGAGGGCAGTGCCAGAGGGCGGGAGACAGAAGCGTGGTTATGTGATGTGCGTATACCTCCACATATGCACGTTCACGCCATGAGGGGGAGGGGGATATGGGGCGAAAATAGAAAAACAATGGTAAAAGCAATATGGAAAAAAAAAAGAAAGGAAACAGGGTCAGTGTTATGGGGTCTTTCTCTGGATGGGGCACAGTGATTAGTGCGGTGCCGCAGGGTTCTGTGCTTAGGCCAATGCTTTCAATATCTTTGTATCATCCATGCAGGGTCCAAACAGGCTTGGTTGTGCAAGCTTGCGGATGATACTAAGGCAGGTGCAATTATTGAAAATTATCAGGCAGCAGAAAAATTTCAATGGGAATTAACCAATTAAGAAAACTGGGCAAATCAAAATAAGCTTTCATTTAACACAGAAAAATGCAAGGTGATGCATTTTGGGGCAACAAAGAAAGAAAGTAAATACTATTTAAATGGGCAAGAACTACAAAAAATTGAATAAGATAAAGACTGGGAATATTAATAACAAATAATTTGAACTTTGAAAATTATTCCCAGGTGGTTACCAAAAAATGTAGTAAGATGTTAGGGTGTATTAGCCACAACATTATTAGTAAATCCAGGGAGGTGGCGTACTCCGGTTTGGAGCCCTGGTGAGACCACACCTGGAGTATTATGGGAAATCCAGAACATCGTATAAGAAAGGCTATATAAGAAGTTTGAAGAGGTTACAATGTAGAGCGTCCAAGCTAGTGTCAATCATCATTTATTTATTTGCTTGAATTTTGATGGCCTGGTAGGTCCAATGAGACAAAAAAGTTCCTTTTTCATGGGCGACCCATAGTTAGTTACAATTACTAGCTGAAAAAGAAAATAAACGTCATAAGCAAAAACCCATACAAGGTAAAATACAAACAGGTACATGAAAAATAATCAAACAAAAGCACATACCAAGAGAACTAAAAGCAGGTACAAGGTAGTTAGCTACATCGTTGGGTTCAGAAATTATACAAACACGTGGCAAATGATTTGTTCAAAATATACAGCAGGCAGGGCGACAGATGCTGCACATAGAGAGACATGTATGGTAGGCAATTTAAAAAATAAATATAAAGAAGGAACACCAGCACGGCGGTTAGGTGGTACTAAAATTGCCAAGCAGCAGATGGGATACTCCTCTGAAACAAGAAGGGGTCAGTGACTGCAATTATTGGGGGGGGGGGCCTACTCAGAAGAGGGACTTCAGCTGCCTTTTAAACTGTGCTACAGTGGGGCAGGTGAGGATTTCAGGAGGGAGAGAATTCCATAATGATGGGGCTGCAAAGGAGGAGGAGAATCTCCAGCCAACTGCATACCGCACCTTGGGGATGTCCAGTAATGGGCAGGATGCTGACCTCAGAGGCCAGACATACTGCCTGCTTTGCATTATGCCAGTGAGACTGGGTGGAGAGTAGGGATAGGAGAACTCGGTGAAGTTTTGACTCTTATTAAATAAGAATTGAAACACGGTGAAGTCCTGATTTATCCTAATTATTTCCGATTTATTGACCAAAATGTGAAAAAAATGCAGAAAAGTGGCCAAAGTTGCTCACATTTAACACATAGGTCCTAATGAAATAATTTAATGGAATATTTGTATAAAAATTAAAGTAAAACCGCTAAATAAAAAAATCTTTTTCACTACTAGCCCCTTTATGGCTGGCCTATAATGGTGGTATATCATGTTCGGGCCCGTTACATGAGTGTGCTGGGAGAGACGGAGAGCAAGATAGACAGACAGATGCAAATACCTACATTATATCATAGCACCATCAAGCACTGCAGGCATTGCCAGGCAGCTAAGATTTCCTTTTTTTTTTTTTTTTTTGTAAATGGTTCTGTGTGGGTATTATAATGCACAGCATCTGCCAGTGACTAGTTATGATGTATTTGTGATATAAATATATGTTTATGTGAATGTCTGCTTTAAGGAAAACAGTCAATATCTTAAATAGCCCACCCCACAAAGCCTTACCCCGCCGAACATGGTGGATGCTGCGTGCAGTCATTTCATGTAACAGTGCGGCACTGCACCGATCGCTTCCATGCTTTTCAATGGAAATGATCAGTGCAATGCCGCACAGTTATATAAAATGATGGCACGCAGCATCCGTCAAGTTCCCTCTTCATGGAGTTTTTGAAAATAAAATTCAGTAAGTAAAGCTGCATAAAAACAGGCTCCTATTGTAAAAAGCCTAATCAGGGGGTTAGGCTTTGTGTGGTGGGCTATTTAAGATACTGACTGTTTTCCTTTAAGGAACTGTCAGCCATCCATGTTTGAAGGGGCCTGACCTTTTCACCCCAACATAGAAAACTGCAGAAGCCCAACTGCTAGCTTCCTAACTGTTTGACACATAGCGTTTCCTTCCAAATGCCAGGTTATACAACACATTGTAAAATATTTCTTCTTTGATCTGTTGGGACCAAGTACGCATTTTATAACCTCTGAGGAAAAAGTCATTTTAACAGATTCCTGCTAACTAGTAAAACTGAAATTACCTGGAGGGCCAGGAAGCTGGTAGAGAGATCAAAGGAATAATTCTTCTGTCATAAAGGTTCACTAATTTAGAAGAAAAATATACTGTAGAGGACAATTAATTCACTGCCCTTAAATTTCACTGTTTTGTCCGCTCGAACATTTTCATGACAGTTTAATTTAGCTTAAGTGCAACAGAAAGCTAACTTGCTAACTGTACAATATATTTTCACTGGATTTTCAAAACAGTGAATATAGTGAAAATTTGGGTCCAGTGAAAAATTCGTCCTCTACAGTATTTTTGTGTGGAATGTGTTTAGCAGTGGGCTGAGACATGTGAGTGATAAAATTAATTCAAGTTCTCAGGTTTGAGTGACCTCACAGCAGCATCAGTGAAATGCGTCATCAGGGAGGAGGGGTCTGAAACTAATTTATCATCAGCCAGCTGGGAGAAAAAGATTGCATTGGCATTTGCATTTGACTTTTGGCTTGTGTGCAATTTGCCTCTCTTCTGAGGTGGGACTCTAGATAATCTCTCAGCACTCTTACGTAAAATTCAACCACCTGTTTATTTGAAAACCTAGAGCAGTAGAAATTCAGTAATAAGGTGTTTTTGTATAATGACCCATTTATTTTAAAAGACTGTAACCCAGTTGTATATGTTCTGCGTTTTGTATTTTATCTATTTTTAATTTTCAGTAAACATGTTTCTTGAAATTCTGCCCATGCCTTTCTCAGTTTCTTTTGCATGTGAATGCTGGAAAAGTGTTAATAATTCTGACAACTGTAAAGGGCTTAAAAAGCGTGTTACTGTCTTGCTAAGTTAAGAAAGTACCTAGGTCTCAAATTGAGTCATAAGGGTAGACATGAACCAGGCTGGTGACCCCACTGGGTGAAGTATTGTACTGTATCCCCCGGAGAGAGTACATATCTGAGCCTATTAACTGGGTGTGTTAGTGGAAAAAGGTTCATATTTGACCCCAGGACTTGAGGCTAGTAGGTGATTCGGACCCAAAACAGACAGGAGGGTTACCCTGTTTGTCTCCTGTTCACATACTGCACTTTGAGGTTTGACACTGTGAGAGCAGAGGGCCTGACCTGCAGGGTGCGTTTGGGACAGGTATTATTTTGATGGATGTTCCTAATAACTAATGTTATACTGATAATAAGGAATAATGGGAATGAGTGATGATGATGACATGTGTGTGTATAGTGCTTCTGCTTTACTTGTGTTGTACTGTAAACACTCAGCTTGTTACAACTCAGAGTATCCCCTGGGCCACCCATAGCCAGCTGTACAGGGCAAGCACATTAACTTGTATGTAGTTTGAGCAGTACTTTTTTTTTTAATACATGAAATCATGATTGAACGTAGGTGGTAATGATGATCGTTCTACAGAGCTGCACTGAAGCCAGGAAAAAAAAAAATTATTTGGGATTTCTGGGATGTCACATTTATTGCTGGCCACCCTGCAGTCTCTTTCCCTCTCCTCTCTTTACATCACAAAGATTTATTTTGCCACCCTACTGCCCTTGCTCTGTACACACAGCCACACTGAAGCCAGGAAAAAAATGATTTGGGATGTCACATTTATTATGCGACACCCTGCAGTCTCTTCCCCTCTTTACGACACAAAGATTTATTTTGCCACCCTGCCAAGAAAAAAAACCAAAAACTTTCATTTGGGATTTTCTGTAAGTATAATCTCTCGACCACCAGTACTTTCTCCACCTCTGGATCTGGAATGGCACAAGTCAGATTTTGCCAGCCTGGACTTTTTATACACACAGCTACTGTCTGAGGCCAAGAAAAGGTTTAATTTGGGATTTTCTGTAACTGTAATCTCTGGGATTCCCCCCCCAGTACTCCAGATCTGGAATGGCACAAGTCAGATTTTGCCAGCCTGCCCTTTTCGTACACACAGCTACTGTCTGAGGCTAAGAAAAAGTTTCAGTTGGGATTTTCTATAAGAAACATAGACTTTGACGGCAGATAAGGACCGCTTGGGCCACCTAGTCTGCCCATTTCCCTACCTACAGGATAGGCCGCAGATCCTAGTTAACCAACAGCCTATTTCTTCCTACCCCCCACAAGAATTCCCTTATGTCTGTCCCATGCATTCTTGAATTCTCCCACAGTTTTAGACCCCACAACCTCCTCAGGAAGGCTGCTCCATGCATCCACTACCTCTCTGTGAAAAATACTTCCTCACATTGCCCCGAAATGCCCCCATCTTTAAATTGTGTCCCTTGTTCTTGACGTCTCTCTCTCTGAAAGATGCTACCCTCTTGGACTTTGTTGATTCCACTGAGGTACTTAAAAGTTTCTATAATGTCCCCCTCTCCTTCTTTCCTCACTGTAATCTCTGCCCCCCCCCCGGTACTCTGGAGTCTGGATCTGGAATGACAAGTCAGATTTTGCCAGCCTGCCCTTTTTATACACACTGCTACTCTGTCTGAAGCAAAGAAAAAACAACTTTCATTTGAGATTTTCTGTAACTGTAATCTCTGGGCCACCACCACCAGTACTCTCTCCTCTCTGGATCTGGAATAGCACACGTCAGACTTTGCCAGCATCCAGCCTGTCCTTTTTGTACACGCAGCTACTAATGTCTAAGACCAAGAAAAGTTTCATTTGGGATTTTATGTAATCATTCATGGGCCCTCTGTACTCCTGACGCTCCCTCCCATCCTCAACCAACCGACTTCACCCACCCCACGTCCTCCACGATCGGGAATCTCTCCCCCCCTCCTCCATGGGGAATCTCTCCCCCTCTCTCCCCTAACTGTAGTGCTTTTGCATTCTTGAGCTTTACCTCTCTCCATCTCTAGTCTCTCTTTCTTCTGCTGCTGTTCTCCTCCTTCTGGGCCACGTAGTGCACTCAGCAGCCTTATATACTGGCGACTGCCTCACGTGACCTTCTGTTGCCTGACTGGATGCTGCCAGTTGCCTGCATATCCTGATGGCATCCCTCAGGCAATAGGCAACAACATCATGGAAACAGCATCTCCACAGACCTGGAACTGGACTTCTACGGTGAAGTCCATCTTTATCTGGGTCTGTGGATTGCGGGTTCAATCCAAGGGTTCGGATCTCCCACAGAACAGTCTGCCCACCTCTAGTGGAGAGTAGGGTTGCAGTAACTTATAGGTAAGACAGTGTAGGAGATAATGTAGCCTATTCTCAAAGGAGGGCCACCCCAGGGTTGCGAGTATTGCACAGTGGTGGATTCTGGAGTGGACACTGGCTGCGAAGCACCCAATCCTGTGGTACAGGGTCTTAAGTTTGGATAGGATAGGTTCAAGAGCCCACTGTGTCACTGAAGTACCATAGAACAGAATGGGTAGGAGGGCGCTGCTGGCAATAGCTAGGCAGGCAGCCCTAGGTAGGTAGGGAAGAAGTCGGTACATGAGGCCAAGTTTTAGATTTAAGGATTTAACCAGGGCATCTGCATGTTTATCAAAGGCCAGTGCTTGGTCCAGCACAACACCCAGGTATTTAAAGGACTGTGCCACCTCCAGGTTGACGCCACTGATGGAAGAGAGTTTAAGGAGATGTTGTCTTTACAGACCTAGGTTCTTGTGGCCAAAAAGCATGGTTTTGTTTTTTGGTGTTAAGCATTTGTTGTCCAGGAACCATCATTCTAGACTGCGGAAGTCACTTCCCAGATGGGTGTCTATCATGTTTAAGTCAGCAGAGGACCTATATAATATGGCATCATCTGCATACAACTGAATTGAGGCCCCACTACAGTTAAGGGGTAGATCATTAATGAACAGGGAAAAGAGAAGTATGGAACCTTGGGGTACCCCATCAATGATCAGCCTTAGAGTGGAGATGATGCCCTGCCATTTAACACTCATTCTTGCCCAGTCAGGTAGTTTAGAAACCAACAGCAGGAGAGATCATCCAGCCCTATGCCGAGTTTAGATGAAAGCAAGTCATGGTCAACCAGATTGATCGCCTTCTTCAGGTCAACATAGATCGCTCCAGCATACCAAGATCCATGGCATTAATAATAATCGGCAGTAACATGTACCAGGGCTGTATCAGTGCCACGGTTTTTACAAAACACGTGCTGGACATTGGTTAGGGAGCGGGTACATTCAAGGAAGGCTTAAAGCTGATTATATAGCAGCCTCTCTTGGATTTTGGCCACTACACAGAGAACTGAGATTGGCCTGTAATTCTTGAGCCTGTCTTTTCGACCCCCTCTGTGGGCAGGAACCACAAGAGCCACCTTCCACTTCTCTGGGATAGTGCCCAGAAGGAAAGAGTTGTTGATGAGGTGCATAATAGGGGTGACGATTATAGGTGCATATGTTTTCAGAAACCTGGATTTGACTGGTCCACCGGTGCAGCGGTAGCATTAATGCTTGTGGTGCAGATGACCCGAGTTCGGGAGTGGGGGAGGCTGGCACAGTGCTCAATCAACTGTTCTCCACCTTGGAGGGGGGGACTCCATGGTGGTCCGCTGCTTGTGTCGCTCGGCGTAGGCTGAGTGCCGGGCTAGAACCACCAGTAGAAAAAAAAAAAGACTTCTTGGCCTTGGTGGATGTCTGCACTGCGTGTGTGGGTAAACGTGCACTCTGCGCTGACACCACTGCACGTCCGTGGTCTTAAATAGGGAGGGAGCCGGCTGGATGATGCAAGCTCCTCCACTCTGTGTGTCTGACCTCAGCTGGGTCCCCTCTCCCACCGTGTAGCTGAATCCATGTACGGTGGTGCAGCTGTTGCACCACAGTCCCCACTGGGGAGGGTGAGTCCTGGGGGCGTAGACAGCAGGGAGGGGTGTCCCACAGAGGAGGTCAGTCCCGGGGGTCAAAGGAGGGCGAGGACACTGAAGTGCTGCCGGCTCCCCTCCCCGAAGAAAAAAAGAGCATCTAAAAGAAACCTAGATTTAAGGGTGTCGAAACCAGGGGAGCCTTCACACTTTATACTCTTAAGCTGCTTGAGGACTTCCTTCCTGGTAACCAATCTAAGGTAAAAGTTAGGTAGAGGCACCAGGTCTGGGGCTACTGAGGTTGAGATTTATCAGTGGTATCCAAGCTGGCACTTTGGGGCCTTAAACCTCTCGAGGTCAATGAAAAAGGTAATGAGTCCACTCGCAATGGATAGGGGGTCTGACAGAGTTTGCCCATCGGCAAAAATTTCCCTGGGGAAGAGTCTGATCTGCCTTTAAGCAACTGGTTGATTTGGGACCAGACATTTTTAGGATTCAAGAGATTTTTAATTTGGTGGACTTGAGGCAGGACCATTTGGCACTTCTCAGATTATTTTTGCAGGTGTCCCCGAGGCGTCTATAGGCTTGCCAATCAGGGGATACTCCAGAATGCTTATACTGCTCCCAGGCCTTATCCCTGTGTCTCAATGCTTTTCAGAGGTCACTGTCAATCCATGTAGCCAAGAGACCCTGTGCCCTGCAACTCCTTATGGGGGCATACATAGGGACCTTATGAACAGAGCGGAACAACTAAACATGCATACACTTAAATTCAGGAGGTTAGGGAGGGAAATCCCTATAGGCTGGGGCGGAGATGTGCAATGACGCCTGCATCTGTTCCGCCCCAGAGACACTTGACCATGCGTCGGTGCATAGGGTGAGGCACCTAGTCTCTGCTAGGTGTCACTCCTGCACCGAGCGCAGAGACCCCTCCCTGAAGAAGGAGAGCTGTCCTAAGGATGCTCGATCCATCTCCCCCCGGTCTGCCCTCCGATGACCCGGGCTCGCTCCTGAACCCAGTTCACTGGTGTCGCAAGTGAAATCCAACTGCTGCACTGGCGGGCTGACAGGGAGGTATCTGTGTCTGATACAGAAAGCACAAAATGGAGCAGACCTATGTCAGTGCATAGGACTGGAAAGAAAGGAAAGTGAAAGAGACAGCAGACAATATAACTTACAATTAAAAGGGGACGTTTTTCAGACTAGTAAAAGAGGGGCTTGGCTAAATCAGAGAGTCATGTCAGTCTGAAACAGCCTGCCTGACCAGGTAATTAAAAATGAGACAATGAATACCTTCAAAATAGCACCAGACAAGTACTTAAATTGAAAATAAAATTACAAGGTATTTCTATTGAGTAATAGCAAGTCTCAAAGGCTAACGCTGAGGCTATAATTTTTCTATGATTCCTATAACATTATGACTGCAGAGTTCAGTTTGTAAAGTTTAATAAATATTTCAGTGCTACACTTTAAAGTCAATGCATAACACTCAGTTCAGGCAGGGCTTGAATGTACCAGGAAAATAGTGGGATTCCTTGTACGCTAGCCTTGCGAGCGCTGCACTTGGAGACGTTGCGGTGGCAAATCACCTTCAAGATCTGTTTGTTAACCCATAAGGCCCTATGCTGTTTGGGACCAGACTACTTGAAAGAGCTCCTTGTTCCGTACCACCTATTTGGCCCTCTCCACTTCACCGAAAATGGTCTGCTTACTGTCCCACCTTCTCGGCTAAGACTTTTGGGGGACACAGCATTTGGAGTGGTGACTCCAGTTATATGGTATGGTTTACTGTTATGTATTCACACAGACAACACAGTTGGAGCCTTTAAAGCCTCTCAAAACCTATTTGTTTGAACAGGCATTTCTTAGTTAACAGTCTGTGCTTTGCGTTATTACGTTTCTTTTTATTGTATTTTAAAGGGTTATTTCGAATTAGTTTGTTTAGAATTTTATATGTAAAATATGCACAGCTCCCAGAGCCTATGGGATTGGGTCCTTTATAAATAATGCCTTGCCTACTACTGTACACAGGGGCCCAGATATTCAAACTGTGCCAGGCTGTGGCGCAAGCCTGGGCACAGCGCAACTCGGCTGTGCAGGGGCGATGACTCGACGACATTCAATGGAGCTGCACCATGGCATAGCATTGATGAATATCGCACCCTGGCCACCCGCAGTGCACATGGCACAGTTGCACTGCGCCAGTGCAAGTGGCCAGAGTGGAGCAGATCATGCCTGCAAGTTCCACTATGCCATGCGCAACGCGATATCCAAAAGTGTACATGCAAATGTGCCATAATGTATGCAAGGCACAAATGGGGCCATTTGCATGTCATTATGGCCCCATTTGCATGCAGGTGCACCGATCCCCAGCAACTTGTGCCTGATGCCCTGCCAGACAGCAGCCGTCAGGGACAGACGCCCCCTGCACAGCACGGCAATGTGCCCCACAGCCTGATCGCGGGCTTCAGTAAATATAAAATAGCGTCCTACATCCTTGGTGGTCCAGTGGACCGCTGTCTGCCCGATCGTGGGCTTCTGTATTGAAAAACAGAATCCAATATCCCTGGTGGTCCAGTGGACCGCTGTCTGCCCGATTGTGGGCTTCTGTATTAAAAAAAAGATAATCCTAGATCCCTGGTGGTCCAGTGGACCGTTGTCTGCCCGATCGCGGGCATTTGTATGAAAAGAGGTTCGTCGACTATCCCTGGTGGTCCAGCGGACCTCCCCACCTGCCCACTGATCCCCACCACCCCGCTCCCCGGTCAGCGGCAGGAGGCAGCACCCACCCACCTGCCGCCCAGCCGCGCCGACTGACACCATAGGTGGGCTGTCGCCCATTGGTCCTGGCGTGAGCCAATGGCGTGCCTTCATCTACATTCAGATATGTGATATCTAGAATATGTAGTATAGTAGAGACTCTTGCCCATTGGCTCACACTGTGGACCAATGGGCATGCAACCTCTACAGTGTCGAGGCGGCAGGCGAGTAGTGCTGCTCCCGCCACTGACTGGGGAGCGGGGGGCAGTGGGGAGAGGTTCACCAGCTGTTTGTCACCTACACTGAAGCTGCACCTGGCAGACCTGCAGCCAAGCGGACGATAGACAGGTGGGTCACCTCCTGTATAGATCTCTGCTACAGGTTGGCGGGCATGGAGCCTCCCAAAGGGATAAGAGCTCATTCTACCCACCATACCACTGCTTCGGGGGCTGCTTCCAGGGACGTCCCTATCCAAGAAAACTGCAGGGCTGCTACCTGGAAGTCAGCATACACCTTCATTACCCACTACCACATCGACCTTGAGTCATGCCGGGATGCTGGTTTTGGGACCTCTGTTCTCCGGTCCTTATTTTCCAAGTAGGGGGTGCATGCCTTGCCTCCCTCCTCCTGGAGAACTGCTAGGAGTCTGCCAGTAAGTTTGGATTGAACAACATATCCATGTCCCTAGAAATACAGGTTACTCACCTGTAACAGGAGTTCTAGGAATGGTACATGTTGTTCATCCACACAACCCACCCGACCTCCCCGGCTTTGATGCGCAACCTGGCTTCCAGCGGGCTAGATCTGGAGTCATGGGGCAGAGCTGAGAGTTTTACCACCCGGGTGGGTGGAAGGAGCCAGCTTGAAGTCCTTCTGGCAAGATTTAAAGCGGCAAGAAACCTGCCAGTAAGTGTGGATGAACAACATATACCATTCCTACAACTCCTGTTACAGGTGAGTAACCTGTATTTCATGTCCATCCCCTTCCCACCTCTGTTCTTTTCTCTGGTGGCCCATATCCCTCAGCTTTTTCTTGGTCTCTTTCCTCACAGTCTCCCCCTTCCTTACTTCTTATCACTATCGCACCCCTCTGTGGGGCAACGGCTCTATAGGGTGGGGACTGCTCGAATTCCAGAGGCAGACCCTTTCCTACCACTTCCAGCACCCAAGGGTCCATGGTGATATCAGACCAGGCAGAAAGGGAGTGTTTGGTCCCAGGAAGTAGTGATGAAGTTGGGGGTGACACCCCTCAACCCGTCACTGGGCAGGCTTGGAGGAAGGACCGGCCGAGGAGGCTCCTGGACCCTTCTCTCCCAGCTTCCTGGTGGAGGAAGCTGCAGGCTTGGCTTTGGGGTGCCAAGTGCAAGCCTGCTGGCCCTGATACTGGTGTTGCTGGGCCAGACGTGCCACAGGGGCAGAAGGCCGAAAGGGCTTATGCTGCTGCTGACGGCCTTTGTCCTTCTGGGCAGACGTGACAGAGTCCAAGGTGGCATTGGACTTCTCGATCCTTTGCAGATGACCCTCCACCCCGGGACCGAACAAGTTGGTACCCAAGAAGGAAATGACTGCCAGCTTGTGCTGGGTATCCACTGTAAAAGTGGAGAGCTGCAGCCAAGCTCTGTGGTGCATGGCCACTGTGGCCGTTACTGACCTGGCACAGGAGTCAGCTATGTCCAAGGAAGTTTGGAGTTGCTGTTTGGCCACTACCCTTCCCTGATCCCGCACCTGCTTGACCATTGTCTGGAGGTCAGCCGGGAGATGAAGTATCACCTCATCCAGGGAGCCCAAAAGGGCATACGAAAAGTGTGCCATCAGAATGGCCAAGGTGGCCTGACGAAGGCCTAGGGAGGAAGCAGGATAAACTTTCCACCCGGAGTAGTCCAGTTTCTTGGACTCCTTATCGGGTGGCTTGTCCACATCCCGAGCATTCCCGGAACGCCAGAAAACACTGTTGGTCATTAGCCCCTCCATGGAGGGATGCTCCGAGAAACGGGAGAGTGAACCAGTGGGAACAGCATACTTTCAAGCCATCCTGGCCGAAGGTGCTGGACAAGAAGTTGGCTGCTGCCATAGCTCCAGGGCTGGGCCAACAATGGTTTCAGCCACCAGGAAGGGCTCCGTTGGGGAATCTCCTCGGTCCAGTATCTCCATGAGGGGATACTTGGCCCGATTTGAAACGGGTTCGAGCTTCATCCCAGTGGTCTCTGAGATGAGCCGAAGCATTCCAAGGAACGAGGATGGGCTCTCGTCCACCGACTGATCCCCAGTGGACTCCAGGTCGAGAGACCTGGAGAACAGGGAAGAGTCATCGTCAGACTCAGAGGAGTCTGCAAATAGCTGCAGAGGGCCTGAGCCACCCTCCACCTACTGAGGTCGATTGGGAGTAAGGGTGACTGACAACCGATGGGGCAAGCCCTGACCTGACCAAGAATCCTTGGTCGGGGCCCCAGTTTTAGGTTGTGGAGGCCGGGGTTCCATCACAATGGGTGGCACTGCCGGTTTCGGCCGAACAACCGGTGCTGGCTTCGGCTCCTTGACTACAACGAGGGGTTGTTTCAACCACTCTGGTGACAGCCACTTAATGGCCGGGGAAGGCGACAGAGTCAGCTTATTCCCAGTCAAAAGGAGCTGCTGCCACATCAGATCCTCGTAGCGCTGACACAATTTGCGCCAGAGCCTATCCTCTGAAGAGAAGGAAGATGAGGATGAGCTGCGCCACTGCTTTCCACGGTGCTGAGACTGAGACCGCCAATGTTGGCGGGATTAGCTGGACCTGGAAGAGGTCAGAGACCGAGACCTTCGGTGTTTCCGAGGGTGGGTCTGAGAGGGGGCAGGGGAAACCCGCTCCTCCCTCGGTTCAGGCACCTTAACCGGGGACTCCGGCACAGGAGGCACAGGCAAGTCCTTGGTTTTCACCGGGGGAGCCGGTGAAGAAGGGTTGTCGGCTTCTCCAGTCGACGGCCCGTCCGACGGGTCAAGAAAAATCTCGACTGCATCGATGGGTGTCTTGGCAGGCTGACCTGATGGGGACACCGTGAAGCCAGCCACCTTAGCCGCAACCTCGACCGAAGTAAAGTGTCTATCTGGAGAAGGGGACCTCTCCCACTCCTATGAACGTCGATGGTGGGACTTACCCTTGGAGTCCTTCTTTTTGGACCGAGAGGAATGTCCCGAAGGCCCCTCTCCCTTGGTGGAGAGGGACCAACAAAGCTCCTTGAACGAAGCCATGTAGGAGGATCCCAAAGAGAGCGGGATAAATGCCGCGACCGAAGATGATGATGCAGCCTGGGCTGCTTCCTCATGAGGGCAATCATCTATTCGAGCTGTTCAGCCGAAACTCCGCAGCCTTGTGATACTAGCAGGCCTCCTTTGACTTGACCAGAGGATAATGTTTCTCGGGGTGCCCAAATTGCAATCTGGCAGCGCGATCCTCCAAGACCGTGGCCAAAAATGACTTGCACAAGTCGCAGGCCTGCGAATCGTGCTCAAGCCCTAGGCAGTAAATGCATGTGGAGTGCGGATCGGTCCAGGACATCTTCTGCCTACAGGGGCACCGACGAAATCCGGGAGTTTATTTGTCCATCGCAGCCACAAGGGAAGATAAAGACCGAAGTCTTGTAAATTTTAAGATTAGTTTCGGGTTAACCGAAGAGTTTGGATCCAGTCCTAAAACGCAGAGTGCAGAGGAGGGAACCTGAGCTTCCAAGCGGTAAGGAAGATCTGGCGTCATGGGGTGGAGCCGAGTGTTTTACCACCCGGGTGGGTGGGAGGAGCCAGCCTGAAGACCTTCCGGCAAAATTTAAAGCAGCAAGGAACCTGCCAGAAAGTGTGGATTGAACAACATATCCATGTCCCTAGAAACCATTTCAGAGGAAACACTACTGAAAGGACTTGCAACCCTGAAATTATATAAGACTACAGGATAAGATTGGATAGATGGGTTAGAACCTGGTTAATAGACAGGCAATAAAGGATGGCGGTTAATGGCAATTACTCAGGACTCAATAGGGGAATGGTCCACTTCAGTGTCTTCACAAGTGACACTGCAGATGAAATGGAGGGGAAGTTGTACCTTTCTGCAGACAATACCAAAATCTGCAACATCGTGGATGATAAGAAGGGGTGGAAAGAATGCATAGGGATCTTGGGAAACTTGAGGGGTGGTCAAAAGCATGGCAGCTGGGATTCAATGTTAAAAAGTGCAAAATCATGCACCTAGGCCATAGGAAACCAAGATCTGAGTACAAGGTGGGGGGTAACTGTCAATCACTAAGCAGGAAACAGACCTTGGCATTATTAAATCTGATGACTGCAACGTGGCAGGTCAGTGCAATAAAGTAGTGTGCAGTGCCAATGGGATGCTGGGATACATAGGGGGAGGTACCTCCAGCAGGAGGTGGGAGATGATGTTGCTACCGTATCACTTGCTGGTAAGACTCCACCTGGAATATTGTGTCTAGTTCTGGAGGCCACACTTCAGAAAGGCCATTGACAGAGTGAAGGCAGTCCAGAGGAGGGCAACTAAAATGGTGCAGGGGTTACACCAAAACCCTGCAAGAAGAGACTGAGGAATCTCAACATGTGCACCCAGGAAGACAGAAGAGCAGGAGGGGACATGAAAGAGAACTGCAAGTACCTCATGGGGGCGGTAATCAGTGCAGGAGGCAAGTCGTTTTCAACTGACAAAGAGCTGTATAACCAGAGGCTATGTGATTAAGCTGGACAGGGGAACTGTAGGAGAGGTGTGAAGAAGCACTACTACTACACTGAATGACTGGCTGACACTTGAAACAGACTGCCAGCAGAAGTGATGGAGGTGAAAACAGTAGGTGGCATCACACATGCATTGGATAGACATACAAGAATATTAGGGAATGTGTAGGGAGGAGGGTGGGTCACTGGAGACCAGTTAGGCTCTGGAGACATACTAGGCAGGGACCATCTGGGCAGACTGGGTGGGCCAAGTGGTCTTTTGCTGTCAACAAATCCTGCGTTTCATTCCTGGATACTAAGGAGCTGAGAGAAGGGCCAGCTGCTCCACTGACAGTCTTGTTCAACAGCTCACTGGAAACAGGGGTGGTTCCGGTGGCCCGAGGAAGGGCTGATATGATCCCTCTGTGTAACAGTGGTAGCAGAAGGCAATCTAGCAAATGCAAGCCAGTCAGCCTAACTTTAGTGGTGGACAAACTAATAAGAGAGAGACTGGTTGATAATCTAGAAACCAATGGGCTACAGCACTACAGGCAGCAGGGGTTCACGGGGGGGGGGGTAAGGTCATGCCAAATAAATCTTATAGATATCTTTAACTGAGTGACCAGGGGAAATGGACTAGGGAAGGGCAGTTGGTGTAGCCTATTTAGACTAGCAAGACCTTCAACACTGCAACACTGTCACACAGAAGGTGGATTAGAAAGCGGATCAATTTGGGGGTTGGGGTCCAAAATGGTAAACTGGGATTGCAACTGGCTAATGGATAGGAGGTAGAGACTAGTGGTAAATGAATGCACTCTAAGGACCGTGGGGTGAAGGGCAGGGTTCAGTGCTGGAACCAGTCCTCTTCAATACCTTCATAGGGGACTTTGCAGAAGAACTGGAGGATGTGGAAACAATTAGCAGTGATCTAAGGAAACTAGAGGAGTTGTCGAGGGCATGGCAATTGGGGTTCAGTTACAAAAAGTGCAAAATCCTGTACCTGGAGCAGAGGAACCCAGTGTTGAGAACAAAATGGGGCAGAGGGGAGTTAGCAGTCGCTAGGCAGAGAAGGGACCTCAGTGTTATTGTAAGACCTCAAAGTGACAGCACAGTGTGACAAGTTCATGGGCAAGGTTGGTGGTATGCTGGGGTGCATAGGGAAGGGCATCAGTAGCAGGAAAGAGGTGGTGCTGCCAATGTACCACTCTCTGGTACGCCCTCAAATGGAATAGTGTGCCTAGTTCTGCAGACCACACCTCAGGAAAGACACAGGGTGGAAGTTGCCCAGCGAAGTCAACAAAGATGGTGCACTGGTTGAAAGGGAAGCCCTATGAGAAAAGACCGAGTCTGAGTGGTCTCAATATTCACGTCCTGGAGAACAGAAGAGCAAAGGATGACATGATTGAGACCTTCAAGTTGCTAACAGGGGTGAACAGAGTGCAGGGAAGGAGCCTCTTCCCAATAGGAATGAGCTCCAGGACTAGGGGGCATCCAATGAAACTGGAGGGGGGAAATTGAGGAAGAATGTTAAGAAATACTTTGTCACAGAAAGGGTGATGGAAGGCAAGGCAATTTTATTTGCAGAGTGCCCACTCCCAAAAGCTCAGGGTGCTTCACAATAACAATGAACAGCAAAAATTTACAGCAGCACAAGTAAACAGCTAAATGACACATGACTTACATCATAAGGCTACTTAAAGCAGACTTAAGAGCAGTCTGGGAATGCTTCCTGGAATAAATACATTTTTAATGAGGTCTTAAAGGCCTCTACCATGTGAACAGATCTAACATACGGTGGTAGAAGCATGGAACCAATTTCCAGTTGAAGTTCTGGAGGCTACAATGGTGGAAGGCTTCAAGCATGCATGGGACAGACACAGGGGCATATCAACACAGGAATAGGGAGGGTCCCTGAAGACCAGTTTGTGTTTACAGAGGTACAATAGGAAGGGAACCCTTGGGCAGACTGGATGGGCTTAGCAGTCCTTTTCTGCCAACAATTTTCTATTTTTTAATTATTTTTATTGAATTTTGGGCTCTTTACCCAACAATCTAATAACCTATGGCGAGTTAATATGCACCGCTTCTTCTTGTCGAATCAAGTGTATGTCACACTCAATCCATGAGTAAAGTTCATGATTACCTTAGTTGAGCAGCGCAGTCACCCTAGGGAGAAGTCTGATTTCAGGGAACACTTAAGGGGATCCCTGAGAAACCACCACAGTTCAAGAAATGTTGTGGAGGGACAATGCAAATTGTGAGCAGCATTTATGTGACATGGTGGATTCACCATTTAGTAACTATATCAACTGCAGTCTACACATGTACTAGTATCAGTGATATCAACTAGGCACTGCACCCACTGTAAAAAGGCTGATCAAATCGTATACTGCTGCAACAACACTGAAATGTGCCTTGCAGGGATGGGATCCCACCCCTCAAAATCGATTTTAAATCCCATACTAAGATTCTGGTCTGAATACTATAGCAGCAGCTAGATTCCGAGGCAGACAATTCAAGGTACAAGGTGCATGTGGTTTCAGATACTTCTAGGCATTCTTGCAGTGCCCGTATTATATACTGTAAGGTTGACGTGTCTACTAGGTGACTGATCCACTGCTCTCTAGTTGGGCAAACCGAAAAAACCCATGCGTTTAATATGCATTTGCATGCTATTGCCTTCTTAACCCACATTATTCTGGGCAAAGACTGGGTCCATGAGAATCACCCACCTAGTGAGAAAGAAAACTGTTTTACTGCTGCTCTTCCCAAAACACTGTAGTTCTGGAAAATACCAAAATGCATAAAAACGTGCCCTGATCAATATGACAACGTGACATATGGGCGAGAATTTGGGGTGAAATGTATGTACTATCTGCAATCTATCTGTGTCAGCGTGGCTCAGTTGGTAGCACATCCGCCTCTGGACCAGAAGGTTGTGGGTTCTCGTCCCACAGCGGGATGGACTTGCACCTAAAAATCGCTGGCATCTGAGTGCAGTATTGGGGGGTGGTGTATTGCTGGGGTGTGCCGTCCTTCGGATGAAACGTTAAACCGAGGTCCCTTCTGCCCATCCTGGTGTTGTCCTGGTGGAAGTAAAAGAACCCAGGGTACTCTTCGTAAAGAGCAGGGAACATTCCCGGTGTCCTGGCCAACATTCCCCTTCCCATAAACCAGTTCATGCAATTATCCAGGCTGTGTGTGGGTGACGATGTGCGATATGGCTGTCACCACACATTCAGTCACTTCACTACCAGGCTAGCATTGCTTGTAAAGCGCTTTGGGATACTGCGTATGAAAAGCGCTATATAAATGCTGATTCTTCCTCTTCTTCTTCTGCAATGAGGGGGAGGCACAAAATAACAGATTAAAGAACTTATTCTGTGTTTCCTTAAACATTTAACAGATCAAATGTTCCTGTTTAGCAAACAGCATTGTTTCTCAGTATGCATCTGAAAATCAGACATTCAGGTTCTATTTTCACTGTACCTTGCAGTGTAGGCAGGGGCTCTTTGAACCAGCGTAGCCATGCAATTAACTTTAGATATCATGTCTGAGCGGTCCAAGTGCTTCCCTGTAATAATATCCTCAAGCTGGAAGACAGATGACTACAACAGGTCAAGACAAGTTCCCCTGGTTGCAGACAATTGCTGACTCGTGAGTATATGTGTAAGGTCGGCTGAAAAGAGTGTTTCCGTGTTGATAAAATGATGTGGGAGCTGCAGCTGATATGTTAAGGCACCCCCACTGATTAACACAGAAAAAAGAAATGCAGGACTTCCAGTGACATCACCAATGAGTATGGCAGCTTGAACTCATAGCTCCGGCTCCCAATCCACTAAAACTCCTTCAAAAAGCATTTTTTTTACCTGCACTAATTCTACAATAAAGGCTACAAAAGTGTTTCATTGCAAATCAGCAGAAGGAAAAAAGGCAACGTCCACAGATTCAGTAGTAGATTATGCAGGATTTTCCACTCCAGCCATGGAATCAGCTAACTATACTACCAAGAAGGCTCAGAGGCCAGATCCCCTCCTGCCTGCTCCAGAACCCACCAACGTGGCTTTCCTCTCCAAGCTCCAAAATTTTTGTACAGAAATCCGTTAACTATACACTGAGCTTTGAGAGAACCTAGCTACTGTGAAAAACAAGTCACTGGTCTGGAAACACAAGCCAGGGCTACCGACTCCCATACAGACTGGCTAGAATGCCTGGTACCCCATCTTACTGAGGAGAACAAACAATCAGCTGCCAAATGTTATGACTTAGAAAATCGTTCTCGGCACAATAATCTCCGTATTAACGGCGTACCAGAAGACGAGGAGGGCCAAAACATGCTAGCCTTTATGGATTATTTTCAAAGAGAAATATTACAGTTTAACCTGCCCATACCATTGGATATAGAAAACAGACATTGAGCTTTACTCCCTAAACACACAGCAGATCAGCCCCACTATATTGTCATTCGTTTGCTCAATTACTCTATCAAACAGGACCTACTCATCTGTGCTTGGAGGATGAAGCAGATTTTATATAACGGAAAAGAGAATTTACATTGACAATGATTACTCGCCTCAGTTATTGGCCAGGAGACCGGCCTTTACTCAGATCATATTCTCAAGGCTCAAAAAACTCAAGTTACAAATTTCGTAGCCCACCCAACTGGTGGTGTTTTCCAATGAATCAAGAACCTTTTCATTGCCAGAGGAAGCTACTCTAGAGCTGCGATCCTGGAACATTGTGGTTCAGCTGCCCCGCCACTCTATGCAGATCAGCAGACAATTTCGGAGGGAGCATGGCGAATTGCCCCAACAGTGGCTAAACAGAGCCCACTCCCAGATTGCTTTAGAAGATACCGTATTCAGCAACTTATGCATACATTTCAACATATCCCGCCACACTGAGTCTGCTGTCAGCAGTGTATTTCTGTTTGTATGTAAATGAAGCAATGAGGGTCGAGGGGGATGTGTGGCATAGAGTTGCCTAGGAGCAACTGATATTGGACTGTTGAGCTGGGCTGCTTTAATGTTGTGTAAAAGTGATGGGAGTTTCATTATGTGCCTTTGTTTTGCAGAGATTTGCTTACAAATTTATAGGGGGACACTTGTCTTTCAGCAGGAGGGCAAAAATCGCTGCACTTTTTTAACCTAATGCCTTGCACATTCATGTGCTAGCCAGTCATCTTCTTTGTATACTCCATGAGTGCTAGAAAAGATGGTGGTTGGAGCTTCAGATTTGTGTATTGCTTCTGGCTTAAAATGGCAGTGGACAGGTGAGAAGGAACAGACGCGGCTGGTGATTATGCCTTCCCCTTTTCGTCTATGGCAGCCCCATACTTACAAACTCAGCACCAGAGATGGAATAGCAATAAGGAACCCCCCCATCTTACTTTTCCTTTTCTATAGGGGAAACTGTATTAAACAGCCTTACTGTCTTATCTGGTAAACAAAACAGAAAGTTGGGCTGATATACCTAAAGCTCATGTCTGATGTATGCAGAGTATTTCTCAGTTTCAATGGGGATAGAGGGGTCAGTAAGAGTTAGAGCTGCTTTGCTGAGACTGATAGCGGAGTGTTCTGATGGGCTGACCTTGTCTCTTGCACAACAGATGGGGAGCATCATTGTTTGTCTCTGATTTGCAGTATTTAGCATGTGGATTTGAAGGGAGAAACTCTCTAACCAGGAGGGGAGGATTGCCACATTTTTTGGTTCAACATCCTGCAGAGTTGTACGATCGCCAGCCACCTCCTCAGTACCCTCTAGGTGTGCCTGTCGTGGAGGTGGTTGGAGCTTTGGGACAGTGCGATGCTTCAGGCTTAAAATGGCGCTGAGGAGGGACTGCTACAGTTGGTGATGCTGCCTTCCCCATTTGTTCTTTTCTTGCCAGCCACACAGTTGCAGACTCAGCCACTGAGATGGTGCAGTAGAATGAAACCTCATTTTTTTTGCTATTCTTTTTCTCCCCGTGGACCCGGCTGGCTCTCTTCACTCTCTCTTTCTGCCATCCCCCCAGTGCTGTTACCCAAGCATCAGACCCCCTCCCCTCAGGCCCCCACAACTTACCCTTCATGGCAGAGTGGTGGAGAGTGACTCAACCCATCCAAACGAATCCAGCTCTGGTGAGGTGCCATCTCGGGGTGGTGCCTGTGGGGGACGGTGTCATGCTGCTCGGCTGGGGTCCAATTTTCCACTTTTCGTTGTGGAGGGGGAGTGTGCAATGCTGACAATGGCACACAGCATGAGCGTCTGCATGCTGCACGTGGGTCGGCTGTTCCTCCTCCGTGCCTCAAAGAGTGAGACTCAGCATGTCAACACCCAGCCTCCACTAGGTGTCAGCCAAATGTCAGTCCATAGTCCCCACCCTCCTTGAGAGAGGAGAGTGGTCCCCTGGACACTCGATCCTCTCCCTACCTGACTGACCCCGGCAACCCGCTCTCACTGTGAACACAGGTCGCTGGCATGGCAGGAGGTAAGGCATGATACCTCAGCCCTCCACGCCACTGGGCCAGCTGAATGAAACCTCCTATAACACTTTTGCCCTCACCTCAGAGGGGAAACTAGGGGGAACTGCTTCTAATACCCTAACAATATTTTATAAGAACATTGGATACTCAGTTTTATATTTAAAGCTGAACTCCATGTGCCTCTGCCCCCCACCCCCCCCCACACCCCGGGGCTAGGCGAGCTGTACCATTTCCTTTTGGGTCATAAGTTACCCTCCTAGCTTGATAAATGGGCCTATAGTGAATAATAAATGTCTCTTACTCAAATAACTAAGCCATCCTGCCATCATTTCTGGTGAGTGCACTCGATATCAGTGAGAAGCAAAACATCTGATTTAGTAGGATTATACTGCACACCTTATGCAGCTAGTGTGGGACCCTGTTCACCAATACAGATAGACCTTCGAAGAAGGAGCAGAAGACTGTCACCCAAAAGATGACCCTCTTTCTATATCTCTTTAGCAAATAAGTGCTAATTTGCTCCCCCACGAATAACTAGCCTATGTTTGTGGCTGGGCAGCATAGCCCACACAAAAAGAGAGAGAGAGAGACACAGAGTGGCTCCCCCCATTAGTTAGAGGAGCTTCTAATAATATATCTTGAGGCTGGGATGTGTGTGTGCCCCCCCCCCAAAAAAAGAACAGCTTTGCATGAGCCCGTAGTTCCATTGCGCAGAGGTGGGTTAGCAGAGCCCTCCCATGTCACACTCCTCTGACAGGCAGTAACGGAGTAGGAATGATAGTCATTTCTCCTTTCGCCTAGCACTGTCAAGAGTGAGTAATGTCCCAACATTGTGAAGCCTACCCTTCCCTAGACAGTTTTTATGGATGATGACGATTCCTGGTGGGAGGCCCCCCAAGACTGGATCAAGTGTTGATTTTGTACCAACAAGTGGTCCCTGCTACCAGCATTCAGGCTCGGTGTGGATTCCACATGGTCCAAGAAGGCTACTGGCTGAATGGAGGAGGTGGGAAAGGTGGGGAGTGGGGGGAGCGAAACTGCTGAGAAAGCTGGTACCGCAAGTGCTCAGTGAAGCCTTGCTTTCTTTAAGGGGTAAACTTTCTCATACAGTGTTTGACCTCTTGTAAGTATGAACAGCAAACAGCTATAGTGCCCAGGACTGCAGCTTATGAGATACAGCACTGACTCTCTGGGTTGTCTGCATTTGCTATGATGCAATCAATGAAGCAGGCTAATCCTCAGGATATCTGAACTGATCTCCTGAGTGCCCTTTAAGGGATTTCCATGTACCGGGACATTTGCAAAATAAAGGAGGGAATAGGATCCTTATTTAAATCCGATGAACCACTGTCAGAGACCTCTCCCCCTAATCTATACGTCCCAAGTAGTTGAGACATGATGAATTACTACCTATTGGGGCAATACAATCACGTTTGGCCCATATATCCACCTAGGCCATGGCCCAGTGTTGGAATTATACTTCCAGAGCTACTAGGTCCCTAAAAAGTCTGGATCAGGGACCATCTGTGGCTGTTTTAAATCGGTGTGTAAGGCACGCTAATGGGTTACATGGAAGGCACACTGCACTAAGCAGTACTCACTGGTTTGCATAGCTCATATTTTACTAGTACAAATAAGCATACAATGCAAAGCCTTGTGTTACGTGGCTTTTAATGCAGTTTCTAAAAACTAGATGTTTCAGAATGCATGTTATTTATTTGTAAACTACTGGTAACTGGGAAAGGCACACCAGGGTTCTCCACTGCCTGGGAATATAGGGCGGCGGCTGGGGTGATCAAGACCAAGGGATTATCATTCTTTGGACATTCTATATGCACTGTGTATGTGCATAATAAGTTTTTAAATAAGGTATAGTCACTATCATACAACAGGGGCGGTAGGCCAATAAAGGATGGGAGTAAAAGAAACTTTTGGAGGATTTTATTAAACCAATTAAGGGTGATGGCCAAAATTATAAGGTGGTGGCAAAAAATATAGAGTGGTGGCTCACCGCACTAAAATAATGAATGGAGAACACTGTATACTAAGCCAAAGCTCATTTCTAGGTGCAATCCGGGAGAGGGAAACAAGAGGGTGCAAAGTTAAAAAGGAAAAACAACAATGCACACCAAGTTATTTGTTTACTTACTTATTTGAGGGTAGGGAGGTGGGAGAGAACAGTACACCAACAAACTTTAGCCACATATGCGTGGATGTGATGCAATTTAATCGTGTTAGGGGAATATTAACTTTGTGTTGCCTTGCAACAGCTGGTGACCTCGGAAGTCGCATCCGGATCACACTCGGCTTTTTAACTGAGCCCTGCAGTGAGCTCTAGTGTATAAAATAATTTCCCGGAGTCAGTGGTGTTTGCTGACCCCAGAGAGTTTACTAGCACAAGCACACAGTGTTTGTCTAATTTACTGAACAGTTTCTGAATCTCGTCTGTGTGAGACACTAAGCCCTGTGACCACTCAGGAGTAGGAAGAGGAGCTGTAGTTAACCCTGCTACTTGGGAACTACAACTCGTCGGGAGGAATTTAGTTTTGCAGATGTGAACCTTACTGCGCTACTTTTAAAACTTTAGCCACGTATGCGTGGATGTGATACATTTTAATTGTTTGGGGAATATGAACTTTGTGTTGCCTTGCAACAGCTGGTGACCTCAGAAATCACATCCGGGTCACATTCGGCTTTTAACGAGCCCTGGCGGTATGAGCAGAAAGCTTCTGTGAAGAAGCGCACAAAGACACACATCTAGCGCGTGTTTGGCGTTGGGTGTCACGCAAAACCTAGCAAACTTAAGGTTAACATAGATCACCAGGGTGAAGATTGACCATTTCCTCTAGCAGTCACAGGATTACTAAGGTAATCACACATGCTTGTAGGGTTGATCTTGTGTGGTAGTAGTGTATTATTAAAAAAAAAAAAAAAAAAGGACCTTAATCGAGTAGCTGAACCTGAATCAGGTAGTGAACAAAATGTTTCTGTTGCATTAACCATCAATGATCTTGGATGGCGAAATAGGTATTAAATGTATGAATTGTTGCATACATCATCTAGTGCAAGTACCACTAAGCACTAATGACAGATTTACTTGTGACAAATGTACTTTAAATAAACAATTGCAAGAAGAAATAGCCATCTTCTCAGAGCGTCTACAACATTTAGAAAATAGTCAAGCTGATATGTATAGACGCTTTAATGCACTAAACAGTGCCCTCCTCCCAACTGGGCCCAATGAGGATATAGAACGTACTATACAGTCTAACATCCTTCACTCCGGTTATCCAACCAGAAGGTCAACCTGACTGTACACCTAGTATTGACCACATAGGCCTTAGCTTAAGTAATAATAATAATAATAATGATACTAATAATAACATTTATTTAATTAAGCACCTTTCAGAATTTCAAGGCGCTATACATAAAGCGTAAGAACACCAGCATCAATAAATACAATAAACAGAACAACAAGTATACAAGTAAAATAACCAATTACAATAAAACAGGGAATGCCTTATCCCACAGAAAAGCCTTTACGGCCCTTTTAAAACTGTCCACCGTTGTACTCTCTCGGAGCTGACGGGGCAGAGAATTCCAGAGGGAGGGAGCCGCGAAACCGAAGGCACGGGCTCCCAAGGACTTCAAATTAACCCTCGGAATCTCCAGCAACCCCTCGTCAGCCAAGCGCAGCTGTCTCAGAGGGGTGTAGGGCACCAGAAGCTCTTTCAAGTAGTCAGGACCAAACCCGTGTAGGACTTTGTAGGTCAAAAGACCCACTTTAAAGGTGATCCGCCACTGTATTGGCAGCCACTGCAGAGTGCGCAGCACTGGGGTAATAGGAGACCTTCTAGAAGCCCCAGTCAATAAACGTGCTGCTGCATTCTGCACTAGCTGCAGGCGGCGGATATCAACCCCAGCAAGCCCTAGGTACAGGGAGTTACAGTAATCAAGGCGAGATGTCACAAAGGCGTGGACCAAAACCGGCAAATCACCAGGTGGAACCAGGTGCCTAATCCTGGCGATGTTTCTAAGATGAAAAAATGCAGTCCTGACAACTGCAGACACCTGATAACGAAGGGTCAGACCAGTGTCAAGCTCCACACCCAGGTTACGCACCCGTTCAGAGGTAGGGATCTGGTCCACCCCTAGAATTAATCCAGAGGGAGACCCCACCCCTAAGCCCTCAGCCCTGAGACCGGGGTCCACCACCATAACCTCGGTCTTTCCCGGATTCAACTTTAAACCAGTGGTATTCATCCAGTCTTGGATATCTGCGAAGCAGTTATTCAGCACCGAGATAGCACTAGCCTGGTCAGGTAGAGCTGGGTATCATCAGCATAGCAGTGAAACCTCAGCTCGTACCGTCTTACAATGTCTCCGAGGGGTAGCATGTATACTGCGAATAACATGGGGGAAAGTACCAAACCCTGAGGTACCCCGCAAGGCACAGAGAAAGCCCCGGATGAATATAATCCCGAGACCACTCTCTGCGTTCTCCACTCGAGGTAAGATGAAAACCATCTGAGGACCACACCTGAAAGTCCGCAAATGGATCTCAGACGTTCAAGCAAAACCCCATGATCCACAGTATCAAAAGCTGATGACAGATCGAGGAGAACCAAAATAGAACAGTGTCTCCGATCTCTCGCCATCAGGAGATCATTGAGCACCCGAACCAGAGCAGTCTCGATGCTATGCCTCTTATGAAAACCAGACTGGAGAGGTTCGTATAAACTATGGATGGTCACATGGTTATCCAATTGAGCCGCCACAACTTTTTCCAAAACCTTCCCCACAAAAGGGAGGTTAGAGATTGGGTGGTAATTAGCTAGGTCATCTGGGTGTAAGGAAGCTTTCTTCAGAAGGGGAGTCACCACCCCTTCCTTCGGAGAGCTAGGGAAAACTCCCATCTCCAAAGAACACCGGATAATCCGAGCAAGGACCAGGCCGATAGACTCACTACAACCCATAATCAGGGAAGTAGGACCCAGATCCAAAATACAGCATGTTGGGCGCATCTCACGGACAATCCTCATAGTGTCTATGAAATCCAGTAGATTAAAGGAACTCCAGGAGACCCCAGGCTCTGCGACAAAACATTGATCGACGGTAACAACCTTAGAGTGGGGTCGGGGACACTGCCTCCGAATGTCTTCCACCTTATTAAGTAATGATAATATCACAAACCTACCCATATTAAAAAAGTGGGGTAGAGAAGATGATACTGACGGGTCTGAGCAAAATGAAGACTGGACTTTAGTAACAGGCTTCAGGGCATGTAAAAAGTGGCGTAAAGCTGAGCAGTATTGTATAACCACTCAAAACTCCTTCTCAGCACTTTCCACTTTGACAGACAATAGCCAGGAGGATGATGCCTTAGTAGATAATGCACAGTGTGTGTCACCTCTTGAAAACAATGAGCCCTTACCAATAGCCCTTACTGACCTAGGACACCAGTCCCCTTCACAAGTCTCTCCAAGCCAATCTAAAACATCCGTTCCCTCTCAAAATACATCTAATGGATCTAATGGGAATTCCCTCTCTGAGACTGATGCAACCACATCTCCCCTTAGGTCAGTTGACAACTTGATGGACACTACTGAAATCCCTCCCCCTATGGTTAAATCCCGACAAGTTTAGCAGTGTCAGTGGCTCAGTAGGTAGCACACTCGCCTCTGAGGCTGGGAGATCAGAGGGCTGTGGGTTCAGTTCCCACATCTGGCACTTCGGTTAATATCCCAGTACTGATACTGTAGTGCAGCGTGAGAGAAGTGTTGCACTTCTGAGTTGCCGTCTTTCGGATGAGACGTTAAACCGAGGTCCCATCTGCCTGGATTGGTGGTAGTTCAGGTAGATGTTAAAGATCCCATGGCACTTATCGAAAAGAATAGGGGAATTGCCCCAGTGTCCTGGCCAAATTTCCCTCATTCACTAAAAATACCACCAACAGCTTAATCTGGTTCAAGGTCAGTTGGCATTCATCTGTATCCCCCTCCCCCGGGTCGTGCCTGAAAATAGGCAGGATGTGTCTAGTGCACTTACCCGGTCAACAAAAACTAAATAAATAAAAAGGTTTTTGTGCTTGGGGATTCCATTATACAAGATCTTGACAGGGCCATTTGTAATCCCAATAAAGCAACAAGAACATGCTCTAGTTTTAGGGGAGCAAAAGTTTCTAATATCATGGGAATGGTCAACAACACTGTCTCCAATTCAGGTCAAAACCCATTAGTTATTATTCATGCAGGAACAAACATTAAATGCACCAGTCCCCTACAATTAAGAAAAGACTATGTGGCCTTATACAAATTACCAACTGAAAAAGGCTGCACTGTATGTTTTTCAGAGATACTTCCAGTGTCTTGAGCAACCTATGACATTACATGCCTAATTTAAGAAACAACTGAATGGCTGAGGAAGTGGTGTCTCAAATAAAACATCTTCTGTATCCCACATTGGGAGAATTTTTGTAACAGGGACTCACTCTTCTGCTGGGATGGTTTACACCTCAGTAGAAGAGGGAGTGCCCTGTTGGGTAAAACCATGGTTTCTGTAATGAATAATCATTTAAACTAAATAGATGGGGGAGAATGGGCATGTTCCTAATTCTCTTAATGGGGGTAACAAAAATAATACTGGTAGGTCTTGTAATGTATTTTTGTTTAATGCTAGATCCCTGAACCAGTTTAATATGTCAGAATTGGAAGCCAAATGCATTCTACTTAACCCAGGTATCATTGCTGTTGCGGAGACATGGCGGGATTCTTCCTCAGCATAGTCCAGACAAATCCCTAATTTCAAACTATCACAAGGGTAGAGTAGATAAAATAAGGGGGGTGGGTGTGTGCCTCTATATTATAGAAAGTATATTCCCTCATATGAGATTCCATTACAAACACAGAATCCCTCTGGGTCTCTGTTCAACTGAAAGGCCACCCAAAACTTACATTAGGTGTATGTTATAGATAACCAACGACAGAATTACAATACACTTCTGACCTAATAAATATCACTACAGATATGGTCCATAAGGGTGATACTCTCATTTTGGGAGACTTTACTATGCCTGGTATTGACTGGAATTCCTTCTCAGCCAAAATCAATCATGAAGAACTATTTATAACACCATTTATGGAACTGGGTCTGGATCAGTTAGTATGCCAACCCACTAGAGGGAACACTATACTGGACCTGGTTATAACTAGACCCCGGAGCAGTCGTCGGCAGTTGAAATAGTCAGTTGCAATTCAATGCAGTTGCAATTGCATTGGATTGCAGTCATAAAATAGAGGAGTTGAAATCCACTGCAGTTGACGATTCTGTGACCCATCCAGGTTTGTTTTTGTGGTGCACTGCAATGTGTTTTCTCTTTTTTCTTTCCTGGGGGGGCAGGGGGACTGTGAATATCTGACAATCCTCAACCACCGGCACCGAGCTTTACAGCCAATAAAATGCACCCCTGGCTCCTGGACATGAAGCATTCACCAATTAGGAGAGATAGAAGGAAGAGCCAGGAACATGAGAGTGTCTGTGACTGGCTGCACGAGGTAGCGAGGAGAGCGTGCCTAAGTTGGAGAGGAGACTTGGGAGAGGAGGCTTCTGTGTGTGTGTGTGTGTGTGTGTGTGCGCAATGGAGTGAGCAGCATTTTTCTGCAGAGATGTTTGATGGTTCAGCCTTTATTTTAAAAATGTTAACTGTGTCCACTGTCCTAACATGTCCAGTGCCCGGAGAGAGACTAGTATGTGGCTATGCAGGTCCCAGTCAGTCCTCCAGCAAATCCAGGCAGCAGTCATGTGAGAGCAGCAAGTCAGTGGCCTGGTGGTTGCGAGATCAGCCCATAACCCCATCAGGTGACCCTCTCTCAGTCTCAGTCAGGTCTTCAGAGTCGGCGAGGAGGAGGTGGTAGGTGCATTAGTTCCACTACACGAGTACGGAGTAGCAATGTGGGTCTGGGTTGGGAACAACTGTGTGGGTTGGGAGGAGGGAGCACACAGCTCAAAAAAAGCACTGGCACCAGCACCAAGTAGAGCAACAGTGGCAGCCTAAGACATGGAGCCACCCGTCGACACCAACTGCATCATCACCAGACACCTGACCGAACTGGCAACAGGCTACTATAGTGAGTAAGGTACTGTATGGGATGTGTATGTAAGGCCCACCAGGGCTGGGCAGTAGGAAGGAGGAGGAGGATGGTCTCTCACAGACTACTCAGTTTGTCTGTATGTCTGCCGTGTGCTGGGCTGGCTTGTCTGGCTGGTTGAGGGCTTGGGGCTATGGGGCCCTGGGGGCCGAACTTGAAAAGCCAAGACGATCGATCATCATCAGTCTACTGCTGGTGGCCCCACTGGGCTCCATCTGACTGTGGCAGCATTGTGAGTAAGTCAGACTCCCCATGAGGTCGTGGAGCAGGCCAGATGCAGGTGGTCGGTTGATGAGTTCCCGGACCCATAGAAGGCCCGAGTGCGGAGCATGGTCGGTCGGGTCCAATGGACAAAATGTTTGTTTGACACTGTAGGAATCTGATAGACTAAATATTAAAGTCCTCACAGCAAGATGAATAAAATTTTAAAAAACACATTGCTGTACATGCTGAAAGCCAAAACAAGTTCAGAAACTGTCAGAAAATATATATATATATTTTTTTAACATGCACAAGTTTTTTTTTAGCTTTAAATTTAAACTATAGATATATCTCAGTTCTGGTATACCATACAGGAGGTATTTCTAGGGGTCCTCCCTTAAACTGTTTTTAGTCACACAGATTCTATGACCACTAGTAAACTAACATATATTGATGGTTAGCTCTGTTTACAAAAGGGTACCTTCTAGCTTCTGTGGGGTGTTTAAAAGGCCCTACCTATACTGTATTTTAGACTCTCAGTTCTTTTTCTAAGTAACTAGTGTGACTGCTGCTTATTTTTCCATACTGTATACTGTTTTACTACCCTGCTTCAACTGGTTACTTTCAGGGAACTTAGTATATTTTGTTGTTGTTTTGACTGGTTATTGTGCTTTAGTGGGTCCCTACTCTGTATGGATTTGTTTCATTGCACTTTGTATTTGCATTTTAAAGAGCAGCCAGCTTCTTACCCGCTGCTGACTAGTTGCTGCTCCTTCCAACATATGCAATACCTCACCTGCCCCAGAGCTGAGGGGCATAAATAATTCCATTTGTTTTTGCCCATTTGTGAAGTTATAATGCTGCTAAATCCCAAATGCTAAAAACGGAGCTACTTCCTGACCTTAATCCACCAACATGCCCCCACTTAGGCACATGCAGTCCTGTTTTGTGATGTCAGAAGGCGAAGGTTTTGTATGCACGTGCCCCATTGATTTAAAAGGGGGGACTTTTCCATACATTTTATTAACTTTTATAGTCGAAATTTTAATAAAAGATACAAAGTTTAAAAAGTATGATAAACTACTGCATAATAAAATTCGACGATGGTGAAAGTTGAAAAAATTGGTTGGATTTTCTTCAGTTAGTTGAAGTCAGAAATTTCAAACTAGTTGAAAAAAATCAGTCATAATGTGTAATAAGTCAGTCTTAATTGTTTTTTCAACTGACTCCGGGGTCTAGTTATAACAAATGTTGAACACAAATTCTCTGATATAAATATTATTGCCCCCATTGGAAACAGTGGCCATAACTCAAAACACTTTTGCATTCATATTCAAATCTAAAAAACTTACTAATATTATTAAATATAAGGATTATAACAAAGCACATTTTGTACAAATTAATAAGGAATTAAATGAAATAAACTGTATTGAATTGTTCAGGGACAAGTCTATAAATAACGCATATGAAGATTTAATATTTATTATACAACACCTAGAAAAAAATATACGTTTCAACCAAAACAAAACATAACAAGGGTAAAGTACCTGTATGGTTTACTAAAACTATTATTAAATTAATTAAATCTAAAGAGCGTTTATTTAGGAAATAAAAAAAAAATAGTACTACCAGGTACAGATATAAAACTGCTGTTTCCTCCTTAAAAAATCAATTAAAATGGCAAAACTGAAATTTGAATTAACTTAGCCCACTAAAAAACTAATCAGAAATAATTGTTTTCATACATCAGTAGCAAAAAGGGAAATATAAGACACACTGGTTCACTTCAAGATGATGGAGCCACTATAACATCTGATCAGAAGACAGCAAATCACTTTAATCAGGGTTTTAAATAATTGATTAGCATTGTCCTAAGGAAAAAACTGCTAACTGTACACAAAGTATTTATATAGGTTTTCTACAAGTGTTATGTTTGCTAAACACAGTGAGGCAAGTGCTATGCATTTTCACAATGTTTTAGCACTTTTATGAGCAAAACGCTAATCAATTTTTGGAGTTAAATAAATCTCTGCTTTAATAGATATTTTTGTTCAGTTTTTGATAAATCTGACACTAATCTTTCAATAAATAACAACTCCTCCTCCTATGTCACCCCTTTCAACCTCACTGAAATCAAGAATATTCCATCATCCCTTAAAAATCTACAAGTCCGGAACCTGACAATATCCATTCTAGGTTCCTATTAGAAACTCAAAATTCCATAGCAATTCCGCTCACACTCCTATTTAATAAATCATTACTAGAGAATGATATCCTGGATGACTGGCGTAGAGCCATAACAACACCAATTCACCAAAAAGGGGAACAAATCCAATGTCCAGAACTCTTGGCCAATTAGCTTAACCTCTATCATAGGGAAAGTTATGGAGTGCCTAATTAAATCCAAGATTGAGGAAATTATGCAACAGCTTGGTATCCATGGCAATGCCCAACATGGTTTCAAACTGGGCATTCTTGTACCACAAAACTTATGTCCTTTTACAACACAATAAGCAGGTATCTGGATAATAATATTTCTTCAGATGTCATATTGCTTGACTTCAGTAAGGCATTTAATAAAGTATCACATGCCTTGCTAATCAATAAACTCCATAGTTTAGGATTTCCCCCATTTGGTTAATTGGATAACTCACTGGCTTTTCAATCAAACTCAGTCTACCAGAATTAATGGTGTACTGTCCAGTACTGGCAAAGTTACTAGTGGTGTCCCCCAGGACTCCATGCTGGGGCCTATTCTCTTTAATGTCTTCATAAATGATACAAATTTCACCTCTAATAATTTCCTTTCTAAATTTGCAGACAACACAAAAATTGGAGGTAGCACTGACACACCATCTAACATACTTCAGCTTGAATGAAACCTGGTACATATTGAGCAATGGGCTAAGATGAGCTCAGTGGCTTTTAATATAGAAAAATGTATGGTCCTACATTTTGGTAGAAATAACTTACATAATAAATATTACCTAAACAACCTTCAACTTAAATCAACCACTTGTGAAAGAGACTTGGGCATCTTGATCAATAATAAATTGTTGTCTAGTGACCACTGTAGTAAAGTGTCTAGAACAGCTAACATTATTCTAAGACAGATTAATAACATATTTATTAATAAATTAGAGCACTGTTTAGTGCCCTTGTACAGAGCATACATCAGACCTCTTGTAGATTATGCATCTCCCTTTTGGAGTACATAGTTAAAGTCTGATATTAATCGGTTGGAACAAGTTCAAAGGAGGCTTACAAAATTGATCCCAAGACTAAAAACCAAAAAATTACGATACTAGACTTAATGAAACTGGACTCCATCCTTTACATTTAAGAAGGCAAAGGGGTGATCTCTTGCTCATGTTCAAGCTATTACGTACATCTGCATTACCAGGGTTATGTGGGCTAACATTAGCCAGCAAACGTAGAGTGGGAAGACTGCATAATCAGCAACTTAAAATTTACTGGGCTAATACAAATAAACATGATAACCTCTTTAATATAAGAGCAGCAAAACAATGATATGCTTTACCAAAGGCGATCATAGATTCAATTAGGTTTGATTCCTTTAAGTCTAAGCTTGATACTTGGCTAAAATTGTAAAGCAAACAACATTAACATAAATCACAACAATGTCCTACTGTTGTGGGGGACAATCTCGATGGGCCTTGTGCCTTCTTTTGTCCTAAATGATCCAGTAAATCCAGTAAGGTGCAATAAATACAAAAGAAGAACTGTAAAAAAACCAAACACCAGGTGAAGAGAAATACAAAACAATAAGGTACATGAAGTTAAATAAATTTGCAAATGTACAAAAGCAATACACGCAGAAAAAAGGAACAATATTGTAAATTGGAGAGGGTGGATTGGGGACAAGTAGACAGAGCAAGTGCGTGGCAAGGGATAGCCATGGCTGGAGGGTGGTGTCAGCAGCTTTTGACATGAAAAATTATACCGAGATAGTCTCCCTTTAAATGAGCCCACTCTCAAAATGTTGAGTACCCTTAGGGAGCCACTGCTCCCATAACGCACTGCCCTCAGAAAACACAGCAGCTTATGAATATTCATGAGGAAATTTTTTGCCCTGGAGCTTACCCCTTGACCTTTGACTGGTGCCCTGGAGGCAGCGATTATGGCGTCTACCTTTTTTTAAATTTAAAAACATTTCCCGTGCTTCGTTCTGTATCCCCCGGTGCCTATTTTAACTTAGGCAGCACTAGGAACTACTGAGGAGGCACAGAATCACAGCGGTCTAATGTGCAAGGTGCCTGCACAAACATGCGAGCAGCGGCTCAGCAACATGCCGCCCACTCGCAGATGAATTTTACAAGCCCCACAGGGCTCATTTAACAGAGGGACACCAGGGGAAATGGCTTGGTGGCAGAGGAGCCATGGAGGATTGGGCGGATGCCCCGGAGACACCGGGAGGCATAAAAGTAAGCCCCCAAATGGGGGAGGGTGTTACATTCTCCCCCTGCCTTGGAAAGCTTGCCGTCTGCACCAAGGCTATAACAGGTTGTCAACCACTAACACATTATTAGATATAGTCTTACTAAGACTCTATTACAACAGATCTATCTGAACAGCCTGACTAGGCATATGACTATGTACATGTAGCATACTATCCGTTTGGTCTTACTTAACATTGCATGTCATTTTAATTTCAACAGGTATACTTCAGCAGGTTAGAATTCTCTTTGCATTAGACAGCATCACATTTTCAATAACATTATATTCACCACATTTTACTGAACATCTCACCTTCCGTCTTTCAGAAGAGACGTTAAACCGAGGTCCCATCTGCCTGGACTGGTGGTAGTTCAGGTGGATGTTAAAGATCCCATGGCACTTATCAAAAAGAGTAGGGAAATTTCCCTAGTGTCCTGGCCAAATTTCCCTCATTCTCTAAAAATACCACCAACAGCTTAATCTGGTTCAAGGTCAGTTAGCATTCATCTGTATCCCCCTCCCCAGGGTCGTGCCTGAAAATAGGCAGGATTTGTCTAGTGCACTTACCCGGTCAACCCCCCCAAAAAAAAAAAAATAAATATTCTCAACTTTTTGACTTTATACCTCTTGTTACTCAGAGAGGGAACCTTAACTTGGGTGGAGGCCTTGAACACCATTTTGGGAAAGGAACTGGTGTGAAACTCCTTTGTGCCCAATATTCATGGGCAAGTTAACAGGCTGTCCTGGGGTGTTGTAAGTGAGCTTCAAGACTGGCGTCACAGATCTTTCTGAGTGACATGGAAAAAGTAGCACTGGCACCTGTACTTCTTGTTGAAGCCCACTGTCACTTGTCAGAGGTACTTCTGCAAAATCAGAATAATCTAAAACACATTTTTCTGGCTCTTGAACGATACTTTCATTAGCATGAAACAGTTCACATAGCCCACTCAGTTCATTAGCACTTGCACAGTCACTTGTAGGCTCACTACTTGCTTTATGGGGTTCAGCTTCACTGGTTTAACTATACCATACAAAGGGATTCAATCTCTTCAAGGTCCACACTGTGAGCATCACTTTCTGGAGGTTCAGGCACAAGAGATGAACTGGAATCTGTTACCACAGCTGGGGGTTCAGGTTCATCACCGTAGCTGATGGAAGGAATTCCTTGGAACACTCTCTCAACTTCACAAGATGGGTAGAAACATAGACTTTGACGGCAGATAAGGACCACTTGGCCCACTCACAGTCTGCCCATTTCCCTTCCTATTGGATAAGCTGCAGCTTCTAGTTAACCAACAGCCTACTTCCTGCAACCCCGCACTACAATTGCTTTATGTCTGTCCCATGCATGTTTGAATTCCCCCACTGTTTTACACCCAACAACCTCCCCAGGAAGGCAGTTCCATGCATCCACCACTCTCTCCGTGAAAAATTTTTTTCTCACATTACCCCTGAGCCGTCCCCCCCTCTATCTTTAAATTGTGCCCCCTTGTTCTTACACATCTCTTTTTCTGAAAGATGCTACCCTCCTAGACTTTGTTGATTCCCTTGAGGTACTTAAACGTTTCTATCATGTTCCCCTGTCCCTCCTTTCATCAAGGGTATACATATTAAGCTCTCTCAGTCTCTCTCTTCATATGGTTTCTGATGCAGACCCTGCACCATTTTAGTTGCCCTCCTCTGGACTGCTTCCATCCTGTCTATGTCCTTGCGTAGATGGGGTCTCCAAAACTGCACACAGTATTCCAGATGGGGTCTCACCAACTGTCTGTACAGAGGGATAACCACTTCCCTTTTTCTACTTGTGATGCCCCGTCCTATGCATCCCAGTATCCCCCTGGTTCTCCTTACTGACTTCTCACATTGCTTACCCACCTTTAGGTCATCTGATATGACTACCCCCAAGTCCCTTTCCAGTTTTGTTGTTGTTAGTACCTCCCTTGCTATTGTGTACTCTTCTCCTGGGTTTTTGTTTCCCAGGTGCATTACTTTGCACTTCTTTGCATTGAATCTAAGTTGCCATATGTCTGACCATTCCTCCAACCTTGCCAAGTCCCTTTTCATCCTTTCTACTCCCCCTTGAGTATCAACTCTGTTACAGATCTTTGTGTCATCTGCAAAGAGGCATGCCTTTCCCTCCAGACCCTCTGCAGTGTCACCTATAAAGATGTTAAAGAGGACTGGACCCAGTACTGAGCCCTGAGGTATTCCACTAGTAACCCACCTTTCTTCGGAATGTGTTCCATTCACTATTACCTTCTGTGTCCTGTTGTGCAGCCAGTTTGGTACCCAGGCTACCACCCTGGAACCCACTCCCAGGCTAGCTAACTTGATTATTAGTCTTTTGTGCGGGACTGTGTCAAGTGCCTTGCTAAAGTCTAGGTAGGCCACATCCACAGCCCCTCCCAGGTCTATTACTTTGGTCACCCAGTCAAAGAAATCAATTAGATTCATCTGACATTTTGCTTTGGGTCCTGTGCCCCACTGGCCTCTAGGTACTCAACAATTCTTTCTTTCAGAAGTGATTCCATCATTTTCCCTACCACTGAGGTCAAACTTACAGGTCTGTAGTTTCCTGTTTCACTTTCGTCATCACATCCAGCATTTTCAATATTTGCAATGTTAGCAAGGCTGGGGACATTATTAGGAGTAAGAGACTGGGGAACAGAAGTTTGCTGATCTTGTTGCTTGGCTTTAGCAGCAGATCTAGTAACAGGGCGCCGAGGAGTATCAGTCTCTTGAACGTTATGGATTACTATTTGGCTGATAGGTAACAGGTGGCTTCTGTGAATAGTTTTAACAGCAAAAGGGTCCCCTTCTGGATATACTTTATACACTGGCAGATCATGCAGCTTACTGACTACTATGTATGGAACATGACTCCAGCAGTCTGCTATTTTGTGTTTGTCTGGACGTCCAAAGTTTCTCATTAGTACCCTGTCACCTGGTTAGAGCTCTTGGGCCTTAACACATTTATCATGCAGAGTTTTGCTGGTCAGGTTTCTCTTTGCTGCCATGGTGTTTACAAGCTGACAGGCATGGTCTAGTTGGGCCTTTATATTTTTAACATACTGTAAATTGTTTTCTGACTGAACACCATCAGGAGACACCCCAAAGCATACACTGACTGGAAGGTGAGCCCCTCTGCCAAACATAAGGTGGTACAGTGAAAAAACAGTAACATTGTTGTTCATACAATTATAAGCATGGACAAGTGCATTTATCTGTTGGCTCCACTTTGGCTTATCTTTAGGTGGCAGGGTGCCCAGCATATCAAGTATGGTTCTGTTAAACCTCTCTGGTTGTGGATCTTCTTGTGGATGATAAGCAGTTGCTCTGGATTTTCTTACACCCCATAAAGACAACAGTTCTTTACTAAGCCTGCTCTCAGAGTCCTGGCCTTGATCCGAATGCATACACTGGGGTCGCCGTAATATACAGAAAACCTTTTCAACATGGACTTTGGCTACAGTTGAGACCTTTTGGTCTTTGGTTGGGTAGGCCTGTGCATATCTCGTGAAGTGATCTGTGACTATATATTGGCAATGCCTTTGGAATCTGGCTCAAACTAAGAAAATCGATACAGATAAGCTCCATGGACGCACTTGTGACAATATTGACCAGGGGGCTGCTCTTTGTGGTGCAGCCTTGCACTGAAGATACCTATTGTAGGTTTTAATACGATTTTCTATGTCTAGGCCCATTTCAGACCAGTAGAAACATGAACAGGCCAAATCAAGGGTTCTTTCACTACCCAGATGTCCCATTTGGTCCTGCAAGGCTGATAAGACAATATTTTTGAACCTAGCTGGCAGTACTAGCTGTTTTCTCACAATCTCACCTTGGCTGTCAGTAAACTCTCAGTACAATAACTGTTCTCGAAGCTTGAGCTTGCTCCCCTCGTGAAGAAGTAAAGCAGTGCTGGGGTCTCTGGATCACATCTTAAGAGATATCTTCCCCTTTTATTAAAGCATCAACTACTGGTCCGATCATTGGGTCATAGTACTGTTCTTCTCGAATGTCAGCTGGAGTTAGCTGTGGTAAGGAACTCAAGTCTAAAGCTGCAAAGTTACAGTAAGCAATTGGCAGGCACATTTACGGAGGTCCCAAACAATCTGCCAAACAGGTTGCAGCTTCAGAGAACAGGACTTCTTCCTGGACAAACTTATGGCATAGCGCTTTTACAGATTGCTCAGGGATATGAACCCACTGTTGGTCAGCAACAGGTCTTCGTGAAAAAGCATTAGCATCTACGTGGTTTAGGCCTGGTCGGTACTCCACCACACAAACACAGGTTGCTAGGCTGATAATGCCATCTGTGCCCGGTAGTGTCTAGTTTAGCTGTTGTTTGAAGATAGGTTAATGGATTGTTATCGGTCTTGACCAAGATTTTAGCACCATACAGATATTCGTGAAATTGGTCAACTATGGCCCACTTGAGAGCAAGAAATTCTAATTTATGCACCGAATAGTTATTTTCTGACAATGTCAGACGTCTGCTAGCAAAGGCGATGGGACACAGGCCTTCCAGATGTTTTTGATAGAGTACTACTCCGAGACCACTCAAACTGGCATCTGTATATAACACATAAGGCTTGGATAGATCAGCATAAGCAAGTATGGGAGCATGAGTCAGTCTGTATATTATTTCTTCGAAAGCAGTGTCATAATCAAGAGTCTATCTCTGTCCAAACAACTCACTGGGTCTGAATTATGTTTTTTCAGTGTCTCGGTCAGAGCCTTTCTTGAACTTTTTTGTGAGTAGGTGGGTACCCTTGAGTTAAGTTTAGCAGGGGGCAGATAACTCTGGTATAATCCTTGACAAATCGGCGATAATACCTGCAGAACCCAAGAAACCTCTGAAGCTCTTTTAAAGTTTTGAGCTTTGGCCAGCTAGTTAATGTTCCCATTTTACTGGGGTCAGTTTGTATGCCATCTGATGACACAATGTGGCCCACATATTTGACCGAACTCTGGAATAATTGCCATTTGTCAATGGATAACTTAAGACCGAACCCTTCAAGTCTGTCCAATACTTTGAATAAGCGAGCCTCATGCTCTTTGAGAGTTTTTCCAACAATTATGATGCCATCAAGGTAGATGAAGCATTCCAAGAGATTCATATCTCCCACTGCATGCTCCATCAATCGTTGAAATGTGGCTGGTGCACATGATATGCCATGGGGTATACGATGCAACTCATAGAAGCCCAAAGGACAAATGAATGCAGTTTTTTTCCTGTTCTCAGGAGCCATGGGGATCTGACAGTATCTGCTTCAGAGGTCGAGGATGGAAAACCATTTGCTCCCATTTAAACAGTCCAGGGCATCCTGTATGCATGGCATTGTATACTGATCAGGCACAGTTCTTTTGTTGAGGGTCCTGTAATCAACACACATCTAGACACAGTCATTCTTTTTCCGCACCACAACTGGGGAGGCGTATAAGCTGTGGGACACTTGCATGATGCCAGACACTAACATCTCTTGTAGGTGATGTCTGACATCATCTATGTTGACAGGAGCAAGGCGTATAGACCTCTCTCTGAAGGGTCTCTCTTCGTGCAGGCGAATGTGGTGTTCAGCACCCATGATGCAACCAACATCCCATTCCTTGAGGGAGAAGACCTTGTTTCTCTGAGCCAGCTTGTTACTGATCCTGTTTCTCCTGCTGTCTGGAAGAGGTGAATCTCCAAAATCAAACATATCAGGCAATACCTCACATCCCCTTTCAGTTTTGCACTTGGATGGAAGCACAGCAGTATCAGCACAATAGACTTTAGCCAGGGTGCATCCTCTAGATATCGTGCTATCTCAGTCCATAACATTTTGTACTCATACTATCACTCGTCAGGCATAAGCATGGGCCTGGGCTGGAAGCACATTCAGTTTAATCAGCAGCCCTTTGGGTAACTTTCCTTCATCTGGAGTGTCAAGCATCAAAATTTTGTTAGTCACATCTCTTTGTAACTGCACTTCACCACTGATACTGCATTCAGCATTTGGAGGTAGCATAACAGCAGCAGGATCCTTCTTCCAAACCATCCCCACAGGCTCATCCTGGTCACTTTGCACGGGTTCAGGGCCTCTTGCAGGCTTTTCGGACCAGGGCATGAACTCGCAAGGCTTTTCCTGTCTTTCTTTTCTGCTTTTCTTCACATAGTTGGGTCAGGCACCCAAAGATGTGTGTGTTGGTGCCAATCAGTATGGTGCTACCATCATGAAGTCTGGCGAAAGGGCAGACCAGAGATAGCATCTCCACAGCATCTTCCACACCAGCCACAGACGATGGAAAAGAAGACCACACCTTTAAATAGCCAAGATAAGGATACAATGTTTCACTTAATCCCCACACATGCAGTCCATCAAGAGGTCGTAATGGATGGTCAGATAGATGCTGCTCATACCAGCCTTTGAAGATTATTGTGACCTGGAACCCGCTGTCTAACACTGCTCAAGCTGGAGTCCCATTTATGTGCACTGTAGTGTCCATGGAGGGACCCACCAAGTTAGACCAGTCTGGAGGGATTATAGTAGGAGCTTGGACAGATGATTAAGCCACAAAGAAGTTTGAGTTAGGATTTCCTGAACCTCCACTGCAATCGTTTCTGGCACCTCTCTGCCACTGTCTCTCTTTCCAGAGCTCCTCTTGAAATCTGTATATAACTTTATCTAGGTCTTTTGGAGACCAGCACTCTTTCTTCATATGCCAATCCTTCCCACAATTATGACAAAATATGCTTTCCGGGGTCTGGCATGGCTGAAACATCACATTAGGAGCTGGTCTTTATTCACAACTAGGAGGCTGAGGGGAATACACATTTGATGCTGAAGCTGGAGTACTAACAACAGAAAATCTTGGCTCACCCTCCACCTGCGGCGTTGAAGGCAGTGGGAGACAACTCAAAAATTATTTTATTGCCACAGTCAGTTCATTTGTTTTAGTTTTCGAGCTGCTATCAGCAGGGTATGCCAGAGCGTGCATCCCCAACCCCATAGCGGATGTACTCTGAGAGGAGCTTGGGTCTGTTGTGTCTTTGGAAGGGGCCTTGGGAAAGATGGTAGCTTTTGCTTCTCTGAATTCTCTCAGTAGCTCGGCCCATGGCGGAGTATCCACAGTAGTCTCTGGTTCAGAGGGCTTTCCGGCACCGAGTCTACTCTGGCTACCCCTGCACAGGAATTCCATTCTCCTTCCTCACCTTCAGCCTCCATGAGTTCTTTCATCAGGTCGCAACAGTCGGGGGGATTATCCCTCCTATCTTGCAGCCTTAAATAGATAATTTGCAATTTAGAATATTTGGCATATTGCAGTATGTGATCCAATCTCACATGGTTCAATTCCCTGGCTGATACCCCATCCTTTCGGTCAGCTCTCTGTAGGGCCCTCTCCTAACAAGTAACATACACCAACAAACATTCCATTTTCCACTGTGTGGTGCCCCTGAATTGCCACATCAAAGTCTCTCCAGATTTAGTGCTACCAGAGACACCTTCCAGCGCAGACAGATACTTTTGAGCAGATGCATCAGGATTGGTGGACCTCCAGAACCTAACTGCTTTCAAGGCAGGACCCCTCAAACTTTCCATGATTCTTTTTCATTTCTCTGCCTCTACACACTGCCATTCGGGTACCAAGGGGGCAAGACAGTCTGTCCAGGTCTCCCAATCATGCTCCTCCTGAGGGGTGGAGAGGGTGCCTAAAAACATCCTTAGCTTGTGTTACGAGTCGTGACTAACTGCAGGCACAGGTGTGGGTGCTGGCACTTGTGCGGGCACAGGTACCAGAGCTGGATGGGGCCTTGGGAAAGGAACACCCCCAGGTGGCATGAACAATTTTTTTAAAGTCCTCAACTATTTTACCCTCTTCTAGCAGCAATTTGACAATCTTTTCCTCAAAGGTTTCAGATAAGGGTGGGAGCTCATTTCCTGAGTGGCTCTCACCATCCTTAGTAATCACCCTCTAGGCGGCTTGGGACCCATCAATGGCAATAGTTTTTGGCACCTTAGAACTGTCCACAGGGTTGCTACACTCCACTAATGCCATTAGAATTTGGGCAGTCAAGTCAGCTTGTCGGCCCACCACTACAGCTTCTTCCAGGCATTCGATTTTTGAAAGGGCCCTTCTATAGCATCTTTACTAGTGCCCAGGGGTATATCAATTATCAGCAAGCCATTTTGGGGGTCAGTTTCATGCCCCGTGCACCATCCAAAAAACTGATGCAAAGCCATGGTTTCAGGCATACCCATTAAATGTTTAGTTGTAATTCTTGGTTTTTCCCACTAGAGGGCACTAATCCCAGTTGTGACTCCAAGATGTAACCTTTAGGTGGCACTATCCTGTGGGCTACTACCCCTGCCTGCATGACTGGGCACAGGTTGAGGGTCCTGATGTCTTTGAACGGGTGCCTCCACCCGGAGGAGTGGTTCTGGGGTAGTGTAACTGCTATTGGTATTGCCCTCCGAGATGCTATAACCCCCCCCAACCACAAACCCTCTAGTGGCCTAAACAGATGAGCAGCTAACCATTCACATATACCCTGTAACATCAGTAGGAAACTCTCACTCAGTGCATTTACCACCAGGGCTGGATGGCTGCAAAGGCCCTGGGGACCCCCTGTAAAATGAGATCAGCAGTAAGGCAATTCAACTGCAATGCAATATCCCCTCCACAAAGGTACACTGTAGCCAGGTTAAATGCAGAAAGAACAAAATCTGATTTATTTGGGAGAGTTGCACAGTGGTGGGGCAGTAAATCTAGCAGTTGATTAATTAGATCTGATTTATTCAGGTTTAGCATGCATGCACTAAGAGTCCCTCTGTCACAGTCACACACTCTGGGTACCCAGTTGGAATAGGCTAGCCTGAATTGTTGCCCAGGGTAGGCCAGCATTGCAGCTGTTGTTGGGGCCCTTAGGGAAGTAAACAGTCACATGCAGTTTAACCCAGAATTTGAAATCCGGAGCCAGATGGCTCAGTCCGTTGTATCAAACCCAAACAAATAACTAGACAGCTAACAATAATTGCAGCTTTGTTGCAGGCAGCTACCCTGTTTGTACTCACACTTCCCAGACCAAGAGATGATCCGATGAAATAAGACCTGCTGTAGATGGCTTGATGAAGCAGGAGGTGGATTCCCTCGGGGTCCTCACTGAAAATGCTGATCTTCAGGCTGCAGAAGCAACTTAACACTGGCCGAGAACATACAAACCAAAACATGTCTAACTACTTGGCTGCACAATCACCTTGCTAACTTAAGCACATTTATATGTAAAACTGTCCGCTTCTGGTCCTTCCAGCTAGCTTTGCAGGCTGATCCTGAGATTTCTTCAGCGTGGATGCTGTTCGAATCCCCTGCTGCTATAGCCCCAAACGTGGGTCACTGGACACTTTGAACCGTGAACTAATGACCAGGAAGGTCTAAGCCTGGCAGGCCTCACCCCTGAGAGCTGGCAAGCTCAAAAGATGCACACACTAAGCTCTTGGGCTGTCTCTCCATATCTGAAGAAAATGAGCTGTTATCCCCTTTTGTATGGGGCTGAGTTCCAGAAATCCAATTGGCTGCCATAGCTGTCTTGAACAGTCCCCAGATGTTAACTGGCTCATTTTTTGGCAGCTAGAAATCGTCCCAGTAAATATCCCACAAGTCTCTGACACTGTTCCAAGATCCCTCTTGTTAAATCCCAGCTTCCAATTGGTTAGCGGCTGCTAAAATAGTGGCTGCATACTGTCTCCAAATCAGTCCAATTTACCATCCCCACACATTAAATTCTGATGTAGCCAGGATCAACTTTAATTTACTTTTCCCCTGTATTTGTTGCCCCAACAGTCTCCTTTCAAATGAGCCCACTCAATAAGATGTCTAGTACCCTTAGGGAGTCGCTGCTCCTGTAACACACTGCCCCCAGAAAATACACCGCAGCTTATGAATATTCATGAGGACATTCTTTTGCAATGGAGCTTGCCTCCTGACCTTTGACTGGTGCCCTGGTGGCAGCACTTAAGGTGTCTGCCTGTTTTTTAATTTAAAAACATCTCCCTTGCTTTGTTCGGTGTCCATGATGCCCATTTTAACTTAGTGAACTTAGGCACTGGGAACTACTGAAGAGGCACAGAACCACCTGTTGACCACAATGGCTGTCTAGTGCACAGGGCACCAGCAAGAACATGCGCGCGGCGGCTCAGCAACATGCCACCTGCTCACAGATGAATTTTACAATCCCCGCAGGGCTCATTTAACAGAGGGACACCAGGAGAAATGGCTTGGCAGCAGAGGAGCCAGGAGGATCGAGCAGATGCTCGGAGACAGTGGGAGACACTCGGAGGCATAAAGGTAAGCCACCAAATGGGTGTGGGGGGCCACTACATACTAATTGAGTAACATGTACTTTACAGTAGCACAGCCCTAAACCATATACATTTCACAGCTGAGCTTCATTATTTGAAATGCAGCTGATGGCCACGTTTACTGCTTCTGGAATATATAAACGCTTCCTATGAACATACTGTATTCTTGACAATGAATTCTTGTATACTGCACTTGATTTACCTAAACACCTGTAACCTAATCCAAAATCTGTGCAGTTATATACAAGCTCTATATGTACTGTACTTAAATGTCTGTATACCTTTTATCTCTGCATAAGTCCCACCACCACTCTGTCATGTATTACTGCATGCTGGATCATGAAAGCCCCATTCCACACCAGTTCGCCGAAACCATTACCCCTTATTCCATAACTTTTGAATCCTCTCCCACCACCCATGCTTTAGACAAGATACAAAAATCAAAAGTCAGGTGCACCACTTCCTGTACTTCTTTGTATGCTTGAGTGGTTTATAATGAGTTAATAGAGCCCCTGTGGTGTATCTTATGGTACAAGACAGATTCCTCTCCTGAGGTTTGGGCAGCAGCCAGAACTGCTCTACTACACTTTACGCTCCTCTCACCCAAACCTCATGATCAGAGCCTCTTCTACCATAACAGACCCCCGACAGAGGCCCCACTATTTACGGTATCCAAACCATAATATTTCGCAATTTCAGTTTTTTTTTTTTATACTCAAGTTTTATTCAGTATTTGCAGAATACAATTTCACACAAAAAAGGTATAAAATGTATACCAGCAAAGACATAATCACAACCTTAGAGTAAATTAAATATCAGTGCCAGGCAGTGGCGCAAGCCTGGGTGCAGCACAACTGTGATGCACCAGGGCCAGGTCCAGGTGATATTCAATGGGGATGCACCATGGTGCAGCACCGTTGAATATGGCATGGACAGCGCACATACTGCGCATGGCGCAAGTCACAGATAGGGAGCACGGGGATGTGCCAGCACAAGTGCAGTTGTGCTAGGCGCATTACCCACGATATTCAGCAGGGGGCATGCAAATGAGGACATAATATATGCAAGGCGCAAATGGGGCCATGAAGTCATTCACATATTTGGGACTGTCTAGTACAGTATGCCCTGCAAGCCACTGGTCCACACTGGGGACCAATGGGCTTACAGCCCATACTGTACCTGTCATTCAGCGGGTGACTGGGTTGCAGCCACCCACCGATGACAGGGGGGGGGTTGGCAAGAGGTTCGGTGTGGGTGTTAGGTGCCACTGGATCACAAGGGCATTTCTGTATGGAGGATTCCTGTGATCGTGGCAACGGGTTGGGGGTTCCACTAGACCACCAGAGATGGTTATATATACAGTTCTCGGAATGGGGTGGGAGGGGACCACTAGCCCACCAGGGATAGTCATTTATTACATTTATCAGGGACTGGGAGGGGCGCTACACTACCAGGGACCGGGTTTTATGGCATCTACCACGATCGCAGCACTGGGTGGGGTGGGGGGTCTACTTAGCCATCAGGGTATGTGTGCTTGCCGACTGTGTTCTGGGTGGGGGGTGGCAACCCACGGCTGGGCTGCTGTGTTGCACCCTGCAATACAGCAGCCCGCCTGTGGTTGGCTAGGAATTGTTCCAACTTTTCAGGAGCTCAACTCTGAGCCCCCCTATGCGGCGCACTGCAGGGTTGTGCCAGCATATACGCCACACATCCCAGGCTGAATACTGGGATGTGCTGCATATACGTAAGCACGCCCCCAGCATCTGCGCCACATACATTATCACTGTGCCCCGGCGCATCGGGATTTGCGCTGTGCCAGGCAGCCTTCTCAATATCCCACTGGGGTGCAATGCGGGGTTGCGCTGGCACATCTCTGTTGCACCAGGCACAAGCCGTTTGATATCCGGGCCCAGGTATAAAAAATAAATTACCAAGGACATAAAAACCCATGTTAAAGAATTTAACTGAAAACCAATAACAAGAACAAGAGGAGGTCCTCGTAACTCACATATTACATTTTAGTGAAATAGGTTAGATTCTAATGAAAAAGTTGATCCTGGGGAAAAAAATGCAATTAATTACATAAGAAAGTAGCTGGTCTTAGTGGAGAACTTGGTATAACAGTAAAGGAATGATCTCCCCGAAAATAATTTTTTTTTTTTATTTGTGTAATATATTTATTGTGTTTTAGTAAGACAAACTTACAAAACAGAAATACACAGGCATAGCCATCTCATATACAATAACTCAGAGTTAAGAACCTTTGTCCACAAAAAAGGCATACCCCAGTCAGTACAGCATGGGGGAAGTTACCTATAAAGGTTGAACTAATTTGATCTCCACAGCATGCAGCCCAAGGAAGGACCCAGGGGGAACAATCACATACCAAATGCTGCCCTTATAAACCAATATAGTATACTGGCCAGCCGATATGTGGTTCACCCCTAAATACTCCAAATAGAAACACCCAAAAAGTGTTACAGATCCAAACTTTAAGTAGATTAGAGAACTGTATACAAACGCAGTATAAGAGAGCCTTATAAAGTAACTAATAAAGTCCAGAGACATTCAGCGCCGATCTTCCAATTAAAGTGGATGACGGGATTTATGAAGTGTGGAGAGAGAGATCCAAACTCAGACATATGCATGCATATTAAAGAACATTGATACAGTACATCCATTATATTTAGTAATATATGTCCAACTATATAAGTCCCAGCATTATCCCAGTCGTTGCAGCAGTTCTCCCAATCCAAAAGAGGACACCCTCCACTTAAATGCATCATAAACTAGTATAACATTCCAATCCATCCACCCCTTCCCAAAGTATGAACTTGCATAATAAAGAAACTCGGTCATAAAAAACATTTACATCGCAATTCAGTCCAGCAAACCCAATCAGTCTCCTTCCATCAGGTTATCTCCGCTGTCCTGGCCCAGTTCATCTTCAAGTGCAGTGATCGTCCTTTCTGCATCCTTCAGATCATGAAACAAATAAGTTTTACCCTTCCAGATGACACGGAGTCTTGCGGGGAACAGAAGTTGATGGGGTAGATTCAAATGACAAGGTGACTCCTCACACTATCAAAGGTCTTTCGACACTGATGCGTGCCATAAGATATGTCTGGAAAGATGGAAATAACTTCCTCACCATACCGAAATTGGCAGCGGTACCTAGCCACAGACAAAATACAGTCCCTATCCCCGACCCCTGCAGAGACCACCATAATGGCCCTGGGTGCTGAGTTTTCCTCTACGGTCCTGTGGAGGTAACCTGGTAGGCTTTATCCAGAGATAGAGAAGGCTTATCTTCTCCAATTCCAAGCATTTCAGACAATACAGTTCGGACAAAGTTCAATATATCTTTTATCCCTCTGCTTGCTCCAGAAACCCCAGGATTCTTATATTTTTTTTCTGAATCTGATTTTCTATCATTTCCAGGCATCTCCTCAACAGTGCATTTTCTGCAATAAGTTTAGTAGATACACCCATTATTTTGTGAAGATTAGTGTCCATCTTGGAGAGTGCCTGGTCTGTCGAATCCATCCTAGAGTCCAAGGATGCAATACAGGGAGGTAAGGAGTCAAACCTGCGGTCCAAATCCTGGACTGTCTTAACTAACTGTCCCAGGGTCGCACTGACTGTGGCTAGAAGACCTCCTCAGCAATCTTAGTAGCGGAGGTCCCAGCTCCATTCCCCTGCATAGGCCTCTCCTCTCGTTTTCCCCGTGGCTGAAGATAAGAAATCAGTCGAAGCAGCAGCTCCACCTTTTGATTTCCCCATTATGGGCACCAGGAAAGATCTCTCCACATAAACCAATTGGGCAGTGTAACAACAAGGCTACCAAAACATAAGTTTAATAGAAGTGAAATACAAAGTTCTCTGGCACCCCACAGACATGCTGTTTCCTACACAGCTGATCAGCAGTGCCCTCCCCCGAAAATTCTTTAATTGTGTGGAGAGGCATCAAAGCCTGATGATGGGGACTAGGGAGGGGAAGAAAGAGAGGGGAAAAGAATAAGAAATTACGTTACCGTATGATAAGACAAACCCAATATTGAGCACATTAATAGGATTCCAAGCCCTCATAGAGCTTCTATCGGGTCCATCTATTTTGCAACTGAGCAATCCTCTGTTGTAAAGAATATATGATCTTTTCGAACTTGTAAATCGAATCAACTATGCCTTTCCATTCTAGTATTTGTGGAAGATTGGGGAGCAACCACATTCTGGTAATTGTTTTAATAGCTGCAGCAAGTACAATACCCCACAAGTACCTCGCCTCTTTACCTGTCAACTCCCTAGGTGGAAGACCCAAAAGAATATTTTCTGGTCCAGAGGGAAAGGACAAGCCAAAAATAATGAATCTCTGCCCAGTAAGGTTGTAAATGATGGCAGGACCAATAAATATGAACCTGTGAAGCCCTCTCCTCTCCACAACCCCTCCAATAAGTGGGTGGTATTGAGGGGTTCCATTTGGAGACCACCGCTGGTATGCAGAAGTATCTTATACATAATTTTCGTAAGAAAATTGCTTTCCACCCAGGGGAAGAGGAGGTTTGTCAGATATACTCTCAGATCTTTAGCCATTGCTTCTCATCAATCATGTTTCCCAACTCCTGTTCCCACCGTTGTCTGATTTTTGTCAGTAGTCTGCATGAAAACAACAATAAAATTGGCATACAATAATGAAACAGCTTTTTCTCCCAGTTTGGAGTTCAAAATAAGTTTGAAAGGGGGGCTGGGAGTCCTCAATTTTCTGAGTAGACAATTTGATGTGAGTATTAATGTAATCTCTGATTTGATAGCATCTTAAACGCGATTTCAGTTTTGTAACTCATTTTAAACAGATTTTTAAGCAACAATGCAATTAAGGGAGGGGCCAGCCATTACGATAGTACAAGTATTTTTTTTTTGGTAACCGGGTAAGGTCCACTAGGCACAAGTGCCTGTTTTCAGAGGTGACCTAGGAGCACTGGGGAAGTTAAGTGACTTGCTCAATCACACAGTATGCAACTGGAGGTTATGAGAATCAAACCCAGCTGAGCTGCATTTACCAAGCTCATTCACAGCTTGTTACTCCAAACTCGAGGCTAGGCTATACTGCTACATTGTAAACACCTAAATATTAAGAGTATGAAAACTTTTTTTTAAATACCACAAATCTTGCTGAACTCGTCTATATTCTGAGTAGTATACGTGTATACTAACTGTCAAAATTTGATTGCAGTAAATGATGTGCGATTGATTGCCGGATATGACGTAATGTCCCGCCCCTTCCACTTCCGGTGTGTGCCAGAAATGACGCAATGCCCTACCCCTTGCTGTATGTGCTGGAAATGATACAACATCCTGCCCCTTCGGTGTGTGCCAGATATGATGCACCCCACCTCCCTTTTCTCACTTTAGTGCACCGGATATGACACAGCCCCCCCTCCATATTGTGACGCTGCTATGGGTGTAGCGAAGGTTGTCATGTTTAGGCTTGCCTAGGACATGTCAGAGCAGTTAAAAGATGTGCTTCTGTATTTTTTGAATAAACTAGTAAAACCTTTGTTTAAGTGCACACCATAGAAACAGACTTTTGACGGCAGAGAAGGACCACTTGGCCCACCTAGACTGCCCATTTCTCTACCTACAGAATAAGCTGCAGATCCTATTTAAACAATAGCCTATTTCTTCCTACCCCCCACAAAAATTGTCTTATGTCTGTCCCATGCATTCTAGAATTCTCCCACAGTTTTAGACCCCACAACCTCCTCAGGAAGGCTGTTCCATGCATCCACCACCCTCTCTGTGGAAAAATACTTCCTCACATTGCCCCTGAGCCGTACCCCCTCTATCTTTAAATTGTGTCCCCTTGTTCTTGCACATCTCTTTTTCTGAAAGAAGCTACCCTCTTGGAATTTATTGATTCCACTGAGGTACTTAAACGTTTCTATCATGTCCCCCCTTTCCCTCCTTTCCTCAAAGGTACACAGATTAAGCTCCTTTAGTCTCTCCTCATATGGTTTCTCTTGCAGACCCTGCACCATTTTAGTCACCCTCCTCTGGACTGCCTCCATCCTGTCTATGTCTTTGTGGAGATAGGTTCTCCAGAACTGGATGCAGTACTCCAGATGGGGTCTCACCAACTGTCTGTACAGGGGGATAACGACTTCCTGTTTTCTGCTAGTGATACCTCTCCCTATACATCCCAGTATCCCTCCAGCCCTCCCTACCGCCTTCTCGTATTGCTTGCCAACCTTAAGGTCATCTGATATGATTACCCCCAGGTCCCTTTCCATTTTTGTTGTTGTTACTACCTCAGTCACCATTGTGTAATCTTCCCCTGGGTTTTTGTTTCCCAGGTGCATTATTTTGCACTTCTTTGCATTGAATCCAAGCTGCCATACTTCTGACCATTCCTCCAACCTTGCCAAGTCCTTCTCATCCTTTCCATGCCTCCTTGTGTATCAACCCTGTTGCAGATCTTTGTGTCATCTGCAAAGGGGCATCGTTTCCTTCCAGTCCCTCTGCAATGTCACTTATAAAGACATTAAAAAGGACTGGACCCAGTACTGACCCCTGCAGTACCCCACTAGTAACCCCTCTTTCTTCAGAGTGGACTCCATTTACAATGAGTTTCTGTGTCCTGTTGTCCAGCCAATGTTTTACCCAGGCTACCACCCTGGGACCCACTTCTAGGCTGGTTAATTTGACTATTAATCTTTTGTGTGGGACTGTGTCAGATGCCTTGCTAAAGTCCAAGTAGGCCATGTCCACAGCCCCTCCCTGGTCTACTACTTTGGTCACCCAGTCAAAGAAATCAATCAGATTCATCTGACATGACCTTCCCACTGTGAACACGTGCTGCCTTGGGTCCTGTGCCCCACTGGCCTCTATGCACTCAACAATTCTTTCCTTCAGAAGTGATTCCATCACTTTCCCTACCACAGAGGTCAAACTGACAGGTCTGTAGTTTCCTGCCTCTGTCTTGGACCCACTTTTGTTAAGGGGAATCACATTTGCCTTCCTCCAGTCCTCAGGTACCACACCATCCTCCCATGATTTGCTAAAAAGGGTAGTCAGTGGTGTCACTAGTTCTCTGCTTAATTCTTTTACAGTTCTGGGGAGAATTCCATCTGGCCCCATTCCTTTGTCCTCCTTCAGTTTTAGGAGTTCTTTCAGAACCCTTTCTTCTGTGAAAGGACTGGTATCGACCCCGCAATCCAGAGTGCTTCTGTTAATTGGATTAGGCACCTCCCCCACCTCCTCTTTTGTGAATACTGAACAGAAGTATTCATTCAGTATCCCTGCTTTTTCACTGTCCCTCTCTGCCCACCTACCGTCCATTCTATTCTGCCTCACTATGCCTCCCTTTGTCTTTCTTTGCTCCCTGATATACCTATAGCAGGTTTTATCCCCCTTCGTAACCGAGTTGGCTATCTTTTCCTCAGTTTGGGCCTTTGCTAGTCTGACTACCCTCCCTGCCTCCTTCTGCCTCAACTGGTACAGTTCTCTGTCCTGCTCCTTCTGTGTTTCCTTATACTTCCTAAATGCTGTCTTTTTCTCCCTAACCTTCACTGCCACCTCTTGAGAACCATAGTGGCTTTTTCTTTCATTTTGATTTATTTGCTTCACACAAAGGCTTGTTGCCTCTGTGATGGCAGTTTTGATATTTCCCCATTGTTGCTCCACCCCTCCTTCTAGTCTGTTTGCTAGTACTTTTCTAAGGCACGCTCCCATCTTGCCAAAGTCAGCCCTCCTGAAGTCCAGAACCCTCACTTTTGTATGGCTTGACTCTGTAGATGAGTTTATCGTGAGCCACACTGTTTGGTGGTCACTTGTTCCCAAATGGCTACCCACTTCTAGATCTGAGATCCTCTCACTGTCCCCATGTTTAAAATACGTTGTGCAGTATTAACAGTTTCTAAAATACTGTTTTGCACATTTTAGTATGTAGGCAAATAAAACTGTATTTATAAAAAGTGCTCTACCAATGCTCAGAGCGCTTTTACCATGAAACTACAAACAATACAATAAACATAATAAAATATAAACGATAATTCACTAAAATGACTCCTATGCCAGTATGCTTTAAATAGATATTGAATGCCTACAGCTGTTCTCCTACAGTTTTCATATTTTTTATTTTGTCACAGCCTAAATGCCTTATAGTAGTTCACTTATGCTTTCCCTGTTCATTTTATTTTTTTTTAATAAATTGAGAGGTCCTTTAATAAATGGGGTAAAGCCTCTGATCAGTTGCTGCCTTTACACTATTTAAAAGATGTGAGTTTATGTTTTTTGAATAAACCGGTTAAACTTTTGATCAAGTGCACAATGTTTAAAATATGTTGTACAGTATTATCTGTTTAAAAAATGATGCTTTACTGACTTTAGTATGCTTTATATCAACATTTAATGCCTACAGCTGTTGTTCACTTACAGTTTTCATATTTTTAGTTTGTCAGAACCTAAAAGGCTTATAGTGGTTCAGTTATGTTCCCCCCTTCCTCATTTTATTTTTTTATTTAAATTGAGAGGTCTTTCTTTCTATAACCATTAGTCTCCCCACCCCCAAATGCAAAATGTTTTCAGTGTGTTATGTAGCCTTCATTATTTTACATTTTAAAAATAGTTGCATACATTGTTTTAGCTAATCTCTTTTTACAGGAAAAGACAGGCACTGTTCTGCAGGTTATCAAAAAATTCATGTCTTTATGGCATGCTGTTTAGTGTATGCTAATATTTATGTAATGTAAAACTATAACATGTTCTTAAATGTGCATGTCTAGAAATATTGTCTTTGAATTGTTCTATTTCAAGAGCTGAATTTAAAACTCAAATTATGGTGGTCTAGGGTGCATATGTCATGCTTGAATTTTATCAATTGAAGTTATCTGTCACACCCTGTGAAAAACAGTGCTGCCGACTGTTGCTTGGGCTTATGTCTGGGTGAAACTTGTTGTGTCCAAACTGATAGGAGAGGACTCCTTACCAGTTTCAACCATTACCACTTTATCTAGAACTGCACAGTAAAGTCTTCATCTTTTCACGAGAATAACTGTGCTGTCTTAAGATGTTCCTTAGGCCTATTTGACCATTAGAGTGGTATCTCTCTCTCTACACACACACACACACACACACACACACACACACACACACACGTCTGGAAAACTGTGACCAGCTGAATTATGAGCTTCTATGGCACATGTCAATTATTTTAGCTTTGTAGCTAATGTTATTACATTCATAAGCAGTAAAATGTTATAATGAGAGTGTCTCTTTTGTTAAACAGCAGGCATGGTTATTCTAAAATTAGTCTATACAATGAACCCCTACTGTAAAGGTTTTTATTGGAGAAACACACACAGACACTTAGGTTTGTACTTTAACATTTGTAAATATGTATCAGAAGTGTTGTATCATATCATAGTTTTATTTCTGGTTCTTAAATAATTAAGTTTTAGAACAACCCCTCTTAATATTTCTTTACATTTAAAACAAAGGCCCTATTCATTTCAGTGGAAGAAATCTTGAATTATTTCATCTGCTTCTGTTTTACTGTACGTACTTTTGCTTTAACATTTGTAAATATGCATTAGAAGTGTTATATTATATCATAGTTTTATTTCTGCTTCTTAAATAATTAAGTTTTAAAACATCCCCTCAATGTTTTTTCCCCCCATTTAAACAAAAGCCCCATTCATTTTAATTGAAAGAAGTTTATTTTATTTTATCTGCTTGTGTTTCACACAGTTTGTAAATATGTGTAGTATCATATCATAGTTTTATTTCAGATCATATCTGTTTTAAACCACTTCCATCTAAAATATATTTATGCTTCTACTGGCCAAGACCTCCCCCAAGTACTTAAATGCAATGATTACTAATCAATGAGTCTTCTAGGACATTATTGTTCTATGTTACACTGGTTTTCAGTTTCCGCCCCTGCTTAGGGGTGTGTTTAGATCCTTTGTACCTCATAAACATCAGTGCATTAGCACATAACAGTCTTTTACAGCCAGCAAACCAGGGGTCGGTAAGACTTTTGAATAGTTTCAAGTTTTTAAAAACTGTTGTGGCCTAGACTTTTAAATGGCTAATTATTTTGTAAAACAGCTTTCTCAGGTTGGTTTTCATGATCTTGTTTTAGAATCAAAAGGCTCTCAGGGGGGGGTGAAGGTAAGTGCACTTAATTTTATTGTTTTCATTAATCTGTGTGGGTAAAATGACACTTATGAAATTATAACCTAACTTTTTTTTATAATTTAGGTTTGCCGACCTTGTCTATAACAAGCAATTATCTGGCAGTGCCTGATACAGCTTCACATGGTATGCCAAATTAAGTTTTTCCAAAATGTTATAATTGTGTGTATAGTAATGTATTTAATTTAAAATGTTTTGCTGTTCATCATACAGAGAACCATAGTCTATTTTACAGATGTAAATAGGACTAGCAATAATATGTTATGCTTTGCCTTTTGTGTATTTATAACTATCACTGTATATTGTGAGCCAGGGTTTTAAACCTCTAACAAACTGGTTTACTAAAGGTCTGAACTTTGTAGAAAGATGTTTTAAATTTTGCTGCTAAAACTAAAAAGCTGCTGAAGTTTACTGTTTAATATGTAAAACTGTAAAAATAAATTAACAGCAGTATATACAGTAATTAGTGCTAACTTATAAACTGTTTTTAATTTTGTAATAGAAACGGAACAACTGGGGCCATCATCCAAAACTATAACACTAAGGAATCAGAACCAAAAAACAGGTATGTTGCTGTTAAAGTAGCTAAATTTGTGTTACTACATTACCAAAAATGTTTAAAGTTTTTTACAATGCAGGTTAAGAATGGGGCAGATGTGTCAAAGATTGTAAATTAGCTGCTGTGCTTTTTTTTTTTGTAAATTTACTATGCCTCCTTATAGGAAAAAGTATACTATATAGCCATGTGCTTCTAAAGAATACATTAAGAAGATCTGGTGTGGCAATGCACCCCTTCCTTCCTGTTATTTATAGTTTTAAATCAAGGATGTTTAATGCAGCAAATTATTTAATATGCTGACATTTTGCATGTTTTTATTGAGGGTACTGAGCAACTAAAAACAGATCAAAATACAATAAAGGAAATGTACATCTGTCATGAAATGTACCTAATATATAATCAGCAGGCAAAATACAGTACTATTATAAAGCAGTATGCATTACAGGGGGCTATATATTTATGTATTTTTTTATTTAATCTTTCCTAGATATCAATGTTAAGCCTCTACAAGCAGTATTTCCAAAGCATCCAAGAGGCCGCCACACACTTTCAAGGTTATCCAGACAGAGAGAGTCTTCCTGACCAGACACGACAGCTGCTACCTCCAGTACCTGCACCCCCAACAGCAAACAAAAGGGATGAGGGCTGTGTGAAAATTTGTTCAGCCCTACCCCAAGAATCTTTATGGACAGACCAGCCACACCCCACAAACAGAAGTGAAAAACGTGAATACCGCTGCCGTATAGGTACTGGGGGTAAGCGTTGCTCCAAACATAACAATAAGCAAACACAACCACCTGTAGCATTAACCAGTGCCCCTGACAGTGTATCTGCAGAGTTGCCACATATTAAATCACTTGCTGTGTGTGTGAGTAAAGCTGACCCTGTAATTACGCCTGCAACTTTGACACCCCAAAAAGTGTCACCACATGAGCAAAACTCAACTGGTGGTACCCTTGTGTATACATATAGTTATAATTTAGATCCTTTTTACATACCTGTGATGGTCTCTTCACAGGTGACGCTGCCCCCGATTGTAAACTAACATTTGAAATTTTTAACACCACATTTAAGGGGGCCAGCTTCACAAAAACAAAACCATCATAATACAAGATTTTAAATTGTAAATATACATTTTGTCAGTTGTTTAAATACCAGAAATGGGGAGCACTAGAAAACTAATTAAAAAATGAGCCTGTAGTGGTGCAAACATTTCTACTATACAAAATAACTGTGACAAAATGATTGATAAAATTATACAATGTGGGCGGGTCATTAGAAACACTAGGCGTAATATACTGAATCAGTATATTATGTGTAGAATAGAAAGGCTAAAAAAAATATTGGCTACGCGTAACAAAATGCAGCAGCATCAGGCATCCCTGCAAAACACAGGGTACCACCACAGAACAATGCGTCTTACAGCTGTACACCCTTTTGAAACTCACTTATGCTACATCCAACCCTTAAAGTCACCACCTTGTTCAGCTAGTTATGTATATTATGATTTTGAATGCATGCAAGATGTCAGCCCAGGTGACTCTAGACATATTCCAAATTATATCTATGCCCTTGAAAGAGGTCGAAAGTGGGAGTTTTAAGGCACTGACTATGTTGCCCAATTTGTAAAAACATTTATCCAAAAAAGGGTTTCAGGGGTACATTTTCAAAGCTCACAATTCAAAGGGGTATGATGGCCACTTCATTTTAAACCAGCTTGTAAAAGAAAAAATGGAAGTGGAGTTATTGACTCAGGGAGGTAAACTGATGTCCATAACTGTAAAATGGCTAAATATCTGATTTATAGACAGCTTAAATTTCCTTCCAATGAGGCTCGCAGCAATGCCATGGACTATGGGTTTTAAGGGAGTAAAAGGCTACTTTCCACACTTTAACAAACCAGAAAATCAGAATTATGTAGGTCCTATGCCGAAACACAAAGATTATGTTGTAGACTACATGAAGGCTGATAAAAAAGTTTTGGGAGTGATATGAAATGCATAAAAATGATGTACAGTCGTGGCCAAAAATATTGGAACCCTTGCACTTTCTCAAATAACTCACAATTTCCTCTAAACATAAGTTGAAATTAACAACAGTACAGTATTTGGTCTCCACAATTCTTTATTTCTCTGTGAATATTACAGAACCTTTGTTTTTGATTCAGAATTTAATATATCCTTTTAAATCAGAAAATGAAAAAAGAAATGGCACTGACAAAATTATTGACACCCTAGACTTAATATTTGGTAGCATAGCCTTTGATCAAAATAACTGCAATCAACCGCTTCCTATAGCCATGGATGAGCTTCCTGCACCTCTCTACTGGCAGTTTGGCTCACTCTTCTTGTGCAAATGGCTCCAATTCTCCCAGATTTGAAGAGTGCCTTCTCCCAACTGCTGTTTTCAGATCTCTCCACAGGTTTTCAATGGGATTTAGATCTGGACTCATTGCTGGCCACTTCAGAACAGTCCAGCGTCTTGTCTTGAACCATTCCTGGGTGCTTTCTGAAGTGTGTTTGGGGTCATTGTCCTGCTGGAAGACCCATGACCTTTGATGGAGACCCAGCTTTCTGACACTGGGTTCAACATTGCGCTCCAAAATGGCCTGGTAATCTCCAGATTTCATGATGCCATGCACACATTCAAGGCACCCAGTGCCAGAGGCAGCACAGCAACCCCAAAACATCATTGAACCTCCTCCATGTTTGACTGTAGGGAAGGTGTTCTTTTCTTTGAAGGCTTCATTTTGTTTTCTGTAAACATAGAGATGATGTGCTTTACCTAAAAGCTCTAATTTGGTCTCATCTGTCCACAGGACATTCTCCCAGAAGGATTTTGGCTTGTTCAGGTGTGTATTGGCAAACCCCAGTCGGGCTTTCTTATGTCTCTCTCTCTCTCAGCAGTGGGGTCCTCCTGGGCCTCCTACCATATAACCCCCTTTCATTGAGTTGGCGACGGATGGTGCGAGTTGAAACTGTCGTACCGTGTGTCTGAAGGTCAGCTTGAATCTGTTTGGCAGTAGATCGAGGTGCTTCCTCCACCATTCAAACAATCCTGCTCTGCAATCTTCGATCAAGTTTTCTCTTGCGGCCACGTCCAGGGAGGTTGGCTACAGTGCCATGGGCCTTAAACATCCTGATAACATTACGTAAGGTGGAAACAGGAACATCAAGGTCTCTGGAAATTGATTTGTAGCCTTGAGATTGTCCATGCTTGGCTACAATCTTCTGTCTGACCTCCTCAGACAATTCTCGGGCTGTCTCTTTTCTCCACGCTCACTGCGGTACACACAGTGACACAAAACAGGAGAATGAGTCCTTTTCTCTATTCAAACTGGTTGAATGAGTGATTTTTATATTGCAGTCACCTGCAACTCACCACAGGTGAGTTCAATTCCAAAATGAAGGAGAATCACCTGCTTGAAATCCAATTATTTCTAACTACACTACCGGTCAAAAGTTTTAGAACACCCCCATTTTTCCAGTTTTTATTGAAATCTAAGCAATTCAAGTCCAGTGAATAACCTGAAATGGTACAAAGGTAAGCAGTAAACTGCTAGAGGTTAAAAATAAAAGTTTAGGTTAGCAAAAACTGCTGTAGAGAAATTGCAAAGAAAGCCAAGGTGTCAGTGAGTACAGTTTCCTACACCATCAAAAGGCACTTGGAAACTGGAGGAAACTCTGACAGGAAGAGGTCTGGCAGACCCAAAGCCACAACAGAATCAGAAGACAAGTTTCTGAGAGTCAACAGCTTGCGTGATAGGCGCTCACAGGACAACAGCACAGAGTGACTGGCACCCTGAACCAAAAGGGCTACCACAGTATTTTGCAGGCGCCATGCAATACCCTCTGGTCTCGCCTAGTTGGTCAGAGGTTCATCCCTCAGCAAGATAATGACCCAAAACATACCTCCAGGCTATGTCAGAACTACCTTCGAGGAAAAGAACAAGGCGGTAGGCTTCAAATCATGGAATGCCAGCACAGTCTCAGACTTAAACCCCATCGAGCTGGTTTGGGTGAACTGGACAGAAGGGTGAAAACAAAGCAACCTACAAGTGCAACACATTTGTGGGAACTTCTGCAACAGTGTTGGGAAGAACTTCCCGAACAATATTTTATGTCCATTGTAGGAAGAATGTCACGAGTGTGTTCGGTGGTTACAGTATATCTGCAAAAGGTGGCTACTTTGATGAGTCAAAAATTTAGATTAAATTTTGTTAAACAAAATGATTCTATGATTTCTTTTTTCTCTCCAATTGTTTATTTGTTCTATGCTTTAATGTCAGAGTACATTGAGACATTAACCTGCATAAATTTCAATAAAAACTGGAAGAATGGGGGTGTTCTAAAACTTTTGACCGGTAGTGTACTTCTAAAAGGTGCCAATAATTTTGTCCGGGCCATTTAAGGATTTCTGTGTGGAATAAGCTAAGACTTAGTCAATTTTTCTGCTTTCTGTGTTTTATTCCATTGCAAACCAAAGAAATACATATGTGGATACCAAAATATTTTTTTATTTCAACAATTTTCTGGAAAGAATGGTGCATTATTAGAAAAAACTGCAAGGGCACCAATATTTTTGGGCACGACTGTATTTAACTTTAAAAAAGAATTACATCATTACAGTAAGTCAGATGTGAAAATTCTAAAGCAGGCCTGTGAAATGTTTCAATATGGTGTTGAGCAGATGTTTCAAGATGATGCAAAGGAAAGGGGCCAAATGGACCCTTTTCAGTATATTACTATAGCATCAGTTTGCATGGCCATGTCAGACACCATATGGATTATACCTGCTGATAACTATCACCGCCAGTGCAAGTGTTACAGTGGTTGATGTACATCAGTAAACAAGAAAACTTTTCCATAAAGCATGCAATAAATCGTGGGGAAGTACAGGTAGGCCCTTATTTTCTTGATGGTTATTCTGTAATAGACGGTGTCCCCACAGCCTTTGAGTTTTTAGGCTGCTTTTATCATGGCTGCCAGGTGTGTTACTTTGAAGACCTGTTGAACCCGGTGCTTAACACAACCTACAGACTTTTATATTACCTAACCATCAAGAAAGTAAACTATCTCTGACATGAAAAAGGTATGCATGTTAGGGTTATGTGGGAGCATGAATGAAAGCAGTTGGTGTGTGACAATCCACAGATGCATGCTTTTTTGAAAGCAAACCCACTTTCCAGAGCCGATGGACCCCCGTGAATCACTTTATGGGGGGCGCACAAATGCACTGCGTTTATATTACCATGCGCAACCTAATGACAAAATCCATTATTATGATTTTACCAGTTTGTACCTGTGAAAGTGAAAACACTACCCTTGTAAACAAGAGGTTAACACCTTGGCTGAGGATGAGGAACTGCAGGGAATGCAACATGAATAGGCATGGGGGGGTGCCTCCCCAGGTGTTGCTGATTACGGGGATTGTTGAAAGGCAGAGAGAATCCAGCAAGGAGTCAGTTAGAAGCTGGAAACTGCTGTAGGGAGGACATACTCCTAGGCAGAGAACCCTGCAAGATGGAGGGTGGAATGGAAGACAGGAACCAGAGCAGAAAGCCTATGAGAATGGTTAATTGTTGAAGAGAGCCTCTGGGGAGAAGTTGAAACCTTCTGCTGAGAAAGAGATCATTTCTAGAGCAGAGAGTCCTGAGGTAAAGGATCAGCCTAGCTAGCTGGGCCAAAAACAGTGAGTGGAATGTACTGCTAACAGCCTGCAAAAAAGGCTTAAAGGGAAAACTGTTTGTGTTTTATTTGAGACTCTGCATTCAAAATTGTTGTCCCACAAACCGTTTGTTTACACTGTGTCGTACATCTGTCAGAACTAGACACATGGTTGATTCCCTGCAGGGGAAGGGCAAACAACTGGTACAACAACCCACTAGAGACAGGGCTATTCTAGATCTAGTACTTACTAACAGGGAAAGGATCACAGATCTCCAGGTAGAAGGTCACCTGGGAACCAGTGACCATCACATGGTATGGTTCAATTTGGCCACTAGAAGAAAATCATCCCATTCCAAGGCAAAAATATGGAACTTCAGAGGAGCTGACTTTGATAAGATGGCCAACAGTGTTAAGGTAGCCCTGGCAAAAAGAAATACAGGTAAGGGGGTACAGGCAAAGTGGGCAAGCATTAAAGATGCAATACTTGAAGCAACATCCCATTGTGTTAGTGAGAAAAGGAAGTGCAAAAGAAGAAGGAAACCACTTTGGTTCTCAAACACAGCAGCAGAAAATGTCAGAGCCAAAAGGCTGGCCTTCAGGAAATATAAGGGAATGCAGCAGGATGAAGATAGGGAGGCATACCAAACTTCCCTAACATCTAGACTGCTTTGTTTGGTATGGGCTGCACACCCATTGGCTCTTGCTCTGCACCAATGGGCATGCAGCCCTACCGGGCAGTCAGTCGGCGGGCGGCGGGGGGGTGGGATGCTGCCGCCTGCCGGCTGTGGGGGAGGCGGGGTGGTGGCGCTTCATGGGTGGGTGGGGTGGGACACTAGATCACCAGGGATATGGTCTTGGGGGCGGGGGTTCGCCACATTATGCAGCCAGCGATCGGGCTTAGCGGTCCACTGGACCACCAGGGATACGTTCAGGGGGTTGTTACACTTCTCCAGCCCGCGATGAACTCCACTGGACCACCAGGGATATGTTGGAGTTTACACTTCTTCAACCCGATCAGGCTTAGCGGTCCACTGGACCACCAGGGATATGTTCTGGGGGACACTTTGCTGCCCGTGATCGGGCTGGTGGGGGTTATTTAGGCTGTTGCCCGCGATCGGGCCAGTCGGGAGGAGGGGGGATTTTGATGCTTTTGCCCACGATAGGGCCAGTCGGGGGGGGGGTGGGGGGAATTTATACACATTTGCCCTCGATCGGACTGCAGGGGCCGTCGGTCCCCGATGGCTGCTGCCTGGCAGGGTGCCAGGCGCAAGTCCTCAGGGATCGGCGCACCTGCATGCTAATGGCATGCAAATGGGGCCATAAACAGATGCAAATGCCCCCGCGCCTTGCATGAATTATGGCCCCATTTGCATGTCACCTTTTGAATATCGGAAATTTGCGCATGGCGCAATGGTACTTGCGCCACCGCAAGTTGAATACTCCACTCTGACTACTTGCGGTGGTGCAAGTTCCACTGCGTCATGCATAGTGGCTGTGGCTGGGGAGTGATATTCAAAGGATATCACTCCGGCCATACCCCTGCGCAACTATTTTGTGCAGCGCAAGGGCTTGCGCCACAAAATAGCGCGGTTTGAATATCCGGCCCAATATGTATACCCTAGAGCAAAGGAGGGAGAGAGGTGATATGATTGAAACATTCAAACACCTTAAAGGCATTAACAAGGTGAAAGAGTCTAACATGTTTCAATATAAGAAAAATAGCAGGACAAGAGGACACATCATGAGATTAGAAGGAGGACGATTAAGGGGTAATGTGAAGAAGTTCTTTTTCACAGAAAGGGTCATGGATGCATGGAATGGCCTACCTCAGGAAGTGGTAGATATGAATACAGTGCAGGGCTTCAAACAGGCATGGGCTACGCATAAGGGAGCAATACAGATGAGTATGAATAGATAGGCCATTGACAGAGCAAAGGCCTATGGCACATTCATAAGGTAGAAAAAGAAATGGGCAGACTGGATGGGCCTTGCGGTCCTTATCTGCCGTCAACTTCTATGTTTCTATTGTTTTGTTTGAGACTGTATATTGAAAAAACTGCTGGCCCACATAGGTGGTTCAAAGACTCCTTTTGTCAAGTCAGCCTGAAAGAACTGTTTTGTGTTAACCTTTATGTTACCTGACCAGGCTGGAGAAGTTGAACTGATTGATTATTCTTTTCTGGAGCAATAACTTACATTTGGAGCAATACAAGTACATTTTCTTCTGTGAACTTTAAAGCCAGTGTGTTGCCTCTCCATCTACCAGAGGCCAACTTGTCACAGTACCCCTACGTGAACAAGACCAAGACATACCCCATAGGGCACCCAGTGGTCATATATGAGAATTTTATGGATCTCAGACATTATTTTGGACTTATTAAAGCTAAAGTGTATCCACCCTGTAGCCTCTTTTTACCTGTACTGCCCAGCAGGATAGGTGGAAAGCTGATGTTTACACTGTGTCGCACATGTGCAGAGACAGCACAACAGTCACAGCCTTGTACCAATGTAGATGATCAGTGATCTCTGGAGGGTACATGGTGTTTCGAGGAATTAAATCTGGCTTTAGAGATGGGGTACAAGGTGGCAGAGGTGTATGAAGTATGGCACTACCCAAAGAAATCTGACAGTCTTTTCACAGAGTATATTAAATTACACCTAAAGGTGGGTAAATGTCACCAAAATGAACATTCTGCCAAGCCTGTTATACCCCTTCAGTATGATATGTCCATATCTTCCTAAAAAATGTTTTTCCCAAAGTGCAGTCAATGGTCTCGGACTTCCTCTGGCAGGGGAAGGCAGTGCAAAGGGCCTATACCAAGCTTACTCTCCCAAAACAGGTGAGGTGTCTTAGCCTCGCAAACATCATCTTATATTATTGCTCGATTCACTGCAGTAAGATCTTTTGTTGGAGTATAGGAGAGGTTGGAAGCCTTACTGAGGAATACCTACCCCAATGGCTGTTTTTAGAACAGCTTTGTCGTACGCAAGGCATAGACCTTAGATCTCTCATTTACATAAGGCCGTCAACCTTGCCAAACACATTATGGACTCTACCATTGTGGTGGTCCCTGAAAGCCCTTCACCAAATTTGTGCTTTCTTATCCTTGGACTTGTCTAAAGACTTGAACCAACCTATAGTTGGTAACCCACACTTTAAGATCGCAGGACGGGCCATACTGGAAGGCTTTTCCCCACCAAATTATGGGGAGTTCTGATCTTCGCCTTACTTCAGGCCAGTAATTTCAGTTTTATACAGGCTCTCCAGGTAAAGTTCTCTATCTCTGTTCTTCATGCCTTTAAGTACCTGCAGCTTAAAATGGTTCTGGCTGATAGCTTGGGCCTGCCTCTGTGGAATTCGACGGCAAACAACTTAAAATTTTCTTTACAGGACATGGCCTCCCAATCCCATGTTATTTCTCTCTACTATATGCCTTACAGACCTATGACCCTCACTCCCTTCAGGGCATCTGTTACTATTGGCAGCGTGAGCTAAACCTCTCTCCAGAAAGGGGGGTTTGGAAAAAGGTATGGCAACAACTTTATAAATATATAAAACAAGACAGGTTACGTCTATTGAAATTTCGCATACTGCATAATCTGTATTTCTCCCCGACCCGGTTATACTGGATGGGAAAAACAAATTCCTCTCTTTACACCTCTTGTCAAAAAGCAGAAGGTACTCTGATGCATCTCTTCTAGGAATGTGACAGAGTGGCCCCACTGTGGCGAAAAATTAGGGATTCCCTCGATCCATTGCTTGGTCTAGAAGTCTATTTTACCCCACAGTTCTGTTTAGTGGGTCTCTTCCCCACCGACATGCAGGACTGCCTCAATGCCTTTCACAACAGATGGGGCCAACTCATGGCTCTGATACCAGTTTTACATCACGGTGGGAAACCATAGTGATAGTGGGTATGGGGAGGCTTCTCCCTGCACCTTAGGGCCCAACTTAGTGGCTCTCTGCACAAGGGTCAGCTGATCTACCCCAGCCTCCACCTTTTAGGATTGATATACCACTAATGACGCCGACAGACTTCATATTACATCCTTGAGCTCCGGGGAGAAGGGAGGGATGTGGGGTGGCACTGGGGGAGTTAGTTACTAGACAGTAGTTACTAATAGTGTGAATAAGTTTCCTTTTTTTTTTTTTCCTTTTCTTCCTGTTTCCTCTTTTTCACAACCAGGCCTTCACCTGTTATTTCACAGTCATTCCAGAACTGGAGGGTCTTTATAATCGGTTGAAGTAAGACTCACAGACAAAGCATGGTTTACAACAGATACTGTTTTTACATGTTGGGAGAGGAACTGCTCTAAATTGTGACTGATTACTTCTGGATATGGTTGTTTTCCATCATGTTTTGTTTTTCCTTTTTTGTTTTCATGTGTAATAATTGAAAACTTAATAAAGTACATTAAATTGAAAAAAAAAATTACACCTAAAGGGGAAACTGGAAGCTTCAGGGTATCCAACTTGGTGTACTACTGATGTAGAACATAAAGCATATATCTATCAGTATTAAGCTAAGGAGGGTGTTGTTTTAGAGTCAGAAAATATAGCATACAACCCTGTACAAAGACAGATTTCGAAGCGGTTTCTGAATTCATTGTGAGGAAAATTTGGTCAGCGACCCAATTTGATGAACACTGCCATTGTCAAGGATGCTGAAGATCTCTTTCAGTATCTTTTTACAGATCGCTACCATGTATCTGGTCTGTATTTTAGCAGTGATGATACAGCATCAGTATGCTGGAAATACACTGAAAAACACTATGCTAATGCTATAAACATTAATGCTGTTATAGTGGCCTTTACCACAGCCTATGCCAGACTTAAACTGTACAGTTTACTTGAAAGCCTACAGGGCCACTGTCTGTACCATGACACAGACTCTGTCATATTTGTTAGCAGGCCAGGCGACTGGGATCCACCACTGGGTGACTATTTGGGTGATCTGACCAGTGAACTACCACCTGATGAACACATTGTGGAGTTTGTGTCGGGTGGTCCTAAAACCTATGGTTACAAACTGACCAATGGCGAAATTTGTATGAAGTGTAAAGGAATTACTTTTCATGTGACAAATAATGAAAAGGTTAATTACAGCTGTCTCAAATCACTAGTTTACCATTTTGTCAAGGGGCGGGGGTGCTAATGAAGGTGTTGGGGTACAGTCAGTCAGTATAGGATTGAAAACAATTGAGTGGAACAAAAAAAGCATCGCTATTGAAAACAAGCTAGAAAAAAAAAAACTTTCAGGGTTGTATACAACAAAAGGGTTTTAACTGAGGATTTTAAAACATTGCCTTATGGCTTCTGACCATGGTATGGATATACACTTAGAGCACCCATTTTCCTGTATTTTGGCAGGTCCAAACTCTGGAAAAAGTTACTTTATTAAAAGCATGCTGGATGTAGGTCTCAATGCTTTAACCAAATTTCCAGAAAATATTATCTGGTGTTATAGTTGCTGGCAACCTTTGTATACAGACTTATGTGGCAAATTTCCTGTTGAAATTTATAGAGGGTATTCCTAGCACTCTACAAGATGACAAACTACTTCCTCCCCAAACAGTAAATCTTGTCACACAAAATGTGTTTGTCCAGGGTAAAAAGAAGCCGGACCATAAATTTAAATGCAAATTATATAATATTATTTAAGAACTCCAGAGATAAGCTACAGGTTAGTACACTGGCTCACCAGATGTATCCTGGAAAAATGAAATTTTTTGAAGAGGCCTTTGAGGATGCAACTCACAAGGCCTATGGTTATCTTTTGGTTGACTTAAAAGCCTCAACACCTGACTCTTACCACTGAAGTTCTGGCTTGTTTTCCCCCCCGATTTACCTGTTGCATACTCCATGAAAAAACAGCCCCAAAAAATAAGAGATGTGACAATTGTTCATTGTAGCCAGATGTTCATAGTACTGAGACATGTCAGCACGTCTGAAAAGAAACCTTGCATTGCTTAAGCTGTTGGTGAAGGGGCCACCATAGCGAAGAAAAGCTATACTGTGTTCAGCCTCTGATGATTTAACAGCAGTAATTGCTGAGGTGGCATTCAATGCTATTAAAGGGACTATACCTCTCACAGCTTACCAGATTAAGATGCTGAAGAGGAGACGCAACATTATTAAAAAAATAAGTAATAAAAAGCTATCTGTAAAACATAAAAAAAAAACTTGTAACAGTCTGGGGGATTTATAGGCACCTTGGTTAGTGTTGCTATACTATTTTTAACCAATCTTCTAACAAGCAGGTGAACAGACAAGGATTATGCACAAAAAATGTATTTAGTACCACAACAGCTGGACTTGCTAAGAGGTCATCCACCCCCTGAACAGCCACAGAGAAAGGTTGTAGAACGATGGCTGGATGTTGAAATGCGGGATATTCTTCAAAGGACTAACCTCTCTGAACATGAGAAGGCTAAAGTATATGGGAGTGCGTTGCAACGCTACCTCTTTAAATTTAGACAAAGTGTCATTTATAGCTTGCATTGTATCAAAATAGGATGCTGTGCACCGAAGTTTCCATGCTGTCGATTCGACTAGTAGCTTGATTAGACGCGAGCACAACCTGTCAATAGACTTCTGGAGAAGCACACGCTCCAGTAATGCCCCGGTTCATATAAACAACCATGTCTTATCTGCGAGGGGTGTTCTATGGTGCATCCCTCACAGTTTATCTTCAAGTCCTGAGCCATCAAGTCTTGCAGTAGCTGTATTAGAATACCATTTATCAGGTCCAACGTAAATACAGGTTGCTCACCTGTAACAGGAGTTCTAGGAATGGTATATGTTGTTCATCCACACTTATTGGCAGGTTCCTTGCCGCTTTAAATCTTGCCGGAAGGTCTTCAAGCTGGCTCCTCCCACCCACCCGGGTGGTAAAACTCTCGGCTCCGCCCCATGATGGCAAATCTAGCCCGCTGGAAGCCAGGTAGTGCGTCGAAGCCGGGTGGGTCGTGCGGATGAACAACATATACCATTCCTAGAACTCCTGATACAGGTGAGTAACCTGTATTTCTAGGGACATGGATATATTGCTCATCCACACTTATTGGCAGACTCCAAGCAGTTCTCCGGGAGGAGGGAGGCAAGGCGCACAACTCCTACTTAGGTATGAAGACTGGAGAACCGAGGCCCCGACCAACATCCCGGCGTGACCCAAGGTCGATGTGGAAGGGGAAAAACAGTATATGCCTGCTTCCAGGTAGGAGCCCTGCGGATATCCTGGACAGGAGTATCCTCGGAAGCAGCCACCGATGCAGCGGAAGGGTGGGTAAAATGAGCACTTATCCCTCTGGGAGGCTCCATGCCCGCCCACCTATAGCGGAGACCTATGCAGGAGGTGACCCGCCCACTCGGCGTCCACTTGGCTGCAGGTCTGCCAGGTGCGGCTTCAGCATAGATGACAAACAGCTGGCAAACCTCTCCTGAACTTCAGCCCTATGCCCCCTGGGTAGGCGAGCATTAAATAGGGTCCCTATGGATCCTAAATACGGCCTCCAAGGCATGAAGGGGGTTGAACCCCAGCAGAGATGATACCCGGTTAGGGAAAAGGACTCCGCCACTGCCTACGGAAGGAACTTCGGGTGGGGCGCAGGACAACCTTGTCCCTGTGAAAGACCAGGTAAGGAGATTCAAAGGAGCACCTGAAACTCTTCCCTCCTTCTGGATGGCATGGTAGCCCCAAGAAGGTGTTCTTCCACAACGGGTGGGGAAACTCACACCTGTGCAAAGGTTCAAACGGCTTGCCCGTGAGCTAAGCCCAAACCAGTGAAGATCCCACAGAAATGGGGATACTCTCCCCAGGGGAGGTGTGGTCGAGAGGCCTAGGAGCAGACCACCTTTCTGTGCCACCAACTGCCTTCCGCCCGTGCCAAAGACATAGGTGACCAACAGAAGCACCTGCAGAGGGTTGTCAATCAAGCCCTGCTCAATAAAGAACGGACCGCAGATGGTCCGGAATGCTCACCAAGGAACAGGAGAGGGGACCAGGCCCTATCCCAACACCAAATGGAGAATTCTTCCATTTGAAGGCAAGCATGTTTGGCCGACTCCTGGCAGGACGCCTCGAAAACGTCGAGGACCTTGCCGGAGGACCCAAGGCCTGGCTCCTAGCCGCACAGGGACCAGGCCATCAGGTGCAGGGATTGAAGGCCCGGATGGAATACCTTCCCCTGAAAACAGAGATCAGGACCGGGGGGGCTGGAAGCCGCCTCGGGAGCCTGGGGCTGAGACTGAGGAGAGCTGGACACCACAGCTGGCAAACCAGTCTGGGGCTACCAGCATCACCTGCGCCTAGTCCCTCCTCACCTTGCCTGTGGGTCAAGGGAAATGGGGGAGAGGCGTAGAAGAGGCCCGGGGTCTGTGGCCTCAAAGGCATCCCCTACAGCGAACCTTGCTGAGGGGGCGGGCATGAGACAGTCTCAGCCTCGTATTCTCCCTGGAGGGGAAAAAGGACCGCCCGAGGCGTGACCGGGAGGGAGAAGATACTGTGCTACCTCCAGCAGGGAAGACCACTCGTGAGGCACAGCCTTTGTCCGGCTTAGGGCATCAACCAGGGTGCTGGAGGCTCCTGCCATCGAAATGGCTAGGAAACTGTCTCCCGGCTGTGCGAAAGACCCAATGTGGAGAACCTCCTTACGCAGAGGCAAGGGGCTCGTCTGAACCTGGTGGGATAGGTAGCACATGGTCGTGGTGTTGTCCGCTTGGACTTAAACCACCAGACCCCACACAGACGGAGCGAGCGGTGCAGGCTAAGTGGACCACCTGGAGCTCCAGCAGGTAGGAAAGACATCGGGACTCCCGAGAGGACCAGAGGCAGAGCACTCTGCATTCCCCTTGATGGGCACCCCCACCCAACCGAGATGCATTGGTTGGAGAAGACCGTTGACTCGGGGCAGACGAACAGGATGTCCTCCTGCAAAGAGCTGGAACAGTCCGAAGGAGAGTGTTCCCTAACCCCTGGGCTGTTGTCATGGACTGGTCCGAAGGAAAGCAGCACTGTGACCGCTGGCTGGCCGGCCAGCCCCCACTAGGGGGACGCATGAACAGACCACGCTGGAGCAGGCTGCCGCGGGGCCCAGGGGGTGCAGGAGGTCCCGGTCAGGGTGCAACTGCCCAGTCAGACCTGACTAGGTAAGGGAGGAAGAACCTCAGCCCTGTCCGCCAGGAGCCGAGCTCGGACTCAAGAGTCGAGCCTCGTCCCAAAGAAGGATCACCCGCTAAGACACGCGTTCCAACGCGGCTCCGGTAAAAGGAGACCAGTCTGAGAGCAACCTAGAGGGCCAGAACTTTGGACCGTCCCTCTTCCGCCTGGAAGGGTTGCAGTCAGGCCGCCATTCGGGTGAGGTTACCTCCGGACCCCTCAGTGCCGCAGGAATGCTGCTGAGCAGAGACTGAAGGTCCTAGTCTGGAACTCATAATGAGATCCCCCACTAAAGAAACGGAGGAGTCTTCCAAGAAACGGACGGAACGAAGTGTAAGTTCGTCCTGGAGGACCAGGAAAGAGTCACACGCCTCGTTCTGAGGATGGGATATCTAAGACAGAGAGACCATCCCGACGTGTGGCTAACGAATGGGGCGCAAGACCCCCGTCCGTTTGGGACCAGGATACCTGGACAGGAACCCAAGGTCTGAAGGAGGATCCATGACCTTCCTGCTCACCTCTATTTAGAGGGCCAGGCAAGTCGGTTCAGCGGGCCGACAACGAAAGCCAGGGACTCAAGGCCCCGGGACAACGGCTCGAAAGGTGGTGCCTGCTCGCAATCCCGAGGCAGGACCTTCCCTAAGCGCTCGGCCTCCCGAGGTCCGGGAAAAATGGACCAGGTGGGGGAAGGGCGGAGCCGTCTTCCCACGGGGGAATGCGGGTAGGGGTGACGGGGCCGGGGACGGCGCCCCTCAGCCCGTCACTGAGCAGGCTTGGAGGAGGGATTGGCCGAGGGAGCTCCTGGGCCTTTACCTCCCTGCTTCCTTTTAGAGGAAGACGCTGGCTTGAGGTCAGGATGCCCAGCGCAAACCTGCTGGCCCTCATTCTGGAGTTGATGGGCCAGTCGAGCCGCAGGGGCCGAGGGGCAAAGGGGCTTACGCAAAGGCTACCGGCAGCCCTTGTCCCTCCGGGCCGGGGTGATAGAGTCCGGAGTGGCATCGGACTTCTCGGTTCCCTGGAGGTGTCCCTCCACTCCAGGGAAGAAAAGGTCAGTCCCCAAGAAGGGGATATCTGCCAACTTGTGCTGGGTTTCCGAAAGGAAAGAGGATAACCTCAGCCACGCCCTGCAGTGTATGGCCACTGCGCCCGCCACCGACCTGGCACAGGAATCACCTAAGTCCAGAGCAGTCTGAAGCTGCTGTTTCACCGCCGGTCTACCCTGGTCCCGCACCCGCCGGACCATGGTCCGCAGGTCGGCCTGGAGATGAGGGAGCACCTCGTCCAGGGAGCCCAAAAGGGTGTGGGAGAAATGTGCCATCAGTGCGGCCAAGCTGGCCTGTCGGAGGCCTAGGGAGGATGCAGCGTAAACCTTACACCCGACGTAGTCCATCCTTTTGGACTCTTTGTCGGGGGGGCCTATCCACATCCCGAGCATTCCCAGAACACTGGAAAACATTATCAGTAACTAGCCCTCAGCCTAGAGGTGGTCCGAGAAACTGGGCAAAGAACCGACAGGGACAGAGTACTTCCTGGCCATCCTGGCCAAGGGCACAGGACAGGAAGTAGGCCGCTGCCAAAGCTCCAAGGCCGGGCCGACAATGGCCTCGGCCACCGGGAAGGCCTCCGAGGGTGAACCGCCTCGGTCTAGAATCTCCGTCAGGGGATAAGAGGCCCGTTTGGACACGGGTTCAAGCTGCATTCTGGTGAATTCCGAGATGAGCTGAAGCACACCCATAAAGGACGATGGGGTGTCGTCCACAGAGCGTTCCGGAGAGGACCCCGGGTCCTCCCAACTGGGGAACATGGAGGGGTCGAGTTCAGACTCCGAAGGGTCTGCAAAGAGCTGCCTCAGGCCTGAATCACTCTTCGTCCACTGAGGGTGGGCGGGAGTGAGGGGAACAGACAACCTGCGGGACAGGTCGTGACCCGACCGAGGTTCCACCGAAGACGGTGGGGCAGCAAGAATCGGACGAACAACTGGCCCTGGAGTGGGCACCTTGACTGCAGCGAGCAGCTGTGTCGGCCAATCGGGCGGCAACTGCTTGCTGGACTGGGGAATGAATCGGAGTCGATTGATTCCCGGACAATAACAACTGCTGCCACATGAACTCCTCGTAACGTCGGCGCCATCTGCACTGAAGCCACTCCTCATCTCAGGAGGGAGACGAGGAAGATCGGTAATGCCACTTAACTCGGTGCCCTGACAGAGATCGCTGAAATCGGCGGGAGTGGCTTGACCGAGAAGAGGACCGAGACCGAGACCCCAATCCTCGAGGAAACAGAGGGTGGGCCGCTCTTCCCTCGGCTCGGACAAAGGAACCGAGGCCTGATGCCCCGAAGGTACAGGCAGAACCTCATGCCTCCACCGGGGGAACCGGCGAAGGGATGGCGGCTCCAGCAGAGGACAGCCCAGATAACGGGTTGAGAGACTCGACAACGTCGACGGGAGTCCTGGCCGGCTGACCTGACGGGGACACTGTGAAAGCCAGCGGCAGGCCATACTCGACCCGAAGTAAAAACGGCCCGACGGGAGGGGAACTCTCCCGCTCCCGCCAGCGCCCGGCGATGGGACTTAGCCTGCGACTCCTCTGACCTGGGCGAGGGCAGGTCCCGAGGGTCCCTCTCCCTTTGAGGAAAGGGACTGGCGAAGCTCCTTGAACGAAGCTGAATGAGGAGAACTCAAGGAGAGCGGGATAAGCGCTGTGACCGAGGAGGAGGGGGGGCCAGACTTGGACACCACCCCCCTCCGTGGAGGATAGAAGATCGAGCTGCTCAGCCGAGACAGCCGATGCGGACACTGCCCGATGAGTCTCCAAGGATTTTTCCGGCGCGAGAAAAGGTTCAGGTCGCCCAAGCCCAAAACGGGCCGCACGATCCTCCAGGGCGCTGGTCGAAAGGGCACAGCAAAAATCGCAAACTTACGGATCATGGTCCAAGTCGAGGCAGTAAACGCACGTGGAGTGCGGGTCTTTCCTGGAGGAATTAACCAGGCGCCTCCGGGAGCCGGAAAACGAATTATCCTTCGCGGCTGCGAGGGAAGGTGAAGTAATTAGAAAACTGCTAACTAAATTCGGAGAGACCGAAGAAAATCAGGAACCAATCGAAACGCAGAGCACTAAGGAGGAACCTGAGCTTCCAAGCGGTAAGGAAGATCTGGTGTCATGGAAAGAGCCGAGAGTTTACCACCGGGTGGGTGGGAGGCCAGCACTGAAGACCTTCCGGCAAGATTTAAAGTGGCAAGGAACCTCCCAATATATGTGGATGAACAACATATCCATGTCCCTAGAATACTCTTTTCAGGTGGCACTTCAATTGCTGTCATGGCAACATCGGACTTTTCATCAAAGCATTTTTCAACATCTGGTTCTTCCCACTGTTCATCCATATTAACACACTTATGATTATCATGCAAACCAAGTCTCAAGAATGATTCGCTCAACTCAGTCATACCATAATCCTCTGGGCGTGGCACTAGCAGATGTTGCAGAACAAAATTGACTAGGTTCATCCATTTTGCTGTTTTCCTCAGGCAATCCACACACACAGGAGCAAAACATAAACCAAAACATTATGGAGGCACAGTGGTAAATGTTTTTATCAGCATCAAGTCTACTTTTGACTGCTCTGACATGTCCTGGGCAAGCCTAAACATGCCAACCTTCGCTCCACCCATAGCAGCATCACAATATGGGGGGGGGGGCTGAGTCATATCCAGTGCACAAAAGTGAGAAAAGGGGGTGGGGTGCATCATATCTGGCGCACATGGAAGGGGCAGAACGTTGCATCATTTCCGGCACACACCGGAAGCAGAAGGGGTGAGACATTACGTCATATCCAGTAATGAATCGCACGTCATTTCTGGCAATCAAATTTTGACAGTTTTATGGCAACTGCACCTATGACAGTTCCACTAGCCCCCTTCCAAATGCAAATCCCACAAAGGATACTTCGCGGGTACCATGGGATCAATCGACGGATGAGTTGGACTAGATGGTTCTCGCCATGTCTCCCCTTCAGTGGCCACTGCTGTGGTGGACAGAACCCCTAAACTTGTTGCAGGGTGTCTCATTTTCTCCCCAACATCAGTGCAGATCCTCACAATGGAAGCCTCTGGGTCAGGATAGGGTGACCACCTGGGCCACTTCCAGACCCAGGAGTTATGGACCGACCTAGACTCAGATCTCCACATCAAAGTTCAGGACATGAGGACTGTTCTTGATCTCCAGACCTTCGAAGAACACCTCAATCCAGGCCCCCTTTTGATAAGGATAAACATCAGTGTGACGCACCATATTAACAAGGGGGCACTCACTATTACCGCCAGCGTAGGGAAGCAATGAGAGTATGGTATTGGGTACTGTCTCGCAGCCTTCAAAACTGACAGCTGCACTTCTCTCAGGAGTCCAAAACATCTTAGCAAACAGGCTAAGTCAGCACCAGTCAAGGGTACAGAAATGGGAACCGCTGACCTCCATGACAAATTACTGTTTCACAAAGTAGGTCGTCCAGAGCTGAATCTTTTTGCATCCCCACAGAACATAAAACTGCCGTGTTTCTGCTTGCTTGCTTCAGGGCATGGAGTTTTTTTGGCAAGATGCATTGTCACTCTACTGCAAATGGAGTTTCTTTTATGCATTCTCTCCTATCCCTCTCATTCAGAGGGTTCTACTCAAACTGCATTTCTATCTTGATCACACTAAGGACTGAAGAAAGTCGTTTCAGCTTTTTGTCTTATTCATCCTGGGAGAGAGGGTACACCTGTGTATAAAACACTTGTCAAAATGGCTGGCTCATTGCTTTGAATTATTAAAGAAAGTAAGGTAAGGAACATCATGGTGCTGTGCCTGGCCACTCTGTATGTAGTATAACCACTTCTGTTGCCGGTTTTCAGAATGTTTCTGCAGCTGACATTTGTGCTGCTGCCACATGGAGCAATGTGTACAGTATACTTCTGTTATGAACTACAGTCTACATATCGCCTCACGCAAACATTCGGTAAGGCCTTCCGTCCTGACTGCATATCAGACTTTGTCATCCTCCCTGCCTGGATACCTTGTGTGCTGCTTGTGAATTGTTCCAAAAGTGTGGCCCAATCAAAGAGATATCTTTGATGAAGACAGAACAGTTACTAACAGTAACAACACATCTTCAAGAGAATCTCTTCCATTGGATCACAGCGCACCCACCCTCCCTCCTTCCTTCTCCTTACCGAAGCATAAGCTGGCAGGATAGTCCACTGCCTTGCTGGAAGTTTCCGTAAGTGCCTTTTGCATTTTTTAGTTCCATGCCTCTTCTTGTGTGCCTGGTACTGGTTGAAAGCACCATGGAAGAGCGACGGCAACTGTGCAGACACCCCCCACAGAGAGACAGATAAACTGAAGCAGAGTACCTCGATGTGTGCCAGCCCGATTAATATAACAGTGATAAACAGCAGTGCATGCCCCACACACTTGAATGGACACCACTATGACCAGCCACACGGGCACAGACACCCCTGAGAGCAAGCGCCAATGGTGCCCCCCCCCCCCGACAGCTCACAGACGGCAATGGATGGTCCTTTTGTGGACTGACTGGGCGCAGCCTGCAAACAATGTGGGATGCACAGCAGCAACCCCTGGCACAGATGGGCAGCTATTCTGCCACCACTGCCCCCTTGGTACCCGGTGCAGGGTGCTGTCATACCGCTCCCATTTCTGTAGTGCACTGTCGGCGCACATATTGTCACTCTAGGGCGGGTTGCTGTGTTCTGTTGGGCACTGTGGTTGTGGCTGACTCGGGGGGGGGTGTCGCTGTTGGGGGTTCGCTACGGGGGTGTCGTTCTTATGTGGTGCTTCCATACTGGCTTAATCTCCTGGTTCTCTCATGGTAAGCAGCCCTCTAAGTTTATCTCTAATTGGGAACTAAGGAGCCATGGGGCCCCCCATGTTTTATAGTCTTTGAAAAGTTTCACATCATCATGGGTGGCCCCCAACTAGCAAAGTTTCAGAGTGATCCCGACACTGATGGTTCACAATTCCAAAGGTGTGGCTCAACGGAGGAGATTCTCCAGAAGATCTACGATTACAGAGAATAACTGTTCTTTTTGGAATACATTTTGTTTTTATTGGGTATTTAAGATCTTTTTTTTATCTTGTGTAAGCATCATGGAGGGTCTACGAGTTTGGCTTTTTGAGTATGAAGTATGTTTTTTCAAAGTTGTTGGATGGATTTCCTTTGCAGTTTCATTCTTCAACAGTGTTGTCATGAGGTGGGGAATAGTAATTTTTGTCACATGTTGCTTTTTGTTTGTATTTTTTTCTTTTTGATGCTGGGTTATTTGGTTTGCATTGTGACCTTTCTGACCTTGAGGTTATATAATCTGCATACTGACCATTTTGATCTGACAGGCTCTGCTCTCGATTAAAGTACCCCAACATGTCAAGGGAGCAGGGCTAAGTGGTATGTTAATGCAGTGACATGTGGTAGTGTCCTGACCAATGAGGAGCCAGAATTGATGAGACCCTGTTTTATAATGGAGAATAAGCAATCAGTAACCTCAGTAAGACCAGGAATACCAAACTTTTGAGGATTATGTACACAGTACAGATCTATTTGTTTAGCATTCCCCAAGTTTTACTACAACAAGTAGCCATTCACAGGTCCTGCTGCTATTTGCTATATTATATTGAACCCCAACTAAATCCAGCTGATCTTTAGAGATTCACTCCATCTCCCTTTTTGTTGTTTTTCTTGTCCTGACAGATAAACTTACATCCAGGTAGCATATAAACATTGTGAGGGATAGAACATTTCAGCCAAGCTTTGTTGATTCCTAGATGATCAGGTTTAATAGACCAACCCAGTTTTCAAGTTCTGCTTTTTGCCATTAGGCTTCGCACATTCATGTGCACTACCAAAGCACCGCCAGTAAAGTTTAAACCAGTTTCCCCCCCCCCCATCATTCTGGAGTGCAGGTGAGAGCTGCTTTACATTGTGCTGGGAAAGCATCTTCAATCAAGCTGTGTGTGCTGACTAAATTGATCTGCACAAGAAAGGACTGCAGTGACTTTGTGAGACTATGACTGCCTGCTTAATTTTAAATGCTGCAAAAGGGCTCTAATTACCTGCTGCTGCTTCACTCTGTGGGTGGGGGATTCAACAGATAAAAGAAAGTGCCGCCATGGAGCGCGCATTGAGTGGCGCAACTCGGTGGAAAAAAAATGTGATACATACTTAATGTAATTTAGAGTTTTAAAGTAAGGGTTTCCTATGGGGTCTTTACTGTATTTGATTTTGGGATTTGTCTTGGTTGGGATGTTGCAATGGGAGGTGGTGGCAGGTGCCCTGATTGGGATTTGCATGTCAATGGTTGAGCGGTACTGAGTCGAGGAGGGACTTGTTTGTATACTGACTCGCTTGACATGGAAGGCCCCAATCCTGGGATGGCCTATTAAACATAATTCCAAACTTGCTGTTGGTAAAGCTAAGACATTATTGTAACAGGGTTGGAATGGGAGTGGAAATGGGTAATGAAATCAAGAATGTCTGGACTCCTTTGATAATTAAGGTATTAAGGAAGTCAATACTACCAAAGCTATGTATTCTTTTGTTCTTGATGCAAAGTGGGGATGTTGCTTTAAATCCTGGTCCCTTAATTGACAATTTAAAGATTCATCACGGTCAGCTAATTCTGCACTCAAATGTAAGAGGTATCATTCCAAAGTAGGATTTAATTAAGGATTTTTTAATAGAACATAGACCTGAGATTATGTTTTTTACAGAAACCTGGCTGGGTAAGTCCCATGATGACTTAGATTTAAAATTACAGGGTTATGATTTTAAAAGGGTTGATAGGAATAGGAAGGGGGAGGGATTATAGTTTATTATTTGGAAAAATTATCCTCTATTCAGATTTTTGCTTAATTTGGATAGTATAAACCTTGAATATCTGGCACTGGAGTTTAATGTTGGGTCAGGGGAAACCTTTATTAGTGGTTGGGGGGTATCGCCCACCTAACACAACAGTACAAGTGTTTGACTTACTGCAGGATGCACTAGCCCCATTTGTTTTCTCCCATGAGTCGTTAGTTCTGAGGGGCTTAAATGCTGACTGGTTGCACCCTGTAAAATCCCAAAGAATCAGGAAAATGGCTTTGGAGCTTGGGTTGTACCAATTAATCTCAGAAACCACCAGGATTAATATTCATAATCCCGGTGATTCTTCTTTGATTGATGTGATTCTTACAAACTGTCCCAACAACTATGTTTCTTCTAGGGTAGATGCAGACTTGTTTAGTGATCATAATATTGTTTACTGTATCAAAGGGAAAATTAAAGTGAAAGGACCCTCTAGGCTCTTGAAGTTAAGATCATATAAATTGTTTGATTATTTTTCCTTTTTAGCAGACCTAGGAAATATTAAGTGGGATTGTCTAGAACTAATACCCGATATAAACCTGGTTTGGGATGATTTTGTGTCAGAATTTCTCCTCGTATGTAACAGGCATATGCCAGAGATTACTAGGAGAATAAAAGGTAACCCTGCCCCATGGTATACCACAAAACTTTTTAAGTTGAGGCTCGCTAAAAATAAAGCTTGGGCCCAGGCATGAGCTTCGGGAAAGATTTGTGATTGGCAACAATGCAGGAAATCAAGAAACCTGTATGTGGCCACACTAAGGGATACTAAAAATAAGTACTACAAGGCCAAAACCAAAGAATCAATAGGGAAACCTGGGACATTTGGGGGACTTATAGGGGAATTAAAGGGACAGACAAAGGGGAAGACACCTATTAATTTATCTGGGGAGGAATCCTTTGGGAGAGAGTTGCCACTTGCTGATAGATTTAATGATTATTTTACAAAGTCGGGAAATTTCTTTGATAGCCCTATTGAACCTCTTTTTAACCCTGTAAGTCGTATGGAAGGGGACTCTAAATTTGTTTTTGATGCCGTATTGAATGGTGAGGTGTAGAAACTTTGTTGCAATTAAACGTCTCTGGGAGTAGTGGCCCTGATGGTTTGTCTCCAAGAATGCTGAAATAAGCAGCAACCCACATTTCAGACCCATTAACCTACCTGTTCAATCGTTTGATAGAGGAGGGATGTATCCCAGAAGGCTGGAAGTCGGCCAGAATCATCTACATTTTTAAGGGGGTGATCCTGGTCGACTGTACAACTATAGACCTATATCTATATTACCTCTGATTAGTAAGGTGTTGGAGAAACTGTTGGCAAGACAGTTGATGGAGTACTTGGAAAGAGAAAAACTGATGGAGCCATATCAGTCAGGTTTTCTGAGGTCTCATGGCACTGTGATGGCCGTGTCAGCGGTCCTGGATGAGATCGGCAAAGCAATTGATGCCCAATGTTATACTGATGCAATTCTTGTCAATCTCTCCAGGGCTTTCGACACAGTTGATCATCAAAATTTGCTTATGAGACTGTCAGAGATAGGGATGAGCTGTTCAGTTTTGGATTGGTTTATCGCCTATCTTTCTGACAGACAGCAGGTAACAGCTGTAAATGGAACTGTGCCGACTATGCAGGTGGTATGGAAAGGAGTGCCCCAAAGATCAGTTATGGGCCCTTTATTATTTTTAGTATATCTGAAAGATCTTGGGCACTATGTGGGGGGCCTCTCGTTACCACCTGTATGCTGATGACACCATTTTATACTGTTCGGATTAATCAGTTTCAGTAATACAACGTACACTGCAGAAAAGTTTTAACAATATGGAAAAGTACTTTGTCAACTCAAAGTTAAAACTTAATTCCTCAAAAACTAAATGTATGCTGTTTGGGTCTTCTATGAACCAGAAAGATGACTTGACTTTGGAAATTGTGGATAATAAAGGGGATGGGTTAGAGTTAGTTAATCAATATAAATACTTGGGATTTTGGTTAGATAATTATGGGTCAGGAAATTTGCATGTAGATAATTTGATCTCCCAGGTTAATAAGCGGGTGGGTTTCCTGTTTCGGAACAAAAACTGCTTAGATTCTGTGACACTGGACCTGATAGTTAAGATGCAGATTTTCCCTTTAATCGATTATGGGGACGTTTTATATGACGGAGCCACTAGGGATCGAATAACAAAGTTAGATGTTCTAGTTAATCGTCTTGCCAGACTGATTCTCAGGTGTCCAAAACGTACTCATCATTGCGAATTGTATGAAAGATTAGGTTGGTTATCATTATTTATTTATTTAGCTTTTGTTTACCGGGTAAGTACACTAGACAAGCATTATGCCTATTTTCAGGAACGACCTGGGAGAATACAACATGAGGGCCAACAGTCAAGGAGACATGGCAAAGAGAGTACAGTTTTTTTTTTTTTAAGTAGGAGAAGAATGATACATAAATAGCTGTTTGCTTATAAATGTGGGCTGGGTTCCATCCCTATATATCTAAAGAATAGATTTTCCTTTAGAAGTGTTGAATTGACATTGAGTAATCAAGTTGTTATGGATATGGTTGTCCCCCTTGTAAAATCAAAACGTTCCCAATATTTATTTAGTAATTTTATTCCGATATGTTGGAATAGCCTTCCTCATGAATACAAGCAAAAGACTGGTAAGCACTCATCAACATCCCATCTAAGAAGACACCTGATAGCTATACAGGAATCTTGTAATTGTTATTGAAATTCTTTTCTCTTTAATGTTTTTGTATCGATGTTTGTTGTTTGATTGTATTTATTATGTTCAGTGTTGACATGTATTTTATATTTTTGTAAAGGCTACCATTGCGAATGAGTTTTTACTCAATTGGTTTTTACCTTGAATAAACAAACAAGCAAACCATTAGGCCCGTTTTCACTGTCTGACTAGTCTAAGAGATAGCAAGACTGACAGAAGGAACAGGATCTTTTTGATGTCTGATGAGAGCAGCAGCAGTATAGGAAACATAAGCAAGTGAAGGGTACCTAGAGGGCAGATGGCCACAGGAGAAGGGAAGAACAGGTACTCATCTGCAAATGACAGTTACATAAGAACTTACTGTAACAGCAGATCTTCGAGAGAGGTTCCTGCAGTAGGTCTTCACGTATAGGACAGTGCCTCCTGGCATCAGGACTGCACAGCAAATTTCTAGCTAGCAATCATTAGTGAGGAACTGCCCCCGGTGTCACCTGATCGAGCTTCAGCATGACAGTAGATAAGGGGCAATCCCCGAGCCCGCCCTTCATTTCTCCTGTCATAGACCTCTGAAGGGGGAAAAAGAAAATCCTTAGGCCGCAGTCTCTGGAAACAAAGCCTTGGTAAAGGAAAAGAGGATTAAAAAAAAAAAAAAAACAGGACCTGGGAAATCTAGACCTACTGCAGGAACCTCTCTTGCTCTACTGTTACGGTAAGTTCTTACATAACTGTTGCATCTTACTTCGAAAGGGTTCCTGCAGTAGGTCTTCACATTTGGACTGAATACCAAACAATCAAAAATAATGAAGGAGTCAGAGACTAAGTTCCAGGAGGATACAGCACCTGCCAACTAGAAGCCTACTTAGCAAAGGCCTTGCAGAACAGTGATGCCAAAGCCGGCTCTATGTCTAGAGGCAATGTCTAGACTGTAATGCTTGGTGAAAGTCTAGACAGAGGACCAAGTGTCCACTGTGCAAATATCTGCAGTGGACTCATTCCTGAGAAAGGCCATTAAAGCAGCCATGTCCCGAGTAGAATGCCATTTCCCCTCCTATGGAAGGGGCTTCTCTTTCTTGTGGTAAATGTACAAGATGCAGTTAGCCAACCATTTTGACAGACCTTGTTTGGCGATGGCCTTGGCCTGACATTTGGGAGCAAAGGTCACAAACAACTGGTCAGACTTCCAAGCCTCTTTGGTCCTAGAGATGTAACATCTCAGAATCATGTGCACATCTAAAGTGTGCAAGAGATTTTCCCCCCATTGGAATACTGTGGGTAAAATACCGGCTGTTCAACATTTTAGTTCAAAGTAAATTCTGAAACGACTTTCAGAAGAAAAGAAGGGATAGTCCTTGGAGCCATTGGTTCTGTTGGAGCACGGGCAAGAGTCCCTGGAGTGTCAACATATGGAATCTCTTGTAGTCTACAAAGAGATTGAGTAGGCCGAGATCCAGAATCGGTCTCAGATCTCCCATCTTTTTGGGAACTAGGAAGAAGTGGGACTAATATCCCCTTTCTATTTTCCCTGGTGGAACTGGCTCTATGGCTGATTTCTGAAATACAGCCTGGATCTCCTGATGTACAAGGCCTAGATGGGCTGATGGGTAGTGCGACCTGCCCGGTGGGTTGTCTGGAGGTCTGTCCAGGAACTCTATTGTGTGTCCTCTTGCTACTAGTTGTAGGACCCAAGCATCTTCGGTTACTGCCTGCCACCCTTCCAGGTGGAGGGTAAACCGTCCCCCCACTGGTTCCTCGGGAGATGGGAAGGTGGAAACTCCCCATGTCAGGAGTTCCACTTTTCCACCTCCAGCGGTCTTTCTGGAATATTGCCAGAAGGGTCTGGTAGCCAGAACTAGTGGTACGACGCTTATCCTGTTGCCTACCTTGGTTCTGCCTGTTCCATCTCTTCTGAGGGCGATGAAAGGACTGCTTGGGCTTTTGTCCTGAGTGGTACATAGAGCGGACGTCCTTAAGTGACCTTCCGCTCTCCTGTAGGGCTGTGATAATATCCTCTGCATCTACCCCCAAACAGGATGGGGCCCCTGAAGGAGGAGTCCAGTAGGGTCCTGTGGACGTCTTGCACCAGTCCTGCAAGAAATATCCAAGCCAGGTGCCTCAAGCAAATACCCGTGGCTGTGCAACTGGCCACTGAATTGACCTTATCGTAAGTGGCCCTTAAGGTGTGGCAGTAAGAAGGCTTACTCAGTCTTGCCTTCTCCAGGAGGCGATTCCTGAAATCTGCGTCCGGAATCTCCTGCAAGTCCTTCTTCAAGTCGGACCATGCCAGCTTCTAGAAGGACACCATATGGGCTACATAGTTTTATGACCAGACAGCGCAGGTCGATGAGTCATAGATTTTGCATCCATATTGATCCATTTGTTTGGATTCTTTATCCGGAGGAGAAGCACATGGGTGTTTCGACTGTGCCAACCTGTCACGGGCGGCAGTGATAACCATGGAGTCGGCCTTTGGTTGACTGGTCAGATGACCAACCCCTTCCGAGGAGGTGATATGTTCTATCCGCTTTTTTGGAGACAACCAGAATGGAGGACAGCTGTTGCCAAATTGTAGAGGTAAGATCCTCATGTGGCCCCATATGTGGGGGAATCGGGAGGAGGTCCATGCTAGTGAGGTCTAGTTGCCCTGCCACACGTTTCCTCTTGGGGTCCAACTCCTGAGACGCCAACCACAGGCCTGTCTGATGGACCTTAGAAGTTCTGCAAAGGATGGATCCTCTGCTGGAGACTTCAGGGACTCCTTGGGCTGGAGTTCAATGGGGGACTGAGGTTCCGAGTGACCAACAGACTCTGGGTCTGAATCAGAGTCAGAGCACTCTGGTCTGCTGGGTAAATGTGTAATGTCTGGGATCATCTCCATCACCCTTGCTCCTGAGGGCTCCAAGAAATGACTTCCCGAACACCTATAAGACACCTGTCCCTGAGGGCAAGGGCATCTGGTAATTATTCTATACGTCAGGGTGGGAACCGCGACCATATGGGGTTGTTCCAGTTCTTGCAACAGCTGCGATATTGCATCATGCCACCAGGCCAGAATAGCAGTGGGTGTTTCTGGCTGGGGAGGGGGAGGCAGAGGAGGTGGCAGAGGCTGATACCCGGGGTACCCTGTAGAGTAAGGAGATTAGCCAGGAGGCTGGTACCAGTACTGGTACGGTTGGTGTCCCTGACAGAAGTGACCCGGTATCGGGTACCCCGGTGATGGCCTTCCTGGTGTCAGGTAATACAGAAACTGGGGTGGCTGATAGCTGGGATGGTGACCAGAAGGATCCAACGGAGGAGGGGCAGAGGGTCCAGGGATAGGCGGTGCAGAGGGACCATTGGGTGGGGTAAGGTCCGTCAGCAGGCCTGGGGTCTCTATTGTGGCCCCAGACAGGCCAAAAGGTGGCTCCAGTGTCAGAGCACGAAGGCCCTGGTCCATGTCAGGAATTGCTTTATAGACTGTGGAGTGGCTTGGCGTTGAGGGGTGGAAGGGGTCTGCCATCTGGTCTGAGGGAGGCAAAAGAATGGATAGCCCCCTCGCCTGATCCAGCCCAAAGGTTGGACTCTCAGAAGGAGGGCCCGACACAGGAGAGCTCTCCTGAACAGCCACACTAGATTTCCTGGCCAGGGAAAATGAGGCATCGGGCAGGGTCAGTAAATCCTGTGAAAGAGAACCCTCATGGGACGAAGGAGGGCCTGGAGGCTCGCCCTGCACAACGTCCAAAACCAAAAGGATGTCCAATGTGAGGGCACCCACTGGGCAAGCCGATGACTGATTTATTGGCAGAGACCTGGTGAGCATCAAAGGAGCCGACAGAAAACTTACAGGAGGTGGTCGCGCCAACAGCAGCCTAGAGGCTGGAGTCAGGTGCAGCGCCCAAGGCCATGCTCCCAATGGCAGAACCAGTGGGAGACTTAGTGGCAGAGCCTTTCACAGGACCCGAAGTGTCCTCTGGAGAGGAACCCCCTGACTGCTCACTGACCAAAGCAGGAGGGGGAGATGGCGTCCGATCCACCAGAACAGATGGAGACCCTGGAGGTGAGGTACTCACCAAAGTGGAGGTCTCACCGCTGTGTCGTTGGCTGTCTGATGATGATGAGTTAGAAGATGCATCCGTTCTCGGTGCTTCTACTTCTTTCGCTTTTTCTCGGGAGTGAGTGAAGAAACACGTTCCCTCAGCTCCTGGAGCCCTTTTTCCATCAGTGCTAGGTAACATTTTAAAAGGTGAGCATTGATGGCGATGGGTGCACATAGCCTGGTTAAAGGTCTGGCAGATCTTACAATCTTCCACCTGATGTTTGGGGCCCAGGCAAAGAATGCAGTGGGAGTAGTCATCCCTGTGCGAGATTTGGGTGACACAGTGAGAGCACTTTTTCTTCAGTTTATGCAAAGACATACACTAAGACTACTGGAAAAAAAAGGCCAAAAACATGCACTTTATGAAAAGAAATGGTGGACAACTGAGCTAGTTAACCGCGAGGTCCAACGAATTCAGGTCGACAGCGGGAAAGAACTAGAAGGAGGACATGGGGACCGCCCCCTATATACTGACATGCTGATGCTCTGATATTACCTTTGGGAGGAACTTCAGGTTGAGGCAAAGGACAACTTTGGACCTGTGGAAGACCAAATAGGAAGATTCCACCAAGAGCACCTGAAGCTCCCCAATCCTTCTGGTGAATGTAATTGCCACCAAGAAGGCAGTCTTCCATGACAGGTGTGACAAGTCACACCTATGCACTGACCCAAACAGCTTGCCCATGAACATAGCCAGGACAGGCAGAAAATCCCACGGTGGAGGTGGATCACCCACCAGAGAGTACACATGGTTGAAGCCCTTGAAGAATCACCCAATCACCTTCTCCTGGGCCACTGCTGGCACATCAGCCTGTGCCTGGTAAGCAGAGATGGCTGCCAGGTGCACCTTAAGGGTCATTGCTCACAGTCCCAGCTAGCAGAGGGACCAGAGGAAGTCCAAGATGCTAGGTACAGGGCAGGCAAAGTGATCAAGCTCCTTGCCCCAGCACCAAATGGAAAATCTCTTCCATTTAAAGCCAAAGCACCAACGAGACAACTCATTTCTGAATGCCTCCACAATGTGGAAGACATCCTTGAAGAAATCCAAGGCCTGGAACTCCAGCCACTCAGGAGCCAGGCCATGAGGTGCAGGGACTGAAGGTCTGGGTGCAGGACTGTCCCTAGAAGTCTGGTCAGCAGGCCTGGGCAAAGAGGCAATCTCTGCAAAGATCAGCTGCTGAGGCTGAGGAGATCTAGCTACTAGAGCTGCCTTGGCCAGTTTTGAGCTATCAGGATCATCCACACCTTGTCCTTCCTGACCTTAACCAGTACCCTGTAGATCAAGGGGAAAGGAGGAAAGGCATACATGAGGCCCGAGGTCCAGGGCCTCACAAAGGCATCCCCCAGCTGTGTCCCGGACTATGGATGGACGGGCACAAAACAGCCTCAGTTTGGCATTCTCCCAAGAGGCAAACAGATCCACCGAGGGGGACCCCCACAGGGAGAACAGACAGTTCACCATCTCCTGATCTGGAGACCACTTGTGTAAAGTCTTTCCTGCCTGGAGGAGTGCATGTACCTGTTGATTTTTCTCCCCACGACATGAACTGCCAGGAGATCGGTGCCCAGGCTGTGCACAAAGGTCCAGTTGCAGAGTGCCTTGTGACATAAAGGAAGGGAGCATATGCCACCCCGTCTGTTTAGGTAAAACATGGTTGTATAGTTGTCTGTCTGAACTTGCACGACCCGACCCCTGAGAAGCGGAGCAAATTCTGCAAGAGCCAAATGCACTGCAAAGAACTCCAGCAGGTTTATGTGGTAATGGGACTCTCTGGGCTACCAGAACCCATGGGTTGTATGGTCTCTCAGTTGTGCTCCCCACCCTATCAGAGACTCATCTATAATCAACGTGACGGTTGGCTTTGGGTGGACAAATAGGATTCCTTCCTCCAGGTGTTCCAGGACCAGCCACCACTGGATAGTGTCTCACATCGGCTGGGTCACTGTGACCACCTGGTCCAAGTCACCTAGACGCTGGGGCCATAATCAGCACAGCGCTCTCAGAAGGTGGGGCATCCACCAGTGGGCCCAGAGGACCACGCTGGTGCAGGATGCTACGTACTCCAGCAGCCACAGAAATGCCAGGCAGGGTGCAAGAGCCCAATCAGAAATGAACAGGCAAAGGAGGTAAGTAAGATCCTGTGCCCCGTCTGCCGGGAGGTGGGCTTTGGCCTGGAGGGAGTCAAGAGTCTAGTTCTGTCCCAATGGAACTTGATCACTTGCTTTGGTACCGGTTCAGACTGGTCCGAGTTAACCAACAGGCCCAAGTCTTGGCAGATCTGGAGAGCCAAGTCTGTGGATCTGACTGCTGCCTCTTTGTATGAACCAGCTACAGCCAGTCTTTCAGGTAGGGCTACACCCTGACCCCTAGGTACTGCAGGTGGGCGGTCACCACTGCCATGCATTTAGTGAATGCCCTTGGAGTTGAGGCTAGGCCAAATGGCATGACCTGGAACTGGAACAGAACTCCTTTGGCTCGGAACAGGCAGTACCTACGGTCGGGAATGTGGAGGAACATATCCTGAAGAGTGAGGGAACAAAACCACATGTTCTGCTCCAGGTATCATATAATCTGGCTCAGTGACCATCCGAAACCTTCGCTTTCACATGTACTGGCCGAGATCATGAAGATCCAGAATGGGGCACTGGGCTCCTGTCCATTTCAGGACCAGGAAGTACCTGGACATGTAACCCTGACTGGCTAGGGCATCCGGGACATGCCCTATAGTTCCTTTTGAAAAGAGTTGAGCAGTGTCCTCCCTGAGGGTGGACAGTGTGTCCTGAGACACCCCGGACTCTCAAGGCACATGGAGGCGATTAAGGCAGGAGAGCCTCAAAGTCTAGAGACAGTCCTCTGCCCACTATGTGCAACACCCACTTATCTGTTGTGATCGTGGCCCAACATGGCAAGAAGTGGCGTAGCCATCCTCCAATGGAGAGAGCAGTCAGGGACAGGACAGGTGGAGGGATGACACCCACCAACCCGTCGCTAAGCAGCTTGTGCAGGGGCACCAGCAGCTGCTGCTGGAGGGGCACCACTACCCCTGCCCCCCCTCTTTTTAGGACCTTGGCCCCTGGACGTCTTGGGATGCCAATCCTGATACTGCCACTGCTGGGGCTACTGCCGGCGGAATTCTGACCAAAAGAACCTGAACTGGAAAGACCATTTCTTCTGCTTCCTTTTTCTGGTCCCTCTGGGATGAGGTCACAAGAGTCAAGGGTTGCTTCTCAATCCTCATGAGATGCCCTTCACTACAGGGCCAAAGAGGTCAGTGCCCAAAAAAGGGACATAGGCCAACCTCCGCTGGGTATCCACCGTAAAGAAGGACAACTACAGCCAAGCCCTGCGATGCTTGGAGACAGCTGCTGCCACCGCATGGGTGCAAGAATTGCCCATGTCCAAGGCTGTCTAGAGCTGGTGTTTAGCTAGCAACTGGCCGTGGTCTCCGATGAGCTCCACTGTCACCTGCTGCTTGGGGTGGAGGTGAGGGAGGACTATATCAAACATTCCCATCAGGGACTGCCCATAATTAGCCATCATAACACCACTCTTAGTTTGACAGAGACCCAGGGCAGCCACAGCGTACACCTTTTTTGCAGCATGGTCAGTCTTATGGGACTTCTTTTCCAGAGGCTTGTACATGTACCCCTGGTGTCCGGACTTATGGAACACCAAATCCATGACCAAACCTTCAGCTGAGGGTGGTTGGAAAATCCACAAACTGAGCCTGCAGGGCCCACATGCTTGCAGACCATGTGGGCTGAGGGTGCCAGGCAGGATGCTGGATGCTTTTAGAGCTCCAGGGCAAGCTGCAGGATGGCCTTGGCCACTGGGAAGGCAACCTCTGGGGATTCATCCTAGCCCAAAATGTCTGCAAGAGGGTACTTGGTTCTTTTCTGAACTGGCACTAATGGGATGGACACCAACTCTGCGATCAGCCAGAGCAGAGCACCGATGGACACTCACCCTTGATTAGTAGAAGGCTCCTCGACTGAGCCACAGTCAAAGAATGAAACCCCAGAGGAAGCCATGGATTCCCTGACCCGAGCTGTTCGATGACTCCTCAATCATTGTTCGCCATGGACCTTCTGGGATTCATCACCTGGTGCAATCCTTACGGACAACTGGCCTGGCAAGCCAAGAGCCAAATGGCCGGCCCTCTTGGTTAGAGTTCTGACTGCCAGTCATCAGGATTGTGGCTCCACTGTGATCATAAGAGAGGTAGGTATGGGGAGCACCTGCAGAACCTGGACCAATGAGGCAACCACAGGCTGCTGCCATGGACCAAAGGTCCTTAGGGTAGAGCCCTACCCTACCCTGCAACGGCCTACTGGTGCCAGAAGAACTCCTCGTGGCATCAGTGCACCTTCTGCCAGTGCCTCTCCTTACCTGAAGATGAAGAGGCAAGGAATGTCAATGGTGGTGCCTCCCAACCAAGAAGGATCAAAAGCACAGATGCCTTCACCATGACCTTGACCTCGACCATCGTCTATCCGGCCGACGGCAACATCAGTCTTCCTGAGGTTGGCTATAGATAATGCAGCTACCCACATATAGCAACAAGGGCAAAGGCCCAATCCCAGTTGGAGGTTGGTCCCTGGCATGGTTGACTGGGATCACTGACTGATCCATGTCCTCCTGAGTGAGGACAGGGAGCACTGGTGTCTGCCACGCCAACTCCTTGGCCTCATCTGACAATGGGTCGACCAGGTCAAGAAAAATCTCGACTGCTTGGCTGACTGAAGTCGAGGTTGTCTGGCTCAATGGCAGAGCTGAAGAGCTTTTGATTTGCCTGAGCATCACCTCAGCTGAGGGACACTTAGCCACCGAGCAGTCAGACGAATCAAGGGACCTGGAGAACCATGATCTATTCCTATCCTATGACCTGTAACGGTGGTGAGAAGATTTCTTGGTTTTTGTTTTGGACCTAGAGCCTTGGTGGGTAGAGCTCTCCACCACAGTCTGGAGAGACCTGCATATGTCACAGAACTGGTATGTGAAAGTCCCTCCGATGCTGGTCCTCGCTGTGAACAGTGCCGAGGACAGGAGGTGCCCATCGCAGTAGTCACCAGTTCCACCTCAAGGGCCGCAAGCTGTGCCACAGACTTGAAAGCCACCAAGGCCTGTTTGCTACACTTAGCTGCAATCCTTCGAATCTTGTTCTGAAGGCTGACCCAGAGCAAGCCAGAGCTTCCTATCTTCAAGGGACTCAAAAGCATGGAAGGCAAAGGCTGCATCCAGCCATGTCATGTCGCCTGCCCAAGCAGTACATGCATGTGTTGTGCGATCAATGACCGACATCTTCTGGCAGCTCCAAATGCAGAATTTAAATTCAGGTTTCTTGCACTCCATCGCTGGTCCAGAGATGGAGTCAACATTGAAATAACATTAAAAGAGCTTCGAAAAAGGTTTGCCTATGGCACAGAGAAAATCCTAAGTGAAGTGCGAAGGAGGTGATGTGCTCATCCAATGGGAAGATCGGACATCACAGAGTGGAGTCAGGGGATATATCCATGCGATAAGTGGGAAATGCTTAGCTTAAAGGCATTCTGGCCGATCACCGCATTCCAGTGGAACTGCCAGAGTGTGGAGAAGTGAACCATATCCACACTCCTATAAGTAAAAGATTTGATTTGGACTTAAGTAAAAATCCTTTCTTTTTACCATCAGGAAGACTTTCTGAGTCATAGGGTAAGTTTGCCTGATTATAAGGTTAGAGAATTTGACACTAAGCTCCGATTCAGGCTCAGACTTCAGTCTGACTGGGGATAAACTAAAATTAGTTGCTGCATACAGTGCCAAACAGCAGGGCATAGGCCCCTAGGCCCATAGAAGATACTGATAGTGCGTATAGAATATATGGTTAAGTATGTAAGTGGTAGTAGAACAAATTATAGTTGAGAAGCTAGCCCAAACTTACACAGCAAGTACAGAAAACTTCTAAAAAAACAGAAATGGAGAAAATGATGACAGAAAAAGACACAGGTCCTTCCAGTCTGCCCAGTTTTCCTACCTATGCCCCCTTGACATATGATCAAAGAGTGTTTTTACCATGCGATCTACCCATCCTTTCCCCAGTTGACCTCCATAATTTTTTGCTCCTTCCCGCCTTACCCCCTGCTGATGGACTACCCCCAGATCCCTTTCCTTCTGTCCTTGCAGCACATTGCACCACCCCAATCCAATACTCAGTAAATGGGTTCTTCTTACCCATGTGCATCACTTAGCACTTTTTGTGGGCACTGAATCTCAACTGCCAGACTTTGGATCACCTTTCCAATATCTCCAAACTCCTCTTTGAATTCCCTTATACCTTCTCTTTACTGTCTACCCTGTCAAAGAGTTTTGTGTCTTCAGAAAACAGACGTATCCTGCAGGATACCTTTTCCAGTGTCATAGCTGAACAGGACAGGATGACCCCCATGGCACCCCCTTACGACCTCCCTGTCCACTGGTTGAATTCCATTCACAACCATTTTATTTCATTTTTACCCTTGTAAGTCTGATGAGTAAATTGCCCGTTTTCACAGACGACAAGCATACAATGAACATACAAAACAAAATACATTATCAAATACAATACAGTCTAACAACATATAAAACAATACTTTAACGTACATTCCTGGGAGGTTTGTAAATACCTTTTTAACACGGATTTAAAATACAGTGTAGACTTACAATTCATAAGCTCACATGGGAGGGCATTAATATAAGAGGGACCCCTATATAACAGTGAACACTGTCCAGATGTTTTCTTAAAAAATGGAACAGTGAATGTAAACTTGGATTGAGTTCTGGTACATAGAAACATAGATTTTGACCGCAGATAAGGACCACTTGGCCCACCCAGTCTGCCCATTTCCCTACCTATTGGATAAACTGCAGATCCTAGTTAACCAGCAGCCTACTTCTTCCTACCCCCAACCCCTAGAATTGTCTTATGACTGTCCCATGCATGCTTGAATTCCACCACTGTTTTTGACTCCACAACCTCCTCCGGAAGGCCATTCCATGCATCCACAACCCTCTCTGTGAAAAATACTTCTCAAATTACCTCTGAGCCGCCCCTTCTATCTTCACATTGTGCCCCTTTGTTCTTGCACACCTCTTTTTTTGAAAGATGCTATCCTCTTGGACTTTGTTGATTCCCTTGAGATACTTGAAAGTTTCTATCATGTCCCCCCTCTCTCTCCTTTCCTCGAGGCTAAACATATTCAGCTCCTTAAGTCTCTCTTCATGTGTCTTCCGGTGCAGGCCCTGCACCATTTTAGTTGCCCTCCTCTGGACAGCCTCCATCCTGTCTATATCCTTGCGGAGATTGGGTCTCCAGAACTGCACGCAGTACTCCAGATGGGGTCTCACCAACTGTCTGTACAGAGGGATAATAACTTCCTGTTTTCTGCTGGTGATGCCTCTCCCTATGCATCCCAGTATCCCCCAGCCCTCCTTGCTGCCCTCTCACACTGCTTGCCCACCTTTAGGTCATCTGATATGACTACCCCCAGGTCCCTTTCCATTTTTTTGTTGTTAGTATCTCACCCCATTGTGTACTCTTCCCTGGGTTTTGTTTCCCAGGTGCATTACTGCACTTCTTAGCATTGAATCTAAGCTGCCATACATTTGACCATTCCTCTAACCTTGCCAAGTCCCTTCTCATCCTTTCCACCCACCTTGTGCATCAACTCTGTTGCAGATCTTTGTGTCATCTGCAAAGAGACATACTTTCCTTCAGTCCTCTGCAATATAATTATAAAGACATTGAAGGACCGGTCTAATACTGAACCCTGTGGTACCCCACTAGTAACCCCCTTTCTTCAGAGGGACTCCATTTACTATTACTCTCTGTGTCCTATTCTCCAGCCAATTCTTTACCCAGGCTGTCATCTTGGGACCCACTCCCAGGCTGGCTAACTTGTATATTAATCTTTTGTGTGGGACTGTGTCAAATGCCTTGCTGAAGTCTAGGTAGGCCATGTCCACAGCCCCTCCCTGATCTACTACTTTGGTCACCCAGTCAAAGAAATCTATCAGATTTGTCTGGCATTTAGGATTACAGTTAGGATTAACATGCTTAGAAAAATAACTGCTTACTGAGTTTGATAATAAACCAGATTTGATTTTAAATAAAACAAAAAAAAAGACATTTTAAATTGAATTCTATTAATTAAAGACAAACACGTGGAAAGTTCGAGTAATAAACCCTCCTCTGACATCCCTTGCGTCTAGTCACTTACTCTACTAACCCCAGTACCCACCACGAATGCAGGCCAATCTCAGCATATGTAACCAGCTGTGTGTGTATTACTGTATAATCTGTATCATATTGTATAGTTGTCATTTTTACTGTGTTATTTACCTTTGCCATGTAATCCCGGGTCGCCCCTGAAAAAGGGACCTCCGGGGCCCAGTGGGATTACCCGGTCATCAAAATTAAATAAATAAACAAACAAACAAACAATGATGGGTTCTAAATGGGGCTGATAGCATAAATCTGAGGATAGCATTATATGTAACAGACATTTTCCCCAAGGAGTTTGCAATTCATGGCTCCTTAAACCACAAGCCCATAATCTAAAACACTAAAGAGAAAGCTGTCTCCAACCACGATGGCGACCCAGGTTCAGGAACGGACCTGGGAAGCCATGGCAACTGTTGGCAGGGGGAGGAGAAGATTGAGCATCCAGAGGGACTGCTCTCCTATCCTGGATTTGGGGAACGCATCGCTCAGCAGCAGCCCCCGGTGGAGACTGGAGGCACTACATGTGCGACGCAGTGAAGGGGACCTAGAAAAGCTGAAATGCCACCTGGTGGCCGCCGGATGATGGCTCTCTGTCCCTCGATGCCTCCAGTACCTTGACAAGCCTCCTTCCTCAGCAGCATCCCCTGGGCCCTATCGAGAAGTGCACTGGAACTCTCCCCCCCCCGGTGCCTTCCCCCTCAGAGGAGAGGGACCCGCCTGGCGAAGGGTTACATCCAGTATATCCCAGGGGACGGCTGCGATATGGGGATCGGAGAGCTCAGGCAGGCGAGTGGGAATCAAACAAGGACTTGTCGGAGCCTGAAGGAGATGTGGGTTACCAGGTAAGAGGAGGGGGAAAAAAAAAAGAAAAGAGAAAGCTGTGTCCAAGAAGCTTTCTGGATTCCAGTGCTAAATAAGGCTTTACTCTATATAAACACCCTCATCTTTGATGGATTTTTTAAATAGTTGCGATAAGATGATGTTCAAAAGTAAGATTAGTATCTAATACAATCCCGAGATATTTAAATGTTTCAACATATTCCATAGCAATTCCTTTGGTATCCTGAATAGGTGTAAAATAAGACGGACAGTTCTTTTTATTTGTAAAAAGCATAGTCTTAGTTTTAACAGAATTCAATATGAGATAATTGGAGGACAACCAGTTTTGAAAAGAATCAAAATTAACCTGTAATTTAGCAAGAGCATCATTTATTATGGTACTAACCTCATAAATAACAGCATCACCTGTGTAAATTATAATAGAACTAGATGGACAAGAAGTTGGGGCATCATTCATGAGAAGAGAAAAATGAGGGGGCCCAGGATTGATCCCTGGGGGACACCACATTAAATCAATTTGGGAGAAGAGGAATAACCACTGATAGCTGTAACATGAGACCTGTTTGCAAGATATTGTGAAAACCATCTAATGGCCTCGAGAAAAATGCAATTTTCCCAGTATACTAGGGAGTACGTTATGCTCCACAAGATCAAAGGCCCACCTTCTGCTTCCTTCCCCCAGCCACTTCCCAATCAGTCTTACGAGTCTTTCCTCTGTCCCATTTCTCCTTAAGAAGCCTGTGTGTCATTGAATCAAAAGCCTTACTGAGGGTGAAATAGAGCATATCAGCCACCTGTTCCCTATCCACTGCTCTTGTGACCCAGTCAGAGAATATGAACAGGTTGGTTTGATGCAATCTTCACACCACAAACCCATGCTGCTTACAGTCCTACAACCTGTTAGCCTCTAGGAATCCCAGTAGTATTTCCTTGACCAGGGTCTTCATCAGCTTACCAACTACTGAGGTAAAACTGACTGGCCTGTAGTTACCCAGGTCTTCCCTGTCTCCACCCTTGTGCAGCAGAACCACATCTGCAGACTTCCAGACCTTGGCACCCCGAGACTACTTGGACTGATCTGCCAAGGGCACTGCCAGTTCTGGTACCATTTCCTTCAGCACCCTTGAGTGTAAATCATCAGGCTCTGTTGCCCTGTACACTCTAAGGGCTGTTAGCCTTTTCTTAAAATGTCATCCGTGATGTACACCTGCTCCATTCCTCTCACCCCTCAAGTGAAGGTTTTTATGCAGCTTCAAGGTAGGTGTCCCAGGTCCTCCACTGTGAACACTGACAGGTGGGTGGCAGAACAGTTAGCAATACAGTACAGTAATGTTAACCTTACGAGGATCCAACAATGTTGTGACTGTCTGCAGTGAGGAAGACAGGGCTAGCGCACAAGGGGGACAGCATCGCCTGCCATACCTAAGTGTGACACCCTTATGTTCAAGCTGAAGTGTGATGCCATTATGCTCCACCCCTTGGGCTTTCTGAACCACTGAGGCCTGCTGGGGTTTTAAGTCCCTTTGGGGATGCTGACCCTATGACTACAGCCAATCCTATGACCCTCAGGTTGAAAAAGATTAAGGCTGTAGTGGAGGAGCAGGGCTTTTCAGTCAGCCCACCCTCTAAGACTCCTTCACTTGTTGACGGAAGTGGCAAAGATGTCACATGGCTCCAATGAGCCAGGTTTGAAAAGATTTTTTTTGGGCTGTCCCTGTGAGTGCAACCTGACTGGCTGCGCTCTGCAAAACCCTCCAGGGTCAGAAGCATGCCAAACTGCACTGAAAACAAAGGGTTGGGGCTGTAGTGGAGGAGAAGCATGGGCTCCTCAGCCACTCCAGATCCCTCTTGGATGTCTTCACTCACTGAAGGATTTTGGCAAAGGCAACACATGGCTTTGATGTGCCATGTTTAAAAGTTTTTGTTCCGGGGCTGGCCTACTGGAGCAGTGGTAGTACTATTGCTCACAACACTGGCAACTCGGGTTTGGACATGAGCCCAAGGCCATTGGAGGGCCATCAGGGCCAGAAGGATGAAGCTTCCCAGCATCCTCTAGGGAGTGAGTGTCATGCAATCCTCTGCAATACCACCACCTGGTTGATGGTGGTGCAGTCTCAGGCATCTGCTGATGCATGAGGAATGGGAGGGCACACGCATTGGCGCATCAAGCATGCTGGCACCAGACATTGTATGTTTTCAGGGGTAGAGACAGAAACAGGAGAAAAAGCAGTGCCTATTGGACAAATGAAGCCCTGCCCACCCCAAGCTTGTGTCCTCTCTGAGCTCTGGGATGGCACTGGGGAAATAGGCCTCCTTCTTGGCAACCAAGAGGTACTGTTGCCAGGAAGCAGTAGGCAGAAGTCTACTTCAGGGGTCAAACTGTAAGAGGTAGTCACAGTGCACTGCAGGCAGCCTTCATTCTCAGAGGATCCCATAGAGCTCCGCTAGTCAAGTGGAGGCACTGGCAGCAGGGACAGGGAACTCCTAGCAGGTGGGAGGGGATGCAAAGTAAAAAAAAAAAAAAAAAAAAAAAAAATTCTGTCCCCCTGTGGCTGTGACTGCAGCCGCACTGCCTCAGACAGATTATTCTTTTGCTTACTACTAAATAATCTTTGCAAATCCTGCGAGTAGTTAATAGCACTTATTATTTTTTCAGGTGGCTTTCAATGAAATTTATAAATTAATAGTTTTAAACAGTAAAACCTTTCCTGCATAGCCAGCCCTGTGATGTGGAGTGCTGAGGCATCCTGCCTTACCTCATGCTATGCCGGCGACCCAGGTTTGGAAATTACCTTGGGTCACCAGGGTACTGGCACAGGGAGGTTGGGGGGGGGGGAGCATTGGCTCCCCTCTCCTGGGAGGGAGAGTCCCCCATCTGCAGTTCTGTTGTCACCAGATGGAGGTCCGGTGGCAGACATAAGCGGTAATGGAGCGACTGGTAGGGTGGGGCGTCCCGTGGTGCGTGGCGTGCCTCCACACGTGTGCGTCATGTCCGGGATGCAAGGGACTGGGATCGAGGAGAAAATAGAAAAGCAACTAAAATACCTATGGGGGGAAAAGAAACCTTTCCTGCATGAATGACACGGTAACCTGTGAACAAGGCGACCGCAATTAAGCACCTACAAAAACGGCAACTCAGTTACGGTGCCTGTGTTCAGGGCTACCTGGCGGGGCGCGACCGCATACTGGGGTGAGTGATACGGTGACAGGAAGTACACAGGGCAGGGAGGGAAGGTATGGGGCGGGCAGCTGCTGAGCTGGTCCACTAGAGTGATGGGGAGGGTGGTCGGTTGGGAGGTGCAGGGTTTGGGTCAAGCACGGCATGTTTTGTTTTTTTGCCAGCAAACAGCTTTTCATTTTCAGTAACCCCCACCAAAATGCACCTCCTGGAGTTTACAATCCATTAGTTGAGGTGCAGGGGCACAACTTGTAAAAACAATCCCCTAGGTCTCGGATGCCCTCTTGCTCTTTGCCACGAATGTTCATCGCCGAAATTCATTTCCAGCTATGTACACTCACCCTAACGGCGATCGCTATTCCACAATCTCTGTTATGACATAGAACCAAACAACACTGACCTTATGTGCTTCAATTTCAAATGAAAGCTGTTGTCCAGTATTCCACAGTGCCCTTTTAACTCCTGAACCACAACCCAAAGTTTGGTGCCATTGCTGCTTCACTCCTCTGGTCTGGACAGGTACCAGCTGCCTTAATGACCAATGCCCATGCCACTCTTTGGTCAGTTAGCCAGCTGATAGTCAGCAAGCGAATGCTTGGTGACCTATGCCCTCCCTCCCTGGAGAGCTACCTCTACGATGCCCCTGAGCCATCTGCAGTGTGGAATGCTGGGGAACCTAGTCTCCCAGGCAGCAGTGCAATACGCTGTCTCTGCCATTGGGCGCATCCTATAAAGAGACTTTTCTAAAAATGGGTCTAATTCTAAGGAACTTTTCAAATGTAAGGAAAATATATTTTGCAAATGTAAAAAAACAAAAATTAAAAAAAGCCCGACTTACACTCCTAAGTAATGATTCACCAAAAAAGTGTAAAGCGAATTAAATAATCTCTGCTTAAATTACTGTACCAGAAGATTTAAGGATGCACAGTACGTTTTACTCACCTGACAAGATCTAAAGGCTGCAACTTGTAGAAACTTCGAAGGTGTGCCCATTCTCTGTACAGAAGATACCTTTCATTGGGGCAAGAAATGTCTTCTGATATTCGATTAAATCTGGTCTGTGGACAAAATGAAGGGGATCGATAACATTACTAAACAGATAACAGTAAATTACAGGGAAATTCTTTCCAATGGGTCTTCACAATGCTTGACCCAGCGGGAAAGGTACTGATGTTTTATTTATTTATTTAGTTTTTGTTAACCGGGTAGGCACACTAGACAGCATAGCTGCCTATTTTCAGGTACGACCCGGGAGAGTACAACAAAGGGTATGCAGACAATAGTAGATATATACTGAATGAATATTTCTGCTCAGTATTCACAAGAGAGGAGGGGGAAGTGCCTAATCCAATTAACAGAAGCACTCTTGATAAGGGGGTCGATCCCAGTCCTTTCACAGAAGAAAGGGTTCTGCAAGAACTCCTAAAACTGAAGGTGGACAAAGCAATGGGTCCTGGTGGAATTCACGCCAGAATTCTAAAAGAATTAAGGGAGGAACTAGTGAAACCACTGGCTACTCTTTTTAATAAATCATGGGAGGATGGTGTGGTACCAGAGGACTGGAGGAAGGCGGATGTGATTCCCCTTCACAAAAGTGGGACCAAGACAGAGGCAGGAAACTACAGACCTGTCAGTCTGACCTCTGTGGTAGGGAAAGTGATGGAGTCACTTCTGAAGGAAAGAATAGTTGAGTACCTAGAGGCCAGTGGGGCACAGGACCCAAGGCAGCATGGGTTCTGGCCGGGAAGGTTATGTCAGACAAATCTAATAGATTTCTTTGACTGGGTGACCAAAGTAGTAGACCAGGGAGGGGCTGTGGACATGGCCTACCTAGACTTTAGTAAGGCATTTGACACAGTCCCACACAAAAGATTAATAATCAAATTAACCAGCCTGGGAGTGGGTCCCAGGGTGGTAGCCTGGGTTAAACATTGGCTGCCAACAGGACATAGAAGGTAATTGTAAAATGAGTCCACTCTGAAGAAAGAGGAGTTACTAGTGGGGTACCACAAGGTTCAGTATTGGGTCCAGTCCTTTTTAATGTCTTCATCAGTGACACTGCAGAGGGACTGGAAAGAAAAGTGTGCCTTTTTGCAGGTGACACAAAGATCTGCAACAGGGTTGATACACAAGGAGGCATGGAAAGGATGAAAAGGGACTTGGCAAGGTTGGAGGAATGGTCAGAAGTATGGCAGCTAGGATTCAATGCAAAGAAGTGCAAAATAATGCACCTGGGAAACAAGAACCCAGGGGAAGAATACACAATTGGGGGGTAGTAACAACAACAAAAATGAAAGGGACCTGGGGGTAATCATATCAGATGACCTTAAGGTCAGCAAGCAATGTGAGAAGGCAGTAGGGAGGGCTGGGGCTATACTGGGATGCATAGGGAGAGGCATCAGCAGCAGAAAACAGGAAGTTGTTATCCCTCTGTACAGACAGTTGATGAGACCCCATCTGGAGTACTGCATCCAGTTCTGGAGATCCCATCTCCGCAAGGACATAGACAGGATAGAGGCAGTCCAGAGGAGGGCAACTAAAATGGTGCAGGGTCTGCAAGAGAAGCCGGATGAGGAGAGACTAAAGGTGCTTAATATGTATACCTTTGAGGAAAGAAGGGAGAGGGGGGACATGATAGAAACTTTTAAGTACCTCAGTGGAATCAACAAAGTCCAAGAGGGTAGCATCTTTCAGAAAAAGAGACGTGCAAGAACAAGGGGACACAATTTAATGATAGAAGGGGGCAGTTCAGGGGCAATGTGAGGAAGTATTATTTCACAGAGAGGGTAGTGGATGCATGGAACAGTCTTCCTGAGGAGGTTGTGGGGTCTAAAATTGTGGGAGAATTCAAGAATGCATGGGACAGACATAAGGCGATTCTTGTGGGGGGGGGGTAGGAAGAAATAGGCTCTTGGTTAACTAGGATATGCGGCCTATCCTGTAGGTAGGGAAATGGGCAGACTAGATGGGCCAAGCGGTCCTTATCTGCCGTCAAAGTCTATGAACAAGTAGAAGTCAGACATAGTACACTTCTACAGCAATTTTAGCAATGACAGTACATTTGCAGGAATCTATATGTAGTGACGAAACAGAAATACAAGTGCAAATAACTAACAGTTATAAGTCATACAACTAGTGAGTAAGTGCTAGAAGAAACGAAATAACAAGATTTCCATAAAGGTTTGACAGTAGTAGAGGTTGTAGCCAATAGGCAACTAGGAGGAACCAGTACAGGAGTGGGTGGAGAGAGGACAGGAGCAGGGTTCAGAGCTTAGAAGAGCCATACGAAGCTCCTGTTTGAAGCTGTGTGGAGAAGGGAAGATTCTTAGACTCAGTGGAAGGGAGTTCCATAGTTTAGGGGCACAGTTAAAGAAAGCATTCTCCCCCATTTTGGTTTTACATCTCGGTTGGACAAGAAGGGATTTGTCAGCTGATCTCAGTGGGTAGGCAGAGGTTACAGGTTTGAGCAGTACAGCCAGTTTGTCAGGTATCTGGGAGGAGATCGTATTCTTTATAAAACAGTAGGAAGTAAACTGTTGGAAGGCTGAGGGGGTAAACCATCCTAGACTGGAGTATAGTGTGCACTGGTGAGTAAGTCTGGGCAAAGACAAAGCAAAACGGCAAATGCTGTTGTAGCAAACATCCCACTTTCAGAGGAGCCCTCCAGCAGCTGCCGGAAAGGCTATTAACCCATACGCCAATTTGGGTCTCAGGATCCCCCGTGCAATGGCCATCCTCACTGTGGATGTTAGGCTATGTCTCACCTTATATGCCAGCCAAGCTGAATATTGGCGGATTTAATGACTGAGGCTAGGTGCAGGTCAAAATCCAAGGCGGGATCAAGGGTTACATACATAGATACATAGATACATAGACAGTGTCGGCAGATAAGGGCCTATGGCCCACCCAGTCTGCCCATTTAAGTTTGCAAGTTCAGTTTATGTTTTCCAGGAAGTCTGTTGCCCCTTACCCCTGACCTCCAGAATTCCTTTATGTCTATCCCATGCATTCTTAAATCCCGTGATTGTTTCAGCCCCCACCACTTCCTCTGGCAGGGTGTTCCACTTGTCCACCACCCGTTCTGTGAAGAAATTCTTCCTCACGTTTCCTCCGAATCGTCCTCCCTCCAACTTCACTTAGGTTACTCTTAGGTATTTAAAGGAGATAACTTTGTTAAGGGGAGAGCCATCAAGTGCTCTGATACTTAATGGCTGGGTGCAGGACCAAATTTTTGAACCTGAACCGAAGAGCATAGTCACTGTTTTATTTTTATTTAAGACAAGCTTGTTTTGCAATAGCCAGCTCTGATAGGCACTGAAGTTACTATTGAGATTCAGGTTGATATATGAGAGATTTGAGGAGGATGAGTAAAAAAACAAGATTGTCTTCATATAGCAGACCTGAGCAAGCACCAGTGAACAGTGGGATGTCGTTTATGAAGACTGTAAACAGGAGAGGACCAAGAATTGAACGCTGGGGCACTCCGATCCAAGTAGGAGCAAGAGGGAACTTAGCATCTCCGATCTGGACAAATTGTTGCCGCTTTGAAAGATAATTTTGGAACCAAGTAGTGACAAAGGGTAAGAAGCCTAGGGATGACAACTTTGATAGGAGCAGAGGGGTGATCAACTAAATCAAATGCTTTTGTAAGATCAGCAAAAGTAGCCCCAGTGAGAGCCCCTTTGTTCATAGTGGGTCTGACATCATTTGTAAACTGTATGAGAGCAGAGGATGTACTGTGCCCAAGTCGGAAACCATGCTGGTCAGGGGTGAGGAGTTTGAAGGAGTACACGTAATCTAAGACATGGGTAGCAACAATTTTCTCCAGTATTTTAGAGAGGGTGGAGAGGATGGCAATAGGGCGGTAGTTATCCGGGTTAATGGTGTCCCCCTTTCTGTAGACCGGTACAACTCGAACAATCTTCCAGAGGGAAGGGACATGTCCTGTAAGAAGAGACAGGTTGAAAAGTCTAGTCACTGGAGAGACTATAGACGGTGTAACTGTTCTTAGGAATTTTGGTAAGAGTCCATCTGCCCCTGCTAATCCAGCAGGAGAGATGGACTTAAGTAAGCATAAGATTTCACTCTCAGAGACTGCGCGAAGGGTGAAAGATGGGTTGGAAGGTTTAAGGTTATCCTGCAGAGTGACAGGTAAAGGCCCAGGAGGTGCAGTATAGGAGGAGAGGTCAGTGAATCTGGAGTTAAGAGCCTTTGCGACAGTGAGCAGGTTATTGCAATTACAACGATCCACGATATCAGAGATGGTATTGCACTTGTTTTCCCTATGATAGTGTTAATATGACTCCAAAAACCACAAGAGTCACTGACAGAGGTACTAAGGAGCTCATGGTAGTAATTTCCCTTAGCAGATCTGATGGAAATCTTACATAGGTTTCAGAGTCTTCTGTACTCCAAACAGTCCGATGTTAGCTTAGCTTTGTTACAGACTTTATCCCTCTTTTTGAGAGAGGACAGGAGTGAAGAATTTAACCAGCGGGTAGCAGATCCCCGGATAAGGTGCCTTTTTACTGGAATATATTTGTTTTGAAGGTTCAAAAGCGTGGTAAGGCGGTATTGAGCAGCACATTCCGTATTACAAGTATCATACAGAGGTGCCCAGTCCGTGTTCTGTAGCTTCAAGATTAGGGCTCTTATCCATTTTTGAAAAATCCCTGAAAATAATTTCTCTGGGGGTGGTTTAGGGGCCCTAGCCTTCCAAACACAGTAAACTGGGGAGCGGTCACTGACCGAGTCTTACAAGGCTACAAGAGAGATAGGATACAGTATATCTACTTCAGTACTAGCCTCTGACTGTACAGGTTTCAGAGGAGAACAGCTTTTACTGCAACAGGAGATTCATTTGAACCACACAAAGCTAAAACGGAGAAATTAAAATCAGGCTTACTGTAGTTCCTTTTTTTGGTCATTCCAACATTGTCACTGGACATAGAAACATATACCCCAGTAAACTATTTAAAGATCTCTTTCATATCCCCCCACCCACTTTCTCCTCTCTTCCAGGGTATACATACTGAGGTCCTTTAGTGTCGCATTGTAGGGCTTTTGATACAGACCCTGCACTATTTTAGCTTCCCTCTTCTGGACCACCTCCACTGTTTATGTCCTTCCAGAGATGTGGTCTCCAGAACTGGGCACAGCATCCTAGGTGGGGTCTTATCAGCAATCTATACAGAAGCAACACAACCTCGCTCTTTCTGCTGGTGATACCCCTCCCTATGCACCCCAGCATCCCACTAGCCATCCCTACTGCCTTATCAAACTGCCAGGCCACCTTTAGGCCATTAAGTATAATTACCCCCCAGGTCTCTTTTCTACTTAGTAGTCGGTACCACTCCCATTTCGTACTCCACCCCTCTGTTTTTGTGCTCTAAGTGCATACATTTTGCACTTTTTCACACTGAAACCCAGCTGACATTCCCTGGACCGTTCCTCTAGTTCTCTCAGGTCTCTGCTCATCCTTTCCACCCCGGACTGTCTATCCTATTGCGGATTTTGGTGTCCTCTACAACTGTTCAGTAACTGATCAGCATATGCATGCACGTACTCACACACCTGTGTCATCACCATGGAATACAAAAGCCTCACTGTCCTATGAGTCAGTTACTAGCTTGAGACAGCCAGTTGCCATCTTGCCAAGTAATTGAGCACAGAACAATTAACCCTTGCTGTGCTGCCGACTGATCTCAGTCCAGAATTCCTATATGTTCTAATTCTGTCAGCAGTCCAAGGGTTAATCTTTAACCTACATACCATTTCAAAGGTATAAAAAAAAAACTCTACGCATCTTACATTGAGGTAATGCCACTCACTTCTAATCCCATCTACCCGTGCATAACCACTTCCATTTGGACCACTCTGTCACAAGATCCCACTTCAGCAGAGCATTCGGGGAAGGGGTGAATGTATCCTGTTGCTCACCTGCCACTGGGCAGTGTCTGGGTGGCAGTGCAGTGTGACCACACAGGGTAAAGGACCCCACATGTAAGGCATTCAGGGCATCTTTGTGGAGGTGAAACTTGCACACTGTGCCCGTTGCATGCGATGCAGGCCCAGGGCGAAAAGCAAGGTGGAAAACACTTTTGACCACAGGATGAAAGCCTGAGCCCTCACAGGTCCTGTACCAGTAAATAAGTACTCCCCTCAGTCCTTTGGCAAAGGACGACAGAGGGAAGGTAACTTCTGGTGAAGCCAGGTGCCAGTGACAGAGGTACTGGTCAGAAAGGTGTGGTTGGGGTGGACAAGGTGGCAAAAAAAAAAACAAAAAAAAAACAGGTTACTTACCTGGAACAGTAGTTCTAGGAGTAGTACATGTTGTTCATCCACACTATCTGATAGGCACCTTGCCACTTTAAGATGTTCCGAAAGGTCTTAAAGCTGGCTCCTCCCACCCATCCCCATGATGCCAGATCTAGCCCGCTGGAAGCCAGGTGTGTGCGTCAAAGCCGGGTACGTTGGGTGGATCTGTGTGGATGAACAACATATACCACTCCTAGAACTACTGTTACAGGTGAGTAACCTGTTCTTCTAGGAATGTGGATATGTTGTTCAATCCACACTATCTGGTAGACTCCTAGCAGTTCTATGGGAGGAGGGAGGCAAGACCCCCCCCCCCACTGATGCTTACTTGGGGAAAACAGATTGGAGAACTGAGGCCCCAAAACCAGCATCCCAGCGTGACTCAAGGTAGATGTGGTAATGGGAAATGAAGGTGTGTGCGGACTTCCAGGCAGCAGCCCTACAGATTTCCTGGATAGGGACATCCCTAGAAGCAGCAGCATGACGAGTGGAATGAGCCCTATGCCCTATAAGAGGCTCCCTACCCGCCAACCTATAGCAGAAATCATTGCAGGAAGTGATCCACCTGCCAATCGTCTGCTTGGCTGCAGGTCTGCCAGGTGCAGCTTCAGCGCAGGTGACAAACAGCTGGAGAACCTCACCCCGAACTTCCGCTGCACGGTCTTTGTAGTAGGCGAGCATTCATCTCAGGTCCAAAGTATGGAGCCTGTACTCTACCTCCGAGGGGTAACTGGGGTAGAACACTAGCAGAGTCATCACCAGATTCAGTTGAAACTCCGACACCACCTTTGGAAGAAATTTCAGGTGGGGGTGCAGGACAACCTTGTCCCTGTGGAAGACCAAGTAGGGAGCTTCAATGGAAAGTGCCTGGAGCTCCCCAATCCTTCTGGCTGATGTGATCGCCACCAAGAAGGCGGTCTTCCACAACAGGTGAGAGATGTCACACCTGTGCATCAGTTCGAATGGCTTGCCCATGAGCTTGGCCAATACCAGCAGTAAATCCAGACTTTCTTGGGGGAATAGATACAGGCTCTAGGCAGTCAACACAGGCATTGTTTTCTTTCTCTGTAGAGAGGGGTGCCTCTGCACTGGTTGAAATGTCCAGATTGGGAACACTGTCAGCTCTTTGCTCTGCAGATTCTGTTTCCACAACATTTTACTCGTTATTACACTCTGAAAATGGTTCAAGCTGGCCATCCTGAAGAAACTCTGTCATAACTGGACTTTGTGGCACTAAAGTGATGCTATCAACACTCTCACATTGTTCTGCAAGTTCTGGTATGTCACCAGGGAGATTCACCACATCAGATTCCTCCTCGGGTAATTCAAATAGTTCTGCTAGACACAAAGAATCTGCTACTTCAGACGCAATACTTTGCACTTCACTTTCATGGGGCATTGGGTCTAGGGAGAAGATGGGGGTTTAGGCAGTCTTGAAGGCCCAGCTTCATCCCTATCATTCCTATAATCATACATAGGGTTACTTTGAAAAAACTGACTCGGTTCATAGGAAGGGTAATAAGTGGTGTCACCCTCACTATCATCAGAGGTGGACTGACAGTCACTATCATTCTGTGCCTGCCAGGGGGAAGGCCTTGGGTTTGGAACAACAGGAAGAGTTTAACTCTGTCTCCTTCTAGCAGCAGCACGAGTCACCAGCCCAGAAGGGGTAACATCTGATGGTTCAATGTCAATGATCACTTGGCCAATGGGCAGTAGGTGGTTCCTGTGCATGGTCCTGACAGCTTTAGAATCATTCTTAGGGCACACTTTGTACACAGGTAAATCATCCAACTTGCTGACTATTACATGTGGAAGACAGTGCCACCTATTGGCAATTTTATGCTTGCCATGCAATCCCAAGTTACGTACTAGCACTTGATCCTCAGGCAACAACTCCTGAGCCTTTACCTGTCGATCATCTCTCTTTGTTAACACGGTTTTGCTTGGCAGCCATTGTTTGAGCTAGTTGGTAAGCATGGTTCAACTGAGCTTTCAGTTTCTGGACATATTGTAAATAGTTCTCACTCTGACCCCATCCAGACAGACTCCAAAGCAGACATCTACAGGCAACCGGGCTTCTCTCCCGAACATGAGACGACAGGGAGAAAACTCAGTAGCATCACTTTTGGTGCAACTGTAGGCCTGCACCAAGGTGCTACTCTGCTGGCTCCACTTGGGCTCATCTTTGGGATGAAAAGTGCCCAACATGCCCAGCAGAGTCCTGTTAAAGCATTCAGGCTGGGGTCCCCCTGGTGGGGTGGCAAGGAGTGGTTCTAGACTCTCGCACCCCCCACAGGGAGAGCATCTCCTTAATCAATCTGCTTTCAAAGTCCCTTCCTTGATCAGAATGGATACGTTGGGGCACACCATAATGGACAAAGAACTTTTCTACCAGCACCTTGGCCATTGTAGAGGCCTTCTGATCTTTAATCGGGAAAGCTTGGGCATATCAGGTAAAGTGGTCGGTTACTACCAGTACATTGCCAATGTTCTTCTGATCAGGCTCCAGACACAAAGTCTATGCAAACCAGCTCCATGGGGGCACTGGTAGAAATGTTAACAAGAGGAGTGGCTTTCTGGGGCAAAGCTTTTCTCTGAAGGCACCTACTGCAGGTTTTGACACAGTTTTCAACATCAGCCCCCATTTTTAGCCAGTAGAATCTAGACTGTACCAAGTTGAGGGTCCGGTCAATACTGAGGTGTCCTATGTGACTGAGTAGGGACCTCAGTATCAGCTGCTTGAAGGCTGTGGGTAGTACCAATTGCTGCTTGTCCAACTGACCTTGCCAATCTACTGTCTCTAGATATAGTAACTGGTCCCACAACTTTAGTTGGGAGCCTTCTTTGAATAATAATGCAGTTCCTAGATCACCAGAATGTAATTTGGACACATTTTTCCCCACATGTAGGGCCATCAAGTGCAGGCTGGATCATGGGGTCTTGGGACTGAGCCCACTGAATGCTGTCGCTGTCAAACTGGGGCAAGGCACTGATGTCCAATGCAGAAAAATGAAAATAGGCTGCAGGTATGCAGGTATCAGATGCCCCTAAACAGTCTACCAGGCAGTCCACTGTATCTGCGGATGGCCGCTCATCCTTATCAAATTTCTGGCACAATGCTTTAATAGATTCTTCTGACAACCTCACCCATTTGTTGTGGGGGCTTGGCCATCGTGAGAGGGCGTCAGCATCTATATGGTTCAGTCCTGGCTGGTATTCAACCGCAGAGTCGTAAGTAGATAGTGCAGAAAGCCACTGGTGCCCAGTTTGGCTAAGGTCTGTACATACGTTATGGAGTTATCAGTTTTTACCAATATTTTGGCCCCATAGAGGTACTCATGAAACTGGTTGTCTATGGCCCATTTAGGAGTGAGAAACTCCAACTTGTGAACAGGATAATTTCGCTCAGATGGTGTCAAGCTTCTGCTGGCAAAAGCCACCCGGTCTCAGGCCATCTTCATAATCTTGATACAACACAGCCCCAAGCCACTTCAAGCTGGCATCAGCATGCAGCCCAAATGGCTTGGTAGGGTCAGCATAGGCGATCACTGGAGTGTGAGTAAGCTGATAGATGATCTCAAAGAATGCTGCGTCACGCTCAGGGGTCCACCGGGCCCCATATGGTTCACCTGTTCGAAAATACACCTTTTCTTCTTCCTTGAGAGATCCCTTTCTTGTACCTGCAGTTGGTAGGAGGGCAGCCTTGAGTGAGACTGAGAAATGGCCGGATTACCTTTGAGTAGTCTTTAATAAATTGGCGATAATATAGAAACATAGACTTTGATGGCAGATAAGGCCCACTTGGCCCACCCAGTCTGCCCATTTCCCTACCTACTGGATAAGCTGCAGGTTCTAGTTAACCAACAGCCTACTTCCTGCAACCCCCCCACTGTAACTGCCTTACATCTGTCCCATGCATGTTTGAATTCCCCCATTGTTTTAGACCCAACGACCTCCTCAGGAAGGCGGTTCCATGTATCCACCACTCTCTCCATGAAAAACTATTTCCTCACATTATCCCTGAGCCATCCACCCCTGTATCTTTAAATTGTGCCCCCTTGTTCTTACACATCTCTTTTTCTGAAAGATGCTACCCTCCTGGACTTTGTTGATTCCCTTGAGGTACTTGAAAGTTTCTATCATGTTCCCCCTGTCCCTCCTTTCATCAAGAGTATACATATTAAGCTCTCTCAGTCTCTCTTCATATGGTTTCTGATGCAACACTGCACCATTTTAGTTGCCCTCCTCTGGACTGCTTCCATCCTGTCTATGGCCTTGCATAGATGAGGTCTCCAAAACTGCACACAGTACTCCAGATGGGGTCTCACCAACTGTCTATATAGAGGGATAACCACTTCCCTTTTTCTACTTGTGATGCCCCTTCCTATGCATCCCGGTATCCCCCTGGCTCTCCTTACTGACTTCTCACATTGCTTACCCACCTTTAGGTCATATGATATAACTATCCCCAGGTCCCTTTCCATTTTTGTTGTTGTTAGTACCTCCCCTGCTATTGTGTACTCTTCTCCTGGGTTTTTGTTTCCCAGGTGCATTACTTTGCACTTATTTGCATTGAATCTAAGTTGCCATATGTCTGACCATTCCTCCAACTTTGCCAAGTCCCTTCTCATCTTTTCTACCCCCTCTTGTATATCAACTCTGTTACAGATCTTTGTGTCATCTGCAAAGAGGCATACCTTTCCCTCCAGACCCAGAACCCCAAGAAACGCTGCAGTTCTTTCATGTTGACCGGCTGAGGCCAGGTGGTCAGAGACTCTACTTTGCTGGGGTCTATCTGTATCTCCTCAGCTGACACTATATGACCCACATATTTTACAGATGTTTTGTAAAAACTGACACTTATCTACAGATAGTCTGAGCCCGAATTCTTCCAGGCGGTCAAGAACTTTGAATAACCTGGTCTCATGTTCTTCTAAGGTGCGTCCGAACAGAATGACATCATCCAAGTATACTAGACATTCTAATAGGTTCATGTCTCCTACTGCATGTTCCATCAACCTCTGGAAACTGGCAGGTGCATCCGAAAACCCCTGAGGCAGCCTCAGAAATTCATAGAACCCCAAGGGACAGATGAATGCTGTTTTCTCATGGTCCTCCAAGGCCATTGGGATTTGCTAGTACCCACTTCGTAGACCAAGTACTGAAAACCACAGACTCCCATTCAGGCAGTCCAGGGCATCCTGTATGCAGGGCATGGTGTATTGATCTGGTACAGTCCGTTGGTTTAAAGTCCGATAATCTACACACATCCTCATGGACCCATTTTTCTTGCGCACGACTACAATCGGAGACGTATAGGGGCTTCTTGACTCTTGAATAATGGCAACAGCTAGCATCTCCTGTAGGTGCCGCTGGACATCGTCTATATCAGCTGAGGCAAAGCGACGGGACCGCTCCCTGAAAGGCCTGTTGTCATGAAGACTGATCGTATGCTCAGCACCATGGGCGCACCCCACATCCCACTCTTTTAAGGAAAACACTTGGTCCCTCTGGGTAAGTTTTCGACTGACTCGAGTTTTCCATTCAGCAGACAGTGGGGACCCTCCAAAGTTGAATAGGTCCAGGGTCACCTCTTCATTTTCACCAGAATATTTGTTGCTGGGCAATACTGCAGTGTCTGCACAACGCACTGTAACTAAAGTACACCTCCGGTTCACTCAGAGTTCTCGATCAGACACATTCTGTATTTGTACCATCACTCGCCAAGCACAAGCATAGGTGCGGGCAAGCAAGATACTGGGCTTAACCAATAACCCCTTCCATCAACTTCCCCTCACTTTGTGCATTCAGCATCAATATTTTATTTTTCACATCCTTTCTAAGGTGGACTTCTCCATGAATAGTATACTGAGCGTTGGTGGTAGTATCAAGGAATCAGGAGCTTTCCTCCACACTATCCTCACCAGTTCATCCCTGTCCACTTTGTTATTCTGGTTGTGCAAATCATAGGCTCTCTTTATCAAGGCTGGAATTCGCAGGGCTCGCCCAGTCCATTGCCCTTGTTTCTCTTGACACAACTGGGCTAGTCTCTCGAACATGTGGGTGTTGGTTCCGATGAGCAAAGGAACTCCATCATACAATCCCATAGGAGGGCACACCAGGGCTAGCATCTCTACTTGTTCATCCACTCTGGCTACTGCAGTAGGAAAGGACAACCAGATCCGAACATATCCCAAGTAGGGGTAGGACTTTTTGCTTAATCCCCACACATGCAGACCCTCCAGGGGCTGCAGGGGCACATTAGGCATGTGTTTTCAGTACCAGTCTTGAAACACTATAGTCACTTGTGATCCGCAGTCAAGTACAGCCTGGGCAGATACACCATTCACTGTCATGGTGGTCTCCATCAATGGGCCTACCACCTCGGACCAATCAGGTGATGGGGATTAAGTAGTCTGTTTTACGGCAGTTTTAGAGGAATACTTTCTTTTTTTTAATACAGGCCCCATCTGTGGCCTTATTTGTCTTCGTCGAACTAAAGCCAGTAGCCTTGTAGTAACCTTTCTCAGATTCTTGGGCAAACTACAGTTGGGCTGGGTATGCCCATCCTCCCTACAGTGGTAACAGAAGATGGGTTCTTTAGAGTCTCTAGGGGGGAGGAAAACCACTTTCTTGTTTAGGTGGGGTAGGCAAATCCCCAGGTCCCTCTCTGCTCCGGGGTTCACTTTCCCCGCCTTCTGAACCTCTCCAGGAATCAGCTAATTGCATGTTCCTGATAAGGTCTCCCACTAGGGCTCTCAGTTCTCGTACTTCTTCCATTAGACTACTCTCTGTCTGGGCTTCAGAGGAAATTACATGCACACTCACCCCTCCAGGCGGGATCTCACACTTTGGCTTGAGGGGGATTTGACAAGGGTTTGTACTTTTTGCTGCCTCGGCGGCTTGTTGACTGGCTCTCATCTCTTTGAGTTCTTTAATTAGTTCCCTCATCTGTTGCAGTTTGGACTCATCTTGTTGTTTATCACTTTGATACGGTGTCTGGCTGGTACGGGCAACCCCAGCATAGGGCTCCCACCCCTCTTCATCATTCTCTGCTTCTCGAATGTCTTTCCTAAGGTAGCAATATTCAGGTGGATTAGTCTTCCTATCTTGTAATTTCAGTTTCAGCATCATCACACTAGAGTACCTGGTGGATTTCAAGACATGTTCTAATCTGACTCGACTCAAGTTCATTGGTAGGCACGTCACCTTTCCTATGGGCCTTTTTTAAGGCCCATTCAATTCGGTTAACAAACATGGATAGCTTTTCATTCTTCCATTATTTGGCAGATTTGAATTTCCACATCAGGTCTTCCCTTGACTCAGTGCTGTGAAAAAAAACCCTCCAGGGCAGAGAGGTAATCTGCAGCAGTGGCCTTCAGGCCGGTGGAGCAAAGAAAACAGATGGCCTCCAGTGCAAGGTCCCTCAAACTCTCCATGTGCCTCTTTCTTTTCTCTAACTCAGAGCACTGCCACTCCCGGACTGGGGGGGGGGGGGCATAATCCATCTATGTCTCTAGGTCATCCTCCCCCACGGGCACCGGGACTGTGCCTGAGAAGAGTGTAAGACGATGGTAAGAGTCCAGGTGAACAGATGGTATCACTATGGGGGAGGTTACTACAGGGGAAGATCTAGGGGTGGCAGGAGATGCTAAAGGAGACTTGCAAGGGAGTGATGTCTTCAGAAAGATCTAACATCTTCACTAACTCTTTGGTGGATTGCCCCTCAGTGACTAGCAGTCTAAGCAATTTGTCTTTAAACCCCTCTATACTTGGGGATCCCCCAGTAGCAGTCGGGTTATTATGCAAATGAATGATCTGCCACCCTTTCTGGGATCTTTCAGGCAAAATACCAGGGTGCACTCTCTCAGGATCTATGGGGAGGCTACAGGAGAGGAGGGCCACCATGGTTTGGTCAAACAGATCAGAGTCCCTCCCTTTCACCTCAACCTTCCCCAAACACTAACTTGTTCAACAGTCTCTATAATAGTTGCATTAGTGGTCCCCAGTGGGATGTCGATTAACAAAAGGGCCTGTTGGGGGTCTACTCCCTTAGCCTCGCTCCTCCCCATTATACGGTCTACCACCAACTTATCGGGGGCAATCTTAAACTTAGGCATAGCAAGTGCCTCCATTTTATTGCAAATTTTAAGCGTGGGGTTGTTGTACCCACCACTGACCACTAGAAGGCGTAAATGCTAGTGGTGCCTCCAAGATGTAAACCCTAGGTGGCACTATCCCAAGGGATACTACCCCTGCCTGCGTGACTATCTGCAGGTTGAGGGGCCTGAGCTTGTGAAAAGGGCGCCTTCACCCAGAGGACAGGGTTAATGGCAGCGTGACTACTCTGGGTACAGCTCTCTGGGACACTGATACCCCCCTTTCCCCTCTAGTGGCCAAAGCACATCTGAAAGAACACAATCCCAATATACACTGTAATTCATTGTTAACCTCTCTTGTAGCAACACACTTACCACCAGGGCTGGATTAGCTGGAATGGCCCTGGAGACCCCCTGTAAAACAAGGCCTGCAACAGTAAACAGCAATATCACAGTACTTTCTATATACCACAACCAGTTTGGATGCAAAAAGATTTAGATCTGATTTATTAGGGGGATGTGAACAAGGAAGGAGCAGTAATCCAATGATTGATTTTAGATCTGAATGGTTCAGGTTAAAAGGCATGCACTCAAAGGTCCCTGTAACACAGTCACACACACTCTGGGTACCCAGTTGGAACTACAGGCTAGCCTGAAGCAGGATGGCATTGCAGCTGTTGTTGGGGCCCTTTGGAAGAAAGAGAACACAACATGCACTTTAACCCTTAACTTGTAATCCGGAGCCGGATGGCTCAGTCCAAAATGATTAGCAGCAACAATTAAATCAGTTGACACATTCTGATTTGAGCTCTGTTGCAGGGAGCTACCCTGGTGTTTACTCACGCTACCCAGTTCAGGATGCAGGATGGATGAAATGGAGACCTCAGGATGAAGAGCTGGATTGCCAGGAGAAGCAGGACCCACATGATACACCGTGGTGTCATTCCTGTTTGTTTGTGTTGAGCAGGGAGCCGAATCCCCAGGTGGGTCTCTCGTCAGATGTAACTCTGCAGTGTGAGCGGCAATCTAGGCAGAGTTGGTGAGGCCCAGAAAACGTGAACAGTTCGGATATAGTCCGGTAAAATACTGGATGCAGTTTCCAGCAAGCGTGACACATTAAACAAGGTGGGGAACCAGATCGCGACCCACCCTCCACATTCAGCACACTTATAGTAAAAGCCAGTAAATACCACAGTTCGGATGACAGTCCGGTTGCTGTACACAGTGTCTCTGCACAAACCGTATGCTCTGTGGCAGTCTCAAGTCCCGACAGACCGATCGCTACTAAGCAAATATTTGGTCCAATTCAGGCGAAATTCACTTTGTCACGATTCAGGTTCCAATCGCAAAAAACTGCAATTTCGGATAAAGTCCAATTTCAGCTTAAGGTCTCCTCACTTGGGAAGACGGTAGCAGGCAAGCCAGACACAGCCTTCCTGCTGATTTCCCCTGTGCACCACGCAGGAGCAGCTGCTCGAATCTCTTGAGCTGTTCACTCTTCCAACTCTTAACTCCACACTGACTGACTGCCACAGGCAGCACCGGGACTTCCTAGCTATCCAAAAGGTTCGGTTGGTTGCTCCATCTGTCTGTCACAGCAAGGACTCCCCCTCCAGGTTCATTTAGGTGCCAAATGGTGAAAACCACAATTCCTACAGAAATTCACTCCCATAGGACCCTTGGGGACAGGCTCCATTTTAAAGTCCCCAAAAGTACTGTTTGGCCCAAACTGGCAGTTCAAAACAAAGATGGTGGTGCAAAACAAAAATGTCCACTGCTGCAAAGGAAGGCAGGTTAGGCAAACTATGATATTATTAATGCAGATAATCAGCAAACAATCAGACATCAATAGGGCTCCCTCTGCACAATTAGTGATGGCAGAATGGAGCAATAATACTGCAGCCCAGGTGGGACTCGAGTTTGAAACTACTCATCCCCCACCCATATTAATTATAACTACGAGATAGGCAGCTGTATGTGACAGGGTAGAATAGGACCCTGCTCCATTTGTTTTGTAGAAAGGGTTTAAATGCAAGGATCTTTCCTTTCCCGTCTATTTTTTTGTCTGGTTGTGCAACCCAATTTTCCTGTGAGACGTCAGACTTGATCAACCCAAACAGTCTCGCAGTTCTCTGCCTTTCTCTATCTCTCAGTTTTCTCTTGCTGTCTGTTTTCCTCCCTTGCATATCTATATCAGCTAATACAAAAATATGTGTAAATCAATGTATGGAAATGTAACTGCTATTGGAATCCCTATTGTTTAGAAAATATATAGTGTTGCTCCTGAAATGTATATAGTTATATTTTGAGATGACTGCATAAACTCTAGAGGTTACTTGAGTGCAAATGTTGAGCCTTTTGCAGAAGCTGCAGAAGGGGCCTCTCAGCTCAGGCACAATGTGTTCTAGCAGTTGCTGAAACTTACAAGAACAGAATATTTACAAGAACAGGATGTTTGCTTAGAATGGGGGTTGAAAAGAATTGCAAAGGAGCTGAGCTGTAATTTCTGGAAGATTACAAGAAAAAGGGACACAGAGAATAAAGGAAGATTTTATTTCTCCTCTGTACATAGTTATTCTGAACAAGTTTATTTTTTATGTTACTTCAACTGCAAATAAATAGTTATGTTGAATTCTACAACTGCTCCTGGTTTTCCCGGTGCTTCCTGACCTGTGCCTCAACGACACTCAGAGACAGGCACGGAGGCTAGACAGGCACTCACATGCAAACACTTTTAAACTGCTACAACACAGGACACCAGCCTGGCAGTGGGCATTTAAGCAAGCCCAGGAAGACTTTTGAGAACCCCCCCCCCATTTGTAAGGGGGTTACACTATCATGGCTTACTTGCTATGTTTCCCCTGTATAACCAGTGCAAGTCTATGGGATCAAATTTCTGTTTACTGTACCATTTCTCTGTAAAACACAGGAATATGTGTAAATCTGGGAGCCCTGGCTTGTTCTGCCCAGGATGCTGCCGTAACCCTGGTTGAATCTGTGAATTAGTGCAGGCTGCTTTAAGTAAGCACACAAGTAAGCCTTTGCTATGCATGTTCTGATCCATCCTGCCATGGTGCCTCTGGAAGTTTTGTGACCATTCTTTGCGGTGCCTTACAACGCAGACTTTCTTGAATAACTGTCTTTCCCTATCACTGGATTGACTCTGGACAGAAAGAGGGGAGATTCGCCTCCTGGTTAACATGAAAGATGGTGGGAAGTTTTGGAAGGAAAGACAGAACAGTATGAAACACTGCCTTGTCTTGGTGAAAAACAAGATAGGATACCTTAAAAGAGAATACATGAAGTTCTCCAATCCTCGCAGAGCAGTGCTATCAGAAAACAGGTCTTAATTGAAAGGATATCCTCTGGAACCTGTGACAATGTGTGATTCAAAAGGAGACTTAAGGAGGGCACTGAAATCTGAATTGAGATCTGAAGGAGCGACTGGAGATCTATAAACTGGGTTGGTTTTGCCAATTGCTCTAAAGAACCAGTTATTATTCACATAGGATCCTAAACAGTCTTCAGTTGGTTCCAGCGTTGCTCACAATGTATAGAACTGCACCCCCAGGCTACTAAGTAACAGATCTTATCCTGCATGAAGGAAATTTAAATCTTTACCACTGAAGCTTTTCTGAATTGGATTCCCAACTCTAGTACACCATGTGAAGAATAACTAAAGGATAACCATATATCAGGGATGCAGACGGTTTCTTAAAGAAAATGAGTGTGTCTACCAACTTCTCTAATTAACCTGAGAAGCCCCTGTCTCTCAGAAACCAAGGCAGCTAGCTGGAGCTGCACTGAACTGAGATGGAACACAGGTTGTTGATTCAGCAGACCTTGCTGAAGAGCTAGCCTAAATGATCCCTGATCTGCCAGGTTGATTAGGGTGGAGGACCATGGCCTTCATGGCCACTCTAGAGCCTCGAAAAGAAAGTTTCTGCAAGAAATGCAGATTTTCCTGTAACTGCCAGTAGAACAGGAAGTGCTGGGGAACAGGTCAGCCCTCCTAGGCAAGTCCCACACTTGGGCCAGAGAATCCAAGGCCTCCACCACTGAGCATCCCTAATGGCTGAAAAAACCTCGAAACCTGAGCATTGCTCCTGAAGGCTAAAAGGTCTACATCCAGGATTCCAAACCGGACATATAGAAGCTGAAACACCTACTGGTTCAGCGACAAATCCACTTGATGCACATACTGACATCTGTGCCAATCTGCCAGAATGTTACTCACACACTAGCCGAGAGGATTACTGGGGTTGCTTCTGCTCATTATAGCACTCTGTATGCCTCAGTCAACATCACGTAGAAGTAAATTAATGCTAGGTAAACTGCTCTCATCTTTAGAACATTTATCTGAAGGTTATTTTCCTCCAGGACCCAGATCCCCTAAGGCTGTATCTGGTCCAATGCTGCACCCCAGCCACTGAGGCTGGTATCAGTGGTCAGAATGATTTCCTCAGCTAGAGACAGATGAGGGTCTTTCAGGAGGTTCTGTGTATCCTTCCACCATTTCAGTGAATGGTGCACCGTTTTCAGGATCCAGACTGGGATTTGGTACTGTTCTAAAGCCAGAGACAGATGAGGGACTTGGCACAGTCTCGTATGTAATCTGGCGCAGGGCTCTCTATGGTGGCCATCATCAGTTCCAAGATCTGTTGGCATCTGTGTCCTTGATGGCCATTCTCCTTGGTGAGATTCCATTTTCTGTTGTAGTAAGAATATCCATGCTAAATCTGTACAGAAGTTCACCCTTCAAGTGATCCAGCATCTAAGAGGGCAGAAGGCTACGCTTTCCTTTGTTTACTTTCCAAGCATGATAACTGCAACACCAGCAATGTCCTCTAGGATGATTTGTGAGCTAAAGATTTTGTCGATACTCTGATCAGATCATCCAGATATGAATACACGTGATGCCCCCTCACCGGAAAAGAGCCACTACTATAACTACATTTTCCTATATACTCATGGGGTCATGACTAATCATTCCTATATATCTATATTGCTTCATTAGCACCTACCAGCTCATCAACTTCGCTCCTCTGATGCACACCTTTATAACATTCCTGTCACCAGAATGACTACATTTGGTGACACAGCCTTTTCAGTTCACTGCCCTTAACTTCAGAATGGACTACCACTGGAAATTCGGGCTTGAGTTGATCCTGATATATTTAAAATCAAACTTAAAACTTAACTCTGCTGACAAATATTTAATTCTCCTTGACTACTCTTGTACCCCACTTGTGTACAGTGCCCTGAAATATTTTTAGTCACTATAAAAATTGTATTTATTATTATTTTTAAACAGAAGGGCCAGGCCTGGTACTAAAAATGCTGGTTCTGGACTGTTAACCTAGGGAATTTCTGTTACCAGTATATTGGAATATTGAGGTGCACATCTGAAAGGTCTACTGGGGTCAGGTAATCCACTGGCTGAACTACCCTGATATTAAAATACTGAACTTTACCAGTCTCATAAAAACATTCAGGGTTTTGAAGTCAAGTTATTCGCCTTAATACCCAAGATTTCTTGGGTACCATGAATTAAATACAGTAGAACCATCGCTCCCTTCTAAGTGAAGACTGGAAATATTGCTTCTATGCTGAACAGGAACTCTAGAGTCTGGTTGGCTGTTTGGCATTTCCTGGGATTTGTTTTTTAATTTATTTTTTATACTACTGACTGTTAGGCCCTCCTGTTGCAAAACCTTTGAAATTAACCCCCCTGCCTCAGGGACTGCGTAGACAGATGGTGCCCATGAATCCTCATGGGGAATAACCACCTCTGTGGATTACAGGATGCAATAGGCTTTGTCTCAGCCCACAAATTTCCTTGTCATGCCCTCCTGGATACCTGGGAACTGTCTGGATTTTTTTGTTTGCCCAAATTACAGGATACGGCTGCTTCTTTCCAACAGCTATTAGCACTTTGAATTGGTTATGGCTGACTAGCTGAAATCCATTTCTTTAACTGCCATCTTTTGTGAAAGCTACAGTAGCTTTAGACACCAGGTAGTTTTTTTTTTCCCCTTGCTCTCACAGATCAGTGACACCTGCTCTCAACTACCCAGGTACACGCTGTCCCATTTAGGACTTAAATTTCTCATCATTCGAGAGACCCTGGTGAAGAATAATAGGCTACCATAGTTCCTGTGAACAGCCATGTCTACACACAGTAGACGCTGTATAATACAGAATCAGGAAAACAAATGTAACCCCCATGTGGGGGCTTATCTTATTTGCCCCTTTCTCGCCGCTTCCCCAGTGTCTGCACCGTGCCTGGCCTAAGTCCTGTTGTGCCCCTTAAGCCTCCATCCAGCCCCAGCTTGCTTGGCAGTTTAGGGTGGGGGCCAGAGGAGCAAGTTCACAGAACTGCTGAGCTGTGGCTGCACAAATGTGACAGCCAGCAGTCCACGTATGCGTGGTAGCGTGCATTCATTTTCCTACCATCGTAGTAGTGAACTGCAACCTGTTGGGAGGTCCCGGTCCCCAATTGTGGCAGTACTGAGACCTGGAGGAGGCACAAGAGGAGCCTCTGAGCTTTTTAAATAAAGAGCGCCTATCAATGTTGTGTTCCACCTCATGAATATTAATGAGGCTAGTGAATATTAATCGGCAAGCCTGTCTGGGGACGGTCTAAATTGGCACTAGCAAAAGGCGTGAGGCTAAATAAAAACGTTAAATTCTGCAATCGCTTTACAGGGCACCAACACTGTTCCTGAACTGTGGGGCTACTGTTTAATAAACATAATTATTCTGGCTGCACCAGTACACTGATGTTGGGACAATGCACAGACTGCATCAGGACTGTGTTTATCAGCAGCCTTTGACCTCTTATCAGCCAACTGGAAAGCCAGAATTGTTACTAAGGACTTGTGGGACTATGCAGAAGCCTTGTGGGGGGAAAAGCAGGGACAATGCTTGACGTCCATTTAAGGACCCAATCAGGCTTTGAAGGAGCCTGATGAATATTAATTTTTCAGCCAGACAAGTGTTTCAGCCAATCAGGAGCTGCTAAGAGTTCCCAAAACCCCAGAGACTTTTAGCTCTGAGTCCAGTTCAGTAGGAGCCCCTCCACAGGGGGTGGGGCCTCTGGCCCCTTGCTAAAGAAATGTGACTGTAAGGACTGAAAGTGTGAGCCTGGGGGTTGCCAGCTATTTGTTCCACAGGGCCTGCAATGTGCCTTTCCACATTTGGGAAGAATCTGCATAAAGAACTCTGAACTACAACTTCAGCTGTGAGACAGCTGCAAGGAACCTGCCTGCAGTTGTGAGAGAGCGCTGCAAGATTTGCCACCTCAGCAGTGAGAGCATTGTAAGAATATACAAATTCAGCTGTGAGAGAGTTGCATGACAAATCCTGAGTGAGTAAATCTACTGTGTAGTGCAAGCGAGATGTAGACCTGCTTGGGGGACCAAAATGCCACTAGTGCCAAGAGGCGCTCAGTTCTGTCTGCATCCTGCGTGGACTCAGCGCCAGAATAGGGTGGACATCTGTTTGAATGACTGTGAATGGTCCTGTGTCTGAAGAATGGCCGTTTAATGGTCCCATGCTACAGGAATGGTATGGGAGTATCCCTGGAAGGAGGAGCTCACCCGAAATTGCCTGTGGGAAGCTTGGTGTCCTGCTTGGAGCTGCAAAGCCATGCTTGCCAAGAGGAACAGTTTGCCTGTGTTTCAGCTTATGAGATGTTATAGTGCAAAGTGAATTTACTGCAATTTGAAATTCACCTGTTTTGGTTGGGAGACTTGCCTTAAGCTCCAGTGCATCTCCAGGAGTGAGAAAAGAGACTGTTGTCTGACTGAGCACCTGCATGGTGTAGAAAGTGACATCTGTGATTATGGAACTATTCAAGTGAGAAAAGTAAAACTTCAGTACAACACTTTGGGACTTCCCTGAAGCCCAGCGTGTATGCCCGAGTTCTTCTGAGACTGTTTTCATGTAAAGGACCACAGCTCCTATGCTGGCAGTGTGGTTGAAGTACCAATAATGGTCAAAAGTCACTGAATGCCAGAGAAAAGAGAAAGATTTTATTTAAGATCAGCGTTGGGAGTCAGCCTGATAGTGTGCCAGCTAGACACTGCTATTGTGCATTCCCCCCCCCCCGAGGGGTCAAGCCTGGACATGGGGGTCTGAGGCGTGACAGCCCTGGTCCCTTTGCTTGCCTGTATTTTCCAGAGTGTGACTTCAGCCTAAGATAGGCAACTGTTAAAGAAGCTGAGAGAAGTTCCAGCCTGCAAAGCTGCAAGAACCTGTTGCTAAAGGGGGGGGGTCTGCGCAAGCCCTTGCCATGCATCTCAGCCAAGATTCAAGTCCTACAGATTATGTCTATCTCATATTTGCCTGCAAGAATTATTGCTACATCTGCAAATGTGACCACATAATCGTGAGCAAGCAGACTTAGCTCTGCATCTGGAGGGACTGTAACTAGTTATTGTTATGTTTCAGCCAAGTTCAGTATCTAATGCCTACAGAGTTTGTTAGAATTTAATCCAAGAAAGGGTAAAGTTAATTGTAATTTGTCTTAAGTGCACCAACGCCAGCCAACCAGCTGCAACTGTATCAGGCCTGTAACATTCAGTACTGGGTACCCAGGTATAGAATTGAGGGGTTCTATTTTGGACTGGGGACTGGTACCAGCTGGGGTATTCTAATGTTTTAAGGTCTAAAGCAGCTAGATCACTAGAAGGGTTATTCTGAATCCATCAGAAGGTTGGTGGGTGGCCAGTGTTAAAAAATGTCAATTTAAAAAGTAAAATGATTGTTTGAAAGCCAATGACAAAATGCAAATTTAAACTACTGTTTAACCTCTGCATCCATCTACCCATCCTAACCCTACCCCCTCGAAAATAAATTGTTGGTTAACCATTTTTACAAAGCTGAGCCATGAGCATATTATTTGAGTGAGTCATTAATTCAGTCATATGGAATTTTGGGGTTTTGGTTAATGCTAATCCATGTATGGGGTGACCGCATGAAATGTTGGGGGGGTACAGCATCCCAGGGGGTTGTACTAATTTATTATCAGACCCACTTGCAATGTCACTCTGGGTGGAGACACTGCACAATTAATGATATCTTGGGAAAAGAACCACTTTAAAGATCAGGAAATGGGAACCCAGGCCCCTCAACCTTGGTAAGGCCTACAAGGCAGGGGTAGTAGCCAGTTGGGACACGACGTCCGGGTTACACAACAACAGCAACAGAAATTAAGATAAGATGCATTCTGCTTCATAACTGTTGCACCGCCGCCAAAAAGTGAAATATTTCTCTGTGCATCTGGAAGACACGGTTCATGTGAGCAGTCAGATAATGCCTTCTAGTATTAACTTGATTTGAATATTCACTACAGCTCTTTTTTTGCCTTTTGTCTTTTACAGTACTCAAGATTTGTGTCCCAGGCTACCTGTCTTGCAGACCATTCTTTTTCCCTTTTACTTGTTTCTAGGTACCAAGCCTAATCTGTTGGTCTTCAGTGTCCTGCTTGGGCACCCCTTCTTGTTTGTCTCCTTTTTTGCTGGGCCCCAAACTCCTGCTCTATGGCACCTGCTTGTTTCTCCCCCTGAGTCCTGTAGCCTGGCTGTCTCAGTGAAGTCTGTGTCCCAAAGATTCTGTCACACCGATATAAACATAGTGCCCACCCAGTATGGTACATCCTTTATTTGGCACACATTTATTTACAAGACAGCCACCCCTTAACAGTGTTTTCTTTTTTTGTAAATTATTTTTATTAGTTTTTACAGACAGGCTTAGAAGTGATTTACAAGCAGTAATCCATATACAACGCAGATGCATGACAACAATTCTCACAGTAAGATACTATACAGTGATTACTCAGGGTATTCCAGTATCTGAGGGGGATAAGGACAGACAATAAGGATTTGATAACACATATGCCACCATATTAGTAGAGAGGACCAGAACAAAATACAAAACACCCTAAATATTCTGATACAGTGGACAGTTCAGTATAAGCTAGAACTAAATTTGAACAAATGTGCAGTAATGCAACTGCGTAATAAGAACATCAACTTTGAGTACAATCTGGGAGAAATTCAACTGCATCAGACAATACAAGAAAGAGGTCTCGGGGTAAGCGCTTGAAAACACTAAATCCTTCTATGCATGCAGAACCGCTAAGTAGAAGACTTGTCCCTTCCAGTAGAAAGAACGATCTGATGTCACAGCAGAGCCAGAGATTAAACCATCCCGTATGGTGGGAGGATTTTAGCTTGAAGACATTCTGATGACTCAGCCATCTCTGGGAAGACTGCTTATGTGTAGATGTCAACAGAATCCACGATTTTAGAAAGGGTCATTCCTACCTGATGTCCTCTATGCATGCGGAAGACCTGTCCCTTCCAGTGGAAAGAAAGATCTGATGTCACAGGGCAGTGCCAGAGGTTAAACCACCCTGGATGGTGGGAGGATCTTAGCTGGAAGACATTCTGATGACTCTGCCATCTCTGGGAAGACTGCTTATGTGTAGATGTGAACTGAATCCGCGGTTTTAGAATGGGTCATTCCTACCTGATGTCCTTGTTTGGTTCCAGCACTGGGAAAGTGTCCACTTCTTGCCAACTGCATATTCGGGCACAGTGAACACAATGTGCCAGTACCCCCTAGGCACTGCCAATACTGGTGTTGGGTCTGGCCATTGCACACAGTATTTTCCACACTGGCAGTAGCAGTAGAGGGCCTCTCAGTGCTGTGTATAGTGCATATGCAGGAGAAGCAAAGCCACCCAATGCACAGCCTGTCTCAGGCCACCCAATACCACCGGGGTCTAGAAGCCTGCATACCAGGGTAGGCATACACTGCCCAGAAATATGGTGAAGTCAGTGACAGGGAGGGCATTTCTGAATCCAGCTCAGTGTTTGAATTTTGTAACTTGCTACATAATACCAAGTTCCTTTATGTGTAGGAGCAAAAAAATAAAAAAAATCAGGTCATAGGACTTACATCATGAAGTGGGTAGGCTGCCTTGTAGATCCCAGAGTCTATTAGTTTGTCAATACCAACTTTCTTCACATTGTCCCTTATTGCATACTCCACACAGCAAAGAACGTAATGAACCTGTAAAAAATAAATAAATGTATTACATACATGCATACATACATACATACCCTCCCGTATACAGGTGTAAGTATTTCTGCAATTACCCCTGCACTGATAAGAAATATTTGAACATTTACTCCCAGTCTCTCCATCTATATATTCATTTATTTTTATTGAAAAGTTTCACCAGAAAGGCATGCTGAGCAAAATGCTAGTTTCCAGATGTGTCCTGGGGGAGGGAGGAAGGGGTAAATCTGTACATTTCACAATAAGTAGCAAGATCATACAGTATTTACATTTTACAAGGTCACATTCATGGTACAATGACGGGGCGGTGAGCGGATGTACAATTAGTGGAGGGGGTGGTTGTGCAAGGGAAAGAGCACAGTAAGGACAGAGGACGAAGAGAGCAGGTGGAGGTGCAATCAGTGGGGAAGGGAGGAGGGAAAGGACAGGGTATTAGAAGAGAGGACATTGAGGAAAAGGGGCTCATGGGACGGAAAACCATGGGGGTAGAGCAGCAGATGGGGGAATCAAGTATTTGTACTAGAGGATTCTTTGCTCAGGGGGGTGAGATGGGGAGGTAAGGGAACAAGGAAGAGCCGGACCTGGGTGGAATGTATGCCAGGCTAGATAGTGGAGACAGTAAGGCAGTTCATTCAGAAATGTGTGCAGAAGGTAGGAGGAAACCTCATATCATAGCGCATCTAGGAACTAACAATGTAGAGGGCACTACAGTGGATGAAGTGCAGGAGAGGTTCAATGAGTTGGGGAGTATCTACAATTGGGTGGGAAGTTCAGTGACATTCTCTGAGGTACTCTCAAGTACCTAGGGTGAGCACTGCTAGGAAGCGAAGAATACAGGAGTTTAATAGGTAGCTGGAGGGGTGGTGTGCAGAAATGGGGTATGGGGTAGTAGGGGAGTGGGGCGAGACACAGAACAACAAGGGGCTTTATGCCAAGGATAGGCTGCATCTCAACATTGAGGGTACAAGGATGTTGAAACGGGCTGGAGAAAATTACATTAAAAAAATAGATTTAAATTGAGGAAGGGGGGCTGAGTCAGGCAGCAAGGGGGAGTCACCTTCCAAGGGAGATTGGAAGGCCTCACCCCCCCAGAAAGGGAGAAAGAGACTGTGGGGAAGTTACCAAGGCAGGTGTGTAAGGGGAAGAGTAGGGAGACAAGAGGCAGGACACACGGTGGAATGTTGTATCCATGAATGTAAGGAGTTTGGCAAACAAGGTGGCAGAGTTCCAGGTACTGATGGTGGAAAGGGAGGGGGATATTGCCGCCATTTCAACAACCTGAGCCACCCAATACCATGACTGGAATCTCACGATCCCAGGACACAAGGTGTACTGCAGAGGGGGGAAGAGGGGGACGGGGGGCTATTTATTTTAGGGAGGTGATACTGTGTACCAGGGAGGAGCGTTAAAAGGGGAGGCGAGGCCAGAAGCCATATGGGTATTGCTCTAAAGCCCCACAGGTAAGAAGCACAGGATGGGGGTGATGAACAAGCTACCCTCACAAAGCCAGGAGATGGATAGGGAGCTAGGGGAGCAAATCAGGAAGGTTAGTGGCAAAGGGAGTACAGTTACAGTGGGAGACTTCAACCTACCTGAGGTTAACTGGCAGATGGTAACTACAGCAAACGCCAGGGAACAGGCACTGCTGGAGGCTATCCAGGACAGCTACCTAGTGCAGAGAGTGACAGCCTACCAAGGAAGGGAATATTCTGGACATTGTTCTAACAAATGGCGACCAAGTCCAGGATGTGGTAGTACAGGACACCCTAGCACGAAGCAACAACCGCTCAGTGTGGTTCCTCCTTAACACAGGGAGAGTCGGCTAAGACCAGGACAAGAGTGTTAGGTATCAGAAGGGCAGATTTTGCCAGAATGGGCATCATCTTAGAGGGGTATTTAGCTGGAATTAGTCTAGGGATGGATGCTGAACAGAAGTGGGCAATCATTAGGAAGGGACTGAATGAGGCCACAAACATGTGTACCAAGCCTCAGAGTATGCAGTCCAGGTGAAAATAAACTAGCTGGCTTAGCAAGGAAGTGGAGAGGATGTTGAGGAAAAAAAAGACTGGCTTTCATTAGGTTCAAGAAATCTGGGGTGAGAAGGACAGTGAGGTGTTCACAAAGGCATCTAAGGAAGTGAGCAGGGCAGTCAGGGCAGCCAAGGAGCTGAAATTGGCTCAGGGGATCCTGAGAGGGGGAGAAGGGGTTCTTTAAATACATACGGGAGAAGAGGAGATGTAAGGATGACATTGTTAGAATCAAAAGGGAGGGATGATGGGCAGAAAAAGGGGAAGACCAGTCAGAGGCACTCAACAAATACTTCTGCTCGGTGTTCACAAAAGAAAGGGATAGCCCAATACCACATGGGAAAGGGGGCAAGGGTGGAGGGGGAGCAAAGATAACAGATGGGGTCATTCAAGAGGATAGAGTTCTGAAGGGCCTTAAAGCCTTGTGGGTGGCAAGGCACCAGGACCGGACAGTGTACATTCAAGGGTCCTGAAGGAACTGGCAGAGGTGTTGGCAGGCCCTCTGACAGACCTGTTCAACACCTCCTTGGAGATGGGGAATGTACCGAGAGACTGGAGGATGACTCACGTGGTGCCCCTCCACAAGGGTGGACCCAAGGATAAACCAGACAATTACAGTCTGGTGAGCTTGCCATCTATAGTGGGGAAGTTGATGAAGACCATTCTGGAGGAGAGACTGATAACCTTTCTTGAGAGTAATGGTCTACAGGACGAGAGACAGCATGGGTTTGTCACTGGAGGATCGTGCCAGACTAACCTAATCAACTTCTTTGACTGGGTTACTAGGGCAGTTGATGAAGACCACACTGTGGATGTCCTGTACCTGAACTTCAGCAAAGCTTTTGACTCAGTGCCGCATGGGAGGTTACTGAGCAAGCTGAGGGACATGGGGATGGGGAGAAACTTGTGGGGTGGGTTGAGAGCTGGCCGCAGGGCAGACAACAGAGGGTAACTGTAAGGGGGGGGGAGTCATCCAAGCAAAGGCCAGTAATTAGTGGGATACCGCAGGGGTCAGTGCTGGGCCCTGTTTTGTTCAGTGTCTTTACTGGAGACATTGCAGAGGGGGTCAAGAATAAGATCAGCCTGTTCGTTGATGACACTAAGATTTGTGCAAAAGTGGACAGTGAGGTAGGGAGGCAGGCACTCAGGGAGGATCTAGCTAAACTTGAACACTGGTCAAAGGAGTGGTAATTGGGGTTTAATGCTAAGAAGTGCAAGGTCATGCACCTAGGAGCCAGAAATCCCAGGACCAGTTACTGGCTGGGGGGAGTACAGGTAGCAGCTTCAGAGGAGGAAAGGGACCTGGGGATACTAGTCACAGGGGACATTAAGGTATCAACACCATGTAGGAGGGTGGCAGTAAGGGTAAATCAGATGCTGGGGTGCACTGCCAGAGGATCACCTCTAGAAAGGAGAAGGTCATCCTGCCCTTGTACAGATCACTGGTGAGGCCGCACTTGGGGTACTGTGTACAGTACTGGTGCCCATACCTCAAGAAGGATGTCATATAGCACTGGCCTGGTGGTGCTGAGGGTTGAGACGCTGGACACCATACCTCACGCCATGCCGGTGACCCGGGTTCGGGAGCGAGCTCAGCCCGCTGGGGGTCAGCTGGGGGGGGTGAACTTGGATTGAGCTGCCAGCAGGCAGCTCTCCTTTCCTGGGGAAGGGTGGTGTGCACTGTGCAGCTTTGGTGGCCCCTAATGGAGATTGGAGGTTCGGCTGACACAGTGCACATTTCGGAGGGATATGGTGGCAGTGGCGTACATCCTGCAGGTGGGCGCGGGAGCATGCCTGTGCTGCACTGGACATCACTGCACATCCACACTACCGGGATCACAAAAAACAAAGACCCCCTTCCATTGATAGGTGAAGGTGGGTCCAGAGGTTGCGGCCCCACATCCCTCGCCGGGCACCAAGACATCCGCTCTGGTCCCTCCTCCTGCCATCAGCAGCCCTCCAGCGCTATAGATAGAGCGCTGGTAAAAGGAGTATAGTGGTCCTTCCTTGGGGGACTCAGATCCGAGGGGTAAGGTTAGGCTGCGCATGGAGAGGGGGGTGCCCCTCCCACCGGAGAACTGGATGTCTGGGCTTCAGGTCAGATGGGCAGAGCCAGCATACTGCGTGACCATGCAGGAGAGAAGCCAAGGGTAAGTGAGAATAAAAATAGTTTGGGGGGGGGGGGAAAAAAAAAAAGAAGGGTGTCAGATTACTGGAGGGGTGCAGCATAGGGCTACAAAAATGATCACAGGGCTAGGGGACATGCCTTATGAGGAAAGATTAAGGGAGCTCAACATGTACTCACTGGAGGAGAGAAGGAAAAGGGGGACATAACAGAGACCTTTAAGTACTTGAAAGGCATAAACAAAGTCAGTGCAGGAGGATTGTTCTGCTTGCAAGATCTCCTTCGACCCTACCACCCTCTCCGTTCTGCCGACGAGGGATTGCAAGAGATTCCCAGGGTTTGTCTTCAATCATCTGGGGCCAGATCTTTTTCTTTTGTGGCCCCAAACATGTGGAATTCTCTACCTCGTCGGATTTGAGAGTGCCTGTCCACAGAGTTATTCAAGGCATCTTTAAAGAGTTATTTATTTGAGCAAGCCTTTGAACAGGTCACCCTGTTGTCTTTTAATTGTTTTTATATTCATATTTATTGTGTTGGTTGTTTTTGTGATGTATCTGCACTTTGATAATTTTGAAAAGCGCATTATAAATAAAATCTGATTTGATTAAAGGGGTTGAAGGGTCACTAGAGGGCACAGTCTGAAGGGAGAAGGTTCAGGAGGGAAATGAGGAGGCATCACTTCACAGAGAGAGTGGTGGCGGGATGGAATGCACTGCCGGAGTTAAGCGGGGTTGGGATAGAGTCTGGGGCAGGGTTAGTATGGACAAGAACCCAGTTTGGGGGGGGGGGGAAACTTTCGTTGAGGCACAGGTCAGGAAGCATAGTAAAAACAAGGAGCAGTTGTACAATTCGCAAAAAGTGTTTGTTAGTACTAGCAGTAACATAAAAATATATATTGTTCAGAATAACTATTTACAAAGGCAGAATAAACAGAGAAGATCCATCTGAGTTTTCCTTCAGTCTCTGCATCCTTCTTTTTTAAAACATTGCAACTCCTTTTTTGTCTGTCCAGGAACTCGATAAGAAAAAAGCATGCTTCTTGCAATGTTCTTGTAAATTTTCAATGTTTTTGTCAAGTTCATGCAGGTGCAGCAAAAAGAACACTGTGATCCAGAACTAAGTGCCTGTTTACAGCTTCTGCAGAAGGCTTAAAAATTGCATCTCAGGTTACCCTCAAAGTAAAATACTGGAAAAGACTCACCTTTCCTCAGACACTACATAAACTCTCAACTAGTACTTTCAGACAGTAACAACCTTTTTAATGATTTAAAACAGCTACCCACAACTTCCACTTTCTGTTGCTGGCAGCTGCCATCTCATGAGCAGCAATGTGATTCCTGAGCTCACTGTATGCTAATATGTCTATTTGACCTCTGCTATTGGTTGGCAGGACGTATTAACATAAAGTGAGCTCATGAGATGGCTGCCAGCAATAGAAAGTGAAAGCTGAAGGCCACTGTTTAAATCACTAAAAAAGCAATTAGAGGAATTAAAAAAATTTTTACTGTTTGAAAGCACTAATCAGTTATTTTTGTAGCACCTGGGTAAAACTGTGCTTTTTCCAGTGTTTCCCCTTAAGTTCCAAATAGCTTTGCAATCATCTCAAACTATAATTATATACATTTCAACTGTAAGACTATATGATTTCTAAACAAAGGAATCCCAATATCAGTTACATTTCCACATAATGATTTGCATACATTTCTATACCAACAGATATGCAATGGAGGAAAAGACAGAAACAGCAAGGGAAGACTGAGAGACAGTGAGAGGCAAAGAAGTGCAAGACTGTCGGGGTGATCAAATCCTAGGTCTCGCAGTAAAATCTGGTTGTGCAACCAGACAGACAAAAGACAGGAAAGGAAAGAACAGAAGAGATCACTGCATTCAAACTCTCCATAACAACTAGGACAGGGTCCTATTCAACCCTGTCACAGAAAGGACAGAGGGGATGGGAGGAGGGGATTGGGTGGGGTGGTGCAGCTGCAGTGGTACTAAACTGAGAGCTGCACAATTGGGCAGACTTGATAGACCCTGAAGCCTTTTTCTGCCAGCAATTTCGTATGTTCATACATAGATTGCAAGCACTTGCAATACTTACATTTTATGTAACATTTTCACAGCTGACACCAAAGAGAGTCAGTGAGCAACAATGATGGACAGTAGAATGAGCATTTGGAAGTCCATTTAGATTCTTTTAGTAGCAGTGGAGACAGTGTGGAAATATAAGTCTGATGTGATGGAGAAGGAAGACCTGAAAGAGTGGAAATACCAAATTTGGTGGGATCGAGAAGGGAGAACTTAAGGTTTCAGGAATGTGATAGATGAGTGAGTTGGGGGCTTGGATAAATTAGCGACAGGCACAGGCTGGGGAGGTGTGGTGTTTAAGTAGAGAGGTAAGAGAGGTGGGGGAGAGAGCCCTGCGAATGGTGAGGGATATGAGAAGGCAGGTTGTCTGGCTGAGGTTGATCTATGTGGGAGGGCTAGTAGTCTGTGATTAAGGCACAGAGAGAATGGGGGGGGAGGGTGTCATGAGTGCAGAGGTAAGGCAGGAGGATAGTGACCCAAACCAGAATTTGACCAGAAAACTAATAGTGTGGAAGAGGTGTCTTGATTCCAGGGATGGAGGGAAGGGAGAGGGCTTTACAGAGATCGCAGTGATGGGTTAGAGGGGGCAGGATAAAGTGAAATGACAGAATGAGTGAAAGAGGGTGTCCAGTCTAGAAAGGGTGGACCTGGGGGTGGCACTATAGACTACATTAGCATAGTCAAAGGTGGGGAGGACCATTTTCTGTACAATAGCACAGCGAGCCAGTATTGGAATGTAATCACGGTTCCTATATAAGGCACTGAGTTTTGGGTGCAGTGTTTTATGAATAGCATTCACATGTACTGAAAAGTCCAGGTACTGGTTTAGCCAGACTATGAGATACTTAAAGGAAGTGACAGTCTCAAGGGGTGTACCATCCAGTGTAAGGAAGGTAGATGGCGGGTGTTCTAGAGTCTCTCTGCCTATTGCCGAAGGTCATGGAGACAGTCTTTTTGATGTTTCAGAAGAGTTGATTGGAACCAATGCTGGACCTTGTGGAAATCCTGCTGAAGTTTAGCTGCAACTTCTGATTGTGAAGCACTGGAGGTGTAAAGGATGGTGTCATCTGCATACAGGTGTATATGAGTGGAAGAGCAGACAGCAGGGAGGTTGTTTAGAAAGATGTAAAATAGGATTGGGCTAGAACTGAGCACTGTGAGACTTCCAGTATTGATTGGGGGGGGGGGAGTGAGGTGCCAATCTTGACAGATTGAGTCCTACCTGTAAGGTAGGAGCAGAACCAGGCAGCGGCAGATATGGATAGACCAGCAGCTGTGAGTTTGTGAAGGAGGAAAGGGTGTAATACTGTATTAAAGGCTTTGGCCAGGTCTACAAATTATCACAGATGTGATCTGCCCATGATCCATACCTGTGAGTATGGAGTCAGTAAGCCAAAGGAGGGAGGTGGTGGTAGAATGGGATTTACGGGAGCTAGACTGGAAGGGGGTTAAGAAGGAAGAGGAGTCAAGATAGGGGGTGAGTTGGAATAGGGCAAAGTGCTCCTGCAGTTTGGCTAGAAGGGGGAGTAGGGAGATTGGGCGATAATTATGGGGTCGCCACCTTTTGGGAATGGGATGACAGTTGATAGTTTCCATGCTGAAGGGACAGAAACAAGAGAGGATGAGAGGTTTAGTAGGGCAGCCAAGGGGAGGAGATGGCGGGCGTGGATAAAGGAGCTTGGAGTTGAGCCCGTCTGGGCTCTTTCCTTTGCTAGAATTTAGGTCTAGCAGGCCCTTAATGACTTTGTTAGGTGAGATGGGTAAGAAGGAGAAGGGGGTGGATGTAGTGGGCTTTAGCTTTAAAAAATGAACATTCTGAAACTGGGCATTTGGACAAAGCCCACATCACTGTATTACTGTTATGTCAAATGGTAGAAACAAGAAATAAATGAGCCCTCAATCTGAATTTTGGCATTTCTGCTAGGCAAAATGATTTCTATTATTGTCTTTCATTGTTGCAAAAAATACAGAGATCACATCATATTTTTTGTCCCAGCATGGAATGGAGATGCCAGGAACAGACATCGACATATACTTACAATTCTGCTTCTGGTTGCTGGAGTGAAGAACGTATCCTGGTCAGTCATGAAGAAATCTTCCAACCGATTTTTTTCAAATGGAGCAGTGAAAAATTCCTGTTCTGGTTTGATTAGCTTTTCATCAGCGCTGAAGAGCTTAGTGAGACAACTTAAGGCTGGACTTTCATATTTCAAATCATTGGGCTGCAAGGGCATTTTAATGTGCATGACTTCAGCATACGTACACAGAACCTCCCAAGGAGCATGGACTTTCACAAATATAATTTTATCATCCAGGACCTAGAAAAGGCATGAGAAGTATTTTACTTTCTTTTTTTTTTTTACTTCACAAGTTTCACCTGGAAGGGCATACCAAGCTGGTTTCCAGATGCGTCACAGAAACAAAAACAGATACAATCACATAAGCATACGTACTATAATCAATAAGTTATTGAAAACAATATACTGTTTTTGGAATATATAAGGCAAGCTCTACCTATTAGTCCATTAAAACCACTAAAATCCAGTTTGAATATAAACAAAAATAAATTTAAAGTCAATGGAGGTCTTCAAAAATCCCACAAGGTGGAGGTGGGCCAGAGAAGGGCGACTAAGATGGTACAGGGCTTGCATCACAAAACATACAAGGAGAGGTTACAGAACCTCAATATATACTTGCTAGAGGAGAGGTGGGATAGGGTGTATATGACAGAAACATTCAAATACTCAAGGGCATAAACCAGGTGTAGGGACGAGGCATATTCCAAACAGGAAAAGTACAAGAACAAAGGGGCATGATATGAAATTGGAAGGTGGCAGATTGAAGGGAAATGTGAGAAAGTTCTTTTTTTACGGAGATGGTGGTGGACAAATGGAATAGTCCGCCACAGGAGGTGGTGGGAACGAGCACAATGGAAGGGTTGAAACATGTCTGGGACAGGCATAAGGGAATATTAGAGCTGGGAAGGAGGGGTGAGAAGCCACTGATCAGGTAGAATCAGAGGCCACAAACAAATATAGGGCTTACGGGCAGACTGAACAGGCCTAGCGGTCCTTATCTGCCAACAATTTCTATGTTTCTATGTTAAATCATTTGATAAGCACATGAGTTTGACAGCATTAGAAAATGCCCTCAGGGAGTGGCATGTAAATTGGTCATAGAATTTACCCAATGGATCAGGTCTGGATACCTACATCTCAATGACTATAGTTCCTGCAAAACCATTAATCTCAAATTAAGACCGATTCTACAAGAGCATAATATGCATCAAACTTGCTGACCCATTGGTACAGTGCTAGAGCCACCACTCGCAATGCTGATGACTCGAGTTCAGGAACAAGCTTGGGTCATCTGGTGTCGGCCGGGGAGAGGAGGCTTGAACATCCCAGAGGACGCTCTCCTCCTCCAGGGAGGGAGGGAGGGAGGGAAGCCAGCTTTGCTGCTATACTGCCACTTGGGTGACCATAGGTAGCAGGGCAGCTGAGGTAGCCTGTGGGTGGGAGGACATCGAAAGGCGCCACATAGTGCATGCCCTCAAGATCGATATTCTGGGGTCAATGGGAGAACAAGGAAAATTCTCTGACTGGCCTGGTGTCACTTACCTGCTCACAAGCCCCACAACTGGCTAACTAGCCACCATCTTCCACAACTAGATCCTTCAGTGGTGGGAGATGAGGAAGATCCCGCTGTTCCCTACGGGAGGGGGGCAGCTCTGGGGACATATGGGAGAAGCAGGGGAGCCCTAGGGGCATACAAGGGAGATGTAAGGGTACACACCAGGGTGACAAGGCTGGAGCAGGTCAGGCTGATGGGGCTGATTGAAGAGGGGCATAATCAAATAAATAAAATTAATCAAACTCCAATTCTTATCAAAGTATTAATTTCTCAACCTATTAGCTATTTGTGGTAGTAAGCAAAGGGATTTTATGGGTGACAGCTTTTAAACATCAAATACCCAGGGTTGCCCCGATGGCCCAGTGGCAAGCGGTAGCATGTTGTGCTACCATGCTGTCACCTGGAAGCAAGCCCAGGAAGTTACGCTTGGGGCCAGGCCATGGCTGGGACAGATGGGAAACTGGTCCAATGGAACCCTTGTTTTAAATTTCAGAAGCGAACCAAGGAATTCATGTCGGGGGCCAGACCAGGACTGGGACAGCTGTCACTCAGCAGTGTGTGTTTCAGTCAAACTGGGCTACCATGGGTTCTGCTGCCACAGCGATCTCTGTGGCTAGGCCAGGGAGATCATTCCTGCTGCAGGGGAAGCTGCGGTTGGGTGAGGTGCTAGAAGTACTGTTCCCCACCCCCCACCGCGGGGGAGGAGGGAGGGAGAAAACATGGGAAGTAAAACCTCCCTGCCATCTGAATGATGGCGTTTAATCATCTGAACATGGTATATCCCTAAAGCGGATGGCAGGGGTGAGAGCATAAAAAGCAATATGGAAAAAAAATCCAATACCCTTTTGTGCTGTAGGTACAGAGGAAGCACTCATTATTCAATGCAATAATTTGTTCCTGGATTTAAAAGTATTTTGTAGAAACTCTAAGGTAAAAGCCTCTCTGTTCAGAACACAATGGTCAGATAACATAATAGGGATTTTCTCCTTGATCTTAAGGACACATCTACAGAAAGGCAGTGTTCCTTCAATTTCGGCATATTTGTCTTTTAATTGTATAAGGTATTGTACATGTACTACCATCTTTTCTGAGCTGCTTTGTATTGTAGCTCTGGGCTACATCTGAGAACAGGCCTTTGGCTCATTTTGCCAACCCAGTTAAATGAGAAGGAAGGAAGGAGATTACTACTGTGTAGTTCTAATCTGGTCAGAGTATATAAAAGCCTTTCACGGGGGCAAAAGAAAGATACAGTTCAAGAATATGGGAGATCTCAAAATTTTTTTACCATAGTCATATCTGTTTGCCAGGCTTGATCTTGGAGTCTAATTTAATTTTGGAGATCTCATATGATAAAGGTTCAATTGTGAGAAAGAAAAATAAGCAGCCAAAGTCTATTTTATTAAATCTTTTTTCCAACTCAAGAACTGTTTACATACTAAGTTGGTTACGATGCTGCATTAATAGTTTAACTTGCTAGACAGAAAATCATGTTGCCAAAGCTAGTAGATTAGAAGCCTATGATTGATAAGAGTTACTAGGAAGCTGGCCTAACTCTGTAGACATCTGGGGTACATTTGGAGACTTGTAAGAGAGCTTCATATGCAATGTTTAGAATTTTACTTGATGGTTCCGTTGTACTAGTCCCCCAAATTTCACATCTGTATACAATTTTGGCTGGTAATTTAGCATTAATTGCTTGGAGAACCCCTGTAACACATTTCCAGCAATGTTTAAAATTAGAATAGCACCAATATATATAAATTACTCAACTGTACGTCTATTAATGGTATTCAATTCAGATTTATTTTATTATTTATTTTATTTGAATTTTGATAACCGGCTGGGCCCACTGAGAAAGTAATGTCCCTTTTTCAGGGGCGACCTGGGGAATAAAGGCAATTCCTTGAGAGAGGTACAATACACAACACGGTACAAGAGCAAAAACACATACTTTTTTTTATTTTATTTTAGTCTTTGGTAACTGGGTAAGGCCCACTAGGCACAAGTACATGTTTTCAGGGGTGACCTGGGAGCACTGGGCGGTTAAGTGACTTGCTCAGAGTCACTCAGTATGCAAGTGGAGATTGTGAGAATTAAACTCTGGTCTAGTCTGCTGGATGTACCAAGCTTGTTCACGTCTCATTCCTCTAACCTCTAGGCTATACTGCCAGCTCACATAGAATGGGTACAGTCAGTGACAGGATAACAATAGACATACGAATATATAAAAGCCACAGGATGTTCATGAGCAGACAGTCAGTTTCCACAACTTCAGGCCGATGATTCCATGATGGTCTGGAAGGGTCCAATGTTGATAGGTCTGTGATTGGGCTTGGGACCAACTGTGAAGGAGGCTCGAGACCGCTGAGATCAGGTGTGGTATTTTGTATGGTAGAACCAAAATCATAAAACCATTCCTAATACAAAAGTTTGCAATTTTTACAAGTATAAGAGAACTACTAAAATTTACATAATTACAAGATGTAAGAGACGGAAAGAAATGGGAGCAGTGGAGGGAGGGGGTTAAGTAGAAGAAAAGGAAAGCTAGAGAGGGGTGTGAGAGAGCAGAGGGAGCTCTAGGCTTAAGGAGAGGTGGAAGACAGGAAAGAGACTGAATGCAGGCGAAAGGTATATGGAGGTTAGCAGAGGGCATCAAGTACAACTGCCACAACAGGTTGGGGGAGGAAAGAAGATTTCCTTGCATCTTCTTTTAAATTGGGGAAGAGATGCACATGAGAGTAAACTATGTGGGAGGGTATTCAATTTTAAAGGTTCAGAGAAAGAGAGAGAGTCGCACTCTGGCAGTTGCTGGGCTATGCTTAGTTCACCGGATGTCTTCAAGCCAAGCTCCTCCCCACCATCTATGGTGTCATCCTCTGGGTCTGCCCCATTTGATGTCAGATCTTACATGCTGGAAGCAGGGATCAATATGCCACTTGCCAGGGGAGGCAGGGCAGGTAGTGTGAATGTGAAATGAATATCAGTAGAAATGAAAATGACATACTCACTGTAATTGTTGATCTTCCTGAACATCTTCACCATTGATTTATACATACTGTACTGGTCTAGGGCCAGAGGCACTAGGACCCCATGAGAGCTTTCTTCCTCTAGGAAGGGATCCAACTTTGGCTGCCGATGCCACACGTGTCCAGCATGTACCCATGTGGGGCAGTGCGCTGGCCAATAACCACCATCAACTCCCTAATGCACCTCAGTTCTGTTCTCCAGGAGAGAAACTAAGTGGACAGAAACAAAGAGAGGACTGCAGACTTTCTAGGCCAAAGCAACAGAAAAAGGATATAGGATATAAAATATACAAGCAAATAGAACCAGACTACCAACTTAGAGGGTAAGGGCTGGGCCTACTAAGCACAATGGTAGTGGGTCTAAGAATAGCCAGGGACCTATAACTTGCCAGGCAGATAGTGAGCAGTGATAGGAAAAGAGATAGGACAGCTACCCTGAGCAAATGGTTCTGGCAGAAGTAACAGAGGGGGTAGCCCAAATTGGGACCACTGTGAAAATGAGATGGCAAGAAATGCCAAAAATATAAAATCATACCTGGAATTCCAAAATGGTTATAGCTCCATGCTATAACATAAATTTGAGTAATGCGAGAAGAACATCACAACCCTATATTTTCTAGGAATAAAGAAAAGGTAAAATAGCATAAGAGTTGCTAGACTGGGAGTGCTGGGAGGTAAAGATGTGGATATCAACTCTGGCTTGTGCCAGATGGAATGGGCAATCCCAACGCACTTAGAAGAGACAAGAGATACCAACCAGAAAATTCAAACATGAGAAGATCATGTCTTGCTTCTCCCCACAGCCACAGGAATGGATGTACCCTGTTGTGACAGGATAGAATAGGACCCTGTCCCATTTGTTATGGAGAAAGTGTTTAAATGCAAGGATCTTTCCTTTTCTGTCTTTTCTCTGTCTGGTTGCGCAACCAAATTTTCCTGTGAGACTTTGGACTTGATCAACCTGAACAGTCTCACAATTATTTGCCTTGCACTGTTTCTCAGTTTTCTCTTGCTGTCTATTTTTCCTCCCTTGCATATCTGCTAATATGAAAATATGTGCAAATAACTGTATGGAAATGTAACTGATATTGGGATCCTATTATTTAGAAAATATATAGTGTTACTGTTGAAATGTATATATTTGTATTTTGAGATGACTGCATCAAACTATTGTAAACTCTAGAGGTTACTTCAGTGCAAATCTTTGATCCTTTTTCAAAAGCTGCAAAAAGGGCCCCCTCAGCAAGCACACTGTGTTCCTGCCTTGCTCCTGCCTGATCTTTACAAGGACAGGATGCCTGAATTAAGAGTGGGGGCTGAAATGACTTATAAAGGAGCTAAGCTTCAACTGCAAGAGAATAAGAAAAAGGGACACAGAGACTGAAGGAAAAATATTTTATTTTGCCTCTGTACATAGTTATTATGAACAAGTTTATATTTTTTTATGTTACTACTACTGTAAATAAATATTTTTGGTGAATTATACAACTGCTTCTGATGTTTCCTGTGCTTTCTGATCTGTGCCTCGACGACACCTGTGTGAGGCTAGTACATTCATTCAAATAAGTGCATTGCACCTCTCAACAGACAGAGCATCTACTCAGTGGAGTCAGACAGGGCAGTGCCCAGTGAACATTACATATAGCAATTAACTGAGATATATCCTACAATGGGGGTACCCCAGGGCAGGGAGAAAAATCGAGGGAAGGTTGCCACCTACCCACTCCATGGAAGAAAATAAAAGGTCCTTTTTTTTTTTTTTTTGTTTGTTTGGTACAGGGAGCCAGAGGCCCCCACTTCCATTCTGGATTTTTTTTTTTGGGCCAGGGTTGCCACCAGGTTGCCCAAACTCTTTTTCCCCCAAAAAATAGCCACCCAAAAGGACCATGGCAGAGGTAGCACTAATACAAACAACCATAAGGTGAGCTGCCAGAGGCCCTAGCTCACAGCTGAGCAAGGGATGGAGGGTGGGCATCTTAATCAATGGTGAAGTATTTAGAAAGATCAACAGTCATGGTGAGTATGTAATTTTCTCATCTTCCCTGAATTAATCATCATCATTGCTTCATACATACAAGTGAATACCCAGCTTCTCAATTAGGAAGGAGCTGGCTCACCCTGAGGGTAAAGTCACCCTCAACCTTCTGTGTGGGGGAGAACACACGAGGGCAGGGACCCCTCACAGGATTGGTGAGACCCAAGAATGCTCAGAGTCAGATGGAAGGTAAAAACACCCCCCAAATTCCTGCCCGATTCTCAGGAAGAAAAAGTGAGTCCCCTGGAACTGGGAGTTTAGCACCTTTTACCCGGCAAGAGGTACCTGTCGAGAAAGGCAAAGTCATATCATCTGCCGAATTCAGACTCCTTTTCCCACCAGCCTGGAGGCCACTTCACTGGTATCATAAGACACCCTTATCTAATGCCTTGCACACTCCAAGCCCTTGGCATGAAGGCAGATGGTAGCTGGCTTGCCCAACTTACTCCAGTGGTGGCATGGCAGCTAGGAGCTGTCCTAGCTGCACCCACAGATGCTTGTTATAAGCTGCCAGGTGTGCCTAATGTGTCAAGATGTACATTACATGCAAACTGAGGTGAAATCTTCCTCCCAAATGCATCTGTGTGCAGAGTCTGCATCAGGAGGTTGGTCATGCACTGGCAGACCAGGCCAGTCTGGCATCTGCAGGACCAGAATCTCCAAAGTAGGGTGAGGGCACTGTGCAAGCAGAGCCCATGGGCCCACAATACCACCGATAGACATCCCTGGGGGCTGGATATAGAGCTAAGACACATCTCCAAACTGTCCTGGAGCATTCCTCAAAGGCCTTATGCAAGTAAGGAATGATGCAGTGGTCATTGCTTAAAGCTCCTAGGAGTCCCAGCTGTGTGGATAAAATATTGCACATGACAATGGTGTCAATATCCAGTGCCCCACCAGGTGCATCAAGAATCTCTGGTACAGGGAGTACTCAGAGATTGAAGACAAGTCTTGGGAGGATTCCGCATCCTCAGAGGAAGACACAGATGGAGAAGTGCTGGAATGGAAGCAGGTGGCTGCTTGAGACCATGTAAGAAGTGGATATGGTTGGCACTGGTATGGTACTGGAAAAGCATACCATAAGCGCTTCCATGTTGACTCCAGGTGAGGGGCCAAAGAGGACCTGTGATACCTGGGAGTTCAGGAACAGGTAGCGGACACCCGGAAGGGAGAAAAGAGCCAAACACTCTAGAGTCTGTGCCCGGGATCAGGAATGTACAGCAGACCTCACCCTAGGGGAGAGGATGACAAACCCGCCTGAGGAGATTCACCATACAGAAGAGGCACAAACTTGTCAGTGCCTGTAGGGAAAAATTGTCAGGGGAGGCAAGCAAAGCCATTCTGTCCCCCTGGAGCAGTTCTGGTCCTCACCAAAGATGGGCTCAGCCATAGGGCCAGGGGAGAGTTCTGTGACCCGGCCAATCCCTGACATGGGGCTGGTGCTGTCTCTGGCACTGAACTCAGGTTCAGAAAATGACCCAGTCATGGGAGTCCTCCAGGCTCCATGGCCAGCACCATCCTTGATGCCGGGCCCAGTGCTGGATCTGTCCTACCACTGACACCACAAGCAGTGTCAAAAGCCAACCCAGTACCGCAAGTGACATTGGTACTGGGGACAGAGCTAGAGGCAGCACCATCACCAGCATGTCTAGTGTTGGGCCCAGAACTGACACTGGAGCTGGCACCATCACCAGCACCATGTTTGATGTTGGGTCCAGAACAGACACCAGAGCTGGTGCCATGCCTGTCGCAGGTCTTGGTGTCACCCTCCTCCACATTACCCTCCTCCTCAAGAGCCACGAAGGCTACTTGAGTCAGAGAGTGATACCTCTCCCTCCGCAATAAGACACCACCCAGCCCCAGTGCTGGTCCCTCTCCTGGCACCACAAATGGTACCAGGAGGGGACCTGACATCACAATCGACACAGCTCAGCTCACCAACACTGCAAGCGATGTCAGAAGGCAGGGCAGCATGAGGCTGTGACACTGAGGTGTCCTATGGTGTAGACCAGGAGTATAGCTTCAGCCTCACTATAGTGGACGTCCACTGCCCAGGGTGAACAAACTGGGAGGTGCTCAGCTGGCTGCCCAGAAGGAGACAACTGTCCACCAGACCCACCTCCCCAGGCCTCTGACACCTCAAAGAGGCAAGAGGGAGAATCCTGTTCTTCCATGGCACCAGAAGCACTGGTAAAGTTCCCAGGGGAAGGGCCCAAGGACCTGAGCTTGGAAACAGGGGTTCGCAGTCTGGAGCAACCCAATTTCAGGGCACTGTACTTGACAGTATGGAAATCCACAGAACAGCAGGCATCGCAGGAATCCATACCATGCTCAGGGCCAAAACACATCCAGCAAACTTGATGCTGTCTTTCATCTTGATCACCTCACCACAGGAAAACCAAAGCATGACAAGGCCTTTTTAATTCCTTTTCCTCAGACTCTGACATCACGGATAAAACAAGAAAAATGAAGGCAACACCACAAAAAGACAACTCGGTGAAGTCACAGTAGACGTTTAACGAGGGTGAACTGAGGTGCTGTTGCTATGGTGTGCACTCGGTGGGGAAGGAAAGAACTGAGGTGCATGAGGGAGTCTATGATGGCTGCTGGCCAGTGCATGACATCACGTGGTACATGTGCATGCGAGCAGTGCCAGTAGCTGATGTTGGCTCCCTCCCTTGAGGAAAAAAGCTTCTGTGGGGTCCTAGTGCCTCCAGTCCTAGACCGATATGTATGAATCAATGGAGAAGACTGATTTGGAGAAGATCAACATTTACAGGTGAGTAACCTATATTTCTACCAAGGGGAATTCAGTTCACTATCCATACTCTGGCAGACTCCTAGCAGTCCAGCAAGAGGGGGCAAGGCACACACACACTGGCAAATAGACTGCAGCCCCAAATGCAGCATCACGACAATTGAGCACATTAATGCTGTAATGTGAGACAAAACTGAATTTTTGACCAGGTAGCAGCCCTACAGATCTCGTCCATCAAGTCATAACAGGCCGAAGCCAGAGAGGCAGCAGTATGTCTAGTGAATGGAGCCTTTAACTCTTTAGGTGGCTCCCAACAAACCAACCTGTAGCACAAACTGATACAGGCTGTTATCCACTTGCCAAGTCTGCTTAGCTGCTGGTCTGCCAGAGACAACTTCAGCACAGGTGACAAACATCTGGCAAGCCTCACTGTGAATCCCTGTTGTCCTCTCTGTAGGATATTTATGTAACTCCCGGGTTCCCCGGGATTGCTAGAACCCCTCCAGTACAGTGTAAATAGGTGTGGGCAGCACACAAAAAGGTAAAATCCTTGTAGTGTACAATTCAGCATTCTGTGCTTAGTCTTGGCTGAGCAAGGGGAGCCGATTTTCATACAGAACTCACAGCAGCAGCATAAACCCCCTGGCTATCAAAGCTGCAGTTTGACTCATCAGTTAGAGTTGCTCAGAGTTTGGAGTTTGAACAACTTGGTGTCCTGCTAGCCAGCAGCCCAACTTCCAGAGGGCGAGCCCCTCTTGTCTTTTCCTCACCTTAGTGTGTCAGCGATCAGATTATGCGCCGGGTAGTGGTGGAGACCATCTGTTCCAAGGCCCCTAGGGGGTGAATTTCATCACAAGTGTGTGATCATTTGGAGTCAGTATCAGAGAGTAGCTGCTGGGGCAACCCCCTCACCATGTCACTTCCTACGTGTTGCCCAGAATAGCCTGTGTGTGTTTTACAACAAAACCCTAGCCTGTTTAAAATGTTAATTACTTGTGATTCCTCTCATTTGAGTGCAGTACTTCAGACCTGGAGAAAACTGAAGATTGGGGGAAACGTAACAAAATGGAATTCAATGAGACTAAGTGCACAGTTATGCATTTTGGAAAGAAAATCCTAGATATATGTATACGCTTAATGGTAAATTTCTGAAATCCTCCATGAAAGAACTTGATTTGGGAATATGTGTGAATACTAACTTATCTTCTGTTGATTACTGCCATCATGTATTACTTACTACTAATAGATTACTAAGAACAATTACGTTTCATTACAAGGGATAGAGTGTGCTTAATGATACTATATAAATCTTATACCATTCCATACCTTGACTATGGATCTCCTATTTGGAGCCCATATTTAAAAATGGACATCAAATTAATAGAAAAAACTCAAAGGAAAATAACAAAATTATTAGTAGGATTAAAAAACAAGGAATATATGACAAGAATCAACGATTTAAGCTTGTTTACCCTAGAGACTAGAAGAAAAAGGAGGGACTTACTTCTTACCCATAAGATTATGCAGAACCCTAACTTGATGAGGTTATGTGGGTTAAAGAGAGAAAAAAACATGTTAACAAAGGAACTGAGATCCCATACAAGACAATTATATGTTCCTGAGGTCAACAAAGTCAAAAGATCAAACTTTTTTACTATTAGATCTGCAAAATTATGGAATTCACTACGAAGTCATATAGTACATGCTACCAGTTTTGAGCAATTTAAGCATAGATTAGATGATTTTCTTATCCAAAATCAGGTGGGCCATTAACCTCACTAGAAGTGGGAGACAATGAAATGGGCTTTTAGCCTATTTTGTTTTTAAGTATAACCAAGAAAGCCCTGGGCCTTGAGTGTAATTATGGCTCGTACCCTTTATAGTACTCCGCAGTCAAAACCTGTGAGGTATTCTCTATCCATCTTACAGGTCGATGCACGATCCAATCAAATTTGAGCTGGCCAAGGCCAGCCCCTCTGTGCCATCTCAGGATCTCCAGTTTAATTTGTGCATCCAGAGAGGTTGGTCGCAATGCAGATCTACTCTCAACATATAACAGCTCATTCAAATAAGGTACAATGTTTGTTTAAATCTCTAATTATAATACAGCCTGGTAGCCAGGGGTCATTAAACCACATCTTTTTAAACAGGACTCATATTTCAATATTAGACTGCAGAATGTTGCTCCTATGAACATTTCATCGTGAAGCAATAGGTACTGAATCAACTACAACTAGTCCCTAATGGGTGGATTAGCTGGAAATAGGTCACCCTCCTGCAGCATGATCAGTTCCTCACACAGCACAACATAAAGGATGGCCCCAAGGAAAGCAGTGCCTCCAACTCCTAGCCCAGCCTTTGAGGTCTCTCCACGAGTGCCCTCAAAGCAGCGGCCACTCAACTACCCATTCCTGACAGCACAGGGGGAAAGGACCCTTCTGTAGTATCCTCCCCCTCAAATCAAGCAACTCCTTATCTTGTCTCTGTGCCTCTGAAACCCCACCATAGCACCTTATACCCTGATAGCTTCGGGCCAAGGACCCCCCCCCCCCGCCTCCCTTGGCCATCCCAGTACAGAGCAATACCAAAAATTAATACCTCAGATCAAGACTCCTCCTTTCCACCTCCCGTGATGCTGGAGAGCCAAAATCTGGTCAGGGCTGCCTACAAATGGCCCGTGGGTCTCTCACAAAGATCGCAACCTCCCCCAGCAAATTCCACACTCCCTGGTCTTGGTGGGCAATCAAGTAACAAGTTCTCCGCCGACCAAGACCTGCAGCAGCCATATTGTCCCCCTTCTCCCTCGGTGACTCCCAGGGGGCCACGCAGTTCCAGTGAGACTTCAATCCCCAGTAGTGCATACAGCACTTGCAGTCTCACAGAGAACTCATGCAAGATCATGGTGGCCATCTTGGCAGGGACTGTGTTATCATCACTGACAAGCCCAAGGTATAGGGCAATCCCAAATCTCACTGGATCTCGCAAGATTAATGGTGGCCATCTTGCATGGGACTCCAACCATGCATCCCACATCTCACAATGTGTTTTAAAGGGGCAACGCACAGTATGCTCATTCGCGCACCAGACACTAGGGAACACTCATCTAGTCTGATTGTGGAACATAAGAGGGCCATACCTCAGTCAATTCTTTCTGTCATCTCACCACAGAATGACAAAAAAAAGGATATAAACACGAGGAACTGTAAAGAATGCAGAACACCATTCAGGGAAATCGATGAGGCCAACTACACCTGCACAGTATGCATTCTGGTGGAACACAATGCCCCAGGGAGCTATGAGGAAGTCGATACCCACAGCCCCAATAGCCCTTGATGCAGGGCTGACTCAGCTCCTTTTCCAGCTACTGGAAACACTGAAAACAAACCCACCCCCACCACCATGGGCATGAACTAAGATGGCGGATGGGAGAGAACCCCCATCCAAAAGACCAAGGGACGATGCAGACAGCATCGCCAAGAAGACACCCACAGAACCGGATGCAGAGACCCAAGACAAACCACAAAAAATGTGCCACGGGGAGAACATTGAGGAGCTGATCAGAATGAGAAAAGTGGTCATGTGCAACGGTGAAGACCCAGAGCAGCCCTCCACTTCAAAAGACCCCCTGCTCTCCATGGGCCAACCGGAAGGGAAAATCCATTTTCCAACTTGTAAAACAACAGACGCCATCATATCCAAGGAATACAAAGCCACAGAGGCTACCAGGCTCCCAGAAAAGAACATGGTAGCAAACTGGTACCCGCTATCTGATACCAGGAAAGAAGCACGGAGTAAGGCCCCAAAGGTAGTTCAACCAGTCTCTGAGCTCTCCAAACGAACCACAATATCTACTGAGAGAACTGCGGCCCTCAAAGACCCCATGGACAAAAACATTGAGGAACACCTTAAAAAAATTAACGAAATCAGCTGGCATGACAAAAGCTGCCAAAATGGCCATTTGGTTCACAAGCAGAGCACTCATGAGCTGAACAGAAACCATCGCAGAGGCCATCCCCAAGGACTCGGCACAAGCCGATGATCTGGAATGCATGACACAAGCAGTCAAATATATAATGAATGCTTCCTCAGACATCCTGAGATTTGAATCCAGAACCATGATCCTGGCCAACAGGGCCAGAAGAGTGCTCTGGCTAAAATTATGGTAAGCGGACAATGAATTGAAATCTGCCCTAATGAGACTGCCATTCAAGGAAGGCAACCTATTTGGGGAGGGCCTTACACCCTACCTAAAGAATAGAGCGGGAGGGAAACAATCACAGGGAGAAAAGGACGTCTACCTTCCCTCTGATTGGTCCTTTCAGCCCAAAAGCATACCATTTAAACACAGGGAACAGAGCAACAGCAACAGTTACACCCCTCGCCAATGGAATCCAAAACCTAAGTTTCAAAACAAAGGCTACAATAGCAGCCACAGGCCCACCACCAACAAGACCCCTGGCAGAGGAGGCTACAAACCGCAGTTTAAATATCAAAGCAAGAAACAATGAAGGCACATGGGCCCAAGCAAGAACCCCTCGGACAGCAGGGAGACTGAGGGGATTTGTGTCTCAGTGGGCCCACACAACATCTGACAAATGGGTAAAAGAGATGATTACATCAGGCTACACAGTAGAGCTATCCACGACACGCATTCCAACAAGATACATGATATCCCAGACACCTTCGTGCCTGGTCAAATATCAGGCAATACATCAGGCCATACAAAACGTATTGCAGGATGGTGCTATTTCCATAGTGCCACCACAAAAGAGGAACACATGCGTTTACTCTCTATTCTTTGTGGTCCCAAAGAAATCGGGCGGAATACGCTCAGTACTGGATTTAAATACCTGAACCAGTTCATAGTTTACAGAACATTCAAAATGGAAACACTCCTCTCCACTCTCCTGGCAATCCAACCAAGGGACTACCTCACGTCCATAGACCTCAAAGATGCATACCTTCACATTCCCATTCACCAGGCACACCAAAAATACCTTGGATTCACATTCAAGGGAGAACACTACTAATACAAGTGCTTATCATTCAGTTGGTCTTCAGCACCAAGGGTGCTCACCAAGACTGGTAGTACTGACAGCCCACCTGAGAAAGCTAGGAGTCCATGTAGTCCCCTACCTAGATGACTGGCTGTTCAGGGCAAGAACACTGGAAGCTGCTCAGCGCAGCACATTACTAGCAGCTAAATGCCTTCAGGATCACAGCTAGGTGATCAACAAGGTAAAAAGCATCCTTGACCCAATGCAATCGCTTTCTCATCTGGGAGCAAGAATCAATACCAGACACGTAAAGGTCACACCCACGGAAGACAAGATCCTCAACCTGACAGCACAAACCAGCAGCTTACTGAGCCACCCAGTAAGACCAGTCCAGGATTATCTGCAGGTATTGGGATTCATGGACTCTACCATAGACATGGTTCCCTGGGCCAGACTCCACATGAGGCAAGTACAACACTTCCTAATAGAGGCATGGGACCAAACCACACAAAATTTCCAATTTCAAGTCTCCCTGACTCAGAAAGTCCAGAAGGAAATTCAGTGGTGGACGAACTACAAGAACCTCTCCCAAGAGTGCCCCTTATTGCATCTGAACAGATCAGTTATCACGACAGATGACAGTCTGACCAGATGGGGGGCCACATACAAGAACCATGTGACTCAGAGCCTCTGGCCCAAGGAGAAATCGACCCTTCCAATAAACCTCCTGGAAATGAAGGCAGTTTACCCGGCTATAGTATTCTTCAACCCCCTATTCACCCATCAAGACATTCTTGTAAGATGCGTCAACCAGGTGATGGTCACCTACTTGAACAAGCAAGGGGAAACACGCAGCAGGGCCATGACTGCAGAGTCACTGAAAGTCCTGCTGTGAGCAGAGAAGAACCTGAAGTCAATATCAGCTATCTACCTGGCAGGAAAGGACAACACAAAAGCAGATGACTGAGCAGATCCACCATCGACCACTCAGAGCGGATGCTGCACAAGAGAGTGTTCCGAAAGATACAGCGCAGATAAGGCCCACTACAAGTGCACCTGATGACGTCATGCCACAACACACAACTCCCTTCGTTTCACTCCAGATATACAGACCTCATGGAACAGGAGGTGGACACCCTATCCGCACAATGGTCATTCAACAGGACATACGCCTTCCCACCCACGGCAATGATAAACAAATTACTCCACAAGGTTAGGACCAAAGGCGCAATGGTGGTGATGATAACACCAGGCTGGCCAAGAAGACCATGGTACTCACTCCTTCAAGCGATGTCAACAGACTCCCCAGTGCCACTTCCCAACTGGCCTGACCTCCTGAGTCAGGGCCCAATACAGCACCTGAATCCCTCGACACTCAAGCTGACAGCATGGCTACTGAAAGGCACAGACTGTTGAATCTGGGATACCACTCCAGAGTCTTAGACAGACGGATGCAATCTAGGAAACATTTCACCAACTTGTCCTACCAAAGACACTGGAAGATATTCGCAAGGTGGTGCAGAGAAAGAGGAACATCCCCATCCATGGCAGGACTACCACAAATTTTGGACTTTCTGAATGATGGAGTAATCAAGGGCCTCAGCCCATCTTCCCTGAAAGTGCAAACATCCGCCTTGTCCTCTGTTAGGGTACCATTATCAGGGACAGGAGCCATTGGCTCACATCCTGATGTAATCAGGCTCCTTCGAGCCGTTGAACTCTCAAACCCCTAGGTAAGAAATGTTTTCCCCGTGGCAACTGAACTTAGTCCTTGAAGCCCTACAGGGCCCACCATTCCTGCCAGATTCACCCTATTGGTTTACCCTAAAGACGGCCTTCCTGGTGGCAGTCTGCACCACCAGGAAAATAGGGGAACTACAAGCTCTCTCCTGTCTGGAACCCTTCCATAATGACAGTGTCCTTCTAAGGACAGTGCCATTCTTCATCCCGAAAGTAGCTTCATGATTCCACATGGAACAAAATGTTGAACTGCCATCCATTCCTGCAAGTCAGTACGCAGCAACAGGCATGCCACAAGCCCTAGATGTCAGACAGCAGCTGAGGGCATACCTTGCCATGTCCAGACACACCAGGAAAACCAATAGACTCTTCATCCTCACCATGGGAAAAAGGGTGGGTCAAGCAGCGTCCAAAGACACTATAGCCAGGTGGCTGAAACACATCATACAGGAGTCATGCAGAGTAGTGGGCCAGGATCCACCCCCAACATCAAAGCTCACTTGACCAGGGTGGCTGCCACCTCATGGGCAGAAAGAGGCCAAACCTCCATTACTGACATTTGTTCAGCAGCCACATAGTCTTCTATACACACCTTTACAAAGTACTACCGACTGGATTTACTCTCCGCTGAGAGAGCATCCTTCGGCACAGCCATCCTGAGGGAAGACTCCCGTCTAAGGCAATCTTCTCTGCCAACTCACCCTCCCATAAATGATCCTTTGTGATTACACTACTTTTCAGGTCACACAGGTTTTAACTGCAGAGTACTATGAAGGGTACAAGACATAATGATATTTACTCACCTGGTAAACGTGATTGAGTACCCTTTATAGTACTCCACAGCCCCACCCAGACGGGCAGAAGATTCAAGACCACATTTTGCCCTCCCGGATCTGAACATGACAGATACATGAGGTTGATTTGTACCATTCAAAGGAATTAAATATGAGACATGTACGTGCATTCCTTGTACTGATTAAATAAGCATATCCTTATCACAACGTGTCCAGAGTTGTTTATTTCTATCATTCATAATCAGGGCACATAAATACATTAGTCTACCAGGCGGCGGGGAGGGGGGCACATAGAGGAGCACCTGGCATTTTTTCCCACGTGTGGGCCCCCTTGCCCAGACATTTGTTGTTTCCAACTTTCTTTTTGAGACATGAATCCTCACAGCTAAGGAAGTTTCTTCTGGAGATCCTGAGATGGGACAAAGGGGCTGGCCTTGGCCAGCTCAAATTTGATTGGATCATGGATCGACCTATAGGATGGATGGAGAATACCCCACAGGTTTTGACTGTGGAGTACTATAAAGGGTACTCAAATCATCTTTACCAGGTGAGTAAATACCATTACTGCTGTGACCTTTCCAAGTGTTACTGTGGGTGGGTCCCATGGAAGAGGACCCCTACAGTTTGCGAGAACTGTTAGTTCTGTGAGAATGTAAGAAATGCTTTGTGGGTACAACTCTGCTTAGTACTAGGTGCATTTGCTGTTCATTTTGGGTTACTGGTGCCTAAAAAGGAACACAACAATGTTAAAGAGTAGGCTCACTAATGCCTCACACAAGATGTGCATTTTGGATTGTCTTCAGAGGCCAACAGTGCCTGAAGAGTCCATAACAGTTGTAATTTCAGAGCAAGTCTGGCTTTGGCCGAAACTGAGCTGACCTCTCAATCCAGGTTGCAGAGGGACCCAATCTGCTTACATGTTTTGGGGTGGTAACTTAGTTCACCCAGCTGGTCTGTGCTCATTAAAGAGATTCACCAACTTTCATTATTGCACCAGATATATGGGTGCCTTACCTCAGGGGGAATCTTTGTAGAGCCACATGCCCATAAATACTGTAATAGTTTAGTGGTAAAATGCTCACAATTTAGTTAAACTGGGTCCTGGAGGACTTCCCTGTCTGAAGAGCCACCCAAGTTCTGCCCCCCCGTGCTCAGCAACGTTATGACATGATGCTAGGGAGAACGCAAGTGCATACTTCATTATAGTGAATGAGTGGCAGCTTTCAGAGTGCTTTTTTATATTATAATGGTCAGTTTTTGGTGAAACGTGGGCACTGGTCAACTAACAAGGGTGGCTCTTCAGACCGAGAAGTCCTCAGGGACCCAGTTTAACTTACGAGCGTTTTTACCACTAAACTATTATAGTATTTATGGACATGTGACACTACACAGATTTTCTCCGAACGTAAGACACCCATAGATCGAGTGCAATAGCTAAACAATATAAGTTGGTGAATCTCTTTAAATAAGTGTTATGGAACGTCCCATTTTTAAAATGCACTTAAGCAGTTCTGGGGATTGATTGATGCCCTGTTTTTCCATTTTGGTCCCTAAAAAAAGGGATGGAAGTTTGAGAGGAAATATTCTTGCGACAAGTTCTGTACCTGCAAAAGAGCTGTGTTCTCTGTGTGTGCTGTACCTGCAAAAGCCCTGGGGGCACCACAATTTCTGAATGACACCGTATCAGGAATAAAGCCATACAGTACAATCCCATTCCTGTTATGGACACTCAATCTTTCTGTGACCTGTATGCATTTTTTGGGCCCCGTGACGTACCATTTATTTATTTACGAGATTAACCAGGAAGGCATACTGAGCAACATGCTCGATTCCAGATGCGACCTAGCTCAGGTACTTCTCCCCCACAATTCGGGTAAATAGATGTTTATTTTGTACCCCTCCCTCCAACCACCTAGATGCCCAAGCCAGATGTTACCCTAATGCCAGGGGTAATGCCTTTTAGTTGTTTATGGTTGTTGCCTTGCCAGTAAAGGGGGGAGTGGGGTTACATGCATGTTTCTGTAAAGACCAAAAATCACACAAAGTGGGTAGATGCAAGGCACATATAGCATTATTATATTCAAAAACAAAATAAATCAGAAAAACACAGCAGGCAAGCACCAGTATAAAGCTGTGGTGCTCTGTAAAATCTAGAAACAATACTGAGCACCCTATGGCAAGGACACAAGGCATAACAAGAAATGCAAACTGCAGTACAAAGTTTCTTCAGACTGGTCCAAAACAATTTAATACTGTTGCTGTTTATCGGTTCTGTTAGGACTCTGCTGCCATGCTGGATCTAGACTTTTGGTTTTCTCACCACTGCGAATATCCTGAACACAGTGGGAGAAGGGGGACGTTTCTTGTAACACTGTTTTGGGTTTCTAAGCACTTGGTTGGACAGCTGGTTTAAACATCTGCCCGCCTGGACAGTTCATATGGGCAATTACTGAATCCTTTACCTCAGGGCTCAGTTTATATCTGTTGAGGGGGGAAGGAGATGGGGTAAAATACCCCATCTGATGTTTCACCCAGGCTCCTAAATGGATAACGATAGATATGGAGATACGTTTTGCGTATGCAAGGGGCTGAGGCAGAGCTGTGTTATTCTCTCAGGTATCTAACGATGGAGCAAAGACGACAAACCTGAAAATATGCATTTAGTAATGGGGGGGGGGGCCTGGGACAAGCTCCATGTAAAGAGGCTTTTGGCGACCCCCTCAGATTTCTCCTCCACAAGCACAGCTGTGATGAAACCCTGTCTGTATATGGACCCCCCCCCCCAATAACATTATTCTTCACTGCCCGAAAGAAGAACCCAGATTTATCAGGGGTAGGGTACATACCTATCTATTCCATATGGGCTATGATATACATATCAATTGCTGGACACACTGCTTCAACTCCAGCTTATGTTGGACAAGTGTTATATGGTAATCTAGTGGTTTCCCTGATGGCACTTTCCACGAAAAGCAGGGGGAATGTTGAATCTTACAGGATTTTGGGAGAAGGATGGGCAATTCTGTCCCTGACAGAAGAACCTGTTGCTGCAGAGGGTAGTGAACTCAGAGTGCATTGTGACTGGGGGAGGGGTATGCTCCTGCAATGGGGAAGGGGGAGAGGTGGGGTTCTTTCACATAGTTTTGCCTGTTACAGAAGGTTTTAACTGGAAAGGGGGGGGTCAGACCTGTTAGGGATGGTGGGGTAAGGGGGAGGAAGGTCTGTTCTGTTGGATTTTACAATATTTAAAAGAAAAGTGACAGATGGTCAGTTTCATCAGGTGGGGAGTGGTGAGCGGTGCGAATACACAGTAGACATGCAACTCCAGTGAATGTAATCATGGGAGGTCTATGCATAGTGACATGGAATGTCAATGGGTTAAAAATTATTAGGAAAAGAAAGCAAATTTGGTCTTACTTGAAAAAGGTGAAGGGTGATCTTATCTTGCAAGAAACCCACATGGTGCAGGTGGAATCAGATAAACCTTCAAAATCATGGGGAGGGACACTTTTTATAGCCCCCTTTACATTCAAGGCCAGGTGAGCACTACTTGGGTCTGCTCAGGACTGCAGGTCTGCATGACCAAGCACCTGGCTGACCCACGGAAGCGCAAAGTTTGGTCGACAGTAAATCTGTCGACCACCCGCATAGCGACAGCATAATACAGACGTAGGTATTGTGCCGCCCAAGCCCCCAGTGTTTCCTGTGGGGGGCTGTGCCCCCCACACCCCCCACACAGGGGGGGTTCTTCCCCCCCACACCCCCTGGACTTTCGGATTCTCAGCTCCAGGTTGGAGTTGGTCCAGGAAGGGGGCAGGACACTGGGGAAAGCAAAGCATAGAAAGCATGGAAACGGACCATTACAGTGACTGTTGCTATAGTGGTCATTTTCCGTGTTTCGCCGTTGAGGTGTCAGGCAAAAGGGGGCCACCCATGACCCACAGAGTTGCTACTCGATTATGGAAATGACAGCAGTGGGGGAACATCTTACCGTGGTAGCAGTGTATGGTCCTAACTTTAATCACTCAGACTTCTCCCATCAACTAGCCGTTACCTTAGCCTCCTGCCCAGACAAGGTCATAACTGGAGAAAATTTTAACATTCCTTTGGACCCAATGGGATCCAGTACTTGATAGGTCCTCCCCAAGGGTGACAACTGCCACATAGAGCTGAACCACTCTTAGGACTATGGCAAGTGAGAGACTTAGTCGAGGTGTAGCAATATCTGCATCTGACAGGGATGGAATCTTCCTTCTACTTGCATGCCCACCAGCTGTACATCCTCTATTCTAGTGACATCCAAACTACTTCAGTGAGTCACACCTGCCACCTATAGCCCCATACTGCTTTGAAATCATGACCCTCTTTTGGTGGACTAGGAGATGGGGAGCCCTCTCCTTAAGGTTTATGGTTCCCTCTCCAGCCACAAGGTCAACTGAGCCAGAGTGGCACCCCATGGGTTAAGGGGGTGGCCCTACACTGTATACCATTAGAACAGCGACTATTCTACCGCAACGACCATTACAGTGGCAAATCCGACACTATGCTGTAATGGTGGCATGGGACCCAGCATGGTCTCTTTGGGTCTTGCGCCCCCTTCCTGGAAGAACTCTGACCCGGAGTTGATTATATTTAATTTTGGTGGGTGTGGGAACATTTTTCCTGATGGCACAATGCCGACTGCAATTGCGGTCAACATAGTGCCTTTGCTGTAAAGGCTTTCGACAGAATTTCTGTTGAAGCTGCTTGGTGGAAACGCCCTATACAGGTACCAGGTACTACATTAACCCTGGTGCCGAGCCTGAAATATTTGGGAATCCACCTTCCCAAGAAATTTTTTACCCTAGGTCACCTCAACTACAAACCACTGTTGTACAAGTTCAAGGCTGCCTTTGGCAAGTGGCACACCCTCCTCCTCCTCACTCTAATTGATCAAGTTTACTTAGACAAACAATACAGGTTACTCACCTGTAACAGGAGTTCTAGGAATGGTATATGTTGTTCATCCACACTATCTGGCAGGTTCCATGCCGCTTTAAATCTTGCCAGAAGGTCTTCAAGCTGGCTCCTCCCACCCACCCAGGTGGTAAAACTCTCAGCTCCGCCCCATGATGCCAGATCTAGCCCGCTGGAAGCCAGGTTGTGCGTCGAAGCCGGGGAGGTCGGGTGGGTCGTGTGGATGAACAACATATACCATTCCTAGAACTCCTGTTACAGGTGAGTAACCTGTATTTCTAGGGACATGGATATGTTGTTCATCCACACTATCTGGCAGACTCCTAGCAGTTCTCTGGGAGGAGGGAGGCAAGGCGCACACCCCCTACTTAGGAAATAAAGTCTGGAGAACAGAGGCCCTGAAACCAGCATCCCGGCATGACTCAAGGTCGATGTGGTAATGGGTGATGAAGGTATGTGCTGACTTCCAGGTAGCAGCCCTGCAGATTTCCTGGATAGGGACGTCCCTGGAAGCAGCTACCGATGCAGCGGTATGGCGGGTAGAATGAGCTCTTATCCCTCTGGGAGGCTCCATGCCCGCTAACCTATAGCAGAGATCTATGCAGGCAGGAGGTGACCCACCTGCCTATCATCCGCTTGGCTGCAGGTCTGCCAGGTGCGGCTTCAGCGTAGGTGACAAACAGCTGGCGAACCTCTCCCCGAACTTCAGCCGTCTGCTCCCTATAATAAGCGAGCGCTCTTCTAGGGTCCAAAGTATGGAGCCCATATTCAACCTCCGAGGTGTGATTGGGGTAGAACACCGGCAGAGTCAACACCTGGTTAAGGTGAAACTCCGACACCACCTTCGGAAGGAATTTTGGGTGGAGGCGCAGGACAACCTTGTCCCTGTGGAAGACCAGATAAGGAGACTCGATGGAAAGCGCTTGGAGCTCTCCCATCCTTCTGGCTGATGTGATAGCCACCAAGAAGGCGGTCTTCCACGACAGGTGGAAGATATCACATCTGTGCATTGGTTCAAATGGCCTGTCCATGAGCTTAGCCAATACCAGCAGTAGATCCCACGGAGGTGGAGGTTCTAGCACCGGAGGGGATGTGTGATCAAGGCCTTTGAAAAAGCGCCCAACCACCTTCTCCTGTGCCACCGACTGTTTGCCGGCCCATGTCCAGTAAGCAGAGATGGCTGCCAGGTGCACCTTAAGGGTCATTGACCGAAGCCCTTGCTGAGAAAGGGACCACAGGTAGTCCAGAATGCTTGCCAAGGAACAGGAGGAAGGGTCCAGGCCCTTGCCTGACACCAAATGGAAATCTCTTCCATTTGAAGGCAGTATTTTCTGGTCGACTCCCTACGGGATGCCTCAACGACATTGAGGACCTTGTTGGAAAGACCCAAGGCCTGGAACTCTAGCCACTCAGGAACCAGGCCATCAGGTGCAGGGATTGAAGGTCTGGATGGAATACTTTCCCCTGATTGACTGAGATCAGATCCAGGCAGGCTGGAAGACGCCTCGGGAGCCTGGAGCTGAGACTGAGGAGATCTGGATGCCAGAACTGACTGGGCCAGTCTGGGGCTACCAGAATCACCTGTGCCTTGTCCCTCCTCGCCTTGAGAAGCACCTTGTGGATCAAGGGAAATGGGGGAAAGGCGTAGAAGAGGCCCGTGGGTCCACGGCCTCGAGAAGGCATCCCCCTGCAGCAAGCCCTGTGGGAGAAGAGATCTTGTACTACCTCCGGCAGGAGAGACCACTCGTGAGACGCAGCCCCTATCCGGCTTAGGACATCGACCAGGGTGTTGGAGGCTCCTGCCACATGAAATGCAAGGAGATCCGCCTCCAGGCTGTGCACGAGAGACCAAATGCAGAGAGCTTTCCTGCACAGAGGCATGGAGCGTGTCCCGCCCTGGTGGTTTAGATAGTACATGGTCGTGGTATTGTCCGTCTGGACCTGAACCACTTGACCCCGTAGAAACGGAGTGAAGGTGGTGAGGGCTAGATGAACGGCTCGAAGCTCCAGCAGGTTGATGTGGCATCGGGACTCCAGAGGGGACCAGAGGCCGTGCGCTCTGTGCTCCCCCAGATGGGCACCCCAACCCAGAGAGGCATCAGTCGATAGAGAGACCGTCAGCTCGGGGCAGATAAATGGGATGCCCTCCTGCAGATGTGCTGGAACCGTCCACCACTGGACAGTGTTCCACATCCCCTGGGTCACTGTCACCAGCTGATCCAACGGATCGAAGCGCTGTGACCACTGGCTGGCCAGTCCCCACTGGAGGGGGTGCATGTACCAGCGGACCCAACAGACCACACTGGTGCAGGCCACCATGAGGCCCAGGAGGTGCAGGAAGTCCCGGGCAGGGTGCAATTGCCCAACCAGAAATGACTGGGCAAAAGAGGAAAGAACCTCGGCCCTGTCCACCGGGAGCCATGCTCTGGCTTGAAGAGAGTCGAGCTCTGCCCCAATGAAATGTATCACCTGCTTTGGCACAAGTTCCGACTTGGCCTCATTGATGAATCTGAGAGCAAACCTGGAGGGCCAGATTTCTGGACCGCTCCACCTCCGCTCTGGAGGGGGCTGCAATCAGCCAGTCATCCAGGTAGGGGTACACCCAGACCCTTCAGCACTGCAGGAATGCTGTCACCACTGCCATGCATTTGGTGAAGACCCTGGGAGCTAGGGAGAGGCCGAAGGGCATGGCCCAGAACTCGTAAAGGGATCCCTCCGCTCTGAAGCGGAGGAATCTCTGATGAGACGGATGGATTGGGACGTGAAAGAACGCGTCCTGGAGGTTCAGGGAACAGAACCACACACCTTTTTCCAAGGATGGTATTATCTGAGCCAGAGTGACCATCCTGAAGGTCCGAGACCTTAGTAACCTGTTCAGGTCGTGCAGGTTGAGAATGGGGCACCATCCTCCCGTCCGTTTTGGGACCAGGAAATACCTGCACACAAACCCCGGGTCTGGAGGAGGATCCGCCACCTTCCTGATCACCTCTTTTTTGAGAAGCAGTGCAATATTGGCTCAGCGGGCCAACAGCGAGGCTGCGGACCCCGTAGCCCCCCCGAGGGGCAACGGCTCAAAAGGGTGGGGTCTGCTCGAACTCCAGAAGCAGGCCCTTTCCTACCATCTCCAACACCCAGCGGTCCGTGGTGATAGCGGACCAGGCAGAAAGGAAGTGGCGGAGCTGTCCCCCCACGGGGGGCACCCAGGGGGGAGTGATGGGGCTAGGGTGGACACCTCAGCCCATCACTGGGCAGGCTGGAGGAGGGACCGGCCGAGGGACCTCTGGGCCTTACCTCCTGCTTCCTGTTGGAGGAAGCCGTGGGCTTAGGTTTGGGATGCCAGCGAGCCTGCTGGCCCGATGCTGGTGCTGTTGGGCTGGACGTGCCGCAGGCGCAGAAGGACAAAAGGACTTGTGCTGCTGCTGACGGCAGCCTTTGTCCTTCTGGGCGGAGGTGACAGAGTCCAGGGTGGCATTGGACTTTTCGATCCGCTGGAGGTGACCTTCCACTCCAGGGCCGAAGAGGTCGGTCCCCAAGAAGGGGACATCTGCCAACTTGTGCTGGGTATCCGCTGTAAAGGTGGATATCCTCAGCCATGCCCTGTGGCGCATGGCCACTGCGGCCGCCACTGATCTGTCACAGGAGTCCCCTATGTCCAGAGCTGTCTGGAGCTGCTGCTTTGCCACTGCCCTACCCTGGTCCCGGACCTGCCGGACCATGGTCTGGAGGTCAGCCAGGAGATGAGGAATCACCTCATCCAGGGAGCCCATGAAGGCGTGGGAGAAGTGTGCCATCAGCACAGCTGAGCTGGCCTGGCGGAGGCCAAGGGAGGATGCAGCATACACCTTGCACCTGGCGTAGTCCAGCTTTTGGACTCCTTGTCTGGGGGCTTGTCACATCCCTGGCGTTCGGAATGCCAGAAAGCGCTGTCGGTGACCAACCCCTCGGCAGAGGGGTGCTCCGAAAACCTGGGCAGAGAGCCGGTAGGAACTGCATACTTCCTGACCATCCTGGCCGAGGGTGCAGGACAGGAAGCAGGTCACTGCCAAAGCTCCAAGGCTGGGCCGACAATGGCCTCAGCCACAGGAAAGGCCTCCGTGGGTGAATTCCCTCGGTCTAGTATCTCCGTCAGGGGATACTTGGCCCGTTTGGAAACGGGCTCGAGCTGCATCCCGGTGGACTCCGAGATGAGCTGAAGCAGACCCATAAAAGGACGATGGGCTTTCGGCCCAGTGACTGGCCCCGGAGGACTCCAGGTCAACCTGCCTGGAGAACATGGAGGAGTCGTTGTCGGACTCCGAAGAGTCCGCGAAGAGCTGCCTAGGGCCTGAGCCACCCTCCACCTGCCGAGGACGGTCGGGAGTGAGGGTGACCGACAACCTGTGGGGCAGGCCTTGAGCCAATCGAGAGTCCTTGGTCGGTGCCCCCGATTTCGGTTGTGTAGGCAGAGGTTCCACCACAATCAGTGGGGCAGCAAGGTTTAGGCCGAACAACCGGCCCAGACATGGGCATCTCAACTGCAGCGAGAGGTTGCTTCGGCCGTTCGGGTGACAGCCACTTGATGGCCGGGGAAGGCTTCGGTGTCAACTTAGCTCCGGACAAAAGTAACTGCTGCCACATCAGCTCCTCGTAGCGTCAACGCAATCTGCGCCAAAGCCTCTCCTCATCAGAGGAGGAAGACTAGGAGGAGCGGCGTCGAGACAGAGACCGCCGATGTCAGCGGGATCGGCTGGACCAAGAAGAGGTCCGAGACCGAGAACCTCGGTGTGTCCGAGGGTGGGCCTGGGAGGGAGCAGGGGACACCCGCTCCTCCCTTGGCTCGGACGTCTTAACCAGGGACTGCTGCACCGAAGGCGCAGGTAAATCCTCGGTTTCCACCGGGGGAACTGGCGAAAATGGGTTGTTGGCCTCACCACTCGACAAACCGTCCGACAGGTCGAGAAAAATCTCGACTGCGTTGACGGCTGTCTCGGCCGGCTGACCTGACAGGGACGCCGTGAGGCCAGCAGCCTTAGCTGCAACCTTGACCAAAGTCGATGGTCGGCTGTCCAGGGAAGTGGACCTCTCCCGCTCGCACGAATGCCAACGATGGGACTTACCCTTGGGATCCTTCTTCTTGGACCGAGAGGAATGTCCTGATGGCCCCTCTCCCTTCATGGAAAGAGAATGGCAAAGCTCCTTGAACAAAGCAGAATACAAGGTACCCACGGTGAGCGGGATAAATGCGACCGAGGAGGAGGAAGAAGATGCGGCCTGGGCCGCCTCCTCCTCGAGGGTGATCATCTGCTCAACCTGCTCAGCCGAGCCAGCCGGCGCGGTAACCGCCCAATGGGTCTCTTTTGACTTAACTGGCAGGTAGCACTTCTCGGGGCACCCGAACTTCAACCGGGCACGCGGTCCTCCAAGATGTTGGCCGAGAACGAACAGCAAGACTTGCAGGCCTGCGGGTCGTTTTCTAGGCTGAGCCAGTAGACGCATGTGGAGTGCGGATCATCCTGGACATTTCTGCCGCAAAGAACTTTCGCCGAAAACTGAAGTCAGACATCAGCATCAGCCACGAGGGAAAGGAAGACCGAAGTCTTGAAAATTTTAAAACGAAGTTTTGGACTAACCCAAGAATTAGGATCCAGTCTAACACGCAGAGTGTTTAGGAGGGAACCTGAGCTTCCAAGCGGTAAGGAAGATCTGGCATCATGGGGTGGAGCCGAGAGTTTTACCACCCGGGTGGGTGGGAGGAGCCAGCTTGAAGACCTTCCGGCAAGATTTAAAGCAGCAAGGAACCTGCCAGATAGTGTGGATGAACAACAAATCCATGTCCCTAGAATGTGTATTTTGTCCCAGTGTCTCCAGCCGTATACTCACTGTAATGCTGTATAGTGTTTTTTATTATATATACCAATGGTTACACTCATAGGAACTCTATATAGCCTTCTCAATTCTATTATTTGTTGTATCTGTATGCTCCTTAATACTGTGGTTCCTTAATTGCTGTTTCACTTAATTTTCTCCACTGCAACTACTACTGCCTCCATTTCTTAACATGTCTATCTCTGTAGCTAAATTCCCTTGCTTGCGTCTACTACTAGTAGCAATACTGCCAAGTTTCTCTATTTGTACCAATGATTGTATACTGTATCCATCTCATTATTGTGAATTCCTTGAATGCTGTATAGCCTAATGTCCTGCCACTGTAATGGTCATACCTATGTTTTTACACTCCTTTGTATACACGTCTGCACTTTCCGGGTCACCCCTGAAAAAGGGACTGTAATTTGTCTCAGTGGGTTTACCCGGTTACCAAAACTCAAATAAATAAATAATCTCTTTCAGTCCCTAGCCCTAAAGGGTTATCTGACAGTCCTCCTCTCTGGGAGGGTAGAAGGGTCCCAAGTTCGGCAAGACATCTTTATAGCTTCCTCTCTGGGAGGGGGGCTTGAGCCTCCCAAATTTTTGTTTTTACTATCTGGCTGCTTACATGTCTTTTTTTTTTTTTTCAAACAGTTGACACTCCCTAACCAAGAGAGGCCAACTTGGCTTAAACTAGAGAAGGGACCCTTTGCCCCCTCCCTTTTTAGATACCTCCTTGCCCCTGTACTGTTGGATGACCTTATCAAACCTGTAATGAATTCCTTCAGCAGAGTATCAGCGAGGGCCTGACAGTGCACTCTCTAATTAATCGTTCTAAATGCCCCTCTTCGGAGGTGGACATCCTAAATACTTCATGGCAACGTTCTTACCTGCCAAATGACCACTAAGACACTCCAGCAGTGGAGAGAGAGAGAGGCCCATCTTTAACAGGTCACCTATTTGAAGTGGGGAACATGCTGGCATTCCAAGTGTTGTTGACCCAATATGGTTGGTACCAGTGGACTTCTTGACCTTCCTGAAAATTAGAAACCACCTGCAGAAACTCCTACCCTCCCTGAATGTCACTCCATCTCATTCCCAAAGGAGAAGGAGATCCTCCTAGACCTTAAGCCCACTGCTAGGCCAGTGCAACAAGGCTTTGCCATGTTGCTGGGCAGTCTCTTCTGACACAAGTGGGAAAGAGATGTGGAAGACCAGTTGTAGACAGCAGCGGACTGATCCCTGACTTGGTGGGCTAAGGACTCCTGCTCTGTTAGCAATAGGCTGTGCCAAATCCAATCAGCATTCTCCACTGTACAGACTACCTCTAGCCTGGAACACAAACTAGAGTCCTCCAAGTCAAAGAACTGCCCTAAATGCAAAGTGGAGAAAGGGATGTTTTTTCACATGATATGGTCCTGCATGTCAGTCTTGGCCTATTGGGGAGGTACTGTAGCTCTTTTATCGAAGGTATTGGGATCTGCCATAGAACTTACCGAAGAAGGAGTCTGTCTAGGCCATTGGTTCCCACACTTTGTGATAATGAGCCTCCCCCAAGCCATGAAAAAGATTTCGAGCCTCCCTCAAATTTGAAAAAAAATCTTGGGCCTCCCCACAGGAAAAAAAAATCTACTTTGCACAGTACACCAGGAATAAAGTGAAACTAATAAAGTTGACTGAGTATATTCTCTTTTTATTCAACTTATTGCTCTCCACCCCTAACCCAGCATCCCAGGTTATACTTGTCACTCCTTTTTTCTGACTCTTGGGTCCTTGTTACTCCGTCTGGAACAACCAACCTAGCCAATTCATCTCTCCCTCTCTTACCCTGTTGTTAAGCAACTTCCTGTACCTTTACCTCAGGTCACACCTGAAAACATGAATCGAATCTCTGTGCCTTTCCCAGTCACTAATTTATGTATGAATACCTACTATAGAAATGAGCCTTGACTCAGTGTGCCTTTACAAGTCACTAATTTGCATATAAATACCTATTGTAGAAACAAGCCTTGACTCTGCATGCCTTCCCCAGGCAATAATTTACATATACTGTAAATACACACCTATAAACAAGCTTTGGCTCAATGGGGACTTTATGGTCAAATATTTGTGCATAAAGTAAAGAAATTCACCTGCAATTATCCAGATTTAGTTTGTTTTATCCTTTCGCACAAAACAGCCAAAACTTAATATTTAAATACTGTACATTCTCAGACTTGACTGGGCCTCCCCTGAAACAATTTGGGGCCTCCCTTGGGAGGCTGGCCTCATCATTTGAGAACCACTGGTCTAGGCATCCACTCGGGACCACTAAGAAGGACAGCATACCAACATCCTTTCTGGAAGCCAAGTATTATGGTGGATAAGCAGGTTTTGTAATTTTATTTAGTGGTGGGGTGGGTTTGTGTGCAGGTGCGTATGTGTGTGAGGTTGGTTTGGTTGATGGAGTGAGTAGGACCTGTCTTGTATTGTACAACAGTGGTGTGTTTGGTTACAGTAATGTTTCAGGATGAGTGTGGGACTAGGGTGGGTTGGTTATTAACATATATTTTATTTCTGGGTTTTAAGGGATTATTTTAAGGTATATTTTGTTGTGGATAATGGGTGTTTAGTTAGCCAGTATATGATGTGTTGAGACGCTGCACTCCCTAGGCGTCGCTACTCCTCAGCCCAGCTATTGTACATCTTCCCATTCGAGAACCCTCCCCTGCCAGCAGACACATATAAATGCTGCAGGGCTGCAGGTATCATTCGAAGGCAGAAGGACAGGTGGAAGGGCTTGGAGAGAACTAACGAGGGATGGGGGTGTGGTATTAGGGTGGTAAGATTCAGAAGGTACCCTGGGGCAAAATAGGAACTAGAAAGGGATCCCTCCTGCCTGGTTCCCATACTCAGGAATTACACTGTTTTGAGTGGGCAGGGAGCATGTAGGCCAGCAGTCTCCACTCATCTCACTCAGGAAGTGCTTTGCAATGCCAGGTTGATGATGAAGAATATCGCTATTATGGTGGACTGGATTTCCTCGGTCGACCTGGCCTGCATTACAGAGACCTGGCTAGGTGACTTCTTTTTTTTGTTATTTTATTTATCCCCAGGAGCTGACAGGCAAAGAGGCTCTGGTCCCCTCCTCAGAGGGCTCACATCCTTCCCTGACCTGCGACCCCATCACCAGGATCGCGGCTGAGAGCGTCACAGACCCTGCCAGCTCCATATTTTCTAGTTTTCTCCCCGCCCTTGCCATGGCTGAGCAGACGCATGTGGAGGCATGCATATGCCATGGGTCAGCAGCACCCTTCCTATGTGTGCTGCCCACCCACCTGCACTACCCTCAGGCCTCCACCTGGGGGAAGCTGTACTGCGGGGGCGTCAAGGTCCCTCCCCGGGAGAGAAGAGCTGCCAAGCAGCTGCTCGATCCTTCTCCCTCCCTCCCCCCGGCCAACCCTCGATGACCTATGCTCGCTCCTGAACCCGGGTCACTGGCGTAGCACGAGGTGTTCGTTCCGGCTGGGTTTTCCTTTTTTTTTTTTTTTTCCCAATTCTGTATTTTTGGCCCCCTGCTTCCAGTTACCGCCAGGACCATCTACCCAGTCATGGACTCCGGCTGCGGCTACTCATATTAGCTGTCCTCCCTAGACCCCCTGGCTTACCCCCCAGAGCGGGGTTGTGGCACTTTCTGGTATTCCAAGGGCGCCACAAACATGGGAGAGGTGGAAGTCTGCCTGAGAGCCTATGCAGCTGGAGCGGGCATCATTAAGGAGGTGGAAGGGGGGTGTTTTTCTTCCTCCTTTGCCCCGGAGGCAGAGATGTGCAGTGACATCCTGTGTCACCCGCCCCTGAAATCTGTTAGCGCGGTGGCTACGGGCCCGGCCTCTGCCAGGGGTCCGTCAAGCACGGACGATATCCCGGAGAAGGAGGCAGTCCGTGGGATGCTCCATCCTTCTCCCCCAGCCGGCCCTCCAGCGACCAGAGTCCGTTCCCGAACCTGGGACACTGGCACCGCAAGTGTAAATCCAACCACTGTGCCAGTGGGCTGGCTCCAGCTGGATTTTCTGTTGTGCACTGCCCAAGGACAGATCGCAGATGTGGGGAGTGGCGTTCTGTTTTAGATCCATCCTGAACTTCTCCATGCTCCCGGTGGGACCTACCACGTTATTTGTGTGTGTGGCCGTCTGAGGGGGCCCAGGTGCAGGATCCTTCTTGTGTACAAACCCCCGGGCCGCGAGATGGAGTTCCTGCAGGAAATCACAGACTTCATGGCCGGCCTAGTGTTGGAATTGTCCAGATGGTTAATTCTGGGCAATTTTAACACCAGGGTTGATGCTGAACTCTCGTCTTTTTGTTAGGACTTCCTCCAGTCTATAGAATCACTGGGCCTGTCATATCTTTACCTTTGTGACCCACTCGCATGGTCATACCCTGGACCTGGTATTCACACTGGGTCTTGAGATTGTTAATCTTGAGACTGATCCAGTCGTTTGATCAGATCACTGCAGGTGAAGTTCTCGTTTTGGCCCCAGAGTCCTCCCCCTGTGGAGATGGTCCATTACTGCCCTTTAAGGGATTTTACCCCATCAGGACTCCAGGCAGTATTGGACCTATCGACTGTGATGACTGCATGCGAGACAAGACCGGGTAAGGCGGTGATGGGCTATAACAGGGCCATTACGTCAGCCCATGATTCTGTAGCACCAGTCCATGTATGACTGATGTCTTCACATTTGAGATCCCCATGGATCAACAGGGAGCTGAAGAAAAAGGGTCGAAGGTTGGAATGCCACTGATGGAGATCCTGGACTGAGGAGGGCAAACTGGCTTTGAATTCCCATTGTAAGGAATATCAAAGGCCAATCCTCTCATAGGCAAAGTTCCTTTCCAGGGAGACTGCCACAGCGAAGAACAGACCAGCTCAACTTTTCCAGTCTGTGGACATGCTGCTTCATCCGGCCTGTCTTCAGCTGGTTAGAGCTTTATCACCCACTGGATGTGAAGAGTTTGCTCTGTTCTTCGCTGATAAAGTGTGATCTATCAGGTCGGGTATCTCCCCTGAGGTATCACACTAGGTGTGTGGTGTCAGATCTGAGACTAACAGGGGATCTCCTCAAATCTGGAGTGAGTTTGATCTAGTGGAGGTGGAAGAGGTCAGTAGGTTTGTCTTGAAGCTGTGACCGACATACTGTGGTCTGGATCCCAGACCTGACACCTCCCAGTGAGCTGTGTTGAGTCCATTGGGCCAGTATTATTCGACGAGAAAGTCTTGTTCCCTCTCGGTGGGGGGGATGGGCCCCTGGGCCCTTGAAAAAACTTGTAAAACATCTCGTGAAAAAGTCTTTGTTGGATCTGGCTTGTCTGGCAAATTACAGACCCATCTCTAACCTTCCCTTTTTTGGAGAAGGTTATTGAAAAAAAGGAGTAGCCATGCAGCTTGAGGTGCATCTTGCTGCCTTTGAGCTGCTCCAGTCTGGATTCAAGTTTAGACACAGTAGAGACTGCACTTGTCAAGGTGCAATTACAGTGAGAGACAGGGGTGAATGGTCTGTTCTTGTTCTCCTCAATCACTCCACAGCATTTGATATCGTGGATCACAGGGTGTTATTGGATCGCCTTAGAGAACATTGCAGACTCACTGGCACAGTGATCAGTTGGTTTAAGTCCTTTCTCACAGGCAGGATGCAATGAGTGGTCATGGGAATCTACTCCTCCTGCTCAATGACCCTGTCCTGTGGAGTTCTCCGCAGGGCTTGATCCTGTCACCCATCTTGTTTGTGGTATACATGCTGCCCCTAGAAGATATTATTAGACATTACAGTATGGGCTTTCACTGCTATGCAGATAACACCCAGCGGTATATGTCTTTTGCATCAGGACTACAGGGTGCGGTCTTTGTATTTAACTCCTGCCTGGCGGAGGTGCAGGACTGGATGTCCTCCAACTGGCTAAAGCTCAACCCAGGTAAGATGGAAGTATTGGTGATTGAGCCTGGATGTCGGCGGAATGCCAAGTGGCAATGGAGGTCTCCAGTCTCATCAGGGCTCGAATTTAATGGTATTCCACCCTGTTTTGCATACCAGTTTTGGGGATGGAATACCATTTTTATCATCCTGGTATTCCAACTGGAGGGGTTTATGAGGTAACGACGAAAGCCTAAAGGCGATCACCATTATCGCAAAGTCAGAGTGCTAAAAATGTATTTAGTCTCTCTGACACCCCGGCACACAGCAAAAACGGCACCAAGGACTTGTTTTTTTAATGTTTTATATGGTGGCTGTGCCCCCACACCCTTCTTAAGGATTCTCAACCCAGGGGTGCATGCTGGGGTGAAACACATTTAAAAAAAAAAAAAAGGTCCGGCCAGGTGCAACAAAACTGCACCAGCTCCAGGACCTGAACCCAGTACCCTGCCCACCAACCCACCCACCATGCCACGGGGTCAGCTCAACAACCCACCATGGCACCACCCCTCACATACCCTCCCACTCCTCGCTGTGCATGCTCACTCCCCCCGTGCACGTACGTATAGCGACATCCTGTCGCTATACTTGCCGACCCTCCCATCCGGCTGCCCTACCTTACCGTAGCCCTGCAGACATGCACCAGGGATTGGATCGCCGTTATTGTAGGCACCCAATCGCTGACGCTAATACCTTGTGCTACTCAACTGGAGTACCACTCCACAACACTGCAGCTCTGCAGTTTAATCTGTAGCACTACTATTCTGAACAGATGAGATACTAGAGCTAGAGGCAGAATACCAAAATTACACTTTTGGTATTCCACCTTCCACAATAGATTATTTTCTTAATTTCAGCCCCTGCTTGTACTTGGTGACTCCCAGTTGACCACTTCTGCAAAGGTGAAAAATCCAGGCATGATCTGAGAGTAGAGGTGCAGGTGTCGGCCGTTGTCCAAAGTGATTTTTACCACTTGAGGAATATCACCAGATCAAAGCTTTCATCCCTTCTGAAGAACTGCCCTCACTGATACATGCCTTTGTAACATCCATGCTTGATTACTGCAATGCCCTGTACCAGGGGCTAAATGGAGGTGCCCTGCATTGCCTGTTGCTAGTGCAGAACGCTACAGCCAGACTGCTGGCTGGCCTTTCTAAGTTCTGCCACATAACACTGGTCTTACGTGATCTGCACTGGCTGCCGGTGAGGTGGTGGATTGCTGTTAAGGTCGGATTCCCGACCTATAAAGCCTTACATAGCCTGGGGCCTAGCTACCTGACTGATCTATTGTCTCCTTACCAACCCCTTCAATCCTCTCTGTTCCTCTGAGGAGGGTCTCCTAGCGGTTCCCAGGGTTCGGCTGAAGTCATCTGGTGAGTGGGCTCAGTAGCCAGCCTAACCTTGTGGAACACGCTCCCAAGGTCTTTAAGAGAGGCCCCCTCACTGGAAGCCTTTATGAGGGGTCTGAAGTCCCACCTATTTAAGGAGGCTGTTTCTTTATCCTAACTTTACTGGCAAGGTTTTGTTTAAATCTTTTTTTTAGCATTATTAATTTAAATTTGTTATATTTTACTATCTATTTATTTGTTTACATTGTTGTATATTACTGTTCAGCACCTCAGCCTCCAGGGATGGGTGGTTTAGACACAAAAATTTACTTCCTTACTTACTTTTGGACATATATTGGTAAGCTGACACTGCTTCTAATAGCACAATAGGTCCAATCACTATTAGCATGCAAGAAAATAGAAAGGGTCCAATACTCTGTCCAGCAGAAAGTGCAAAAATATGGTCAGTGCTGGAGGGGGCACTGGAGGCCTCCTAGTTCCCAAATTATTGAGGTTATACAAAGGTTTACTTAACTGTTCATGCACAAATACAGTAATGGTAACTGCTGCCCATATTGAACCTATGCTACTTCCCTAGAGTGTGAGGGCTTATATGGCCCAAGACATGTCCATGCTGTTTCCATGATCCTTCATCTCTCCTAGGCAAGAACTGATAGGAAACGAACTGTATAGTGTCTATAGTCTCCTCCCCTGTGCCTGTACTCTACGTTAACGGTATGTGAACCTTTGTAGTTTGTATACTGTTTTCAGTGTAACAGCTACCTCACCTGCCAGTAAACAAATCATACCAAAAAACGTGTATAATCAATTAACTTCAACATTTCCCACATTTATAAGCATTCAAAAATCATGCATTTCTAAACAACGTGATTTTTTTGTTTTCTATTCAGTACTAGATGTAACCCCTAGATGGCGCTATCCCAGGGGCTACTACCCCTGCCTGATTTGCCACTAACAGGTTGAGGGGCCTGGATCCAATGGCGGGTGCCTCCACCCAGAGGTCAGGGTCTGCAATAGTTAAACTTACTTGGTCACAGCCCTCTGGGACACTGCAACCCCCCTTTCTTCCCACTAGTGGCCCACACAATATATCAGAATTACCTTCACAGTATCCACTTACCCCCAGGACTAGTTCCGGCACTGGGACCTCCTGTTAAATAAGATACAGTGCAACAATCACAGTACAGTACTTTAACATAGACAAATACCTCAGGCAGTATAACTTTGCTGAAACAGGCAGCTCTGATTTATTTAGGGGGATATAACAAGGACAGGGGGAAATCAGGTTAATTAGCTTATCACTTTACTATCTACCTATGGCTCTGTGCACAGGCCTATCCCTACCAGTTACTGTCCCTGGGTACCCAAGCCCTAGTGGCTAGTCCAAACCGTGGCAGCTGGTAGGGGCCCTTTCACACAGTGAAAAGAAAAATTAGTTAAACAGTCAGCAGTACAGTTATTCCATTTGGATTCAATCTGGCAATTCAACAGGGAGCGACCCTGAATTAGTACTCACGACCTCCAAACAAGATAGGGTCCTTCAATGTCAGCAGGGCTACTCTTGAGCTCCACGAGACTCCTCGCACATTTATATGGCAAAAGAGTACTATACCAGGCAGGCTGCTTCTATCCCGATCGTAATTACTGCACAATATCCGGGAGAACACACAGAAGATTCAGTTCCTGACAGACCGAGTGCAATTCAACAATTTCTCCAGTCTTCTACAGGGTGAGCCTGGTTTCTACTCTTCAGATATCTTTTGATTCTCTTCACAGGACGGATTCAGTCCTAATAAGCAGTTACACAAGCTGCAGACCGGAACTCTGGACCTTACACATGTTTTTTGACTAAAACTGTGCACTGAAGGAGCACAGGGTTTCTTTCCTCTTTACTCCCAGAGCTAAACTGAAACTCCAACAGACAAAACGGGCACTTCCTTTGAGTTCCTCCCAGTTCTTGACTGGATTGGCTGTCACTCACAATAGACTGCTCCTGTTGGTCCAAAAAGGCGCTGAAGTCTAAACTACATCTCCCAGAGTCACTGCCCATACAATCCTCTTGTGGCTGGCTCAGATTATGAGTCCAAGTTCTGATTCGTCCAAGAAGGCACCATTTTAGAGCTAGCTTACCCCACACTGATTGGTCCAGTTCAGCAGTTCAAAACTAGAATGGGGAACTAGGCAGACACAGTTCTGACTGCAAAGAAAGCAGGTTAGACAAACCGTATTTTCATTATTACTCTACATGATTTCTGGCAAACAGTTACATCTTTCAGATAGGTTCCCTTTGCACTCCTAGTGACTGCAAAATGGAGTGAATTGGCAGCAGTTCGAGTGGTACTCAAGCAGAGAAGCACACAGTCCCCTATACAAACTAATTATGTCTGCAAGCAGACAGCTCTTAAAGACAGTACCAGAGGCTCTAAAAACACTCACTGATAAATGGCTTAAACGCCAAACATCATTCAGGCTTGGAGCATTCAAGCAAGCTCCTGGAAGTCTTTTGGGAACCCCCATTTGCAGGGGGGTTACATAGATTACTATAATCGCCAAATCTCTTGCCCTCTCCCACTTCCAGTCCATTTCCCTGCCTATCAAGCGAGTTTTTAAAGTAAATACAAAATGTTTAATTTAATCACATTCATGCCTCTGTTAACAAAGCCTCACTTTTTTTAAACTGATGCAGTTTGTCATTTACTTTCAAATACCGATCACCAACCTGACTCCGAGAAAAGTTGGCTCCGTCAGCTGCTCACATGTAGAGTTGCGGTACTTTCTCAGAACTTACTCCTACAAATGGTAGCGTGCTGCTGGTGACATCACAATACAACTGCAGTCTTGACAGTCCAGCCGACCGCAATGCTGATTAGTTTCACTCTTGCCTCCTTCATAATTCCTCCAACAAAGACCAGTACCAGTAATTTTAAATAAGCGAATTCTTAAGGGGGAGGGCGTAAGGTGAGTGGGGGGATGGTGAACAGCATACTACCACTTTTGGCAACTGTATCACACTCCTCTGCCTTAAACCATCATTGCTGGCAAATGTTATTCTGGGGTCAGGGTGGGGGTGGGAGGGAAGAAAACTGACTAAACACCTTCTGCAAATAAAAAGAACATGCTAGTGGAAAAAACAGCCTATTGAAAATCACAAAAAGCCATTAGGAAGAGGCTCCCACCGTCTCCCACTGGTAGAATAACTAATCTTTTTCTCCCACAAATGTGTCTTTAAATTTGAATTTTAATTTTTTGTCTAACTTTTTAATGTCTAGACATCTTCCCAGTTACCCATTTTATAAGCGCAATAAGACACTCTGGTAACATGCATTACACTGTGATAACCACACTCCCTGGGGTGACAGGCACTCTGCCAGCAGCTTTGTGCTTAACTACGCCCTGGGAGTGCGGGTATCACAGAGTAATGCACATGCCGTCATGTCTTATTGATTACATAAAGCCTACAGATTTGAGCCGGCCAGGCTCAAAGGAGGATCCCAACCAAAAGCACCAGCATGGGAAAGCAGTGAGCAGAGTAAGTAAGATTTAAATATTCTCGAAGTAATCCTCTGAGTTTTAACTTGTTTTATAACCTGCGCTAAACTGCTTCAGGGAGTGTATACACTGATATGGGGCTTAATAAACTACACTATGGAAAAGTATACCAGGGTGGAAAATAATTGGTTTTCTATCCTCCTGGCCAGCTACTGAAATTGCTCAACTACTCCCAATCTCTGTCAAGCCCTGCAGCAGCTAGCAGGGGAAGGAGCATTGCCAGCAGAAACACTTGTCTGCAACAGCTCACATACTTGCAAGCTGGCATAATTTATCAGAATTAAGAGTTTTTCTTTTTTTTCCTAGGAGATTCCTGTTCTCACTCTTAAAGGTCTGACTCATTTTTTAGCCTACTGCAGATCTCTCGCTGTCTCCCAGGACTGGAGAGGAGGAGAGCTTTTAATCAGCTCTTTTTGTCAAAAAAAAAACATTACTGCAAACTATTCTTATTGTTGTCCCTCTTCTCTCTTACTGCACTGTAGAGGACAAAGAGCTGTAACAGATTAAAGGTCAGCAAACTGTTTATTTGGAAACCTTAGTTCACTGTAGTCAAGTGCAACTCCCCCTTCCCTCATTGGGTGGGGCTTATCTTAATTTGCCTACCGGCCACCAGTCCCGGTCAGTTTGGTCCCACTTTACACTCCTGCCAGTTCCAGGTGTCAGTAATCTTGGTGGGGGGACCGGAGGAGCTGTATTGGAAAGGTAAAACAGCCAGCTTGGCAGTAGAGTGCTGTGAGTGTCACGCAGCCAGTGTGCACACATTTGCGATGACACCTGCTTGAACGTGCTAGCTGCAGAGGTCAGCTCGCATTTCTTTACAGGTGCTAGGGCGTTTAGTTGAAAGCCGCTCCTGGCAGCTCAGGTTCAGCTCCCCTTCATGTGCTCCGGCCCCAGAGACACCAGTGGCATCAGGGGGCTCAGAGACATGCTTTGGGGGTACAAGAAAATAACAACTTTGGAAAAGCGCTCTTAAGTACCAGTACTGTAAAGGGCGCTGTGTCTTTAAGAGCTGCCGAGGCTGCCATAAATAAACTCTGCCTGCCACCCAAGGGGACAGTGCTATGACACTGGTAACAGGCAGGGGGAGCCCCTGCAAAGCTCCACTTTGCCACCTGACAGTATGGCAGGGGGCAGTTACTGGGCATTGGGGGCCTTTTAACTTAAAAGACTGCAGAAGCTCTGCAAAATAAACCTAAAGTTGGGACTGTGGAGGGGTTGTGGGATAACAGATGGACCAGACACCAAACTTCAAGTTCAACACACAATCTGTGTGATGTTTATTCAAAATACAGGAAATAAGCTTCTGCAATGCCATATTCCTTCTTCAGTACATCAGTTTACAGCAACAGACTATGTATGTCTTTTCTCTGTACTTAGCCAGCACCTACTGACACTGATCTCTGATCTCTCCACTTTTCGGTGAAAATTTTTCATCCCTATGTGGGCCCCGTTTGCTTGGGTACTGGGGGCTCAAAAAGGAAAAACAAACAAGCTAAAAACAAAGAACCTAAGTGCAGAAACACTGAAAAAAGGGTTACCCCAAAGGGCATTGGCAAGAAATCAAGTTTCAAAGAAATGCAATATTATACATACTTCCATAATGCAAAGCATCATGGGATATATGCAAATCACCATGACATTTCAGACTTGTTCAATTTACATGCATTTTAAATAGCACAACTAACTTAATTTCTATAATAGTCACCTAGTACTTTTTACCATGATCAAAAACACCTAGTGCCATGGTATTTTCAACATTTACAGGCTTCATAAACATAAGGTATATTATGTCATTGTGCTATTACATACTAAATCCAACAACGATGAACACAACCTGTTTTACATATGCTTGGAGGTCACAACAATAACCTCCCTGTATGAGGACCTGAGAGGGAAAAGGAAAATTAAAGAGGACACTATAGCATAGTCAAAAAAGGGGAGGGGGTGCCCATAGGTGGCCAACCTTATGGACTAGAAATTGTAAAGGATAGAACAGACTAAGAAACAGAAGAACTGCTGCAACAGATTTAAGAAAAGGTCGGTCCTCAAGAGTGACAGGAGCTCCTTGTCACAGGGACTCTGCCTGTAAACAGAACTCAGCAGCCATCTTTGTTGCCTTTGACCTGCCAAGCAGCCAATGGGAGTCAAGGAGCCCAAAAGACCGCAGCTATGGCTCCTGGGTAGGGGGCCTGGACAGTGTCCTTGGTGCCTTTACAGCCAGCCAATGAGGCATCAAATGGGCCTCATACATATTAATTCTGTAGATGGACAGCTCTTTCAGCCAATGGGAAGCTGTCATTCTCTCGTCAGACCTTGGGGAAAGATTCAGCTTAGGGCAGTCTGCCTGATGCTCTTCATGAGTGAGGAGGGCTAGATTTTGTCTGGAAAAGAGTTTGTAGGGTGGCCTACGGCTTCTGTAGCTGCCATTTAGGAAACTTGCTTGAGATACTCTCATACCTCTCAACTGTCCCTGATTTTGCCTCAAAATTTTACTCTGTCCCTCCTAAAAATTGCGTTTCTGTGACCAAACAGCGGTGGTTATAAGCACAAACTAATGTCAAAAATTAAAGTTACAGACTTGTTCTTTAGAAAATTCATTTTACACTAAGCCCTTTATTCTACCAGCTTTCTGAGTGGATATCTCCAATTTTGATGAAGTGCCCCTGATTTTGGTTACCTTTGTCCCTGATTTTTTTAAGCCTTGTCCCTGATTTATGAGGCAGGAGGTTGAGAGGTATGGATACTCTATGATCTGGAAAGCCAGAGTTAAAGTAAGCCAAGCTGCTTTGTGGTTTGAACCTGAAGTTTGAAAATACCTGAGAGACTGATTGCCACCCCCCAGCACTGGGAGGTATTCCAAACCTGCTCCAGGGGTAGCCATGTCTGCTAACCAACTAAGTTCCAGGAGAAGAGTCACTGCCAGCAGAAAACGGTCTGGGAAATCAGCCAGGTAGTGTCACAGACAAGCACTACCCATCGTCTCCCCCGAGGGCTGGATGCCTGGACATGTGGGGTGAGGCGCGTGGCCCTGGTCCCCAGTAAAGGTCTGTTCCAGCCCCCGTGACGATGCAGAAGAAAATGTGAAAAGCTGCCAGAGTCTGCCACCCTGCAGAGATCACCAGCTGCAAAAAATCCTGCTACAACCAAGTAAGCTTCAGTCATGTGTTGTATTTGGTCCAATGACATTTCTTTATTTGCTGTTTCTGTTTGATGCCATGTTACAATAAATAATATTTACACATAAAACAGTTTAAAAATAGTTTAGCCACCACCTCAGAAAACGTTGTTCTATGTCACATTTAGAACTACTCACAATTGCTTCTTATTTATAGTTTTTCAATTTAGAACTGATGGCATCAGAAATTGATGCCTGTCGTTTTCGCACAAGACAGGTACAGTGCAGAGATCCCCACAAAGCTCCACTAACATCTATAATAACCTAGATGATTCCACATTTACTCAGTCCAAGGTCTTTCCCTGCAAAGGCTGCAAGCAGTGCCCAGCTGTACTGAAGTATGTCAAGTGTGAAATGCTACTCTTTAGAAACTGGCCCATGCTTTCCCTACTGATTTCAGCCACGGCCTTTGACGAGAATCATACCTAGCATTCCGGCACCAAAACTGCAGTAAGTACTCCAGCAGAATGGTAGTGTGATCTAGTGGTTAGTGCATCAACTTTAGAACCAGGAGATCCCAGATTCAAACCCAACTAGAACCAAATACTCACTACATGACCTTAAATAAGTATAGTGCAGTGGTTTAAGGCTCTGAGCTGCAAATCTGGTGACATCCAGCAGACCAGACCTGGGTTTGAATCCCACAGCTTCCACTTGCATATTGTGTGACCCTGAGCAAGTCACTTAACTTCCCTGTGCTCCCAGGTCACACCTGTAAAAAACCTTTCAGCTTAGTGTGCTACTCCTGGTTAAACAACCAACTAAAAAAAAAAAAAAAAAAAAAATAAGACGCGCTCAGTGCTCCAGTCCACCCAGCTGCAGAAACAGGCAGGACCCCACTGAAAAAAGTTGCCATATCTCAGCTCTGTGATCCTGGACAAATACAGTAAGTGCATTTCAAACATTCTTTTCTCCACAGTAGTAGAAGTTTTTGTATTTTAAGTACTCAGACAGCCGGCCCAGTGGTGCAGAGGGTTGAGGTTCTGGACGCCACACCTTGCACCACACCAGCGACCCGGGTTCGGGAGCGAGCTTGGGTCGTCACGGGACAGAGAGGATTGAGCGTCCGGAGGACATCTCTCTTCTCCCGGGGAGGGTGGGTGGATGATTCCTCGGAGCGAGTGGCTCCTAGTGGAGGATGGGCGCGCCGCAGTCCGGGAATCATGCTAAGTGTAGGGGAGGAGTCTTGGCAGCCATCCGTGAGCTGGGTGCGGGAGCGCACCTGGCAGCATTGGATAGCATGGCACATCCATGCTCCTCAGGGGAGCTCTAGAACAAGGGAAATCACCCACTGACTGGGGGGTAGACATCGCCAACCCCCACCTCCACTTGCTGGATCCTGTCCACTGAGTCCTGGTCCCGACATCACCTCCACCTATGGAGCGCCAGATGAAAGTGCTGTGGAGCAGAAGGCGGCCCCACCCCGGAGGGGTGCATTCCAGAGGGACTGGCTCCCTCAGGTGTGTCGCGGGCGAGTCGGGAATCTAGACACTGATGGGAGGATGTCAGGCTGGAGGGAATAAGGTAGGTCGACCGAGGAAGCCCCAGTCATTGGTGACCGGAGGAAAAATACTTGGGGTACTCTTAAGCATTAAAACTCACAGTTCCATTTCCACTTTGAGTATTGGTTATTAGCATGAATTTTCTAATTAAACTGTGCAATTTGAACTTCATATCGACTTGAACTGCAATTAGTAAAAAGACAAAAGTGTCCACTTACTGATCTTGTTGCCTCCAGCTGCAGGCCATATTTTATTAAGTTCCCCTCATAGGCTTGCCTCTTCAACTAATAAAAAAAAGAAATGTATTTTTATTAACGTTATCAGTAGCAGATTACAGTAGACAAACATTTCAAAGATACTGAAGTAGTCCCTCTACCAGTTTCTGTGCTGATGGCATATGACTGTTCCATATTAGGTGGGCTTGCCCCACATTTTACTACTTTATTCTACCTGCCCCACATAGTGACAGTCTATTGCCCCGTGCATCAATTTCAGTTGGGGGCCGATAAATGTCAAACAGTTTCATTCACTATTTAGACCTTTCGATAATGTCTGTTAAAAAAAAATGGGGTGCCATAAACTAGTAACACCACTCAGTTGTATTGAGCAGTGCCATGAAGAATGTTTCCAGTGACCCAGCTTTGAGAATGAGCCTGGGATGACAGGAGCAGGCAGGGGGGAGGAGGATCAAGCATCCCATATGTAGTCTTCCTCCAGGAAGGGAGGGAAGCAGTATCTGTTGCCATAGTGCCACCAACAGAATCACAGGTATGAACTGCATCAGCTGGTAGAAGGGAGGATGCAAGCTGGCATGCATGCAGATCTTGCCAGTAGGATCCATGGAATAATACAACTCCAGAGCACAGCAGGATGAAGACAACACTTTCAAGCCCCGCCATCCTGACAGGCCAATTACGTCCTATATAAGATGGACCTGTGGGACAGAACAGCCTCCACCCCACCCCCCCCAAGTAGATCCACCACAGAACTGGATCAGCTCTCTGGATTCCCCCAGATTGAAGGGTAAGTGGCTAAGAAAGAGTAGGAGGGGGCAGGGAGAGGCCAGTAGAATGGGCATCACCGGTGAAGGGGAAAATTATACAATATATCAAAAACAAACAAAAAACAACAATAATGCTGGCAGTGTGTCATAGCATTATCATGCTAAAATACATAAAAATTCAAGTCTTAAATACATGCCTAAATCTATTTTTGATCCTTTCAACCTCCCTCTTAAGTTTGAAAGGACTGAAAATTATACCCGGGAGGTTGCAGTGTCTCAAAAGCAAGACATTCATGCTGATCCCTACACAAGTAAAGGAAAATATTGTGACCATAAAAGAAACTGGCAATTCTTTAAAAGACTTGCCAGTTTTATAAGCCTCTATCTTCATAATGTGATTTTATGTCATACATTTCAACTCATTTTCTGTAGCACAGCCTCTCTTACATTTGGATGACAAAAGGTATGGAAGTATGAATGATAATGTTGCAAGTAACTGCCAAGAAAGAACAAACTAATAAAGTGAAATGCACAGTATATGCAATCTTCAGCACAATGTCCTATGTGATATCTCTGCAGCTAATCACATGGGCATCTATGATAGGCCCCAAGTATCAGCAGAAGCAGCATTTTCAATTAGTATTATTTCAGCAGGTTCCTAGTTTGCTATTTAAGCAATAAGGCACGACAAGGTGTGTATTATCGTGTAATAACTAAACTCCTGGGGTGGGTTGAAGCACCAAGGTGGAGCAGTGCTTCCACCGCAGGAGTCACGATACACGATAACACACACCTTGAAGTGCTATTCAATTCTACCTAATGGCTCGGGTTATAGAAAAAAATAAAAACAAAAATGTTTTCAGTAGATTCTTAGTGAGGCAGTATATCTTTGTTTCTCAAAAAAAAAAAAAAAGGTGCAAGCTCCATAAAATCAGCACAGTGATGTTATTATGTAATATCATCTCTGTCTCAGGCACACACTGACCAATCAGAGTCCAAGAAATTTTCTTGCCATTGTATAATTTTATGTAACCCCTTCCCTGGGCCCATTCCCTGGCGCCGTGGTCATGAGAGAACAGAGAAGGGCTACTACCCCTGCCTTGTCAGCTAGGAACAGCTCAAACAAGGTTGAGGGGCCTGGGATCGGATTCTAAAGGAAAAAAGGGTTTTTTTTTCCAAAGGTTAGGTAAATAGTGTGGTGCCTCCACCCAGAGTTAAATTTAAAGTGAGCCAGATGTTGTTTTAGCAGTACAACCCTCTGGGATGCTGTACCTACCCACCTCCCCTTACAGTCATCCCATACACGGCATACCTGAAACCAAAAATCCATTTTGATAACATTTTGCAGTTAAAGACTCCAGCTAATAATATGCTCACAAGGCAGGTATTGTTCCAAAACAATAAAACACATTTATTTACATGGGGGAGAGCTAGGAAAAGGAAATTTGAATGGAGTTAACATTTGGATTCAGTTTTTGCACGTCTGAAAACATTCTCCTTTCAGGTAACACATTTTTACTGCCCACCTCCCACTAGCATTTCCCTTCAGTCATCACAGGTGTTAACACATTACCCACTTCTAAACTGGTACCAGTATGACACTATGAGTCCTATCTGGGTACCCAGGTTCTAGTTGAAGGCCTGTATGATGATGCAGCTGGCTGGCCAGCAGTTGGTGCACTCTAAAATCAGAACAACCCCATAATGCCAAAGGCCATGCAACTGCTTAACTGGCATTTAAAACTCTAAAACTTTCCACACCATGGGGCGTAACTTGAAATTAATACTATGTACAGTTCCCCATGGGCAGGACAATGCCTGCATTTACTCACGGTTCTGCAGACAAACTCTGGTGGCACTGAATCTGTAGCTCTGGGGTGGATGGAACTTGCAGAAACCTGAAGACTTGAAAAGCTTGAGACATGATGCAGGCAGTTTGCAGCTTGGAACACAGGCATGATGAAGCAGGCTTTTTTTTGCAGCTTGGGTTGCATGAGATGAAGCAGGCATTTTGCAGCTCGGAACATGAGATGAAGGATGCTGGTCTTCACCTGTCAAGCCTTTCCAAACTTCACCATGATGGCCTTTGTAAACAGTGTTCACTTGACAGGCCTGTATCTTCTTCTCTCCGATGGTACCCAGGATATGGGGAAGGGGGGTGACAGGTAGCTTTGGTCACCCTGCAGGTTCCACTCAATACTGCAGTCTCTCATTGCTTTGCAGCCAATTATTACTTTAGTTTAAGAGAAATCTGTTGTCACCTCATGTGACCAGAAAGGCATTTTCGACCACCTACCAGCATGGCAGCTGTGGCCCATTGCATTCAGCACACACAGTCTCTGGCTAACAGAAGACACTTTCTCTTTGACCACCTATAAGCATGGAAGCCGTGGCCCTTTACTTTTAACACAAACAGTTTCTGGGTAACAAAAGACACTTTTGTCTTCTATTTCTCACCGTGCAGGTGCTGACGAACATTTAGAACAACTCACCGATCAGGTGCAGCAACAGATTCAGTTTCCATCATACTGGAAATTAAGGCAAGCTCCTTTGGGCATTCAATGGCCGTGCAGGTATCCAAAAGACCTTCACCCTTTCACAGACCTCACAGGCATCCAGGAAATTCCTCTCTTCCTTCAGGGAACCCCAGCCAATAACCTTGACTCTGTTTTAGACGTTCTCAGATCTCACAGGTATCTGGGCAATTCCTCTTCCTTCAGGAACCCCAGCCAATTACCTCGATTCTGCTTCAGACATCTCTGTGCTGAGGGAAAAAAAAAAAACACACTTTCTTCCCATTCAGTGGCAAACATGCAGGCACCTCCTGGGCTTTGTGGGTCAGGCAAACTCCCAGGCAGTCCTTCTGTTTCACTCAGGAGCACATAGCAACTGTCAGGCAACTTCTCTGCCTCAGACAATTACATTTCTTTCTTCGAACTGGAGCACCTTCTAGGAATTGGAACTTATACTCCACTGCAATTCTTAGGCATTTACTTTTCTTTTGCCCCACAGGATCAGAACTTCAGAAAAAGAAAAACAGTCTCTGATTGTTTGAACAGTACAATAGGGGAAGCCTGGCATCTGCTGAGTTTTTGATGCCAGCTGTCAGTCACAGAAAAGGCAGTTAATGGGATTCCGCGACGCCCTATTGACTGGCTGGCAGTCTTGGCGGAAAAGCTGGCACCACTTTTTTTTCCCAGGAGCCTTCACAGTAGCCCCCCGGGATCCTGGCATTCTGATTGGCTGTCAGCAATCGTAAGAGTGGCAAAACATGGCCACCAGTAAAACATTTCACACAGTGTCCCAACTTTAACATTAAAATACAGACAATCCATGAAGCTATATATTTATTTAAAAACTTGCAGCTGTAGCTGAGCCTCTACCCTGCTAAGTGACTGCTGTTTCAATTTGAATTAGGGCTGCATGTGCCCGTCACTACCTCCGTAGCATTATCCCCCAAGGCTCCAGCTGACTCATTCATATTCATGAGCAGCCTCGGCTGCTCCTTACAGTGACAGGCATTCTTTAATTAACCTAGCGCTTTGAAAAAATTTAATTACTTTTCCCCAAGTGCCTCCAGCTCCCCTTTCATCTTTCTTTTGCTCGGGGCCGAGGCACACACCAACAGGCTGTGGCCAGCCACACAGAGCAGCTTCCATTTGCGAGCTCTGCAGTGCTCCTTAGTTCAAGAGGGAGTGAGGGAGGAGCCTAACAGCAGCTCGCACAGGAGCTGCGCTGCAATCGGCAAACCTGCAGCAGCAGCATGCAGCTTTTCTTTTAAATTATTTTTCTGTTCCTCATTCACTCCGCCGGTCCTCACAGCATGCACAGGAACTGGGCCGGCAGGAGCACTCAAGGACCCACTGGATCGGGGACAAGGCAGCACACACCAGGAGGTGGCAACTGATAAGCCCTCAACCGTGCAGGGGGAAGGGTTACACTTACCACACACCCCAACTGCAGTGCAATGTGCTATGTAATTTGCACCCAGCTTGCACCACATAATGTTGTAGCAATTTCTTGGGTTTCCTGGGACCCAAACTATAAAGTTAAACTAACCTGATAGAAACATTTCTTAACACTAAACAGCTATGCCCTCTTGCCATGTGCTTCATATTTTGAAGGCCAGTGTTACGCATTTTAGTATTGAGAGGTTGGCAGGTAGGCACGCACACACGCACGCACGCTGGCAGGCAGGCACGCAAGGACACAAACACACTAAACTGAAGGTGAACTGGATTAGCAAGCATTCATCAGAGTTTTTTCCTATATGCATGTCCATGTTGCACAGGAAATTGGACAATTTATTTTCTGGCATCATTTGCTCTAGCCAAGCCATGTCAGCCTGCCATACAGAAAGAGAAAGCATTTATAAAACCTACTTTTCCTGTGACTCCCACTTTTTATGGAATAGCAGAAGTCCACAAAAATAGGGAACAACCTCCCTTACGTCCTACAGTTTCAGGAATAGGCTCCCTTAGCCATGGCTTGGGAATGTACACTGATCATTTTTTAAAGCAATATGTTACAGGAGTAAAATCCTATATTAGGGACACCATGCATTTAGTGCAAAAATTTGAAGAACTTAAATGGTCAGAAATATACAGATGGGCTACAATAAATGTAACTAGTCTTTATTCATCCATGCAGCACGATATGAGCATCACAGCTGTACAACATTATTTGTCTAAACCCATTTTAGGGGATTCAGTACCGAAAGAATTCCTGTTGCAAGCTTTGGAATTTATATTGGAGCACAATTATTTTGTGTTTAATACTACGTACTATAGACAAACATGTGGTACAGCAAGGGGTGCCTCAATGGCACCCTCTTATGCCAATTTAACACTGGTTAAATGGGAGGATGATTTGGAAGGATGATTTTGTCTGGAATACTAACAGTAACAGATTCATCAATAAAGCGGTACTATGGTACCGCTTTATTGATGACATTATCTGTGTATGGGAAGGGAATGAAATAGAGTTCAACCAGTTTATTAATTTTTTGAATGACACAACAGAATGTTTTCAATTTACCAGCTACTTTGATAAATGGAAAATATCATTTTTAGACACTGAATTAAGAATTTCAGAAAATGGAGATGTCACGACTGCAGGGTATAGGAAACCAACAGCAGCTAATGCTGTTCTTCATGCTAGCAGTGCACACTCGCAGAGATTAACAAATCCGATTCCATATGGACAACTAATAAGAATAAAATGAAACTGTAGCAATCAGGGTGAATTTGAGCAACAGGCAAATAGCAGACCAAGTTAGCAATATCATAACAAGTCACTGGCATGGTCTATTGACAGATGAAATCCTGAAAGAAGGAATAGGGGATAAACCATGAACAGCCTTTAAAATGGCAAACAAGTCAAAGACATGCTTGGGAAAGCCACTATAAACCTGGGAAAAAGGGAGTATGAACATGGTTAGCCCCAAAACCAAATGTTTTTTTTTTTAAATGTGGCCACTGCAACATATGTCATTATGCCAATGAAGGTAGCACATACACCCATTCAACAAATGGTAGATGACTAGTTATAAAAAACTTTCTATCATGTGTAACAGGTTTTGTAATTTACATTCTGTGGAGCACCTGTACAAAACAATATACTGGCAGAACAGTAAGGCCACTAAAGACACGGGCCCATGAACATGTTAGGGCTATTGTAAACCAGAGTGATCGCAGTCCCCTTGGTGGCCACTTCACAGAGTATCATAATTCTGATCCAGTATATTTACAATTTATGGCACTTGATTATGCCCCACCCCTTGAAAGAGGGGGTGATCGACTAAATTTACTAAATCAGAAAGAAACAAGATGGATAATTTCATTAAATACAGTACAGCCAATAGGATTTAATGATGAGGTGGATTTGTCCCCCTATATAAGAGAGCAGTAAACATTTTAAAGTCCTGTATCCTCTAAACTTACAAATCAATTCAATAATGACTCGGTGAGAATGTAACTCACCTGTGTTACTCTTACCTTTTTGTGTGTCAATCAACCAGTTTTATGTCCATTATTATTTGAATTATTGTTTATGAATAATAAAAATAACCAGGGTGATTAATACTTGATGACCAGGTACAAAAGATACTGAAACTTATATTGCTTCACCCTAGTATGCATATATCTCTCTAAGTCAGGCATTACATTAGGTTATCCAGGAGATAATTCTCTATACGTGGTCTCCTAGTATCCACAGTAGTATAACATAGTTAAATGTTCCTTAATAGATTAAAATGTTAGGAAATGTTTGTGTTTGTAATTTTTACTACTGTGAACCTTTACCAAACATAATGTAGCAATGTAATTTGAGTCTGAAAATACATTGTTTATATTGAAAAAAAAAAATTCAAATATAAAAGGGTTCTACAGATCTTTCTTATTCTTTCTCCCTCTTCCCAAAACCACACCTCTTCATTGTTTCCTTTCAGTCCTTACCCCCCCTTTCCTCTCCAATCCCACCTCCCCCTTTTTCTTCCCCACCACCTTCCCTCCCAGTTATCCCTTCCTTTCTTTCCTGCGTATTCTTTCCCTCCTCCCCCATCCTTTTCGTTCCTTTTTTCTTAATCTGTATGTAACCATGATTGTGAGATACTACTAAAATTAAAAGAATTTAAATATAAACTGTTTTGCAATTATTGTAAAAGGTATAAGATAGTAGTAGAATTTGTTTTCTTTTTTATATTTTTTATTTTTATTATGCTGTTTATACTAAGTGAATGTGTATATCTCTTTAAGCTACCAGAATAAAGGTAGCACCTGTAACAAATTGATTCATCCCCATCCGAAGGCCTGATTGTAGGGCTGAGGTGCTAGGGAAGCAGTTACGCTCCAGTGAATAAACTGCTGTTCTAAACTTTGACTGCTATTGTTTGTTCGCATTATTTTTCTGAAAATAAGGAGACCAGAGTGCTACAAGCTGTCTACTTTGTGTATTTGGGAGTTGCCTTCCCTTATTGTTTCAGCACCCGGGAAGTATCCTGAGACGCGACTTCGTTTCTGTATTCACAAAGAATCACGTTGCAGCAAGAGCACCTGCACAGGGAGGGAGACGTCTGTGGATGTAGATGTCGGTCGGCTCGGTGCTTAGTGGATTACAAGGAGGACATTTTTTATAATCTGATGCCAGCTTTCTGGCTAATCTACACTAGGCTACCAAGCTAAACTGAAACTAACTGAAACCTAGTCTAAAAAAGAAAACTGTATATTTAAAAAAATTCAAGAGACTGGAACAGTAGCAGGAAGCACAGCCTGGCAGGCAGTGAGCTGGGCTGGGTCTTGGTGGAGGGGGACTACTCTACACTGAAAAAAAATACCTAAAGTTTAATAAAAGCAATATATATCTATATAAAATCAGAGGTGGAAGTAGTGGCATGGCCTGGAAGGCAGACCAGGCACTGGCAGTGGGCATCGGATTGAGGGAGGCTGACAAGAGCTAAACTGCACTGACAAAAATACCTGAAAGAAAATAATATAATTCAAAAATACCAGACAGAGACAGAGACAGAGACTAGAACAGTAGTGACATGTCCTGGCCAGATGCAGGGGAAGGGACTACAGCAAAACTGTACTGAAGTAAATGCCTGAAGGAAAATATCTTAACACACACAAAAAGAGAGACTGACACCAAGGCAATAGTAGGATCTTGCAGGAGGTGATCAAGGGTGGCTGTGTGCACTGGGCAGGTGGGGACTAGAGCTAAACAGCATTAAAAAAAAAAAAAAAAAACAAAGAAAGTAACAGCTTTAAAAAACATGAGAGAGAGAGAGAAAGAGAGACAGTAACTGGAGCAGTAGTAGGGCCTTATCAGATGCAGGGGGATTAGCTAAACGGTACTGAAAGAAAATAATCTCTTAAAATAGGGAGCCGGAGACTGAGGCAGTAGCAAGGCCTGGCAGGAGGCAGTCCAGGATTGCTGCTGGCATTATTAGTATAAGGGGGCTAGAGCTAAAACTGCACTGAAAAAAATATCTGGAAAAAAATTGCCACCTAGTATGCCTGTCTACCTGGTGTAACATCCATCTGTGTACTGCTCTCAGACAGTTTCCTGATTGGCTAGTTGCAGTTTAATCCATTGGTATTTTGCCAAACAAAAAAAAAATTGTAGGACCAGTCAGTCAATGCAGTACACCTCTGCTTGTTGCCATCCCGCATTCTGGCTGCCTGTTATGTCCACTTGAGTACAGTGCTCTCTTACAGTTGACCAAAGGGCTAGTTGCAGTTTAAGCATGTGGCTATTTTTCCTAAAAATGCACGATCGGTTGGTCAGTGTAGTACACCTCTAGATTGTTGCCACCTAGCATTCCTGTCTGCCTGCTGTCTCATCCACTTGTATACTGCTCTCTCACAGTTCCCGAGGGACTAGTTGCAGTTTAAGCACTTGGCAATTTTATTTTTGTTTGTTTTTTAAAGTTAGTATGCAGTTAGAGAAGAATCCATGTCTGTGTCATGTACAGTTGTGTGCAATAAATAGTAAGACAACATGAATCCTAGAGAAGAATAATCAGCATTTATAGTATATAGCGCTTTTCACATACAATGTATCCCAAAGCACTTTACATGCGATGCTAGACTAGTAGTGAAGTGACTGAATGCGTAGTGGGAGCCATGTCTCACATCAACACCCACACACAGCCTCGGACAACTGCATGCACTGCAAAAACAGCCACTGGAGCATGTAGAGGCAAAGGTGAAGGCAAGAAACCTGCATGCCTGGGATCCTCAACTTAAGCCTATACCCAGAGCCGAAAAAATAAATAAATAAATGGCCTGTGGAGGTTAATTTAAAAAAACAACGAAAACAGCACATTAAGCAAAGACAATGTCAAGTCCATTCCAACTGGTGAAACACAACAAGTCAAATTGAATTATAAAGCCCAAAAGCTTCATTCCCATGAAATATTCAGGCCTGCTAATGACATCAGGTGCCACCGTCACATTAACATCATCATCATCATCTTCATTAAATCGAGAAGCAGGTCCTATCTCACGCATGCAGAACCAAACTGCAGTTTGTTCCACATCATCCCAGCTTCCTGCTTTGTTCAAGTGCACTCTTCTCCAGTTCTGCTGCATAGAGATCTGGCACCAGTGGTGGCGGAGTCTGAGCTAAAGCCTCCATCTGATTCCAAGTCTGACTCCCATCCTAAGAATGGTGACAATTCCTCTTACAATGATGCCGACAACTCGCATGTGTCTGACAGAGACTATATATCAATTTGTTTTGACCCTTATGATATTGATGATGCATCCAATGATGTTGACGTAGTCTCACATAAAAATAGTGATGCCACACTCACACCCAGCTGTGACAAGGGTAAAACCCCTTCCTTTGCGTCCTTGCCCAGTGCTACAGCGATTACAGTGACCAAACTACTATTACTTCCACAGGTTCACTCCTGTCTCCCTCTGCCACTATCAGAATCAGTTCTGTTCCTGTGCCTCCTGCTGCACCTTCATTAAGACCAGAACAGTCATATTCCTTGACTGGCTTTAAAACCAAAAAAGTACCAGCATGGTGTGGAATCACTTTTCGATAAGTTCAACTGATGAACGTAAAGCATTATGTGCACACTGTAAAACAGCCATTAGTAGGGGGAAGAAACTTAGTGGTATGGGAATCACTGCAATGAGGCGATACCTAATGCATTGTCATCACAAGTTTATTTATAACAGCTGCCCTTCCATTGCTCAGGGCGCCTTAACAATATATACAAACAGACATCAATAAAATACATAATAAAGTAAATAGCTGTAAAATATTCTGCACAATTTATCTTTAAAACAGTCCCAAGTCCCTTCAAAGGCCTGAAAGAACAAGTGAGTCTTGAGGGCAGTTTTAAAACCCTCAATGGTCAGGCTATCTCATATCCACTGAGGTAGAGAACTCTGCAGGGTCGAAGCCATAAAGGCAAAAGATCTTCCTCCAGATGTTTTTAGGCGTACCCTGGTAACCTCTAGCAATCCCTCGTCGGAGGATCAGAGTGGGTGGGAGGGAGAGATGGGATACAGCAGGTCTTGCAGGTACTGGGGTCCCTGGTCATGTAAGGCTTTATAGGTCAGCAACACGACCTTGAAGGTAATCCGCTATTGTACTGGCAGCCAGTGCAGTTCGCGCAGCACAGGTGTTATATGGCTGGATCAAGGGGTTCCAGTCAACAACCTGGCCATTCTGCACCAGCTGCAACTGGCAGATATCTACCCCTGGTAGCCCTAGGTAGAGGGCACTGTAGTAATTAAGACAAGTGGTGACAAAGGCGTAGACCAAAGTTGGTAGATCATTGGACGGAACCAGGTGCTTCACCCTGGCAATGTTCCTTAAATGGTAAAAGGAGGCTTTGACTCCCACAGACACTTGAGCCTTCAAGGTCAGGGCTTAGTCAAAGATCACACCTAGGTTACACACCTGGCTCAAGGCATTTAATAGGGTTCCTCCAAGCTGTAGTCCGGAGGGTTGTCTCACCTATGTTCTGGCCATCCTGTGATCTGGGTCCATGACTAATACCACTGTTTTTCCAGGGTTTAACCTCAGCCAGCTAGCACTCGTCGAGTCTACCATCTCAGTTAAGCAGTTAAACACCGAGAGCAGGGGGATCAAATGGGATAGGGAGGGAGAAGTCTGCTCAGTTAGAACAAAATGCTTCCCTGGACTAACGGTGCACAGGGCCAAACATGAGGTATATCAGCTGCCAAAGGATTGTGGAGGTTCCCCGGACATACTGTTCCACCTGGGTACTAATGACATTGAGGGAAATAGTGAGCTAGAGATACAGGCAAGGTTCAGGGAGCTTGCCAGGGTCTGTCATGATATAGGATGCGCAGTTTCCTTCTCGGAAATCCTGCCGGTGCCAAGGGCTAATGGGGAACACAAGAGGAAGATTAGGGTGATAAACCAGTGGCTCAAGGAGTGGTGTGGGGCCAGAGGGTATGGGTTGATGGGGGATTGGGGGGAGACCTGGGAGGATAAGGGGCTGTATGCTAGAGATAGGCTCCATCTCAATTTGGAGGAAGGAAATCCTTAAATTGAAAATAGAGGTTCATTGGTGAAAAGTGGGGGTTTAAACTTGTGAAGGGGAGGGATGGGAGAAAAGGCTGTCGAGGGGGATCCAATATAGGAGGGACTCTGTCTCCACCCCCCTGGGGAGCTGGAGGAATGCAAGAAAAGGCCGACTGGTAAGGTGCGGACCAGGGAAAGACAGAATCCCCATGGGAACACGAGCAGGGGAAATGGAAGTATAGGGAAAGGGTGGAAGGTAGTCCTGCTAAATGCCAGAAGCTTGGGCAATAAAATGCCTGAGCTCCAGGCGATGCTAACTGAGGGAGAGGTGGATGTGGCAGCGGTCACTGAGACCTGGGCCACTGCAGGGCATGACTGGGACCTAAACCTGGAGGGTTACACCATGTTCAGGAAGGACAGGAGGGAGGGAGGGAAGGTGGAGGGGTAGCAATAATAGTCAAAAACTGCATTGTCATAGGAGGAGTGGAGGAGGCGGAGGGAACTGTGGAGGCAATTTGGGTCACCTTGATAACTAGGGGGGCAAGAGAGTAAAAATAGGAGTGGTGTATAGACCCCCTGCGCTGGCGGAGAAGCTGGAGGAGAGTCTGGTGGCAGATGTTGGGAGACGCTGCAGACTGGGAAGGGGAAGGGTGGTGGTGTTGGGGGACTTAAACATGCCAGGAACAGACAGGGAGACTATGACATCCTTGGTGGCCAGGGAACAGAGGTTGTTGGATGTCTTCCAGGACACATTCCTAACTCAGCAGGTGGGGGAACTGACCAAGGAGGAGGAGTGGATACTGGATGTGGTCCTGGCAGACAGTGACCAGATTGGGGGCCTGGAGGTAAGGGACCCGTTGGCGGGGAGCGACCATGCCATGGTCTGGTTCTGCCTGCACCTAGGAGGGGTAGAAGGATACACAAAGACAGAGGTAACTGACTTCAGGGGGGTGGATTTCAAGGAAATGGGAAGGATCCTTAAGGAGCGCTGGGATGGGATTGGGCCAGACATGGACGCTGACAGTAGGTGGGAAATCATCAGGAGGGGGGTGCAGGATGCTACCAGCACCTGCGCAAGAGTAAGACGAAAATGCGGTAGGGCCCAAAAACCCTGCTGGTGGACCAGGGAGGTTCAGGAGGTGGTGAGGGGAAAGAAGGCGGCCTATAGGCAATTCAAGTGCTCAAGGAGTGAAAGAAACCGAGGGGAGTACGAGCTGATGGCCAGAAGGGCCACTAGGGTGGTGAGAGCGGCTAAGGTAAGGAAGCAGCAGAACCTGGCCAGGGAAATTAGGAGATGGAACAAGGGGTTCTTTAGAAACACTGAGGAAAAATGAAGGGTGAAGGGGCAGATTAGCAGGATTAAAAGAGGGGAGGGATGGGCACAAGACCTGGGGGAGCAGGCTGAGGTACTAAATGAGTACTTTGCCTCAGTTTTCACCAAGGAAAATGGGGCTGCATCATACATGGGAGGAGGCGGTGAAACTGATGAGAGGGGCATCACTGACACGTGGGGAGGCAAAGCAGGGGGACGAGGTGGCGGAGGGGTGGAAATCACGGCGAGAGAGAGTGAGGAAGCCCTCAGGTCCCTTAAGACGGAGAAGGCACCAGGGACGGGTAAATTGCATCCCAGAGTGCTGAAGGAACTGGCGGATGTCCTGGCGAAACCCCTGGCAGAGCTCTTCAGCATCTCTCTGAGGACAGGGTGGGTGCCCCAGGACTGGAAAGTGGCACATATAGTGCCTATCCACAAGGGGGGGGGAGATCAATGGAGGTGGCAGGGAACTACAGGACCATCAGCCTGACATCGGTGGTGGGCAAGGTGATGGAAGGCATTGTCAAGGAGAGACTGGGGGAGACCTGGAAAAGTAGGGGTGCCTGGACGATAGACAGCATGGATTCGTCCCGGGGAAATCATGTCAGACAAACCTTGTGGAGTTTTATGACTGGGTGATGAGTGCCTTGGACCTGGGTAGACCAGTGGACGTCCTCTTTCTTGACTTCAGCAAGGCATTTGACTCTGTTCCTCATGGGGGCCTGTTAGATAAGCTGGGGGAAATGGGGGTGGGGAACCAGATGATCAGATGGATAGGCAATTGGCTCCAGGACCGGACCCAGAGGGTCGTTGTTGGAAGCATAGTCTTATCCACAAGTAGGGTCATTAGTGGAGTCCCTCAGGGATCGGTCCTTGGGCCCCTCCTGTTCAACGCCTATGTCTCTGACATAAGGAAGGGGATCAGGAGTGAGATGAGTCTCTTTGCAGATGACTCAAAACTGGGGGTGGTGGTGGATGGGGAGGAGGGTAGAGTGGCCCTACAGGGGGACCTGGAGGCTCTGGAAAGGTGGTCTAGAAAGTGGAAGCTGAGGTTCAATGCAGGGAAATGCAAGGTACTGCACCTGGAAGCCAGAAACCCGGGCCAAGTGTACACCCTGGCGGGGGAAATGCTACAAGTTTTGATGGCTGAGAGGGACCTGGGGGTGGTGGTGGATGTCAAGATGAACAACTCCAAGACTTGTAGGAGGGCAGCGGCAAAGGCCAACAGGATGCCTGGATGCATTGCTAGGGGGATCACCTCCAGAAGGAGGGAAGTGATACTCCCACTGTATAATTGCTTGGTGAGGCCACACCTCGATTACTGCGTGCTGTTTTGGAGGCCACATTTAAAGAGGGATATTGAACTCCTGGAGAGGGTCCAGAGGAGGGCAACCAAAATGATTTGGGGCTCGGAGGATAGGACCTATGGGGAGAGGCTCGAAGAGCTAAATATGTACACATTGGAAGAGAGGAGGGACCGGGAGGACATGATAGAGGTCAAGTACATGAAGGGGGGTAAATAGGAAAGGAGCAGTCAGGGTGCTCCAAAGGAGGCGGGGGCAACTAGAGGCATGGGTGGAAGCTGGAGGCGGGGGATTCAGGGGAGAAAGGAGGAGGTGCTACTTCACTGAGAGGGTGGTGGAGCCATGGAATGTGCTGCCCATGGGGCTGGTGGAGGCAAAGATGGTGGAGGGGTTCAAAAGGGGTGGGACAGGTACAAGGGAAGGGTTATGGAAGCAAAAACCAGTGCAGCAAGAATATCTGGGACTGGGAAGGGAGAAGCCAGAGAGGGAGAGGGGGGCAGCAAGGTCAGCTCCCAGGGTGGGGGCTGACCAAACGAGTAGACAAGAAAGACCGTTAGGCCTATTCTGCTGGCATTTTAATATGCTAGTATCTAACTCCTGGTCAGGCACAAAAGACATGTACAGCTGAGGGGCATCTGCATAGCAGTGAAAACTCAAGCCATACCATCTTATGATGTCCCCTAATGGCAGCATGTACACTGCGAACAGCATGGGGGACAGCACTGAACCCTGTGGCACCCCACAGAGCAGGTAACGAGGGGCCGACGAATAAATCCCTGACACCACTCTCTGAGACCTGCCCTTGAGGAAGGAACAAAACCAACTCAGGACTGCCTCCTGTGTCTACAGAAGAAACACAGGCGTTCGAGCAGCAACCATGGTCCACAGTATCAAACACCGCTGAGAGATCAAGGAGAACCAAGATGGAATGGGCTCTCCAATCTCTCACCATCAGAAGGTCATTTAGTTCCCAAACCAGGGCAGCCTCGGTGCTATGCTTTTTCCTGAAACCTGACTAGAGAGGGTCATAGATATTTATTTAAAATTTGGTGACTGGGAAAGGCACACTGAGCAGAGGCTCGTTTCCAGGTGCGACCCAGGTACAAAGTGAGCAAACACTGAAGTTTAAACAATTATTACAGTAAACATTTGTTGCAAACAGTTTGCAAGAGTATAAGTTAGGTACAGGCATACTATATACAATAGGTACAAAGGTAAGATATAGTATAAGGCAGTAGTACAAAAAATGTAAGACAGTTTTATTTTAAACACTAGTAGGCCCCTTTTGTAGGGGAACCGAGGCAAGTAAGGGCTGAGGATAATGTTCATTAGGGTAGCCTACACAGGCCAGCCAGGAACTATTTTCACAGGAAGGAAAGGAGGGTAAAGAGGAGAAGGAATATGATTTGAGGTAAGGGGGCTGAGAGAGAGCAAGGCAAATCCAACCGGGATGATGGCAGGAAAAGCCCACGAGGGGTCAGACAGCGAGATGAAGGCAGGGTCAGGAGCATTGGTCAGGAGATATTGTGGCTGGATAAATGATCCTCCAGTTACAAAGCGACCACTTTCTCAATAACTTTACCTATAAAAGGCAAGTTAGAGACTGGCCTGTAGTTCGCTGGACAGTCCGGGTCAAGGGAGGGTTTTTTCAGGAGGGGCTGAACCACTGCCTCCTTCAAGGGATCTGAAAAGATCCCACTCTCCAATGAAACCCTTACTAAGCCAGCTAGGACCGGGCTGATTACATCAACACACCCTACAAGAAGGTGAGTTGGGCCTGGGTCCAAACTACAGAAGCTGGCCGCAAAGTCTGGATGATCCTCACTATATCCATGACTACTGGTTGGCTGAAGGTAGACCAGGTCGCCTGGGCATTAGTACCACCCGGATGATCAGTGCACGGCCAATGGGAAGACACTGGCTGATCTCGTCCGTGATGGAGGCAACCTTATCAGCAAAAAACTGTGCAAATTCTTCACACTTTCCTTCTGACAATGCTCGATCAGACTGCAAACAGGCTGGATTGTGCAGTCTGTCCACAGTCCGGAAGAGCTGAGCTGCTTTGTTCCTTGCTGCAGCAATTTCCCTGGACAGGAATTCTGCCTTTTTAAAGGAAATTGCTGATTAGTAGACCTTATAATGATCTAACAATCTAAGCCTGTCCTCCTCCAGGTGAATTTTCTGCCAGTGTCTCTCCAACCTTTGCCCTAGTCTCTTCAACTCCCGAAGTGCCCCATCATACCATGGGTCACCGTGCGTAGAGTAAGGGGGTGAACACGAATCAGAGCAATGACATCCAGGTCCCACACCACTGCCCTATTATAGGCTAAAACAAGGGTCCCTGGGTTAGTATTATCTGTCAGAATTCCCAAAAGGTCCAGCACCGTCATTAGGCCTTCTGAGGTAATTCCTCTTAAAGGATGGTACTGTACCATTTCCTGAGGGGCAGGCCTACTCTTGGGGGGGGGGTGGTGTCGCAAAACTGAACCTCAGGGCATGATGATCAGACCACCCAATAGGATACATCTCCATATCGGAGATTTCCATCCCCATGTGGAACACCAAGTCCAACGAGTGCCCCCACCTGTGGGTAGCAGTGGTAATAAACCATGTCAGGCCCAATTAATTAATCAATTGGAGGAGGTTTTTTCCAAATGACAAAAGTTTGTTGTCGACCCAGGCATTGAAGTCCCCCAGAATTAACCATCTGGAGGCCTCCAGTACCATGCCGGTGATGAAGTCCACTACCTCCTTCAGGAAAACCCTGCCATCACTTGGTGGAGGGTAAATGAGAAGGATCCTGCAGCCTGCACCCACAATGCACTCAGATTAGTTGGTGATTCCCAGTGGCACCTCCCTGAAGCCCAGTTCTGATCTAAAACAGATTGCACCCCACCCCCATGATCCACTGTCAGGCAGTGCATCACCGAGAACCCAGTTGGAATTGTGGATGCCAAAATGGGCCCAGCATTATCATCCAACTAGGTCTCAGTGAAGCAAGCCAGGTCTGCAGAGGCTACAAGATCTGCCACTACTGCGTTTTTAATTTTAATAGACCTGGCATTGCATAACACCACCCGAGAGGGATGAGAATCTGAAGATGACCGCACCACCTGCCTGACTAAGTCAGAGCCCTTGGGTATGGGCACATGACAGGGAGGACACCGATCCTGTGCCCATTTTGCCCCAGGACACCTCCTGGTCCCCACTGTCTCTATCCGTCCACTCCTCTCCCATCCCCCCTTCCCCCAAGGCCTCCAGGATCCGCCTCCTCCCCTCTGCCTCCTCACTATGCCCAGCGCCCAACATCTATCATACCATCAGGAGGAAGCGGAGGGCAGTCAAAAGGGTGAAGATACCCAAGTCTCAAGGGTGAGTACTGCCTGACTGTACTGATTTTCCCCCAGCACATATCTTATACTCAAACACAACTCGCAACACTCTTTTCAATACGATAACACTCTCACGTGCTTGCTCTTCATACAGATCTCATTGAGCCATATAGGACAATTCAGATGACAATTTTGATGAATCGGAGTTGGATCATGGTAGTAATAGCAGTCAGTCCCCTCTAGGCAATAGTAGTGGCAGAGGGAGATCAGTTACACATTCTCTGCCTCCATCAAATACAAGAAGTAGGTCAACTTTTGTAGACTCGGCAGCATCAATTGACAAAGTACTCCTGTTGCCAACACTCCTGCCATGACAGAGCAGCAGCACCAGTTTCTTGTAAAGTCCTTTTCCAAAAGTCAAGCAATTAACTATTGCTCAAGTCAATTGACTGCAAGACAAATTTGACTGTAAGCATCCATCTGCTTGGCAAATTGGATGGCTTACTGGTGAAATAATAGGGCAGATAAGCAGTCTGACACCAAAAGGGTAGTATGGGAAAGTACAGTTACGTAAGAACTTACCGTAACAGTATATCTTCAAGAGAGGCTCTTGCAGTAGGTAATTACATATAGGACCAACAGCGGCAGGACCCCCAAGAAAAATTTCTAGCTAGCAGTCCCTGGCGGGGACCGCCCCCATGTCAGGTGACTGGCATCGGACGATCGTCAGTATAAAGGGGTGGTCCCAGACGTCCGCCTTCCAGTTCTTTCCTGCCACAGGCCCGGAAGGCCCAGACGAGAGAGAAGCAGATATTTCCCTCAATGGAAAGGAGCTGAAAAAAGCCTAGGGGGATGGAGGGCGGGAAGGTATTACCTACTGCAAGAGCCTCTCTCGAAGATCTACTGTTACGGTAAGTTCTTACGTAACTGTACTATCTTACTTTGAGAGGGCTCTTGCAGTAGGTAATGACATACAGGACAGAATCCCAAGCAGTCTGGAACAAATGAAAAGGCACCGGGAGGAGGAACTACTCCAAGAAGTAGCAAACAACCTTGCAAACCTCACGATAGGAGGCCTTGCAAGACAGCTAACCCGAAGCCTGCTCTACGGCAGAGGCAATGTCCAAACTGTAATGTTTAGTAAATGTATGGACAGTTCAAGTCGGCAGCACAGATGTCTGCTGCAGACACATTCTTGAAACAAGCCACAGAGGCTGCTACTCCTCGAGTGGAGTGACCTGTGACTTGACCCGGCACGGTCTTCTTGTACTTGTCATAACAGAAAGTGATGCAATGAGCCAACCACTTTGAGAGGCACTGCTTGGAGACAGCATTGCCTTCCCTTTTGTGAGCAAAAGAGACAAACTGATCAGTCTTTCCGAGATCCTTCGCCCTATCGGTGTAGTATCTCAGAATCCTGTGAACAACCATGGTATGGAGCAAGTATTCTCCTTGATTGGAGTACTGTGTGAAAAAGGCAGGTAATTCAATAGACTGATTTAAGGTAGACTCCACTACCACTTTTGGGAGAAACTTAGGATTCATGCGAAGAGCTACTCTTTCTTTGTGGAAGATCAGATAAGGGATTTTGCACATGAGGGCCTGGAGCTCGGAAATTCTGCGAGCAGAAGTAATGGCCACCAAGAAGAGCGCCTTCACCTATAAGAACTTCAAGTCTGCAGAAGCTGCAGGCTCAAAAGGAGGAAGGTAAGTTTCTCGAGAACAAAGTTCAAGTCCCAGGGTGGAGCCGCAGGCCGAACAGGGGGTCTGAGATGAAGGACCCCTCTGAGAAAGGTCTTGGAAACCTCCAGTTGGGCAAATGCCTCATCAGCGAAAGGGACATGGTAGGCTGAAATAGCCGCCATATGGACTTTCAAAAAAGGAGTGACTGAGACCCAGGTCAAAAAGATGACACAGGTAATCAAGCAGAACGGCTACAGGACAGGAGAAAGGCTCCACGTTCCTGGATGCAGCCCAAATGGAAAATATTTTCCATTTCATGGCATAGGTGGACCTAGTGGAGGGCTTTCTAGCCTCCACCAGAATCTCAGCCACCTTAGGAGAGACGCCAAAGTGAGAATGGGCTGGGTCTGCAGGAGCCATGCATGAAGTTGAAGAGACTTGAGTCCCGGATGGACCAGGGTCCCCTGATCCTGGGTCAGCAATCCTTGAGATAAAGGAAGAGGAAGAGGAGGAACCTCTGAGTATTGTTGTAGAAGAGAGAACCAGATTTGCCTGGGCCAGAAAGGAGCGATCAGAATCATTCTCGCTCCTTCCAATGCCAGTTTCTGCAGCACACGAGGGACCAGAGGAAATGGGGGAAAAGCATAGACGAATCTGCCCTTCCAGTTTAGAGAGAGTGTTGCTCCAGAAAGCGCCTCGCTTCTGCAGCGAGCAAGCAAAAGGTTGGAAGCTTTGCGTTTTGGAAGGAGGTGAACAGGTCTATCTGTGGAGTCCGCCACATCTGGAAGATGCTTTTTAGAACTTTTTGGTCCAGTTCCCACTCGTGTGGCAGAGCCGAAGAACGACTTAGTTTGTCTGCCAGGACATTGTCGATTCTCGGAACGTGGATCGCCGTGAGGTGAAGGTTGTGAAGAGTTGCCCATTCCCAAACCCTCATCGCTTCCCTGCATAGCGGGTAGGACCGTGTCCCTTCCTGCTTGTTGATGTACCACACCACACACATGTTGTCTGTTTGGACGGCTAGGTGACCGGGAAGGATGTATTGGCGAAGGGCCTGGAGAGCATACAGCACTGCTCGAAGCTCGAGCACATTGATGTGGAGAACTAACTCCAATTTTGACCATAAGCCCTGGGTTCGATGAGGACCCAGATGGGCCCCCAACCTCTCGCCTGAAGTGTCCGTGGTCAAGTCTGAGCGGGGGGAGGATGAAAAAAGAGGACCCCCCCCCCGGAATAGGCTCTCTCGGACCATCCACCATTGCAAGTCTCTTATCATCGGTGAGGAGATCAGTACCAGATGATCTAGGTCATCTACCAGTTGATCCCACTGAGAGCGGAGTGTCCACTGAGAGATCCTCATGTGGAGGCACGCACACGGAACTGTCGGGATGGCAGCCACCATAAGCCCCAGGAGACGGAGCACCGACCTCGCCTGAACCCTCCTGCATTCCGATAAAAGAAATCTGGGACTGGAGGGAGGCCCCTCCTGCCCGGAGGCAGGAAGGCCCTGCACATTGTCGTATCAAGGATTGCCCCGATGAACTGGAGTCTCTGGGAAGGATCCAGGTGGGACTTGGAATGGTTGATGGTGATACCCAGGCCAGTGAAAACATGCTGGGTGAGGGAGAGAAAATGCAGGAGTTCCTCCCTGGACGGGGCCGCCAGGAGCCAGTTGTCCAGGTAGAGAAAAACCTGAACTCCCAAAGTAAGCAGGTGGGCCGCTACCACCGCCAGGCATTTGGTAAAGACTCAGGGAGCCAAGGAAAGACCAAAAGGGAGTGCCCGGAATTGGTAGTGGTCCCCCTGGAACACAAACCTGAGGTACTTTCGGTGCGAAGGTCAGATAGGGATGTGCAGGTATGCATCCTGCATGTCCAGTGCACAAAGTCATTGGCCCAGCCGAAGCAGGGGCAAGAGGGTTTGAAGGGAGAGCATCCTGAACCTCTTGTATTCCACATATAGGTTCAGGGAGCTGAGATCGAGAATGGGTCTGAGATCTCCCATCTTCTTTGGTACAAGGGAGAAATGGGAATAGTAACCCATCCCGTGAAGGTGAGGGGGGACGGGCTCTATGACCTGCTTCGCGAGGAGAGCAGAAATTTCTTCCTTGACCAGAGGAAGATGGTCCCTTGAGTAAGAGGAGTTCAGAGGGGGGTGACATGGAGGTTTCTGCAGAAACTCTATGGAGTGCCCCTCTGCTATGATCTGAAGCACCCATGAATCCGATGTTATCCTCTCCCAACCCGGAAGGTGGAGGGAGAATCTCCCTCCTACCAGTTCCTCCGGAGCGTCCAGAGGCGGTGGGAGAGGGAAGGAGTCAGGTGGTGTGAGGCAGTGCCGCAGCTGGGGCACCCGCTGCTTTTTTGGGCGGCTGGGGCCTGGCAGCTGTGGGGGCCCGACATTTTGTGGCCCGCCTTCCCTGAGGCTTCGCTTGAGGCTGGCTGCGTCTGCGAAAAGGACGGCGCTGCAGGGGATGGGGATGGCACACTGAATCAACAGATTTAAGGGCCGTCCCCTTCTCCTGCAAGTCAGTGATGATGTCTTTGACATCACCACTGAAAAGCACAGAACCCCTGAAAGATGCCTCTTGGATTGCTGACTGCACCTCCGGGACCAGACCTGACACATGGAGCCATGCGTGATGCTGAACACTTACGGCGAACGCAGAGCTCCGTTCTGTGGTGTCCACTGCATTGTAGGTTGTCCTCAGAATGTGACGACTGGCCGAACGAGCAGAACATACCAGGTTGGCTAACTCCTGCTTGACTTGGGAGTCAGTCTTGGATTCCGCCTGGGTAGGGACAGCCTTCTGGTAATTCCCCATATGTGCTACATAATTCAGGGCCCTAATCCCCAGTGTGGAAGAAGCATAGCTCTTCCTTCCATACTGATCCAGAAGGCGAGATTCCTTATCTGGGGGGGACGAGCTCAAATGTTTCGGGTGTGCTGACCGGCCGTGAGCGGCACTGATCACAACCGAGTCTGCACAGGGGTGAGAGTCTAAAAAGTCTACACCCTCCAGAGCCTGGTATAGCCTGTTGGACTTCCAAGGAAGTGGGGCTAACACCGACGGTTGTTTCCAAATGGTGGAAACAAGGTGGGCATGAGGCTCGATCCAGGGTGGCACTAGAGTAGGGGCCGTAAGGGGCAAGTCCAGATGTCCGGCGAGTTTAACCCGCTGAGGATCTAGCTCTAAGGAACGCCACTGATGGACTTCCTGGATCTTCCTGAGCAACTCTGTGAAGGAAGGATCCTCCGGAAGAGACTTCGGAGGAGTCCTCGGCCGGGGCTTGGACGGAGAGCGGGGCTCGTCGTCTTTCTTGGAACAACCATCGGAGGAATCCGAGGAGTCCAAGAGAGAAGAAGAAGAGGAATTTGAAGCAGAGTAAGACTCCCTAGCTCGTCTAGGGGGTGGAGGAACGGGTTCCTTAGGGGGGATCCCTGGACGCATGTCCTGCCCCTCTCTTGATCCCGAGGGCAGAGCCCGGGAATCCGGAGGCGGAGAGGGAGCGTGCCATCTGGGGTGTACGGGAGCCGGGGGTGGCACCGTCGCTGTAAGACAGCTCTCGACTTCCTTGGTGAGCTGAGCCTTGGCCTCAGCCCACCAGGGGGCCAGAGGCTCCTGGAGATCCACCGGCAGCCTAGGGGGCGGTGGAGGAGGAGGGGGGGATAGTTGTATGGATGAAATCCGTAGGGAAAGTATCCGTAACCTGGCTGCGGGAATACCGGAGCTGGGTATTGCGGTGTCGGGTACTGCAGCGTCGGTGGAGACGGCGCCGGGTATTGCGGCGCAGGATACTGTGGACCTGGGTAAACCGGCGTCTGATAAGATGGGGGACACCCAGGTACCGGAGGAGCTGCCGGAGCAGATGGCCCAGTAGGGAACTCCACGGGTGGATCGACCGTGATAGGCCTGTGGGGTGGAGGGCCCGATGGGAGAGGAATATTCCCCGCTGGTGTCGGAGGGGCCGGCGTCGGAACCAGCGTCGGTGGAGCCGGTGTCGGGGCTGGCGTCAGAGCCGGCGTCCGATCCGGCTCTGTAGGAAGGGGATCAGACAGCAGACCAGTATCCCGAGCCTCGCTCGGGGACAGAGGGTCAAAGTCCCTGGGGTCAGGCAGGGGGGACTCTGGCTCCCTGGACGGCAGCGAAGGCTGCGGGGAACCTGTGACAACAGACTGAGCAGGGTCTGCCGTAGGCTCCGAGGCCCGGCACACATCGGAGGAGCCGACGTGCGACTTAGGGGCCAAGTCCCAGCAGACGCCAGAGGAGCTGGCGTCAGACTTCTGGGGTCCCTCGTTGGAGGCGGGCCGAGAATGGGAAGAGGCCCGGTCCGAAGGGGACGCTGTCGTGCGCCGCCCAGAAGGGTCGGGTGTCTTAGTGGCCTTCTCCTGGCGGACGTCGGCTCTGCAGACGTCCGGCTTATGGGAGGCGCCCGCAGCAGTAGGCCGCAAGCCTGCGACGGTACTGAGGGCTGAAGCCTCCTTTGCCGGAGGCACCCGGTGGGCTCGGCGAACCCGGCAGGCGGGCCGCGCCTCCTCAAAAGCCTTTGAGCTGCTGCCGGGGCGATCTCCGGAGGGACATTATTTTGGCCGCGGCTCCGGCCGGAGTCGCGGAGGAGGAGGCCTTCTCCCGGTGCCTTTCTTTGTCCCGCTTCTTGTGTCCTTCAGGGGAGGTAGACACCTGCCGAAGCTTCTTCAACTCCTTCCCCATTGCGGACATCTTCTTTTTGAGGAGATGGGCTTCAAGAGACTACTGGCGTCGTCTGCAGGTGGCCGCGTTGAAATGTAGGCAGTGCGGACACACCGATACTTTTCGGAAAAAAACGACAAAGCAACAGGACTGAGCTTTATGAACTTCACCGCGAGGCGCTACACGAGCTGACAGCGGGAAAGAACTGGAAGGCGGGCGTCTGGGACCGCCCCTTTATACCGACATCGTCCGACGCTGGCCACCTGACGTGGGGGCGGTCCCCACCAGGGACTGCTAGCTAGAAATATTTCCATGGGGTCCTGCCGCCTGCTGACGTCAGTCCTATATGTAATTACCTACTGCAAGAGCCCTCTCGAAGTAAGATCTGGCACTGCTCAGTACCAACATTATGGATGGTGAACACACTGCAGTCAACATATGCAACACCCTAGAAAAACTGTGGGAAGAATGGATACTCACAAATGGATTACAAGTAGGCATGACAGTGACAAATAATGTGGTTAACATGATGAAAGATTTCAGCGACCATGACAGTGATGATGGGGAGAAGAGGGTAAATATAAATGGCTTTTCACACACATTACAATGTAATTGTCCACTAAGCTTTAGATAGGAGCACAAGTATCAGCAATCTTTTTGCAAAGGCACATAGAACAACAAGCCACTTCCACAGAACTGTGAAAGCAACCACCTCACTACAGACATTCCAGCAGCTAGCAAAACTGCCTCAGCACTCCTTGATGCTGGACGTCACCACTAGAAGGAATTCTACGTATTACAATGTAACCCCTCTGCAAATGGGGGTTCCCAAAAGACTTCCAGGAGCTTGCTTGAATGCTCCAAGCCTGAATGGTGTTTGGCGTTTAAGCCATTTATCAGTGAGTGTTTTTAGAGCCTCTGGTACTGTCTCTTTAAGAGCTGTCTGCTTGCAGACATAATTAGTTTATATGGGGGGACTGTGTGTTTCTCTGTTCGAGTACCACTCGAACTGCTATAATCACTCCATTTTTGCAGTCACTAGGAGTGCAAAGGGAACCTATCTGAAAGGTGTAACTGTTTGCCAAAATCATTTAGAGTAATAATGAAAATACAGTTTGTCTAACCTGCTTTCTTTGCAGTCAGCACTGTGTTTGCCTAGTTCCCCATTCTAGTTTTGAACTGCTGAACTGGACCAATCAGTGTGGGTAGCTAGCTCTAAAATGGTGCCTTGGACGAATCAGAACTTGGACTCATAATCTGAGCCAGCCACAAGAGGATTGTATGGGCAGTGACTCTGGGAGATGTAGTTTAGACTTGGCGCCTTTTGGACCAACAGGAGCAGTCTATTGTGAGTCACAGCCAATCCAGTCAAGAACTGGGAGGAACTCAAAGGAAGTGGTTTTGTCTGTTGGAGTTTCAGTTGAGCTCTGGCAGTGAAGAAGGAAGGAGCCCTGTGCTTTTTCAGTGTGCAGTTTTAGTCGGGAAGCGTGTAAGGCCCAGAGTTCCGGTCTGCAGCTTGTGTAACTGCTTGTTAGGACTGAATCCGTCCTGTGAAGAGAATCAAAGGATATCTGAAGAGTAGAAACCAGGCTCACTCTGTAGAAGACTGGAGAAATCGCTGAATTGCACTCGGTCTGTCAGGAACTGAATCTGCTGTGTGTTCTCCCGGGTATTGTGCAGTAATTGCGATCGGGATAGAGAAGCAGCCTGCCTGGTAGAGTACTTTCTGTTTTACCATATAAATGTGTGAAGAGGCTTGTGTACTTCAAGTGAATCCTGCTGCCATTAAAGGACTTTTGCCTGTTGCAGTTTGCCATATAAATGTGTGAGGAGTCTCGTGGAGCTCAAGAGTAGCCCTGCTGACATTGAAGGACCCTATCTTGTTTGGAGGTCGTGAGTACTAATTCAGGGTCGCTCCCTGTTGAATTGCCACATTGAATCCAAATGGAATCACTGTACTGCTGACTGTTTAAACTAATTTTTCTTTTCTCTGTGGGGAAAGGGCCTACCAGCTGCCACGGTTTGGACTAGCCACTAGGGCTTGGGTACCCAGGGACAGTAACTGGTAAGGATAGGCCTGTGCACAGAGCCATAGAGTAGATGAGTAAAGTGATAAGCTAATTAACCTGATTTCCCCTGTCCTTGTTATATTCCCCTAAATAAATCAGAGCTGCTTGTTTCAGCAAAGTTATACTGCCTGAGGTATTTGTCTATGTTAAAGTATTGTACTGTGATTGTTGCACTGTATCTTATTTTACAGGAGGTCCCAGTGCCTGAACCAGCCCTGGGGTAAGTGTATACTGTGAAGGTAATTCTGATATATTGTGGGCCACTAGTGGGAAGAAGGGGGTTGCAGTGTCCCAGAGGGCTGTGACCAAGTAAGTTTAACTATTGCAAACCCTGACCTCTGGGTGGAGGCACCCGCCATTGGATCCAGGCCCCTCAACCTGTTAGTGGCAAATCAGGCAGGGGTAGTAGCCCCTGGGATACCGCCATCTAGGGGTTACAACAAGATAGGAAGATTAGTGTAACTAAAAAAGGCCCTACATGCAATGGTTCTGTCACAGGACACTGGTGAAGCTATTCATTGCTGAACAACTATGGACCAACTCCGTCACATCCTTGCTCCATTCTACAGTGCTGCCTCAGAACTCAGCAGCAGCACTGCCTCTATTAGTTAGGTCACCCCAATAGTGCATACTCTCATCATCTTCACCAACAAAACACTTGACAATGATGACTACTCTTCTGATTTAATACAACTGATACTGACACTGTCGAGAGAAGGGGTTAGCTCGGCACACTGGCGACCCGGATTCATGCCCTGAACCCAAGTGCCAGGAGCGGAGACTGGCAGAGAGAGATTACAAAGTGTCCAATGGATGCTTCTCTTCTAGGGGGTGGGCAGAGCCTCGGCACCTGAAGGTGGATTGGGTGACGTGGCTTGGGGACGTGAAGCCTCGACACGTCTCCTGTACATCACACTTCAGGTCACTGCCACATTCTACCAATTAGGGTGGAGGGAGTGGGAGGGCAAATAAATGCAAAAAAGGCCCCCAAGTGACTGGATGATGGCCTCCGGTCCCCCAACACCACGAAGCGCTGGAAAGTGTCCAGTCCGACCCAGCTGCACTCAGGATACGAAGTCACACCTAACGGGCACTTCCTCCAGAAGGGAAGGACCCTTCTGATGAAGTGTTACATCCAGTTACCAAGGCGGCTGGGGGCGGTGGTTGGCAGAAGGGGACGAGTGGTGCCAGGGTATACCTTGGAGGCCTGAAGCAGTGTTCGGTCGGGGGTGCCTGGGGAGGAGCATACCAAAAAAAAAAAAAAAAAAAACAACACAACTGGTACCAACATTGAATGAAAAACTCCATAGGCAGTTTGACAACATACTGAAAGATATGTCACAGCTACAATAGTAGATCCTGGTTTTAAGGATGACTTCCTTGTTCAGGATCCCACTGCTTTACAGGAGTATAAACAACACTTAATCAAAGAGGGGCCAGTGGCACAAGCACTCTTGAAAGCTCTGCCTCTTCCAGTACAACAAAGAAACTGTCCTCAGGCATAGGGTTCGAGTGCCAGCTTCCATACTGAAACCTCCAGGAGTATGCCTGTCTGTAGCACAGCTGCAGAGTATCCGTGTCACACACACCATGTCAAAAACATCTGGACTTGAATAAGACAAGTTGGAAAAAAAAAATAACAGGCCACATTTAGATATCATATCAGAAGAGGACTTCACTGCTGAAAGCATGCTTACTGCATACCTCAAAGAGCCCAAAGACCCAAACCCTGAAGCAGATCCTTCTTTGTATTGGAAGATGAAGAGATCTGTTTGGCAACCTGTTATTCAAGTTGCTGCCTATTATTTTGCTCGTTCACCCACCAGTGCGCCTTCAGAAAGGATATTCAGAACCACTAGTGGCATAGTATCTCCAACCAGAGCGACACTTCCCCCTGAACGTGTTGGACAGCTATCATTTTTAAGGTAACTTGCCAACACTGAATTACATTTATGACCTGCACTATGTACAGCAAGATGAAGGAGTCTGATATCGAAAGGGTAGATGACTAACCAACTACATGCTACCCGACCTTCGCCTGGTTGGAGAAGTACATGATAAAATGCACCATGGATGCTAACTTTCGACTTTATTTAAAAGCCTTACTGCTGGTGCTACTGAGTTCTTCAAGCAGGCTAGGCACTTCATCATCCGCCACTGTCTCTAAATAAAAGAAGCCTTAATTTTGGACCAAACAAAACACTATCATCTGTTCCCTTGTTGCCACTGTCACTGAAAGACATAAAATATTAAACACACATACTGCAGCAGTTATATGCCATTTCCTTCATCGAGTCCTACAGAAAGTTACATAAAGTACTGCTTGCTGTTTCTGTCTTTGCATGTATTCCATTCTTCCCTTGCAGGTCAAAAATCTGGTGCACTGACCAGGCCCAAATATTACACCTGTATGAGACTGAAGCAGTGGAGCAAGGTGGGTGGGATTAACAGATGGAGGAAGAAATGATGCCACTGGTTCACACTAGCCTTTTCAGTACAGCAGATCCACACCTGCTGAGCATGTAACAATAAAGTACAGTTATGTAAGAACTTACATTAACAGTAGATCTTCGAGAGAGGTTCCTGCAGTAGATCATTTCATGAAGGACTGTGCCCTCTGGCATCAGGACTGCACAGCAAACTTTCCCAGCAGTGTCTGGCGGGGGTCTGCCCACCAGATGTCACGCGATGGACGTCAGCATGACCCTATATGGTGTGCGGTCCCCGTGCCCGTCTTCCAGTTCTCCCACTGGAGATCCAAGTAGGATGAGACAGGAGAAAAGATGAAATTCTGGAGCCCAGTTCAAAATGGCTGAAAGAAAAGCAGAAAACTGGGGGAAGGAGGGAGGGAAAAGGTGACCTACTGCAGGAACCTCTCTTGAAGATCTACTGTTACGGTAAGTTCTTACATAACTATCTTACTTTGAGAGGGTTCCTGCAGTAGGTCATTACATGTAGGACCGAATCCCAAGCAGTCACTCATAGAGAGACCAAGAGAGTCACAGGAGGACGAGCATCTGAAAAACAGCACATGACCAGCCTAAGACAGTAGGCCCTGCAAGACGACAAGGCCAAACCCGGCCCTATGCCTAGAGGCAATGTCCTGACTGTAGTGTTTCGTGAAGGTACGGACAGAACTCCAGGTTGCTGCTACACAGATCTCTGCTGCAGAAACATTTCGCAGAAATGCTGTAGAGGTAGCCATGCCTCTAGTAGAGCAACCTCTGACCTCCCCCAGAAGAGGTTTGTTGTATTTCTGGTAGCAGAAGCTAATGCAGTTACCGAGCCATTTAGAAATGCAGTTTTTCTTAAATGCCGACCCCTAGAATTTGGGAGCAAAGGAGACAAAAAGCTGATCAGACTTTCTGGACTCCTTAGTTCTGTGAACATAACATCTGAGGATTCTATGAACATCCAAGGTGTGAAGGAGATCCTCCCCCATTTGAGTGAACAGGGTTATAAACCGGGAGTTCAACCATCTGATTTAAGGTGAACTCAGAAACCACCTTAGGAAGAAACTTAGGATTAGTTCACAGGACCACCCGGTCCTTGTGGAAAAATCAAATAAGGCTCCCTATGCATCAAGGCCTGAAGCTCGGAAATCCTACAATTAGAAGTAATGCAACTAAAAATAGCACCTTCCAGGAAAGGTAGTGCGTGTCACAGCTTATCGCTGGTTTAAAGGGAGGAAGCATAAGCTTCTTTAACACAAAATTCAAATCCCAAGGTGAGGAGAGGTTATGAATGGGAGGTTCGAGGTGGAGGATCCCTTTCAAGAAGGTCTTAGAGACCTCCAACTGAGCCATGTTTTACCCTTTCACAGGCATGTGGTAGGCCGAGATGGCCGACAAGTGAACCTTAAGGGACGAATACAACAGACCTGAATCAGACAGGTGCAGGAGGTACTCAATGACCTGGGGAGCAGAGCAGGTAAAGGGGTTCCAGCCTTTAGAAGCCACCCAAATGGAAAAATGCTTCCATTTCATGGCATAGGTGGATCTGGTGGAGGGTTTCCTCGCTTCCACCCGGACCTGACAGACCTTTTGGGAGACCCCAAAATGAGCTCTGATTATGTCTGAAGGAGCCGAGCATGAAGATGCAGGGTCCCGAGTCCTGGATGTACCAACCTGCCTTGATTCTGAGTCAACCGATCATGCCTGAGAGGTAAAGGAAGTGGGGGTTCCACTGAGAGCTGCCGCATTAGTGGAAACCAGATTTGCCTCAGCCAGAGAGGAGTGACCAGGATCATCTGAGCTCCCTCTGCCTGGAGCTTGAGAAGTACCCTCTGAAGAATGGGAAAGGAAGGGAAGGGAAGGCATACAAGAACTTCTCTGTCCAACATAGTGACAGCGCATCATGCCAGAAAGCTCCGGGCTCTGGAACAAGCGAGCAAAAGCTGATAAGTTTTGCGTTGGACAGGGAGGTAAACAGATCAATGTTTGGGTGACCCCACCTCTGGAAGAGAGAGTCTGCTACCTCCTGACTTAATTCCCATTCATGAGCAAGGAACAATGTCCAACTGAGGAGGTCCGCCAGGACATTGTGAATGCCTGGAACATGCATGGCTGTAAGAAACAGGTTGTGCTGGACTGCCCAATTCCACACCCTCAGTTCCTCCCTGTTTGTTGATGTACAAAACTACCGACATATTGTCTGTCTGGATCAGCAGTGTTCCTCATGACAGGATGGTCTGAAAAGCCTGAAGGGTGTAAACAGCTACCTTCATCTCCAGCTGGGACCACAAACCCTGGGTTCGATAATCCCCCAGGTGCGCTCCCCAACCCAGACGAGAAGCGTCAGTGGTGAGGGTCCATAGAGGAGGGGAACTTTGAAAGGGAAGTCCCTTGGACAGATTCAGAAGGTCTAGCCACCATAGTAGATCCCTCTTGACTGCACTGGAGACCAGAATGGGATGGTCCAGATCGTCCAAGCGCTGGTCCCATTGGACACAATGTCCACTGCGAGATCTGCATATGCAACCTGGCTAAAGGAACTGTGGAGATAGATGCTGCCATCAGGCCCAGCAAGCATAGCAACTTTCTGGTCAGAAGAGATCTGGACGAGTGCACCAGGATAGCCTGCTCTTGAAGAGTCTCCGCTCAGTCTGAGGGTAGAAAGGCTTTGCATTGGACCGTGTCCAAAAGCACCCCTATGAACTGAAGGTTCTGAGAGGGGGTAAAAGATGACCTGGGGAGACTGACTGTGATCCCTAGTCGGAAAAAAAGGTCCAGGATAACTGAGAGGGAGTCCAGAAGGCTGTCCCTGGATGGAGCCAGCAGTAGCCAATCGTCCAGGTAGGGGAACACCACTATACCCTGATGGTAATGCCGCTGCCTCCACCACTAGGCACTTGGCAAAAATCCTGGGTGATGAGGAAAGGCCAAAGGGAAGGGCTGTGAACTGGAAGTGCTCCCCCAGGAAACAAAACCCCAGGAAACGGCGGTGGCCAAGGAAGATCAGGATATGCAGGTAAGCATCCTGCGTGTCCAGGGCACAGAGCCAGTGGTCCTGCTGTAGAAGGGGGCAGGAGGCTCTGAACAGTCAGCATGCGGAACCTCTTGTACTCTATGAAGATGTTCACATTGCTGAGGCCAAGGATTGGTCTGAGGTCACCCATCATTTTTGGGACCAGGAAGAAGTGAGAGTAAAACCCTCTTCCTCTCTGAGCCACAGGCAGGATTCTATTGCTGCATTCTGTTCTGGAGTCCTGATCTCTTCCTCAACCAACGGGGCTTAGTGCGAGGAGTAGTGCGAGTGACCAGGAGGAGAGTCTGGAGGCAACTCCAGAAACTCTGGCGTGTGCCCTTGAGAAATGAGTTGTAGGACCCACAGTACAGTAGGAAGGTCAGGGCGGGTGGTGCTCCCGCACTGGCGCAATTTTCATCTGTGAAGCTTATTTTTTTTTTTATTCACTTTGCGGCGGCACAACCACTTTAAATTTTTTTTTTTTATTTTGGCTCTGAGATGACTGTGTAATTATAACTACCTGTCAGCAGGGGTGTACATGCTGAAGACCAGCAAGTGGAGGGGGGCGGTCACATGAGCTGCGCTGCTGCTAACATTTAAAAAAATTCAAGAATCAGAGCAGAAAAGGTCTTGGGGGGGGACCCCTGTAGCAGCACCAGACATAATGAATGATGTACGTGTTCAATAATGTATCTCGAGCCATAGTGTGAGTGGGACCTATGTGCTTTTCCAAGAGTTTACAGGCAAAAAGAAGAGAGTTGGAGCCATCTGATTTTTTGGGGTGATCCCAAGGATTCCGGGCAAGGATTACTAGATTATTGTGGCGGTGCCGGCTCTGACCCTCAATGTTCTACTGACGGAGATCAACCAACTCGGTGTCAACTTTGTCTTTCCAGTGCTCCATGGAGATTAAGCAGACCTCATTGTCATTCACTCTCTGATGGAGGTCCCCCAGAGAAGATTGAAGTGCTTTAAACTCCTGGGTAAGTTACTTCATTTCATTCTTGAAGGGGGCGAACTCAGCCAGAAAATGATCCTCCAATAAGGGGGCAGGCCCTGGTGTAGAATTTTTCCCAAAACTGGTGCTTTGGCCCCTGGTTTGGCCTTTAGTACTTTTCTCCAGGGTCAAAGGCGGGGTGTGACAGGGGGAGGCTGGGAGCATTCTTCATCATAGCCTCTTTTGCAGAACTCCATTTCAACACCGCACACCACCACCAAGATGAACAGGTACTCCAGACACATGTAAAGAAAGAAACTATCTAAATTGAGACTTTAATGCAGGCTTACAGCATGAGAAGTGGGAGCAGGGGGGTTAAGAAGGGGGAGGTAACATGTTTCTATGTTTCACCCTGCTACTATGAATACCCCTACCCATCCTACCAACTGCTGATACCCACCCTGTCCCACTATGAATACAACTAAACCCTCCTCTCATCTGCTGATACCCACCCTGTCCTAATACAAATACCCCAACCCATCTCCCATCTGCTGATACCCACCCTGTGCCACTACAAATAACCCTATCCCTCCTCTCATCAGCTGATCCTCATTACCCACCCTTTTACAGAATGAATAACCCTACCCTGTTTTCCCTCTACTGATGCCCACTCTATCCCAAATGAATAACCCCACCCCCTCTGCTGATACCCCTACTGTTGGCTCCAAATATTACTGATATGTTTCCATTTAATATTTTATTCCCCCATTATGTTTTATGTCATAATACATTAAGCAGCTGACCAGAGTGGAGCTGAAAACAGGGCTGTTACTGAAAAGAAAGCCATATCTGGCAGCTCCCATTGTTGCTTCCTCTCAAAACTCTAGAAGGAAGGGTTGAGAGTGGAGAGTGAACAGTGCAATGAGAGCCTCTCATCGCACTGTTCACTCTCCACTTTCAGCCCTTCCCTCTAGAGTTGGCCACCTGACAGCTGATGGTGGTGGTTCTGAGGGAATGGTCATCAAGGAGTTTACCAAGTCGGACATTCAAAAGGGCTACAGGTAATCTGTCTTCAAATAACAACCGGAAGTCTGCTAATTTATGACTGGCCACCTGCCCTGTTAATTTTCTGGGGTGTGGTCAGACCTCACAGTAAGCAGAAACAGAAAGTTGAGTGGAAGACAAAGGGCAGGAGAGAGACAAAATTGCTCTCTCTCATTCTAGCCAGAAGTGACAGATTTTTGTCTGACCACATGTGGGGAAAGAGTGCCACCACGGGCAGCCAATTAAGGTCCCCCTGCTCCGCCCCCGGCGGGCATGGGAAGATGGCTGTCAGTCAGCCATTCAAGGAGACCACTCGGTGAGGGTTGATTGACATTTCTAGCCTTTTGGGGACCACGCCCCAGACCTCAAAAACATGCTGCAATGCCATGTTCCCTCCAGTAAACTAAAAAAAAAAAAAAATAGTGCCTGTCTGAATGTGCTACCTGAGTGTAATGAAAAGAAGCTGAGGTAGTCCAGACCTAGTCAGTTCAGTTATAGTCTCTAGGGGCAAGGATTTCTTGCTTTGGAGATGTTGCCAGCCTGGATCCAGTCTCCTACTACCAGTACTTGCTACCAGATCACTCACTACTACTAAATCAAGAGTCAGCTGCAGCTCTCAGGACAGCCAGGCACTGGGCAGCACTGGCACTGCAGGGTCATTGTTTGTGTGTATATATATATATATATATATATATATATATATATATATATATATATGTATGTAACCCCTGCAAATGGGGGTTCCCAAAAGACTTCCAGGAGCTTGCTTGAATGCTCCAAGCCTGAATGGTGTTTGGCGTTTAAGCCATTTATCAGTGAGTGTTTTAGAACCTCTGGTACTGTCTCTTTAAGAGCTGTCTGCTTGCAGACATAATTAGTTTATATAGGGGGACTGTGTGTTTCTCTGTTTGAGTACCACTCAAGCTGCTGCCAATTCACTCCATTTTGCAGTCACTAGGGTGCAAAGGGAACCTATCTGAAAGATGTAACTGTTTGCCAGAAACCATTTAGAGTGATAATGAAATTACAGTTTGTCTAACCTGCTTTTTTTGAAGTCAGAACAGTGTCTGCCTAGTTCCCCATTCTGGTTTTGAACTGCTGAACTGGACCAATCAGTGTGGGTAAGCTAGCTCTAAAATGGTGCCTTGGACGAATCAGAACTTGGACTCATAATCTGAGCCAGCCACAAGAGAATTGTATGGGCAGTGACTCTGGGAGATGTAGTTTAGACTTCAGTGCCTTTTGGACCAACAGCAGCAGTCTATTGTGAGTGACAGCCAATCCAGTCAAGAACTGGGAGGAACTCAAAGGAAGTGCTCGGTTTTGTCGGTTGGAGTTTCAGTTGAGCTTTGGCAGTGAAGAAGGAAGGAGCCCTGTGCTTTTCAGTGTGCAGTTTTAGTAAAAACGGTGTAAGGCCCAGAGTTCCGGTCTGCAGCTTGTGTAACTGCTTGTTAGGACTGAATCCGTCCTGTGAAAAGAATCAAAGGATCTCTGAAGAGTAGAAACCAGGCTCACCCTGTAGAAGACTGGAGAAATTATTGTATTGCACTCGGTCTGTCAGGAACTGAATCTGCTGTGTGTTCTCCCGGGTATTGTGCAGTAATTGCGATCGGGATAGAGAAGCAGCCTACCTGGTATAGTACTTTCTTTTTTTTTACCATATAAATGTGTGAAGAGTTTCGTGGAGCTCAAGAGTAGCCCTGCTGACGTTGAAGGACCCTATCTTGTTTGGAGGTCGTGAGTATTAATTCAGGGTCGCTCCCTGTTGAATTGCCACATTAAATCCAAATGGAATTACTGTACAGCTGACTGTTTAATTTTCCTTTTCTCTGTGTGAAAGGGCCCCTACCAGCTGCCACGGTTTGGACTAGCCACTAGGGCTTGGGTACCCAGGGACAGTAACTGATAGGGATAGGCCTGTGCACAGAGCCATAGATAGATTATTAGAGTGATAAGCTAATTAACCTGATTTCCCCTGTCCTTGTTATATCCCCTAAATAAATCAGAGCTGCTTGTTTCAGCAAAGTTATACTGCCTGAGGTATTTGTCTATGTTAAAGTACTGTACTGTGATTGTTGCACTGTATCTCATTTCACAGGAGGTCCCAGTGCGGAACCAGTCCTGGGGGTAAGTGTATACTGTGAAGGTAATTCTGATATATTGTGTGGGCCACTAGTGGGAAGAAAGGGGTTGCAGTGTCCCAGAGGGCTGTAACCAAGTTAGTTTAACTATTGCAAACCCTGACCTCTGGGTGGAGGCACCGCCATTGGATCAGGCCCTCAACCTGTTAGTGGCAAATCAGGCAGGGGTAGTAGCCCCTGGGATAGCGCCATCTAGGGGTTACATATATAAATATATACATGCACATACATATATATATATATAACAGTAGTAAATATCACAACACCCAATACATATATATATATATATATATATACACATATATATATATATATACACATACACACAATACAATTAAAGAGCTGCTGACGCCTCAAAGAAAACTTTGAAAAAAAAAAAAACAATATTTAGGTACAGTTCAGCTAGCATTCCATTTGCATTTAATAGACTTCTCTTCCCCATTACTTATTACTGTGAAATTTGCATGGAAACATGCTCTATATCCCTTAGAGTTCATCTGCCTCTAACTTACTCCCTACTTCATGTCATAGTCTTCTGTTGTGACATCACAGTCTGTTGCCATGGAATAATTGGGATGTCACAAGCAGTGCATTGTGACATCAGGTAGGGAGAAAGCAACAGGAATAGATGAACTCTTCAGGAGCAAAGATCCTATTTTTATGCAAATGACCTCAGTAATAAATAATGGGGAGGAGAAATATAGAACTCATGTGAAATACAAGCTGAGCTGTGTCTAAATATTATGTTTTGTTAAAGCAGTCCTAATGGCGTCAGCTGCTCTTTAAAGAGCAGGTGCGCACTATAATGTTTCCAGCCCCTTACAAACATACATGGTAGCTGACAGGGCTTGACAAATTTTAAAATTAGGTACTTGTCCACGGACAAGTGGCTTGTCCAAAAGTAGTTGTCCCAGTGCTTGAGTTGGTAGTCCCGGTATAAAATGGTATATTTTTAATGGAAATATCAAACTACAGAAAACTCAATGGATTTATTGTAGTAGTTATTTAGTGTTGAAATAGACAATAAGGAGAATAAATAATATGATTTTATTTTTGTCAGCAGCATGGCGAGCATAGACAGAATTAGCATCAGCAGCGAGGAACTGACAGCAAATGTGGTTGCAGCAGCAGCACAGAGTGCCAGCCTGCAGCACAGTGAGAACATCATTACAGCAGAGTAGCAGACACAGTACAGCATCAGCATCGGGAAAAGTTACAGGAAGCCTGAGCTTGCTCCAGCCGGAGCATCATATTCAGTCATGTCGTCATCAAGACTAGTGACAGCCTCAGGGACATTTTCGCGTGAATCAGCAGAACTAGTAGTTGAACTAGCATGACCATGATGACCATGAATGTGGCGTGTGCCAGGACCAGATAGTAGCCAGTGGTTGATAGCTTGAACTAGATCAAAGCTGTCTAATGCAGGGCCTTCAACTGCTATATGCAGAAGTGACTGGAGCGTGTCATCAGCCAAACTTGTTCTTATTTTTGTTTTTATGAGATTCTGAATGGAGAATACTCTCTCACATTTAGCAGTAGACACACTCATAGCCAGTAACATTTCTATTAGGTCAAGGATGTGAGCAAGCTGGGCAGGTTTCTCTCGTAGTAGTCGTGAATACACTTGCAGATATGGCTTGTCAACTGCAGACTTAAGCATTGCTTTTAATGCACAATACCCTTTTATACTGGTTCCATGATCTTCAGAAAAAAGTTGTGAAAGTAGTCTAATAAATTACTTAAATCAGTTGTGCCAAATTGTGCAAGTTCTTCGTGACAGATCAAAATTTTTGAAATCCAAGCAACTGAACCATTTTAGAGGTTCTTCCGAGAAATTCCGAAAACGCTGATCAATGTAAGATACTGCTGCATCTATTAAACTGTGCAGCTGTGTATCAGTTGTAAAATTTACTTCTGGACAATTCCCTTTGAAAGTAAAAGGAACAATCTTGTCCTCACTGCCACGTTTTGAAATGAGGTAGTTCATGCATTTCTCTGCAGGATTATATTGGTTCAGAAATGATGTCAAACTTTCCAGGTCTTGTTTTTAGCTCAGTCAACTGGAGTAAGCATGTCTCAACGAGTTGGGGGACTTCTAATATTAGTAGGTCATCCTTCTGAAATTCAAGTGATAAATTTTTCAATAATGGCAGAAAATCTTGAAGTATAAACAGTGATTTTACAAACTGTACTGCGTGCGCATCTCTTAGAAGTGCCTTTGCTTTGGCCCCATCATCACCAGCAGAGTTTGACACATGTTCAAGATGCTGAATTACTGTAGGCAGGTTGACTTGAACAGCATGAACTGAATGTGTCTTACTTGCAAGCCAACGCACCTTTATTGCACTGTGAAATGAGCCAACTCAGTATGTATGACATCTGCTATTTCCTGCAGTTCCCGAAGTTTCTTGGGGCTGTAGTGGTAAAATTAAAAAATTCCTTTCAAGGTGTTTTCTACTTTTTGAACAAAGGGATTTTTTTTCATGACGTTGAGAACTGCTAACTCCAGTTTGTGGGCTCACTAATGCATGTGTATCACAGTGGGGACATGTTCTTGATTTTTGCTATGGTGCCACCTGTATGGCCATCATCACACTGGCACCATCAAAGTTGGCACATACAAGAACTGGTCCAGGTCTGCTCACATCGTTAAGGTCCGAAAAGAAAGATCAACAGACTCAAGTGCAGAGGTTATTGCTTTAAAAACTCCATCTGCGTGAGAATGTTCAAAGAGGTACAGCTTTAATTAACATAGTTGTAACTTTTTTCTCGCCATCAACAAAGCGAAGGAAGACATTTTCCCACTCTACAGTGCTTGCATCTGTACTGCCATCTGCAAGAACGGTAAAAATTTTGTATTTTTGATAGTCTGGATCTGTGTTGTAGACATGACAGCTGATATTGTGCTACAGAAATCTCTGGTCTGCTTACCATTTGCGTAATTGTTGCCGAGTTTAACCCCATTTTTTTCTTGCAATGTGCAAAGCTACTCCATATCTGAGAAAAGGACATTTTAGCTAAGGAAATGCGGTGTTAAATAAATGCCTCATTTTATTTTTGGTGACTTCCTCCATCTGAGAAAATGCAAGATATATTGCAGTTTCAGATATGTTAAAATTGACTGCATGTTGACCAGTTTCGTGACTATGCTGGTTTGCACAAATTATATGTGGATTTGATTTCTCATGGGCTCTCACGGACTCAATTCTGAAATTATTTGAACCAGTGGCAAACACGTTAGGTTTCTTTGAATAAGCAGGAGTCGCAAGAGTGGGATATTTCTCACAGGCAGAGCAGTACATGACATATTTTTGGTCATCATACCTTAACCAGGTAAACTGATTTAGCCAGTGATGCTGAAATGTTCGAGCCCTTTTTTCAACATCATATTTTTAATCTTTGCTTCTTTTCTCAGTAATTATTTCCTCATCATCTAAAATGAAAGGTCACTTTACCTGTGCTGAACCAGAATGTGATGGCACTGAACTGCTGCTACTGTTATGCTCACTCGTTTCAGAAACTGGTACGGTCAAGTTAGACTGATCACCTGTTATGTCTACAAACACAGACCCAGACCGAGAACCTTGGTCGTTTTTCCTGACTACTAGTAGGGCCGGGGGCTGGTTGGGGCTGGCTTTCAGACTGTGAAGAAGGCTCAGGGTCAGGCTCTTTACTTTTTGTTTCCGATGAAGAAGATTTTTTCCCTGTCCAAAGGGAAAATAGAGTAGCTTGCTTTGGCTTATTTTGTTGCATTATTTTAACTGTCTTCTATGCTGCAATTGTGAAATAAACTAATAAAGATCGTTGTATTATTGTACACAATACTGTACACAATAAAATTCTATTTTGTGTTATCTTTGTGTGTGTTGTGTTACTGTAATTTTTTTTTACCTTAAGCTGTTGTGCTTATGCAGCACTACAAGAGGGCAGGACAGAGTACTTAGGTGGGAGGGGGCTGGGCTGGGTCCAGAGCCGGACGGAGTACTAGCAGGAAATTGCTTTTTTCCTTCTCAGGGCAGGTTCGGTCTCACAGCCACACACAAACAAACACTTCCACCAGTGTAGCTAGTACTGGTAGGTTTATTTTATTTTTTCGGTGTCCCCAAAGATGCCTTTTCCCTTCTCAGGTCAGGTTTGGCCTCACAGCCACACACACACACCTCCACCAAAAGTACTAGCTAGAGTTTATTATTTTCTTCTGTGTAGTGTCACTGTCACTTTTCACACAAAAAATGTTTTTCCCTTTCCCCTTCCTATAGTATATTTCTAAGAAAGAAGTCCGCAGTTGTTTCCAAGTTCCTGTACCCTCTCCTCTCAGGGCAGGTTAGGTCTCACTTACAGCCCACTACCACACACTCCACCAAGTACTTGGTAGGACAAACAAAGTACTAGCTAATAAGTTTATTTAAGGTAGCTATCTTTTTTGTGGGTATCAATCTCTTTTATACTGCGACTGTTTACTTTATTAAGTATTCAGTTCTTTCCTTCACAATTTCCTCTCTACCCCTTAGGCTCTCAGGGCAGTTTCGGTGGTCTCACACTGACGGCCCCTGCCACACACTGCACACACACCTCCTCCACCAATGTATGTAGCAGTAGCAGCTACTAGGTTAATTCAGGTTTTTCTGTAGCTCAGAAAAATGCTTTTAGTTTTTTCCCTTTAGTTTACCTTTTATTCCTATAATTTCAGTTGTTCAGGGACAGTGGACTGGTCTAGGCTAGCTAGGAATAGGTGTGGTGTACATAAGGTTAGGTAAGGAGGTTTATAGTTTTCTTAGTTAGTTCAGTTGTTGTGTACTTCACATCACACACGCTCTACCTAGTGGTCTTGCAGGAGGCACACATTAATCAGTCAGGTCCAAGTCCCTGATCTCTGCTCTCTCACGGAAGGCAGGCTTGTCTCACAAACACACACACACCCACACCCACACCCCCCAACCCTTATCACACGATTATCATTGAAATGTTTAGTAATTCCACAACTTAAATTCAACACACAATCACTTCCCCCACTTAGAGTCTCATGTTTCTTTTTTTTCATTTAAGAGCTATGTATCCTTTTATTTTTCTTCACTTCACGAGTCCACACGAGTCCAAACAACACACAGCTCCCTGAATTCAGTGTGCAGTGTTTTTGCTTAGTTCTCCCTTCTTTTTTTTTTATATATAATCAGCAGATTGTTTTATCAGACTTTCCACTCTAAGCAAACTCTCTCTCTCCTCTCACATCCCCCTTCCCCCAAACTACAGATCCTCCTACTCTCCTGGCTCCAAAACTCCCAATATATATTTGTATTGTATTCTTCTCTCTCCTATTACTGATTTGCTAGTGACTCACAGCAATCCCCCAAATACACTTTGACTGTGCTCCAAACAGAAATGATGTGCTCTCTGCCTCTCTCCGAGCAGCGAAATGGCGCGTTTGCCAACGTGCATGGAGCTAGTGCTACTGCCACTCTGAGAGCTCCAGTCCGCCCCCAAACGCGATCACCAATAGCCAGGACTGACAGGACTGTACCATCAGCTATGGGCTGCCTAGCCTGTCAGTCTGGCTATTTTGACCAGTTATGAGCGCGTTTCTTCTTGGCGCCGCCCTCGCGCCTCCCAGTGTCTGCTGGTGCCCGATTCCGTGCCTGACTCACTGCACAGTTAATTGAGTCGGGACATGGGAGCGCGGTGGCCTGGCCTGCACAGCGTGCAGTGGGTGCACGCATTCAACAATGCGCACAAAGACTCTCCATCTAGTGGCCAGCGAGGGAAAAGCAGGTAAAAACCTGCAAATTTTAAACTGCAGCATGGTAGTCCGTGGGACAAGCAGAACTCTGGCCTCTGCTTGTCCCCACATAAAAAATGGTAGTCCGGGACATCAGGCTATAGGATTTGTCAAGCCCTGGTAGCTGACCTGCTCCAGTGTTGAGGGGTATTAAAAATGCAATGCACTTCAGTCCAGTAAAACAGTTACATGACCCCTAATGTGTACCCAAGGAAAAACAGAGCCGCTTCCTGAACCTGCTAAGGCACCCACAGCCTCTTTTTGTGATGTCGGAAAATGAGGGCTGTGTGTGTTCCAATGACTGCCTGGGGGCATGTCAGCAGGTTCAGGAAGCAGCTCTGTTTTTCCAGGGGTACACATTAGGGGTCCTGTAACTTCTTTACTGGACTGAAGCGCATGGTATTTTTAATACCCCTCAACACTGGAGCAGGTCAGCTACCGTATATGTTTGTAAGGGGGCTAGGAACATTACAGTGAACACCTGCTCTTTAAATTAATCAAGATTTTTTTTCCTCACTCAATTAGCCTCCCTCTGTCTACACTTCCCTCTTGCCTCTTCCCTGATGCCACATTGCCAGCTAAGATGCCAGAGGCCCTCTGCCATCTTAGCTGGTAATGTAACGTTGCATCAGGGAACAGAGAGAAGTGTAAACTAGTAGTAAATGTTATTTGGCGGAACCTAATTAGCAAAAGAGAACTTCATTTTACTTTTACAGTCAGCCAGAGTCTCCCACATCTTATATTCCAGGGCAGCAAAATATTCCCTGAAATCAGGGGTAGGGAACATGTAACAAAAGTATGTTTTTTCTTCAAGAAAAGCCCCAAAACTCACCACAGACCCCCAGCAGTTTTCTAAGTGGGGGGGGGACATAAAATTATTCTCTTGCCCAAGGCACCAAAATGCCTTCCTATGGTTCTGAGGACCCACGCGTCTGAGGTGACGTCCTCCTACTCCTGGATGTGAAGGGTGCAGCTTCCCCTCACTGGCTCCACATTTTGAAGTGGAGCGGAGGGAAGACTGGGCTGAGCCAGGAGGCAGAGGGGCAAAGGCTCTCCTGCTGATCTCTGGGATTTGGTGGCCAGTGGACAGGAGAAAGAGGAGCCAGTGGTCCGTCTTCTGGTCTGCTTCTTTGGGGTCGATTGCTTCCCTTGGCACTTGAACTGGTGCTGAAAGGGCTGCTTCTTCTGAGTACCGGCCCTATACATGGAATGGACCAATCTGAGGGCATGACCACTATCTTGGAGGCCTGTATTCAAATCTTTAGTGTCCCCCTCCAAAGAGGACCGATCCCTGAAAGGGAGCGTCCTGAATGGCTGCTTGTACATCTGTCGACAGACCAGAATTGCGCAGCCAAGTGTGCCTCCTGAGACTGACCACAGTAGCAGAGGAGTGGGCCACCACGTCCACCAAATCATAGGTGGCCCGAAGAGCATGTTTGCAGGAAATTTTAGAAAGATGAAGCTCTTTATCAATCTCCTCTTTGAGGCCAGAGTCCTCCAGGGACGAGATCTTGGCCTCAAGCTTAGCCAAGGTAGCCTTTTGAAAGGACACCATATGCGCCACATAATTTAGGGAGTGCAGGGCACACATGGCAGAAGAGTAAACCTTCTTCCCGAATTGCTACAACTGCTGGGACACCTTGTCTGGGGGGACATGCACATGTGCTCAGGTTTGGCCGAGTGGTTATGAGTGGCAATAATGACAATTGAGTCTGCTTTGGGGTGAGAGTCCAGGAAGGAGACACCCTCGGGAGAGTGGTAGATCCTGTCTGCCTTCTTAGGAACAGCAGGAATGGAATGTGGCAATTTCCAAATGGTAATAGTAAGGTCCTCGTGTGGTGCTATCCAAGGAGAAACTGGTATGGGGGAGGAAGCTTCTAGATCTAAATGTTTGGCTAGATGCTTCCTCATAGGATCCAGATCCTCAGCATTCCAACCGCTTGCTTGCTGGATTATGTGGTGGAGCTTGGTGAAAGAGGGGTTCTCTGGAGGAGACTTGGGACACTCTTTGCTCCTTGGTGGAGAAGACAGCTCATCTGAAGAAGACTCCAACATGTCGCGGTCAGAGTCAGGGGGCTCTTCACCCTCTGCAAATTCAAAATCCGGAAAAGGGATGTCCTGAGGGGTACTTCCCGAGACATGCACCATATGCAGTGAACTGGCAAGAGGCTGGGTGGTCAGGGGCACTGCCACTGGGCTAGGAAGCCTACGTTCCAGTTCGGAGACTAGCTGGGACCTTGTGTCCTTCCACCAAGACTGGATAAGAGATTGACAGTCTGGTTGTGGAAGAGGAGGAGGTGGAGGTTGGCTGGGGGTGTGTAATAATAAGTTCCCAAACCTGCATATTGAGGAGGGGTTACCCCTGATAATATGGCTATCCCTGTTGATACCCAGGGAAATAGCCCTGGGAATAATGAGGTATTGATGGGCTCAACGACAGAAGGAGGGGTGTCTGATGTCTGGTAAAAATAGGGTGGCTGGATGGCAGGTCTTGGCCTAGAGGCCTGGATGGGCCAGAATAAATATACGACATCGTGATAGTTGATGGCTGTCAGGGTAGTCAAAGAAGGGGAGTGAACGTTGGGACACCTGGCATATGGTGAGCTAATGTCAGACCCAAAGAGGTCAGACCCTGCGTAAGGGGCCGAGCATTGGGCCCTGATGGAGGGAGCCGATGTGAAAGATCTGATGGCACTCCTGATATGAAAGGAGCAGTAGGCAGAATGCGATCTGATGCCAGGGTAGCTATAGGGCCTGGCAAAGTGGAAGTATCCCACGCGGGGAGTCTGAGGAACCACAGAAGGAGTGGGTGAAGAGAGAACCACTTCCAGGCGTCCTTCCTCCTCCTCTGTCCTAGACGTAGGCTGTGGGGCAGGGGAAACCACCGGGGGAGGTGAAGATGAAGTCTCCCGGCTGGGCATGGCCTGGGAGAGGGCTGACTCAGAGAAGCTAGTGTGCTCTGCCAGACGTTGGGTGTGATGGCGTGAGCCCCAATGGGAGAGCAATGCCTGAGCGGTCATCAGAGGCAACTGACTGACTGGCAAAACAATGACTGGGTGGTGGAGGGTGGGACCCTCAACCAGCTTATCAGTCAGAGTCGAACGGACTACTGGCTGCTTTTGAACAGTGTCCAACTTACCGACTTGCTGGGCGGGCCCCAGGGAAGCCAGGGTCCGACTTACCGGCAAGGATTGGGCATTCACTGGAGGAGCCAGCGGACGACTTACCGGTCAAAATCGGTTGGAAGATGGCGGAGGCACTAGAGGTTGTCCCCAAAGCTGCCTGGGTTACCACAAGGGTGGGCGGTGGGGAGAGGACCTTGCTGATCGAAGCCTTACTAGCTGAGGATTGGTCCAAGTCCTCATGGCGCTCCTTTTCTCTGTGCCTCTCCTTGTCTTTTTTCTTCTTCTGTTTGTCTGATGAAGGGGGAAGAAGCTGTGTCCTGAATCTTCTGCATCTCCTTAAGTGGAAGCTATTCTGGACTTAAGGAAATGGGCCTTTAGAGCTTGCTGTCATCGTGTGCGGGTGGCCTCGTTGGAGGGCTGGCAGTCTGCACAGGCCGCAGTGTCATGGTCCGGGCCTACACAGAAGAGGCAGAGATGATGGGTGTCTTTGTGGGGAATATGCACCCCACAGGCAGAAATGGAGAAGACAGAGTGTGGAAAACGGACTGGTATACGATGAAAATAAGAACAAAATGGCGACCGACAAAGCTGCAGATAACTGTGAGGTACTAGTGCAGATTGACAGTGGGAAAGAACTGGAAGGTGGGCGCGGGGACTGGCCACTATATAGGGTCATGCTGACATCTGTCATGTGACGTCTGGTGGGCAGTCCCCCACCAGACACTGCTGGAAAAGTCTGCCGTGCAGTTTTGACGCCAGAGGGTGCAGTCCTACAAGAAATGACCTACTGCAGGAATCCTCTCTAAATAAGGTCAATTACTATCAGTCTTCCGTTTCTTTTTCTATTCATGCCACCGTTATGTCAATTACAGTTCGATTTCCTTGGACACTCAATAATTTCCAGCATAAACTGTTGCTGCTGCGCTCCCTTGACCACTGTTACTCTTCCTGTTGTAAATCGTCCCTATATGGCCCCTCTTCTCATTTCCTTCATAATTTTCTAGGTGCCACTGCATTCCCCAGACCACGGTCACTCTTCCTGTTACAAACTGTCCCTATGTGACTCCTCTTCACATCTCATAATTATGTTGCTGGCTGATGCCACTTGATGCCCCAGACCACTGTCACTCTTTCTGTTGTAAACTGCCCTATGTGACTTCTCTTCTCATTTCTTCTTCATAATTCTGTTGCTGCCACGAAATGCCCCAGACCACTGCGCTGTCACTCTTCCTGTTCCATCTGCCACTGAAAAGATAATACATACTAGCAGATAGATGCCCTTCACTGATTTTGAAAGATAATTACATACAAACAGTACTGCCAGGATATATCTTTATATGCATTCCGTTCCTCCCTTACAGGACAAGCATCTGTTGCACTGACAAGGTCAATACTACACCTGAGTGATACTGTACCAGTGGAGCAGGGTGGGTGGAATGGAACAGATGGAGGAAGCTATGATGCCACTTGTTCATTCACACTAGCCTTTTCAGTGCAGCAGATCCACGCCTGCTGTGAGTGTAACAATAAAGCACAGTTACGTAAGAACTTACCATAACAGTAGATCTTCAAGAGAGGCTCATGCAGTAGATACCAGCCATTAGAACTAGAGTCATCAGGCACTAGGACCACATGGAAAACTTTAGTTAGTGTCTGGTGGGGGACCGCCCACCCAGTGTCACGTGATGGAAGTTAGTGTGACACTTTATAGTGGGCAGTCGCCATGTCTGTCCTCCAGTTCTCCCGCCGGAGACCTAAGAAGATGCTACAGGAGAAAGGAGTGGACTTCAGGAGCCAAAAGAAAGGCTATAAAGAAGTAGCCACCAGAGGTGTGCAAATTTCAGTGCCCAACGTCCGAGGCTGACCTAAAATCACTGTCCGGCAGATCCACTGATCTGCTGATTTCATGTTTTTTTTTCTCCCTTCCCCTGGGCTGTACTGGGATATTAAACCATCTTTGTGGTTATTTTTCTTTCAAACAACATGAAGTCTTGCTATATTATGACAATTGCAGTATGACCGCAGGTTAGAACTGCTCCGGAGGTGAAATAGTTAACTTTCCATGCAGGCATGGAACTTAGAGCGAGAGCTCGGTTGAAAACTCTGTCTGTTGTGCTTCAAACGCAAACTGTCATATTCTTTACTCCGCCTCACTGAACAGTCGCTCGGAGAATTTCTCCTTCTGCTCGGTTCATTTTGTCGGTTTAAAAGTATTATTTTTCGGTTTTGGTCAAATTAAACCGCAATCGGTCGGTTCAAGCTCTGTCTGTGGTAATGTAAGTAATAGATAGGTTTACATTTATTTTTCTGTGTGGAACTTGTAATTCTTTATCAGTTCGGTTTGAACCGATCAGGTTGTATTTAAAATCTACTAGTCCTTTTTTAGAGTGCGGTTCCCGGTTCTTATCGGTTCTAAAAAAACCGGATTTCATTACGTTTATTTCCACAACCCGTGACACGGTTGGGAACCGATAAGGGTGTCTTGCTTGGTGGATTGCCATAAACGAACAAGTTGGTTAGGCTGGCAATATTATGTCTGAGAAACCCAAAAGAAAAACCGGACCCACTGGGTTTCAACACTGTAGTGTTTGTGGGGAAGCTTTTGCTAAGGCTGACCCACACAGCACATGTGTCTATTGTCTGGGGTTTGACCACCTCAATTCAGACTGCAAGATTTGTCACAATTTCCTTGCTGCCACCATAGATAAGAGAGTTGGTAGGCTCAGGGAAAGGGAGGCCAAAAAGTCCGCTGACCCGGATGGCCAGCCCGGTTCGGTGCCAACCGAACCGGAGGGAGTGCCCTCTGACCAGGGCAATACTTCCTCGGGCAAATGAAGAGCCGGTTCTGAGGATCCGGTTCCAGCAAAACGGACTAGAAAGTCAGCTAGTCTAGAGCCAAAAGTTCTCTCCCCAACTGCTGAGGAAATAGCTAAAGCAATTCAAATTGTCCAGTCTCTCTCTCTGGTTCCGACCGAACCGACACCTTCAGGTAAGCGTTCGGTTCGGCCGGTTCCACCGGTTCAAGATTATGACTTTGAGGATTTTTATGAACCGGGGGAGGGGGAAGAGGAATATGAGGAGAGTGAATATGGTTTTGAAGATCTGGATGTGCCCATTGATCCGGACATCACTCCAGATAGACCCCTAGGGGTTTCTCCTCCAAGGCTTTCTGAGTCCCCTTCTCATTTCATGTTTTACAAAAAAGTTGCTGAAACTCTCCAGCTCCCTGTTGAGGAAGCTGTTGATGACCAAGAGGAGCCAGACTATGTAGAAATGATGGGTATTCCAGAGTCTAGGAGACTGTCTATTCCTTTGCATAAATCTTTTCGGAAACAGACAGTAAAAGTTTTAAAAACTCCTCACACTATACCTCCTGTGGATAAAAGGATGGACAAGAGGTATACATTATCAGGCTCTGACACTGATTTCTCACCCAACAATGCAGCCATGTGGGGTAGTGCAGGCTGCAGCCTGTGACAGGCTAATATTCCCTAGCTTCACACCCCCTGAGAAGGACTCCAGGAAGATTGATGCTATGGCAAAGAAACAGTAAATGGCAGCATCTTTGGGACTCAGACAAGCAAATTATATGGCTTATTGCTAGGTACCAGAAATCCAGATGGGATACTGTGCTGGCCTAGCGAAACAAGTCCCTGACCAGCTTGCAGGAGCTGGAACAGGTGGCTATGGATGGTATTGAGGCATCCAAGGTGCAATTTCATGCTGCAGTGGACTCTAATGATGTTTCATCAAGAGTCATGGCTACATCTATGGCACCGCAGGATGGCTTGGCTCAGATGTACTACCCTGTCTCAGGATACCCAGTCTAAGGCCATGGATTTTCCTGTTGTGGGAAATTCTCTATTTGGGAGCAAACAGAGAATTACGAAGAAAATGGATGAATATAGGACCACCTATAGGAGTGCACAGGCCAAGGAAAGGCAGGCCACCCTCAAAAGCAGCTTCCTAGAGGCAGGGGCAGGCCTTTCATAGGCCTTTTACCAAGCCAAGCTTCCTCCTCCGCCTATGCTCAGAGGGGTTCTTTAGAGGGAGAAGCAGACGGGTACAAGCAGGTCTGCTTCACCCCTCAGCCCAAAGCCCCTGCCAAGCAGGCACCCTGATGGGATTGCCAGGGCAGATTCTCCTCCTACCTGTGGGGGGCAGGCTGGCTTACTTTGTCCAGGACTGAAGTCTTTAACATCAGACAAGTGGGTCCTGGAGTAGTAAGCCAGGGACTGAGTTCTCAGCTTCAAAAATTTCCAAAGCTGAGAACCAGATCTTTTCCACCTGCAACTCCATCAGAGGCACTCGCCCTAGAGGCAGAGGTCTCTACCCTCCTGGCTCTCAGAGCTGTGGAAAGGGTTCCTCCCCCATACCAGGGCAAAGGTTTGTACTCCAGGTACTTCCTTACCCCAAAAAAGACAGGAGAATGGCGGCCCATCCTGGATCTCAGATATTTAAACAAGCACCTATTAAAGCCAAAGTTCAAAATGGGGACTCTGGGAATTATCCTACCCTCTCTAAGGCCAGGGGACTGGCTAGCTTCCCTGGACCTCAAGGATGCCTACTTCCATATTCCCATCAGAAGCTCCCATCGAAAGTACCTCAGGTTCGAGCTGCCCTCAGGCCACTACCAGTTCAGAGCAATGCCTCTCGACCTCACTTCTGCCCCAAGGGTATTCACCAAATGCCTGGCTGTAGCAGCTGGGCTACCTAAGAAGGCAAAGATTGCCATCTTTCCTTACCTGGACGATTGGCTCTTAGTAGGCCAGTCCCCAGACCAGGTCAATTTACACCTTCAGATAACCAGCAACTGCTTACCTCTCTAGGTTTCCTTCTGAATCTCTCAAAGTCAGTTCTAGAGCCGGTCCAGCTTCTTACCTTCATAGGCAGAACTGAACACACAGGAAGCCAGTGGCCTTCCTCCCCGGACAGGGCACAAGACCCTAGTCTCCCTGGCCTCCTCATTTACCCTGCAGGTCTCCGGCCAGCAAGTCATTTTCTGCAGCTCCTAGGACACATGGCTGCTTCCACAGCAGTTGTGCAGGAGCAAGATTTCAGATGAGGACATCCAGTTCCATTTTGAGAGCTTTTGGTCTCAAAGAAAGGATCCTCTTACCAAGCTGATCCCAGTAACTCGAACCCTGATCCAAGCCCTCAGTGGTGGCAGGATCAGAGCAACCTGAGACAAGGGTTCCTTTTGTCACTCAGTCTCATTCTCTAATCCCTACTACAGATCGTCCCTCTTGGGCTGGGGAGCTCACATGGGTGACCTCACCACCCAGGGTCTGTGGTCTCCCCAGGAATCTCTGCTCCACATCAACCTGTTGGAGCTCAGAGCAGTTTTTCTAGCACTTCAAGCTTTTTCCAAATGTGTTCAGAACAAGAGTATTCAGGTCAGAACAGACAACACCACTACAATGTGGTACATCAACAAGCAAGGGGGCACTCAGTCTACAGCCTTGTGCACCGAAGCGATGAAGTTGTGGTCTCTGGCTTACTCCCTGAACACCTCCCTTATGGCAGTTCACCTCCCAGGCAAGGACAATGTCCTGGCAGATGCTCTCAGCAGGATTTCCCAGGGCCACCACGAATGGTCACTGGATCCTCTGGTCTTGGGAGTAGTATTTGCCAGATGGGGCACCCCGCAGATAGATCTTTTTGCAGCCCCAGACAATCACAACTCTCTCTTTTTGCTGCAGGCCCCAGTGTTGGGCTCACTCCCCTGGATGCCTTAGCCCTCAGTTGGGAGGGGAAGTTTCTCTATGCCTTCCCTCCCTTTCCTCTCCTGTTCAAAGTGCTAGTCAAAATCAGATCCCAATCATGCAAAGTCATTCTGATAGCTCCGGATTGGGCCAGACAGCCCTGGTATCCACTCCTGCTGTCCTTAGCAGTCCATCCTCCCCTGTCCCTTCCCAGGAATCACAATCTGTTAACCTGTGCCCAGGGAAGGGTCTGGTACCCGAATCTCAAATCTCTCAATCTCAAGGCTTGGTTCTTGAAGAGTTAGAGTTTGCTGATTTACACCTTTCCCAAGGTGTAATGGATATATTGAAGGCTGCAAGGAAGCCTTCCACCAGGGCTACTTACAATTCCAAATGGAAAAGGTTTTCCATATGGTGCTCAGAAAAGCATATTTCCCCAGTCTCTGCTGATCTACCCACAGTCCTGGATTATATGGTCCACCTGAATTCTTTGGGGCTGAGACCAGCTACCCTGAAGGTGCACTTGGCAGCTGTGTCTGCTTTTATTTCAGCAGGTAAATCCTCTTCCCTTTCGGCTCATCCTGTATTTTCCAAGTTTTTTAAGGGGTTGTTTCACACCAACCCTCCATTCAGGGATCCTGCCCCTGCCTGGGATCTTAATGTTTGCATTGCTCAGCTTATGCAACCCCCCTTTGAGCCCTTGTCTTCAGCTGAGCTCAAGTACTTGACTTGGAAAACTGTGTTTTTGGTAGCCATCACCTCTGCCAGACGCATAAGTGAATTACAAGCATTGTCAGTGGAGCAGGAGTTTATCTCTTTTCACAGAGATAAGGTGGTCCTTCGGACTAATAGAAAGTTCCTGCCTAAGGTGGTTTCAGATTTCCACCTTAATCAATCTATTTCACTTTCAGTGTACTTCACTGACCACTCCTCCTCTGGGGAGAGGATGCTGCACAGCCTAGATGTAAGAGATCCTTAGTTACTACATAGGCGTACCAAGGGTCATAGGTTTGACTCCCTCAACTGTTCCTCACCTATGGCGAGGAGTTGGTAAGGGAAGCCAGCCACTAAAGATCCATTACCAGGTGGATTGTCTCTTGTATCCAATTCTGCTACGAGAAGTTGGGTAAAGTTCCCCCTCAGGCCTGAGGGCTCACTCTACCAGAGGTACAGCTGCTTCTCTGGCTGCTGCCAGAGACATTCCTATTCTAGAAATATGTCAAGCAGCTACCTGGAAAACAGTTCACACTTTTACCAAGCATTACTCCCTGGACATCCAGGCTAGGAGTGATGCTCGGTTTGGCACAGCTGTGCTTCAGAGCCTATTTCCTAGGTAGGTTCTGTCCCTCCTCCATGGGGGTACTGCTGTTTAGTCTGCAATTGTCATAATATAGCAAGACTTCATGTTTGAAGAAAAAATTACTCACCTTAGTAATGTTGTTTCTTCTAATGGAGTCTTGCTATATTATCACCTCCCTCCCTGCCTGCCCCTCTCAGAACCTCTGTTTTGGGGATGTGGGTGGGCAGTACAGGGTTGACACTTTTTTTTTTGATGCCCACCTTGTTGTTTTTCACCTACCTTTTTGGTGTTGTGTTTTTGCATTTTTGGGTCTCCTGACTTGAGTCTTTGTTTTAGGCCAAAAATGAGTGTTTATGTTAGTAGCCAGTTGGCTAGTGTAGGTTTACAACTTCCACACAGAACCTTAGTGAGTTTTAGCTCGTAAAGATTTGACAGTTTGCATTTGAAGCACAACAGACAGAGTTTTCAACCAAGCTCGCGCTCTAAGTTCCATGCCTGCATGGAAAGTTAACTATTTCACCTCCGGAGCAGTTCTAACCTGCGGTCATACTGCAATTGTCATAATATAGCAAGACTCCATTAGAAGAAACAACATTACTAAGGTGAGTAATTTTTTCCTTTTGCACACGTCCCCCCATCCGTCTGCACCCTCCACCTGTGAGCTGCACAGCATTCTGCCGCTGCTGTGTTCTGATTGGTTTTGCAGCACAGCAATGAGAGGGAGGAGGAGGACAGCATCATGATGGCAGGAAGGAGCAGTTAGCTGCGTGCCATCATTACCGAGTGAAGGGAGGAGGCATGGAATCGGAGGAGTGAAGAGAAGTTGTCTTTCACTCACTTGCTCGAGGACTGGGTTGCGATTATCAAGGCAGCAAAGCAAACTGGGGAACAGGTAGGTGAAAGTGTTGCAGCACTTGCAGTGAATGTTATGTTCCTGTAACCCCCAGGTGGCGCTATCCCAAGGGCTACTACCTCTGCCTGCTTGACTACTGACAAGTTGAGGGGCCTAGGTTCTATGGAGTGTGCCTCCACCCAAAGGTCAGGGTTTCTAATAATTGGTCTAGTTTGGTCACAGCCCTTTGAGACACTGAGTCCCCCTTCTAATCCCTCTAATGGACCTGGCTAGCCCCCCCCCCCAACCTGGGTACCCAGAGTGCGACTTTTCAGACCCTGTATGTGTCCACAGTACTGCGATTTAATGCCACTAATTAACCTGAGTCCCCCTTCCGTGTTACTGTCCCCTAAATAAATCAGATTTTTTGTTATACTATATACTGTCTGTGGTGGTGGTGCTTATGGAAACAGTATTGTGTTTTGCTGTGTATGTTGATTAACCTTATTTTACAGGGGGTCCTCAGAGACATGCTGCTGAATCAGTCTCGAGGGCAAGTGGTATCTATATGAGTGAACAGTGTGTAAACGTGGGGTATTGGGGCTGTAACTCCGGTGTGCTGTGTGAGCCAGGAGAGGGAACCAAAGGGGGTCACAGTGTCCCAGAGGGCTGTGATCAAGCTAGTCTAACCACTACAAGCCCTGACCTCTGGGTGGAGGCACCTGCCATAGAACCTAGGCCCCTCAACCTGTCAGCAGTCAAGCAGGCAGGGGTAGTAGCCAGCAGGATGGCACCACCTGGGGTTACATCTTGGAGGCTCACCGCTGGGATTTTGTGTCCTCTAGAGGCCACATTTATGAACTGTTTTATAAAAAAAAAAAAAAAAAAAGGATACCCCGACAGAAGTGGCTGTGCACCGGTTGGTGGAGTGGCGTACTGGGGAGGAGATCGACCCCCAAAATCTATGCTTATCCTGGACATCCCCCTGGGTATCAATACGGATACTGTACAGGGAGTACTTTCCAAGGTGAAAGGTTTTCAAAACCCTGTGGTGGTGGGTCGACATGCTGATTTGCTCACCTACACTTTCATGGCTCTAGTAGAGTATAAGGACCCCACAGACAGCTCCAAAGTGCCACAGACCATTACCCCAGAGGGAGCCCTCAGTGCCTGGAGAGTGATAACTAAGGACAGTAAAGACCCGGAGGGGAGGAATGACCCCCCCCCACTATCTGAAACTTCTGAGGAGAAATTTGCTAAATTGTTGCTGGAGGAGGGGAAAACTGTGGAGGATTTAAAGAAACTATTATTGCCACCTGGGGGCATTCCTCCCCCAACACCCTCTCCCCCTCCAGCACCCGTTATTGCCCCTCCTTCTGTGCCAGTGCTAGCCCCTATGTTTGCACCTGCCATTAGTCATGACTCTTACCGCAAGCTCAAAGTATTCTCTGGCATCCGCCCTACTCCAAATGGGAAGGTCAATCTGGAAACCTGGATAGACTCTGCTACCCTTACGGAGCAAGACTGGCAATGCTCCAAGGCAGAAAAAAGGGCTCGCCTGGGGGAAGAGCCTCCAGGGACCCGCCCAACGTACTTTTCGCTCCCTGAGGGTCTCTGGCGCTGATGCTAAAGCCCAAGAGTACCCAATTGCCCTTGAAAATGTGTTTGGGGCACCACTAGTGTTGAAGCCTTGAAATGGAAGCCTAAAGATGTTAGGCAACAGCCGGGGGAATTGTTATCTGCCTATATGGATCGATTAGAGGGAATCTTGCAAACCATTTTTCGAAAGTGGGGTTGGACCTCTAGTGAAGTGGACCGCGTAAGACTGGATCATAAACTCTGCTCTGCCCAGCACTCTAGCTGGGTGTTGCTCAAGTGCAACTGCATCAAAAATCTAGTCCTTGCCTTTCCATGTGTTGATGAAGAAGGTACGAGAAGTTGAAGAGGAGGAAGGTTTTTCAGAGCCCTGTGCAGTTGTAGCTGCTACATCCCCTGCTCCAGGTGCGGGGTCAGACGCTGATGGTCTAGAATCACCAAAATCATATGACAGAACCAGAGACCCAAATGTCAGCCAAGCGGGGTCCAGCCAGAGAGGGATGGCTACCGATGTGCCACCATGGGGTGAACTGCTGAGGGAGATTAGGAAAGTAACAGACAGTCTCATCATGAAGGCTGCTCCTACCAGTACGGGCACTGACACTTGCCTGACTGCTTCTGTTATGGGGGTGGGGGTGCCTACCCAGGCACCTCATGCTGACAACAGTTTGAAACTTGATGCCTTGACTATGGAAGTGAGGGAACTGAAGAAATGTCTCCAAATGTCCAACCCACCGCTGGCTGAGGTGGCACCAAGATTTTCTATTGATAGTACCAATGCCACAGCCCCCAATGTGATGCCTCGGTCACCCTAAACTTCAGCAGACATATTCTGCCATAATTGTGGGAATGCCGGTCTCGGAGAGACTTAGAGAGAGTGGTGAGCCGGCTACAAGGAGAGCTTTGGAGCACAAAACAGTGGTTAAGAGGTGCACGAAATGACCACAGTGAAGGTCCCAAAAATGCTAACTCATGTCCTTATGTGGGTAGATCATCTACCCAGGCCCTTACTACCCCGTCTCCCTCCAAAATAATGGGCCCTTCAATGGAAGCTACAGTAAAAGTGAATGGTGTGCCCACCAGAGCTGTGCTGGACGGTGGCTCCCAAGTGACAATTATGTTCCAGGATTGGTATCAGAAGCATTTGTCAGACGTACCCTTACAACCATTGGAAGGACTGCATGTATGGGGGTTAAGTGAGAAGGCCTACCCTACTCCGGGTATATCAGAGTTTTGCTATCTTTCCCTACCTCTGTGGCTGGAGTTGCAGAGCAAGTAGAGACCCTGGCCTTAGTGTGTCCCCCTTCTGGACTGTATGGTGGGATTCTTCTACTAAGGGGGGCGAATGCACCTATGTTTGGACGGTTGGTGCAGTTGTGTTATGAGAAACAAGGGCCAAGGACTGATACAGCTTTGAGAATCCCGGCCTTGATCAAGAAGGCCTATGAGGCACAGAGAGAGATGCTGAAAAAATGGACCCAGAGGAACCGGTTGGAATCGTCTGGAAGAAGGATCCAGAGTCTCTGATTCTGGCGCCAAATGCCCAGTGTACCTTACAGGAGGAAGTCCATATCAGAAAGGATGTCAAGAATAAAATCCTCATGCTGGATGCACCAGGCGATGGGAAATTCCTGGAAGGACTGCTGATCAAGCTAAGTATTTTACCTGCCAGAACCCATGCTTATGCTAGAAGGGTAATGGTTCAAGTTCATAATGTGTCTGATAGCGAGATTCGAGAAAATAGAGGTTGCACCCTGGCTAACGTACATTGTGCAGGTACTGCAGTGCTACCCAATAACAAGTGTTCAGGGGAGAATGACAGAGTGATGCCCGACTTGTTTGATTTTGAGGACTCCCAGTTGCCAGCTGAATGGAAGATGAGAATCAGTAGAAAGCTTGCCCAGAGAGACCAGGTGTTTTCTTTAAAGGAATGGGACATAGGATGTGTGCAAGGAGCTGAGTACCACAACCTGCTGTGTGATAAACGGCCGTTTTGTGAGAGATCTCGACACCTGGCCCCTGCTGACATAGACGATGTGAGATGGCATCTGCAAGAGATGGTAGCTGCTCGTGTAATACAAGAATCCAGAAGCCCCTATGCTTCCCCCATTGTGGTAGTGAGAAAAAAGAATGGGACAGTAAGGATGTGCGTGGATTATTGGACTTTAAACCGGTGGACTATCCCTGATCAATATACAATGCCCCGCATTCAGGATGCTTTGGTCTGCCTGAACGGTAGCAAGTGGTTCCCTGTGTTGGATCTTCACAGTGGGTACCACCAGATCCCAATGGCCCCACAAGACCGTGAGAAGACAACCTTTATCTGTCTGCTTGGCTTCTATGAATTCATGAGGATGCCTCAAGGGATTTCAGGCACCCCAGCCACTTTTCAATGACTGATGGAGCGTGCAGTGGGGGACATGAACTTATTAGAGTGCCTGGTATACCTGGATGATGTTATTGTGTTTGGCAGCTCACTGGAGGAACATGAGAGCAGATTATTCAAGGTGTTGGACCGACTGGAAGACTTTGGCCTTAAACTATCCATCGATAAATGTCAGTTCTTCCAAACCTCTGTAAAGTATGTGGGACACATAATGTCCACCGAAGGAATAGAGAACGACCCAAGTAAAGTTGAGGCCTTGACCACCTGGCCACAGCCCCACAATCTAAAAGAACTGCACAGATTCCTGGGATTCTGTGGCTACGATCGCTGTTTCATCAAGGACTATTCAAGAGTGATCCGTCCTTTACTTAATCTTACTCAAGGTTACCCTCCTACCCACAAATAATACAAGAGGTCGGTTTCTTTTGAGCCTGAGAGAGTGCATTTCCGTCCCAATGAAGTATCTGGAGCCAAATGGACACCCGAGTGTGAAGCTGCTTTTCATGAGATGATATATCAACTTACCCACGCTCCTGTCCTTGAATATACAGATCCAGCGAAGCCCTATGTCTTACACACTGATACTAGCCTGCAAAGCTTGGGGGCTGTATTGTACCAAGAGCACGAGAATGGCCTGAGACCAGTGGCCTTTGCCAGTAGAAGCCTGACCCCATCCGCAAAGAACTATCCTGTACATAAGTTAGAGTTCCTAGCTTTGAAGTGGGCTATTGTTGACCAGTTCCATGAGTACTTGTATGGGGCTAAGATACTAGTAAAAGCTGACAATAATCCTTTGACCTATGTGCAGACTTCAGCTAAGTTGGATGCCACTGGCCATAGGTTACTCGGTTACTGAACAAGAGAAGGCCAAAGCCCATCGAGGTTGTCCTCCACACATTGTGGATCATTGTAACGTTATGTTGTTCCTATAAGCCATTTATCAAGTTTAGCTTTGAAGATATTTATGTTTTCACAGTCAATAATGTCCTGAGGTAAGGAATTCCAGATTCTAGGGGCTCTGACTATAAAAAAATTATTGCCTTTTATTTGTTTTTGCTCTATCAACTCCTATTTGTTTATTGTGATTCCTGGCTACAATTTTTCTTGATGTGAAAGACAGTCCACATAAATTCATTAGGGTAGCAGAGTGAGAGATCTTAAATAGCTGGAGAAGATCAGGTGGCTTTCTGCATTGTCTACATATGACTATGCTGTTGAATACAGAGCAGACCTGAACCACACAGATGCTGATGCTCTCTCCCGGAGACCTGTTCCCCAGAATGACTGGGTCAGACTGTCAGAACCTGATATTTGAGCACTTTGCCAGAAGTCTGACAGGGAGGAACAAATGTCCATGGACGCAGTGGACTGTATGGTGGATTGTTTGGGACCCTTTGAGAATTGCATGCCTGCTGTTTATTGCCACTTTTCTGCAATAGACATTGATGCACTGCCTCAGCTGGACATTGACAGTATTCAGCGGGCTCAATCCTGAGATCCCATGATCAAATCAGCTTTATAAGCCCTTTATGCAGGGAAAGATGTGCCCAAATTATGCTTCACTGATTTGAGAACTGCATTGTTATACAAGGAAGGTCCTAAGTTGAAACTGATCAATAGACTGTTATACAGAGAAACAGTAGACAGAGGGGGACAAATAGACAAACAACTAGTGCTGCTCACTGCCTTTCGAGACTCAGTACCGAGGTCCTTACACAACCACATGGGGCACCTTGGTATAGACAGAACACTTGACTTGGTGAGATCCAGATTCTATTGGTCTAAGATGGGGGGGCTGATGTTGAGCAACACATTCAAACTTGTAGTCGCTGCTTACAGAGGAAAGCTTTGCCCCAGAGGGCTGCCCCCCTTGTTAACATTACCACCAGTGCACCCATGGAGCTGGTCTGTATTGATTTTCTGAGTTAGGAGTCAGATCAAAGAAATATTAGTAATGTGCTGGTAGTCACTGACCATTTTACGAGATGTGCCCAAGCTTTCCCCACCAAGGACCAGAAGGCATCCACTGTGGCAAAAGTCCTTGTAGAAAACGTTTTTGTTCACTATGGGGCTCCACAAAGAATCTATTCTGATCAAGGGAGAGACTTTGAGAGTCGTCTGATCAAAGAGATGCTTTCTCTGTGGGGAGTGTGAAAGTCCAGAACCACCCCTTACCACCCCAGGGGGACCCACAGCCTGAACGTTTCAACCGCACTTTGATAGGCACCCTCCACCCAAAGGACAAGCCTAGACGGAGCCAACAAATTAGCACCATGGTACATGCCTACAACTGCACCAAAAGTGATTCCACTGGGTTCTCCCTCTACCACCTGATGTCTGGAAGAGAAGCTCCACTGTCAGTAGATGTGTGTTTTGGAGTCTCTCCTGATGGGGTTCAAGCTGACAACTATTTACAGTATGTGCAAAAGTTAAAGGCCCAGCTAAATCATGCGTATCAACTGGGTCAAACCATGGCTGCCAAAAGAAATCTGGCCAATAAAGAAAGGTATGATAAAAAGGTGAAAGCACAGAAACTCAAGGAGGGAGATTGGGTATTGCTAAAAAATCTGGGACTGCATGGCAAGCACAAGATTGCTGACAGATGGCACCATCTCCCTCACATTGTAGTGGGCAAACTAGATCATCTGCCTGTATACAAAGTAAGGCCTGAGAATAATTCAAAAGATGTTAAAACAATGCATAGAAATCATTTACGGCCCATTCGACAAATCTTGATTGAGCCTGAGCCCCCAGAAAATGTCCCCTCTGGACCAGTGACTAGAGCTGCTGCTAAGAAAAAATCAAGAAAGTCTGCACCTACAGAAGCCGAGTTAAAGTGTTCCCCTCCACAAGTCCCAGTTGAACATGACTGTCAGTCCATGTCAGAGGAAAGTGAGTATGGCTTTGAATACTACCCTTTTTACGAACGGAGTCAATTGTTTCCGGGCAAACCCCTAGTCAATCCTGGAGATGAAGCTGGGCCTTCCGGACTGTCTAAGCCTGCAGCTTTGTCCCTGGAGCCAATGCTCCCAGAAAGTGGAGTGCAAAGCATCAAGTATGAGGATATGGAATCATTGTGTATGGTTGAACTGTTTGAGCTTTCAGAGGAGAAAAATGATGGACTGGAGCAGACTGATGATATACCAGAACAAGAAGACTATTTTGAGTGCCCTGACGGTCCACTGCCAGTATCCGAAAGTTCTCCATGTGAGCCAAGTGTTGTGGACTCAGAGATTGTAACTTCTGGAGTTGAAAGTGCCCCAAGTTCTAGCCTCTCTACCCCAAGGGAGACTCCTCTGACAAGTGAGGACAATGCTGAAAATGAGGCTCAGAGTGCACAGACTGGTCGAGCTGTAAAGCCTGTGGTGCACCTCAGTTATGATTCCCTTGGGAGGCCTGTGGGCTTGCCTCTCAATGTTGTCCATAAAGGAGTGTGTGTGTCCCCAAGCTCATTGCCCAAACTGAACATCAGTGCTAACTCCAAGTTACTTGTGTTGCCCTCTAGGTATGGTGCCCCTGCCCTGTCCAGCCCCAAGGTAGCTGATAGGGAAGGGCCCCCTCTCTTCAGGTTTCATGTGCAGGAGGTAATAACCCGAGTTATGGTACAATGTGTGTATAATACTGTGAAAAAATGATGTATTGAAAAGTTTCTGAAATGTGTTTCTGGTAAGGTGATATGTTGACTGATAATTACATGTATAAGCCTAATGTGATACTGATGTAAATATATATGGTTATATTGAAACTCATGGGGGTACTTACTTGACGTGGACACAAAGTTTTTCCAGGCCAGGAAGCGTGTAACCCCCGCAAATGGGGGTTCCCAAAAGTCTTCCAGGAGCTTGCCTGAATGCTCAAAGCCTAGGTGGTATTCGGCGTCTGAGCTGCTTAACTGTGGTTGCAAGTGAGTGCTATTTGAGCCTCCACTTACTGTCTCTTTAAGAGCTGTCTGCTTGCAGACTTAGTTTGTATGAGGGGGACTGAGTATTTAATGCTCGAATCCCAACCGAGCTGCGGAGTAATCGCTCCAATTTGCGGTCACTGAAGGTGCAAAGGGAGCCCATCTGAAAGCTGTATCTGTTTGCCTGTAATCATTTAAAGCATTAGCGAAATTGTAGTTTGTCTAACCTGCCTTTATTACAGCTGGGACTCTGTGTGTGTGTGTATTACCTCTCCATTTTGGACCTAAACTGCTGTGCTGGGCCAACTGGGTAAAGGGAGCCCTAAAATGGAGCTGGGCCGAATCAGAACTTGGACTCTTAATTTGAGCCAGCCACAAGGGGATTGTATGGGCAGTGACTCTGGGAAATGTAGTTTTGCCCTTGGCCTTTTCTACACCAACAGAGAGTCTTATTGTGAGTGACAGCTGAATCAGCCAACAGAATAGTGTGGAGCTAAAGGAAATGCCCTGCTCTGTGACTGGAAAGATCAGATCAGTTGTGGCAGTGAAGAGAGAAGGAGCTGTGTGCTTCTGCGGTGTATAGTTTCGCGCGGGAAGTGCGTGTTAGGCCCCGAGTTTCAGTCTGCAGCCTTTGTGAGTGCCAGTTTGGACTGAATCCGAGTTGTGAGGAAAAAGAAGGACTAGAAGTGTGGAAACCAGGCTCACCCTGTAGAAGACTGGAGAAATTGCTGAATCGCGCTCGGTCTGTCAGGAACTAAAGCTGCTGTGTGTGCTCCCGGGTATTTTGCAATAATTGCGATCGGGATCTAGAAGCAGCCTGCCTGGTATAGTACTTTCCTTTTACATATAAATGTGCATAGTGCTTGTGGAGAATCACTATTTCAAATCCCCTGTACAGTGAATTGTGTGCTGAAGCTGGAAGTAAACCCCAGCTTAATTTGGACTACATCCATTTGCTATCAACTGCAGTGGGATCCAGTCACAATGACCTTGTCCTCATGCTCTGCTCTTCTGGCAATCCAGAGGGACATTCTCCATCTGATCCTCAGCTTGGGTGTTGTGAGTACAAATCAGGGTATTCCCCTGCAGCTTGTTTTTCAATTACAAGTGTGTCATCTAATTCTTGTTGTTTCACTGTTTCATGGACTGAGCCCTCCGGCTCTGAATTACAATTGGGTGTTGTGCATATATTTTCTTCCACAGGACCCTATCCATCTGCCGGCCAATGGACCTGGCTAGCCCCCCCCCCCCCAAATGTGGGTACCCAGAGTGTGACTTTTCCAGACCCTGTATGTGTGCACAGTACTGTGATTTAATGCCACTAATTAACCTGATTTCCCCTCCGTGTTACTGTCCCTAAATAAATCAGATTTGTTGTTGTACACTATATACTGTCTGTGGTGGTGGTACTTATGGAAACAGTATTGTGTTTTGCTGTGTATGTTGATTAACCTTACTTTACAGGGGGTCCTCAGAGACGTGCTGCTGAATCAGTCACGAGGGTAAGTGGTATCTATACAAGTGAACAGTGTGTAAATGTGGGGCATTGGGGCTGTAACTCTGGTGTACTGTGTGAGCCACTAGAGGGAACCAAAGAGGGTCACGGTGTCCCAGAGGGCTGTGATCAAGCTAGTCTAACCACTACAAACCCTGACCTCTGGGTAGAGGCATCTGCCATAGAACCTAGGCCCCTCAACCTGTCAGTAGTCAAGCAGGCAGGGGTAGTAGCCCTTGGGATAATGCCACCTGGGGGTTACACTTTAACAGCAAGAATTTTCATATGACTACAGTAGCATGCACGGTAACCTTCTCGGAGGTGCTGCCTGTCCATGGTATGGGTAAGGCTAGGGTGCTCTGCACCATGTGATTCAATCAATGGTTGAAAAACTGGTGCAGAGCTCAGTGTTTTGCCTTCATTGGGGTCTGGGGGCCCACCTGGAGGATGCAGGCCCAAACTGGCATGATGGTCTGCATCTGTCCAGAAGGGGAACCAGGATCCTAGGTGATAGGTTTAAATGTTTCATTTCCCTCCCCCCAGTCCAACTTAGACACTAAGGTTCAACTGGGAGGTACTTTTCAGAGGAATGGGTGCTCCAGAACAAGGGGCCTTGATATGAAACTGAAGGGAGGCATGCTAAGCAGACTACTGCTTAATTTCAGATGAGCTCTGGGGGGCATGTTTAGGAGAGATGTGAGGAAATACTTCTTCACAGAAAGGGTAGTGGAGGTCTTCCAATGGGTTTTTTGGTGGGGGACAGTGGTGGGATTCAAAAAAGCCTGGGATAAGCACAAGGGAGTTATAAAAGGATAGGTAAGGGGATGGCAGAGAAAGTGCTGTATACCTGAAGGGGTCTACAGTGTAAGCAATGCAACAAAAAAGGGCAGACTGGATGGGCCATGCAGCCCTCATCTGCCATCAGTTTCTATGTTTAGAGGGGGGTGGTGGCTTATATCAAGGAGGGGATAACATGCATAAGGAAGGAGACAGAAGCAGGGGGTGGAAACACTATAGTTTCAGCTACAGTCCCAATAGAGGGAGAAAGGTGAGGTTGAGGGTGGTTTACAGACCACCCAACCAAGAGGAAGAAAGAGACGGGGAGCTAAGTTCACAACAGCTGGAAGCTGAAAGGAAGGGAGGGGTGGTAGTTGGGGCATACCGGCCAAATTCTGTGCAAGGAGTCAGGTGATCCTAGATGCAATACAGAGTGGGTTCTTGACTCAAGTGGTCACAGAACCCACCAAAGAGGGGGCAATCCTTGAATGAGTGCTCACAAATGGGAAGCACGTACAAGAGATAATGGTCAAGGAACCCCTGAGTGGTAGCAACCACAGCACAGTGTGGGTCAGGTTGGATATGGGCAGTGAAAGCATGCCTACCAAGACCAAAATCCTGGATTTTTTTTTGTACTCTGTTTATTGCTTACTCAAAAATCCTGGATTTTAGGAGGGCAGACTTCAGTAAGATGGGCAACGTGCTAAGGATACACCTAGAAGGCATCAGAGTGATATGGGGGTGGACCAAAAATGGACCAACGTCAAAGAGGGAATACTGGCTGCCACAGTGGTGTGTGTTAGGCTCAGGGGAGAGAACACTTAGTTGAGTCAGCTCTGAGGTTTCCCGGGCAGTGAGGGACAAGAGGTCAGCCTACAGGAGATACATAAAGACCATGAGTGGATAAGGAAAACTACCTGAAGTTGGCCAGGGTGGCAGACAACGTGGTGCAGCAGGCTAAGGTACAAAAGGAACTCCAAACAGCTGAAGGAATCAAAAAGGGGGAGAAGGCCTTCTTTCGTTACATAAGCAAGAAAAGGGACAAGAAGGATGGGATAGTTAGGCGGAAAGGGGATGGATGGATGGAGAAGAATGGGGAAAGGCGGAGGTACTGAACGAATACTTCTGTTCTGTCTTCAGTAGGAAAAAAGCGGAGCGGTGCCATCAGTGGGGGAAGGGGCATAGATGTAGTGATAGTGGAGAATAGAATGAGGGAGGGACTGCTAGCACTAAAGGTGGACAAGTCACCGAAACTGGACAGCATACACACAAGGGGACTAGGGGAACTTGTGGGGCTGCTGGCAGACCTCTTCAATAGTCCCCTGGAGTTGGGCATGGTGTCGCAAGACTGGAGAATGGCACACGTGGTGCTCCTCCACAACAGCGGTCCCAGGGATGACCCTGAGAACTACAGGCCATTCAGTCTGATCTCAATCGTGTGTAAGCTCATGGAGACCGTACTTAAGGAAAGGTTGGTAAAGTACATGGAGGAGAATGGTCTCCAGGATGAGAGGCAGCATGGATTTGTGGGAGGAAGAGCATGTCAAACGAATCTGATCAACTTCTTTGACTGAATCACCAGAGCAATGGAAATGAGCCAGGCCATGGACATCCTTTACTTGGACTTCAGCAAGTCCTTCAACTCTGTACCCTACAAGAGGTTGATCAGGAAATTTGCAGATCTCAGGGTTGGGGAGAAAATGACCAGGTGGGTAGAAATGTGGCTGAGGGACAGGACACAGAGGGTGGTGGTAGGGGGAAGAGTTATCCAGCACCGGGAAGTCACCAGTGGGTTGCGAAGAGCTCAGTGCTAGGGCCGGTGTTTTTCAATATCTTCATCAATGACACTGGGGAAGGCATTAAGGGCAAAATGTGCCTATTTGTGGATGGCACCAAACCCTGTGGGAGGATGGACACAGTGGAAGGGAATACAAGACATGCTGGAAGACCTTAGAAAACTTGAGAGATGGTCAGGGATCTGGCAACTTGACTTCAATGCCAAAAAATGCAAAGTTATTCACACTGGAGCCAGGAACCCAAGGAACAAGTACTATTGGGGCGGGGGGGTCAGGTAGCAGAAGCAACAGAGGAGGGTAAGGACCTTGGAGTAATGATAACTAGTGACCTGAACCACTCCTCACAGTGCAAAAAGGCAGCAGTGAAGGCAAACAGGATGATTGGTGTATAGCCTGAAGAATCAGCAGTAGGTGGAAGGAAGTTACAATGTCCTTGTACAGGTCGCTGGTGAGACCGCATCCAGGGGAGTACAATACAAGTGTCCATACCTTAAGAAGGAGATCAACCTGCTGGAGAAGGCCAGAGTAAGACAACTTAGACGACTGTGTGTCAGCAGTGTATGTCTTACAAGGAGAGGTTGGTGGACCCCGAGGATGTCCTCCCCTGGAGAAGAGAAGGGAGAGCAGGGACACGATAGAGACCTTCAGATACTTGAAGGGGATAAATAGGGTGGCTAGGGAGGGTCTTTCAAGCTAAGGGGCGGCTGAATCACAAGGGGACACAGCTGAAAGGTTCAGGAGGGATGTTAGGAAGCACTTCATCACGGAGAGGGTAGTGGCCAGTTGGAATGTGCTGCTGGAGGAGTGGTCTCAGTGAAGTCAGTGAGCAGCTTTAAGAGGGCTTGGGATAGGAATAAGAGGAAACCATGGTGCTGGGGGGAGGTGGCCAGATAGGGTGGAAGGTGAGTCAGGGTCAGTAGTGTAAGCTGGGGACCCTGCAATACGAGCAGCACACTCAATAGATGAATGGCCTTCTTCTGCTGGCTCCTTCATGTGTCCTTGTGACTCCTCTTTGCATTTCTCTCATAATTCTGTTGCTGGCTGCTGGCACTTAACACCCACAGAAAGTTGCATACAGACAGTACTGTTTGTGTCTGTGCAGTAATTCAGTAATTCCATTCTTCCCTTACAGGACAAACATCTGTTGCACTGACAAGGTCAATATTACATCCGTGTGAGACTGTACCAGTGGAGCAGGGTGGGTGGGATGGAACAGATGGAGGAAAAAATGATGTCACTGGCTCACACTAGCATTTTCAGTGCAGCAGATCCTGACCTGCTGTGTAGTATTACTCTTGTATTGTTCTATTGACTGCATCATTAACTATTACTATAAGTCACACTTCTGGTTCTGATCTGCGTGACTTGACCCATCAGAACCAGAAAAACCAACCCACATACCCTACAGAGTGGTCTGGCTCAGCTAGAAGGAAAACCCTGTCATGAATATGAATGGTTCCCCGTCTATTAAAATGGGAGACAAATGCAGGAATAGTTAGTTCCAGGATTGAGAGAGGGCCCAGCGGTGGGAAGATCAGCAGTGGAAGCCCGGCTCTCTGACTGTGACCGAGTCGGGGGGGGGGGTCTGTGGACCAAGGGATGGTGGCAGAGTCCCTGGGGCCAGATGGCACTGGCCCCCTGGCAAGCTCTCCAGAGAAACACCAGCAGGCACAGCCAAAAGGATGGGAGCATCCCAGGATGCTTGCCTCAAGGACCGGAAGAGATCCAAAACAAACATAGCGATAGAGGGCCACTACTCAAGGGACGTCACCAGGATTTGTGAGGATCAGCTCCCACATGGACAGCCTGCCTTGAAAAGAGAGCCACAGTCTGAAAAAAAAGGCACATCTGTAAATAAGTCTTGCATTAAAAATGTTATGTTAGAGAACTGAAAGCCTAAGTATCATAGTGTAGATCCCCTGGCAGCATGGTAGTCAAATGAATGGGTCATTGCTAACAAGGGGCCTAGCAAGAGTTGGGCTGGCAAGTCCCCGGGATAGGACCAGTCATGGGAGGCTGTTCTTTGGGCCATTAATGCTATCCATGTACTGTAAAAGGGAGGCAAGTATGGCTGAACCAACTAATCAATTTAAATGTAGTTGCAATGTCACAGTCTGACTTGTGTTTCCAGATGTTGTCCCTCATGGGTGCAGAGACACACATGCTGGCACAGAATTGCCCCCATGGAAGAGCTGTTGCTGCTTGGGAGTATGCTGCACCACAAATAGTCTTGGCAATGCCAGGGTTCTAAAGACACCAACAGGGGCTTTTGTACTCACCTCTCTGGGATGCGGGCAGGGGTTGCTAGACTCCGGGCTGAACTAGCAAAGGTACACAGGACCTTCTGCCCCACCCATGCCCCACACAGGGGCCACCAAGTCTGCTGCCGCTCACCTAAAGGATGCCTATGCAGAGTGGATCAACCTTGGTGGGCTCCAGGAGGGTGGGGTGGTGGGAAGGGTAAACACTTCTCAGCCAATACCACTGTAGAATTCCTTTGCATACTGCAGGGATGGGACAACAGAGAGTTGGCACCTGTTGCAGTGGGAAGGGAGGAAGTTGGGAGGGGGGGTCCTCAGAAGTGGAGGCCCCAAAGAGGGAAGATGAGGCCCTCACCTGAGGAGGAACCAGTTGTTGGTGGGGGACTCTACTGCTAGGGGGATAGATGGAGCATTGGGGGGGTGGCAGAAGGCAAAGGGAGGTGAAGTGCCTCCCTGGTGCTTGGACTTGGAGGGATGAAGAGTGTATCCAGAAGATTGCTAGGGCAGCAGGAGATGGGAAGGAGCTACATGCAACTGTCCACCTGGGGAATTCATATGCTATACTGGCAGAGTGTGGTTCCTCTATGGAGGGACCTGCAGTGGAGATCAAGGAGGATGCTAGGAACCACCACAAAGGAGACCCACAGAAGGGTGGCATAGGACCCCACAGGGGAAGGGAACAGCTCCTGGTGAGGGACTCCATTGTTAGGAGGGTAGAACTGAGGGAGGGAGGGGAGAGGTAGGTAAAGTACCTGCCTGGCGCCATGGCTTGGATGGACGGGGAGCGAATCCTCAGGATCACAGAAGCAGCTGCACAGGGGAGGGAGCTGGATGTCACTGTACACCTAGGGACAAATGACCTGTCTGGGAAAGGGATCAGAGCAGTGCAGGAGGAGTTTGTGGAGTTGGGGAGGGACATTCGACAAGTAGCATGCACGGTAACCTTCTTGTAGGTGCTGCCTTTCTATGGTATGGGTGAGGCTAGGATGCTCCGCACCATCGGATTCAATCAATGGTTGAAAACCTAGTGTAGAGCTCAGGGTTTGGCTTCACTGGGGACTGGGGTTCCACCTGGAGGGATGCAGGCCTACACTGGTGTGACAATCTGCATCTGTCCAGGAGTGGAACCAGGATACTAGGTGATAGGTTTAAATGCTTTTTTGGCAAGCATTAAAACTAGCCAAGGGGAGAAGCACTGAAAAGGAGAAAGGAAATCCTAGCCCCCAAAAAAAATCAGGGTAGTTAGTGAGGTAAACACCAAGATAGAGAAGACAACAGAGAGAAGGGCAGGGGTAAATGGAGAAAAAGACAAAGGCAATAGTGGCAGTCAGAGAAACTTGATACACAGAGAACTGTGACTGGGATGTCAACATACCATGGTACACAATCTACAGGAGGGACAGGGAGGGTAGAAGAGGAGGAGGAGTAGCTGTCTATGTAAGGGAAGGGATCAAAGCAACGGAACTAAAGGGTAAGCCGAGAGAAGAGGCACTGTGGGTCACCCTGGAGACTGGAAATGGCACCACAATCCGCACAGGGGTTGTGTACAGACCCCCATCTCAGGGGGAAGAAATGGATAAGGAAATGAGCACGCCGAGCCCGGGTGTGATATCGGGTGCTACTTTGCACTTCCTCACAGTGTGCACTGGAGCTGTCTAAACTGGCCCCCGCTACCGCCTTGGTACTTTCAGTGGTCAGGCTTGCTACTTCTCTCAATACTGGGACTGAGGAAGACGTACTGAGGAAAGAAGCGGAACCGTGGAGTGGTGTGATTTACTGGAAATCTTTGTACAGGTCGTTTTAGTGACATAGCGAGGAACAGGATTGTTACAACGAGGGAGAAGAGCCGTGGAACTTAGGATCGATTTCATCCTGTAGCAGTGGATTTTATGACTGGGCCCCTTTCGAGGGCTCAGGAGCTGTTTTTCCTTAGTGGAGCTGAACTCTGTTGGGTGATTTCTCGCTGGAGTCCGGGGCTGCTTGAGGAGTTGAGCTGTAGTTCTGTCAGGAATCTGGCAGAATGGGTTGTCGATTCCCTTAGGTTCCCTTGGGGCCAGCCGGTGGGCTGGTGTTATCGGGGAATCGCGGTAGTAGCTGAGGATATTCTCTGGCAGTGGTCTCCTGAAAGGGATTTCTGCTAAGATGCTTGGATGAAGACCCGAGGCTTCTGGATTTGAGATTTTCTGCCTTCTAGAACAGGGTTTGACTTTAAATTATTCTTATTTCACTTGATTTATACAAGGCAGTGAGAGGGCCTGGGGAGTTATATCTATGAAAAGAAACATAACTCCAACTAAGTTATAGCAACATGAAGGTTTAATTTTTATTTCTAATCAAATCTTCTTCAAGCAGATTAATTCTATCCAAGACTCTGTGTTTTTATCCTTTATTGGGGAGGGTTGTTTGAGGGAGATTTATTTATTTTATTAAGAGGGGATAGATGTTTGAGGGTTATTTTTCTTAAGTAAGAGGTTTGTTTAATCTTGTTTTATGTTTTAACACTACTTTGAGACAGGAAACATATGTTGGGACCGAGTTTCGGTGGGCAGGTGCTATTCCTCCTCCAGGCTGAGGGACCTGTGCCCCTTCGATATTCCCCCGTTGCAACCTGAGGTATATAGGCGCTGTCATGCCTTGGGGATTGCACGGAGGAGGTGGAGGGAGGGGTTCTTCGGCCAGGGGGGAGGAGTGGTTAGGGATGGTGAGGTCAAGGAGACACCCTGGGGTGAAATGGGTCCAGGACAGGGGTTTGCGATGCCTGGTTCCCATACCCAAGGGTTCCACTGACAGTGGGCGAGTTGCCCATTCCTCCAAGGCCTTTCATCCAACTCAGGCGGTGTTATGCAATGCCAGATCAATAAATTACTGCTGATCTTGTTGAGTCATCTGACCTGGCTTGCATCACCGAGACCTGGCTGGATGAGAATGCTGGTCCCATATTGGAGTCAGCAGTTCCAGTCGGGTACTCTGTGATACATCGCCCAAGACTGGCTCTGTGGGGGGGGTCACTATTTGTTTTAAATCAGAATTGGGCCTTGTAGAGGTTCCAGTGGTGACCCCTAGATTTTGAGTATATCATGGGAGCAGGTGTGGGCAGCAGAATCTTGCTCATGTACATTCCACCCGGTGATGAGAAAGCTTTTCTGCAGGAAGTTGCAGACTTCATTGTCGACATGGTGTTAGAACCCTCCAGGTGGTTGGTCATGGGGGATTTCAATGCCTAGGTCGACAAACTCTCATATTCTGGTCAAAACTTCCTCCAACTGATGATCTCGTTGGGCTTTACACAGATTGTTACCGCTGCAACCTACATTCAGGGTCACTCTGTGGATCTGGTGTTCACCCTGGGGATGGAGATCACAGAACTGGTGTTGAAACCAGTTGGGTGGTCGGACCATCACTCAATAAGGTTCAATTTCGCTGCCCCCCCCCGTGAGAAACCCCCTTTGGAGATGGCCCAGTATCGCCCTTTGAGGGGTGTAACCCCTGAGGGTCTGATGGTGGTGCTGGACCTATCGAGTTGGCCTGTGGAGTGCATGGAACCAGATGTCTTAGTAGTGCACTATAATAATATGGTGCTGAAGGCTCTGGATTCCATAGCACCTGTCAGATTTTGCCCCCTCTCCCTCCGCCCTCGGACCCCTTGGTTTGATGGGGTATTGAGGGAGTTGAGGAGAGTTGGGCGAAGATTGGAATGCTGCTGGCGGAAATCCGGCTTGGAAGAAGACAGGCTTAGACTGATTGCCCATTATACAGACTATCAATCAGAAATCTCCCGTAAGAAGGCAGAGTTCGAGTCCTGGGAGATAGCTGCATCAAGGAATCAACCAGCTCAACTCTTCTGGACCATGGAAAGGCTGTGCAATCCAGCCCGCCTGCAGGGTCGGAAAGCTTTTTCACAAATAAAGTGTCATGAGTTTGCTTGGTTCTTTGATCATAAGGTGTTATTGATCAGCTCGGAGATCCACAAAACGTGTTAAAATGAGCATGGCAGCTGTCGATGCGAGGCTACAGGCCCTCAGTCTGCCTGGATGGCTTTTGACTGGCCAGCGATTATGGATATCATGAAGATTGTCCAGGGCTTATGACAGACTTGCTGTAGTTTGGATCCTGGTCCTATGCACCTCCTTGTGGGGTGCATGGATGCGATCGGACCAGTCCTTACTGAAATAGTCTGGTGCTCATTAGACCAAGGGGTATTCCCGGAGTCTCTGAAAGAGGCTATCGTGACACCCCTTTTAAAGAAATCTTCCCTTGACCCAGACTGTCTTTCCAACTATAGACCAATCTCTAACCTGCCCTTTTTGGGCAAGGTTATTGAGAAAGTAGTCGCGCTGCAGTTCAATGACTTTCTTACCACCCATGAAGTCTATGATCCTCTCCAGTCCGGTTTCAGGAAGAGGCACAGTACCGAGACAGCGTTGGATCAAGTACTGAATGATCTCCTAATAGCGAGAGATCGGCGGAGCCGTTCGATCTTGTTCCTCCTTGATCTCTCTGCGGCATTTGACACCGTGGACCATGGAATGTTGTTAGAACACCTGCGACTACTCTGTGGACTGTGGGGGACAGTCCTCAGATGGTTCCACTCTTTCCTCACAGGCAGGACTTAGAGGGTAGTATCAGGAATTTTTTCCTCTGCTCCCTTTGTTCTGCACTGCGGGGTGCCGCAGGGTTCTGTGCTTTCCCCCATGTTGTTCACAGTGTATATGCTGCCATTGGGAGACATAAGATGTTATGGGCTGAGTTTTCACTGCTATGCAGATGATACTCAGCTCTATATGTCCTTTCTACCTGAACAAAATGATGCAGTTATCAGTCTTCAACAACTGCCTCACTGAGATTCAGGACTGGATGAGTGCTAACTGGTTGAGACTGAATCCAGACAAGACTGAGGTGCTGGTGGTGGACCCTGGTCACCATGTAGAGAAGTTGACTCCTGGGTCTTCCTCTGGCCTTGTGTTAGGTGGAATCCAGTTGAGACCTTCTGAACAGGTTTGGAATCTGGGCGTAATACTTGACAGCGAGTTGACACTTAACATACAGGTGTCAGCCGCTGTCAAGTCCTCTTTTTAACATCTGAAGAATATAGCCCGGATAAAGCACCTTATTCCGCACAATGACCTTCTTGTGTTGGTTTATGCCTTTGTATCTTCGCATCTTGACTACTGTAATGCTCTATACCTAGGGTTGACAGGGATGGATCTCCATTGCCTGCAGCTGGTGCAGAACGCTGCAGCCAGGTTGTTGACTGGGCTACCAAGAACTTGCCACGTCACACCTTTGCTGTGCGAACTACACTGGCTGCCGGTGCAATGGAGGACCACCTTCTAGGTCGCGTTGCTGACCGAAAAAGACTACACGGACACGGACCGAGCTACTTGCAAGATCTCCTTCGGCCCTACTGCCCACTCCGCTCCATTGACGAGGGATTGCTAGAGATTCCTAGGGTTCATCTTCAGTCATCTGGGGCCAGAGCTTTTTCTTCTGTGGCCCCAACCCTGTGGAATTCTCTACCTCATCCGATTAGAGAGTGCCTGTCCACTGAGTCCTTTAAAGCCACACTGAAGAGTTTATTTATTTGAATTAGATTTTTGAATACAACATCTAGTTGTCCTGCTGTCTTCTTAATGTTTTATATTTGTATTTATTATTGTTATGTGTTGCTATATTTGTTTTGTACTCACGCTTTGGTACTATGAAAAGCACATTATAAATAAATATTGATTTGATTTGATGATAGAAGGCCTCCTTAGGATGGCATCAAAAGAGGAGATATTGCTGATGGGGGACCTGAATATGCCAGATGTTAACTACAGCATCTTTGCCGCAGTCACATCCAAGAGCAGGGACATTCTTGATGCCCTACAGGGGGCATGCCTCAGACAGTTAGTGCTGGAACCCACTCGGGAGGGAGCAGTCTTAGACCTGGTACTCTCAAATGGGGACAGAGAGAGGATCTCAGATCTAGAAGTGGGTAGCCATCTGGAAACAAGTGACCACCAAACAAACAGTGCGGTTCACGATAAACTCAGCTGTAGAGTCAAGCCATACAAAAGTGAAGGTACTGGACTTCAGGAGGGCTGATTTTGTCAAAATGGGAGACTGCCTCAGAAAAGCACTAGCAAACAGGCAAGAAGGAGGGGATGGATCAACAATGGAGAAACATCAAAACTGCCATCACAGAGGCAACAAGCCTTTGTGTGAAGCAAATAAACAAATCAAAACGAAAGAAAAAAACACTATTGTTCTCAAAAGAAGTGGTGGGGAAGGTTAGGGAGAAAAATATAGCATTCAGGAAGTATAAAGAAACACAGAAGGAGCAGGACAGAGAACTGTTTCAGTTAAAGAAGGAAAGGGGGAAGGCAATCAGAATAGCAAAGGCCCAAACCAAGGAAAAGATAGTCAACTCTGTTAAGAAGGGGGATAAAACCTTTTATAGGTACATTATGGAGTAAAGAAAGCCAAAAAAGGGATAATGAGGCTGAATAAAGAGGAGGATGGGTGGGCAGAGAGGGACACTGAAAAAGCAGGGATACTAAACAAATACTTCTGCTCAGTATTCACAAATGAAGAGGAGGGGGAGGTACCTAATCCAGTGAATAGAAGCACTCTGGATAGGGGGGTCGATATCAGTCCTTTCACAGAAGAAAGGGTTCTGAAAGAACTCCTAAAACTGAAGGTGGACAAAGCAATGGGGCCTGATGGGATTCACCCCAGAGTTCTAAAAGAACTAAGGGGAAAACTAGTAACACCATTGACTACCCTTTTTAACAAATCATGGGAGGATGGTGTGGTACCCGAGGGCTGGAGGAGAGTGGATGTGATTCCCCTTCACAAAAGTGGGAGCAAGACAGAGGCAGGAAACTACAGACCTGTCAGTTTGACCTCAGTGGTAGGGAAAATGATGGAATCACTTCTGAAGGAAAGAACTGTTGAGTACCTAGAGGCCAGTGGAGCATAGGACCCAAGGCAGCATGGATTCACAGTGGGAAGGTTATGTCAGAGGAATCTAATCAATTTATTTGACTGGGTGACCTAAGTCATAGACCAGGGAGGGACTGTGGATATGGCCTACCTAGACTTTAGCAAGGCACTTGACACAGTCCTGCACAAAAGAATAATAAACAAATTAGCCAGCCTGGGAGTGGGTTCCAAGGTGGTAGCCTGGGTAAAACATTGGCTGGACAACAGGATGCAGAGGGTAATAGTAAACGGAGTCCACAGTGAAGAAAGGGGGGTTACTAGTGGGGTTTTGCAGGGTTCAGTACTGGGTCCGGTCCTTTTTAATGTCTTTATAAGCGACACTGCAGAGGGACCGGAAGGAAAAGTATGTCTTTGCAGACGGCGCAAAGATCTGCAACAGGGTTGATACACAAAGTGGGGTGGAAAGGATGAGAAGAGACTTGGCAAGGTTGGAGGAATGGTCAAATGTATGGCAGCTTAGATTCAACACAAAGAACAGCAAAGTAATGCACCTGGGAAACAAAAACTCAGGGAAAGAGTACACAATAGAGGGTGATATACTGACAACAAAAATGGAAAGGGATCTGGAGGTAGTTATATCAGATGACCAAAAGGTGGGCAAGTAATGTGAGAAGGCAGTAAGGAGGGCTGTGGGGATACTGGGATGCACAGGGAGAGGCATCACCAGTAGAAAACAGGATGTTGTCATCCCTCTGTACAGACAGTTGATGAGACCCCATTTGGAGTACTGTGTACAGTCCTGGAGACCCTATCTCCATAACGACAAACATGGTGGAGGCTGTCCAGAGGAGAGCAACCAAAATGGTGCAGGGTCTGCACCAGAAGACATACGAAGAGATACTAAAGGAGCGTAATATGTATACCCTCGAGGAAAGGAGGGAGGGGGACATGATAGAAACTTTCAAGTACCTCAAGGAGTCAACAAAGTCCAAGAGGGTAACATCTTTCAGAAAAAGATGTGCAAGAACAAAGAGGCACAATTTGAAGATGGGGGGGGGGGGAGAGATGGCTCAGAGGTAATGTGAGAAAGTTATTTTTTCTTGGAGAGGGTTGTGGATGCATGGAACAGCCTTCCTGAGGGGGTGATGGAGTAAAACACAGTGAGGGAATTGAAGAATTCATCGGACAGACATAAGGCAATTCTAGTGTGGGGTAGGAGGAAGTAGGCTGTTGGTTAACTAGGATCTGCAGCTTATTCACTAGGTAGGGAAATGGGCAGACTAGGTGGGCCAAGCGATCCTTATCTGCCATCACATTCTGTGTTTCTATGGGGACAAATGACCTTGCAAGGGACAGGATAGGGGTAGTGTAGGCTAACTTCAGGGAGTCAGGGAGGGGCCAAAGCAAGTAGCATGCACAGTAGTTTTTCCGAGATGCTACCTGTGTACAATCAGGGAGATGCAAGAGTACTCCGCATCATGGCATATAATAACTGGTTGAAAGCATGGTGCATGTAGGAGGGCTTCAGCTACATCAAGGGGCTGGGATCCAACCTGGGAGAATATGGGTCTCTAATGGTGATGGCCTACATCCTTCTGGGAAGGGGACCACAGTTCTTGATGGGAGGTTTTAATGCTACTTATATGAGCTTTTTAACTAGCCAAGGGAGAGTCAGTAAAACAATGGAGGAAACAACTGCCTCCACCCCACGATGGAGCAGCAAGGAGGGAGGGCACGGGGGAGCAGAAAGGTAGGGAGAGGGACATACCAGAAGAAAAGGGGGGGGGTTAAACCCCAGGTAAGCGAGGGTGAAGGATCAAAGGAATCAAGGAATGGGGAAATTAAAAAGGTAGGAGGAAAGTCAGGGGAGCTACAGTGAAAAACAGTCAGGACTGGAAGAGGGAAGCAGGGCAGTGGGAAGGGTGGCTGGAAGGTGTGGAGAGCCATGTACGCCAATGCAAGGAAACAAAATTCCAGACCTGGAAGTCATCGTGGTGGAGGATGACCTGGATTTAGTGGCCATTAAGGAATCGTGGCGCACTAAGCACCATGACTGGGACATGGCCATACCAGGCTACTTTATGTCCAGTAGAGACAGGGCAGTGAGGAGGGGTTGTTTTATATGTGAGGGAGGGAATCAAGGCCATGGAAGTACAGGGGCACCAGGAGGAAAAGGAACAGCTGGAGGTGCTGTCGGTCACCCTGGAGACAGGCTGCAGGCTGGCAGTATAGCCTAGAGGTTACAGCTGTGAATGAGCTTGGTATATCCAACAGATCTGGGGTTTGCTTCCCACAACCTGCATCTGCATACTGTGTGACTCTGAACAAATCACTTAACCATCCCAGTGCTCCTGGGTCACCCCGGAAAACCGGCACTTGTGCCTTGTGGGCCTTAGCCAGTTACCAAAGAATAAACTAAATTTTTACAAGTAGCAAACACACAATTGAGATGAGCAGTAACAGTCTGAAGTGCAATAAATGAAAATACAGCTAAACCAAGATACAAAAAAAAAAAAAAAACCTTGGCAACAAGTGCATTTAGCATTACAGTGGGTTTCTAATAACAGTTTGGAGGAGTGTAGGTGGTGAAGGAAAAAAAGGGTGACATTCAAGAGGTATAAGGAAACACAGAGGAAGGAGGAGGACTGGGAGGTATACCTAGTGAAGCAGAGAGAACTACAAAGTTAGTAGAGGGTGCACAGGAAAAGCTATTGCTGCTGCACCAAACAATAAGGACTGAAAAAAGAAATTATGGCACACACACACACACACACACACACAACAAAAGAAACCTGCAAACTGTAATTGCATTAAACCAACATGTGACTTACTTATTCACACAGTGAAAAAACAGATGAACCGACACAGTTCCACTGTTGCTTCGTGTGAAGTTCGAACCATCCATTGCTTAACCGGACACAAAATTGCCGCCCAGGACAGAATGAGTTAAACAAATAATATGTACGTCTAACACAATTACAGTTAGAGTATTTTTTTGTTTGTGCACCATAACTTCTTTTTTCTAAAGCAGATGGAAGCAGGCAAGGCAATGAGTGGATCAAAGGTACAGACAGAGGAAAATATGGCCAAATGGGTCACTAAGGGGGATAAGACTTCCTGTAGATACATACGTGAGAAGAGGAAAGCAAGGGCAGAGATAGTGAGGATTAGAAATACAGAAGGGGAAGACTGCACAGAAGAGAAACAAGAAAAAGCAGACATCCTGAACAAGTATTTCTCTTCACACTGGAGGGAGGGGTTATGGACCACCAGGGAATAGCAGTAACAGGGGAAGTGGGGAGGTGGGTACAAATCCATTTTCAGAAGAAAGAGTCTGGAAGGGACTTGCAGCTCTGAAGGTGGATAAAGCTATGGGAATGGATGGAATACATCCAGGGCTTCTAGAGAACTCCAGGAGGTGCTAATTGCCCCACTGAAAGCCTTGTTCAACAGCTCACTTACAACAGATGTGGTTTCAGGGAACTGAAGACGAGCGGACGTGGTCCCGCTACAAAACAGCGACAGCAGGGAGGAGGCAAGCAACTATAGATCAGTCTGTCCTACTTCGGTAGTGTGGAAATTAATGGCAACCTTGCTAAAAGAAAAGACTGGTGGAGTATCTTGAAACCAATGAGTTGTAACATCACATGCAGCAAGGATTCATTGGGGGAGGGGGGATTGCTAAAAGGATCTGACTGATTTCCTTGACTAGGTGACCAGGGAAATAAATCAGGGGAAGGCAGTGGACATGGCCTGTTTGGACTTCAGCAAGGCCTTTGACATTGTGCTGCACAGGAGGCTGATAAAGAAATTGAGCAGCCTAGGGATGGGATTCAAAATGATAAACTGGTTGAGAAACTGGTTAATGGATTGGAGACAGAGGGTGGTGGTAAATGGTACTCACTTGAATTTTGAAGAAGTGACCAGCCAGGTGCTGCAAGACTCAGTACTGAGACTGGTTCTCTTCAATGAATTCAAAAGTGACACAGCTGAGGAACTAAAAGGAAGGGTATGCTTTTTTTGAAGATGATACCAAAAGCTGCAATAGTGTAAACACTCAGGAGGGGGTGGAGAGAATGAGCAGGGATCTGGGCAAATCTGATGAGTGGTCTAAAGCATGACAGTTGGGCTTCAATGCAGAAAGTGCAGAATCATGCACCCTGTGCATAGCAGCCCAGATTATGGGTATAAGAATGGGGGAGGTAGTAACAGTCACTAAACAGGAAAGGGTCCTTGTGGTTATTATATCTGACAACCTCAATGTGGAAGGGTAGTATGGCAAAGCAGTGGGTAAGGCTAGTGGGATGCTGGGATATATAAGGTGGGGGTATAACCAACAGGAGGAGGGAGGAGATGTTGACACTGTATCATCATTGTTGAGACACCATTTGGAGTACTGTGTCCAGTTTTGGAGATCTCACTTGAGAAAGAACATAAGCAGGGTGAAAGTAGTTCAGAAGAGGTCAACTAGAGCTGGCCCGGTGATGCCGAGGGTTGAGGAACTGGATGTCACACCTTGCGCTATGCCAGCGACCCGGGTTCGGGAATGGGCTTGGGTCACTAGGGGTTCAGCTGAGGGAGGTAGGATCGAGTGTCCCAACGGATGCTCTCCTCCTCCTCCGGGGGGGGTTTACATGGGCAGCAATGCCCGTAAGTGTTACTGCCTGTGGAAGCACAGGCAGTAAGGCACAGATGGCTCCTTACGAGGGGGCCGGGTAGGGCGCTGTAGATGCTTGACAGCACCGTGCGTAAGCACGCCGTTCATCTGGATGCAAGTCCTCTGCATCGGCACCCTCAGGGGGTAAGGACCGGGAGAAAAACCGAAGGCAAAACAACTCCCAGTCTCGCGCAGAATGACGCCAGGTCCATGCTACGTTGAAGTGGCCCAACTGAAAAGACCAGAGGATAAAAATCCTCTGGGCAGAGACCAGGAGGAAGTAAAAAAAAAAAGAAGAGGTCAACCAGAATGGTGCTGGGGTTGCACAAGAAACCCCATGAAGAGAGATTTAAGATCTCAACATGCACACCTTGGAGGAGAGGAGAATGAGAGGTGACACGTTAGAAACCTACAAGTAGCAGGGAGGAGGCTAGCAACTAAAGACTGGCCAGTCTCAGATGATTGGTAGGGAAATTAAAAGAAACCCTGTTAAAGGAAAGGTTGGTAGAGTATCTTGAATCAAGTGGGCTACAAGACCAAAGGCAGTATGAATTCATTTGAGGGGCGGGGGGGGTCATGCCATATGAATCTGAATGATTTGTTCAACTGAGTTAACAGGGAAACAGATCAGGGGAGAGCAGTAGATGTGGCCTATAGCAAGACCTTCAACACTGTGCTGCACTGGAGATCTATTAAAAAAAACTGAGCAGCCTAGAGGTGGGATCCAAAGTGGTGAACTGGGTCAGGAACTTTTTAATGGATAGGCAACAGAAGGTGGTGGTTAACAGCTCTCACTCTCAGGGAAGAATGACCAGCGAGGTGCCACAGGGCTCATTATTTGGATTAGTCTCTTCATAAGTGACACTACTGAAGAACTGGAAGGGTAGGTATGCCATTTTGCAGATGGCACTGAAATCTGAAATAGGGTGGACACTCATGAGGGGGTGGAGAGAATGTGTAGAGACCTTGGGAAACTTGAGGACTGGTCAAGAGCATCAGTTGCAGCTCAATAGCAAAAAGTGCAAAATCATACATCTAGGGTATAGGAACCCAGGAAATCAGTATAGGATGTGGGGCCGGGGTACTATCAGTCACTATTGGGGTTATTATATCTGGTAACCTCAAAGTGACAGGGCAGTGTGACAAAGCAGTGGGTAGGGTCAGTGGGATGATGAGATGCATATGAAGAGATCTCCAGCAGGAGGAAAGAGGGAGGTGGTGTTGCCTCTGTATCACTCACTTGTGAGATCCCTCCTGGAGTATTGCAAACAGTCCTGGAGGTCACATCCATGAAAGGACAGAGACAGGGTGGAGGCAGTCAAAACAAGGGCAACTAAATGGTGTAGGGGTTGTATCAAAAGCTCTATGAAGACAGGCTGAGGGATATCAACATGTACACCCTGAAAGAGAGAGGGGACATGACAGAGACCTACAAGTACCTCACAGGGGTGAACGGGGTGCAGGAGGGACGTCTCTTTCAAATGAGAAAGAGCATGATGACCCGAGGATGTGTAATGAAGATGGGTCGGGGAGAGTCAAGAGGGATGTGAGGAAGAACTACTTCACTGAAAGAGTGATGGATGCCTAGAACAGACTGCCAATTGCAGTGGTGGAAGCAAAACAGTGGGAAGTTTCCAGCATGCATGGGATGGATATAGGTGTTTATTAGAAAACAGGCAGGGACAAGGGAGTATTGCCAGAGACCGGTTACGGTCTGCAGAGATAGATTAGGCAGGGAACATCTGAGCAGACTGGGTGGGTCAAGCAATCCTTTCCTGCAGACAAATTCTATTCTATGTAGGGAGGTTAGAGATTTTATGTGACATCTCGAACTGTGAGCTTGGGCATGAATTTAGTGCAACTGTAGCAGCAGTATCTCTTTGATCAAAGTTGGTAATATGGCAGAAATTTCATGGGAATTAGTACTTGATAGTGGGTAGATACACCTTGGGAAGATTGGTGGGGGTGGGGAAGAGATCTGGACCTCAGGAACATGATGTGGTACAGTGTAATACAGTGTGTACCTGTGACTGATGAACTTAAGATCAAAACGGCAAGGAAACACCCTGAAGGCTGTGTACCACCTGGCAAAGCAATAAATACGCCCATCTTGACCCAAGTTCCATGCTTGGAACTCAGTTTGTGTGTGATCTTACATGTAACGGTGCCCAAGTATATGTTTAGGGTGCCCCTGGCCCCAGTTGGCAAAGGTATTGGTGAGAGGTACAGGTTCTATGGCGTAAGTCAGGTGTTCCACTGACAAGAGATGCCACCATATACCAACATACATGAGCGATACAATGTCCTTACACAGTTTTCTTTGGGTGGACAGGATTGTAACACTAGTGTTGCCAAAAACTAGGGAAAGCCATAATTAATGGTGCTCTCCTTTCATTATTTCAAATAATTAAAAAACTGCTAAATCAGACTCAAAATGATAAGAGAAGCATCTCACAAGAGAGCAGAAACTGGACAATCTTAAATTAAATAAAAAGGTAAATGTACAAAATTTACACTATAACATGGTGAACTTCTGCTTTAAAGCCTGTGAAAGCAAAAGTTATATTCTCAATACTTCAGCAAGAGTAACATAATTATTCTTCTCTCTTTCCCCCTTTTGTTTACAAATGTTTCCTGCAGTGTGGAAATAATTACCATGTCCATTTCTGCAGTCTATAAATGCAATTCGAAAACTAAGCATTCCCTTTTGAAATGTGTTTGTGACATTCCCACCACTACTTTTAATATCTAGAATACTGTTCACGTTACTGGAAACCAGCCTTCATTGGGGAATACCGTTCAAAGCACTGCTTTCACCTGACTGGTTCACCCCAGGCACTACAATGTAGTGATTCATGTAATTTCTGTCGCTGAGCGACTCACATCACCGCTCCAGACGTGCTTAATACCTGAAAGTAGCGCTCGATTATTTCTGGACCAGATTTATAAAGCTGGCAACCAAGATCATTCATTGAGGGGTGGTATTTTGTTTTCTCCTTAATTATTAGTGGTAACCCACAGTTTCTGCCAGCAAACACATTCATTAATTGGTCTTTGCATGGAATCTTGTGAAACCCAAGTATGAAAGCAAACACTGCCCTCACCACCTTTCTTTTAGAATTACTAGATGATGCTGGTTCAGAGCCTGATGCAGGTGAACAACACCTTGCGGCAACATTGTAAAAGTAAAAAAAAAAAAAAGTTTATTTAAAAATAGTAAAAGTGCTGCCGTTCACAAATACAGAAGGTACTCTTATACTGTCTGCCCAACATCGGGTGCCTGCATATGTTGTTTTTTCAAAGGTCAATATGCCTACTCAGAAACATGGCTTTTATACCAAGGATTTAAAGCAGTATGCTTAAAGTAAGTGATTAAATTATGTCTGTGAGAAAATTACAAAACAGTAAGTGTGCTAAGTGCTACAAAGACACAATAATCTACATAGTTACACATAAGTTTAAAAAAGCTAATATATAAATCTATACAGATTTGCTGTAAAACGGATATTAATCAGAGTACAGATATGTATGTTTATGTCTTTTTTCCTTCACTAATTGAATCTCTTACATATTAGTTCGCGTGCAACCAAAGCACAAATAGATTTTCCTCTCAAAACATCATATAAAGAGAGGCATCAGTAAGTGAATCATTTATTCCAGTCAGCATTTATCAAAGTGCAATAGATCAAGAGATTCATGCCATAAAAAGCTTAGATCATTTTGTTAATGCATAGTAACAAACTATGCATCCAATTAAATCTTTAAATGTCTGCTGTTTCTCAAACACCCATCACTACAGATTAATTAAAAAAAAATACTTGCAGAAAGAGTAAAATATATACAGGTATATAACAAACTGCAGAGTACTGTACTACATAAATACAGCATACTGGATACAGAGCCCTATACGGTTTGAATACAGTAATCAATATCCTGCATTTGAAGAAAAATATAACTAATCATGTTTGTTTTTTGTTACTCTATTATAGATATCAAAAAAGCATTTTCTGGTACATCAGTCATGTCCTGTATTTAAAGAAATACAGATAACTGACCATTCATGTTGCCCCCATTATAGATAGTACAAACACTAATGGTATAAGGCCAGTGACTGATTGCAAATACACTGTTCAGGCAAAAAAATAAATGTTATCACCATTCATTTATGCTAACACAACCTCTATTGAGGTCATGGTCACAAATCACAGCTACTAAAAAATATATAATATTATAGGGGTGCACTCACGCCCCTCTAATTAGGGTTCAGTAGGCACTTTAATGTTAAACCTCAATTTCTGTGCGTTAACTTTGCAACTGTTCAACGGATTTGCACAAAATTTGGAATGCAATGTCTGGTATGGTAGATCTCTTTATTTACCAAGTTGCATATCAGTCGGACTTACGGTTTCTGTGCAGCAAAATGATAAAAAAAAAAAACACCACATTTTTCACCACTTTTGACATGTTTTTTGCCCATGGTGCTGTGACCACACCGTGTGGTCTTTTGGTCTGACATTTGAAATGTAGAAAGAGGTTGAGTGAAGGAACAATCCAGCATTGGTTTAGCAAAAAAATATTAAGCCGTTCCAAAATTATTACATTTTTAATTTTTGGGTTCTGGGCATGCTCAGTTCACTCCAAGATTTATTTGGTTATTTTTCAAAGATTGGGCTCACGGTTAAGGATTTTGTAGCTCGGGGACTAGGATCCTGGTCCACCAGAAAATTCCTTGTCCGCGAGCTGCCATCTTGATTTTCATTTTTTTGCCCCAAAACAAAATAGTGTAGCTTTCTCTACGGGTGACTTTTGGGCCAAATGAGGCATGGGTTTTGTTCAGGGTGACCCCTCAAGAAAGCCATGCCTTTGGTTTGGCTCATTTTGGTCAAAAAATAGCTTTTTGAAATGTAAAAATTCTTTGACTGACTCGCTAATGATCCTAGTCTGCGAGCTGTCAAAATCCTAGTCCGAGAGCTCACGGTCAAGGATTTTGCTACCTCGCTGACTAGGATTTTAAAAAACTTTACTACTGCATTGCTAATGAATGGTTTGACCTTTTTACTTGAAATGTTCAGGGTATTAAGGGGATATCCTACTGGTGTGAATTATGCTGTCTAGGTGTTGGGGAATTAAGTGGTTCCATAGATATGCCATCACAAAGTTCAGATTTTCCCCACAGGATTACATTGTGCCGCTGATTGCATTTTTTGGCGGCCATATCTTGAAAAAGATGTGAAATACGGATTCGGTTGACTTATGTCGCGAGCAGTGCTCGTTGTCGTGATTACAATGACACTTGAATTTTTTTTCCTAGCTGCTACGGTTCCCCGAGATATTAGCAAATTAGTGTTACAAGGGTTCCTTGCCCTATAGGACTGTTGTATGGCTCTATAGCTGTGTGTAAGTGGAAGCGCAGGGCCCAGAGGGCCCACGCTCCCACAGATGCATATTGGTATGCAGAAATGGGCAGCTTGGTGAGAGTGGGGGGCCCTACACATGCCATTTACTAATTATATTATACTTTTTCAAAAAGTAAGAACATTTGTGGCAAAAAAATGCATTTAATGCATCAGTTAGGGTTAAAGCAACAAAAGTGAGGAAATGAGACATTAGGGTTGAGCCCCTAAACCCCCCCACACCCTCATCCTCCACAGACAGACGCCAGAGGGTGTGCCATGGGGTCATGAAGCCTAAATATATATATATATATATATATATACATACATACATACATACATACACACACACACACACACACACACACACACACACACACTGTGCCCTGGCTAGTCAGATAAATCTACTGTAAAGGCCTAATATCACATTTTTCATTTAAACCAGGCCATTCTGTGATCCTAAGTTTAAATATCCAATATGCAGCTTCCTCACATTTCAACAATAATTGATCAACTGATCCACTTCTTACCAATCATGACCTCAATACCAGTAAACAAAAGATATGTGCAAATGGTTCATTGATGCATTTTACAAATGCAAAATGTCATCCATATTCTCAGTTCCCCTCCTCTGCCTACCTACAAGTATCCTGATTTTTTTTTTCAGCTTGCCAACATAGTATACACTGCACAAACATGTAGTAGTATACACTATGTTAAGAGTGTCATAAATGATAAATTGAAAGATTTCAAACCTTCTTTTTTTCTATAAAGGTTTTTCTTTCTTGGGCTGCAGGTGGGTGGCTATCAGCCATGTCTCTGCTCTCTCTGACCATCACTTTCCTTTCCTGGTCACCAGAAAGTCCACCACGGATTTCCCCCACAGTGGCATCAGGAGAAGGAGGGCTGCCCTCCCCCTCTCTGGTACACATGTCCAGATAGCCAGTGGCTAGGTGGTGGTGAGGGCCAGAGGAGAACAGGCACACCTTCATTAAGCCCACCACAGCCTTTTTTTCCATTTTTCTCCCAATCCCTCAGCCATGAAGGTGTATGTGTGTAGAGGCACCCACTATGGAAGTGCAGCCATGCCTACTGAGTCGCTCGCAACCTGCACTACCACGAGGCCTCCGACCAGTAGTAGTCGAAGGCCAAGATGGCTTGCCACCTATCCCCAGGAGAGAAGAGCAGTCCTTGAGACATGCAATCCTCTCCCCCAACCAACCCTCAGTGACCCAAGTTCATTCTCAAACCTGGGTCGACAATGCGGCGGCAGATGAAGTGCAACCTCATCAACCCTCCATGCCACTAGGCTGGCTGATTTCAAAAGTTCTGCAACCAACAGGGCTCAAGAAGCTCTTTGTCTGGCAGATGACTGAACAATATTCACATATGCCACATTGGCAGTATGCTAGTGGCAACACTGGTTAGCAGAAACAGGTTACTCACCTGTAACAGTAGTTCTATGAGTGGTATATAGTGTGCCTCCACATGTCTGGCAGTATCCTTTCCCTTTAACTATCTTGCTGGAATGTCTTCAAGCTGTCTCCTCCCACTCACCTGGGGGGCAACTCTCTCAGCACTGCCCCGTGACATCAGATCTTACCCACTGGAAGCAAGACCAGTGTGCCACTTGCCAGGGGAGGTTGGGTGGGTTGTGTGGATAGAAACATAGAATTTGACGGCGGATAAGGACCGCTTGGCCCACCTAGTCTGCCCATTTTCCTACCTAACAGATAAGCTGCAGATCCTAGTTAACCAACAGCTTACTTCCTCCTACCCCCCACTAGGACTGCCTTATGTCTGTCCCATGCATTCTTGAATTCCTCCACTGTTCTTGACTCCACGACCTCCTCAGGGAGGCTGTTCCATGCATCCACAACCCTCTCTGTGAAAAAATACTTTCTCCACATTACCTCTGAGCAGTCCCCCATCTTCAAATTTGCCCCCTTGTTCTTGCACATCTCTTTTCTGAAAGATGCTACCCTCTTGGACTTTGTTGATTCCCTTGAGGTACTTGAAAGTTTCTATCATGTCCCTCTCTCCCTTCTTTCCTCAAGGGTATACATATTAAGCTCCTTTAGTCTTTCTTCATATGTCTTCTGGTGCAGACCCTGCACCATTTTGGTTGTCCTCCTCTGGACAGCCTCACTCTGTCTATGTCTTTATGGAGATGGGGTCTCCAGAACTGCACACATTACTCCAGATGGGGTCTCACCAACTGTCTGTACAGAGGATAACAACTTCTGTTTTCTACTATTGATGCCTCTTCCTGCATCCCAGTATCCCCTCAGCCTTCCTTACTGCCTTCTCACATTGCTTGCCCACCTTTAGGTCATCTGATATAATTACCCCAGGTCCCTTTCCATTTTTACTGTTGTCAGTATCTCACCCCCCATTGTGTACGCTTCCCCTGGGTTTCTGTTTCCCATGTGCATTACCTTGCACTTCTTTGCATTGAATCTGAGCTGCCATACATTTGACCATTCCTCCAACCTTGCCAAATCCCTTCTCATCCTTTCCACTCCATCTTGTGCATCAACCCTGTTGCAGATCTTTGTGTCGTCTGCAAAGAGGCATACTTTTCCTTCCAATTCCTCTGCAATGTCACTTATAAAGACATTAAAAAGGACCGGTCCCAGTACTGAACCCTGCAGTACCCTGCTAGTAACCCTCCTTTCTTCACTGTGTACTCCATTTACTACTACCCTTTGCGTGCTGTTGTCTAGCCAATTTTTTATCCAGGCTACCACCTTGGGACCCACTCCAAGGCTGGCTAACTTGTGTATTAATCTTTTGTGTGGGACTGTATCAAACGCCTTGCTAAAATCTAGGTAGGCCATGTCCACAGCCCCTCCCTGGTCTACTACTTTGGTCACCCAGTCAAAGAAATCTATTAGATTAGTCTGACGACCTTCCCATAGTAGATCCATGCTGCCTTGGGTCCTGTACCCACTGGCCTCTAGGTACTCAACAATTCTTTCCTTCAGAAGTGATTCCATAATTTTCCCTACCACTGAGGTCAAACTAACTGGTCTGTAGTTTCCTGCCTCTGTCCTGCTCCCACTTTTGTGAAGAGGAATATCACATCTGCCCTCCTCCAGTCCTCGGGTACCACCCCATCCTCCCATGATTTGTTAAAGAGAGTAGTCAGCGGTGTCACTAGTTCTACCCTTAGTTCTTTTAGAATTCTTGGGTGAATCCCATCAGGCCCCATTGCTTTGTCCACCTTCAATTTTATTAGTTCTTTCAGAACCCTTTCTTCTGTAAATGGACTGGTATCGACCCCGTCTTCAGAGTGTTTCTCTTGTTTGGTTTAGGTACCTCCCCCTCCTCTTCCTTTGTGAATACTGAGCAGAAATATTCATTCAGTATCCCTGCTTTTTCACTGTCACCCTCTACCCACATTCCCTCCCCTTTATTAAGCCTCAGTATCCCTCCTTTGGTCTTTCTTCGCTCCCTAATGTACCTATAAAAGGTCTTATCCCCCTTCTTAACAGAATTGGCTATCCTTTCCTCGGTTTGGGCCTTTGCTATTCTGACTGCCTTCCCAGCCTCTTTCTGCTTTAACTGATAAAGTTCTCTGTCCTGCTCCTTCTGTGTTTCCTTATATTTCCTGAATGCTATCCTTTTCTCCTTAACCTTCCTGCCACCTCTTTTGAGAACCATAGCGTTTTTTTCCTTCGTTGTGTTTTATTGATTTGCTTTACACAAAGGCTTGTTGCCTCTGTGATGGCTGTTTTGATTACTCCCCATTGTTCCTCCACTCCTCCTTCCTGCCTGTTTGCTAGTGCTTTTCTGAGGCACTCTCTCATTTTCCCAAAGTCAGCCCTCAAAGTCCAATACTCTTGCTTTTGTATGGCTTGATTGTATGGCTGTGTTTATCGTGAACCATACTGTTTGGTGGTCGCTTGTTCCCAGATGGCTACCCACTTCTAAATCTGAGATTCTTTCTCCATCCCCATTTGAGAGTATCAGGTCTAAGATTGCTCCCTCCGAGTGGGTTCCAATACTAGCTGTCTGAGGCATGCCCCTGAGGGCATCAAGAATGACCCTGCTCTTGGATGTGCCTGCAGCAAACGTGCTCCAGTTAACATCTGGCATATTCAGGTCCCCCATCAACAATAGCTCCCCTTTTTCTGCCATTCTAAGGATGCCTTCTATCATTTCCTTGTCCATTTCCTCCCCCTGAGATGGGGATCTGTATACAACCCCCATGCAGATTGTGGTGCCATTTCCTGTCTCCAGGGTGACCCAGTGAGCCTCATCTGCTCCCTGTTTACTCTTTAGTTCTGTTGCTTTGATCCCTTCCTTTACATAGAGAGCTACTCCTCCTCCTCTTTTACCCTCCCTGTCCCTCCTGTAGATTGTGTATCCTGGTATGCTGACATCCCAGTCATGGTTCTCTGTGTACCATGTTTCTGTGACTGCCACAATATCCAAGCAACCCTCTTCCATCAAGGCCACTAGTTCAGGGAGCTTGTTACACAGACTACGGGCATTGGTACTCATCGCCCTCCACTTTTTGATAGCCTTACCCCTTTTAGCCCCATTCCCATCCTTACTGCCTTTGCCATTTTTTACATTTACCTCTGTTCTGCTCCCTAATAACTTCTCTACCTTGGTGTTTACCTCACTAATTACCATGTTTTGTGGGGGGAGGCTGGGATTTCCCTGCTCCTTTTCAGTGCCTCCCCCCTTAGCTAGTTTAAATGCTTGCCAATGAAGCATTTAAACCTCTCACCTAGGATCCTGGTTTCCCCGGACAGATGCAGACCACCGCACCAGTATAGGTCTGCATCCCTCCAGGTGGCTCCCCAGTCCCCAATGAAGCCAAAACCCTGAGCTCCACACCAGTTTTTCAACCACTTATTGAATTCCCTGGTGAGGAGTGCCCTAGCATCACCCTTGCCATAGACATGCAGCACCTCCAAGAAGGTTACCGTATGCGCTACTTGTCTAAGGCCCCTCCCCAACTCTACAAACTCCTCTTGCACTGCTCTGATCCCATTCCTAGCCAGGTCATTTGTCCCTAGGTGGACAATGACATCCAGCTCCCTCCCTCATGCAGCTCCTCCCACGATCCTGAGGATTTGCTTCCTGTCCCTCCAAGCTGTGGTGCCAGGAAGGCACCTTACCTCCCTCTCCCCTTCCTCCCCCATCTCTACCCCCCTAATGATTGAGTCCCCCACCAGGAGTTGTTTCCTTCCCCTGTGGGGTCCCATGCCACCCTCCTGTGGGTCTCCTTTGTGAAGGTTCCCAGCATCCTCCTTGGTCTCCACTGCAGGTGCCTCCATAGAGGAACCACTATCCACCAGAAGAGTGAATGAATTGTGGAGAGGTACAGCTGGAGGGATGCAACTCTGTTCCACCACTCTCCTCCCTGAGCCCACCCTGGTCCAGCCTCTCCTCTTTCTTGGCAACCTCTGAGGTAGTGGCATTGGCCTGGTGGTCCCTGGGTGGGGAGGAGGTTCTGATCCTAGCCAGGTCAGCCTGAGGCGGGCAACCTCCTCCCTCAGACCAGAGAGCTGCCTGCAAATAGGGCAGCATCACAGCCTCAGAATGTCTCCCGGAACACTGCCGCCCCACAGCCATTGCACTGCACCACTCCTATCATGTCTTATTGTGTGTCCCCTCTTCTGTTTCTCTGTATGCTTACTCTCTCCTCTCCTTACAACTCTCACCCTTCCTGTTCCGGGACAGCAACTTCCTATATTCTTCAGTAGCCTCCTTCTTCCTTGCTCAATGTCAGACCACCAGCAGCGGGGGGGGGTGAGCTTTTTTCCTTTAGGGTTGACAAAACCAGTGTTTCTTTATGATCCTTCCCTTCCCTTCCTACTGCCAAACAGGAAGTTTCTGTTAACAGTCAAATCTAGTGGCTATAAAAGTAGAACTGGCTTTGGGTGGGTGGAATGGAGGGCAATTAGTAAGAAAAAAGGCTAGCAACAGGAAGTTGTAATATGAGTCACCTGCTTTTATAGTGTCTAAGCCACACCCCCAATTAAGCTCTCTTTCCTCCTCCTACTGGTTTAGCAAAGTCAGCTGATACAGTACCCTTCCCAGCACAGAACACACACTGACTTTCTTTCTTTTTTTTAACCCTAAATAAGACCCCTTCCACAGGCGGATTTAGAGGGGGGGCAAAGGGTGCTATAGCTCCCCCATCATGGAGCTCCTCTGTTAGTAACACACTGTGCTGCATTCTTAATCATGAAAGTTGTCTGAGCCACACGGGTCTCATCTGTCCTCCAGCAGAGCTGGCCTTAACTATGTGCAAACTGTGCCCCTGCACCTTGGGGGCCCATGCTTTTTTCTTGAGAAAAAAAAAATAATTTAAAAATGCCTAAATGTTGTTAGAGATAAAAATGTTTACCAGCAAATTAAAGTGGAAGACAACTGGCTCTGTTACTGTTACAAATGGTGGGGGAAGCTCTGCTGCAGTGGAAAAGATTAGGTTAAGTAAGTGCTAATGGTGTTAATGGCCACCTCCCATTTACACCTCCCAGGTTGACTGCTTTCACAAACAAAGGGCTATATTGACAAGAGAACTTGTTTGTAACCTGGACATGTAGGTGAAACAATGAATGATATGACATATGTTTCAAAAGTATGTGAGCACTCAAAATGGCTCAAAAACCTGACCAGCATAAAGCAAAACTGGATTTCCTGATAGGGACCGTGAAAACCTGATCATCAGGTAAAAAAACTGACAGGTAACAACCTTACTGATGTCCCATGATAATGCTCTCTATTCTTCCTCACTCACACCTCCAGAAAAGTTAAGTTGTTTAACTTGTTTGCAAATCAGAGTATCTGAGGTGCGAGTGTCCAGCAATGATGTCCCTGTCCTTACAGAAATTAATATGGTGGTAGTACCGTACGTACTTAAGTTCTTGCGCCAGGCTCAGTCAGATTCATTTCCAGTGGTGAAGTCAAATAATTCAGTGCGGTCAATGGCACTAATTAAACGATGCTGGTTAAACTAGTAGACCTGGGACTGCTTTAGTAATTCAGGACAGGAGGGCTAGTGAAGTGTAAATGTTGGATGTGGGGGGCCCACAGGGAATGGAGTGGTGGGGCCCAGCAGGGGGCTGCACAGGGCCCAGAATGGTTAAGGCCGGCCCTGTCCTCCAGTCTCCTGGTAGTGCAGTAAATAACTACCCCCAACCGCATTACATAGTTGACCCCCCCCCCCGAAAAGCTGGTCTCCAGCATGAATTTCTTATTAACGTTCATCCTGCGCCATGTGGTCGGTCCCAGCACTGTGAGCAGTTGGTCTTGCTTGGTGAGCCTGAGCATTTGTTCTCTACTTTTGCAGGCTTGGCGCAACTCCTTTGTTCATCTTGCGGGGGGGTTCGGTGCATGGGATACCAGCTGCAGCAAAGCGGAGTAGACCTTAACAATACAGATCTCAACCAGGTCGTCTGGTGCTCACTGCTCCTGATTTGCTGGTACGTTCAGTAGTGGATGTGGCTAGCAAGGGGTGCCTTCTTTAAATGTCTAGGCTGCTGAAACAAGAGTGAGCTGTAATTCATTAACTCAGGAGATTAATGTTGGAGCAAGAGAGGAGCGAGTGTACTACTGAGAAGACAGACAGAGACAGAGAGAGAGAGAGAGAGAGAGAGAATGGAGCCCACAAGTGAAGCGCAGAGCCCGGAGTTTCAGGCAGCAGCAGCAGTCCAGTAACACGGGGTCGGTGTGGCCTTAGTAAATCAGCACAAGGAGCTGAAGTGAGGTTCAGGTCATCTTCTGGTAGCTGAAGCAAGCTGTATCCAAGAACTCTGCTCATTAGGAGTCATGGGGTCAGTGTGTGCTGTCTAGAAAGAGAGTTTGGTGGCCAGGTGACCGGAGACAGTACTCAGCTAGGGGCACATAGACTTCAGCCTGCTGAAAATTGATCAAGTCTTCATTTAATCAGGTACTTCTTGCTTTAAAAACAAACTCACAGTTACAAACTATGGTGGGTGGGGGCACCTGCTGGGATGGAACAGGACATTAGTGTTCCATCAAACTGGGTGTGTAATAAACGTAGTACTAGTGTTATTAATTTCTAGTATTGGGAGCTTAAATTCATGACATTAAAATTGTTTAAGGTCACTGCTAGTTTTGTCCTACACGGCAAATTGATTTTGGTACAGATTTGCAGGAGAGGGAGTTGGAGAGTAGTGCCCTCCTGTAGCATGCTAGGAATGGTACAAAACTAATGCTGGGGCAGGTCTGGTCTCAGCAACAGCACGAACCAAGAGAGGCAAAAACTGGTACATGAGACCTTTAAACTGAGGTAAAAACTTCCGCATGTACTGTATGTCTAATTTGTGTGGTCTTTTCAGTTGTGGTTGTACAGTGTGAATAAGCACAGAGGGACTTAATAAACATGGGGACTTTGAAGGTGTTCTGCTGTATATTATGACACGTGCAGGAGTTTCTGCATGCTTGGAGAGCAAAATTGGCAACAGAAGTCATAAGACCTTGTTTGGCTCATTGACACAGGCAGTTACAAAACCGGAAAAAAAAGGGATAGAATCAAATATTTTGTTTATGTAGTTCTATGTGTTGAATGGGGGGGGGGTGTACAAGTTGTGATGTACCCCAGCAAGTGCTGTTGCTAATAAAAAAAAAAAAAAAATGCATTTTTAAATTTGTTTAAAAACTGTTTCTGTCTGCTTACTGACTTCTTGGGCCGATCATAAAAATGAAATGCTCATACCATGGTGTTATTCCAGTAAAGGATATTTTAAAACAATAAAAGATATTTTATTTATTTAAAAATGTATTTTCTTTGGAATAAATTATTCTATAGAATAAAATATGTTTTGCAAAAACAGCAAGCAGACTTGAAATTATATTTTCAGAAACTAGACAGCAAAGTGACTCTGTTCCCATATTCCTATAGTTATTGTATTTATTTTTTTACTGAGATAAGGTTGGGGGATACGTTAATCTGTACTGCAGGACAAACTGGGATGGATTGGCTTTATGGTAATGTCAATGTGTTTGTGTGAGTGACATTTGTGAACTTGTTTACTTGGATTGTCATTTCATTTGTCAGCAGTTTGTCTTTATCACCAAGTCTCTCAACTTTTCTCATTTTTATGAGTTTCGGATGTGCTGCTGCCCAGCTGTAGTCTTTCGGTATTTTGTTTTTTATTTTTTGGGGGGGGGGGGGAGGTTATTTTGGGCAACATACTGTCATGTGGACTGTGGGGACTCTGGGGATGGTGCTAGGGTGTAACTAACAAAGCATGGGGAGGGAGGAAATGAGTAGCAATTGCATTAGAAATACCCTCCAAAATGCACCAGAATGTACCAAAATGTTAAAAAATGTCTGGGGGCCTACACGGCCCACCAGACCCCCAGCCTATTTTTAATTTTTCTCTGACTTGAGCTCCCTCATTTATAGGACTTCTGGATCTGCCCCTGAGGTCCCCTTCTACTTCTAATAAAGTATCTGTCTACTTAATCTCAACAGACACTGACTCCTGCTGAGATACAAGTTTTAAATTAATAAGAAAAGGTAGCTTCTTTTAGTTAGCTGCTTTCTGCTCTAACAAGCAAGGCTAGCAACATGAAGTTGTAATTTGAGTCACCTGCTTTTATAGCGTCTAAGCCACACCCCCAATTAAGCTCTCTTTCCTCCTACTGGTTTAGCAAAGTCAGCTGATACAGTACCCTTCCCAGCACAGAACACACACCAACGTTCTTTCCTTCCTTTTTTTTAACCCTAAATAAGACCCCTTCTACTTCTAATAAAGTATCTGTCTACTTAATCTCAACAGACACTGACTCCTGCTGAGATATAAGTTTTAAAATAATAAGAAAATGTAGCTGGTTTTCGTTAGCTGCTTTCTGCTCTAACAAGCAAGGCCAGCAACAGGAAGTTGTAATTTCAGTCACCTGCTTTTATAGTGTCTAAGCCACACACCCAATTAAGCTGCACACCATATACCACACCTAGAACTACAGTTACAGGAGAGTAACCTGTTTTTCTAGGGATGTGGATATGATGTACAACTCCACACTTCTGGCAGACTCCTAGCCATTTCTCTGGGAGGAGGGGGAAAGACACACACCCCCTATTTAGGGAAAGGGAGACTGGAGAACCGAGGACCCAAAACCAGCATCCTGGCATGACTCAACATCAATGTGGTAATGGGAGAAGAAGACGTGTGGCAACTTCCAGGTAGCAGCCCTGCAGCTTCTCCTGGATAGGGATATCCCTGGAAGCAGCCATCAAGGCAGCATTATGTCTGGTGGAATAAGCTCTTAGCCCTATGGGAGGCTCCTTACCAGCCAACCTATAGCAGAAGTCGATGCAGGTTACAATCCACCTGCCAATCGTCTGCTTTGCTGCCAGTCTGCGAGGTGCAGCATCAGTGTAGGTGACAAATAGCTGGCAAACTTCTCCTCGAACTCCAGCCATGCACTCCTTATAATAGGTGAGGGCTCGCCTTAGGTCCAGAGTATGGCACCTACTCAATGCTGAGTGATAAGGAGGGAACCTTCTTCTTCCAGCAGAATGGAAGATCTGATGTCAAGGGGTGGTATTGAGGGTGTTACTACCCGTGTGGGAGGGAGCAGGTAGCTTGAAGACCTTCTGGCAAAATATTTAAAGGGGAACTGTCAGCAATAAGAGCCTTACACCCAAATGTGAGGCTGATCCTAATTAGCCCTTTGTGTGCAGCAACACTTTTATATACTTATTTATTACTGCGGTAATAAATAAATGAATCAGGCTAATTTCATTGACTTGTAAGATGCCATTTTGTCTAACCACAGGAAAGTCGGCATACTGCAGCAACCCAATCTGCATGCACAAGGATCAAGTAAAGATGCGACAGTTCCATAAAGTCCAGGCTTTATTAATCAAAAAAATGCTTGCACAGAAAACCAGATAAAGTGCAGTTGCCATGAACAATGGCTGCCCCCAACCTACAAAAATCCAAATCTCACCGGTCGAACGTTTTTGCGCTCACTACTGCACTTTCTCAAAACTTGAGAAGCTGGTAATAAGCGTGACGTTCGACCAACAAACGGATTTTGGTGAGGGCAGCCATTGTTTGTGCGTCTGCACTTTATCTGGTTTTCTGTACAAGGATTTGTTTGGATTAATAAAGCCTGGATTTTATGGAACTGTCGAATCTGGACTTGATCCTTGTGAATGCAAATTGGGTTGCTGCAGTAGGCAGACTTTCCTGTGAGTAAGTACTGTTACAATTTGTGTCGGCAACTGCTTTGGTGGAGGTGTAGATGTCTGGCCTAGCTTCTTCTTAGATTTCGTCTAACCAGACATCCCAGAATCCCCTGCTGCTGACATCAGAAGAAAACTGCAGAACTGGGAGATTCAATTGCCTTCATAGCCTGCAGTGAATGTCAGACATACCTCTCAACCTCTTGTCTCATGAATCAGGGACAAGGCTTAAAAAAATCAGGGACAAAGACTCCAAATCAGGGACATATCTTAAAATTTGGTACTATTCACTCAGAAAGCTTATAGAATAAAGGAATCTGTGCAAAGATGTATTTTCTGAAGAAAAACAAGTCTGTAACTAATGTTTGACATTATTTTGTGTTTTTGATCCCTACTGTTCTTTCACAAAAAACACAAATTTTACGAGGGACAGAGGAAAATTTTGAGGCCAAATCAGGGACTTCCCTGAAAATCAGGGACAGCTGAGAGGTATGCAGAGTTTTTTTGTAAGCTATAATCTTCAGTCTGCTGGACTGCTGTTCTCCTGGGGCTAGATACTGTACAGTCACAGAGGAATGCATGAAGCCCCGTGAGCATAGCAGGACCAGCAAATATCTCTGATTTTAGCTTGCAAAATCTTTAACATGTATACTGCAGGCTACTGAAGGCTATTGAATCTCCCAGCTCTGCAATTCTCCTCTGATGTCAGCAGCAGGGGATTCTGGGATGTCTGGTTACACGAAATGGCATCTTAGAAGTCAGCAAAATTAGCCTAGTGCATTCTACTATGCTACAGTAAACAGTAAGTGAAAAAAAATGTTTTTGTACACAAAGTGCAAATTGGGAACAGCCTCACACTTGGGTGTGAGGCTTTTATTGATGACAGCTCCCCGGAAAGGATACTGCCAGAAGTGTGGATGTACACCATATACCATCTCCTAGAACTACTGTCCCAAACGGCATCAGCTAGTGTATTCAGATATGAGATGATACGGGTGGTGAATGCAGTACTTGTTTGCGTTCATATAATGTTCTTCTATATGTGCACACCTGCGTCTCAGAAAAAGGATGTCAGGAACAGACCGTTGATCATCAAGTCTGCCCGTAACACCCTATCAAACCCTGAAATCTTTGGCCTATACAGGGTTGTAGTCCACACTTATTCACCCCATTTTATTGCTACTGCCCTGAGCAAAGTACAATTACATAAGAACTTACCGTTACAGCAGGTCTTCGAGGGAATCTCACATCAGGTCACACCTATGGAACTATAGCCATACGGCACTAGGACCACATGGACATTTTTTGTAAGCCGTCCACTAGGGGCCTCCCATGGTGATGTCTGACATCGATGTCCCCATATAACATGGGTAGCCCCTTCCTCCTCAGTTCCCCAGCTGGAGATCATGCTCAGAGGTCCTCACTTTAGGGAACCAGAAGAGATAATGGTTCTGCAAACAGCACAGAACAGCAGAAAAGCCCTGAAGAAGAAGAAGAAAAGGGCAGAACTGGAATGGAGGAACATGCTCAGAGGGCTTCTCTTCAGGACACCAGGAGATCCCATGGTGGTAGATGGCAGGCACAGTAGGAACACGCCATAGGTCGACCCCCAGGAAAGGCTAAATGCCAGGGGTTTATGAAAGGAGACCATCAAACACAGCCAGGCTGAAGCCTGCCCTTCTTCTAGAGAAAATGTCCAGACTGGAATGTCTAGTGAAAGTATGGACAGTACTCCAAGGTTGCAGCAGCACACATTTATGCAGTCGACACATTCCTGGAACAGGCAACAGAAATAGCCATGCCTCTGGCTGAATGACCATGCACAGCCCCAGAAAGTTCCTTACCATACTTCCTGTAAGAAAATGTGATATAGTGGGCCAACCATCTGGACAGGCTCTGTTTAGAAACTGGTACACCCTCTTTCCCAGAGGCAAAGGAAACAAAAAGCTGCAAGGACTTCTTGCAGTCCTGCGCACGATGAACATAACATCTAATTATCTTATCTACTGTACCTCTAAAGTATGGAGCAATGCTTCCCTTGGATTGGCATGCTTGGGAAACAACTGGCAGGTGGGTGGTTTGATTTAAGGTAAACTGAAACACCACCTGCAGAAGAAACTAGGGTGGTATGCAAAAAAAAAAAACCCGTCTTTGAGGAGAGTCAAATAAAGAGGTTGAAACGTGTACATCATCCGAGCTGACATAATGGCAACCCAAAAATAATGCTTTCCAATACAGAAAGTGTGGCTCGCAAGGCGTGGCCAACTCAAAAGGAGCCAAATCAAGTTTCTCTAGAACAAAATTCAAGTCCCAAGTTAGGACTGGATTACAGATGGGAGGTTTCAAGTGCAGAATGCCTCTTGAGAACTTACGAGTCACCTCCAGTTGGGCCACCCTACGGCCATCAACAGGCACAAGGGAAGGCTGAAATGGCAGCCAGGTGCACCTTAATGGAAGAATATTGCAGTCCAGAGACTGTCAAGAACAGCAAGTACTCCAGAACCTGATTCACTGAGCAAGTGAAGGGATCGAAGGTATGGAAGCAGCCCACAGGGCAAAACGCTGCCACTTCCTGGAGGAAGTGGCCCTGCTGGAAGGTCTTCTTGCAGCCACCAGAACATCTGCCGCAGTTTGGAGCCCTCTGAACCTCGCAATGGCTATGTCTTCAGGAGCCAGGCAAGGAGATGGAGAGACTTAAAGGTCCAATTGGACCAGGGTTCCCTGTTCCTTGGAAAGCAAGCCTTTGCACAGGGGCAGCGGTAGTGGAGGTTGCACTGCCAGATGCAGCAGCAGTGGAGACCAGATGTGATGAGGCCAAGTGGCCACCAGAGTGAGGGTGGTGCCCACAATCTGTAGTGTGGTTAGTAACCACTGAATTGGAAGAAGGGGAAGAAAGGCATGGAGGAACTGCCCTTCACAAGAAAGGGACACCAGATCTCATCAGAAAACTCCAGACTCTGGGGCAAGCGAGCAAAAATGTGGCAGATGTACATTGAGAGGGGGTGCAGAAAGAACAACTCTAGAAGACCACACCTGTCGAACAGAGATGCCACAACTGGTGTCTGCATCTTCCACTTGTGCATCCAAGGCTGCGACCGGCATAATTCATCTGCCAGGACATTTTGGATGCCTGTAACAAAGATGGCCAGTACAGGTAGACCATGTTCTAGAATGCAGTACCAGACCCTCATCGCTTCCCTGGGCAGGGGACAAATGGGACCCCTTCGCTCCTTCATGCAGCAGACTACATGGATGGTGTCCATCTGCACCATCAGCTGGCCCAGGGATAGGTGGTTCTGGGAGCCTGCAGAGTATACATAATGGCCCCCAGCTCTAGTACGTATAAGTAGCGGGAACGCCTCACTCAGCCCTGTTCCCTGTGGCCAGTGAGGACCCAGATGAGCTTCCCACCCTAGCCGCAAAGCAGTTCTGGTGAGAATCCAATGAGGGAAAGGAATAAGGAACAGGACCATATTGAACAAAGTGCAGGATGCCAGCAATCAGTAAAGCCCCTTTGGGACAGAAGAGGGTACTAGAACCCACTGTTCCAGACCAGCAAGGTGGTGATCCTATTCGACTCCTAGTGTACATCAAGGGATCTGCATGTGCAAGCAGCCCAGTTGTACAGTGACAGAGGCCGCAACCAACAGTTCCACTGGGCGCAGGTATGTCCCAACATTGGCATACTTGCTGTTGTAAAGCAGCTGGGCCCCAAGTACACAGGTGGTCCTCCCAGTCCTGGGGCAAGGAGGCAAAGCCCTGAGCGATGTCCAGAACTTCTGCTACATACAACTTACGCAGACGGGGGGTCAAGAATGACCTATACAGACTGACCACAAGCCCTATGGCATGGGACATCTGTCTGGCACACACTACGGAGTTGAGACAGGTGCTCCTTGGACTGAGCTTAGAGCAACTACTCACCCAGATAGGGCAAGACATACAGACCCACTCCTCTGAGAGCTGCTGCCACGTGGTACTGGAGACAAGCCAAAGGGACAGTACCCCAAAGCGGAGGCATAGCCCAGTAGACCAGGATACTGCAAGAGGTCCTGTGAGGGTGCCAAGCCCAGGAGGTAAGCCAAGGGACATGGGTGGCATTCCAGAGGGGCAGTGTATGAGATGGAAAGAGGGCCCTACACTCAGAACCATGAGGGTTCATGCCTGTGTAAAGACCATAATGGACCTACTGGAAGCAAGGGAACCCAAGGCTAGGTCTAGGGATGCTGATACGGGGTGAAGAAACGAAAACCCCAACCACCTACCACAGGAAAGTAGGCACCTCTACCAGAATCCCTGGAGGCTGAGGCTGGAGGGCGGTGGAGTGGACTCAGAGAGAGAGAACAGGGGGCACAGAGGAAACCCCAGTGTATGACCATGCACCATAAAGCACAGGAGCATTCCTGGGGACAATCTCCCCTAGTAGTGATAGACCAGGGGATGACTGACAACCCTGCCAGGAATAAGGGCTGGAAGGGGTGGGGGGACGCAGGCACAGCCCGGTGCTGCAGGTGTCACTGGCTTGCCCCCTCGAGGTACAGAGGGAGGGGGCACTGGAATAGAAACAGGGTTGAACAAGTGGCAACCCGGGTGGGGCAAAAGACACCTAGTGCCCCTTGCGCAGGAAAAAAAGTTACACCTGCTGTCTTGTGATACAGCCCTACCAGGGGAACAAACTGGCTTCTGTGCCCCTCCCAAATACTGGTCAGACTGGGGGAAATGGACTGGGACCACTCAGAGGCCAAACTGGCCTTCTAGGCAGAAATGCCCTGGCGTGTCTATGTCCCACTCCCCCGGGGGGCTACTGGAAGGGCAAGCATCAAAGCCAAGGAAGGTGAGGGCATTCCATATCCCAAACACCTGTAAGCCCAAGGGTGCAGCCACAAAAAAGGCTAGGTTTGCTCTGGTTATGGCTATCCCTAGCCCCAGAGAAAGCACAGCAGTGTTTCTCCCCTCCCCCATCGAAGGACGGAGAAGGAGAAGAGGGGTGGTCCACCTAAGGAGCAGTTCAAGGGGGAGAGATCACAGTATGCCTGTAGGAGCCAGGCCAGCTGCATTGCCCATGCACCAGGAAAAGCGTGCTTCCAGGAACCCTCAGCCCCCAGGCAGGCTGGAGGCAGATGGCCACCTGGCCTCGATGTCTGCACCATCGACAGGCAGAACAGAAGGGCCAGTTGGGTAGGCAAAGATGTCAACATGTGCACATACATCCTACAGTGACATGGGAAAGGCCAAAGGCCACATCAATGAGCCTGGCACAACAGAAGCCTGGTCCCAGCATAAAGAGGGGCCAAGGTGGGTGGACCGCTCAACACTGACCTCCATGTCATCATCAGGGCTGAGATGCACCCAAAGGTGATGGTAGCCCTGAGGGAATGGCGATGGGAGACTGCCCTAGCAAAGCCTGGTCCAAGCAGTGGGCGGATCCAGGCAAAAGAGCTCCACCATTATCAGGGCGGTTGCAGTGACCATCGCCATGCTACGGGAAGGGAAGCATTGATAGAGAGAGCAATGGATGCTTCATCGATGAGGCTGGACCAGCCAGGCTGAAGAGAGCCAGCCCTACAGCCACCGCGGTGCCGTGGGGAGGAGAAGGTCGACCGGGGCACAAAGCACCATCGATGTGACACAGCTGGGTAACCTAAGAGAAATCTCTCATTCCATCCATCCATTGCAGGGGTGGTGGGGAGGTGTACATTGACATGGGAGGCACCGAGCGCTACAGTCTACAAGCCTGGGCCAGGCCGAAAACCCGTCAAACCCCATCCTTTTGGGTGATGGGGCAGAGGGGACAGGAGATGCAGTGGCGTCACCGTCCGTCAGGCAGAGTTGGAGTGGTAGGCACGAAGCACCACCGATGAGGATCTGGGCCAGCTGAGAGTGGCATGAGAGGAGAAGACCGGCCCTACCCCAGCTGCCAGCAGGTCGGGTGGCGGGAAGGACTGAAGAGGCAGAGGCATCCCATCCAGGAAGGAGACAGCGGTCCTTAATGAGTGATTTAAATTCTTCCTTGTCAAGCATTTAAACAAGCCGGGGGGCCCTGATGGGAGCAGGGAGACTCCAGCAGCCCACACCCACAGGTTAGAGCAGCCAGCAAGGACGATCAGGAGGTTAAGTTGTTGACAGGTATACCTGAACAAGTTATAAGGAGCATGGCAGAGGAAGAGAGGCAGAAAAGGAAGGAAAATGGAAATGGAGGAAGGAAACAAGAGGGCAATGGCATGAAAAGAAGGTGGTCAGGCAGTGAAATGTGGAAGGCCATGTATACAAATGCCCACTGCCTTGGAATTAAAATCCCAGACCTCGTAGCCTTGATGGCAGAGGCTGACCTGGACACAGTGGCAATGACCGAGACGTGATGCACTGTAAACCATGACTGGGAGGTAAGTGTATCAGGTTATGCTCTAGTCAGGAGGGATAGGGAGGGTAAGGGGGGGTTGTACATCAGGGAAGGTATAAAAGCCACTGTGGTACAGGGTAGGCAGGGGGAGGCCAAGGCACTGTGGGTCATCCCTGAGCCAGGCAATGGCACAGCAGTTTGCACAGAGGTGATCTACAGGCCTTCAGCTCCGGTGGAGAAGGTAGATAGGGTGCTAGTGGAAAATATACAAGAGATGGCAACAAAAGGGGAGGTACTGATGCTGGGTGATTTTAATATGCCAGACGTGGACTGGACCATCCCGACAGCTGCCTCAGCCAGTAGCCAAGACATCTTGGGCTCCTTGCAGGGGGCAGGCCTCAGGCAGCTAGTGCTAGAACTCACCAGGAACAGGGTGATTCTGGACCTAGTAATGACCAATGGAGACAGAATCACACAAGTCTGGGTGGAAGGTCACCTGGGGTCCAGCGATCACCACGAGAGTGGTTTAATATGGGTACGAGGTCGCAGACAAGCCACACAAATGTGAGGACGGTCTTGGATTTCAGGAGGGCAAACTTTGCTGGGATGGGGAGATGTATCAAAGGAGCCCTGGTGAGGAGAGATGCAAGACAGGGGGTTGAGGAGCAGTGGGCACACCTAAAAGGAGCCATAGTGTAGGTGACAAACCAGTGCATTAGGCTGAGAAACAAAGTCAAGAGAGAAACCACTGTGGTTCTCAAAGATGTAGCAGAGAAAGTAAAAGCCAAAAGGTTGGCTTTCAGAAAATACAAGGAGACACAGAAGGAAGAGGATAGGGTGGTGTACCTAACTAGTCTGAGGGAAGCAGGGTAAGCTATTAGGAGCGAGAAGGCGCAAACAGAGGAAAGATTAGCGCAGATGGTGAAGAAAGGAGACAAGACATTCTAGAGGTGCAACAGTGAAAGAAGAAAGGCTGGAGTGGGATTCTATGGCTCAGAGGGGAGGAAGGGGAGTGTGTTATTGTTATTGCAACACTACTGTTGCAACTCATTACTGTACTCTCCCCATCCCTCCACCCCAAGGCGCATCTGGAAAATAGCTGTTTAGCTCAGTATGTTTCCAAACAAACAAATATAAATAAGATGTATAGTGCTGGAGTGATATGCTCTGATTTCCACAAGATGGTCAGGAGGCAAGCTGCAGCATTCTACACCAGCTGCGGGTGTCAGATCTGGCCACAGGGTAGGCTCTTGTAGTGTATACATCTGGACTTGAGGCACGAGACGACAAAAGTCTGCACCAGTGCTTCCAGGCCATCACAAGAGGTACAATCTGGTGATAAAAGCAACTCCTAACTACAGCCAACACCTGGTATTCCAGGGTCAGACACTAATCAAAGATTAATCCCAGACTGCTGAAAGCCCTTTTTACCACAAGTTGAAACACTAACCTAGACAATCTGCACAAAATAAAATGCATAACTGTAACAGGCCCCTTAACACTACCTGCTTTGGCAGCAAAAAGGAAACTAGTCTTACAGTTAGGATAATTTACACAGTAACATAGAAATCGGAGGTCAGAAGGGATTCTAGGTCCATCAGATCCTCCCCCCTCCCCTCACACGCATTTCAAAGTATTCTTTGCAAGCATGTACTAATTTATAGGGCTGCCCAACCCCCTCTTCTACCAAGAGTATTCTGTAATTCCCTTGGTCATCAGAAATCTGTCCAACCATTCCTTGAAGGTATGTGTATGTGGGGCAATCACATCCACCCTCTCCACTGGTTGGCTGTTCCACAGTTTCACCATGCTACAGGAGAAGTGCTTCCCAACCATACCCCAATATTTACCACTTCTGAGCTTCAGGACATGGCCCCACACGTGGCTGGGGCACTTCAGATCAAACGTGATTGAGTTGGTGAATAAACTTAAACATGCAGAAAACAGATTACATCTTCTCTCAGCCTACATTTCTCCTGGGTGAACATATTAAAAGAACAAACTGGACTCCTCACACAAGCAAAGTAGGTGCTGGTGAGTCATACCATAGGAAACAACTGATGGCACACTCAGTAGTACTGAATAAGACCTTTAAGAGAAACAACTGGCAGCACACCTAAAAGCACAGAAAGAGACGGGAGTGAAAAACAACAAATACAGGACTGCCACAGATAACACAAGACCAGTGTAAAAATCAATCAAGTACCGACATTTTGTGGACCAATTTGGCTTCCAGTCCTCCGTGGAAGAAGTAAATCATGAAATGGTGCGATTTGGCTGGTCTCTGCTCTGACTGTATATAATTCGAGGTTATTGTTTGGCTCGCAAATTACTTAAATACTGACCAGCAATGCACTAAAGTTGATGAAGCTGTGCCTCCCTATGTGACTAATAATACTAGTGTTCCCCAGGGCTCAGTCCTGCTGTTAACTATTCATCCTGCTGCTGTTTACCATCAGTCTGTCAGGCCCATCTGCATACTTTTTTATGCCGATGATGCATTTTTATTACTGGTTCAAATTTCTTTGCAATCTCCTACCCTTCAACAGGGTTTTGATGATGTTTAACAGTGGTTTAACCACAAATTAGTTTTGAACATTGCAACAACTAAAGCTATGCTGTTTAGCAACTGAAGGAAAAAAAACATTTGGATCTTCCAGTTTCATTAAAGTTCTAGATGGCTCTGTAACTTGAACATGTTTCAGAGTTCAAGTACTTGGGTCTCACCCTTGAAAGTATTCTTTCCTGCAATTTGCATATTTCACAATTAGTAAAAACCACTCAAAAGAAATTTAGTGTATTAGTCTAAACACACTGTTTCTTCCTGGCACTAGAAGGTCTCATGCTCAAAGTTTTCTTCTTTTTTCCACCAATTATGGTTCAACGTCTTATTCTTCAGCTATTACTGGAGAGCTGTCCCCTGTACTCCAAATCATGATAGTGGCCTTACATTCCACCCACACGACTGTCTCAATGTCCTTTTTGCATCAAGGAGGATCAAAAAGCACTCCAGGTTAATTCCATCCAGAGCCAGTTATGTGCTGAACTTATTGTGTATTCTGTGCTAATATCAATGGTATGCTTTATATTTACATGTCGGCTCTAACACAGGGAAAATGTAATTTTACGAGCGATCAGGTATTTTTATTCTTAAATATATAGGGTGACTACAGGGGCAATCTGGATGCTGCAGCCACAGTCTCTGGAAAAGCGGCTCCATTTCATTTTCAAGTATTACTCCTTTAAGTTAATGTGACGCCTAACTCAAGAAAGTCATCCTTACAAAAAGTACAGTTACGTAAGAACTCACCGAAACAGTAGATCTTTGACAGAGGCTCTTGCAGTAGGTAATTACTTGTAGGACTGCGCCCCTGTTGCACTGTCATTCTAAAGTATTAACGTGTATCCCTACTGACTGTATATTCTTATTGTATTAAGTATGTTCTCATGCTCTTGCTAGTACATGTAGTTAGCTGGGCTGCCTAGTGGCAGTATCTTGTCTGTACATTCAATGTCCTGCCATGCTGTACTTCTGCTGCAAATTTATTCTGTCCTGTATGGTACTTTTGCTGTAAATGTTATTCTGTCCTTTCTAAAACCTCCTTGCAAATGAGCTCTACTCAACTGAGTCTTTTCATGAGAAAACAAAATAAAATAAAATAAATAAAGTATCAGTATGAACTTGCCCTGATCTGACCCATTGTGATGCACCCCAATATCCATCTAGCCCTCTAGACAGTGGCTTCACATTGTCTGCAATGTTTCAGCCCCTTATCTACAGTATAACTCCCAAGTCCTTTCCTAATCCATTGCAATAAGAGAATCACAACATAGTCTGTGGTCCTGTACACACTGGGCTATGACTTAGAAAACAATTAAAAGAAAACGCCTGGTTGCAGGAGTATCCACACTTTGCTTGCCCGAGCAAGTTCCCAGGCAAGACTGTGGCATCAGCACATAGCATAGCGCGTGCCTCAATGCGTGACAGAGTATTCACGAATGGGCACAGTACTGGTTTTTGCAAAAAGGACATGGTTCGAATCCGGAGCTTATTGGTAGCTCAACCATATATGGAAAGTGACTTTTTTTGGGGGTCGTTGTTAATCCTGGAGGCTAAAAAAAAAAATGTTCTTTTTTATGTTGGGTTGCCTTAACCAGTGTTATAGCACGAATCGTGTCGACACTGCTGTTAACATAAGTTTAAGCAGCAATGTCTAAAACAGTGCTAAAGCTTTGAGCCAACCAGGCTTTTTAGCATGATTTTATTATTTTTTTCTTTTTCACTTTATCTTTTTATTGAAATTCGAGTATATAAGAAAGCACACATCTAATACAATAGAAGACTATCCTCCATGTAAGGTATAAAATATCACTTAACAAAACACAGAATTTAGGGTAAACTTATTGGAGAATCCTTATATACATGTATTGATAATAAAACACAAACCTAGACAGGATGTAAGTGGAGAGCAGAAGGGTTACAATCAATAGGGTATTATAGGATCAGAAATAGCAACCATGTACGAAATACATGCTAGGGCAGACTATGGCAAGGCATTCAGTAAATTGCAAAAAGTGATAAATGTGGTAATATGAACAATATTCAGTAATGGAGAGGTGAAGACAAGAGAAAAGTATGCAAGGAAAGAAAGAAGAGAGGAAAAAAGCAAAGAAGGGAAGGAGAGAGGGAGAAAACAGGGAAGAAGGGAAAAAAGGAGAAATCTGTGCACAAATGTTTCGAGAAAACCTAAACCGAGAGCAAAATAAGAAGGAGGGCTAAATATTCCTAAGAATTAGGGTCTAGAAGAACTAGGTTCAATGTACTTGAAGTAATCCTGCCAACATCTGTCATATACAGTGAGTCGATTATGAGTAACATGATATAATCGGTCTAGGGAGGCATACTGAGAGAGGCTTTGAAGAACATCTGAAAAAGAAAGCACCAGAGTTGATATCCATTTCATAAGAATCAGACATTTGACCAGAAGAGAAAGTATGTTTAGCCATCTAAAATGTGCATGTGAGAGGAGAGAGCTACTGGGGATAAGGATGCCTAGAAGGAAAAGCTTGGGGTCTAAAGGTAGTCTTTGTCCTGTTACTCTGGAGGCAAGTAAACAGACTTTATGCCAGAGCTTATTAATGGGAGCGTAAGACCACAAGATATGAAGTAGATCCCCGTTGGCCAAATTGCAGCACCAGCAATTATTATTATTTAATAGGCCCATTCGTTAAAGCACCAAAGATGTAGGATTTTAGTTTGTATTAAAGAACTACTGGCACCTTTAAAGGTATTATGTGCAACATGCCAACAATTACTCCATTGTGCGTCTGAAATATTGTAGTTAAGAAGAGTACTCCATTTATTTTTGGCCTGTACAGACTGATCAGGTAGATTATCAATAATGTCTTTGTAAATGGAGCTATTTAATTTTACTGATAAATTAGTCCAGTATGAGATACTGTATGTATGGGTTTAGAAGAGTATGCCTATACACTAAACTACAGAGAGAGAGAGAGAGAGTTATAAGCTACCTGAATTTGTAAAAACTTCCAGAAGTCCTGTTTAGGAAGTTTCCATGTGACCTGCAAGTCTGAGAATGATCTAAGAGTGAGAGAATTCTGGTCCAAGATATCTCCGAGAAAAAAAAAATGCCTTTGTTCCTTCATGTACGACACAAAATTGGGTGATCTTTTAGAGTGAGCAGTGGATTACCCCATAAGGGAGCATAAAACCAGGGTGTTGGATTGGATTTCAGGAATTTGTAGATTAGTTTCCAATAAAGAACAGAGGATGATATAGTCAGGTGAGATTTTAGTTTAGAGGAAATGGAATTAAAAATGAAGGAAGTGGGAACTCCTCCCGTGCACAATGCGGATTCCATTGCAACCCATAGTGGTGAATGAGGGGAGGGTTTCTGGGTTTCTGAAACCATTTAATGGTTTGGGCCATTCGGAAAGCCCAGAGGTAGCCTTTGAACCAGGGGAGTCCGAATCCCCCTTTTTTCCAATGTGATCGAAGTTTGTTGCGGTTAAATCTCGGTGGTTTCCCATCCCAGATAAAGTTACCTATTAATTTATCAATTTTAGCAAAAAAGGAGGATGGTAAGACTAAAGGAATATTGGCAAAGAGGTAAAGAATCTTGGGAGAAATTGACATCTTAATTGCTGCAATTTTCCCCATGACAGAGAGATTAAGAAGCTTCCATCTGTCCAGAATTGTTCTGATGTTATCAAATAAGGGGTTAAAGCTAATGTCTGATATCTTCACTAAGTTACTAGTAATTTTGATTCTTTGATATGTTATACCCTGTGGTGAACAGCGGAATCCAAGAGGTATGTTCATAAAGGCTTTACAGTGGTCATTAAGAGGCATAGTTTGTGATTTGCCATAATTCAAAGCAAGTCCAGAAATGTTAGTAAAATTATTAAGCAAATCAACCAACAGGGGCCCAGCCTCATTCAGGTTTTCAAGTAAGATTAAGAGGTCATCTGTGTAGGAGACAGAAACATATCTTGAATTGCTCACAGGTATGTCCATAATGCCAGAAGATTGACGTAAACAAGCAGTCAGGGGTTCCATGGCTTAAATAAACAGGGAAGGTGACAGGGGACAGCCTTGTTTAGTTCCCCTTGCTAGATGAAAGTAAGAGGAAAGGGAGGAATTAGTAAGTACTTTAGCAACAGGGGAGTTACATAATAGCTTGATCCAGGAGCAAAAGGTATGAGAAAGACAAAAATAAGATAAAACTTGATGAAGGTAGTCCCAGTTTAAGGAATCAAAGGCCTTCTCGAAATCAATAGCTATGGCTGCAGCTGGTGTCTTGAAGGATTTGGCTTTGTGAATTAAATTAAATAAGGAACGTAGGTGATCAGAACCAGACCTATGTTTAATAAAACCGGCTTGCGGACAATGAGTTAGCTTAGAAATTGAGGATTCAAGCTGAGAAGTTAGTAGTTTAGCAAATATCTTCCCATCCGTGTTTAATAAAGAGATGGGCCTGTAACTTGCGGGGTGAGTAAGGTCTTTTTCTTTCTTAGGGATTAGGGTTATGATTGCTTCGGTGCAAGATGGGGGAGGCTTGCCAGTACTGGAAGTTTCTTGATAAACATTAAGAAGAAGGGGACATAAGGTGTCGGAAAACATTTAATAGAAATTGACAGGGAATCTGTCACCCCCCGGGGATTTGGCGGATTTCAAGGAAGACAAAGCTTTCTGGATTTTCTGAAGCAAGAAGGGTTCATCTAAAGAATTTGTTTCAAGAGTAGAAAGATGAGGAAGATTTAATGATTTAAGGAACTGTTGAATTTGTAAATTAGATGGAGGATTTGTATTGGAGTATAGTTTTTGATAAAAGGTTTTCATGATACGGTTTAGAGAGGGGTTGTTGGAGTGAATTGTACCCTGTTCATCTTTTAGGCTTAGGATATGTCGTTCCATTTGTTGTGCTTTGAGCTGGTAAGAGAGGAGTTTCCCATTTTTATCGCAGTGTTCCCAAAATTTATATTTAAGTTTAAACAAGGCTAGTTCAGTTTTATGAGAAATTAATTTGTTAAATTTTAACTCTAAGTTGAAGAATTTCAAGATGAAGTTGAGAATCAGGACAGTGATTATTAGAAAAGAAGTATACATTCTCTTTAGCCTTAAGACATTTTTCAAAGTCAGCCAGCTGTTGTTCCCTTACTCTTTTCCGGTGTGCAGGATAACTGAATTTTCCCTCGAATCATAGCTTTAAAAGCTTCCCATACAGAGGACATAGAAGATTAGTTGTGGTATTGTGAAAGAGGAAGTCCTGAATTTGTGCTTTGATCATTGGTAAGAAATTGGGATCCTTGAGAAGGAGAGGGTCCAGCCACCAGTAAGAAGATTTAGGTGCTAGTGGGCCCCACAAAAGTTGCAATTTGACAGGGGAATGGTCTGAGATTATGATGGGAGAGATGGATGAATCAATAGTTTTTTCCATTATAACAGGAAAGGCTAACCAGTAGTCAATTCTAGTGTATGTCTTATGTAGAGAGGAGTAAAAAGTAAATTCTCGATCGCGGGGGTGAAGGAAGTGCCATACATCAGCTAATCCAACATCTTACATTAGTAATGAGAGGGCTTTAATACTTCTAGGGTGGGCCTCTGCAGTGGGGCTACTTCTGTCAATACTGGCTTCTAAAGCTAAGTTAAGATCCCCATCAAGAATAACTGGTGTATTATCAGTGGTAAAGGACAGAATCTGTTGAGCTAAATTATGAAAAAACTCTGGGGAATCGGAGTTGGGTGCATAGTCATTAACAAGCAGAAGAGGACCAGAGTTGGTATTCAGTTTGACCATCACCCATCTGCCGTCAGTATCAGAAACGGAGTTTACAAGGGACCATTTGAGACTCTTATGAATAATAGCAACTCCTCTTTTTTTTTTTTTTGAGGTATAGGATGATTCGTAGATCTAACCGACCCAATCTTTTTTTTAAGTTTATGAACATCCTCTGCTAATAATTTTGTTTCTTGAAGGAAAGCAATTTGTGTTTTATGTTTTTGAGATGTGAAAGAATTTGTTTCCGCTTACAATTAAGTCCCTTCACATTACATGTATTTAAAAATGTGTCACTCATATTGTTAATGTTAAGAAAGGGAATAATCGCTGGAGTATGAAGGGACAAATAAATGAGGCAGACGATGATTAGAATACAATATAGAGAGCTTACGTACAGTATATGCAGAGAGTGGCAGGAACATTCAAGCCAAAAAAAGTGAGATATGTGATACATGAGTGGTACAGATATCTTATTAAAGTTAGAATAGAGATGGGGAAGGAGAAAAGTCATTAACAACAACAACAATACTAGTAAGCTAAATAACAAAGAAAACATTTTATGGATGTGAGGAGATATGAGTCGGCCAACTGGCTAAGAGACTCTCTCACCACACTCTGGGGTGTTTATGTATGGAGGAGACTAGGGAGGACCGGTTATAAATATCAGGCCAAACCTAAGTCTGATCCCAGTAGTATAATAAAGTAAGTATTCCTAATAAGCTAAACTGAAAGGGGAATAATACCAAGAAAGGCAGGGGACTATAATAACCTCAGCTTAATTCTAAGCTAACAGGACAAAGTATAAAGATAAAGCTAAACACCAGAACTTATTTATAAACATTAGTAGTAATAGTACAAGATATACCAACTCGAAATAACAGTAAATTAAAGAACCATATATGAGATGCCAGTACAGCCTAGACATAAAGCAAGGAATTCAGGGAGCCTGGTGGAATGCAAATGAACAAATATAAAAGGAAAAGTAGATCATTACCACATTAGAGTGACTGAGTATACTTTGCAGAGCAATAGAATAAGTACATAAATACAATATTGAGGGGGAAAGAAGAAAGGGGAAGATCAATTTAAGCCCTTACACCCTGAGCCAAATGCAAATCAGGATTATGTGGAGAGGTATAGGCTTCGGTGATAACTGTAGACAGAAGAGATAGTCATAGTAAAGATCAGCTCTGATTACTTGAAAATTGCCTAAATAGGTGTTATATGGGGTGACTAGGTCTAGAAGACTAGGCCCAGTGAGTCCCGAAACAGGAGGGACCTCACAGCAGTGGATTTCTATAATATCTTAGGCTTTGAATAAAATAAGAAGCATAAGGAAGATGTAGATTGACAATCCTTTGCAACAGTACACCAAACATAGCCCACCTCTGAGTGCTAATGATAGTTCCATATTGTAAACAAGAGGTAGTACGAATAATGGAGCGTAGGGAAGGAGATAGATTAAATGTAGTTGCCAATAATACTTAAGAACCTGTCATCAGGAGAGGGAAGGGGTAAATTGCCTTGTAATATATAATAATTCACATATGAAAAAAGAAAAGGCAATAATCAGGATGCATACCAATTGAAGATATGCAACTGAACAGCCAAAAGACTATAAACCTGATGCATTCCTAAATTAGAGAGTAAAAGGCTAGATACAGAGAGCCTGTTTAGTGAGGTAAGGTATAAGAACTAACACTAAAATAGTGGGTTAGAAAAACATTGCTGATATACCAAAGTTCCTTTGAAGACCTTTAAGCTGCTCATTTAAACACTGCAAAAAAAGAGTTAATTGATCACGCCGCGATGTACAGCCTTTGCTTTCTGTACCCGCTGGGAGCGAAAGCAACCAGGTAGCACAGACTGTAGAGCGGGCGGCTAGGCAGAAAAAGTATCCTGGAAGCAAAACCTACCAAGATATAGCAACTGTGACCATATTACTGACCATATAGGCTCATGACACCTTAGATTTATTAGCAGGATTGTGACTATTGATGTTCTTTCTTTTGGTCTTTGCCTTACATTTCTTTCTGGGCAGCTCTAAAGATTTGAGGGGAGAACTTGCAACAACTTCTGCCCATGAAGTATTGGCAGAAATACATCCCTGAGGCACAGGGCCCAAATTAGAGGAATGTTCGTTTGAAATTTGCTGGGAAAGATCCTCCTGCGAAGAGCGCATGTCATCCTCCAAGAGAGCAAACTTATTGCTCAAGGGAATAGATGGGTTGATTTGAAGGTGAGAGGCTGCAGCTTGGGGTGAAACCTCGCTAGAACAGCACGAAAGTCTTGATGAATAATGCCCCGACAGAAGCTTCTCTTGCAGCCATATTGATTGCCTTGGGGTCAAATCAGTTGTGGCGCTGCTGCTGCTTGGGGCTGCGAGTTCTGCAACACTTTCCCCACGTTCCTGAACCTCGTCGTCCACTCTCCGTGCAGATACCAAAGCTGTGTTCGGGTTGCCAATTGCTGCTGAACCTCCCAGGGTAAGATTACAGAGAGACTTCCAGATAGTTGGCTAAGTCGTCAGGGGTTTCAAAATCCTTGAAGGAAGAGCCTGAGAAAAGGCGTAGTGTCACGGGGTAACGTAGAGCAAATTTAATGCTTCTTTGATGGAGGATTTGTTTAAGTGGATTGTAGGCCTTCCTTCTGATGGTTAATTCTTTTGAAAAGTCTCTGTAGATAGAAATATTAAACTCTTGCCACTGAAGTTTCCCCATTACTTTGGCTCATTTCAGTATTAATTCTGTATGGGAATAGTAGTTCAAGAAGCGAGCAATGATGGGCCTTTGTCTCTGGTCTGATGTTGGCCTGGGACCCAGAGTGTGGTGAGACCACTCAATGATTAACATTAGGTCAGGAGGCAGTTTAAGCATTGCAGGCAGCACATGTAATAAAAACGCTGTAGTGTCTCCTAATTCTACACCTTCAGGGAAGCCAAAAAATCGTAAATTACTGCGACGATTACGATTTTCATTGTATCATCAATTTTGGCTTGTAGGGATTTAATAGTTCAATCTTGATTGCGGACAGTAGCCTGGAGGTCATGAATAGTAGTGGTGTTACAGGCCGTTGCTTTCTCATTAAATGCAATTTTCTGGCTAAAAAGTTTCAAAAGTGGTCGCATTCTGTTGAGTGGAGGTTTTTAGATCATTAATCTCAGCCATCAGTTTAGAAAACATTACTTCCACTCTAGCAAGCGAGCTTTGCTGTGCTTGGAGATCTGCCATGGTGCTGAAGGATGAGGTCTAGTATGCTGCAGTACAGTGTAGAATAATTGAATATAAGTAGATGATGGATCAAAAATGACTTACAAACTGTGTCAGGCAGTAAGATTACAGGATGGTCATAGGAGCTGGTACCAAAGAAAGGTCTGGTGAAGGCTGGATGAGGTTAGATTGCAATCATTCCTGCAGAGATTCTGAACTATGCTGCCATCTTCTGCCTGGTCAGGCCACGCCCCCTTTAGCATGATTTTATAAAACAACTGTAGCACAGTTTTAACAGTACTACAGTGTGTACACAAAACTTTTAAACAGTTTTAACACAGTTAAAAACAGTTTAAAAGTCCAAGTGAGTAGAGGGCCTGTATGTCTGACCTCTGTTTTTCCTATCCAAGTGTAGCACCTTGCATTTAGCTAAACTTACCGTGGATGAGAGAGGAAATTCTACAAATAATATAACATTAAATGCTCTTTAGCATATTAATTCATCACCTGACTTGGAGGAGGGGATAGAAGCAGGTTGTGAAGTTTGCAGATGACTAAATTGTCAACAACAGTGGATCCGGCAGAGGAGAGAGAGATACATCACAGGGGAGTCTGCACACATTAGGAGCGTGGGCGCTATTTTTAATTAAAGGTCCATATATGCCATGTGTGTGCTGGCACTCACATGGCATGTAGGCACCTTTTATAAAAATAGCACCTGGCATATGAAATATAGAGATTTTAATATCTCCGTACATTTGGGCAATACACCGGAAGGGGCAAAACTGCATCAGCATCTCACAGTTTTGCCAGCACGATCTCCCAGAGGGCTGCACTCCATTTACCAACATGCTGGCTCTAACACAGGGAAAATGTAATTTTACGAGTGATCAGATATTTTTATTCTTAAATATATAGGGTGACTACAGGGGCAATCTGGATGCTGCAGCCACAGTCTCTGGAAAAGCGGCTCCATTTCATTTTCAAGTATTACTCCTTTAAGTAAATGTGACGCCTAACTCAAGAAAGTCATCCTTACAAAAAGTACAGTTATGTAAGAACTCACTGAAACAGTAGATCTTTGAGAGAGGCTCTTGCAGTAGGTAATTACTAGTAGGACTGCACCCCTGGTGCCAGCACCACACAGAAACTTTTGCTAGCCGTGTCTAATGGGGGACCGCCCACCAGACGCCACATGATGGACATCATTGTGACACTATATAGTAGGTGGTTCCCATGTCCGCCCTCCAGTTCTCCCACTGGAGACCTCCAAGAATCATGACAGGAGAAGGGAAGAGGCTCCGAATCCAAGAAAAAACCTCCTGGAAAGACAGCTACAAATGAAAAAGGGGGAAGCGGGGGAAGGTTACCTACTGCAAGAGCCTCTCTCGAAGATCTACTGTTACAGTAAGTAACTGTACTACCTTACTTCAAGAGGGCTCTTGCAGTAGGTAAATACTTGTAGGACTGAATCCCAAGCAATCAGAGTCCAAGGGACAGGAAAACGTGGGAGGCTGGAACAGAAAGCTAGTAAGTAGTGAAATAATTAGGATAGGAGTCCTGGAGGACTACCAGTCCAAAACCAGTCCTGCACCTAGAGGCAATGTCCAAACTGTAGTGTTTTGTGACAGTGTGGACGGAACTCCAAGTAGCGACCGCACAGATTTCTGTGGCAGATACATTTTTGAAACAGGCTGTAGAGGCAACCATTCCCCTGGCAGAATGTCCCTTGACCTGCCCCAGAAGGACTTTACCATACTTCTGGTAACAAAAAGTAATGCAGTTTGCCACCCATTTGGAAACTGCTGCACCTTCTCTTTTTGGTGCGAAAGAAACAAAAAGCTGATCCATCTTTCAGACATCTTTTGTCCTGTTTGTGTAATGACGTAAAATTCTGTGAACGTCTAACGTATGCAGAATGGCCTCCCCCTGATTAGAGTGCTTAGGGTAATACACCAGCAACTGAAGAGACTGATTCAGGGTAGTCTCGGAAACAACTTTTGGAAGAAACCTAGGATTAGTATACAGAACCACCTGGTCTCTGTGAAAATCAAATAAGGCACCTTACACATCAGGGCCTGAAGCTTGGAAATTCTTCAAGCAGAAATGACTGCAACTAATAATAGCGCTTTCCAGGACCAAAACCACATGTCCTTGCCAGTTAAAAGGGGGTATGGGTCAATTTTTCTAAAAGAAATTTAAGGTCCCATGGTGGAGCAGGGTTATGTACCGGGAGTTTCAGATGCAAGATACCTTTTAAGAAGGTTTTTGAGACCTCTAACTGAGCCAGAGCTTTGCCCCCTACTAAATCAGTGTAGGCACAGATGGCCCGCTAGGTGCACCTTCAGTGATGAACAGCTCAAGCCCAGGTCCAATAGATGGAGAAGATACTCCATGACCTGGGGAGCGGGGTATGAGAAAGGGTCCCAAGTCTTCTAGGTGGTCCAGATGGAAAAGTGCTTCTACTTCATGGCATAGGTAGTTCTGGTAGAAGACTTTCTGGCCTCTATCAAAATCTGAGCTACCCAAGGGGAAACCCAGACCTGGAAGCGACGGTCTTGAGGAGCCATGCATGAAAATGAAGAGACTTCAGGCTCGGATGTACCAGCGTGCCCCCCCCCGGTCAGGAGATCGTAGGAAAGTGGTAGAGGAACCGGAGGTTCTGCTGCCAGCTACTGGAGCAGCGGGAACCAAATCTGTCGAAGCCAAAACAGAGTGATCAGTATCATTTGTGCTCCTTCTGTCTGGAGCTTGATCAGCACTCTCTGTAAGACTGGGAAGGGAGGGAAGACGTACAGATATCTCCCTGTCCAACAAAGCGACAGCGCACCTTGCCAAAAAGCACCATGCCCGAGATCAAGCGAGCAAAACGTAGGAAGTTTTGCATTTGATAGGGCTGCGAACAGATCCACTTCCAGATGACCCCAGAGGTTGAAGATGTGGTCTAGTACCTCTTGTTTTAACTCCCATTCATGAACTCTTACCCTGGTGTGGCCGAGACTCTCTGTGAGAATGCTCTGCATGCCTGGGATGTGGACCATCAGGAGACAAACCTTGTGCAGAACCACCTAATTCCAGACCCACATCATTTCCCTGCAAAGAGGATATGAGCGGGTGCCCCCGTTTGATGTACCACACTATGCACATGTTGTCCGATTGGATCAACAGTGTACCTTGCTGAAGCATGTGCTGAAAAGCCTAAAGAGAATATAGCACTGCTCTCATTTCTAGCACATTTATGTGCAAGTGTAGTTCTACATGTGATCACAGGCCCTGGGTCCTGTGACATCCCAGATGGGCACCCCATCCCATTCCCGATGCATCCACAATCAGGATTTGGGACTTAGAGAGGGCCTGGAAAGGCACTCCTTGAATCAGGTTGTTGGATTACTGCCACCACTGCAGATCTTCCTGCATCGGACTGGAAATTAGGACATGGTTGTCCAAGTCATGTGCCCTCTGATCCCACTGGGACCAGAGAGTCTACTGCAAGATGCGCATGTGGAGTCTGGCCATTGGGGACCATAGGGATAGTCTCTCTCCATGAGGCCAAGTAGGCTGAGAACCACCCTGGCTGAAATGTGTCATTGGAGGATACCAGCTTGGCCTGCCTCGCCAGGATCTCTACCCTGTCCAGGGGGAGGAAGGACATACCCTGTACTGTGTCCATAACAACCCCAATAAATTGCAGGTGCTGGGAAGGCACAAGCTGGGATTTAGAGTAATTGACAGTAATACCCAGATGCTCAAAAAGGTGCAGGCTAGCTGATATGGAAGCCTCCAACCCCTCCCTCGATGGAGCTGCGAGAAGCCAATCATCGAGATAAAGGAAGACATAGTGCCCTTGACTCCTCAAGGCACCTGCCATGACCGCTAGGCATTTGGTAAAAAACTGCAATGTGGAGGACAATCCAAAAGAGGAGGCTTTGAACTAATAATGCTCTCCTTGGAAAGAAAACCTGAGGAATCTGCGGTGTGGATGGAATATTGGAATGTGCAGGTACACATCCTGCATGTCTAGGGCACAAAGCCATCGTCCTTTGGAAAGGAGAGGCAGCAGGCTTTGCAGCATCAGCATCCAAAACCTCTGGTATTCTATGAAGAGGTTTAAGGTACTGAGGTCTAGAATCGAGTGTAGATCCCCTGTCTTTTTTGGTACCAAAAAGAAGTGGGAGTAGAATCCCATCCCGATCTGGCTTGCTGGCCTGGCTCTATTGCTTCTTTTTGAAGAAAAGCTGTGATCTCCTCCCTTAAATGGGGAATGTGCACCCTTGGGTAGTGAGAAAAACCCAGAGGATTGTTTGGGGGGTTTTCTCGAAATTTGGAGGTGTGACCAAGTTTACGAACTGAAGCACCCAGGCATCGGTTGTGATGGACTCCCAGTCACCTTGTGAACCTTCTGCTCACTTGTTCCTCTGATAGATGTGGAAGAGGGAGGGTGGTCAGTGAATCAGGAATGGGGGGGGGTTGGGGAGGACCAATCCTGAAGCTCTCTGAGTCTTAGCTGGAGGGGCGTGGCCGTACTGGGAGCCCTACATTTAAACTGATATTTGGGCGCCTGTTGATTTTTCATCTTGTGTCTGTTTTGCCAATGAAAAGGATGCTTCTGCTGTTGCTTCGGGTGATACATAGTGTGAACTGACCGAAGAGCTGTGCCGTTATCTTGCAGGCTTTTAATAATGTCCTGGGCATCTCCGCCAAACAGGACTGAGCCTCCGAAAGGGACATCCTAGATAGCGAATGAACATCAGAGGCTAGGCCTGATACTCTTAGCCAAGAGTATCGGTGGAGGCTCACAGCTGTGGCTGGACCTCTAGCAGAGAAATCCACTGCATCGTAGGTGACCCATAAAGAATGGCGACCCTCCACCATGGCAGATCTTAGAGTATTTGCCATGGTGGTCTTTGCTTCAGAGTCCGGAAAGGTCTCAACTACGGGCTCAAGCTGGTAGAACAAAGACTTCTGGTACACAAGCATGTGCGCCACATAGTTGAGAGCACGAATAGCTAGCGTAGAAGAAGAATAAAACTTCCTTCCGAACTGGTCCATTTGTCTGGAATCTTTGTCGGGAGGGAAGGTACTGACGTGCTTTGGCTTCAAAGACCAATCATGGGCTGCAGTGATGATGACCGAATCAGCCTTAGGATGTACGCTGAGGTGGTCCTTTTCTTCAGGGGTCCTGTAAACCTGGTCGGCTTTCTTGGCCATGGCCGGGATAGAGGAAGATCTCTGCCAAATGGTAGAGGATAAATCCTCATGTGGTTCCAGTCATGGGGGTGTGAGCACCGGACTCATCTCTGGGGAAATCTAGATGCTCTGCCAACCTTTGCTGTTTTGGGTCCAGGGCATCTGATGTCCAACCCAGCGCCTCCGCCATTTGTCTGAGGACGTCCACAAAGGAGGGATCTTCAGGTGGGGATTTGGGAGACTCCCTAGAGACTGGTTCCTCATGGGGAGGTGTCTCAAATCCTGAACCCTCAGAGGACGAATCTGAGTCCATTTTGGAATTGTCAGAATCATCCAGAAGCTTGTCAGGAATAGTAAGTTCTGTCTCCATGGAGGTCCCTTCTGATATCAGGGGTTGTGTTCGAGCTGTTGTCTGGCCTGAAATCAAGGCTCGGGGGGTGACCAGAGAGGGTGCCCTAGGAGTAGGACCTGGGCAGCCTGTGTCTGAAGGTTGTGGAAGCCTGCTGTCAAACTCAGACCAATTGGGATTTTGTCTCACACCACCAAGACTTCAAAATCTCCCTAAAATCCACCTGTGGTTGAGCAGGAGGTGGTGGAGCGTGACAGTGGGAGAACCCTGACCCGGTGTCATGTCCCAAGAAGCTTGTGGAAGGGTAATGGTGAGGATAACCTGGTGGATGATAAAAGAGGAATGATAACTAGGGTAACCTGAGTAATAATAACCTGTCAAAAAAGGGTCCGGTGTCGGAAATGACGGAGGATAGCCTGACGGCAGAAATACAGACAGTGCCTCCGACGGGGGGAAGCCAGATAGCGGCTCTGATGGAGGGTAACTTAACGGTGGCCTGATGGAGGGTAGCCTGATGGTGGCCCTGATGGAGGGTAGCCTGACGGCTGTCTTGAAGGTGAACAGCCTGAAGGAAGGCCTGCCAGTGGCCCTGCAGGGGGGAACCCTTGCAAAGGGCCCAAAGGCAGAAGTCCCGAAGGCGGCCCCAAAGATGGGAAACCTGCTGGGAGCCCCAACAGGGGATGGCCTGCTGGCGGTCCTGACAGAGTGAGTAAGGAGCCCTGCGAGCGCTGAGGAGGAGTAGGGTCTGGCATTTCTACCGGGGGCGGCAGAGTCACCGTAAGGCCTTTGGCAACCTGGTCAGGTATACCTGATGAAAGGTCTTCCATTGTTACCTGTGGGTCCGGTGACAGCAGAGGCATTTCCAACAAAGGAGGAGACGGGAGCTCTCCAAGGATGGAGTCCTGGGGTAACCCTTGCCCTCCAGCCAGGACGGAGCTGACATCGGGCTGCACATTATCAGAACCTGATGGATGCGAAATGGTAGTGCAGTCAGAGGGTCAGACAATTGACTGATTGACCTGGGTCTTGCAAAAGTCTGAGACACCAACCCCTAATTTATCAACCCTGGCTGGGCACTCATCAGGGTGGGGGGGGATCCAAGGGTGCCTGCTGTCACTGTAACCAGCGGCAGTGGGGTGGGCAAGGCCTGCTCTTTTGGGTGGACTGCAAGCTTGGCCACGGTGCTCATCTTCCTGGAGGAAGAGGGATGAGCCTCCACCAAAGGGCCTGTGGGTGGCTTCGGAGGAGGAAGGGACTGCTCCCTGTCCCGATATTTTTCCTTGTCCCACTTTTTCTTCTTATGGGGGTCAGTTGGAGAGGAGGAGGTGCTCTTAAGGTTCTTTAGTTCTTTTCCCATCAAAGCCATTTTTAGTTTCAGGAGATGGGCTTCGAGCAACTGTTGGCATCTTTTCCGTGTGGCCTGGTTGAACTGGGCATAGGCCTCACACTCCTCGACGTTGTGATCCAGTTCCAAGCAGAAGAGGCAGAGGGTATGCTGGTCCTCATGCGGTACAGGACGCCACAAGAACCGCACTTATTTTTATGTGATTCTGTGGCAGAAAAGGACAACATACACAATTATTAAGAAAGATTATAAGTAAGAGAAAAAAAACGGATACTCATCCGAATTAGGCGTTCAAACTGCTGCAACGAGCTTCAGTTGGTCCGACAAGCACAGGTCAGTGATGGGAAAAAACTGGAGGGTGGACGTGGGGACCACCCACTATAGAGTGTCACACCGACGTCCATCATGTGACATCGGGTGGGCGGTCCCCCATCAGACACTGCTAGCAGAAGTTTCTGTGTGGTCCTGACACCAGGGGGTGAAGTCCTACAAGTAATTACCTACTGCAAGAGCCCTCTTGAAGTAAGATCAATCAGGGATTTCTTTCTTCCCTGTCCTCTGTATCACTTTCAACAAAATAAACTGATGGGCACATTAGTGAGTAAGGCATTCTGTTCAAATGAGGTGATTATCTTTATAAAAGTTACATTACTTATTCATAACAGAGTAGAAAAATACTCAAGATTTAAACAGCTGGGGGGGGCTCCGGTTCCGGAATAGTGCGGTAAGCAGCTCCCTTAAGTGGCTCCCAGATCTCAATTAATTAAATCGGTCCATACTATAGAAAAAAATTTACAAACCTTGCTAGAATCTGAGACTTTAACAGAAGAGGGTCCCCTACAATCTCCGGAGCCATCCTTCTCCCCGATTCCGATGATCCAGCCGGACAAAGAGAGCTCCATTCGCAGCTCGACTTCACCGTGAGGGAGGAGAGAACTACTCCCAAGAGGCCTACCGTGACCGGACCATCTGGCTGGCTCCAAACCCTCAGCTCCCTCATCCAAATCTCGGTGCTGCCCTCCTTTACCCCCATTAGTATTGGAGGGACTAAATCGAAGTCTTGAGAGCATATTTGGCTGCCCTCATCATCCAAGTCTTGGGGGGCCCTGGTGCGATCTGCATTTCCCGATCGCGTCTCTGACCAAAATCGAGACCCTTGGGCAGAACCCCCCCCCCCAGCGGCCTGTGTTCCCGATTGTGAGGAAGGAGTTTCTGACCTACGCGGCCCATACTTCATGGAGCGAGTGGAGCGGACTGGTACAAGCAATCAATAAAGGTTCTGCTCATTTTTGAATAATATTGAAGCTGCTCTCCACACCTTGATTTGGCCAAAAGATAAATGGCAAAAGATAAATCAGTGGAAAATATAGAGAGAGCATAAAAGAAAGGATCGAGAGAGGGTAATGAACAACAAACTATTTCTGCCTACTGAGTTCTGAACAAAATAAATCCTCTTTGTTTTCCAGCCTGGCCCTCTCCTTTCCAATTGGATGGAACTTTGCCTCCACAATAGATTTTCCCCACTGCTAGACCTAACTGCTGGAGGGGAAAAAGCAAACTCTTGTTCCTCTGAACAGCCTAAAACTATTAACTCTTCTGCAGCTTGCCCTACTGACCCTACTTGCTCTTCCCCCTCACAGATGGCAACTAAGGATGGCAAGAAAAGGGGGAATGATAACCAAACAGCCCATCCAGCACAATTATCCCTTCAACCTGAACAAAATATCTTACGGGCTATCACAGAATTTAGAAAGGAAATGAGGGACTCACTAAACCAGGTCAGGGCAGACCTAAGATCACTGCAGACTCGCGCTGATGAGGCGGATCAGCAGATTTCTCAGAACTCTATAAAAATTAATGCTCTGGAATCAGACGTTTTTTCTCTTGTGGAATCCCAGCTACACTGTTCTCTCAGACAGAAAGAAGCAGAGAACAGGGGCCGGAGAAAAACATTCGGATCTTTGACCTGACAGACGGTGAAGAGGGCTCTGACCCTTTGGCTTTTGGTGACCAGTTCTTCAGCTCCATCCTTGACTTAGGTCCTGACTACCCTCTTGATTTTGAACGTGTCCATCGTGCCCTGGCACCTAAACCCAAGGCTAAAGACTCTAAACCTAGATCTTTTGTTATTAGGATGCAAAGCTATCAGACCAAGGAACAGCTCCTCAAAAAAATTGTGCCAGAAAGGGAGGATCATGTACGGAAATAATTGCATCATCATTGATGATGGCTATGCCCCCTTCACCTGAAGCCAGAGAAGGGCTTATGCCCCACTCCTTCCCATACTAACAGCCCAACAGATTAAATTCCGTACCTTCTATCCTGCCAAGCTCACTGTATACCTTCCAAAGGGCCCCCTCCAGTATACATCAGCCACGGAGGCCAAGGAGGACCTTGTCAAGAAGGGATAATTAAAGAGCAACTTCTGGCCCATTCAGGACCCCCGATGGGCACCCCACAGAGACAAATACAGCAGAAGGACACACTTCAGTCTAACTTGTGCTTGGAAGAAATATTCCAGAAGATCCGTTTGCTGAGAAATCCCCTTGTGACAGTGGACCAGTACTAATCCTGGTGGTGGGTTAGTCTAATGGTGCTCTTCTCGTGGGGGATGGGTGTGGGGGGCTTGGTGGGGGAGGTCCGGGTTGCCCCCCTACTGGAGCACCGCCCCAACAGTCTAGCATCTTAATAAGGTGTTACTAACACAAATCTATTCCTACTACTTAGCAGTGGCTGTGGGTAAGTATTCCTCCTCGTTGGCGGGCGTATTTCTTGGCTGGGGGGGGGGTTCATGGTGGTGCTCTCTCAGGGCTCCCGAGTCTTCCCCCCCAATGTGGCCGCTCACCCTCCTCCTCCTCCCTCTTCGGACCTTGAAGGGCTCTTGTTGGGAGACAAGCCTTTGTCCTTGGCGGGCTCCTCTAGGGGTCCCCTCCTAGCAGGATGGCCCTTGACTGGAGCTCCCCCCCAGGTGAAAAAAGGAAATATTTAAATTGAGACCCAGGATAGATAAGTCACATTTTGGACTTGGACATAGGTTATAATAGAACTAATAGAACTCGCTTTCAGGATCTTAAAACACTGCCCAACCTTGACAGGGATGAATTTGGATTACCAGAAAGGGAGGACCTTAGCTCTCTCTTTCTTGCTTTTCCCCTCTTTTTTTTTTTCTCCTCTCTTCTCTCCCCCCCGCCGAGGCCTTCTCCCCCTCCCAACAGACTAAAACAGAGAAATCAAATACAGATGCCCTGAAAACATTAAGGGAAGGATATAGTATCGGACCAAGGTCACGAGGAACGTAGGAAAGGATGTCTAGAGGGCAGTGAAACTTTGACAGTTGAGTTAGATCGCTTAACCCCTTTTTAGATTCTCGTCCAAGATAAAAGGGGTCAGTAGTGAGATAAGACTTGTGGCCTTTTTCCCCAACCACAGACTGGGGAATCGACCTCTGGTTTTTGGTCCTCTCCACTAACTGGAATTGCCGCACATCTGAGAGTTGAACTTCTTCAAATCTCTCCTCGGAGAGGAAAGAGAGGGGAGGGATGGGTGTAGGAGAGGGAATTACAGGAGGTCTCCCCCAATTAAACAAAATTTGAAAAGCTGGTATTGCTAAAAACTGCAGATAGATGTTATTAATTTTTTAAATGTAGTCCATTTTCACTTTTTTATTTTAGAAATATTTTTTCCTTTTGCCAATTAGAAGATGTCCAAGTATCTAAGCAATTAAATTATATCCTGACATTTTTTCAGGCTTCCGAAGCACTCACCAGGCATGCTGGTGTGTGCCGACGTAGGGCCACTCCAAAAGGATAACTTGTTAATTTCTGCATTACACACACTACCTGGCCCACCAAGGTGCAGTCGTGCAGTGGAAGAATGTGACCTCCCGCCCCAAGCCAGTACCGATTCCATTTGTTGTGCACTAATAATATTTAAAATTAGAAAAGAGTTGAAATTTGGGAAAATATTGGTGCCTGCAATCACTGACTTAACATGTAATGCCAGCTTGGAATGCATGTTACTTAACAAGCCTGTTCAAATCCATGCACTGAATTATCTGTCCAAGTCATAAGGTTACAAACTGAACCTTTGAAGCGGTGCTTGCTGCAAGTTTATGAGATTTGTAAACACTGAAGAGACTAGGAGAGTAGGCCTGATCCATGTAAATGCACATGTTTAGTTATCTAGTCACATACACAAAACAAGTTAAAGCAGCAGCGCATGTTAAACAGAAAACACTGTACCTTTACCACCCAATTTCAGATTGCCCCTTTTCACCTGCTTTGTAAAATGCTCCTTTTCTCCAGTTTCCAGTCTGCTATACCTTTTTTTTTTTTTTTTTTGTAAGATTAGGCTAACAATAATACCTGACAGGGTAGGCAGTGATGGACTGCATAAGGGGCATCATGAGGCCCAATACCACAGGAGGTGGGCCTTATAGTCCCTAGAAGGTTCGACATAGCCCACACTGACCACCCGGGACGGTACTACTGTGACTAGAAAATGGGTTTGGGTCAGCCCGGAGGTGCAGAGGGCTGAGATGCTGGACGGCACACCTCAAACCATGCCAGCAGCCCAGGTTCGGGAACAGACTCAGGTCATTGGGGGCTGGCTGGGGAAGGAGAGGATTGAGCGTATGGAGGACTGCTCTCCTCTCCTGGGGAGGGTGAGTGGGAAGCCCCACTCTAGTAGTGGCCCCTGGTGGAGACCGGGGGTACTACATGCAGTGGTGCAGGAGGGACAACCCGAAAGCCGGAAAAACAGCTTCGGCGCCACTGGATGACGGCCGCCGTGCTCCACGTTCCCCGGAACCTCCAGGAGCATCCTTTACCACAGCAATGCCTCCGAACCGTGGTAAAATAGTGTGCCAGGGTTCCCTGTTACCCGGTGCCTTCCCCCTCGGAGGAGGGGGACCCGCCCGGCAATGGGATATATCTAGGACAAAATCGGGGGTCGGCTGCGATGTGTGTATGGGAGGAGCTCCAGAAGAGGACAGCCTAGGCATGGAAGCACTAGGTGGCCTGAAGGAGAGGTGGACGCCGGAATGTGAGAGAAGGAGGTAAGAAGATCACTAAAAAAAAGAAAATGGGTTTGGGGCTGCATTTTAGGAAAAAAATTCTGCTACGGGGGTTGAACACAGAGGATGAGGGGCACCAGAGCTGCGGTGTCAAAATGCAGCCGATGGTCATTCATTCTACTAATCATCACTAACACCTCTCCTTGGACTGAGACCCGAGAGGCTTGTGTGTTCCAATGACCCTCAGGGCTATGTTGTCCGGAGTCTCGTACTCCTGGCAGGGTCTCCCATGGCGAACAGGCCTAAGGGCGAGGTCCCAGACTAAGTGCGGTCCAACCTCCAAAGTCCTCAACAGTGGATCAGATGGAAGAAGACATTAGGATCTCAACGGCTGTGAAGGCAAATGAAGGCTGCAACAAGATGGGGCTCTCCAGTTGTCTTGGACTCTCCTTGCCACTGGGTGCAAGATCTCCTGCTCGTCAAGTTTGTATGGTTGCTGTAGGTGCACCAGCTTCCCCACACTAAAAGAAGTCATGCGCAGGCTTCTACCATGGGAAACAACATCCCCGCAACCAAACTTCCAAGCCCTGGGTAACAGACTAGTGGTGACAGAGACAGGACCAGTGAATCCATCAGTCTCTTGCCACGAATCTACATGCAGGTGGTGGTAGTTTGATGGTCATCTGGCACCTGTACTGGGACAGTGATGCAATTCAGCAGCTGCTGCTGTGACTGAGCAGTCCTCTTTAGGATCCCCGCTGCTCACCCCGCATGGGAAAGGGGCTAGAAAAGGTGCCCTAAACCTAGGCTGTCTCACCTTCTCCTGGCTGGATAGCCGCCATCCAGCAGGATCACTCTCTCTGTGGTCGAAACAAGAAACAGACAATAATTTTTGCGATATGGAACGTTCATACTCTGATGGACAACCAGTATAGCGAATGACCAGAAAGAACTGCTACTATTATCGCCAGGGAACTTGCAAGATGTAACATCGATATTGCTGCCCTAAGCGAGTCAAAACGACCAGATGAAGGCCAGTTGAGAGAAGAGGGTGGAGGTTTCACCTTCTTCTGGAAAGGGAAGCCTGCTGAAGACAGTTGCATTCACGGCGTTGGCCTTGCCATCAAGAACAAGCTCATCAACCATCTTACAGAGCTCCTAATTGGCATCAACTAATGCCTCATGACCCTTTGTCTTAAGCTCAGCAACAATCAGCATGCCACTGTCATCAGTGCATACGCCCCAACACTTAATGCTGACGAGGATGTCAAGGAACAGTTCTACTCCAACCTTGACAGAGTCCTGACCAACACCCCTAAGGAAGACAAGATCATTCTCCTTGGTGACTTCAACGCCAGAGTCGGGCGTGATTCAGATCTCTGGAATGGTATCATCGGGAAGGAGGGGGTAGGAAAGAAACTCCAATGGCATCCTACTCCTGAACAAATGTGCGGAGCATGGCCTGGTCATCACGAACACCATCTTCAGACAGAGCGACAAGTATAAGACTACTTGGAGACACCCTTGATCCAAGCACTAGCACCTCCTTGACTATGTCATTGTCAGAACCAATGATTGAAAGGATGTCTACATCATGAGGGCCATGTGAGGAGTCGATGACTGCTGGACAGACCATCATCTTGTCAGATCTGTCATGAACATCCGGCTCACTCAGAAACATCGAAGGCAGACAAAATCAATGCAAAGCAAATTCAACACCAAGTCTCTTCAAGACCCAGTGGTTCAAGAGGACTTCCAGCAACGTCCCCAAGCAAGGCTCTCTGCCATGCCCGCAACTGATGATAACACTGAGAGATACTAGAAGGAGTTCAAGACCTCCATCCACTCAGTATGTACTGAATCTATTGGCTATGTCACCCGGCATCACCAGGACTGGTTTGATGAAAATCATACTGAGAATCAAGACCTGCTCAACTGGAAAAGAAGAGCTCACTGCACATGGCAAGATGACATCTCATGCCAGCAAAAGAAAGAGTCATACCAGCAGCTCAAGACAGAAGCTCAAAGGAAGATCTGAGACATCAAAAACAAATGGTGGCAAGACAAGGCCAAGGAGATCCAGCTTTATATTGACAAACATGACATGCAGAGCTTCTTTCAGGCTACAAGGGCTATTTATGGTCCATGCTCCCATGGTCCCACTCCCCTCCGATCTCAAGAAGGTTTGACGCTCCTAAAGGGAAATGAAGACATTCAAGCTAGATGGAAGGAGCATTTTGAGACACTTCTGAACCGTGAGTCTGTGACAGATGCCACAATCAATTCTGTCCCTCAACACCCTGAAAGAGAATCACCCACCAACCCTCCTACCATCGAAGAAGTAAGACATACCATCAAGCTGGCCAAAAAACAACAAAGCTACGGGACCAGATATCATACGGCTGGGGGCTAGGAACTGGTACTAAAGCTCCACGAACTCATTCTCTGAATGTGGAACAATGAGAAGATTCCAGAGGACTTGAGGAATGCCAACATTGTTACCATCTTCAAGAAGGGAGACAAGTTGGCGTGTGGAAATTATTGAGGCATTGCTTTACTCTCCACCGCAGGGAAAATCCTCACCCGTATTCTTCTGAACCGTCTCTTCTCCATCGCCGAAGAAGTTCAGCCGGAATCTCAGTGTGGATTCAGACCATCTCGCGGGACAACTGACATGATCTTCACTGCCAGGCAGATCCAAGAAGAGAGTCGGGAACAACATCAGGACCTGTATATGGCCTTCATCAATCTGACAAAGGCCTTTGACTCCATCAATCGTGAAGCCTTGTGGAAGGTGCTGGCCAGATTTGGCTGCCCTAAAAAAATTCATCAAGGTCCTGAGGCTTCTGCATGACCAGATGACTGCCAGTGTTCTCCATAATGGTTCAAAGGTAGACCCATTCATCATCCAAACTGGGGCCAAGCAATGGTGTGTCATCACTCCAACCTTGTTCTCCATCTTCCTAGCAATCATCCTAGTCCTCACCAAAGGCTGCCTTCCCACTGGAATTGACACTGAATACAGAATGGATGGAGGGCTCTTTAATCTTGGACGTCTCCGTTCAAAGACCAAAGTTTGCAAGGCATCCGTCATTGACCTCCAGTACACTGATGACTGTGCCATCCTTGCACACACCAGGAGCGAACTCCAGTCTGCACTAGATCTCTTTGCGGAAGCTTACTGAAGTCTGGGACTCTCACTTAACATCAAGAAGACCAAGGTGCTCTATCAGCCTGCTCATGGCCCTCCACAATTCACCATCGAGGGACAAACCCTGAAGACAGTCGAGCATTTCCCTTACCTCGGTAGCCACCTCTCCCTAACAGCAAACATCGACGATGAGATTCAGCATAGGATCCATTGTGCTAGTACCTCATTTGGGAAACTGCTTCGTTGCGTCTTCACTGACCATGACATATGAAAGGACACCAACATCCAGGTATACAGTTCGGTTATCATCCCTACCCTTCTTTATGGATGTGAAACTTGGGTGACTTACCGACATCATCTAAAGAGCCTGGAGAGATACCACCAATGATGTCTCTGGAAAATCCTCCACATCAAGTGGGAAGACCACCACACTAATGCCAGTGTTCTCGATGAGGCCAGTGTCACCAGCATTGAGGCAATGATCCTCAGACATCAATTCCGCTGGACTGGACACTGTGTACGGATGCCCAACTCTTGACTCCCCAAACAAATTTTATACTCCCAACTCAGTCACGGCCAGAGATCCCGTGGTGGTTAAAGGAAACGCAACAAAGACACACTGAAGGCATATCTCAAGAAAACAGATATGGACATCATGAGCTGGGAGGAGCTGGCCACAAACCGATCTCAATGGCGCCAGAACCTCCATCAAGCGGGGGCCTGCTTTGAAGAGAAACGCCTTGCCCTCGAAGCCAAAAGAGAGAGCGTAGGAAGGAAAGGGAAAGAAACCCCAGCCAGCAGGCAGCTCTCCCACATGTAAACATCTGCAATTTCTGCAGACGAATCGGTGGCTCTAGGATTGGATTACTGAGCCAACTCAGGACCCATCAGTGAACCACGGTAGAGATCATCCTCGAATCGAGGGATCCCCCACGACTAACAGCAGCTGTGCAGAGGAGGAGATACACTCCAGCAAAATGCTACACAGAGATGGGAAACAAAAGTGAAGCCGAGACAGTGGCACAGCCTAGTAGCTTATGTTGCTTTAGTGTTTTACGGTCGGTTATGCAGTAATGATACGCTACTTACAGATAGGTCACATACTGTACCAGTGCTGCTTGGCTCTGCAGGTCAGGTAGAGGGAGTTTTTCTTTATCTGGAAGAGTTACAGTACAGTAATTTCAGAGTCAGTCACTCGGTGTTAAGCTACAAGGGTTCCAGCATTCACAGTCGCTGCCAGGATGAAGTTGTGGTCAACTGCCATGTTAAGTATAGAGCCCTTGTTTATCCAAAACCCCGCTTATCCAAAAGTTTTTCATGTCTCCCACAACATTTGGATAAAAACGGGGTTTTACTGTAATGTCATTGTATGGATCCCAGCAATACAACTTGATAGTGCCGTGGTAGAACACTGTTCTGCATGGAAATCAATGGCTAGGACAGCATTGCTGTGCTACAGTAGTGACGTCAGGATGTTGGTATGCTGCAATAGAAACATCACTAATGCAACACAACAAGAATGAATGCTGTCAGCTGGCCCATTGGTAGGGCCACCACTCATGTCGGCAACCTGCATTCAGGAACGAGCGCAGGTCATTGGGGCCAGGAGGCAGACGGAGGATTGAGAATCTCACAGGACGCGCTCCTCCTCCAGGGAGATGAGGGAATCATAAGCTAGTTGAGGGGAGTAGGGTGACAGAGGAGGAGGATGGACAAAAGGCCGCATTCCTAAATGATTAGTTTTGCTCCGTTTTCACGAAGGAGGACTCCATGTCCATGCCAGAGAGTACACACACCAAAAAAAAAGAAAAAAAAATTTTGTATATTATAAGGAAGAGGGACATGTGGGGGGTGGTGCAATGCACTGGCTGTGGGGCAGCAATTTTCCAGGAAACATTCTGGAACCTGCGTTGCTGCCCTATTTGCAGGCAACTGTCAGCTCTGAGGGAGGAGGTTGCCCACCTCCAGGCTGAACTGGCAAGGACTAGGAGGACTCCCACACCCAAACAGCACCAGTTCCACAACCACTGCCTCAGAGGTTGCCATGTGTGAAAGCAGATGGACCACAGTAGGTTCTGGGAGGGTGAGGTGGTGGAACAGAGGCGTAGCCCCCGAGTTGCACCTCTACACAAATCATATGTCAGTCTGGCAAATCAAGGTTCTTTTATGATGACACCCTCATTGGAGGCCAAGAAGAATGCTGGGGACATCCACAAGGGAGACCCACAAAAGAGTGGCAAGGGACAACACAAGGGAAAGAAACAGCTTCTGACAGGGGACTCAATTGTTAGGGGTGTAGACCTGGGAAGGAGGGAGAGGGAAGTAAGGTGCCTGCCTGGTGCCATGGCTTGGAGGGACAGGAAGCGAATCCTCAGGATTGCAGAAGCAGCATCACAGGAGAGGAAACTAGATATCATTGTCCACCTTGGGACAAATGACCTAGCTAGGCATGAGATCAGTGCAGTGCAGGATGAATTTGTGGAGTTGGGGAGGGGCCTCAGACAGGTAGCAAGCACGGTAACCTTCTCAGAGGTGCTGCCAGTCCATGGCAAGGGTGAGGCTAGGTTACTGCACACTATGCGGTTTAATGAATGGTTGCAAAACTGGTGCAGAGCACAGGGCTTTGGCTTCATTGGGGACTGGGGGTCCACCTGGAGAGATGAAGGTCTATACTGGCATGATGGTCTGCATCTGTCCAGGAAGGAAACAGCTCTAGGTGACAGGTTTAAAGGCTTCCTGGCAAGCTTTTAAACTAGCCAAGGGGGAGGTGCTGATAGGAAACAGGAAAGTTCAAGCCTCCCCGCAAAGCATGGCAGGTAGTAGGGTAAACACTGAGGTACAGAGCTTGACAGAGGCAGGACAAGGTAAATGGAAAAATGGACAAGGGCAATAAGAGCAGGGATGGGGTAAAAGGATAAAGCCAACATTAAATGGAGGCAATGAGTACCAATGCCTGTAGTCTGGAAACAAGCTTCCAGAGCTAGTAGCCCTGATGGAAGTGGAACACTTGGATATTGTGGCAGTCACAGAAACATGGTACACGGAGAACCATGACTGGGATGTCAACATACCAGGGTACACAATCTACAGAAGGGACAGGGAGGGTAAAAGAGGAGGTGGAGTAGCTCTCTACATAAGGGAAGGGATCAAAGTAACAGAACTAAAAGGTAAAGGGGAGGACAAGAGGAACTCTGGGTCACATTGGAGACAGGGAATGGCATCACAATCTGCACAGGGGTTGTATACAGACCCCCGTCTCAAGGGGAGGAAATGGACAAGAAAATGATAGAGGGCATTCTCAAAATGGCTGAAAAAGGGGAGATACTGTTGATGGGGACCTGAATATGCCAGATGTTAACTGGGCAACATGGACTGCAGCCACATCCAAGAGCAGGGTCATTCTCGATGCCCTACAGGGAGCATGCCTTAGACAGCTAGTGGTGGAACCCACTCGGGAGGGAGCAATATTAGACCTGGTACTCTCAAATGGTGAGAGGATCACAAACTTAGAAGTCAGTAGACACCTGGGAACAAGCGACCACTGCACAGTGTGCTTCACAATAAACACAACCATGGAGACAAGCCATACAAATACAAGGATACTGGACTTTAGAAGGGCTGACTTTGGCAAAATGGGTGAATACCTGAGGAATGCATTAGCAAATGGCCAGAAAGGAGGGGTGGAAGAACAATGGAGAAAAATCAAAACTGCCATCATGGAGGCAACAAGCCCTTGTGTGAAACAAATAAAGAAAACAAAGTGGAATAAAAAACCACTATGGCTCTCAAAAGAAGTGTCAGGGAAGGTTAAGGAGAAAAAGGCTGCATTCAAAAAGTATAAGGAATCACAGACAGAGCACGACAGGGAACTGTATCAATTAAAGCAGAAAGAAGTGGGGAAGGCAGTCAGAAAAGCAAAGGCCCAAACTGAGGAAAGGATAGCCAACTCAGTTAAGAAGGGGGATAAAACCTTTTATAGGTACATTAGGAAACATAGAAAGGTTAAGGGAGGGATAGGGAAGATTAATAAAGGAGAGGGGAGGTGGGCAGAGGGAGACAGTGAAAAGGCAGAGATAATGAATGAATACTTTTGCTCAGTATTCACAAAAGAAGAAGAGGAGGAGTTACCTAAACCAAACAGTAGAAGCACTCTGGATAGTGGGGTTGATACCAGTCCATTTAAAGAAGAAAGAATACTGAAAGAACTTCTAAAACTCAAGGTGGACAAAGCAATGGGGCCTGACAGGATTCACCCTAGAATCCTAAAAGAGCTAAGGGAGGACCTAGTGACACCACTAACCACACTTTTTAACAAATCATGGGAAGATGGGGTTGTACCTGAGGACTGGAGGAGGGCAGATGTGATTCCCCTTCACAAAGTGGGAGCAAGGCAGAAGCAGGAAACTACAGACCTGTTAGTTTGACCTCAGTGGTGGGGAAAATGATGGAATCACTTCTGAAATAAAGAATTGTTGAGTACCTAGAGGCCAGCGGGGCACTGGACCCAAAGCAGCATGGATTCACAGCAGGAAGGTCATGTCAGACAAATCTAATCCATTTCTTTGACTGGGTGACCAAAGTAATAGACCAGGGAGGGGCTGTGGATATGGCCTACCTAGACTTTAGCAAGGCATTTGACACAGTCTAGCACAAAAGATTAATAATTAAGTTAGCCAGCCTGGGAGTGGGTCCCAGGGTGGTAGCCTGGGTAGCAAACTGGCTGCACAACAGGACACAGAAGGTAATAGTGAATGGAACACATTCTGAAGAAAGGGGGGTTACTAGTGGAGTACCTCAGGGCTCAGTACTGGGTCCAGTCCTCTTTAACGTCTTTATAGGTGACATTGCAGAGGGTCTGGAAGGAAAGGTATGCCTCTTCGGATGACACAAAGATCTGTAACAGAGTTGATACACAAGGGGGTAGAAAGGATGAGAAGGACTTGGCAAGGTTGGAGGAATGGTCAGACATATGGCAACTTAGATTCAATGCAAAGAAGTGCAAAAGTAATGCACCTGGGAAATAAAAATCCAGAAGAGTACACAATAGCAGGGGAGGTACTAACAACAACAATAATGGAAAGGGATCTGGGTGTAGTCATATCAGATGACCTACAGGTGGGAATGCAATGTGAGAGGTTAGTAGGGAAAGCCAGGGGGATACTGGGATGCATAGGGAGGGGCATCACAAGTAGAAAAAGGGAAGTGGTTATCCCTCTATACAGACAGTTGGTGAGACCCCATCTGGAGTACTGCGTGCAGTTTTGGAGACCTCATCTACGCAAGGACATAGACAGGATGGAAGCAGTCCAGAGGAGGGCAACTAAAATGGTGCAGGGTCTACATCAGAAACCATATGAAGAGAGACTGAGAGAGCTTAATATGTATACCCTTGATGAAAGGAGGGACGGGGGGACATGATAGAAACTTTTAAGTACCTCAAGGGAATCAACAAAGTCCAGGAGGGTAGCATCTTTCAGAAAAAGAGATGTGTAAGAACAAGGGGGCACAATTTAAAGTTAGAGGGGGGACGGCTCAGGGGTAATGTGAGGAAATTCTTTTTCACGGAGAGAGTGGTGGACGCATGGAACCGCCTTCCTGGAGAGGTTGTGGGGTCTAAAACAGTGGAGGAATTCAAACAAGCAGGGGACAGACATAAGGCAATTATAGTGGGGGGTTGCAGGAAATAGGCTGTTGGTTAACTAGAATCTGCAGCTTATCCAGTAGGTAGGGAAATGGGCAGACTGGGTGGGCCAAGTGGTCCTTATCTGCCGTCAAAGTCTATTTATTCATCAAACTGTCCTACCAAATACTTTTACTTGTTAGCATCTCGGGAAGGAGAGAGAGCGAGCAAAGAGAGCAAGTGCTCTACTTTAATGTAACCACACAACTCTCTCTCTCTCAACATATATATAGTTAAATCCTGCAGGGTATTTTTGTCAGAAAGGGGCATTTTTCTTACAATACAAATGTTACACACTCCACGAGCGAACTGCAAGGTCCAAAGCTGGAAGGGCAGCTGAGGGGAAAAAACATTGGCCCAGATATTCAAAAGTGTTGCACCATGCACAACCCATTGATGTGCCCCGGCGCGATATTCAAAAGTGAAAAGTGCACCCAAAATCCCGATTCGCCAGAGTGCATCAGTAATGTATGCCAGCACAGGAGGTGGGGGGGGCACGTGTCCATGCATAACCTGCATAGCCCGATATTCAGACCGGGATGTGCAGAGTCATGATGGCCACCCACAGGTGAGCTGCCACATTGCAGGGCGCAACACGGCAGCTGCCACCTGTGGGTGGCCACCTGAGTTCCTGCTGCACCTGGCAGCGCCCCCCCATGCCCCATCGTGGGCATCCGTGTAAAGACACCCCCATCCAATATCCCTGGTGGTCCAGTGGACCCCTATGTGCCTGATCGTGGGCATCGGTATAAACCCCCCCGTCCAATATCCCTGGTGGTCCAGTGGAACGCACTCTGCCCGATCTCGGGCATCTGTAAAACAGAGAACAGTCCTATTACCCTGGTGGTCTAGTGTACCCCCTCACCCGCCCACTGGCCCCACCACCCGCTACCCCGGTCAGCCGGCGGGTGGCCGCTCCTCACCTACCTGCCGCCCCACCACCTGCCGACTGACAGCTCAGTAGGGCTGCATGCCCATTGGTTCACAGCATGAGCCAATGGGTGTGCAGCCCAAACTATACAACACAGATATCTGGACTGTGTTGTATGGTATGAACCAATGGGCGTGCAGCCCTACCGAGCTGTCAGTCAGCGGACAGCGGGGTGGCAGGCAGGGGTGCTGCCACCACCGCCTGACCGGGGAGGGTGGTGGGGCTCAGTGTGTGGGTGGGGAGGGGGGTACACTAGACCACCAGGGTAATAGGACTGTTCTATGTCTTACAGATGCCGAGATCGGGCAGAGTGCAGTCCACTGGACCACCAGGGATATTGGCCGGGGGGGGGTTTATACCAATGCCCGCGATCGGGCACATAGGGGTCCACTGGACCACCAGGGATATTGGACGGGGGGGGGTTTATACCGATGCCCACGATCAGGCACATAGGGGTCCACTGGACCACCAGGGATATTAGAGGGGGGTTTTCTTTCAGATGACTGCCTGCGATTGGGCTGCAGGGGGCATCAGTCCCCGACAGCTGCTGCCTGGCAGGGCGCCAGGCGTCTGGGATCAGTGCACCTGCATGCTAATGGGATGCAAATGGGGCCATAATGACATGCAAATGGCCCCATGTGCGCCTTGCAAAATTATGGGCCCATTTGCATGTCCCCTTTTGAATATCGCAGGTGCTGTGCATGGCACAATGGCACTTGCGCTAGCACATCTCCATGCTCCCTCTGGCCACTTGCGCTGGCGCAGTGCCACTCGCCATGCATAGTTGGGGTGGCCAGGATGTGATATTCAAAACTGCTGCGCCATAGTGCAGCTCCCTTGAATATCGCCCAGGCCACACCCCTGCGCAACAAAGTTGAGCTGTGCCCAGGCTTGCACCACAGCCTGGCGCAGTTTGAATATCCGGGCCAGTGTCTCTCAGCAGTTTACTGAGCGAGAGCAAACAGGGTGGAGCGAACATGCTCCTGCTTTATTTTAAAAATCTTTCACACTCTCTTTCTCCAGATCTGGGAACTCCACTGAGACTGAGTACACAGAGCAGAGCAACTAAACAACATGAAAGCTGCTCGGTTCCTAATGACATGGTCACTCGGGAGTCTAACTCGCCCCTTTGGCTGGTCATGACTTGCTTTCCTACAGCAAGCTGGCTATCTTATTACAGTTTAAAGCCAGCGACCAGGATACTTTTAACTCAATAGAGGGACAGAAAGAGGGTTTCTGAGCAGCGGTGTTCAAATAGAAAATGTCCCCTCTGTTCTAACTTACTTTGAGCATTTTCTGGGGTTGTATTGTAAGCTGATTTGCTAAACCCCTCACATCAGGTATATTGCACTTTATAAATAACGCTATAGTACTATGGATTGCCTACAATACATCTTTGAAATGTTCCATAGCACTTTATTGTTCTATTATATCTTATTACTGCACAATTGTACTCTAATCTTTTTACTTTATATCCCTGTATTTTGTTTAAATGGCCAGAATACTTTCATATATTAATGCTCTGTTACCACCTTACAGGGGCGCACCTCATCCATGACAGGGAACATTAGATCTGAATGTCATACAAGATGGCAAAACGCATGTTAATGGGGGGGGGGGGGAGGAATGTAAGAGCATCAGGGTACCCACCCTTGATAGGGGTCACCCTGTCACATTTGGTTCTGGGGACAGGGCTGTTAGCTACAGCTTCTGTCTTGGAAACCCCCTGTTTTGACTTCTCCATTTCTCAAAACATAGCCCAAATATCTGGTTTCCTGCATGCCCAATGCACACTTGGTAGGATTAATCGTCAGACCTGCCTTTCTGATTGATTAGATAACTAATTGTAGGTGTCCTGGTGCCTTTTCCAGTCTGGACTGTACATCACAACATCATCCAGGTACACAGCACAATAACCAATGTGAGGGGATAAAATTACATCCGTGTACCATTGGAATGTAGCAGGTGCGTCCTATAAACCAAACGGCATGGTGGTGAATTGATAGAATACTATAGGAGTGGCAAATGCAGTTTTGTCTCTGAATTCTTTAGCTAGAGGGATTTGCCAGTAACCCTTGGTGAGATCAATGGTACTGATATGCTTGTCACTCCCCAGTCTGTCCACCAAATCATCTATTCTGGGCATAGAATACCTGTCAAATTCTGACACCTGATTAAGTTTCCTAAAATCAAGGTAGATTATTACACCCCCTTCTTTTTCATTTACAATCACCACTGGTGATAAACAAGCACTTTGAATCTTCTATGATACCCAATTCTTTCATTTTTTGGTTTTCTTTAACCACATCTGCTCTTAACCACTCTGGTAATCTGTATGTCTTTTGCCTAATAGGGAGAGCATTCTTTGTCGCTATTGTGTGCTGGACACCTTTACCTTGACCTGGCACTGTGGTAAAAGTACTGTTAAATGTCTTTAGCAAGTTATGAATTTCTGAGGTTTGTTCAGAGGTTATGGAAACATTCACCTCTACAGCATCAGCGGTTACAGTTTGCTCCAATCTATCATAAGCCACATCTATATCTTCTTTATCAGTTTCTGGTAAAACTAGCAAAGCAGGTTTTGTTTTTTCAACCCATTTCTTGAGGAGATTAGCATGGTATATCTTAATAGGATTTTTCCTATCGAGGTCTCAATCTCATAGTTAACTATGCCAGTATGTCTAAGCACTTTATAAGGCCCTTGCCACTTCATTAACAATTTATTTTCTGTAGTGGGTAACAGTAGCAAGACCTTTTCACCTTGCTCAAAAACGTTTTCTTTTACCCCATGGTCATAATACACCCTCTGCTGGTTTTGGGCTTCTTCCCGATTACTATGGGTGATTTCAACACATTTTGCCAGCTTCCTTCTCAGGGCACACATATAAGATGTAATAGATTGCTTCTGATTGGGGTCATCTTCCCATGTTTCATTTATTGCATCTAGTGGCCCTCTAAGTTGTCTTCCATACAGCATTTCAAATGGTGAAAAACCTGTAGATGCCTGTGGCACTTCTCTGTAAGCAAAAAGCAGGTAAGGCAAGAATTGGTCCGAGTCTTTCCCTTCCCCTTTCACAAACCTTTTTAACATATGTTTTAGGTTTGATTAAAACACTCAACCAAACCGTCAGTCTGAAGGTGATATGGGGAGGTTCTTATGGCAGTGATACCTAGTAGTCGGTACAGCTCCTTAAGTAATGAAGCACCAAAATTACTATCCTGATCAGTAATGATTTCTTTAGGGATGCCCACTCTGCTGAAAATTTTGGCAAGCTCTGCTGCCACTTGTGGGGCTGTGACAGTACGCATTAGAACTACCTCTGGGTATAGGGTAGCATAGTCACACACTAAAAAAATTAATCGATTACCATTTTTACTTTTGTCTAAGGGATCAACCACATCCACTGCAATTCTCTCAAAAGGCACATTTATCAAGGGTAGGGGCATCTTGTCTTTTTCAGTGACTGGGGCTACATTCTGGCACTCAGCCAAGAACTGCAATAGGTAGCAACATCTTCATGAATTCCAGGCCAGTAAAATCTGTACAGCAATCTGGCAAGGGTGCGATCCTTCACCGACTGACCAGCCACAGGACTATCATGTGCTATCTGTAACAACTCAGATCTATACTTTTGTGGTATAACCAGTTGTTCTATCTGGTCCTGTGTCTGAGGTTTAACCCATATTCTGTACAGTAACCCATTACATTTTTTAAACATAGGTTCACCCTGTTTTGGTTTCACCTCTAGCTGCTTAAAATAACCCAGAAGAGAAACACTGTTAAGCTTGTTCTGAAATAAAATCACAATCAGTCATCAGTTTCGTTTCAGCATTTTCATATGTTAACCATTATGTCCATCAGTCTTTTGTTGCCACTGTTTCTTTAGGTGTCATCTTTCTTTCCTGGACTTCCGGATCTTGAAGCTGTGCTCAAACAAGCCCAAATCAAAATTAGCGAAAGTAAGAGAGTCCACGCCATCTGATATTTTCTTTGCCTGAGCTCGTCACCACAGCTGCTGAAACATCAGGATTTACTCCCTCTTTGATTAACTCAGTAAATCCTGGAAAGTCATTTCCAATAATCACAGGTACAGGTAACTTGGGTATTACGCCCACTTTCATTTGGTGTAACACTCCATTAACAGTGAGAGTCACTTGGCTAGTGGGATAGTATTGAGTGTCCCCATGGATGCAGATGACACCAGTACCTGGTCCTTTTGGACACTGTTTTCCCAGCACTTCAATATGCACTAGAAGTATGTCTGCTTCTGGAATCTGTAAGTCCCTTCACAGTCTTATCTCCCACCTTCACATCTGTTAAGTACGTGCCCCAATTTGCTAAGGACAAATCTGCTCCAGTGTAACTCTTCTTAAGGCAATTTCTTTCAATATGACCCAGCTTATTACAGTTATAGCAAATAACGTCTTTGGGCACAGATTTGTTACCCCCACCACAGTTCTTATCAGACTTGGAGTTTAAAATGGGAAAAAGAGTGTCTTACCAGCGCTTGACTGTTACCTCGCTGTTGTGGTGTCTGTATGGCCATTTGGTAGTCTGTGGCCAAAGAAACAGCCTTTTCCCCACTTTCTAGTCAGTGTTCCTTTACCCAAAGTTGCACATCTGTAGGCAGGATGTTAATGAATTGCTCCACTGCAAATGTGTCAATCTGTGGGACTGTTTTGCTCTCTGGTTGGAGCCATTTTATCAGGAGTTCTCCGAGCTGGGTGAAGGCTTCTCAAGGATCGTCGACTGAGCTCTACTTCAGAAATCGAAATCTCTGCCTGTAGGTCTCTTCTGAGATGTCATACCTTTTCAGGATTTCGCTTTTCACCAGGTCATAGTTTTCTGACTGTGCAGTGTCCATATTACTGTAGGCAAGTTGGGCTTTCCCTGACAGGTAAGGTACCAGTCTGATTGCCCATTGCTGCTTTGGCCACAAGCAGGCTGCAGCAACCCTTTCAAAAGTTGTCAGGTATGCTTCAATATCATCTGAGGGACACAGCTTTGCAAGTTTAATGTATTGTAAGTTGTTAGGGTCTTGTTGCTCTGCTGGACCAGTGCCAGGTCCTCCAGCTTTGATAACTTTCAAGGCATCCATCCATTGCTGCATCTCTTCTTTTCTCTGCTATTTGAGTTGTTGCATTTCTTCTTTTCTCTGTGCTTCTAAACACTGAATCTCATTTTTCTCTCCGTTTCTCTGTCTCTTTTTGTTGTATAGCCCACCATTTGAAAAAGGCAGTTAGGCTTTCAGGTTCTGTCACTGACTTTTGTTTTTCTATAACTGGTGCTAGCTGTACAGTCTCAGCTTGAACTTCTGTCTCTGCTAGTTTGGCTGCCATTCTCCTGGTAACCACTCCTGGGCTTGCTGCTGCAGAATCCATACCTTTCTTCTGTGCTTCTCTGGCACCAGGTCTAGTACTCACGCACAAAACTCCTGGCTTAGAGTATGCATGGCGTAAATCCCACTTAAGCTAACACCATCTGTCGTCAAGGCACAGGTCAGGAAGCATAGGAAAGCCAGGAGCAGTTGTAAAATTCAAACAAGTAATTTATTCTTAACAGTAAAATAAAAAAAAATAAAATTGTTCAGTATAACTATTTACAAAGGCAGTATAAACACAGAAAATCCATTCGGGTTTCTTCTCAGTCTCTGTGTTTCTGTGTCTCTCTTTTGCAAAACATTGCAGCTCTGTTTTTGTAAGTGTTTGCAACACCCACTCCTTAAGAAAACAGCATGCTTCTCACAGTGTTCTTGCAAGTTTCAACAAGTGCAGCAAAAAGAACATGGTGACCCAGAACTGACCTCTTGCTTACAGCTTCTCAGAGTCTGCAAACATATTAACCCCTTGAGTTCCAAATAGCTTTGTAATCATTTTAACAGTATAACTATATTCAATTTTAGCTTTGCAATCATTTCAACAGTATAACTATATACAGTTTTAAAGAAAGGGATCCCAGTATCAATTACATTTCCACAAAATGATACACACATATTTTTATACCAGCAGATATGCAAGGGGGGGGAGACAGAACAGCAAGAGAAGGTACAGAAACAGACTTTGATGGCACATAAGGACTGCTTGGCCCACCTAGTCTGCCCATTTCCCTACCTAGAGGATAAGCTGCAGATCCTATTTAACCAACAGCCTATTTCTTCCTACCCCCCCTCCCAAAAATTGCCTTATGTCTGTCCCATGCATTCTTGAACTCCCCCAGTTTTAGACCCCACAACCTCCTCAGGAAGGCTGTTCCATGCATCCACCACCCTCTCTGTGAAAAAATACTTTCTCACATTGCCCCTGAGCCATCCCCCCTCTATCTTCAAATTGTGTCCCCTTGTTCTTGCACATCTCTTTTTCTGAAAGATGCTACCCTCTTGGACTTTGTTGATTCCACTGAGGTACTTAAACATTTCTAGCATGTCCCCCCTCTTCCTCCTTTCTTCAAGAGTATACATATTAAGCTCCTTTAGTCTCTCCTCGTATGGTTTCTCATGCAGACCATGCACCATTTTAGTTGTCCTCCTCTGGACTGCCTCCATCCTGTCTATGTCCTTGCGAAAATGGGGTCTCCAGAACTGGATGCAGTACTCCAGACGGGGTCTCACCAACTATCTGTACAGATGGATAACAACTTCCTGTTTTCTGCTGATGATGCCTCTCCCTATACAGTACAGAGAGAGATACCAAGAGGCAGAGAACTGCAAGATCGTCAGGGTGATCAAGTCCTAGTTCTCACGAGAAAATTTGGTTGCGCAACCAGACAGAGAAGAGACAGAAAAGGGGAGAACAGAACAGAACAGATCATTGCATTTAAACAACTTCTCCAGAACAACTGGGACAGGGCCCTATTCAACCGTGCCACACAGAGCATAACCCTGGAGAAGGGCGTCCCACAGTCCCCACAACAGACTACCTCCCCACTGTACTTCATCTCCATACTGATCCTATGACAACAACCTCTAGGATGTTGTTAATGACTTGATTTCTATCTGCCTAGTACCTTAGAGACTAGAACCAAAATGGCCCATCTTATATATGGAATTCTATCTATATGGACCACTTCCTACACCCCCCCTTACTTACTCCCTTAACCTTGGTTAATTCCAATTATATATTTGTATTTGTATAACATACACATACACATATGTAAACATATGAAAATATATAGCTATTTACTTGCATCATCCAAATGTAAAAGTAACTCTCAATTTGTCAATCTCAAAAAATGAACTTTCACTGTTCACAACTTTTAACGCTGCCATAGTAATTCATCCTGTTACTATCACGGGGGCACTCAAACATGATGATTTAAAACAGTACAGTGATTCAGGCTTTTTGTTTATAAATGCATAATAAACTATAAAAGACAACTGCTATGTTTACATGTAGAAGGAATCAAGTACTTTGTTATGCAGTCACTTCATTCAAATTGTAATCCTTTTTGGTATACATGGTGCTGGATTGAGGAGAATGAACTGAACTTATGCAAGGTGACCAATTCCCATTGCGTGTAAACACATACAGCAACTGAGGATTTTGAATCTGGTTGCCTTCCTTCTGAAGCAGTTTCAACAGGAAAGATGGCAGAATCGTTTCCCAATTGGGCTTACATGCACAAGGTAACCGGGTTTAAAAGAATCAATGCACTTGAACAACTGCACTGGAATCGGGGTCAAACGTGAATAAGGAACCCAGCTCAGAATGGGTTTACAAGAGTTTACAATTGAGAAATGCAGCATTTATTCTACTAAAATTGGAGTCCGAGTCCGATTCCACTGTGCTAGTAAAGAAGGCTGGTCGCCTATACACAACAAGCCTAAGTAGGTATCTCACAGTTGCCATGGCAACCTCTCAAGGCCTACACAAGCTTGTTGTGCATAGAAAACCACACATTATCCTCTGTATTTTACATAGCATCAAACATAAAAGCTACATCCCAAAACAATTTACTGAGATAAGGCAGTGAAACTACATATAAACACAGTAGTTAAAGGGAACATAAAGCTTGTTTTATATTCTTTAAAGATAAAGCTACCAATTTTCTAAAGCCTAAAACTGGGTCACAGTCCATCCTGACCATCCCCCCCCCCATGTCACTCACTCCATCAGATGCCTCCGCAAACAGTGCTGCACACACTCAATCAATTACATTTTGCCACTTGCTGTGGCCACACTCCCCCACAGTAACACCAGTAGCAAACATCTGGATTAAAACAATACATCATTCTGCTGCAACAAGTTCTGAATCGTAACATACAGAAAGTTAATCAGAAGCAAACTTGCTTTAAATTGTGTTTAGACATTTGAGCTGCATGCATTGCTCCTCCTGACAGTCCCATCCCAACCTACTCACACTCACCTCCTTTGCTGAGAAAACCACTTCAGTGACTACCACCACACTGGATTGTTACACACTCCCATACAGCTGTCATCAGGTTCAGGTACCTTAGTTCACTGCTGACAGTCTCTTCTCTGTCTGGAGTTCCCCATAGCTGCTGGCAGGCAGACGGCTACACGTGCTTGCTCGCAATACTACCCAGTCTATTTTAACAGGAAGGAATGTATTTATGATGCTTCTGCTGACCTGCTTCCCATCTAACTACCCAAGCATTTTCACATTCATGGTGCAATGTAGGCACAAGGTTGCAAATTGCTCTCCTGCTCGAGCAGCACCACGATGGTGCTGAAATAAATGTCACTTGTGGATCAGCAGTCGGCAAAAAAAAAAAAAAGGGACAAAAACAGGACAGGTAAGCAAAAACCAGAACAAAAATTACATTTTGGAAAACTTGTGGGGACACTGGGACATGCTGCCTAAAATAGGGACTCTCCTGGGAAAATCAGGATGGTCAAGTAGCTTTATTTAAACAGCACCTTTCTCAGTGCTTTGCAAAATGTACAGAAGGCTGCCTTACTTGACTGGGAGTTCCTCTGTAGCAGCTTAAAAATTTTCTGTTAAACCCCTAAGGAAAGGGATCGTATTTTGCCCCCGAGGGGGCTAGTCACTCGATTCCTTTTACTTCCTGATCACTGACGCCATCCCTGCGCTTCCTTGTTTTATGATGTCATTATATGCTTAGCGCAGAGACATGCTTCATGCAAGCCTATGGAACGTGGTTTTAAAAGTTATTTTTATGATTGTAACCCAACTTGTAATACAAATTGGAGCCAGTATTCAAGTAGCAAAAGCCTTGTTTCTTGAACACTGGCTCTGATTTGTATTACAAGTTGGGTTAAAAATCATAAAAATAACTTTTAAATCTACACTCCAAATGCTTGTATGGAGCACGTCCCCGTGCTAGGCATATAATGACATCATAAAACAAGGAAGCACGGGATGATGTGTCAGTGATCTGGAAGTGGGAGGATCAATGGCTAGTTTCCTCGAGAAAAAATAATGACTCCCTTCCTTATGGGGCTTAATAGAAAATTTTCAACTGCTACTTAAGGAACCCAAGTCAGGTAAGCGAGCCTCCTGCTCATTTGGTAGCCACAGGAAAAATTGCACGAAAGGTGCTCTTTAATATAACTGGAAATTTGGGGATGTGTGAAGTCTATTTATTATCATCACCAGTGTACTGTTTCACATGTTTGTTTTGAAACAGTTTTATATTTTTTCCTTATTTAGGACCATTATTAATGATTCTTGTTTTCATTTAAAAAAAAAAAAAAAAAAGTCTACCCTCTGAAAGACAGTTGCTTTACTTGCTATATACCTTCCTTCCCACCCTCGAGATCCTCTTGAACCGGGTAAGACTTCCCTGAACCATGGGACTGCTGGCAGCACGCCATTATTCCACGTATCTATCCCGCACCCTATTTGGACACTCTCTTGCCTTCTGCTCGAGGGATTGGCTCTTGAGCCAGCTAAAACTTTGCTCTGCTCTGGGTTTGCTAAGCCCATTCATTTCTATGTAGGCAGGCCCAGAATTTTACATAGCTCCTGACCTTAACTGTATGACCTTCCTCCACGCTCTGGTAGCTCCAGCCCCAATCGTATCTCACTGGGTACCTGTTTGGGACTCCCCCATCTTTTAGTCGCCACCTCCCACTCCCTGGCTGCCTGGCTTTCCTGGCTGTATCCTCACTTCCACTGATCCAGCTCTGCTCTTCGCCCCCTTCCTAGCCCGCCAGCCTGTCTTAACCCCTCATCCGCCTACCCCGAATCTAACTAATCATGCGCCTCCACCGTCTCTCTACCCCTATTCTATTTCTTCTTGCCTGTCTTCTCCCCACTGCACCAAAAGCCTGCTTTCCTCCCTCCCCCACAGCTTCCACATTCCTACATCCTTCCTCCACATAGGCATGCTGCACACTGGTCACTGCCCCTTGCCCAGGGTCCATCCTACCACCATGAAACTGTCCTACAACCACACTGGTCCTAGCCCTCCACTCTGGTCCCCCCATCTATGCTTACCTTCACCCACTATCGTTGATGCTCTGCAATTTCCCGAGATGCTAGCAGGCAAAAGCATTCCCTTAAAGAAATACGCCGCAGCTCCTTGAGGCTAGTCCTCCTCCTCCTAATGCTGTCAGGCAACGTGCACCCAAACCCTGACCCATTCTGCTCTAAAGCCACTAACCTGAGCAAGCCTTCGGGTGCCCTCTCATTCATATCAATCAACATCTGCAGTCTCCTTCCTAAAATGGATGCCCTACAGGCCTTCACCAGCCAACACTGCCGTGACATCCTGGCAGTTGTCGAAACCTGGTTCCCGCCATCAGTACCGGACCATGCAATCAGCCTTCCTGGCTACAACGTCTTTAGGCTGGATCGCCTCTCCAAAAGAGGCGGGGGCTGCGCTCTCTACCTAAAAGACTCCATACAGGGGCACCACATCATTACCTCCTCTAACCCACAACTGCTCAGATACTGCCAGTGAGAATCCTCCTCAGAGCCCAAAACAAAACCCTCACTGTTGCCACCATCTACATCCCTCCCAAATAACAGGGAACTGGTCTAACAGCTGTTCTTGACTTTGTAAAGTCACTCCCAACGGACACCGAATCCATCCTCCTAGGCGACTTCAACATCAACTGGCCTGCAGCCAATGCTGGTGCACACAGGGATACCATTGCTGCAGCGAACCTCACACAAATGGTTGACTCACCAGCCAAGAAAAATTACAGGACTGGCACCAGCACACTCTTGGACTGGATCCTTACCAGTCACCCATCGTGGATATCTAACACTAAAGTCCTCCCTGACTCTCTCAGCGACCACTCCCCTGTTAGCTGCACCTGGTCAAATAAATTCATCAAACAAATGCCAAAAACTATCACCAGCAGGGTTCTACCCAGTGGTCACCTTCCTCGACTCAAATCCCACCTCCTCCATCAAGACTGGTCCCCTATCTTCAATGCAACCAACATAAACACTGCCCTTGACCACTTCATAAACATCTTCACTGTGGCCTGTGACACGTATGCTCTATTAAGACCTGACGTCAAATCCTCCAGTAACCTTGGCTCTGGTGACCTCCTCAGGATGTTAAAAACAAAAGACCACCTATGGGAGCTGGCCAGAAACTCTGGAAGGTAAAATGACATCCAAAACTACAAATGTGCCCGCAATGACTGCACCAAAACCATCCGACAAATGAAGTCCACCTACTATAAGCATGCCATCAAAATTCCTGTGGCAATGGTCAGGAATTCTGGAAGAACATAAAGGAACTCACTGGGAATCCACCCAAAACCCCCCCATCAATAGTCAACATCAACGGAACCACAACCCTCAACTGAAAAACCACTGCGGATACCTTTAACAAAGCCTTTACCGACCTCAGAGCTGTCCTACCCCAGGACTACTTCAAAGATGGTGAAGCCCCTCTGTCCGCAATGAACACTACTCCCACCAGCTCCCCCCACTTCTACTTCAAAGCAGTCAAGGCTCACCAAGTACGCAAATATGTTACCAAAGCCTTTGGTAAATCAAGTTTCAGCAATGACCCCCTCGATCTCAAAATCCTGTCTCTCACACTTGATGAAGTGCTTAGTCCTCTGACCAGAATTTTCAACCTCTCTCTCAGCCTTAGAGAGATGGAAATCTGCCACTGTCACCCCAATCCATAAAAGTGGTGACAAAACTGCCCATAATAACTACAGACCTATCTCCCTACTACCCCCGCTCTCCAAGGCACTAGAACGCATCGTCTCGGACCACCTCACAGAATACCTGGATACGCACAACATCCTGTGCAAGCAACAACATGGGTTCCGCAAAGGTCACAGCACCTCCATAGCCTTACTTGAATTCACCGGCGCAATCCACTTGACTCCGGTGAACTACTGGCTCAATCTACACTGACTTAATTAAAGCCTTCGACACCGTCAATCACCGCCTCCTGCTTGTCCAGCTTCAGAACACTGGGCTGTCAGCCAACTCCATTAGCTGGTTTAAGAGCTACCTTGAAGAATGGTCCCAAACAATAAGAATCGCTGATACACCCTCGGACCCTAGACCGGTCCGCTCGGGAGTCCCCCAGGGCTCCATTCTGGGACCCCTCCTCTTCAGCCTATTCTTAAACTCACTACCGGACAGCTGCCCAGAACAAATAATTCTCTACTATGCCAACGATGCTGTGATCCTCACCTCAGACCCTGATCCAATCCAATTACAAAATAAACTTCAGCGGGCCTTCTCCTCCATTGAATCCTGGTTCCTAAATCATAAACTCCTTTTCAATCGTAAAAAAAAACAAGTCTATGGTCTTCTGCAGCCCCCACAACAAAAACAAACAACTCCACCTCTCCATTGCAACCGAACAAGGAGCCATCCTAGAGCAAACACAATCGTTCAAGTACTTCGGCATCACCCTTGATCCCCACCTCTCATACACACTGTCCATATCAGCAATGTTGCAAAGTCTGCCAATGCGAGGTTAGGCATATTATTCCAGCACAGGAAACACCTAACCCCAGAAGCACTGTTAGTGGCCGTCCAAAGCTCCATCTTCAGCATCATAGACTATGGTCTTACCATATATGGGTCTGCAACTACCACTGCTCTCAAACGTATCGCAACCTCCCTGAATAAGGCCCGTCGTCTCATCACTGGCTCACCTCGCCGTACCCACACATGACCTTTATTCCTAATCTGGATGGCTTCAAATGGACAAATGCATAACATACCAAACCTGCATCACGGCCAAGAAAATTATAATGGGGCTTGCCCCATCTGGCGTCTGTGCCCTCCTTAAGCCTAGACATAGAAACGTCACTACAAGGAGATACAATTCCCATCTACTACATTTCCCACGATGTCGCACGACCCAAGGACAAAGATCATTCACCTATTGTGCATCCAACTGGCTCAACTGTCTTGGCAGCGACATAGCGACAGCTCCGACACACTGCCTCTTCAAGTCCAAGCTGCGCCTCTCACTGCTTGTATCCTGTGATTGCCCATCTTAACATTTCCACCATTCCAGCTGCATATGCCCCAGCACTTGCAATCAGTCTTTGCAACCCTAGCACCTTACCTGTCATATTCCCCGGGTGCACTGTCTCCCACCCTTGCCCACCTCCCCCCATTATCTCCACCTCCTGCCCCTGCCCCAACCACCTCCCACCCCTTACCCCCTGCACCTCCTACCTCCCTCGATCTCCTACCCTCACTTCCCCCCCACCCCACTCCTTCCCTTGTCTTGCTCATAGCTCAAGTCTTTGTACTGGTTATTACAGGTCTGTAAGTCAATAACTATATGTTTGTAACTAAAAATGATGACTGTTGCTGCGCTGACGTGGAACCTTTGTAAAAGAGCCATGGCTCAAAGGTATTGTAATCCGAGATTGAAATAAATAAAAATAAAATGGTGCCATTTCCTGACTGCTGAATCTGCATTATAACACTAGTACTGCTTGGTCAGGCCTCCAGTCTCCATTCTATGCACCCCCAGAGCCAGGTTTGCACAATAAATCCATTTTATAAATAGTATTATACATGAGGGTGTGCACACTGATTCAACTTTCAGGCTTTGTGAGAACACTCAGCCTTTGGCCTTGTGCCTCAAACCTCTGGGGCATACATCACATACAGACTCTGATGGGTAATACTGCTTACTTAATTACTTGTCCGTTTTAGAATCCAATGGTATCAGTTGAGCATATGCTTGCAGTAAGTGCTTCAGTGTAGGGCTCCACTTAACTGATATCACAGGGTTCTGGAATCCATAAGCAATTCAAAAACTGAATGGGAGAAAATGCAGAATAAACAAGGAAAAAACAGGACAATTTCAAAACACACACATACAACAGTACTCTGGGGATGTTAAATAGACTTAACAGATGGTCACATTTGCAGTTACAAGGCATAATGAAGATGTAGCACACAAGGTTTATGTTCCCTCTATATAAAATTATCTGAAATTTAGGAACAGAGAACGGTAATCAATAATAGTATCATAGTACTGATAAAAGCTCTTGCCCTCTGTGCCAGAACTGTTATCAGTATTGATTACTATCAATCACTGATCAATATCCGGTAATATTGATACCAGCGCTAGCACAGAAGTGCAAGATTGGCAGTCATGACAGGAAAAAAGTTATGTTTCTGAGACATGATTTGAACAGGGGAATGAACAGTGCATAAAGAAACAGGATAGCTGTTCAGATGAATGTCACAGAAGACTGTGCCCCCAACCATGGTATGTTAAAGTTGTTTTTTTTGTAAATTTTTTTTGAACAGACCACAGTAAACACCTGGCAGTAATGCATTAAAAACATACATATCTTGGATACAGCTCAAGCTCAGTATTACTCTCGTCAATTCACTCTGCAACTTCTGCTTTCTTATTTAAGTCTCTCCTTAGTGACTCTCCTATTCACACCAACAGTCCTTGACCTTATAGCTCTTGACTTCCTTGCCCCCCACTCATACTGCCATGACCATTTTTTGCGCCCCTCCTCCCCTTGTTGTAACTGTATGAGTAATTTCACCCTATCAAAACTCGGTTCTTACGTTACTATCATGTACCTGTTGTGCAGATTTACCTTACACAGTTTTTAATTATGCTCCTTTGATATACCATAGTGCTGTATATGACTTATTTTGTAATGTGGAAACAACCCTTATTATTACGAGCAGACCAGATAGACTGAGGTCTCCTTCTACTGGCCATTTTCTTATGTTCTTATGTAATATTATTAATTTTTTCCTCCTCTTGAACCATCTCCCTTACCCCTCAACATCAAGACGCACCTAGAAAAGAACAGTTATGTACTTACTGTAACAGTTGATCTTTGAGAGAATCTCTCATCAAGCCACACCTATGGAACTGTAATCCCTCAGGTGCTAGGACTGCATGGAAACTTTTGCAAGAAGTCCACCAGGAGTTACCCATGACAACGTCAGATGTTGGTTGCTATATAAATATGGATGGCCCCTTCCCTCCACAGTTCCCCTTCAGAGATCATGCTTGGAAGACCTGTCTGTAGAGAACCAGGAGAGAACCCAGGGTTCTGCCAACCAGGTGAGGCAGAGAGCTAGATGTAGATCACTGCAGAGAAGGAGACAGCACTGATTAGAGTCTCTGAATCCTGTAAGGGAAGAAGGGTGGGATGGCATGGCCCGATTAGATTTTCTTTAAGATCTACTGTTATGGTAAGTACATAACTGTTCTATCTTCTTCGAGGTTATCTCTTTCATCAGGCCACACCTATGGAACAAGTACCAAGCAGTGCTGACCATCACTACCCAACTTCTCTGGCCTAGTGAAAATAAAAACGCCCACCATAAATCACTACTCTGAGCAGCCCCTTCTGGAGGTTTCAAAAACTAGGTCCCTGTCCAGCCAACCGTCTTACTCAAAGAAGGCCTCCCAGCTGTGGAATGACCTCCTGGTCCCCCTGCAACAATGTTCCTCCCTAGGGTCATTTAAAAATCTCCTTAGAACCAACCTTCCCCATGTAACATACTGCACTTGTACTTAATGTTCAATACCTGCCTTCCATGTCTACCAAATTCCTTGTCTCTTGACTTGTGAAATTTCATACTACAGCTATGTCTACTCAATACATTGTCCTGTAAAATATCCTCCAAGTAATTAACAAAACTGTATTTGTTCTACACAAGCATGATGTGTACCACTGTATATATTGTAATTCAGTGTTGACTGCTATGTAACTAATCCCAGGTCACCTCTAAAAAAGGGACGTTTGTCTCAATGGGCCTACCCAGTAAACAAAATTCAAATAAATCAATAAACAGTCTGGGCAGTTGCAGCCTGCAGGCCTAAGAAACCAGGGCTTGAAGCGCAACATGGCCAAAACCAGCCCTTTTCTAAAAGGCAATGTCCAGACTGCATGTTTAGTGAAAGTGTGGACAGTACTTCAGGAAGCAGCTGCACAGATTTCTGCAGCAGACACATTTTTAAAATGAGCAAGAGATGTGGCCATGCCTCTAGTGGAATGACCATGAACAACCCTAGGAAGTTCCTTGCTGTACTTCCTGTAACAGAAAGTAATACAGTTTGCTAACCATTTGGATAGACACTGTTTAGAACCAAGGACTCCCGCTTTCCCAGGGGCAAACAAAACAAAAAGCTGCAAGGACTTTCTGCAGCCCTTTGTGCAGTGTATACAGTACCCAAGCAGTCTATATACATCTAAAGTACGGAGCAATGCTTTCCCTGGATCAGCATGCTTAGGAAAATTAACTCGCTGGGGTTTGGTTTGATTTAAAGTAAATTCAGACTCCACGTTTGGTAAAAACTTAGGATAAACATGTAAAGACAACCTGTCTTTGTGAAAAATCAAATAAGGAGGCTCACCCATTACAGCCTGCAGCTCTGAAATTCTTTGAGTTGAAGTAATTGCAACTAAAAAAAAAAAAAAAAAAAAAAACGTTTTGCAAGAAAGAATGCGCAAGTCACACATCATGGCAGGCTCAAAAAGGAGTCAAAGTAATCTTTTTCAAAACAAAATTCAGGTCCACAGCTGGGACTGGATTGCAGATAGGAGGCTTTAAGTGTAGAATGCCTCTCAAAAAAACATACGGGCTACCTCCAGCTAGGCAACTGTATGACCCTCAATGTAGGCACATGGAAAGCTGAAATTGCAACCAAGTTCACTTTGATTGAGGAATATTGCAGGCCTGCATCTGGGAAGGACACCAGATACTCCAGAACCTGGTTAACTGGACAGGCAAATGGATCCAAGTGATGAGAAGCATCCCACAGAGCAAACCGTTTCCACTTCACAGAATAAGTGGATCTGATGGAAGGCTTTCTGGAAGACACCAGAACATCAGCCGCCTTTTGGGAAACCCCAAACAGGGCAATGGCTATGTTTTAGGAGCCATGCATGAGATAGAGATCAGAGGTCTGGATAGACCAGGATTCCCTGTTCCTGTGGCAGTAGGCCCTTGCACAGGGGCAGAGGCACGGGTGGGTCCACTGCCAGCTGCTGCAGTAGGGGGAACCAGATCTGTCGAGGCCATAGGGGAGCAATGAGGATCAGAGCTGCCCCCTCCATTTGGAGCTTCAGTAGCACTCTCTGAATTAGATGGAAAGGAGGAAAAGGCATATGGGAACCTCCCTTTCCAAGAGAGAGACACCTCGTCTCGCCAGAAAACTCCAGGCAGGCTCTGGAGTGAGCGAGCAAAGAAGTGGCAGTTTTGCACTGTGTGGAAATGCAAAAATGTCCAACTCTGGATGACCCCATCTGTTGAACAGGTCTTCCGACCACTGAGGTCAGCAGTTCCCAGTCTTGCATTCTGGACTGTGACATGCTTAGTCTTTCTGCCAAAACATTTTGGATGCCTAGAACATATACTGATCACAGTTCTAGACCATGTTCCAGACCCAAAGACAGACTCTCATCACTTCCCTGCTCAGAAGGCAAGAGTGAGTTTCCCCTTGCTTGTTGATGTAATGCATCAGACTGACATTGTCCATCTGTACTAACAGAGGACCTGCGGGCAGATGAGCCTGGAAGTCTTGTAGCCCATACAGAATAGCTTGCATTTCTAGAACATTTATGTGCAAGGTGCTCACCACTGGGTTCCATGTACCCTGCATCTAATGGTACCTGATCAGAATAGTGACGCAATTCACAGTGCTAGTCTGTAAGCGCTACCATGGACAGTGAGGGAGGATTTACAGCGCTTGCTGTAAGTGCTCCCCAGTCACTGTCCATGGTGCTGAGGTCAGACAAGAGCACAGAGATCCAGGAGGCTGGTTGAGCTGCTCCCATGGCATGGAGGGCTGGGGCATCGAGCAGTTCATCTAGTGCCACTGAAGACCAGGGTTCTAATCTTGGTCTCCAACAATTTTACTGCAATCGGGACTTAGACTGTTAGGTGGGGCTATGGAAACAGTATTCCACAGCCTCACAATTTTAACTTTCCCCATGATCCACTCCCCCCGGGGTCAGAATCTTTTAGTCCAGAGTGCGGAGGGCAGAGCCCCGTGCATATGGGGTGAGGGCAGAACCCCTGCAAAAGAAAAATTGGCACCTTATTCTCTTGCACTCCTTGCCAACGCTATTGTTGTCAGCTCTCTTTGGACCCAGTGCTGCCTCAAATGGGGCCCTAAGTGAGCACCCCAGCCCATCCCTGAGGCATCTATGGTTAAAATCTGGTATGGAGACCCTCTTTAATGAATTAATGGATTACATCCACCACCTGGGCAGTTTGCGGACAGGAAAGAGTAACCCTTTGTTCTAGATCATCTGTGAGCTGGTCCTACTGGACTCTTAAGGTCCACTGTGGTATCCTAATGTGCAGTTTGACCAATGGTACAGTGACGATGATCACTGCCATATGGCCCAGGAGCCAAAGGAATGTCCTGGATGACACATACTGGCTGTTGTATACCAGTTGGACCAGGGCAATCAGACGTTTGGCCCTGTTCAAAGGCAGGAAGGCTGAGCCTTGAGCTGTATCAAGGACTGCTCCTATATACTGCAGGCATTGACAAGGTGTCAAGACAGACTTGGGTATGCTGACAGTGACCCCGCCCAGAGCATCAAACATTTGTCTTGTTTGAGCTAAGGTGTGCAGGAGCTGATCCCTGGAGTTGACTTTCAATAGCCAGTCATCCAGCTAGGGAAAAACATAGAAACCTTCTCTGAGAAGGGTTGCTACCACTAGTGCCAAGCATTTGGCAAAGACTCATGGTGCAGAGGACAAGCCAAAGGGCAACTAAAATAATCTGAATTGGTAGTGCTCCCCTGGAACAGGAACCTCAAATACTTTCTGTGAGGTTTGTGAATTTTGATACGAAGATGGGCAACATTCATGTCGAGGAAACAGATCCATTCCCCTGCTTGCAGTTGTGGAAGCAGGCCGTGCAGGTAACCATTCTGAACTTTTTGTACTCTATAAAAAAGCTCAGGTCCCCGAGATCTAGAATAGGCCGCAGGTCTCCTGTCCATTCTGAGACTAGGAAGTAGCAAGAGTAGAGTCCTGTGTTTCTTTGTTCAAAGGGCACAGACTGCATGTCCTTCTTCTGAAGCAAAGTCTGAACTTCCTCCAAGAGCAAAGGAATGTGATCTGGAGGACAGTGAGGTGGCACCAGTAGATGACCTGGAGGTATGTCCAAAAGTTCCAGGGCATGACTTTGTGCTATGATTTCCAGGACCCAGACATCTGTTGTCACCTCCTTCCACTGAGTCAAGTGAAGGGAGGAACAACCCTCTTGCAATCACCCCTGGAGGTAACAGTAATTGGGGGATGTACAAGGAGTCAGGAGGAGCCAGTGGTGGCTCCTGCTGTACCACCACCACCTCTAGGGGCTTTAGAATGTGCACCTGGAGTGGTGCCTCAGGTGGGCAATGTTCCTGCTCCTTTGCCCTTGCTTTGTTGTCTGGTAGCTGGACAGTGTCTAGCACCAGCTTGATGAAATGTACCCTTTGCCTACCCCGTGGCTGAGTATGGTAAAAGGAATGCACGGATTTCAGGGTCCTGTCTGAGGACTGAAGATTAGAAAGAATGTCCTGTACATCAGAACCAAATAGTTTATGTCCTCTAAAGGGGGCATTTAGAATGGACTGTTGGCTCACCATTCGCAAACCCTGCCACCCTGAGCCAGGAGTACTTATTTATTTATTGAAATGTTTCACCAGGAAGGCACACTGAGCAACCGGTTGCTCATCTCCCAGTGCGACCTCGGGGGAAGGGGAACATGAGGATAGTATACACAGATTTGGAGCACTAACAAAGATTTACATATGATTACATTCAAATAAAAGTAAGTAAACTAATAACACATTGAAACAGCAGGGTGCTAACAGTTTTGAACTAGATAGATACAATGATAACAGTTTAGAACTTGGTAAATACACTAGCACATAATAACATTTAATGGTAACTCTAAGTGACATATAAATGAGTAGCCTGATTATGACCGAATGGAGTTCAAGTAGTTGAAGCGTATCTCCTCAGACAGATGCCCGAAGCAGCAGCCCTGGCAGAAGCATTGAAAAAATCATAGGCCGTGCAAAGGCAAGTGCTTTCCTACATAAGCCCCAGCTATGAGAGCCTTAAGGAGCTCTTGTTCGGGGGTACCCTCTGGTAAGGCTTGTGCAGCTGCCTTGGCATTTCTCCAGAGAGTGTTCTGGTACTTAACCATGTGGGCCTGATAGTTAGCAATTCTTAGGCCCAGGGAAGTTCAGGCAAAAGTCTTCTTGCCTAGCACATCCAATCTCCTGAATTCTTTATCAGGAAGGAGGGTGCTTAGGTGCCCTTGTCCAGGTACAAGCAGAGGTACTCACCAGGAATATTTTACAAAAAGTGTGCCCAGACTTAATCAAAATTATGTACTGTAAAAACGGCACCACTTCAGATGACTTTCAGCAGAGAAATACAAGAAGCTCTCCGAGCCATAAAATGAGCATTTTATTTACTTTAACAATCAAAATTTGGCCAACCCAGTGGCGCTGAGGGTTGAGGCGCTGGACACCATACCTTGCGCCGCGCTGGCGACCTGGGTTTGAGGAGCAAAGCCCGGACGCCCAGGGGTCAGCAGGGGAGAGAGGGGATCAAGCATCCGGACTGCTCTCCTCTCTCGGGGAGGGATCCAAGGGTAGCCCAATGCAGCAGCGGCCCCCAGTGGAGACCAGCAGCACTGCAATGTACAGAGGCTCACAAGCGAGGAAAAGACGTTGGGCAGCTGCCTTCTGGACGTGGGTGGGAGCACCCATGCTGCAGGCTGGGAGGCATTGCACATTCAATGTAGAGGGTGTAAACATCCAGAAATACCCCTCTGGCTCAGACAGGTGATGGCCCTGCCTGTGCCACCGCCATACGCCCAACACTGGTTCCCAGACACTGCCCCCTGTGGTTTCCCCGGGTTGCCATCTCCACCGACCTGGGGAACCGTGACGAAATTGAAGATGTAGGGGAACACAGCAGGTGGTAGAGCGAGTCAGCGAGTGTAGTGGCCCGAGAGAGTTCCGAGACGGAGGGCCAGAAAAATAGTTGGGGAAGAAAACAAACAAAAAAAACAATCAAAATTTAAAAACCGGGCGAACAGTGCAAACAAAAATCAACAGTTTCGCACAGAGTGCTTTCGCAAGAGGACCTCCGACGTTATTAGTCATAATCAGTTTAAATCACCACACTATTCAAAAAAAAAAAAATCTTTGCTTGTACATAACATGCAAAAATGGTGTGCTAATATTCCCAGTAATACCATTACAAAATCAGTACAAATCAGTAATGCAATTCATTTACTACAATGGAGATGCACATAAGACCTTTCATTTAATCAATTAGCATGGCATTTAAAAACGGTCGATGATTTACTACTAACATACTAATTGCCAGCAGATTAGGCCTTACGGTCTATTGAGTCTGCTCCAACCTCAGACCCCAAGTTGGGTGCCGAGGCCCCACCCCCACCCCTTGTGTTCCAGAAACCCCTATCATCCATCCCCACCACCCTGGGCCAGGCCATCATCTGATACATTCGCTTCCTGCATCTCTCCCACCCTCTCTTGAAGCCCTCCACTGTGGATCTCCGAACCAGCTTGCCAGGCAGCACATTCCAAGGGTCCACCACCCTCTCAGTGAAAAACCTCCTCCTCTTTTCACCCTCACCCTTCCACCTTCCAACTTCAAACCATGCCCTCTGGTGATACCGCCCTGCTTTAGTCTAAAGATCCCCTCCATGTTTACCCTATTTATTCCCTTGAGGTACTTGAAGACCTCAATCATGTTCCCCCGGTCTCTCCTCTCCTTCAATGAAAACAGGCAGAGCTCCTCAAGTCTGTCCTCATATGTCAAATCCCCTAGTCCTCGTATCATCTTAGTTGCCCTCCTCTGTACCCCTCCAGGAGCTGTATGTCCCTCTTCAAGTGTGATCTCCAGTACTGTACACAGTACCCAAGGTGTGGTCTAAACAGTCCATTGTACAGTGGCAGAATCACTTCCCTGCTCCTAGAGGTGATCCCCCTTATGATGCATCTCAACATCCTGTTTGCCTTGCTAGCCACTCTCCTGCACTGCTCAGAGTTATTCATACATGCATCCACCATGACCCCCTAGGTCTTTTTCCCCTGTTGAGGCCTCCAGCGCCTCCCCTCCCAGGGTGTACCTGTGTTCAGGGTTTCCACGCCCAAGATGCAACATTTTGTACTTAGTGATATTGAAATTTAATTTCCATGTGTGAGCCCAGCTTTCCAGGGTGTCCAGGTCCCCTTGCAATGCCAACCTCCCCTCTTCCCCATATTTGGAGTCATCAGCGAAGAGACTCATTTCACACCTATACCCTCCTGATGTGTCAGATATGTATGCATTAAACGGATGGGACCTCGGTACCCACTGCAAACCTCTCTAGGGTTCGAGAGCTCTCCTGCGACCACTACTCTCTGGGTGCGTCCAGCTGGCAGTTTTCAATCCATCTGACCATCAAAGGGCCTACTCCCAACCCCGTCAATTTCCACCAGACCATTGTGGGGGACAGAGTCAAAAACGCCTTGCTGAAGTCCAAGAATAATACATCCACAGGCTTTCCCCTGTCCAGTTCTGATGTTACCCATTCGTAGATCTCCACAAGATTGGTTTGACATGATCTACCTGGCACAAACCCATGTTGCCGGCTATCCAGACCTCCCACCTCCTCCAAGTACACCCTCAATCGTTCCTGTAGTATACTCTCCATTAATTTTCCCACCACGAGGTCAAACTGATGGGTCTATAGTTACCTGGTACTTCCTCGACCCCCTTTATGGATTGGCACAACATGTGCCTCTCGGCAATCCCTAGGTACCCTCCCTGTTTCAAGCATCCTGTTGAAGAGCTCCGCCGGGGTGCAGCCAGTATGTCCGCCAATTCCCATGGTACTCTCAGATGAATGCCACCCGGCCCAGGAGATTTATCTTTCTTTAGGGCCTTGAGGGCTAACGACACCCTTTCGGTGGAGATAGCATCATCCATCGCCGCCACCTTACTGGCCTTTTTATCCTTATCCTGATGACACCCATGGGTACCTCTCCCTCCCTCTTGCTCCATTTCTGTTGCTCCCTGATCCCTCACTACACTTCAATCCCCATTGTGCCTTGCTTTGTAGATATCCATCCCCTCCCAGTGAACACAGAGGCGAAGTACTCGTTTAATACCTCTGCCTGGTCCCTCGCCTCTTCCACCACCCTCCTTCTGATCTCAATCTGCCGAGATGGCCTTAGTTTTCTCCACTCCCCAATGTACGGAAGAACCCCTTTTCCCTCCATGTGTCCTGTTGCCAGCTGCTCTTTACTGGACTTTGCCCCTCACCATCCAGGTGACTTTTCTAGATGCAAGGTGGTACATTTTCTTTCCTATCCCCTCTTCTTGTTTTATATTTTTGTAGGCCACCTTCTTTTCTCTGACTGCTACCTGAACCTCACTGGACCACCAGCATGGTTTATGTGACCTTGCTCCCTTACGTTTCACCTTAGCGCAGGTCCTGACTGCCTCATGAAGTCCACGTTTTATGACCTTCCACCTCTTTTCCACATTTGTCATTGATCTAATCTCCTTCAAGCGATCCTTGAGAATATTTCCCAAGCCCACAAAGTCTGCCCCCCTGAAGTCCACTGCAAATGCCCTAAATCTCTCCCCTCCTCCCCCCATGCTTATTTGAAACCAGACAGTACTGTGGTCGCTCCCAATTAGGGGATACTCTACAACCAAGTCCCTTACCAGATCCCCATCTGCCAGAACCACGTCCAGAACATGCCCCTCCCTTGTGGGCTCCATCACATGCTGTGTTAAGAACACATCCTGGAAGCCGTCCAGCAGTCTCTGCTCCTTGCCCACCTTAGAGGACATGGTTCCCCAGTTTGTACCTGGCATATTAAGGTCCCCCATCAGCACCACTCCTTCCCCTTTTGGTCCACACTGGACAATGATGTTGTCCAGCAAACCATCCTCCAGAACATCACCCATCCTGGGGGGCCTATATATTGCACCCAGCTTGACCTCATCTCCTGCTGGGGTTCGTGGAAGGTGATCCATAAGGCCTCCACGTTTCCCTCTGCCTCTTCTACCCTAGTAATTTCTATGTCATCTCTAATGAACATAGCCACTCCACCCTCTGCCCCTTTCTATCCTTACTAAGCATAATAGTGTACCCCATGCGTTTAGGACCCAGTCATGGTTTTGTTATTACGTTTCCGTGACCGCCGCCACATCCACCCCCCCGAACAGCATGGCCTGGAACTCTGGCAACTTGTTTCCCCAAGTTCCTGGCATTTACTAACACAACCCCTCACCCCTTAACCCTGATCTCCTTTGTCGAACCCCACCCAGGTTCATTATACTTCCATCCTCCCTCTGCTCCTCCTGAAACCTCCTCACCCAGTCTGTTCCCCCCCCCCCTTGGGTTTGAAGGCTGCTACTCTCATCTGGAGGAGAGGGCTTCTGGTCAGCCCCTCCCTTATCCCTCCCTCACAAGTTTAAACCCCACCTTTCTTAAATGTAGTCAGCCATCCCATTTAAGGACTTCCTTCCCTAACGAGGCAAAATGAAGCCTGTCCTTGGCATACAGTCCCTTATCCTCCCAAACTCCTTTCCAGTTCCATAACACCCCCAACCCACTCTCTTCACCCCACTTCCTGAGACAGTCATTAACCTCTGTGATCTTCATTTTTTTCTCCACTGAGGCCTTTGGTACTGGCACTATCTCCGAAAAGGAAATGTTGCATCCATTATCCCGACAGACTCTAGCAAGTTCTTGGAACCTTGCTTGGATTTCCAAAACGCTATTTTCCTCTAGATCGTTAGTTCCCAAATGCACCAGGAAATCCGGTTTCCCTCCACAATCCCTAGCCAGTTCGTACACCATGAACTTTGCGCTGTGCACTGTCAGCCCAGAGATACTCACTACCGTCACCTGGCTATGGCATCCACCATCCCTGTCCCTCCCACTGGATACCCCTAATCATTGAGTTTCCCAATAACAGAACCTTAACACCGCCATCATCCTTATGGTTACCTCCACTATGCACTCTCAACCCCCCAGCCCCCCTTTATTCATGATCTCCATTCCATGGGAGTCTTCCTGCCTTATTAGAGACCCTCTTGTCACCCTCCCCTTTCTGCCTCCCTTGTTATTTTACCCACTTAACTCAGACCCCCCTGAATAGGTGTCCCCTTTAACCCTCTCTTATCTGAACCATTTATCCTGGCTCTGATGGTTCCCCTTCCCCCCAACTGCCATCCTCCCCTTGTGACCAGTGCCCCTACTTCCAGGAGGTCCTCTGTGGGTCCCCTTAACCTAGGGCCCCATCCTTGGTACAGACCCCCTGCTGAAGGGGGGCCCCTCCCCCACCTCCCTGTTTCTCTCCAGTCGTGCTCTCCTCCCTCATGTCTGCAATATGTTGCATCTCCCCTATCTGCTTAACATTTATGTTTCTCCTTCTCCCTCTGGGACTATTTCTATCCTTTCCATTGCCAGTCTGTGATGCCCTACGGGTATCCAACTCCCTCCCCCAGGCATCTGTATCAGTTTCCTCACTTCCACCAACCCTTTCCTCCCCCTCTAGGTTGCTTAGTAGCTCAGATTTATTGTAACACTCTATGACAGCATCCATCAAGTAACCAGAGTTTCCCCCGACTGCCCCTCTAAACTACCCCTCTTCCTCCCCTCTTGCCCTGTTCTCATTAGGAGCTTCGTTCCCACAGTCTGCTTTTTTAGGCTTCCCCACAACAGCCCCTCCCTTCTCACTGTCCATTCTTCTAGGCTTCCCCACAACAGCCCCTCCTGACTCTTCCCCCTCCACTCTCTTTATATTCAGAATGTTTACCCCGTACGTTTTCACCTTAGCATCAACATCCTATCAAGGGTCCTCTGTCCCTAATATTCCCCCCCTCCTGCTTACTGTAACATAACGTCCTGTAATTTCTGAGCATTGCCCCAGCCTCCCCTCAGCCCCACCCTTCTGCTGCCCATATACACACCCCTTATCCTTGGACACCCCCCAACTCACTCCTTAACCAATATACTTCACTCCTGATACAAGATAGCTGTCTACAGGTGGGCAGCCTCCCTCTCTCCAATTGTGAGGTGTGCCATCCCACAGCCTGTGCAGCCTACAACCCTTCTGAAGATGCCTGCCATAGTGGAATGTGGCCACCCTGTTTGTCCCTCTTGGTTCATAATAGCTACACCCCTTTTCTCAGTCCCCTCCCTGGAATACAGTCTCTCTATACTGACTGCAGTTGTTTGAACCAGTTTCAACCCCACCAATAAAGTTCCCAAGTCTCACAAACACATACAGTCCAGTGTGTGTCCAGTCCCACTAACAGTGTGTGTATGCAGACATCAGGCACCATATGATGTCACAGGCCCACCAGTTCCTGTTGCTTCAAATTTCAGTCACAAACAGAAATGCACAGCCCTTCAATCCCGACCGCCAGTGGCTTTTCAGTATTTAAGAACATTACATTTAAATTTCACTCTAATTATCATTGCCAAACAAGTGTTCCCACACCCAGCACACAAGCCCCAATAGTTACAATATCACAGCCCAAGTAACAGTTCTAACTCAAAGTAGTAATTTTTTAACACACAGAACTAATTTCAAGTACAAAACTATTCAAAATTTTCAGTTAAAAAAGAAGATAAAACCAAACCTGTTTCCTGAACAACCTCCTACTTCTGTTCCCAGGTAGACAACAATAATCTTCTGATTTTCATGCTCATTGCATTCCATGAATTCTTCACATTGTATTCATTATACTCATGTCCTCATTGGCCCATTGGAATGCATGACATCACTGGTGCCATTCCGGGAACAAGTGCACTTTCAAAGACAACTTGAAAATTGTAATATGGAATTACGATCTGTATTTTTCCTATACAAATCCATTAATATCCAAAAAAATGAATCTCCCTTTTACTCAATGTCACTGTAAACTTCCAGTAGGGGTTGGTGCTCCCCAAACATTCAACTAATCTCTGCAATTCACTCTTTCAACCCTTTCAAAACAAAACAGAACTTTACAAATTGACTTGAGGAGCATTTAAGTAGTTTTTAGGCATAGGGACATAAATAATGCACTGGCTCTGCACATAAAACAATGTGGAAATGACCATGACCAAGTTTATGGGCTTGGAGAAGGTGCAGTGCAATTGTAGAGGGAAAGATTACGAGAACTGGTTATTGAAATGAGAAAATTACTGGATCTATACATTGGGGGATCCAGCACTTCATGTTTTAATGGAAAATTTAGTTTGGAGCCCTTTTTGCAAGTCTTACTGGTGTAGTCTATTAAACTATTCTCTTCCGTTTCCTGTTTATCGTTGCCATGGAGATGTTAATGAAAAGGGATGTCTTTGAAAGTATGGGTGTACTTGTCCCCTGAATGGCACACTGGTGATGTCATGCAGTTCAATAGACCAATGTGGACATTAGCGTATAATGAATACTACGTGAAGAATTCATGGAATGCAATGAGCATGAAATTAAGAAGATTAAATCACCTGTTTTAAATGCCATAATTGATGAAATTAAGGGATTTATTTACACCTCTGTTGTAGTAAATTTATTTATTCAAAAGTTGATGACTGGGAAAGGCACCGTGAGCAGGAACTCATTTCCAGGTGCGACTCGGGGGGGAGGGGTATAAAGAGATAAAATTACAGCATTATAGTAACAGAGTATAAACAAAATATGGAGAATTGTACAAGAGAATTGCAAGGAATAAAATTTGCAATAGAGGAGTATTGAAAATAGACTGCAAGGCAAGTTATACACAGGGCGATATTTACAAGGTTCTGTACAAACAATATTTACAGAATTTACAAAGAGTATATACAATGTGATACAGCAGCAGGGCAAGAGAGGGAGAGATGAGAGGGAGCTAGGAGAGAGAGCAGAGACAGGAAGTAGTGGGGGTTGGCTTGAGGAGGTGTTTGAGGGCATGGAAGGTGGGGAAGAGAAGAGTCTGAAGTGGAACACTATTCCAGAGGGAGGGGAGTCGATAAGAGAAGGAAAGTTTGCCAGCAGAGGTGTGCATGCGTGGGAGGGAGAAAGTGAAGGGCAGATTGGCCGCGAGTTGTAGGGAAGAGGATGTGGCCGGGTTGAGGAGAGTGGCAAGGTAGGATGGAAGGTCCCGAACCAGTATTTAGCCATGAAGGTGGAACAGTGCGAGGAACGTCTCTGTGCAAGGGACTGGAGTGAAACAGCGAAGTATAGGTCATAATGCTGGGTTAAGGAGGGGAAGTTAGAAGCAGACCTGCATAATGCATGGAATAGGACATCAAGTTTGGCCAGGGAGGTGGCAGGGGCAGTGCTGTAGACTAACTTGGCGTAGTCTAAGGTTGCGAGGATCCACTTGACTAGGAGATTGCGACAAACTGGGAGGAAGAGGTTGGCCTTGTGGCAGTATAGAAGCCCTAGTTTAGGGTGCAGTTTCCAGTGTAGGGCACTAAAATGGGAGGAGAAGTCAAGGGAGGGATTGAGCTAGACTCCAAGGTAGTTGTAGGTGGGGACATTTTCAAGAGGGGGGGGAAGTTGGCTGAGGGGAAGAAAACTGTAAGGGAGGGGAGCTTAGCGAGCTTTTGCTTAGAGCCAAAGGTCATTGCAATAGTCTTTTTAATATTAAGCTTTAGGCAATTGGCACTGAACCAGGCTGTGACCGCAGTGAGATCACTTTGGAGGGGGGGCTTGGACAGACTGGGTTGAGGGGCCGGACAGAAAGAGGACGGTGTCATCATTGTAACATGTGTATTAGCATGGGTACCTACCGAGGGGAGATCGTTGATAAAGAGGGAAAAGAGAACGGAATCAAGGACAGACCCCTTGGGAACACCGGCAAGGATGGGGGATAGGATATAGTTGCTAGAGACTGCCTGGGAACGGCCAGTAAGGTAGGCGCTAAACCAGGACACAGAAGCAGGGGTAAGGCCAGCAAGGCTTAGTTTACTAAGAAGGAGAGGATGGGAAATGAAAGCGAAGGCCTTGGTCAGGTTAATGAAGATGGCAGAGGTGATCTGGCCAAGGTCCGCGGCGATATGTATGGCATCAGTAAAGTGTAGAAGGGAGGAGGTGGTAGAGTGAAATTGTCTAAATCCAGACTGAAATGGGGAGAGTGTGTTGAAGGCAAGAAGAAAGTCTGAGTCTAGAAAGGATTAGGGACTCTTGGACTTTGGTGAGGGAGGGGAGTAGGGACATGGGGCGGTAGTTACTGGGAATAGTGGGGTTTCCACCTTTAAAGAGCTGGAGTACAGTAGCAGACTTCCAAGCTGTAGGGACAGTTGCTGTAGAGAGTGAGAGATTTAATATGAAGGTTAAAGGGGCGACTAAGGAGGGGAACGAGATTTTGAGGAGCTGAGGGTGAAGGCCATCGGGGCTTGACTTAGAGGGTCTGAGAGAGACAAGAGCTCCAAGAACCTCAGGCGGAGAAATAGGCGATAGCTAGAAACCTGAGAACTGTGAGGGGGGCTTGGAGGGAGCAGGGAGAAGTACTGGGCTCTTGGGGAATGGCACAGGAAGTGAAGAATTTGTTGAGGGTCTCAGCAACAAGACAGGAATCAGAGATTAACGAACCAGTCTCATGGATGGATGGGGAGATCAGTGGGGAGGTGCAGGAGTGAGCAGAGGTCCTGCCAGAAGGAAGAGGGGGTCCTATCTGAGGGGAGGAGACATGGCTTGAATTCAGATTTGGCGTAGCGGATACTGGTTGTGCAATTATTGCAAAGGGTTCGAAATGCTTGCAGGAAGGCTTGATTTCCTACAGATTTAAAGTGGTGCCAAGCAAGATCATGAGCTCTGCAAATGGCCAGAATATCCAGGGTGATCCATGGATGGTAGTTGCAGGTAAAAAGAGCAATGGGAATTGATTGCACAAGCAGCGGTAACACAATAATTTATACACTAGTAATGAAATTGCAGTGTAGGCCATCTGCTGATGTCTGTACTTGAGCGGCTGATGTTGCAGGCTCCTGCTGCTGTGTGGAAGCCGGAGCGCAGGCAGCCCGAGTGGCTGATGTTTTGATAGACAAACTCTGATGCACACTGGACTTTGCAGATGGTGCTTTAAAAGGGTTGCCAGTCCAAAGTACATACATAAACACAAAAAGAAGCACTCGACGACCATCAGACTTTCAAGGTATTTACCAGTTTATTCTCATAGCTGTCTGCCCGAACAGTAACCTCGCCCCTGGCTGATGTTGCAGGCTCCTGTTCTGGTGGGGAAGCTCAGACTCGGCGCAGGAGCGCAGACAGCCTGAGTGGCTGATGTTGCAGGCTCCTGTTGTGGTGGGGAAGCTCAGACGCGGCGCAGGAGCACAGACAGCCTGAGTGGCTGATGTTGCAGGCTCCTGTTGTGGTGCGGAAACTCTGACTGGGAGTAGGAGCGCAGACAGCCTGAGTGGCTGATGCTGCAGGCTCCTGTTGCGGTGAGGAAGCTCAGACTCGGCGCAGGAGCTCAGACAGCCTGAGTGGCTGATGTTGCAGGCTCCTGTTGTGGTGGGGAAGATCTGACAGAGGGAGCACAGGCAGCCTGAGTGGCTGATTCTGCAGGCTCCTGTTGTGGTGGGGAAGCTACGACTGGGAGCAGGCGTGCAAGCAGCCTGAGCGGCTGATGTTGCAGGCTCCTATTGCGGTGGGGAAGCTCAGACTGGGAACGGGAGCACAGGCAGCCTGAGCGGCTGATGTTGCAGGCTCCTATTGCAGTGAGGATGCTCTGCAAATCCATAAATGAATTACAGTACTGATTTGTACTGGTATTACTGGGGATACTAGCATGAAATTTTTATGCACTAGCAAATTACATAGAAACATAGAATTTGATGGCAGATAAGGACTACTTGGTCCACCTAGTCTGCCCATTTCCCTACCTAACGGATAAGCTAAAGATCCTAGTTAACCAACAGCCTATTTCCTCCTACCCCCCCACTAGAATTACCTTACGTCTGTCCCACGCATTCTTGAATTCCCCCACTGTTTTTGACTCTACAACCTCCTCAGGAAGGCCGCTCCATGCATCTACAACCCTCTCTGTGAAATACAGGTTACTCACCTGTAACAGGAGTTCTAGGAATGGTATATGTTGTTCATCCACACTCATTGGCAGGTATCCTTGCCGCTTTAAATCTTGCCGGAAGGTCTTCAAGCTTGCTCCTCCCACCCACCCGGGTGGTATAACTCTCAGCTCCGCCCCATGACGCCAGATCTGGCCCGCTGGAAGCTCAGGTTGTGCGTCCAAGCCGAGGAAACAGGAAATGGTAGGGATGAACAACATATACCATTCCTAGAACTCCTGTTACAGGTGAGTAACCTGTATTTCTAGGGACATGGATATGTTGTTCATCCACACTCATTGGCAGACTCTAGCAGTTCTCTGGGAGGAGGGAGGCAAAACGCACACCCATATACTTACTTGGGAAAGAGAGACTGGAGAACCGAGGCCCCAAAACCAGCATCCCGGCGTGACTCAAGGTCGATGGGTAGTGGGTAATGAAGGTGTTTGCTGACTTCAGGTAGCAGCCCTGCAGATTTCCTGGATAGGGACGTCCCTGGAAGCAGCCACCGTTGCAGCAGTATGGCGGGTAGAATGAGCTCTTATCCTCTGGGAGGCTCCATGCCCGCCAACTTAGCAGAGATCTATGCAGGAGGTTACCCACCTGCTTATCGTCCGCTTGGCTGCAGGTCTGCCAGACTTTGACCTCAGCGTAGGTGACAAACAGCTGGCGAACCTCTCCCGACTTCAGCCGCATGGCCCTTATAATAAGCGAATACTCTCTAGGGTCCAGGAGTATGGAGCCTATATTCGGCCTCCGAGGTGTGACTGGGGTAGAACACCGCAGAGTCAACACCTGGTTAAGGTGAAACCGACACCACCTTCGAAGGAATTTCGGGTGGGGGCAGGACAACCTTGTCCCTGTGGAAGACCAGGTAAGGAGACTCGATGGAAAGCGCCTGGAGCTCTCCCATCCTTCTGGCTGACGTGATAGCCACCAAGAAGGCGGTCTTCCACGACAGGTGAGAGAGAGCACACCTGTGCATAGGTTCGAATGGCTTGCCCATGAGCTTTGCCAGTACCAGCAGTAGATCCCACGGAGGTGGGGGTTCCCATGGAGGGAAATGTGATCAAGGCCTTTGAAAAGCGCCAGACCACCTTCTCCTGCGCCATCGACTGCTTCCCGCCCGCGCCCGTAAGCAGAGAGATGGCTGCCAGGTGCACCCTTAGGGTCGCCGACCTAAGCCCTGACTAGAAAGGGACCATAAATAGTCCAAGATGCTTGCCAAGGAACAGGAGGAAGGGTCCAAGCCCTTGTTCTGACACCAAATGGAAAACCTTTTCCATTTGAAGGCATAGCATTTTCTGGTCGACTCTACGGGACGCCTCAACTACATTGAGGACCTCGTCGAAAGACCCAAGGCCTGGAACTCTAGCCGCCAGGAACCAGGCCGTAGGTGCAGGGATTGAAGGTCCGGATGGAACACCTTCCCTGATTGACTGAGAGCAGGTCCAGGCGAGCTGGAAGCTGCCGCGAGTCCTGGAGCTGAGACTGAGGAGATCTGGTACCAGAACTGGCGAGGCCAGTCTGGGGCTATCAGAATCACCTGCGCCTTGTCCCTCCTTGCCTTGAGAAGCACCTTGTGGATCAAGGGAAATGGGGAAAGGCGAAAGAGGCCCGGGGTCCATTGCCTCGAGAAGGCATCCCCTGCAGCGAGCCCTGCTGAGGGGGGGGCATGGAACAGACTCAGCTTCCTCTCCATGGAGGCAAACAGGTCCACCTGAGGTGTGCCCCAAAGGGAGAACAGATGCTGTACTACCTCCGCAGGAGAGACCACTGTGGGATGCAGCCCTATCCGGCTCAGGGCATCGGCCAGGGTGTTGGAGGCTCCTGCCACGTGAATGGCTAGGAGATCCGCCCAGGCTGCGCATGAGTGACCAAATGCGAGAGCTTCCTTGCAGAGAAGCATGGAGCTGCCCGCCCTGGCGGTTTAGATAGTACATGGTCGTGGTATTGTCCGCCTGGACTCGGACCACTTGACCCCGGAGGAACGGAGCAAAGGCGGAGAGCTAGCGGACCGCCGAGCTCCAACAGGTTGATGTGGCATCGGACTCCCGCTGGGGACCAGAGGCCATGAGCCCGTGTTCCCCAGATGGGCACCCCAACCCATCAGAGAGGCATCGGTCGATAGAGAGACCGCCGGCTCGGGCGGACTAACGGGATGCCCTCCTGCAAATGATCTGGAATGGTCCACCACTGGAGAGCCGCTCCACATCCCCTGTGTCACCGATACAAGCTGGTCCAAGGGATCGCAGCGCCAGGACCACTGGCTGGCCAGTCCCCACTGAAGGGGACGTGATGTTCCAGCCGGCCCAACGGACCACGCTGGTGCAGGCCGCCATGAGACCCAGGAGGCGAGGAAGTCCCGGCAGGGCGCAATTGCCCAACCAGAAATGATCGGGCAAAGGAGGAAGAACTCGCCCTGTCCGCCGAGCCCGCCTGGTCGAAGAGAGTCGAGCTGGCGCCCGATGAATAGAATCACCTGCTTCGCTCGAGTTCGACTTGGTCTCGCTGATAAGGAGGCCCAGTTGAGAGCAGACCTGGAGGGCCAGATCTCTGACCACTCCGCCTCCTTCCTGGAGGGAGCTGCTATCAGCCAGTCGTCCAGGTAAGGGTACACCCGACCCTCGGCGCCAAGAGAATGCTGTCACCACTGCCATGCATTTGGTGAAGACCCTGGGAGCTGGAGACAAGCCAAGGGCATGGCTCGAACTCGAAAAGGATCCTTCCGCCGAAGCGAGGAATCTCTGTGAGACGGACGGATAGGGACGGAAAAACGCTGGCCCTGCAAGTCCAGAGAGCAGAACCACACGCCGCGTTCCAAGGATGGTATTATCTGAGCCAGAGTGACCATCCTGAAGGTTCGAGACCTTAGGAACTTGTTTAGGTCGTGTAGGTCGAGAATGGGGCGCCAGCCCCCCGTCCGTTTCGGAACCAGGAAGTACCTGGACACAAACCCTGGGTCTGAAGGAGGGTCCACCACCTCTCTTACCACCTCCTTCTGGAGGAGGAGAGCGATGTCGGCTCGACGAGCCGCCAGTGAGGCTGGGGATCCCGAAGCCCCCCGAGGGGCGACGGCTCTGAAGGGTGGTGCCTGCTCGAATTCCAGAGGCAGGCCTCTTCCCACCACCTCCAAGACCCACCTGTCCGTGGTAACAGCGGACCAGGCGGAACGGAAGTGCCGGAGCCGTCCCCCCACGGGGGGACCCAGGGGTAAGGTGACGGGGATGGGGGCGACACCCCTCAGCCCGTCACTGGGCAGGCTTGGAGGAGGGACCGGCCGAGGGACCTCCTGGGCCCTTTCCTCCCTGCCTCCTGTTAGAGGAAGCCGGCGGCTTGGGTTTGGGATGCCAAGGCCGAGCCTGCTGGCCCTGACGTTGCTGGGCCGGGCGCGCCGTGGGCACAGAAGGACGAAAGGGCTTAGGCTGTGGTTTGCGGCCTTTGTCCTTCTGAGCGGAAGAGACCGAGTCCAAGGTGGCATTGGACTTCTCGATCCTCTGCAGGTGACCTTCCACCCCAGGGCCGAAGAGGTCAGTCCCCAAAAAGGGAACATCCGCCAACTTGTGCTGGGTATCCGAAGGAAAGGTGGATATCCTCAGCCAAGCCCGCCGACGCATAGCCACTGCGGCCGCCACCGATCTGGCACATGAGTCCCCTATATCCAAAGCAGTCTGGAGCTGCTGTTTGGCCACTGCCCTGCCCTGGTCCCGCACCTGCTTAACCGTAGTCTGCAGATCGGCGGGAAGATGAGGGATGACCTCATCCAGGGAGCCCAACAGGGCATGAGAAAATGTGCCATGAGGACGGCCGAACTGGCCTGACGAGGCCGAGAGAGGAGCAAGCGTGACTTTCGCCCGACATAGTCCAATTTCTTGACTCCTTGTCAGGAGGTTTGTCCACATCCTGGCGCTGCCGGCGCTACTGAAAACGCTGTCGGTAACCAACCCTCAGCAGAGGAGTGTCTCAAAACCAGACAAGGAACCGTAGGGACCGTGATACTTCCTGGCCATTCTGGCCGAAGGCGCAGGGCAGGAAGCAGGGCGCTGCCAAAGCTCCAGTGCCGACCCACTATGGCCTCGGCCACCGGAAAGGCCTCCGTCGGAGAATCCCCTCGGTCCAGAATCTCCGTGAGGGGATACCTGGCCCGCTTGGAAATGGGTTCGAGCTCCATCCCGTAGACTCTGAGATGAGCCAAGCAGTCCTAGGAAGGACGACGGCTATCGCCCATTGACTGACCTTCCTGAAGACTCCAAGTCCAGTCGCTTGAGAAAAGGAGGAATCATCTTCGGACTCGGAAGAGTCCTCGAAGAGCTGCCTCTGGCCTGAGCCACCCTTCACCTGCCGAGGTCGGTCGGGAGTGAGGTAACTGACAGCCGATGGGTAGACCCTTAGCCGACCGAGAGTCTTGGTCGGAGCCCCAATTGGTGGTGTGGAGGCGGAGGTTCCACCGAATCGGTGGAGCAGTTGGTTTTGGCCGAACAACCGCCTGGGTATAGGCCTCGGATAAGTCGAGGGTTGTGTCGGCCGCCCGTGACAGCGATTTAATGGCCGGGAAGGCGACGGGTCGGCTTATTCCCCGCCAGGAGGAGCTGTTGAAATATAAGGTCTCGCATCGCCGACGTAATTTACGCCAAGCCTCCTCATCCGAGGAGGAGGACGAGGACAGCCGCGACGCCGCCATCGCGGTGCCGAGACCGAGACCGCCTATGACGGTGAGATCGGCTGGACCGCGAAGAGGTCCGAGACCGAGAGTCCCGGAATTTCCGAGGTCGGTGCGGGGAGGTGTCGGCCGGAACCGGCACTCCCTTCGGCTCGGATGGTCCATCCGAGGGCTCCGGAACCGGAGGCACAGGCGAGCCCACGGGATCCTCAACTCCTCCCGGGGGAACCGGGGAGAGGGGAATCTCTGCTGCTAAAGGCGACAGCCCGTCCAATGGGTCGAGAAAAATCTCGACTTCATCGGGTGGGAGTCTCGGGCCAACTGACCTGATGGGACACCGTGAGGCCAGTGGCCGAAGCCGAGCGGTCGACCGAAGCAGACGGTCGACGGCCCGGGGAGAGGGACCTTTCCGCCTCCCAAGAGCGTCGACGGAGGGACTTACCCCTGTCCCTCTTTTTGGACCGAGAATAAGGTCCAGCAGACGCAGGCCCTTCTCCTTTAGTGGAGAGGGACAGACAAAGCTCCTTAAAAGAAGCCGTGTAGGAAGAACCCAGAGAGGCGGGATAAATGCCGCGGCCGAGGAAGTCTCGGCCAGCGCCGCCCTCCTCTTCGAGGCTACCATCCGCCGAGCTGATCCGCCGAGTTCGCCGCGACACCGCCAACCGGCCTCTTGACTTCACCGAGGGAAACGCTCGGGACGCCCAGTTGCAATCGGGCAGCACGGTCTTCGAGGACGAGGGCCGAGAAAGATGAGCACAGGTCGCAAGCTCGCGGGTCGTGCTCAAGGCCTAAGCAGTAGACACACGTGGAGTGTGGATCCGTCCGAGACATCTTCTGCCGCATGGGCATCTCCAATCCGAGTCGACGGTCCATCGTGAGCCATGTAGGAGTAGAAGACTGAAGTCTTTTTGCAAAATTTATTTTAACCGCAACGGAGAAATAGGAACCAGTCACAAACGCAGAGCGTTAAGGAGGGAACCTGAGCTTCCAAGCGGTAAGGAAGATCTGCAGTCATGGGGCGGAGCCGTGAGTTATACCACCCGGGTGGGTGGGAGGAGCAAGCTTGAAGACCTTCCGGCAAGATTTAAAGCGGCAAGGATACCTGCCAATGAGTGTGGATGAACAACATATCCATGTCCCTAGAACAAATACTTCCTCACATTGTGTTTATTTTAATGGTATGGGTATTTAAACTGATTGTTATGACTAGTAACCTCTGCAATCCTCTTGGGAAAGCAATCTGTGAAACTGTTGAGGCTTTCTGTACCATTTGCCCGTCTTTTTAAATTTTGATTGTTAAAGTAAATTAATGCTGATTTTATAGCAATGACAGCCATTTGTATTTCTACATACTTACATACATAATGTCGGCAGATAAGGACCTATAATGTCCACCTTGACTGCCCAATATTACCCCTGCTACTGAGCTGCCCCCCTCGGTTCTTACCCTTTTCTCCCCTTCCTCCCCAGGATTCCCAGTGCCAATCCCATCAATGCTTGAACTCTGCTACCATTTCTGTCTCTACCACCTCCTCTGGCAGGTCATTCCAAGCCGCCACCACCCTCTCTGTGAAAAAAGTACTTCCTCATGTTACCCTTAAAATGTCACAAATGTACAAAATAAATATAACACTTGAGTTAGTTTTAACATTTTAATAGGATTTATTTTTTCAAAACATATATATTACAGTGGCCCACTTTCTAAGCACAATAATACCCTCCAGGGTGGGCATCATGGGCAATACCGGACCTTCCAGGGGCTATAAGGCCCGCTGCCTGTGGCGTCGGCCTCATTTTGCCCCTGGGTTATCCAGTGCTGCCCAATACCATCCACCCTGTCAGGTATTATTGCTTATATAGTGTATGGTGAGGGCTTGTTGTGCATGGAAATCAGAGGCTTTCAAAATGTTGTTGTACCACAGTTCAAAAGATCATGGAACGTGATTGTACCCTACTGTGGTACAACAGCATTTCGAAAACCTCTAGATGTTTCAGGCACAACTGCGTGAGCCACAGAAATGGCAGGATCAACCAGATAACAGTAGTTGCGGTGGCACGATCTCCCAAGCCTGCGACTCTACCAGGATCAATCAGATATAAGCTTGGAAATGAAAAAAAAACTTTAAAGCAGAATCAACCAGATAAATAAAATAATTTACAGAACAAAAAAAAACTTTCCTCACAGTCAACATCCTCTCGCTAAGTGAGAGACAGAGCCGCCTTTTGTTTTTTTAAATCCCTCCGACACCCGATTTATAGCCAACAGAAGGCTGGAGCAAAAACAGAAAAATTACTTTTCAATTATCACTTGATTTTGGCTCCGAATATTTGATATGTTTCAGTTTGCTCAGACTTGAAAAGCCCTACATCATGGTTTTGACTAAAAGTCTGAGTTTCCAGATTTTGAAGGTATGTGGTTTGAAACCCCTGCATAACATCAGATCAGCCTTTCTCTCTACCTTTATTTTTTTTTGTCTTGGATTTTATTAGTTTCTATACTTCAGAACAATACAGTGAGCCTTAGACTGCAAAACCTACTGAACAGTAATAGTATTCCAAAATTCAGAATACTATCAGTACAATAAGCTAAGAAGCCCAAATCTGTAATCTGTGCTTCACGGAAACAGTAAGGCCCAGATATTCAAAAGTGTTGCACATGGCGCAACAGTGTTGCACCATGCACAACCCACTGATGCGGTCGATATTTAAAAAGGAAAAGTGCGCCCAGATCCCGATGCGCGGGGCGCATCAGTAATGTATGCAGGCACAGGTGGGGGCGTGCCCATGCATAAACTGCACAGCCTGATATTCAGCCGGGCGTACAGAGTTATGCAGGCACAACCCCTACCTGCACCTGCACAAAAGCTGAACCGAAAAAAAAAGAACAAGTCGAGGGCACCCACAGGTGAGCTCGCATTGCAGGGTGCAACAGCAGCTGCCACCTGTGGGTGGCCCTGACCTGTTCCCGCCTGCACCTGGCGGCGCCCCCATGCCCCGATCAGGCATGACAGTAACCCCCCGAGTAGCCCGATCATGACATAACAGTATTCCTCCCCATAGCTCGATCAAGGGCATAACAGTATTCCCCCTCGCATAGCCCAATCGCAGGCATAACAGTATACCTCCCCAGTAGCCGATCGCGGGTATAACAGTATTCTCCCCAGTAGCCCGATCAGGGCATAACTGAAATGTCCCTCTAATCAGCCCGCCGCAGGCATCTGCCCCCAAAGTCCTTATCCCTGGTGGTCCAGTGGACTGAATGGAGCCGATCATGGTGGCATTCCTCACCCCCCAGTCCTAAATCCCTGGTGATCTAGTGGCCCCCACTCCACCCGCCCACAGAGCCCCACCACCCCACTCCCCAATCAGCGGCAGGCGGCAGCACCACCCGCCTGCCGCCCGCTTCGCCATGCATAGTGGGTGTGGCTAGGAGTGATCTTCAAAGAAGTTGCGCCATAACGCAACTCCGTTGAATATCGCCCTGGCCACACCCCTGCACAACTATCTTGAGCGGCACAAGGGCTTGCGCCACAGACTGGCACAGTTTGAATATCTGGGCCTAAGTGTGTAAGTATCAATTAAAAAGGTTACTCACCAGGCATGAGTTAAATTCCTAATAAGGGTTACAAGCATAATAGGAAATAAGATTATAATTTAGAAACACAGAATTTGTCGGCCAAAAAGGACCGCTTGGCCTATCCAGTCTGCCCAGATGTTCTTTGCCTAATCTGTCTCCAATGACCCTAACTGGTCTTCTGGTGACCCTTCCTCCTCCGTCTACTTTCTAATATTCCCCTATGTATATCCCATGAATACTTGCCCTCCACAGTTTTCACCCACCACCACATCTGCTGGCAGTCTGTTCCAGCTGTTTACCACCCTTTCAGTACAGAAACATTTCCTCACATCTCTCTTAAACACCCCCCAGCTTCATCGCATGCCTCCTGGTCCAGGATATTTTTTTCATTTGCAAGAAACTCCCCTCCTGCACTGTGTTTACCCTTGTGAAGTACTTGTAGATCTCTATCATGCCACCTCTCGCTCTCCTCTCTTCCAGAGCGTACATGCAAAGATCCCTTACTCTCTTCATAGGGTTTCTTGTGCAACCCCTACATCATTTTAGTTGCCCTCCTCTGGACTGCCGCCTCCACATTGTCCATGTCCTTTTTGAGGTGCAGCCTCAAAAACTGGACAAAGTACTTCAGATGGAATGTCACCAACGAGCGATACAGTGGCAACAGCACCTCCCTCCTTTCGCTGGAGATACTTCTCACTATGCATCCCAGCATCCCACTGGCCCTGCATTCTGCGAAGACACTGAAGAGGACAGGTCCCAGCACTAGGCCCTGTGGCACCCCGCTAGTCACTCTTCCATTATTAGAATGAGTGCAGTTTAGCATCATCCTCTGTCTCCTTTCTGTTAACTAATCTCTCTAACAAAATTCACCACCTTGGATCCCACCTCTAGGCTAAGTTTCTTTATTAACCCCCAGTGTGGCACAGTGTTGAAGGCCTTGTCAAAGTACAGATAGGCCACATCCACTGCCCTCCCCTGATCTATTTCCCTGATCACCCAGTCAAAGAAATAGATTAATTTGGCATGACTACCCCCCTTTATACCTTTCTCAGCCCTTCCAGCCAGCTGCTGATTGCTGAGCCAACATCTGCTTCCCGTAGCTGACCCTCTAGGGGCCTTTAAGAGCGAGGACCTGGTCAGGTATCAAAATTTAATGCTATGGGTAATCTGGTAGGCTTCTGTTTTTTGGGGGTAGGGAGTTGGCAGTGGGCAATGCTGAAATCAAAAAGACAGCAGCATGCTGGGTTCTAACTGGTTTATATAATGACAACTTTGTGGGATCTACCATCATCTCTTCCAATCTAAAACAAGTAGAAATAAATGTGCCACTCTACCGTACAATAACCACAGTATGCTGCAATCATGTTTATGCTCAATATTATAAATGTATTAATTTGCACTAAAACAAAACAGATGAAGGGGATACAAACACAAATCACTACAGAAATTACAGAAAGCAAACATGACGTGAGCATAAGGATGTAAACATATATAAAAAACAGGCCAGCACTGAGACATCCCAACATTTCACAGGACACGTGTCTGCTTTAAAGGATGCATAATTTGCTCAAACACTGTCCCAAGGCAGCAACGAAGACAATCTGTGGTTAACAGGGAAATATTCTATTAAAACATCTTACCTTTTTTTTCTCTGGCAAGTTCTTCTTATCAGGCACCTTTTTGTCCTCATCTTCATACACCATGACAAAGTCAATCCTTCGTTGGCCATCACTGAAATACAAGGAATCCGGCTTCCCATCAGACTCCGCCTGTTGGACAGGTATAACAATTTTTTGTGATACTACTACTTTTTCAGAGTTCAACTTTTCCATAATCAACAACAGGACGGAGGTCAGAAGTACTGAGCAAATCTAATGCAACTTGACCACATGAGGTACGCGCCTTATACTTTCAGTCTGTCTCTGAGTTACAATTGCAATTCTGGACGATACAGCAGATTGCAGAACAGAAAACCAGATAATGTTTAGCATGAACTGGGTTGTTGTGTATTCTTTGCACAACAGTTATGACACAACAGAACATCCACGTACAGACAACACCCACAAATATTTGCTTCAGCTTGATACATGATTTACATAGAAAACTGGTACAACCACCTAGTGCTAGACACAGAAAAATAAACTGCACTTAAGATTTACTTTATGTCCTCACTGGCCATCAGCCACATGGCAAATGCCAACAGATTTCCTAAGCAGCTAAATGTGAGCAAATTTCCCAAGTGGCTAAAGGAATTTCTAAATGGCTTGCCAGAGTGGCTAAAGTCTTACATGTGATAGTGTGCCACAGTTACTTTCTAATGACTGTGTACTGTATCAGAGCTCTGGCTAAAATATGCAAGACTGCTTCAGCTACAATGGAGAACAAAGCAAAATCCCAGTGGGAACATAGGAGCTATATAGTTTGTCAACATATTAAATAAGGACCCCAATATTCACACATTAATACTTTGTATTTTTACTTATTTGTTTCATCAGGATCAAAACTCCATTGAAACAGCTTATTTGCAACGAGGTCCTGGACAGGACAATCACAATTACAAACTAGAAATGCAGTATACAGAAACTTTGTATGGCCATTTCAATGCAGGCAAATTATATACATACAAATTTAGATAATTGTAAAGGACATGTAAAGAACTTTTATGACAATAAAATAATCCAAAATCTGGCTTTAGTGAGGCAAAGGAAAGACTGTTTACATTAATGCCAAAACTGCATTTATATAATGAACACAAATGCAGTTTGGTAGCATTCGAAAAACGTAAACAGCCCACTCCTTTCAAAACCCCCACTCTGTCTGCTCTACAGAATGGCTGTCAGACATGAAACGTAATGATAACACTGAAGAGAGAGCTAGTCTGCTCTCCATGCTGCTAATAACCATGTACCCTATGTCTGTTGTATAACTTTGCTGTACATTAGCAAACTGATCAAATTCATGACTTAACATATGTATTTTTTATCAATATGTTACGTTATGGGTTTGACCTTTGTTTTACATGTTTAGTGCCAGATGTAATCATAGTTTCAATGATTCTCTGAGCCTAACGGCAGTACAACAGTGCAGTATAGTACAGTACGTTACCTGGTGGTCTAGTGGCTGTTGCTCCTTTGTCCTGCTGAAATTTTACACAGAACTCCATTACAGTAGTTTTCCTAACAGGTAGTAGCAGTAGTAGATGTTATTAATCTGAGGTGCCCTTCCCCGAATCATAAACAAATCATAGATCACAAACAACATATTGCACCACAGTCATATCTAAAATCTAACAAATATAAATATTATAAAATCTGATAATTATATGGCTTACATTCTAAAACAATAACATTGCGTATGTCTACTTAGTCCCTAAAGGCTTGTTGGAAAAGAAATGACTTCAGTTTTCTTTTAAATATTTCTAGGGAGGGAGCCTCCCTCAGGTGCCCAGACAGCAAGTTCCAGAGGGTCGGCGCAGCCATGTCAAAAGCCCAATCCCCCGAGGCCCTCCCATGCTGACGAGAGATCATCTTGGGGTGTAGGGATGCAGAAGCTCCCTCGGGTAACCCGGACCCAGCCCATGCAGGACTTTATAGGTCAACAGACCTATTTTAAAGGAGATGCGCCAGTGCACCAGCAGCCAGTGCAGGTCAGGTAGCACCAGTGAAATATGACGAGATCTCGAAAGACCCAAAATAGACATGCTGCAGCATTCTGCAGCAGCTGCTGGCACCGCAGCGCACCCCCTTTGACCCTGAGGTAGAGCGTTACAGTAGTCGAGCCTCAAGGTAACAAACACATGCATCAGTGTGGCCAGGTTATCAGGGGGATAAGGGCTCTTATTCAGGTGACATTTCAAAGATAGTAAAATCCATTACGGACAACTGCTAACACCTAAGCATCCAGTGTCAGCTCACAGTCCAGGACGACGCCCACATTTTTCACCTTGGTGAAGGCCTCCAGTTTGGATGTGCCAATAAAAAGCCCTAAATCCTCCCCAGAATCTCCCACTCCACCCCTCCAACCTGGCTCAACTGCCAACACTTCAGTCTTCCCTGGGTTGAGGCCCAACCAATTTGACGACATCCACAACCGAACCTCGACCAAGCACTTATTTAGCATGTCAACAGCATCTGTTCTTCCCAGTGTGAATGACAGGTAGAGCTGGGTTTCAGCCTAGCAATGAAACCCAAGCCCAAATCAGCCTTATGACAGCATATACACTGCGAATAACATAGTAGAGAGGACAGAACCTTGGGGCACTTCACAAGACAGGGCCACTGGGCTTGAGGAATAATTCCCTCAGCACCCCCCACCTCAGCCTGTTAAACAACACCCCATGATCCACAGTGTCGGACGCTAATGAGAGATTGAGGAGGACGAGAATAGATTGTTCTCCCCTATCCCTTACCTTGAGCAGGTCATTCAGCACCTGTACTAATGTGTTCTCCATGCTGTGTACAGCCCCAAATCAGGACTGGAAAGGTTCATAAATCTGGAAGTCTGTGAGGTACTGCTGAACGCCGTTGTACCCTCAAGTCCGATACAATAACACAGACCATACCAGTTTCAACAAAGATCCTGTGAGTTAAGCCACTGCTACTAAAAAAAACAAACAAAAAAACTTCTCTCCTAAATCTATTTTATGTGCATATATTCACACTCGACTAACAATGATGATCTCCCTTTCTAACCACTAAGCTAATTCACCATAGAGATTGGGGGGGCGCCTCGTGGTATATTTGGTGGAGTCCTCTCACCCCCCCAAAGGAAACAGAGAGGTAGACCTGGAGGGGCTCCTAACCCCCTTTTCCTCATCATCCTCCTCATGTGGGATGAGGTCAGGATTATATTCATCTGGCTCTGAATTGGGCACAGAAGAATTCAACGAACAAGAGCAAGCAGGTCACATCGACATGGAGGATGTTGGTGTGGGAGCTGGCCTGGTAGGCCCTAGCATCGATGGGCCTGGAGGAGGAGCAAAGCGGTGCATGAACTCCCAGATGGAGGAGAGCATTGCCTGGATGTCGATGGTGATTAGAGTCACCAAAGCATCTTGTAGTGTGACGGGGGAGGGGGGGGCTGGATCCCCAACATCGGTGGGATGGCCGGAAGCATTGACATGTGAGGCTGAGGGCCCGGTGTTGACATGCCAGTCTGAGGCATCAATGTGGAAGGCTGAGACCCCAGCGTTGACCTGATGGTCAGAAGAGTCGATAGGGGAGGCTGAATCCCCAGCGTCTATGAAATGGCCAAAGGCGTCGATGGGGGAGGCAGAAATCCCGGCATCAATGGGCCATCCCCAGCCAAAGCACATCTAGTGGTACTTCCTGTCTGTCACCCCTGAGCAAAAAGGGGTCTGAATGATAGAGGTTGGAACATCAGAGGGAGCGTTAGGAGGCCCGATGTCAACAACTCAGCGCTGGCCATAGGAGGACTGGCGGGCAGCACTGCCAGAGCAGACCCTGTGGAGGAGAGGATGTAGGCAGCAGTGGGAGACACTGCCAAGGCAGTTGATGACCAGCATTGGTTGGCGCTTGAAGCGGCAACCAAGGGCACACCAGGGGGGATTTCTCCTTAGGCCTATCCTTCTCCCAGTGCTGGTGTTTTCCAGTGGATTTGTCCCCGGGCCTTGGAGGAGTGAGAGCCCATGGATGGAGCTGGTGACATGGAGGAGCTTCTTGCCTGAAGCTACCTCTCCATTCTGGTGACCTTCTGTTCCAGGAGGAAGGACTCTAGGATTGGGTAGCCTGGTTGAATTCCCAGCAGACCTCGCAGGCCTTAACGTCGTGGTCAGCACCTAGACAGCAGACACAGGTGTCATGGTTATCTTTATCATAGATCTTTTTACCGTACCCACAGTATCTGAAGAGTTTCTCAGGGTTGATCAGCATAAACAAAGGTGAAAATCGCTTTAAAAAATAAAGTGATTGATGAACTAGGGTGAGAAAATAAAGAAAGTTAGAAATCAAAGATCTGGCAGTCAGCTGAAGCGGTGGTATTTTTGTTGAGTCTGATGTGCAATAGTCGACAGTGGGAAAAGAACTGAGGAGGGCGTGGAGCCACCCACATGTATATGGGAAGGACACTGTTGGCTGATGTCGTCATGGGTGGCCCCTAGTAGACAGCTAGCTAAAAGTTTCTGTGTGGACCTAGAGCCTGGCGGCTATAGTTGCCTATCTGGTGGGTACAGTGCTGCCTCTTGAACATCCTTGCTGTTTCCAATGCGAACCACCAATGACTGAAAACAAGGTAAGTTCAGCTGATGGTTTGTTTTCCAACGCATTTTCAACGTTTACTCAACTTTGTCATTTAACATTTGTTACCCCAAATTTTCAACATGTCCTATTTTTATCCCACCTCACGAACTAGTTAGGTGAAATATTTCAAATCCCTCCCAAACAAGTTTTCACAGCCACTCTGCAAAATCACCTTTCCAATAGGATTTAAAAAAAATCCACTTTTCTTGATAAAAAGGCCATGTTGAAAATTTGAGGTCAAAATGTAAAAAAATAAATAAATAAATAAAAGTTACGAACAAGCATCATATTTTTTAAAACATTTATTCATAACTGTTATTTTTGCAGATTCTAGCCCCAGATTTTCAACACAGCCCTTTTTTTACCCTACCTCATGAACATGGCAGGGGGCAATTTTCAACCCCCCCCAAAAAAAACATATTTTGCAGTCACACCACAGAATCCAGCTTTTGGATAGGATTTTAAAATCTCCACATGTTTTGATCATAATATGAGGTCCTACAAAGACCATGTTGGAAATTTGAGGTCAAAATGTTGAAGCTTACTAAAAATGAGATATTGCCTGTCTTATTCAGGGTAAATACATTGTAAAAATGGGTAAAAATAGGACCTCCACCAAAAAGAGATATTGCATCTCCACTGTGCTATCCTTGGTACATACGGTTTGAAAATGTGTAAAAGCAGGACACCACTAAAAACTAGATAAAGTACCTCCACTGGGCTGTCTTAGGTATATAATATTGCAAAAAAGTGTAAAAGCAGAACCCTATCGTAAATGAGACACTGCATCTCATCTGATCCATCTGGCTAGATACAGTAGTAAAAATGTGTAAATGCAGGACCACAGTACACAGAACCCCAGTGAAATTTGTATCTATGCTACTCTATCCTGGGAAAAATACTACGCCTCACTAAAAGTGAGAAATCGCCTCTCACCTAGGCTATCCTGATCAGATACTGTACATTATAAAAATGGGTAAAAAACAGGGCTCCATTGAAAATGAGATACTGCATCTCTGTTGATCTAGCCTGGGTAACTACAGTGTATAAATAGCTAAAAGCAGGACCCCACTGAAAGTGAGGTATCATATCTGAGCTGTGCTATCTTGGGTTAAATACAGTGTAAAAATGCCGGTCGCCGGCACACTGGTAGGGCTAATGCCTGCAGTGCTGACACCCCAAGTTCAGGAATAAGCTGGAGTAACTGCAGGGCCAGCCACAGGGAGGGGGATCGAGTATCCAAAGGCCTGCTCTCCTCTTCTGGGGAGGGGACGGCACAGTACCTGAGCCTCTGCTCCTTCCCTAAAGTCACTTTTAAATAAAAAATAAAGTCTCTTCCTTATGACTTTTGTTCTCCTACCTGTAACTGTCTAGGACCCTCATCTTCGTATTCCCTTTCTATATACATGTAAGAGTGTGCTTTATTTTCTACTTGCGTTCATTTATTAATTTGCCTCTTTTTATTCATGCTTCACATATTACTATATTACTGTAACTGACATCTTATTTTCATCAGTTTATTGTTTAATATTTCCTTCTCCCCTTTCCTCCAGGACGCATCTTTTCTCCACTCAGTATGTCTTTCCTGGTTAAACTTATAAATAAATAAATGACGACCTGGTTAGTTGTGTATGAAGCATACAGAGGCACTCTCTAGTTTGGGGGGGTATTCTTTTTATTGCATGTGTGATTATGACAAAAAGTTATTTGTGTAAAAAATAAAACTTGCTGAAAGAGTATACTCCCTAAGATGAATGGTGTTATGTGGCACACGGCAGACGTCAGACAAATCAGAAGCTTGCAAATGTTATTGAATGCCCTGAAATTACGCCAAAATACAACTAAATGATAAGTAAACCATCATACTGTATCCTGCAAGCTGACAGTTAAAAAAAAAAAAAAAAGAGTAGTTTCTGGATAGGGGCTTGGGGACATTTAAGTTCCCAAAACTTCACTGAGCCCCAACACCCTCTCTGAGCCTGTACCCGGCTGGTGCAGAAGTGGACCTCTTTTTCATGCCATGATTTGCTACTTCATGCATGCTCTTTGCACATACTTGTGTGGCACCTAACTATATGATGCGTAGTTTTTATATCTTCATATTGCAAGATTTGTATTTTACTGTTACAATCACACTCCATATCTTTTTCTTGTATGTATACCAACTGTAGCTGTATTTGTAATCATAGCTTCGGGACTATTTTTGAAAAAGGGCTTTTGGCCCAGTGTGCTTACCCTGTGAACAAATAAAATATGCACACAGGAAACACACTTATAAAATGCAGAAGGGTTCATACTGGGTTTATGCAATATGAACTCTGCGTAAGGGCCTGTCAGTGGGCACAAAATGTCATTAAAAAACATCTTTTTTAAGTAATACAGTAGAACCCTGTAACAGACACGTTCATGTAAGCAGATTCTGTTTGCTATGAGGAGAGTCCTCTATATCCTGAAATATGTATCTCCCTTATCACAGCTTTCACACCATAGTTAAAATCAAAACATACCTACCACCCCCTTCGCTGCCAACCATGGGTATAGGGAACTGCTATTTGCAGCTGATTGTGGACTGAGCAGTTAATGAGATTGGTATGATTTTGCTGCACAGTTCCTGTGCTAATCAGGGCATCGGGGCTGAGCAGCAACTTTCAGCGGGGTTTATGTGGAAAGATTACGTATACTGTGGAATAATCCCCTGGAGTAAGGGGTCGGGTATCAGGTGAGGTGACCGACATCTTTTTAGTGTTAGAAAAAAACAAGTGAATGATCACATGATGATTGGCAGGCAGTTTGCAACATGTAACAGGGCAACAGAGGAGTTTGCAGTGTCTGCTATGCAGGGGTTGCAGATTATGGTATAAACTAAGGCCATGAAAGCCAGCAAATCTGGCCTGACAGGCAAATTTTGAACTGGGTCAGCTAAAACCAAATGGGCACAATTCGGCCCGAAATTAAAGATAGCATTAAGAGGGCTATTTTCTATAGCCTCATGGGCCCCGTCTTCTGGGTTATTCTTAGTGAGCAGTTTCCCTACTCTGAGGTATTTCTTTGGCCCTTGCGTCCAGACCTAGACATTCTCTGGCCCCTGCATCCAGACCGAGACATTCTTTGCGGTCCCTGTCCCTAATCTAGGGTATTATAGTACAACTCTGTTACCACCACCCCACCACCAGTGTGGAGCAATGCCAGCTGACTTACCTGGTCCCCTAATTAAACTCCTGCAGCATGTGAAGGAAACAGACTGGGAGAGGAGAGGACAAAAAAAATCTTTGGCAGCCTTTGCACCAAGAAACCAGACCATTTTTTATTAACGGATACTGCTGCTGCAGCTACTCTCTGCACTGTTCTCCGCATTCACTCTTAGCTGATAACAGAGACTGTAAGCACCAAAACAGTGCTAAGGATGTTCGTGGTTATCAAGATGGATGTCCTGCCAGCACCATCATTATCTCGCACAGAAACACAGAATTTGATGGCAGATAAGGACCACTTGGCCCATCCAGTCTGCCCATTTCTCTGTACCTACACTATTACTGCCAACCATACCTGATCTATATTTCCTTCTCCCTTCTTCACTTCCTTTCAACTATGATTTCCTTGTGCTTACTCTAGCATTCTTGAACACCATCATTGTTTTCACCCCTCCACACTAGAAGGCTGTTCCAGAAATCCACCACTCATTCAGTGAAGAAGTACTTCCTCACATCTCTCCAGAACTTTTTTTTCCATAGATGCTGTCAGCAGATAAGGACCTCTTGGCCCACCTAGTCCGCCAGGAAATTCCCAATTATGCTCTCCAAGCCATTACTGGTGGGCCATCTTCCCCACCCCCTTTACCCAATATACCCATGTGTTTATCCCATGTATTCTTAAAACCTGTGATTGTTTCAGCCACCACCACTTCTGCTGGGAGGCTGTTCCAGTCGTCCGCCACCCTGTCTCTGAAGAAAAACTTCCTCACATTACTCCTGATCTTGCACCCCTCTAACTTAATATTGCGACACCCTAGTCTTAGAAGATCCTTTCCCTGGATCATACTCTCCACCTGTACCGTGTTTATTCCCTTGAGATATCTGAATGTCTCAATCATATCCCCCTTCGTCTTCCTGTCCTCCAGGGAGTACAGGTTTAACTCCCTAAGCCTCTCTTCATAGGGCTTTCTATGCAGGCCCTGCACCATTTTGGTAGCTCTCCTCTGCATAGTCTCCAACCTGTCCCTTTGAAGGTGAGGACTCTAGAACTGCACACAGCACTCGAGGTGCTGTCTCACCAGCGACATACAGGAGAAGTACTACCTCCCTCCTTCTGCTGGTGATACCCCTCCCTATGCAACCAAGCATTTGGGTAGCCTTTCCCACCGCCTTCCTACACTGCTTTGCCACCTTCACTGGTAATGATAACTCCCAGGTCCCTCTCACCTTGTGACATCTAGTACCTTCCCCCAAGGGTATACACCACCCCCAGGTTCTTGTGCCCAAGTGCATAATCTTGCACTTTTTTATGTTGAATCGCAACTGCCATCTTTTTGACCACTCTTCTAACTTTTCTAGGTCTTTCCTTACCCTCTCTACTCCTCCTTGTGTGTCCACTCTGCTGCAGACCTTTGTGTCATCTACAAACAGGCATACCCTTCTTACTAGTCCTTCTGCCACATCACTAACAGATATTAAAGAGCATCGGGCCCAACACTAACACCTGTGATACCCTGCTAGTTGCCCTCCCCTCCTCAGAGTGTATCCCGTTTACCACCACTCTCCTCCATGCATCTTCTTAGTCCTTCCCCCCCAGCACCCTGTACCCCTCCTCAATTAGGTGTAGCCTGTCCTTCATGCTGTCTTTTGAGTACAGTCCCTCATCCACCTAGGTGTCTCCCCATTCCCCAATAAGTTTGAACCCCTCCCTCTCGCACCAGCCCCTCAGCCACTCGTTAAACTCCAATATTCGCCCCTTCCTTACCGTACTGGCTCTGTGAACTGTCAGTATCTTAGAGAATGTCAATGAGCTCACTGAGCCCCTGCAGTACCCTGCTAGATCCTTAAATCTCTGCCGCACAACCCTGACCTCATTTCCTACCAGGTCATTTGTCTCCAAGGGAATGGTCATGTGAGGTTTGCCCCCCGCCACCAGCTTTTCTTATGTTATCCATGATTTTAGGCCCCGCCCTCTCTGGATGGACCCTCTCTGCATCCATCCCTGGTACACAGATAATCACCCTCCTTTTGTTTGGGTCCCATTTCCTTGCACAGTGGATACCTTTGATGATGAAATCCCCAATGACCATCACTTTTTCCATCTCCTCTGCCCTGGCTAGCACTCCCCCACCTGCCCCTGGTGATCCAGGCTCCTCCCCCTTTGTTCTTTCCATGTCCTCCATGCTTACCCCCCCCCATCTGTGCTCCAACTTCTCCCTTCCACACCTTTTTGTGCCTCAACTAGCCTGCCTCCCCCCTGTTGCCCTCTGGGAGGAGGGTAATGCCCTGTAGCTGCTGCTGCTGCCACTGCTGCTTAAGAATGTAGGCAGCACTCTGGTCCCAATGGTACATGGGGGAAGAAGAGTCCCAACAGGTGGGACAAGCCTCCTCAATCCCAGTGTCCCCACTGGTAAAGTTGCAGTACTTCTCCACCCTTAAATAGGGATCTGTTTGTTTGCCCTGCCCAAAAACCATGCCAATCGGGAGATCAGCAGTGATCTACCCCCTCCAGCTTCATAGCATGTCCTTTTGTTCTTGGGTACCTTTTCTACTGAGAAATACTTCCCTCCCACCAGGAGCATTGAAGGAAGGGAGGTAGACACTAGTCCATTCACAGAGGAGAGAGTTCTGAAGGAACTCGCACATCTGAAAGTGGACAAGACAATGGTGCTAGATGGTGTACATCCTAGGATATTGAGAGAGCTCAGGGAGGTGCTGACTGCACCTCTGACAGTCCTGTTCAACCACTCACAAGAAGCGGGAGTGGTTCCGGAGGACTGGAGGGGGGCAGATATACTCCTGCTTCACAAAAGTGGGAGCAAAGAGAAGGTTGGAAATGACAGGCCAGTCAGCTTGACTTTGGTGGAGGGGAAAGTAATGGAATCACTAGTGCAGGAGAGGATTGCATAATATCTTGAATCCAGTGGCCTACAAAATCCGAGGCAGCATGGATTCACTGGGAGGAGGTCATGTCAAACAAATCTGACAGATCTGACTGGGTTACCAAGAAAGCAGATCAGGGTGAAGTGGTGGATGTGACCTACCTAGATTTCAGCAAGACCTTCAACACCGTTCCACATAGGAGACTTGTAAACACGCTGGGAAGCCTGGTAGTGGGTCCAAAGGTGGTAAACTGGGTGATAAACTGATTAGAGGACAGGAGACAGAGGGTGGTGGTAAATGGAGTTCACTTCAAGAAAAGGAGTGTGACCAGTGGGGTGCCACAGGGATCAGTACTGGGACTGCTCCTCTTTAATATCTTTATTAGTGACATTGCAGAGGGGCTAGAAGGGAAGGTATGCCACTTTGCAGATGACACTAAAATCTGCTGCAGAGTAGACACGGGGGGTGAATGGCGATCTAAGAAAGCTAGAGGAGTGGTCAAGGGTGTGGCAGCTAATTTCAATGTGAAGACGTACAAAATAATGCATTTGGGGGACAGAAACTGGGGGGAGGGAGTACAAAATGGAAGGAGTGGTATTAGCCATCACCAAACAGGAAAGGGAACTGGGGTAATACTATCTGATGACCTAAAGGTGGCCAGACAGTGTGACAAGGCAGTGGGGAGAACTAATGGGATGCTAGACTGCATAGGGAGGGATATCACAAGCAGAAAAAGAGAGGTGGTGTAACTGCTGTATAGATCACTGCTAAGGCCTCACCTATAGTACACTGTTTCCAGTTCTGGAGACCACATCTCTGGAAAGACACAGACAGGTAGAGGCTGTTCAGAGGTGGGCAACCAAAATGGTGCAAGCCCTATGAGGAGATACTGAAGGACCTCAATATGTACATCCTGGAGGAAAGGAGGGAGAAGGGGATACGATATAAACTTTCAAATACGTCATGGGTATAAATAAGGTTCAAGACAAGAGGGAAGCATTTTTCAGAGGAAAAGAGGGTCAAGAACAAAGGGACATGCTATGAAGCTGGAGGGGGATGCTCAGGACAGATGTGAGGAAGTACTTCTTCACAGAAAGAGTGAAGTGGCGGATGCCTGGAACAGCCTTCCAGCCACAGCTCTCAACCTTTCATCCTCCAAATGTGGGAAACAAAAAGGCAAACTGTGGAACATCTTGTCAAATCATGTAGATAGAAGCCTAGAACACTGTAGGAATGTATGTTTTCATGTTCACAAAGTTTGTTGTTCATTGAACAATGCATTTTTCACATTTATTGTTTGGATTTTTTCTTTACAATTTTTGTGTGCAATGTAGGACAGGTCGTTTTGATGTGGAACAGAGGACTTTTGGGAGGCAAAATGAGGAACTGTTCCTCGTAATGTGGGACAGTTGAGAGGTATGCTTCCAGCAGACGTGGTGGGGGCAAAAACAGTAACGGGCTTCAAGAATGCATGGGATAGGCATAAGGGAACCTTAGAAGTAGGGAAGGGGGATAAAGCCAGAGATCAAGTAGAGTCTGCAGTGTTACAGTAGGTAGGGAAAATGGGCAGACTAGGTGGGCCAAGCAGTCCTTATCTGCCATCAGTATCTATGTTTCTGTCTAGGTAGGCCACATCCACTGCTCCACTCTGATTTAGTTTCTTGGTCACCCAGTCAATTAAAGCTATTGGATTCATTTGACATGACCTCACTTCTATGAAACTATGCTGCCTCGGGTCTTGAGATCAACTGGATTAAAGATATTCCACAGTCCTTTCCATTAGCAGTGATTTTGTTAACTTTCCCACCACCAATGTCGGGCTGACTGGCCTAAAATTGTCAGCCTCCTCCCTGCTGCCACTTCTATGTAATCTGACTACATCCACCCTCCTCTAGTCCTCCGGAAATGCTCCTGTTTCCAGTGAGCTAGTAAACAGAATCAAAGGTGTAGCCAGTATTTCCCTGAGCTCCCGCAATACCCTTGGATGCAACCCATCTGGCCCCATTGCTTTGTCCACCTCCAGATTCGCAAGTGCCTTCAAGACTCGCCTCCAAAAAAGGAGAAGTGTCCACCTCCCTCCCTCCAATGCTTCTGTTATTTTGTAGCGCCTCCCCTTCTCCTTCTTCTGTGAACACTGAGCAAAAATATTTATTCAAGATGTCTGCCTTTTCCTGCAGTCCCCTTCCCCTTTATAACCTTACAAAATTCCACTCCGGTGTTCCTCTTTTCACTTCCATACCTAAAAAAATGTTTTGTCCCCATTCGTTACCTCCTGAATTATTCTCTCTTCAGGTTGCACCTTTGCACTCCTTACTGCTTTCCCTGTGTTTCCCGATACACTTCCCTATCTTCTCCCTCTGCATCTCCTTATACCATCTGAATGCTACCCTTTTAGCCTTTACCTTTTCAACTACTCTTTCAAGAACCATAGCAGTCTCTTTTTCCTCTTGCTTTTGCTCACTTGTTTGATGCAGAGGTTTACTGCCTTTACTATGCTCTCTTATCTTCAACCACTGTTCCTCCTCCCTGCATGATTGGCTATGCTGGGGAGGTGGGGACCATCAATCATCACTACCCGCCACCTTCCAATCATCCTTAAAGAGATAAAACAAAGGATGTTAAGCCTTCATCATTAGAAAAATAATTATGGGCCAATTTTTTTTTTTTTTTAAAGTGAAACTCAATTCGGCCCACTGCACCAATTCTCTGTTAAATCCAAATGGCCTGAAACTGTTGCGCAACACAATTACCAGTCCATTTTCAACATTATGGAAATAGCTTTTGGCAAGGCAGATCATTCCATTATAAGTGAGTGTTTGCTATAACAGTGTCTGCTATAAGTGGGTTGGACTGTAATGAATTTCTGACATTTTAAGAATCATTATCAGTGTATTTATACTTTTAAAACCGTTTCTACAATTAACTGTGTAATTAATGACTTAAGCCATTAAAGACAGCTGTCCTTAGCAATTTTTAGGAATCTCTTCCCTTGAGGTTATGTTCTGACTTTTCATACTAGATTCATATTGTGGATGTTACTAGAGTAGTGTTAACATTTATTCTGACATTTGGAGGGGAGAATTACCTGCTTTTCTCCACCACTCCATACAAGACTCCCTTCTGCCTCCCATCCCCTAGCTCAGTCTAACTTCTCTGGCACTTACTGTGGTCCCCAAGTAGCCTTAATTGCATGACCCCAATGATACGGTCATCAGGGTGGCCATGAACCCCCTCTGGAGACCAAATCCAGTGCAAACTTGTGTCCGCATGCACAAAAATGGGCACGTGTGGTTCTGAGCCAGCCTGACTTTCCTTCTCACAGCTGTACCACATTGCTGCACCACCTGTGGGCCCTAGGTGGCACTAACACAGCAGAAATGGACATCCTCCAATCCAGGAGGGGGTCTGGCATCCACTGGGATGCTCTAACCCTTCAGGCTCATTCCTGAACCTGGGCTACTGGCGTTGCAATCAGTAGCACCACCCCTGCCACCTGAACCTGGGGGGTGGGGTGTGGGAGGTGTAAATAATGGCAGGAACCCTCAGAAGACAGATCATTAGGGCCAGTGCCCTGGAATTTATGGGCACCACCATTCTGGCATCCCTGGACTTCACCTGTCAGCCAATCAGGGGTTTCATTGCTAAATATGCCAGATGTTAACTGGAGTGCAGTTGCTGCAGCCACTTCTAAGAGTGGGGTTATTCTAGATGCCCTACAGGGGGCACGTCTTAGACAACTAGTATTGGAACCCACTTGAGAGGGAGCAATCTTAGACCTGGTACTCTCAAATGGAGATGGACAGAGGATCACAGATGTGGAAGTGGGTAGCCATCTGGGAACTAGTGACCATCGAACAGTATGGTTCACGATAAACACAGCAGTGGAGTCAAGCCATACAAAGGCAAAAGTACTGGACTTTAGGAGGATTGACTTTGCCAAAACGGGTGAGTGCCTAAGGAATGCACTAGCAAATGGGCAGGAAGGAGGGGTGGAAGCACAATGGGGAATAATCAAGACTGCCATCGCAGAGGCAACAAGCCTTTGTGTGAAGCAAATAAAACAAAACGATGTAAGAAACCACTATGGTTCTCAAAGCAGGTGGCAGAGAAGGTTCAAGAGAAAAAGAAAGCATTCAGGAAATACAAGGAATCACAAAAGGAGCATGACAGAGAATTGTACCAGTTAAAGCAAAAGGAAACTGGGAAGGCAATCAGAATTGCAAAGGCTCAAACCGAGGAAAAGATAGCCAACTCAGCTAAGAAGTGGGTAAAACCTTTTATAGGTACATCAGGGAGTGAATGAAGGCCAATGGAGGGATAGTGAGGCTTAATAAAGGTGAGGAGGTGGGCAGAGGGTGACTGAAAAGGCAGAGATACTAAACAAATATTTTTGCTCAGTATTCACAAATAAAGAGGCGGAGGTACATAAACCAAACAGAAACACTCTGGATACAGGAGTTGATACCAGCCCATTTACAGAAGAAAGGGTTCTGAAAGAATTTTTCAAACTGAAGGTGGACAACGCAATAGGGCCTGTTGGGATTCATCCCAGAATTCTAAAATAACTAAGGGTAGAACTAGTGACACCACAGACTACCCTCTTCAACAAATCATGGGAGGATGGGGTGATACCTGAGGACTGGAGGAGAGCAGATGTGATTCCACTTCACAGAAATGGGAGCAGGGCAGAAGCAGGAAACTACAGACCTGTTAGTTTAACCTCAGTGATAGGGAAAATGATGGAATCACTTCTGAAGGAAAGAACTGTCGAGTACCTAGAGGCCAGAGGGGCACAGGACCCAAGGCAGCATGGATTTACAGCGGGAAGGTCATGTCAGACGAATCGAATAGATTTCTTTGACTGGGTGACCAAAGTAGTAAATCAGGGAGGGGCTGTGGACATGGCCTACCTAGACTTTAGCAAGGCATCTGACACAGTCCCACACAAAAGATTAATACATAAGTTAGCCAGCCTGGGAGTGGGTCCCAAGATGGTAGCCTGGGTAAAGAATTGGCTGGAGAACAGGACACAGAGGGTAATAGTAAACGGAGTCCAGTCTGAAGAAAGTGGGGTTACTAGCGGGGTACCATAGGGTTCAGTACTAGGACCGGTCCTCTTCAATGTCTTTATAAGCGACATTGCAGAGGGACTGGAAGGAAAAGTATGTCTCTTGGCAGACGACACAAAGATCTGCAACAGAGTTGATACACAAGGTGGGGTGGAAAGGATGAGAAGGGACTTGGCAAGGTTGGAGGAATGGTCAAATGTATGGCAGCTTAGAATCAATGCTAAGAAGTGCAAAGTAATGCACCTGGGAAACAAAAACTCGGGGGAAGAGTACATAATGGGGGGTGAGATACTAACAACAACAAAAATGGAAAGGGACCTGGGGGTAGTCATATCAGATGACCTAAAGGTGGGCAAACAATGTGAGAGGGCAGTAAGGAGGGCTGGGGGGGATAATGGGATGCATAGGGAGAGGCATCACCAGTAGAAAACAGAAGTTATCATTCCTCTGTACAGACAGCTAGTGAGACCCCATCTGAAATACTGCGTGCAGTTCTGGAGACCCAATCTCTGCAAAGACAAACAGGATGGAGGCAGACCAGAGGAGGGCAACTAAAATGGTGCAGAGTCTGCACCGGAAGACATATGAAGACAGACTTAAGGCGCTTAATATGCATAGCCTCAAGGAAAGGAGGGAGAGGGGGGACATGATAGAAACTTTCAAGTACCTCAAGGGAATCAACCAAGTCCAAGAGGGTAGCATCTTTTAGAAAAAGAGGTGTGCCACTTCTGGGGCCTTGATTCTTTGCCTCACATACAGTACAATCCCTCTTCCCCTCTCTCCTAAACCAAGAATACCACAGTATGGCCATGTTTTAGTAATGAATGTCAGTACACCACAACTCTGTTTATGGCCTCTAAATCCAGGCTAGACTCCACCATGATGGCCTTCAGGTCTGGAATTTTATTTTCCAGACTCTCTGTATTCACACACACTTTGCTCTCCATACCTTACTCCCTCCCTGCCTGCTTCCCCCCTTCTGCCAGTGCTGTTCCCTGAATCTCCCTCTTGACCCTCTTCCCTTGTTACCTTCTCCATTACCCGTCTCCTTTACTCCTTTCTTCTTGCTCTACTGATTTATAACCCCTCTCTCCTCTGCCTTGTCCCCACCCCTGTCTTCTTGAGCCCCTAACCTGGGGGATCTTACTTCCATTGAGTTCTCTCTTCCTGTTGCTTCATCATCGGGGGGGGGGGGGGCAATTGTTGCCTCCCTTGGTTTTACAGTCTCCCTCCAGCTAGTTTAAATGCTTTTCCAAGTAGCATTTAAACTTCCCATTAAGGACGGTGGCTCCTCCTGCTGGACAGAAACACACCGTCTCACTTATGGAGGCCCACATCCTCCCAGGTTGGCCGCCAGTCCCCAGTGTAGCCGAAGCCCTCCTCCATGCATCATGCCTTCAACCAACTGTTAAAAGCCATGGTGTGGAATGTCCTATCCTCTCCCTGGCCATATACAGATAACACCTTGGTAAAAGCCACCATGCATGCCACCTGTTTGAGGCTCCTCTCCAGCTCCCTGATATTTTCCTACACTACCCCTACTCTGTTCCTTGCCAGGTCTTTTGACCCCAAGTAGACAATGACATCTAGCTCCCTCCCATCTCCTGCTGCCCTAGCAATTCTCTGAATCCACTCTCCATCCCTCCAAGCCAAACCCCCTCAGGCACTTCTCCTGCCTCTGCCTTTCTCTCTCCACTATCAAGTCTATGCCCCAACAACGGAGTCCCCCACCAGCAGATGCTTCCTCCTCAGCTGGAAGCCTCATCCTCCCTTCTCAGGTGCCCCATTTTCTCCCTCCTCACTGCTATGGGTACCTTCTCCTGGCTGGTGTAATCTCAATAAATTACGCCATATGTAATATCACACTAGCCACTTACCACATTAATAAAATATACAACATGTAGCCATCAGCCACAACCAAAGCAACAAATGCATGCAGACAGAGAACTAAATTTTGGATTCTAAAAAGAGGAGAAAGAGAGATATGATAAGACAGAACAGGTAAGTTGTGATTTTAGAATCCACCCACAAAAGGACAGATTTGTTCAGCAAATCAGTCTTTCTCTGTTACAAACATTCTTACATTCTTATGTGATGTGTTTATGGTTTTAATTGGGCTTTGAAAAGAAAACTACTGGTGCTATATTTTCTGTATATACTGGAAGCCAGTATAGCCTAGTGGTTAGAGGACAAAGCTGTGAACCTGAAGACCCAGTAGATCTGAGTCCGAGTCCCCCAACCACGATCTGCATACCATGTGACTCTGACAAAGTCATACTGCCTCCCTGTGCTTAATTCTCTCCTGGGACATGTATAGAATGATGCTTTGGCTCAGTGTGCCTTTACCATCTAAACATTCTAAATAAAAAATACATTTATAATAGTAATTTAGCATTCTGATTACCAAGTTTGGTTTTATAGAACAAAATATTTCTGACAAGTCAGTACACCTGTGGCAGAGCTCTATACAGAGAATACTTTCCCAGTGCTACAGAGTATTTGCTACCTAAATTAGAAACTTGGCATGTCACTACAGCCACCGCTGTTCTTTTACAAAATGTAGATGTCATGCTTTACATAAAATATGTTGACAAGGAAGAAGATATTCAAAGTAGGGCTGCCCGTAATATAACACGTAAGTCACTGAAAGGCTAATTTTAGAAGAGTAGCACTTACCCGATTTCCTATTAAACAAAAAAAAACCTCCATACAGACTATAAAACAAGGTGTATTTTCTCAAAGACATCCTGCGGAAAGGAATTGCTGAACTGTTTTATAATTAGATGCCTGAAAAAGATGTTGTGTAGTTGTATCATGTAATCTAATTGTTCATGAGAAGGTTTGGTATTCTCTGCTGATCATCAAAACAGCTAACAATGAAAGTTACACTGTACAAAGGTTTGTAACAAACCAGTAACAACAGCTTTTCTTTGAGTGCATCTCCAAAGAGCTGTAATACACTGGATAATTAGCATCAAGTACCAACCCTAATCAGTGGGCTTGAAGAACAGTGGACCAACGCATCAGGAGAGCAGGCCTTGCAGTACAGCAAGGTCAAAACCAGCCCTCCTTATGGGAGATCAGATCCAGACTGTCACGCTCAGTAAAAGTATGGATCATGTGCCAGGTAGCAGCCCTGCAAGGAACAGTGGCTGAAATGGACTTTAAACAAGTCCACCAAGGTTGCATGTCCTGTGTGGTATGCATTGTAATGGTAACAAACAGATCCTGCCCAGCCTGTCTACAGCAGAATAGATGCAGGAGCAGATCCATTTGGAGTAGCTCTGCTTGGAGACTGGCTTTCCCCTGGTGCAATGGCCAAAGGAAACAAACAGCTGGGAAGGCTGGGCACAGTCCTTGGCATGGTCCAGACAGCAACAAAGGGTTCTGTGGCTGTCCAAGGAGACCAACAGCACCTCATCTGGATTCTGAGAGGAAGAACAAGGGTAAATCAATGGTCTAATTTAACATGAAATCAGACACTACCTTAGGCAAAAATTGGGGTGATACAGCATGTTTGGTAGTATACACACACACACACACACACACACACACACACACTACTGCTGCTTGCTATGCTGGTGACCCGAGTTCGAGAAAGGACTCTGATCACTCAGGACCTCACTGGGGGAGGAATGACTGAGTGACCCTTGGACAGTTCTCGGGGAGGGGGATACTATCTCCAGTTGGTTGCTGCCACCTAGAGGAATCTGGGTGGTAGTACAGTGGGGACCATACAGAGGTATAGGGTACCCCAAGCAGACGCAGGGCAGGTTGTCTCTCCAGAGGCAGAGAATGCAAATTGCATCACTACATGCATGTGACCCCATGGGGAAGGACAAACAGGGAGGAAAATCATGAACCATGGTTGGATGACAGCCCAGTCCCCCGTAGGCACCGCATCAGTAACCAGGCACCTCCAACAGTGGATCCTGTCTTGGGAGGGGGTTGGCCAACCCCAAAATCCATGCCACAGGAGGTAAGCAGTAGGGGAAATCAAAGCAGGTATGTCCCAGAGATGTCAGGTAACTGTGTTGGGGGTGACCAGTTCAGAGGGAAGCAGGTCGGCAGCAAGGACCTGAAGTAACAGATGGAAGAAGAAAAGAATTTGGGGTGAGTACACAATGACACTCTATCCCTGTAGAACACCAGAAAAGGTGGTTTACAAACAAAGGTCTGTAGTTTGGACAACTGCCAGGCCACAGTAATAGTCAAATGAATAAAGTCTTTCTGGGCAGATATTTCAAGTCACAAGAAGACACAGGCTTAAATACAGCTCATCAGAGACTGGAGCAAATGGTTCACATCCCAATCAGATACAGGCTTTTGAATCGGAAGGACCACATGCCACAGGCCCTTCAGGAACCTGCAGACCATGACCAGCTGGACCACTGTCTCTTCCCCGAAAGAGGCAAGGAACCCCAAATGGCCGACAGGTGAACCTTCACCAAGGATTACATCAACCCCAACTGCATTAAGCGTCAGGAGGTAGTTCAGAACCCTCAGCACTGGTCAATTAAAGGGGACAAGAGATGTCATTAGTCATCACATGGCGAAAAGCTTGCACTTCAGGGAGTAAGTGCACCCAATGGATGGTTTCTTAGGAGCAGGCAGAACAGCAAAACATCAGCAGAGAATTCAAACCAAGAGATCTCTATGTCCTCAGAAGTCAGGCATGAAGTCACAGGGATTGGAGGTCTGGATGCAGCAGCGTCCCACTGTTCTGGGACAAAAGAACCAGCTGGGGAAAAAGTGGAAATGGGGCCCATACTGCTAGTTCCCACAGTAGTGAGAACCCTATCCTGATCCGAACCCTTGGGATGAGAGGTATAGGTGGGAAGGCATAAAAGAATGTCCTTTTCCAGCAGAGAAACAAAGAGTTTCATCAAAAAATGTCATGCCTTGGAACCAGCAAGCAAAAGCTTACAGTTTGTGTTGAGTGGGGATACAAAGAAGTCCAACAAGTGGAACACCCTACCAGAGGAAGTGGTGCAGGCTGAAACAATCACAGGATTTAAGAATGCATGGGATAGACATAAAGGAATTCTGGAGGTCAGGGGTAAGGGGCAACAGACTTCTTGGAAAACAAACTGACCTTACAAGCTCAAATGGGCAGACTGGGTGGGCCATAGGCCCTTATCTGCCGACACTGTCTATGTATCTATGTAACTCTGGCCTTTCCCACATGTTGAACAACTCCTCTACAACAGCATGACTGAGTTCTTATTTGTGGCGCTGAACTACAGAAGAGCTGAGGCTCTCAACCAGGACACTCAGTGAGCCAGTAACATGGACTGTAGCGAGTGGGACACGGTGGGCTACTATTGCCCAGTCTCATACCCTCATTGTCTGCCAGGGCATTGGGTAGGAGTGTTTTCCCCCTCATTTGTTGAAGTAATACACTACAATCTGATCATCTGACTGTACCAGAAAAAATGTTCCTTTAACTTCGGAGGCCAGGGTCTGGAGAACATATAGAACCACTTTCATTTCCAGCACATTTAGGGTATGTGGAGGTCTTGTTCCAATGAATAACAGGATCCCTGGGTCTGGTGAGTGCCTAAATATTCATCCCTACCCCAGGTTGGAGACATTAGAGAGATGATGAGGTTGCAGAAAGTACAGTTACGTAAGAACTTACCGTAACAGTAGATCTTCGAGAGAGGCTCTTATAGTAGATACTAACCGATAAGACTAAGCTGGCAGGTGTCAAGACCCCATGGAAAATCTTCTAGCTAGCAGTCCCTGGTGGGGACCGCCTCTGGCATCAGCTGACCGATGTCAGCGTGTGTCAGATAAAAGGGGCAGTCCCATGCCCGCCCTCCAGTTCTCCCGCCGGAGGCCCAAGGGCATGACAGGAGAAAGAGAAAAAGCCCCTAAAAACAGGAGAGAAGAAACTCAGGGGGAACGGAGGGAGGGAAAGCAGTACCTACTGCAAGAGCCTCTCTCAAAGATCTACTGTTATGGTAAGTTCTTATGTAACTGTACCATCTTACTTCGAGAGGGCTCCTGCAGTAGGTACTAACCGATAGGACTGAGTCCCAAGCAGTTCTGAACAAAGAAGCCAAGGAGGAGGATATTAAAAAAAAAAAAAAAACTCTCCACAAAAGGCCTGGCAGGAAATGTGTTACGAAAAGATGCTCTGCAGGACCGCCAGGCCAAACTCCACTCTGCGGTGTGAGGAAACATCCAAGCTGTAGTGCTTGGTAAAGGTATGGACGGAAGTCCAAGTAGCAGCAGCGCAAATCTCTGCAGCTGAGATGCCTCTGAAGCATGCAGCCGAAGCCGCCATGCCCCTGGTAGAATGACCCTTCACCTGGCCTGGAAGAGATTTGTTGTATTCGGTGTAACAGAAGGTAATACAGTTGGCCAACCATTTGGAGAGACACGGTTTGGAAACGGTGTAACCCTCCTTCTTTGGAGCATAGGAAACGAACAGTTGATCTGTTTTCCTATGGTCCTTGGTTCGGTTGGTGTAATACCTCAACATTCTATGCACATCCAGGGTATGAAGGAGGTGCTCTCCTCAGTTGGAATATTCCAGGGAAAACACCAGAAGCTCAATCGATTGAGAGTGGATTCCGCCACCACCTTGTGAAGGAACTTGGGGTTAGTCCTCATGGCCATCCTGTCCCTTTGAAAAATCAGATAGGGGACACAGCACATCAATGCCTGGAGCTTGGAAATTCTCAGAGCATAAGTGATAGCCACAAGGAACAAGGTCTTCCAAAACAAGAAATGCAGATCCGCCTCCGCTGCTGGCTTGAATGGAGGCAGCATGAGTTTGTCCAGAATAAAGTTAAGGTTCCACTGGGGTCAAATAAAGAACTCCTTTGAGAAAAGTCCTGGAGACCTGACGCTCAGCCACCAATTTGTCTCCCAGAGGGTGATGATAGGCGGATGGCTGACAGGTGAACCTTCAGGGAGGAGTAACTGAGGCCCAGGTCGAACAGATACTTGAGATAATCCAGTATCCTGGCCACAGGGCAGGAAAAGGGTTCCAGAGACTGGGATTCAGCCCACATAGAAAAGCACTTCCACTTCATTGCGTAAGTGGACCTGGTAGAAGGCTTCCTGGCCTCTACCAGGATATGGGCTACCTCTGGAGAAATCCCAAAGTGGGAAGCTGCTAAGTCTGCAGGAGTCAAACATGCAGCTTAAGGGGCTTGAGGCCTGGATGCACCAGGGTCCCTTGTTCCTGGGTCAACAGATCCTGGGAAAACAGGAGGGGAAGAGCTGGCTCTTCCAAAAGCTCCTGCAGAAGAGAGAACCAGACTTGTCTCGGCCAAAAGTGGGTGATGAGGATCATTCGTGCACCCTCCACCCGGAGCTTGTGTAGAACACTCAGGATCAGCGGAATTCGAGGGAAGGCATAAACGAACCTGCTCCTCCAAGACAGAGACCACGCATCCCGCCAAAAAACAGTTCGCCCTGGAGTGAGTGAAGGCAGAAGTTTGGTGTTGGATGGGGATGTAAACAGATCCATCTGAGGCGTTCCCCAGCAGGAGAACAGAGTGTTTATGACATCCTGTTTTAACTGCCACTCATGAGCTCTCACCAAGGAATGACTGCGGGCATCTGCCAAGGAGTTTTGAACCCCCGGTACATGAAGCACTGTCAAGCAAAGGCAGAGTTGAACAGTTCTGTCCCAGACTCTCATGGCCTCCCGACAAAGCGGGTAGTATTGAGTCCCCCCATTTGTTGAGGTACCAGACAATACACATGTTGTCTCAGTGTACCATCAGGGGGCCTGGAGGTATGAGGGACTGAAAGGTCTGAATGGTGAACAGGATTGCACTCATCTCGAGCACATTGATGTGCAGCTGAGACTCCTCCGGTGACTAGTTCCCCCAAGTCCGATGGAACCTGAGATGGGCACCCCCACCCAGTTCCTGAGGCATTCGTTGTCAAGTTCTGGGAGGGGAGCTTGGGGAAAAATGGCATTCCCTGGGACAGGTTCTCCGTGAGTACCCACCATTGAAGATCCCTGATCATGGGTTGGAAACATAGAATCTGACAGCAGATAAGGACTGCTTGGCCCACCTAGTCTGCCCATTTCCCTACCTGATGGATAAACTGCAGATTCTTGTTAATCAACAGCTTACTTCCTCCTACCCCCCACTAGAATTACCTTATGCCTGTCCCATGCATTCTTGAATTCTCTCACTGTTCCCGACTACACAACCTCCTCAGGAAGGCTGTTCCATGCATCCACAACCCTCTCTGTGAAAAAATACTTTCTAACATTACCTCTGAGCCATCCCCCCTCTATCTTCAAATGGTGCCCCCTTGTTCTTGAAAATCTCTTCTTCTGAACGATACTACCCTCTTGTACTTTGTTAATTCCCTTGAGATAGTTGAAAGTTTCTATCATGTCCCCCCCTCCCTCCTTTCCTCATGGGTATACATATTAAGCTGCTTTACTCTCTCCTCATGTGTCTTCTGGTGCAGATCCTGCACCATTTTAGTTGCCCTCCTCTGAACAGCCTCCACTCTGTCTATGTATTTGCAGAGATGGGGTCTCCAGAATTGCACACAGTACTCCAGATGGGGTCTCACTAACTGTCTGTACAGAGGGATAACAACTTCCTCTTTTCTACTGTTGATGCCTCTCCCTATGCATCCCAGTATCCCCCCAGTCCTCCTTACTGCCTTCTCACATTGCTTGCCCACCTTTAGGTCATCTGATATAATTACTCCTAGGTCTCTTTCGATTTTTGTTGTTGTTATTATTAACTCACCCCCCATTGTGTACTCTTCCCCTGGGTTTTTGTTTCCCAGATGCATTACCTTGCACTTCTTTGCATTGAATCTGAGCTGCCACATATTTGACCATTCCTCCAACCTTGCCAAGTCCCTTTTCATTCTTTCCACCCCACCTTGTGTATCAACCCTATTGCAGATCTTTGTGTCATCTGCAAAGAAACATACCTTTCCTTCCAGGTGCTCTCCAATGTCACTTATAAAGACATTAAAGAGGACTCGTCCCTAGTACTCAACCCTGCGTACCCCGCTAGTACCCTCTTTCTTCACTGTGGACTCTTTACATTATTACCCTTGTGCCTTGTTGTCCAGCCAGTTTTTATCCAGGCTACCACCTGGGACCCACTCCAAGGCTGGCTAACTTGTATATTAATCTTTTGTGTGAGACTGTGTCAAATGCCTTGCTAAAATCTAGGTAGGCCATATCCACAGCCCCTCCCTGGTCTACTACTTTGGTCACCCAGTCAAAGAAATCTATTAGGTTCGTCTGACATGACCTTCCTGCTGTTAAACCATGCTGCTTTGGGTCCTGTGCCTCACTGAATATTGAGCAGAAATATCCGTTCAGTATCCCTGCTTTTTCACTGTCACCCTCTGCCGGCATTCCCTCCCCTTTATTAAGTCTCTGTATCCCTCCCTTGGTCTTTTTTCACTCCCTAATATACCTATAAAAGGTTTCATCTCCCTTCTTAGTAGAGTTGGCTATCTTTTTCCTCAGTATGTGCCTTTGCTATTCTGACTGCCTTCCCTGCCTCCTTCTGCTTTAATTGATAACGTTCTCTGTCCTGCTCCTTTTATGTTTCCTTATATTTCCCGAATGCTATCCTTTTCTCCTTAATCATCCCTGCCACCTCTTTTGTGAACCATAGTGTTTTTTTCCTTCATTTTGTTATTGTTGATTTGCTTCACACAAAGGCTTGTTGCCTCTGCTATGGCTGTTTTGATTATTCCCCATTGTTCCTCCACCTCACCTTCTTGCCCATTTGCTAGTGTTTTTCTGAGGCGCACTCTCATTTTCCCAAAGTCAGATTTCCTAAAGTCCAATACTCTTATTTTTGTATAGCTTGAACTCTATGGCTGTGTTTATTGTGAACCACACTGTTTGGTGGTCACTTGTTCCCAGATGGCTACCCACTTCTAAATCTGAGATCCTTTCTCCTTCCCCATTTGAGAGTACCAGGTCTAAGATTGCTCCCTCCCGAGTGGGTTCCAACACTAGCTGTCTGTAGGGCATTAAGAATGACCCTGCTCTTGGATGCGCCTGCAGCAAAGGTACTCCAGTTACATCTGGCATATTCAGGTCCCCCATTAACAATATCTCCCCTTTTTCTGCTATTTTAAGGATGCCTTTATCATATTGCCTTGTCCACTTCCTCCCCCTGAGATGGGGGTCTGTACACAAGCCCCATGCGGATTGTGGTGCCATTTCCTGTCTCCAGGGTGACCCACAGTGACTCATCAACGTCCTGCTTACTCTCTAGTTCTGTTTGCTTTAATCCCTTCCCTTATATAGAGAGCTACTCCTCCTCCTCTTTTACCCACCCTGTCCCTCCTGTAGACTGTGTATCCTGGTATGTTGACATCCCAGTCATGGTTCTCTGTACCATGTTTCAGTGACTGCCACAATATCCAGGTATCCCTCTTCCATCAAGGCCACTAGTTCAGCGAGCTTGTTGCACAGACTGCGGGCATTGGTACTCATCACCTTCCATTTATTTTTCATGGCCTTACCCCTTTTAGCCCCAACCCTGTCTTTACCGCCTTTTTCTCCATTTATCCTTGTCCTGCTCCATACCAACTTCTCTACCTTAGTGTTTACCTCTCTAACTACTGTGTTTTGTGGGGAAGGCTGGGATTTTCCTGCTCCTTTTCACTACCTCCCCCCTTGGCTAGTTTAAATGCTTGCCAATGAGATGAGGATCTCTCGATTCAGATCGTCCAGTGCCTGGTCCCACTGGGCTTTGAGGGTCCATTGGGAAATCCTCATATGCAGCCTCGCCAGGGGGCCCATAGGAATGGCCACCACCATAAGACCGACGAAGTGCAGGACCTTCCTGAGGGGACATGTCTCAGAGATCAGAGAGCGAGTTTGCAGAAGCAATATCTCGATCCAGTCTGGAGAAAGGAATGCTTTGCCTAGCTGGGTATCCAACACTGCCCCAATGAACTGTATGCGTTGGGAGGGAACCAAATGACATTTGGCCAGACTGACTGTAATACCCAGCCTGGAGAAAGTCTCCAGGGTAAGGGTAAGGGAATGGCACAGATCCTCCTGGGAGGGAGCTACAATCAGCCAGCCATCCAAATAAGGGAAAACCTGGAGCCCCTGTGTGCACAGGAAGGCTGCCACTACTGCTAATCACTTGGTGAACACCCGGGGTGACGAGGAAAGGCTGAATGGAAGGGCCCAAAACTGAAAGAGCTCCCCCTGGAAGCAGAACCAGAGGAATCTGTGATGGGCAGGGTGGATCAGAATGTGCAAGTATGCATCCTGCATGTCCAGGGTGCAGAGCCACGGACCCACTCTTAGAAGAGGAAGAAGGCTCGGAAGGGAGAGCATTCTGAACCTCTTGTAAGTCACCACAAGACTGAGGGAGCTGAGGTCCAAAATGGACCTCAGGTTGCCTGTCTTCTTGGGGACCAAGAAAAAGTGGGAATAACAGCCTGTCCTGTAAAACTGAGGAGGGACGGGTTCCAGGGCTTCCTTCAGCAGAAAAGCATTTATCGCCTCTCGAACCAAAGAGAGATGGTTTGGGGGATAAGATGAGCTGGGAGGGTGTCTGTGAAGGGATGGCGGAGAGAACTCTATGGAGTGCACTTGAGAAATCAGTTGGAGCACCCAAGAGTCCATTGTTATCCCCTCCCATTCCAGAAGGTGACGAGAGAATTGACCATCTACCGGCTCCACTGGAGAAACGTCCAGACAGAGAGGGAGAGGCAATTGGTCAGGAGGTATTGGGCAAGGCAGCAGTGGGAGCACCTGCAGTTCTATAAACCCTGGCTGGAGGAGATTTTGCTGCCGAGGCAGACCCTCGTTTATGCTGACAATGGGGCTGCGCCCGTCTGTGTTGTCGTTTAGATTGCCTCTGAAAGGATCGTTTCTGGCCTTGAGGTTTGTGGTACATAGATTGTACAGACCTCAGGGCCTGCCCCTTATCCTGTAAGTCAGTGATAATACCTTTAGTATCCTCACCGAACAGGACCAACCCTCTAAAAGGGGCGTCCATAATGGCTGACTGGATCTCAGAGGCCAGACCTGACAGCCGCAGCCAGGAGTGCCTGTGAAGGCCAATAGCAAAGGCAGAGGAATGTCCTGCTGAATCCACTGCATCACAAGTGGCGCAAAGCATGTGGTGACATGCAGATCTAGCAGAATGAACCAGCTCATCCAGTTCCTGTTTAATAGAGGAATCTGGAAGGGCATCTATTTTGGAGGAGATCTGTCCTAAAATAAATTTCTGGTAATCCCCCATGTGGCCCACATAATTAAGGGCTCGCATCCCAAGGGTGGAGGAAGAAAAAAATCTTTCAACCATACTGGTCCATGATCTTAGACTCTTTATCCGGAGGAGTGGAGCCAAGATGCTTAGGACTGATGGTCCTGTCATGCAGCACTGATGACCACTGAATCAGCTTTTGGTTGAAGACTTAAAAAGTCCTTGCTCTCTGGGGAGTGGTACAATCTATCCCCCTTACGAGCCAAAGTGGCCAGGGAGGATGTTTCCAGATAGTGGTTACAAGATCCTCATGAGGCTCAAACCTAGGGGGGATTAGGGTGGGAGGAGCCTCAGTCAGGTGTAAGTGTTCCGCCAGCCTTTGGCATTGCACATGCTGTTCAACCAATTTCCAGTCAGGAGCAGCCTGGATTTTTTGGAGTAACTCTAGAAATGAGGGATCCTCCGGGGGAGACTTCAGGGAATCCTTGGGTTTGGGAGCCTCAGGGGTAGCCATCATCAGAGTCAGAAGTATCAGAAGAGCTGGAAGTTTCCCCACAGGGCAAAGAGAGGTCCACTGGCCTGGAGGTATCCGAAGGGTGGGTATACTCCCTAGAAAGCTTGCCTGCAAGCAGACCTGGAGTTGGAATGGGGTCAGTCAAAGGAAGCCCTTGAGGTTGACGTCCCTGGACTGGCATCAGGACTGGCACTGGGTGACGCCGGTCCAGCTCTGACATCAGCTGGGACCTGGCTTTGACCCACCAGGTGAACAAAACCTCTTTAAGGTCCACTTAGGGAGAAGGTAGGGGAGGTGGGGGTAACCCAGGAACGAGAAGTACGGGTAACCATAACCCGACAATGGTAAACCCAGGCCAGAATACGCCAGCGTTGGGTATTGTGGCATCAGGTATTGTGGCGTCTGGTACCCTGGCATTGGATAATGTGGCGTCGAGTAGCCCAGCACTGGATATTCCGACGGCCCCGCTGGGAAGAGAGGACGTGAAGGATGGCCCAGGAGGGGGGGGGGCCGGGTCCCCTGCCCCTGAAGGCCATGCAGAGGGCTTGAAGGCCAGTCACTGGATTCCCAGAAGGTGGCACCAGAGCAACCAGCGATGGATCTGGCATTGGGGGAGGGACACACGACGGCGGAGGTGACCCCTGATACTCATCCCCCGGAGGGGGAAAGGGGAAGGTACTCCAAAGGAGGAGGGGTCAGAGAAGCCTCTGATGGCAGCAGCCAAGAAGGCCCCTGTGGCGAACCCCGGACATTGGGTGAGGCGTCAAGGCCCGATAGGGGAACGCTGGCTGGGAGCATGTCGCACTAGACATGTGACTTATCAGCCTTGTCTGGGCAGGAAACAGCAGAGCCGGAGCCCGACTTACCAGACCCACCCTCACCGCTGGGCTGTGTAGTGGTAGCCAGAGTGGGGATGGAGGCCTCCTTTACTCCAGAGGCTTGGGTCCAATGGGGGGCGACGCATGCCTGGATGTCACGAAACCCCCAGAGGGGAAGAAACTGTAAGTACCGCGACCCAAGCCGGAGTCTACAGGGCTGTGCAGGGAGCGTCCCGGTCCCTGTGCTTATCTTTGTCCTTCTTTTGATAATGCCCTTCAGGACATTCTGACATCTGTCTGAGTTTCTTCAACTCCTTCTCCATGAAGGCCATCTTTTGTTTTAAAATATGGGCTTCCAGGGCCTGCTGCCTTCTTTTTCGGGGAGCAGAGTTGAATTTGCTGCAGTGATCACACTTCCACGCGGTGGTCTAGGCCTAGGCAAAAGAGGCACAGGGAATGGCAGTCTTTGTGTGGTAGTTGGGACCCGCAGAAATCGCACTTATTTTTATGTGACTCAGAAGGCATAGGGGACAACATGCACAGCCGATGTCAGAGACTGAAATGAAGAAATTAAGAATTTTGGGAAAAAAACAAGTGATACTCATCCAAATTGCGATGCTAGCAGCGCTGATCTTCCAAGGAGCAACTGAGTTGGAGCTGATGGCAGGAAAGAACTGGAGGGCAGGTGCAGGACCACCCCTTTTATCCGACGTATGCTGATGTACACTGATGCAGGTCAGCTGACGCCAGGGGCGGTCCCCGCCAGGGACTGCTAGCTAGAAGATTTTCCGTGGGGTCCTGACACCTGCCAGCTTAGTCCTATCGGTTAGTACCTACTGCAAGAGCCCTCTCGAAGGAAGATCAAGAGAACCCAGAAGCAGGTGATCCCTTTTCTGCCACTACAGCAGGGAATTGGCGGTTCAGTTACTGCAAGGTCTAGGACCACTGTGCCTGCAGTCACTTTTGAGGGGACCTCATATCCAGTCGGGCTAGGGGAACCATGAATTTGGAGGCCTTATATAACATGTGCCTAAACCAGGTCACTGCACTACATAAAGGCTGATTGGGCCACTAAGGCCAATGCCCTGTCCTAGAGGAGGATGGTCTGTGCATGGGCCAAGTCCAGGACTGCCCCATTGTACTGGAACCTTTGAGACCAACACCCCCAAACTGTACAGCAGTTGCTACATGCCGTGCAACGTGCATTCCACACTGAACACAGATTCCCCTTTCAGGAGACATTTATCTAGAACAATCAGATGTAAGGCTTGTCTTAGTGTAATGGCTTGGGTACAACAGCAAAGCATTTTATAGAAACACAGCACCAGTGACCATCAAAAGGGCAAACCTGGAATTGGTGTGGTCACCTCTGTAGGCAAAATCTGTGGAACATAATTGGCATCAACTGATTTGTATGTTTAGGTAGACAGTTTGCATATCCAGACTACATAACAGATTTCTCCTTGACAGAAGAGGGAGAAGGAAGCCTACAGAATGCACACAGAAGTTTTGTATGCCACATACTTGTGGTGCCCCCTGAGATCCAGGATGGATCAGATACCACCAGTTTTCTTGGGTGCCAGGTAATACCTGGAGTAGAACCCCATCTGAGCCAGCTAAATGGTCTGTTTGTATAACAATGCATTTACCTCTTCCAGCAGGGTGATAAGGTGCTTGAGGGAGCAGTGAAATGGAAATGGTCTTGGAGTCATCAATAGGGGTTGTGATGCCAATTAAAAGGCATACAGACATGGGCTCAACTACTGTAACGCTTTGTACTTCGGGGTCACGGGAGGGACCCGCTGCCAACTGCAGCTGGTGCAGAACACAGCAGCCCAGCTACTGACCGGTCTTTCTAGATCCAGTCATGTTACCCCAGTTCTGCATGCCCTGCACTGGCTGCCAGTCAGGTACAGGGTCCTTTTGAAGGTGGGTATTCCCACCTTTAAGGCCCTATACGGACTGGGCCCCTGGCTATCTGTTAGAGCTTCTGACTCTGGCGACCTCTGCTCGCTCCCTCTGCTCCTCTTTGAGGGGCCTCCTGGAATAATCCAGAGAGACTTTATGGAGATCTCTAGGTCATTAAGAATGATCTTCACATCTGGTCTGAAGAGCCTGTGTCCTTAAAGGGAGCATTTAGGACTGACTGTTGTACATCCTGAGCAAAACTCAAGAGTAATGTCTTAAACACCAGAGGCAGCAGCCCTGGCAGTAGCATCTGAGGCATCACAGACTAATTTCTGAAGGTACTTGTCAATGTCAGAGTCCAGAGACACACAGATGAGGGCCTGTAACTTAAGAGAGTCCACAGGCATGCTGCTGACAACCTGGCTAGGGATCCATCCACATGCAGGTCTCATACTTGGAAAGATACACCTGGTAGCAATGTGCAAGTAAAGAGAGGCCAAGGTGAATGTGCATATGTTCATAGTGTCCAATTTCCTGGACTTCTTGCCAAAAAGTTTGGTGCTCATCAGAGGTGGTGGTGGTTGGGGGGTGACAGGGTTGAATAGGACCCTGTCCCAGTTGTTATGGAGAGTTTGAAGGCAGGGATCTGTTCTGTTCGTTCCTTTCCCGCCTCTTGTCTGTCTGGTTGCGCAACCAAATTTTTCTGTGAGACCTAGGTTTTGATTGCCCCTACAGTCTCGCAATATACTGTCTCTCAGTCTTCCCTTACTGTTTGTGTCTTTTCCTCCCTTGCATATCTGCTAGTATAAAAATACATGCAAATCATTATGTGGAAATGTAACTGATATTGGGATCCCTTTATTTAGAGATTATATAGTGTTACTGTTGAAATATATATAATTATAGTTTGAGATGATTGCAAAAAAGCTATTGGGAACTCAAGGGGTTAACCTGAGAACAGTTATTAAGTTCTTTTTTTTTCAGAAGCTATGTAGAAGGGGCCTCAGTTCTGGAACATTGCATTCTTGCAGCACCTGCCTGAAATGTATAAAAACACTTTAGAAAAAACAGGATGCTTGTTAAGTAAGGGGGTTGCAAAGACTTGTAAGAGAGGGAGTTGCAATATTTTGGGAGACCCACAGAGATTGAAGGAAAACTCAGATGGATCTTCTCTTTTTATTCTGCCTTTGTAAATGGTTATTCTGAACAATTTTAATTTTTTTTATGTAAGTGCTAGCACTAATAAACACTTTTTGTGAATTCTACAACTGCTCTGGGTTTTTCTTATGCTTCCTGACCTGCGCCTAGACGACAGGGGGCACAAGACCTGTCATACGCAGCCATAATTACTGCTGAGTAAGTGCCAGATTGAGCAAAGTGATACTTTCTATCCATAGGAGCCAGATACTGCTTGCCTGCTTTCTTATGGACAGTCAGTGGCTGTGTCCATTCAGGCAGGGAAGCTTTATCCAGAGCCAAATAGATGGGAGGGAAACCCACTGACGTAGCACACTAGACCTCCAAAAATCACAGATTCTTTTTTGAAGAATCCTCTTCCTCCTCCAGGGAGCAAATCAAGGTCTCCTAGATTTGCCTTGACAACCTCGAGGTACACCTCATACCTGATATGCAAAGATGCAGGAGAGGCCAAACCATTATGGGTTCTCCTGTTGCTGCCTGCAGGGTTGGGGTAGGGTATTAGGGTTGTAAACCCTATTACCACATTCCCCTACTTCTGGTGGCTTAACCTCAACTAGTGCATTAATCAAGATTTTCTGCTAAGAATGTTCTTACTTTTTGAGCTAAGATAACTGTATCCTCATTTGCCAGTGGAAGCACAGGGCCCAGACGGCCCTGCACTCCCATTCCTCCATAGATGCATACATGTATGCTGCAGTGGAAGCGCAGGGCCCTGGCTTGCATTTTTAGCAAAACAGCAACCAAATTGTCAGCATAGTCTTATTACCCTACCTCATGAACATGGCAGTGAAAATGTTCAAATTCCCGACAAAATGTTTTCCACATCACTGCAACGTCATTCCATGGCACAGGTGTGAAAACATAGTTTGACCAGGATTTGAAAAGTGACAGCTGTCACATTCATGAGGTGGTTTAAAAAATGGCTATGTTCAAAATTTGGGATCTAAATATTTAAAATTCCCAAAGTTACAAGCAAGCATAGCAAAATGTCAATGCATGCCCATTAACTTTGGTACTTTTACATACTTTGACCCAAAATTATCAACATAGCCTTCTTATGACACTACCTTATATACAAGAGTGGTGAAAATGTTCAGATCCATCCTGAAAGGTGATTTCTGCCAACTGATGGCGAGATTGCCTTTCAGGACAGATTTTCATAATTCCACCAACATTGTCCATGAGGAGGGGTCCCAAAAAGGCCATGTTGAAAATTTAGGGTCACAATATGTAAAAATGACAAAGTTGTACATCAAAGTTAAAAACCCCACTGAAATATACTAAACCACACTTACCTTAGTTTCTTATAGTGCAGTCGGTGGTTCCATCAGCAAGACATGTCTTCGATTGGAGAGTGGATCGTGTGTATGTGCGCGCGCGCGCGTGTTTGGTGTACAGGGTGGTGGGTGCTCAGTGGGAGGTTGCTGGGGTCGGATTGGTTAGGAACAGTTTCTTTTTTACAGGAAAGAAAAAAAGACATTGATGGTGGTTTTCTTCATTACAGGGCAATGTAATATGGCGATGGTGATCAGAGGGTGGAAGGTGCCACTGAACACCAGGAAAACAATGAAAAATATGGGGACGGTGATCAGAGGGTGGGGGTGCCACCAGACACCAGGAAAACAATCAGAAATATAGGGATGGCAATCGGAGGGTAGGGGGGGTGCCACTAGACACCAGGGAAACAAAGGAATATGTGGATGGTGATCAGTGGGTGAGGGGTGCCACCAGACACCAGGGAAACACTAAGAAATACAGGGATGGCAATCTGAGGGTAATATTTTCATTCATATGAAAATGTTCGTATGAAATTTTTGTTCATTTGAAAATTTTTGTAGGAACATCCAAATGAAAAAAGCAGAAGCGAGTCATGAAAAAGGATTTAAAATCCAAATAAAAGCACATTTCTGCATCAGTTCTTCAACACACTGCAGAATCAATCAAACGGAGTCCAGATTAGCAAGATACATATGTTAGCATCCCTCTGCAGAAGGTCATTTTTGTGGGTTTTGAAATTTCTTTTTGGGGAGGCAAAAAAACTGAGAACAAAATGGTGGAAAACTAAAAAGGATTTTTACCCTCATGAAAAAGGATTGGGCCCATATGAAAAAGGACTATTTTTCATTTCATGCAGCTATTTTAAAGTGCTTACTCTGCACGCTCAGAACCCAACATTTTAAAATTTAATAACTTTCGAATGGATTAATCTTTTTTCACCAAACCAGCAAAAGGCACATCTGTGGGCTATCCCCTTTCTACCCTCAACATTTCAGACCAAACTTCCAAACTCTCTGGGCACTACAGATGTCAGAAAGAACAGCAGAAAATCCCCTCAAGCTTCACTTTTTGCAGTATCTGGATCTTGAAATTCACACATCTGACCAGAACAGAACTTGGCACATCTGGAGATCTACCCCCATGAAACTGAGCATGTAAAATTTCAAGCAAATCCGTTGAATGGTTGCAAAGTTATTAAAGTGCAAAAACTGGAGTATAACATTAAACACCCTATTCAACCATAATTATAGTGGTGCTACCGCACCACTTTAAAGTATATTTTTACCAGTTAAGCAAACAGAGTCCAGATAGGCTACTTCCCAGCTGGGATCTGTGAAGGAGGGGTGCAGGGAGTATCAGGGATAATGAATAATGAACAAAACAGGGTATGTAATAATACAGAACCCAAGTTAAAATATAGAGAGAGTGTACAATTATAAAGCAATATACGTAATCAGGAGTACTGAAGGGACGCAATAAGGGGTTCCAAAGAGACAGTGCACAAAACTGTTCAAAACAGAAACAGACTTCTAATGTACCAATAAACTTAAGGTAGATGCAGATACACATGCAGGGTACTCATCACGTCTGCAAAGGCTCATGCTGGAAACTGAACTAGTACAATGATATAATGTTGAAGATACACCTAGTGTAGAGACTAGAGGCCACCATGAGGGCTGTTATAACAGTGGAGGAACCCTGAAGTGTTCCTTGGTCAGGGTCTTGGTGAAGTAGAAGATAAAGGATGTAGTAAGTGTGTGTGTATATGTACGGGGGGAGGGCATCTCAAATGTTTACAAGTGCACACCTGATTGAGTCTTGACCTGTACTGAGGCTGCACCACAGAGTTTGGAATCTACTGCCCTCCTCCGAGCACAAGGAACTATTGGAATTTGGAGGAGGGGATGAAAATATAATTAAGGTAGCCCACACCAAAGGAGTTTGGAATCTACTGCCCTCCGAGTCCAGGGAGTTACTGGATTTGGAGGAGGGGATGAAAACATAATTGAGGTAGTCTGGTAATTTAGCTGCTCAATAATTAGCCCCACAGATGGCAATGTGGAAACAGGAGGGAGGGACCCATCCCAGCTCCTTGTACACAGTACAATGATGGGTTCTGGGAGGACAGGCCATTACAAACTTACAAAGGGCATTGAAGGTGGGGGGGTTAAGTTTGGATAAGGCAGTACCAGAGGCTACGGAGGAAACCACATCAACGTAGTGTAGTAAAAGAATGATCATGGGTTTGGCTATATCTTTTCTGGTACTGAGGAGGCAGCAGTTTTTCTGTAAAGCACCCCAAGTTTGGCAAAACACTTGGCTACAATGCAGTTTATGTGTAGAGAGTAGTCAAGCTGTTGGCCCAAGAGTAAGATGAGGTATTTATAAAAAGTTATGGATTCCATGAGGTCACCTGATAAAGAATGCAGTTTCATAGCTGGAGGGGAAGGTCTCACCCAATGGCAGGTGCCAAATAGCATAGTAATGGTTTTCTTATGGTTCATAGGTAGCTGGATGGTGAGGAACTAATTTTTAATGTTGAAACGTAAAGTGGAGTGCATATTCATGGAAGAGGGTTAGAATCCAGAGAAGATAACAATATCATTAGCATACATATTGAGTTTTACAGGATGTTAAGCAGCTAGGCAGATTATTTATGAAGACTGAAAATAAGAGGGGGCCCAGGACCCCAAGTGTGATGGGGTGTAAAGATGAGATGTAGGATCCCAACTTTACTGACTGTGTCCTGCTGGATAATTAAAACTTGAGCCAACATAGGAAGTAGGCAGACACACCCATGGTAGCCAATTTAGTCAGCAACACAGTGTGACAGTGTTGAATGCCTTAGCTAAATCTAAGAAAACTGTCCCTAGATCAACGTCCATATGCGAGTGGATGCATTCTGTAATTCTAAGAAGTGATGTGTAGGCAGAATGAGCAGGAAGAAGCCTGATTGAAATGGTGTAAGAAAGATGGATTTATTATAGAAGTCAGAGAATTGCCTACTGACCAGTCTCTCAAGTAATTTGGATAAGGAGGGTAACAGGGATATCGGGTGGTAGTTTGTCAGGGTATAAGCAGGCCCACCTTTGTGAAGTGGGACTATACAAAGGTATACTTCCAGCTGTAGAGGAAGGCTCCAGTAGTGAAGGATATATTAAAACGTGAGTAACAGGGATAGCCAGGGCTGATGCCCCTATGACTAAGAATCTTGGGGACAGGTTGTGCAAACCTCCGCTGGAGAACACAGAAAGGACAGTTCCTTTAGAATATCCACCCCAGAGATAGAGGAGAGGTTAAGAGATGTCAGCAGTATGTGGGATATGGTATGGGCCTGGTAAAAATATGCCTATTTTTTACAAGTGTCCCATGATCCCATGTCATCACAAGTGGGGAAGCCACCAATGATGTCACAGAGGCCACTTATCACAAGTAAAATATAAGGCATATTTTTACTGGGCTCATGTCATATTTGTTTTCTGTAATGGCATGGGATTGTATGGCAAAATAGTTGGATGTACTGCTGTCTCAAGTAAGTTACAGTTAACACTCTATAAATATAACTTTCTGGGAACAATAAGTTCCTGGAATGAAATGTGGTCAGGGTTATATTCTGAAGGACCTACAAACAGAATGTTTAGTTTATCATCCACCCAGAGTGAGAAAATCATGGTATTTTGCATTGTAGGTGCCTACAAAACAAAAATAACCTTCACACAGTACAGACTTGATTATCTGAACCGCTTGGGAGACAGCCGTTTGGTTCAGATAATTGGGAGTTCGTACAATTGAGATTTTCTATTGACACTGCTGATGAGCAGCTTTAGCACAGCCAAAAGCCTTCCTCACAAGCTTCCATCATAACAGCCTGCTCACATCACCTTTATGACATATTTGAATTAATCTGAATACAGAGTAATGTATACTGTGCAGTACCTTTTATGTGTTTGTTGTGCCAGACTGCAGAGGTTTGCTAGCAAGGCACTTTCTTTCTGGGATCACGATCAAGAACCGGAAACACTCACTGTACTAGGTGTTTTTTTAATCTTAAGCAATATTCCTTATTTTAAGAATCCCTTTGGGCAACTCAATGGGGTTTGTTTGACTTGGACTGTACTGCTTGTATATATACTGTACATATATATATATATTTATGCAACAGGTGCTTAGAGATAAACTGTGTGATAAATCCCTTTATCTGAGTCACTGTATGTATAAATGTATTTATTCATACAGTGACTGCATGCAAAGTCGCGCAAAGTCCTATTACATTGCGCAAATTGCGCAAATCCCATGCAAAGTCCGCACTAAGTCATGCAAAGTCCATGCAATCCACACTAATGGCGAATAACTCAGTTTTCATGAAAATTGATATAACAGGGGTTGACTGTGTGATAACTCATTTATATGCTACAGTTGCTAGTGACCTCAAGTAACTTAACGAGTGGCGAAGCTGGTGGCTGGATTAGCTGGGAATTTTCAGGGGGTGTGGCCAGCTCCTGGTGAGTCACTACGTGTGGTTGTTTACTCAGTTCTGCTCAGAGTTCTAGGACAGAAGTGTTGAGAGCTGCATTTAGCAACTGAAGGAGTAGAGGCCTGCTAGAAGTGGAACCTACACAAGCCTTAGGATCATGGTTGCAGTCCGTATCATGGAGACCTTGATGGGGTGTCACTCCACTGAATGTAGATCCTCAAAGGAAATTATTTTACACTCAAAGCAAAGTTTGCAGATGGGTGAATGCCTCAGGTGTGACCTGGCAGGGGTGTGGGGATGGGGTGGGGGGTGATGAGCTGGGTGGGGTGGAGGAACAGAGGGCAAAGCTAAAGGGGAACATAGTAAAGGCAACAAACCTTTGTGTCAAACAAGTAAGCACAAGCAGGAGAAAAAAACATTGGTATGGGTCTCGAAAGAGGTGGCTGAACAGGGTAGCATTCAGAAGGTATAAGGAGACGCAGAGGGAGGAGGATAGGGAGCTGTATCGGGGAAAAAGAGGAAAGCAGGAAAAAGCAGTAAGGAGCATGTGAAAGGAATGTGACCATCTTAATGTAATCTCCGTATCTCCTTTTGTTACTATAATTATTTTCTTTTCTACTTATTTTCATGTAAGTTCTTTCTGTGACTGGAATAGCACAGGGCAAACATAATGGAGTTCAGGTCACATGTCCCAGCAGCCATCTTGGGAAACCTACTCGAGAAACAGTTTGCCAGGTGTAACAGTGTTACTTTTCCCACAGTGGCAAACCAATCAGTTAGGGAGTAAACAAGGTAATAATAACTATGACTGAGCCTTTCAAGTACTGGGTACCTGCACTCAGACAATAATAATATGCAAAAATATCCTACCTACCTACTACTGTTACGCAGTAGATAGATATTTTTAGGGCAGACTAGATAGGCCAAGGAGTCCTTTTCTGCTGACAACATCTATGTTTCTATGTTTCTAAGAGGATGTTAATAAAATTTCTGGATATGTTTCAGAGGTGCGATCATCCAGTGAGAATGTTACTAGATAGGTGGAGAAGGGCAATTCAGACTGTCAGCTGTAATTTGAAACACACACACACACACACTTGTACATGGGGAACACTGGAAGGGGCAGTCACTCTAGAGGTCCCATCCTACTGCCTTGAGCCCATAAATAAAGGAGTTTAACCACAAGTCACTCTCTCTCTGACTTCCTGCAACTTCTGAAGAGGATCTGGGCTTCTGCTTTATTTTCCTTTCCCGTAAATGTGTATAACTTTTTGTTTGTTGTACATATCCTGTTTGTAATATCTTACAGCGGTATAGTAATAGAGATCTGTTTTATATTACCAGTGGCAGAGCATCCTTGTTGCAAAGGTAAATTTTATATTTCTGCTGCACTAACTGAAAATTCTCTGTTTAAAGTCTGCCATCTGAAATGCACTCTACCAAATATTCCTGTGTTTGGCCTTCCAAGTCCCGAAACAGGACAGAGGTATTTTCCTGGGGTAACCAGATAATGGCAGGAGATGCAATTCAGACAAAACTCCCTAGAAACTGGTACAGCCCAAAGGAGTGTCTGCCACAAGCTGGTGACAAAGCGCGGTGGGATAAGTGCACAAATTTAAAGCCAGTTTTTGTGGGCAGTGTGCTTTCCTGGTGGAACTAGGAACTCTCAGAGAGAGGTAAAAGTCTTACCTAGCACACAGAGAAACAGAGATTGAAAACAGAAAAGTTACCTTAAGAGTCATGAAACATAACATACAAAAAGTTTTCAACTTTTACTACTGTTCTTTTAATTTCTAGAGACACAGCTTAGTGCTGTGTAGTTAGTAAGTATGATCTCCTAAAGGTACAGCAAATTTTTTGTGCCTCAGCTCTGTGAGCTGTGCTGTGCTGTGCAAAGAGAAAGGGATTGTCTATGAGGGCCTGACAAGAAGTGGACTCACAGAAGCTCTGGAGAAGCATGACCAAATGCATGGGAGGGAGGTGGTCACTGACGAGTATAATAAAATGCAGGTGGAGCAGGCTGTCACTGAAGATGGTGACCAAAGTAGTGAGACTGAGGTCACAGAGGCGGGGCCAGAGTTGGATTTCAAGCTACGAACTGGTGCACCCCAAGCCTAAGCCGGGAACTGGTACAGCAGTAAGGCTGGAGGGCTGAGGAAAGTGAGAAGACACACCAGCATGAGATCCTGATTCAGCATGACAAAGAGCTGCAGTGTCCACATGGGAGTCTCAGAAGCAAGATAGAAGGAATAAACAGAAGAAGAGAAGGAACGCCAACAAACTAAGTAATGGCATGGGGAGTTAAACCCTTGAAGCCACGACTGGGAGGGTGATTATCTTGATTTGTTTTTTAAATCGTTTGAGAGGGTATGTGTGTAGTTTAAACTGGGCATAGTTTTGTGGATGACCCACTTTACATCTTTGCTTACTGGCCGTGCTTTGCATGATTTGCAAGAATGGATAAGGACTGTATGGACTATAATAAAGTCAAGAGGGTGTTAGTGAAACATTATGAGCAAACTCCTGAGGCTTGCAGGTGAAAATTCAGGGAGTTAAGAAAGGGCCCAGGAGACAGCTATGTAGAATTGCATGTCCACATGTGGATGTGGCCTACGTAGATTTCAGAGTGGCTCCAAAAGTGGTAAACTGGGTAAAAAAATCACTTGGAGGATAGGTGACAGAGTGGTGATAGATGGAGTTCACTCCGAAGAAGGAAGGGTGACTAGTGGGGTGCCACAAAGATCAGTGCTGGGACCAGTTCCCCTTAATGTCTTTATAAGTGACATTCTAGATGGGTTAGATGAGAAGGTATGCCTTTTTGCAGATGCACTAAAATCTGCAATAGGGTAGACACTCTGGGTGTGTGTGTGGAATGAATAGGGATCTAAGAAACTTGAAGAATGGTCAAGAATGTGGCAACTAAATTTCAATGCAAAGAAGTGTGCACTTGGGGCACAGAAACACAGGGGCGGAGTACACGATTGGGGGAGTGGTACTAACAACCACCAAACAGGAAACAGACCTGGGGGTGATCATATCTGATGACTTAAAGGTGGCCAAACAGTGCAACAAGACAGTGGGATACTACGAGGCATAGGGAGGAGTATCACCAGCAGAAAGTGGGAAGTGGTGATCTCACTGTATAAATCATTGGTGAGACCTCATCTAGAGTACTGTGTCCAGTTCTGGAAACTGCATCTCCGGGAGGACATAGACAGGGTGGAGATGATCCAAAGAAGGGCAACTAAAATGGTGCAGGGTCTGCACCAGAGACCCTATCAGGAAAGACTAAAGGACCTCAATATGTACACCCTGGAAGAAAAGAAGGAAAGGGGATATGATAGAGACTTTCAAATACCTTATGGGTATAAATGAGGTAAGGAAGGAAGTACTTTTCAGAAAAAAAAAGATGCTCAAGAACAAGGGGGCATACTACGAAGCTGGAGGGGGCAGACTGATGGGAAATGTGAGGAAGTACTTCTTCACAGAAAGAGAAGTGGATGCCTGGGACAGCTTCCCAGTGGAGGTGGTGGGGGTAAAAACTGTAACGGGATTCAAGAATGTATGGGATAGGCATAACAGAACCGCAGTGGTTAGGGAAGGGAGGGCTATGCTGGAGATCTAGTAGGGTCTATGGTATTAGAGCAGGTAAGGAAAAGGGGCAGACTAGGTGGGACAAATTGTCCTCATCTTGCATCATTTTCTATATTTTCATTATGTTTCAAATGTGTACCCGTCTAGACTGCTGGGTGGATGGGGATAATGTTAGAACTGTGGAGCAAATACTTGCAATGGAACAATTTCTTAAAGTTGTACCTGAGGATCTGTAGGTGTGGTTGCTGGACCGGGCATGCAGGTCTGTGAAGGAGGCAGCAGAAAGTGTGGTTTTGTATATGGCTAGCAGACCACACAGGCTAAGGAGGTGGGGGGGAGACAGCACATGGTTTCAAGGCGTCCCAGGGAGGGCAGCCTAAAGTAGACAAGCCTGCACCTGAGCCCAAAACACAACCCACAGGCCCTAAGGGTAACAAGGAGCAGGGGATAAAGAAATGCCTTATTTGTGAGAAAGTGGGGTACCCATCAGATGACTGCCCTAAAATATAAACCAAGGGCAAAGGCCTGGGGGAGGGGGTGATCAAGACAGTGCCCAGCAGCAAGTATCCTGTTCACAGACTGCAGTACCACCTAATTCCTTCATACAGTACATATGCACCCTGCCCTAGTTAACGGAACTGTAACACAAGGACTGAGGGACACTGGTGCTTCCACCTCCATAGTAAGACAGGATCTAATCCAGGTGGAGCACATGCTGCCTGAGCAATTTTCCAGGATTCGGAGGGTCATGGGTCCAGTGGTCCAAGTACGAATGGCTCAGGTCTTCCAGAGCTGGGAAGGTGGCCATGGGGAGCAGGAGGTGGCAGTCATACCTGATCTCCCTATGGATGTGATCATGAATGATCTTGACCACAGGAAAACTCTGGTGTGTTACTACCCACAGTCAGGCAAAACAGCAAGCTCCTGAGGGTGAGGAGGGGGCAACACAGCCTGTGCTAACCCCTCCCTCCTTCCCTACAGAAACATAACCAGACAGTGCTGATGATTCTCAGGGGAGTAAAAAGCTGGCTTACTGGGAGAATGGGCTGCTGTACAGGGAGTGTATACCACAGAGGGGGCTAGAGAAAAAGGTACTTCAGCAGCCATTAGTCCCTCATGCTTGCTGCAAGCAGCTTTTACCCCTAGCACATGACATCCCTTTTTTTTTTTTTGAAATTTCTATTTTTACTCCCCCAGCCCCACAGAGCCGCGTCCATTGGGAATGCCCATTAAGCCTGCCCCTGCCAGCACCTAACTGCAACCTCCAGTCCCTCCATCCAGCCACACCCCCCCCCCCAGGCAGGGTCAGGGCTGGGCAACCCCCTGAATCTTGAAATCTTGTCACAGTCCTGGGTCGCAGTCAGGCTCTGGCACATCAGGACCCGGCTCAGCGTTCCGTCATCCAGGTTCTGAGGGGTATTTTTTCCACTTTTCCTCATGGGACGCTACATGCCCCAAGTGTCACGGCATCTGCCGGCCTATGCAACGTCCCCCCCCCCTTCTGTGAAGGAGCAGCCCCGGAGGCTGACTGGCTGCTGGCCTACGCCTGCAACCAATCATGCCCCTGAGACTCCAGCTTGCCATCACTTCTCCCAGCCTCCACCAGGGGTCGCCACTTGCCGGGCAGGAAGTCTCCCCTCCCCCCAGAGAAGGCGAGCTGTCCCCAGACGCTCCAGCCTGTCTTACCCCCGGCGACCCAAGCTCACTCCTGAATCCGGGTTGCCGGCATGGTGCGAGGTGTGGCATCCAGCACCTCAACCCTCAGCGCCACCGGGTCGGCTGACATCCCTTATTAGCCACACAGAAAAGTGGCTTGGCAACAATTTAGTTTGGCCTGGTATGTACACAGATGTGGCAAATTACTGTTGGATTTGTCCACAGTGCCAGAGGGTGGGAAAAGTGGGGGACAAGGGTAAGGCAGCCTTGATACCCCTGCCTACAATTAATGAACCCTTTTAGTGGATAGCCATGGACATAGTGGGGTCCTGAGCACCCCAAGTAGCACTGGCAAAAGTTTCATACTGGTTGGCATGGACTGCACAACCAAGTACCCTGAGGCAGTAGCTATTTCCTCCATTTAGGCACAGAAAGTGGCCGACAAACTTCTGGGAATCATTAGCCAAGTGGAATTTCCCCACGAGATTCTGTCGGACTAGGGGACAAATTTTGTGTCGTCACTCGTGACTAGTCTGTGACAGAAGTGTGGGGTGAGACAGCTCCGCGCCTCGCTCTATCACCCCGAGAATAATAGCCTGGTCAAGTGGTTCAATGGGTCCCTAAAAACTATACTCAGGATGTTTGCTGACCAGCATAGTAAGGGGCCGGACAAGTATTTGCCCCATCTCCTGCTTGTGATACTTGGCCAGCTGGTTATGATTGTTCTATGACATTTGTAATACAAAATGTGGTATGTGAGTGGCTCACATAAGACATCCTATGCTATGGGTGCCCCACCCCCAGGTCAGTGAAGAGTCAAGTGACCTGAAACCAACAGGTAATTAAAAGACTAGAGAGACTTAATTAAGGGTCTCCTGTTTCTGACTTAATTAGAACTGACCCAGCTACCAGGATATAGGACTCGAAAACTTTTATGATGTCTTAGAGAAAAAACATATTCCCACCATGGTGCTAAAGCTATAAAAATCCTTTGATGCCTTGGGAACAGGAACTGTTCAAGATCAGAGAAAATGTTAATTAAGACTGTCATAATTTGGGAAATTAGTTTTTGCTGAAGTCACGGTATTTAATATACCTCCTGATAGGACATCCTGTTTTGTATATTTTTTATATTCAACAAGGAGGAGCTAGATGACACAAAAAGGGTGGGAGAGAGACACAGTTTAACTAAGACTTGTGCCTGATCATTGTGACATTTCTTTTTTGGCTCCTAAGAAACAACATCTAATTATAAGCACTACAGAGGTAATACATTAAATAGAAAAAGTCTAATTGTATTGTGGTAGGAGTTTGTCTGTAGTTTTCCTTGTTTTTCTTTATGTGATTGTATGCTCCTTGACATATTGCTATGTTTACATTTTACATATTTTTATCCATTTTAGTAAAAATATTATTTTGAAACACTGCCTGGGTGTGTCTTCGAAGTTCTTTTTGCATGTGACATATAGAAGGTTAGACTAACAAAAAGTGTTCAGAGCTTGATGGTGTTACTAAACTGGGAAAAGGTAAGAATATACCTAAGGTCTTTTATAGAGTTTTAAGGGTTCATTTTGAATACCTGGTTAGGTGGCCTTAGGCGAAAGATATCTGGCATCCCCCCTAAGAGTAGATTATCTGAGCCTGTACATTTGGGTACACTAGCATAAGGTTCACAGTTTGAATCCCCTCCAGAACTTGAGAGCAAAGGTGATTCAGGCCCACAAGCAGACAGAAGGGTTACCCTGTCTGTTACCTGTTCACAATACTGCGCTCAGAGGTTGGCATTGTGGCAGCAGAGGGCCTGACCTGCTGAGTGTTGTTGTGACACTGTTTACTTATAGGGAAGTCCCATAGGAGTCCACAGGGTTCTCACCCTTCCACCTCATTTGGTCACAGGGTGATGGGACCCCTAGATTTAGTTTGGAGTGAATTTAAGGAAAACCTTGCCTCCCAAAGAAAATCTGTTGTGGATTACATCCTGAACTTCAGGACCCAGCTTAAGGAGCTCATGGTGCTCACCCAGGAGCACTTAGCCACTGCACAACAGTGGCAGAAAGCCTGGTACGACCACATGGCTAGGGCCAGAGAGTACAAAATCAGACGAGTGATGGTATGTGCCCTAGGCCAACAAAATAAACTTCAGGCAGCATGGGAAGGAAGGTACGCGAGGTCAACTATGTGGTAGAACTACCTGACAGGATGTGCAAGCAGAGAGTGTACCATGTTAACGTGATGAAGCCTTACTATGACAGGGAGGAATTGGTCTTCACTGTGTGCAGCACCCAAGAAGAGGAAAATGAGGCTGATCCACTGGTGGACTTCCTCAGGGAAGTGCGGAAGGAATCCTCAGTGGGTAACCTCACCCTCACAGAGCAGCTGACACTAGTCCAGGCAGAGGAGATGAGGGAAGGTGTTGCAAGCATTTGAGGAGATTTTCACAGAGAAACCAGGGTACACCACAATGGCTGAATATCATGTAGAAACTAGGACCGAAGTGCCACTGAGGCAGTCCCTCTACAGGGTACCAGAGGTGGTTAAGCAGACCATGCAGGAGAATCTGAGAGAGATGCTGGCTCTTTGGTAATCCAGGCATCCAGTAGCCCCTGGGCATCACTGGTGGTCCTGATCCTTGAGAAAGATGGGACCACAACGTCCTGCATTGACTGCTGGAGGCTCAACAGCTGCATGGAGTCAGGTGCCTACCCCATGCCTGGAATGGGTGAGTCCTTAGAACGGCTGGGGGGGCCCAGTACCTGACCACTATAGACTAGACAAAGGGCTACTGGTAGGTGCCTCTAACCCCTGCAGCCAGGGAGAGGTCAGCCTTTATCACCCCACTCAGCATATTTGAGTTCCACGTAATGCCATTTGGCATGAAGAATGCGCCTACAACCTTTGGATTGCATTCCATCTGGGGTAGGTGACTTTGCAGTGGTGTACATGGATGATAAAGCCATTTACAGCCAGATATGGGAGGCTCATGACAGATGTGTGGGAGGTGTTCTGCTGACCGAAGGCTGCAGGGTTGACTGCTGAGGCAGAAGAATGTCAGACAGGTGTGACAGAGGTGTCCTACCTTGGTCACCAGGTGGGCAGTGGATGCATCTGCCCAGAGCCTGCTAAGGTTGATGCCATCTGGGACTGGCCCACCCCTACCATGAAGAGACAGGTAAGGGCATTTCTAGGGACAGCCAGGTACTACAGAAGGTTTGCTCCTCACTATGGTGATGTGGGAAAGCCCCTGATTGACCCGACAAAAAAAAAAAATGCTGGAGAAATGTTCTATGGATGAAGGACTGTGAATCAGCTTTCCAGAAGTTGAAGAAGGCAGTATGTAGGTCACCCATGCTCACTAGCCCCATTTACACCCTAAAGTTCATGGTGCACATGGATGCCTCAGATCACGGGCTAAGCACTGTTCTGAGCCAGCTAACATCGAAGGGGGAGAAGCACCCCGCAGTGTATTTGAGCTGGAAGCTACTGCCCAGGGAGGAGGCATATACCACAATTGAGAAGGAGTGTCTCAGGATGGTGTGGGCACTTCAGAAGCTGCAGCCTTATTTGTATGTGGTGGTGGGGGGAAGAGAGTTCACTGTGGTCATGGATCATAATCCCCTGTCCTGGCTCCATAGGACTAGTGGGACAAATACAAAATCGCTGCTCTGGAGTTCAGTATTGCAGTTCCATAACATGGCCATCTAGCACCACAGTGGTTCACAAAATGCCAATGTAGATGGGTTGTCTAGACAGGGAAAAGTGCATGGCATGATACTTTAGGCACTTCCCAGTCCCTGCATGGATGGAGGTGTCTCTTGAAGGTCACCAAAAAGAAACACCTTTATTTTCTGGGGAAGGGAGACGTGACAGGACTGTGACCATCTTAATGCAATTTTCTTTCCTTACTGTAATTATTTTCTTTTCTACTTATTTATTTAAAAGATTAACCAGGAAATAAATACTGATCTGAAAACAGATGGTTTCCAGAAGTGTCCTGGGGGAGAGAGGAGAAGGAAATATATAACCATAGAAGAAAACAAAGTAAAATACAATAATATTATAATTACAAACAGAATCATAAATAATTCAGGCAGAAGAGTAAATGAAAGGATCTAGAATATAAGACACATTATAATATACACAGAAAGAAACAGGAAGGGTGAAGGGCAGTTGCAGGAAGGATGACAAAAAATCAGACAGAAGAGTCTTTAGGGAAGAAGAAAAGGCAGAACAAATAGAAAGGGGAAGGGAGGACCAGAGTTTAAGAAAGCAGTAAGAGAAAGCAGATTGGTTAATGACAGACTTTCTAGAAGGAATAGTGAAAGAATGGAAAATGTTATTGAGGAGAGGGTATGAGGAAGAAGCGATATGAGATAAGATGGAAGGGTGCCAAACCAGAATTTGGATAAAAAAGCGACACAATGGGAAAGGTATCTAGCATTAACAGAAGGGGAAGAAAGAGCAGAGTAAAGAGAGCAGTGAGTACGAGAGGGGCAATTTAGAGTAAAGTGTCAGAAAGAATGAAAAATGGGGTCCAATCTGGCAAGGGAGGATTATGGGGCACTTCCGCAGACTAAGTTACCGTAGTCAAAGATTGGAAGACTCATTCTAAGCATGATTTCTCGGCAGGCAGGGAGTGGTATACTCGCTTAGCCGAGGTACTTAAAGGAGGAGACATTAATTTTAGCACCAGCAAGGGTATTAAATAGAGGGGGAGAGGTAATTTTGGCAAGCCTCCTATTTTCATATTAGTTCTTTCTGTGACTGGAATAGTATGGGTCAAACAAAATGGAATTCAGGTCGTATGTTCCAGCAGCTGTCTTTGGAAACCTGCAAAAGAAACAGCTTGCCAAGTGTAATAGTGTTACTTTTACCACAAAGACAACCAATCAGCTAGGGGAGTAAACAAGATAACAGAAACTGTGTGTGAGCTTTCCAGTACTGGGTTCCTGCACTCAGACAATAGGACAAGAGGATGTAATAAATTTTCAGGGATAAGGCCAGCCTGGTGGCGCTGAGGGTTGCACCTCGTACCACTCCAGCGATCTGTGTTCGGAAGCGAGCTCGGGCCACCGAGGGTGGGCAGAGGGAGAGGACTGGGAGAAGACTGCAGCAGCCGCTGGGCTGTTCTCTCCCGAATCAGGGAGGCTAGCCACCTTGCTCTCAACCAACACCCAGTGGAGGATGGATGTTGGATCAAAAGAGGTCTGGGGGACATACAAACACACGAACATATGGCCATTTGATCTAGCTAGTCTGCTCAAGTGTGCAGCACTTCAGTCCATTAGACTGCAGCTGCCTTACGTTGGAAGGGTGGAAGGAATGTGGTTTCCAGGAGCATGCGCACTCCTCCACGTACGCACACTTGCCTGTGTTCGCCACTGCTCCAGGAGGGACGGGAGAAAATGGGGCACTGTGGCAGGGTTAATGAAGCCCAGAAACCAATACAGGGTGGATTGAGATCCTTAGAGGGGACAACAGCCTGCCTACCTGGAAGCCCCAACAGGAAAAAGCTATACAAAAAAATACATATATTTCAGGGATAGGTTTTAGAGATGCGATCATGCAGTAAGGATGTTCTTAGCTGGGGAAGGGCAATTCAGCTCGTCAGCTGTAGTCACACAGACACACACATGTACGTACACAGATGGGGATTACTGGAGGAGATTGTCACTCTAGAGAGAGGCTCCATCCTATAGCCCTGAATCCATAATAAGAGTTTAACTGCAACTCACTCTCTGACTTCCTGCAACGTTTGAAGAAGACTGGGGATTCTGTCTCTTGGTGCGTGTTCCCCAATAGTAAGGGGAGTTCTGCTTCCATAGCTAGCTTATCTTGGTATGGAAAGAAGAGGCTGAGTGAATGTTTCTTTCAAGTTAGCAGGGCAGGTAAATAAAGATCCTAGTGTGAGACTAGATTGTGAGTTTATTCTACAAGTCATCTATCTGTTCAACTTGTTTTATTTTATTTCCCTGTGAAATGTGTATATCTTTTTGTTTGCTGTACATACCGTTTGCAGTATTTTGCAGCATTATAGTAATAAAGATCTGTTTTTATAGCACCAATGCCTGAGCATCCTTATTGTAAAGGCACATTTAATATTTCTGCTGGGCAAAGAGAAAGTTCTCTGTTTAAACTCTACCATCTGAAGTGCACTCTACCAAATATTACTGTGTTTGACCTTCCTAGTCCCAGAACAGGACAGAGATATATATTCCTGGGGTAACCAGGTGGTGGTAGCAGGAGAAGTAATTCAGACAACTCTCCCTAGAAGCTGGTACAGCCCAAAGGAGTTGTCACAGAGCACAAAGGCACATATTGAAGACAGAATAGCCCAGGAGGTAATGAAAGGGGATAAGACATTTTTTAGGTATGTAAGTGAAAAGAGGAAGACCAGGGGTGGGATGGTAAGGTTAAAAAAGAAAGGGGGAGACTGTACAGAGAGGGACCATAAAAATGCAGACATCCTGAACAAATACTTTGGTTCAGTGTTCATACAGGAAGTAGAAGGAGGGCAGCCACAAAAAAGCAACAGGAGCTTTGTAGGAAGGGGAGGTGGACACCAGTCTTTTTTCGAGGAGAGAGTCCTGAAGAGTCCTGCTAATCTGAAGGTGGACGAAGTAATGGGGCCAGACAGGGTGCATCCAAGAGTATCAATAGAGTTCAGGGAGGTACTGGCTGCACCTCTGACAGTCCTGTGTAACAGCTCACTGGAAACAGGGTGGTTCCAAAGGACTGGAGGAAAGCAGATATAGTCCCATTACACAAAAGTGGTAGCAGGGAGGAGGCTGACAACTATAGGTCAGTCAGGCTGACATCAGTGGTGGGAAAGTTAAAGGAATCACTGCTGAAGGAAAGGATAGCAGCATATCTTGAATATACTGGGTTACAAGATCCAAGACAGCATGGAGTCAGGGGCGGGAGGCCATGTCAAATGAATCTGACAGATTTCTCTGTCTGGATGACAAAGGAATAAGATCAGGGTGGAGCAGTGGATGTAGCCTCCTACCTAGATTTCAGTAAGGATTTTGACACCATTCCACATATGAGACCAGTAAGCAAACTGGGCAGCTTAGGAGTGGGTCCAGGGTGGTAAAATGGTTAAGAAATTGGTTAGGGGATAGGCGACAGAGAGTGGTTGTAAGCACAGTTAACTTGAAGGGAGGGTGACCAGTGGGATACCTCAGGGATCAGTTCTGGAACCGATTCTCTTCAATGTCTTTTTAAGTGTCATTACAGAGCAGCTGGAAGGGGAAGGTCTGCCTCTTTGTGGATTACACCAAAATCTGCAATAGGGTGGATACTCCATGGTGGTGTGTGTGGAAAGGATGAGAAGAGACCTGAGAAAACTAGAGAAGTGATCAAGGGTACGGCAGCTGGGTTGCACTATAAAAAAGTGCAAAATAATACACTTGGGGAACTGAAACCTGGGGCACAGTACAAAATGGGTGGAGTGGTATTGCTGATTACCAAGCTGGAAGGAGACGTGGGGGTTGTACAGCTGATGACCTCAAGGTGGCCAGGCAGTGTGACAAAGCAGTTGGGAGGGCAAGCGGGATGCTGGGGTGCATAGGCAGGGGTATCACCAGCAGAAAGAGGGAGGTGGTGTTGCCTCTGTATAGATCGCTGGTAAGACCCCACCTAGAGTACTGTGGCCAGTTCTGAAGACCATATCTCCAGAAGGACACAGAGTGGAAGCAGTCCAGAGGGCGACAAATTAAATGGTGCAGGGTCTGCATAAGAAGCCCTACAAGAAGAGACTTAAGGATCTAAATATGTACATGGTGGAAAAGAGAAGGGAGAAAGGGGATATGAGAGAGACCCTTAAACACCTCATGGGGGTAAATAAGGTACAGGAGGGCAGAAGTATTTTTCATAAAAAAGGTGCTCAAGTATAAGTGGACACTATAAAGCTGAAGAGGGTGGTAAATTCAGGAGAGATGTGAAGAAGTATTTCTTAAAAGAAAGAGTGGTGGATTCCTGGAACGGCCTTCCTGCAGAGGCAGTGAGGGCAAAAACAGTGGTGGGATTAAAGAATGCATGGGACAGGTACACGGGAATCATAGGGGAAAGGAGGGAGGGAGGGAGAAGGAGCTGTAGGTCAAGTATAGTCTCCGATAATAATGTAGGTAGAGAAAAATGGGCAGACTGGGTGATCTGCCATCAAATTCTCTGTTTCTATGCAGCTGATGTGGTTAGAAATGGGGGAGATCGGGAAGACCTCAGTGTCAAAGCGCAGGGGTTCTGGTTGATTCCAGTAGTTTGTTACCTTCACTAGTTTATTTGTTATTACTGCAATAAATCCCCTATTTTGCATCAACGTTGGATTCTGGACTGACTCTTGATTGGGGTGTGCGACACATTCTGCTTTCAGAAAAAGTTAGCAAGATTGGAAAAGTTTCAAACCGCATGTGTTGAAATTCAAAATGGCCCCTGAAAAACCTATTCAAATACACATTGTGGCACAGTTGTTGAGGCTGGACAGTGAACATGTCTTAAAGTGCTTGTGCCTCAGTTTGAATTTGCATAAAAGTGCTTTCATTGGCAGAAACAGTGGAGCAATGCTCAAGGATCAAAAGTGTCCCCATGCGCGAGTTACATAACCTATCAATGCTTAATCATTAGAATAATGTAGTCATTTATCCTGGATTCAGTTTGCTGCTTAGTCCTGTCTGTGCTGAAACATGTGCTGCCCTAATAATTTATTAAAATCTGGAGACTGCCCAACCCCATCCATCAGCCACCACTGGCTCTAATTTCAAAGGGTGATGTAGCTGACAGGAAAGTGGTGCCTGCTGCATGTCAGCCACTGGCCATCTTGGGTGGACTGGTGAAGAGAAAAGAGCCTAGGAGTACTTGCTGAGCACCCATCAGAATGAACGCTTGGTTTTGCAGTAAAATCCCCTGAACAATAAAAAAATGTGCTCCCCCTGGTGCACACACAAGGCGAATCCTGGTCAGGAGATTGTGACCAAATCATGAGTACCTGTACACAGTTTAACCACAAGAACTGTTGAACCGGGGGTCAACCTGAACTAGCAGAAACTTCAGAAATCAGTGTGCTGAATGAAACCATAGTGAAAGTTGAACAGCGCGATTCAGTTACAGGGAGGTTTACAGTGACAAAATTCAGTGTATGACAGGCCTTGAGGAGTAATTAGCATGTGATGTGACAGTGTGAAGTCATAGGCAGCTACCAGCCATCAGGAAAAGCAAAGGTAATTTGAAATTCTGCATTCACATCAGAGAGCAGACAGGCAGGCTGGGCAGTGTGAAAGAGGCAGAGGACCAGGATTAATCAGGCTTTATTTTGTATTTGTGTCTCAGTGCTGCCATCAGGAGGAAGAAAAGGTTCAATTGGAGAAAACAAAATAAAATCAGAGCAGTCAGGCCCTGCGTAGTGCACACCCGACAGAGTGAAGACACCATGGCAAGCGTGCGCAGGTCAGAAGCAGAGAGGACTCTGCCCAGTCACCTAGTTGAAAGATCTCATTGAGGGAAGCACAGATCAAGAAGATGGCCCAAGGGGGCCGAAATGTACAATGCCTGGTGTGGTGGTACACCCCAGTATGTGACTTTTTGCCACCACAAAGGTGAGATGGTAGCCACCCTGTGTTGCAAGCAGTGTATGCAATGATGGAACAGAAGACCCCCTACCACCACAGAGAAAAGTGAGGAACTCAGCAAGGTCAGCATCGGAGGTAGAGGAATCGGGCCCTCCTCCTTACTGGTGCATGGGCCCTACCCCCAGGAGGTGACTGCGCCATGCATTTTAGCTCCCACTATGCAGGCACTCTGCTGGCCCACTGGATCATCCAGCCACACATCAGTACCTCCCACAGTTCTCTGGGCTTTGGAAGAGCAGGGTAGAGCAATTAACACATTTTCATTTGCCAGTCCCCAATGCACCCTGACAGTGAAAACCTATCCACCATGGCTGAATCGGACAATATAGTGTCACCTGATGCACCCCTTCAGCAATCTGTAAACACTCCACCGGCCTAGGACCCCATAAACAAGGAACCAGAGAAGGCCTGGTCTCGGCCTGCAACACTCCAGATGGGAGTCAATGGAGCCCATCCAAACCTCAATTAAGAAATCAGGGACATCAGCTTTTCTAATGATCCCCAGGACTTTGAATAATAAAATCCCCCTAAGAGGCTGGGTAAGAGAAGACCCTCAGCTGTGCTCCACCAAAAAAGCCAATCCAGAGCCCATTCCTAGTAAAGCCTCTGGGACTGAAAAGACTGCTGAGGGGGTAACGCTTCCTGGAGGTCCCCTCCAAGCAGCTCCATGGGAGAGGATCAGACGGTGCAGTGGTCTGCTTCTCAAGACAACTAGGAGTAGGTTGAAGGAAGCCCTCCGAAAATGGGCCAGATACCACCCCAGTTAACCTGAGAGGGCAGCAAAAGTAAGCTGTCTTTCTCAGAATCAACCCCTCCATCAACTCCCCTTGCATGTAGGGGCAGGGGCAAAATACAGAAACATAACTGGAAGGCCTACCACAAGGAGATCCTGACGACTCAGGAAAGGGAGCACAATAATACAAGCTGACTGACCCCAGGAATGGCTTCCGGGGGCGGGGGGGGGCTCTACCAAGAAAAGCTGCTTTGTAAATGCTGCTCCAGGTCGTTCCTGAAAAATGGACTTTGGCTCAGTGTACTTACCTGCTAAACAAAGTAAATATATAAAAATACCCCTCCTGCCGGCCCAGTGGCACTGAGGGTTGAGGCACTGGACACCTTACCTTGCGCTACACCAGTGATCTGGGTTTGGGAATGACCTCGGGTCATCAGGGTGCCAGCGTGGGGGGGTGGGGAAGAGAAGCAGGATCGAGTGGAGCCAGTAGGCTGCTCTCCTCTCCTGGGGGTGGTGGGGGTGGGTTGTAGCCCTGCTCCCACTGGGTAGAGGTCTGGTAGGATAGCATAGGCAGAGGGGTGGAAGGGGCTGTGCTGGTGCCACGGTGTGTGTGCCTCCAAACGCATGTATGGTCATGTGCCAGGGCCTCAGGTGGGGAAAGTGGGACAACCTACAAAGAAAACCCATAATAATATATATATATATATATATACACACACACACAAAATTCCCCTCCTGGTTCCAGGCTGAAAGAATGGTGGGCTGCAGAATCAGGGCTGACAATCCCCACCTAAATTATCCCTATGTCCCAGAGTGGCTATGGGGCAAAATCAAAGCAAACAGGGACATACTGTATGCTTGTATGAAGCTACCCTAGAAAAAAATCCAGGGAAAGTATGGAACGGATAAGTACACAGATCCATTTCATAAGGAGCAGGACTGCAGCATGGGCCAAGTCCACTGTCCCCTAAACATGAGGGCTTGAGCATTATGAGTCACCATTTGCAGTTCATGGATCGGTGTTGGGGGACAAGTGCTGCTACTTCGTGCACTCCAGGGATAGTGAGGGAAAACCTTGCTGGAAACAGGCTCCTCACTACTACTGCTACTAACATGCTGAAAGACCAAAAGGAGCACCCCTTGGTTGCTCAAAGCTGATGACCACACTGGGGTAGCCCCCCCTCTTGGTCCCTGGAAGACCACTGCTAACCTGTCAGGAAGCAGCTGGTGTTTTCCTGTCAATGTGGACCTCCCCCAAGGGTGAGGTAAGTCATCTAAGTAGCTCCAGTGCATCCAAGGTTCGAAGAAACCCACACCCTCTGGTCTGTCACTGAGAGAAGAAGGAAGAAAGACTGCAAACTGGGCAAGGTGAAGTACAGTTGCTAAAAACTTACTGTAACAGTAGATCTTCGAGAGTGTCTCTTGCAACAGGCCACACCTATGGAACTACCATCACCAGGCATAGGACCACCCGGAAACTTTTCCAGCTAGCAGTCTATCAGGGGCCACCCACTCTAACATCACCCTCTGACGTCGGCCAACCATATAAGAGTGGGGCAGCCCTTGCACCCTCCTTGGTTCTCCCACTGGAGGCCAGAGAAAAGTGTCCCCTGCTCAGGAACTGAGGAGGTACTGAAGGTTCCTGCCAACATTGAAGCATAAAGGAGTCCACAGGTTACAGAAAGGTCTTCCAGGTCCGGGGGAAGGAGGGAGGAATGGCATGGCCTGCTGCAAGAGATAATCCTACTTCGAGGGTATCATTTTCTTTTATCTTTGTACTGTGTGACCTTGCTTTTATTGAGACAATAGGCTCTGTGGTCCTGGGGTACAGTATAAACTGCACCTTACAAGCTTTATTTGCTCTATTTCCCTTAGATGACAACCAGGGCCATCCTCTACCCTTATTATCATGAGCATTTTTAAAAAGAAAAATATGTGTTTTAAAAATGTGGTTTATATCAACAGTGTTTTTTTGCATTGAATCTGTAAATTCATCTACATTTTTAAGTCATGGGGTGGTTACTGAGTGGTTTGTGTGTTGTTTCTCAAGGGTTTTACCACTGATAGCAAACACTTACAGTCTACCTTTTTAGTCAGCTGGTAGATCCAGAGTAGGTTAACCTTTTTATGTTTCAGGTACCCAAGAGCAAGCAGGTAACAAAACATAGTAGGAGAAACATATGGCTGTCTAAATGTGTCATGTGCTATCTTAAGAGTCCAGGTAAGTGGCTTGAGGTATCTGCATTTTTTTGTGCTTTGTTGTGTGTGCAACTGTGAAGTTAATTGGAGGCACTATTGAAGAAGTGGCTTGTGGACCACCTGGAGGCAAAACGGCTGCAAGACCACCAGCAGCATGGTTTCACAGGAGGGTGTGCAGACGTTCATGAAAGGCCTTGGAGCCTCTGCCCTCCCCGCAAGCAAGCCAGACCCCCGCTCAATATCCCTCCAGTGTGCAGACATTTGTGGAGAGCCTCTGAGCCTCTGCCCTTCCCCCAAGCAAGCCAGATCCCCACTTAATATCTCACTAGTGTGCAGACGTTCGTGGAGGGCCTCGGAGCCTCTGCCCTCCCCAAGCAAGCCGGACCCCCACTCAATATCCCTCCAGTGTGCAGATGTTCGTGGAGGGCCTCGAACCTCTGCCTCCCTCCAAGCAAACCAGACTCCCACTCAATATCCTCCAGTGTGCAGGCGTTTCAGTGGAGCTTGAACCTCTACCCTCCCCAAGCAAACCGGACCCGCTCAATTTCCCTCCAGTGTGCAGGTACGCCACAATGCTGCAGTCGAAATACACCAGCAATTTTGTGAACAGAGCTTACTGGATTTGAAGCTTGGCGCCTTTTTTCTGAAGGGACTCTTCTAGCAAAAGTCTTCTTCAGACGGGCTAGATTATGAGTACTGCATGATAAGAGCAAAAGAGGGAAGTCTGCATTACTTTCTCTTGAAGACTGAGAATGAGGGGACATTAAAACTATCAGCAGGACTGCTGCTGCCACTTGCTACAACAGGAAGAGGTGGAACCTGAACTATCTCTGGCTGGATGGTGTTTTCATCTTTCTCCCTGTCCAAGTAATCACACCTCGGGCACAGTGGGTGACATCTTTCTAAATGACGTTTTAATGCTGAGGTATCCAGAGCACACTTTTTGCTCCCTCTGCTAATCATCTTTTCACATATAGAGTATACTGCTCACAACTCATTATCTGCAGCCAGAGAAAAGTAAGACCACACATAAGAGGTCACCTTTTTTGTTCTATTATCAGGCATATTATACTGCTGTCTGTCACAGGCACCCTGTTGCTCTTTCCCAACAGTGGGCTAATCAAGGTCTGAATCACCCTCCTCTTCATCCAGCTCTTCCAGGCCAATCACAGAACTCAACTCTGAATACACTGCCCCTTCATCTTGTTCCTCCTACACCACACTGTTCACCTCCTCATCCACCAAATCCATTACCACAAAATCACCACATTCATCCTGCACATGCTCAGCTGCCAACTCTACACCTCATTCAGTTGTTCCACCTCCTTTAAGTTCTCTCCCTCCTTGGCTGCATCTACATCCTTCATTTTATCAGCTTCATCGGACTCCAATTTGTCTTTATCAGTTTCATTCAAATTTATATTTGAACGGCACACACAGGTAGCATATCTCTGCTTGCCACTCTTTGTGGTGCTGGCCACCACTTTGTTTTAATTAAAGATTTTAGCTTTTCTGACTGTTTGGACAGCAGTGGGGAATGACGACTACTGCTACTGGATGATGCACCACTGCCAGGGATCGCTCTTTTACCGCTCTGCAATACAGTATAGGCCATATGTTTCCCCATGACTTTTCCCATTTGTGCCTGCTCCTCCTCACAGCAAACATTTCTTTTATGCATCAGAGAGCACACAAAAATGGTACGTGAAATTGGTCAAGATTAAGTTTTATTCAGCAGGAACGTCAGGAGAAGTAGGCCACAAAATATATTCACAATAGCAGATAATCACACAGTCAAGTAAGAAAGGAACTGGCATGTGTGACGTCACGGTCATGTAACTATATGGAAACATTTTTTTTTATGTTTTATTAGTTTCTGCACTCTGAAAGGCTAGAAAAAAAGCACAGCAGACGTAGTAGAGTACATTCTCATAGCAAGTATAGCCTATTACTATTGCCTCCCCTGTACTGTATACTGGAAGAGATCCCCTTCCTTTCCCAGGACAGGTAGTGTTACACTGCCACACTCAGGAGAAGTGGAGTTAGGTGGACAAGTGAGATTTTATTTACTAGGGAGCACAGCATGCAGCAATGGTAGAAAAAGTGGTACGTCACAAAATACATTCACAACAGCAGATGATTACAGTCAACTGAGAAAGGAACTGGCAATGTATATGTCACGTAACCATATGGAATCTTTTTTGTTATTAATGTCTACAAGACAAGAGAAAAGCACAGCAGACGTAGCACAGTACAGACTGGCAGCAAGTGCAGCCTATTATTACTGCCTCCCCTGTATTTTGAATGAGATCTCTTTCCTTTCCCAGGATAGGCAGTGTTATACTGCCACAGTCGGGGGGGGGGGAGCAGGTCAAGTGAGATTTTATTCAGCAGGGAGCTCAGCATGCAGCAATGGTAGAAGAAGTAGTATGTCACAAAACATATTTAGAAGCAACAGCAAATAATCACACACTCAACTTAGAAAGGAACTGTTGTATTTGGTGGCCGGAAATAAGTACCTTAAACACATCAGGGTCTTGGTAGAAAGAAAAACATGCATCACAGAAATGTTGGCCTTCTTTGTTTACTTCCATTCAGCTCAGACAAAAGGGGAAAACTCATCTCAACACACACAGGAAAAGTTACAGAAATGCATTCCTTAAAGCTGTACTGTCTAACATTTCTTAAAGCTGCACTACACATAATCCCTCCTGACTTAGCTAGAAAGTACGTAAGTAAATAATTCAGAAAATAGTATGGGCTATTAAAGTTATTACTGCAATGTCCCTTTAGTTAGTCTATGTCATTAGGCTACACCTCTACAACTCCGTTCTCTTTGGTGGACGTCTTATACATCCTGAATGACAGAGCAGGACTGGAGGTTGTTTCTCTGGAATCTGATTAGCATCAGCCACATCTTGTCAAGTCCATTCTCTTTGGTGGACGTCTTATACGTCCTGAATGACGTAGTAGGACTGGAGGCTGTTGCTAAGGAATCTGATTAGCATCAGCCACATCTTGTAGCAAATGCTGTGGATCTTCTATCTCTTCCTCTTCTTGTTCTGGAAGAAATAATGCTGGATAACTATCCTGACTCTAGGTATCCCTTTTTTGTTCTGTCGCAATTCTAGTATGTAATTGGTCCACATGTTTTTTCACGCTCCTCTGGTTAGTCAGTCGAACAGTATAGACAACATTTCCGAAATTTTTTGATACCATGCTTTCTATCCATCTCTTCGGGCCTGCATACATCCTGACCCACACAAGATCATTGGGTTTGAAGGATCTGGTCTTAGGAAGCATTCAATTACTGACTTACAGCCTAGAGGGTGAGGAAGGTCCAATTGAGTTTGAATCCGACATCCAAACAGCAATTCTGCAGGGGATATTCCCGTGAAACAATGTGGTGTTGTTCAGTACATCGCAAGAAAGTCCAAAAGGGCTATTTGTATTGTTATCGGTGTAGTAGGATTAGCTTTGTCCATACTCTTTTTAAAAGTCTGAACCAGGCGTTTCGCTTCGCCGTTTGAACTTGGATGGTAGGGAGGTGAGAAAAATATGGTAGATACCACGTTGCTGGCAAAATGCTCAGAATTCAACAGACGTGAACTGTGGTCCTTTATCCAAAACAATCACTTCAATTGTGCTTACGCAACTAGATGAGATAATGCTTGTGTGACTTGATTTACTTTGTGGCTTTCCACCTCTCTCTCCATAGGATATACCACCCTGTAGGGGTACGATGCAAGGAACCCTACAAGAGGATTCCCCTCCCTACAGGTACCGTGGGAATGATTGCGTCAGCTAAAGGTAGGTTAGGAAGAAGTCCACGAGTAAAAGAGATGAGCTGCTGGAGGAGGAGGGGTGGATGGTGGACAATGAGAAACGAATCCTGGAGAGGTCCAGGATGAATTAATTACCTTATAAGCTGATGGGGGTTTGACGTAGTAGTTCTACCCATTGAACCTCGGGCTTAAAGCCCTCCAATTCAATTGTGCTTATGCAACTAGATGAGATGATGCTTGTGTGACTTGATTTACTTTGTGGCTTTCCGCCTCTCTATCCGTAGGCTATATCACCCTGTAGGGATATGACGCAAGGAACCCTAGAAGAGGTTTCCCCCCTTACAGGTGCCATGGGAATGATTGTATTCGGCTAAAGGTAGGTTAGGAAGAAGCCCAAAAAGAATACCTAATTGGGTGCCGAGCATCGAAGAGGCAAGGATAATGAATGAACTCTGATAAGATGATAGGGGTGAACTTCCTAAGGAGAGAGGGAAAAGCCGGGGCCACCATCTGCCTCCATCCAACAGTGGAACCTAACTAATAAACCTAAGAAAGCACTAACTCTAACTAATATTATGACCATTGACATGGAGGAGAGGAAAAACCCCCTCTGAGGAGGAAACCTCGGGGGATCTACAGCCTAGGTTGCCTTCCTCCAGGCTGATGACGTTGATTTGAGGAGAATGTCGTTAAAGAGAAGGACTTTAAAATAAAGGATATGAGTAGGGAAGATGATGACGGATAGGAAAAACCCCCAAAAAAAGCACAGATCGAAGAAGGAACATGAGGCAGCAGGGACCCGAGAGGGGTATGCTGAGTAGTCGATGGGAAAGAGTAGATCCATGTAGAAGTCAAAGGAGCAAGAGGTATCCAGATGCGCTCATGAGAAGACTGAGGAGGATGAAGACTGATGATGATCACCACAGGAGTGCAGCAGTCCAAAATGAGAAGACTGAGGATGAGAAAGATGGATGATGATGATGAGCACTGCAGGAATGCAGCGGGTTGATGAGGTAGCATAAGACCCCATGAGAGGTATGCTCGATTGATGTGAGTGCGAGGAAGAGGAGACAGGAAATGAACTTGAAAATAAACTTGGATGATGGTTGTATGCATGATGTGATGAAGCAGACTCCAATGCCAAGAAGGCAGGCCTGGAACCAGAGAGTACGCTCAGGTCGAACGATCGAGAGGAACAAAATGGATGATGGACTATGAGGAGTGAAGCCATGAGTGGAGTGAATTCATGACGGCCTGTACGAGAAAAGGCATGATGAGAGATGGAAGCCACAACTGGAGTGAATCCTTGATGGCTGATGATGGATTGAAGTCATGATGGGAGGCTCGATGAGAAAGGAATGGTGAATGATGACCGGAGTCAGGAACTTGATACATGCACCAGGAGAGCCGCAAAATGACGATGTGGCATATGTGTAATGATAGGTATGCCCAAAAGAAATATTGATTGCATGCACAATAATGGAGCAAAATGGACAAATGAGAACTTCAGGGCCAGACCGAGGCACCTAGAGACAGCCAATAAAGTGGATGGCAGAGCAAGTGGGCAACAACAGCTGATACGGAGCAAGAAAGGAAGGATGGAATGGGAGGGTAAGGAAACAAGAGCACATCCCACAAAAGAACAGCAAAAGCCAAAAAGCAGAACAATGCTGTAAGATATGGAGCCATATATCATCAAAATGAGTGATGCTGAGAAACTGTGGAAATATTAGGAGTGAAAAATTGTCACTCTACTGGTAATGCAAATCAAGGGAGTAGCAGTACTCGGTAACAGAAATATGAATGCACAATAAAATGAAATGAGTCAGAAGGCAGATATGTGAAAACATATAGGAAAATTCAATAATTGATTCAAGTGTGTGGTATAGATGGTAAAAAGTTACAGATACAGATAGGCAGATAGTCTGTACAGAAGCAGAAGAGGGCCGGAACAGGTAAGGTAATTACTCCTCAAATTTGCCCTGACCCCATTCGTCCCACATTAAAGGTGCTGCACACACAGAGATGTGCTAAAACCTCAGACTAGAAACCACAAATCAATAACATAGTAAGATGCTAAATAAAATAAACTTAGTCCAAATAAAGGTAATGGTTACCACAGTGTGCCAAGCTTGTATCGCATGATCAAGGATGCATCCCTCATTATGAGCTGCAGTGTCCCTCATCATCCCTAACTGCGAGAGTCCATGTGCCTCGATTCAGTGGCAAAAGGTAGAGAGGTATGAGGCTGATGTCGAGATGCACAACCCAGAGAGGCTGAGAGGCAGGGTCAAGAGAGCCATTGAAGAAAAAATGAGGGGAAAAAGAGCAGGAGTGAAGAGATGGAGCCGCCGAAAACAGATCGAGCAGGCTGAATAGGTCCCCACAGGAGACATCCGGAACAGGGAACAGAGAGCTCTATACGGCAAAAGGCAGAGATCGGTAGAGCTGGAGTGACAAGGAACAGAATGATACATGACAGAGAGGGACTAATGGTGAGGAAGAGGCAACAGAGGAGGGAAGAGCGACAGCTAAACATGATGGAGAAGAGGAAATACTGGAGCAGGAGGGGGGGTTAGGCAGTCCTGTTCCAGAGGGAGCAGCAGCCAGAGAGAGCACTGGGAAGGGGCATGACAGCAGAGCAGAGGCAGGTGGAGGACATCAACAAGCAAGGCAAGAAGTGGGACAAGGGAAAGAAAGTCAGGGTAATGTGAGCAGCGGCAAAACCGAGAACTGCTGTGAGTCAATGAGGGGCAAGGCTGAAAAGAGAGAGAGAGAGAGACAAACGAGGAGGGAAGGGAGGGAGAAGCAAGTCAGAGGAAGGACAGCGGCGGCAGCAGCACTCGGCCGCAGAGGCAGGAGGGAGAACAAACCAGAGGTGAAGGAGTTGATGCACAAAACACACAGAACGGGAGATGGGAAGCGACTCAGAGCGAAGGAGGGTGGTGCCTCCAGCCATACAATGAGAAACAAATCCTGGAGAGGTCCAGGATGAGTGACCTTATAAGCTGATGTGGGAGTGATGTAGTTGCTCCGACCATTAAACCTTGTGCTTAAAGCCCACCCATTGCGGAAAACCATGGGTAGCAAAGATAGGTTTTAGCACTTTGATGGTACTCTCAGTAGTAGTTGAAGAAATTTGATGAATTTCTGGCCATTTACTATAAGCATCAGTTAAGAGTAACCGCATGGAATTTAAATAAGGTCCTGCAAAATCAATATGCAACCTTTGCCAGGGTTTTTCTGGTTGTTCCCAATGGTGAACTGGAACTCTTGCCGGATTTCCCATCGATACAGCACAACCTTTGCATCTTTGCACAACCTGGTATATGTCTCTGTCAACAGAAGGCCACCATAAGTGAAGTCTGGCCAGGGATTTCATTTTAGCAATACCTGGATAGCCCACATGCAAAAGAGTCAATACATTTGAGTGATAACATTGGGGTACTATGACACGCAATTCCCCATAGAAGACCCCCTTCCACAATGGACAACTGCTGTCTCTTTGTGTAGTAGGGTTTTAGTGCAGTCGAATAAGTAGTGTCTTGCAGCCAACCCTCAAGTGTATACTGATACTCTGGTTTCAAAATTACATCTTGACTAGTCGCTTTTGCAAGGTCCTTGGCTAGTACTGGAAGCTGATCTAACTGTTGCAGCTCCATTGCACACACAACAGTACAGTCCTCCATATCTTTGAATTGCACTGGAAAACTATCTGGCCCCACCTGGCATACTAATGGCTCCTCTAAGTCCCACATCGAACTCCGTTTCTCTGGATACTGGTAGCCTTGACAAGGTATCCACATTTCCATGCTGGTCTGTTGGTTGATGGGTAACCTTGAAATTATAGGCAGACAAAATTAATGGCCATCGTTGAAGTTGGCTAGCAGCTGTTTCTGGAATTCCTTTTTCTGGACTGAAAACTGTCACTAGTGGCTTGCGATCAGTCTTCAGGAGAAACCTGCGACCTAGTAAGTACTGGCGAAATTTCTGAACTCCAAACACAATTGCTAATGCCTCTCTCTGAATCTGGGCATAATTCCTTTCAGCTGCAGTGAGTTTGCATGAAGCATGGGCTATCAGCTTCTCCACTCCTTCTGATCTATATGGAAAAGGACAGCTCCTATACCCACAGGACTAGCATCACAGGCCAATGCGATAGGTAAGTTTGGGTCATAATGAGTTAAATTATTCACATCGGTTAGAGAGAGCTTGATGGCTTGAACTGTCTTACTGTGGCCCTTGGTCCACTTCCACGGAATACCTTTATGTAACATTTCATTTATGATAGCACATTTAGTGGCTAAGCCAGGTATGAAACGATCATAGTAACGCACCATACCCAAGAATGAGCGCAACTCAAACATTCTGCGGTTCAGGCATGTCCACAATAGCTTCCAACTTTTCATCATTCGGACAAATTCCATCTTTGTCAATAGTGTGACCTAGGTATGTGACACTTGGTTGACAAAATTGGTGTTTCTCTCTCCCAAATCTGAATCCACTCTGTTGTAGTCTCTCTAAAGTCTTTTGTAAGTTAAGTAAATGTTCTGCTTCTGTCTTGCCCGTGACAATGATGTCATTCAAATAACAAGCAACACTTAGTATATCACCCACCATTTGCTCAATCACTTTTTGAAAAATAGCAGGTGCAGAACTAAGGCCAAAACATAACCGTTAGTACTTGTACAGTCCCTGTATTAGTCACTACCAATTTCTGAGAGTCTGTATCCAACTCCACTGAAGGTATGCATCAGAGAGGTCCAGTTTGGAAACCCCCACACCACCATTCAGTCTGTGAAAAAGTTCCTCTGGTAAGGGTAAAGGAAATACATCTGTGCTAAGTACTGGATTAAGTATCACATTAAAATGTCCACATATTCAAACCTTATCACCTGGTTTAGCTACCACCACAATTGGAGTAGCCCAATCTGAACTTGAAACCTTTTCCAGCACACCTGCTTTTTCCAGTCTGTCCAGTTCTGCCCCAACCACCGGTTTTAAGGCAAAACGAAGTTTCTATGGTTTACAAAACTTAGGGACTGCATTAGGCTTTGTAACTAGCTTGGCTTTAGCTGCTGTGCAATATCCCACGCTTTTGCATAACTTTGGATACAGGTGTAAAATCTCCCCAAGCTTGGACATGTTACTGCTTTGTGGTACCTGGACAGCAGCAAGTAGGCCAAAATCTGTTGGATCAATATGAATGTTTAGAAGAACCTGGGCGTCTCTGCCCAAAATGTTGACACCCTTTTTTGAAACCATAAAGGGCTAAAGGTGTACTAGGAGAATCAGCTCTGCAAACCAAAGTGGTAAACGAGTCCAGTGGCTGAATTGGTTGCCCTTCAAATGCAGGCAGCAACTTATTACAAGGAGTCAATGGTGGCTTATCCAGATCAGACCATGTCTGATGGTTAATAAAAGCAATTGGGGAAGCCGAAACTACCATTAAATGCAACTGATGCCTCAGTTGTGGCAACTGAAGTAACACATAGAAAGGAGGATCATCTTTAGTCTGCATTTGTGGTACAATAGGAACCACTGCATTGTCTTTGCTCTCTGAACTGATCACTGCCATTCTCCTGCTTCTGCAAACTTTAGCCATATGCCCCTGATGTTTACATGCATGGCGCTGAACCTCTATGAATTTGCACTGGTCGCTGCTATGCTGAGAAGACCCACATGATGCACATTTGTATTAGCCATGCAGTTTGGGTGGAGTGGTTGCATTTTTCTTTGAAAACAGTGGTTTAGACTTAGGTTTGAGCTGTTTCAATTTGAGGTCTACTGCAGTTACTTGTACCTCATTTTTAGTGTTCATCTTAGCATGCACTTCATTTTCTGCAGCCCCATACATTTGTGCCCACTGAAAAAGTTCATCAGCAGACTTCTTGACACTTACAGAACGTAACTGCTGAATACAATGTTCATTATTCAACCCCATAACAAACTTATCAGCTAAATTAGATTCAAGATGCTCCCTGCTCCACTCACACGTGAGAGCTAAGTGTTTGATCTCAGTCAAATAAAGATTGTAATGACTAACCTGGTTTCTGGCAGTAACTGTAACATTTATAATGTTCAGCCCTTGGGAAAGTTGTTAAATTGTATTGTGCATTCAATTTAGCCTTTAGCTCTTGATATGACAAATCTTCCAGCTGGTCCAGTGCACACAGACTGCATGAACGTTTGAAGGGTTCACGCCCCAAGAAAGTACAAAAAGCAGCTAGAATAAGCTCACCCTGTAGCTGTTCATTTTTAGCAGCTTGTATGGCATGAGTAAGTAATAACCACTGATCAAACCATCTGGACCATATATCCCAGTCTGTTCCTGTAAAAATCTCAAAGCTGGCTGAAGTTTCCATGATATAGCACAGTTCCAAATTGCTTACTTGTCTCCAATGCAGAAAGTCACAAACTGGTGCAATTTAGTAAGCTGGAGCTATGAAAGATTCCACCATCTTCGTCACCAGTTTGCTGTATTTGGTGGCCAAAAATAAGTTAAACACATCAGGGTCTTGGTAGAAAGAAAAAAGTACAGTTACGTAAGAACTTACCATAACAGTAGATCTTGAGAGAGGCTCTCGTGATGAAGTTACATATGGGACTGACGCCAGGCATCAGGACCCCAGGAAAATTTCTACGCTAGCAGTCTCTGGTGGAGAACGCCCCATCAGGTGACCAACATCATGTGATGTCAGTATAAAGGGGCGGTCCCCCACACCCGCCTTCCAGTTCTTTCCCACCAAAGGCCAAAAGGCAAGACGAGAGAGAAGTGGATATTTCCCATCCTGGAAAAGGAGCTGAAAAAGCTTAGGGGGATGGAGGGCGGGAAGGTATTACCTACTGCAAGAGTCTCTCTCGAAGATCTACTGTTATGATAAGTTCTTATGTAACTGTACCATCTTACTTCAAGAGGGCTCTTGCAATAGGTAGTTACATATAGGACTGAGTCCCAAGCAGTCTGGAACAAGGAGAAGCAAACAGGAGTAAAACTACTCAGAAGTAGACCCTCTGGCTGTGAAGGCCTTAGGAAAGGAGACCTTGCAGAACAGCCAACCCAAAGCCTGCTCTATGGCGAGAAGCAATGTCCAAACTGTAAAGTTTCATAAAGGTATGGCCAGAAGTCCAAGTTGAGGCTGCACAAACGTCAGCCGCTGACACATTCTTGAAACAAGCCACAGAGGCAGCAACCCCTCTGGTGGACTGGCTCTGACTTGACCCGGCAGGGTCTTGTTGTACTTATCATAACAGAAAGTGATACAATGAGCCAACCATTTAGTCAGGCATTGCTTGGAAACAGCCTTGCCTTCTCTTATGAGCAAAAGAGACAAACAATTGTTCAGTCTTTCTGAGATCTTTCATCCTATTGGTGTAGTATCTCAGAATCCGGTGGACATCCAGAGTATGCAGGAGGTACTCCCCTTGATTGGAGTGCTGCGTAAAGAAAGCAGGTAACTATGGATTGATTCAGCATAGATTTTGCTACCACCTTGGGGAGAAACTTAAGGTTGGTACACAGAGCCACACATTCCCTTGGGAAAATCAAATACGGGATTTTGCACATGAGGGCCTGCAGCTTGGAAATTCTTCGAGCAGAGGTAATGGCCATGAAGAAGAGAGTCTTACATGAGAGGAACTTCAGGTCTGCAGAGGCTGCTGACTCAAAAGGAGGCAGAGTAAGCTTCTAGAGAATAAAATTCAGATCCCAAGGAGGGGCAGGAACCCGGATAGGGGGTCTTAAGTGGAGGACCCCTCTAAGGAAGGTCTTAGAGACCTCCAGCTGAGCGAACGTCCTGTCTGCAAAAGGAACATGGTAGACCAAAATGGCCACCATGTGAACCTTCAGGGAAGAATGACCGAGACCCAGATTGAAGAGGTGCCACAAGTAATCCAGAAGCCGCCCAACAGAGCACAAGAAAGGCTCGAAATCTTTGGAGGCGGCCCAGATAGTGAACCATTTCCATTTTATGGCATAAGTAGATCTAGTGGAGGGTTTCTGGCCTCCACCAGAATCTCAGCTACTCGGGAGACTCTGAATCGGGCTTGAGCTACGTCTGCAGGAGCCATGCATGCAACTGAAGGAACTTGAGGCCTGGATGGACCAGGGTCCCCTGATCCTGGGTCAGTAAAGTGCGACAGAGGAAGAGGAGGTTCCTCTGAGTACTGTTGCAAAAGAGAGAACCAAACTTGCCTGGGCCAGAAAGGAACGATTGGAATCATTTGAGCTCTTTCTGAACTGAGTTTCTGTAAGACCCTCGGAATCAAGGGGATTGGGGGAAAGCATAGATGAATCTGCCTTTCCAGTCTAGAGACAGAGTGTCTCTCAAAAAAATGCTGCGCCCTGGAGCAAGTGAGCAGAAGTCAGGAAGTTTTGCATTGAGAGGGGATGCGAACAGGTCTACCTGTGGTGTTCCCCAACATAGGAAGATATTGTCTGCTATCCCCTGATCCAGTTCCCACTCGTGAGCCAGAGCAGACGACCGACTGAGCTGGTCTGCCAACGTGTTCTTGACCCCCGGGATGTGAACTGCCATGAGGTGACGGTTGAGCTGCATTGCCCAATCCCAAACTCGCACTGCCTCCCTGCAAAGAAGGTAAGAATGAGTTCCTCCCTGTTTGTTTATGTACCAGACCACACACATGTTGTCCGTCTGGACAGCCAGGTGCCTGGGAAGCAGATGCAGAGCCTGAAGAGCGTACAGCACAGCCCGCAGCTCGAGCACACTGATGTGAAGAGATTTCTTGAGCTTGGACCAGGAGCCCTAGGTCCTGTGAGGCCCGAAGTGGGCTCCCCAACCCTCTCCCGAGGCATCCGTAGTCAGCGTCTGGGAGGGGGAAGAAGGACAGAAGGGCCGCCCTGTCCAGTGGCAGGAAAGCCATGCCAGAGGTCGTGTCCAGGATCGCCCCAATAAACTGGAGCCTCTGGGACGGGATCAAGTGGGACTTGGTCTGGTTGATGGTAATACCCAGGCAGGCAGAAACCTGCAGGGTAAAGGAAAGGAAGCACAGGAGTTCCTCCCTGGATGGGGCCACCAGGAGCCAATTGTCCAGGTAGGGGAAAACCTGCACCCCCTGGGTACGCAGACAGGCCGCTACCACCGACAGACATTTGGGGGGCACAGAAGAGAGACCAAATGGGAGGGCCTTGAACTGGTAGTGGTCTCCTTGGAATACAAAACGTAGGTATCCGTGATGGGAAGGGTGAATAGGGATATGCAGGTAAGCATCCTGCATATCCAGAGTGCACAGCCACTGTCCCGGCTGAAGGAGGGGCAGGAGACCCTGCAGGGAGAGCATCCTGAACTTTTTGTACTCCACGAACAAGTTCAGGGAGCTGAGGTCGAGAATTGGCCTCACGTCTCCTGACTTCTTTGGGACCAGGAAGAAATAGGAATAGTACCCCGGCCCCTGAAGAGGGAGGGGGATGGGCTCTATCACTTCCTTCAGGAGAAGGATGGAAATTTCAGACTGAACCAGAAGAACGTGTTCTTGCGAGTATGATGACCTGGGGGTGGTTTTCGAGGAGGTTTCCAAAGAAACTCTAGTGAGTGTCCCTCTGCAATCAGCTGGAGCACCCAAGTGACTGAAGTGATCCTCTCCCGACCCGGAAGATGGAGGGAGAACCTCCCTCCCACAGGTTCCTCTGGAAATCCCACAGGCTGTGGGAGAGGAAAGGAGTCAGGTAGTGTGAGGCAGCATCGCCGCTGAAGCCCCGCTGCTTTTTTGGGCTGGGGCGGGCTTGGCAGCCAGAGGGGCCCACTTTCCCCGAGGTTTCGCCTTTTGCCGATTATGTCTGCGAAAGGGACGACGCTGTGTCTGAGGGGGTTTGTACATGGAGTCAACGGACTTCAGTGCAGTCCCTTTCTCCTGCAGATCAGTGATGATGTCTGACATTGCCACTGAACAGCACCGAACCCCTGAAAGGCGCGTCCTGGATAGCAGACTGCACCTCCAGGACCAATCCTGACACACTGAGCCAGGCATGACACCGCAAACCCACGGTGAAAGCCGAACTCCTACCAGCAGCATCCACTGCATCGTACATGGCACAGAGAATGTGCCGACTGGCTGAACGTGCAGAATGGACTAGATTGGCCACTTCCTGCTTCATCTGAGAGTCAAGAAGAGAGTCCAACTTAGATTCCACCTCACTAAGAATCGCTTTCTGCTAATCTCCCATATGACCAACATAATTCAGGGCCCTGATACCCAGAGAGGAAGAAGCATAGACCTTCTTTCCATACTGGTCCAGAAGTCGAGATTCCTTGTCAAGTGGCGACGAGCTCAAGTGCTTTGCGTTAGCCGTCCAACCGTGAGCGGCGTTAATCATGACTGAATCAGCTCGAGGATGAGAATTAGGGGGAGTCAACACCCTCGGGAGCCTGATAAAGCCTATCTGACTTCCTAGGAAGAGGGGCTATGGCCGACAGTTGCTTCCAAATACCTGTAGTGGAAACAAGGTCGGCATGAGGCTCAATCCAGGGTGGCATCAAGGTAGGAGCGGTCTCGGGCAGATCCAAGTGTGCAGCAAGTTTCTTATGCTGTGGATCTGGCTCCAAGGAATGCCACTGACGGACCTCCTGGATTTTGCGCAGCAACTCCATGAAAGAAGGATCCTCCAGAGGAGACTTTGGAGGAGTCCTCAGCCTGGGCTTATCTGGAGAGCGGGGCTTGTCATCCAGGTCAGAACAACCATCGGAGTCGTCCGAGGTGTCTGAGGAGGAAGAAGAGGAAGAAGACTCCTCGTCCTGGTGCGGGGGAGGAATGGACCCCTTAGGAAACCCTCAGGGAAACTTATTCTGCCTGGAACTGGAGGGCTCGCCTCTGGTATCCTGGGGTGGGGAAGGAGTCTCTCGACTCCGATGTACAGGGACCAAAACCGGTACCATCGTCGGAAGATGGCTCTCTACCTTCCTGGTAAGCTGAGCCTTGGCCTCAGCCCCCCAGGAGGCCAGAGTATCCTTCAAATCCACCGGCGGCTGAGGGGGCAGTGGAGGAGGAGGAGGGGGTATGGATATTGGGCATATCCGTATTGCGCGTATCCATACCCCAATGGCAGGAAACCCAGCGTTTGGTAGTGAGGCACCATGTACTGCATCGTTGGATAGGCCGGCACCGGGTATTGGGGCACCAGATACTGCGGACCTGGGTACAACGGCATCGGAAAAGACAGAGTCGGATAACCAGGGACGGGGGGTCTGCGGGGCATATGGTCCGGGGGGCACCCAATAGGTGGGCCTGCGACAGGAGGCCCTGCTGGCGTCAGGCCCGGTGTGGGGGAGGTATCCAGGAGAGGAAGAGGGATGTCGCCCGGTGACAGGAGGACCAGCGTCAGAGCCGGTATCCGAGGAACCAGTGGGAGGGAGACCTGACAGCAGTGTGCTAGGATCCCCGGCATCGCCCCCAGGGAAGAAGGGGTAAAATCCCCGGGGTCAAGCTGAGGAGACGCTGGGGCCTCAGAGGGCAGCAAAGGCTGTGGGGAGCCAGGGACGATGGACAGGACGTTAGGGTCCAGCATCGGCTCCGCAGCCATGCGACCTTCGGAGGGTTCGACGATCGACTTACCAGCGGAGTCTGGGTGGACGTCTGAGAAGCCATCGTCAGACTTAGCAAAACCATCACCTGAGGCAGGCTGAGAAGGAGGGGCAGTCTGGTTGGGCGGCTTAAGGACCGTGCACTTCCCCAAAGGGTCGAGCGACTTAGCGGCCTTCTCTGGGCAGACATCAGAGGAGCCGACGTCCGGCTTACTGGAGCCACTCACACCAGTAGGCCACATGGTGGTGGCCTTGCTGGGAGTGGAAGCCTCCTTTAACCTGGAGGCACCCGAAGAGCCCAAGCGCAAGCCAGACAGGTGGGCCGACGCCATCTTGGAAGCCTCCAAGATGGCCGTTGAGGAGCGGTCCCTCGTGGGGGGACATTACCTTTAAGACGGCGACTCCAGCTGAAGTTGCGGTTAGAAGAGGAGTCCCGATCCCGGTGCTTCTCCTTATCTTTCTTTTTATGGTGGCCCTCGGGGGAAGTTGAGGCCTGACTAAGCTTTTTCAGCTCCTTCTCCATGGAGGTCATCTTTTTAAAGAGGTGGGCCTCCAGGGGCTGCTGCCTCCATCTGCGGGTGGCGGCACTGAATTTCAGGCAATGCTGGCAATTCTCCATGGGGTGATTCGGGCCCAGACAGAAGAGGCACTGGGAGTGACCGTCCTTTTGTGGGAGTTGGGTGCCGCACGAGTCGCACTTATTTTTGTGCTCAGAGGGTGTAGGGGACAACATCCACCACCCAAAAATTTGACCAATATTTGAATAAATCGATAAAAAAATGATGGTAGGACTACCGACAGACTGACGAGCAGTGAACTTTACCGCGAGGCGCTTCCACGCGCTAACGGCAGGAAAGAACTGGAAAGCGGGCGTGGGGGACCGCCCCTTTATACTGACATCGGTCACCTAACGTGGGGACAGTCCCCCGCCAGAGACTGCTAGCTAGAAATTTTTCCGTGGGGTCCTGACGCCTGCCAGCTTCAGTCCTATATGTAATTACCTACTGCAAGAGCCCTCTCGAAGTAAGATCAATAATCGCAGAAATTAAGGCCTTATCTGTTTACTTCTATTCAGCTCAGACACAAGGGGAAAACTCATCTCAACACACACAGGAAGAGTTACAGGAAATGCATTCCTTAAAGCTGTACTGTCTAACATTTCTTAAACTGCACTACAAATAATGAACTGGCATGTGTGACAAGTATATGAAAACGTTTTTTTAATGTCACTCTGCAAGGCAAGAAAAAAAGCATGGCAGACAGAGCACAGCAGAGTTTCCCAGGTCAGGTAGTGTTACACTGCCACAGTCAGAAGGAAGAGGGTACCAGGTCAAGTGAGGTTTTATTTTGCAAGGAACTCAGCACGCAGCAATAGTAGGAGAAGTAGTAGGCCACAAAATATATTCACAACAGCACATGACCACACAGTCAACTAAGAAAGGAACTGGCATGTCTGTGATGTAACTATATAAAAAAAAGTATTTTTTTTATTTGAGTTTGCAATGCAAGGCAGGAGAAAAAAACAAACAAACAGCAGATGCAGCAGAGTAGAGTCTCGTAGCAAATGCGCAGCAGCCTATTACCTCCCCTATATTTCGAATGAGCGCCCCTTCCTTTCCTTGAATACGTAGTGTTACACTGCCACAGTCGGGGGGGGGGGCTCAAGTGAAATTTTATTTAGCAGGAACCTCAGTACACAGCAATGGCAGGAGAAGTAGTACAGTACAAATATTCACAAACACCAGTAGATATCACATAGCCAACCGAAAAAGGAACTGACATGTGTGACGTAACATGGCTGGTAACAGTTGTACCATATAGCTTTCCAAAGTTTCCAGAATTAAAAAAAAAAAAAATAGTGTTCATAAGTAAGTGATTTATTTCACATCAGTCAGTAGTATTAAGTAGGCATGGGCAGTTACTAAAATACCCATTGCTCAAGACTACCCATGGGTACCTCTAAACTATCCTAAAAATACCCGGATGAAAAAAATGAGTAGTTGATTCAGGTCTGGTAGATACTACCTGATTTATGCTACTACCCTATTACCTGACCCTGAGCATAACAAAATCATGTGAAAGACTTTTTGTCTATTACATTGTTTGTTAGATGCCTCAAGCCATTATACCCATGGTGGGCATTGGTGAGGCAGGTATGAGAGACACAGCTGTTGTGAGTCAGCCTGCTGTGGTTTCCAAAAATTATACTCATAGCTGGCATTGCTGAGGTAGGTACAAGAGGTGAAGCTGCTATGACTGAGCCTGCTGCGGTTTCCAAAAATTATATCCATGGCTGGCATCGCTGAGGTAGGTACAAGAGGCACAGCTGCTGTTTCCAAAAATTATACCCATGGCTGGCATTGCTGCGGTAGGTACAAGAGGTGCAGCTGCTGTGAGTGAGCCTGCTGCTGTTTCCAAACATTATACTCATGACAGGCACTGCTGAAGCAGGTACAAGAGGCGAAGCTGCTGTGAGTGAGCCTGCTGCTGTTTCCAAAAATTATACCCATGGTGGGCATTGCTGAGGTAGGTACAAGAGGTGCAGCTGCTCTGATTGAGCCTGCTGCAGTTTCCAAAAATTATATCCATGGTGAGTACTGATGAGGTAGGTACAAGAAGTGCAGCTGCTCTGAGTGAGGCTGCTGCTGTTTCCAAAAATTATACCCATGGTGGGCATCAATGTTGCATAATGAAAAACTGATGACTGACAAAAGAAAACTAAGAGTTGTGTGGCACCTGTGGCTGGCATGGTGGCACTGGTGCTGGTTCTTTTCATTTCATACACAACCTAGTCATCATATTTAATATCACTGTTTACAGGCTGTTCATGTTCTGGGTCAGAATCTCATAATTCAGTGTTTGGGACAAATGAGAAACTGTCAGCATTCGTTTTGAGAAATGTAAGCTGTTCCACATTTACAGGACTTTACAGTGTTCTTTGGTCAGTGACTATTCCTCCAGGTGTACTAAATATTTTTTTATTTTTATTTATTTTTATTTAGTATACTTTTCTGAGCCGACGCCCAGTCTCAGCCCACAGCCCATCCTAGACCCCATCACACCCCGGGACTTGCTTCTTGGGTCAAAGATACCCCTGGATTGCCCCCCGGGCAGAGTCAATGAACCTGGCCACCTCAGACGAGATGGAGGAAGGATTCCGGCAGGAGAGGCTACCAGTATTGTCTCTCTGGCTTACCCCACAAGGTGGGGTGTGGAGTCAGCCGGACACACCAGAGGCTGTATCTGGTAGTGGGCCCAGAGTGCCATGGTGGTGCGACAGGAACCAGGAGAGCGGGAGCCTCATAGAGGCGGCAGCTATGTTTTTTCAGCATTACTCCCTGGGGCGGGGACGTGCAATGACATCCCACGTCTGCCCCACCCCCACAAGTGATGGTGCCAACACAAATGTAAACCCAGCCTCTACTAGGGGTCCACGTTGTGCTGGACACTACCCCCTCCCCCCAGAGGAGAGTAGTCCCTAGGATGCTCAATCCTTCTCTTCCAGTTGGCCCTCCGACATCCCAAGTCCATTCCTGAACCTGGGTCATCATCATCGCAGACGGGTGCCCTGCACTGGCAGGCTGGCCTAAATATGTGTTCTGAATATACGCTTGAAGGCGGACAGCTGAGGCACATTATTGCAAGATTTACTAGATCTGGCCATATTTTTTCTCTTTTGTTTCCAATAGAGTAATGGATCTTCCTCAAGACAAATCACAGTATAGTCTGCAAAATACTCCAGAATCACTGTACTGTGTGAGAGAGTTACCAGACAAGCAGATGAACAAGCTGCACTTTCTTTACAGGATACTAGTACTGTACATGTCGCAGGCGACTCAAAAGTGATTGCCTTTCTGACCCTGAACATAGGATGCCTGAGAAGTAGCTGTAGATGTCCTTTCCCTGACGACACTGGTGATTTTGAAGAATTTACTGATGTACTACTGTGTATGCCAGAAGCACACTCTGATGGTTCAGCAAGGTTTGACTGCTTACATCAGTTAACGGTATTGGTGGAGCAATATCAAATTTGGTTAGCAGAAGATCTCTCCAATACTCAATGTCTTCCCTGCAGGAAGGATTGTTTCAATGTTCCCCTTAAAGCGGGGATCTAGCAACATAGCCAACACAGAGGTGTTATTCTTAAACATGGCATTTATAATCTGATCAGTTGACCGTCTGAGACTCAAGTCATCTGCCAGCATAACAGATGTGATGTCTTCTTTTGACTGAAAGTCTTTCTTTATGTCATCAAGGAAAATGTGAAGAAATCTTATTTGATGAAGTATGTGACTCAGAGTTGCGCCGTCTGCATGGACATCACATGTGGCAGCCTCAAATTACTCCAACAAGGTGACCAAAGATTCAAGTAGAGTCCAGCTGCTGGAACTGAGCACGTTTACTTTACCTATTTGATTCTGCATAGTGTAGTCATATACAGCTTTTTTCTGTTCCAGAAGCCTTTCCGACATGTAAAATGTTGAATTCCAGTGGGTTAGAACTTCCTACTTTAATGTATGCAGTGGTAAGTTGTTTGACCTCTGCAGGATTTTTTGTGCTTTCACAGAGTGGCTGAAATGCCCACATATTTTCCTAGCAAGATCTAACAGGTTTTCAACATTTGTTTCATTTAAGAAACTGTGGATGAGAAGATGTAAACCATGTGTAAAACAAGGTATGTGTTGGTAGTTGCCATCTCTAACAACTTTGACTATGTTGGCACCATTATCTGACACTATAAACCATGGAGATAATCACAGCAGTGTGGGTTTCATCAAAAGTGGTGACACATAATATAGCCTGCTTCCTACTGCTTATGGTAGAGTGGGGGTTATTACTGTCTGACTAAAAACGTACCCAATGAGCAGTAACAGTCATGTAGTCAATTGTTTGGTTGCTGGTCCGTATATATGTAGTTATGTGAACCTGCTTCACCTCAGAGAGTTTCAACTGCTTAACGGCTGTAGAACACACCAAAATATACAACTACAGCATAGCCATTTTCAAAAAATATGTTTGTTCGATAGAGAATGGTATACTATGGTTCAATCCAGTTCATGAACTTGAGGAAACCTTTTTGGCAACAAAAGGGAGTTGACAATCGGCCAATAGCTGTGCAATGGCTCTAACAGCTGGCATGTTGGATGCTTGTTAAATTTTAACACCCTTACAACACTTTATTTTAATGTTAGTTGATGAGAATCATGAGATATTTTTAATTTTGGGGGAAATGTATTGCTCATGCCTTTTTCATATGGAGTACTATTTTGGGATTTTGCAGTACGTGATGGTGTCAAAATAAAACAATCTAGGTTTGTCTGGGAAGACTGCAAGGACACATCAGGTGATTCAATGTCAGTTCCTGCTTTCAGTTCACTGTCACTATGTTCAATGCCACCACCACTACCCCCATATCAACCACACTGCTCCTTGCCTTGCCCCACTCAATTGGGTGTTTTGACTTTGCATGTCGTATCGTTACTGATGTTCCAAAATGTGCCACTTTGCTACCATGACTGACGCCTTTTTTGCACAGACTGCATACAGCTCCAGGGTTGTCTACAGGGTCAATATAAAACAAATTCCATACTAAAGATTTACCTCTTTTGCTTTGTGCCACAGTGCCTGGCACTGTTTCTTGTACAGTCAAGGGACCTGGAGGAAACCCTACACTGTCTTTTCCTTGTTGAGATGAATTGTTCTCATTCATGCTCATCTTCTTAGTCTTACATTTAGCATATGATTTTTTTTGCACTTGCCCCACATGCCCTTACAGTGGCATTGTCTCCTACCCCCTCAACAAAACTACAGACCTCATCGCCACAAGATTCAGAAGAACTGGAAGTGCCATCATCATCCCATTCCCCACTATCACCACCATCGCTATCAGCATTCGCTGCCTCAGCATCTGAGCTTATATCTAAAGAGGATGCTTCCTTGCATGCTGCTTCAGCAGCTGGAAGTATCCTGGCACATGTGGCAAAACATTCAATACCTCTATGAGTAACTCCAGTCAGTTCTTTCTGAAGCTCTACTATCATTTCACTGCTAACATGCCTTTTTTGGTTCAGGAGGACATTTAGTGCCAGTCCTGGTGATATTATTATTATTGTCGCTATGTTCATTAGTGGTATCATACTGTACATATTGTCCATATCATTAATGATTGCATGTGCAGCAACACTGTGGTTACTTTTAGTAGATTTAGATTGGGAAATAAGAGACAGAGTAGACACAGTTGTGAAATGAATGGATATTTCAGTAACCGGGGCGGACTGGCTCGGGATGCTAACTGGATCCTGGCCTGTCACTTACAAGTCAGACATTTGGCCTGTGCTTACACGTATCTTTTATTATTGTTGTTGCTTGTTGCCTTCCTCATGCCATACACTCTTCAGTTCTGCGGACCCTTTAATCCCCCCTTCCCGGACTCCCCCTTAGGCAAGTTGGCAAGGCAACCAGTCCACACACTGTTCCTCAGTCTAGACGTGACGCCACTAACGTACGCCTGCTCACTGCCTGCTGCTGCTGGCACCAATCTCCATTCTGTAGCAGCAACAAGGAGCTTTGTCATCATGCTGCTGTGAGGGGAAACATGCTGGCCACACGGAGAGCCCTGCACCATTATCCCCAGGGCTACGTGGATGCCCTTGCAGAATTTATCTTGACCTTCCAGCTATGAGCCTGCACCCATGAGCTACATCTGCTCACAGAGAACAGAATGGTGGACCCGACTCTCGGCTTAACCCTCATAGATATATAAAATCTGATGGCCGATAAGGCCCACCAGGCCCACCTGTCTGCCTGTTTTCCCTACCTGCTGCAAAGACCCTACTTGACCTTTGGCTTTGTTCTCCAATCTGTCGCTAGGGACATTGCTAGGGATGGGCCACATCATCATGCTGGTACACAGGCTCACCGACGGGCGCTGTGCAACCCAACTTGGGCACTGGAGTGAACCTTCTGTGATCCTGTTCCCTGGACAGAGGGCGGTGGTACTGAAACTTCTCTGCCAGTTTGCTGCGGCCATGGTAGGTGTTCCAGCTGATATACAGTAAGGTCCAGTGCTGTAATAAATATCTGCCATTTTCTATATTACTTTTACATTTGTAGCTGGAACTGAAACCGTAAAGTGTTAGTTTCTTGTTAAGGAAGCCACCAGACTCTTGCTTCAACAGAAATTCTTCTGAAGTTACAAATAAATCAAATCGTGTTACAGCTGCATGGGAACACCTAGTCAGACGATGAAGTGTCACCACCAGAAAGGTTGGCAATGGTACAAAGCAGATTTTCTGCTGGAAGACATCCCCAATGTGATATATATGCATGACAAAAGAAGATTCCTTTTGCTAAACTTGTTTTTTGGAGCCATATTGAAAATATGGCTCAAGGTTAGAAATGGACAGTAACCATCACCATCATCCTTATTCTGTGACTGACCCATTAGAATCATGGATTTGCAGTTTTTAAAAGCAAACTCACACCTGAAGCCCCAATCATTTATAAGACATGTAACATGGGGGATGACAACTGCATAAGTTTGACTGTGTAAACTTGTCTAAAGATGATGGAACAAATTTAATTCTGATTGTCACAATCTTGCTCAGCTGGTCAACCCTCTACTCCCAAAGTGCCAACCTCTGAGTGTATGATTTGTGTACAGTAAACAGACTAGGTAACCCTCTTGTCTGTTTTGTGGGTTCAAGTCACCTTAGTCTCAAGCTCTGAATGGATTCACACTGATAACCTCTTGTTTACGTACCCAATTATCAGGCTCAGATAATTCAGTCTTCGGGGGGCCAGATATCTTTGCCTATGGGCACCCAACCAGGTCTTTCAAATGAACCCTTAGAACTCTATGCAAGACTTTAGAGAACTCTATCCATTTCCCAGTTTGGTATACAATAAGCCCATACACAGTGTACTTATAACCTTTAAAAGCTCCACTTAAAATAAAAAGAATTGTCAAGGCACTCCAGCAGTTTCGTTTGTAAAAAAAAAAACTATCTTTACTTTAAAAATATCAAAACAGAACAATAATTACAGAACAAAATATATATCCCAACACATACAGCCTTAAAACAAACAGGAAAAAGTACAGCTCCTACAATACATACATTTAGACTGGTCTAATCTTACTCTCTCTCAGTGCTGTGATGATTCTCCCTCAGTCAGATAATATTCTCTTGTGTCTGTCAGGTTCACGTCAGCAATTAAACACACTTCTGAGCCGGCCTTCTCATGAGGTCACTAACTCCGCCTTGATGTATCAAACTCTATATTTTACAATACAGGGTCTCCAAATAAAATATTTAAAAAAATATGAGATTACCTCACTGACTTTCCTCTTCACAGGTTAACTGGTCAGAACTGTTTTTTGTTCTGCTACACATACATCTCAAAGGTTTCTTTGATCTAAGTCACTGTATTCAAAGCAAAAGTGTATTGGCCTCTTTAATCCCGTCTGGACCTTGGAATCCACACCTCAGGTCTTTCTGATGTAATTCAAGGCATCCCCGGGAATGTATTTTGGACCTCCCAAATCAGTCTGGGTCTTCCTTGGCTCAGATATCAAACCTCTTCAGTGTCCATTCTGGCCTCTCTCCGACACTCCTCCCCACAAGTCCATCCTGGCAAATATGCAAGTCAAAGGATCTCCCTGAGGGCATTATGAATGGCTAATCTTATTTCCAGGGATGAAAGCAAATTGACAAGGTAATTGCACCCTAGATCTCTGCAGTTTTAAATACCTCCCGTCCTTTGAACTTATCCCTGGGGGGTCTTGATGTGTCAGTTCCAGTAAGACAGTAGTTTCCTCAAACTGAGTTTCCCATCACATATTTTATATGTAATAAAAAAATGAATACAGGAATCGAGCACTCAGAGCTGGCTGTCTATGTCACACTGATTAGTTCTTTTTATTTATTTTTTTTTGCATAAAAAAATTACAATGGGATTTATTCCAATATACTTTGGTATTGTGGGTTGCCTAAACCTAGAAATCTGTTATTTAGAGAATGAAAGAAAGTTGTAAGGTCAGAATATAACAGTTTATGGGGAATTTGCTAACATTTTAGTTATTAAAGTAAACTGATAATAAACAATTTGGAAAACCCTTTGATTATATAGAGGTGGAATCGAAAGACCCTTTGATTATGTAGAGGAGGACACCAATAAAAAACTTGGGTACAATATTACTGATCTGTATTCCCCTCCTGAGAAACAGTAATATATTCATTACAGTACATTTTATTAGGATCTAGTTTATGTAATATGTATTTTTTTCACGATGCTCTGTGAATATATATCCATATGGGTATGATTTTATTTTCCCCAAATATGTATGGTTTGCACAATTAACCCTACAGCTACAGTGGCCTGCCAATCTCAAACTGGTGACCAAGGCCAGCTATATTTTTGTGGGAAAATTACTTTCTCTGGCTGTGGTCCACCAGAGCTCACAGGACAACATTCTGAATGTTGCAGGATATTGGCAATTGCAACCTATCTTTAGTTTAAATCCCTGTTAAATATGTGGATACCGCAGTTAAAGACTACAAATTTAATCAAAGAGCAACTCTAAACTTAAAAACACTAGATTTACACCAAGTATGTTTTAGCTTTTTTGATTTTCTAATATGTTTTGTATGCTCCCCTGCTGTTGATCTACTGGATACTGTAGATAATGCAGCACTTATGTAATGGAATCTATCAAAATGTATCTGATTTTCCCCTGCTAAATCACACAATTGATATTTTGTAACATTAGTCTGAAGCCATGATGAGAACTATGATGTCACAAACAAAGGTATTGTGAGGTTAACGGGAAGAGACCAATGTTATTTATACAGACTTTTTCGATAGACTACCAAGATGTGCTGTAAACCTTGAAAGAAACATTAAAAATGAACAAATGTATTCAGTAATAAATTGTACTAGTTGAAACATCTTATTTATGAAAGTACACGCTGAAGTGCAGTGTTGCTCTTTAACCATTAGTGTGGTTTCTTCTCCAATTTTGACCTACACATTCTTTCACTGCAAAAAGATTGTAATTTTTTTTATTTATTAGCTTTTGTTGACCAGGTAGGTGCATTATGCAAAACTCTGCTCATTTTCAAGCATGACCCAGGAGAGTACAATATACAGTTTACAAAAAAACAATGGTGAAGTACAAAGCAGCAAGTAATACAGAACCAGTAGATATCCTTGCAGGGACAGTCGTGGAAACAAAATATACATGTAGCAGTAGCCATCCACGCTGGGATGGAAGGAAGCAAGTATGGGAAACAAGACAAAGCAGTCAATAATTACAATGACAACGGTAAGCTAGCTTAAGGAAAGTGGGGGGGGGGGTATGTACAGTCACAGGAATCAAGTGCATGTATGTAGGAGAAAAATGCCATCTTGGAGGAGGAGTGAGATGAAGTGCATTTAAGACTGGGAGGTAGAGAGTTCCAGAATCTGGGGACAAAGTGAGAGAAAGCCTGTTCCCTTATTTTTGTAGAACAGTGCAGGACGGAGAGTGAAGAGGAATGGAGGATCTCAGCAGGCGAGAATGTGACACCGAGGTGAGCATAGCCCCAGTGCTGTCAGGGCAGGGGGGGGTTCTTGTCATGGAGTCAGTGAAGCAGCCCAGAGTGTATAAGTGCAGGTTTTTGGTGGACAGCCAGTGTAGGGTGGAGTTCAGGACAGTGGTGAGTAAGGCAAGGGGCAGACAGGGCAAATCTGCAGATGCTATGTAGGTGGTGTCCCATTTATGAAGAATACCAACATTAGCGTGGGAAAAGATGGGGAGGGCATACAGAAGCCTAGGAATCAAGACGCCTCTGGCCACCAAGATCCTAGTAGCAGGGGTTAGAGAGTGACGCACCGGTATGCGGCGCCAATCTTAATGTTGCCGGATCTGCACACCTCCTTTAAATGAGAAGAGAAATCAAGAGCAGGATCCAGTGTCACTCCGAGGTATTTGAAGGAGTCCAAGGACAGGACTACAGACCCATCACAGCAGCAACGTAATGCGGTAACATATTCAGCTGGGTCTCCTGTATTTGAAATGATAAATGGAGGGTGTTCTCTTTGAAATAGTGCTGTACATCTGTAAGGAAGAAGGATATGTTTTTTATCGATTGCAGATCAGAAGCGACTTTCTTCTGATTTAACAGCGGTGCACAGCTTTAATTCTGGAGTATCAGACAGTGTCTGTCTGACTGGCTGGGTCTGGGTGTTGAGCCAGAAAGTTGGCAGCAGCAGTGCTAGTATCTGTCTCCTGGTCCGACACTACTGACGGTGCTGCCCGATGGGGAAGAAGATGACCTTGTGCCAGCTCAGCTTAATGCCTGCCATGAAACACACACACACACACACACACACACACACACACACACACACACACACACACACACTTTGCCTATAATTGTTCCCCTTAATGCACTGAGCAAGGGCATGGAGGGCTGGTAGCCTGGCCATGAGTCAAAAAGCACACAGCCTGGACAACCTTGAAAACTTGCTGGGATGTGTGTAGAATAGGGCAAAGTATATACACTGCCACTTTGATGTTGGCCACATTGGAATTAAAGTAGAAGGTTGCTGCTACAGTATATGAGAAGCACACTGTCACAGCTGTATAACATGACTTCTTGGTGTTAATAGCGTTGTTGTTTCCTTCCCTCAATAATACTTCTGATGCATACTTTCTAACATTAACCAGTGAACTGCTTTCAAAAAATGCAAAATTTGTCATGTGAGATGTCTGTATTAATGCAGCTTTCTCGTTAGCATTGCATGCAATAGATATGTTTGGGTACGTATTGTCAGCACAAAAATCTATATAATTTCTATAAAAAAAAGATGTGTGGCTAGATGTTTGAGGATGTCACTATTTAGGCTCAGTGGTTTCTGAAAAGGCATGCAACATTGTGAATTTTAATTCAGGGACTCGTATCCCAGTAAGTAGAACAGCTGGCAGCCTCTTCTTGATATGGTAATAGTTATGAGGCTAAAACAAAAACAGGGCAGTATTTACTTGCCTGTGTCAATACATGGTGATTCAGGGATTTGTCCATTATGTGTTACCTAAGCAGGTAGCTGGAAAAGTCTCTCAGCAGTGCTTTGCACTATTCCGTTTATAGGAGTTTATGCATTTGGGCCCACCTGGCAGTGAGATAACAGGATGTGGTTCGGTGGTGTGGTGTGAGAGACTATTTGTATACCTTAATGACTGTGTTAAATTTGTGGATCAGAACACAATGGTGGGGAGGGTAGTGTGACCTAGACCAGTGGAAGGTTTTCACTGTCTATGAAGTGAGGAGGAACCAAAGGTAATGTCATCTTAATGTGTATGTGTTCTTTTAGTTTAACCTGCTGTAAGGTTCAACAAGTTGTAATGTTGAATACTGAAATACATATCTATATTATAAATCTGTATTATATATGTATGTCTATATATCTTTTATATATATTACATGGTTGGGCCCTTTTCCCCATTGGAAAAGCCATCATTTATTGACCCTAACTAGCTGCCTATATAGGACAAAGCAAAAGTGTCCAGCCTCATCTATTATCTAAAACAAATGATGGCAAAGTGTGGTATATAAGGAGATATTACCATCTAGAGGTTGAACAAGCTCATAAAGGGCACTCATGCTTCAGGATCATGACTTTATGGCTTGTTCAAGCCCTCAGTTGTATTACTTCCTCATAGACAACACTTTGCCATCATTTATTCTCTATAGGGTATGACATGACCTGACTGAAGATATCATATTTATCTTCAGGACATCTCACGAGTGGCAAAGCCACAAGTGAGATATCTTGATGTCAGTGGCCTCAAGTGAAGATAAATATGATATCTTCAATCAGGCCATGTCATGTTCTGTTTATACAACATATGTGTTTGGATAACCAGCAAAATGTCATTTAAAAAACTTACATTGTTGATCCTGCCATTTTCCATCTGTGTTGTCAAACAAGCACTTTTCACTTTTGTTCCACTAATGTAGCGCAACCAAACAGTGTCAATAGCAATAAATGACATCTTGCCAGAGAGTTAAACTAAGGCACACTCTGTCCAAAAAGTAAGACAACTGTGTTTTTTATCTTAAGTTCACTTAGTTTTGTTTAAAAGCTGCGGACTAAAGAGAGGAAACAGAGTGCAGAGCGAGCAAGTCTGCAGCTTCAGAAAAGTAGGCACAAGCTTGAGTGTGTGTCGCTATAGCAACGGTCGTTCGGGCTTGTGTCTACTTTTCTGAAGCCATCTACTCACTCACTCTCCTCTCTCTACAGCCGGCAGCTTCGTTTAAATAAAACTAAGTAGACTTAAGAAAAAAAACACAGTTGCCTTACTTTTTGCACAGAGTGCGCCTTATTTTAAATCTCTGGCAGGATATCACTTATTGCTACTGACAATGCTCAGTCCATTAGCGGAACAAAAGTGAAAGTGCTTGTTTGATAAGACAGTTGGAAAATGGCAGGATTAACCAGATAAGTTTTGCAAATATCTATTTGTTTAAAAATTATGGCAGGATCAACCAGATGTCAGAGCCGTATTGGGGGGGGGTGGTGGCTACAGGTCATAGTTTGAGAGCCACACATCAGCTTGCCATACTCAGAGCTGTGCAAGTGAAACAGAAATACTTCCACTTTCATCAGGATGACGTAGAGAAACAGTGAAGATATCAGTATGACGTACAGAAACATTTAAGATATCACTATGACATATAGGAACATGGAGATATCAGTTCAACTAAGTGTCTCACATGAGGAAAGAGAACTTGGGGTCATCATAAGTGACACTCTAAAACAGTCAAGTCAATGCAACGCTTACAGTAAGGAAAAAAAAAGGTTAGGGTGCATACTGTAAGTAGGGGATTTGACAGCAGGGACAAAGAGGTGATCCTCCCACTACATAGGTCACTAGTGAGGCTCCACTTGGAATACTGTGTCCAGTTCTGGAGGCCTTTCCTGAAGAAGGACAGGGATAGGCTTGAGGTTGTGCAGAGGAGAGTGACTAAGATGGTGCAGGGCCTGCAGGGGCTCTCTTATGAAGAGTGCCTAAAGTAGCTGAATTTTGTATTCTCTGGAGACTAGGAGGGAAAGAGGGGACATGACTGAGACATTCAAGTTCCTGAGAGGCATTAACAAAATGCCCTACTTTGAGCATCCTCAGGAACACAAGAACAGCTGCACAGGACTGATCTGGACATTGTTGTTCACCTAGGGACAAATGACTTGACTCAACATGAGATTAGAGCAGTGCAGGAGGAGTTTGTGACGTTGGGGAGGGGTAGCTCTCTACATAAGGGAAGGAATCCAAGCTATAGAACAAAAGCTACTCCTCCTCTTTTACCCTCCCTGTCCCTCCTGTAGATAGTGTATCCTGGTATGTTTACATCCCAGTCATGGTTCTGTGTGTACCATGTTTCTGTGACAGCCACGATATCCAGATGTTCCTCCTCCATCAAGGCCGCTAATTCAGGAAGCTTGTTATCCAGACTACTGGCATTAGTACTCATTGCTCTCCATTTTTTGAGGAGATGAAGCACTGTGGGTCAATTTGGAGACAGGCGATGTCCCCACAATCTGCACAGGGGTTGTATACAGACCCCCATCTCAGGGGGAGGACATGGACAAGGAAATGATAGGAAGTATCCTTAGAATGGCAGAAAAAGGGAAGATATTGCTGATGGGGGATCTGAATATGCCAGATGTTAATTGCAGTACATTTGCAGCAGCCACTCCTAAGAGTGGGGTCATTCTAGATGCCCTACAGGGGGCATGCCTTAGACAACTAGTATTGGAACCCACTCTAAAGGGAGCAATCTTAGACCTGGTACTCTCAAATGGAGATGGCAAGAGGATCATAGATTTAGAAGTGGGTAGCCATCTGGGAACTAGTGACCATCAAACAGTATGGTTCACAATAAACACAGCAGTAGAGTCAAGCCATACAAAGGCAAAGGTATTGGACTTCAGGAGGGCTGACTTTGCCAAAATGGGTGAGTGCCTAAGGAATGCACTAGCAAATGGGAAGGAAGGAGGGGTGGAACAACAATGGGGAATAATCAAATCTGTCATCACACAGGCAACAAGCCTTTGTGTGAAGCAAATAAAACAAAACAAAACGATATAAGAAACCACTATGGTTCTCAAAGGAGGTGGCAGGAAAGGTTAGGGAGAAAAAGAAAGCATTCAGGAAGTACAAGGAATCACAGAAAGAGCAGGGCAGAGAATTGTATCAGTTAAAGCAAAAGGAAGCTGGGAAGGCAGTCAGAACAGCAATGGCCCAAACCGAGGAAAAGATAGCCAGCACAGTTAAGAAGGGGGATAAAACCTTTTATAGGTACATCAGGGAACAAAGGAAGACCAAGGGAGGGATAGTGAGGCTTAATAAAGGGGAGGGAGGGTGGGCAGAGGGTGACTGTGAAAAGGCAGAGATACTAAACAAATATTTTGCTCAGTATTTACAAAGGAAGAGGGAGGTACCTAAAACAAACAGTAGAAACACTCTGGATAGAGAAGTTGATACCAGCCCATTTACAGAAGAAAGGGTTCTGAAAGAACTCTTAAAACTGAAGGTGGACAAAGCGATGGGGCCTGATGGGATTTGTCCCAGAATTCTAAAAGAACTAAGGGTAGAACTAGTGACACCACTGACTACCCTCTTTAACAAATCATGGGAGGATGGGGTGGTATGTGAGGACTGGAAGAGGGCAGATGTGATTCCACTTCACAAAAGTGTGAGCACGGCAGAAGCAGGTAACTACAGACCTGTTAGTTTAACCTCAGTGATAGGGAAAATGATGGAATCACTTCTGAAGGAAAGAACTGTCGAGTACCTAGAGGCCAGAGGGGCACAGGACCCAAGGCAGCATGGATTCACAGCAGGAAGGTTAAGTCAGATGAATCTAATAGATTTCTTTGACTGGGTGACTAAAGTAGTAGATCAGGGAGGGGCTGTGGACATGGCCTACCTAGACTTTAGCAAGGCATTGACACAGTCCCACACAAAGATTAATATACAAGTTAGCCAGCCTGGGAGTGGGTCCCAAGATGGTAAGCGTGGTAAAGAATTGGCTGGAGAACAGGACACAGAGGATAATAGTAAATGGAGTCCACTCTGAAGAAGGGGGGTTACTAGGTGGGGACACTGCAGGGTTCAGTACTAGGACCGGTCCTCTTGATGTCTTTATAAGCGACATTGTAGAGGGACTGGAAGGAAAAGTATGTCTCTTTGCAGACGTCACAAGATCTGTAACAGAGTTGATACACAATGTGGGGTGGAAAGGATGAGAAGGGACTTGGTAAGGTTGGAGGAATGGTCAAATGTATGGCAGCTTAGATTCAGTGCTAAGAAGTGCAAGGTAATGCACCTAGGAAACAAAAACCCAGGGGAAGAGTACCCAATGGGGGGTGAGATACTAACAACAACAAAAATGGAAAGGGACCTGGGGGTAGTCATATCAAATGACCTAAAGGTGGGCAAGTAATGTGAGAGGGCAGTAAGGAGGGCTGGGGGGATACTGGGATACATAGGGAGAGGCATCACCAGTACAAAATAGGAAGTTGTCATCCCTCTGTTCAGACAGCTAGTGAGACCCCATCTGGAGTACTGCGTGCAGTTCTGGAGACCCAATCTCTGCAAAGACAAACAAGATGGAGGCAATCCAGAGGAGGGCAACTAAAATGATGCAGGGTCTGAACCGGAAGACATATGAAGAGAGATTTAAGGAGCTTAATATGTATAGCCTCGTGGAAAGGAGGGGGGGAGCATGACAGAAACTTTTAAGTACCTCAAGGGAATCAACAAAGTCCAAGAGGGTAGCAGCTTTCAGAAAAAGATGTGCAAGAACAAGGGGCACAATTTGAAGATAGAGGAGGCAGCTCAGAGGTAATGTAAGGAATATTTTTCACAGAGAGGGTTGTGGATGCATGGAACAGCCTTCGGAGAAAGTTGTGCAGTCAAAAACAGTGGTGGAATTCAAGCATGCATGGGACAGTCATAAGACAATTCTAGGGGGTTGGGATAGGAAGAAGTAGGCTGTTGGGTAACTAGGATCTGCAGCTTATCCATTAGGTAGGGAAATGGGCAGACTGGGTGGGCCAAGCGGTCCTTATCTGCCGTCAAATTCTATGTTTCTATGTTACTCTAAACTTTTTAATAGGATAGATGGCTTAACCACTAGAGGGCACAAATGGAAGCTTTGGGATGAAAGCTTCAGAAGGGATCTAAGGAAACACTACTTCACAGAAAGGGTCATTGAGCCATGGAACAGACTGCCTGCCAAGGTGGTGGGATCAAAAACTGTGGCTGCACTCAAGAGGGGGTGGGACAGGACTAGGGCCAATGTAAGAACAGAGGATACTGGAAGTGGGTTGGGGGCTAGGACCCAGGACCGATAGAAGGTCTATGAATCCCATGGGTAGACTAAATGGACCTATGGTCTCCTTCTGCCATCATTTTCTATGTTTCTATGCTTCTATATCTCCACTGCCTGCCTGAGCTAGTACTTTTATCTTGCTGGTTATCCAAACACATATGTTGTATATAAATATATCTTCTGTAACTTTAGGACAAGTAGCATAATAACTATAGTCAGTATATGAACGGTAATTGCATTTTAAGTGGGTGGGCACCGGGTGGGTCAGGCAGCCATGGCATGTCCTGCTCAGGTAGCACCCTGGCCTGTGACCCACTCAGTTTACCCCTGTCACTAACTGTTGCAGAGACACACAATGTAGCTATGTCACAGTAATAAATTACAGGGCTAGGGACACCTAACAGACAGTGTAATACAGCCTAAATGGCAGGGCTTAGGGCGCCTAACAAACAGCCTAAATGGCTTTCATTATACTGCAGAGACATAGTGTAGCTATGTCACAGTAATAAAGGACAGGGCTCGGGGCACCTAACAAATGGTGTGATACAGCCTAAATGGCTTTCACTATGCTGCAGAGAGACACACAGTGTAGCTACTGTATGTCACAGTAATAAAGGACAGGGCTCGAGGTTCCTAACAAACAGTGTGATAAAGCCTAAATGGCTTTCACTATGCTGCAGAGACATCCTCCAATCACCAATCTTAATGCAACAGTGCGGTATATCCTTCTCTACTAGGAAGACTGCAGCCAGGTTACACAATAAACAACTTGAAGTTAACAGAACAAATAATAAAAGGCAAAACCTTTTTACTATCAGGGCCCCCAGACTATGGAACATCTTGCCACAAGACATTGTAGATTCCAGCCAAATAGAAACCTTCAAAAACAAGACAGACAAATGGCTACTTAAGTAAAATAGGGTTAATGATCTACTATGTGTGGAGGACAATCTAGATGGGCCACAGCCTTCTTTTGTCCGAAAAACCAAATACCATGTAGCTGACTGCCATAGGAATAAATGACAGGGCTCAGCCAGGGGCACCTATCAAACAGTATAATTCACAACCATACATGGCTTTCACTATGCTGCAGAGACACACGGTGCAGCTAAGTCACAGTAATAAATGACAGGGTTCAGAGGCTCCTAAAACAATAATATTTTTTCAAACATGCTACCAGCGCCTTGCCTTCTGTGTTTTTATATCCCCCTCCTTGCTCCTTCTCTGCTCTTTCTCCAGCACCACACCATCCACCTCCTCAACTGAGGCTGATCCTCCTCATCCCTGAGATTGTTTCAGTCCCCAACCCCCTTTGCTCCTTCATGAAGGTTTTATAATTTTTTTTATTCAACTTTTAGTTTTTTGGGTTTTTTTGTTCTTTCTGTCTATTGCTTTCATACACAAACAATACATAATACTTCCTCATGTAAGAGGTCAGAAAACAATACAGCCAGACAATCCAGCAAAGAAATATATGGAGACCACACAACCTCCTCTTACAGTAGGAGTGGAAGGGAAGAAAAATCACATCAGTCCCAGTAAATGTCCAGAAAAGCCAGCGGCTTCAGTGGCCATGGTTAAATCCTACAAATAAAAACACTCAGGGAGATACCCGCACTTATAAAAGTGCTATTAACCAGTAAAAGTGAAGATTTGTTAAAGAGAAATGAATCCCTCCCCTGCTCCACATCCCAATCTCATGAGTAATAACAAACAGGAATAACAATGGTAAGCCTTATACAAAGTACCCAACGTCAACCATGTAACCTCCCACCCACTGGAGTAAAACTGGAAAGCTTAACTGTAAAAGAACCACAAATGTAAAAACATTGCCCACTGCTTCCCAAACTAAATACCCCAACAGTGGAACACCATACTATTCGTAACTTTTAATATTTTGCCACAGTCTCTATGGGTGATAAAAGAACAGTCCGAAGTCAGCATATTCCCGACCAAGTACACAGCCACTCACAGATTCTGATTCTTCTGCATCTGCCCCCGAGTGCAGTCATGAAGGGAACTCCGCCTCCGTCCTCTCCAACCATCTCCCGGTATCTTTTGGCTCTGAAAACTGCCACCATAAGTGATTCTCAGCCTTGCAAGGAGCAAGAAAGAGTGAACTATGCCAAGGGTCCGAAGTCTCTGCCAAACAGCATCAAACTTCTTCCTCCTCGCTTGTGTCTGGAAAGACAAGACTGGAAAAAACTTAATGTCCCTTTTCTGCACAGTTATCAGGTACCTTGCTCTGGCATCAGCAATAATAGCATCCCGGACATCTGTACCGGTAGTTCAGAGCAAAACAGTGCGTAGTTGAACATCTGAGGTATGCCGGACACGAGGCCTGATCCTGTATGCTTGCCATAGGTGAGATCATTCGAACTCCTCCGGGACAGAAAGTGTCTCCATTAACCAGCATTTCAGGAAGGTAAGCAGCTGGGTACTTTCAACCCCTTCTGGGATCCCCACAAGATGTACACCGCCCGCCTGAACTCCGTTTTCGAGAGCCTCAATCCTCCCCTGAAGTTGATGGTTTTCTTTAGTGAGCATAGCAGTGGCAGCTTGCATCGATAGGGATCTCTTACCAGCCTCTGTTACCGTATCTTTCAAAGTGATAATAGCCATATCATGAGCTTCTAATTTGGACGTTTTTGCTATTTTCATATCCATGGCTTTCACCGAGACCAATACAGTTTTCCAGGGAGGTTCGCTCATTGAACCCACCGCTGAAGACCCCAGCAAAGTACTGATAGGTTCAGGCTGTGAAACTTGTAGCATGGGAGGCCTTGAAACTCCGAACTGCTGATTCTGCTGATTTCCTGTACGCCCCATCTTTATTTTTGTACCGTTTGGCAGCTTGAAGCATTAGGAACCCGAAAATACTGAATAGGACCAGCTGTTTATCTAAATATTGAAAAATACAAGTTTATGAGATTGCGACGCAGAGCTTGTGGTGAGAACGTCCTGTCTAGAAGACAGTTCTCTAGTGCCCCGTTTATTTATCATTTATTAGAATTTTGGTAACCGGGTAAGCCCACCAAGACCATGCAGTCCCTTTTTCAGGGGCGAACTGGAAGACAAATACAATACAGCACAATGCAATACAAAACATTGAATACAGAGATTACAGCAATGCGTGCAGAAATATATGGATTACAAAGTCATATACAGTGGGATATACAAATATACAAAATTCTCATTATTTACAAATATACATATTTACAGAGGTTCAAATGTAGCAGTTTACGATATAAGATAACTTCAGCAGAATAGGGTACAGTAAAAGGCATGGGTTAATGAAAACATATGCAGGGTGGAGATTTAAGTAGATAGGTGACAAGCTCAGTTTTGAAGAGAGACAGGGAAGGACATGAGAGTAGTAAAGGCAATAGAGAATTCCAGGCTGTGGTGGCAGAGTATGTAAAGGCTTGCCTCCCCGCAAGATGGTGCAGTTTAGGGGTAACAAGAATAGGTAATGATGCTGACCTGAGTGGGCGAACAACTTCTTTATGGTAGACAATTCCCCTTAGGCAAGGAGGATTGAAAATGTTCACTAGTTTGAAAACAAAACATAGCGTTAGGTACTGTAACCTAGAGTCATAATCCGGCATTTTAGGGAAGTCAAGATGTCACAGTAGTGTTTTCTAGGATCTGACCCAATGCAAATTGCCTGATCCTAAAGTAGAGTTGACAGAGCCATGTGAGGGATAAAGTTTGAGCAGAATGCAGTAGTGGTGCGCTTTAAAAAAGTATGGGGAGAAGGGATGTGGATGCGGTTTTCTGACAAGAGGAGGTGGATCAGAGGGGGTGGTGATGGTATAACAGACCTAGCTTTTGGCTGATAGTTTTAGTTAGCAGGGTCACGTGTAACTCTAGAGAGCTGGATGCAACAAGATGTATCCCTAAGTATTTAAAGGTTTGGACTACTTCTATGGTATCGCCAGATAAGCAGATTTTGAGAGGGTGAAGAGAGGTTAATTTGGAGATTTTGGAGGAGGGGTTGTAAAAAATCATATCTTTAGTTTTTTTTTAGTATTAATTAAATGCTTATCCGAGAACCATGTTTCAAGTGCAGTGAAGTCAGAATTAAGATTCTGATTAAGCCAAACTATGTTTATTGGATGAACGAAATAGGATTGCATCATCAGCGTAGAATTGCACTGATGCATCACCACAATATTTGGGAAGCTCACTGATGAAAAGTAAAAACAGCAACGGGCCAAGGTATGATCCCTGAGGTACACCATGTATTATGGGCCTGAGGGAAGACAGCGATCTGGCCCACTTTACTCTGATCTACCAATAAGATAACTTTGTAGCCATGTTAGCGCTGAGTCGAGGCCCAGTAGACTACGATGGTTGACAAGGTCGAAAGCCTTTGTCCAGTCAATGAACATCGCACCAGTAACAAGTTAAAGGGACACTGTAAACCCCCTTGGGCCTCAAAGTGTCCCTAGTTTAAAAAACACATTTTATGATTGTTCACATTCTATAGAGACTGTTGATGCAGCTGGTAGTTTGATTCAGATCCTTTTTTTCTTTAACAAAGTGAAAAATTTAGTGCCCACCATGCTGGTGTTACCAAACCAAAACGTGTTTGTTTACATTTCTTGACCAACTCCCACTGCATCTTTCCTGGACTCAGGAGCACCCCAACACTATCTAACCACTCATTATGCAGTGTGAATAGAGGAGACCATGGTATTATGTGTGGCTGTACTGTCCGAGTTTATTTCTAATGTTCAGGAAATATGCAGTAAGAGTACTTCAATGATTTGAAGCAAAACAAGGCTGGGTATCGCTATTTAGAAAATGGGCGAGTAAAACCTAGCATCCTGATTGGTTAGGATGCTGACCTAAGTGGTCGGGTATTTCTCGATAGAGTCTGCAAAAAAATAAGTGCAAATTTGGGGTGCCGCATTACATAAAATATGATTGGGCACCTCGAACTTTCAAACTCCCTAGCCGCCATGTTTCTCATCTCGCTTAGAGACACTTCAGCAAGTTGGCAGCCCAGCTCTGTACCCCCGCTCCCACACCAGAACATTCTTTCTATGAGAAGAACAGTTTTCAGTCACCTGAAAGATGTTTTTCCCCCAGTACATTGAAAATCATTAGCGTGTGCAAGTCATGTACCCCATGCTAGTGGCAACAGCTTCTCACAGCTTGCCTTGCTTTCAACCCCGCTCTGACGACTAAATCAACAAAATACATATAAATAGGGAATTGTTTTTGTATGGTACACAACCCGGTACCTTAATTTGTTTTCTTTTCTCCAGTCATCGCCTTCTGAAACCACATGCGTGCAGCAAAGTACCGAGTTGTGCCATTGCATTTCCTCATGGGGGCGGGGGAAGAGGACCTCGAAGATGTGAATCCGTTTAAAAAACAAAAAATTGGGAAAAAAGCACTTTCATCTCAAAATAAATAAAACAAATGCAGCTCTTGGGTTATGAGGGTTCGACCTCTTGTTACCTATGACCTAAAGTCACCATGGCAACCTATACAGATGCAGTGGCTACGACACAGAGCATACTGCTTTTAAAACCATAGCTACATTGCCCTCTAGTGTCAGTACTAGCAATACACATACATCTTTAAAGAAAACAATTCTAAGGTGGAGGAACTATTTTATAACAAAAGTTATTTTAAAATAATTTTTCTTTAACTTTTTTGTATTAAACTTATATTTTCTCACAGTGATCATTTTCTAAGTGTAATAATACCCTCCAGGGTGGGTGGTATTGGGGAATATCAGACCTTCCAGGGGCTATAAGGCCCTCCACCTGTGGCGTCGGGCCTCATTATACCCCTGGGTGGTCCGGTATTCCCCAGTACCGCCCACCCTGTTGGGTATTATTGCCTTCAGTTCTAGTAAGCATGGAGGCAGATGAAACTACCAGCAACATCAATGTATTTTATGGAAGGCAAGCAATCATAAAATGTAGGTTTTTACTTAAAAATTATATGCTGCAGAAAAGGTTGACAGTGTCCCTTTAAGTGATCACCATGATTTAGCTGCAGACTGCAGAGCAAGTGCTCAACCACTGACACGGCTGCTTCCACTCCAGACTGCTATTGGCTGCTATCTGTGCAACACAGGCTCACAGCAGATGAAACACAGACACCACTGACCTATCAGGTTGCCATCCCAGTGTTACATATTCCTGTTCTTGCTGTAAGCTTGTGAATGACCGCCACAGGCTGCCTTTTAATGCCGGTTTCCAGCCTGGAAGTCCTCACAGGAGTCCCATGACCCCACAAGGCTGCCCTTGGCTTCCCTGTAATGCCTGTTTCCAATTACCCGTTACTCATGTCAAAACTATGCGAGCCAAGAAGTACACTGTTATGTTGGGTAGGGCAGTACATTATCTGAACCACCCCACCTGGCCAAAAATTGCTGATACTTGAACTACCCGACCCAGCTACCAGTCAGGTAGCCCATGCTTAGTATTAAGTAATATACTGTAGCCTAACTGAAATGTAGAAATGTCTATGCCTCCCATTTAGTTTAATGGCTGGGTCCACAGAAAAAGAAATTTAATTATTTTGCAGAATCTTCTTAAGCCAACAGGCTGGCACTAATAGATTTGACAACTTTGACTACTACAGCTAGATTCAGAATTGGATTAAAGTGCAACCGTCAGCCTAGGCCAGACTGAAACCCAGACTGAGATAGTCAGTCACTACCCTTCACTCCCTGCCATGTTCCTCTATTTTTTTCCACTTTCAGTTAGTTTTTTAATTATTTCCTTTTTCCCTTCCTCATTTGTAGTAGGCACATTTTTTAAGAATCTATATTTGTTTTGCAAAACAAAGGTTCCAATCAGAAAAAGTTTATTTTGTGAACCGAACCAACTGAGCAATGTGCTAGCTCTCTGACTGCCCTCACTCAGTCACTCCCAGACAAACACTGAATTCGCAGTGCTACACTCACTGTATCCTCCATACCACCTGACCAAAATAATACAGTCACAGCTGGTCATGTGATGGAAGTCTGTGTGTGTGGTAAGAGTGTGATGCTTCACCGTCTATGTTCTCTGAGCCCCCCACCACCCCACCCCTAAGCCAGCATTGTCAATGAAAGAGTGAGGAGTGAAGGCAATCACACTCAAGCAGAGAACTTAGGTCAGTAAATAGCAATGTGCTGACAGCACCACTCATCTCAAAGTGTTCAGGAGAACTGTCTGTCTGGCCTGGAACAAAGGAAAGTGACTTGTGGAGGAGGACAGGTGAGGGGAACTCAGAGATCCAGCAGTGTTGACTTAAAAAATCTTTGGTTATTTTTTTGTTTTGTTTTTTAATTCCCCATTTAAAACAGAGTGGCATGGATGACACGGGCTCTGTACACTTAGACTCTAGGTCCTTACTGAGCTAGGTCCACTGGGCCGCATTGGAGCCAGGAAGGAGGGGTTCCGATTCTTACAGAGTCAGTCCAGTCCTACTCTGTAGGTGAATGGGCTGGAAAGTTTTTGTGTTTCTGCAATTTGGGAACTTTCTGAATTGCAGGGACAACCCCAAGCCCACTACCTCCAGGACCCACTTGCCTTTGATAATGTTTACCCATTCTCGGAAGCAGTGGGCCAGCCTTCCCTTCACAGGCAATGCTTAAGTGACCTCTGCAGAATTGCCAGGGTTTTTTTTTTTTGCCGAAACTTGGGGCTGGTGCTGCTGCAGCATACCTATAGCCTTTCCTGCCTTTGCCTCTGTAGTAACCTGTTTGGGTTAGTACTCGTAGGGAGTGTTGGGTCTGGAATAGTAGTAGTTCCACCCCCTGCCTCCCCCCCCACCCCACCATAAAGCCTGTAGAAGGCTGAGGCTTTTTCTTTAGCAGTGTTGTTTCTGTAAGTGGTTTTATACTAATCCACTTCAAGCATACCTCTGTTTTGTCACCAAAAAGTGAATTCCATTTGAATTAGAAGTCCATGGCCTTCATCCAAGTGTCCTTGGAAAAGACAGGTGCCCTTAGACAGGACAATTTCCTTAACAACACTGTGTGGGCAAAGACCCCTGAATCAGAGTCATCAGTGTCTACAGCCATATGGAACCAGTACTTAGTGGCATCCAAGGCAATCTTAGCCAGATTCTGTGCCATTTCACCTTATACCCGATCATCTAGTGCCAGCACTGTACTCCACAGTACTTTCTAGTACTAGACTGTGTAAGCCACCAGACTATACCTGGTCTTGGTATAGCAACCACAGACATGTACATTCTAAACCAGAGCTATTAAATGCTCCAGCTAAAAGCCAACCTGGTGGCGCTGAGGGTCGAGGCACTGGATGCCACACCTCACGCCAAACCGGTGACACAGGCTTGGGAGCAAGCTCGGGTTGCCAGGAGTCAGCAAGGGAGGGAGAGGATCGAGCACAGACGGACTGCTTTCCTCTCCCAGTGATGGAGGGAAGGTCGTCCCGCTCCCTCCTGGTGAAGGTCGTGTGGCAACACTGGAGTTAGGGAGGCAAAAGAACGTGGCTATGTGGCACGCATGCTCACGGTCACAAAAGGGGAGGGACAAAAATGGAAAAGTGTCCGCAGGCTCCGTGAACCCTGCCTGTCAATCGGGGTCCTGCTTTGCTGCCGGATCGCTGAAAGACCTGCTCTGAATTGGAAGTGCGGGTGGCCCTCCCCTTACCAGACCCGCCACAGAGGGAAATCTGTGGGGGAAAACTAGGGCTCAGCAGTATCAGGGGGAGCAGTGCACAGTCTTAGGTGGCAGGCAAGGGGGTGACAGCTGCCTGTGGTCGCCAAAGAAGAGGGAAAAAGAAAGATTAAAAAAAGTTCTGGTTATATAGTGCTCAATCTGTAATGAGTAAAAAACTTACAGATAGTACCATGTTACACTTCTTTGCAGTGTAACAGTGTCTTCCATGCTGCTCTGTTTTAAATGGGGAATTAAAAAACAAAACAAAACAAAAACACAGTTGGTAAGATATTTTCAGGTAAGGTCTAAACCATTAAAAAAAAAAAGAAAAAGGAGAAAAAATAAATTATGGATAGTACTGTAGTTTCCAGTTAGTACTGCAGTGGTACTGTCTTATGCTTCGTTGTGAGAACAGTTGCTATTGCATTTTTAGTTAGGGTCTGGGCTGGTAGGTAAAATAGGCCTGTATTTTCTAGTTAGAACTGTATTTTCTAGATAGTACTGTTTAACATGGGTAGAATAGTGGACTGAATGGATGTGGGGCAGCAGTTTGGATGAACATATTGTGGAAGTTAGGAGGGTGTCCAATCTGTCACAAGCTGTGGAGTCTCGAGGAAAAAGTGCCGTGGCTGGGGAGGGAGTTGGAGAGGATGGGGGAGGGGGAAGTGAATCTAGGGCAGGAGGGCATCCCCCAGGGAGTATCATGAGAATACAACATGGGAGGTACATCAGATCATGGGAGAGGGTAGAGAGGGAGTGTGGGAACAAAACAAACAAGGGGCCTAGCACTGGAGGGAAGGCTCAAGTCAGGAGGAAGGAACAAAGGCACAACAATGCAGAGGGGGCAGGTAATAGGTTTGCGGTGCTGGCAACATTGGTGGAGGAGGAAGAGGTGCGCTATACCCAGGAGGAGGCAAGAGAGGGAAAGGGAGGAGAATGTGCAAGGGACGGTAGCCAGTCTAACGGGGGTGGCAGGGGTGAAGGGCACAGCTGGAGGGATGATCGAAGGGAGCAGGGTGGATAGAGAAGACGTCAGGGGCATAGCAGCTGTGGCAGTGGAGAATACTGGTAGGGGAAGGCAACAGGGACAGATGGGGGAATTGTGTGAAGGATGAGTTGGGCAGGAGAGAAGCAGTGACAGGGACAGATGGAGGGAATTATGTGCAGGAGGAGAGGTCAGGAAGGAGAGGAATGGGGGCAGGGACAGGTGGGGGGGAATTATGTGCTGGAGGAGGAGTAGTCAAGCAGGAGACAAACAGTGACAGGGACAGATGGAAATTCTGTGCTGAAGGAGTCAGACAGGAAAGGAATGGAGGAGGGGAAGCAGGCAGATGGAAATATGGGGTGAATACTAATACTGGGGGAATTCAGTACTAAGGGGGGTAAGGTGGGGTAGCAAGGGGGAAAGGCACAGTCGTATATGGGTGGAGGCCATGCCAGGGATGACATCTGAAAGAGTGGGACAATCGGTCCTGAAATATGCTAAAAGGGGAAGGGAGAAACCTCATTTAATTTTAGTTTCTCTTCATATGTCTTCTGGTGCAGACCCTGCACCATTTTAGTTGCCCTCCTCTGGACAGCTTCCATCTCGTCTATGTCCTTGCGGAAGTTGGGTCTCCAGAACTGCACACAGTACTCCAGATGGGGTCTCACCAGCTGTCTGTACAGAGGGATAACAACTTCCTGTTTTCTACTGGTGATGCTTCTCACTATGCATCCCAGTATCCCCCCAGCCCTCCTTACTGCCCTCTCACACTGCTTGCCCACCTTTACGTCATCTGATATGACTACCCCCAGGTCCCTTTCCATTTTTGTTGTTGTTAGTATCTCACCCCTCATTGCGTACTCTTCCCCTGGGTTTTTGTTTCCCAGGTGCATTACCTTGCACTTCTTAGCATTGAATCTAAGCTGCCATACATTTAACCATTCCTCTAATCTTGCCAAGTCCCTTCTCATCCTTTCACCCACCTTGTGCATCAGCTCTGTTGCAGATCTTTGAGTCATCTGCAAAGAGACATACTTTCCTTCCAGTCCCTCTGCAATGTCGCTTATAAAGACATTGAAGAGGACCGGTCCTAATACTGAACCCTGCAGCACCCCACTAGTAACACCCCTTTCTTCAGAGTGGACTCCATTTACAATTACCCTGTGTGTCCTATTCTCCAGCCAATTCTTTACCCAGGCTATCATCTTGGGTCCCACTCCCAGGTTGGCTAACTCATATATTAATCTTTTGTGTGGGACTGAGTCAAATGCCTTGCTAAAGTCTAGGTAGGCCATGTCCACAGCCCCTCTCTGATCTACTACTTTGGTCACCCAGTCAAAGAAATCTATTAGATTCATCTGGCATGACCTTCCTGCTGTGAATCCATGCTGCCTTGGGTCCTGTGCCCCTCTGGCCTCTAGGTACTCGACAATTCATTCCTTCAGAAGTGATTCCATCATTTTCCCTGTCACTGAGGTTAAACTAACAGGTCTGTAGTTTCCTGCTTCTGCCCTGCTCACACTTTTGTGAAGGGGAATCACATCTGCTTTCCTCCAGTCCTCAGGTACCACCCCATCCTCCCATGATTTGTTAAAGAGGGTAGTCAGTGGTGTCACTAGTACTACCCTTAGTTCTTTTAGAATTCTGGGATGAATCCCATCAGGCCCCATTGCTTTGTCTACCTAATCAGTTTTAAGAGTTCTTTCAGAACCCTTTCTTCTGTAAATGGGCTGGTATCAACTTCTGTATCCAGAATGTTTCTATTGTTTGCTTTAGGTACCTCCCCCCTCTTCATTTGTAAATACCGAGCAAAAATATTTGTTTAGTATCTCTGCCTTTTCACCATCACCCTCTGCCCCCCCTCCCCTTTATTAAGCCTCACTATCCCTCCCTTAGTCTTCCTTCACTCCCTGATGTACCTAAAAAAGGTTTTATACCCCTCTTAACTGAGTTGGCCATCTTTTCCTCAGGTCGGGCCTTTGCTGTTCTGACTGCCTTCCCAGCTTCCTTTTGCTTTAACTGATACAATTCTCTGTCCTGCTCCTTCTGTGATTCCTTGTACTTTCTGAATGCTTTCTTTTTCCCTTGAACCTTCACTGCCACCTCCTTTGAGAACCATAGTGGTTTCTTACATCGTTTTGTTTTGTTTATTTGCTTCACACAAAGGCTTGTTACCGCTGTGACGGCAGTTTTTATTATTCCCCATTGTTCTTCCACCCCTCCTTCCGGCCCATTGCTAGTGCATTCCCAGGCACGCACCCCATTTTCGTAAAGTCAGCCCTCCTGAAGTCCAGTAATTTTGCCTTTGTGCTTGACTCTATTGCTGTGTTATTGTGAACCATACTGTTCGATGGTCGCTAGTTCCCAGATGACTACCCACTTCTACACCTGTGATCCTCTCTCCATCTCCATTTGAGAGGACCAGGTCTAAGATTGCTCCCTCTCGAGTGGGTTCCAATACTAGTTATCTAAGGCATGCCCCCTGTAGGGCATCTAGAATAACCCCACTCTTAGAAGTGGCTGCTACAACTGCACTCCAGTTAATATCTGGCACATTCAGATCACCCATTAGCAATATCTCCCCTTTATCTGCCATTCTAAGTATATTTTCTACAGCATCATTTCCTTGTCCATTTCCTCCCCCTGAGAGGGGGGTCTATATACAACCCCTGTGCGGATTGTGGTGCCATTGCCTGCCTCCAAATTGACCCGCAGTGCTTCTTCTCCTCCTCCTCCCTGTTTACCCTTTTGTTCTGTTGCTTTGATTCCTTCTCTTATGTAGAGAGCTACTCCTCCTCCTCTTTTACCCTCCCTGTCCCTCCTGTAGATAGTGTATCCTGGTATGTTTACGTCCCAGTCATGGTTCTATGTGTACCATGTTTCTGTGACTGCCACGATATCCAGATGTTCCTCCTCCATCAAGGCTACTAATTCAGGAAGCTTGTTACCCAGACTACGGGCATTGGTACTCATTGCTCTCCATTTTTTGATGGCTTTACCTTCTGTAGCAGCATCCCCCACTGACCTTTCTACCTTGGTCTTTTTTTCATTTAGTACCCTGTTTTGTAGGGGGGAGGATGGGATTTTCCTGCTGCTCATCAGTGCCTCCCCCCTTGACTAGTTTAAAAGCTTGCCAATGAAGCATTTTAGCCCATTGCCCAAAAGACTTGTTCCCTTCCTGGACAGATGCAGACCATCCTGCCAGTATAGGCTGGTGTCCCTCCAGCATTTTCACAAAAAGTTGTTTTTATTACTTACTGTGTATTTTGCGTAAGGTACTGCATTTTGGGGCAAAAAATTCAAGGAGAAAGTACCAGCTGGGGGGAGTGCAGCTGACAGAGACTGATGAGGAGAAGGATCTGGGGGTGGTCATCACGGATCAATGAACAACTTGGCACAGTGTAGGAAGGCAGCAGCAAAGGGCAACAAAATGCTGGGTTGCATCACAAGTGGAATACTGTAATGGTGAGGAGTGGGGAGGTGATTCTGCCGCTGTACAGATCATTAGTTAGACCTCATCTCGAATACTGCATGCAGTACTGGTGCCTGTACCTGAAAAGGGACATTACTGGAAGGGGTGCAGCCCAGAGCAACTAAGATGATCCAGGGACTGGGGGACTTACCGTACGCGAGTAGGCTAAAGGAGTTCAACATGTACTCGCTGGAGGAGAGGAGGGACAGAGGGGATATGACTGAGACATTCAAGTACATGAGAGGGATAAACAAGACTGGTATGGAGGGGCCATTCAGGGTAAGGATGGGGAGGGACACTTGAAGCCATGACATGAGATTGGAGGGGAGAAGGTTCAGGAAGGAAATGAGCAGATACTTTTTTACAGAGAGGATGTTGGAACGCATTACCAGCAGAGGTGGTAGCCTGTAAAACAGTAGGCTGCTTCAAAAGGGTCTGGGACAGGACAAGAGGGAGAATAAAGGGAGGGGGGTGAGGAGGGAGGAGCAGCTGAAGAATAGGGTTGCTAGCTGCAAAATCGAGCAGACTTGATAGACCAAATGGCATTTTTCCTGCTGGTAAATGTCATGTTCCTAAACCTATGGACGCTGCCACAGCTGCTCCCCACATCACAAGTCATTCTCAGGACAGCCGTGGAAGGTTGTGGACAGGCCACTATGGGTGCCTGGATTTAAAATGCCAGTGGGGAGGGATGCAGGATCAACCAGATAAATTCTAAATAAAAAAATGCACAGTAAGTAATAAAAACAACTTTTTGTGAAAATGCTAATGGGGTCCTGCTTCAGACTGATGTAGGGCCTGATTTTAGGTGGACTTTTCCCTTTAAGCTGGATGGCTGCTTAGAATGTTGTTTCTGAAAAATATTTATAGGGTTCCAAAAACACTTGGTTATATCAGATTAACAGCGCCTGCTATAGTGGATGTTTGAGGCCCACTAACACCTATGCAGCTGTGAATAGGTACCCTCTCCTCCCTGACACTTCCAAAGGCTACCAGATCACAACTGTGGAGATGTAATGGGCCTCCCATAAGATACATAGATACACAGGTACATAGTGTCGGCAGATAAGGGCCTATGGCCCACCCAGTCTGCCCATTTGAGCTTGTAAGTTCAGTTTGTTTTCCTAGAAGTCTGTTGCCCCTTACCCCTGGCCTCCAGAATTCCTTTATGTCTATCCCATGCATTCTTAAATCCCGTGATTGTTTCAGCCCCCACCACTTCCTCTGGCAGGGTGTTCCACTTGTCTACCACCCGTTCTGTGAAGAAATTCTTCCTCATGTTTCCTCCGAGTCGTCCTCCCTCCACCTTCATCCTATGCCCTCTAGTCCTGGAACATCTTTTTCACTTAAAAATAGTGTATTCCTGCACCCTGTTCCTCCCTGTAAGATACTTGTATGTGTCTATCATATCCCCTCTCTCCCTCCTCTCCTCCAGGGAGTAGATGTTCAGTTCCTTCAACCTGTCTTCATAGGACTTGTGATGCAATCCATGCACCATCTTTGTTGCCCTCCTCTGAATCTTCTCTACCCTGTCTATGTCCTACGTAGGTATGGTCTCCAGAACTGTACACTGTACTCCAGGTGGGGCCTCACTAGTGTCTTGTATAGCGGAATTATGACCTCCCTTTTCCTGCTGGTGATGCCCCTGCCAATACATCACAGCATCCTATTTGCTTTACCTGCTGCCTTGTCACACTGTTTCCCTACCTTGAGGTCATCAGAGATGATAACCCCAAGATCCCTTTACTGCTTGGTGCATGCTATATCCTCACCCCCAACTGATATATTGTGCCAGGGTTTTTGTGCCCCATATGCATTATCTTGCACTTCTTTGCATTGAATTTCAACTGCCAAACCCCTGACCATTCTTCAAGTTTCTGCAGGTCCTTCTCATTCTGTCTACACCCTCTGGTGTCTACTCTGTTACAGAGCTTTGTGTCATCAGCGAACAGTGAAATTCTGCCTTCTAGGTCTTGTGCAATGTCACTGATGAAGATGTTGAATAGGACCGGTCCCAGCACTGATCCCTGTGGTACCCCACTGGTCACTCTTCCCTCTGTGGAGTGACAGCCATTTACCACCACCCTCTGTGTCCTGCCACCTAGCCAGTTACCTACCCACCACACTACTGTCCTGCCCACACCCATATTCCCTATTTTGTGTAATATTCTTCTATGTGGCACAGTGTCAAAGGCCTTGCTGAAGTCCAGATAGGCCATGTCCACTGCCCTCCCCTGATTCACCTCCCTAGTCACCCAGTCAAAAAATTCAACGAGGATGGTCTGACATGACCTCCCCTGGTGAAACCATGCTGCCTTGGGTCCTGTAGTCCATTGACAACCAGATGTTCCACCAATCTCTCCTTCAGCAGTGCTTCATGATCTTCCCACTACCGAGGTGAGGCTGACTGGTCTGTAGTTCCCTGCTTCCTCTTGTTCCGCTTTTGTATAAAGGGACTACATCTGCTGTCCTCCAGTCTTTGGGTACCTCCCTGTTTCCAGTGATCGGCTAAACAGGATAGCCAGAGGTTCAGCCACCACCTCTCTTAGTTCTTTAAGGACCTGGGGTGCACCCCATCTGGCCCCATTGCTTTATCAACTCTTATTACTTCCAGTTCCTTCAGGACCCTTTCTCGTGTAAAGGGACTTGTGTCCATTTCTGCACCATTCTCACCCCTTGTACTCCCTTCAGACCCATTACCCTCCTCTTCCTCAGTAAAGACTGAGCAGAAATACCTGTTCAATATGTCAGCTTTACTGTTGTCATCCTCCACGTGGCCTCCATCCTCCCCCTTCAGTCTCACTATCCCTCCCTTTGTCTTTCTTTTTTCACTTATGTACCTGTAAAGGTTTTGTCCCCTCTACCCACTGATTTTGCAATGTGTTCTGTCTGAGCTTTGGCTTCCCTTACTGACCTCCCTGCCTCCCTTTGCTTCTCCTGGTACTTCTCCCTATCCCGTTCTGCCTGTGTCTTTTTGTATTGCCTGAATGCAATCTTTTTGGCTTTCACTTTCTTTGCTACCTCTTTGGAAAACCATAACGGTCTCCTCTTCATTTTCCTTTTGCTAACCTGCTTAATGCATAATTCTGTTGTTCCTGTAATCCCATTTAAATACTGCCCACTGTTCCTCAACCCCTGATTCCTGTCCCATTCCCCTTAATGCCTCTTTCAAGTATCTCCCCATTTTCCCAAAGTCTGCCCCTAAAATCCAGGATACGTGTTTTTGTGTGGTTTGGTTCTGCTCTTTCTGTGATTTCAAACCACAATGACTGGTGGTCACTGTTGCCCAGGTGCTCCCCCACTGTTACCCCCATCACACTGTCCCTGTTTGTGAGCACGAGGTCCAGTATTGCCTTTTGCTGAGTTGGTTCCATGACCAGTTGCTTGAGGAAGGCACCCTGAAGGGAGTCCAGGATAAATCTGCTCCTAGTTGATGCTGCTGCTGGGATGCTCCAGTCCACGTCTGGAATATTGAAGTCTCAACCAGTACTACCTCACCTTGTCTGCCATCCTTTGGATGGCTAGCATCAACTCCTATCTGTTTCTTCCTCCTGGGCTGGTGGTCTATAGACCACACCTGTGCGGATGGCTGTTCCCATTTTCCTTTCCAGCTTAACCCACAGTATCTCTCCCCCATTTTGTTCCTCCTGGATCTCTGTGGCCCTTATGTCATTTTTCACATACAGTGCCACTCCTCCTCCCTTCCTGCCTGCTCTGTCTCTTCTGAATAAGTCATTTCCCAGTCATGGTTATCATTACACCAGGTTTCAGTGATGGCCACAATGTCCAGGTCTGACTGCACCATGACAGCCTCCAAATCTTCCATCTTGTTGCTAAGGCTCCTGGCATTTGCACACATGGCTTTCCATGATTTGACCTCCCTAGACTGTTTCACTGTTCTACTCCAGCCCCTTCCTTGGTTGCCCTTTATCCCTGGTTCTCCTTGCTGTCTGCCCTTCTGCTGAATTTTGCCCCTTTTCTGCCTATCCACCTCTTGGGCACTAATCTCCATCTTTTGCACACTGCTTTGCAGAGATAGCCACTCCTCTGGTTCACTGGTTCCACTGCTAGCTGTGGGGGTGAGCAAGTAGGTACCCTCCTTGCTGGCCTGCCACCCCCCTTTGCTAGTTTAAATGCTTGTCAATGTAGCATTTAAACTTATTGAGTGCTTGGATTCCCCTCCAGGATGGATGCAGGCCGTCAGGCTTGAACAAACCTCCATCCCTCCAGGTGGGTCCCCAGTCACCAATGAATCCAAACCCTTCCTCACACCACCAGTTCTTCAACCATGAGTTAAAGTTCCTGGTGCATGCACGCCTATGCTCTCCCTTGCCTCTCACAGGTAGTACTTCTGAGAAAGTGATAGAAGTAGTTACGTGCTTGAGACCCCTCCCCAATTTCCTAAACTCTTCCTGAACTTCCTTTGGCTCCCCATTTGCCAGGTCAGTAGTACCTAGGTGGATAATGACATCCAGCTCACCCTCCCGTCTTGCCTTCCCAGTGATCCCCAGGATCTTCCTTCCATCCCTCCATGCCGTGGCACCTGGTAGGCACCTCACCTCCCCTGTCCTCCCCTCCTGTGTTCCTAGCTGGATCCCTCTTATGATGGAGTCCCCCACCAGGATTCTCTTCCTCCTCCTCTGGGGTCCACTGCTTTCCCGCTGAGGTCACCTCCTTGGCTAACCTCCACATCCTTTCCTTCCACTTCTCTGGGTACCTCTATTTGGTTGTCCTCGTTTGCCAGTGTGGCATATGAGTTCTTGAGTGGAATAGGATCTGGGATGTGCCTCTGCCTGACTGCTCTAACCCTCCCTGAGCCCACTGTCATCCAAGTGCTCCTCATTCTCAGCATCCTTTGAGGCAGTTGCATTGGACTGGGTGGTCTCTGGATGGGGTGATGGTACTTCTGGCCCAGTTTACTTCCGCTTTGAGTCTGGCTACCTCATCCCTCAGTCCAGAGAGATGCATGCAGATAGGGCAGCACCTCAGTGTCCAGAAGGTCTGCCTGAATATGGCTGCCCCACAGCCACTGCATTGCACCACTCCCCACATTATACTGCAATTCCACTACTTGTCTGCTACTGAAGCTCTACTAGCTCCCTTTTTGTTAATTTACTGTCCTAAAAATCCTGCCACTGATCCTCAGATAATTTTCTTAAAAAAAAGAAAAACAATAAATAAATAAATGAGTCAAAACACTTGTCGTGCTGAGGGTGGGATTCTTCCCCCTTATGCCCCTCCTACTTCACACCCCTTACTATACCCTGCGTTTAGCTCCTGTCCATCAGATTTAACAGGGCATATAATTAAGAGTTGGGGGAAGGGGGGGCGAAAATTTGCAGCAATTAAAGACAGCACAGAATTACACCACCACTATGTTTTAAATTTTCAACAGCCCAAAAACAATTATAAGTAAAGACAACAAAGAAAGTACAGTGTCACTAAAAGCACACAATCTAAGTTTAAAAGAAAAATAGCAATTACCAGTTACTCTAAAGCACTGAATTGAATATGTTTCCTTCCTTCCTCTTCTGGCTTCTTCTGAGAAAATAAAACTCTACTTGCTACCTCAACTCTGACTAAGCCCCACCTCCAGTTATCACGTAGCTGAGGTCAGAGGCCGGACAATTAACACCTTTCACCCAACTACAGGGCAGTCAGACAAGCCAAGATAAAATCTGCAGCAATTAAAGACAGCACAGAATTACACCACCACTATGTTTTAAATTTTCAACAGCCCAAAAACAATTATAAGTAAAGACGACAAAGAAAGTACAGTGTCACTAAAAGCACACAATCTAAGTTTAAAAGAAAAATAGCAATTACCAGTTACTCTAAAGCAGGGTTTCTCAAATGGTGAGGCCAGCCTCCCAGAGGAGGCCCCAACCTGTTCCAAGGGAGGCTCAAGCAAGCCTTAAAATGTGCTAAATTTAAATGCCAGGTTTTGGATGTTTTGTGAGATAGGATGCAGCAAACTAAAGTGAATAATAGTATGCAAATTTATGTACAAAATGGGTGACCAGGAAAGTCACACTCAACAAATACAGGTTACTCACCTGTAACAGGAGTTCTAGGAATGGTATATGTTGTTCATCCACACTTATTAGCAGGTTCCTTGCCGCTTTAAATCTTGCCGGAAGGTCTTCAAGCTGGCTCCTCCCACTCACCCGGGTGGTAAAACTCTCGGCTCCGCCCCATGACGCCAGATCTGGCCCGCTGGAAGCTCAGGTTGTGCGTCGAAGCCGGGGAGGTCGGGTTGATGTTGGATGAACAACATATACCATTCCTAGAACTCCTGTTACAGGTGAGTAACCTGTATTTCTAGGGACATGGATATGTTGTTCATCCACACTTATTGGCAGACTCCTAGCAGTTCTCCGGGAGGAGGGAGGCAAGGCGCACACCCCCAATACTTACTTGGGAAATAAGGACTGGAGAACGGAGGCCCCAAAACCAGCATCCCGGCATGACTCAAGGTCGATGTGGTAATGGGTAATAAAGGTGTGTGCTGACTTCCAGGTAGCAGCCCTGCAGATTTCCTGGATAGGGACGTCCCTGGAAGCAGCCACCGATGCAGCAGTATGACGGGTAGAATGAGCTCTTATCCCTCTGGGAGGCTCCATGCCCGCCAACTTATAGCTGCGATCTATGCAGGAGGTGACCCACCTGCCTATCGTCCACTTGGCTGCAGGTCTGCCAGATGTGGCTTCAGCATAGGTGACAAACAGCTGGCGAACCTCTCCCCGAATTTCAGCCGTGCGCTCCTTATAATAAGCGAGCGCCCTTCTAGGGTCCAGAGTATGGAGCCTATATTCGGCCTCCGAGGTGTGATTGGGGTAGAACACAGGCAGAGTCAGCACCTGGTTAAGGTGAAACTCTGACACCACCTTCGGAAGGAATTTTGGGTGGGGGCGAAGGACAACCTTGTCCCTGTGGAAGACCAGGTAAGGAGACTCGATGCAAAGCGCCTGGAGCTGTCCCATCCTTCTGGCTGACATGATAGCCACCAAGAAGGTGGTCTTCCACGACAGGTGAGAGAGTTCACACCTGTGCATTGGTTCGAATGGCTTGCCCATGAGCTTTGCCAGTACCAGCAGTAGATCCCACGGAGGTGGAGGTTCTCGCACCGGAAGGGAAATGTGATCAAGGCCTTTGAAAAAGCACCCGACCACCTTTTCCTGTGCCACCGACTGCTTCCCGGCCCGCGCCCGGTAAGCAGAGATGGCTGCCAGGTGCACCTTAGGGTCAGCGACCTAAGCCCTTGACTAGAAAGGGACCATAAATAGTCCAAAATGCTTGCCACAGAACAGGAGGAAGGGTCCAGGCCCTTGCCCTGACACCAAATGGAGAATCTCTTCCATTTGAAGGCATAGCATTTTCTGGTCAACTCCTTACGGGACACCTCAACCACATTGAGGACCTCGTCGGAAAGACCCAAGGCCTGGAACTCTAGCCGCTCAGGAACCAGGCCGTCAGGTGCAGGGATTGAAGGTCCGGATGGAACACCTTCCCCTGATTGACTGAAAGCAGGTCCGGGCGAGCTGGAAGCTGCCTCGGGAGCCTGGAGCTGAGGCTGAGGAGATCTGGGTACCAGAACTGGCGGGGCCAGTCTGGGGCTATCAGGATCACCTGTGCCTTGTCCCTCCTTGCTTTGAGAAGCACCTTGTGAATCAAGGGAAATGGGGGAAAGGCGCAGAAGAGGTCCGGGGTCCACAGCCTCAAGAAGGCTTCCCCCTGCAGCGAGACCTGCTGAGGGGGACAGGCATGAAACAGCCTCAGCTTCGCATTCTCCCTGGAGGCAAACAGGTCCACCTGAGGTGTGCCCCAGTGGGAGAACAGATCTTGCACTACCACCGGCAGGAGAGACCACTCATGAGATGCAGCCCCTATCCGGCTCTGGGCATCGGCCAGGGTGTTGGAGGCTCCTGCCACATGAATGGCTAGGAGATCCGCCTCCAGGCTGCGCACGAGTGACCAAATGCAGACAGCTTCCTTGCATAGAAGCATGGAGCGCGTCCCGCCCTGGCGGTTCAAGTAGTACATGGTCGTGGTATTGTCCGTCTGGACTCGGGCCACTTGACCCCGGAGAAACGTAGCAAAGGCGGTGAGAGCTAGGCGGACCGCTCGGAGCTCCAGCAGGTTGATGTGGCATCGGGACTCCCACGGGGACCAGAGGCCGTGCACTCGGTGTTCCCCCAGATGGGCACCCCAACCCATCAGAGAGGCGTCGGTCGATAGAGAGCCCGTTGGCTCGGGCGGACAAATGGGATGCCCTCCTGCAGATAAAATGGAACGGTCCACCACTGGAGGTGTTCCACATCTCCCGGTCACTATCACTAGCTGGTCCAAAGGATCAGCTGCCAGACCACTGGCTGGCCAGTCCCCACTGAAGGGGGCGCATGTGCCAGCGGACCCAACGGACCACACTGGTACAGGCCACCATGAGACCCAGAAGGCGCAGGAAGTCCCGGGCAGGGCGCGATTGCCCAACCAGAAATGATTGGGCAAAGGAGGTAAGAACCTTGGCCCTTTCCGCCGGGAGCCGTGCTCTGGCTCGAAGAGAGTCGAGCTCTGCCCTGATGAACAGGATCACCTGCTTTGGCTCGAGTTCCGACTTGGCCTCGTTGATGAGAAGGCCGGCTTGAGAGCAAACCTGGAGGGCCAGATCTCTGGACCGCTCCACCTCCCATCTGGAGGGGGCTGCTATCAGCCAATCGTCCAGGTAAGAGTACCGACTCACGCCCGCAGAGAATGCTGTCACCACTGCCATGCATTTGGTGAAGACCCTGGGAGCTGGAGATAAGCCGAAGGGCATGGCTCGGAACTCGAAGAGGGATCCCTCCGCTCGAAAGTGGAGGAATCTCCGATGTGATGGACGGATAGGGACGTGAAAGAACGCGTCCTGTAGGTCCAGAGAGCAGAACCACATGCCGTGTTCCAGAGATGGTATTATCTGTGCCAGAGTGACCATCCTGAAGGTTCGAGACCTTAGGAACTTGTTCAGGTCGTGTAGGTCGAGAATGGGGCGCCAGCCCCCCGTCCGTTTCGGGAACCAGGAAATACCTGGACACGAACCCCGGGTCTGAAGTGGGGTCCTCTACCTCCGTGATCACCTCCTTTTGGAGGAGGAGAGCGATGTCGGCTCGGCGAGCCGCCAGTGAGGCTGCGGACCCCGAGGCCCCCCGAGGTGCGACGGCTCTGAAGGGCGGGGCCTGCTCGAATTCCAGAGGTAGGCCTTTTCCCACCACCTCCAGTACCCACCTGTCCGTGGTAACAGCGGACCAGGCGGAAAGGAAGTGTCTGAGCCGTCCCCCCACGGGGGGAACCAGGGGTGAGGTGACAGGGATGGGGGCGACACCCCTCAGCCCGTCACTGGGCAGGCTTGGAGGAGGGACCGGCCGAGGGACCTCCTGGGCCTTTACCTCCCTGCTTCCTGTTGGAGGAAGCCGACGGCTTGGGCTTGGGATACCAAGGTCGAGCCTGCTGGCCCTGACGTTGCTGGGCCGGGCGCGCCGTGGGCGCAGAAGGACGAAAAGGGCTTAGGCTGTGGCTTGCGGCCTTTGTCGTTCTGAGCGGAAGAGACAGAGTCCAAGGTAGCATTGGACTTCTCGATCCTCTGCAGGTGACCTTTCACCCCAGGGCCGAAGAGGTCAGTCCCCAAAAAGGGAACATCCACCAACTTGTGCTGGGTATCCGAGGTAAAGGTGGATATCCTCAGCCAAGCCCGACGATGCATGGTCACTGCGGCCACCACAGACCTGGCACATGAGTCCCCGATGTCTAACGCAGTCTGGAGCTGCTGTTTAGCCACTGCCCTGGTCCTGCACCTGCCTGACCGTAGTCTGCAGATCTGCGGGAAGATGAGGGACAACATCATCCAGGGAGCCCAACAGGGCGTGAGAAAAATGTGCCATGAGAATGGCCGAACTAGCCTGATGAAGGCCGAGAGAGGACGCAGCATAGACTTTTCGCCCGGCATAATCCAATTTCTTGGATTCCTTGTCAGGAGGTTTGTCCACATCCCTGGCGTTCCCGACACGCCGGAAAACGCTGTCGGTAACCAACCCCTCGGCCGAGGGGTGTTCCGAAAAACTGGACAGGGAACCGGTAGGGACCGCATACTTCCTGGCCAACCTGGCCGAAGGCGCAGGGCAGGAAGCTGCCAAAGTTCCAAGGCCGGGCCCACTATGGCTTCGGCCACTGGAAAGGCCTCCGTAGGAGAATCCCCCCGGTCCAGAATCTCCGTGAGGGGATACCTGGCCCGTTTAGAAACGGGTTCGAGCTTCATCCTGGTGGACTCCGAGATGAGTCAAAGCAACCCCAAGAAGGACGAAGGGCTATCGTCCATTGACTGCCCTCCCGAGGACTCCAAGTCCATGCGCTTGGAGAAGAGGGAGGAACCATCATCGGACTCAGAATATTCCTCAAAGAGCTGCCTCGGCCCTGAGCCACCCTCCACCTGCCGAGGTTTATCGGGAGTGAGGGTGACAGACAGCCTATGGGGCAAACCCAAAGCCGACCGAGAATTTTGGTCGGAGCCCAACTAATGGCTGTGGGCGGAGGTTCCACCAGAATCGGTGGGGCAGCTGGAATTGGCGAACAACCGCCTGAGAACAGGCTCCTTGACTACAATGAGGGTTGTTTCGGCTGTCTCGGTGACAGCCACTTAATGGCCGGGGAAGACGACTGGGTCGGCTTATTCCCGGTCAAAAGGAGCTGTTGCCACATAAGTTCCTTGTACCTCCGACGCAACTTGCGCCGAAGCCTCCCCTCGTCCAAGGAAGAGGAAGAGTGGTGGCGCCGCTTGCCGCGGTGCCGAGACCGAGACCGCCTAAGACGGCGGGATCGGTTGGACCGCGAGGATGTCCGAGACCGAGACCGAGAGTCTCAACTAGGCCGAGGGAGGCGAGGAGAAGTGTCAGAAATCGGCACTCCCCTCGGCTCGGACGATCCCACCGAAGGCTCCGGAACCGGAGGCACAGACGAGCCGACGGGATCCTCAACTCCCACCGGGGGAACCGGGGAGAGGGATTGTCAGCTTCCCACCGACAACTCAGCTCAACGGTCGAGAAAATCTCGACCGCGCGACAGGAGTCTCGGTCAACTGGCCTGACGGGACACCGTGAAGCCAGTGGCCGAGCTGAGGGGTCGACAAGTCGACTGCTCGACAAGGGAGGGGATCTTTCCCGCTCCCAAGAGCGCAGCGAGAGAGACTTACTTTTGCTCTTTTGGACCTGGAAAAAGGTCCGAAGAAGTTGGACCCTCACCTTTGGTCGAGAGGGTCAGACAAAGCTCCTTAAAAAGCGAAATCAGAGGCACCGAGAGAGTGGGACAAATGCCGGCCGGGTAGAAGCGGCCCACCGTCGCCTCCTCTTGAGGCGATCATCTGCTCTAGCTGATCTGCCGAGCCCGCCGCGGACACCGCAATCGGGCCTCTTTAGATTTCACCGTGGAATTCTTTTCTCGGGCGCCCAGCTGTAATCGGGCACGGTCTTCAAGGACGAAAATAAAAGGAAGAGCACAAGTCGCAGGGGCCAGCTGGTCGGCTCAAGGCCCAGGCAGTAGACGCACGTGGAGTGCGGATCCATCCTAGACATCTTCTACCCGCAAGGGCACCTCCAAAAACCGGGAGTCGATTTGTCCATCGCAGCCGTGAGGAGAAGACGACTGAAGTCTTTTAGCAAAAAACCTTTTAATTTCGAACTTTTGAAGAATTAGGAACCAGTTTTAATGCAAGCGCTAAGGAGGGAACCTGAGCTTCCAAGCGTAAGGGAAGATCTGGCCATGGGCGAGCCGAGTTTTACCACCGGTGGTGGGAGGAGCCAGCTTGAAGACCTTCCGCAAGATTTAAAGCGGCAAGGAACCTGCCAATAAGTGTGGATGAACAACTTATCCATGTCCCTAGAAACACTTGTTTCCTCGTATGACATGAGGGAAAGCTGAATGGAAGAAGTACAGGTCTTGGAAACTATGCAAAACAAATGCAAAATAATACAAATGAATAGGTACAAAGTAACAACTGACTCATTATACTGACTGCAGAAAAGCACAAATGCAAAGGCTAGGTTGAGATGTACTAGGAGCAAGAGCAGGACAAAGCAAAATGGTCCCTGAGAAGGTATTTAAAAACAAGGTAAAACTATCAAAGAAAGTAATCTGACTCATGGAGGTCTTGCAACAAGTGGTACAGTAAATAGAGTCCAAAACCCAGGAGTGTGGAGTGAGTAGGCTGATATGGGAGGGGTTATACAGATGGAGAATAATAAGTTTAATAAAATGAGAATAAACTCAACTACTCAAAGGAGTGTCACTATATTCCTTGTGTACTGTGCAAAGTACGATAATTGTTCTAACTATGGGGAGGCCCAAAATGATTTCTATATAGGGGGGGCTCAAGATCTTTTCCAAGGCTTGGGGGAGGCTCACTATGACAGTGTGAGAGAACCACTGCTCTAAAGCACTGAATTGAATAGGTTTCCTTCCTTCCCCTTCTGGCTTCTTCTCTACCATGAACTACCAGAGTGCTGGTAATGAGGTGCTGATCTGCCAAGTCTAAGTCTACCTTCCCTTCCAGGATAGCCCGAGCTTTGGTAGTGGCACTTGTGTTTTCTTACAGTTCTTGTCAGCAGTTTGCAGTTGTCTATTGTCCCCTCATTCCCTGCTGGCTCTCTTTTTTATTGCACCCCCCCCCCACTCCCCACAATCACCAGTGTGCTTTCTAGTCTGTTCTCCTCTCACTCACTCCCAGCAATCCAACAGTTTAAAAGGTGAGCATGGCGTTCCTCTTTCTCACATGATAAAAAAAAATCACTATCCTCCTCGAAAACAGCGCTATCACCAATGTGCTTTTTTTTTTTTTACATCCTGTGCTTGTCCATTATCCCCTCACTACATCTCAGTGATAAAGCAGTTTAATTGAGGAGCACGCTCTCTCTCTATCACATAATTACTAAAAATAAAAACAATCCTCCCTGAAAGAGTGCAGGAGGCAACAATAAAAAGATGGAGAGCTTGCAGCTGATGTTGCGGGTGGGATGTAAAATGCAGCGACTCAAGAACATATTAAGAGTCTATATTAACTGAGTAAAATACATGTCTGAATGGAGATTTGCTTAAATTGGACACCTCGTATAATGGTCAAAAGTGCCTTACACAGAGTAGTCCATTATAAGCAACATGTACTGTATTCCACACCCTGTACGGCTACCTGAAACTTTTTTCAATCTTTTTATCTATGCCTGTAGCTGAAGTACATGCTAAATTCTGCTTCTCCTCATCCTCCTCTGTTTCTTGAGGGAGAATGTGGAGGGCGTTCACCATTTGCCTAATAAATGGGGAGTATGACAACACTTATTAGGGCTTGGAAGGAGCCAAACTCCTACTCAGGTGAACCATCTGGTTCAATCGGTTCATTTTCCTCCTCCTCCTCCTCCATGGGTAGGTGGACTGGAGCTTGAGCCAGGGCGGGGGTGAGACAGCATGTTCATAAAGTTTCCCATAGTCTGGAAGGCCTGGAAAACCTGCCATATGTCTGCCATGCCCCCTACTGAAGGGTGTGTGTCTGGGGCCCAGTGCTGCTCCTGTCCTTTTCAGGAAGAGTGGCAAGGACATTCTTTTCTTTTTGTTCTTTTCTTGGCACACACTGTTTCCAGTGCCTACTCTTAGGGTTTTTTAGGGTCAGTGGACTCGCGGTTCCCCATTTCAAACACCCTGGTATCTCTTACCATCTGCATCTGATGGCTGAGCAGCTTTATATTTTGTGTCTGTCCCCTCCGACAGGGACTGCTGCTGTTCATGAGGAGACAGACCCTCTGATGCATGCTTTCCATCAGCACTGGGAACTCCATCGGAACCTTTACTGTGTGTTGGTGACAGACAGGCAGACTCAGAAGCCATATATCCTTTTCTTGTTTTCAGTCTTTTTCTTTCGGGTTTTGCGGCAAAACTTTACAGAGCTCACAATTAGTAAAATCGTGATCTGGACTCAGGCACCTTAAACAGAGCTCATGGCAGTCTGCTTCTGCCAGGAGATGAAAACAATTAGACCCAAGAAAAAGAAAACTGGACCAGCGGGCTTTAAGAATTGTGCCATCAGCCATGCCAAACACTGAAGACTTCAAATAAACTGTCGCTGTTCCCAAAAACGCTTTCTACAGAACAGATAAGTCAAAAAGCGGGTCTGACTTTAATTCTGGTACCTTTTTATAGGAATCCCTTTTATAGAAAGAAAAAAAAACACACCAAAGTAAAGAATCTGGAGCAGAGTTATACAAAGTTATTTAGAAGAAAAAGTGGGGACCGGTTCGGTTCCCTTTTGGCGGAAACTGCAACTGAAAAGAAGACAACTGTTGGGTGCATCATTTAAAAAAGCGGTTTCTCACCAAAATCTAATAAAATAATAGAGATTCACCATGTTAGTACTATGCACCACACAGTTCAGTGCCTTCCCTCCACAAACTGCTTCCGATTCATATTGGCCATTAAAATACCCAATAATTAAATAGATAAATTGTTCGTAAAATTGCTCTGCCAGGGACACAGGCACGTCCCGGTGTGTAACTCCACCCCCGTGCTGCCCCATGCTTGGCCTACTTTATGATATGATCACAGGGAGAGTGCAGGGGGCAAGCTACATTATGGTCTACAAGGGGCAACTTTAAACAAGTTTATATGCAACAGTGATCATGTGCTGATTAAACGAGGGCACTGGGCGACTAACAGGGGCCTTGTTATTTACCCGGGGCCCTCGTTTAATCAGCACATGATCACTGTTGTATTCAAAATTGTTTTAAAGTTGCTCCTCATAGACTACAATGTAATGTGCCCCCGCGCTCTCCCTGTGATCACGTCATAAAGTTGGCTGAGCATGGAGCAGCGCGTGGTGGAGTTACACACAGGGAAGTGCCTGTGTCCTTGGCAGAGCAATTTTATGAGCGATTTAGGTATTTAATTATTGGGTATTTTAATGGCCAAAATGGATCAGTAGCAGTTCGTGGAGGGAAGGCACTGAACTGTGTGGTGCACCTCTACTGCAGTGTACCTAAGTGAGTCTCTTTAAATAATGTGGTTCCTTTAAGGCAGGGAACAACGCTAAGCTGCCATCTTCTCCAATTCCTGAGAACCAATTGTAACTGGAGAAACTGTAAATATTACAAAAAATAATTTACCCTAGTGACCCCTGGTGGACATAGGGTCAAGAAGGCACTGTCCTGCAGCCCTCCCCAAAGCCTCTGCAGCCTGCAGGGCTCTCAGCTCAGCCACTTCTCACTCATACCCCAGTAACTCCTGTGGACATAGGGTCGATAGGGTGCCCACCTGCAGCCCTCCCTGACACCTCTGCAGCCCCCAGTGCTCTCAGCTCAGCCATTCCTCACTCAGACCCCAGCAACCCAAGTGGACATAGGGCCGAGAGGGCACCATCCTGCAGCCCTCCCCGAAGCCTCTACAGCCCCCAGTGCTCTCAGCTCAGCTGCTCCTCGCTCAGACCCCACGCGACCCCCGGTGGCTATAGGGTCGAGATGGTGCCGTCCTGTAGCCCTTCCCGAAGCCTCTGCAGCCCCAAGTGCTCTCAGATACAGACAACAAGAACACCACCAGCAGATTCCTGGCATTCGGCACCATCTCCGAGGTCAGCAGACCTCACCAGATAGAATCTTCCCACCTGTCTTCCAAGCTACCTACTACAGTGCATGGCTGGATTTTCACCTGAACTTTAACCGAATTTAGGCAGATAATGCATGTGGCTAGCCTTTTTCAGCTGTACTTTAACTGTCCCTCAGTGCTACGTTTGTAGTTGTTCTGTACTGTAGCCTGCTTATTCCAGTCTCTTTTTAGCAGCGTTTTTGAGTCTCAGCTGTAGCCTTTACATCTCAGTCCGAGTTAGCACTGTTTAACCTGTTTTAACTTTATCCTGTGGCACAGCATTATTATCCCAGCTGGAGCCTGACTATTTTAGCCTGATTCAGTCATTTTTTAGTTCTGTTCTCATCACAGCAGTAGCCCAATTAATCATGTTTCATTTTATCCTGTGGCACAACATTTTTTTATCTTAGCTGGAGCCTGCTTATTTTAGCCTGATTCAGTCATTTATTTATGACTTTGATAACCGGGTAAGTACACTGATCCCAGGGACCATTTTCAGGCACGACCCGGGCCACGACAGTGGCGCAGCAGCAGGAAAATACATTGTACATAGACCATGAAAGGCAGGTTACACAAAAATGTCAAAAAATGAGAAAGAATGATACAGTAACTGTCATTATATAGAGAATAAAGGAGGATATGGTGTGTGTAACAAGATTTTATACACACCTGAGGCTTGGGATGCTACACAAACCCTGAGGGTGAAACCTGAGGGGTTTATAATAAGCATCCCAGGCTGAGGGTGTGTGTAAATTCGAGTTTTACACACAACCCCATCTTTTATTTTATATAATTGCTGGCCAGTGCTTTTTCGACACAGCAAATATATAAAATAACATAAAAAAAAAATAGAAAAAGATCATTGTTAAGGCAGCCGCGGACCGGTCTGAATTCAACATGGTCCATGGTCTGTCAAGATTTTCAGTTACTTTACTGTTTTAGCCAGGCTTGCAGAGTGGACCGTTACGTTTTTGTATTACTTTTTTTTGTGTGTTTCAGTGGTTTTACTTACCGCTGAGTGGTGGTTGTGGCATCTGTCTGGTGAGAGAAGTGGAGACAGAGCGTCTGGTGCTTGCGCAGAGGCAGGGAAACCCAGTGCGTGTTTGCCGTTTTAACCAGCTGGTTATAACGGCAAATTATAACCTGGTTTCCCTATGGGAAAAAGCACTGGTCAGTGATTATAATAATAATAATCATAATTAGGTACTGAAAACATAGTACAAAGTAAGTATGTTAAGAACAGTAAAAAGTACAAGGTGTAGGTAACCAGGGCAGACATAACTAAGAGCAGGAGGGGTAGTGCTAGGAGAGGGAGGGTAGGCAGTGAGGATGGTTAGAAATGGACTCAGGGAAATAACAGAGTTCAGTGATAGGGGAAACTCTACCCCGAGAAGCACTGGCAGCAGGATACAGATAGGAGCCAGTCCTTGTGGTGTGATTTGAACAGGCAGTGGGTGTCCAGAGCACGGAGCTTGTCGGGCAGCTGATTCCATAGTGAATCTCCCGCCCATGCTGCTAGATATTCTGGGAACATTGGGGGTGGTGTTAGAGGAGAGGGAGCGATTCACGTTTCTGACTTTTAAAAACTCTGCAAGAGGGGATTCTTGCCTGGTGCGAATGGCACTATCAACCAAACAGTAAAGGATGAAATCGAAGCAGCCTTGAAGTGGCAGCCACCCAAGTGACTGATAAAGTACACAGTGATGGGTGGAAAAAGGGGCCAGTAGGGCAAAGCTACAGGCACTGTTGTAGGCAGTGAAGAGTTTGGCCATGAGGGTGGAGGATGACCTGGCATAGATGGTGGAACTGTAGTCAAGTATGAGGAGTAGGTTATTCTGGACTATGGCTAGTCGGGCCTCAGGTGTTAGGAAGTGTCTGAATCTGTATGCTGTTCCCAGTTTCTGGTGTATCCTGTGGAAAACGGAGTTAATGCGCTCGGAGAAGGAGAGGGAAGGGTCAAGCAGGACATCCAGGTACTTGAAGGTCTTGAAATTATCTAGAACCTGGCCTTCAAGGGAGACTATGTTGGAGGAGGAGGAAGATTTGAGTTTAGCTAGGAAGGGTTTTGACCCGAATAGCATAGACTTGGTTTTCTTAACATTAACCAGGAGGAGGTTGGCTGCAAACCAATCATAGGCAGCACCATAGTTTTGGATGAGGACACAGGAAATGCAGGAAAGGGATTTATCACTGAAGACAAGGACAAGGTCATCAGCATAGAGGATATAGTGACAGGTAAGACTCTCTGAGGGAAGGAAATTAATAAACAAGGAGAAAAGGAGGGGTCCCAGAATAGAGCCCTGGGGGACTCCGGTAGAGACAGGCAGAGTTGTGGAGCATGCAGGGCCAACAAAGATGTATTGGGAGCGATTGGAGAGGTAGCTCCTAAACCAGTTGGTTACCAGGTGGGAGCAGCCAAGGATATGGCACTTAGAGAGGAGAAGGGTATGGTTCACCAAGTTGAAGGCCTTGGAGAGGTCAGTGAACACTGCGCTGGTGGCTTGCCCATTATCCATGTTCATGAGGATGTGGTCGGTCAGTAGTATAAGGGCAGTGGAGGTACTATGATTCTTAAGCCATGTTGCTGGCTGCACAGAAGGCTGTACTTTGTGATGTGTTCAGTAAGCTGGTGGTGGATGATTTTCTCTAGCAGCTTACTTAGGTGAGGGAGGATGGAGATAGGCTGGTAATTGTCGATGGAGTGGGGTCACCAGCTTTGAATTTGGGGATAACTTTAGCGATCTTCCATGGGTTGGGCATGGTGGAGGTGGATACGGCAAGGTTAAAAATGAAGGTGAGGGGTTTGACAATGGCAGGGGAAATGAGTAACGAAGACTAGGGAGAGGCCATAGAACCCAGGGAAGCAGTGGTTGAGGAGGCATTTGAGGAGCTTTGAGGTTTCAAGAAGGGAGACAGCCTTAAAATAAAAAGGGGGGATGAAGGAAGGCTTGAGACGGAGGGGCCGACTTTAGGGTAGTTGGCCAAACCATTGGGCTGACCACCTTGGAGCTTGCAGAGGAGCACAGAGGGGTCCGTGAATTTATCATTTAAAAACATGTACCACTTCCTGAGGGTCAGTCACCAGGCCTGCAGAGGAGTAAAGCTGCAGTGCAGATTTGCCAGTTTGGGGGGTTAGGAGAGAGCCAATGGATTTCCAGAATTCCCTAGGATCACCAAGACTGTCCCTCTGAAGGTTGTGGAAAAAGCAGTGCTTTAGGGATTTAACCAAGTGCTTGCATTTGTAACCCCCTGCAAATGGGGGTTCCCAAAAGACTTCCAGGAGCTTGCTTGAATGCTCCAAGCCTGAATGGTGTTTGGCGTTTAAGCCATTTATCAGTGAGTGTTTTTAGAACCTCTGGTACTGTCTCTTTAAGAGCTGTCTGCTTGCAGACATAATTAGTTTGTATGGGGGACTGTGTGTTTCTTTGATTGAGTACCACTCAAGCTGCTGCCAATTCACTCCATTTTGCAGTCACTAGGAGTGCAAAGGAACCTTTCTGAAAGATGTAACTGTTTGCCAGAAACCATTTAGAGTGATAATGAAATTACAGTTTGTCTAACCTGCTTTCTTTTGCAGTCAGAACAGTGTCTGCCTAGTTCCCCATTCTGGTTTTGAACTGCTGAACTGGACCAATCAGTGTGGAGTAAGCTAGCTCTAAAATGGTGCCTTGGACGAATCAGAACTTGGACTCATAATCTGAGCCAGCCACAAGAGGATTGTATGGGCAGTGACTCTGGGAGATGTAGTTTAGACTTCAGTGCCTTTTGGACCAACAGCAGCAGTCTATTGTGAGTGACAGCCAATCCAGTCAAGAACTGGGAGGAACTCAAAGGAAGTGCCGGTTTGTCGGTTGGAGTTTCAGTTGAGCTTTGGCAGTGAAGAAGGAAGAGCCCTGTGCTTTTCAGTGTGCCTTTTAGTCAAAAACGTGTGTAAGGCCCAGAGTTCGGTCTGCAGCTTGTGTAACTGCTTGTTAGGACTGAATCCGTCCTGTGAAAAGAATCAAAGGATCTCTGAAGAGTAGAAACCAGGCTCACCCTGTAGAAGACTGGAGAAATTATTGAATTGCACTCGGTCTGTCAGGAATTGAATCTGCTGTGTGTTCTCCCGGGTATTGTGCAGTAATTGTGATCGGGATAGAGAAGCAGCCTGCCTGGTATAGTACTTTTTTTTTTTTTTTACCATATAAATGTGTGAAGAGTCTCTTGGAGCTTAAGAGTAGTCCTGCTGATATTGAAGGACCCTATCTTATTTGGAGGTCGTGAGTACTAATTCAGGGTCGCTCCCTGTTGAATTGCCACATTAAATCCAATTGGAATTACTGTACTGCTGACTGTTTAATTTTCCTTTTCTCTGTGTGAAAGGGCCCTTACCAGCTGCCACGGTTTGGACTAGCCACTAGGGCTTGGGTACCCAGGGACAGTAACTGATAGGGATAGGCCTGTGCACAGAGCCATAGGTAGATTATTAGAGTGATAAGCTAATTAACCTGATTTCCCGTCCTATTATATCCCCTAAATAAATCAGAGCAGTTATACTGCCTGGGTATTTGTCTATGTTAAAGTACTGTACTGTGATTGTTGCACTGTTCTCGTTTCACAGGAGGTCCCAGTGCGGAACCAGTCCTGGGGTAAGTGTATACTGTGAAGGTAATTCTGATATATTGTGTGGGCCACTAGTGGGAAGAAAGGGGGGTTGCAGTGTCCCAGAGGACTGTGACCAAGTTAGTCTAACTATTGCAAACCCTGACCTCTGGGTGGAGGCACCCGCCATTGGATCCAGGCCCCTCAACCTGTTTGTGGCAAATCAGGCAGGGGTAGTAGCCCCTGGGATAGCGCCATCTAGGGGTTACACATTGGTTTATCAGGCACCTATAGGCTTCCCAGAGGGCAGGGGAAGGGGATACCTTAAAAGCTGACCAAGCACAATCTTGGTCCTTCATGTGATTTTTTTAGTTCTGTTTTTAATCACAGCAGTAGACTGATTAATTGTACCTGTGGTACAGCCTTTTACCCCACAACTGATGCTTGTTTACTACTACTGGTGGCATTACTTTTACACTGTAGCCCTATCTCTTGTGTTAGTTGCCATACTGTTCTCTGCCTGACTCACTAATTTCCTGCTCTATCTCCCGCCTGTCCCAAAAGCAGCTCTACTTACTCCTCTCTGGCTCCCTGCTTCACAGCCCCCCCGTCTGTTCCCCCTCCCTCCTATCACTTTGCACTAACTTTCTCCATTTCTTTCCCCAGCTCAACCGCTCCTCATTCAGACCCCAGCAACCCTTGGTGGACACAGGGTCAAGAGGAGCCATCCTGCAGCCTTCCATGAAGCCTCTGCAGCCCCAAGTGCTTTCAGGTAGATACAACAAAAACAGCAGCAGCAGTGGCGGCAACACCACTTTGTGGCTTTACTGCTACTACATGCCACCCACACTCCCCTCCTCCCGCCCACCCGAGGAGTGGCTAATTTTATAGTTAATGATAGATCCCATGATCTGGTAGAACCAATCACCTCACTTTTATCTCCCAATTCCTACAGCCAAATTGGTCTTAATCCTCCCCTCCCACAACCACCCCCTCCACTTGGTACTACCCTGCCTAATTCCCTCCTCCCATACACTTACATGAACTGCTCAACTCAACTGGCATTCAACAGCTCTGCACACATTCCTGCTCTGTCGCTGTCAGCCCAGTCCCTATATATCAACTGCTCTCTCACTTTGGTGCCTTCTTGTTACCTTTTGGCTGCCACTACTCACAAATCAGTATTGGGTGTGCACTCTGGCTTACCACCTCTCCGAGAGCGAGTTCCACTCACCCAGACTGCACTCTGACATATAAATGCTCCTCACCTTGCTGGCCAGAACACGCATTCTCACTAGCCTGGTACATCTCACTCACCTCACACACTCAGCCGCTTTAACGGAGTGGCCTGTCCACAGCTCTCCTAAGCCTGCCTCTCAAGTGCCTTGCATTGCTAAACGTGTGTTAACCTTGGCAGCCCTGCCCCCCTAACACCTCAGTTCTTCGCCAATTGATCTTAGCACCACAGCAACACCCACTGACAAGCCATCCACTAACCTGGTGTTTTTTTTTTCCTCCATGCCATACACCTCCAGAATGGTGGTTGCTACCATATTCCTAGCTAGTCCCTGAACACGCTCCATCACTATACCACTACTCTCCCTCAAATGGCTCTATTCCTTTATCCCTCCCTTATCCCGGACTGACAATCTCTCCCAGACAACCCTCCTTGCTGCACTCTACCTAGTAGATACTATACCTGAACACAGACCTATTGCAACCTGCCCCCTCATCTTAACTGACTTTAGCATCTCCAACACGCATCTGCACAGATCATCATACATCCAGGGCCTTCTCACTCCAAAAGCACAGCACTCATTGTCGTGGCACACAACAAAAGCTTGTTTGTGTGCTCTACTCAAATGCAAGCATTTTAAATGGCTAAAAATAAACATTCTAATCCTGTGGTTGCACCTGTTTCTGCTTAACTGCTGGTGACACTGAATCCAACCCTGACCACTACTCCTCTCTCCTTCCCCATGGCAAAGAGTGAAGGGGCTTAAAATAGTTCACTTAAACATCAGAGGCCTACTTCGTAACTTGACTGAGCCAACAGCTTGGATTTCCCACCATCAGCTAGATATTCTGTGTAATACTCAGACCTGGTTCAAACCACCAATTCCAGACAATATGAGCAATATAGCAGGCTACAGCTTCATTAGGAATGACAGGCCCCCTCCTAAGAGGGGAGGTGGTACCACAATCTACTTCAAGTCTCGCCTTAACATCTCTACCCTTACTTACCCCCATATTCTCACTGCCACTACCTTTGAAACATGTCATGACATTCTAACCTTGGGCAACTCTACAAAACTGCTTGTCCTCTGTTTATACCTACCCCCAGCCATGAGCCATCATGGGCTTCCCTACTTCACAGACAGTTGGCCCGTTCGTAAGCAACAATGACTTTGCCATCCTCAGCAACTTCAATATCAACTGGTCTGGCCAAGCTAAAACAGTAGCTGAGCCCCAACTTAACAAGTTACTACTTAACCAAATTATCTTCCAACCCACCAGACTATCCAATAATGCTGCTACCTCTACCCTCATTGACCGGATCCTTGTCCCTGATGCTGACAAAATCATCTGCTCCGGTGTCCTAACAGATTTATTAAGTGACCACTCACTAGTATTTTAAGTGCCCAGTGCACCACCCCGTGATATCCACTTTCAGAATTTCTCTCACCTTGACCCTATACAATTTAAAGCTGAACTAGCTAATCAAAACTGGACAGCCCTCTGGACCACCTCAGACATCAATACAGCTATATTTTACTTTAACACAATATTGCTAATACACCAGAACAAAAATGCTCCTCTTACCACCAGAAGAGTCCGAGAACTAAAAACCAAATGGTTCAAATGTTCCCTCCTGGCACTTATGAAAGAAAGAGATAAATGCTGGGCTTCCTTCAAAGCATCCAACACCCAACCTGACTGGGCCACCTACAGAGCATTAAGAAATAAGTGCAAGTAAGCCATTAGGCTGAGCAAAAGCAGCTACTACAGCATTCATTTGGCCTCCTCAACCAAAAACCCTCACCAATTTTGAAGACATCTTATACACACCCTCGGACACTCCAACCCCTCTATCACGCCCGACTTTGAAATTGATGGGGTCAATTGCAATAACCCTCTTACCATCTCTTACACCTTCAATAAACTATTCACTGATCTCTCCCCAACCCTTGACACCCTAAACAGGAATACAGGTGGTCAGTTCCCCCCCCCCACATCACCTCCCGTGGTACATAACCCCCCATTCCTGTTTAAACAGCTCACCACCAAGGAGATTCTTAAACTACTCAGGCTGATCCCGGAACCAAAATCAGCAGGACTGGATGGTTCAGAGCCCAAATTAATTAAACTCACAGTCTATGAGTTGGCTGCCCCACTAACTGGAATCTTTAACCTCTACCTCCACTGTCCCCACTGCTTGGAAACAAGCAAACATAGTCCCTGTTTTCAAAAAAGGTAATAACATTTTATCTAATTACAGACCCATTGCCATTCTACCAACTTTAAGCAAAATACTAGAGAAAATTGTTGTCACCAAACTTACTGCATACCTGGATAAATACAATCTACTCTGCCCTAATCAGCATGGATTCCTCAAATGCCATAGCACCACTACTGCATAACTCACCTTAACCAACACCATTTACACCTCCCTCGATAATGGAGAATGTGCCGGCACAGTATTCATAGACCTGATAAAGGCCTTTGACTTGGTCTGTCACCTGATACTCCTCAACAAGCTAAGCTCCCTGGGGATCTCTGAGCATGCTTTACCCTGGTTTGCCAGTTATCTAACAAATAGGATGCAGTGGGTTAAGATTAGCTTCTAGTACTGTATCTCCCTACCACCCTAGGCGTCCCCCAAGACTCGATCCTTGGACCACTGTTATTCTCCCTTCATATAAACTCTAACACAGTTTCAGGCATAGCACCCCTCTCCTCTGTGCTGATGACCTGATGTTTAGCAGCCATGCCCCTGACATAGTCAACATCAACAATGCTCTATCCTGTAATCTCCAGGTAGTCCAATACTGGCTCTATAAAAATAAACTCCTAATGAACCTCTCCAAATCCTAGGCAATGCTGTTTGGTATGTCTCCTTGGTTATGTAGTGTAACCACTCCCCTTTTGGTATCCTGCATCAACAGCTGTCTTCTTGACACAATCACATCCTTCAAATACTTAGGAGTTACCCTTGAGCCCTCCCTGGACTTCACCCTGCACATTTCCTCTGTATGTAAGGCTGCAAAGTCTAGTCTCGGTATAGCCTATCATGCCTACAATAACCTCTCCCCTGCCACTAGGAAAACCACTGCACACACCTTATTGCTCTCTAAATTTACATATGGCCTTCCAGTCTTTGCCGATGCTCCTTATACCCTCATGGACAAATGGGCAGTGGAGTATAACAACATATGCCACTTCGTTCTTGGTTGTGATCACCTCACTCACCACTGTCTTCTGTACAGCAAACTTGGCTTGCTCCCTCTTCAGCCCTAATTGACCCAACACTAGGGACACTTGTCCATAGCATACTACAAAACCACCCGGTGTCAGCTGCTACACCCTTAGATCTTCGGGCACAGACCAATTGACTATCCACCCAGGTCACAAACCAGACATGGTGAGAAGTCTTTCTCCTCCACAGCCTCCATACTATGGAATAGCATACCTCAGTCTGTTTGGCGGGACCAAACAGCTGGCACCTTTAGCAGTCATCTCCGCTCCCATCTACTTCTGCGCTCCCTATGTACCTGCCCATAACTATTAACCCTGTACTATCCCTCTCTCACGCCCCCAACAAATGCACGCACTTACTAGCACCTGTCTATAGGTCTCTGTGTCTAATACCCTGTCGCTCCCTAATGACTTTTGTTATTAATGTACTAGCTAAGAATTACCCTGTTGCTGCCTACAGTATCACCTGCACTTCTGGTCAACACATTTGTATATGCCAAAAACCATAGTGAAAACTTTGCTTGTTTCTACCCTCATGGACTCTCCGTAAAACTAAATCTGTAATTCTCCTATACATTGTTGTTTACACAAATCACTGTTCACTTATTTTGCTTAGTGTTTGCTGCTACTATATATTAATGACTTCTACAAACTTGTCTTGTCTGTTGACAACCTTGTATTACCTTGCTGATGTAACCTGCTGGGTCATGCCTGAAAATAGGCAAATTTTTCCTAGTGTATTTTACCTGGTTAACAAAAACTAAAAACGTAAACTCGAAAATACACCCTAACTAACAAAGAGTCATATGTGAGCTAACCTCTTCAGAAAAATAAACAAGTGCTCTGGAGAACAAAGACACCAGCACAGGCTCCAGATTGACTGCCCTGTTCTGTGGGGAAACAAATCGGACATCAGGGCTACAATGAGAGCATGACCACAGTTCACAGTATGAACCTTAGTTCTAAATTCCATAATTAGCATAAGGTTCCATCTCCAGGACATCACACTGCGCCTGCATAATGATGTTTGTTGTAAAGCATCAGCGATGAATTCCTGGTGCTAGAAACAAGTTTTAACTGTTGTCAATACTTTATTTTATATAATTACTGGTTAAAAGAACCAAGATCAGCAGGTAGGAGGGGAACTGAGTGAAAACAAAAGTACATTTTGCCTGCAGCTGTTGAAACTTGTGCGCAGTGCTGTGTGCAACAGAAAGGCAACACTCCGTTATTCTCTGTTACACACATTTGTGTGTAACATAGTGAGTGTAATAGACGGTTTCAGGTACTGGTTTCGGGTTGTAATCAACCTTAACCAGTAATTATAGTACAGTACTCTTGCTGTAAACCCCCAAATGGTGGGGGCTTACCTGGACTCCTTGTCACCCCAGAGACTGCCTGCTGTCATCCTTGTGCTCACTCTGGCCACACGGACTGCAGCTTGATGAAATGGGACCAGAGGAGTGAGAATCGATGAGCTGCTGCCTGCCTGATGGAAAACAGAACTGCCACAAAACTACACAGCATGCACGCACGCACGTTCGAGAAGCTGCCTGCTCAAACGTGAAATCCGACTGCCAGCACACTGCTGCATGTGCCCAAGCTGCCAGCCTGCAACTTTACTCAGCTGCAAATGCAGCCAACACCGAACAGCATCTCCCTTAGTGTGCTCTGGCCCCAGGGACACCAGCAGCCACTCAGAGACACTAGGAGGGGCAAGAAAGGAATGGCTCCATGTGTTTGATGACTGAGCCTGAAAGGACAGTGTTACTGCCCGTTGCACAGCAACAGAGACTGGTATGCTGTGGGGGAGCTAGAATCGGAGCTCGATGGGACAACAAAAGCTCCTTTTGCAACAAACTGTCAATGAGAACACTAGGCACAGGTGTGCCAGATGAACTTGGGGGCAGCTACAGTAAAGACTGTGCAGGAGTCCTAGAAAAGAAGGAGGCAAAAGCATGCCATAGGAGCCAGCCTGTGGGCATCACAGACTGTGTTAGAAAGCCTGCACTGACAGAAGAAACCTGCTTTGATCCAGCAGACAGTCAGAGATCATTGGTTACTGCTAATGCCAGGTACTAGCTAGTGCTCCACACTAGGGTTCTGAAGCATGGAACTGGGTGTGAGATGTGTGTGGCCCCTGCTCCTTAGACCAGTCTGTCCTGTGTAGGAGGAAGAGGGAAGAGCCCGAGACGTCCAGAAGACTGCAGATGCAGAGAGCGTAAGTTACATCCAGAGGCACCTGAGACCCGAACCATTTTTGAGCTGTCCCCCCTCCACAACTGCAACAACTGAACCATCAACCTGAGAGGAACTGCATAAGCAGAGGAAGAGGAGAAGGATCCCAGCTGACAAGGAAGTGGTACAACAGAACTGTAAGTACTCTCAGGGCTTGTCCTGCAACTGAGGAAGTATGTACAAAGTTGTCAGCAAATCTACAGATTTGGCCAACGGGCCAGGAGTTACAATTACCTCATTTGGAGGTGCTGCCATTTAAGCAACTGAATGGCCTGCTGGGTCCTGAGTTTAACTGTTCTGCTTGTTATAAAGTGCACCACTGCTGGCCAACCTGCTGCACCGTCACCGGGCCTGCAATGTTTCAACAGCTGGGTACCAAGTAGTGAAGCACTGGGAGCTCCATTTAAGGGTTAAGGGTAAAACTAGTACCACTGGGAACAGGTGGGCTGGTAATTTGAAAGGGTTACCATCTTATCTGCTAGTGCACTGTCTTACGGGGGGTGGACATGGTTACTGTTTTAGAGTGTTTACTAGGCAAACCTAGTCAGGAACTTAATTTTGGCCCTGCTGCAAGAGTTTGAGATTCTTTTTAAACTAGTTTTGCTTTGTATTCCCCCATCTCTTGTGAATATACCCGTACATTTTGTTGATATGTTGCATTCTATCTCCTGACCATGAGCATATTATTCATGTGAGTCATTAATTACAGTTTTGTTGACTTTATGACTGGACTTTGATTTTACATGTGTAGGGAGACACTAGGCAGAGGTGGTAGGCACTGCATGCATCCCAGGGGGTTGTACCGCTCTACCACCAGGCCCACTTAAAATTTTACTCTGGGATGAGGCACCACGCTAAACTTAAAAGTTCTGCAAACACCCCAAAAAAAAAAAAATATCAGGAAAACCAGAACTCAGGCCCCTCAACCTTGTTTGAGCCTGCAAGGCTGGGGTAGGAACTGCAACATCCATGGCAACTTGGTTACATTGCTGAAAGGACTGCCTGGGGAAGAATGCAATATATTCTTTAAAATAAAAAATAAAAAAAAAGGCAGGACCTTCCGGTTCCACCTCCAAGACATGAGTACATAGCTCATGTGGCTCTGATCCTGGGAGTTTTAAAATCTTAAGTATTCTAGTGTGGACTTGTTGCTTCCTCCAACTAAATACCACTGGAAAACTTGGAAAACTTTGATAAGATGGCCAACAGAGTTAAGCTAGCCCTGGCAAAAAGAAACACAGGTGAGGGGGTACAGGCAAAGTGGGCAAGCATTAAGGATGCAATACTTGAAGCAACATCCCATTGTGTTAGACAGAAAAGGAAGTGCAAAAGAAGAAGGAAACCACTTTGGTTCTCAAATACAGTAGCAGAAAAGGTCACAGCCAAAGGCTGGCCTTCAGAAATATAAGGAACACAATGGGATGAAGATAGGGAGGCATACCAAACTGCCCTAAGGGAAGCACGGAAGGCAGTAAGGCAGGCAAAGTCCCCAACTGAGGAAACACTAGCACGAACAGTAAAAAGAAGGTGACAAGACTTTCTATAGATACATTAGTGAAAAGGAGAAAGTCCAGAGGGTATTGCTAGTTTAATGGAGAAAAGGGAGCATGTGGGAGGAGGAGGGACCCCAAAGGCATCTATCCTAAATAGATACTTTTGCTCAGTATTTACTGAAGAGAAGGTAGGGCAGGGCCACAGCTCAGCATCATGGACACAGGGGAAGGGAGGTGAGCACTACTCCTTCACAAAGAAAGGGTCCTACAAGAGCTTGCTAAGCTCCAGGGTGGATAAGGCAATGGGACCTGATGGCATACATCCCAGGGTACTTAAGGAGCTAAAGGAGGAACTAGCAGAGCCATTAGCAGAATTGTTTAGTGAGTCTCTGAGCACAGGAGAGGTCCCAGAAGACTGGAGAAGGGCTCATGTGATCCCGCTCCACAAGAGTGGTAGCAGGGAGGAGGCGGGGAACTACAGACCGGTCAGTCTTACCTCAGTAGTGGGCAAGATTATGGAGGCACTCCTTAAGGAAAGGATAGTGCAACACCTGGAATCCATAGGGGCATAGGATCCAAGACAGCATGGGTTTATAAAAGGAAGGTCCTGTCAAACTAATCTCAGATTTCTTTGACTGGGTAACCAGAGTGGTGGACCAAGGGGGAGCAGTTGATGTCGCCTACCTTGACTTCAGCAAAGCTTTTGACACTGTTCCACATAGAAGATTGATAAATAAGCTGGGTAGGCTCGGGGTGGGTCGAAGTTGGTCAACTGGGTGGCAAACTGGTTGTGGGCAGAAAACAGAGAGTGGTGGTAAATGGTATACAGTCAGAAGAGATGCAAGTCACAAGTGGGGTACCTCAGGGATCAGTCCTGGGGCCAGTCCTCTTCAACATCTTCATTAGTGACCTTGCAGATGGACTAGAGGTAAGGCTTGTCTGTTTGCAGATGACACCAAGATCTGCAACAGAGTAGATGATCCAGATGGGGTGGGCAGAATGAGAGAGATCTGGATAAACTAGCAGAATGGTCAGAAGAGTGGCAACTGGGATTTAATGCAAAGAAGTGCAAAATCATGCACATAGGGAAGAGAAACCCTGAAGCCACCTATAGACTGGGAGGAGTTGCTAGCAGTCACAAAGGAAGAAAGAGACTTGGGCATTATCATCACTGATGACCTAAAATCATCCAAGCAGACCTCTAAAGCAGTAGGTAAGGCTAGGGGGTGTTAGGGTGTAGTAGGGTATCACAAGTCGTAAGAGGGGTAATAATCCCTCTGTACAAGACACTGGTTAGGCCCCATCTGGAGTACTGGTGCAGTATTGGAGCCACACCTTCACAAGGACATTAACAAAATTGAGGCAGTCCAGAGAAGGGCAGCCAAAATGGTGCAGGGACTGCATCAGAAGACATATGAGGACAGATTAGCGGAGCTCAATATGTATACCTTGAGCAAAGGAGGAGAGAGGTGATAAGATTGAGGCATTCAAACACCTTAAGGGCATAAACAAGGTGAAAGTCTAACATGTTTAAATATAAGAAAAATAGCAGGACAAGAGGACACAGCATGAGATTAGAGGGAGGCCGATTAAGGGGGAATGTGAGGAAATTCTTTTTCACAGAAAGGGTGGTGGATGCATGGAATGGCTTACCACAAGAAGTGGTGGCTATGAATACAGTGCAGGGCTTCAAACAGGCATGGGATAGGCATAAGGGAGCAATACAAATGACTATGAATAGATAGGCCACTGACAGAGCAAAGGCCGATGGCACATTTATAAGGTAGAAAAAGAAATGGGCAGACTGGATGGGCCTTGCGGTCCTTATCTGCCGTCAACTTCTATGTTTCTATGTAACTAAAATGGATCTCCAGAGACAAGATGCCACTGAAAATCAGCCACAAAGATACGCTGTTAGAGTATCAAACCAAATTCCACAGTGGAGCTGCAGGAAACAAGGGCCCTCAGTAAGGAAAGGACACAGCCTCAGTCACGTGCTCTGTGAGCGATTACAGCGATGAGGAAGGAGAAGAGAATTTTCTATAACATCTAAGCTATTATACACAGAACTGGGCAAAACCACGGAAAAAACAGAAAAAACTGTGTCTGAAACAACCAGGGGATTGGCTAATGTGACCCAGAGAACCACTGACTTGGAAAAGGGACTTACAGACACTACCCCTTTGGTTGACAGGCAGGACACTGCTATCCAGTACCTAATCAAGAGAGAAAAGGAATCAGCTGAGAAGCTGGATGACCTAGAATTACGCTCTCGGAGAGACAACTTGCATATCTATGGGTTACCGGAAGACACAGAGTCAGGGAAAATGGAGGTTTTCCTAGATACTATCCTGAAAGAGCTCCTCAACCTGCCACAAGACAATCCCCTAAACATTGTTCGTGCTCACAGAGCGCTTGCTCAAAAGCCCTCAGATCCAAAGGCTCCACCATGGTCTACAGTGTAAAAACGCCTGGATTAAAGGACGAAGACTGCAATTTTACAGGCTGCATGGGCTAAAAGAAACTGACTTTTGGTGACCGGAGAATTTACGTGGACCATGACTACACCCTGGCCACCCAACAAAAAAGAAGGGCTCTCCTAGAAATAAAGAAAAACCTGGCAGCTAAGGAGATCAAAATGTACCTCATTGCCCCTGCACAGCTAGAGGTGTTCACGACGGAGGGTCCTTTTTTTTTTTTTAATGCTTCCCCGGGCCCCAGCCTTGCCTCTTCTTCAGGCCCGCATAGCTGCCTGTGCCCACCGTTTCACCTCCACTGCCTCTCCTCCACCGGTCACAGTCCTGCATGCCCCACACCTCGAGGTTCCTGGCTCTAACCCTACCAGGAGGGCCCCTCCCCACAGGGAAGGGAGGAGAATTAGAGAATACAGTGCCCCAAGGGCAGAAGCATATATGGGAGGTGCAGGAGGAGGTGCACTCCAGGGACCAGCATGGTGGGAGGAGGAGCAGCCATCTTCCGGTCAGGCTGAGGACATTTTTCCATTTTCTGTCCGGGGTGTGACATGCAACGTCAAGGCCTAAGCCGACGTCAGTCACACACCCTCCCTCAACAGAGCCCGACGTGGTGCTCCGCCAGGCGCCAGCAGATGCCGAGGCTCTAACCCCCCTCCCTCCCAGGAGAAGGCAAGCAGTCGTCGGAAGCTCAAGCCTTCTCCCCCTGGTCGGCCCTCTGAGAAGGAGGGTCTTGTCTTTTTTCGAACCTTAACAGAGGCAAGAGAAACCCCGGTGAAACTTGGAGTCCCAGCAGCTCTGCTGACTAGGCCCACAGTGGCGCTCTCAGAGTACTTACCTCAGAGGAACCACTCCAGGAAGACAGGAAGAACAGGCCCAGTAGTTGGTACCCAGATGAAATCTCCACAGGACGGCACCCCAGAACCCTCACAGCCAAAGCAGAGTCCTGCAGAAAAGGCAACCAGCTGAGGAGCTCTCCAATACTGATGATGCCGGATGACCAGGAAGATTCAGCGAGGGCATGGCGAGAGAGGCGGAAGACACTCGATGGTCTGGCGGCCATACGAACTTTGCTGACGAACGAGCAGATTGATCGCTGCAGCAATATCCTTTGAGCTGAACAAGAGAGCTGGACTATTAATCAGTTTTGAGAGAATTTACTGCATGGGCAAATCAGGGGGAAGAGAGTGTGGGAGGGGAGTTAACAAGGCGCGACCACATGACAGAGTGTGGGGGGACTGGGGTAAAGGGAATTACAGCAAGTATCTGGCAATGATCAATGCTAAATAAATGTTTAATTCTTCTTCTCCTCTCCCCGTCACAGAGTATAGTGGAGGGCCTACTACAGAGTCGCCCGATGGTCTGAGGAAAATGAGGGCCTGCTACAAGAGTGGCGAGATCAAGAAATACCACTGTACACATGGTTAGAATTGGAGGGCCTCCGGGTGGTGTGCTAGCTCTAAAGTGAACTTGCTTCTCCCAGAAGGTGAAGGGATGACCAGCTGAAGAGGCACCCTATCTGGCAGTAATTTAGTGGCTCCTCTTCAAAGGCGTCCACCAAAGTGGGGGATGACCAGAGTGGGGCATTCCAGTACACCTAAGTACTGTACCAATTTCTTTCTGGAATCATCCTGCTCAGTGCCCTGGAATCCAAACGTTTTTTGGAGGTGCAACATAATGTCTGAAAATGTTGGATCATCTGGCAGAGAACAAGGGAGCTCAGGGTTCACCCTGTATAGAGGAGGCAGCTGAGGACGACTGTGGGTATTCCTCGTGGTCTATGTCATCCTCATACTCCAGGTCAGCCACACCCCAGTCCTGTAGGAAAGGGTCCTCCATGTCTGTCTGGACTGTCAAAATCCAGGGAGACCAGGGAAGAGCTGTCCATCCGCTGGGCCAAAGCAGGCTGAGAGGGAACAGAGACCGGAGCTGACCCTTCACTGGGGGCGGTGTGGGGTCCGAGTCAGGTCCAGATTTGTCGACGACTGGTAAGCAGATCTCCGAAGGAGGACTTCTTGCATGCAGGTCACAGCTGAAAAGAACAGAGGAGTAGCTGGGACCTCCCCCTTTTATAATGGCCATGCAGACACATGTGGCAGTGTTAGGGGGAAGTCCCAGGGTCGACTGCTGAGAAGTCATCCAGAGGAAATGATGCCTGAAGCTGTAATCCCATGTGTTATAACCTGCTACAACCCCCTGGAGAGACAGTCGTAGTACCCAAGAGATGAGTGGTGCGGGGGAAGGGGCTGATGCAGCTGCTGGTCTGGTTGCTACTACGACAGCCCAATATTTTAGTAAGAATGAATGAGAGGGCAGCAGGAAAAGTGGGAAACAAATGGTGTTCTTAAGATCTGAAGTCTTGAGCCACAGCTTATAAGCAGAGGCTCCTTTTCAGTAAGGCTGGCTTTTAATAGGCACCCACTTAAGAGTCATCACTCCTGTATGTTTAGAGCTGACATGATTGGCTGTTAAGTATACAAAAATTCCTGGTACCTGCTGCTCCGATAGAGCATTGTCTATGTTTAGTCAGCTCGGGCTCCATTCCTGTCCCTCCACCCACAGTATCTCCCCAACACCATGTCCTAACGAGAGGCTTATGATCTGGCATATAAACCAATGGCCATAAGAAATGCTTAGAGAGGAGGTGACAGATGCTGTAGCACTAGAACTGCACATTACATTTCCCCAAGCCCTGGCTAATTTCATGTGGCCAGTGGTTCTGCCATCTCTGCCTCACCCTGGGCAAATACTTCATTGTGAAGGCCCTCAAGATGGCAGACTGATGGGGAGGGAGAGAGGTGGTCCTCACACACCTGACTTCCAAAAGGAAAATCCCTCAGGAGGGAGGATTGGAATGATTCCAAGGGGTAACATGGGAAAAGAGGGTTAAAAACTGGAGAAATATAGAAGGAAGCACCAGGGGTACTGTAAGCATAGAGAGACACAGGGGACCGACTCAACTTTACCTGCAGAGTTACAGTTGAAGTACTCCACAGGAGAACCCCCAAGGGGATAGACAGACAGACAGACAGACTTGCGAGTTCAGAGTCCAGGAGGGCAATGACAAACAAATAAAAAACACAGAGAAAGTGGGCCATAAAGAAACAGACATTAGAATCAGAGGCTTGGTGACGGGGGACAAGGGGCAACGGAAGAGGGAAGGCAACACAGAGAGAAGACAAAGAGTTGAGGAGGTAGTGAGACACCCCCACTGTGCCAGGGGCAGCTGCCAAGGGGAGCAAAACAGGGTCCTCCAATGGGATGCTAGTTCCACCACTTCACAACAACATGCTCTGGGGATCGGAGGGAAAGACCAGAGCCAAGAAACATTATGCACATAGGAGGTAGGAACCTAGACAGAGCCACAGAAAGTCTTAGTAGGGAGAGAGTGGCTCCAAAGAGCACATCAGGTGCAAGGCACTTACTCAAGCAGCCTCACCCTATCAGGAAGGAAGCAACTGAATATCCTGAAGGGTGCAAGAATGACAATGGAAGTGCAAATGAATTGTATATAGTTAAAAGTTGTATTTAAACACCATGCTCGGACAAGAGGGGTTGTACTATAGTTACCTGAGAGACAGAACAATAGCAATCATAAGGGATGGCTGCAGGTACAGTTGTAACATACAATGCTAGGGGAATCAATAACCCCATTAAAAGAACTAGAATCCTGTCCAGCCCTTTGGCGCAGAGGGTTGAGGTGCGGGTGCCTTACTTCACACCATGCCAGCGACCCAAGTTCGGGAACGGACTCGGGCACCAGGGGTCGGAAGGGGAAGGATTGAGCATCCATGGGACTGCTCCCCTTCCCTGGGGTGGGTTGTGGGTGCATGGTCGCTCTGCAGCAGCCCCCAGTGGATACTAGGAGGGGATTGCAATGAGAGGAACACCACAGAAAATGGAAAAAAAACTGCTCCGAGGACTGGCCAGATGACGGCTGCTGGTCCAGGATATCTCTCAAGGCTCCCAGAAAGCCACGGAAAGCCTCAGCAGTGCCCGGGACTGAAGAAAAACAGTGTGCTGGTCTTCTCCCCCCCCCCGGTGCCTCCCCCCTTGGTGGAGAGGGACCCACCTGGTAAAAGGGTTACACCGGGCTATCCAGAGGAAGGCTGCAGATCTGACTTAAGGTGGCTGGTGGAAGACAGTAGGAGGAATGTCTGTGGGTCATGGCAGCCCAAAGGAGAGGCAGCTCCAGAGCATGAAGGGGGCATAAATAGATAATACAAAAAAAAAAAAAAGAACTAGAATCCTAAAGGAGTTGAAAGCCCAGAAGGTGGAAGTTACCATCTTGCAAGAGACCTACCTATCTCTAGAAGAGAGGGAGAAATTAAAGAGGAAATGGGTAGGACAGGTCCACTATGCATCATGCCAGGGTCAACCACACAGAAGTGGGGTGGCAATTCTGATACACAAAAATTGTCCATGGGAACTCAGTCATCTGCAGCAAGATAGGGAGGGCAGATTTATGATAGCAAGGACATGTACAGGTCCATCTCCTGCACATTTTTTAACCTATCCGCCCCAGATCGAGATAAAGAAAACAGACTTCCTGAAAGGAATATTACTCTGAGCAGCCCCACCTGCAGGTGAACTTTTCACAGTGGGGGGGGTGGAGGACTTTACCACAGTGCTGAATCCACCACTGGATAGGTCAGGGACCCCAGGTAGATAACCAGCTCGGATATCCAGAAGCCTGAACAGAGTAATATGGGAAATGGGGCTCACAGAGGCATGGAAATGCTACAACCGAAGGGTCTGTAACTACACATGCTGGTCGGCCCCACATTCTGCATAATCCAAGACTGACGTGTTATTAGTCTCCTTGGAGTGACTGCACAAGGTGGAGTCGGTTCACATCAGGTCTAGAACACTCTCAGATCATGGCATGGTAGTCATGGAGATGAGACTTACCCCCAGGGTAAAAAACTCACAGTGGTGACTTAATACCTCACTGTTAAATAAAGAGGAATATAAAGATTTAGTCAAGGAGTGCTTCAGAGAGTTTTCGACCCTCAACCCCTCTCAGGATACGAGTAAGGCCATCTGGTGGGATGGTCTCAAAAGAGGTCCTGACAGGTAAAACAATTAGTTATGCCTTAAGATTTAAATGAGCAAGACAACAAGAGCAGATCAGGTTAGAAAGAAGGATATTTGACCCAGAGGCGGAACACAAAATAGTCTAACGAGGAGGTAAAGGCACAGCTAGAAGCGACCAAGGCCACATTATATCAGCTATTAGATGAGAGGATAGAGGGGCAGATTAGATACTCCAGACAAAGGTATTATGAGACAGGAAACTGGGCTGGGAGACTATTAGCATGGCAATTACGCAAGAAGGCAGTGGGGAAGATGGTCCTTAAACGCAATAGGAGAGAGGACTGGACGCAACAGTTCATGGACCCTCAAGCTATATCTAGGGAGTTCAGTCACTTCTATAGGAAACTCTATGACCAGGAGTGGATAGAAATCCATGAGGGCAAGATGGACTGTTTTTTCGGCAAAATGTGGGTGAAAAAGCTCTCTAGGGAGGACATGGAGTCTCTGGACACCCCGCTTTCGGTGACAGAGATTCACACAGTGATTGCAGACTTCAAGACAGGGACGGCCCCGGGTCCAGACGGACTCCCAGGGAAGTTTTACAAAGCTGCCAAGGAGGAGCTGGCCCCAAGCCTGGCACAAGTTTGTGGAGAGGTGATGGAGGGAGAGAGGGTACCCTGCCATCTTGGCAATATGCCCATATTTCAGTAATTCACAAAGTGGGCAAAGACCCAACAGAGTGCTGCTCTTATCATCCCATCTTCCTCCTCAATGTAGATCAGAAGATCTTCACCTCGGTCATGGCCAGATGTTTACAGGGCTGCATGGGGAGTCTAGTCCATCCGGACCAAACTAGCTTCATAAAGTACAGTTATGCAAGAACTTACTGTAACAGTAGATCTTTGGGAGGCGCTCTTGCAGCAGGCTATTACCATAAGGACTATGCTGCCAGGCACTAGGACCCCACAGAAATGTTCTAGCTAGCAGTCTTCAGCGAGGACTGCCCCCGACGCAGACGCCACCCCCAACGTCGGCCAATGGTACATCAGGCGGCGGTCCCAGCCCCACCTCAGTTCACCCAGCATTGGTAAGGCCGGCAGATGGACTGGGCGGAAGCTTGCCATAAAAAAGATGCAGAGACTCACCAGGGGGAAGGAGGGAAAGCAGTGCCTGCAGCAAGAGCTCCTCTCAAAGATCTACTGTTACGGTAAGTTCTTATGTAACTGTACTATCTTACTTCGAGTGGGAGCTCTAGCAGCAGGCTATTACCATAAGGTACGAGTCCCAAGCAGTCCCAGAAAAGGAGCAGAATAGGTCCGGGAGGAGGCTGAAGTGCAATAGCCATAAGAAGGCATTAAGATAGGAGGCCTTGAAGGACCGCCAGGCCGAAAGCTGCCCTTCTCCTAAAGGCAATGTCCAAGCTGTAGTGCTTGATGAAAGTATGCACCGAGTTCCAGGTAGCTGCTGCGTAGATGTCTACAATGGAGACATTACACATCAATGCAAAGGAAGTAGCCACTCTCCTGGTGGAATGACCCCTTACTGAGCCCGGAAGGGGTTTGTTGTACTTGACGTGGCAGAAAACAATGCAATTTACCAGCCATTTAGATAATATCTGTTTAGACACTGAAGTGCCTTGACAGCAGGGCACAAAGGCCACAGACAACTGATTCATCTTGCGGTGCAGAGCAGTGTGGTTAAGGTAATACCGTAGCACCCTATGGACATCCAAAGTATACAGGAGCACTTCCCCTCTGTTTGAGTGATTAGGGTTGTACACCAGAAGGTTGATGTCCTGATTTAGCGTGAGCTTGGACACTACCTTAGGCAAAAACTTAGGGTTCATACAGAAGGATACCCTGTCCTTATGGAAAACTAAATAAGGCTCCTTACACATCAGGGCCTAGAGCTCGGAAACCCTCTAAGCAGAAGTAACTGCAACTAAAAATAACGCTTTCATGAAAGGAAGCGAAGCTCGCATTCTGTAGCAGACTCGAACGGAGGAAGAGTAAGTTTTTTGAGCATAAAGAGGAGATCCCAGGGTGGTATAGGATCTCTGATGAGAGGCTTAATATGTAGTATGCTCTGCAAAAACGTATGGGACACGTCCAGCTGGGAGAGGGTTTCCCCTCCATAGGTACATGGTGGGCAGAAATTGCAAAAAGATGTACCTTAATGGAGGAGTAGCTCAAGCCTTTATTTGACAAGGGGAGGAGATACTCTAATATTGAGTTCACTGGACAGGTAAGTGGGTCCAAGTGACAGGTGAAGCCCACAGACAAAATCTTTTCCACTTCATGGTGTAAGTGGATCTAGTTAAGAGCTTTCTCACTGTGATGAGAACGTCTGCCACCTCCTGGATGCCGAGATTTGAGGACCAGATGGACCAGGGTTCCCTGATCCTGTGATAGCAAGTGCGAGCTCAGTGGTAGCTGTATTAGAGGCTCCACTGCCAGCTGCTGACGTAGGGGGAACCCAATCTGCCGAGGCCAATAAGGATCATCTCTGCTCCTTCGGCCTGTAACTTCATGAGAACCCTCTGAAGAATGGGAAAGGGAGAGAAGGCATACAGAAATCTCACTGTCCAACAGAGGGACAACGCGTCTGTCCAGGAACACCAGGCATGGGCTCTAGCGAGCAGAAACTGGGCAGTTTGGCATTGAGTGGAGACGCAAAGAGGTCCAACTCTGGGTGGCCCTATCTGTCGAATAGTTGATCTACTGCCGACTGAAGGAGCTCCTGCTCATGAGCCTTGGACCAAGACCGGCTTAGGCTGTCAGCCAAGATGTTGTGGATGCCTGGAACAGGAACAGTGGTAAGGTCTAGGTGGTGTTCCAGTGCCCAATACCAAACCTTCATCACCTCCAGACAAAGGGGGTAAGAATGTGTGCCCCTTTGCTTGTTGACATAAAACACTACTGACATGTCTGTCTGTCTGGATGAGAAGAGGGCCAGGCGAAAGATCTGTTAGAAATGCCTGCAAGGCATTCAGGACTGCTCGCATCTCTAGGACACTGATGTGGAGCGGCGTTCAAGACTGCTTGCATCTCTAGGACATTGATGAGGAGCATTTGCTCGTCTGGAGACCAGGTCCCCTGGGTCTGTCTGTTCTCCAGATGAGCACCCCAACCACGACCAGAGGAGTCTGTAGTCAAAATCTGTCTTGGCTCCTGCCAGAAGGGGGCCTCTCGTACCAGGCTGGATGGGTCTATCCACCAGGAAAGAGTCCTTTGGACTCAGTCAGAGATCCTAACTGGCTGGTCTGGGTCATCCGACCTCTGGTCCCACTGCAGCCTGAGCGTCCACTGGGAAACTCATGTGGAGGCAAGGGAACTGTACGAATGGCCGCCGCCACGTGCCCCAGAAGTCTGAGGAAGGTCCTGGCTGGGACCTGGGGAGCCATGGATATCATCCAGGCTAAACTCCTTAGGTGATCTCCCATCTTCTGGGAGAAAGGCCATGCTCTAATCTGTGTCCAGGACTACTCCAATGAAAAGGAGTTGGCTGGGCCATGGGGATGACTTTGGAAGGTTGAGGGTGATCCCCACCTCTAGGAAGAGAGTAAAGGTGTCTTCGAGAGTGCAAAGCAGCTGAGCTCTGGAAGGAGCTGCCAGGAGCCAGTCATCTAGATAGGGGAAGATGCAATGATCCTGGTGTCGGAAAGCCGCAGCCACCACCGCTAAACACTTGGTGAAGACTTGAAGAGCGGATGAGAGGCCGAACGGTAAGGCTTTAAACTAGTAATGACTGCCCCGGAAGTGGAACCTCAGAAACGTCCAATGGTGAGGAAAGACCCTTATGTGCAGGCAGGAATCCTGCATGTCCAGGGAGAAGAACCAGTCCCCTCGGTGCAAGAGGGGGATAAGGCCTGGCAGAGTGACCATTCTGAACTGTTTGTACTCTATAAAGAGGTTTAGAAAGCAGAGGTCCAAAATGGGCCCAAATTCTCCAGTCTTTTTTGGGACCACGAAAAAAAGAGAGCAACAGCCCTGCCCATATTGACCTGGGGGGACTGACTATCACCCATTTCTGCAGAAGAGCCTGGACTTCTCCTTCTATAAGAAGAATGTGAGAAGGAGGATAATGGAAGGACCCTGGTGGTTTGTCCGGAGAGATGTGAAGGCAAGGCAAATTTTATTTAAAAAGACGCCCATCCCGGAGGCTCTGGGCGCCATACATTAATCAAATAAATACAACACAACACCATACAATCAATAAAATATACAACTCCAAACAATTAAAACCTTATTTTACTATACAATTTGTTTCCTTATTAAAATTTAAACAATATAAGCTTATAAAACATAGTCAGAGCAGCTGATCATATAAAAATGTCTTAAAGGCAGACCATAAAGCCTCAACAGACGGGGCCTCCCTAACAACTATAGGAAGCGAATTCCACAGGATGGGAGCGGTGACACTAAATGCTCTGTCGCCTGCAGTTCTTAACCTCGTCCTGGGAATTGCAAGGAGGCCCCGATAGAAGGAATGCAGGGAACGGACCGAGACAGCAGGTGTAAGAAGGTCATTCAGGTAGCCCGGGCCCAGGCCGTGTAGGGCCTTAAAGGTGAGCAAACCCACCTTAAAGAAGACCCTCCACCTAACTGGCAGCCAGTGCAGATGACGTAGCACCGGGGTTATATGACAGTATTTAGATTGTCCTGTCAACAACCTTGCTGCCGCATTCTGCACCAACTGCAGTCGGTGGAGGATACCCCCAGAGACCCCGAGAGAGCGTGCATTACAGTAGTCAAGCCTGGACGTCATAAAGGCATGTACCAAAGTGGGGAGGTCCAGAGGTGGAACTAAGGGCATGATCCTGGTGATATTCCTCAGATGATAAAAACTAGTACATACAACGGAAGACACCTGAAATTCAAGTGTCAAACCGCTGTCAAGAATAACACCCAGATCACGCAGCCTAGAGGAGGCCTTCAATGGTACAGAGCCAAGGCAGAGTCCTGTCTCTGCACCAGAGGCCAACCTATCACGTCCTCTGTTCGACTCCACCACCAGTACCTCCGTCTTACTGGGGTTGAGTCGCAACCAACTGGAGGCCTTCCAGTCATTGCTTTCAGCAAGGCAGCTGTTAAGCACTTCTACTGCACAAGATGTTCCAGGGGCAAAGGAAAAGTACAGCTGGGTATCATCAGCATAGCAATGAAAACCCAAGCTGTACTTCCTAATGAGCTCTCCCAGGGGTAGCATGTACACGGCAAATAACATTGGTGATGAGACCGAACCCTGGGGAACTCCGCACAACAGGTGGTCAGGGGAGGAGGAGAAATTCCCCATCACTACCCTCTGCCTCCTGTTGGATAAAAAAAGACTCAAACCAGCAGATGACAGAGCCGGCAAGCCCACAGAATTCCCTCAGGTGGTCAAGTAACACTCGATGATCCACCATGTCAAATGCTGAGGAGAGCAAGAATTGTCCCCTCCCCTCGATCTCTAGCCCTAAGGAGGTCATTATGCACCCAAACTAGTGCAGTTTCCGTGCTATGCCTTGCATGAAACCCCGACTGGAATAGTTCATAAAGATTATGGGTCACGAGATGCTCCTCAAGCTGAAGCGCCACCACCTTCTCAACAATCTTACCTAAAAATGGAAGATTGGAGATAGGACGGTAATTCGCCTTGATGTCAGGGTCCAACAATGGTTTTTCAGAAGGGCCTCACAAGCCTCCTTCAAGACATCAGGGAGGACCCTCCAACAAGGAATACCGGACAATCAAGGCAAACACCGGGCCAACAGAGTCAACACATCTCATTAAGAAACGAGTTGGCACCGGGTCCAGTTCACAAAAGGTGTGCTGAAGCCTAGAAGCAATCTCAATGACCTCAGCCACCTCCACCAGTCTAAACTGACCCCAAACAGGTGGAGTGCTCTTCGGAAGCCCATGGCGACCACTGTCAACCAGATTCTGGTCCACTGGTGGAACCCCCTGCCTGATGGCAGACACCCTATCCAAGAAGAACCGAGCAAATCAATCACACAGTGCATTCGAAAAAGCTACCTTCGGCTGTAGACAGACAGGATCAAGAAGCCTGTCCACAGTCTGAAAGAGCACAGTTGGTCGGTTCCTCCCGGCAGCAATCTCCCTAGACAAAAATTCTGCCTTCTTACGGTTGATTGTCCCCTGGTATGCACCATACTGCACATGCAGGGCCAGTATGTCCTCCTCCAGGACAGACTTCCGCCAGCAGTGCTCTAATCTCCGACCCAGAGTCTTCATCTCCTTGAGCTCCCCATCAAACCAAGGGGACCTCAAGTGAGAAGACCTGGGTCATACACGGACTGGTGCCAGGGAGTCAGGCGCATCAGAAAGCACCCTATTATAGGCGTCCACTACTGCGCACCCCCCCCCGCATGCACTGTCCACTCTAGATAGGTCAGCCACCGGCAAAAATCCCTTGGGGGTAAGCCCCTCAAAGGCGGTAGCTGACCATCTCTGAGGGGAAAACTACCGGGGGGCCCCGAACCAGAAGTTCACCGTGCAATGATCGGACCAAACGACCCTATCAACACTGAGACCATTTATCTCAAGCCCCAGCGAGAACATTAAATCCAGCATGTGGCCACCCTGATGAGTCGCGGAAGATGCTCCCTGTACGAAGCCCAGAGAGGACATCATCTGGAGGAAATTATAACCCAGCCGAGACGATTCATCCTCAGCCCAAACATTGAAGTCCCCCAGTACTAAACATCTGGGGGCCACCAATGTTTCACTGACGATGAAATCGGCCACTTCATGAAGGAATTCTCCCAGCGCCTCAGCAGGACGATAAATCAGGAGGACCAAGCAATCTGCGCCTGGTCCCACACGAATGGCCACACACTCAAAAGAACATGGTGTTCTCAACGGATGCATGGTGAAGCCCAGTTCAGATCTAAAACAAATGGCTACCCCTGCATTCCACTCTGGGGCAGTGCACTACAGTATACCCGGACGGGATGGCAGCCTCTAAAACTGGGCCAGCATCATCACCAATCCAGGTCTCTGTAATGCAAGCCAGATCGACCAGAGAAACCAAGTCCGCTATAATTGCAGTCTTGTTTCTGACCGATCTGGCATTGCAAAGCACCGCCCTCAGGGGATTAATGGACAATGCAGCCCTACTGGCTACCTGCCCCCTCGATCTAATGGGAACCCTGGTGATAGGAACGAAACACGTCGGACCTCTTCCCAAGTCCGGTCTAATCCCAGGGCGCCTTCTACACCTCACCACCTTGATCCTACTACCTATAGTGCATGAGGCACCCAGCCCCACTCGAGTCCTATGATTCTTCCCAATTCTAACCTCCCTACAGTGCCTAGCTGTAGTATCTGATACAGGAGGATGGAAAAAGGGCCGAAGATCAAAGAGCTGAGATGCCCCATACACTATCCTGGCCCGACCCAAGTTTACGTGCATTCCCAGACACATCCTCCCCAATTACATAATCTCAATCAAAAACAAAACACACACTCACTCACATACACTCAAAACTCACATACACACAAATCAAACACCAAAACCTCCCCAAAACACTCCCCTAAAACCAAATGTAACCCCCCTGCAAATGGGGGTTCCCAAAAGAACTTCCAGGAGCTTGCTTGAATGCTCCAAGCCTGAATGGTGTTTGGCGTTTAAGCCATTTATCAGTGAGTGTTTTAGAACCTCTGGTACTGTCTCTTTAAGAGCTGTCTGCTTGCAGACATAATTAGATTGTATGGGGGACTGTGTGTTTCTTTGATTGAGTACCACTCAAGCTACTGTAATTCACTCCATTTTGCAGTCACTAGGAGTGCAAAGGAACCTATCTGAAAGATGTAACTGTTTGCCAGAAATTATTTAGAGTAATAATGAAATTACAGTTTGTCTAACCTGCTTTCTTTGCAGTCAGAACTGTGTCTGCTAGTTCCCCATTCTAGTTTTGAACTGCTGAACTGGACCAATCAGTGTAGGGTATGCTAGCTCTAAAATGGTGCCTTGGGCCAATCAGAACTTGGACTCATAATCAGAGCCAGCCACAAGAGGATTGTATGGGCAGTGACTCTGGGAGATGTAGTTTAGACTTCAGTGCCTTTTGGACCAACAGCAGCAGTCTATTGTGAGTGACAGCCAATCCAGTCAAGAACTGGGAGGAACTCAAAGGAAGTGCCGGTTTTGTCGGTTGGAGTTTCAGTTGAGCTTTGGCAGTGAAGAAGGAAGGAGCCCTGTGCTTTTTCAGTGTGCAGTTTTAGTCAAAAAGCGTGTGTAAGGCCCAGAGTTCGGTCTGCAGCTTGTGTAACAGCTTGTTAGGACTGAATCCGTCCTGTAAGAAAGAATCAAAGGATCTCTGAAGAGTAGAAACCAGGCTCACCCTGTAGAAGACTGGAGGAATTGCTGAAAATTGCACTTTCGGTCTTTCAGGAACTGAATCTGCTGTGTGTTCTCCGGGTATTGTGCAGTAATTGCGATCGGGATACAGATGCAGCCTGCCTGGTATAGTGTCTTTCTTTTATATAAATGTGAAGAGGTTTGTGTACCTCAAGTGGAGCCCCTGCTGACATTGAAGGACCCTATCTTTTTTGGAGGTCGTGAGTACTAATTCAGGGTCGCTCCCTGTTGAATTGCCACATTAAATCCAAATGGAATTACTGTACTGCTGACTGTTTAATTCTCCTTTTCTCTGTGTGAAAGGGCCCTACCAGCTGCCACCAGTTTGGACTAGCCACTAGGGCTTGGGTACCCAGGGACAGTAACTGATAGGGATAGGCCTGTGCACAGAGCCATAAATGAGATTATTAGAGTGATAAGCTAATTAACCTGATTTCCCCTGTCCTTGTTATATCCCCTAAATAAATCAGAGCTGCTTGTTTCAGCAAAGTTATACTGCCTGGTATTTGTCTATGTTAAAGTACTGTACTGTGATTGTTGCACTGTATCTCATTTCACAGGAGGTCCCAGTGCGGAACCAGACCAGGGGGTAAGTGTATACTGTGAGGTAATTCTGATATATTGTGTGGGCCACTAGTGGGAAGAAAGGGGGGTTGCAGTGTCCCAGAGGGCTGTGACCAAGTTAGTTTAACTATTGCAAACCCTGACCTCTGGGTGGAGGCACCCGCCATTGGATCCAGGCCCCTCAACCTGTTAGTGGCAAATCAGGCAGGGGTAGTAGCCCCTGGGATAGCGCCATCTAGGGGTTACACAAACATTAAATAAAATTTATAGAAAAAATTCAAAAAATTACAAATCAAATAAAAATGCCAATACACAGAATGGCGCAGTCACTTTCTACTCAAAGTTCCCAGAATCTTTCGACAGTCAAATTCCCAGGAAAAGTCCACAATATAATATAATCCTCAAGAAGCCCCGGCACCGCTCTCACCAGCTGCTGGTACCTCTAAAAGGATCCCAAAGATTTCTTAGGCCCACAATCAATAAGTCCATAGGGGCCCAAGTCTCGAAAAAGCAGTCCATAGATGAATATCCGAAAGGCGCTCTCACTACCAATAGGAGGATCTTTCAATCAGTCATTAAAACCACAGAGGTTCTCTCACAACCTCTGAGGTAAAAATTCAATTCATATGCAGCACTTACTATCGGAGAGTCAGGGCAGGAAGAAAAAAAAAAAACCCTCCACTACTCACCCACGAGAGAAATACCCCGCGCTATGGAGCCGCGACCTTGGAGCCCGCTAACAAGAAGGCTCCCCTGAGAGACGTATAGGCTGCCAATAGTACATCCACTCTTCATTAAATGTGCATCGGCACCCCCTGAAGTGGCCCCAATGCACACACAGGCACCCCTCAAAGGACGAGCATGAAGCTGAATGCTAAGTGCCTAAATCGTCCTCACTTCAGTGAAGCATAACAAATCCATTAATTATAAATAAACTTGCCAACATAACATGCCAACAGTTCCTTGAAGCAGTTCACAGACGCTACTGTTCAGCAGTCACAAAATATTTATCTCCCAGTGTGACTCTTCAGAGCTTATCCTCCTCCGATGAAATAACTTCCTGATTCACTTTCTGAGCTCACTTTCTGGGCTATACAGATATTCAGCTCAAAACCAGTAGACTCTTCTTCGGTCCCACCAGTCCAAAAAACAGTAGCAGCACCCCGAACATGGTGCACAGTCCAAAGCAGCACAAAGTCCTGCCCAACACAACAATTACCCGAGCAGAAATGCAGATCCAATCCCGCCTGCCCTCCAGATCCAAACAACTGGCACTGCTCCTCTCCGGTCTCCCGATCCCGCTGACAGGACCACAGCGACCCCCAACCTGAAAACGCAAGCAGAATAAAACAGGGTTCAATAAAGTTTCAGGAATAACCCCAGTCCCAGTACAGGACCAATGTCCAGAACCGAAATCCAACAAACAGACGGACGCAGCTGCCGAAACGGACCACAGATAAACGCGGACTGCAAACAGACAAAGTGGATTGCAAACAAACAAAACAAAACTCGAACTGACTGCCGAAAAGAAAAGCAGCAAAACAAAATGCAAGCTCAGTGAACTTGGCAGCGAACTTGGCAAAAATAAACACAAAATAAAAACCAAAATGAAACGCAAAAGCAACTATACAGACAGTCAGCCCAGCGTGGCCGCCATCTTAGCACACCTGAGAAGGAACTCTCGAGTGTGTCCTCTCCTGATTAGATCCAACACCCAGTGGTCTGTGGTGATGCTGCTCCATCCCTCTAGAGGGAGGGAGAAGAGACTCCCCACTGCCCGCTCATAGCCTCCGCTGGGGGGGGGGGGGCAGGTAGTGAGTCATTGGGCAAATCCGGGAACAGGAGAGAGGGCTGGGAGGTCTTGGGGCCTCTAGAGGCAGAACTCCCAGGAGTTTGGGTTGGTGCTTTCCTCTTGAAGCCTCCCCTCTGCTGGAACTGGTTGCAGGTGTTTTGCCCAGAGGGCTTACGAAAAGGCCATTTATGAAAAGGCTTCCGTTCCCCCTTATACATCTTTTGGATGGACCAGATAGATTTCCCAGACACCTGAAGATGAGAGATCAATTCCTCAGTCTCCTCCCCAAAAAGAACGGAACCCTGGAAGGGAAGGTCCAGGATGCTGGACTGCAGATCCTGTGAGAATCCAGAGACTGAGCCAGGCATGGCATCTAAGGGAAACGCCCGATGCTGCTGCTGCCCTAGAAGCTGTATCTGCAGTGTTGTACGAGGCCCTCAGGACATGAGTGCCTACATCTGATCCAGACTTAAGAATATCCAGAACCTCAGTTTTCAGTGCCGAGTCTGGCAAGGTCTGAGCAACCTCTAAGCTTTTCTCCCACATCGCATTCTGGTACTGGACCATATGTGTGAGGAAGTTCAATGATCTAATAGAACAGGTGGAGGCAGAATAAACTTTCTTGCCCATCTGGTCTAGAAATCTGGACTCTGTGTCAGGAGGCTGCGAACTCAAGTGTTTTGGCTTGTTCGACTTGTTGTGAGCAGCCAGGATAACCATTGAGTCTGCCTGAGGGTGTTCCACCAAAAAAGGTTCATCCCTCAGTGCCTGGTACAGCCTGTCCAACTTTTTAGAGATCGTCGGAGTGGTAGATTGATGCTTTCAGGTAATCCAGGTGAGATCCTAAAACATAACCGCTAAAGGAGGAACGACCAAGGGCTTTGGCTCCTTCTGCCTCAGGTATCTGGCCAACCTCCAGTCTCTGGATCCAGATCCTCTGTCTCCCATCCATTGGCGGTCTAGAGGTCCATAACTGTAGGATTGTCAGGAGATGATCTAGGGGTGTCCTTTTCCTCAGGGGACACGTCTTTCTCTTGAAGGAGAATGACTGGAACCTGAAGCGTTGGAGTCCGAACCGTGACCCCTAGAAGGGGAGGAAGCAGATCTTGACTCTGAAGAAGATCTGTGCCTCTCAGTTGAACACCACCCACTAGAAGACCGGTGACGGCTACAGAACCGACGACGGCTGTGGGACTGGCGGCAGCTGGTGGAGCGCAGATGACGACTATCCAACCTATGTCAGCTGTCTGACTGCTTACAGCTGGAGGAGCAATGGCAGCAAGTGCTTGGTGAGCGGGAGCGATGCCAGTGATGCCAGTCTCAATGCAAAGTTCTGCCATGGAAGTCAGTGGGGTTGCGTGAGCGGGACTTAGATTTAGGAGAGGGTGAGGACGGATGGTCTCCCTGGCCCTTGTCCTTATCTGTATCCGGAGTTGGAGTAGTAACCAGCTGCAGTGGAAGGCTGTCCTGTTTCACCTGGCTCCACCAAAACTGAAAAAGTTCCATCAGTTCTGCTTTTGAGAATTAAGAAACCATGGACTCCGCCAGGGTGTGAGGTGTCTGATTGTCCGTTGTGGGTGGAACAATGGGGAAGTAGTAAGGTCCTTGGGAGAGGGAGTAGACAGATTCCCTTGATTGCCGGGTGTAGAAACTCTATGGACCAACAAGCAAGTAAGGTCTAGAGGTGCTCTGTCTGATGTACATCCCTTGGCCGGTACCATTGATGGTCTGGAGCCATCTGCCTCGTGGACCGTCTGTTTGGACGTAGGCGTCAGGGAGACCGTGGTACAGTGAGCCGAGGTCAGTTTATAGACTATCTCTCGACCCCGGTGCTCTTTAGCCTTACCCAGAGCCCTGGGAGACCCTGATGTTGGGACCTTGTGTGAAGGGACTGTGGTCTCCGCAGAAGACAAGGAGGAGGTCCCAACCCCAGAGACGGAGGGTGACCACATGGGTGTGGCCTTCACCTGCAGTGTACTCAAAGCCAGTGTAGAAGCACCCAAGCCCTGCTTTCCACTCCCCGATGTCAGGGTTTTGGCAGGAGTAGAGAAGTCCTGCCACCCAGAAGAGTGCTGAGAACGGTGGGAGGAATGATCTGAACCCCTCGAGTTGGAACCTAAGGAGGCCTTTTTATGGTGCGGGGACTGGGAACATGAACGCCCCTTAGACCTACCCTGGTCCTTTTCATGGGACTAACACTGGTCCATGCCCTTTTTCTTTACTTTGTGCTTTGAAGAATGAGAAGAAGAAGACGACCTATTGGCTGATGAGCTCTGCATGATGGCCAGCTTCTGTTCTAAGATGTGGACTTTTAGTGCCTTAAGGTGGTGGACAAGAGTCTGGCCGGTAAAGCTGCTGCAGATGGAGCAGGCCTTGGTGTCATGGTCGGGGCCCCAGGCAGAAGACACAGGCCTCGTGCTTATCCTTGGCTGGGATCTGGCGACCACAGGCGCATTTAGTCCTATTCTTCTCAGTAGAAGAAACCAACAATGGCGTTGAAGACATGCAGATAGCTGGCCTGGTAGTGCAGAGGGCTGAGGTGCTAGCACCTTATCTCGCGCTTCGCCGGTGACCCAGGTTTGGGAATGACCTCGGGTCAACTAAGAAACAGATTGGTAAGGATAGAGCCCACTCACCAAATATGTATTCAGGTAGAAAAATTATTTATTATATAAATGCCAAGAGCAAGATGTCCATTAATCAAATGTTTCAGATTTTTAAATCCTTCATCAGTGAAACAACACTGGTGCGCATTCTCAAAACATAAGAATAATAATAGGAATAATGTTTACATATTCAATAAACTATTTCTTCAGTTGCTAGGTGCTGCTCGCTAGCAGGTCAGGTGTAAAGGGGTCTGTCTTTGTTACAGACTCACCACTGTGCGTCCAATTCTCCACGTGGCCATTCACTATAAAGTGACTACGAGAGACGCTGGTCCTTACCTCCATTAAGAAAGAGCAGAGGTCGCGGCACCATCCTGCTACACTTGGTGAGTTGAATCCTTTCTAAAGAGGGTTTTCACAAAGTAATGACACTTAAAATGCAGTTTGCCAGAGTTCTGAGAAAGCATAACATTTCTCATGATGTGCTGAGATGCTTTATAATATTTTAAATGAACGCATAATGAACTGTGAAGTCAGTTAAATAAATCAAGGAGGTGGCATAACTAGGCATAATTAGACAGTAAATATTTTGATGTTAAATGGTTTTCTGCAATCTTTTGTGGATTTAATGTAAGACTGTTGAGATTTTAGGTAATATGTGATAATTGAGAATGATACAGGTTAACTAGGAACAGCTGCTGATAATATGTGAATAAGCATTCCTGTACTTAAATGAGTTTTTCTTCAATTTTTATTTCTAAAGAAAAATTTTATAACTATATATTTCACACTGCCTACAAAGAGTCAGCTTTCTATTTTTGAGTCTGAGGTATGAGATATTTAATTGCATATGCAAGCTTAGAATATGATGTTTATATATGGAATTTTGTGATTCCCTTTTTCAGAAACATGAACTGCTTTAATTATATTTTATACACTTAGGTCTATGTAAAGACTTTTATGAAAAGGAGAGAGAAAGTTAAAAGAAGTAATGGGTATTAAGAATTTGCCTGGTGAAAACTGTGTACTAGTTCTGATTTACTTTTTATAAAAAATAGTTTATTGAATATGTAAACATTATTTCTATTATTATGTTTTTAGAAAGAGTACCAGTGTTGTCTCACTGATGAAGGATTTAAAAATCCGAAACATTTAATTAATGGACACCTTGCTCTTGGCATTTATATAATAAATTATTTTTCTACATGACTACATATTTGGTGAGTGGGCTCTATCCTTACCAGTCTGTTTCTTAGTTGTTGCTTGCTTTGATTGGTACAGGGCTACTCCCAATTGAATTATATTTTTTTCTTTCTGAACCGAGGTTGGCTGGGCTAATAACACTTTTTAACAACCTCAGGTCATCAGGGTGCCAGCTCGGGGGTGGGGGGAGCTGGAGTGGGATTGAGCCATGGCTCTCCCCTCCAAGGAGTGGATGCCCGCCTGTCCATAGTCCCGCTCCCACAACGTGGAGGTCCGGTGGGCATATAGGCAGCACAGGCAGCGACAGAAAGTCAGGGGAAGGGCAAAAGGGGCCACCAGATCCTAACATGTGCAGGCGTGTACATGCATGTGTACACCGTGGCCCCGGGGGAGTAAAAACCCAAAAAGAAAACATATATATGGAGGAAAAAAAAGAAGACATGCAGATGAGTTTAATACTAAAGAAAAGCAGACTTTTCCTCAAAAAAAAACAAGAAAAAGATATTTATTTGCTGAAAACACTAGAGTAGTTCTAGAAAGCAACCCGAACAGCCTAAGTAGATGGGTGTGCAGTGGGAACAGAGGACTGAGGTGGGGCTGGGGACCTCCCCTGATATACCACTGGCTGACGTCAGGGCGGAGCTGGCGTTGGGGGTGATCCCCGCTGAAAACTGCTAGCCAGAAGGTTTATGTGGGGTCCTAGTGCCTGGCGGCATAGTCCTTATGGTAACAGCCTGCTGCAAGAGCTCCCACTCGAAGTAAGATCAGGTAGGCTGATCCATGATAATATTAGGCGCCTCCTTAACTTGGTCTCACACCAGAAAAAGAAAAACACTCCTTCCCTAGCCATATCCATAGTTGCAGAGAAGGCGTTTGACCGGGTGGACTGGCGCTTCCTATGCAGAACCTGGAGGAGATAGGTTTCAGGCCGAAATTTAAGGCCAGTGTAGATGCTCTCTCTGTGTCACCTCAGGCAACAGTGAGAGTGAACGGCACCACCTCAGAGAGATTTCATCTCAGCAGGGGTACCACTGTCAGCACTCTTGTTTGCCATAAGCACTAAACCGTTTGCAATAGCAATCAGGGCAAACAACCGCATACATGGTATTCAGGTGGGGGACCGCCCACACAAGATCTCACGGTATGCAGATGACACCCTCTTTTAAATAGCTTTCCTGAAAACTTCCCTCCCAGAGCTTTGCTCCAAGCTGCAACAGTTTGACCAGGTCTCGGGCTATAAAATAAACCTAGAGAAATCAGAAGCAGTAAAACTTGGGGGGCCATTTTGGACAGAAAACCTGGAGGAGTTCCCCTTCAGATGGGCTCCAAATAATACAGTCTGATACCTGCAGGTTAGATTGTCCCCAGAACTGTCCAGCCTATTCAAACTACACAACGAGAAACTCTGGGTGGAGATCAGGGCAGACACTGCAAAATGGGAGATGCTGCCTCTCTCGGTGGGGGGGCAGAATCGACATGATAAAAATGAACATCCTACCCAGATTTTTCCTTTTCTTTCAGGCCCTTCTCATCAGTATCCCAAAAAGTTTCTTTAAACAGATAAATAAGACCCTTCTAGCATTTATATGGGGTAAAGGACGAAAAAGAGTGCGTCAGAAGACCCTCTCCCAATCCAGGAAGAGTGGGGGGGGGGGGTTAGCCCTACCTACTCTCAAAGCTTACTACCTAGCAGTCCAAATTTCCCCCCTAGTGACATGGGTGAAACAGAGGGGAGACACCGGCTGGCAAGAGAAAGAGGCAGGTCGGGTGATGACCATTCCCCTGTTTGCTATCCCGCACGCCCCAATGTCACAGCAGATCTGGAAATATCTGACTAGTCCTTGGTCCAAGCATACTTTGAGAATGTGGACTAAGACCCGGAGACTCACAGGGACACCATTAGAGATAGACCCTCTGACAGCTTTAGTGGGGGAAATAAACTTACCGCTGCACAGAACAGATCAGATACACCTTACCCGGAATCATCGATTGCTCACGTTGTATAGGTCTTTGATCGCAAATAGTAACATACTCTCCTTTAAGGAGCTCCAAAGAAAACACACACTCCACAGAAATGATTTTCACTGATATCTCCAGGTGAGACACTACCTAACCACTAACCAGTTAATTCCTAAAATTGATAGAGAGCAATCACCCCTGGAGATGTTTATCTACTGGGCAGTCAGACTGAAGGATGGAGTTCAGTTAGAGGTGAATGAGGAAAGAAGCTTCTAGCTGGATGCTGTGAATAAGTAGACTTTTTCTCTACTTACTATTTTTCCACTCCTACTCTCCCTTCCAACCACCACTCCTTCCGTCCTCAAGGAGTGACACCCTCCCAACCCTTACCAACCAACTGGGTCTGCCCCTAGAGTGCCACACTGCCTTCGAGGCCCTTGATGGCCTAGATTACGCCCCGGGTGGGGTGAGGAGAGGAGAGATCCCCAGCTTAACCTTCCTCCTTCCCCTGTAGCGAGCTGCACAGTGGGGTCTGCCCTGGTCGGCGGGTGGAGAGACTGGCTCCGGATGACTTTATCTAGGTGGCTGGAGGACTTTTTCCTCCATGTTGTGTTCGTCCCTCCCTTAACCCCACCCCCGAGACACCGGCTTATAGGACGCAAGTCCAGAGAGTCAACGTGCTGACCCACGGTCCTCTCAAATGCCTAACAACGTCCCCCCTCCTGGCTTAAGCAGGCAAACGCCAGCGAGCCCCTTGAGAATCAGTGCTTCCACCGATTCTCTCAGGACGCCGGGCACTCCACAGCGCTCTGGCATCCCACCCTGAGGAAGGAAAGTGTTGTTGGGACGCCTCCATCCTCCCTCCCCAGCGACCCCCACCGACCGAATCTGTTCCCCGAACCTGGTCGCCGGCGTAGCGTGAGGTGTGGTGGCCAGCACCTCAACCCTCAGTGCCACTGGGCTGGCCCTTCAGTAAGTAGACTTGAAAGATTTTCTTAGCTGGTTTTCTGTGCGTTTCTAGCAGACTATTTGGTGTGTGTGTGTGTGTGTGTGTGTGTGTGTGTGTGTGTGTGTGTGTTTAAAAGCTGCTATCTGGCCTGTAAGTGCAGGCATCATATTACAGGGGATTAGTGCTGTTTGAAAGTAAGGTGGGACTTCCAACTCAGTCAGTCTTCAGTTAGAGGTGAATGGGGAAAGAAGCTTCTAGCTGGATGCTGTGAGTAAGTAGACTTGAAAGATTTTCTTAGCTGGCAGTGCTTGGAGGTGCAGTGAGCGGCAGTCACAGGACTGATACGCTCTCATGAGAGTCCGGTGTAGGCCCTAGTCCCACCTTCCCCACCCCCTCCCCAGAGCTTGGCTGCAACTGGAGGAAAAGGCTTCAGGTGCAGATCATGTAGTTCTAGTCACTGGAGGCTGGGTTTAAGGGCTGAGAGAGAGGAGCTTAGGGAGTTGTACATTTCCCCTATAAGTTTACTGTGTAGTACTGCACCTAGTAACGGGGGTACCCATTTACTGTGGGACTGTATCTATGATTAGTGGGTGACCAGATTAGTGGGTAGGGGTGTATCTTGGACTAGTGGGGAACCTGGTGGTTCACCCAAGGAAACCTACTTGGAGGGGGATGGGACCACACATCATTAGAGGCGGCATCTTTGGGAGGGTGGTTGGGAGCACAGGGTGTGGGGCAGCCATGATACTGGACTGGGCTTGGAATTTCGGTGGTTGCCCAGTGTGCCACCAGCTGGCACAGCTTACGGAGGAGATTGAGGGGATTAGGAGACAGCTGGTGGGAGGGGGGAGGTATGGTTGGGGATTAGGGCAGGGGCTCTTCCACAGGGTTGCACCAAGCACTTGGGGTGGGGGCACAGGGAAAGGAGCGCAAGAGTACTCTGGGGTCCATATGGACCCTGATAGAGGGGGCTCAAAGGAGGACACTACCAAGGAAGCAGGCAGGTATCTGGGACCTCACGGGGGGGGGGGGCAGGCAAAGGGAGGACATTCTCAGGGAAGTAGGCCGATGGCTGTGGCAGGACAGAAGGAAGCAAAGGGGGGGGAGAGAGGTGGATCAGACCTTAAGCTCAGTAACCCCTTCAATTCTCTTCTTCTGCTTGAGGATGAGGTGGGTGATGTAGCCATAACAGGGAAGGCTGGAGATGGAAAGGGAGTGGAGGGCAGGAGGCAGGGGCCAGATAGCAGGAAGAACAGGGTGGAACTTGGAACATGGGAAAATGGGGGGAGCGGAGGATCAGAGCAGGAGGAGGATGGGGTAGAGAGAGGAATGCGCAAGGAGAAAGACAAGTTGGGATGAAAGGGCAAGGAGAGGGACCAGAAGTAAAAGGAGGATACAGTAAAGGCAGGTGAGGGTTTATGCCAGGGGAGCACGACAGGCAAGGAGGGGCTGAATGGAGACGGGAAGGAAGGGAGGATGAGCCAGGCAAGTTTAGCAGATTTGGGAGGACCAGTCGCGAGCGAAGGCGATAGCGGGGTACAAAAAGGATACTCAGGAGGAAGAGAGCATAGGATCAGAGGGGTGGGTGACCAGGGTAAATAAGGAGGGAGGCAGGGGCACCCAGAGGGGAGGAGCAAGGAACTGGCTGGGGGGGGCCAGTAGAAAGGATGAGAGACATGGGGGATGGAGGAAAAGGGGTGGTCAGAGTGATCCTGTTGGGCGATTCCATGATCAGGGGTATCAAATGGGATAGGGAGGGGGAAGCCTGCCTGGTTAGAACAAAATGCTTCCCTGGACTAATGGTGAACAGGGCCAAGCATGCGGTATATCAACTGGCAAAGGATTGTGGGTACCAATGACACTGAGGGAAATAGTGAGCTAGAGATGCAGGCAAGGTTCAGAGAGCTTGCCAGGGTCTGTCATGACATAGGATGTGCAATTTCCTTCTCGGAAATCCTGCCGGTGCCAAGGGCTAGTGGGGAACACAAGAGGAAGATTAGGGAGATAAACCAGTGGCTCAAGGAGTGGTGTAGGGCCAGAGAGTATGGGTTGATGGAGGATTGGGTGGAGACCTGGGAGGATAAGGGGCTATATGCTAGAGATAGGCTCCATCTCAATTTGGAGGGGAAGGAAATCCTTAAGTTGAAAATAGAGGGGTTCGTTGGTGAAAGATGGGGTTTAAACTTGTGAAGGGGGGAGGGATGGGAGAAAAGGCTGTCGGGGGGGGGGTCTGATAAAGGAGGGACTCTGTCTCCACCCCCCAAGGGAGCTGGAGGAATGCGGGAAAAGAGACTGGTAAGGCGCTGACTGGGGAAGACGAAGTCCCCACGGGAGCGCGAGCTGGGGAAATGGAAGTATACGGAAAGGGTGGAAGGTAGTCCTGCTAAATGCCAGGAGCTTGGGCAATAAAATGCCTGAGCTCCAGGCGATGCTAACTGAGGGAGAGGTGGATGTGGCAGTGGTCACTGAGACCTGGGCCACCGCAGGGTATGACTGGGACCTGAACCCGAAGGGTTACACCATGTTCAGGAAGGACAAGGTGGAGGGAAGGGGAGGAGGGGTAGCAATAATAGTCAAAAACTACATTGGCACAGGAGGAGTGGAGGAGGCGGAGGGAGCTGTGGAGGCGATTTGGGTCACCTTGATAACAAACGGGGGCAAGAGAGTAAAAATAGGAATGGTGTATAGACCCCCTGCATTGGCGGAGGAGCTGGAGGAGAGTCTGGTGGCAGATGTTGGGAGATGCTGCAAATTGGGCAGGGGAAGGGTGGTGGTGTAGGGGGGACTTAAACATGCCAGGAATGGACTGGGAGACTATGACATCCTTGGTGGCCAGGGAACAGAGGTTGTTGGATATCTTTCAGGATGCGTTCCTAACTCAGCAGGTGGGGGAGCTGACCAGGGAGGTGCAGATACTGGATGTGGTCCTGGCAGACAGTGACCAGATGGCCAGAAGAGCCACTAGGGTGGTGAGGGTGGCTAAGGCAAAGAAGGAGCAGAACCTGGCCAGGGGAAATTAGAAGATGGAATAAGGGGTTCTTTAGATACACTGGAGAAAAACGAAGGGTGAAGGGGCAGATTAGCAGGATTAAAACAGGGGAGGGATGGGCACAAGATCCGTGGGAGCAGGCTGAGGTATTAAATGAGTACTTCGCCTCAGTTTTCACCAAGGAAAATGGGGGGGCTGCATCATACATGGGAGGAAATGGTGAAACTGAAGTGGGGGGACCCTTTCTGATCGTCAGGTCTGGGGAAAAGGGTGGGCCATCACTGGCAGGAGGGGGGAAGGCAAAGCAGGGGGGATGAGGTAGTGGAGGTAGAAATCATGGCAGAGAGAGTGAGGGAAGCCCTCAGGTCCCTTAAGATGGAGAAAGCACCGGGGCCAGATAAATTACATCCCAGAGTGCTGAAGGAACTTGCGGATGTCCTGGCGAAACCCCTGGCAGAGCTTTTCAGCATTTCTCTAAGGACAGGGTGGGTGCCCCAGGACTGGAAGGTGGCGCATATAGTGCCTATCGACAAGGGGGCTCAAGGGAGGTGGCAGGGAACTACGGGCCCGTCAGCCTGACATCGGTGGTGGGCAAGGTGATGGAGGGCATTGTCAAGGAGAGGCTGGGGGGGGGGACCTGGAAAAGGCAGGGTGCCTGGACAATAGGCAGTAATGATTTATTCCAAGGAAATCATGTCAGACAAACCTTGTGAAGTTCTATGATTGGGTGACGAGAGCCTTGGACCTGGGTAGATTGGTGAACGTCCTCTATCTTGACTTCAGCAAGGCGTTCGACTCTGTTCCTCACAGAGACCTGTTGAATAAGCTGGGAGAAATGGGGGTGGGGATCCAGATGATCAGATGGATAGGCAATTTGCTCCAGGACCAGATGGCTGGCGGGATAGTCTCATCCCCAAGGAGGGTCATTAGTGGGGTCCCTCAGGGATCAGTCCTTGGGCCCCTTCTGTTCAATGCCTACGTCTCTGACATAAGGAAGAGTATCAGGAGTGAGATGAGTCTCTTTGTGGATGACTCAAAACTGGGGGCGGTGGTGGATGGGGAGGAGGGGAGGGTGGCCCTACAGGGGGACCTGGAGGCTCTGGAAAGGTGGTTTAGAAAGTGGAAGCTGAGGTTTAATGCAGGGAAAAGCAAGGTACTGCATCTGGGAGCCAGGAACCCGGGCCAAGAGTACACCCTGGGGAAGGGGGGAAATGCTACAAGTCTCAATGGCTGAGGGAGACCTGGGGGTGGTGGTGGTGTCAAGATGAACAACTCTGAGACTTGTAGGAGAGCAGCGGCCAAGGCCAACAGGATGCTGGGATGCATCGCTAGGGGGATCACCTCCAGAAGGAGGGAAGTGATACTCCCCCTGTATAACAGCTTGGTGAGGCCACACCTCGAGTACTGCATGCAGTTTTGGAGGCCACACTTAAAGAAGGACATTGAACTCCTGGAGAGGGTCCAGAGGAAGGCAACCAAAATGATCAGGGGCTTGGAGGGACAGGACCTATGGGAGAGGCTCGAAGAGCTAAATATGTACACATTGGAAGACAGAAGGGAACGGGGGGACATGATACAGTTCTTCAAGTACATGAAGGGGTTAAATAAGGGAGGAGCAGTCAGGGTGCTCTGAAAGAAGGAGGGGCAACTAGGGGGGCATGGGTGGAAGCTGAAGGGGGGAGATTCAGGAGAGAAAGGAGGAGGTGCTACTTCACTGAGAGGGTGGTGGAGCCATGGAATGCACTGCTCAGGGGGCTGGTGGAGGGGTTAAAGAGGGGGTGGGACAGGTACAGGGGAAGAGTTCTGGAAGCAAAGTCCTGTGCAGTGAGAATATCCAGGACTGGGAAGGGAGAAGCCAGAGAAGGCGAGGGGGGGGCAGCAAAGTCAGCTCCGAGGGTGGGGGCTGACCAAACGAGCAAACACAAAAGACAGTTAGGCCTATACTTCTGGCATTTTAGTACGTTACTATGTTAATAGCAGAGGCATATAAAGTCATAAGAGGGGAACAAGACCTAGCACAGGAGCAACTCAGCACAGCATGGGAGGAAGATTCAGGGATCCCCATACCTCAGGAGCCATGAAAAGCAACATGGCTATATGGGTGGAGAACTACAGCCTCCCCAGGGTGGAGAGAGTTTAGATGGAAGTGTTTCCAGATTTTTCCACACCCCATCCATCACCAAGCATGTTAAAGCAGGGAATTCTGATTTCTGCTGGAGGGGCTGTGGTGGAAAGGGGGCACACTGTTACATATCTTGGGCCTGCCCAGGGGTGGTGGACTTCTGGGCTGGAATCCATGAATACCTAAAGGGCATCTGGAAGAACTCACTCCCCCCTCACTTTCCAGACCATGGTCCTGGAATTTAAGACTCCAACTTTCAGAGACAAAAATCAGATGGCCCTCTTGAGCATCCTCACACCAGCAGCCCTTAAAGATAGAACAGTAAACTGGCTACATGAGAGACCCCCAAACTCTGAGCCTTGTGTAGCCAGAGTAGGGAACATACAAAGAATGGAGAAGCTCACAGCAACCTTCTGCTTAACAAAGGAAAAGCACCAAGAGCAGTGGCAACCCTGGAACAGGCTAGCAGATATAGAGGAGGAACTAGATGGGGAAGAGGGTGCTCATTTAAAGGAATTCAATGAATACAAAAGGCCCCCAGGACGACGCATGGAATCTGGAGAAAAGGGAGAAAAATGACTGCGGCCATCCCATGCCTCCCTCATCTACAATAGTTCATTTGTATGACAGGTGCCAGTAGAACAACCACCTACTCTAAATACACAAAGAGGAAAAAAAAAACAATCAGCCCACATGAGCAAGAACATTTTTTAGACTGTTGAATGAATGACTAAGTTTAGATAGTCAAAAGTTACAAGTTATTTACCCAACACCTTTCAGGTAAAAGACCTTATAGACTGACGACACATTTGTGATGTCACATGTATTGCATGACCCCATGTATGTAATTGATGTATTTTGAAACATTGCTGCTGTAATGTATGATGGCAACTTCATTTCTACAATAAAAAGAAGTTTAAAAAAAAAAAAAGGCATTTGGTAGTTTTGGTGACATTTGTACACTCAAGCACTAGACAATGCCTGTACCAAAGAAACAAAACACTGGCACTGAGTTGTTTAATGAGACAGAGGACTAACAGTGCAACCCATCTAGAAATACATTCATGTACTGCCACAATCATTATTAGCTGTATTTTTTGGAGTATAGGGGTATTCTATAATGTATATTGAACAAAACAACATGCAGAACTACTGTACGTACCCATTCTACTACAGGAATGCCTCTGTTTCCCAGCTTCATTCCATCTACAGGCACAATGATGTCTTCACCTTCTTGCAGAACTAGAAAAAGAATAAAACAATCAGTTACTCAGAATGGGAAAAGTGGCACACAGCAATAGTTTCTATATTATAGTGGCACGGTAGTGGTATAGTTAGGGTTGAGCAGGGCTTTCTATGTTAAACCTCAAACTTTGCACTTTAATATCTTTGCAACTGTTCAATGGATTTTCAAGAAATTTTGCATTCACGGTCTCGGGGGTAGATCTCTTGACCTGCCAACTTCTATTTCTGTTGGATGTTAGATTCTGAGATCTGGATAGAGAAAAAAGTTAAAATAAAATCACCTTTTTTTGCTGTTTTTTTTGTCATTGCCTAGAGCCCAGATGGGTTGGAATTTTGGTCTAAAATGTTCACGACAGAAAGGGCTTGACCCATAGTGGTGCCTTTATCCATTCCAAAGTTATTCAATTTTAAAATTTCATTTCTGAGCATGCTCAATACAGTCTTTTGGATAGCTGTTTGAAATGAAAAAAGAATTTGTTCCATATGAATCAATCAATGAATCAAACTATTTCTAAAGCGCCTTTCCAGAGCCAAGGCACTGTACAGCAATAAAACATATAAAACGCCAATAAAACACAGAGAATCCATACAGCTGAAAAACAAATAAATATCTAAAATATTCAATATGAGTAGGCGCAGTGCCACAGATGCATCTTCAAGGCCTTTTTTTTTTTTGCAATTCAAACTTTATTAAAGATTATTAACCAAAGGAGTACATCCGGTAAAAGATATATAACAATTAACAATGATCATGATGAACAGAGACATTCCGGATACAGTCCAAACCCCCACCCCCTCCCCTAGAAAATTAGAAATATAAATGCCAATGAAATATATATATGAACCCTCCTCCCTCTGCATGCACACAAATATACTATCTTTAAGCCAAAACTAAATATGGGGTCAGACTAGTCAGAACAGGAATACAAGGAATATAAAGGACCCCAAATCCGGTTAAATTTGGGTAATTTATTCTGAAGACTAGCAATGGTCCTTTCAGTTCTAAGATTAGCCAGGAGTTCTTGCAACCATTCGCCATAGGTGATCTGTGAAGTATCTTTCCAATGCTTCAAGACCACTTTTTTAACCGAAGCAGAAATCAAACAAATATGATACTTCCTATTTTTGACATCAATAGTGGAGACATCCCCTAAAACACATATCTGTGCCGTAAAAAGATTGCCCAACCCTAAAAGAGGATCTAATTTCTGTTTAATAGTGTCCCACAATGGGGTTATTTTGGAGAAATTCCAAAAAATGTGAAGGAGGTCCCCTTCTGCTTGTAAACATCTGAAACAACCAGAAGAAGAAATCATGCCGAGACTAGTCAGTTTCAAAGGAGAAAAATAAATATTATGCAGTAATTTGAATTGCATAATTCTAAGTCTGTCTTGTAACAGAAATTTATGACAAGACTTCCAGATGCTAGTCCAATCAAAATTGTAATCTGGGAAAAGCTGAGACCAATATTGCTTGGGCGCCAGAACCGCGGGGTGTACCCAACTGAGTAACACACCATATATAGCTGAGACAGCATGAGCTTTCCCACTCAGAGGTTGCAGTGTGTCACAGAATTCGAGGAATACCCTATTGGGGGGAAGGGCACCAAATTTACTCACTATCAGATGACGCAATTGAAAAACTTTAAATATCATCTTCTGAGAGACTTGAAATTTATTTAAAATATCAACTGAAGTAAGATAACTTCCTCCATCCGAAGAGAGGTCTTTGATTAAAGTATCCCTTGGTAAAGGTAGCCAATCCCCCCTAATGGGTTTCCTATCTATTAAAAGATTGGGATTACCCAATAACGGTTGCGAGGGGTCTAAAATATGAGAGTACTTTAAAAAAGTACACAACTGCGTATGAACTTTGACAGATGACTCAATGAGAGAGTTGCGTAATGACATGGGGAGGGAATTTGGGCTAGAATACAATAGAGCTCTGGGTGAAAGGCCCGAGCCAAGAATTTGAGAGGTCTCAATTTTTAACCAAAGAGGAACATAACTGGTGTCTCCAAAATCATCATTTATCATAAGCCACTAAAGATATTTATTAGCATGACTGGCCCAGTAATACAAAGCAAAGTGGGGGCAGTTTCAAACCCCCAGACAATTTAGGGGCAGTCAATATGTGATAAGCCAACCTGGGTTTCTTATGGTTCCATATGAAAGCAGAGATTATACGATGAACTTTTTTAAACCATTTTAGCGGAAGCCAGATATTTAACATGTTTATGGGATAAAATAAATGGGGAAAAACATTCATTTTCACTAAATTAATTTTGCCCCAGATAGACAAAGGGAGTAACGCCCATCTATTAAGGCCAGTTTCAATACATTGTAAGACCGGATCTAGGTTATGTTGAGCTAAACGGGAAAAACACCCTAGGTAATGTGAGACCCAAATATTTAATTGCTACCGGATTCCAGGCCAGTCCAAAGGGAGTGACATCCTGAGCAAAAGTTTTATAATTTAAAGGGAGAACTACCGACTTTCCAGTATTGAGCTTGTAATTAGCCACTGCACTGAAATTGTCAATAGTTTTAAGTAGGACCGGAATAGAGGAAGACGGATACGAGACTTGCAACAGAAGGTCATCTGCATATGCAAGTACTTTCAAGGTATGCTCCAAAACCTGAATACCCTGAATACCTTGTTCTTGTTTAATCTGTCTAATAAGAGGTTCAATATATAAATTAAAAAGAAGCGGGATAGTGGGCAGCCTTGTCTGGTGCCAACATAAAGATTAAAAGGGTCAGAGATTAGACCATTACAAGTAACCCTTGCAGTTGGGAACTTGTAAAGAAAATTAACCCAACAACAAAACTGCAGGGGAAAACCAAAATTTGCCATGACTATTAATAAATACTTCCAATAAACCTTGTCAAAAGCCTTCTCGGCGTCCAGAGAAACCAACACCAACGGGTGAACAGAATCCCTAGAGGCCGAGAAGACATGCGCCAAGGCTCTCAGATGGTCAGTTGAGGACCTTCCTTTCATAAATCCAACCTGCTCCGCACCTATTAGCTCCGGAAGAATCCTACCAACCCTATCAGCAAGTAACTTAGTGAGAATTTTTATATCCTGATTGAGAAGTGAAATATGCCTATAACTGGCCACTGAATCAAGAGATTTACCGGGTTTGGGCAGAAGCACAATTAAAGCCTCAAAAAGAGAAACATCAGCAATGGCACCATCTAAAATGCATTGGAACAGTTTCAATAGAGAAGGAATTGGCTCATTAGCGAAGGTCTTGTAAAAGTTGGCCGGAAAACCATCTGGACCAGGGGTTTTATCAGACTGAAGAGATTTGATAACCTCGCCTATTTCACACTCTGTAATGGGAGCCGTAAGTAAGGCTCTACTAGCCTCACTTAAGGAGGCAAGTTAAGACCCTAAAAAGAGTCAATCCTTTCACTAGAAGGTGGGTCTCATAGGTCCATAAATCTCTTCAAAATACTTTTAAATTCACCCAGAATGTCTCCGGAGAAGTCTTCATTAGACCGTCCTCCAAAGATCGGATAGCCGGTATGGACCTGGAAGACTCCAACTGCTTTACCCTCCTAGCTAATAAATGCCCCGCTTTTTCCCCTTGGTCTGTATATACTGCCCTCGTTCTGATAATAGCCCACTCGGCCTGTTCACTCAGCAGCCTGCTGTATGAGTCTCTAAGCAGGGTTAATTCCTGTCTGTAGTCATCAGATGAGGAGGCAGAGAGCCCGGTTTCTTTTCCCGGATCTGAATAAGTAATTCTGAGATGAGACAGTTTTCTTTTTCCTCCGGAAGCAAGCCCTAGCAGGATACCCCTTAAAAAAGCTTTAAGTGCCCCCCACTCTATATCTGGCCGGGTGGTAGAGTTTTGGTTAAAAGCCAAAATTCTTTTATTTGAGAAGAAATGTATTTAACCAATTTCGGATCTTTCAATAATTGATTATTAAGTTTCCATCTACCACCTGGTTTAGGTAGCACAGAAAAGGCCATTAAACAGGAGACTACCGCATGGTCCGACGGTAGCCCAAGGGATAGCTCTGTATTCAAAACACCGGGCAAAAGCGTATTTGAAATTAAGACGTAATCAATTCTCGAAAAGGTATTGTGTACCGGAGAAACAAAAGTGAATTCGCGAGCCTGAGGATGGAGAACCCTCCATACATCACACAGGCCCAATTGGTCCATCATTTCTCTTACCGGCCTTTGACCAGAAGATAAACCTCTTCTATTAGAACCAGATCTGTCCATAGCTATATCCATAACCAGATTAAGATCCCCACCAATTATAATAGGAAGACTGCAATAGGGTGAGAGTATTTCCGATAACTGGACAAAAAATTCAGGGGTATCAACATTAGGACCATATATGGAGCCTAGGAGAATTTCTAAAGTACGCAATGTACCTTTAACAAAGATATATCTCCCAGAATTATCATGAATTACCTGAGACGGACTAAATGGAACTGACCTACGTATCATAATAATCACCCCCTCACTCTGAGTATTACCTTCAGATGCAAATACCTGACCAATTTGTAGTCTACGCAGCTGCGTACACTTGGAATTAAGTGAATGGGTCTCCTGTAGGAATATAATATCTGCTTTCATGTATTCCAAATGTTTAAGGGCCTTATATTGCTTTGACATATGGCGAAGGCCATGAACATTCCAACTCAAACAATTTATATTCCTAGCTATATACACAACCCGACAATATATCCCAGGCAATAAAGATAATATAACCGCCCCAAATTATCATGTACAATCCAATGTGTGCTGTGCAGACCCTCCCCTTTACAAACTTACTAAATCCCCAACAGAAATTCCAAGAACAAGAAATCCCCAACCCCCAATCCCCTCCACCCACGTCCCACCCGAATTATCAATGACCATGATTGCAGTGCACTGAAGTTTACCCCTCTCAACCCGTCCACACAACCTCCTAAAACAGCACTGCCCAGATATAAAATATAAATGTGATAGCTAATGAGATATCCGTATGTCCAATATCCTGATACGTATCTGAATCCTCTTGACCCCCGGAAAAGAAACCCCCTCTCCCTACAGCTATCGAAACAAGATCAAGACCTTAGTCATCCCATAAACACATGTACCCTGGTACAGTATTAAAATAACTGTGCAGTCCAAATCCAACTGAAATAATATAGACTAAACCAGAAACCAAATGGGAGACTTGTGGTCTATTGGCGCCATCTGGCGGAGAATAAAAATAAGGCTTGCTCTCCAATATTATGAGTTACGTTATAGCATCCGAAAATTGGCTCCAAAAGAAAAGGAGACAGCAGCAGGACAAACGAAGCCAGCCAGGCGAATCCCGCCCAAAACGGCCCACTAGGGCAGAAGGGGCAACACACACAACCCAAAAAGCACTGGCATACCATACCAGAATCGCTGGGAGAGGGATGGGAGCCAGGTAAGAAGCCCAAAGAAAATGACCTTTGCTAAAAAAAAAAAAAAAAGGGCTCTCATATACCCATTGCAGAACACCCTGCGAATTTACAACCCATATGCTTAAACACTCATACAACTAAAATGAGAATAATTTGAGTCCAGGGAAAAAAAATAGCCAGAGATTTCAAACGTTGCTGAAGAGATCCAGAAAGGCCTGCTTGAGAGCAACCAGAGCAGAGTCATAACTATCAAAGCTGCGCCAGGATCCAGACATCAAAACCTGGAAACGAGCAGGATACACCATTCTAAATTTAATACTGCAGCAATCAGTTTGGTGATGATGGGGTGATAAGTTGCTCTTTTCTGCGGATAGAAAGCGGCAAGTCCTGCACAACCCTCAAAGGGCTCCTTCCCAGGTCAGCTCTTGAATTTCCTTGATTTTAGCTAGAAAATGCTGGCGCTCTAAATAATTGAGAAAGCGCAGGATAAAGGTACGAAGAGGGGATCCAGCAGGTGGAAAAGCTCTTAAAGCACGATGGTCTCTCTCTATAACGTAGGCATGCCCAAAAGGTGATGGACCAGCAATTTTTTCCACTAGTTGCTGTGCAAACTTAACAGGATCGCTTCCTTCTTGCTTTTCTGGGAGGCCAATAACAACAATATTGTTACGGCGACTCCGACCTTCTAGATCTTCAACTTTAGTTTCTAATCGAGAAATCTGCTGCCTCATCGAGGCTAATTCGGGATCCAGCTTCTCGGTTCTCCTCTCAACTGATTTAATGCGAGCTTCATTATCGGTGGTTCGCAGTGCTAAATCCTCCAGAGCGCGGGTAATATTTTTAAATTCTCCCGCTAACTCCTTCATTTCATCCTTGAAAGGCTGGAACTCCTTACGGAAACTGGCTAAGGTAAGCGGCTCAACATTTTGAGAGACCTCATTCTGGTTAGAGCATTGCTGGTTAACAGAGGCCCTGGCTTTCTTTGGGGCCTTCTCCGGGGTAGACAGAGGAGTGTGCTGAGGTAACGTATCTTTTAATTCCACCTCCATTGAGCACTAACAGTCGACCACGGGTGACTCCCGGAGCAGAAATAGTGCACTTAGGGCAGAGCAGCTTACAATAGAAACGAATTAGCAGTAAAAATATAGGTTGGGCAGACGGAGCTCAGGAGAAGAGCAGCTAGCTCATGCTCTGCATCACGTGATCCATCTTCAAGGCCTTCTTAAAACTCTCCACAGTCGTGCACTCACGTATCCGACAAGGTAGACAATTCCACAGGGATGGGGCGGCGTACATTACAACACAGGTGTACCCTGGGAATCTCTAACAACCCCCTGTCAAATGAGCGGAGTGATTGCCCAGGGCAGTAGGGATACAGGAGCTCTTGCAGACAGTCCACGCCCTGTCCGTGTAGGGCTTTAAAGGTCAGAAGCCCGGTCTTGAAGGTGATCAGCCACTGGATCGGCAGCAAGTGCAGTTCGCGCAGCACTGGTATGATGCGACTTGAATGAGAAGTCCCCATCAACAGCCGTGCTGCAGCGTTCTGCACCAGCTGCAGGTGGCGGATAACAACCCCCAGAAGCTCTAGGTACAGGGAGTTGCAGCAGTCTAGGCGAGAGGTCACAAAGGCGTGAATCAACGTTAGAATGTCACCAGATGGAACAAGGTGCTTAATCCTGGCAATATTCCTCAGATGACCTGTCTCAATCCTTTTCACTCACTACTAGGGATAAGTCCACTCTGGGGTACATCTCTCTCATCCTACTCACTAAAGGAGAATGCCACCTCCTTGGCCACTACCTGGCTAACCTCTCCTGGTCTCCTACTATTCCCTCATGCCCATGCACTCTTCTACTATCACTACTCTCCCTTGCTGGGGACATTGAGTGCAACCCTGGCCCAACAAACTCCCATATCACCCCCCCAGATGATAAAATGAGGACTCGATCACTGCCGACACCTGCGAACGCAGTGTCAGCCCGTTGTCAAAAATCACCCCCAGGTTTCACACCCGTCTAGAGGAAAGAAGGTGGTCAGGTGGTCACCCCCCCGAGACAAAGTTCGGAGAGTTGTCCAGCCCCAACCCCTCTGTCCGATGACCCAGATCCACAACCATCACCACGGTCTTTCCAGAGTTCAACATCAGCCAGCTGGATCTCATCCAGTCCTGGATTTCTGCAAGACAGTTATTAAAGACCGAACATGCACTATCCTGGTCAGGTGTGAAAGACAAGTAGAGCTGGGTATCATCAGCATAGCACTGAAACCTCAGCCCATACCATCTTATAATGTCTCCGAGGGGCAGCATATACACCGCGAACAACATGGGGGACAACACCAAGCCCTAAGGGACCCCATATAGCAGAGAGAATGGTTTTGAGGAAAAAAATCCCCGACACCGCCCTCTAACATCTGCCAGTGAGGAAAGATTTAAACTATCTGAGAACTGTACCAGACAGGCCAGAGACGAACCTCAGATGTCCAAGGAGCACCCCATGGTCCACGGTGTCAACGGCTGAGGAGAGATCAAGTACCACCAAGACAGAGAATCGCTTCTGATCCCTCGCCATCAGGAGATCATTGTGCACCCGAATCAGAGCGGTTTCAGTACTATGCCTCTTACAAAAACTGGACTGGAGAGGTTCGTAAATGTTGTGGATGGTCAGATGGTTCTCCAATTGTAGCACCACAACTTTCTCAATTACCTTCCCTACAAAGGGGAGGTTTGAGATAGGTCTGTAGCTAGCAAACCAGCCTGGGTCCAGAGCAGCTTTCTTCAGGAGGGATCTTTTTTCGTATGGGGTAATCCTTTTTCGTGAGGGAAAAAAATATTTTTTCATATGGCTACCACCTTGTTTATTTATTTATTTTTTTTTTCAAAAACAAAATTCAAAACCCACAAAAATGACATCTTGCACACACACCAACACATGCATCTTGCTAATCAGGACCCCATTAGGTGGATTCTGCTCTTAGTTTATGGTAAAATGACCCAGAAATTAATTTTTCTTTTTACATTTAAAAATCCTTTTTCATGAACAGATTTTCTTTTTTAATATCGGCATACGAAAAAAGATCTGGTCTACATGAAAGGATGACTTCTGAAAAAGAATATGGACTTAGTCTCCCGATTATTTTTGTATGAAGGCTTTTTTTTTTTTGGCATGAATGAAAAAAGCATACAAAACAGGATGTCTTCATGTGAAAAAATGGGGAAAAAAAAGAATGGGGGGAAAAAACTAAGTCCAAATTCTTGTTTTGTCTGAAGTGTGGCATTTTGGTGTTGGTCTGCCACGGGACCCTTATCTTTCTGTTCTGCCAGGCCCCTCTGGTGCTGCTGAGGTTAGCATCTTTGCTGGTACTTAAACTGAGTCAGACACAGAAATAAAGTGAATAAATGATATTTATTCTGTACAGCAGGACGTTCTTCTCCTGAGGTCTAGCCCCCAACTGAATAACTCTGACTCACACGCATTACATGGCACTGCCAGGCAGTGCAGCAAATGGTTACATGCAAGTTTTAAGTGCTCTTAAAGGGGCGGCAGCTAACAACATTAAGCCCCATACTTAATGTGTACTTCAAATCACTCCCGGGGTCATGAAAGTTAATACCACTCGAACAAGCAAGAACACACTATAACAGTTGAAACATTTTTTTCAAGCAGTTCAAGGCATGGCACATTTAAAACAAAACAGTACTCCACTGGAGGGGGCGGGGGAGGGGAAGGATCTCGACTTGGGACCAGTCAGAGCAGCACTGGGGAGGGGGGGGAGAGAACACCATAGCAACTTGAAGCTTGGTCAGGGCAACAAGTGCTACAGTGCAGGGAAGGGAGAAGGGAAGAGAATGAAGGGTAGCAACTGGAGGATACCTAAAATGCAGGATAAACATTACATCTTTGCTGGTACTGAACGAACTGAGTCGGACGCAGAATTAAAGTGAATAAATTATATTTATTCTGTACAGAAGGATGTTCTCCTGAGGTCTAGCCCCCGACTGAATAATTCTCGGACTCACAGGCAGTGCAACAAATGGTTAAATGCAAGTTCTAAGTGCTCTTAAAGGGGCGGTAGCTAATAACGTTAAGCCTCATACTTAATGTGAACTTCACAGAAGGCATCCTGCGGATCCTTCCCATCTCTCCTGTCAGTCTTTTATTCCAATTTTTGATCTACTTTCTGATCATGTCCAAAAACTGCTCCATGCTTGGATATGGTGCTTCATTAGCTTAATGCTCTGTGCACCATTTAGGGACAGTTATATGTTAGTGTTAAATGGCACCAGACAACTAAGAAAAGCCCCCCATATTCCAGTAGTAGTTATAGTAAAATGATAAAACTTAGAGTAAGCCTGTGTTTTAGAAGCTTCGCAATGGTTACGTGCAGTGCTTCATTTCCCGACTATGTTCTTTACATTCAATTTCCAAAGCCTGTTATGTGCTTATATACTGTATGGAACTTCACTTACTTAGCAGTCTGTACACATATAAAGGTAGTTACATATAGACGCCAGTAAACAGAACTGGAAGTAACCCAAAAGCATAGATATTTATACAGAGCACTGCTTCAAGAGTCCCACAGAAGACAAAGAAAAAGACGGGGGGAGTTATCTTTCAGATCCACAAAGAGCAATTCAAGTCAGCCTTCAAACCCATCTCTTTTCCTTTTTTTCTTCCCAACGAGAGCTGAAAAACAGAATCCCCAAACTACTTCTCCCCATTTTTTCCTTCACTTACTCCCGTTAATTCAGCAGCAGTTTCAAAAGTGGAAAGGTTTAAGAGAAGTTATAGCATGGTTCAATGCATTGCTTCGCTCCGACTGGCTCTCTGCACTTATGTTTATGATTTAATAAGCTGAAATAATGTCTCGTATAAGCCACTCTCTTTTTCTTTGTTTTAAAAATGAAGGAAACAAGAATCATATGAAAATTTAAGCACTTAGCCTATCATGTTCTCTTTCAGAACACTGAATTGCTGCAGAGCTTCTGACAGCACGTCTACTCCGTGATCCCAGTAATCAAGTAGGATTCAAGTTTGGATCTCCTGATTCATAGTTGAGAATTATAACCACATAACAAGGCCAAACTGTATTGCCTTTTATTAATTTGATATGTATCTTACATTTTGGGAATAGCATTTGTACAGAATATCTTCGGTAATTGTTGTATACAAAATGATTATTATGCAGCGTGTATGCACAGTATTGTTGCAATAGTATTTGTGCTACTTAAATTTTTTATTTTTTTTACTTGCCTGGCTCCTCAGCTTCAGAGGGGGCCTTGTACCCCCTCCTACTCCATCTGCCAGGTCCTGCCACCAGGATTCCCCTGGTTTCATTGTGCTCATTACGGCTGGGGATCTATACATTTTTTCCCCCATTTTCTCCTTATCCCTTGATGGCGCTGGTGCAGAGAAGGTTTGCCCAGACGAACGACATGCTGACGCAAGCTGTCAAGTGCCCGACAGCGTCCTCCCTCCCAGACTCCGGAGAGCCATGTGCCCCTGCCAGTGCTTCCACAGACAGAGGAGCTACAAGTGCTTTGTGCTACCCGGTAACCCACCCCTGGAGGAGGAGGAGAGCATCCGTTTGGATGCTCAGTCCTTCTCCCCCCCTTCTGACCACCAGCAGCCCTGGTATGTTCCCGAATCCAAGTCGTGAGGTGTGGCATCCAACGCCTCAGCCCTCAGTGCCACCGGGCCGGCTGCTACTTAAATTTTTCTCAAAACTCAAAATATGGTTAATTTTTCATGGACGTGAAAAGAAGACAAGGAAGTGTTTCATACACACAGCACCAGGAAGCACTTTACAAACCATGAACAGTTCCATCAGCCATTAGGCACACAGGAATTCAAGTGAGACTGAGGGAGGTTAAACATTGAGGAAGTGACTAGAAGAGAGAAGGTAATGCACTAACAGGTTAAGACAGACTGATGAAGATTAAAGTGAAGGAGAGAGCAGGAGAAGAGGTTAAGCTCAGGAGGTTGCATGATTTACAGGGCCCTGTGCTTCCACAGCAACATACATGTATGTATCTACAGGGGCCATGCGGTGGATGTCCTGTATCTAGACTTCAGTAAGGCCTTTGATTCAGCACTTGGAAATAAGCTGCAGGAGCAAAACTGGTGGGGTGGGTGGAGAACTGGCTAAAAGATAGGCAGCAGAGGGTGGTGGTAGGTAGGGAATACTCATCCCCTAAGCCTGTGACAACTGGTGTTCCACAGGGGCCAGTGTTGAGCCCAGTGCTGTTTGGAAAATTTATTGCAGACATCTCAGAGGGCATCAGCAAAAAAAAAATCAGCCTATTTGCGGATGACACCAATGATAACCAGGTTGTGTGGCAGGGACTACAGGAGGATCTGGCAAGGCTAGAGGCATGGTCTAACAGATGGCAGCTGGGGTTCAATGCAATAAAATGCAAGGTACTACACTTGAACAAAAATCCAGGAGAAGCTACCATCCGGGGTGCGGCTGGAGGTAACAAGTGGAGAAGGATCTGGGGGTGCTCATCACAGGACCAATCAATTCCATGTAATGCAGAAAGGCAGCAGCAATGGGCAACAAAATGCTGAGGTGCATTGCAATGGGCATTATTACCTCAAGAAGGAGGGAGGTTATTCTACCGTTATACAGATAATTGGTTAGATCCCACCTGGAATACTGCGTGCAGTACTGGCACCAGTACCTACAAAAGGACATTAGGCTGCTTGAGGGGGTGCAATATAGGGCAACGAAGATGATTCAGGGCCTGGAGGAATTGCCATATGAGGTCAGACTAAGAGAGTTAAAACATGCACACACTGGAGGAGAGGAGGGACGGGGGGGACACGATTGAGACCTTCAAATACATATAGGGGATAATCAAAACAGACACAGAAGCTCTAGTCAGGAGGAGGGTGGGGAGAGAGACTATGGGACATGACACGAGGTTGGGGGGGTAGATTCAGGAGGGAGGTGAGGAGACATTTCTTTACAGAGAGGGTGGTGGCAAAGTGGAACATACTACCGGCTGAGGTGGTGACATGTAACACAGTGGAATGCTTCAAGAAGGGGTGGGACAGGGCAAAGGGGAGGGTGAAGGTAGGAAAGGGGAGGGTAAAGGTAGGAAGGGAGGATAAACATAGGAAGGAGGGTGTAAACATAGGAAAGGGGAGGGTAAAGGTAGGAAAGGGTAGGGGGGGATGGGGGCAGCTGCTGAATAGGGAGCTAGCTGCAATCTCGAGCAGCCTAGATAGACCACTATGGCCTTTTGCTGCTGGCAACTTTTATATGTTCATATGGAGGGATGGAAGCCCACAGGCAAATGAGAATATGATTATACTGTCTCACAAAGTAAGGAAATTCATTGCAAAAAACTTTGTTAATGCACTAGTTAGGGTTAAACCAACAAAAGTAGGGAAATGTGGTGTTAGGATTCCAAACACCTCACCCCCACCCTGCAGGCAGCAACAGAAACTCGCCTTTCAGGCTTGTAGCTTTATGACCTGGCTAGCCCCCTCAACGGGTTTATTTCCTTGTACACCACATTTACTCATCATTTATTTTATCATTGCAAAAAAAAATTTTAATACACTAGTTAGGGTTAAACAGACAAATGTAGGGAAATGTGGCGTTATGGTTCCCAAGCCAAATGCCCAACCCCCAACCTGCAGACAGAGCAGGAAAAAAACTACTATTTGACATTTCCTGTGTCTTTGCAAATCAGGCCTGGAGTGTACTTTAGGGTTGTCAACTCTAATACTCACCCCATTCTATTAGTAAAGAAGCTAAGATGTGTACAGTATATGAGAATACGGTGAGTGTTAAGGTTGACAACCCCAAGGCACACTCCATGTCTGATCTGCAAAGATGCAAAAGAGGTCAAACAGTAATGGCTTTTGCTGTTTATCTGGTTAGCACCCTCAATGTAATTTACTGTACATACCAGAGCCCCGTTGTACCTACAGATTTTTATCTGCATGGTCAAGAGCTGTAAAACTGTGTGTGTGTGTGTTTTATCTGGCTATCATACATATACGTACATACTGTATCAGCCAGCTGGAGACCATCCAAAGACTGATCTCCACCAGACAATGCTCTAACAAAAGGACAGAATCTGGCCAATTTGAAGTAAAGGACACATACAGCTGGGTATCATTAACTTAGCAATGAAAACCCACACTGTAGTGCCTTATGATCTCACCCAGTGGTAACATATACATCACAAATAACACAGACAAGAGAAAAGACCCCCTAGGGAACACTGCAGGTAAGATCAACCAGACCAACTGGTGGGACCATCATGACTGACTGTATCCTCGCCACCAAGAATGACCAGACTCATTCAAGAATGGTGAATAAATGACTGGACATAAAAACACCAAATAAATGTAAATCAATATCAAAATCATTTACTGCAAAAATAATGTACAATATACTGTGTATATATATATATATATATATATATAGTAATGCATATGCAGGTGGTTGATATGTTTTTTTTTATTGTTTTTTTTTTACACAAGATGTGTGATAATAAAAACCAGAAGCGTAGCTCTCGAGTTTTATCATCATACATCGGTGCATAAAAAAATTCCATTTTAACCACCCTTCATATGTTTTATTTTATGTAAGAACAGGCTATGATTAATATCAGGCTATGGTGCTAAAAAAACGTCTTGCATCAGTACAAAACACAAACAGCTCCCACATAACTTCAAATGCTGTGTTTATTACTTCAGGACAAATTTTTCTAAGCGAGAAGTGAACAGAATGGTATAACATGTAAATTCGGTACCTTTTTTAATCTTCATTTCTAGGTTTCATCTAGCAGAAGTATCGGGATTTTTTAAATACGAGGGAAAGGTCAAAGTTCATTAGACTGCTAAACATAACAGTAACGAAACGTAGCTCCATTGTACTATCGCTTTAGATGGGGAGTCTCCGTTTTATTTGTGCTGCTTTCAGAGTTAACGAACTGCCTATGTGTTTTTTTTCCATTATGGAAGTGTCTTGCGCTGCCTGTAAGCTGATTTTTCAATGATTCTCGGCGCGAGGATGTGGAAGTTGTATCAACTCGCAGGTTGATACGATTCTTTTCATATCAACCTGCGAGTTGATAGACTTTTTAACAAGCGTGAAAACGAGTTGATATTGGCCATAGCCAGTTATTATATATATGTTCATTGCAAAAAAAAATTTGTTAATGCACTAGTTAGGGTTAAAGTGACAAAAGTAGGGAAATGTGGTATTAGGTTCCGACCTAACACCTCACCCTATCCTGCAGGCAGCAACAGGAAAAACATTATGGTTTTCTCTGTTGCTGCCTGCAGTATGGGGGTGAGGTGTTAGGATTGAGAACCCTAATACCACATTTCCCTTCTTTTGTCGCTTTAACCCTAACTAGTGCATTAACGAAGTTTTTTTGCAATGAATTTCCTTACTTTCTGAGTTAGTATAAACATACCCTCATTTGCCTGTTGGAGTGCAGGGCCCTCAGGGTCCAGCACTTCCATCCCTCCATAGATGCATACATATATGTTGGTGTGGAAGGGCCCGGGTGCTTCCATTTCCGCCAAAAGAGCAATTTATTTGCTTTATTGTATGGCTTCTTTAAGTTCCAATGTTATCCTACAGGAATTTGCTTTTTTTTTAATTTAATTTTTTTTTTTAATATGGCTCCAAAATTGTTTTTATTTGGGGGTTATGTGTTATTCTTGTAGTTCTCATAAGATTTTTGTTTTGATATACAGATTGTCCCATAAAGAGCACCTTTCCTTGCAGTTCATATTCTGAGGTTTTAACAAACAGGAGCCTTCCTTACCTGAACAGGAGTTCCTCAATGCCAGTTTTAAAACAAAATAGTCTTCCCCCAAGGAAGGGAAGGGAATGTATTTTGCTCCCAAAGGGGGCTATCTGCTTGATCTCTCTCTCTTCCAGGCTTGCCACTCAGTCCCTGTGCTTCCTGGTTTTGTGACGTCACTATAGGACCGGCACAGGGACGTGCTCCATGCAAGTCTATGGAGCGTCATTTCCAAAAGCTATTTTCACTATTTTAATCAGACTTTTGCTACAAATCGAAGCCAGTACTCAAGTAACAGTCCTTTCAGAGGTGATACCAGTACCAAGGGCCAGCACAGCCAGGAAAAGAAGAATACAGGATTTTAATGACTGATTGAGGAAATGTTACAGAGAGGAGATGTTCATCTGTATTGGGGACTGGGATGAGACCTGGTCAAACAATGCACTAGACAGGCTACACCTCAGTAGGGAGGGTTCTAGGGTACTCAGGGACAAACTGGGGGAATACATAACTACACTTAATTTAAACAACTAGATCTGGAGGGAGGAGGTGGAAGGGGAGAGAACAGAGTTAGGAAAGGCTGGAGAGGGTGAGTAACATATAACAAGGGTAGGTGGGGTGCACACAGAGGGGAGAGATATGAAGAGAAGAATGGAGGGCCGGAAGGAAGGTCAGATTCTAGGTTGAGGGTGGTGTGTCTGAATGCTCGGAGTTTTGGGAACAAGATGGATGACATGTAGGCACTATTAGCAGTCAGGAGGGTGGACATAGTGGCAGTAACTGAGACTTGGGCAACACCACACCATGACTGGGACCTTGTAATCCCTGGCTACAAACTATACAGAAGGGACAGGGTAGTCGGGAAGGGGGGAAGGGTGGCAACTTACATCAGGGAGGGAATAACTTGCACGAGGGAGGAATCAGAGGAAGGGAAGATAGAAGCATTATGGATTCAGTTACAGTCCAATAGAGGGAGAAAGGTGAGGTTGGGGGTGGTTTACAGACCACCCAATCAGGATGAGGAGAGGGACAAGGAACTGAGCTCTCAAATATTGGAAGCTGTGGGGAAAGGAGAGGTGGCAATTGTTGGTTACTTCGACCAGCCTAAGATGGACTGGAGCGTACCATCCACAACATGTGTTAGGTGTCAGGTGATCCTGGAAGGACTGCAGAGTGTGTTCCTGACTCGGGGTGTCAGAAAACCAACTGCAGCAGAGGCAATTCTTGATCTGGTACTCACAAATGGGGGGCATGTACAGGAAATAAGTCAGGGAGCCCCTGGGTGGGAGTGACCATTGCACAGTGTGGTGCCAGTTCATATGGGCAGGGAAAGCATCCAGACTAAGACCAAAATCTTGGATTTTAGGAGGGTGGACTTCAGGAAGTGGGCAAAGTGCTAAGGAGCCACTTGGCAGGCATCAGAGCAGATAAGGGGGTGGACCAAAGGTGGTTCATTATTAAGGAAGGAAGGAATACTGGTTGCCACAGAGGAGGGCATTAGGCTCAGGGAGAAGAACACAAGGGCCAAAGCGCCCAGCTGGTTCAGTTCTGGGGTCATCCAGGCAGTAAAGGAAAAGAGGTTAGTCTATAGAAAATTCAGAAAGACCAAGAGAAAGGTGGATAGGGAAAATTACCTAAGGTTGGCTAGTGAGGCAAGTAAGGAAGTCCGGCGAGCTAAGGCACAGAAGAAATTGCAGATAGCTGAAGGAATTAAGAAGGGGGAGAAAGCCTTCTTTCACTGTATAAGTGAGAAAAGGGACAAGAAGGATATGATTGTTATGCTTAGGAAAGGGGAGGAGTGAGCAAAGTATAATGGGGAAAAGCAGAGATACTAAATGAATACTTCTGTTCCATCTTCACTAGGAAGAAGGACGGACTATTGCTATCAGGAGGGAGAAGAGAAGTGGGATGGTTACACAGATGTAGTGATAGAGGAGGACAGAGTAAGGGAGGGGCTCCGAGCATGGAAGGTGGACAAATCACCAGGCCCAGACAGAGTACATCCAAGAGTGGTACTAAAGGAACTGATTGAGGAACTGGCAGGCCTATTTAATAGTTCACTGGAGTCAGGTGTGGTACCGTGTGTCTGGAGAACAGCACACGTGGTGTCTGTCCACAAAAGCGGTTCCAAGAATGACCCAGGGAATTACAGACCAATCAGTCTGACCTCAATCGTGTGCAAGCTTATGGAAACCATACTTAAGGAAAGGTTGGTAGAATATCTAGAGGAGCATGGTCTCCAGGATGCAAGGCAGCACGGGTTCATAAGGGGGAGATTGTGTCAAATGAATCTGATTGACTTCTTTGACTGGGTCACTAAGACAGTAGAAAGGGGCCAAGTGGTAGACATCCTCCATCTGGATTTCAGCAAGGCCTCTGACTCTGTGTCCCACAAAAGGCTGATCAGGAAGTTGGCGGATCTTGGGATTGGGGATAAGATGTCCAGATGTGTGGAAAACTGGCTGATGGACAGAACTCAGAGGGTGGTTGTGGGAGGAGAGTTATCTGGCACCAGAGCGGTCAACAGTGGGGTCCCACAGGGGTCAGTGCAGGTGCCGGTGTTGTTCAATGTCTTCATCAATGGCACTGGGGATGGCATTAAGGGCAAAATGTGCCTATTCACAGATGACACCAAGCTCTGCGGGAGAGTGGACACAGCTGAAGGGATACAGAACCTACAGGATGATCTAGAAAAACTGGGGAGGTGGTCCAGGATTCTGGCAACTTGGCTTCAATGCCAACAAATGCAAAGTTATGCACACTGGGTTCAAGAATACCAGGATGGGGGTACTACCTGGGTGGAGTCCAGGTATCTACATCAGAGGAGGAGAAGAAGGACCTGGGAGTGATGATCACTAGTGACCTGAAGCACTCCATGCAGTGTGAGAAATCAGCAGCAAGGGCAAGCAAGATGCTGGGATGCATAGCTAGGGGGATTAGTAGGAGAGAGGAGGTTATACTACCCTTGTACAGGTCACTGGTGAGGCCACATCTAGAGTATGGAGTTCAGTACTGGTGCCCACATCTCCAAAAGGACATTAAACTTCTGGAGAAGGTCCAGAGGAGGGCTACAAAGATGATAGCAGGTCAGCAGGGTAAGGCATACAAGGAGAGGTTGACAGCACAGAATATGTACTCCCTGGAGGAAAAGGGAGAGGGGGAGGGGGGGGGAGGGAGAGAGAGAGAGAGAGAGGAGACATGATTGGGACCTTCAAGTACTTGAGAGAGATAAATAAGGTAGATAAGGAGGGTCTCTTTAAGCTGAGTGGCAACCATAATACGAGGGGACAGTCTTAAACTGGAGGGGCGAGGTTTAGGAGGGAGGTCATGAAGCACTTGTCCACAGAGAGGGTGGTGGACATTTAGAATGCACTGCTAGAAGAGGTGGTCTTGTTGAAGACAGTGGGCAGCTTCAAGACAGGCTGGGATAGGCATAGGGGAAGGTAAGGATCATGGATAGGGAGGAGCTATTTGAAGATCTGGCAATATAGTAATCTGTATTGCCATATCTTCAAATAACTCAGGTTTGGAGTGTGTGTGTGTCCATGCTACACCAAGACTGGGTACCGACTGGCAGAGTCCCTGTCAGTCCGTACCTGGTATTGGGGTCACATGTGAACACCCAGGCTCCAAACTAGAACTGTGTTAAAATACAGCCCTATATTAAGCCTATGAATGACCCCGGCTGCTCCCTGCAGGACATGTCATCATGGAGACAGCTGCGGGTGCTTGTGGGCGTGCCAGGGAGGGCTCCTACACTTAAAATGCCGACGGGGAGGGTGCAGGATCAACCAGATACTATTTTAAATAAAGCAACAAACTAAGTTAAGATTTTACCACCAGTGATGCATCTGCTAATCAGGCCCTGCTTCACACGGATGTGGGGCCCGACAGTACATGGATGTTTCCCTTTAAATTATTTATTTATTTATTTATTTTAAAGATATTTGCCTATGCCCTCTTGGCACAGAAAGTATGGGTCAAATGAAAAAATAGGTCATAATGTAAAACCGTGCCTGTATTTTTTTTTTTCATCAGTACTTCCTGTGCCTCATCCCCTAGTCCAGTGGCTCACTGCCAGCCCTGCCACCAACTCGTCTGGTGGCCTTACTGTTTATCCACTACTAAGGGTGACCTACCACTTCGGGTTGTGCAGGGCCTGTGGGGGAAGCTGAATGCACTGTGTTTTTTTCCCCTTCAGATTTTCTCCCTGGGACTTCGACATGCAGTGATACAGTATGTCTGCCAATGTCCCCCCACATCAGTCTGCTTCTACTGTTGCTGCCACCCATGTTGAGGGACACAAGTTTCCCCACCCAAAGGGGATGAGCACTCCTTAGGATACTCAATCCTCCCTCACCTGGCCAATCCCCCCCTCCCTCCTGCGAGCCAAGTCTGTTCCTGAACCCGGCTCATCAGTGTGGTGACAGGTAAGACAGGTGAGGTGTCCAGTACTTCAACCTTTCATGCCACTGGGCTGGCATGACCTCATATTCTTAAAGCAGCAGTGGAAAACCACTGGAGCAGTGGGATAGATTCCCCCCAAGGGAGAAGAATAAGTGGGTCAAAACTGAAAACTGTGCAACATTTATCACAATCCCCTACTCAAAAATGAATATGGTATGCAATACACATATAGATATATTCACTGCAAAAAACTGCGTTAATGCACCAGTTACAGTTCAATGTACAGCAACAAAAGTAGGGAAATGTGGTGTTAGGATTTCCAACCCCAGCAGCAAAAGGGCAAGAATACACAAGCAACCACAGACAGCCATCACCAGGTAAGACAAACAACACACAACTGTTTCCAGATGACACAAAAGACATCCATCATAAGAGTCCAGTGCTTTTGCAGCCCTGGGTAGACATGGAAACTACAAGACATACACACCACTTCTGGCTGCAGACAGAAATCCACCACGTAAGGAGTTCATATGGCTGTAGAAGTGAGGGGCCCTCCAGACCCTGTGCTTTCATGTGGCTACAGATGCAGATGCACTTTAGACTGCACATGTGGGTCCTGCATTTCTGCACCCACAAATACAAATCTAGGATACCCACATGTTAACACTGCTATTGTCTGCAGATATGTCTCTGCAGCCACAGATCAACATGCACAGAGTAAGACAAACGGCCAATGATACACAAATTACAACACTAGTATGGTCTGTAGAAGTGCAGGCCCTATGCTTTAAGACATACACAGTCAATTGTGACTGCAGAATACAGATGCACACTGCAAAACACACACACCTACTTCTGCAGTCACACTGTAAGGTTTCTAAACAGCACTGATACAGTATGGGTTTTTTTAAGCACAGTGTGATAAATGTTTATGTTGAAGGTACTAAATAAGTGGTACTATATTTATACTACACTGATTTAATCTGGGAACAGTTGTAAGTTGTTTGTATTACAAAATAATGGCTGTTTGTGGTTGCTTGCATACCTCTCAACCTCCTGCCTCATAAATCAGGGACAGGGCTTAAAAAAATCGGGGACAAAGGACCAAAATCAGGGACACATCTTAAAACTTGGTGATATCCACTCAGGAAGCTGGTAGAATATGGGGCTTAGTACAAAATGCATTTTCCAAGGAAGAACAACTCTTTAGCTTTAATGTTTGACATTATTTTGTGCTTCCAACCTTCACTGTTTGGTCACAGAAACACAAGTTTTAGGAGGGACAGAGTAAAATTTTGAGGCAAAATTAGGGACGTCCCTGAAAATCAGGGACAGTTGAGAGGTATGGTTGCTTGTGTGCTCTTGCCCTTTTGCTGCTGGGGGGTTGGGAGATAGGGTTTCAACCCTAACACCACATTTTCCTACTTTTGTTGCTGTAAGTTAAAACCTAGCTAGTGCATTAACACCGGTTTTTGCAATGAATTTTCCAACTCTTTTTGAGATAGGGTAATCATGTCCTTGTTTATGCATGTCCTATCAGGATCTGCATGAACAGATTCACCTGGCTGCGGAAATGCAGAGCTCTCAGGACCCAGTGCTTCCGTGTAGCTACAAATACAGATACACTTGTGACTGCAGAAGTTTCTGCAGCTGCAAACACAGATCTATGATACCCAAATTATAACACTGCTTTTGTCTACAGAAGTGTCTCCAAAGTCACAGATCAACATGCATGATGTAAGAAATAAACAGCAAGTGATACCCAAATTACAATACTACATCTGTCTGCAGAAGCGCAGGTCCTACAGTGTAAGATATACACAGTAAGTTATGGCTGCAGAATACACACCCACACTGCAAAACATACATGCCCACTTCCGCAGTCACATTGTAAGATTTCTAAACAGCACTGATACAGTATTGCTTTTTAACACTGTATCACTTGGACTACAGGCAAGGGATTTACCCCCTTTTCAGTGCCTGGACCCCCCATCCCACATTCCCTCCTGGCTATCTGGCCTGGGAAGCCCCTAGTTTGCCCCCGGCAGCTGGGTTCCCTGAGGGGAGAGACCAAGATCCACCGGAGGCCCCAGTAAAGGTTTGCACCTGGGGCATCATTCGGATGGAGGTCCAGAGGCTTCACGGAGCGGTCGGCCCAAAGGTTTTCTCCTTGGGTTTCCCCAGGAGGCGTGGATGTGCATTAATGTCGGTGTGAGTTGGGCCCACTCCCATGTCTGACCAGCAGACATCCGCCACTGCCTCTGCACACTGAACAGTGGTCCTGGCTGTTGCATACCCAGCCTTCAATGGGCATTGCTTGCATGTTGAGAAGCCACAACCCTCCCCAACAGAGGAGGAGAGCTGTCAGTGGAATGCTCATCCTACCTCCCCCCCAGCTGACCCTCTGATGCACTGCACTCATTCTCGAACACAGGTCATCAGCGCTGCAGGCAGTATTTTTTTTTTTTAAAGTACAGTGTTATATTCTTATGTTCGAAGGTACCAAAAAAGTGGTACTAAATTGATGTCATCTGGAAACAGTTGTAAGTTGTCTGTCTTACCTAATAATGGCTGTCTGTGGTTGCTTGTGTGTTCTTGTCCTTTTTCTTGGGAGATAAGGTTGGAAACCCTAACTGGTGCATTAATGCAGTTTTTTGCAATTAATTTCCATTCTTTTTGAGTCAGTGGAATCGTATCCTCATTCATGCAGGTCCCATCAAGACCTGTGTGAACAGGTCCATCTGGCTGCAGAAGCACAGAGACCTCTGGGTCCTGTGCCAAGTGAGAAGTCTGTTTATGCCATGCGCTTCCATGCAGATACAGATGCACATGGCCCTTCCTTTATAATGTTTTTAAATCTGACCTTAAATTTTCAACATAGTCTTTATGATCCCACCTCATAAGTCAGTCAGATAACATTTTTTAAATCCTACCTGAAAGGTGATTTCACAGAATGACCACACAATTACCTTCCAGGCTGGATTTGAAAAATGTCACCTTCCTGGTCCATGAGGTGTGGTCAAAAAAAGGCCATGTTGAAAATCTGGGGTAAAAGACTTTTAAAATGGCCTTGTTATAAACAAAAGTTATTTTTCTATGCAAAGTTCTTTTTTCATAAGTAGATGTTCTTTCGTATGGTCTCAAGAAAGGAGACTTCTTTTACATGAAGGCAATCTTTTGTGACATTTCTGAAAAACCTTTTGTGACAAATTCGTCTTTCAGACTGAAAGAAGAATTTGGCCTCATGAAAGAATAAATTCTTTCATGAGTTTCTTTTGATATGAAAGATAATTAAACTAGAAATTTCTTGTTATGAGATCAGATTCTTTTGTGAGCCAAGATTATTTATTTGTGAGACTCTTGAAAGAAGAACTGGGAGCCCTCACTAAGCCTACCATCTAGAATATTAGGGATGTCCCAAAACCATATTTCAGGGACATTTTTCACAAAAAAAAAAAAACAATCTCCAGAATTGAGCTAAACATGCCCCATTTGGCTAGATGTATGTGTTTTTCTCTCCAGGACATCATTTTTCAGGGGGTTTTCAATTTACTTTTTAATGAAAAATAAATTGGTGGCCATGCGAACAGAGAATTTCTAATCAAGAAAGAAGATTTTTTTTCGTGAGCTGGAAATTCTTTTGCATCAGATATATAAATTGAAGACGCTACTGAGCATGCTCACAGTCGAAAATTTCAAATCCTTATAACTCGGTAAGCAATCAATATTTTGCCCCGAAACCAAAAAAAGGGCCCCTTTCTAGGGTAAGCCCCTTCTACCCTAAACATTTTGGAACAAAATTCCAAACCATCTGTGCTGTAGGTAAGAAGGAGGGAAAAGCCAGAACTCCCAATTTTTTCATTTTTTTCTGAATCTCAATGTTCAGACAAGTGAATGTCACAAAACATCTCAAATCAAGAGACCATGCACCCAAGACCCATACAAAATTTCATGCAATTCCATTCAATGGTGGCAAAGTTATTAAGGTGCAAAGTTAGAAGTTTAACATTAAACACCCTACTCAACCCCAACTATACAGGCACTACTGAGCCAGTATTACAAAAACAAACACACACACACACACACACACACACACGCACCAGTAGAAGGAAGTTTGAGTGGCAGATGTGAAGATTATCAGCAAAACCACTTTATGAAGGGAAGGACTTGGGCCTTCTTTCAAATCGCAGGAAATGTACTAGTAGCAAGTGAACAGTTAAAAACTGCTTAGTAATAGCAGATAAATCGAGCAACAAAAATGTGGGTGAAAGTTCATCCAGCACAGTACTATCAGTGGGGTTAAAAGCAGCAAATTTATTGAAAACACTGATTTCTTTACTAGGAGAAAATAGAAACATGTCCTAATGGACAGCTGAAGAAAGGGGAAGTTGAGTAAAGCAAGAGCCAGTCTGCACACATGAGCAAGGATTTAGGGCCATTGGTGGAGTTCTGATTCAGTGCATTTGCAGTATCTTTGCTGTCAGCCCACTGGTCAGAGCCAGGAATGGATGCAGATACAGTTGAGAATTGGCCGGGAGGGTATAGAGGCTAATTAAGTACCATGTTCCAAAACATTTTGGGGTCTACAATGGAATGAAGAAATGTATTCTGAAAATAAGCTGCTTTGGCTTTCCTGACCTGATATAATATTTTATATTACCATACAGAAGCAGCAGCAAACTCTCCAATTATGCAGTTAAGAGCAAGGAATTAGATCATTTATTATGATTAATAAGGTAGTATGGGCGGGTGAGCCCCATGCTGGCAATAACACACAATAGGGTGTGCATTATGCTAGATCGCCACATGCCTGGGGTGCCTGAAACCACCTGGGAAGTGCAACAATGTAGCACAATGCATACTCTGGAGTGTTACTGCGCCTATAAAATGGCTTTCATTTTTAAAACATGTTTACTATTGCAATAGTCATGATTATGTAAAAAATGTGTGCGTGTGTGTGTATACACATATATACACATATATACACATATATACACATATACATATATATATACATACACACACACACACACACACACACACACACACACACACACACACACACAAAAACACTGAGGTCTCTCCACCTGCTGAACCTATACTGCATTTGTGCCTTTGCTTTAGGACATTTGTCCTAATGAGGCACCCATATTTGTGGTTCCAGTAGTTCTTAGTACTGTACAGCCAGTGCCAGTGGCCCTCTCCCCCCCCGCCACACACACACATATATACACTTTGTGTAATGGAGACAGCCACAGACACACTGCTAAAAAGGTACAGAGTGGTCTTTGGCATTGCATTTTTTTTTCTTTTACATCTGTAAAGCTGTCTTTTCTGTGGTTCAGAGCAGCGGATTAAATAACGCACCATGAGTAAAAGTGAAAGCACAAGCGTAATCGTGCCTCTCAAACAGCAAGTAGAAAAATAACGATTATATAAAAGTGCTACTTTTTTTCTTTTACATTTGTGAAGCTCATTCAGAGGGATATAGGGTAGACACTCGGGTGTGTGGACAAATTATGAACAGGGATCTAAGAAAGCTTGAGGAGTGGTCAAGAGTGTGGCAACTAAGTTTCAGTGCGAAGAAGTGCAAAAGCATGCACTTGGAACACAGAAACCCAGGGGCAAAGTACAAGATGGGAGCTGGGGAGTGGTACTGACAACCACCAAACAAGATAGAGACCTGTGGTAATCATATCTGATAACCTAAAGATGGCCAAACAGTGCGACAAGGCTATGGGGAGAGTCAGTGGGATACTGGGGTGTACAGGGAAGGGTCCAGCAGGAGGAGGGAGGGAGGTAGGGATGCCTTTGTATAGTTTATTGGTGAGACCACATTTGGAGTACTGTGTCCAGTTCTGGAGACCACATCTCCAGAAGGACATAGAACAGAAGCAGTCAGGAGGAGGACAACTAAAATGGTGCAGGGTCTGCACCAGAAACCCTATAAGGAGAGACTAAAGGACCTTAGTATGTACACCCTGGAGGAAGGGAAGGAGAGGAAGGATATGATAGAGACTTTCAAATACCTTACAGATATAAATAAGGTACAAGGGGGTAATATTTTTCAGAAAAAAGATGCTCAAAAACAAGGGGGCATGCTATGAAGTTGGAGGGAGTATACTCAGGGGAAACTTGAGGAAGTAATTCTTCACAGAAAGAGTGGTGGGTGCCTGGAACAGTCTCCCAGCGGATGTGGTGTGGGCGAAAACTAACGGGATTCAAGAATGCATGGGATAGGCATAAGGGAACCTAGGTGGTTAAGGAAGGGAGGGCTAAGCTGGATATCAGGTAGGGTCTGCGGCATTACAACAGATAGGGAAAATGGGCAGACTAGGTGGGCCAAGCAGTCCTTATCTGCTGTCAAATTCTATTTTTCCATGTTTCAGATGAGCGGATTAAATAGTGCGATCACAAATGAATGTGACACTGTGGGCGCGATTGCCACATTCGTCTTTCACAACAACTAGAAAAAAATGGAATGCCAAAAAACTGCTATGTTCCTGATACTATGGGGGGGCGGGGAACGAGGTGATTTCACAAAAACTGTTTGTTGCTGGGGGTTGGAGGGTACAGCTTTCAAAACAAGTTACAGCGTTCAGATCATCCTGTGCATAAAGATGGAAAAACATGTCTGCCAGATATATTAAAAACTACTGGCGTGGGGATATGTGAAAAGGCCAAATACCAGGATGACCATGTGGTGGGCAACATCACCGCACAGTCATGTGACTCGTTTTAACCAATGAAGTTACTGGATTTCTTCTTTCTATTTTATAAAGAAATTTAAAAATAGGTGTTGCCAGCTCCATTCACAAGTAATCCAACAGTATCGAACTGACTTGAATACATTTGGGAAAAGCCAATTATGGGGGGTTGAGACACATGAATATAGGTGGAATAGCTTTCCAGATATGGTGTTATGGGGGGTTTGAGACATGAATATAGGTGGGATAGCTTTCCAGATATGGTGCATTGATGGGAGTACGATTAGTGGATACAGGGGTCACAAAAAAAAAACAAGGTGGATAACAGTAACAGCACAGTGGCACTAGATAACAGGTGAAGCCCATAATGTAGCACTAACAATTAACAAGTGCATAACCAAAGCTAGCCAAAAATAACTAACATAAGCAAGATGAGGATTTGACAAAGCAAGCCAGACATGTGAGGGTGAATCTAACCTGAGCAATTCACAGCTACAGGCACAGAAGGAGGATGAAAACAGGTACCAAAACATCCCACTACAGCAGACCACAACTGATGACACCCTTATGCTGTGGACGCCATGTAGAGGACCACTTGCATTAGCAGGATAGAAGAAGGGTGAGCCTTCTGGACCCTGGCACACTCCCACAAATGCAGGGTCAGGGGCCTGCCTTAAGGGGTTTCTCATGCAGAAGTGTGTGGGAAACTATGTTAAAGGTCTTTGCAAAATCAACAAAGATGGCAGTGGTACACATACCTTGATTAATCTCCTAATCAGGATGGAGTCAGAGAATCTGAGGACCGAGGTGACTGTAGAGTGCGACATTCTGAACTTAGATTGGAAGGGACTGCGAAGGATGAGGGGTCAAGACAGGAGAGTACAAACTATTCCTGAAATTTAGGTAAAGCAGGGGTATGGCAGCTGGGGCAGTAGTTGCTAGGTACAGAGCGGTCTACACCCTTGTGAAGTGGGGGGGATCTTTGGCATACTTCCTGGCCTAAGGGACAGTGCAGGTGCGGGAAAAAGAAGAAATAGCACAAGCAGAGAGGTAGAAACATAGAAACACAGAATTTGACAGCAGATAAGGACCGCTTGGCCCACCCAGTCTGCCCATTTTCCTACCTAACAGATAAGCTGCAGATCCTAATTAACCAACAGCTTACTTCCTCCTACCCCCCACTAGGACTGCCTTATGTCTGTCCCATGCATTCTTGAATTCCCCCACTGTTCTTGACTCCACGACCTCCTCAGGGAGGCTGTTCCATGCATCCACAACCCTCTCTGTGAAAAAATACTTCCTCACATTACCTCTGAGCCATCCCTCCATCTTCAAATTGTGCCCCCTTGTTCTTGCACATCTCTTTTTCTGAAAGATGCCACCCTCTTGGACTTTGTTGATTCCTTGAGGTACTTGAAAGTTTCTATCATGTCCCTCTCCCTCCTTTCCTCAAGGGTATACATATTAAGCTCCTTTAGTCTTTCTTCGTATGTCTTCTGGTGCAGACCCTGCACCATTTTGGTTACCCTCATCTGGACAGCCTCCACTCTGTCTATGTCTTTGTGGAGATGGGGTCTCCAGAACTGCACACAGTACTCCAGATGGGGTCTCACCAACTGTCTGTACAGAGGGATAACAACTTCCTGTTTTCTGCTACTGATGCCTCTCCCTATGCATCCCAGTATCCTCCCAGCCTTCCTTACTGCCTTCTCACATTGCTTGCCCACCTTTAGGTCATCTGATATAATTACCCCCAGGTCCCTTTCCATTTTTACTGTTGACAGTATCTCACCACCCATTGTGTACTCTTGCCCTGGGTTTTTGTTTCCCATGTGCATTATCTTACACTTCTTTGCATTGATTCTGAGCTGCCATACATATGACCATTCCTCCAACCTTGCCAAGTCCCTTCTCATCCTTTCCACTCAATCTGGTGTATCAACCCTGTTGCAGATCTTTGTGTCATCTGCAAAGAGACATACTTTTCCTTCCAGTTCCTCTGCAATGTCACTTATAAAGACATTAAAAAGGACTGGTTCCAGTACTGAACCCTGCAGTACCCCGCTAGTAACCCTCCTTTCTTCACTGTGGACTCCATTTACTACTACCCTTTGCGTCATGTTGTCTAGCCAATTTTTTATCCAGCCTACCACCTTGGGACCCACTCCAAGGCTGGCTAACTTGTGTATTAATCTTTTGTGTGGGACTGTATCAAATGCCTTGCTAAAATCTAGGTAAGCCATGTCCACAGCCCCTCCCTGGTCTACTACTTTGGTCACCCAGTCAGAGAAATCCATTAGATTCGTCTGACACGACCTTCCCATCGTGAATCCATGCTGCCTTGGGTCCTGTGCCCCACTGGCCTCTAGGTACTCAACAATTCTTTCCTTCAGAAGTGATTCCATCATTTTACCTACCACTGAGTTCAAACTAATTGGTCTGTAGTTTCCTGCCTCTGTCCTGCTCCCACTTTTGTGAAGAGGAATCACATCCGCCCTCCTCCAGTCCTCAGGTATCACCCCATCCTCCCATGATTTGTTAAAGAGAGTAGTTAGCGGTGTCATTAGTTCTACCCTTAGTTCTTTTAGAATTCTTGGGTGAATCCCATCAGGCCCCATTGCTTTGTCCACCTTCAATTTTATAAGTTCTTTAAGAACCCTTTCTTCTGTAAATGGACTGGTATCGACCCTCGTCTTCAGAGTGTTTCTCTTGTTTGGTTTAGGTTCTTCCCCCTCCTCTTCCTTTGTGAATACTGAGCAAAAATATTCATTCAGTATCCCTGCTTTTTCATTGTCACACTCTACCCACATTCCATCCCCTTTTATTAAGCCTCAGTATCCCTCCTTTGGTCTTTCTTGGCTCCCTAATGTACCATATAAAGGTCTTATCACCCTTCTTAACAGAGTTGGCTATCCTTTCCTCAGTTTGGGCCTTTGCTATTCTGACTGCCTTCCCAGCCTCTTTCTGCTTTAACTGATAAAGTTCTCTGTCCTTCTCCTTCTGTGTTTCCTTATATTTCCTGAATGCTATCCTTTTCTCCTTAACCTTCCCTGCCACCTCTTTTGAGAACCAAAGCGTTTTTTTCCTTCGTTGTGTTTTGTTGATTTGCTTTACACAAAGGCTTGTTGCCTCTGTGATGGCTGTTTTGATTACTCTCCATTGTTCCTCCACCCCTCCTTCTTGCCTGTTTGCTAGTGCTTTTCTGAGGCACTCTCTCATTTCTCAAAGTCAGCCCTCCTAAAGTCCAATACTCTTGCTTTTGTATGGCTTGATTGTATGGCTGTGTTTATCGTGAACCACACTGTTTGGTGGTCGCTTGTTCCCAGATGGCTACCCACTTCTAAATCTGACATTCTTTCTCCGTCCCCATTTGAAAGTACCAGGTCTAAGATTGCTCCCTCCCAAGTGGGTTCCAATACTAGCTGTCTGAGGCATGCCCCCTGTAGGGCATCAAGAATGACCCCGCTCTTGGATGTGCCTGCAGCAAAGGTGCTCCAGTTAACATCTGGCATATTCGGGTCCCCCATCAACAATATCTCCCCTTTTTCTGCCATTCTAAGGAAGCCTTCTATCATTTCCTTGTCCATTCCCTTCCCCTGAGATGGGGGTCTGTATACAACCCATATGCGGATTGTGGTGCCATTTCCTGTCTCCAGGGTGGCCCAGAGTGTCTCATCTGCTCCCTGTTTACTCTTTAGTTCTGTTGCTTTGATCCCTTCCTTTACATAAGAGCTACTCCTCCTCCTCTTTTACCCTCCCTGTCCCTCCTGTAGATTGTGTATCCTGGTATGTTGACATCCCAGTCATGGTTCTCTGTGTACCATGTTTCTGTGACTGCCACAATATACAGGCAACCCTCTTCCATCAAGGCCACTAGTTCAGGGAGCTTGTTATACAGACTACGGGCATTGGTACTCATCACCCTCCACTTTTTGATGGCCTTACCCCTTTTAGCCCCATTCCTGTCCTCACTGTCTGAGTTTGGAGTCTATCTCATCTGGGCTGCCACCCATACCAGGTTAAAGGCTTGCAGTGCAGAGTGGGTATCAGGAGAGAGAGGTTAAAGTAAAATGTGTGGGGTTGATAGAAGAAGATAGTAAGGAGGAGGGTATGGAAAGAAAGTTGGAAGAGAAGTAACAGAGCACAAATGTAGAAGAATGCATTAAAGCATAAACATAGAAACAGAGAGATTGATGGCAGATAAGGACCACAAGGCCCAGTCTGCCCATTTTTTCTACCTTATGAATGTGCCGCACACCTTTACACTGTCAATGACCTATCTATCCATATTCGTCTGTATTGCTCCCTTATGCCTATCCCATGCCTGTTTGAAGCCCTGCACTGTATTCATAGCCACCACTTCCTGAGGTAGGCCGATCCATGCATCCACCATTCTTTCTGTGAAAAAGAATTTCCTCACATTCCCCCTTAATCGGCCTCCCTCTATTCTCATGCTGTGTCCTCTTGTCCTGCTATTTTTCTTATATTTAAACATTTTAGACTCTTTCACCTTGTTAATGCCCTTAAGGTGTTTGAATGTTTCGATCATATCACCTCTCTCCCTCCTTTGCTCAAGGGCATACATATTAAGCTCCGTTAATCTGTCCTTGTATGTCTTCTGATGCAGTCCCTGCACCATTTTGGTTGCCCTTCTCTGGACTGCTTCAATCTGGTTAATGTCCTTGGGATGGTGTGGCCTCCAGTACTGCACGCAGTACTCCAGATGGGGCCTAACCAGTGATTTGTGAAGAGGGATCATTACCTCCCTCTTACGACTTGTGATACCCCTACTAATACACCGTAACGTCCCCCTAGCCTTACCTACTGCTTTAGAGGTCTGCTTGGATGATTTCAGGTCATCGGTGATGATGATGCCCAAGTCTCTTTCTTCCTTTGTGACTGCCAATAACTCCCCTCCCAGCCTATAGGTGGCTTCAGGGTTTCTCTTCCCTATGTGCATGATCTTGCACTTCTTTGCATTAAATCCCACTTGCCACTCTTCTGACCATTTTGCTAGTTTATCCAGATTTCTTCTCATTCTGCCCACCCCATCTGGATCATCTACTCTCTTGCAGATCTTGGTGTCATCTGCAAACAGACAAGCCTTACCTTCTAGTCCATCTGCAATGTCACTAATGAAGATACTGAAGTGGACTGGCCCCAGGACTGATCCCTGAGGTACCCTACTTGTGACTTGTATCTCTTCTGACTGTATACCATTTACCACCACTCTCTGTTTTCTGTCCGTCAACCAGTTTGCCACCCAGTTGACCAACTTCTGACCCACCCCGAGCCTACCCAGCTTATTTATCAATCTTCTATGTGGAACAGTGTTGAAAGCTTTGCTGAAGTCAAGGTAGGAGACATCAACTGCTCCCCCTTGGTCCACCACTCTGGTTACCCAGTCAAAGAAATCTATGAGATTAGTTTGACAGGACCTTCCTTTTGTAAACCCATGCTGTCTTGGATCCTGTGCCCTATGAATTCCAGGTGTTGCACTATCCTTTCCTTAAGGAGTGCCTCCATAATTCTGCCCACTACTGAGGTAAGACTGACTGGCCTGTAGTTCCCTGCCTCCTCCCTACCACCACTCTTGTGGAGCGGGATCACATGAGCCCTTCTCCAGTCTTCTGGGCCTCTCCTGTGCTCAGAGACTTACTAAACAGTTCTGCTAATGCTCTGCTAGTTCCACCCTTAGCTCCTAAGTACCCTGGGATGTATGCCATCAGGTTCCATTGCCTTATCCACCCTGAGCTTAGCGCGCTCTTGTAGGACCCTTTCTTTTGTGAAGGGAGTAGTGCTCAGCTCCCTCCCCCCTGTGTCCATGGTGCTGAGCTGTGGGCCCTGCCCTACCTTCTCTTCAGTAAATACTGAGCAAAAGTATCGATTTAGGATAGATGCTTTTACAGGGTCCTCCTCCTCACATGCCTCATTTTCTCCTTTGAGCTTAGCAATACCCCTCTGGACTTTCTCATTTTACTAATTTATCTATAGAAAGTCTTGTCACCTTCTTTTACTGATCGTGCTAGTGTTTTCTCAGTTTGGGACTTTGCCTGCCTTACTGCCTTCCCTGCTTCCCTTAGGGCAGTTTGGTATGCCTCCCTATCTTCATCCCGCTGTGTTTCCTTATATTTCCTGAAGGCCAACCTTTTGGCTCTGACCTTTTCTGCTACTGTATTTGAGAACCAAAGTGGTTTCCTTCTTTTTTGCACTTCCTTTTCTGTCTAACACAATGGGATGTTGCTTCAAGTATTACATCCTTAATGCTTGCCCACTTTGCCTGTACCCCCTCACCTGTGTTTCTTTTTGCCAGGGCTAGCTTAACTCTGTTGGCCATCTTAAAGTCAGCTCCTCTGAAGTCCCATATTTTTGCCTTGGAATGGGACAATTTAGATGTAGTGGCCAAACTGAACTATACCATGTGATGGTCACTGGACCCCAGGTGACCTACCTGGAGATCTGTGATCCCTTCCTTGTTAGTCAGTACTAGATCTAGGATAGCCCTGTCTCTTCTGGGTTGTTGTACCAGTTGCTTGAGGCCCTCCCCATGCAGGGAATCCACCATGTGTCTAGTTCTGGCAGATGTTCCTGCTGGTATTGACCAATCTGTAACCAGCATGTTGAAGTCTCTTATTATCAGAACCTCCCCATTAGCTGTCATGTTTTGTATATCTTCTAACAGTAGTGTGTCTATGTTCTCTCCCTGGTCTGGGGGCCTGTAGACAACCCCAGTTCTTATGGCTGTCCCACTTCCTGTTTCCAGGGTGACCCACAGTTCTTCTGGCTCCTTATGTGTATTCTGAATTTCTGTAGCTTTGATATTTTCTTTGACATACAGGGCCACTCCACCACCCCCCCTTTTTACCTCGGTCTCTTCTGAACAGTACATAGCCAGGTAGTAAAGTCTCCCAAGTGTGGTTACTGGTAAACCACGTCTCACTAATTCCTACTATGTCCAGTTTAGCCTCTGACATTATTGCCTGCAGGTCTGGGATCTTATTTCTCAGACTGTGAGCATTTGTGTACATGATTTTCCATTGGCCAGATTTCAGTGCGTTAGTTGTTGGGTGAGGTTTGGCATTTCCCCTGTGCGTCCTATGGGGAGACGGACCTTTTTTTCTGACCTGGTGATGCAAATGAACTGCAAACATGCTGAATCCCTGTTTGACCACTAGCTGAGGTGGGCAGGGGTGTTATTCCCATTCGACGTATGGGATGCTGCATCCCTCTCCCCATTTGCTAGTTTAAATATTCTGCAAAGACGTCAAACTTCTGCCCCAATGCACTGACTCCCTCCTCAGTCAGATGCAGTCCATCAAATTTAAAGAACTTTCGCTCCCAGAACTGTTGCCAGTTCCCTACAAATCTGTGTCTTTTCCTGGCACCAGCCCTTGAGCCACATGTTTAGCTCTCCTATCTCCCCTTCTCTGACCTTCCGTCCATCTGCCCCCCTCTCCCAGACTGGAAGGATCTCAGAGAAGGAGATGTCTGATGAAATGGATGATAGTTTGTCACCCAGCCTGGTCAGGTGTTCCTTGGTCTCCACAACTGACTGGCTGGCAAGATCATTAGTCTCCATGTGTACCAGGACGTCAATGTTTTCTCCTGCTTTGTGAACAATTTTCGCAATGCAGTCAGTGTCTCTCCACGCTGATGTACCTGGGAGACATCTGACCATTACCCCTGGCTGGAGATTGGTATCAACTCCCCGAATCATGGAGTCTCCTATGATCAGAAGTTTTTTGGATTTCCCTTTTGCTTTTTTTGTTTTGGTTCCTGATTTGGGCAAGTTTTGTTGTGCTAGCTCCTGCTCTGCAGTGTCCTGCTCTGCAGTGTCCTCTGCCCCTTTGTTTGATTTCAGAGATAGAGGCAGATACCTGTTTGTAGTGTTTATATGGTTTTTGGAGGCAATATGTTGGATAGCACAGAGTGATGGGGCACTCGATTTGCCCCTTCTATCCACCTGCCAACCTCCTGGACCAACTACCCTCTACGGTCGAGATTCTTCTGTTGGATGTTGGGGAAATGGCGAGTGGTTTTTATAATGTATTTCCTCTTGAATATGAAATTTGAGGTGCGGAATCTCTGCCCACGCTGTCCGGAGCTGAGCCCTAAGATCTCCAATGGCCCAGCATGTAGGACAGTGTCCTAAATCCTGTAAGACTGTCCTTCTGAAAAGTGTTCTGCAGTACCTGCAGTTAATGATATCCATTCCTGATAAGTTGCTGGGTTTATAACCTGGTCAGAGTAATTAGAAGGAAGAAAATGCAAGTAATGGTTTGATTTTGTGTTTTCTTTTCGCATAACTTGTTATAACAAGTTAAATCACTAGTGCCCCTGGAAATGAGCTCACCTTGTGGATGCCCCACTGATCCACCCCTTCCTGCTTTGCCACAGGAAATGTCACAACTGTGGTACCTATAAAAGGAGTGTAGTGTGGGGTGGTTGGGGATGGGGGTGGGTGGCTGTGCCCTTCCCCTGCCGAAAAAGAATAACCACAGATGAAAGAACAAGGAGGTAAGAGCAGAAACAATCAACAACAAATGCAGTAACCCTGAAAGCTTATCCTAATGCTAGATAAAACTGTAAAACCTGTAAAGCACCACCTGCAATAATTTCAGAGAAGATATACCCTGTAAGAAACACTTTGCTACAGAGAAAAATAAAGCAGTAACGAAGATATACCTTGCAAAAGACAATTTGAATCAGAAGATTACAGCAGTAATCTGTTAGTACACACCTGTAGGCACACCTTATAATAATGCAGAAGAAGGTATACAGCAACAACAATTTGAATCAGAGAAAAATAAAGCAATGAAATGTTAGCAACAAACAGCAGCAATCCCTGTGAGTACAAAATTAAAATAACACACAGTAAATCTGCTTAGCCAAAAGAAGTCTTAATCCATTTCCCTTGCTCTGGTAAGGTTCTCTGCTCTGTCCTTTCAAGCAATCTTAGAAGGAAAGAGCTCAGGTGAAGCTAGGTGCCTTGGCCAGCAAACCAAGTCTTCTCTACTCTATTTCATATTAAATGTTTTTGTAACTAGTTTTTACATACAATCTAACTTTCATGCTATGCCTTGCGGGACACAATGTAAAATAAGCTCTGCTCAATTTTTCTACCCCAATAAGAAATAATTGAAAATGAAAAAAAAAAAAAAAGAATTAAAGATGGAAACTACCTTCAAAGGGGTTAGTGATGACAAAACTAAAACTACCCTGGCAGATGTCTGGGGTAGCTGACTGGGTGAGAGGTTTGAAAAGGGACTGCATAACTCTCCACAGTTTGGATGGGTTATTACAGTTAGACTAGAAGTTGGAGGAAAAGTATTTCAAATTAGCTACTCTGGTAGCTGTGGTACAGGAATTCTATAGCAGTTCATACCTAGCTAGATCCACTGGGCAGTCTGAGGAATTACGTAGTTGTCAAGCTGAGTCATGAGCTTTTAAGCAGACAAGTAGCTCAGCAGAAATCAGAGAAGATGAGACCCTTTAACCCAGACCTCGCTTATGCAGGCATGGCAATCTCAGATGCTGGTGAATTTGCAGTGGAAGGAGCGGAGGACAACATTGATGTCTGAGGCTGACACCATGAATGACCAGTCAACACTGGACAAATCAGTTTGAAGGGTGTAAAGATCAAGGGACTTTTTTTTTGGTTAATAGTTAGTCCTTTTTACCCGAGGCTCCCGATCTGCCTTGTGTGTCCCGGCATCCTATTCATCCGGCCACTGGCCAGTCTGCTCTTGGCCCCCAGTGGAACCTCCGCTGCCAGCTACCCCCGCAGCGGGGTGGTGGAGAGCCCCCCTTGCTCTCCAACCAGAACCAAGATCCAGTATCTGCAGTGGTACCCCCTAGGCCGGGCGTCCTATAGACGGCCACCAAGCCGCTTGATCGTTCGCCATTTTCCCCCTTTTCCTGTGGTGTGAGCGGGGTGTGCAAGGACGACAAGGGAAGGGAAGGCAGGAAATGGAAAGGGGAAGAGAAATGTGCCCCAGGTTTACCTCAATACTGCCTGCCAGCAGGAGGGAGATAAGGAACTTAATGGAGCACAAAGAAGTGTAAGACACGTGAGGAGGAAAAACAGGAAGGACTACAAGGGGATTGGCCTGACACAGAGCTTCAAAGTTGATGGGATGAGAGGGTACTAGAAGCAATGGTGATATAGGCCAAGAGGAGAAGGGCCAATAAGAGGGAGAGGTAAAAGTGGAGAAGCGAGATGCTGAGAGACTTAAAGAAGAGAAGGTGTTCAGGGAGGGAGCTATGTCATCGAGGCACAGGTCAGGAAGCACAGGAAAACCAGAAGCAATGGTAAAATTTACAAGTAATGTTTTATTATCAATAACAAAAATAAATAAATATATATATCATCTTGATTGTTCAGCGTAACTATTTACAAAGGCAGTACAAACAGAGAAGATAAAGTTCTTCAGCTGTGGGTATCTCTAATTCCAAGTTTCAGTCTCTCACACTCTCTCTAGCAAAAGTATTACTGCTCTTTTTATAAGTCTTTGCCTGGGAACTCATTAAGGAGACATCCTGTTTTTCACAAAATGTTCTTGTCAGTTTCTTTGCAGGGCAGGCTTGCAGCTAGAACAGTACCCCAAAGCAGGCCTCCTGCTGATAGCTCTGCAAAAGAGTTTCCAAACCAGCCTGAGAGGAGCTCCAACTGCATCTCAGGTTAACCCCCTAAATTCCATAAAGCTTTTTGCAATCATTTCAACAATATAATTACATACAGTTTCAAACACATGGATCCCGGTTTCATATAAACAGTCAAGTATGGTTTTATAACCACAAATATGCAAGGGGGAAGAAAAGACAGAAACAGCAAGTGAAGCCACAGAGATAGCGAGAGGTGGAGAATTGCGAGACCATCAGAGTGATCAGTTCCTAGGTCTCACGAGGACATCTGGTTACGCAACCAGACAAACAAGAGACAGAAAAGGAGAGAATAGAAGAAATCCTTGCATTTAACTCTTTCTGCATAACAAATGGGACACGGCCTTATTCAACTCTGTCACAAGCTGTAGTGAGTAAGTGAAGAAAGGGAACAGAAAAGGGAGAGATAGAGAGAGAAAATAAGAGCAAGTGAAAAAGGGACATGTTGAAAGAAGAAAACAGGAATAATGACTCATCCAGGAAAAATTGGACTGGAAGGGGCTTTGACTGTTGAAGCCCCTGGCTTCTCCTAGGATAAGCAGGGAGTTACCTTCTCCACCCCCTCTCCATATTCCTGTCCAGTGGGTCAGATGTCCCAGTAAGCTTCAGGACGGGTGTAAGGGAGCTGGCTATAGCCAGTCTGGGACTGGGGACGGGGTTGAGAGATTTATGGGGCATGTACAAGCCAACAGAAAAGTAAAGATGGCAGAAAGCACCTAAAGGAGGCTGATATAGGGGTAGTTAAGTTCTGGGTCCTTGGGAATCTGGCCTTTCTGCCTGAGATCCCAATGCACTAGAGATGTCTCCCTTACCTCTGCAGCTGTACAGGTCAGAGCAGTTAGGCAGGCTTTAGGGCCTTGTCAGTTTTATTTATTTATTTATTGAATTTTGTTGACCTGGTAAGCCCACTGGGCCTAGAAGTCCCTTTTTCAGGGGCGACCAGGGGGAGAGGGGATACAGATGGTAAGCAACTGAAACCAAACCAGATTAAGCTGTTGGTGATATTTTTAGTGAATGGGGGGAATTTGGCCAGGACACCAGGGAAATTCCCCTACTCTGCTGTAGGGGGTCCCTGTACAACAGAGGAGGATGGCTTGCTCAGTACAGATGGTGCAGGAGTTGGAGTAAGACGTGGAGGAGACTGCCTTGAGCAACCTTATGGAGATGGAAAATGGAGATCCTGTTGATGTCAGGAATTCGGAGGAAGAAGAAATGTTTGAATCAGCACCAGCCACAGATGTATCTGCAGAAATTCTACATATTGATGTTTTTGAGGAGCCAGATAGTAGCAATGAAGTTTTAAGGCAAACCTCTGACAAGGATAAAAATGGAGCTTAGGCTCATTTGGTACAAATTTTGCAAAAAAAAAAAAAAGAATTAATACAAAAACAGTTGGAGGAGGAGGATGAAAGGCGATGGGAGTACAAGAAAAATGAGAGACAGGAACCAAGTACTAGCAGACAAAATGCTGCACAAGAACAGGAAGTACCCGGAAGGACGACTGAGTTGGACGAACACTGGCAGTTCAAAGAAGGCTGCTATCGTGAAAGCATTCAGATTATCAGAAGATTTTAGCAAAGAAGGAGGAGACTGGCAACTGGGACTGGCATTGTCTGGAGCAGGGTGAAAAGAATGACAAGATGGGACTTGGGAGCCTGAGGAGGAGTGGTGCTCCGGGACAAACAGTGGTAACGTATGGCCACACATTAAACAGGGAGGAAAAGACCACAGTATTGAAAGTGTAAAATTAAGTGACCAGCAGGGTTTACAGGATAGCAAAGGGGCAGAAAACCAAGCAAGTAATATAAGACATGAAGAAAGGGATGCGGGGGAAGGAAATGGGAACAACGAAGATAATGCAGTTGTAACTGTTAGAAATGAAGGAGAAAAATAAATCTTAAGTATGTCACAAACAAAGTTAGGAGGGGGAAGCATTAGATCCTTCTCGGAAGTTGTAAGAGAAAGAAATAATAAAAGTGGGCAGGAGAATAGTAGCTTCTCTTCAGGAAATAGGAGTAGAGCTGGGAATCCACCCCCAAGGCCAAGCTATACAGAGGCCCCACCTAGGCATTTTGCTGTGAGATTAAGGTACAAAGGATAGTTGGAAATTTTTCCAGACAGATATTATGTAGGAAAGGTATTATTAAAAGACTCTATGAAATTCATTGCCACAGAGATTTAAGCATTGATTCATGTATCTGGGGAGGATGTATTTGATGTAAGCTTTAGAACAATGAGAGGTTTGGAAAGATTTTGGCAAAAATATAGTTCATTAAAATCATCTCCGGTGTGGTCCCCTTTTCTTGCCGTTCCCCTTACAAAGCCAATGATCAAATTTATTACTGTATTATTTAGAGAATGAGTGTGTACATGTGGGGATATTCAATATTGGTTAAATTCAAAATGTGAGGTGTTAGGACCCCCGGAAGCCATTATAGATTCAGAATTCCTTTGGACAGGAGGATGGAAATTTAAAGTACAATTATATCAGAGTGAAGTAGGTATTAAGCACCTACCTAATAGTCTCTTTTTGGGGCAAGATAGAGAGGTTTTTTTTTTTTGTTTTATTTTAACCAAGGATAGCCCAAAGCGTGCTATAGGTGGCTCGAGAAGTCATTTATCAAATGTTTGTGATAGTATAAGGTGTGGGCTATGTGAAGAGATTGGGCACAGCAACTCACAATGTTGTAACCACGCAAAATGCAATTTATGTGAAGAATACGGTCATATGTATTATTGTATGTATTACGGTCATATGTCCATGGGCAGCCCGAAATAACTCATGAAGTGTGGACCCAGAGGAACTGATAAACAAAGCATAGCAAAAAGAATCAAAGGAGAGGGGAAGGGAACAAAGTACAGGAGAAGAAAAAGCTAGTTCACACTCGCACCCTACCTCAGCTCCCAAACCTGACCAAAAAAAAGTATAATAAGGAGGTATAAAACCCCCTAGATCAGAAAAAAAGAGGGGAATATACAAAAAGAAAAGGAGAATAGTATAGAATCTCAAATGGACTTAATAAAAGAAGTGGGAAATACAAGAAAACAAGGAAATGAAATGGAAGCAGAAAACAAGTATTTAAATGTACAAAAGCTGGGACAAGATCCCTCCCCTCTCCCAGAGCAGGAATCTGAAAGTATTCAAGGAAAATACACCAAAATGACTAAGAAGCGAGAAGGAGATTCACCCTGAAATTTCTTTGTATAACTCTTATGAGGTTTTGGAGGTACAACAAATAGAGGGCGATAAGCAGGGAGAGGAGTCTGATACTCTGGTGGATGTTTTGACGGAGTAACAAGAGGAAAAAAAAAAAGGACAGGGTGGAGGAAAGGAATTCTCAAAAAAAGAAGAAAAGAAGGAAAATAATGTGAAAAGGACAGAAAGAGTGATAAAAGGAAAAGGGGAAACTATAAAATATAATATGCTACGGTGTTATTTTCAATTGCATCTGTAAATGTAAATAGCATTTTAAATGGAAAAAAGAGGGCGCAGGTATGGAGTGAGTTAAGGGATTTAGCTTGAGAAGTAGTAATGATTTAGGAAACATGGTTAAATTCAATAGAAGTGGTTACATTGGCCAAGAGGGAATGGATATGGGGGCCTGCATCTTTTTCTTTTGAAGGGGAAAGGGCAGATGGGGTAGGTATAATGTTTTCTGGTATAGGCTTCAGACTACAGAAGCAGTTTGATATTGTCCCAGGCAGGGTTTTGATAGTGGATGGATTATGGTATAATGAACCAAGTAGATTCATTGTGTTATATGCTTCACAGATTAAATATGATAGAGGGCAACTGTTTGAACAGATGCAGCCATATTTATGTACTGCAAAAAATATTTACCTTGGAGGAGATTTCAATCGCACAATGGACATTAGTGATAGGAAAAAAAAACTGGGAAAAAAGTGTACTGTGATTCCTTTGCTCCTGAGAAAGTAATAAAACAAGCAGAGTTAAAGAATGTATTCAGCAAAGAGGGAGGTGTTTGTCAATTTACATATAATAGTAGTGTCTGTGGCTCAGTAGGTAGCACACTCGCCTCTGAGGCCGGGAGATCAGAGGGCTGTGGGTTCAGTTCCCACATCTGGCACTTGGGTTAATATCCCAATACTGACACTGCAGTGCAGCAAGAGGGGGGTGCTGCACTTCTGAGGTGCCGTCTTTCAGATGAGACGTTAAACCGAGGTCCCATCTGCCTGGACTGGTGGTAGTTCAGGTGGAAGTTAAAGATCCCATGGCACTTATCGAAAAAGAGTTGGGGAATTTCCAGTGTCCTGGCCAAATTCTCCCATTCACTAAAAATACACAAACAGCTTAATCTGGTTCAATTTCAGTTGCTTACCATCTGTATCCCCCTCCCCCCGGTCGCCCCTGAAAAAGGGACTTCAAGGCCCAGTGGGCTTACCGGGTCAACAAAATTCAATAAATAAATACATAAATAAATGCAGGAATCATTGTTCAAAAATTGACTATATGTTTGTGTCACAAAGGGTGGAGACAGTTATGGCCAAGATGTGTCCGATTACATGTTCTGATCATGTTAGTATAAAAAGCGACATAAGCACAGAGACTGATATTATACAGCCGAAAATTAGATGGAAAATGAATATAGCAGCTTTAAGGGAGGAGGTAATTAAACTACAGATAATGGATGTTTTTTTGAGCAGCTCTTCTGTTATGGGGTTGTACGAAGATTTGGTTTTATGGTGGTGTGAAGTAAAGAAAGAGGTAAGGACTTGTTTTCAAAAATATGGAAAACAAATAGTGAATGGCCAATTTTTTAAATATTTGTCATTAAGACAAACTTTTGATGGCATATGAAGCTTCATATGTGAGTAAGATAGATATGTCAGGACAGATTGAGAAACTGCGTAAGGAAATGACTGCTATACAATACAATAGGGCTAGGACCATAGTGAATGAACTGAATTATGGAACTCAGAAGAGTCCATACTTGGATCCTTGTGAGGCATTAAAAGAGAAAAAATAGATCTAGAATTACGTCTTTAAGAGATTCTAATGGGAATATCATTTAAACATCAATAGCTTTAAAATGAAATGATAGAAAAACAGTTAGCAGATTTATTAGAAGGAAATAAAGGAGGGGGGAAGGAAATAAAGGAATATTTACAGGGTATACAGATACCTGTTTTACACAAATCTGAGATGGATCTGTTAAAAAAAGAGATAGAAGATATAGAGGTATATGAAGTAATTAAGAGCTTAAAAGGAGGGGTGGTATCCAGAGAGGATGGGATTCCAAATGAGTTTTATAGAGCATTTCCAGAAATTACAGCAGCATATTTAACACGGGTATTTAATTATATGTGGTAAGAACAGACTGTACTAGAAAATTTTACAACGGGAATTGTTATATTCTTGTATAAAAATGGGGATATGCAGGAACTGGCTAATTGGAGACCAATTAGTCTTTTGAATTCAGATTTTAAAATATTAGCACAAGTGTTACAGAAAAGACTAAGAGAAGCAGCAAAGGTTTTGATTGAACCAGCACAAACATGTGCTATACCGGGACGAAATATACAGGACAACCTGGTAATAACTAGGGATATAATTGAATACTTTCAAAAAGAAAAAAAGGAATTGTGTATTTTGACAATAGATCAAAGGAAAGCATTTGACTTAGTGAATCATGATTTTTTATTAAAGGTATTGGAAGAATATGGGATCCCAAAGAAATTTTGCAGGTGGATAGATTTGTTATATGAACATGCAACCCTAAAAACAGAAATAGGAGGAGTGCAGGGAAGGGAGATCAAAATAAGAAGTGGGGTGAGACAGGGGTGTCCCGAGTCCAATATTATATACATTCATGGTGGATCCATTAATTAGAAAGATAATAGAAGACTAGAGAATAGCAGGAATTAAAGGAAGTCAAGTAGAAGATGAAGTAAAAATAATGGCTTATGCAGATGATTTGAACATATATGTAGCAAATCAGGAAGGGATAGAAAGGGTAACGTTGCAGTTAGAAAAATATTCAAATGTGTCGGGGGCAGAAATTAATTTAGAAAAGAGTAAGGGTTTGTGGATAGGAACAGCTAATAATGGAGAGAAACTATGTAAGAGTATAAGAATTTCAACAGATAGTAGAAACATTTTGGGAATTAAATATGGGGACGGAGATATGGGGATGTAAAATTGGAAGGAAGTAATAGAGCAGGAGGAAAGGAAAGTGGCTAGATGTAAAGCCTGGAAAATGTCTAAATAGAAGAATATTTGTTATTAAACAGTTTCTGTTGCTGTGTTTTTTGTATGTAGCAGGAGTACTTACTTTACCGGTACTTCTAGAATAAAGGATATTAGGGATCTTTTTTCGACTTTTATGGGGTAGTAAACTGAACCTCAGAGAGAGAAAAATAACTTGTAAATCAGTGAAATAAGGAGGGTTGGGGATGATAAACCCAATAGTGTTTTTTCACATGATTTTTGGGGATAAGAATATTAAGATAATGTTAACTGGTACAGAAAATAAAAGCGAGAAATGGGGGGAAAAATATATTAGGGAGCTGGGGAGAAGCATGGAGGGAAGGTGTTCCAAAAGGATTTAAAAGACAAGAAATACCAAAATATTATGAAGGAACCTTGAAAAAAATTATAAAGTGGAAAATAACAAAAGAACAAGTAATAAGTATACCAAGAAAAGTGTTGTATAGGAAAATAGTAGTGGAAACATGGGTTGGAGAGACAGTGTTTAAAGGCAGTACATTGAGAGAAAATAAGCTTGTGTTTAAAATGCTAAATAATCGAAGAGTACCCAAACAAATGAGAGATGTACAATGGATCATGGCTCATGGAAGGGTAGGAGTACGAGGGAATCATAAACATAAAGCAGCAGAGGAAAGGAATTGTTTATATCCAGAGTGCGGGTGTGATTTGGAAACTCAGGAACATTTTTTGTTCCAGTGCAGTTACACTGTTGGTTTATGGATATTTCTATCAGAAAAGTGGAAGATGCCATGGTTGAAACAAACTACTTATAAAAATGTGGTACTGGGAATCTTTCCTGAGATACTGGAAAGGTACCATTGGGCAACAGTACATATGATATTTGCATGTATAAAGTATTACCTATGGCAAAGGGAGATGCCAATTTTTATTGCAGCAGAAAGAAATTTCTTACGAAGGGGATTGAAAAAATGTGTAGCAGAGAATTAAAAGAGGTGTATAACAATGATTGTAAATATCACCCAAGGAAGAAAGTGGAAATGTGGTGGAAGGGGTTAACATATTTTGTGAAATATGAATACATTTTATTCTGAGGAAAAGAGAAGTATATTGAAGAAAAAAAATATAGGATAAATGAGAGAATAGTAAAGGGGAGGGGAAAAGGGTAAATAGGAGAGGGTTTTGGTTAAAAAGAGGGGGCAACGGATTAAAGGATGATTAATATAATACCGGGGTTATAAAATAATTTCATGATTGGGTTGAAGAAGTTTAATATGAGAAAATGTTTGTTGCTTTGCTTAGTTTTAGAAAATTTTCAGTTTATTGAATGGTTTTGTGTAATATGTATGATGATTTGTTGTGTTTTTTGTTGTTGTTTTTTTTCAATAAACCCCCCCACACACACACTTTTTCGATAAGTGCCATGGAATCTTTAGCATCTACCTGAACTACCACCAATCCAGGCAGATGGAACCTTGGTTTAACATCTCATCCGAAAGACAGCACCTCAGAAGTGCAGCACTACAGTGTCAGTATTGGGATATTAACCCAAGTGCCAGATGTGGGAACTGAACCCATAGCCCTCTGAAACTACTCACATTGCAAGCAGAGGCTCAAGATGGATTTTTCAGGTTCAGTCCTCTGTCTGGCACAGATTTAAAAAACAAAAACAAAAAAACTTGTACCAGCTCACTTGCTTGGGGAAGAGGCACACTCCCAGTCTGGAAGGCCCACTCAAGTCTCCCATTCCCTGGCTTCTCTGCTGTGCAGTGGTGAGGGTTGCTGTTTCTCAATTAAAAAAAAAATATTTTCCAGCCACCCACCAGCATGACTCACAGGTGCTCATGGCACCCCCCCCCCCAGTAGTGCATCTTGACCAGGTGGGTCAGGCAGAGAGCTTCAGGGTGGCAGGACACATGTTTTGTTATTCACTGTAGTTGGGGGGGGCACAAGGGTTTGACTCCATTCACAGTTGCGAGTTCAACCACAGTGCTGTGACTGGCAGTACCTTGCAGTATCTTTCAGTCCCAGGACACCCGCTTGCTCTGCAAACATTTGCATCCATTGTTCTCACCACAATACATCTGCCACAAACTCACCTCCCCAAATCCACCCCGTGTTGCCGATCGCTCCAACACATATTTACCCCAGTCCATAACTCAGTTCAGACACTAATGTGAATTGGTAGGAAAGGGTCACAGAACGGGAGGCCAGCTACAGTCGCTGGCTGCGCTCGGAGGTCAGCCAAGGTAAAGAGCCAACATGGGCCACAAAATAATTTTCAACAACAGTCTAGGACGCCATGTAGTGGTGAGAGCAGTCTGTTCTGAGCTAAGACTGTACTAAACCATCACAGAAACTGCCTGCAATTGTGAACTGAAGCTGAATCTGTGACAGTTTGCTGGTTTGTAACATCAAGCATTTGTCAATGTGAAACGGCTGGCGTGGGGACTCGGAGGTGAGTCGGCAGCCGCCAGACCCTCCTACAAGGCGGGACTATCCACTACACAGCCCTGAGCTGCTTGCACAAGCACGGCACAAGCATGAGTGGCATTAGCGCCACTCTGAGAAGAAATTCACCATTGTCTTGCCTGGAAGAAAATTGTTCTTGCTTTTTAACTTATTGCAGTATAGGTAAAGGGGCTGCTTGTGGGTGGATCTTCGGGTATAAACTTGGGGGCTGGAATATTTAGAGTTTTAATTTAATAGGGTACAGTTTTTACAAATGGTGTATATAACTTTGTGGCTTGGGGGAACGAAGAGAAATGTGGGGTCGGTCACTTGGGGGTCACTTAGTTCTGCTGAATAATTGGGTTATGTTGGATCGACTACCTGTGGCGGGGGGCGGGGGTTGATCTAACCAAATGAGATGCAGGTGGAGCATGGCAGGCTTCACTGTTAAAGGCTCTGAATATAACTGAACTACATCATTCCGTCAGACCCCCACTGGTTAATTTTATCTTTTCAGCTATTAGAAGTGGCAGTTCTTTCCCTGTTTAGGGTAATACCAGTTATTGGAGGTCCTTGTTTTTTGCTGTGATTAATAAAACAATTGACTGTTCAGGACTGGGTGCCTCCTACTGACTGACTAAACATGTTGCTCCTTGGGACTCTATTATGCCTATTTGCACGGTTAGGAACATCTCGCATGTCTGAACCAATGGATGAGTTCCTGGTCAGTAGTAATAAGACATCGGTATTACTGGGTACTCTTATCTTTTTGTCCACATGAACATGGATCTTTGCAGATGCTTTTTACTGCTTCTTTGATAAGAAGTATTTTGGGGTAAAACTTGGTAATTATTATTTAAAAACTATTAGCTGTTGGCAAACGCTATTTAGTACTTTTTCATTGATCAGACAATCCACCATACATACTAATTTGGTTATTACTAAATCAATCTATCAGTCTGTTCTGCTTCATGAAAACTTAATTCTGCTGCTACTTCTGATGTCTGGTTCAGTACATCCAAATTCAGGCACAAATATAGGCATTAAGACAACAAGTACTTTTCCAAAGCACTCTGTTAATATTGCCCACTTGAATGTACAAAGCTAAGTGGGGCAGCTTGTCTGGACAGCACATAATACATTTGGGGTAACAGCATTATCTGAGACATGGTTGTCTGGCAAAATTCCGGATGATATGACTAGACTGGAGGTATACAATGTTTTCAGATGTGATAGATTGGCTAGGAGAGGAGGGTTGTTTGTTTTATGTAAAGGATTATTTAAATGTTATAAAAGACATTTTCGTTTACCACATCCTGTAATTTTTTTTTTTTGACACTAATTTTAGGAGAAAGAAAAATTATTTCTCTTGCAGTGCTTTATGTACCACCAGGGTTCAAGGAGAAGGGTTTAAAATGTGTCCAATCCTATAGGGAATCATTACCCAATAATAGGGAATTGATAATATTGGGAGATATGAATATTAATTGGTTAGGAAATGATGTATTGAAGCACAGGGAATCAACTGCCAGCTCCAGACTTCCTCAAATCATTGATGTACCAACCAGAATATACTACAAAATAGGTCACTCCTCACTGCTCGACTGAATTATGGTCTGTGACACTGCCAGAATTATTCAATCTCGTGTTCTGGCAGATAGTGTCTGTGACCATGGCCCTATCCACTGCTGCTAGAGAACTAGAACAAAAAATGGTCCCTCCAACCTTTGTAGTTACGAGAAAATTGGACCTGGAAAAATGCTGAACTTCTGTGTCATCTGCAGACAGGAGTGGTCTGGAGCGGTCAACCGATGTGAATAAGGCATTAGAGAGTTTTTGTACCACTTTTCAAAGTATCTGTAATACATTTGTTCCAATTAAGAAGTTGCTAATTTGGGGGAACAAGCATCAATGGGTTACACCACAATTATTAGCGCAGATAAGAGATAGGAGATAGAAAATGGAACATTTTTTGAAATACTTTGGACATAAATTCCCCAAATGCATATAAAACAGCTTGAAATAAATGTAACATGATGGTCAGGAAACTCAAAAGAAAATATATTGAGAAACAAAAGCAATTTAAGGGTAAGGATACCTCACCTACCTGGGATTTGGTAAATTAACTACTGGGTAAAAAAGTGTTCTTCCATGATACAATGCTTAGACACCACAACAGCAGTTCTGACAGACCCATTTTTGATAGCCCAAGAATTTAATGCTTTTTTCACTGATTTAACAAAATATACTTCATGTTATACTTTTAATAAAGATGTCGGGTTAACTAATCAAACTAACAGTGATATGGAATTGGCTTACCCCAGATTTTATTTTAAACATTTAACCCCAGAGGAGGCCAGGGAAGGCAGTAAGGCAGGCAAAGTCCCAAACTGAGGAAACACTAGCACGAACAGTAAAAGAAGGTGACAAGACTTTCTATAGATACATTAGTGAAAGGAGAAAGTCCAGAGGGGGTATTGCTAAGCTTAATGGAGAAAAGGGAGCATGTGAGGAGGAGGACCATGTAAAAGCATATATCCTAAACAGATACTTTTGCTCAGTATTTACTGAAGAGAAGGTAGGGCAGGGCCCACAGCTCAGCATCATGGACACAGGGGGGGAGGGAGGTGAGCACTACTCCCTCCACAAAAGAAAGGGTCCTACAACAGCTTGCTAAGCTCAGGGTGGACAAGGCAATGGGACCTGATGGCATACATCCCAGGTACTTAAGGAGCTAAAGGTGGAACTAGCAGAGCCATTAGCATAACTGTTTAATGAGTCTCTGAGCACATTAGAGGTCCCAGAAGACTGGAGAAGGGCTCATGTGATCCCGCTCCACAAGAGTGGGAGCAGGGAGGAGGCAGGGAACTACAGACCAGTCAGTCTTACCTCAGTAGTGGGCAAGATTATGGAGGCACTCCTTAAGGAAAGGATAGTGCAACACCTGGAATTCATAGGGCACAGGATCCAAGACAGCATGGGTTTACAAAAGGAAGGTCCTGTCAAACTAATCTCATAGATTTCTTTGACTGGGTAACCAGAGTGGTGGACCAAGGGGAGCAGTTGATGTTGCTTACCTTGACTTCAGCAAAGCTTTGACACTGTTCCACATAAAAGATTGATAAAATAAGCTGGGTAGGCTCGGGTGGTCAGAAGTTGGTCAACTGGGTGGCAAACTGGTTGACGGGCAGAAAACAGAGAGTGGTGGTAAATGGTATACAGTCAGAAGAGATGCAAGTCACAAGTGGGTACCTCAGGAATCAGTCCTGGGGCAGTCCTCTTCAACATCTTCATTAGTGACCTTGCAGATGGACTAGAGAGTAAGGCTTGTCTGTTTGCAGATGACACTAAGATCTGCAACAGAGTAGATGATCCAGATGGGTGGGCAAAATGAGAAGAGATCTGATAAACTAGCAAAATGGTCAGAAGTGTGGCAACTGGGATTTAATGCAAAGAAGTGCAAGATCATGCACATAGGGAAGAGAAACCCTGAAGCCACCTATAGGCTGGGAGGGAGTTGCTAGCAGTCACAAAGGAAGAAAGAGACTTGGGCATCATCATCACTGATGACCTGAAATCATCCAAGCAGACCTCTAAAGCGAGGTAAGGCTAGGGGGTGTTAGTGTATTAGTAGGGTATCATAAGTCGTAAGAGCGAGGTAATAATCCTCTTACAAATCACTGGTTAGGCCCCCATCTGGAGTACTGCGTGCAGTATCGGAGGCCACACCTTCACAAGGACATTAACCAAATTGAGGCAGTCCAGAGAAGGGCAACCAAATGGTGCAGGGACTGCATCAGAAGACATATGAGGACAGATTAACAGAGCTCAATATGAATACCCTTGAGCAAAGGAGGGAGAGAGTGATATGATCGAGGCATTCAAACACCTTAAGGGCATTAACAAGGTGAAAGAGTCTAACATGTTTAAATATAAGAAAAATAGCAGGACAAGAGGACACAGCATGAGATTAGAGGGGGGCCGATTAAGGGGGAATGTGAGGAAATTCTTTTTCACAGAAAGGGTGGTGTATGCATGGAATGGCCTACCTCAAGTGGTGGTGGCTATGTATACAGTGCAGGGCTTCAAATAGGCATAAGGGAGCAATACAAATGAGTATGAATAGATATGCCACTGACAGAGCAAAGGCCGATGGCACATTTATAAGGCAGAAAAAGAAATGGGCAGACTGGATGGGCCTTGCGGTCCTTATCTGCCGTCAACTTCTATGTTTCTATTTAAATACCTGCTGAACTTTAATCCACGTCCTGCTGTAGGTAAGGATGAAGTCGATTTTAGGCTTGTGAGGATCACTGCGGACGTCTTGTGTTATATGCTATCTATTATTTTTAATCTGTCTTTATGATGTTCTACATTTCCCACTTAATGGAACAAAACTACTGTAGTTCCAATACATAAAACTGGTGACCTATCAAGTGGTCATAATTATAGGCCCATTTCACTACCAGCACCTCTTTCAAAGATCTTAGAATGCATGGTCTTTGACCAGATGGTAGAACATTTGTCAAAGTATGAAATCTTGACACCAGTACAGCATGCGTTTTGCCCAGTACACAGTACTATGATGGCCTTAGTGGGGTTCACGAGTGCTGTACATGTGGCCCTTGATAAAGGGCATTTTCCTGTGGCTATGTTTGTGGACCTCACCAAGGCCTTTGATTTAGTTGATCATGGCTTACTGAATTCAGCTCTTGTCCAACTTGGGGTGTCCCATGATGCTGCTGGGTGGTGTGAACGTTACTTAACTAAACGCACTCAATATACCAAAAACAATGAACGTTATTCTCTCCCTGCTCTGATCACAATGGGTGTACCTCAAGGTTCTGTTTTGGGTCCTCTTTTGTTTAGTTTATTTTTAAACACATTGCTTTTGGTTTGTTTTAAAGTTCAAATTTATTTGTACGCAGAAGATGCCATCCTCACAAGCGGTCCTAATCTTGACATTCTACAAGTCGACGTGGCCAGCAATTTTTCAGAAATACGACCTGGTTTTGTGACTAAAGATTGGAGATGAATGAAAAAAAATGGTATTTTATAATCACAGGAAAAAGTCTGAGCCTGTCCTAGTTACTGGGACCGTGATAGACCAGGTTAATGGTTTTAAATATTTAGGACTGATTGTTGATTAAGGGCTGAGCTATGAGTATCATATTACTAATTCAGTTAAAATAGTGCATCAACAGCTCGGAGCACTTTATAGAATGAACTCTTTAGAAAGTTTTCTTCTTTCTACAATTGACTTTGGCTTGATTTTTTTATCATACTGCCAGTGAAGGGTTACTGGTAAAGGTCAGAACTCTCTTAAATCAAGTTGCTCGATTTGCTACCCAGCTTCCAACTCAAACACATCGCTGTGTTCTCCTCAAGCCGGGATGCTTTATTTAGAGCAAAGATTTATCTTTCAAATTGATTTGTTAGCAAAAAAAGATAACTATGAATAGGGGCCCCCATTTTCAAAAGACATGGGTGGTGCATCTCTGGAACAAACGGAGATGAGCCGCTCATCTCACAAGTTGCTCCAAACTCCCATATTCAAAAGAGGGAGATGGGGCACCCCAGCTGAGATGGGCCATGGCCCAAAGTTAATGTATGTGGCCTAAGTTGAGGGGGCGTGCCCATGAATATCCCGCACATTGGGATATTCAGACGAGGGCCACCCAAGTGCAGGGGATGAGCAGCACAAAGTTAGGCTTGGAAAAAACATGCTTAACTCTTGGCCACCCACAGGCAGGCTGCAGTACTGTACAAAGCAGCCTGCCAGCCCCTGCAGCCCAGTGAACACCCCCCTCCAGTCATCACTGGCAATGTGCCACAAAAGAATGCCCCAGAGTCCCATAATGTAGGGTCCTTCCACCCCATGCAGTGCACTGTGCCCAGTGACAATAAATTCCCCAATTTCCATTGTCTAGTGCCCCCCACCCCGGTAAACATAACCTCCTCCCTGCCCCCTCCCACAATCCCACCCGTGCCGGTGACTGGCACAGCCCTCCACACCCCTGCCATGGCCAGCCGCCGACTGATCAGGATCACAGCTCTACTGTACAGATGGTATGCCCATTGGTGACATTGTATTGGTGTTGTGAATGACATGTTATAATGCACTCTGGCTGCCCATGAAAATGGGTCTTTGGCCCATGGGCTCACCAGATTAAATAAATAAATAAAATTAATTATAACAGAGCTATAAAAAAATAGATTACCGCATGATGGGGCAGCCTGACAGTTGACAGGCTGCACCAGGCCTGTCCCCCTTCTAGCCATCCCCCCAAACATATATGAGCACAAACAACATGGCCTCTAAGAGGAAGAGGGGGGTCAGCTAGCTGGGGGATCCTCTGCTTCACGCCCATTGGTGCAGACTGTCATGTACGGTATGGGCTGCATGCCCATTGGCTGTAGCTCTGCACCAATGGGCGTGCAGCCCTACCGAACAGTTGTCGGCGGGCGGCGGGCGGCAGGTGGTGGGATGTCACGCCGCCGCCGGGGAGCGGGTGAGGCCGGGTGGGTGGGTGGGGGACACGCGACACCAGGGAGATGTTTGGGGTTGTAATCTTGACATTCTGCCCGCGATCGGGTATTACGGGTCCACCGACCACCAGGAGATATTCGGGTTGGGGGCTTTATACATTCTGCCCGCGATCAGGTGTGGGGGTTTGTTTCATGTTACTTTCTGCTCACGATTGGGCATCGAGATGTGTGGGGGAGAGTGTATTCAGACATACTGCCCACGATCAGGTGCAGGAGGCGTCGGTCCCGATGGATGCTGCCTGCAGGGCGCCAGGTGCAAGTCCTCGATCGGCACACCTACATGCTAATGGCATGCAATGGGGCATAGAATAGATGCAAATGGCCCCCCGCGCCTTTGCATGAATTATGGCCCCATTTGCATGTCACCTTTGAATATCGGAATTATGATGGCGCATGGTACTTGGCGCCACCGCAAGTTTAATGTTCAACTCGGCAACTTATGTAAGGCACAAGTTCCACTGGCGCTATGCACAGTGGTTGTGGTTGGGTGATATTCAGCGAGCTGCTCAACAGCAAACTCTGAATATCGCCCGCCACACCCCCGCGCAACTGGTTTTGAGCAGCAGGGCCGCGCCTCAGAATGGTGCAGTTTGAATATCTGGGCCATAAGGTATATACATCAAGGTATTTTATGACATAGTGCCATTGCATACTAAATCCAACGAGAAACACAGCCTGTTTTACTTCAGCTCAGAGGTCACAACAATAACCTCCCTGTATAAGGACCTGAGAGGGAAAAGGAAAACTAAAGAGAACACTATAGCATAGTGAAGAAAAGGGAGGGGGTGCCCACAGGTGGCTAACCTTATGGACTAGAAATTGTAAAGAATAGATTAGGCTAAGAAACAGAAGAACTGTTGCAACAGATTTAAGAAAAAGTCAGTCCTCAAGAGTGGTAGGATCTCCCCGTCACACTTGGGGAAGGGTCCTGCTGCTCAAGTATGTTTTTTTGTCTCGCTCCCCCACCTCACAGTATAAATGCTCAGCTAGACAGGGTGAAGCAATCTGGATCCTCCCATAGGAGATCCTGAAATTTAAGTAGTTTTTAAAGGTATGAGTTTTATTTAGGGGGTGATTATATAATTTGATATACTTAAATTTCAGATCTTGTCTGGCTGGGCATTACATTACATTAAATTACATTAGAGTAATTGTGAACAAATGTTTGAACTTTACAAAGCTAGAATTTGCATGTCAGTTATAGTAATTTGAAGACAGATAAGAAAAGGGGTTATAAAGTCCAAACACCTTCAGGTAAAGGAGAAGATATTTATTTTAGAGTCAAGATGGAAAGGGGGATGAATTACTTTAGAGAAAAGGAAAATGAATATAGGGTAAAGGGAAATTATAGTTCAGGATCAGTAGATTGTAATGGTATCTGGAATAGACAGATGAGGGGAAGTCAAGGCATGTGGTCAGGAAGATTGGTGGGGTGTAATGGTTGTGGTTCAGTAGTATAAATGAAGACGCTGTGGAGGTTGGGCTTTTGTCCAATATGCAATCAATATAATATGGAGAGTGAGATCATTCAGTTGAAAAACCAGCTACAGACATTTAGTGGAGTGAATAGGTGGGGTATGAAAGTTGAGATGGGATGGAGCAATTCTGGAGTTACACATTAGAGGATGGGCATTATAGGATGAGGGGGCAGGAGGGCTTATAATAAGGAGGGTTGAAATTGGAGGGATAGAAAGGACAGAGCAAATAACACATTTGAGATGATGATTAAGGAAGGAATGTTTTATGGAGGTGGTAAATCAAATATAGTTGGAATTATAGCAGAGTGTAATGAACAACCAGGAGAAGGGGTAATGAAAATTTCAAAACAGGGTAAAACAGAGGGAACAGCATTGTTCAAGATAAGAACAAAAATAAGAACTTTGGTGGAGAAACATTAGGAAGTGGTGAGGCAGAAAAGTGATCACAGAAATAGTGAAAATCTGGTTAAGGAAGGAGGAAACAATATAAATGGGTTGCAGATTAGTACAGAAACAGAAGTGTCTAATTATACAAAGGAAGTGATAGAACGGGGAAGAGGAGTTATCTTGGAAAACAGGTATTTACCTTTGAGAAAATTGATGGATGTAGACGAAAACGAAAATGTGGGGTTAAGTGTTGAAAAAGATAAGCCAGAAAAACAAGGGTGTGATCTGAAGGAAAACAAGGAGAGAACTAATAATATTTATAATATGGCTATCTAAAATACAATCATTTCATTGGTCAGAACACATCACCTGACCATTGATTAATTCCCCGCTATACCTACAGTTGCCTTGCCGGTCCACAATATCCTGACTGACAGCAATGTAAAGTGACTTAGAGAAATCACTCCACCATAGACACATTGAAAAAGAGAAGGCGGATTCCACTTTGCAAAAGCGGATTCTGCCTTCAAAGGCTGATTCTGAATCTTCATAACAAATCCACCTAGTGGACAACTACAAAGACAGCATCCTCTATACACATTATTCATTAGGTGGAAGGACTATTTTAGTAGAAATCCATGTTCAAACACATATATTTTAATATTCCTTTACATAAACCTCTAATATAATGTGGCTCATGTTATAGGAAGATTAACCCACTCCAGGGTGTGGGTTTACTGAGCAGTAATCAATGCCTGGGTGGTTGAAATCACTCGGCCTGCGGCCGCATTATTCCAGCCCACCCCCCCCAGACGTGGATTAATGCTCAGTAAACCCATACCCTGCCATGGGTTAATCCCTCCATATAAACTTTTTGACAAAGTTGAAACGACAATTGTAGTTGGGGAAATTGAAGGACACTTCTGATATTAAGTCATGTAAGGATGGTGAAGGGAATATGATGAAAAGAAAAAGTATAAATGGGAGATAAGAGAAGTAGAATTGCAACATGAGGAAAAGAAAGAACTGTATTACTGAGACATGAGAATTAGAAAATAATATGAAGGATGGAGGGATTGTTCAATCAAGAGGGGAAAAAGCTGCAAGTGTACAAACTTGAGGTGTTTTATCAGGTTATAATGAAACTGGAGTAAGAGGGATGCTTGTTCTGGGGGATTCCATTATAAGGACATTCATGGGGGAAGTTGGGGGATGGAAATAGAAATATTAATTCTGAGTGCATGCCAGGTATGATAGTGCTTAAAGCCTCAAGAATAGTTTACTCCTTAACCCAGAAGTATAGGGATATCACTCACATAATGCTACATCTGGGTACAAATGATGCATCAAAAAGTAGTCTTCTGGAAATGCAAACCAGATTTCAAGAATTAGCAAGAGTCGGGAGGATGCATAAGAAAAATCTAATTTTTTCAGAAGTTCTGCAATCGCAAGGGCTAGTATGGAAAAGAATGAGAAAACCGTGGAATTCAATATTTGGTTAAGATGGTGGTGTCATGAACAAGGCTTTGGTACTGTGGGGTATGGGATGATGCAGAACTGTAAGCCAATGATGGACTACACTTGAGCAGGAAGGGCACAATGGTATTATGTGATAAGTTAGATAAATATGTAACGGAAGAGTTCAATTTAAACTAGTTAGTGGGGGAGCAGAATGGAATAGCCCAGTCAGTGTTCCCCCAAATATGAATGAGGGAAGGAAATTACAGACTAGTAGGGATGAAAAGGATACAAGTTGGAGAAGGATGTAAGGGAATGCAAGGAGTCTTGGAAATAAGATGGTAGATCTGGAATCTGTGATGGTAGATGAGTGCCTTGATATTGTGGCAATATCAGAGACCTGGTGGACTGAAAATCATTAATGGGAGGTGAATGTACCAGGTTATATGTTATTCAGGAAGGACAGAGTGGGTAAGAAAGGGGGGGTTGCCTTATATGTAAGGGAAAGCATAAAATCTAATGAAGAGCATGTTAATGCAGGGGAGGTAGACTTTGTGTGTATTGCATTAGAAAAAAAAGCCAGGGAAGTTAGTAAGAATGGGGTGATACACAGACTGCCAAAAATCAGATAATGGAAGTAGACATGCAAGTGATATACAGTAGGTGATTGAAAAAATGGCATTAAAAGGGGAGTTTGTGCTATTAGGAGATCTAAATATGCCAGATGTAGATTGGGAAACTCCTAAAGCAATGACTGCAAGGAGCAGGGAGGTTTTAGAGGCACTACAAGGTTCATTCCTACAGCAGATGGTCAAAAAGCCTACGGGGGAGAATATACTTGATTTAGTGCTTACAAATGGGGATAGTGTGGAGGAAGTGGTAGTGGGTGACTGCGTGGAACAAGTGATCATAATGTAGTGAGTTTTAAGATTCAAATAGGGAGGATAACAAATAAGACCAGCATGAAAGTTTGGAACTTCAGGAAGGTTGATTTTGATAGACTGAGAACGGTCTTTAAGGAAGAATTCAAGAATAAAGATAATACATTCGAGGCTGAGGAACTGTGGAAAAGTATTAAGGGAGCTTTGCTAAAATTTATGGATTTATGTATAAGAAAGTCAGGGAAAAATAAAAAAGGGAATGGCCACTATGGTTTATTAGGGATGTGGTTAGGGCAATAAGGGATAGAAAGGCAGCATTTAGAAGGTATAAGAAATCCGAATACGTGGGAGATAAATTATATATAAAGAGAAGTTGAGAAAGGCAGGAGAAGTCATAAAGGCAAAAGCTGCAACAGAGGAACAAATAGCTAAACAAGCAAAAAGAGGATACAAGACTTTTTTTTACACATGTGGGGGGGGGGAAGAGAAACAATAGGGAACTGTCATACTGAAAGGAGAAGGGGACATAAAGGTCAAGGAATATTTTGATTAGGCAGACGTACTAAATGGGTATTTTAACTCAGGCATGGGGTCATAATGTCGCAAGAAATCGCGCTGCCAATACAGCATGATTTATGCCATGAGGCATAAGACTTTTTTCCTGTGTGGGCCTGCCCCACCCCACCCCATTATAAATAAGCATCTCCCAGACCCCACCAAAGATTCTTAACCTGGGGCAACTCGGGAGCGCACAAGTCGGAAAAAATAAATGTTTTGAGACCGGAATCAAACCCAGTCCCAGATGCAGCACCAGGGTTCCTACTGCTGTGGCTCAGTCCTGTGAGTTATGGCAGCTGCTCGTCGGAACCCACTCCCAGGCAGAGAACTTATCCTCTGCCTGGGAAAGATTACTGGTGCAATACCGCTACAGTAGTATACGTGGTATTGCACCACTAGTGTAGCACATCTACACTGTGTCATAGCTTGGCTATGTCATACACTATTAAGTATACAACATTATGACCCGGACGGTTTTAGCTCTGTATTCACAGTTGAGGAAGAAGATAAGAGACCAGAGTTAATTAAGAAGGAAGGTAGCTTATATGAGTTTGATCAAAGTCCATTCAGAGAGGACAGGGTAAAGAAAGAACTAGGTAAGTTAAAAGTAGACAAGGCGATGGGACCAGATGGACTGCATCCTTGGGTTCTGAAGGAATTATAAAGGATGAACTTACAAAACCACTGGCGTTATTTAACCTATCGCTGGATAAAGGAGTGGTTCCAAGTGACTGAAAAATGTGGTGCCAATACATAAGGGAGGTTATGGAGAAGAAACAGGGAATTACAGTGAAATGGGGACAATAGTGTCAGTGGCTCAGTAGGTAGCACACTCGCCTCGGAGGCTGGGAGATCAGAGGGCTGTGGGTTAAGTTCCCACATCTGGCACTTGGGTTAATATCCCAGTACTGACACTGTAGTGCAACATGAGAGGGGTGCTGCACTTCTGAGGCGCCGTCTTTCAGATGAGACGTTAAACCGAGGTCCCATCTGCCTGGATTGGTGGTAGTTCAGGTGGATGTTAAAGATCCCATGGCACTTATTGAAAAGAGTAAGGGAATTTCCCCCGGTGTCCTGGCCAAATTTACCTCATTCACTAAGAATACCACCAACAGCTTAATCTGGTTCAAGGTCAGTTGGCATTCATCTGTATCCCCCTCCCCCGGGTCGTGCCTGAAAATAGGCAGGATTTGTCTAGTACACTTACCCGGTCAACAAAAACTAAACAAATAAATAAAATTATAGACTGGTTAGCCTCACTTCAGTGGTGGGTAAGGTGATGGAGGTGTTGATAAAGGAAAGGGTGGTAAATTACTTGGTAGAAAACAATCTGGTAGATGATAAACAACATGGATTCACTAGTGGGAGATCTTGTCAGACAAACCTGATTGAGTATTTTGATGAGGTAACAAAGATAATTGATCAGAGAAGTGCAGCAGATGTGGTCTACCTGGATTTTAGCAGGAGTGCATGACTGTGGGGGGATTTAAACAAGCACTGAAAACATTTTTATGGCACTGGTCCTTTAATGGAATGGACTGAATGGCCCACTACTGATTATTTTATTGTTGTCATTGCTGATTTGATTATTGTTTTTAACCATACTGTACAGTGGCTTGATATTTGAAAGGTGTTTAATTTAAATAAAGCTTATTATTATTATTAGTAAGGCCTTCGATTCTGTTCCTCATCGTAAGCTGGTAAACAAAACAGAGAGTTTAGAAACTGACCAGAAAGTCACCAGATGGGTGGAAAACTGGCTGAAGAATAGAAGGCAAAGAATGGTAGCAAATGGGATGTATTTAAAAGAAAGGAGGTTGATGAGCGGTGTCCCATAGGGGTTAGTTTCGGGGCCATTCCTTTTTTATATATACGAGACATAATGAAGGGAATTGGAGGGATGATGTGCCTTTTTGCAGATGATGCAAAATGATATAACAGGGTTGATACTAAGGGAGGGGTGGAGGCTATGAGAGAGGATTTGAATACTTTGGAACGGTGGAGTGAAACTTGCCAACTGAAGTTCAATGTAAAGAAGTGTAAGGTTATGCATTTGGGATGGAATAATAAAAAAAAGCAAAGAATACTCTAGGTGCAGAACAGTTAAAAATAAAGCAAGAAAGACTCTGGGGTTATAATCTCAGATAATCTGAAGGTAGGAGATCAATGTTGTAAGGCTGCAGGTAAAGCAAATAGGATGCTGGCTTGTACTGGAAGGGGAATCACAAGTAGGAAAACGGAGGTATTGATGCCATTGTATATGACAATGGTCAGACCGCATTTGGAGTATGGTGTCCAATTTTGGAGACCTCATTTAAAGGATATTGATGGTCTGGAGAGGGTTCAGAGAAGGGCAACAAAAATGGTTCAAGGAATGAAGGATAAAACATATGAATCTATATGAAAATACAGTATGTACACACTGGAAGAGAGAAGGGACCGGTGGGACATGATAGAGGTCTTCAGGTACATGAAGACGGTAAATAGGGGAGGAACAGTCAGGGTGCTTCGAAGGAAGGAGGAGGGGGCCACTACAGGGCATGGGTGGAAGCTGGAGGGGGAAAGATTCAGGGGAGAAAGGAGATGGTGCTACTTCACGGAGAGGGTGGTGGAGCCATGGAATGCACTGCCTAGGGGCTGGTGGAGGGGTTCAAGAGGGGTGGACAGGTACAGGGAAGGGTTCTAAGCAAAAATCCAATGCAGCAAGAATATCCGGAACTGGGAAGGAGAAGCCAGAGAAGGCGAGGGGGGCAGCAAGGTCAGAACCCAGGGTTGGGGCTGACCAAACGAGCAGACACGAAAGACCGTTAGGCCTATTCTGCTGGCATTTTAGTATGTTAGTATGTAATCTAGATTGAAGGAGTTACATTTATACCCTCAAGATTAGAAGAGAGAGGGGATATGATTGAGATATTTAAATACATCAAGGGGATAAACAGATAAGAGATGTCAGTATGTTTAAAAGGAAACTTGAAGTTAAAACAAGGGGTCATAGCTTGAGACTAGAAGGAGGTAGATTTAAAAGTAACGTGTGGAAGTATTTCTTTACAGAGAGGGTGGTGGAGCCATGCAACAGTCTGGCTGAGGATGTGGTGGGTACTGAAACTGTATAAGTTTTTAAGAGAGCCTGGGACAGGTATAAGAGGTTGGTGGATGGGAAGCAAAAAGTATTTCTGATACAGGGAAACAGGTAGGTGGAGGGAAGATATGGTCAGACTGGATGGACCAGGATGGTCCTTTTCTGCCATCACAATACTATGAAACTATGAATGAGTAGGACATTGTGATACCAAGGTATACACTGTTTAGGAGAGACAGAGGGCAAAAAGGAAGGAGGTGTGGCTCTTTACATCAAGGAGGGTATAAAGGCAGTGAGAACTCAAGGGGAGGCAGAGGCACTGCTGCAGATCACCCTAGAGACCGACAATGGCACAGCCATTCATACAGGTATGATCTACAGACCCCTAGCCCAAAAGGAGGAAATGGACAGGGACCTACCTAATGGAGGCCATCCATATAATGGCAGCTAAAGGGGAGGTGGTGCTGGTAGGAAACTTCAGTCTGCCAAAAGATGACTGGAGCATCCTAGCGGCTGCAACAGCCAGGGGCCAAGGTATCCTGGACTCCATGCAAGGGGCTTGCCTCGAGCAACTAGTGCGTGAACCAACCCAGGAAGGGGCCATCTTGGATCTGGTTCTAACCAATGGGGTTAGAATATCAGAGGTCAGGGTTGGGGAACACCCGGGGTCCAGTGACCATAGCACAGTAAAGTTCAATATCGGTATGGAAACAGGGTCATTCCACACAAAAGCGAGGGTTCTGAACTTCAGGAGGGCAGACTTCACGAAGATGGGGTGTGTCTCAGGGAAGCCGTAGCAGAAGGCGGGGAAGGGGGGGTTGAGGAGCTGTGTCCCATCTAAAAGGAGCCATAGTGGAGGCAACAAACCTTTGCATCTGGCAAACAGACAAAGGCAAGAGGCAAAGAAAACCACTATGGTTCTCACATGAATTGGCAGGAAAAGTAAGGGCCAAAAAGTTGGAATTTAGGAAATATAAGGGGACACAGAGGGAGGAGAACAGAGCAGTGTATCTAGACAAGCTAAGGGAGGTAGGGAAAATGGTCAGGGGTGCCAAGGAGAAGACAGAGGAGAAAACAGCAAATGACATTAAGAATGGGGACAAGACTTTCTATAGGTACGTTAGCAAAAGGAGAAAGTCTGGGGGAATAGTAAGGCTAAAGAGGGGGAGAGGGAGGTGAATGGGACCAGGATAAAGCATAAATCCTAAACAGATACTTCAGTTTTCACAGAGGAAGCAGAAGGAAAGGGACCATAGCTAAACATCAAGATTGAGAGGGAGGTGGACAATAGTCCATTTACAGTGGAGAGAGTTCTAAAGGAACTCATGAAACTTAAGGTAGACAAGGCAATAGGACCAGACAGGATACACCCTAGAATATTAAAAGAATTAAGGCAAGTACTAGTGGCACCACTGGCATCCCTGTTCAACAAGTTATGGATACAGGAGTGTTTCCAGAGGACTGGAGAATGGCCAATGTAGTCCCCCTACACAGAAGTGGGAGCAGAGAGGAGGCTGGAAATTATAGACCCGTCATCCTAACCTCAGTGATGGGGAAAATTATGGAATCACTGCTAAAAGAAAGGATAGAGGAACACCTTGAATCCAGCAGAGAACAGGATCCGAGGCAGCATGGATTCACATCAGGAAATTTATGCCATACAAATCTGATAGATTTTTTTTGACTGGGTGACCAGGGAGGTGGATCATAGGGGAGCAGTGGATGTGGCCTAGCTTAACTTCAGTAAGGCGTCTGACACCATTCCACATAGGAGGCTTGTGAACAAGCTGGGCAGCATGGGAATGGGTCTCAAGGTGGTGAAATGGGTTGAAAATTGGTTGAGGGATAGAACACAGAGGGTGATGGTAAACAGAACTAAATCAGATGTTGGGAGGGTGACCAGCGGGGTGCCACAGGGATCAGTTCTTGGGCAAGTACTGTTTAATATCTATATCAGTGACACTGTGGAGGGGCTGGAGGAGAAGGTATGTCTCTCTGCAGATGACAAGATCTGCAATAGGGCATACAGTTAAGGAGGGGTGGAGAAAATGAGGAGGGACCTGGCTAAACTGAAGGAATGGTCAAGAGTATGGCAGTTAAGATCCAATGTGAAGAAGTGCAAGGTCATGCACTTTGGATGCAGGAACCCAGGGGAGGATTACATGCTGGGGGGAGAGTTATTACTGGCCACAAAACAGGAAAGATATTTAGGTGTGGTCACATCTGATGACCTGAAGTCGGCCAAACAATGTGCCAAGGCAGTGGGGAGAGCCAGTGGGATGCTGGGGTGCATATGGATGGGCATCACCAGAAGAAGAAAAGAGGTGGTGGTGCCACTGTACAGATTGCTGGTGAGACCTAATTTGGAGTACGGTGTCCAGTTCTGAAGACCACATCTCTGAAAGGACATAGACAAGGTAGAGGCAGTTCAGAGAAGGACAACAAAAATGGTGCAGGGCCTACACTAAAGGTCATATATGAGGAGAGATTGGAGGAACTCGCTATGTATACACTGGAGCAGAGAAGAGAGAGAGAGGATATGAGAGAGACCTTCAAGTACCTGAAGGGAGTAAATAAGGTACAGGAGGGCAGCATGTTTCAGAAGAAAAGATGCTCTAAAACAAGAGGGCATGATATGAGATTGGAAGGGGGTAGACTAAGGGGCAATGTGAGGAAGTACTTTTTCACAGAAAGGGTAGTGGAAGCATGGAACAGCCTCCCAGCAGAGGTGGTGGAGGTAAAGACAGTAGGAGAGTTCAAAACTGCTTGGGAAAGGCATAGGGGAAACCTAGTGGTTCAAAGAAAGAAGTGTAGCTGGAGATAAAGGAGGATATGTGGCATTTCTAGTAGGTAGGGAAACGGGGCAGACTGGATGGCCCTCTCAGTCTTCATCTACCATCAAATTATATGTTTCTTGGTGCATGCACCTCTGGGTTTCCCAGAGGTGGCTCCATCCATGTCAACATGCAGGGCTCTTGAGGCTACCGAGTGGCCAGCAGGGGACTAAACAGGGACATAGACAGTGGGTGGTTCCCCACCTCCCATGGCCTTGACTTCACAGGACCAGCAGCTTGACCACCTAGTCACGGTCATCAAAAGCATGTTGACACAGCAGGCTACATTCACCAGGCCCCCCACTTGCCTGGAGGATGGGGTTGCTTCCAAGGCTGAAAAATGGGATTGGTCAGTGCAGAAGTAAGCGTACATTAGTACGGTTGCTCCGCTGCATGTCCACTTGATGGATATGATCTAGCTACAGATTCAGAGGGAATTTGTTGAAATGTTCAGGAAACCAGAGAAAGAGGAGCAGGACAAGAAAGGAATCCAAGAATAGGCTTAAAAGTAGATTACTCCTTCTTAAAATGGACCAGACTTTATGATCTTTGCCACTGTAGTGGTGGACCACAATCCCAAACAATGGAGGGTCCTTTTTCCCTACTGGAGCACAGTTCTAAAAGGCCTACCTGGGGGGATGTGGGTAATGTATAGCTCCACTACAATTAGGTCTTCCGCCAGTGTAGGAAGACACAGCCTGAGAGGAACTGGGGGAGCTTGATACACCACCCTGGAAAAAGACATACATGTAGAGGGCTCAGATACAAACACACCAACAGTGGGATGCCAGTGAAGGCAGCATCTTCAGATGGAAAGCATGGCTAGGCAAAAGAGAAGCAAAGTGGTATCGCTGTAACAAGGGCTCATGCATGCTGGTCAGCTGCCAGTGGAAGCATGAACACTTGTTTGGCAAGACACGCCCAATGATGGACTACATCTGAGGTCAAAAGGGGACAAAGAAGGGCAACAATATTCAATGCCAATACGTGTCCACAGGATGGACCCATGGCTGCAGTGTAATGAGGATAGTAAGGAAGCAGGGGTCATTAGGGAGAGTTTCCCAATAGGGTTTAGAATTCCATATAAGAGGCAGACAATCTTAGATCAGTCAATGCTGCACCAGACATGGTGCACCACAAGCTTCATAAGTTGGCCACCAGGTGGGTGATGGCCCCACTTCATGCCTGCCCCTTGGAATGGCTGCAAGTCTCCCTAACTGGCATGCAGCCCAAGAAGTCACTGGGTCAGTTCAAGCTGATCAACCATCTGTCGTATAAGTCGGTGAACCACTTTATACGCCCTGAGATGGCCTCACTGCAGTATGTCATGTTCAACAATGCCATCTAGGTAGTGTGCAGCTATGGACAAGCATGCTTCTGGCCAAGGCAGACACGAAGTCTGCCTTCCAGTTGCTCCTGCTGCATCCAGACAGTTATGAGAACCATAGAAACTGATGGCAAATAAGGACCGCTGGGCCCATCCAGTCTGCCCGTTTTCTCTACCTACTGCAAAAGCTGCAGACCCTACTTGATCTCCGGCTTTACCTTCTTGTTCCTATTGGTAGGATTCCCCTATGCCTATCCGATGCATTTTTGAATTTCCCCACTGTGTTTGCACCCCACCACCTCCATTGGGAGTCTATTCCATGCATCCACCACCTCTTCTGTGAAGAAATACTTCCTCATGTTACTCCTTAGTCTACACCTTTCCAGCCTTGTGCCATGCCTCCTCGTTCCTGAACATCTCCTTTTCTGAAAGATGCTACCCTCCAGTACCCTACCCTTTAGATATCTGTAGGTTCCCCTGTCTCTCCTCTCCTCCAAGGTATACATATTGAGGTCTCTCAGTCTCTCCTCAAATGACTTTTGGTGCAGGACTTGCACCATCTTTGTTGCCCTACTTTGAACTGCCTCTACCCTGTCTATGTCCTTCCAGAGATGCAGCCTCCAGAACTGGACACAGTACCAAAAATGAGGCCTCACCAATGATCTGCACAGTGGCATCACCACCCCTTTTCTTCTACTGGTGATACTTCTCCCTATGCACCCCACTAGCTCTCCCCACAGCCTTGGCACATTGTGGCCTCTTTTAGGTAATCAGATAGGATCACTACCAAATCCCCCCCCCCCCCAAATCATGTAATCCTCCCCTGGGTTCTTGCACCCCAAATGCACGATTCTGCACTTTTTCGCACTGAATCTCAGCTGCCACACTCTATACCATTCCTCCAGTTTACCTAGGTCCCTCCTCATTTTTTCCACCCCTTCCTGAGTGTCCACCTTGTTGCAGATCTTAATGTCATCTGCAAAAAAGGCATACCTTCTCTTCCAGACCCTCAGCAATGTCACTTATGAAGACATTAAACAGAACTGGCCCCAGAACTGATCTGTGGCACCCCACTGGTCACCCTCCTTTCCTCAGATAGAACACCATTTACCACCACCCTCTGTCTTCTATCACTCAACCAGTTCCTAACCTAGTTTGCCACCTTGTAACCACTCCCAGGCTGCCCAGCTTTGTTTTTTTCTTTTCAGTTTTTGTTGACTGGGTAAGTGCACTAGATAAATACTACCTATTTTCAGGCACGACCCGGGGAGGGGGATACAGATAAATGCCAACTGACAATGAACCAGATTAAGCTGTTGGTGGTATTTTTAGTGAATGGGGGAAAATTTGGCCAGGACACCAGGGAAATTCCCCTATTCTGCCAGTAGGGGGCTTGCCTTCCTGGTAGCAGAATAGAGGAGCCCAGTTGGGAGCTGGACAAAGGAGGAGGAAGAAATGTGGCAGGGGAGATAATAATGGACTATTCAGAACAAGAAATAAACACAAGTAAGGAAAAAACAAAGTCTAAAGAAGAAATTCAAATGTTAACTTCTCAGAAACTGTCAAACTGAAGAAATAAGACTATGCCTGAAGAAGAGAACAGTGAATTGCCTGAACTGCCTACTGATAGTGATTCTGAGCAGACTGAAACAAGGGAGAATAATGTAGTGTACACAGAAATGCCAAATCGAAAAAGTGAGAAAATACAAGCTTTGGAAAAACAATTTGAGCGGAGGAAAGACCATATTTATTTAAGGAAATGCGATTCGAGAAGAAAATGAGAGCACTGCACGCTGACAAACAAGAGCTGCTTATCAAAACCACTCAGCTGTTTAGAAATGATGCAGAAGCATCAAAGGGTGCGGCAGTGAGCTGGACGGAGGAGGTGGAGGCTGAGGACACTGACACGTCGGCAAGGCAAATAGATGTCTCCGCTGGAACTGCGTCAGGAATGGTACAGACAGGATTAAAACAACCTGGCCTAGGACGCCCTTGGGAGAGAGTTTTTCAAAATGAAACTTCTGTGGGATGGTCAGTTAATGGAGCACTGGAAGCTGCAGGCTGGACTCAGGATCTGAAAACAGGTCAGTGTCTCACAGGGAATGCCCAGATTGTAATACAAAGCAAAAATGAAGAGAATGTATCTCAAAATGATAACGCTCATGTTTCTGAAATTACAAGTAACCTTGAACTTGCTCCAGAGCTTGCTTTAACGCAAAACCCATGTTTGCAATTTTAGAGTTTGCTGTATATGTATTTCTTCAGGCAATTATATGGTTTTCAAAGTTCTGTACAAGTATACTGTATGTAACTGTGAATACTGTTTATCCTCATGCTATGTATTGTCTACTTAGTTGTTCCCGAATGTGCCTTGTATTCAAAAGTGTCATGTTTAATTGTATTTTCTTTTCTACTATATGTTTTGTATTCTGATATGGACACTATGTATCTGCTGTTTCTAATGTGTACCCCTCGGGTCGTGCCTGAAAATAGGCAAAATCACTTGCTGGTACACCTACCTGGTAAACAAAAACAAAACAAATAAATGGTCTTGAGAGATTCTGGATCAAATACAATGCACTGAAAAAATCCTCTTTATGGGCCCCATTTGTGGCAATCCCACTAACAAAACCTGCACACAAATCTATAACAGTTTTGTTCCGGAATGAAGGGGTTAGTGTACATGACCTCACATATTGGCTAAAACAGAAATGTACAGTCATTGAAGACCCAGAGGCTATAATGGATTCCAAAAACATTTGGACTGGAGGCTGGAGAGTGAAAGTGATGTTAAAAACAACAGACACAGGGGTGATCCATCTACCAAACTCATTTTACTTAGGGAGAGACGGAGGCATATTATTTTGTGCAGGACAACCAAAAATGTGTTACAGATGTGGGTCAACGGAGCACCTAAGTTGTATCTGTGATAAGCAACGTTGTATTATGTGTGGGGAAATGGGGCACACAAACATGGATTGCATAAATTAGTGTCACTGTAACTTATGTGAAACCAGTGGTCACACGTTCCAAAACTGCAAATGGGCAGCACACAATATAAAAGATCACACAGATGGGGAGGAACAAAAGCTGCTTATTGCCATCATACAGAGTAACAGGATTAGTCAGAGAAGGTCACAAAATACACAGGGAAATGTAGAACTGAATGAGGAGCCCCCCCACACACAACCTGAACCCCAACCCCCCCAGTAAACTTTCTCACTGCTTCCAAGAATTTAGAGGGACAAGATCTAGAAACAGCAAACAATGCAGTAGCACAAAGACAGGGAGGGATATGGGAAACAAGGATAAATGACACAGAGGAAGAGACACCAGGTACTACCATGCCCCCCCAACCCCAGGGCCGGAAGAGGGGAAAAGGGTAACCAGATAAAAAGCAAAGAATGTCTCTAGGCGGGCTCCAAGAACACACACAATAACACCTACCACAAATAAATCTGACATTTGCAGTTAGAGCACACGGAAGAAGACTCCGCCAATTCTTCAACAGAATACAGGAGGGAACCACAGATACAAAGGTGGCAGACAGACCAAAAGGACAACAGAAAAGGAAAGCCAAAGTGAAATCAAAGCATAAAGATACCAGTAGGAAGGGGAAATACAAGAAATAACAATGGTTAGAGAGGCACACTCATTCCATACCATAAATGTAAATAGCATTGAGAGACTAGAAAAAAGGAAAATAATCTTTTCTCTTTTTTTGACTTATTTTTATTTTGGTGTCATATTCCTGCAAGACACCCGATTACACACAACGAGAGAGATACAAGAAGCTTCCAAAATGTGGTACATAGGCCCCTCTTACTGGTCTATTGGGCAGCAACCCTGTTCAGGGGTGGGGATTTTATTTAGATGTCCTGAAGTAAAACTTTTGAAAATACATGATCTAGTACCCAGCAGAATATTAATTCTGGATGTAGCTATACACTCAGTCCTATACAGACTAATAAATATCTATGCGCCACAAATGAAAGCTACAAGATGTGAGCTATTTAATACTATACAACCATATTTGCACTCCACACGCAAGATTGTCCTAGCTGGGGATTTTAATTGCTCGGTGAAAGTGCAAACTACAAAACAATACTGTGATTCTAAAACTTTGGCACAAATAATACAAAGGGCCAAACTCAGAGACTCTGTTCACTTCCACACTCCGGTACACTCCCCTACATCTCAAACAGGACACCTGGTCTCCAGAACTGATTACATATTTCTATCTGAGACTTCGCAAATTCAACTGGCTACTGTAACAAACGCAGAATTTTCAGACCATAAAGTAATATAGTAACAGTAGGAGACACCATTAGCTGGCCAAAAGGGCCTGGCTTTTGGAAGCTGAACACCTCATTGTTAATGGATCTATACATAGGTAGAACTATTAGCAATTGTGTTGCTGCCAGGAAATCAGTATTCATCTTTTTTGAAAATCCAATTGACTGGTGGGAAGACACAAAGCAAGACCTGCAAAAACTCTGTAAAAGGATTTATAGAAATCAAAGTAGAGACTGCAATCTCAAATACATACAAAATAGGAAAACCTCACAACTGCTGATGACTATATCACATGAGACTGAACAGAACTTAATGGTGCAGATAAATGAGATAAAAAAAATTATGTTAGAATTTCATAATAAAGAGGTTAATGTTTTATATCACCAGCAGAAATTTGAAACAAAGGGTAAAGTGGACACTATTTGCCCATTTGAAAGCTGGCAAAAAAAGGCACGAGCAAAAGACATGCCTGTTTTATAGGATAACAATAGGAAAGAGTGCAACACAAAAAGGGAAATCTTGGAAATAGTAACAGAATATACAACAATTATGTATACAAAACTCCAAACAGAAAAAAATACTCTTAGGAATTTTTTTCCAAAACATAGAAACTCCAGCCACAGAACAAAACAAAATACAGGCCCTGATACAACCCATTCAAGAGAGAAAAATACTAGAGGCTATTTCATCAGAGAAGGGTGGGAAATCTCTAGGGCCTGATGGCCTACCGAATGAGATTCTGAAAACAGTAGGAAGGGAATGGTCATGGGAATTGACGAAAGTCTTTAATAAAATATTGCTTACAAAACAAATCCCTCTGGGCATGAACATGGGGGTCCTAACATATATTGATAAAAAAGGGGACAAAACCGAACTGCTAAATTGGAGGTCAATTACCCTCCTGAATTCAGATTTTAAAATTTTGACAAAAATATTATCAGACAGACTATCCAAAATAGCAGCAGAAACAATATCCCCAGCACAAATGCACGCCATTCCTGGAAGGAATATATATATAGTCCTATACATCTTAAAAGAAAGTTGGTGGAGCAGGGAAAGCTAGGCACTGTTGATGGGTTTTTAATATCTCTAGACCAAACAAAAGCTTTTCACCAAGTGGATCATGATTTCCTTTGGGAAAGCCTGGTCATCATAAAATGCCACAGGAATGATCAACTGGTTTAAATGCATCTATATAACAGCCACAGCAGTCCCTGCGGTACAAGGCTGGAAAGGTCCTATCAATACATATACAGAGAAGTGTGAGACAGGGTTGTCCTCTCTGCCCAATATTGTATGACTTTTTCTTAGACCTCTTATTAAAAAGAATAAATAATGCCCAACAGATAAAAGCCATAAAAATAGAAGTAGTAGTATTTCCCTATAACGTTATATCATCTGCATACGAGACAAGTGTTATGGGTAAGTAATGAGGAATCAGTTCTATTAGTACAGAAAATCTGTGCGGAATTTGGAACCCAATCAGGAGCATCCTTAAATCTGGGGAAATGCACAGGGCACAGACTGAACTATTCACTGATATATAAGGGATGGTAAACTGGATTGAAATTACATCTGATCCAATAAACATTTTAGGGGTTCAAATGGGAAAGGTAAATATGGATGAATTACCTCATTTGCTCCCAGTGGCCATTTTGACTCCATTCCAGCAATGGATGGTTCTGATGCCATATGGCGTCTACGGGAACAAACGAGTTGGGAAACAAAAATAAGTGTAGGGAAACAAAAGGTAGTGAACTGGAATATATGGAAATTAAGTAAAATTAAAAGGATTTATCTTATAAAAACATTCTTAATACCAGTATTCCTCTATATAAGTTATGTATTTCCACTCCCCAAGCATTTAGAAACCACACTTTTAAGCATATTCTTTCAGGCCTGCTGGGGGAGTTGCCTGAATCCTATAAAAAGGAACATACTGTATCCATCTTTTAACAAAGGAGGTTTAAGCATGCCAAACCCTATACTGTTTTTCAACACCTTTTTATATATATATATATATATATATATATATATAAAACACAAAATAAAACCATTACTAACCCCCAAAAGAGTAGGATGGGAGCAATTCCTATTTCAGAAATGTAAACACTGGACACTAAAGCTGGGAAAATTCAGTCATTTCCCTTTCAAAAAACAAGCTAATACCTGAATATATAAGATGTACTTTGTGAGAATTAAACAATGGCATGTAAGCATATAGTTTTCTCAGGGTGGGTTATTTTGTTATACCAAACCGCCCAGGGTGGCGGAGGGCCTTATAGCCCCTGGAAGGTCCGGTATAGCACAATACCACCCACCCTGGAGGGTATTATTGCACTTAGAAAATGGGGAAAATGTGGCAATTTTTTAACTATTTAAAAAAATGAAAACAAAATAAAAAAAATGACTACAAATCTTTTCAAACTATTTGTAATGGTAAAGTAGTACCTCTACTGGTATAACTGTCAGGGTACTGTAGTGTTTAATACCCGTATGTGTCAGCCCCCCCTTGCTTTGTATTTATTTATTTTTATTAACTGCCAGAAACAGTGGAGTAGTGTGTTGTAACTGAAGGCTATTGTGTTTTAGTGTGCACGGCATCCGAGAGGAGTTGTAGCGCTGGCCCCACTGCTGGGTGACGAGACCAGCGGTATTCTCTTGGTTGTTTTGCCCGCAGATAGAGGCATGCTGCTGGCTTGTGGCACAACGGAGAGTGGGCGGGTTGTATGCAGTTCCGGAAGAAAAGAGGAGTGGGGAGCTACAAAGAAAAATAAATCGAATCCAGCATCAAAACCCCCCCATATAAATACACATACATTTCTGCGACTTCCCCTGGTTTTGTTGTTACAATGTCAGCTCGTGAACTGATCAGTGTACAGTTTAAAAAATTACTGGAGTATCGGGTGAGGAGTGAAGGAGGCAGGTGGGTGGCTGCAGTATACAGTTCCCCGAGGTGGTACAGGAGGTCCGTAGTGATGCATGTTGATGAACAAGAAGACTAATGCTGGAAAAAAAAGGTTGATTTCTGCACTCTTCTGTGGATTAGCAGTTTTGTCTTAGCTGGGGCACTGTGCAGGGCTACTTATTACAAACTGCATGGACGGGGCCGAGGAGTGGTCATGGGACTTTCCACTCTCCATTGATGTAGACACGCTGTCGGCTAGGAGTGTGGGATGTGAAAAGCAGCGTTCTGTGCGCTTTGAACAGTTTGCTCACTTTGCTGTGTTTTTTGTGTGTTGTGTGTAGATGCCATTGCTCCACGCACAGGGGTTGGCTTGCTCCATTGTCCCGCTAGCGAGTAATTAAAAATGGTGGCAACTTGAAATTCAAACATTCTGTCAGCTCATTGAATTAGCAAGTAATTTGGTTGGTTGGAGCTGGCACTTTTAATGGCCGGACTCTGTTGTCTGATTGACACTCACCTTGCCAGGTGCATCAGCCAATCAGAGCCTGGGATTTTCTTAGACCATTTTCTAAATGACAATAAGGCAGGTACACAATTTGCGAAGGAAACAGATGTATTTTTAATTATTGGAGACAGTTTGTACAATTCAGATTGTATTCAGTAACTACCCAGAGACACACAGGAAAACAGTTAAAGACATGCTGAGCAATAAAAGGATACCAGAACAGATATGGGACTTCCACTGGATAGCCTGTCATGAGAAAATAAACATAAAAGCGAATCAAAAACATAAACAGCAGCAGGAAAGAGTATGTAGTAGGCTACAATGTATACAGAAAGAAGAGAATAGAAAACTTGTTTCAGTTTTCCTTCATTTTGGAAGTTTGTAGGCCTACAATGGGGAAACAGCATTTTTAATACAATTACTTATGGAAATACCATGCATAGAGTTGTTAGTAATGCATGGAATATTTGGAATAAAAGCACTTTACAGGTTATGATGGTAATTTTTAAATGGAACATATGGACAATGAGATGTGATTTAACTCTACAGCAAAAATAATGCAGTCAAGTAGAACTACTAAATAAAGTAACACAGGATTTACAAAGTATCTATCAGAAAGAGAAAAAAAAATGAAATCTAGAGAAGAGTTATTAGAACTTCAGAAAGGGCTTCCATGGATAACTAACACGGATGCACCCATAACATCAACAATTTACTACACAAATGTTACTACATAATTTGATATGTTTATGAAGTTATGCTCATGTAAATAATGTAAATATACAGGTAATGGATTGTAAATAGTTGGATATACTTTCTGTATACTTTATGTTTCTGGTGAAAGTATGCTATCCTTTTCTTTACTTAGGATTCCTCGGGGGATATTGTTTTGAGAACATCTTGTTTCCATGTATGATGCAATACTTATTCCTGTTTAATTTGATTTTGTATGATAAAACACTGTATAGTTGGTTATCTAAATTTTATTCAAATAAAATAAATGTTATCTATGTCCAAATTAAAAATTCCCTTACTCTTTTCGAGAAGTGCCATGGGATCTTTAACATCCACCTGAAGTACCACCAGAACAGGCAGATGGGATCTTGGTTTAACATTTCATCTGAAAGACAGCACCTCAGGAGTGCAGCACTCCCCTCATGCTGCATTACAGTGTCAGTATTGGGATTTAACCCAAGTGCCTGGTGTGGGGATAGAACCCACAGCCTTCTGATCTCCCGGTCTCAGAGACAAGTGTGCTACCTGCTGAGCCACTGACACTGATGTTCACAAGTCTTCTACGTGGAACGGTATCAAAGGCCTTACTGAAATCCAGGTAGGCCACATCCACCCCCGATCCACTTCCCTAATTACTCCATCAGATAAATCAATTAGATTCGCTTGAACATGACCTTCCCACTGTGCATCTATACTGTCTCAGATCCTGTGCTACGTTGGATTCAAGGTGTTCCAGAATCCTTTCTTTAAGTAGTAATCCCATAATTTTCCCCACTACTGAGGTGAGGCTGACCGATTTCCAGCCTCCTCCCTACTTCCACTTTTGTGAAGAGGGATTACATCTGCCCTTTTCCTGTCCTCTGGAACAACTCCCATATCGAGTGATTTGTTGAACAGGGCTGCCAGCACCTCCTGTAGTTCCCTTAATATTCTAGGATGACTCCCAGCTGGTCCCATTGCCTTGTTCACTTTCAGTTTTGTGAGTTCTTTTGGGACTCTGTCTTCCGTAAATGGACTACTGTCCACCTCCCTCACATATTTGCTCATGTTGCCCAACTGTGGTCGCTCACCTTCTCCTTCTGCGAATACAGAACAAAAATATTTGTTCAGTATTGATGCTTTTTCCAGGTCCTCTTCCACACACTCCCCTTCTTCCCCATTAAGCCTTACAATCCCACCTGTTTTTTTTTATCCTTTCACTAACGTACCTATAAAAAGTCTTGTTCCCTTTTTCTACCTCCTGTGCTATTTTTTCCTCGGTTTGTGCCTTTGCACTCCTGACTGCTTTCTCTGTTCATCCTGGTACACTGCTCTGTCCTCCTCCTGCATTTCCTTGTGTTTCCTTAACTCATTCACACCACAAGCGCTCTTTGAGACTTCCACCACTTGTGCCCTGTATATGCCTAGCACTGCATCCTGGGCCTTTCTAAGCAAAATCAAGCCACAATCAGCATGCCGCATACAAATGTGAATAGCTCTTGAACCATAAGTGCTGTACACAAAGTATGAGTGGCAAAGTTGTTCAGCACAATATTACCTTTCCAATGGCGCTATGCAATCAATTGTAATCAATTTAGTTTTTATTTTATACTAACTGAAATACCAAACAACTGTTTTTTTCAGATTTTTTTCAAGGTGCTTAGGTGAGGCTTGAGAGACAAATGTCAGCCATGCAAACCATACCGTAAACAAATGTGAATAACTCCTAAAGTATACATGGTAGACACAAAGTATCAAGGCAAAATTGTTCAGTACAAAATTACCTTTGTAACAGTGCTATGCAATCAATTATAATCAATTGCCGATCGCCTTAGGTTGATGGATCATTAATCAAGTCTATCAATCTACAATCTACCATAAGAAGGCAGAGTTTCTGTCCAGGGAGATTGCTGTTGCTCAGAACCGACCAGCTCAGCTCTTCCAAACTGTGGACAGGCTGTGCAACCCAGCTTGTCTACAAGTTCGGAAAGCATTTTCACAAATAGAGTGTGACGAGCTTGCTCGGTTCTTCGCAACTAAGGTGGCCGACATCAGGACAGCTCTCCAGCCTGCACACTCTATGGGAGTTGCTGGTGATCAGAGCTTGGACACTGGCCTTCAACTTTCCTGGAGTACCTTCCACCGTCCGGAGTTCATGGATGTCATGAGGATTGTCCAAGATGCACGCCCTACATACTGTAGTTTGGACCCTGGACCAACTTCTCTGATTATGGGTTGCATTGATTCCATTGGCCTGGTCCTTGCACGGATAGTTTGGTGCTCCTTGGAAACAGGTGAGTTTCCTAGCTCCCTGAAGGAGGCGGTGGTAACACCCCTTCTGAAGAAAGCTTCTTTGGACCCAAACTGCCATGCGAACTACAGACCAGTCTCTAACCTCCCCTTTTTAGGGAAGGTGATTGAGAAAGTAGTGGCTGTGCAACTGAAGAACCATTTGACAATCCATGACATCTATGAACCCCTCCAGTCCAGTTTTCTAAAAAAGCATAGTACCGAGACTGCGCTGGCTCATGTGCTCAATGATCTCCTGATGGCTAGAGATCAGAAGAACCATTCCATCTTGGTCCTTCTTGATCTCTCATCGGTGTTTGACACTGTGGAACATGGGGTTTTGCTTGACTGTCTGAGGTTCATCTGTGGCCTGTCAGGTATAGTCCTCAGGTGGTTTACATCTTTCCTCACTGTAAGAGGGTGGTGTCTGGGATTTATTCTTCAGACCCACTTCCTCTGTCTTGTGGGGTTCCTCAGGGATCAGTTTTGTCCCCTATGTTGTTCGCAGTGTATATGCTGCCCCTCGGAGACACTGTAAGGAGGTATGGGCTGAGGTTTCATTGCTATGCTGATGATACCTAGCTGTACCTTTCTTTTGCACCCAACCAGAATAGAGCTCTCTCGGTCTTTAATAACTGCTTAGTAGAAATCCAGGAGTGGATGGATTCGAGTTGGTTGAAGTTGAACTCGGGGAAAGACTGAAGTATTGGTTATGGATCCAGGATGCCAGATAGAGGGGTCAGGGATAGGTTCCTCCTCGGGATTATTCCTGGGGGGGTCAGCCACACCTGGCCTCTGAACAGGTGCGTAACCTGTCGGTAATCTTTGATGAGGGGTTGACCCTGCATTCACAAGTGTCATCCGTCAAGACCTCTTTTTACCATCTCAGGAATATCACCAGGATTAGGCACCTTGTTCCGTCCAGTGACCTTCCCACACTGGTTCATGCCTGTGTGTCCTCCCGCTTGGATTACTATAACTCCCTTTATCTAGGGCTTTCGGGGGTTGAAATCCACTGTTTGCAGCTAGTGCAGAATGCAGCAGCCCAGCTTTTGACAGGAACTTCTCGCTTCTGTCATATTTCTCCGGTGCTGCGCAGTCTGCACTGGCTGCTAGTACAATGGCGAATCACCTATAAAGTCTGTTTGTTGACTTATAAAGCCCTACGTGGTCAGGGCCCTGACTACCTGAAAGAGCTTCCGATTCCTTACCGCCCCGGGCGATTACTCCGCTCAGCTGGCGTGGGATTGCTAGAGATTCCAAGAGTTTGTTTGAAATCTTCTGGGGCCTGGGTATTTATGCATGCAGCCCCTTCTCTTTGGAATTCTCTACCCCGCCAGTTACGGGAGTGCATGACTGTGGAGGGTTTTAAACAGGCTTTAAAAACTCTCTTATGGAACCAGGCATTTGGTGCCTGATTGTTTATGCTTTAATTTTAATGTTTTGATGTTTATGATGATGATGATGTTGTTTGTGTATTAACTGACTTGCTGCAATGTGTTGACATGTTAAATGTTTTTAAACTTGTTCGGCACCTTGGTTTTAGAAAGGCACCTTATAAATAAAGTTTTATTATTATTAATTTAGTTTATATTTTATACTAGCTAAAATACCAAACAACTGTTTTTTTCAGATTTATTCAAGGTGCTTAGGTGAGACTTGAGAAGCAGATGTCACCCATGCACACCTTACCTTAAACAAATACGAATAAAACTCCTGAAGTATACATGAGACAAAAAGTATCAGCAGCAAAATTGTTCAGCACAAAATTACCTTTCTAACGGTACTATCCAATCAATTCTAAGCAATTTGGTTTGTTTAATATTTAGGTAAAAACTGCAGACTTCCTCAGACGTTTCCAGGCCTGAGTGAAAGTCAGCTGAGTACATCTACAGGCATTATTGACCTGAGGGGCTATGCTTTCAGATGCCTCCTACAGGCGTATCTAGGCCTGAATGAGTTAAAGCCATCTTATTTGTCCTTACCTTCCCAGCCCCTTCCTTTAAAAAAAAAAACTATAGTAGTTCTCTTTCTCTTGCCCTTGTTTACTTGCCTAATACAAAGGTCTGTTGCCTCCACTATGGCTACTTTCAGATGGGCCCAATACTCCTAAACTCCCTCCCCCAGTCATCCCTCCCTGCCAGGGAATTCTTGAGCCATATCCCCATCTTAGTAAAGTCTGCCCTCCTGAAATCCAGGACCCTCGCCTTTGTGTGGCTTGACTCTGCCACTGTACTTATACTGAACCACACCATGTGATGATCACTGGACTCCAGATGTATGCCCACCCAGACTTCCACAATTCTGTCCCCATTGATGAGTACTAGGTCCAAAATTGCACCATCCTGGGTTGGCTCTAGCACTGGCTGCCTGAGGCCTGCCCCTTGCAAGGAGTATAGGATGTTCCTGCTCCTGGCTGAGGCAGCAGCTGGGATGCTCCAATCCACATCTGGTAGACTGAAATCACCTACCAGCAGCACCTCCCCTTTAGCTGCCATTGTGTGGATGGATTCCACTAGAACCCTGTCCACCTCCTCCCCTATGCTGGAGGTCTACATATCACGCTTGTGTGAATAGCTGTGCCATTGCCCATCTTAACAGTGACACACAGTCCCTGAGAATGACATTTTAGAGGTATTACTGTTTCCGACAGATGCATGCCTATGGAATACCTAAGCAATTCAGAACCTTCCTTCACTGGGTGGTGGCACATAAGGCACGGCAAGACAGGATAGTGCCCTACCTTGACGACTTCATGTTTGTTAGCCCAGCTAACAACCCACAATGCCCTTAACTCCTCAAGACCTTTAGCAGTCTGTGTAATAAATTTGGAATCCAGCTGGCTCACAGGAAGATGGAGGGCCCAGGTACAGCGGTCACATTCCTAGGGACTGAGACTGACTCAATCCTGATGGAATACAGGCTCCCTAGGACAAACTCAGCAAGATGCAGGCAGAGGTGACAGTTGCCATGAGGGCCAACAAGGTCACACTCAAGAAAGCGCAGAGTTTCTTGGATTCACTGAATTTCATGTGCAAAGTGCTGCCCATGGGCCCCATGTTAACTAGGACCCTAGCGAGAGCCATGCTTGGCATCTCCCAGGCATATCACTGCATCTGAGTGACAGCTAAGGTCAAGAAGGATTTAAGGCTACTGAAGGTGTTCCTTCAACATGACAGTGGCGTGTCTACATGGCAAAGTCCACAGATCAGCAACACAGACACTGAGCTGTTCACGGATGCCTCTGGAAGCCATGGTTTTAGTGCCTGCTTGGCAGACTCTTGGTGTACAGTGGCCTGGCCAGCCAAATGTGGGGAGTTGGGCATAACCAAGAATGTTTCACTCCTAGAATTTTTCCCCAGTCGTGGGGGCTTTGGTCATTTGAGGTGAAAGACTCTAGGACAGGAGCACTGTGTTCAGAACAAACAACACAGGGGTGGTGGAAACCATAAATAGGCAGGCAAATTCAGGTGGGCTCATGGGAGACCTTTTGATGGTATTCATGCTCAGATGTTTGCTGCTCAACATTTCCTTAACAGCTAAACATGTTCTGGGAGTGGATAATTGGACAGTTGACAGTCCGTCTTGATTTCAGTAACTGTGCTTCAGAACTCTTGCCCAGATGCGTGACAGCCACATCAGGTACTGACGAAATTGTGGCAGTTGGTGAATGGGAACAATGGACAGTGATAGGCCACTCCCTCATGCACAGTATAAGGCTGGCATTAGGTAATGGGGTTGAAAGGTTTATGTAGATGCGAACTAAAGAGGTCCGGCCACCAGTGTTGCCCATCCCAGAGAATCCCCTTGTGGCCTATGTACTTTCCGTTAGGGTGAGGGGTTGCCACACTAGCTGGTTAGCTGGCATTTGGCAGGGCTGTCCTAGGTTTCTAAGGTTTGGGGCTTCAAAGACAGCATCTGAGCCTTCATTTATTAAGATGATGGAAGTGCATGTTCGGGGACATACTAGGCTGCCAGACCCCAGGTGCCCCTTGTCCCCAGGCATCAGCGATGCCACGGAAGTCTTCCTGGTCTATGTCTGTAGCAATCTACGTAAAGTTTAGCTTTTTTATACCATTTTTGTGGCAGCTTTTTGCAAGGCACTCAGGGTTTCTAAGATGGTGGCATGGAATAAGCAGGCTGAGCAGAGTGGTCTGTTGCAGGAGGATGCAGTGATTCTTACTGAGTGGGTGCTGCTGTGGCTTCACAAATCCAAGATCAACCAAAGGGGTATTGGAGTTTGGGTGTGGATCCCCTTGCTACCAGGTGCCCACTGGGCCATTGTTCAGATATTCACAAGGATCCTCTCAGGCAGGTAGGCACTTCTTCAAGCACACTGATGCTTCCCTAGTCACAAAGTTCCAGTTCCTGAGGATACTGAAGCTTGAACTGGCTGGGGCAGGGCTTGATCCAGTAGGTTTTGGCACTCATTCTTTCCATACGGGAAGGCCACACAGGCTGTGGTGCAGGGGGCGTGGGACTTAAGTTTGTGCACTGCGTAGGAGCTCCAAGACATGCAAGAGGTAGGCTCTCCCACATCTACTATGACTAATTATCTTTTCTTTTCTCCTGTTAGCAGGCTCGGTGGAGAACTCGTTGAACGTGCTGCCATGCCTGTGATGGATGGGCATGAACAGTGACCAGGCAGTTCAGAGCACCTGCAGGGTAAGAAGGGGATCGGTAGGGAGACTTTTTTTTTTTTTTTGGGATTTACACTAGGGGCCCAGAAGAACTTCTTGTCTACTGGAACACACCTGGCAACTGGAGGGGTTAGAGAACTAATGGGTCATCTACTGAGTCATGCTGGGGAGTCAGACTTGGTAGAGACGTCTGCAAGGTGAGGGATGGGGAGTCTGGGACATGGGGAGGTCAAGCATTGAGTGGGACAGTCAGAGCTGGTATTGGATGAGGAGGGAGCATTGCCCGGCACAGCATGCACCACAACCATGATTCTGGAGGGAGGGGAGGTCGCAAGGCCACATCCGGCATGACAGATCATGACTCCTCTCTTCTCCCGGAGACCTCCGGGGTGGCTCAGGGATCCTCCTGCTCTACTGGTGGTAGGTGGAGGCGCAAACTGGGTGACCCCTGTTCAGGTATCTTTTGTGGAAAGGGGTAAACATGGTGGGACTCCTTGACCAGACATTCTACTGCATACTAAGACTGCACATGGACTCTCCTGAAACCTTCAACTAATGGCTACGGCCATTTTTATCCATCAGCCAGTGTGGTTTTTGTCTCTGGGGGGCAAGCAGGATGGGTATTTAACCAGCTAATCACTCCTCCAGGAAAAATTTAACTGGAAGGGGCTTTGGCTGTTAGAGTCATGGCTTCTCAGAGGATGGGCAGGTTGTTATAGCTTCCCCTTCCTGACTCCACATTCCTGGCTAGTGGGTTAGATATCCAAGCAGGACTCATTGGGGGGAGGGAGAAAAAGGGAGTTCGCTATAGTCAGTTTGGGACTAGGGAGGCAAGGGCTCAGACATTTATGGCACAGGTAGGCCAATGGAGGAGTGAGCTGGGTGCAGGAGAAGGTAGGAAGGGGAGGGCTGTCACAGAGGTAGATATGTTCTGGCTCCTTGGAAATCTAGCCTTTCTGCATGGAAACCAAAGATACCCACCCCTCCCACCTGGGAGCTAGAGAGCATGGGGGGGGGTTGGGAGGATAAGCAGACGGGGGACGGTTGGGGGAAAGTGGGGTAGAGGGCCACAGACACAGTCCAGCTCATGGAGGATCGCTGCAGGGGTAATTAGGGAATTTTTCCAAGGATTTCCCTGTGATTTTTTTCCCCACAGATTTTGCCCTCATCGGGGTTGGGCCCAGGACACTCAGGCCAGAGGATAGATAGGTTGGAACCTTGTAGCTACTGTGAACAGATGGGGAGTGCATGTCATTGACGGGGTGGTTGTGATGAGAGTCTCATGCGCTGATCAGGACAGCCCATGCTGACCTAGGGTGGGAAGGGAGCACTGCCCGGCATGGCATTAATTGGATCTATGGCGGAGGAGGGAGTGAGGTCAGAAGGCCGCAGCTAGCATGGTGGGTAAGTGAATCCTCCCTTCTCCTGGAGGCTTCCATATGGTTTATGGTTCCTTGTGCTCTACTGGTGGTAGGAGGAACAAATGGGGACCCCTATTCAGGGGCTTTAGTGTAATGTGCCATCTATAGTGGGGTTCCTTGACCAAATTCCCCATTGCACACAAAGCTCCTATATGTACCCTCTTAAAATTTTTAACAAATGCATAGCTATGGCCATTTTCTTCCTTAAGCTGGTGTGGTTACTTTCTCTGAGGGAGAAATGGGATAGATTCTTTTGACAGGGAGATCCTGCCACTCTTGAGGACTGACCTTTTCTTAAATCTGTTACAACAGTTCTTCTATTTCTTAGCCTAATCTATCCTTTACAATTTCTAGTCCATAAGGTTTGCCACCTATGGGCACCCCCACTCCTTTCTTTCTTGACTATGCTATAGTGTCCTCTTTAATTTTCCTTTCCCTCTCAGGTCCTCATACAGGGAGGTTATTGTGGTGACCTCCACGCTTATGTAAAACAAAAGGCTGTGTTTATCATTGTTAGATTTAGTTTGCAATGTGACTATGTCATAAAATACCTAGATGTATAGAACTTCTGTGTGTGAAACCTGTAAATGTTGAAAATACCATGGCACTAGGTGTTTTTGATAAAGGCAACAAGTACTAGGTCACTGTATTATAGAAATTAAGTTAGGTGTGTTATTTAAAATGCATGTAAATTGCTGTAAGTTGAACAAGTCTGAAATGTCAGTGATTTGCATATATCCCATGATGCTTTGCATTATGAAAGTGTGTGTAATGAGTTTCTTTGAAACTTGTCTTATTGTCAATGCCCTTTAGAGTGACCCTTTTTTCAGTGCTTCTGCACTGAGGTTTTGTCTTTAGCCTCTCTTTTTTTTATTTGAGCCCCCACCACCCAAGCAAACAAGGCCCACATAGGGGAGGCTGAATCTCAACTGCAAAGCGAGATCAGGGAGTTGGTAGGTGCTGGCTAAGTGTAAAGGAAAGACTTGCATAGTCTGTTGCTGAAAACTGATGTACTGAAGAAGGGATATGCCATTGCTGAAGGTTATAAGTGAGATTGTGTGTTGAAGTTCTGTGTCTGGTCCGTCTGTTATCCCACAACCCCTCCACAGACTTAGTTTTAGAAGTGGGATAACTTGCTGGAAATGTCTGGACTGGCCAAAGAGGAACGTGTTCTGGTGGATATTGCACAGATATCCCAGGTGGACCGATGCACCAGGAGTTGCCAGAGGAGAACCCTGAGAAGAAAGTCCGTGGAGTTTTGACCAGAACCATGGCTGACAGACTGGGACAGAAGTTGCTGCCTGGTCTGGACCTGGGAGTTTGGAGGAAAGCCAAGCCTGAAGATGATGAAGAGATGCAAGAGAACAAGGAAGAATCAAGGGAACTGCCTTCCCTTGAAGATGCTCCACCTGAGGATGTAGGCGAGTTGTTGAAATTAAACAGGTGCAGATAGAGATAAGAGACATTGAGCGGAGAGACAGAGACACTGAGTGGAGAGAAAGAGACACTGAGCAGAGAAGTCAAGATGCCAAATGGGCGGATACCATTAGAATCTTGCATGCCATCAATGCAGGGCAAACAGATAGAGCCAGTAGCCCAAAAGACATTAAACTGTCTAAACTGTTGGGCAGGGATGACACTGAAGCCTACCTCACAACATTTGAAAGGATCACTTAAACATGCACATGGCCAAGGGAACAGTGGGTTGTCCAACTGGCACAGCACCTGACAGGCAGTGCCCAGTTAGTTTATAGCCACATGGACTCCCGAGAGGCAGAGGACTATGACCGTATGAAGCAGGAGATCCTCAGGTGCTATGACATAAACATTGAAACCTATCACCAGAGGTTTAGGTTTCTTAAAATGCAGTCACTGGAAACCCCTCCCCTCCGAGAGACTTATGCCCGTCTCAAGGAGCTCTGCTACAAATGGTTACAACTGGAGAACAAGAGCAAGGACCAATTTCTGGAGGTGGTGATTATTGAACAGTTTATTAAAGTTTTACCCCAGGATGTACAACTTTGGGTTTGGAAGCATAAGCTGGATTCTGCTGATAAAACCATCACATTGGTTGAAGACTTCCTGGCAGCTCGACCATCCAGACTCAGAGGGTTCCAAGGAACATCAGCAGCTGTGACCACCAGCAATTCAGTAAGAAACCCTTTTACTTGTAAACTGTTAAATCCAGCCCCAGAGAAACAAGACTGGAAAGCAGAGAGTGGGAAGTGCATTCCAGTAGCTGAGATTATATGTTATGGGTGCCAAAAGAAGGGACATTATGTAAGAAATTGTCCTAATATAAAGAAAGAGACAGCTCACGTAGCTTTAGAGAACTGGGGTCGCTTTATGGCTATTGCGTAGATTGGATCACAGCAGATGATGGGACTGATGGATTCAGGCAGCCGCCAAACTCCTGTGTGAGCAGATCTGGTGACTGGGAATAATAAAGGGCCAAATACAGCAGTCATTTGTGTGCACGGTGATACCCATCACTACCCTACAGCCACCATACAAACGACTGTTCAAGAAGAGACACATGAGGTAGAAGTGGGGTTGGTACTTCGCCTACCTGTGCCAGTTGTCATTGGGCATGATCACCCAAATTTTGCTTCATTTATGCATTGTCATGTCACCCAGGACTCTGCTGTAGTTGCTGTAACCACAAGAGCTCAAGTGAAGAAGGGACATTTACCATCTGTGTTCCCATTTGATTATGACGTTTTTGAGGATCCTAGTAAGGACGATAAAACTAAAGCAGAGAAAAGGAAGCTAAAGAAGGACTGGATTGATACTCATGCTGGTGTACAGCCAGACTTGGGACATACTTTTAAAGGTGATATGCAGCATGAGCAAAAAGCAGACCCTTCACTTAACCCCTTTTTTCCACAGGTGGGGAAGGGAGCAGAAAAAGGTACCCCTCAGTCTGCTGTAAAACAGGGAACGCTGTATAGAGAATACACTAACCCCAGAACTGTAGAGACAGTAGACCAACTAATGGGTCCAGAAAAAGTCTGCTCCCAAATCATGTATCTGGCGCATGACATCCCTTTAGCAGGCCATGCAGGCAGAGATAGCACCCTGAATAGGATATTACCCAGGTTTAATTGGCCCTCTGGCCACGAGAACACAGCTGAATATTGTAAAGCATGTATTAAGTGTCAGAAGGTAGCTCAGGCAGGAAAAAGGGATACAGTATCACTACAACCCATCCCCATTGTGACTAACCCCTTTGACAGGATACCCATGGATGTAGTGGGCCCCCTGGAAAAGAGCTCCAAGGGTAACAGATTTGTATTGGTCATATGTGATTAAGCTACCCAGAAGCTATCCCCATGAGAACTGTCACCACCCCAAGGATAGCAGAGGGGCTAGCAAAGGTATTTAGCCACATGGGAATCCCCCAGGAAATACTTACTGATCAGGGGAGCAATTTTAATGCACACCTGTTAAAAATTGTACAGTCCGCTGGGCGTGGTAGCAGTGTGTACTTCCCCATACTACCCACAGACTGACAGCCTCATAGACAGAGGTTTAATCAGACATTAAAGAGAATGTTGAGGAAATGTGTAAAAGAGGAAGGTAAAGATTGTGCTAGGTTACCTCCCCTATTTACTTTTCGCTCACAGAGAAATCCCTCAAGCAACGACTGTTTTTGCGCCTTTTTCATTACAGTATGGGAGGAACCTGAGGTGGCCACTGGATGTGATTAAAGAGCACTGGGAAGAAGGGAAGGAGGTGAGACATCTTAATGTCATAGAGTACATAACTCGGTTACACAAACGCCTGGTGAGGTATATCAACTTGGCATACCAGAGCTTAGAACAGAGGCAAGTCTTGCAGAAAGAAAGATACAACCAGGGTTTAAAGACTAAAACATTTCAGACAAGGGACAAAGTGTTGTTACTCCTTCTCTCCACCACGAACAAACTACTCGTGAAATGGCAGGACCCCTTCACCATTTTAAGGCAAACAGGAGCAGTGGACTATGAGCGTAGTATGCCCTTAAAGAGACCCACCCAGAAAATTTACCATGAGAATCTCCTTAGGAAATGGCATGAAAAGTCTAACCCCTCCCTTTATATCCATCCTGAAGTCATGGAGTCAGAGCTGCAGGTTGCCTATAAAAGGCTAGAGCAGTCAGGACCATTGGATGAGATTGAGATAAACCCTGAATTGGAGTCTCAGCAACAGAAAGATTTGCAAGGGGTATTACAAGAATTTGAGCCCATATTCACAAACATTCCAGGGTGAGCCAAAGGAATTCTGCACACCATAACTGCCATGAAAGACAAACCCATACACCAAAAGCCCTACAGATTGCATGTGAAGGTGAGAGATAAGGTGCTTCAGGAAGTCAAAAAAAATGGAGCAGTTAGGCATAATTATGCCCACAAAGAGTGCATGGTCTTCACCCATGGTCACAGTGGGCAACAAAGAGGGTGGGATAAGTCTATTCCTAGATTTTAGAAAGCTTAACATGTCACGATTCGATGGCTACCCAATGTCCTGAATAGATTACATCATTGACAGGCTTGGCAATGCACAGTATATCTCCACCCCTGGACCTTACTAAGGGATATTGGCAAATCCCCCTTGTCACCTGATTCACAAAATAAAACCACATTTAGCACCCCTATTGATTTATACCAGTTTGTCACAATGCCATTTGGACTACATGGGGCCCCAGCCACTTTTCAGCGTTTTATGGACCAGTGTACTAAGACCACACGTGGAGTACTTTGCGGCTTATTTGGATGATGTGGTCATATTCAGTCCTGACTGGGAAACCCATGTTAGACACTTGTCCCAGGTATTGCAAGCAATAAAGGAGTCAGAAGTGACCATTAACCTTGCTAAGTGCGCCCTAGCAAAGACCAAGACAAGATACCTAGGGTTTATTTTAGGAAACGGACAAGTGAAGCCCAAGGTAGAGAAGGTTACAGTAGTAGCAAACAGCCCAATACCTACCACAAAAAAACATGAGATCTTTCCTAGGCTTGGCTGGTTATTACTGGAGATTTATTCCTAATTTCTCAGTCATTGCTAGTGCTTTGACTGATCTCACTAAAAAGAGGTGCCCGAATAAGGTTCAGTGGACCCCTATTTGTGATGAGGCATTTAGGAATATCAAGGCGATTCTATGTACAGCTCCTGTATTGAAAAGCCCTGACTTCAACCAAGTGTTTGAGGTTCAAACTGATGCATTAGAGAATGGCATTGGGGCAGTCTTATCTCAGAAAATAAATGGGGAAGAACATTCGATCATGTATATCAGCAGGAGCCTACATGAGAGGGAGAGAAGATATGCTACCATAGAGAAAGAATGCTTAGCTCTAAAGTGGGCTATTAAGTCTCTGAAACATTACTTGAGGGAGGCTGAATTTAAGGTTGTAACTGATCACAACCCCCTCTGCTGGTTGCACCAAAAGAGAAAAATCCCCGTATAATGTGGTGGTACTTGGCTCTTCAGCCTTATCGATTTACTGTGTCTCACTGGGCAGGGACAAAACATGTAAATGCTGATTTCATGTCTAGATACGGTGAAGGAATTGATGTCAGTGAAATATGATGTACTTACATAGAAATACAGAAGTTGACGGCAGATAAGGACAGCAAGGCCCATCCAGTCTGCCTACTTTATGTACCTTATGAATGTGCCATAGGCCTTTTCTCTGTCAATGGCCTATCTATTCATATTCATCTGTATTGCTCCCTTATGCCTATTCCATGCCTGTCTGAAGCCCTGCACTGTATTCATATCCACCACTTTCTGAGGTAGGCCATTCCATGCATCCACCACCTTTTCTGTGAAAAAGAATTTCCTCACATTATGCCTTAATCAGCCTCCCTCTAATCTCATGCTGTGTCCACTTGTCCTGCTATTTTTCTTATACTGAAACATGTTAGACGCTTTCACACTGTTAATGCCCTTAAGATGTTTGAATGTTTCAATCATATCACCTCTCTCCCTCCTTTGTTCTAGGGTATACATATTGAGCTCTGTTAATCTGTCCTCATATTTTTTTTCTGATGCAGTCCCTGCACCATTTTGGTTGCCCTTCTCTGGACTGCCTCCATTTTATTAATGTCCTTGTGCAGGTGCGGCCTCCAGTACTGCATGCAGTACTCCAGATGGGGCCTAACCAGTGTCTAATAAAGAGGGATTATTACCTCCCTCTTACAACTTGTGATACACCCCTGCTAATACACCCCAACATTCCCCTAGCCTTACCTACTGCTTTAGTGGTCTGCTTGGATGATTTCAGAACATCTGTGATGACGATGCCCAAGTCTCTTTCTTCCCTTGTGATTGCCAGCAACTCCCCTCCCAAACTATAGGTGGCTTCAGGGTTTCTCTTCTCTATGTGCATGATCTTGCACTTCTTTGCATTAAACCCCAGTTGCCACTCTTCTGACCATTTTGCCAGTTTATCCAGATCTCTTCTAATTCTGCCCACCCCATCTAGATCATCTACTCTGTTGCAGATCTTGGTGTCATCTGCAAACAGACAAACCTTACCCTCCAGTCCATCTGCAATGTCATTGAAGACACTGAAGAGGACTGGCCCCAGGACTGATCCCTGAGGTACCCCACTTGTGACCTGCATCTGTTCTGATTGTATACTGTTTACCACCACTCTGAGTTCTGTCCGCCAACTAGTTTGCCACCCAGTTGACCAGCTTCTGACCCTACCCAGCTTATTAATCAATCTTATATGTGGAACAGTATCGAAAGCTTTGCTGAAGTCAAGGTAGGCAACATCAACCACACCCCCTTGGTCCTCCACTCTGGTTACCCAGTCAAAGAAATCTATGAGATTTGTTTGACAGGACCTTCCTGTTGTAAACCCATGCTGTCTTGGATCCTGTGCTCCTTTCCCTAAAAGGAGATAGTTCAGGGAAGGTACCATTAGTCTCTGTTGAGAAATGTGTTAATGCCTCAGGGTAAAGAATGATGATATCCACTATGTTTAGGATGAAATGTTTATCATTAATAGGTACCCTGAGACTGAGCTTCTGAAGACAGATGGGTGGAATCTCCATCTCTTCCTGGGACAGGAAGGTGGCAAGCAGTCTGCAATAACTGCTTCCCTCTTTAGGTGAGGGATATGTTAACAGGGAGATCCTGCCACTTTTGAGGATGGATCTTTTCTTAAATCTGTTGCAGCAGTTCTTATATTTCTTAGCCTAATCTATCCTTTAAAATTTCTAGTCCATAAGGTTGGCCATCTATGGGCATCCCCGCCCCTTTCTTGACTATGTTATAGTGTCCTCTAATTTTCCTTTCCCTGTCAGGTCCTCACACAAGGAGGTTATTTTGGTGACCTCCAAGCTTATGTAAAACAATAGGCTGTGTTTACCGCTGTTGGATTTAGTATGCAATGGCACTATGTCATAAAATACCTTGATGTATATAACGTATATGTATGAAACCTGTAAATGTTGAAAATACCATGGCACTAGGTTTTTTTGATAAAGGTAAAAAGTACTAGGTGACTATTATAGAAATTAAGTTAGGTGTGCTATTTAAAATTTCTTCACAGTAGAACACTGTACTAGGTCGGGGTGCTTCTAGATAATAGCCAACAAATCTTCAGAAAATCCAGCACTCACCACCACAATAAAACACGCTGCTCGCTGCTTCCATGCATTGTTTTTATTACTCAAAGTGCCATACAAAATCTGCACACCTTGACTAGTTTCAGATCAAGTCCTTCTTCAAAAGGCATGCTACATCATTACAATCACTTCCTTTTATAGGCACAATAGAATGACATCATTGCCCAGGGTCACGTAAAATCATCACTTGGAGTGAAATAATCACCACATAAAATGACTCAATATAAATACGTGATAGTAAACAATCAAGACATAAAAATATACAAAACATACATGTAAATAAACATGTTTATTAGCATCCTAAAATATTCTATTAAATATCCTATTCCTACAAATGGAAATGAATTAATTCCAATATCCATGTATAATACATATGCACATATGAATTTTCCTTTATTCAGATCCTCTCATTTAATGTACATAATGAATTTGTGTATCCCAAAAATATTTTTCATTTTTAAAAATGCACCATTCCCTCTTATTGAAATAAATAGGTACATAAATATACTAAACATGGAGACAATTCTTTCCTTTTAAAAAATACATTCATATATATATATATATATATATATATATATATATATATATATATACACACACACACACACACACATATACATACACAATTCATTTTAAATTTGTATATTTTCTAGCCCTATAATATATACTACACATGTACAATCAAGATATAAAGATAAAGAACTCTCTGTGCAACACTGAGGCAAGGAGTTACCAAAGGCATTTGGCTAGAAGCTTCAAGAAAATACAAAATCACACATGCCCACACAATGCAAAGCATCATGGGCTGCATATGCAAATCACCATAGAATGTTATGCTGGTCCAACTTTAAGCAGAATTGCATGGTGCCAAAAGGCCTCTCACAGCATGTGTGATTTTGTATTTTCTTGAAACTTGGCTTCCCAGCCAAATGCCCTTTGGAGTAACCCTTGCCTCAGTGTTTGCACACAGAGGTTCTTTGTCTTTTAAATAGTTTTTTATTTTAATGGGTTCACCACAACATTTCCAAGACACACTGTCTTAGGGTAGTTGGTCCATTCCACTGGGTTGTCAAACAGACAAGGCATACTGATGAGTCCTGATAGGACGAAACACGTGTCTATGTCTTCTGTTAGCACCCTTTGCAAACTGTGAGAGAGGCCTTTTGGCACCATGCAATTCTGCTTAAAGTTGGACCAGCATAACATTCTGTGGTGATTTGCATATACAGCGCAAGATATAAAGATTATTACTTCCAAATAAAGTTCCCTCTTATAGAAGCTATACATTCTCCTATCCATATTTTATATATGGCATTAGGCTAATGTTATCATTTAATCCTGGGTGCCTGCACGCCCCCAATGTATAAAGCCAAAACCCTTCCCATCTCAAGATCAAATTTCTGTAGTCACCAGCTCTTCTATCAGGTATAACTTTCTCAATGGCCTGAAAAACAAATCTATGTTCTCCCCTATACAATTCCGAATATGTGCACCTGTTGCATATGTAATATTACCATTTCTTATAGCTCATCAATGTTCTCCTACACAGATCTTAAAGTGTCTTTCAGTTTTACCTATATAAAAGGCACCACAAACACAAGTAGCCATGTAAATCACACCTATAGTATCACATGTCACTAAATGTCGAATAGTAAACACTTTATTACTGTTATAGCTATAAAAATATTTTCCTGGTAAGATAATGGCACAATAGGTACATCTCTTGCATGGAAAACACCCCGTGGATCCCTTATTGAGCCATGTATATGTTTTTGGTTTCTCCAATCAACTGTGTACCAAAAAATTTTAAGTGTACTAGCTTGTCTATAAGACAGATGAGGTAATTGTGTGGATCTCTCTCTCAGGTTCAAGGTCAGAAGGGGGCGATGAGGATCATAGTAACCCCTTCCATCTGTAGTTTGATCAGAACTCTCTGAAGTAGGGCAAATGGGGAAAAGGCATAAAGAAACCTCCCTTTTGCAAGAGAGGGACAACGCACCTCGCCAGAAAACTCCAGGCCCTGGAATGAGCGAACAAAAAAGCGACAGTTTTGCGTTGAGTGGGGATGCAAAAAGGTCCAACTCTGGATAACCCCACCTGTCGAACAGGTCTTCTATGACTGAGGTCAGCAGTTCCCACTTGTACTTCTTGGACTGTGAATGGCTTAGCCTGTCCTCCAGGATGTTTTGGACACCTGGAACATGGATAGCCGACAGTTCTAGACCATGTTCTAGAGCCCAGTGCCGGATTCTCATCGCTTCCCAGCAGGGGGAGTATGAGTGAGTGCCCCCCTGTTTACTGATGTAGTGAACTACACTCATGTTGTCCATCTGCACTAGCAGAAAGCCCAATGATAGCTGTGTCTGGAAGGCCTGCAGGGCATAAAGGACTGCCTGCATCTCCAGGACATTGATCTGGAGAGAAGAGTCCATCCTTGACCATGTTCCCTGTGTGTGATTGGGCCGCAGATGAGCCTCCCACACCAACCCCAAAGCATGTGTGGAGAGAATTTGCTGAGGGGATGGAATGAGGAAAGAAACCCCTCTTAGCAGATTGCTGGGTTCCATCTTCTAAAGCAGACTCTTTTTTTTTTTTTTTTTTTTTTTTTTAAACCAGAGAGGAGACTATGACCTGCTGTTCCAAGTTATCAGTACATTGATCCCACTTGGCCCTCAGTGCTCACTGGGGTACCCTCATGTGTAGTCTGGCTAGAGGCATCGTGACTATAGCTGCAGCCATCAGGCCCAAGAGCAAGAGGAAGGTTCAGACTGAGACATATCTGCTGTTGTACAGCAGGTGGGCTTGAGCCATTAAGTGATCCGCCATGTCCTGGGGCAGGAAGACAATACCTTGAGCTATATCTAGGACTGCCCTTATGTACTTGAGGCACTGACGGGGGGGTCAAAATTGACCTGGGCAGATTGACTGTGATGCTCAGTTCCTGGAACGGATGTGTGGTACGTTTTAAAGTCTGCAACAGGTGTTCCTGGACTGTGCTTTGAGAGACAGTCATCCAGGCAGGGAAAGACATAGAGACCCTCCCTCCTGAGGGATGCCTCCACTACTGCCAAGCATTGGTAAACACCCAAGGGGCCCGAGGACAAGCCAAAAGGCAAGAACTGGAACTGCGCTCCCTGAAAGTGGAACCTGAAGTACTGACAATGGGAGGTACATACCTTGATATGCAGGTATGCATCTTTCATATCGAGTAAGCAGGTCCAATCTCCCTGATGCAGGAGGGGCAGCAGTCCCTGAAGGGTGAAAATCCAAAACTTCTTGTACTGAATGAAGAAGTTTAGTTTTCAGAGGTCTAGGATGGGCCTGAGATCTTCTGTGCATTTGGGAACCAGGAAGAAGTGAGAGTACAACCCCCTGCCCTGCTGCATCCCTGGGATGGGTTATATGGCCCTTTTGTGCAGCAAGGTGCAACTCTCCTCCCACAGCACTGGAATGTGATATGGAGGAGGTAAGAGAACTGAACCAGAGGGTTTTCTGGAGGCCATTCCAGAAGCTCCAGAGTATGGCCATTTTTCATGAGCTACAAGAACCAGGCATCTCTGGTGATCTCCCGCCACTTGTCCGGGTGCAGGTAGAAGAGACCCCTGACTGCCACCTCCTGCCCGGCTTGGGGAGGCAAGGAGTCAGGCTGAGGTAGTACCTGCGGCCATGGCTGCACCACCTCCTCTGGGAGATTTTCCAGTGGTGGAGGTGGGGGTAGGCAGGGCTGCAGCTGTTCTGCATTTACCCTGAGGTTTAGAGCTGGATTTAGGCCTATGGGCAACACGCCAAAAGGGAACGCACTGACTGCTTCTAGGCTGGTTGGTGCGGTATGTGTAATGAACTGACCACAAGGTGCGGCTGGAGGACTGCAGGTTTGATAGTATGTCCTGCATGTCTGCCCCAAACAGTTTGTACCCTCTAAAGGCGCATTAAGCATGGATTGTTGGACATCCTGCGAAAAGCCCGACACCCTTAGCCAAGAATGGCGCCGCAATCAAATATTATCCAGGAGAGGGACTGTGGGATATACCTGTGGGATATACTTGGGGGTCTCTCCCCATCGGAAGACACCATAGAGGTGGAGTGGGAGGGGGTAATGTCTCCATCTCCAGCATCTCCCTCATCCTCCTCATCATGGAGAAGGAGGTCTAGGTGATACTCATCCTCATCCCCTGGGTCCGGGGGGGGTGAGAGGGCACTGGAATCCAAAGTGCATGTTGTGGCCCCATTGAAGGGAGGGAGTGCAGGGGCAGGCACCACAGGCCCTTGCAGCATCGGCCCTTGTTGGAGGGGGCAAGCTGAGCTTGCAAAAAATCCCATAGAGAGGAAAGCATGGCTTGGAAACCTACCATGACCAGCGCTGGGGCACCAATCGGTACTGGCTGAGATGGCACTGGGGCCGGTGCTGGAGATGGGGCAGAGGAGGGTGGTCTAGCAGGCCAAAGCCTGCAGGGCCTCTCCTCTGCCTGGGCCATCATTGGAGAGGGACAGGATGACCAATAGACTGCCCCGGGTGACACAGGGGAGTGCCAGGGCCTGGAGGCCAAGGGCTTGGCTGAAGAAATGGCAGAAGTTGGCGTTGAGAGAGCAGAGAGAGAGCCCTTGGAAGTGCCGAACCAGCGAAGCCACCCAACTGATGACCCATGGAAAACAAGAGCTGAAATATCGGTGGGGGCACTCGTGCCCGAGGAACTGACACCCACCAAAGTGAGACTGACAGGAGCAGCTGCCAATGGTAGTCATGTAGGGGAGAGGGCGTGTGAAGCAGAGGGGTCGCTCCTGAAAAGGAGGATGGCCCCACTGCGGCCAATGTGCAAAGCCACTCTTACAGGATAGGGCAACTTCAGCATATAACTTTGGAGTGGGGCGGCGTCCAGGAAGACTGCTAGCTACAAAAGTTTCCGTGTGGTCCTGGTGTCTGGCGGCTATAATTCCACAGGTGTGGCCTGCTGCAAGAGAGACCCTCGATGAAGATCAACAAAGTTATGAGTGTATGTTGAAAATTTTCTCAATGCTCGCTTCCTAGCTTTGGCAATTTTCAGTATTCTGACACGAAACTTTCAACGTAGCCATTTTTTCACACCACCTCACAAACTTGACAGCTGTCATTTTTTCAAGTCCTGGCCAAAATGTGTTTTCACACTGGTGGAGTGAAATGTTTTGGCCAGGATTTGAAACTTTTCACCTCCCAGGTTCATGAGGTGGGGTCATGAAAAGACTATGCTGAAAATTTTGGGTCGAAATATTTTAAAAAAACAAAGTTATGAAGGTACATTGACATTTTTCAACACTCACTCATAACTTTGGCAATTTTTAATATTTTGACCCCAAATTTTCAACATAGCCATTTTTCACATCACCTTTTGCACCTAACAGCTGTCATTTTTCAAATCCTGGCCCAAATGTGATTTTGCATTTGTGGCACAAAAGGACATTTCATACAGTATTTTACAAATGACACCTATCATGTTTGTGGCGTGGGGGTCATAAAAAGGCTATGTGGTTCAAAATGTCGTCACAAAAAAAAATGTATAAAAGTAATGTTGTTTGTAAGCATGGCCACTGGTGTAGTGGAGTGCACACTGCCTTCCCATGCCAATGACCGGAGTTCTGGTGTAAGCTCAGTGAGCTGACTGAACAGGCCAAGGCTAGGAAAAGTATGCTACAGTATGCAACACTGGCCCCAGCCTGGGGAGGGACACAGCAGTGTTCTGGGCACACACACACACGCGCGCGCAGCATTGACACCTTGTGGTGGGCCGGAAGCCTTCCTCACATGGTCACATGCAGCGGCGCCCAGTGGGCCCATGCACTGCATCTGTACAAGTAGGGTGGTGAGAAAGTATAACTGGTAGGATGAAGATTGGGTCACTGCAGGCCCCTCACCAACAACAGGCCCCAATTCTGCATTCAGCCATCCAGCCCACTCACACTCCATCTCAGGAACTTACCTTATACCTTTTGTAACCCCTCCCCCCGATTCCCCCATGATGAGGACAAGAGAGGGATGGATGTCGTCCCCCCCTTTGACTGTCAGCCACTTTGCCACTGTGTCACCCTCTCAGTATTGCAGGGTGTGCAAAAGGTGGTGGCTGCATCCTGCCCTAGTGGTGGTCGAGAAGTGGAGTAACTTGGGCCCCCCGCCCCGAGAGGAGGGTTGGCGCAAGGACACTGAATCCTGTCCAAATCCCCCATACTGGCCTCCATGAGTGACCCACGTCTGTTCACTGCTGTGGTACTAGTACTGCCTTGTGTCTCACTTGCTGAGATGTGCCATTATCGCACCATAACGCACATTTTGTTATATCTCATTACTTGACTGAGAACAACCACATCTAATTTCTCAGTCACTAAACTTCCATCACATGATAATGTCTTTTTCAGGCCGCTACCATCCTGGGTTGCATTTGAACCAGTGACCTAAAAAGCGGAAATCTTCTTAACCCTCCAACAATCCACTGAACCATCAAGCCCCACATTTTTAACTTCATATTTTAAAAACCACCAAAACATGGCATACACATTTGCTACTACAAATTCTTAAAGGTGGCATGCAAAGAACTGTCGCAGCCCACTCCCATCCCCACATACCTTTCAATGCTGCTGCAGGAGTCAGGGGCTGCTATGAGCAACATTTTCAGAGCAAGGTTTATAGTTTAAAATGCTGCCAAAATTTAGCGCCAAACGCAGAAGTGCTGTGCGGGTCCCAACTGTGCATGCAAGTTGTCATGGGTATTCCACCCATTTTGTGATGTGAATACCATGACTACTCTGAATGCAGCAGCAGCAGTGGTGGAAGCTTAATACACTTATTTTACTGCTTCCATGGGGATCTTTACGCTTGAAATATTACTCAAGGCAACGACCTGTCTAGGTGTTGCCATAAGTAATATTTTAGGCCTCATGACCCCCTGCAGAAGCAATAAAATATGTCTATTAAACACTCACCATGCTGCTACATTCAGAGCAGTGGTGTTATCCACGTCACAAAATGAGTGGAATAACCCATGACAACTTGCGCGTGATCAACAGGGACCTGCATAGTGCTTCCACGTTCGGCACTATGTTTTGGCAGAGTTTTTTAAAATATAAACATTACTCTGAAAATGTTGATTACAGCAGCCTCTGACTCCCATGGCAGCACTGAAAGGTATGTGGGGATGGGAGCGGCTGCGGTGGGTCTTTGCATGTCACCTTCAAGGATTTTAGAAGATCATCTACGATTACCAAACTATGCAGGAGTTCTGGCTTGTGATGGGATATTATTTTTCACTATTTTATAATCCACTTATCAGGTCATAATATAGTTGCCAAAGGACCAATACAGCTACTACTTCCTTTCATCAGAAATACATAAGATTATCAACAAAACTGCCAATTTTTTAAATGCACACCCTACAAACTTTCACCAGCCTCTCCCCTGAATGGGGATACAATATGTACATTGACACAGCTGCTAGAGATAGAGATAAGCCCTGTGGAATGGCAGTGATACTCTGTGATGCAAGCTGAAAGACTCCAGTTTGGAACTGACTAACAAGAAAGGGATATCACTGAGAACAGTACCTACAGCCTGATTGGGTAACAGCGTAACAAATATAACTGGAGCTTACGAGATCAGGAAAGCAAAATGCTACTCCCAAATATTTTGCAACAGGAAATACTGTACGTTTCCAAGCAATGAGGTTTATATTAGGTAAGAATTGACTTTTGCAAATATACATACATACATACACACATACGAAGAAGCCAATTTGCCTAATGTAATGTGGCTACTGTTCCATGGGACCCTCATGAAAACACGTTTCATCCCATGAGGCGCTCCTGGTGAGCAAAGCTTGAATTGATAAATAAGGTACTCCTTAATAAAACATACAATTTTAAAACATATCAGTCTGTAATCTATGTGTTTATCATGTTTCATGTTCTCACATGCTCACGTGATAAAAACCAGCAACACTGACTTCTGAAGAAGGTCCACTAAGTGCAGGCTGAGGAGTGGTTAAGGGTTATTGCTGTGAGAAAGGCGATATGACAACTAAATATTTTTCCAGGCATTTAAGCACTTAACATGTCAGAGAAACCGTTTTATATAAAATAGATGCAGCAGGACAAAAATGGCGAATAACTGAAGTGTGGGATACAATAACATGGGAATTGTAACTTAGCTTTCTGATGTGGGACCCATATAAAGAACTGAAGTATACAACAATTTCTTGCTGCACTTTTGTCTTTTTTATATTAATTACAGAAAGTACCTTAAGGCAAAAGCTAGTGGTTTTTTTTTTTTTATACTTTATTGTTAAAAGCACAGATACAAGAGACAGGAAATTGTTTTTAAGTACATGAAATACATACCAACTGCAGGGCAGTCAGTTTCATATAATTCCAGTTTCACATAGATTCACTATTTGGTCCATAACATTACAAGAAGCAGGACAAAGACTCACCACTAAAAAAAAGTTCCTAACGGGTTAAAAGAACACGGAGGTAAGGAATACACATATGGTTGATATTATGCAAGGTATGTCTCAGGGTGGAAGAGGCCACCCCTCAGTGTCAGTAATCTAAAATCCAGTCCAAATCCTGCCTAAGTGTGATATGGTCTAAAATGCCCCCTATGGGAGCTACTCCTGGCATACCTCTCTGTAGGTAAGAGGAGTGTCAATAAAACTAGGCACCATAAGGTAGAAGTCAGGAGCCCCCCACCCCACCCGCACACTTTGTAGCTGAACTACACAGCAAACGTTAGGGCTGCAGCACAAAATTAAAATGTAGAGAAACGAGACAGGATATAAATACACCTGAATCTTGGTGACACAGTTTTCAAGGGGAACCTGAAACATAAAAAAATTCCCACTAAAACGCAACATGCAGTCAGAAAGAAAAAAACACTAAGTAGAATTAGAGAACAAAAAACTTTCACAGTGCAATTTAAATATACCATCATTAACATCCAACAAATTATGAGGACTTCTTTCTTTTGCCACAGATTAGATAAATGCTCTCTGTTCCAATTTAGTTGTAACAGTATGATGCTGGACCCTCCTTTGCCCTCCCTACCAGGCTCAAGGCATGATCCCAGCTTGCCAGTGTGCCAGGTACATAACCCACCACTCCGTGCCATGGAGCCAGCCCCCTTTTTTAAGGATATTTAATCCCAGATGTACACTAATTTGTAACACTGCCAGATGTCAATACTATTGGTACAGGACTCCCTGGTATCTAGTGATACACCACTGCCTCTCCCCATCCTCTCTCCATCCTGTTCAGTGCACTACAATCTGGTGTCCAGTGACACCCCCTCAATTTTCCATGCCCAGTTCCAAGGACTATCAAGTGTTCAGTGGCATCTCTTCCTCTTCCCCATTCCATATTTCAAGCACTCCCTGGCATCCAACAGGACCCATCCTTCCCCCTGTCCCATTCAAAGCTGTCCCCATTGTCTACTTGTACCAGACCTTCCATCTCTGTCTGCAGATCCCGTTCCAAGTACTCACTGGTTTCCTGTGGCACTGCCTTCCTCTGCTTGTCCTATTCTAGAAAAAAACAAAACAAAACAAAAAAAAAAAAAAAACAGATGTACAGTGGCAGCACCTTCCTCTCTCTGTCTCATATGAAGCATTTACTGGTGTCCTGTGGCATCTCCTCCCTCTCCCCATCCTATCCTATCCCAGGAACCTCCTAGTGTCAAGTGACACTCCCTTTCATCTCTCTGTCCATGTAGCCTTTGGTGTGCAGTGGCATGCCTTCCTTCTTCCCTACCCATTCCAAACACTCCTTTGTGTCCAATGGGACCCCCTACCTCTTCCTGTCCCATTCAAAGCACCTGATGTCAAGTGGTACCACTTCCCTCTTCCTGCACTGTTTTTAGCACCCTGCCCCAAACACTTCCTGATATTCAGTGACACCCCACCCCCAATTTGTAGGTTTCATAGCTATTTTTATGAAACCCAGACCAGAAGACAAAATGTACCGTTGTTTAAGTCTGTAGTCTCCACATTTAGCAAGTCTTGCAGCAAAAAGGCATCCAAGAGGGCAGCATGTCAGGGAGAGAAGAGGATGAGATCCTAACAACGACCGATTGAGATGACAGCAGTGACTGGAGCAGGAGCACAATGCATCTATTCTGGCACAGCACTGAATGCAGCAGAGAAAATAATAACAATACTGTACTAAGGAGATCAAGACATGCCCTTGTAGCCAATCAGGTTTTAAAGTCCCTATGAAACATAAAACGTGGTTTGTTTAATAATGCTCTAGTGGCAAACTACTTTTCAACATGCCAGTGATGTGAAAAAAAAAAAAAGTATTTTAAAGCTACAGAGTTTATCAAACTACCGAACATATGGCTGGAACATTCATCGCTCAAACACTGGGCAAAAGAGGTGTAATTTACTGCCATTTTCTAAGCGATTTAGTCAAATCACCGGGTTGGGGGGTAGCGTCTCGAACCAAGAAGCTGCAATTTATTTGCACAGGGCAGACCAATGGACGTCAGCATCTGGTTTTCAGTGGGATCCTATTTTCTACATAATTTTGCAGCAGGTGGAACGAAGTACAGGGAGGTCAAGGGATTTGCTAAAGATCACAAAAACAATAGTAGGTTTCAGTTCAATGCTCTAACAACAAGACTACATTGCCAACCTATTACCGACATCCACTGCTTTCTGCTTGCAGGACAGGAACTGGGAGCTCTATCATTCTGCGTCCAACAAGGTATACTTCAGAGGTTAGAACTGTTCAAAGCTGCTATGCCTGAATATAAAGCAGCAAAAGGTTTTAGGCACACACAAACTCTTAAGAGAAACGCGTATGATTAAAAAACATTTAAATGTTTTTTAATCATACACATTTCTCTTAAGAGTTTGTGTGTGCCTAAAACCTTTTGCTGCTTGAGATTCCTTGTTGGTTTTGGAGCACCACTTCCCAGTGCGCACTCATTTGGAAAAGTATGCCTGAATATATCCTATGAAGTTGTGTACTTTTCACATCGTTTCTCTTTTTCTAGAAATTACTCTTTGTATCTTGCTTTTACTGGTCATATTCATGCGTTTGCTGCTGTCATTATATTTGTTATAGCTGTTTCACTTCCTGCTGTAGCCCCTTCCTACAGTCAACTGGACACAAGCTGCGTCTCAGTTACAACTGGACACAAGCTGCGGCTCTGTCGCACAGTGTGCTAATCCCTGCCACATTTTAAATAAAATACATAAATAAAATGCTTCAGTACAAAAATAAAACCAAATCTGAAAGTGCTATATGAGCTAGCGAAGACTACGGTGGTTCTTCCAGTATGCTTCATCAGGAAAACAGCCATGTGTACCTAACAGCATCTTTAATTTTCTAATGTAGAGTTCCCAGAGTGGTACAAGACATTTGAATGCAATCAGATTAACCTTATGTTAAATATAGTATTTCAACTCTTTTTCTAATTGAGATGGCCGAGTAGAAAAATGCCAGTATATAGACAGAAACATGGTACAGTGCAGTGATGCTGTAACATCGCTCCTCCAAACACAAACATAAACCTAAAGTTGATAGCATTTTGCACATAAACAAGCATTTGTCAATGCCGAGAGTTGGCTGCACTTGTACATGCCTCCCATATTTTTCTCTGTATATTCTTCAGTCTTGCATTTTAAGGGTGGGCGTTACAGTTGGAAACCCTAATGCCCCGGGTGTTTGTTGGTATTTTTGCTCCAAATTTTCAACATGGGCTTTTTGGGACCCCACCTCATGAACAGTGGCAGTATCATTTTGTTACTCAATCTGAAAAGGTGATTTTGCACAGCGAGTGTGCCATTTGGCGCCACAGGTGCGAAAACACATTTCGGGCAGGATGTGAAAAATGACAGCTGTACTGTTCATGAGGAGGTGTGAAGAAATGGCAGTGTTGAAACTCTGGAGTGAAAATATGAAAAAGTGGTGAATACTCCAAGATGCTAGCAGTAGTTGAAGAGGAAGAGGGGAGGTTGGCTCTGCAAGGGGACCTGGACACCCTGGAAAGGTGGGCTCACACATGGAAATGAAACTGCAATACCACTAAGTGCAAGGTGTTACATCTTGGGTGGGGAAACCCTAAGCACAGGCACACCCTAGGCGGAGAGGCGCTGGAGGCCTCGTCTGGGGAAAAAGACCTAGGGGTCAAGGTGGATGCATGTATGAATAACTGAGCAGTGCAGGAGTGTGGCTAGCAAAGCAAACAGGATGTTGGGATGCACTGTAAAGGGGATCATCTCTAAGAACAGGGATGCGATTCTGCCACTGTACAATGGACTGGTTAGACCACACCTCGAGTATTGTGTACAGTACTGGAGAGTGCACTTGAAGAGGGACATACAGCTCCTGGAGAGGGTACAGAGGAGGGCTACCAGTATGATTCGAGGACTGGGAGAATTGACGTATGAGGACAGACTTGAGGAGCTCGGCCTGTTTTCATTGGAGGAGAGGAGAGACAGGGGGGACATGATTGAGGTCTTTAAGTACCTCAAGGAATAAATAGGGTAAACTTGGAAGGGATCTTTAGACTAAAGGAGGGAGGTATTAACAGAGGGCATGGTTTGAAGTTGGAAGGATGAGGGGTAAAAGAGGAGGAGGTTTATCACTAAAAGGGTAGTGGATCCTTGAAATGCGCTGCCTGGTGAGCTGGTCCAGATTTCCACTGTGGAGGGCTTCAAGAGAAGGTGGGACAGATACAGAAAGGGGATGCATCGGAACACAAGGGGGGGGGTCTCGGTTCCCAACAAGGGAACTGAGGTTCGAGCAGACTCTATAGACCATAAGGCCTTATCTGCTGGTAATTAGTATGTTAGTTACAAGTATGCATAGAAACTGCGCAACACACACTCGTAATGCAGTAATTTTTTGGAATGTTTTCACCAAATTTTCAACAAGGCCTTTTTGGGACCTCCCCTCATGAACAGTAGTACTAGAATTTTGTTACTCTGTCCCAAAAGTTGATTTTGCACAGCAACCATGCCATTCTGCACCACAGGTGCAAAAACACATTTTGGGAAGAATACAAAAAATGACAGCTGTACTGTTTATAAGGGTGTGTGAAAAATTGGCACTGTTGGAAATGAGTGAAAATCATAGAAATTGATGACGTTACGAGCATGCGTAGAAACTGCGCAACAGATGCTCATAACGCAGTCTTTTTTTATTTTTTTTTTTTCACCAATTTACATAAGGGCTTTGAACACGCTCATGAACAGTGGCACTGTCGCTTTGTTAACTGTCCCAAACGTGATTCTGAGCAGTGACCACGAAATCACCTTTCGGGAACGAGAAACGAAATGAAATGACAGTGACTGTGTTCATGAGGTGGGGTCCAAAGAACCCCATGTTGAAAATTTGGGACCAAAACTCCCAAAAATGGCTGTGATATCAACCTAAATTGAACCCCCCCCCCAATTTACTGCCATTATAGGACTTACCGTCATTTCTTCAGTTTGCGGTCAGCTTTTGAAGTGTGCAGACGTGTTCCTTCCTGGTCCACTGAAGATCATTGCTCCCAACCTCCAGAGGTAAGTATGAATGAGGGGAGGTGGGGTGCACAGAGGGAGGGTGCAAGTTGGGGGAGAGGGGCCGGTGACAGCGACGAGGGACACTTTCTTTCTTTTCAGGTTTAAAAAAAAGACACTGTGGTCTTTTTACAGGGAAACGATGGATGCTGGGCACACTGGGGTGGGCTCCCAGTGCCAGATTACTGGGGTTCAAGGAGGGGATCAATGCCGACCCAGGGATTGGGCATCCTGAGGTCAGAGGATATGTTGAGGGCACAACCGACATTGGGAGTGGGCATCCCAGTGTCAGAAACACCACAGCAGGTTTAAGAAAGGATGGCGGGGATACAGGACACACGGGGATTGAGCACACCAATGTTGACAGGCAGGGGGAGGGGGGTCTGCCAGCTCGACGACAGACAGCGGTATGTGGAGGAGGCAGGCGAGGAAAGCACCTCCTTCCAGCCAGTGCGATCGATCAGGCTTACAGTAACAGTGCCTTCGGGCACTCAAAACTCCCAGCCCATATGGAGCTTAGGCTGTGGCCTCCTCCACATGGGTGGGAGAAACTTTAGAATGGGAGACAGCAGGACGTGGGAGACATCACGACACAAACAGCTGTTTGCTTTGCAGTGACCTGCAGATTAAAGGAAAAAGCTGCCTCCTGATTGGTGCAGCTTTTTCTTTTCAAGTGCAGCCCACTGTATGCAAAACAGTGTCAGGACCAACCTGACTGAGGATTAGTGTGATATTTTCGAGCCCCATGCAGAGCACTCTGCATTGGACAGACAGTGTCACACCCCTCAAAGCCTACTATCCCAAGGAGTTCGTCGCACATGCGCGAACTCAGAAATTAGTTACTCACCTGTAACTGCAGTTCTAGGAGTGGCATATGGTTCATATCCACACACTGGCAGTTCTTCACACATTTGTTCCCATAGACGCTATATGGCGTCGGAACCATCCATTGCTAGATTCGACCCAAAATGGCCACTGGGAGCAAATGTTAAGAACTGATTCACCAGAACATCTTAAAGCAAAGCTCCTCCCACTAACTGGGTGGTCTATCCCTTGGCTCTTCCCTGTGATGTTACATCTTGCAAACTTGAAGCAGGAATCCCTGTGCCACTTGCCATGGGAGGTCTGGTGGGTGGTGTGGATGTGACCCATATGCCACTCCTAGACCTATAGTTACAGGCAAGTAACCTATTTTTCTAGGGCCAAGAATATGATTCACTTATCCACACACTGGCAGATTTCCAGTAGTTCTCTGGGCAGAGGGGGGGGCAAGACACGCACTCCTAATTGAAAAACATACTGAAGACCAAGGCCCCGAATGCAGCATCCTGGCAAGACTCTAGGTTGATGCTGTAATGGAAGATGAAGGTGAGTGCCGACTTCTAGGTGGCAGCCCTGCAGATCTCCTGAAGAGGGACGTCCCTGAAAGCAGCAACCGAGGCACCAGTATGTCCAGTGGAATGAGCGCTGAGCCCCACAAGAGGCTCCCTACCAGGTAACTTGAAACAAAGGTTGATGCAGGAAGTGACGGACCTGCCAATCATCCTCTTAGCTGCTGGTCTGGCAGGCATGGCTGCAGTGTACAGAACAAACAGCTGGCGAGCATCATCTCAAATGTCTGCCGTGTGCTCCACACAACAAGAAAGTGCCCACCACAGGACCAAGGAATGGAGCCTGCGTTCGGCCTCCAAAGATGGGTTTGTAAAACAGACAGCGGTTCACCACCTGGTTAAGTTGGCACTCAGAGACTACCTTTGGAGGGAACTTCGGGTGGGGGCAAAGGACTACCATGTCCCTGTGGAAGACCAGATAAGGAGGCTCCATTGAGAGAACCCGGAGCTCACTCATCCCCCTGGCTGATGTGATGGCTACCACGAAGGCCATCTTCCATGACAATTGTGATGTCTCACACCTGTGCAAAGGCTCAAAGGGCTTGCCCATGAGCACTGCCAGTACCAGCAATAAGTCCCAAGGTGGTAGTGGCTCACACACCAGTGGGGGACAAGTGGTCAGGGACCTTAAAGAACCACCCTACCACCTTCTCCTGCACCACTGTTGGCATAGCAGGCTGTGTCCGGTATGTAGAGATGGCTGCCAGGTGCACTGTAAGGATCATCGATCTGGGACAGGTGCCAGAGATATTCCACGTTGATAGCCACAGGGCAGGGGTCAAGCTCATGCCCTGACACCAAATGGAAAACCTCTTCCATTTGAAGGCAAAACACTGGTGAGTCAACTCTTTTTGGGAAGCCACCACAACATGAAGAACATTCTCCAAAGGACCCAGAGCCTGGAACTCTAGCCTATCAGGAACTAGGCTGTGAGGTGCAGGGATTGAAGGACCGGGTGCAGGACCATCCCCTGTTTATCGGGTCAGCATATCCGGGTGAAGAAGCAACTGTCATGAAGAGATCGGGGAACCAGAACTGGCAAGACCAGTTCAGAGCTATGAGGATCATCTGCACCTTGTCCCTCTGTACCTTGACCACCACCTTGTGGATCAGGGGAAAGGGAGGAAAGGCGTACAGGAGACCTGCGGTCCAGGGCTTCTCAAGGGCATTCACCTCCTGTGTCCCAGACTGCGAGGGGCCAGGCACAGAACAGCCTCAGTTTTGTGTTCTCACAGCAGGCAAGCAAGTCCATCAGGGGGTGCCCCATAGGGAAAACAGGTGGCTCGCTGCCTCCTTGTGCAGGGACCACTCGTGCTACATCTCACCCACCTGGCTGAGAGCATCTGCCAGCTGGCTGTCTGCTCCTGCAACATGAACTGCCAGGAGATCTGCACCCAGGCTTCGCCCGAGGGTCCAGGTGCAGAGGGCCTCCCAGCACAATGGAAGGGAGTGCATGCAACCCTGCCTGTTCAGGTAGAACATGGCTGTGGTGTTGTCCATCTGGACCTGCATGACCTGACCCAAGACTACAGGAGCAAATTCCATCATGGCTACCAGCACTGCATGAAACTCCAGCAGGTAGATGTGGTGACGGGAATCCCTTGGTGACCAGAACTGTGGTCTGCCAGGTGTGCTCCCCACCCCACCAGAGATGCATCCTTCGTGAAAGTGATAGTCTGTTCTGGGTGAACAAATGGGACTCATTTCTTCAGATGTTCTAGGATCAGCCACCACTGGAAGGCATCCCACACTAGCTGGGTCACTGAGACTGGCTGGTCCAGGTATCCTAGATGCTGGAACCACTGACAGTCCAACTCCCACTGCAGGTGCCACATCCACCGGTGAGCCTACTGAATGATGTTGGTGCAAGATGCCATGTACCCCAGCAATCTCAGGAAGTCCTGGGCAGGGCACAAGCATCTAACCAGAAATGATTAGGCAAAGGAGGTGAGATTCAATGCCCGATCAGCAGGGAGGCAGTCCTTGGGCCCATAGGGAGTCTAGCTCTTCCTCAATGAAATGAATCACCTGCGAGGGGATCAGTTCAGACCCGGTCGGGTTGACCAATAGGCCCAAATTTCTGCAGGTCTAGAGGGCCAGGCTCCTGAACCACTCCATTGCCTCTTTGGACAGCCCGGCTACCAGTCAGTCATCCAGGAAAGGGTAAATCCTGATGCCCTGATGCCACAGGAAGTCTGCCACCACTGCAATACCCTTGCTGAAGACCCTAGGCACTGAAGAGAGGCCGAGTGGCATGACCTGGAACTGACAGAGCACTCCTTCTGTATGGAACTGGAGGTACTACCAGTGAGATGGATGTACTGGTATGTGGAAGAACACATCCTGGAGGTCAAGGGAGCAGAAGCACATGCCCTGTTCTAGAGCTGGTATGATCTGGTTCAACGTGATCAACATGAATTTGCACCTCCTTAGAAACTGCTTCAGATATTTACGATCTAGTATGGAGTGCCAGCCCCCAATCTGTTTCAGGACCAGGACACATAGCCCTGACATGCCATGGTGTTTGGGACATGGGCTATGGCTCCTTCTGTGAGGAGCTGAGCAACATCCTCCCTGAGGGTGGACAGTGTGTCCTGCAACACCGAGGACTCCCTTGAAGCATGCAACTGGTAAGGTGGAAGAGCCTCAAAGTTGAGAAGTAATCCTCTGCGACCACCTCAAGAACCTACTTGTCTGTAGTGATGATTGACCAGTGAGACCAGAAGTGGCAAAGCCAACCCCCCACCAGGAGCTGAGTCAGGGACTGGACAGGTGGGAGATGAGCACCCCGACCCATCACTGGGCAGATTTGGAAGGGGCATCGGCTGCTGAGGCTGGAGAAGCACCACTTCCCCCACCCATCTTTTTTTGGGTCCCTGGCAGAAAATTAGGCCTTGGGGTGCCAGATTTGGAACTGCCCCTTCTGGGGCTGTAGCTGCCAAGACTGCTGTGGCTGACAGGGCCAAAACTGAAAGACCTTCTTTTGCTGTTGAACTTTCAGGTCCTTCTAGGATGAAGCCACAGAATCCAGGGTGGCACTGGACTTCTCAGTTCTCATGAGATACCCATACACTCCCGGGCCAAAGGGGTCAGTGCCCAGGAAATGGACATCGGTCAACTTGTGCTGAATTTCCACCATGAAACTGGAGATCCTGAACCAGGCCCAGCAATCCATCACATGGGTGCAAGAATCGCCAATGTTCAAGGCCATCTGCAGCTGGTGTTTAGCCAGCACTTGACTTTGGTCTTGGATGTCGTTTGTTGAAAGCTGCTTGTCAGTAAGCAGGTAAGGGAAGATGTTATTGAACACTTCCAGCAGAGAGTGACCGAAGTGGGCCATCATCAATGTGTAGTTCACCTGGCAGAGACCAAGGGAAGACGTGGCACAGACTTCCTTAGCTACATGGCCAAGTTTCTTGGACTCCTTGTCAGGGGGTCTTGTCCATGTCTCCAGTATTGCTGGATTTCTGAAAAACTGAATCAGAGACCAGACCCTCAGCCGAGGGCTGGTCAGAGAATCTGGACAAATAGCAGGTACGTACAATGTATTTATGGACCATACAGGCAGTGGGTGCTGGGCAGAATGTTGCCAAAGCTCCAAAGCCAGTCCTATAATGGTCTTGGTCATGGGAAAAGTGACCCCCATGGATTTGTCTTTATCCAGGATGTCAGCAGAAGGGCATTGAGCCCTTTTTTGAACCGGCTCCAAAGGAACATTCATGGACTCTTACATGAGCTTAAGGAGTACCCCAAAAGACACTGGCCAGTGGTTGGTGGTCAGTTCCTTGACTGATTCCTGGTAGAATACATACGTACTAGAGGACTGCATAAAAGGCTCGTTGGAGTCAGAGGACTCACTGAAGGCTGCCCTTAACCTTTTCCCACCATGAACCACTTTGGAGTCATCAAAGAGTGTGATTCCCCAGATAACTGCCATGGCAAGCAGGTGCTCGGCCAGGAGACCTTCGAAGGAGTTCCCCATGCAGGCTGCTGTGGAGACAGTTCCACCAAGAGTAGAGACACATGTATCAGAGACAACTGTCTTGGCTGGACAGGCATGAGCTTGGCCAGCATTGACCAATCAACCACAGGGGTCGGGGTAGAGCCCTACTCGGCCAAGCCAAGGGCCACTGCTGCCAGATGAGCTCCTCGTAGCACAGATGCATCCCCCAGTGGAGGACGAGTAGCGCTGATGGTGACACCTCCCAGTCAAGCAGAATAGCGAACCCGAGGAGCCCCTCAACCTGAACCTCGACCATCAATTCAGAGGCCTATGTTGAAGAGATGCAGAGGTGGTGCGATATACACCACTTGCACCAGTGCTGACTACACAACCTCCACTGGAGTATCTCGAGCAGGAATGGCTGGGGATACTGCAGCTCCACATCTTTCTAAGTGAGGACCAGGATGACCTGGGTCTTGGAGATCAATTTATCATCCACCTACTCGGACAATGGGTCGACTGGGTCAAGAAAAATCTCGACCACCTGGTTGACCGGTGTCCAGGCTGGCAAGCCTGATGGGGGTACTGTGGAGCTAGCAACCCACTCCTCGACCAACTGTGGCTCAGGTGAAGAGGAGCGCTCAAAGTCATCAAACAGTCAGAGGAATCGAGGGAGTGGGAGGAACATAATCTCTCCCAGTCCCATGACCGATAGAGGTGTTTCTTGCTTTTGTGCTTCTTACCGAGTCAGACGAGACCCTCCCTGAAAGTCTGGAGGGGCTGACACATGTCACGAAACTACCCTGAGAAGAACGCTCTGACGCTGGCTCCAGCTGAGAGCAGCACTGAGGCCAAAGAGGTGACCGCCACGGCCTTCACTGTGGCCTCTTCCATAACCACTAGTTGGGTTGCTGGCCTCACCACAGTGGAGGCCAGCTTACAACCACCCCTGGCCCACAATTTAGGGTCTCGATCAGCTAGCCAAAGAGAAGGTGAGCTTTTCGGTCTTAGAGCGAAGATGGTAGCATTGTCTGGCAGAGGCCAAAAGCAGCAACATCATGTGTCATCCCAGGCAGTATAGGCACAGCACATGTGGGTTCATCCGCAACATCTTCTGCTGGCACATGATGCACTTTTTGAAGCTAGAAGTGGGCTTCACTGCTTTGTGTTCTATGTTTCAATCAAATGCTGAGAGCAGGACCGAGGAATATACAAGTTATTGAAAAGTAGAGACAAAATCACTAAGTTTGTCAGAGGTGCACTTAACAGGCCCTACACGCAGGTGACCTGGGTTCAGGAACAAGCTCAAGTCGTCAGGGGTCGGCAGGGGAAGGAGAGGATTGAGCATCCATAGGACTGCTCTCCTCTCCTGGGGTTGGTGGACTGTGTCTCCTGCGACTACTGCGCATTCCAGTGGAGACTGGAAGCATAGCAACTTGCAGGAGACACGCTGAGGGGTATGGAGGTGATGGTGGATGTCCTGTGGGCGGGTGCGGGAGTGTGCCCATAATGTGCTGGATGTCACTGCACGTCCGCACCTCTGGGACCAGATAATGTAAAAATCCTGGCACCCAGGAAGGCAAAGGCAGGACCAGCAGATGGCCCACCACACTCAGTGCTGGAACACCCAGCCAGCCTCTGGTTCTCCTCTGCATCCCTACCGCACTCTAGATAGAGCACCGGTCAGGAGTTGGCAGCCCCACCTCAAGGGTCTCATAGCCGAGGGGATGGCAAGTCAGAGATGCAGTGGGGGAACACCGCGGGACAGAGTCATGGTGTGGGAGGTCTCAGGTGAGTGGTAATGGGTCAGTAGCCCATATCCTACCAGACAGAGAAGTCCTATGGGGCCAGTGCAGGAGTATAAAGAAAGCTGGGGATAAAAAATAGGCCCTACAATGTGCGGAGCTGCAAAGGAGGAGACCAAACTCTTCCAGAGAAAAGGAAGATCTGATGTCACAGGGCAGAGCCAAGGGATATACCACCCATGTGGTGAAAGAAGCTCTGCTTAAAAACATTTCGGTCAATCATCTCTTAAGAAAGAAATGCCAATTTGTGGATAAATGAACGATATCCACCATGTTCCTAGAAAATAACTTTTCTCCGATTGACAAAACATGTTCCAAATAAATTACCTGAAACAGAACTACATTATAAATGTTAAATACTTCTGCCTTCCTTTCCCAAGATCCACCGTGACTTTTTTTTAACTAATTTTTAAAATTCATTATCTGTTCTCTCTCATACTGTATATGAATTATCTCTTTCTTTTTCACCACCTTCTCTGCCCAGTTCAGGGGTTTTACTTATTTGAAAACTGATAACCTCTAGAGAGGCGCACACTAAGCCAAGCCTTGTTTTCAGATGCAACCCAGAGAAAAGGGAAAGGGCCTACAATAATTCAAATAGCAGTAAAGAAGCAACCCAGAAATAAAGTGCAACCAATGAGCAATTCAACTTAGTACAAGTAACAGTAAAGGGTGAACAGAAGCTGGTTCAAAGAGCAGCACCAATGCCCAATTAAATTACTAAATTGACAAAAGTGAGCTAGTCCGGTGGCGCTGAGGGTTGAGGCGCTGGACGCCACACCTTACACCATGCCGGTGACCCAGGTTCGGGAACACACTTGGGTCACCGGGGGGAGTCGACAGGGGAGGGAAGGGATTGAGCACCCAGAAGACTGCCTTCCCTCCCTCCCTCCCTTCCTGTAGTGGGCAGTATGGTTTACATCGCTCCTCAGTGGCCCCTGATAGAGATCGGGGATCCTGCACATAGCAATGCTGAAACAGGGGGCAGAGCGGCAGTGGACATCAGCACATTATGTGCACAGATGTCACTGCATGTCCGCGCTCTGGGGGAAATGCAAGTAAACGTCCCTGGTGGACTTAGGGAGGCAATGGAGGCCCCAGGAGCCAAGGCCCACATCCTGAAGCCAGACCAGCCTTCCACCAGCTCTCCTGAGCCCCTCTACCTGGGCCAGGACTTTCCCTCTAATTCCAGAAAGGCCGCCAGGTAGGTGAGGTGGGCCCTTCCCTGGGGGCTGGTCAGGTCCACGGGGTCTGGAGAGGGGGTGCTCAACAATGTGTCTCCCAGGGAAGGTGGTTTCAGGCTAGGAGTAGAGGCAGCGGCTGTGACGGCACTCCTAAGAGATGCCCTGGTCCCCTAGTGCATAAACAGAATGTACATTAAATATATATAAATTGATAAAAGCAGGATGAAACAATTCCAATGTAGCAGCTGCAGTGACATATCCATGATTCGAGGGGTCAAATCCCACCTAAATGGGACCAACCAATTGGAGATCAGAGTCAGATGTTTCCCTGGGGCGACTGCAGAAAGGGTTGCAGACCAACTTGAGAAATATGTCCGTAAGAAGGAAGATATCAGGGCCATCATCATTCATCTAGGCACAAACGATACTGCCAGCCAGTCCACTGAACAGGTCAAGGAGCACATCTCACAACTGAGTAATAGACTGTTCTTTTTCTCGTCCACCCTGGCCTTCTCCAAGGTACTCCCAGTATGGGAGAAAGGAGGAGGGCAGGGACAAGTTAGAGCTGAAATCAAAGAACAAAATGCATGGTTCTGCATGTGGTGCTCAGAAAAAGGACACTCCTTCATTGGCAACTGGAAGGAATTCTGGAAAAAGGCATACTTTAAATTCAACAGCCTTCACCTTACCAAGGAGGGTGTAAGGGCACTTGGATAAAAATGTTACGTATTTGCCAGTAGTTCAAACTAGAAAGTGGGAAGGTGGTGGTCAGATGGGAGCAAGAAAGCAGAACCCCTGACACCCCTCCCCCGAGACAGGCAAGGACACCCCAGTTGGCCACAAAGGCGAAAGCAAAAAGAACACGGTAACATCACTCATGGGAAACAAAACTCATTGGAGCAAAGGAAGAAGGATGCCAGTGTATGGAAGGCAATGGTAACAAATTCCAGTAATCTAGCTAACAAAGTCCCAGAACTCTCAGCCACAATGGCGAAGCAGGACTGGACTGGGTCACAGTAATGTAACTGAGACATGGCTAAATGAGAGCCATGAGTGGGATGTTGCTATCCCAGGTTAAAGGTTATTCAGAAAGGATAGAGAGGGATCAAGTGTGTGTGTGTGGGGGTTGTGTGTATATAAAGGAAGACATATAAAGGCCATGGAAGTCCAAAGAACTCAGGGAGAACCTGCGGCTCAATGGTCACTCTCAAACCTGGCACAAACTCAGCCCTCAAACTGGGAGTCACTTACAGGCCCCCCCCCCCAAACAAGGGGCAGAGGCAGACAGAGCTTTGCTGAAAAGCAGAGTAAAAATAGCAGAAAAAGGACAAGTCATACTAATGGAGGACTTCTAACCTCCTAGATGTAGACTGGTCCTCCTGCATGGCATCCACAGCCAAAAGCAGAAATTTCCTGGACACCCTGCAAGGTGCTGGACTCAATCAACTCGTCACAGCCCCCACTAGGGAAAATGCAGTCCTAGACTTGGTGCTCACAAACAGTAGCAAGGTCAAGGAGGGGGAGGTGGGGTGCCACCTGGGTACAAGAGACCACAAATCGATTTGGTTCAAGGTCAATACTAAGGAGGAAACAAATTACTCTAAGACACGGGTCCTGGACTTCAGAAGGATGGATTTTGATCAGATGAGAATATGCTTTAGAGACATCCTCAAGAGTAAACCAAAAAGGGGGGGGTGGAAATATGCTTGACTAACATAAGAGAGGCAATAGCAGAGGTCAATGACAAATTTTCAAGACTGGTCAGAAAGACAAGGAAAAGGAAAAATCCTCTCTGGTTCACAAGCGAGGTGGCATCTGTGGTAAAAGCAAAGGCCAGCATTCAAAAACTACAAGGGCTCAAACAGCAAGGATAGGGACACTTACAAAAGCAGCTTGAGGAAGGCTTCTAGGGTGATTAGAGAAGCAAAGGCACAAACTGAGGTGGAAATTGCACAGGGGTAAAACGAGGCAAAAAACCTTCTTTAGGTACATAAGTGACAAAAGGAAAAATGGGGAGGGGGTTATTGTTAGACTAATAAGCAGTGATGGGAACAAGATAGAAGGAGACAGAAGAAGACAGAGTAGGCAGGTGTCTTAAATGAGTACTGTTGCTCTGTCTTTGCAACGGAGGAGCCTGGAAATACACACACCACTAAAGGATTTAATAATTGCACAAGGGGGTGGACACAAACCCTTTCACAGTAGAGAGGGTAAGAACAGAACTCAAGAAACTAAAGACAGATAAACTCATGGGGCCGGACGGCAACCATTCACGCATACTGAGAGAACTTGGGGATGAACTGGCAGCACCTCTAGCAGAACATTTTAGCAGATCCCTGAGAGAGGGAATTGTTCCACAAGACTGGAAAAGGGCAGTAGTGGTTCCCATACATAAAGGAGGGAGCAGGGAGGTGGCAGGTAAGTACCGCCCTGTCAGTCTCACCTCGGTGGTAGGCAAGATGACGGGAACCCTGCTAATGGAAATAATTTTAACTTTCCTCAGAGAGACTGGACAGCAGGCAACATGGCTTCACAGCAGGAAAGTCCTGCCACACTAATCCGATCGAGTTTTTCAACTTGGTTACTAAGATAGTGGACCGGGGGGAGCCGTGGATGTTATCCATCTCAACTTTAGCAAAGCCTTCTACTCTGTCCCACACAGAAGGCCACTAAAGAAGCTCGAGCATACAGGAATGGGACAGGAAGTGGTATCATGGGTTAGGAGCTGGAGTAGCCAGAGGAACCAGTTGGTGATGGTCAACAGGGCAGCATCAGGGGATAGAAGGGTGGCCAGTGGGGTGCCACAGGGGTCCGTCCTGGGTCCTTTACTCTTCAATATTTTCATGAGTGACATCACTGAGGGGTTGGACGGGAAGGTGAGTGTTTGCAGATGACACAAAGATCTGTAACAGAGTGGACACTGCTTAGGGAGTGGAACAAATGAAAAGTGACTTGCTCAAGCTAGAAAAATGGTCCAACATGTGGCAGTTAAAATTTAATGCAAAAAAATACAAAGTGAGGCATTTGAGCAGAAGCAACCCAGGGACAGTCTACTACATGGGAGATGAACAGCTAACAGCCACCAAACAGGAGCGGGATCTTGGGGTCATCATCTCTGATGACTTAAAAGTGGGCAGACAATGTGAAAAAGCGGTGCAAAAAGCCAGCAAAATGCTGGGGTGCATAGGAAGGGGCATCACAAATAGAAAGAGGGAAGTGATCATGCCACTATACAAGTCCCTGATAAGGTCCTACCTTGAGTACTGCATACAGTTCTGGAGGTCTTATTTCAGGAAGGATGTGGATAGACTAGAGACTGAAGAAGCAGTACAGAAGAGGGCAACAAAAATGGTACAAGGACTCCATAAATTGCCATACGAAAGCAGATTACGGCAACTCAACATGTACTCACTGGAGCAGCGCAGAGACAGGGGTGACACAATAGAGACATTCAAGTTCCTGAAGGGCATAAACAGAGTCCCTACCCAGGAACTCTTTCTGATCAATAGATCCACAAGGACAAGGGGTCATGAAATGAAATTAAGGGGAGGTAGGTTTCGAGGTAACATGCATAAGTTCTTTATGGAAAGGGTGGTGACTCATGGAGTAGCCTACCTGGAAAAGTTATGGAGTCCAAAAACAGTAGTGCAATTCAGATCTGCTTGGGATAGGCATAAGGGGATTGTCTCTAAATAAATTCTAAGGTGGGGTAGCAATCAGGGCAGACTAGATGGGTCTTTGGTCCCCATTTGCCATCACTTTCTATGTTTCTATAAACTGACTTGACGGGGGTGTCATAACGGGGGTGGAAAGGGCACTGGGGCAGCTCAGGTAGAGGGCTGACAGGAGCAGGAGAGGGAAGAACTTTAGCTGGTGCCTAATGGAAACAGAGGAGGGTGACAGATGAGAGCAGGTTCCAGAGGGAAGGAAGGCAGTAAGAGAAGGCTGACTGCCCAGCAGAAGATTAAGGGTTGGGGATGAAACTCTCAACTGGCCAACTTTAATTTTTTCATAATTACTGGTGACATTGTTACAGACAGAAAACCATCTGTATTATTTTCTGTTACAACTGGTTTTCCATTTATAAATGGCCAGCGTGGGCTACAGTTCCTGTCATACACATGAGACAAACACAAAGCTGAAAGCATAAATCAGTAGGCAGTTTTTACCTTGGGGGGATTAGGAGAGAGTGACTGTTGTTGTCACAACATAATTCATTCTGCCTCACCTCAAAGATGATTAAATATATAAAAAAATAAATTGGGAGTATTTCTATAGAAACCCAAGTTTCACAACTAAAAAGTGCCTTTACATTAATTTCTTTTCCTATCTCTATGGCCACATCACTTAGTAACAGGCATCCCATTTTCTTTTTGCACAAGCAGCTATCCAAAAACATTACTGTTTTCTGACCTGGCTGAAGCTCAGAAGTACTTGGATAAAATAAAGGGGGACTTTTCGGCCAGAAAAGGATTGAGAAATACAGACTCCGGGGGGTGGGGGGAGAGAGAGACTGACAAATGTCTTACTGACTAGTGCATATAAACAGTTACTACTGCACGCTCCCTAGATACTGCTATTGTGCTTTCAACATTTCTCTTAAGCGACTGAACAGAAGTTACATATATGGTTTATGATGTAGTTCTCAGCAGAGTGTGTTTCTGCTGATGTCTTTCTTGTGTTCAGAATGATGCTCCATCGGGAGGTTTTTTTTTTTTTAGCATAAGATATGGTTCAGCAGAACTTTATTATTGCCATTGTTTGGGGTTTCTTTAAATGGGTTTATTCCTCCATTTCAAGACAGACACTGCCATGTGGCAGGAGTGTTGCTGTAAAACACTTCGGCCCAGATATTCAAACTGCGCCAGGCTGTGGCGCAAGGCCGCAGCGCAACTTGGCTGCGCAGGGGCATTGACTGGGCGATATTCAACGGAGCTGCGCCATGGCTCAGCATAGTTGAATTATGCACCCTGGCCACCCGCAGTGCACATGGCGCAGTGGCACTGTGCCAGCGCAAGTGGCCAGAGTGGAGCAGGGGTATGCGCTAGCACAAGTTCCATTGCGCTAGGTGCAACAACCGCGACATTCAAAAGTGCACATGCAAATGGGGACATAATGTATGCAAGGCGCAAATGGGGCCATTTGCATGTCATTATGGCCCCATTTGCATGCAGGTGTGCCGATCCCTGGAGACTTGCGCCTGGCACCCTGCCAGGCAGCAGCCGTTGGGGACAGACGCCCCCTACAGTGCGGCAATGTGCCCCACAGCCCGATCGCGGGCATTTGAACAATAATAAGGTTTCCTGTATCCCTGGTGGTCCAGTGGACCGCTGTCAGCCTGATCGCGGGCTTCAGTAAAATAATAATGTTTCCTATATCCCTGGTGGTACAGTGGACTGCAGTCAGCGATCGCCGGGCCTAAGTAAAATAATACTGTTTCCCATATCCTGGTAGTCCAGCGGACCCCTCCCTCCCTCCGCCCACTGATCCCCACCGCCCCACTCAGTCACCGGCAGGCGGCAGCACCCTGCCTGCCGCCCCACTGCCCGCCCGACTGACACGTCTTGACTGATCGCCTTGCACGCTCATCACAGCATGAGCCAATGGGTGTGCAGCCTATACCGTACTACACACATCTACATGGATCCATTCAATATCTGAAATGTAGTAGTAGATTGCACACCCATTGGCTCACGCCAGGACCAATGGGCGACAGCCCCACCGATGGTGCTGTGCCGCTGGGCGGCGGGCAGCAGGTGGGTGCGCTGCCGCCACTAACGGGGGAGCGAGGCAGTGGGGATCAGTGGCGGTGGGAGGGAACTGGAGCGCAAGGGATATGGGAAACAGTATTGTTTTACTTAAGCCCGCGATCGGCTGACAGTGGTCCACTGGACCACCAGGGATATAGGATTCTTTTTTCATACCAATGCATGCGATCAGGCATGGGGGGCACCACCATGGATGTGCAGCCGGAGCTCGGGTGGCCACCCACAGGTGGCAGCTGCCGTGTTGCGCCCTGCAATATGGCAGTTCACCTGGGGTGGCCAGCCGCTGCTCCTTTTTGATCAACTTTGTGCTGCGCAGTAGGGGTTGTGCATGCATGGCTCAGCACACTTAGGCGGCTGAATATCGGGATGTGCAGAGTATGTATAGGGTACGCCGCTTCGACCTGGCGCCTGCATATATTACTGATGCGCTTCTCCGGTGCATTGGGATTTGTGCCAGGCGCAATTCCCATTTGAATGTCACGCTGGGTGCATTCAGGATAGCGATGGTGCAACACTGTTGTGCCATGCGCAACCCTTTTGAATATCTGGGCCTTCATGTGCAGTTCAAAATTTTTCCCATGTAGCTAGTTCCTGACCAAACCACTAAAACGTGGGCTGATCAAGGCAGTCTCTGTTTGGTGAGTACTACCTTTCACTACTAGGGATAATTTGTATCATCAAAATCTTTCCAAAACTGAACAGTCCTGGTGAATGTATTAAGCAGGTTTAAAGAACACCTTTCCTGCCATTTTCAGAAAAGCCCCTTAAGACACAATAAGAACCCTTACCTCCCCTGGAGTTCATCCATATATAAATCATTATTTTGAGCGCCATAATTTCTGGAAGGGAAGGGATCATATTTTGGCTCCATGGAGCTGAACCACTGATCCCTTCCACTTCCCTATCCTGAGCTCCACTCCCACACTAGCATGTTATGTGATGTACTTATATGGGGAGCACGGGGGCACACTCCATAGACTACTATAGAGGCTAGATTTAAAGTCATTTTTTAATACTTCCGGGCTTCAGTTTAGATAAATCAAGGCCACTGCTCGACTAACAAGACCCCTGTCAGTTGAGCAGCGGCCTTGATTTATCTGAATCGGAACCCTGAACTATCAATCAATCAATCAATCAAGTTTTATCTGATTAAGCACATTTCTCGATTGAGGCTCAATGTGCTTTACATCATTTTAAAACTTAAAAAATATAGTAAAAGCCAAACAAAACATACATGCACATAAAAATATTAATCACAGTAATATATATTAACTAGTCATAAAAGCTTGGTTAAATAAAAATATCTAAAGTTATTAAACTATAAAAAAGTTACTTTAAATCCAACCCCTACGGTAGTCTATGAAGCACACCCCCACGAACCCCATATAATTATGTCACAAAACATGCTAGTGTGGGGGTGGTGCTCAAGACAGGGAAGTGGAAGGGACCAGCGGCTCAGTTCCATGCAGCCAAAATACAGTTCTTTCCCTTCCAAAAACCATGACTCTCAAAATTATAATTTATGTATGGATGAACTCCAGGTGAGGTAAGGGTTCTTACCGACTTGCCTTGACTATGCCAGGAAAGGTGCTCTTTAGGTTTAACAATGCTAAATGTACAATCTGGGTTTACCTGTTTTTGCCTTGTTCTTGAATGCTGCATTTGAATAGGTCTGCAGCGTGTTCACTGTGGATGCGTACCCGTTTTCTTAAGTATAGTAAATCTCCTGTTTAGTGTGATTGATAAGCGAACTAACAAAGGCAGTCAGAATTATCAAATTTATTACTGATTTGGGATTCATGGACATATTGGTCTCATAATCTGACCTAGTAGAGTGTTATATTACTCTGGACTACTGCCTCTAAGAGAGGTTCAGATTATATCCATGGCCTTGCTACAATTAGCTCATTCTGTAAGTTTACTTGATATATATACATTTTCAGTGAATGTTTTATCAATTCCTATCCAGTATGGTAACTAAGAAGGAAAAGTGTATTCATACTAACTTTGGTATTTATGTAACAGCAACCTCGGATACTTGGAACCATGTTATACTTTCAGTGTATTTGTTGCATTTTGGAAAACCTCAAAAATAAAAATTAAAAAACAAATACACAGACCATGGGGTGGGCACAAATTTTTTTTAAGCAGACTTTTGCTGTGTGATGCTTACCTCTCGGGGTTTAGGCAGCATCACGGGTACGTAAAAAAACAGCAATCGGATCATCCACGATTATGTAGGTGCCAATGCTGCATATCATCATTGGTAGCCCATGGCTAGCCAATGTTTCTGAGTAGTCCTGATGCTAACATATTGCAGTTCGAAAGGTGTGGCCCAATGGAGGAGATATCCTTGACAAAGATATCTTGTTATCCTTCCCACCTCAAGTATTATTTTCCATTTACATTAAAATGTAACAACATTTTATAATGTTTAATGCATTAATGTGGTATGCCTATGTTACATCTGTTGTGTACTGCAGACATCAGTACAGCATTTAGGGACAATGCATGTATGGAAGCTATGATATAAAAAATCAAGGGCTCTCATGTTCAGAAGATTAGCGTAGTGTTAACACTAATAGTGCCACACTAACTGCCCACAGCATGTCCGCATGAGGTTGGGGCCATACTGAAAGGGACCCATAACCCGACGCACAGTGGATACAACAATCATTTTGAATACACCACTGTGCCCATGCAAATAAGGGATCCCTCTTGTATACAGGATGCAGTGGCATATTTAAAAGGATTCTGAAAGTGCTAAAAGGCTGTTGAGGCAGTGTAATTTATCATGACCCTACTCAATGTGCACAATGGTGCACGACCCTCAGCCATCTGGAAGCACTTGTGCTAGCGATACCCTCCCTCTCCCACCCCATTTCTGTTACAGTAAGATAAAATACCCATGTAGTCTAGTGACACCACCGTCCATCCCCAATCCCTGTTGTGTAATGCAATGACTCCTCAGCAGTCTAAAGGCAACCCCCCCAATTTGTCCTGCTCCCCATCCTCACTGTTTAGTGAATAAATTGTCTGGCAGTTCAGTAATACCCCCACCCCACCCTCGATGCGTAGTGAATAAATTCCCTGGCAATCCAGTAGTTCCTGCCCCCATTCTCATTCTGTAGGAATGAACTCCCTGGCAGTCCAATGGTACCTCCCTTCTGCCCTGATCCCCACTAGAAAATGTCACTCCCCCACCAACTCACTAAAACTCATGTCCAGCTGTTTCTACAGTATGCACACACTTGGTCTCTATCATTCAAATGGTGGATGACCAAGGTAGTGAGAAGAGGGTCTGTGTTGGTCACTGTCTACAGCTTTGCCTCAACCGAGGACAGGTTTATTCTGGTGGGTCGGGTGGCAGTCTTGGGTGGGGGGTGCTGAGTGTGTGGGCCATGGCATCATTTTCCAATGAGGATCGAAGTGAGAGTAGGGTACCACTGTATTATCAGGGAATTTATTCACTATACAACGAGGATCAGGGTGGGGGGGGGGTCACTGCACTGCCAGGGAGTTTATTCACTACAGAAAAGGGATCAGAAGGGAAGGGGTGCCACTATGCCACCAGAGATTGGTCATATAGTGTATCAGGGTGAAGGTGGGGAAAAACTGTTGAAGCGCTGCTCAATGCTTTACACATATATGTATGGGAGCACTGCGTAGTGCTGCTAACTGCCACATAACGACATGCAAATGACTCCTTAGCACCTTGCATGCAGTATGTGGTCATTAGCATATTGACCTCTGAATATGGCTCCCTGAAGTGAAGGTGCTAACCCCTTTGGGACTTGTTATCCCTCTTTTCTCTTGGGTGCCTGTCGCGGGCAGGGGGCTGCAGAGGCCACACATATGCACTTTGCCTAGCACTACCCCAGACCAATGATCATAACTGCTGCATGAGCCAGACAGGGTGCACTGCCTGTGTGAATGTGTCTCCTTGACAGATGCGCGCCATGTTTTGCACTGTGCGAATGGTAGTGGCCGAAATATGGGAGCCCAAGTTTGTATTATTTGTATAATACTGCAGACGTGATGCCTAAAACACATGTTAGTACACTGCTATTTTTTGAATGATCTGCAACCTCACAAGGAGGGAGTTAACAGTCCATGTATTTTGAGAATCATCTTTCTGCTTTCCTCTCTGTGCACCAAAAAAAAAAAACTACAGAAGAAACTCAGCTAAGTGCTTTTATGGGGATGTCAGTAAGCTAAAAGAGAATTTCTGAAGACACTGTCAGGGGTTTTAAAAATCCATAAAAAAAGAACTCTGTTGGAAAAACAAACACACTGAGAGGAGGGAAAAAAAAACAGTATGAGAACATAATTGAAATCATATGGTGCTGCTGGCAAGCATTAGCAATTTCCCAATGACTCTGAAAGGTATTTTGTTTTTCAGCTTCCCATTATTTGAATAACCTAGTCAACTGCCTGTCTGCTTTCAGACAATCAAATCTCAGAGGTCTGAATATTACCACCAGAAATGTAAAATGTTACAAACAATCCCAAATCACCTACCATAACACTGAAAATGGGTATCGGCTTAGTGGTTATTGTCTTAGCAGTCTCCATGCCATCCCCGTGAAGAATATCATACACACAAGCCTTGGAGAAATGGTTGCTTTTATCCATATTAAAGAGAATATTACACAGTTGGAGTGGCATGTGCAGCTGGGAGATCTCGAACACTAAGTTGGACCCACTCCCTTCCAGCAAAGAGCTTCACAACCCTTGTGTGGGCTGAGGGAATGATGTACCTCCTGGGTTGGAATCCAAGCCCCAGGAGTGGGGAGGTCATGAAGCCAGGAAGAAAGCAACCACCCATGTCTGGTGTTGTGCCCCTCCCCCCCTTTGCAGGCAAGCCTAATGAGGCTGAAGCGCACCCCCCGCCCCCCCAAGCAGCTGCTTATGCTGGCCTATCTTGTTAACCCCGTTGGAGGAGGCACACAACCTGGAAAAAACCCTCCAAGGGAAAAATCAGGAAAACTCACTCCCCGACCCCTACTACAGTCACCCATAATGGGTCAAAGGGTTCCCTGCACAACCCTGGCCAATCCAAACCCTGCTTGTATGGAGTGAGGGAAGGTGAGGGAGATTTGGAACAGGTGAGCTGTAGTGAGGGGTAGCTGCTGGCTTCCAGCTCTTTCTGACTTCTCACTCTCCGCCTACCCCAAGTGGCCCATGCCCTGTGGGCAGCCTGTGTGGTTCCCCCATTGGGGGATGGTGCCAGGGCTAAGCCCCCACCCTCATGGGAAGACCTCTACCGGCATGTCTTCAAGCTATAGGGAAGGGACACCAACAAGGCTAAGTTAGAAAAATAATCCTTTTCTAAAACATTAGCCACACACAGCCATGGAGTTTTTCTTTTTATTCTAATTTATACTTTATTGAATTTTTGTTTTAAAATAATAAAAAGCAGTTCCAGAAGTCTCACACTTTGTTTCATATCCAAACTCCAATCTTTCATAGGGTAATTCAAGTTAATAGAATAAAATCAGGTGAGCACCTCTCTAGTACATGCACAGTAAGGAAAAAAACAGAAGTATGCAGGCACATACTACTAGCTCTTTCGGTTTCATTCATCCATTTAATAAGCCAGGGTTCAGAAGCAAGAGAGACGGGGTACAGTTCAAGTTTCTCTACAGAAATCTATGTTTGATTATATGCTATGAATATGATTTCACCAAAACCAACACCAAAGTAGAGCAGTCCCTTGAGGAATGACATCTGGGTCCTTCACCATGATTTCCTTTATAGCCAAAGTTCCGAAGTCACTTCCTCAACAGGTCTTGGGGCAGAACGGTCATATTCTTAATAACCCAGCACAGTACATAAAGGGTAGGTACACACCACAAATAATAAAAAATATATTAATTACAATATTGTATATCATAAGAGAGAGGGACATGTGGGGAGTGATGCAATGCACTGGCTGTGGGGCAGCAGTTTTCCGGGAGACATTCTGGAAACTGCATTGTTGTCCTATTTGCAGGCAACTGTCAGCTCTGAGGGAGGAGGTTGCCCACCTCCAGGCTGAATTACCAAGGACTAAGGAGGCCTTCCCCAACCAAAGAGCACCACTGCCACAACCACTGCCTCAGAGGTTGCCAAGTATAAAGAGCAGTTGGACCACAGTGGTTTCTGGGAGGGTGCAGGTGGTGGACCAGAGGCGAAGCCCCCTTGTTGTACCTCTACACAAATCATATGCCATTCTGGCAGAGCAAGGTTCCTCTACAATGTCACCCTCAGTGGAGACCCAGAAGAATGCTGAGGACATCCAAGCTCCTAGGTGACAGGTTTAAATGCTTCCTTGTCAAGCTTTTAAACTAGCCAAGGGGGGAGGTGCTGATAAAAGGCAGGAAATTTCAAGCCTCCCACCACAAAACATGGCAGGTAGTAAGGTAAACACTGAGGTACAGAGCTCAACACAAGGCAGGATAGGGGTAAATGGAAAAATAGACAAGGGCAATAAGAGCAGGGATGGGGGGAAAAAAAGGATAAAGCCAACATTAAATGGAGGGCAATGAGTACCAATGCCCGTAGTCTGGGAAACAAGCTTCCTGAGCTAGTAGCCCTGATGGAAGATGAACAATTGGATATTGTGGCAGTCACGGAAACATGGTACACAGAGAACCATGACTGGGATGTCAACATACCAGGGTACACAATCTACAGAAGGGACAGGGAAGGTGGAGTAGCTCTATACATAAGGGAAGGGATCAAAGCTACAGAACTAAACAGTAAAGGGGGAGGACAAGAGGCACTCTGGGTCACCTTGGAGACAGGGAATGGCATCACAATACACACAGGGGTTGGATACTGACCCCGTCTCAAGGGTGGGAAATGGACAAGAAAATGATAGAGGATATTCTCAAAATGGCTGAAAAAAGGGAGATACTGTTGATGGGGGACCTAAATATGCCAGATGTTAACTGGATGACATGTACTGCAGCCATATCCAATAGCAGGGTCATTCTCAATGCCCTGCAGGGGGCAGGCCTTAGACAGCTAGTGTTGGAACTCACCTGGGAGGGAGCAATACTAGACCTGGTACTCTCAAATGGAGAGAGGATCACAAATTTGGAAGTCAGTAGACATCTGGGGACAAGCGACCACTGCACAGTGTGCTTCACAATGAGCACAGTCATGGAAAAAACCATACAAAAACAAGGATACTGGACTTTAGAAGGCTGACTTTGGCAAAATGGGTGAATACCTGAAGAATGCACTAGCAAATGGCCAAAAGGAGGGTGAAAGAACAATGGAGAAAAATCAAAATTGCCATCATAGAGGCAACAAGCCTTTGTGTGAAAAAAATAAGAAAACAAAGCGGAGTAAAAAAACACTATGGTTCTCAAAAGAGGTGGCAGGCAAGGTTAAGGAGAAAAAGGATGCATTCAAAAAGTATAAGGAATCACGGAAGGAGCATGACAGGGAACTATCAATTAAAGCAGAAAGAAGTAGGGAAGGCAGTCAGAACATCAAAGGTCCAAATCGAGGAAAAATTAGCCAACTCAGTTAAGAAGGGTGATAAAACCTTTTATAGGTACATTAGGGAGCACAGAAAGGTTAAGGGAGGGATAGTGAAGATTAATAAAGGAGAGGGAGGAGGGGAGGTGGGCATGGGGAGACAGTGAAAAGGCAGAGATACTGAATGAATACTTTTGCTCAGTATTCACAAAAGAAAATGAGGAGTTACCTACACCAGACAATAGAAGCACTCTGGGTAGGGGGGTTGACAACAGTCCATTCACAGAAGAAAGAATCCTGAAAGAACTCCTAAAACTCAAGGTGGACAAAGCAATGGGGCCTGACGGGATTTACCCCAGAATCCTAGAAGAACTAAGGGAGGACCTAGTGACACCACTGACCACACTTTTTAACAAATCATGGGAGGATGGGGTGGTACCCAAGGACTGGAGGAGGGCAGATGTGATTCCACTTCACAAATATGGGAGCAAGGCAGAAGCAGGAAACTGCAGACCTGTAAGTTTGACCTCAGTGGTAGGGAAAATGATGGAATCACTTCTGAAAGAAAGAATTGTTGAGTACCTAGAGGCCAGCGGGGCACAGGACCCAAAGCAGCATGGATTTATAGCAGGAAGGTCAAGTCAGACAAATCTGATTTCTTTGACTGGGTGACCAAAGTAATAGACCAGGGAGGGGCTGTGGATATGGCCTACCTAGACTTTAGCAAGGCATTTGACACAGTCCTGCACAAAAGATTAATAATCAAGTTAGCCAGCCTAGGAGTGGGTCCCAGGGTGGTAGCCTGGGTAGCAAACTGGCTGCACAACAGGACACAGAATGTAATAGTGAATGGAACACATTCTGAAGAAAGGGGGGTTACTAGTGGAGTACCTCAGGGCTCAGTACTGGGTCCAGTACTCTAACATCTTTATAGGTGACATTGCAAAGGGTCTGGAGAGAAAGGTATGCCTCTTTGCAGATGACACAAAGATCTGTAACAGAGTTGATACACAAGAGGGAGTAGAAAAGATGAGAAGGGACTTGGCAAGATTGGAGGAATGGTCAGACATATGGCAACTAAGATTCAATGCAAAGAAATGCAAAGTAATGCACCTGGGAAACAAAAACCCAGGAGAGGAGTACACAATAGCAGGGGAGGTACTAACAACAACAAAAATGGAAAGGGACCTGGGGTAGTCATATCAGATGACCTAAAGGTGGGTATGCAATGTGAAAAGTCAGTAAGGAGAGCCAGGGGGATACTGGGATGCACAGGAAGGGGCATCACAAGTAGAAAAATGGAAGTGATTATCCCTCAATACAGACAGTTGGTGAGACCCAATCTGGAGTACTGTGTGCAGTTTTGGAGACCTCATCTACGCAAGGACATAGACAGGATGGAAGCAGTCCAGAGGAGGGCAACTAAAATGGTGCAGGGTCTGCAGCAGAAACCATATGAAGACAGACTTAGAGAGCTTAATATGTATACTCTTGATGAAAGGAGGGACGGGGGCTACATGATAGAAACTTTCAAGTGCCTCAAGGGAATCAACAAAGTCCAGGAGGGTAGCATCGTTCAGAAAAAGAGATGTGTAAGAACAAGAGGGCACAATTTAAAGACAGAGGGGGGACAGCTAAGGGGTAATGTGAGGAGTTTTTTTTTTCATGGAGAGAGTGGTGGATACATGGAACCACCTTCCTGAGGAGGTAGTTGGGTCTAAAACAGTGGGAGAATTCAAACATGCATGGGACAGAGATAAGACAATTATAGTGGGGGGTTGCAGGAAGTAGGCTGTTGGTTAACTAGAATCTGCAGCTTATCCAGTAGGTAGGGAAATGGGCAAACTGGGTGGGCCAAGTGGTCCTTATCTGTCGACAAAGTCTATGTTTCTATGTTAGTGTATCCAAGAGACCCAGCTTTTGTATTCTATAATTAAGAGCAGAAGTTATTTTTACCACCTTGTAAATTTCATTCATGATCCCTTGCTGGGTTGTTATAACTGGGAGATCTACTAGCTAGGCATAGTGTAAAAACACTTTTTTTTTTTTTGCAGGCCACTAACAATATGCGAATTAGATCTTTTATATGTCCTTCTTCACAGCCTTCCGGATAAAAAACAGGAGGTACAGCTGAAAAGTAAGTTGCACCTGTTGTCGAAGAACCTCTTCCATCTCCTTTGCTAGTGTCTGAAAAAAGGTTTGGATCATTTTAATTTATTTTTGCACACAGCACCGAATAAATTAAGAACTATTTATTTATTTGTATTTCGGATGACACCTTTGAGCAAAGGTTCCATGTCAAGGCAACAAGGACAATAAGGTAAAAACATAACATGATCATTACAACGGAACTTACAAAAAAAAAAAAAAAAAAAGACGAGTAAGGTTACAATAATAGCAGCCACAGGCATTGTCATGCAATTGCATTGCGAGTTAAGTATACGGTACAAGTCATAGGCGGCTCAGTAAAGCTTTAAGAGTTGGTCAGTGGGAAAGAGAATTGTGAAAGCGTGTATAAGACTATATTCACCCACTTTAAACTGACTCACAGTAATAAACAGATTTGTGGTGGTGGTGGGGATTTTGCAAAAGGCCCATCCTGGATTTGCCCATCCATATTTTTCAAAGGTGGCCATCTATCTGAACTGTTTGACCATCTATTGGACCCAATTCCATCTGAATTTCAGATGCAACTGCATCCAAAACAATGGCACAATTTTTTATTATTTTTTTTTTTTTTTAAACACAAATAACTTTTTTGTCACAAGTGGTGTAGTGCTTTTGGACACAGACACACTGTGGTGGAAGCAGATGCAGCCCAGAATTGCTTCTACAGTCAGCCTTTTGGAAATCCTGCCTACTGGGATTGCTTGTAAGTGGACTCATTCATGACCAAAAGAAAGAACAGTTATGTACTTACCATAACAGTACATCTTCAAGAGAATCTCTCATCAGGCCACACCTATGAACTATAGCCGCCATGCACTAGGCCCATGTGGAAACATTTTGCATGCAGTCCACTAGGGGCTGCCCATGACAACATCCTACAGTATGTCGGCACTTCCATACAATGTGGGCAGCCCCTTCCCTCCTCAGTTCCCCACCACAGGTCAAGCTTGGAGGACCTCCCTAGAGGGAACCAGGAGAGAACCTATGACTCGGTCTACCAAGCAAGGCAGGAAGCAGCAGGTAAACCTTTCTGAAGAAAGAGACAGAATTTACAGAGCTCTAAATCCTTAGGGAGATGGAGGGTGGGACAGCGTGGCCTGATAAAAGAGATCATCTCGAAGAGCTACTGTTATGGTAAGTACATAACTGTTCTATCTTATTCGAGGATATCCGTTTCCTCAGGCCGCACCTATGGAATGAGTACCATGCAATACTGACAATAAAACAATTTGGGTGGCTGGAACCTACAGGCCTCAAAGAAGGCCTTAAAGCACAGCTTGGCCAAAACCTGCCCTTTTTCATAAGGCAATGTCCAGACTGCAGTGTTAGTGAAAGCTTAGACAGTGCTCCAGGTGGCAGCTGCACAAATCTCAGCAGCAGACACATTCTTAAAACAGGCAACGGAAGTGGCCATGCCTCTAGTCGAATGGCCAAAAACAACCCCAGGAAGTTCCTTTCTGTACTTTCCATGACAAAACGTAATACAGTTAGCCAATCATTTGGACAGGCACTGTTTAGAGACAGAAGCACCCTCCTTCCCAGTAGCAAATAAAACAGAGCTGCTAGGAATTCCTACAGTCCTTCATACAGTGTTTATAGTACCTACAAACATACAAAATTGCCAGCAGAAACAGGCCTCATAGTCTATAGAGTCTGCTCGAGTGTGCAGCTAGCCCCTCATCTTGCAGCTGCCCCTCCTGCCCCCTCCTTCCCAGTATCCCTTCCCTTTCTCCTGTCCCAACCCTTCTTGAAACTGCCCACCGTCTCATCTGGTAAGGTGTTACATTTGTCCACCACTCTTTCTGTGAAAAAATGTATCCTCAGCTCCCTTTTGAATCTTTCCCCATCCAATCTCAGCCCATGCTCTCTCGTGTCCCTCCCCCTTCTCATCTGAAAACTCCCTTCTGTGTTGGTCTTGTTTATCCCCTTCAGATACTTAAAGGTCTCAATCATATGCCCCCATCCCACCTCTCCTCCAGTGAATATATATTCAGCTCTCCCAACCTGTCCTCGTAGGGCTTGCTCTCCAATCACCGGATCATCTTTGTGGCTCTTCGCTGCATGCCCCTCCAACAATCTGATGTCCTTCCTCAGGAATGGATGCCAGTACTGCACCAATGACCTATACAGGGGCAGGATAACCTCCCTCCTTCTAGAGGAGATGCCTCTCGTAATACACCCCAACATTTTGTTGGCTTTTGCTGCCGCTTTCCTGCACTGAGCAGAGTTGTTCATGCTCCTCATAATACCAGAGTATTCTATGAACATCTGAAGTATGGAGCAGAAGGAGCATGGGGCTGCCTCTGTTTAGATCACTGGCAAGACCTCACTTAGAATACTGTGTACAGTTCTGGAGGCCACATCTTCAAAATGACATAGAATGGAGATGGTCCAGAGGAAGGCAGCTAAAATGGCGGTGGTCTGTATCAAAAGCCATATGAGGAGAGACTGAAGGACCACAGTATCAATCACTCAATCAATATTGTATTCATCAAAGAATGAATGCATGGGATACGCAGTTTAAAAGAGCTCATTTTCAGTATGTACAACTTGGGAGAGGGGGGATATAATGAAAACCTTTTAATACCTCAAGGTGGTAAATAAGGTACAGGAGGAAGGTATTTTTCAGGAAAAAAGGTGCACAAGAACAAGGGGTCATGTTATGAGATCGGAGTGGGGTAGATTCAGAAGAGTTATGAGGAAATACTTCTTCACATCGGGTGGTGGATTTCTGGAACAGCCCACCAGCTGATGTGGTGGAAGTGAAAATAATGCTGGGGTTCAAGAATGCATGGGATAAGCATAGGGGAATCTTAGTGGAAAGAATGGAGAAAAGGGAGAAAGAACCGGAGATTAGTTAGGGTCTACAGTGATACTATAGGTAAGCACAAAAACAGACAGACTGAGTGGGCCAAGCGGTCCTGATCTGTTGTCAAATTCTATGTTTCTATGTTATATTTAAAACCCTTTACCTCAGCTACTCAGCATAAAGAAAAAAGGGGTTCCCCACTGCCTGGGAATATAGGGTGGTGGCTGTGGTAATCGGGACCAAGGGAGTATCATTTCCTGGACATTCTATATGCACTGTGTATGTGCATTAGTGGTTTTTAAATAAGGTATAGTCACTGTCCTAGTACAGGGGCAGTATGCCAGTAAAGGATGGGAGTAAAAGAAAATGTTGGAGGATTTTATTAAACCAATTGAGGGTGATGGCCCAAATTATAAGGTGGTGGCAAAAGATATAAGGTGGTGGCCCACCATGCTAAAATAATGAATGGGGAACACTGAAAAAAGTCAGCTGTGTTACAGGAACAGGGCCAATAACACAGAAGGCATCATCATGGATTATGAACTGGTTTGATGGCAGTAGTAAGTAACAGTTCCCACAGGCTCAGGGTACTTTACAAAATATATAGCAAAGAGCACATCGATAAAAATACAATACATAGACAAAAATACAAGAATGAAAATTCATGATAAACTCAGCAGCAGGTAAGAGTTACAGTTCAGGGAATTCATCCCCAGGTTCCAGAAGCCTCCTGAAACAAATGAAACTTTAGACCCCTTTTGAAGGCCTTCACAAAAGGGGCTCCCTCAGGACTCTTGGGAGAGAATTTCAGATTGCCGGGGCAGCAACTTTAAATACCCGGTCGCTGAAGGATTTAAACCTAGCTCTAGAAACATCAAGAAGACCCACATCAGTGGGGTGGGAAGTGCTTCTGGATGAAAAGACAGGAGTTCTTAACACAGCATGTGATGGAGCCCGCAAGGGAGGGGCATGTCCCGGATGTGGTTCTGGCAGATGGGGATCTGGTAAGGGACCTGGTTGTTGAGGATCCCCTGACTGGGAACGACCACAATACTGTCTGGTTTCAAATAAGCATGGGGGGGGGGAGATTTAGGACACTGGCAGTGGACTTCAGGGGAACGACTTTGTGGGCATAGGAAATATTCTCAAGGATCACTTGAAGGAGATTACATCAATGACAAATGTGGAAAAGAGATGGGAGGTCATAAAACGGGGACTTTATGAGGCAGTCAGGACCTGCGCTAAGGTGAAACGTAGGAGCAAGGTCACATAAACCATGCTGGTGGTCCGCGAGGTTCAGGTACGGTCAGAAAAAGAAGGTGGCCTACAAAAATATAAAACAACAAGAGGAGATAGGAAAGGAAATGTACCATCTTGCATCTAGAAAAGTCACCCGGATGGTGAGGGGGCAAAGTCCAGTAAAGAGCAGTGGCTGGCACAGGGGATACATGGAGAGAAAAAGGGGTTCTTTCAGTACATTGGGGAGTGGAGAAAAACTAAGGGCCATCTCAGCAGATTGAGATCAGAAGGAGGGTGGGTGGAAGAGGCGAGGGACCAGGCAGAGGTATTAAACGAGTACCTCGCCTCTGTGTTCACTAGGGAGGAGGATGGGATATCTACAAAGCAAGGCACAATGGGGATAGAAGCGGTAGTGAGTGGGATCAGAGGAGCAACAGAAATGGAGCAAGAGGGAGGGAGAGGTACCCCAGAGGTGTTGCATCAGGATAAGGATAAAAAGGCCAGTAAGGTGGAGGGGACAGATGATGCTATCTCCACCAAAAGGGTGTGGTTAGCCCTCAAGGCCCTAAAGAAAGATAAATCTCATGGCCGGATGGCATTCATCCGAGAGTACTATGGGAATTGGTGGACATACTGGCTACACCCCTGGCGGAGCTCTGCAACAGGTCGCTTGAGACAAGGAGGGTACCTAGGGATTGGCGAGAGGCACACGTGGTGCCAATCCATGGGGGGGGGGGTGGTCGAGAAAAATACCAGGTAACTATAGACCCATCAGTTTGACTTCGGTGGTGGGAAAATTAATTGAGAGTATACTAAAGGAATGATTGGGGGTATACTTGGAGGAGGTGGGAGGTCTGGATCATCGGCAACATGGGTTTATGCCAGGTAGATCATGTCAAACCAATCTTGTGGAGTTCTACGAATGGGTAACATCAGAACTGGACAGGGGAAAGCCTGTGGATTTATTATTCTTGGACTTCAGCAAGGCATTTGACTCTGTCCCCCACAATGGTCTGGTGGAGAAACTGACGGGGTTGGGAGTAGGCCCTTTGATTGTCAGATGGATTGAAAACTGGCTAGCTGGATGCACCCAGGGAGTAGTGGTCGGTGGAGAGCTCTTGAACCCTAGAGAGGTCGTTAGTGGGATTCTGCATGGCTCGGTCCTGGGTCCGATCCTGTTTAATGCATACATACTGGACATCAGGGAGGGTATAGGGTGTGAAATGAGTCTTCGCTGATGACTCCAAGATAGGAGCAGTAGTTAAGGGGGAGAGGGGAGGTTGGCCCTGCAAGGGGACCTGGACACCCTGGAAAGCTGGGCTCACACATGGAAATTAAATTTCAATATCACCAAGTGCAAGGTGTTACATCTTGGGCGGGGAAACCCTAAACACAGGTACACCCTGAGGGGGGGAGGCACTGGAGGCCTCAACAGGGGAAAAAGACCTAGGGGTCAAGGTGGATGCATGTATGAATAACTCTGAGCAGTGCAGGAAAGCGGCTAGCAAAGCAAACAGGATGTTGGGATGCATCATAAGGGGGATCACCTCTAGGAGCAGGGAAGTGATTCTGCCGCTGTACAATGGACTGGTTAGACCACACCTTGAGTAGTGTGTACAGTACTGGAGACCACACTTGAAGAGGGACATACAGCTCCTGGAGAGGGTACAGAGGAGGGCAACTAAGATGATACGAGGACTAGGGGATTTGACGTATGAGGACAGACTTGAGGAGCTCTGCCTGTTTTCATTGGAGGAGAGGAGAGACAGGGAGGACATGAGTGAGGTCTTCAAGTACCTCAAGGGACTAAATAGGGTAAACATGGAGGGGATCTTTAGACTAAAGCAGGGAGGTATCATCAGAGGGCATGATTTGAAGGTGGAAGGGTGAGGGGAAAAGAGGAGGTTTTTCACTGAGAGGGTGGTGGACCCTTGGAATGTGCTGCCTGGCGAGCTGGTTCAGAGATCCACAGTGAAGGGCTTTAAGAGAGGGTGGGACAGACACAGAAAGTGGATGTATCAGATGATGGCCTGGCCCAGGGGGGTGAGGATGGATGATAGGGGTTTCTGGAACACAAGGGGGGGGAGAGGACCTCGGCACCCAACTAGGGATCTGAGGTTCAAGCAGACTCGATAGACCATAAGGCCTAATCTGTTGGCAATTAGTATGTTAGTATGAGTTCAACCAGGTAGACAGGGCATATCCCACATAGGGCTTTAATGTAGGTCTTTATAGGTTAGTAACACAACCTTAAAGGTGATTTGTCACTTCCAGCAGCCACTGCAGTTCACGCAGGACCAGGATTATGCTGTATGCCTTTGACAGGCCAATAAGCAACCTGACTATTGCATTCTGCACCAGCTGCAGGCATCACTGGACGCCTCCATTTACCCTGATATGTAGGGCACTGCAGTAATAGAGTCTGGATGTCACACAAGTGTGCACCAGCAATGCCAGTTCTTCAGAAGGGATAAGGGATTTCATCTTGATGATGCTCCTAAAATGGCAATAGCCACCCTGAATTACTGCCGACACCTGAGCCTCAGATGAAAGCCTGTCATCCAGAATGACCCCCAGATGTTTTACTTTTGCAGAGGACTCAACCTCAAGGACTGGAACATAGGACCCATAACCTCTTTGGCTGCCTCGATTCCCCTTCTCCAGCCAGGGACAATGACCAGCACCCCAGTTTTTACCAAGTTGGGTCTCAGTCAGCTCAATGCTATCAATCATGGCTCTCATTCAGAGAGCTATTCAGTACTTGCACTGCATTATGTGTCCTAGGTGCAAAAAGACAAGCACAGCCAACTACCATCCGCACAACACAGAAAACCCAGCTTGTACCAACTAATGATCCCAGTCAGGGACAGCATGTTTACAGTGAACAACATGGGCAATGGCTCCAAGCCATAGTGAATGCCGCATGGTAAAGGCACTGGGCATGATGAGAAATGTCAACCACCCTCTGCGCTCTATCCCTAAGGTACGGCTCAAACCAGCAGATGGCCTTGCTGGTGAACTCTCTGTGCTCCCTCAGGGGCTGCAACAGAAATTCATGGTCCATGTTATGAGAAAACCCTCTAATATTATTGTATAATATTTGTATTATAAATAAATGGTCTGTGATTGTCTGCGGACACTCAAGTCAGCCAGGCTTCAGTGAGTGACCTTTGACTCCAAAAGGTTTCCATAGTGCTGACAGCTGCAAGTTGCATAAACAGACCAGGGAAACCTAATTAATGCCTTCCTTCCAGAGGGATAGTTTATGGTCCTTATAACCTGTTACTGCCTTTTGAAGTGGACTCCTATGGATGCATTTATGACATGCAGGAAGAGACCTCTCTGGTTGCATGTTGGTGAGAAGTCATAAAACCTGAACTCACTCTAGAAGGACAGGAAATCAGCAGTGAAACAAAAGAGAAATGTTGATCAAAGACTGCCACATTTGGGAAATGGCTTTTTACTGTTGTTCACATTAATTAGAATGCCTCCTTGTAGAGAACTATGTTAGAATTACTTCTAAGGGAGGATCTACCTGATCTAACCAAAAGGGGGTGGGAAAAGGGAAAGTTGAATAGAAACCTGTATCTGGGAAATGTGGCTTATGATTCTAAACTCAGAGAGATAGTTCTCTGGACTTAAAAAGCACTTCGAGGTAACACTTAGAAAATAATTAGGTGTTTGTAGTAGGAGTTTGTATTCTGTAACTTTCCTTTTTTTGTTATAGGACTGTGAGACTTATGATATTTTTATTTTAGTTTTTGTTGACATGGTATAAATTGTTCTGTATTTGATTTTTCCAGTTTTGCCATTTTTAGTAAACCACCTTTTCTTAATATACTACCTGTGTCTTCTCAGTCCTTTTTGCATGTGACTGCTGAGCCTGTGTTAAGTCTGACAGCTGTAGGGCTTGAATTTGTTACTAAGCTTGCTTAAAAAGGCAAGAAATACCTAGGTCACTTATAGAGTTGTAAGGGTTCATTTTGGATACCTGGCAGGGTACCCTTGGGCGAAAGATTATATTGCATCCCCCCAAAGAGAATATTATCTGAGCCTATTAATTGGCTATGCTAGCATAAGGTTCACAGTTTGAATTTCCCAGAACTTGAGGCTAAAATGTGATTCAGACCCAAATCAGACAGGAGGGTTACCCTGTCTGTTATCTGTTCACACTACTGCGCTCTAAGGTTGGCACTGTGGGAGCAAAGTGCCTGACCTGCGGAGTGCGTTTGTGACAGTCCACAGTAACAAAATCCAAAGAGAGACTAAGGAAAATGAGAACTATCCATTTCCCTGTATACCTCGCCCTGAATAGACAACTATGTGCCCTGACCAATGCAAGTTTGGTGCTATATTCAGATCTCAATCCAGACTGGAGTGGCTTAAAGATGTCATAGGCTGAGCTGTGCCTCAAGCAGTGATGCCACAATTTTTTCACTAACCTTGCTGAAAAAGCGCAGGCTAGAGACAGGTCTATGAATTGCCAGGTTGTCCGGGCCCAAAGATGGCATTTTCAGAAAGGTTCTCACCTATGCATCTTTCAAATCACAGGGAACACTGGACAATCCCACCAAAACACTAGTGAGCACTGCTCTCAGGGGGATGTGTCAGACGCATGGCACAGGTTGCGTTGCAGCAACACCCCCATAAGGACAAAAATACCTCTGGTGTGCCCAATGACACCCTTGTCCTGTGGCAGATCTGGGTCCCCGTCTCATCCAAGACCGAGCACCACTGGGGTCGTGCTGTTGCTCTGGTGGCTCCTCCTGGTGGGGGGGAATCCAAGGGGCACTTGGTACGAGGATTTACGGGTACGCCTGCAGAGGCAGGTGGCTGATGTGGATTCACTGCCAGATGCCCGATAAAGCATTGTAAGTTAAAAAAACAATAAGTGCTTGTATGGCAGACAGACTCAACCCTGCCAGGCTGTCACAGCTCAATTGGGGAGATTCCAGCCCAAACAGAGGACACCCTGTCCAGGAAGAATCAAGCAAACTCCTCGTACTCAGCCGATAAAAAGGGTCTGACAGGCACTAAGCAGGCTGGATGAAGCATCCTTTCTACAGTCAGAAAAGCCTGGGCAGGGCAGTTCCTCCTGGAAGCAATCACTCTAGGCAAAATAGCTGCCTTCTTCTGTGTGACTGCTCTCTGATATGCATCATAATGCATACTCAGAGCCAGTCTATTCTCTGGAGCTCTGGTTCTCCTCCAACAATACTCCAACCTCCAATCCCTGGTCTTCAGTTGCTGAAGCTCAGCATGAAATTACGGTAAGCCAAGGCAAGAGATCTGTTAAAAGTTTAAAGGGGAGTGGGTCAAAATTGAAAAATTAGGAATGTTTAAGATGCCTTTTTTTTTTTAGGAAAAGAAAACTAAACAATGGTAAATATTTAAAACCTGAAACATTAAAGTTCTTTAGATCCAACCACAATGGAGTGTCTTTTGTAGGTTTTAGAACAAAGTAATATAAATATTAATGGTTTTAATTATTTTTAAATGCCATTGGCAGTGAATGCATGTTGCGTATTTCAGGGAATTTTCATAAGGTGTTTTCACATTCCCATGATCACATTCTATGAGACAGTGGAATGTGATAACAGGAACATGACCTTTAGGACACTGTCATGGTTACATTCTGCATCTTAATGTTCTCCATGACCTCCCAAAATTCAGCTCCAGCACTGGGAACCTAGTGTAATCCCTGGCACTATGCCACTGCCCTAATCCCTACCCCTAGTCAATCAACTGCAGTAACAGGAAGCCCATCTTTGCTAGTACACTACTACCTTGTGACCCCCTCTACAATCAATTGTAACCATCAGGCGCCCATACCCCACTCAACCCTGTACAGTTACTGGGAGCCCATTTCTGGTGTTGCTCAAGACCCCCTCATTCCTCCCTACCAGATGGTGACTGACACAGCCCCACTATACACGTCTTATGCCACTATCTAAATAAAAAACAAGCATCTATTTCATTGCTGTACTGTTTACAACAGTGAAAATTAGACAGCATCCAGTTAAGCAGATAAGTGATAAAGCTGTGCCAGTTGACTTCTGAGGGGGAGGGAGGGCAGAGAGCAAAGGTGGGAGGATTGTTTCACACCGGGGAAAATGTTATTAAAAAATAAAATTGTTTTTGTCATTATTGTCATAAAAAAAATTCAGTTGTAAGAAAAATGTGTGGCGCTGCATATGCGCCCTGATGAGAAACAATTCTATTGCTATTTTTGATTAAATCATATACTGTACATAGCAAGTAGCTGCTATGCATGAACAGCTGTGTGTACCGGTTGATGAAAATTGCATTGTTTTTGCTATGCCAAACCAGGTGACATTTTCCCAGCAATGCATGGAGATCGAATGAAGGGGGCACTGGATGCCAGGGAGCTTCTTAGCATGAGACAGAGTGCAGGAAGGGGCTGTCACTGGACTACAGTGGGCACATGACACAAGGGTAGGGTAAGGAAGGTGAGTACCACTGGACACCAGGACCTGCTCGGCATGGGAAAGGGAGCCAGTGGTGGGTATCACTGTACGCCAGGGACTGCCTGGCATGAGGACTGGGTGTGGTGGGGGCACTGGATGCCAGGGAGTCCTTGGCATGGGACTTCAGTTCATTTTTATTAGATAAGTGTACAAAATGATTAAGATTTATAACATTACAATAACACAGACAAAGCGTTTTACAATGCAGCATCACACATATACATAAATAATTCAAGCACACTAAAAACATATTATGCAATGAAGTTGCCAAGAAATTTTGCTGTGGCAAACATCATACTCACTTTCTTCAGCCATAGTATAAACGTTTTATAATCCTTTCCCTGTTTTATATAGTCTAAAGGAAGTATTGCATCTAACCATCTTTTCCTTTGAACATCCCATCTATTACATTCAAAAATAATGGGCAAAATTATCAGACGTCTTAATAAGGAAGGTACATGTTTCCAATTTCCTAAAGTTAATATATCTATCCAAATTATGCAAAGGAATACCTAGACTAGCCAATCTAAAGTTACACAGAACACTCCAATACATATAATTTTCACAGTGGATCAGATAGTTTTCAAGTCATTATTGTTCCTTTGTAATATGGCAGTAAAGATCATTGGGAAATGGAGAAATCAGACTGGTGGAAAGGCATCACCTGACGAAAAGCTAGCGGGTATTAATCCACCAATAGAGCCCACTATTGTGATACCACTCAGAACCACCACATACCGAAAGCGCGTACAATAATGCCCGCTACTGCACTAGCAGTTGAAACCCTGTAGGAGACAGCATTTGTCCATGGCATGCCAAAGACGTGGTGCTGCTAATGGAACAGCAATAGAGTCATCCTGTTGATGGTGCCAACTCTTGCACAGGCTCGGCGTTATTCAGAGAGAGCATGCGAGGAACCGAATTGCATCACTAATGAAAATAAATGTCATGAAGTTATGCAGCAACAACAGCAGGTAGTGTACAAGATTAGAAGTGTTGGAAAATGTCAGTAGATGGACTGTCGCGGTACAGGAGCACAGTACAGCAATCAGTGTAGCGCTGAAGAAAGAGGAGCACATATTGCTCTATGTAGATTTCGTACTGTGACCGTCTAGCTACAGAAATGTCCCACAGTGCAGTGCTGCCATGGACGATCAGGATGTAAGTCGCAACCACAAAGTATAAAAAAAATTGCAAGGAATTTGAGATTTGCATGCTAGTTAGTCTATGTCGTACAGTAGTGGTGAAATCCTTAGTACTGAAAAAGTACTGTGTACTACATAAATGAGTGTGTATCGTGAAATGTGAAGGCGCACAGTTGCAGATGATTTCAGTGTGTCACAAGGAAGGAAAGGGTCCATAGTTTAGGAAGCAGGAGTATTACTGTCCGTAACTTTTGTCTACTTGTAACTGAAACAGCAGTCGCACAATATTCCCCTTGCACTTGAGATGTTACAAGCACATTAATCCCCTCCAGAGTCAGGCTCTACCGGTGGATTAATGCCTGCTGGGTGGTCGGAAGAACTCGGCCTGCGGCCTTGGGCACCCCCCCCCCCAGCCGGGCATTAATCCACAGGTAGAGCCCTCCTTTGTCGGGGATTAATGCTTACTTATGACAGTATGTAGACCATTCACATCTAGCGCATGTATTTATCTTGTAAAAATGGCATCATTAACTACACTATGTGTAATAATGACTCATTAGACAACAAATCTATTAAGACCTAACCTTTTTTAAAGCCATACATAATATAGAAAACCAATTTGTGGCATCAGTATTTACCAAGTGTGTTTTGTTATAGTCTAACTAACATTTTAGGTAAACGGTCATCTCCCATTTTCATTATTCTACCCCAAAGGTTAACAGCTCTGATGAGAATCCTGGATCTGACTGGTAACATACCCATTTCCAGTCTTAAAAAACTAGACGGACAATCTCTTGGTACATTAAGTATGGTCCGGATAAAGGAATTTTAAACTAACTCAATATTTAAAATATCAACATACATTCCCCTAAATTTCACTTCCATATAAAGACTGACCTGCCTCAAAGGCAGCTTTGATCTCAACAAACGAGTTGTTTGCAAATTTGTGGGCAAATAATTTTATCCCACCTACAGACTTATAAGAGCATTTTTTTTTACATCAGCCAAATGAACTTTCCAAGACATATCTGAATCAACATTCACACCTAAATACTTGTATTCTTTAACTTTTTCCAAAACTATTTTCTGTAGTCCAAGATTTTGATTTTTTTCTCACTTTTTTACTGAAACAAAGAATTTTAGATTTCTCTCCATTTAGTTCGAGCTTTAGAAAAGCTAGAGAATTTATAATACTAGTCATATCCCTTCATAACCCTAGAGGTATTTGGGAAATTACTATCACATCATCTGCGTATAAAAAGTTGTATTGCTGGACCAGTGGCATTGAGGGTTGAGGTGCTGGACACCAGGCCTCGCGCCACGCTGGTGACCCGGGTTCGGGAACGAGCCTGGGCCACCGGGGGTCGGCAGGGGGGAGAGATGATTGAGCACGAGGACTGCCTCCTCTGTCTGGGAAGGGGATTAGTCATCTCAGTCGCTGACTGCCTCCTCTGGCGTGACGGAGGGCAGTATGGTCGGGAGGCTCGAAAGCCAACGTACTTACATCAAAAGGGAGGGAGGGAGAAAATGGAAAAAGGCCAGGCTCCAAGAGACCCATGATGGCCCAACTGCTCCAGCGAGTCTGCCCCCCGCCACTAGATTTGCCTACTAGGGTGGCGAGGGAACGTCGGCACCACCAACCTGGCCCTGCCGCGGAGGGGGAATTCACAGGGGAAACTCAGGGGCAGACTGGAGGATGTACCCCCCCCCCAAGGGTGGGTCATAGCCCCCGTGGAGTCCTACGGAAGGAGGTAATAATAATAATAAAAAAGTTTTTTTTATTTTATTGACAAAGTATCAATAACTGAGATTTTTTATTATTTTTATTTATTGAATTTTGATGACTGGTTGGCTCCACTGGGCCCCAAGGTCCCTTTTCAGGGCTACCCGGGAACAGAAGCAATACAATACATACAATCAGGTGATACAGTAGCAATACAATACATACAGTCAGGTGATACAAGGTTATTAGGAGTTCAACAGATTAAATAAGAGTGGTGCTAGGAGGCACTTTTTTTTATTAGAGCATTTGTTAAAGTTAATATTGCCAGAAACATAGAAACATAGACTTTGACGGTAGATAAGGACCACTAGGCCCACCCAGTCTGCCCATTTCCCTACCTACTGGATAAGCTGCAGATATGGTTAACCAACAGCCTACTTCCTGCCACCCCCCACTACAATTGCCTTATGTCTGTCCCATGCATGTTTGAATTCCCCCACTGTTTTAGACCGAACAACCTCCCCAGGAAGGCGGTTCCATGCATCCACCACTCTCTCCATGAAAAAAAAATTTCTCACATTATCCCCGAGCTGTCCCCCCTCTATCTTTAAATTGTGCCCCCTTGTTCTTACACATCTCCTTTTTTGAAAGATGCTACCCTCCTGGACTTTGTTGATTCCCTTGAGGTACTTGAACATTTCTATCATGTCCCTCCTTTCATCAAGGGTATATATATTAAGCTCTTTCAGTCTCTCTTCATATGATTTCTGATGCAGACCCTGCACCATTTTAGCTGCCTTCCTCTGGACTGCTTCCATCCAGTCTTATGTCCTTGCGTAGATGAGGTCAACAAAACTGCACACAGTACTCCAGATGGTGTCTCACCAACTGTCTGTACAGAGGGATAAACACTTCCCTTTTTATGTTGCTTGCACGCATGTGCAAGAAACAGTGTCATCATCCGAGTTTTCGGAGGTGTGGCACCAGTCTTCCAATTCAGTCAGTGTATTTGCAGGCACGGCCCCAGTCCCCCAATCACTGATGCAGCTGTCTATGACAGCAGTTGAAAATGCAGCGGTCGTACAGTTGAAAGGGAGAGCTCCACTTCAGTGAGCAGAGTCCCCTCCACACACACACACACACACACACACACACAGTGTGCTCATGCGCTTCCCCCTCCCCCCCCATGCACACACTGTATGGCCGACGGGGGTGCCCAATCCCCCATTGGCTCCATGCCACCCCAAAGCATCCAGATGCCATGCTGGGAGCCCACCCCAGCATGGAAAACGTCCCTCATTGTCATTTATAAAAAAAAACAAAAAACACTGTAAATGCAAAAACTGTCACTTGGCGCTTCTCCGGCCCCTCCCACAGTCCGCACCCACCCACTGCGCACTTCCCCCACACCTCCCCCACTTACCTCCAGACCTCGGCGCGACGATCTTCAGTGGACCGGGAACACATCTGCACTCTTCAAAGCCGACCACGAACTGAGGAAATGCCAGTAAGCTGTATAATGGGATAGATAGGGTTTTTTCAACTTTGCTGCATATCTCAGGCATTTTTTGGAATTTTGGCACCAAAGTTTTAACATGGGGTTTTTGGGACCCCTCCTCATGAATTCTATCACTGTCATGGTGTTAATCGGGCCCGAAGGGCGATTTCACGGTCACTGCACGAAATCACCTTTCGGGACAGATTAACGAAACGACAGTGCAAGTGTTCATAAGGTGGGCTCTCAAAAAGTCTATGTTGCAAATTTGGTGAAAAAATTCCTAAAAATGACTGTTTTACGAGTGTATGTTGCGCAGTTCCTACGCACGCTTGTAAGTTCATGGATGTTTTATATTTTCACTCCAAATTTTCAGCATTGTCATTTTACTACACCTCCTTATGAGCAGTACAGCTGTCATTTTTCAGATGTCACCCAAAATGTGTGTGCATGCATGTAGCGCACAGTGGCGCAGTCGGTGTGCACAATCAATATTTGGGACAGATTAAGAAAATCACAGTGACACTGTTCATGAGCAGAGGTCTTAAAATGTCTATGTTGAAAACTGGGTGAAAAAATTCCCAAAAATTACTGTTTTATGAGCATTTGTTGCGCTGATCCTACGCACTCTAGCAAGTTCGCGAATTTTCAATATTTTCACTCCAGATTTTCAACACTGCCATTTTACCACACCTCCTTATAAGCAGTACAGCTGTCATTTTTCACAACTTGCCCAAAACATGTTTCTGCCCATGTAGCGCACAATGGCGCAGTCAGTCAGTGTGCGAAATCATTGTATGGGACACATTAAGAAAATCACAGTGACACTGTTCATAAGCAGAAGTCTTAAAATGGCTAGTTTGAAAATTTGGTGAAAAAATTCCTAAAAATGACTGTTTTACAAGCATGCGTTGCGCAGTTCTTATGCACACTCGTAAGTTCGCAAATTTTTAATATTTGCACTCCAGATTTTCAACATTGCCATTTTACCACACCTATCAGCAGTACAGCTGTCATTTTTCACGTCACCCAAATGTATTTCTGTGCATGTAGCACACAATGGCGCATTCGGTGTGCGCAGTCAATGTCTGGGACAGTTTAAGAAAATCACAGTGACACTGTTCATGAGCAGAGGTCTTAAAATGGCTATGTTGAAAATTTGGTGAAAAAATTCCCTTCAGACATTCTGCAATGTTACTAATGAAAACATTGAACAGGACTGGCCCCAGGACCGATCCCTGCAGCACCCCACTGGTGACTCCCTGTCCCTAGACTGCACACCATTTACCACCACTCTCTGTCTCCTGTCTGTTAGCCAGTTTCTAACCCAGTTTACCACCCTTTCCTCCATGCCCAGCCTACCCAGCTAGTTTATCAGCCTCCTATATGGAATGGTGTCAAAGGCTTTGCTGAAATCAAGGTAAGCGTTGTCCACTGCCCCACCCTGATTCACTTCCTTTGTCACCCAGTCAAAGAAATCAACCAGATTTGTCTGACATGATGTCCCCACTATGAATCCATGTTGTCTATGGTCCTGGGCTCCGACGGCTTCTAGATGCCCCACTATCCTTTCTTTAAGCAATGTCTCCATGATCTTCCCCACTACTGAGGTGAGGCTGAATGGCCTATTGTTCCCTGCCTCCTCCATGCTGCTGGACTTGTGTAGAGGGACCACATGTGCCCTCCTCCAATTCACTCGTGTTGAATGACTCAGTGAACATGGCTGCCAGAGGTACTGCTATCTCCCTTCACAGTTCTCTTAATATCCTTGGGTGTATGTCATCTAGTTCCATCGCTTTGTCCACCTTCAATTTAGTGAGCTCCTGCAGGACTCTTTTGCCTTTGAATGGACTACTGTCCACCTCTTCACCCCCTTGGCAACTGCTGTACTGCTGTACCCCTTGCCCCTCCCACTCTTCTGTGAATACTGAACGGAAAGACACAGTGGATGTCTTGGGAGGAAGGCATGGAACTATCACTTCCAAATACCTAAACAGCACATACAAGCAAGCAACAGTCGACATTGACAAATGCTTGTTCTACTTGTGATGCCCCTTCCTATGAATCCCAGTATCCCCCTGGCTCTCCTTACTGACTTCTGACATTCTTACCAACCTTTAGATCTTCTGCTATGACTACCCCCAGGTCCCGTTCCATTTTTGTTGTTGTTAGTACCTACCCTGCTATTGTGTACTCTTCTCCTGGGTTTTTGTTTCCCAGGTGCACTACTTTGCACTTCTTTGCATTGAATCCAAGTTGCCATAATCAATCTCTGTATTAGTTAAAGTTTCCCATATCACCTGCCTATCAACAAAATCAAAGGCCGCATTTATGTCGATAAACCTAACAGAGTACAGAATTTCTTTCCTTTACATATTTATCCACTAAACAGTTGAGTGTGAATAGTAATTCTAAAGTACTGTGTTTTTTCTTAAACCCACATTGGAATTTAGAAATTCGGCTGCTACAATCTGACCAGAATAAAAGTCTATCCAGAATTAACCTTGAGTCATTTATTCCCTTTTTTAAACAGAGGCACAATAATTCATTTGTTCCAATTCTCAGGAAGTATAAGGTACACACTAATTGCTATAAAGATTGGAGTTAAATAATTAGCCAAATAATCAGAGTTGTGCAAATACATTTCTGCTGGGAGGCCATCCGCCCCGCTGCAGCTGTGTGTCTTTTTTGACTTTCAATAGCAGATTTAACCTCTTTTGTAGAAAATTGCAGCATATTATATAATTCACAGGATTTCTGAAAAATGCTCTAACCACATGTCTGCGGAGATCATACTGTCTGTGTTACAACAGCTATTATTTGTATCATGTCCATAGGTTACAAGGGCCCCCAAAGTTGTGGAGTCTTTCTTTCTTATGGCATCATGTAGGATCACCCATAACTTATTTTTATAATTCTTCTTTTTTCTAATGACCAATTTCCTAAACTCTTCTCCAAGATGTTTTAGTGCTCTTAAAACAACGCAAGCTGGATTTTTAGCTCTAATCCTACCTATTTTATTTACTTTTTTATTATCAGACACCGTCATATCGGGGGTTGATAGCACCAATACACCCAGCATTATTTGTTCTTTTATGTGCACATAATTGAACTTCAAAAGGTACCTATAAATTTATTAAAGTTTCCAATTAAATGTAGGGCTTCAATATGAGACATTTTACTAGTTAAAGGTTGATGGTCATACTGCAAATTATTAATACTGTCTATAATTTCTTTTGAATACATATTCCAGGTTACCTTTTCCCATACTTTAATACACATGTGCTGATCAGCTTCCCTTTCTGCAGTTTTATTTTTTGCAGCTTTTTTAAAATTATTCTTAAAACACTCAACAGAATAATGGTCACTCTACCACATTTGATTTATTTTAAAGTATTTTATCAAAGCATAGCTGAAAGCTTCTACTACACATAAATCCAACATTCCCCTCTCCCCATTTTTTGTTGGAAATAAGATTGGTAAGTAAATGTAACCTCACCATGGGACATGGTGAGGGAAGGGGTTGCCAACAGACAACAGGGAGCACCTGGTACAGGAAAAAGGTGGGGAGTGCTAGTGGATCTCAGGTACTGCTCAGCACCAGATATGGTGAGGGGAACCACTAGACACCAGTAACTGTGTTTGATCATCAGATGTGTAAATGGAGAACAGTACACTTAACATCAGGGAGTACTTGACTCAGGATTGTGTAAGGGACAGGACTGCCGCAGACACCAGGAAAGGCTTGGCACGGGCATGGGAGCAAGAGAGAGGGGGTGCCACTTGACACCAGGGGGTATCAGGACTGGCACAGGATAAGGTAAGGTACAGGACACCACTGGACACAAGGAACTACTTGGCATGGAATGAGGGAGAGTGCTTGGCATGGTAAGGGTGTTTGGTATCTGTTGCCAATACAAATGCATTTGTTATTAAATACCCTTTTTATGAAAAAAAGATGGAAATTCACTGCAAAAAAAAATATATATATATATGCTTTGCAGTAACATTCCATTATAAGTCAGTTAGGACACAGGGGCCCAGATATTCAGACTACGCCGGGCAGTGGTGCAAGCATGGGCGCAGTGCAACTGGGCTGCGCTGGGGGAAGGACCAGGCCATATTCAACGGTGATGCGCCATGGCACAGCGCTGTTTAATATGGCAAGGTCGGCGCACATGCTGCGCATGGTACAGTGGTACTGTGCCAGTGCAAGCCACAGAGAGGGAGCACGGGGATGCGCCAGTGCAAGTGCAGCTGGGTGCATACAAATGAGGCCATAATATATGCAAGGTGCAAAAGGGCCATTTGCATGTCATCGTGGTCCCATTTGCATGTGTCGCGCAGGGCATCCCAGTGAACTGCACCTGAAGCTCTGTCTAGCTGCTGTCGTCGAGGGATGGGTCCCTGGTGGGCTACTGTAACCCCCTCCCCTCCCGTACGCCTGATCGCAGGCTTCTGCAATATTAAAAGTAATCTGGTGAGCTAGTGGTTCCCTCCCCGTATGCCTGATTGCGGGCAGTTGTAATAATAAATATTAACCTGGTGGTCCAGTGGTACCCCCCCTCTCCACTCACCCACAGAGGACCCCTGGTCACCTAGCACCCCCCCACACACATCATCGGCGGGCGGCAGCACCCCACATGCATACCACCCGGCTGCATGACAGCATACAGTATGATCTGTATGCCTAGCGGTCCACAGTGTGGACCAATGGGCTTGCAGACCACACTGTAGTACACAGGACCAGATATGTGAATGAATGCGTGCATTCACATATCTGGTCCCTGTCTAACCAGTATGGTCTGCAAGCCCATTGGTTCACACTGTGGACCAATAAGCGTGCAGATCATACTGTACGCTGTCATGCGGCAGGCAGCCGGGCCGGGTGTTGGGTGGCCAAGGGTCCTCTGTGCGTAAATTGTGGGCCACATTGAGCTGTTAGGGTTGGGTTCTGTAGAATCCTGTAAAGCTGTAACAGGTCTCCCCTACTATGTATTTCCTCAAGGGTGGCCAATCCTGTTTTTGATAGTCTCTCTGTGTATTTTAGGTGCCTTAGATATGGAATAAGTTTAGTGTCTCGATGCTGGACTTGCTCAATGGATTTGATATCGTTTTAGATAGGGGTTCCAAAATGGAGAACAAAAGTCCAAATGGGGCCCGATATATGTTCTGTATAATGGAACAATACAATGTTCATTTCTATTAAAGGAAAGCTTGATGCACTTCAAAAGTATGGTTGTCATTTGTGGAATTTTTTGACTATGCCCAGCTGATACTGCATTTATCGTGTGGTTCTGTATCTTATTTATTTGAGGGTTATTATTTCCCATATGCAGTACTATGCATTTATGTTTAGGGACATTGTTTTTTCCTTTGTCCACAGCTCTATCTTCTCCAGATCTTTAACAAGAGAAGTCTGTTTAATTGTTGTGTCAACCTCTCCCCCAATTTCTGTGTCATCTACAAATTTGGCTAAATTATTTTTAATATTTTTATCGATGTCACTTATAAAAAAAAAAAAAATTGGATAAGGTAGGTCAGAGTACTGATCCCTGGGGAACACCACTGCTCATTTCCCCCAAGGTGGGGAAATGACCACCTACCTTCACCTGCTGAGTCCTACCTGAAAGCCAGCTGTTGATGCATCTAACTGTTGATGTATTTAGTCCTACGCTGGCAAGTTTTTCTAGTAGTTTTAAATGAGGGACTTCATTAAATGCTTTTTCACAACCCAACAAAATTACGTCAACTAAATGTTTTTATTCAGACTCGCTCTAATGTTGTTATAAAAATCAATCAGATTGGTTGTACATGAGTGCCCACTGTTGGTTATTGTCAGAATGTTGAAGTTAGGCTAGTTCCTGTTCTATTCTGTTCTTTACCAACTGCTTCATAGTTTTGCTTAGGGCAGATGTTAGGCTAATAGGCCTATAGCAGGGGTCACATTAAGGGCATGCTCCGTTCTCTAAGCACACTCTGATTCAGGAGGAGCACGTTTCAAATGCTGTTTTTCATGCTGTGTGTGCTCCTGCTGCATAGTAGGAGCACGGAGGAGGAAGGGCTATCATAATATGTTGAGGACGAGCGGAGGACTTTTTTTTTTTTTTTGATAGTTAAGGGGTCATGTACATAATTTGTTGCTATCTGGAAGCAGGCGTTCTTGAGAAAGCAACTGGCTATATCGCCAGTCAGTTAATGTGCTGTGCGGGCGGGCAAATGCTTGTTTCTATAGGTGCTTACAATGATTGGCTATTGCCCAGATTTACTTTCCAGCGGAGGCGGGAACCACTCTAGACATGAGGGGAGAAGAGCTAACAGTACCGAGCGAGTGAGGAAAGCCCAGAAAAATCCACATTGATATATGGCCATTTTAAAAGTGAGTTTATTTGTTCCTCGAAGCCTAGTATGGCACAATTTATTTTCCCTTTTGGTGCCTTAATTGTAAACGGCTATGTCCAAAGTGTGTGCGTGGGGGGAAGGCGCAATGCAGTACTGCATACTTAGAGGTCTCTACTGTTTCTGATCAAGCCCCTGCCACATATTCCACTGTGTGGAGTTGGGGTCTGTGGTGTTTTTCTAACTGTCGAGTGTTTTGTGCACTTCTATTTTCAGTTTATTTTTTGTAGCATGTGTGGCTGTTGGTAGCTGTAAAAGGATTAGTCTTCTGTTAATTCTGGGCAGTGAAGCCGGTTTGACTCTCTGGTGAGCAGCACAACCTCACAGTGTGCTTCAGCATTATGTTAGGAAGGGAGCAGCCTGGCCTGTCTAATTGTTCAGACTCTGGATGGTGTCTAAATTCCTGAACGTCATGCCAGTCTGTTCTTGGTGGTGGGCTGCAGAGACAGGTGTTCCGACTCGGAGACTGTGTTGCTGCGGCCATATGGGATGTAGTGTTTCAGCACTGCAGTGGAAGAACTACTACTGAAAGAAAAGACTGAAAAAAAATCCAGGAAGCCATCTGACTGTTGTTTAAACCCTGCCCCCCATGGGTAGAGATTATACCTGTAGTGCCTCCCGGCCACCTGTTCCTGGTCCTGCCCTGGGCCCCTAGGCTGCTCCTGTCTGATCTAATGTGGGGTCTGGATAAGTGTTAAAACACTGGACAGAAGGTGTCTGGTAGAAGTTTAAAATGCCAGCTCAGCGGTAGTCTGAATGCGAGCACTGTGCAGCCTATAGTGTTCGAGCTGGCTCCTGCTCAAACATGCGAGCTGGCGGCTCTGCCTGGGAAATCCATCTAGTACTATGGTGCTCAGTGTTAAAGCCACCTGACTGCTCTGTCGAGTGTCCCCTTCATGTGCTCTGAACGCCAGGATTAGAGGATGGAGCACACAGAAAGCTGTGCAGCGCTACCATTCAGACTACTGATGAGCTGGCGGTTTAAAAAGGACAGGAAGCAAGTATAAATTTCAAGAGCTCGCATGAGCCTATAACATGGCCTGAGGCTTCATCCAGTCAGTCCTGCTTCAACAGTATGTGCTGCACAAAGTTAAAGCTCTCTTTCTTGCACGCTAATTGACAGTGATGACCCTGACACACTAAATCTGGATAGGGGTTTGAGAGAGACTTAATCGGGAGGTGTGGGATCCGTGATGGTAATCAGGGGGAAAAAAATGTTCACGGCAAAGTGGTAGCGAATTGGTGGAGCCAACACGTGTTGATCATGAAATAGCAGAGGGGAAACTTAATCAGGGCCCGGTTGTGAGGGGCCAAACCACTTGACTCAGGGTATCAGGTATGTGGGCAAGTTAAAAATGTCAAAAAAATTAATTTTCTTATACACTAGTGGGATGGCTGTAAAGTGGTAGTGAATGAGCAGAACTGAGATGGTGTTTGATGCTGAATTTGTGGACTGTGGAGCACTCACACACTGTCATACTGAATCAGGTTGCAAGGGGCTGTACCGGCTGAATCATGGATCTGGACAGCAAGCTAAAAATGTAGCAGAAATAAAGCTTCGTTTCTTAGGGCACAGTGGGGTTTCTGAGAATACAGGTCAGCAGATTCTCCCTGGAAAAGTACTGCCAGGGTGAAGCCGCGCCAGAGACTCGAATGATCACTGTAGTCAATCAGAGTACTACGAGCTCTTGCCCTCTCTCTCTCTCTGGTTCACAGATATTTCACTCCTGTTCAGGCACTAAGAGCATACAGCAGCACCGATCAGGCATTCAGTATAAGATGACTACAACATTCACTGTAGGCAGCGTTATATTTTTACTGCTTACACTGTCCGTTTTGGTGAGGGAAGATAAGTGGGCGAGTGGGAGTTCCCTGCTCCACCACACTCTCCAGCCCTATCTTACACAACAATCTGCTTGTTCTGCTGAAAAAAAAAAAAAAAAGGCACTATGTTTGTGTTACTCTGATGAGAATGTCTGCTCTGTGCTTACTCTGTGTTCTGTTCTGCACTGGTGTGGGTGGGTGGGTGTGTGTGTGTGTGTGTGTGTGTGAGAGAAACAGTAGCTTGTATCCGTCACCAGCATGTCTGAGAACTCAATTTGTGTGAGGCAGTGCTACAAACTGAACTGACAGAGAGGGGAGGTCTTTAGGCTCTGTGACAGGCGGTGGGGGAGCGAAGTAAAAGTCTAAGTTACACTGTAAACTAAAGTAAGATCACAGTACATACACTGCAGTTTGTCACATTAATCTTTTCTCATTTCTGTGATAGGATGTTTATCCATCACATGGACATGTGTGGCACAAAGGATGAAAACATCAAATGACTTGTGTCTCATCTAGCAGACAAGAGCTTTTCCGTACCTTCTAGCAGACCATACGAATTAATATAAAATAAAGACACAAAGGTGTTGCAACTGTGTTTATTGGCAACAGGAAACTATTTCAAAACAATGATTAGTGCCTTTAAGTAATTCCTGTCCCATTTAAACTTTTACCACTTTCCGCTCTGGTCCCTATAGCATATGCAGGCACAACGGGATGGTAGGAACATTGTGGGGGCACCATGCAGGACTAGGACTATCTGGACAGGCGGCGGGAGGCACTCCAGGTAATCTGCATGTGGGAGGTGGGGGTGTTGCACCTGTTATTGCTGGTTCAGCAGTTAATACGCAGGTGGTTTGAAGGGTTGCCAGTTTCCTATGGAAATTCAGGGTGGGTGTGTGAGCAGTGAAGGTGAATTAAGGCATCTGGTGCCATGGGTAAAATTTTTATTCTGTATGTAGGAGCACAGAAGCGACTGACAGGAGCACATATTTTGGGTCCTGATTTGGGCAATGTGAATGCCTCAATTTCGAAGGAGCACACTGTGGCAAAATCTTAATGCCATCTCTGGCCTATAGTTGGTCACATTGTCTCGCTCTCCCTTTTTAAATATTGGCACAACTACAAATGTTCTCCAGCCTCAAGGAACCTGTCCTGATGTTAGATTTGTTAAAGATGATGGTAATCGCTTGTAGCAAACTTGTTGCTGTCTCAACTATTAATTTTGGGCATATATTGTCTGGTCCTGCTGACGGATGTACCCTTAATTTTTTAAGGCTGTCATGGTCTCTCCTCCATAGAGAAGGGAGTAATGGCTGTGACTTCTCCATTGTTATATCTCAGGGGTTCTCAAATGGTGAGGCCAGCCTCCCTGGGGAGGCCCCAACCTGTTCCAAGGGAGGCTCAAGCAAGTCTGAAAAGTACTGTATTTAAATTTTGAATTTTATGTATTTTGTGTGAAGAGATGAAGCAAAGTGAAATAGGATAATAGTAGGTGAATTTTATGTATTTATTTACTAATAGGTGACTAGGAAGGTGAATGAGCCAAAGCTCATTTCAGGTGTGCCCGGGAAGGGTAGGGAGTAATACATTTCAAAAAGGTAACTACAAAACAATCAAGAAATGCACAGTGAACTATAGTGCAAACAAATATGAACAATAAACTGATAATGAGTGATGGTAATTGATCAATTTGTAGACTGATGCAGAAAAGCCCAAATACAATGGTTGAGCATAGAAGTGCTAAGAGCAATAGCAGGAAGGAGCAAAGTAATCCCAGAGATGTTGCTTAGGAGCAGGAAGGAGGGAGATGTAAAGTACGCAGAAAGGTTATTTCATATAGCAAGGAAACGGAGAAAGTAGTCTGACCCAAGAAGGTACTGCAACAAGGGGCAACAATGGTTCAAGAATGAAAATAGCGGAGCAAGTAGGCTGCCGGGGAGGGTTGTTACAATAAACTGAATAATAATGTTTGTTTATTTTATTTATTTGTTATTCAGATAACACCTTTGAGCACAAGAGCTCTTTTTCAAAGGTTCCACATCAGTATAAGACAAAGAACGGAATGTGAGCCAAGTACTCAGAGGGGTTTCAATTTATTCATGGTGTACTGCAGGGTTTTAAATAATTGATTAGCAGTTTTTTTCTTGGGACCATACTAACGGCACAGAAAGTATTTATATAGGTTTTCTAGAAGTGCTGTGTTTGTTAAACATAGTGAGGCAAGAGCTATGCATTTTCACAAAGATTTAGCACTTTTATGAGCAAAACGCTAATCAATTTTTAGAGTTAGATAAATCCCAGTACTGCGCAAAGTACTGCATGTTATTTTTCCTTGGGGAGACCCAAGATTATTTCAGTTTTTGGGGGAGGCTCAAAATCTTTTCCATAGATTTGGGGAGGCTCACTGTGACAAAGTCTAAGAACCATTGTTATATCTAATATTAGGCTAGGGCTGTAAATTGAACAAACGTAATTATTAAATGCCTGTGTAATGTCATTCTCACCAGTTGTCTTGTTATTATTAATAATAATTGGGCCTTGTAGTGTTTTTTTGCTATTAACATAATCATTAAATGTTTTATTGCTGTCTTTTGTATGAACAGTCATGAACTCCACCATATACTTTTCAAGTTTAATCATCCTTTTGAGGTTTTTCATTTCTGACTTGTATTTTGCAGTTTTCAGGGTACTGTTTTTTTTGTAGTTTTGAATATGCCCTTTACTTTGCTTTGATTTGTTCTTTTTACTGCTCCAGTTAACCAGAGTGGTATTCTCCCCTTGTTATTATGCTTTTTCACTGTAGGAACATTATTTAGCCTCTGCTGTTATTATGGTATTTTTTTTAAGATAGACCAACTTTCCTCTGTTGAGGCATTCTACATCTCTAAATCCCAGTCGATTTTGTCAAAATGTTTGTTAAGGCTATTGAAGTCAGCTTTGTTGTAGTTTTTAATAGTATGTTTTTTTGTGACTTAAAGGAGACAGATTTGAGACTACAGTTGACGACTTTTTGATCACTTCCACCCAATGGACAGTTGCCTGAAATCCCACATATTAGGTTCTGATTGTAACCCCACCAACAAATGGGGGTTCCAGAAAAGTCTTCCTCGACCTTGCCCAAATGCTCAGTGCCAGGCTGGTGTCCTGCGTTTTAGCAGTTTAAATGTGACTGCCAGAGAGTGCCTGTATAGCCTCTGTGCACTGTCTCTAAGAGCTGCCTAGATTGCAGTCATAAGTAATCTGAGAGGGAGTTCTGTTGAAGGATGCAGCTATTTGCTGAAAATCATTTAGAGTCATAATGTAGTTTGTCTAATCTGCCTTCTTTGCAGCAAGGACTGTTTTGTTTATCCCCACCACTTTGGCCTGGGACTGCCAAATTGGACCAATCAGTACTGGTGGGACCTAAAATGGAGCCGGAGTACAGGAGCTGTCTGGAGTCAGAATCTGCAGGAATTGTAGTTTGGAGCTTTTGCCACCTTTTTGCACCTGAAGGGGAGCTCCTGTTGTGACTGACAGATGAATCAGCCAACCGAACCTTTTGGATCTTGGGAAAATTCCCAGGCTTGCTGGCAGTTGAGTCACATCTAAGTTGGGAGCTGAAGAAGCAACAGCTCAAGACAGTTTCTGTAGAAAGGCCCGGGTTTTGGCCTGCATTCCAGCCTGCTGCCCCTGGCAGGGAGAAAAGAGAATAATTTCGGACTAAATCCGAGTTTGTGAGAACGAAGTATGCCACTGATTTTTACCAGGCTCATACCTGAAGAAGACCTGCTAATGTGATCAGCCTGTCAGAATTTCCAGCTGCTTTTGAATCCCCGGTTTGTGCAGATACTTTGCAGTCATGACCAGAGAGCGGTTTACCTTGTGCAGTAGAATTTCCTTACATGTAAATGTGCTGTGAGTTGTTAGTGGGTCGTGATTTGGTTCCCCACTGTGTGAACTGTGTTCTGCTTGCTGGAAGCTGTATCCAGCCCAAAACGGACTGTATCTGAATTTGTCTCCCATTGGCCCAGGCCTTGCCACACTGGCCCAGCCAGACTACTCACTGCAGAGAGAAAGCCATTGATGAGACCTGCCTGGGGATCAGCCCCCTGCAACCACGCTTGAACAGGAATGATGCCTTGGTGATTTGTGTGGGCCCTACTTCTCCTGGCACTCCAGATTAACCACCTGCAGTCTTGATTTTCATCCAGTCTGTGTCCAGTCTTGGGTATCATGAGTAATCATCACGGTAGCTCCCTGCAACAACAGCCTAATCTAAAAGTGTGTCATCAGATTGTCTTCTTGTCTTTTCATGAACTGAGCCCTCCGGCTCCGGATTACAAATACTGTGTGTTGTGCATGTTTTCTTCCATCACAGTGCCCCAACCAGCTGCAACATTCCTGGCTAGCCCACCATTCTCCATCTGGGTACCCAGAGTGTGTGACTGTTTATGGACCCTGAAGTGCATGCATAACTCTTTGATTGATACAACCTTTAAGCAAATTAACCCGATTATGCCCCTCCTTTGTTCAAGTCCCTTAAATAAATCAGATCTAACTCTTGTATGCATTTACCGTGACTGAGGTTCCAGTTTGTACAAGAGTACTGTACTGCTATTTGCTGTGTATAACCTTGTTTTACAGGGGGTCTCCATGGCCGAGCCAGAGGAAAGCCCTGGTGGTAAGTGCAAACAATGTGGGTACTTGTGTGGTGTATTGGGGCATTGTAAAAGTGATTATTGTGTATTGCTCCAGCCACTAGTAAGGAAAGGGGGGGGGGTTGGTGTGTCCCGGAGAGCTGTGCCCAGGTTAGCTTGACCACTACCAACCCTGACCTCCAGGTGGAGGCACCCGGTTCAGAACTCAGGCCCTTAACCTGCTACTAGCCAAGCCGGCAGGGGTAGTAGCCCTCGGGATAGTGCTACCTAGGGGTTACATGATTATTAGTCCGTATTAGATCTAGTGTGTTAGGTCCTTTTGTTGGGACTGATACTAACTGGGATATGCCCTGCACAGCCACTGAATCAATGAAGGAATGTTCAGCTGTATTAGAACCTGCTAGGAGTTCCTAGTTTATCCCTGGGTAGTTAAACTCACCAAATATAACTGCTTCTCCTGTTTCTGTCATGGAAAGGTTCTTCTTACTTAAGGTGTTATTATAGTCCTGTGTTGAGTTGGATGGTCTGTAGCAGGTACCCAGGACTATTTTCTTGCTACTTTTATTAACAGTGACCTTTACCGATGTGGTCTCAACATTGTGCTCATCGGAGTCTGAAGAGAATACCTGAGAACAGTCTATATTTATTTTAAGTATATACAGACACTGCCACCTCTTCTGTTTTTCTTGTTTTTGGAGTAAAGTGTATACCCCCCAATCTCTTTGTCAGTTACCAGTTACTATAGTCATCCCACTAGGTTTCTGATACAGCTGCTATATCCACCTTATCTCTATGCATCAATGATTCCAACTCAGAGGCCTTTGTGGCACTGAGACTTCTTGCATTTTCTGACATTATCCTGAACTCCTCTGTGTGATATGGACGATCCAGTTGCAGTTATTTTTGTTGGAATTGTTCCTGAGACACCCTTAGAAGCTAGTTTAAAGCTTGAAACATATGTTCTCATTTGTTTACCCAGCATAAAGTTCCCCTGCCTACTGAGATGTAGTCTGTCCCAGCTGAACAGGTTTTGATTATTCTCATATTATTCATGGTGGGTGAGACAGACATACTTTTTGGAGTGTCCATTTCTGTGTCCATTCATTTATTGCCTTAATTTTCTTGTTTTTGTGGTATCCTGCCCTTGGCACCAGCAATATTTCGGACACAGTTATGGAACACCCCTTAGCTTCTAGTTTATTGCATAGATTGGTGAAATTGTTCTGGATGCTTTCAATACTTGAATTGTTTGTTTTATTTGTTCTGACATGTATTACAACAAATGGATTAATTCACAGATCTTGCAGTATGTTATCCAGCATGTTGGTGATGTCATAGTCAGCCCCTCTAAAGCTGCTGCATGTTCTACTGACCTTGTCTGGTCCACATACTGCTCTATCAATGTAACTGAATCGCCTAACACAAAGATTTGTCCGTCAGTTGTGCCTTTGCCGCTTGCTGTATGTATCTATGGGCTGGGGGCTAGTGGTGTTACTATTCGCTGCCGATGGGGGTAGCGTAGAAGGATTGATTTTCATTGTCTTGTGTATTTCCCACTTCCATGATTTCACTAGAAGTTAGCATTAAGTTTTCAGTCACGTTTGGTTTAGAAACCTGTGTAACGTGGTTTTCAGTAGTTTCGATCTCCATATCATTTAGGCAGGTATTTTTATTTGGAGACGGTGTGGCAACAGTTCTGTTGTGGTCATTAAGTTCTGTAGCCTCAGAATCTAGTTCACGAAGTACAAAGAAGCGGTTATTTAGTGTGATATCAAAAACCATTGCTCTGTGACTTTTTTTATGCTTTTGTTTTACTGCAACTTCAGTCCATTCTGATTCTCCTGATACCTCCTCAGCCTGATCATCAGCCCTGTCCCTTTTTTGCCTTATGTTCAAGGTTTCATTCCTACAGTTAATACTAGTGATGCCATTTGACTGGGATGTAGTTTTTTGCCCAAATGTGAGGTTCCGGGGAGGGGAGAGGGGGTGTCTCCGATTGTATTCTTTTGGATTGCCGTTGTATTGGTATTTGTTGTAAATAAATTGTTCACAGGCCATACATTGTTCAGTAAATAGGTACATACAGCATTTACTGCATTTAATTCCTGTCTCTTTCCAACATTTCAGCTATGTCCTCCATGATAAGGTAAATGATAAGCTTTCAGACACAAACAGACCAAAACAAGAAACAAATTAAAAATAATTTTTTTTTTTTCCAGTTAGGGCCTGTCTATACTGGAGGTAAAAAAGCTTACATTATTCCATTCGTTGGGCCTACTCTTATCAAAACAGACACACAGGACACTGTTTAGATAAAGACCATACAGTTCCTTAAACAACAATTGTAAAGCCACTTACAGAAAAATGTGCCCTTCTCCTCTTCGGTCCCACCAGACACGCGCATGTCACCACATACTCGCCCCACTCGCTAGGGGCAAGCAGCTTTATAGTCCATGACCCGGAAGTAGCTTCCGGAGGCCATGGTTGTGTGTGCATACAAACAGTAGCCCACAATATATTTTCAACTGCTGCCTTTTCAAAGTAGTGTATAAAAGCTTTAAAATACAGCCTAGAATGCTGCTCCTGGAAAAGTGTTTCATGCAAAAAGCGGTAGTTTCTCAGGGGATGCTCCTGGACTACAACTCCATACCTCTATGCAGCCCTCAAGAAGCACATTGACCCCTTCTACCCCAGCTGGTACAACAGCTATGGAACAATAAAATCAATATTCAGCTGCAAATAAGGTGGAATACTGCTGTATACTGTTGCCCAACTTCCACGTCTGGCTCACAGTGCAGCCTAAGTGCTAATTTAAAACCTTTTGCGCTAGCTCAGCTGATAGACATTATTTCTCTCTTTTTTAAATCCTCTTATCTCTGCTCCTAGGCTACTTCAACCAACCCTCTACAGATGGCATTCCCACCTCATCACTAACCCTGTCTGAGACCTATCCCAACTCCTCCTGTCCAGGACTACTATGTGGTAGGTGGGTGCCACGGTCAGTAGTGCAGACCTTGCCAGGTTGCCATCACCACCCTGCTGGTTTGGTTTCTTTCCCTCTATTTTTTTCCCCTTTCCAAGGTTTGCAACACATGCAGTGATGCACGTGCTCAGGCATGGCACACTATTAATGATGCATCAGGGCCCTTGGAGTGCAGGAACTGCTGCTCTTTCATCCAGCCTCTGCTAGGTGGTGTGCATGCAGCAGTACATGCTGCTTCTCTCTCCAAAGGAGAAGAGTTGTTCGTGGGACACTCAATGCTCCTTCCATTCCTCAGCCGACTCCCGAGCAATCAGAGACCATGTCTGAACCCCAGTCGCTGGCGCAGCTAGCAGTAGCACTACTGCTGTGCTACCACATTCGCTGCATTATTTCTCTCTCTTTTTAATTTGTGGAATGACATGGCAGAAATGTATGCATGCATTTTGTACTGCAACACTGATCATAAAACTGGGTAGAAAGTCTCTGATGTGCCACAAAGTTGCCAATACTATTTGAACAATCTGTTGCAACATTAAAATCCAAGGGCAGGGCCCTCAGGCCAAATCACTGCAAGCTGCTGGGCTGAGGCAGAAGAAATGCTGTCATACTGCAATTAGTCTGCTGCCTCTGGGTGAATTCTGTGAAATAATCAAATTTTTGTGGGCCCGCCCGGTGGCACAGAGGGTTGAGGTACTGCATGCCTTGCCTCTCCCATGCTGGCAACCCGAGTTTAGGAACGAGTTCGGGGTGCCAGTGTAGGCTGGGTTGGGGAAGAGGATGAAGCATCCGACAAACTGCTTCCCTCTCCCAGGCATAGGGAGGGATGGTGTCCCACTTCTTGGCTGCCCTCTGGTGGAGGCTGGGTGGCTGCGCTGGAATCTAAGCACCGCAGAAGGGAGGGGCCACAGTTCTGTAGCGTGCGCATGCCTCCACATGCGTATGCTTACATGCTGGCATGGCTAGGGGAAAAAACAGAAAAGGGAAAGCACCAGGTTTGTGAAGCCCTGCCTGCCCCCATTCCTGCGTCGTTACCTGACCACTGCCCCAATTCTGGATAAGAGACACTGGGTAGGGGAAGCACAGCCCTCCCCTTACCGGCCCCACCATGGAGGGCGATCCATGGAGGAATTCTCGGTAGTGGTTGGCCGGGGTGGATGCCAGACAGAGGTGACAGGGACAGGGTTGCTAGTCTGCCGGAGCCATCCTGGTGAGGAGAAAAAGATATATGGGGAAAAAAAATTTTGTGACAGTTTTGTTCAATTTATGACAGTCTGCAGAACACAGATAGTGAGATCAAAACAAACATCTAAGGGACCCAAAATTTCACTTGAAATCTTAAATCTGTCAAAAAGTGAAAATGTTGCAGAATTTTGGTGGTTTCATTTTGTGGTGAATTTATCCAGCCAGCCTCAGGATGGGAAATAGCACAGATGTTTACCAGGCTTTTGTTAAACACCTTCCTTTTGACCCAAAAGCTCTCATCATAGATTTAAAAGTCAAAATATAAACTTTTTTTTTTTTGGCTTTCATTTACTTCCTATACAGCATAAGGAAACTAAAGGCGTGTTTACACTTACCATTCTGCAATATGTTGGGTCTGCTACCAGATCATGGGCAGGAGATTGCTAGATATGGGGATTGCACCAGACACCTGTCAATGGTTTGCATCTTACTTAAAGAACAGAACCTAGGAGGTGACCTATCAAATAAGGTTCTAAATGTGAGGGGGGGTTCCTCAGGGATCACTCTTGGGACCTACATTACTTTTAATATATGTAAATTCAGTGACTCAGGTTATACATAAAACCCAAATTCGTCTTTATGCTGATGATACTGTGTTAATTGCTTTGAGCAATAGCACGCAAGAGATGGAAACAAACCTACAAGAGGACTTCTTGACTCTCTGCTCTTGGTTTTCAGACTCCAACTGGTAATAAATGGAAAAACGTCTAAAACTATGATTTTTGGATCAAAACAAGCTCATAAAAAAGGTAAAGGAATATATATTAAATCTGCAGAGGACGAGATCCTTGAGCAAGTACAACTATACAAAAATTTAGGTATCTGGATAGACCAGAGCTTGGACTTTGATTTCCAAATAAGTAAAACGGTAGAAAAAAAATATATATATCAGAATGGGTGCCTTTAGACATTCTAGATATTGTCTATATCTTAAAGTAATAGAAAAAGTGGTAAATCAAGTTTGTATGCCAATGGCTGACTATGGAGCCCATATTTTTGGACTGGCAACTAAAACCTCCTCAACAAAAATAATACAACAAAATTGCAAGATCTGTATTAAAATGTGGGCCTTTTACACATCATTGTAAAGTACCAAACCTGCATCATGGCTAAAAAAAATAACCATGGGCCTAACACCCCCTGGAGTCCAAGATCTCCTTTGCCCCAGCAGCAACCCTCGACACACCAGGGGTTCTGGAGCTCAACTCCTGCATGTCCCTTGCTGCTGTACACCTCTCAGGGTCAAAGATCCTTTGCTTATAGGGCCCCCAGTTGGCTGAAGAAGCTCAGCAGTGACATCTCCTCTGTGCCAAAGCTTGGTCCATTCAAATCCAAGCTCCGCCTACTCCTCTCTGCCTCTAGCACCTGTGACTGTCCTCTTTAAACAACCCTACTTCACCCCCACTTACTGCTGCCTCATCTTTCTACATAGCACTTCCTCTATCTTCCCTTATCCACTACAACCCCCTTCTTTTTCAACTCCAGCACTTCTATCTGTGTTGTGTCAGTGCCTCTGGCTGCTCTTACCTAAAGTCCCCTCCCTTGTCCTGTACTCTATATTCCAATGTCTGTGCCACTAGCGTTAGTTTAGCCCAAATGTTCTTAATCACATACATGTAACTGATTGTTAAACTGTTATCCTGCCTTTGTTACTCAATGCCTTGCCTATTCTGTATTGGAGCACATTTGACGTGGAACCTTTGTAAAAGAACCTTAGCTCAAAGGCACTTGTAATCCTAGATTGAAATAAATAAATAAAAATGTATACCATTCTAGGGTGGTGTGATTGAGACTAAGAGAGACAGGAAGTTGGCCTGTATGATATATACAATTTTGTAACATGGTACTCCTGTTTATTTAATGGACAAACTTCAGATAAGGGAACTTCAATATGGCCTTAGAACAAGTAAGGTATACAAGTATGTAAATCCCAAAGTTAACAACAAGTATGGTAATATGACTTTCATCCCTGATTCATAATACTTGGAATAATGTAGATCCAGAGGACAAACAGCTGACTAAAGTTCCACGGCTCTTTGTTCCGCAGATAAATTGGGAGCCCTGGAAGGGATGCCAGTGTAGCTCCATAGGAGATATAAGGTTAAAAAAATGTATTAGGGTTTTTCTTCCCCCGCGGTGTATTTTTTTTGCCCCAAGGAGAAACTACCGCCCCCCCAAATAGATCTGATATGCTATAGGTGTTAGGATTTTGTAAAATGGGATATTTATGATATGGGAATGGATAAGTTAAAATGGGAATAGGTGAAATCAGGCAACTCCATAGTAAAACATTTTTATATACTCTAGGAGTATCCCCACCCCCACCTTGTATGAAATTGTGTTTTTTCTAGTATAAACTGAGAACAAACTATCCCTTCTTCAACAGACCTGACATGCTAGGTTTTGTTTGGGTTTAAGGCATTGAAATAACCAAGAGGCTCAAATAAGATGTCACATATTATGGCACTTCTGTATGTAAAACCAGTATCTTTAAAAACAGGTGATAAGTTGTTGCATTATGCGATAGCTTCGATATGGGAGTAAATGCTAGTATATTATTACTGGAAATTAGTACGCGAATAAGTGCAATCTGGTTTCTCTTGTATTTATTGTGTACCTTAGGAGTCCCGTCCCCCCTCCACACTTTATCAAAACAGATTTTTTTATGCTTAGTCCATGTTAGGAGTAAAGAATATTACAAATTTAGGGTTTTCTGGTAAAATGAAATGTCAGTATGTTTTTTACTTATTGTTATACTCTGTATGTGAATCTGTGTTTTTCTAAAATCTGCCGATAGTAATCCTTAAAAACAAGACCATCTTGAAAACAGGCCCTTTGGACCCAGTGATGTGAAATGTCAACTTCCTCTATAAAAATAAAGATTTTACTTTACTACTACTGTTCTGTGGCATAACCAATTGTTCTGTCTGTTCCTGTGTCTGAGGTTTAACCCAAACTCTGTATAGTAACCCATTACATTTTTTAAACATTGGTCCACCCTGTTTTGGTTTCACCCCCAGCTGCTTAAAATAACCCTGGAGAGAAACATTGTTAGCTTATTTGCTTTTGGTTACCAGGTAAGCTTGCTCTGAAAGAAAATCACAATCACTTATCAATTTAGTTTCAGCATTTTCATATGTTAACCCCTTATGTCCATCAGTCATTTGTTGCCACAATTTCTTCACACATTGTCTCTTTCCTGGATTTCCAGATCTTGGAGCTGTGCTCAAACAAGTCCAAATCAAAATCACTGAAAGGAAAAGTGTCCCCACTGTCAGAAATTTTCTTTGCCTGAGCTCTTGTCACCACAGCTGCTGAAACATCAGGATTTACTCCTCTTGTGATGAGCTCAGAAAAAGCTGGAAAGTCATTTCCAATAATCACAGGTATAGGTAACTTAGGTACTACCCCCACTTTTATTTGGTGCGACACACCCTTAATGGTCAGAGTCACTTGGGTGGTGGGATAGTATCAAGTGTCCCTGTGGATGCAGATAACCCCCAGTACCTGGTCCTTTTGCACAGTGTTTTCCCAACACGTCAACATGCACTAGGGTCTGTCTGCTTCCCAAATCAATGAGTCCCTTTACAGTCTTATCCCCCCACCTTCACATCTGTTAAGTACTTGCCCCAATTTACCAAGGACAAATCCGCTCCAGTGTCACTCTTCTTACTGCAATTTCTTGCAATATGACCTGGCTTAGTACAGTTACCTATATTGCAAACAACATATTTGGGCACAGATTTGTTACCCCCACCAGAGTTCTTATCAGGCTTGGAGTTTAAATGGGAAAAAAGAGTGCCTTACCGGTGCTTGGCTGTTACCTCACTGCTGTCTGGCCATTTGGTAGTCGTCGGCCAAAGAAACAGTCTTTTTTGCACTTTCTGGTCAGTGTTCCTTTACCCAAAGCTGCACATCTGTAGGCAGCATATTGATGAATTGCTCCATTGCGAATATGCCGACGATCTGTGGGACTGTTTTGCCCTCTGGGTGGAGCCATTTTATCAGGAGTTCGAGTTGGGTGAAGGCTTCTTGAGGATTGTCGACCGAGTTATACTTCAGAGATCGAAATCTCTGCCTGTAGGTCTCTCCTGAGATGTCATACCTTTTCAGGATTTTGCTTTTCACCAGGATATAGTTTTCTGACTGTGCAGTGTCCATATTGCTGTAGGCAAGTTGGGCTTTCCCTGTCAGGTAGGGTACCAGTCTGATTGTCCATTGCTGCTTTGGCCACTGGCAGGCTGTGGCAACTCTTTCAAAGGTTGTCAGGTATGCCTCGATATCATCAGAGGGACACAACTTCGTAAGTTTAATGGCTTTTAAGTTGCTTGTGTTTTGTTGCTCATCTGGATCTGCGTCAGATCCTCTGCTTTTGATAGCTTGCAAGGCATCCAGCCGTCGCTGCATCTCTCCTCTTCTCTGCTGCTCCTGTCGCTGCATCTCTTCTCTCATCTACTCCTTCTCTTCTCTCCCCCTGTTTCTCCATCTCTTTTTGTTGTATAGCCCACCATTTGAAAAAGTCCATCAGACTTTCAGGTTCTGTCACTGCCTGTTCTTTTTCCATAACTTGTGCTGGCTGTACAATCTCAGCTTGGACTTCTGTCTCTGCTAGTTTGGCTGCCATTCTCCTGGTAACCACTCCTGGACAGGGCTGTGCCAATAAGGGCCCTCCTGCAAACTATTTTGTGAAGTCCACCTTCCCACCAATAAATGTAAAATAACCATTTAGTGCATATGAAATTTTTATAGTGTATGTTTTTTTGTATCAGTCATGCTGAACATACATAGTTTGTCCATGCTGCCCCCCGTTCCCCTTGCTGGCACCATGATCAAAGAACTGAACAATGTAATTTGTTCCTGCACTTCCTGGGGACACCAGCACCAAGGTTAGATGTTTTGAGTAATGGGCCCTATTGCTTCTCTGTTCTGTACTTCCCCCACCACCACCATGTGAAACTGGAGTTGGAATCGTCTAACACCACTGCTGACAAACCCAATTTCAAATGGATAAGCAATTTCCAAAGAGAAACTTGCAAGTTTGTCCGTGAGAAAAGGTATTCTTAATGCTGACCTCTGAGGCAGTGGGCCCTCTAACAATGCGGGCCCTACTGTAACTGCAGTTCTTGCACCCCTCTGGTCATTGCCCTGCTCCTGGATTTGCTGCTGCAGAATCCATACCTTTCTCTAGGCTTCCATGGTACTAGGTCCAGTACCCACGCACAAAACTCCTGGCTTAGAGTATGCATGGCGTAAATCCCACTGCTAACACCATCTGTCGTTGAGGCACAAGTCAGGAGGCATAGGAAAACCTGGAGCAGTTGTAGAATTTACCTGAAATATTTATTTGTACTAGCAGTAACATAAGAAATAAAATTCTTCAGTATAACTATTTACAGAGGAAAAATAAAAGAGGAGATCCATCAGAGTTTTCCTTCAGTCTCTGTGCCCAACTTGCAAGCAATTTCATCTCTGTCTTATATGTCCTTCCAACCCCCCATTCTTAACAAGCATCTTACAGTGTTCTTCTAAGTATCAAGCAGGTGCTGGCAGGAACACAGTGTGCCTGAACTGAGGCCCCTTTTCCACAGCTCTTCTGCAAACAGCTTAAAAATTGCAATGGGTAACCTCATGAGTTTCCAATAGCTTTTTGCAATCATCTCAAATTATAATTATATACGTTTCAACAATTAACACTATATAATTTCTAAACAAAGGGATCCCAATATCAGTTACATTTCCACGTAATGATTTGTATATATTTTTTATATCAGCAGATATGTCAGGGAGAAAAAGGCAAAACAGCAAGGGAAGACAGAGACAGCAAGCAGCAAATAATTGCGAGACTGTCGGGGTGATCAAATCCTAGGTCTCACAGGAAAATTTGGTTGCGCAACCAGACAGACAAATAGACAGGAAAGGAAAGAACAGAACAGATCCCTGCATTCAAACTCTTTCCATAACAACTGGGACATGGTCCTATTCAACCCTGTCACAGTCAGGCCAGCAGTTTCTGTATTTCTCCTAGTCCTCCTACCTCCTTCTTGTGCATACATACTTTAATGTCCTAAGAACAAAGGGAAGGGGTAATGGGTGGTCACCAGTGCTGATAATGGCACATCCAACCACCATGCCTATACCAGATGCTGTTGATAAAGTGATGCAGTGCACAACCAACCCCAAGAGGAAAGCATCCTCGACACTGCTCCTGTGCCCTTCCTGTCTGCCTCTGCTACTGCTATTCTGGGCTTGGGGTGCGAATCTGCATCACCAGCATGCTAGGCAGCCCCATGATGCTGTACCTGGAGCCATGCAGCAGGCTGTTTTTATTTTGTGCGTTTAAACACAAGCTAATGTAGAAATGTCACACTGCCCCAGGAAACTACCTTGCACAATTCCCCTGCTTCATGGATGGGTACGGTGTAGTGTCCCTGGTGACCAGCACTGATGCAGTCTTTGCAAAGCAGTGTCATGTCATCCTGATAGAGCCTTACCTGGTCCTGCTTGTGTCTGCTGCACCACAGGTCCCAGCCTGTCAATAATTTCTGGCCCTGGCTGTGTGGGGAAACTTATTTTATTTTTTTTATTTACCAGGTTTCACATTTAACAGACAACACAAAACAAATCCACTCAGACAATGTTAAGAGTGCCGAAAAAACTGCCGCATCAGACTGGCTCATCAGGAGAGGGGCAGGACTACTGCTCACAATGCTGGTGACCCAGGTTCAGAAAAGAGCACAGGATGGGGAAGGATCAAGTGACCCACAGGGTGCACTCTTTCTCCTCCAGGGAGAGAGTTGGCACGGCTGTAGTACCACCACCTGGGTGACTACAGGTGATGGTGCTGTCCGAGCAGCAGAAGGGTGGGAGGATGCCGACTGTTTCAGAGTACAGACATGCTCACTGATGCCTTGCATGCCACAGTCCTATGGGGAATGGCAATGTAACAGTGGAAATGCCCTAGTGTGTGCACCATATGACACTGTCGTACTCGAGGCCCTGCTGATCCCACTGGCCTCTCAACCACCCACACAAAAGATGGACATGGTGGGGGGGGGGGAAGTCACCCCTGCCCCCCCATAAAAGGAACCCATCACAGATGCAGGACCTTCATCCTGGACCCATTGGAGTCAATGTAAGTACTATGGAAGGAACGGATGGGGTGGGGGGCACCGGAGCTGAGGAGGACCACACTAGTGAAAGGGAAATCAGCAAAATTGAAAACAAAAACCTGACCAGTCTTTAGGGCTCACAATCATGGTATAATGGATGCACTTCTATTGCAGAAGACCTTTATTTACTTAGTATAATGATACTATAGGAAGCTGAGGAGCATAAAAAAGGAAGGCATGTATGTAAAAAGTTAAACAAGGAAACTATTAGTACTCTATAAATCAGTGTACTAGCCTCCTGAAGTCAAGGTATACAAACACTGAGTTAGTATCCTTATCTTGAGACCCCGCAAGAGCTCTCTAAAAATCAGGAAACATTTCTTTCCATGTCTGAGACCCTGCACGCATTCTGGATTGGACTGCCTTTTCCACCCTTTCTGCCATTTCACCCTTGACTGCCACCACACACCCATCACTTTTCCTTATATTCCTCCCCTCCATCTCTCCCCTCAAATGCCTCTCACACTGTGTTTTCTCCATCTCCAAATGCTGGCCCAGTTCCCTCCACATCTCACTCCTCTAGTGCAATTCCTATCCCCCTTAGAAACTCCTTTCCAATACCCTCTCACTCACCCACTCAAAGACATCTACAGGTCAGATTGTGTTTTTTTTTTTTTTTATTTAGTTATTTAACCAGGAGTAGCACACTAAGCTGAACACTTTTTTACAGGAGTGATCTGGGAGCACAGGGAAGTTAAGTGACTTGCTCAGGGTCACACAGTATGCAAGTGGAAGCTGTGGGATTCGAACCCAGGTCTGGTCTGCTGGATGTCACCAGATTTGCAGCTCAGAGCCTTAAACCACTTGCTATACTGCGTTGGCCTAGGCTAGCAATATGAAATAAGCGATGCTTGGGGGCTGTGAGGCAGCCCTCTCCCGCCTGGGGTGAGCCGTTTTCGGCTAGTGTTACAGCTCCTCTGTGGACATTTTTGGGTTTCTGCCTATTTGTGCTTTAACTGTGAACTCTGTAATTCCTGCTTAAATTTAATTTGTGAAGTTATTTCCTAACCTGGCTACACTGACTATGTAATTTTAGACTAATTTCTACCTCTGCCTCTAGCTGTTCTACTCCCTTCCTCTTCTGCCTAAAATTTACTGAATTTTACTAGAACTGCTGTTAACCTTAAATCTAGCTGTAAGCTGCCTAGACTGTGTGTTTCTCACTCCTTGTACTCGAGTGCTTCACTCTGTCCCCTTCCCGCCTTCTCTCAATTTTCAAATCCCAACTGCCTCTCTGCACCTTTGTTAATCCCAAACCCCTGCTACAAGTACAGTTGAGACCTTAAATGTAAATCCTAGCCGACTTGACTGTGCAATTTTCACTGATTGTACTTAAAACTGCTGCTCTCTGTCCCCATCCTGCCTTTTCTGAAATTTCAAATCCCAGCTGCTTCTCTGCACCTTGGTAATTCAATACTTTAGCAATCTAAGCTGCCTGCAACCTGAACCTGCTCTCCTGTCACTAATCCCCACCCTCTTCTCACCTTCAGCCCCTTTCTTTTGTTTGCCTCTGCAGGCCTGCCTACTTAACTGCTTCTCCCTGCTACTCTCCTCAGGAACTTCTCCAAGCTCACCGGGGCTTCGGACCTATTCCTCCCCGGACCCAAGGACCCTCCACTACACCCCAAGAAGCCTCAGGGATCACTGCTTGCCCGGCGGTCCCCGAAGAAAAAAAGCCACTCTCCTCCAGGAGTTCCTGTGGACAGGGGCTGCCCGCCGGACGCTTGCCCGGGAAGGGAACCAGGAGCCCGGCCGCTCACTGGCACCCTGTACCGCTAAAGGCACAAAAGCCGTAAGGTACATTTTAAAACACTTTCTCCCACTGGCTCTCTTCAGTAAGGGCTGGTGGCACTAGCTGGACCCACCGTTCACTGAAAGCGGCTGTTTTCACTTTGCTACTGGACTGCCTAAACGTGCTTGGGGGCTGTGAGCAAGCCACTCTCCCCGCCTGAGGTGAGCCGTTTTCAGCTAGTGTTACAGCTCCTCTGTGGATACCGGTCCGGCGGCCCGGCGCGGCTCACCCCTCCCACCCCACCTCATCCAACCTGGTCGGCCTTTAGCTTTATAGGCTTTTGGTGGTCATATGACTAAGTGTCCACTTTTCCATTGGCTCCTTATACTCTATAACCACTGGGGCGTTAATCATACTCGCTGACTGAAAGACCTTACCAACAGCCCTCCTGAGAGTGTTCTGCCTTTTTCGCTGCTTTTTTTTTCCACTTCTCGAACCCGATTTCTCTCCACCTTTCCACCTTTCTCATTCTCCTCCACTTCGCTGAATCCTTGCTTCACCCTCTAAACTAACTCCCTTTTTTCCCTGCTCTGCCTGCTACTCTGTTTCCTAACCCAAAAAAACAGAAACAAAAATACGCTAACATGTCTCTCCTATGTGAGTGCATGCTGCCACCGTGTGGTAAACTACAAGCACTAACCCCCATTATTTGCCTTCTCCTCCTGGTTTGCCTAAACTACTCCTCGCTGTCTCTACCTCTGGTCATACACCACAACACCCCCTCACTCTGTGATTTCTCCTTCTCTAACCTACTCCTTACCAAACAATATGCCAAACTCGCCCTACACTACCTCTTTCTAAAGAATGGGTGCACGTATCTCTCCCTCAAAACCTCCATCAAACAGGAAGAAACGGTCATCTATCAAATCTATATGTAAGCTGCAGCTTAAATTCCTAGCCTCTCTTTGCCTACTACCGGTGGGTGATGTGGAACCGAATCCTGGCCCCCCCCCCTTAATAGCAACTCCCCTGGCAAACCTAAAAAAGGTCTACTGTTTGCACATATGAACATTAGAAGTCTCCTGGGCCATATGGCCAAGCTTGAGGTGTGGACCAAAGTAGCTGGACCTGACATCCTTAGCCTCATGGAAACATGGCTCAAACCTCGCATACAGGACACCCAATGCCACCTACCCCGGATACTCTATCCTGCGACAGAACAGGCCAGGCTTGAAAAGGGGTGGGGGTGTTGCCATATACTATAAAAACCACCTCACCATTAAGCCTGTTCCTGTCCATAACCCTCAACGGATCTGCGAATCATTACATGCTATCCTGTCCCTAGGTGCAAAAAACCTGCACATTATCTGTCTCTATAATCCACCAACTGGAGGGGTGGATGGCCTCCATGAACTGCGCCAGCTAACCTCACAAACCATAAACTCTAACGAAGCCGTCTTCCTGGGGGTGTCAACCTAAACTGGCTGGGCCCTGCTCACAGCTCCCTTGCAGCCCTAATCCAAGGTTTCCCACCTCCACCAGCTCATCACTGAAAATACCAGGATGATAAACCCCCAGTCAGGCACGCTTATTGACTGGATCCTCACAAACAGACCTGACCGCATTACTAAGGCATGCACCCTGGCTGATGCTATAACTGACCACTCACCCACTATCTGTCACTGGCACGCGAGTCCCTCTCCATCTCCCCAGTCCCACCTGGTCACTTTCACCAACTTCGCACACCTGGTTCTAAGTGCCTTTCTCCTGGACATATCCTGCATTGACTGGATGGATATCTACCAATCTACAAAAGTTGAGGATGCCCTTAACGTGTTCCTCACCAAGTTCACAGAAGCACAGACTAAACATGTCCCGAAAGTACAAAGAAGGGTCAGGGGACAACAGACGAGGTGGCTCCACAAAGACTTACTCAGCCAACTCAGAACCAGGGACAAACTGTGGAGGAAGTATAAAAGCACTGGCCAACCCAGGGATCACATCTTCTATAAGCAGCATAGAAACTCTTGCAAAAAGCAAATAAGGCTAGCAAAAGCAAATAATGCCAGAACCTACTTGCCAGCTCAGCCAGAGATCCACGCAAGTTCTGGAGCCACATATAAACCTTTCTGGGACACCTCAATCCATAACCCTCGGAAATGATTCTAGATGGTGTCCACTGTAATGACTCCTTACCATTGCAAATGCTTTTAATAAGATGTTCTCTGATCTGTCCCAGTATACTTCCACACTTCAACCTCCAACTGTGGTTTCCCAGCCCTCATCAACCGGTGCACCAGCAGATACCGCTCTCAAGAAACATGTGCTGGACATTTACAAGCCCTTCTATTTCAAAGCTGTGTCTGCATTGCAAGTCTTCAAACTGTTAAACTCAATATCAGACACCACCAGCCCCAGGTCCGACTCACTGGAACCTCCCGTACTAAAGGCAGCCGCCCATCTCATCTCCTATCCTCTAGCCAAGCTATTCACCTTCTCCCCCTCCAACAGTACCTTCCCTGACATCTGGAAATCTGCAAGAATCACCCCCATCTTCAAAAAGGGCAACAAAAGTGAGATCTCAAACTACAGACCCATAGCTATTCTGTCAGTCCTCAGCAAAATACTTTAAAACTAGTAGCCACTCAGACCATTGATTTCCTTGAAACATCAATCTGCTATGCAGCACAACATGGTTTCCAGAAAACCACAGCACTACAACAGCGCTAGCCAAATTCACCACTGATACTCTCACAAGCATGGACAAAAGTCAGCTTACTGGTGCTATCTTTATCGACCTCACCAAGGCTTTCGACTCGTGGACCACCCCTACTCCTATCCACCCTTCATAAATTTGGCTTTTCACCCCCTGTCATAAGCTGGTTCAGGAGTTACTTAACCAACAAGACCCAAGCAGTCAAACTTGACTCATCAATCTCCGACTGTACTACCATCAACATTGGAGTGCCACAAGGATCAATACTGGGTCCCCTCCTATTTTCATTACTCATAAATAACCTATCATACAGCATTGCGTCCTGTGAATCTCTACTCTACGCAGATGACCTGGTTATCTATGCTAGCTCTAATAATGTAGACCAACTTAATGTGGCACTGACATCTGCTTTCCACGCTGTCCAACTCTGGCTAAACACCCACCGCCTCATACTGAACTCCAGCAAAACCAAACTGATGCTTCTGGGCACTGCCCACAAGATAAGGTCCTGCCACTCTCCTTTAAAAGTCCTTGACCTGGATGGGACCCCCCCCTGAGGTGGTTACCTCCTTCCGTTATCTGGGCATCCTGCTAGACCAGTCTCTGGACCTAAACCTGCACATCCAAGAAACATGTAAATCAGTGAACTGCAAACTGGGTGCTGCCTACAGATCCAGCTACATGCTCACACCTGCAGCCAAACTAGCTATCGCCAGGGGTCTCCTCCTACCCGCTCTGACCTACTGTGTTCCCATCCTACCCATGGTGCATAAATCCACACTACAAAAATGGGATGTCACTTTCAACAATATATGCAGGTATGCCTCAAAAGCCCCCAGACTTAAACATCACTGCCAACTGTATAAAGACCTCGGCTGGCTCTCCCCTCTGCCACCAGACTATACTACCTGGGCTGCCTTTGGGACTCCATCATTAGACTCAACAGACCAGCATCCCTAACTGAACTACTTCAGCCAGCCTCCCTCCACATGAGCTGAGATCCTGGACAAATCCCTACTAAAAACTCGCTGCACGCTCCAAAGGGTCTGGGCGTTGGTACAGCCCCTCAAGTGTGGAACCTCCTGCCACTCGACCTTAGACTGACATCTTCCCACGATCTCTTTAAGCACAAGCTATGTGAACACCTGCTTTCCACGGACCAGTGTGCCTGTTATGACCCTACCTGAGCTTGTCCTGCCAACCTCTCTCTCTTGCCCCACCACTCCCTCCTTCCTACTCCTTACCCTATTTTTCTTACAACATTAACACTATGAAATAGGTCTCTGCCCATATGCACTTCATTTTGAGTTCAAAACTCCGACCTCGAAGCCTACTTGCACTTGTCTAAAGTATGTAATTTTGTTGTAAGTTACTGTACGTTGACTACTGCATTGTTTACCTGTTATTGCTGTTTGCACTATTGCACCTGTTACTGCTGCTTACTGAAATGTTTGTACTGACGATCTATGTAGGCCCAGGTACTGGCGTAGCTAATGCCTATGCGCCTCCAACGGACCCGCTTCAGGGTACTTCTCTCTACTTGCACTTGTCTAGTGTGTACTTTTGTTGTAAGTTACTGCGCCTTGACTACTGCATTGTTAACCAGTTATTGCTGTCTGCACTGCTCACGTATTATTGCTTACTGGAATGTTTGTACTGATGATCTAGGGTACCAGGTACTGGCGCAGCCAATGCCTAAGTGCCCCCCAACGGACCCGTTCCTCTACTCCTATTGCCCCTGGACCTCCACAGCCCCCTCCAACCCCGCCTGAACACCGTTTCCCCTGCCCGGATACAGTTCCACAACCCCGGACATTAGCCGCACCATCAGTCACTGAAACTGCTCACCCGCCGTACCTTACCCCCGAACCCCCGCTATCTTTAGCCTCCCTGCCGCCTATGGCTCCACACTCCTGGGCTCCTCTAGTAGGCTCCTGTCACAAAACCGGGCCACCCGCCTCGCCACCCCGTATTCTACACTCACCATCTGTCCAGCCTGTGTACGGTTTCCATGGACACGGTCTCATCCCTCAGCCCCTGCCGCCATTCCTGCCATATCCCTTACACTGACTTTTCGCTCTGCACCCCAGTTAGACCCATTTGCTCTTAACCTCCGCAGCCCCCGACTGAGCACCGACTCCCCTGCCCGGGAACAGTACCACAACCCCAGGTACTTGCCGCACCTTCCAGCCGCTGATGCCTCTCCCCCGCTGTACCTCACCCCGAACCCCGCCATCCTAACTCTCCCCTGCCAACTTCGGTTCCATGAACCCGGGCTCCTCTTGAGTGGTTCTGCTGCTAAAGCTACCCCGTGGCCGTCTTCACCTCTGATCCCCTCCCCTTCAGCTCTCTCTAGCCACCGCACGGTTCCATGGACTCTCTCTCTTTCCGTAGCCTTCTACCGCTTATGCCACCATATCCCTCACCCAGACGATACCGTAAGCCCCTGCCCTCGTCCAAATGTTCCCCGCTCACTCCTCCTCTGGCCGATGCCTAACATGTCCTTTCCTGCCCTGTTTTCACGCCTTACCCCTCTATAGCCCCACTGCAGGTGGTGTCTCCTGCCTCCAGCTCTGCCTGACCTACTCCCCCACCCCGACCATGTACCACCACCATCCATTCACCGCCCCACCCAGACCCCGTCCTGCCTCCTTCGTCCCTGCTGCACCTTAACCACTTAGCCGCAAGGTTGCCTTCCTACATCCCCCTTTTACCTGCTCACCCAGTTCCCTCCCCATTCTCTCCCCTCCTGACCCACCTGTCCTTTGGATCTGCCCTGTATACCTTTACCCACTCACTAAATGCTACCTGTACACTGTAAATCTGCTTTTTCTCTTGACCGTTGATTGTCTCTGAAGCTGTACTCCTTTATTGCCTTTTACTGAAAACTGTTCTCAGTATTGTTACTGCTTCCCTGTATTATGTAAATGAACTCTGTATTGTTACTGTGCCTCCCGGGTCGTGCCTGAAAATAGTCACCTGTTTGGCTAGCGCACCTACCCGGTAAACAAAAACTAAATAAAAAAATAGACTTTTCCAGCTCGGGTCTAGCCCCCCCGTTCCCCCATCAGCTGTTCCTCTTCCCTCTCTGCTGTGAAGACCTAACTCCTTGAACACACCTCTCCTATCTGTACTTGTCACAAGGGTAAGAAAAAGGGTTATGGTTTATTGGATGAATACAATCACGTGTGGTCACCATGTTCATACATTAATTCTCAATTAACGTATGGGCACAATGCAATTACTGTATGGTGTAGTTCTCACTCTTACCACCACACGTAGGATTTCTCTGCTGTAATTCATAACGTGGCGAGTTGAGACAGTCGCCAATATTTAATAGAATGTGCAGTGTGTCAAACAGTAGCATAATAAACATCAGGAACAGTACTAACTTTTAAAGTACAAGAAAATAAAAGATGTTGAGCCTTACATCTTGTCCATGCACTCCTGTATTCAGTCCCATCTCTGGGTAGCACTACCAATCTCCCCACCAATTCGAATGGATTTTGGAGAGAACTTTTGACTCAATCTAAGTTGCCCTGTCTACTTTAATTACTTTTCCAAACTCGTTTGGTTAGACTGTGGACACAACTTCTGTGAGGGTTGTATTTTGAAGGCTTCGGAACAGGTGCGTGGTGACAGCGTCTGCCCATACTGCTGGCAGAAGTCACTGCCTGGCAGGTACATCTGAACCGGAAACTGGCCAGTTTTGTAGAGAATGCGCAGTGCCTTCTGTTGTGAGAAGGGCTGGAAGCAGAGGACTTGTGATGCAGCAGACACAAGCAGGACCAGGTCAGGCTCTCAGGATGACATGACACTGCTTTGCAAAGACTGCATCAGTGCTGGTCACCAGGGACACTACACTGTACCCATCCATGAAGCAGGGGAATTGTGCAAGGTAGGGTGTGATGCAGGGCTAGTGTGGAAAAATTTTCTGCTGCACACGGTAGTGCCAAATATTAGAAATGTACCAGGCAAAACAAACATTTTCTCCTTGGAAATGTATTCATATTCATGGAAAATAACGGAAGTTCAGAAGCGCAACCTAAAACTGCAAAAATAAGCTGTTAAAACCTGTAACATGGGGAAGAAAATATTTTCAGAAGTGAGACGAACCTTTTTTCTTCCCCATGTTACAAGTGAATTAACCCACTAGCAGAGCGTGGGTCTCTCAGGGATTAATGTATGGCTGGAACCACTCGGACTTCGGCCTCATCATCCAACCCCCCACCATACATTAATGCCAGAAAGACCCACGCTCTGTTGTGGGTTAATCCTTACTTGTACCTAGCCCCTTCTCTCTTCCTCTCCCTTCTACCACAAGCCCACTCTCCCTGTCCCAGGTCTTGTATTCCTCAGCCAATAAGCCTTTCCTTATTAAATCAAATGTATTTATTAACCACTGTTTTGCTCATATTTTACACTCATCTACATAACTGCCAAACTGCACATTTATTATTGTAAAAGGATCCTCTGCTACTGTATTCCAAAGTGCTTATGTCTGCACACTACACATTTTGCTCCTGATTCAATGCACTCCCTCTTTTGCACTTAAGTTGCATCATATACGCCCGGCCCTGTGGCACGGAGGGTTGAGGCACTAGACACTGCACCTTGCACCACGCCGGCAACCCGGGTTCGGGAACAGACTCAGGTCGCCAGGGGTCAGCAGGGGAGGAAAAGGATCGAGCGTCTGGAGGACTGCTCTCCTTACCTGGGGTGGGTGGGTTCTGTTCCACACAGCATCAGCGACCCCTGGGATCGTGGGGTGTGCTGCAGTCTATGTGGGCACATAGGAAGGGTTTGGGCGACGGCGGGGGTCTTTCACTCAGGTGCGGGAGTGTGCTTGGTGTGAGCAGGCCACCACTGCATGTCCATGCCCTGGCAACACAAGAAGTGGCACCCCCCCTGGATAGGCAACAGCGTCCTCCGGTGCCCCACCACCACACTTCCAATGCCGGGTTCCCTCCACTGGCTCTCCCGATCCCCTTGCCTGCCTGACTTCGATGAACTGGGGCCAGTCGTCAGACCAGGTAGATGGGGGAGTGTCTGTCCCCCGATTTCCCCAGTGGGGTGACCTCAGGTGGGAGGTAGCGTAGTTCGTGGTGTGCAGGGATTGCCCAAGAGATTTCCGGTGGTAGCGGGCAAGCAAAAAAGAACTTGACAAAAAAATGAATAAATAAATAATATTAAAAAAAATTAGCATCATATGATTTATATTGCAGATTCCCCTGTACCCTTTACCTCAGGATGCATCTGGAAATAATCTCTTTACAGCTCAGCAGGCCTTCCTGTTCAAAACTTTAAATAAATATTTTGCCCAAATGTGGTTTAGTGTTGCTTCACTCAAGATTACGCATAAAATGCTACAAGTAGTCATACTGTTACTCAGTTAAATTTTGCATTACAGCAGTTGCTACACAAATATTTTTTGAATATGTTCCCCAGTGTTGTGTGAAACTCTTCCAGTTTAAGCAACAGCAGCGTTCTGATATCACATCCATGGAACGACGGGGAGGGCTACTGCTCACAATCTTTGTGCAACCCAGCTACAGAAATAAGTCTGGATTGTTAGAGAGCTGGCCTGGGGTGGACGGAGTGTCTGACAGCATATTCTCCCCAGAGGAGGAGAGCATGTTCTCCTCTGGGAAGGGAAGGTTGCTGTCTAAACTGCGACCCACGTGATGTTGGGTGGTAGCGCAGCAATAGGCAGAGCAGAAGGGAGGATATCATCTGATCTGTGGTGAGTAAGCCTTGGCTCCCATAGGCTACAGGGGAACTGGATGTGCCATGGATGTTCCCCGAGGGTGGCAGCCAGTACTGGAGACTACAAGAGGGCATGAAGAGAAATCTGACAAAAAAAAAAAACAGTTGTGAAAATCTGGATATGGTCCTTTTGCAGGAAAGTAAACAAGCTGAGTGAAGATGATAGCAAAGAACCATATGTGTTTTTCTTGATGCTTCTTTCCAGAAAGGCCAAGTGGTTCAGTGTGGTTTTAGCCTTATGATGTGCTTTTAAATACTTTCCAAGCTCTTTGGTTAAAGTTAGTATAGCCTGTGTTTTTTGCTATACCTCGCTATAACTCACATCAGGCAGTTACATATACACAAACATTTTATTTTTTTTCCTGCACAATTCTAGATATTTTAGCACATACTGAATGAAGATAAAAGAGAAGCATCCACACTGGGCCATAAACTGCTTGAGTTTTCAAACTGTGATGCTATTTTGGTTTGTGTTGCTTGGCGGGTCAGTCTGATGCAGAGGGGGGAAAAACACAAACACATTTTTCTACTGTCATTTTCATCACTGCCAAAAACACAAATTTACTCTTGTAGGGGAATTACAGCAGTTGCCAAACTAGTTGTGGCTGGAGGACACCCTTCAGGACAATGTAGCATTTACTACAAGAACATGATGAAATTATATATCTATTACACAGTTGGTGACTTCAAAGATGTATTATTCCAACTCCTAACTGGGAAGCTGCTGGGTAGAGGCAGAAAGTGAGCTGCACATCTTGAAAAATAAAAGTAACTACCAAGCATTGGAGTTATAGTGCTTGGTAGAGATTTTATTTTATTCTATTCCTAGTTCTTCATGGCTTTCCATTCTTCTTCCTAGTACATAATCTTTGTTTTCATTCTAAATTACAAGTGACATAAACAACGTGTCCCAATACAGACAAAGAGGGCTACCGCTCACGATGCTGGTGACCCAAGTTCGAGAACGCAGTCTGTTCATCAGGGGAACAGCTGGAGGATGAAGCTGAACATCCTGGAGGATGCGCCTTTCCCCCAGGGAGGGAGGGCGCAGAGTTCGGCCGTCACACCACCCTCTTGGTAACCACAGGGAGAGGTATGGTCAGGACCACAAGACCGGGAGGATACCACTTATGTCATTCTGCTTCCATGCACGCACACACCTGATACCGTTCTGTGACAGCAACTTCAGGGATGGGAGCAACATAAAGGTGGTAAATCCCCACTTGTGCCTGAAAAAAGTCTCAGCCCTGTCTGCATACCACACACCCACCCACTCAGGCTCAGCCTCTGTCAGCTAGAGGATGTCATTTCCAGAGGGCCCTGGGTAACCCTGATGATGGTCCTGAAGGGGAGGGGAGGGAGCGGAGCATGGTGGGGTCCAGGGGACTAGACAGGTAAGAGGGGTGGGGAGTCATGGTGGTCCAGAGGAGTAGACAGGTAAGCCCTAGAACAAGGTGGAGTGACAAGACAGCAGGGGTCAAGACAGAGTCAGGAGTCAAAACAGTAAAAACACAAAACTAGTTAACCAAAGCTGAATTACCCTTTGAAACCTATTTGTTTTTATTCCAAAACTAAGTGTTAAGAAAATAATCCCTCTTTTGAAACATAAGATAGACACCATTCATACTGTTTAGTTCATCTTCCAAGTTCTAAGCAAGCAATAATATCCAAAAGGGTAGGCAGTACAGGGCAATACTGAACTACCCAGGTGCATAAAGGGGCCCAACACCACAGACAGAGGACCTTATATGGCCCCTGAAAGGTCCAGTGTTGCCCAACACCATCCCACCTGGAGGGTATTACTGTACTTAGAAAATGGGCTGTATGTATTTTTTTTTTTTTGCACACACAGTATTTAAAAAAATAAGATAATGCCAAAAAAATTAGTAAAAAAAAATGTATTGTGATTTTTGGTTAAAGGTGACTGGCAAACCAATCATAGCAGCCTGCTCCCATCCCACATACCTTTCTACAGTAGGACTGCTACGATGATGATCTTTCGAATAAAATTAATATTTAAAAAAGTGCTGAAACTTTTCGGCGAACGCGGAAGTGCCTTAGGGAACCAGATTGAGCGGTGCAATTATTTTGTGAATTACATTCAGTGACGAGAACACTAGTGCTATGAATGAATAATGGCTGCAGTTTACTATTATTTATTTTATTGTTTCTATGTGTCTTGATGCTTAAAATCATACATATAGCAACACCTGGACAGGTCCTTGCTGTACATATGATTTTAGGCATCAAGATCCACACAGAAGCAATAAAATAGATAACAGTAAACTGCAGCCACTGCTATTCATTCATAGCAGTGGTGTTTGCCATGTCACAAACTGGGTGAAATACCCACAGTAATTTGTGCCCACTCGATCAGGACCCCCAAGGCATCTTCCACATTCACTGAAAAGTTTTGGCACTTTTTTTAAATATTTATTTTATTCCAAAGGTCATCATCATAGCAGCCCCGGATGGGACAGGAGCAGGCTGCTATGATTAGTTTGCAGGTCACCTTTAAAAGACTTACCAGCCTTGGCCCCTGCACCTGATATATAGGTGCTGAACCTCATGGGGCTGCTTCTAATGTACAGCTTGCTGAAAATCGCTTTAGTAAAAAAATTACAACGCTTATAAAATGAGAACTACCAGGTCCCAAGGACTTCCCGGTTTTCTGGTACAGCCCACGCTCTGCAAATTTATGATGCAATGCTAGGGAGAGTGCATGGATGTGCTCTATTATACTCTATGGGTGGCACATTTTCGATCTTTTTTTATATTATAATGGCCATTTGGTGATAAAACGTGGCCACCTGTCGACTAACGAGGCCTTTGTTAGTCGACCAGTGCCTACGTTTTATCACCAAATTACCATATTAATATAAAAAAACAATAGAAAAGGTGCCACCCATAGAGTATAATGGAGCATGTTCCCGTGCTTTCCCTAGCATCGTGTCACAAATTTGCAGAGCACAGGGGTGGAGCATGGGCGGCACCAGAAACCGGAATGTCCTTGGGACCCATTATTTCTCATTTAACGGGCACTGTAATTTTTTACTAAAGCGATTATTTTCAGCAAGCTGTACATTAGAAGCAGCCCCATGAGGTACAGCACCTATATATCAGGCACAGGGGCTCTTTTGTTTAACGTGGGAGGTCTCTTTAAAGTAGTTCCTGTACTTGTATATCTGCCAGTAGAGGGCACTGCTCTGTTCCACAGGCATATTTCTGCAGGCTGCTGCCCCACCAGCTAGAGAGAAAGTGAACAATTTGTCACTGCATAGGAAATGCACATGTTTATTCAGTATGTCATACTTTTTGTTGTCAGTCCCACTGGTTACTGAGCTCCATTTTTCATTTTGTGCCACTGTCACAAGGATGAGACCAGCACTACTTTGTCGGTTTCTACACTGCAGCTGAAGGCGCGCTGCTGGGTTGCGGCACAAGGCAAGAGTCAGCGGTTCACTATACTGTGATTGGGGAAGGCGTCTGTATGCGGTGACAACTTCTGGATAACAGATCCAGAGGAGGGAGGTAATACTTTTTTTAAAGGCTGTATTTTTTTTTTCTTTCTCAGCAAAGAAAACAGTGCGACTGAGTGGGGGAATAGTGTGTGCTGCGCAAGCCTAGTGCTGCAAGGAACCGCTGCTTCTATCTTGGTGGTTTATTTTATACATAAAACATTTCTCTTTTTTTGTTTTACTTGTAAATTTGGTTTTGTAAGTAGCAAGACATGTTAGGACCCTGTGAGCGGAGGTGGGCAAACCAGGTATTTTTCACCCAGAGCCAAACCAGAGTTTAGCCAGGGGTCTGGCTTGAGTCTACGAGCCAAAACATGAGCAGAGTCCTGGCTACTGCAGGTTGTTTTCTGCATAGGAGTTAAATGTTTCAGACAATACTCCAACTGCTCAGGCTGACAAAAGTACTTAAACAGTAACTAGCTCGGCTGGACCTTGGCTCTCCATTGCTTATAGAGGTCGAGCTGAGCCAAGCCAGACTCAGGCCTGCTCTGGCTTGCCCAGCTCTACTGGTGACAGAGGTAGGCGACTGGGGCGGGGGTACACAGTGATTGTGTTGAGGGATACTCGCTAACAGAGAGAAAAAAACGTGGCTGCAGTTTTTTTTTTTTTTTACATTTGAACTGTAGCACAGAGATTTCGGCATGGGTGCCACACTAGGCTGGGACTTGTGTTTTGAAGGGTTCTACTGGTACTTAATGTAGCTCCCCGGCATGTCTCTCATCCAATCAGACTGCTCAAATTCTTCAGCCCATTTTCTAAATTATCTTTGCACCCCACACTTAAGTATCAACGAACTATGCTCATGCCCTTTAAAGTGGCTCATGGTAGTTAACATACAGGGATTGCTAAAATTTTACAGTTTTGTGTTTATAGGTTAATCCAGCACATGCCAGTCTATAACAAGCTGCTCATTTTTGTATCCCTTTTGTTTTCAGACCACTTCACACAGATTGGCTTGGTAGCAATACACGATGAAAGGGAAATTATAACATGAAAAAGGCATGTATAGCAACATCTGCACACGTATTCAAACTTTTTTACAATACAGCAGATTTTCCTGCTTTTCAAAACATGGTTAAAGTCAGTAAACATGGGTATAAATTAAATGTCTATTTAAATAAGCTTATTCACTGCACCATCATTTCTGGAATTCTGTTGATTCACACCAAAACAGAGAAGTGCAGAAAAAAAAGACCACAGCTCCATCGAGTCTATTCTGAAGACTTTCACTTTACTTCCTAAAAAGAAAAACCCTTAAAGATTTATCACTGTGTTTCTGAACCCAGCTATTTCACTAGCACTGGCCACATTGCTTGCTAGACCATTCCACTTATCCACTACCCACTCTGTGGGAAAATACTTCACATCCTATTTAAAATGTCACTCTTTCCTGCTTGAGTGCGTGACCCTGGTGGATGAACGGTTCCTTCATTTGACCAATTCTGTGGAATTCACCTTACTGTAGCCCAGTTATAAATTTGAACATTTTTATCGTTCCCGCCCTCATCATCCAGAGGGTATATATTGAGACTCTTCAAACTCTTCTCATAGGATCTATCTACCCTGCTGCCCCTAGATCATATACATTGTTCCGCTATGTACGGTCTGTAACCTATCTCCGTCCTTCCCCAGGTGAGGGCTCCAAAACTGCATACAACATTCCAGGTGTGGTCAGTGACCAGTACAATGATAGCATTACCTCCCTTCTGTGACTGGTGAAGCTGCTTACCTTCCCATAGGCTTTACTACATTGGAAAGAGGCATTTCGACTGTTGCTAATTATTAACAGGGAAAGGGAACATTGTTTAACCAGGAGTAGCACACTAAGCCAAAGTTTGTTTCCAGACGCGACCTGGGAGCACAAGGAAGTTAAGTGACTAGCTCAGGATCACACAGTATGCACCTAGGTGGTTAAGACCAGGTCCCTTTCCTCCATTGTACTGAAAAATGCCAGAGCACTCCCACCTCCAAAGGTGCACACACTATCCGCAGGACCAAAGTCATACTGAATGATAAAAAAAAAGGCGCAGCACTCACCGGTACAGTAAAAATTTAAATACTTTATAATGAGCTATAATGTGCAGGATACAGGTGCAGTTACCCATTATAGTGCCCTACATACGGGGCTTCATCAGGGGCAGTGCACAGCAACACAAAGCAGTGTTTAAAATAATATATTTATAAAATGAGTCTGCTGAATCCTATTTGTTGACTGGCTCAGCCAGCCAACCACCCGATCTGGTATCAGAGACCAGGAAATAATAAGTCCCAGTTTCTCTACGCTTGTTTAGAAACGCAAGTGCCTTAATTTTCTTCAGAGAATTCGTAAGCCTCAGACAGTGTTGCCACCTCATCACATCAAATATAAATGCCACTCCCTGCACACATTCTTACAACCACAAACCGATAAAAATACAGTTAAATACAGTTGCTTCCTTAAAAAACCTACAGTCTCCACTGGTAATGGCATGAAAAGTCCTATACCTCTGTCGCCACTCTCTCGATCTCTCCTGGGTGTGTGTGGGGGGGTGAAGATCCAACCCTATCAAAAATAAAGCGGTCACCTCACAATCATGGTATGGACCATTAACCGTCAGTTTCACTGCTAGACCCTGCCTCCCATGCTCCGAATAATCAGAGAGCAGGAAAAAAACTTTATCGCTATCTCCTTCTCCTCAGGCAGACCATGCTCACTTCAGACGCTGGTAACCAACCACGCCACTCAGCCGCTCCCCTGATCATGCACACTACCATTCACCGGTCACCGACTGGGTCCAACCCTGCCACTCTCCGAACTATGCTCACTGCAATCTGTCACTAACCAGCGCTGCCATAGGACAGGCAAAGAACTAATCATGAAAATATTTCTCCACACTTCAAACAATACTACAGTGAGTCTGCATAAATGTGTCTGTATGTGGGAGAGATGCTCTGAAAAACAGCAGCGTCCTTAGTAATTCAACCAGTGGATGGATTACTTTACATATAAAAAGCATTTTTTTTTTTTTTTTTTTTTATTATAGCTACTTTTTTTTAAAAGAATGCCAATTTTCTAAGCAAATAACCCATTTTGTAAGTGTAATAATACCCTCCAGGGTGGGCAGAGTTGGGCTACACCAGTCCTTCTAAGTGCTACAAGACCCTCTGCCTGTGGCATCAGGCCTCATCGTGCCCCTGGGCAGTCTGGTATAGCCCAATACTGCCCACCCTGTCGCGTATTACTGTTTACATAAATTTGCATATTCAGGATTTAACCCAATCAGTGCTTGTGAAACGTGACTAAACCAGTGATGAATTCAACTTACAAAGAGCAATTGCGCAAATAAACATTTTAAAACTAATGAAATCCTTTACAAGACACTTGAATAAATTATATGAACAATCTGAAATTATATCCCATTTAATTTTTATGCTTTCTTTCAATTGCCCATTTTTTTCTGAATAGGGCTCAAGAAATACTGTACATGGACATTTGTCCTAAAGTTTGATTATCAAATCAAAGTCCTGCCAGTTCACATGAGTGAAAAACCTGTCAGACATTTGAACACAAATTGTGGCGGTGCTGTCTCAGTGGTGCTAGTGGGAGTCAAACAAAGGCCTACCTTCACCCCTAAACTTGGACTCATTTGTCCAAACACAGGACCAGCATCAGGAATTGGCAGAATCCCAAATAGCAGCAATAACAGAGAGGTCCCACAAACATAACCTCAAATTAAAAATTCAATACTTGGGAGGGGCGTGGAAGCTCGCTGCTGATCAGACAGGCATTCTCCAACTCTTCACTTCAGGCACAGTTTTCACCATAAAATTCACTGTACAATCACGTTTTGGGGCATTTTTTCAGTTGGAATCAGTCTCCACTCATCTAGCTGCATCAGAGGATGTCATTTTTGGTATAATGGGTCAGCAACAAAAAAGAGCTATGGGAGGTCCCAAATCACAGACACAGATGACTCCACAGGCCATGACTGCCCCACCAACACCATCATACAGGCAGCCGCCTTGGAGTTCGCTGCAACTATCTATGCAGGCGACTGATAAAGCAGCCGCGATCCTGCAGAGAATAGGAGAAGACGATGTTAAGATCGAGGTGACTACTGAATCCGCAACCGCTATAGAAAAAGCAACAAAATTTCTTGCCATTTTGGAGAAGTTGGTTCAGGAGAACTTTCAGTTATGCTATTGTCTGGAAGCCTTAGAAACTGCACAACAAGCTTTTAATGTTTGCCTTGTCGGTCTCACGGAGGGCCCTGATCTTTTACAATTTCTGAAGTCATGGATGCCTGGAGCACTTCAGCCACAGCAAAGTATAGCAGTGCATTTTAATCAAGGCATACCGTATTGCTCATCGATCAGTGGAAGCTCAGCAAGGTTTCCCAAGGACTGTATTGCTAGTTACTGACAGGGTCATGGTATGGGATATTTTACTAAAAGCAGCTCTGGACTCAGACTCTTTAAACTTTGAAGAAATTACTTTACATTTGTTTCCCAACCTATCCTTTGCCACCAAGGCCCGTAGGAAGAGTCTGGGGGTTGTTCATTCATTACTGATGCCAGTGAGACTTAAAATCTTCTATGGCAGCCATACTTTTCAATTCACTGAGCCTGCCGAGGCTAGGAAAAGAGTGGCTCTTATTGAAAAATAATTTGCTGCAGCTTATAGTGCCGCAGAAGACTAGGTCTCTTCTGACTTAGAGGACACTTGAATTCTTTTGTTTAACCTTATAAATGGTTCTTGCTACTGTTTTTTTTTATTGTGTCTGAGAGCTAAGTTTCCCACATTCTGTGTCCTTTAAGGGACTGTGTTCACTGACTTTACACCACTGACTCATGTTTACTACTCTTCTTTGACATTCCTAAACGTAATTATGTTTTATTCTACTATATGAATCATTGTCCTAGTTTTCCATTTTGTGGATTGCCTACAACTTTGATTACTAGGCATTTAAGCTGTTGTTCCAGGTGGAGGGGAGGGGGAATGTACTTCAAGGCCCGGATATTCAGACTGCGCCTGGCAGTGGTGCAAGCATGGGCGCAGTGCAACTGTGATGCGCTGGGGCCAGGACCAGGTGATATTCAACGGTGATGCGCCGTGGCGTAGCACCATTGAATATGGCATGGACGGCGTATGATGCAGTGGAACTGCGCTGGTGCAAACCACAATTAGGGAACACAGGGATGCTTACACTGGGTGCAGCACCCGCGATTCAGCAGAGGACATGCAAATAAGGCCATAATATATGCAAGGTGCAAATGGGGCCATCTGCATGTCATTATGGCCTTATTTGCATGCCTTGTGTAGGGCAGCCCAGCAAATTGCAGCTTGCGCCCTGCACAGATGGACGTGTGCAGAGGGTGTCCCAGGGCATCCCCCAACCCGTAGCTGTGATCACCGTTGAATGCTGTAAGAAATACCCTGGTGGTCTAGTGGTACCCACCCTCCCTCCTGGTACCCCGATTGCTGGTAAATGTGACCAGTATAATTCCCTGGTAGTCTAGTGGTACCCCCTTCCTCCCGTTGCCATGATCGCCAGTTATTAGCCCTAAACATCCCCTGGTGGTCTAGGGATACCCCCCCACCTGTTGCCACAATCGCAGTAAAACGCTCTATGTAAATTCCCTGGTGATCCAGTGCCAGAATGAAGTCATTCACATATTTGGGACTGTCTAGTACACTGTGGACCAATGGGCTTACAGCCCATACTGTACCTGTCATTTGGTGGGTGGCCAGGTGGTATGCAGGCGGGCTGCAGCTGCGCGCCGATGATGGGGTGGGGGAGTGAGGTGGGCAAGGGGTCCTGTGTGGGTGGGAGGGGTGGAGGTGCCATTGGATCACCAGGGACTTTTCATATGGTGATTTACTGCGTTCGCGGCAATGGGCAGGGAGGGAGTACCACTAGACCACCAGGGGATTTCTAGGGCTATTAACCGGCGATCACGGCAATGGGGGGGTGCAACTAGACTACCAGGGAACTGTGGGTGCTTGTGGACGGTGTTTTGGGTGGACAGGTGGCCACTCACAACTGGCGGCTGCTGTGTTGCACCCTGCAATACAGCAGCCCACCTGTGGGTGGCCAGGAGTTGTTCCTACTGTTCATGGGCTTATCCTATGTGGCGCAATGCAGGGTTGTGCCAGCATATGCGCTGCATATCCCAGGCTAAATATCAGGATGTGCCGCATATGCATGGGCATGCCTCCTACAGCTGTGTCACATACATTAACATTGCACCTCTGCACATCAGGATTAGCACTGCGCCAGGCAGCCATTTCAATATCCCACCAGGGCATATGCGGGGTTGCATTGGCGCAACTCTGTTGCGCCATGCGAAACCCCTTTGAATATCTGGGTCCAAATGTTTGGGAGAAGTTACTGTTTGGAAGGAGGCCATATCAGCTTTTTTTTTTTTAACCTTATGTTCTCCCCCAACTACCTCCTCTCCACACCTCAGACATCCACACTAACTGCTTCGCCCCAGTCCCACTGGGGTCTGTCTCTAGAGTACTTGATCCACTAACCTAGGTATCCCGGATAACCCCCAGGAGGAGTGAGGAGGAACCCCTAATGCTTACCTCCTCAGAACCAGCATTCTGAGTCATGGATCCTCATACAGCGAGGTCTGCTGCTGCAGGCCAGCGAGGTGCAAGGTGGTGTCATCGCCTAGGAGAGACCGAGGGGTGTTTTCTGGTTTTCTCCCTAGATGTCAGCATGCAATGGAGCCAATGAGCTAGGAGGCATGCTGAGACAGGCCTCCCACTCTGCCTCCTGCAGACATCTACCCCATCCCCTCACTGCTGCCCCAACGTACCGTACCTACCACCGGGCTCCCCCAGATAGCAGTATTGCAGCAGGAGACTGCAGAGATCCTCCCACCCCCCGGAGAAGGAGAGCAGCCATTGGGTGCTCTATCCTTCTCCTCCCCGGCCGATCCCTGGCATCCCTGGCTTGTTCCCGAACCCGGGTCGCCGGTGTGGTGCAAGGTGTGGCGTCCAGCGCCTCAACCCTCAGTGCCACTAGGCCAGCGCCATATCAGCTTTGACGTGGAGGTTTTACCATGTTTTAAATTTTTGTCTACATCTTTGCCTACCAAAATATTGCAGGGTGTAGCTATTCTTAGGTTATATTCTGCTTCTTTTTAAGAAGGCTTGTATTCCTGTACCCCCTTATCTGCACATAAGATTGCTTAGACTATTTTCTTATCCATTGGTTGGTTCCTGATACATTGTGATGTGTGGCATGAGATACGCTTTGTTTTTTCCACTTGAAAAAAAAATTTAAAATTAAGTTTAAAAAAATGCAATACTTGATGTACCATTAAATTAGTAAGCACACAATAGACTATCACTTCATGTATACAGACATCAAGCCAGTAAAATTTCAGTTTTTTTAACAAGTGTTCGACAAATCAGTAATTATACATGCTCACATGGTTCAAATCAATTTTTGTAACTTGGTTCGTAGTAAGGGGGGCGTTCTATCTCATAGAGCCCGCTGACTCAGTATACATAGTTTGACCCAAAAAGGGCTTAAAATTGATCTCCTCATTGAGTCCAGATGTGATGACATCACTGAAGCGAGATGGCTACTGAAGAGTCGTAGTCTAATTTCTAAAGCTCATCAACATGCTAATCGCCCTTCACACAAGCATCATGCCGATTAGCGTGTTGGTGTGCTTTAGGAGAGACATTTTGATCAGAAATGGGCCAGCACATATGGCTTCTATGACTCTTTAGTAGCCGTCCCGCTATAAATCACCAAACCAAAGGTAAGAAGCACTTTGTGTAAAATGGAGGTACGCTACGATGCCTGTGGCTGCAGCAGAATGCAGCTGGCCCCGTTACTAACAGGCCTTCCAAAATCGTGCCATATTTCACCAGCACTTCATGATCTGCACTGCCTGCCAGTCAGAGGGCGTATCTCTTAGGCCCTACACATACTGGGCCCAGGCTACCTGGCTGAACTCCTGCATCCTTATGTGCCCTCTCACCCCATCCACTCAGGAGGGCCTCCTTGTAGTGCCAAGGTCAAGGTTGAAGATGTCAGGGGACTAGGCATTTTAAGTGGCAGGCCTGGTCCTCTGGAACTCCCTGCCCAGTGCTTTGAGTGAGGCCCCCTAGGTGGAGGCCTTCAAAGCGGGTCTATACCTTATTTATTTTAGTAGACATTTGGGGTGGATTTGTAATATCTGTATGTAAACCACCTACAAATGGGGGTTCCCGAAAGTCTTCCTTTGGTGAGACTAAATGCCCACTGCCAGGGTGGTGTTCTGTGTCTCAACAGGTTTAAAAGTGTTTGCATGTGACTGCCCAGTTGGCCTCCATGCCTGTCTCTTTAAGAGCTGCCTATTTTGTGGGTTATAATTAATCTGGGTGAGGACTGAGTGTTTCTAGGCTCAGGTTCCACCTGGGTTGCAGTACAGCCGCTTCTTTCTGCCTTCACTAAATGTGGGAGGGAGCCCTATAGGACTCTGTGATTGTTTGCCGATCATCTGTGCCAAATGGAAATTACTGTGGTTTGTCTAATCTGCCTTTCTTGGCAGCATGGACATTTTGTTTTGTACCACCATTTTCATTCTGGACTGCCTATCTGCACCAATCAGCACCTTTGGGGGCCTAAAATGGAGCCTGCCCCCAGGGGTCTTGTGGGAGTAAAATTCTGTAGGAATTGTAGTTTTTACAGTTTGATGCCTACACGGACCTGGAGGGGGAGCTCTAACTGTGAGACAGGTGGATCCACAAATCAAACCTTTTGGATTGTGGAGAAAGTCCAGTGCTGCCTGCCACAGAGGCAAAAATAGAGTTGGAGAGGTAAGAGCGAACAGCTCGAAAGAGTCTGGCAGCTGCTCCTGTGAAGTGCGCAAGGGAAATCGGTGGGAAGGCTGTGCCTGACCTATCTGTCACCATCTTCCTGAATGAGGGAGTATTGCCTTCAATAGTTTGGACTGCATCCAAAGAAACATTGCTACTGGCTCACTGAATCATGACTACATTTTGCCTAAAGAGGACCGAAGACTTGCGTCTACGCGATCGGCCTGTCAGGACTTCCAAAACAACTGCAGAGTGTACAGTCTGCGCAGACACACTAAATTGCAACTGGACTGTCATCCGAATATGTGGTAATTCCCTACTCTTACTATAAGTGTGCTGATTGTGGAGAGTGGGTTGTGGTTTGGTTTCCCATCTTGCCTAATGCGTCACGCTTGCTGAAAGCTGTATCCAGCCTGTAAACAGACTGTATCCAAATTGTTCACCTGGTCTGGGCCTTACCAGTCTGGCCCAGACAATCGCTCACACCGCAGAGAAACAACAGACGAGAGACGTACCAGGGATTCAGCTCCCTGCTCAACAACAACAGACAGGAACGACACCACAGTGCTTCATGTGGGCCCTGCTTCTCCTGGCCATCCAGCTCTTCATCCGAGGTCTCCATTTCATCCATCCTGCATCCTGTACTGGGTAGCGTGAGTAACCACCAGGGTAGCCCCCTGCAACAAAGCTCAAATCAGTGTGTGTCAACTGATTTAATAATTGTTAATCTTTTCGGACTGAGCTATCTGGCTCTGGATCACAAATTAAGGGTTAAAAAGTGCATATTGTGTTTTCTTTCTTTCAAAGGGCCCTGACCAGCTGCAATGCTGGCCTACCCCGGGCAATGCTTCAGGCTAGCCTGTAGTTCTAACTGGGTACCCAGAGTGTGTGTGACTGTCATACAGGGATCTCTGAGTGCATGCCTTACAACCAGACAATCAGATTTGAAATCAACCTCTAGATTACTGCCCTTTCCCTTGTTCACACTCCCTAATAAACTCAGATCTCAACCTTTTTGCACCTCAACTGGTAGTGGAGTACCTTTGTACTGAAAGCTACGTGATATTGTAGGTTTATTTTACAGGCCTCATTTTACAGGGGGTCTCCAGGGCATTCCAGCAAATCCAGCCCTGGCAGTAAGTGGTTATCAGGGGGGCATTCACTGTGTATTGCAAAGTGTATTTGTGTGGGGCAGCTGCAGGCACAGTCAGACCACTAGGGGAGCATCGGTATCAGTGTCCCAGAGGGCTGTACCCAAGGCAGTCACATGGCCAACAGCCCAATCCTCCGGGTGGAGGCTCCTGTTCAGAAAGCCCAGGCCCCTCAACCTGCGGCCCACTGCACAGGCAAGTGTAGTATCCCTTGAGATAGCACCACCTAGGGTATACATATACTCCCCTTTTAATGATCTATTAAGTGGTTAGGCTTTTATTATAGTTAGTATTTACAGGGCTGTCTGTTGGATTTTTTGTTTGGGGCTCTGAGACCATCTTTAAAAAAGGGGGGAGGGGTCCACAGCCCAAAACTGGGAGTCCCTAAAAAAATTTGCATGGGTCTCCATTTAAAGACATGGAATGTCGCACCTGCACTCAAATGGCTTGTATCAAGGTTCAGAGCACGGGGCGCACTCCATTGGTTTTAGGGGTCATTTTAAACTAAGTTGTTTTTAGCTTAGAGGAATTCAAACAATACACGCTTCAACTAACAAGGGCCTTGTTAGTTGAGCGGTGGCTGTAATTTGTTTGAATTCACCCCAAAAACATAAAAATTGCAGTTTAAAATGGCCCTATAGAAACCAATGGTGCGCCCCCCAGCTCTACAGAATCTTATATTACAACCGTTTGGGCAGGGGTGACTCACTCAATGGACTCCTACGGCTCTGGAAAGGAGTGTCTCTGGGACTTTCACACAAAAAAAAGAAAAAAACAAAAGAGCATCCTGACGCACAAAATGTGTGTAAAGGAATTGCGTATCTGCATCTCTGAAAGCCCGGATTTATTTGATGTCATTTTATTCTATGTTATTTTAGAATGTCCAATTATAAAACTGACTAAAGCTTGGCCCTGTTTTTATAATTGTCTGTAGCTGTATTGGTCTTAGTACACTAAGATGCACAAAATGTTTTTGGAAGGGAAATCTTTGTTGTTCCAATAAAAGTTATGAAATCGCCTATTTTGTGCTTCCCTGTTTTTATGTAATGGTGCCCTGAGCCTACGGGGAAGGGTGCCACAAATAAATTAAATTTGACTACTACTACTACAACTACAACAACAACAAAACTGCAGCTCCTACTCTAACTCTCCATGATTTCCAATTTTTGAAACAGCATCTCCAGAAATAAAGGGATTAGGTGTCCTTTAAAGATGCAAGCTTTTGTATGGTTATTTATAGTGACAGCTTTTTAGCCTGTTCAAAACTTCAAACTGTCTGTATCCAAAATAAAAATACTGAAATTTATACAGAACATACCTTGTGGGAATAATTTAAAATCATTTGTATAATTAATCAACCTTATGCCTGGGCAATTTAAAAATACATAACCATTACACTTACTGTATAGAAATCTATAAGGAAACCAAGGTGAAAAATAAATATAGCACCACTGCTGTAACAGGTTTGCAACATATCTGTCTATACAAAGGATATATATATATATATATATATATATATATATATATATATATATACACACACACATATATATATATATATATATATATATATACACAGAGAGTACAGGCAAAGGGCAGTTCAACAATACATAGCTTTCAGTGTTCTTGTTAAATAATAGGTTTTCAGGAGTCTTTTCTAGCAGCACCATTCTGTTTACATTTCAGGCAGTGTTTCATGGTCACATGAATAAATATTGACAAAACATTGCTACCTATAAAAAGGTCAGAGTCTACAAATAAAAAAAATAAATCCTTTTCCGTGAAGGGAACATACAGATATTTGAATTTTAAATAATGTAGTACAAATATAAAATAGCCTGGTACAAGAATTTATACTACCCCTGGGAATAAAAAGGAAAACAAATTATGGGATACTTTTATGATGTATTTTTTTTAATACATTCACTTGGCCAGATGGGAGGCTTCCAATTATGGCAAAGGGATTTAGGACCCTGAGCTGCAGAAGGTACTGCTGCTGGTTTTCTTGTTTATGGTTTCGAACACAGATTTAAGTAACAGATTACTACAGGTTCCCTTCTGAGCCACTCCCCTCACTGCGACCAAAACCACAGTTCAGCACAGCAACAATCATTAGATATGGGGTAGTAACAAGCCCAAACATAATCATAACCAACTTAAAACTACATTTATGAAACCTCTCCGACTATCATCTCCTGGGCTGGCTGGCCAGCTGTGCTGCTACTCACCGTCAAAACTCAGTCAGGAGGTTGTTCAGGAAAGAGGCTTGGTTTTATCTTCCGTTTTAACTGAAATATTTGAATAGTTTTGTACTTGAAATTAGTTATGTGTGTTAAAAATTACTACTTTGAGTTAGAACTGTTACTTGGGCTGTGATATTGTAACTATTGGGGCTTGTGTGCTGGGTGTGGGAACACTTGATTGGCAGGGATAATGAGAGTGAAATTTAAATGAGATGTTTGCCTGGTGGTGTGGTGGTGGTAGATCCCTCCCAGCCACCCTGATTTGTAGGCTTTCTTAAATACTGAAAAGCCACTGGGGGTTGGGATTGAAGGGCTGTGCATTTCTGTTTGTGACTGAAATCTGAAGCAACAGGAACTGGCGGGCCTCTGACATCATATGGTACCTGATGTCTACATACACACACTGTTAGTGGGACTGGACACACACTGGACTGTATGTGTCTGTGAGACTTGGGAACTTTATTGGTGGGGTTGAAATTGGGTTCATAAATAACTGCAGTCAGTATAGAGAGAGACTGTATTCCAGGGAGAAGGGACTGAGAAAAGGGGTGTGTGCCATTATGAACAGAGAGGGACACAAAGGGTGGCCACATTCCACCATGGCAGGCATCTTCAGAAGGGTTGTAGGCTGCACAGGCTGTGGGATGGCAATAATTCTCAACTGGACCTGGAGAGAGGGAGGCTGCCCACTCTGCAGACAACTATCTTGTATCAGGAGTGAGGTATATTGGTTAAGGAGTAAGCTGAGGGAGTTGGGAGGCTGTCCAAGGATAAGGGATGTGGATATGGGCAGCGGAAGGGTGGGGCTGAGGGGAGGCTGGGGCAATGCTCAGAAATTACAGGATGTTGTGTCACAGCAAACAGGAGTGGGGGATATTAGGAACAGAGGACCCTTAGATAGGGATGTTGACGCTAAGGGGAAAACAGGGTAAACATTCCGAATATAAAGAGAGTGGAGGGAGAAGAGTCAGGAGGGGCTGTTGTGGGGAAGCCTAGAAGAGCAGACTGTGGGAAGGGAGCTCCTAAGGAGAACAGGGCAAGAGGGGAGGAAAAGGGGCAGTATAGAGAGGCAGTCGGGGGAAACTCAGGTTAGTTGATGGAGGCTGGCATAGAGTGTTACAATAAATTTGAGCTACTAAGTAACCTAGAGGGAGAGGACAGGGTTCGTGGAAATGAGAAAACAGATACAGAGGCCGGGGGAGGGAGTCGGATACCCATAGGGCATCACAGACCGGCAATGAAAAGGACAGAAATAGTCCCAGAGGGAGAAGGGGAAACAAATGTTAAGCAGATGGGGGAGATGCAACATATTGCAGACATGAGGGAGGAGAGTACGACTGGAGAGAAACTGGGAGACAAGGAGGCGGGAAAGGGGCCCCCCCCTTCAGCAGGGGGGTCTGTACCAAGGATGGGGCCTTAGGTAAAGGGGACCCACAGAGGGCCTCTGGAGGTAGGGGTACTATTACAAGGGGGGAGGGAGGATGGCAGTGTGGGGGAAGAGGAAACCATCAGGGCCAGGATAAATGGTTTGGATAAGAGAGGGTTAAAGGGGACACCTATCTTGGGGGTGGGGTCTGAGTTAAGTGGGCAAAATAACAAGGGAGGCAGAAAGGGGAGGGTGACAAGGGGGTCTCTAATAAGGCAGGAAGACTCCCATGGAATTGAGATCATGAATAAAGGTGGGGATGGGGTGTTGAGAGCACATAGTGGCGGTAACCATAAGGATGATGGCGGTGTTAAGGTTATGTTATTGGGAGACTTGATGATTAGGGGTATCCAGTGGAGGGACAGGGGGGTGGATGCCATAGCCAAATGAAGTTAGTGAGTATCTCTGGGCTGACAGTGCACAGAGCAAAGTTCATGGTGTATGAACTGGTTAGGGATTGTGGAGGGAAACTAGATTTCCTGGTGCATTTGGGAACTAAAGATCTAGAGGGAAATAGCATTTTGGAAATCCAAGCAAGGTTCCAAGAACTTGCCAGAGTCTGTCGGGATAATGGATGCAACATTTCCTTTTGGAGATATTGCCAGTACCAAAGGCCTCAGTGGAGAAAAAAATAAAGATCACAGAGGTTAATGACTAGCTCAGGAAGTGGGGTGAAGAGAGTGGGTTGGGGGCGTTAGGCAACTGGAAAGGAGTTTGGGAGGATAAGGGACTGTATGCCAAGGACAGGCTTCATCTTGCCCAGTTAGGGAAGGAAGTCCTTAAACAGGGGGTGGCTGACTACATTCAAGAAAGGTGGGGTTTAAACTTGTGAGTGGGTGGAAGGATAAGGGAGGGGCTGACCAGAAGCCCTCTCCTCTAGATGAGGGGGGTAGTCTTCAAACCAGAGGGAAACAGACTGGGGAGGAGGTTTTAGGAGGAGCTGAGGGAGAATGGAAGTATAAGGAACCTGGGTTGGGTTCGACAAAGGGGATCAGGGATAAGGGGTGGGGTGGTGTTAGTAAATGCCGGGAGCTTGGGAAACAAGTTGCCAGAGTTCCAGGCCATGCTGTTCGGGGTGGGGTGGATGTGGCAGCGGTCACGAAACGTGGGCCAACAAAAACCATCACTGGGACCTAAACATGCGGGGGTACACTATGCTTAGGAAGGACAGAAAGGAGGGCAGAGGGGATGGAGTGGCTATGTTCATTAGAGATGACATAGAAATTGCTAGGGTAGAAGAGGCAAAGGAAAACGTGGAGGCCTTATGGGTCACCTTACAAACCCCAGCAGAAAGGAAGGTCCAGCTGGGTGTAGTATATAGGCCCCCCGGGATGGGTGATGTTCTGGAGGATGGTTTGCTGGACAACATCATTGCCCAGTGTGGACTAAAAAGGGGAAGGAGTGGCATTGATGGGGGATCTTAATATGCCAGGTACAAACTGGGGAACCATGTCCTCTAAGGAGGCCAAGGAGCAGAGGTTGCTGGACGGCTTCCAGGATATGTTCTTAACACAGCATGTGAAGGAGCCCACAAGGGAGGGGCATGTCCTGGACGTTGTTCTGGCAGATGGGGATCTGGTAAGTGACCTGGCTGTAGAGGATCCTTGACTGGGAGCGACCACAATACTGTCTGGTTTCAAATAAGCATGGGGGGAGGGTGAGAGATCTAGGACACTGGCAGTGGACTTCAGGGGCAGACGTTGGGGCATCGGATATTCTCAAGGATCACTTGAAGGGTTACATCAATGACAAATGTGGAAAGAGATGGAAGGTCATAAAACAGGGACTTGTGAGGCAGTCAGGACCCGCGCTAAGGTGAAACGTAAGGGAGCAAGGTCACATAAACCATGCTGGTGGTCCAGTGAGGTTCAGGTAGTGGTCAGAAAAAAGAAGGCAGCCTACAAAAAATATAAAACAACAAGAGGGGATAGAGAAAAGGAAATGTACCATCTTGCATCTAGAAAAGTCACCCGGATGGTGAGGGGGGGCAAAGTCCAGTCAGCACCCAACTAGGGATCTGAGGTTCAAGCAGACTTGACAGACCATAAGGCCTAATCTGCTAGCAATTAGTATGTTAGTATCTTCCCAGCATACCATGTTCCTTCTTCACATCCTGTGCAAGAAAAGTTATTCTACTTCCCAAATGACATTAACAGTGTGTAACAGTGCAATCTGATTATCCAATTCCTTCCACGCTCTACGGAGCTGCTGACTAGAATGGCAGGTAAACTGTGTCCGATGCATTGTTTGTCATATTTTCCAAGGTACTACACACTTGCAGGTATGCAATCACTTTTTCAAGTCTATGCCCCTCCTTCCCCCAGTGGAAAAACAAGACACTGAAACAAAAAACAGGAAGAACATCACACAGTAGTGCTTACCCCCTGTTTAAACTGATAATGTAAGAAAGAGTTACTATAAATGTGCTGGATGAGAAATGTTTGAAATTTCAAACAACACTCCACCCCCAAACTGAAGCCATCTCTTAATTTTTTTATTGAAAACAGCATTATGGACAACATGAATTAGTTACACAAAATCTTTCTCAGAACAAAAAGCATCCTGATCACACATTACATAAAATATTAAAAAAAAAAAAAAAAAAAAAGGAAATGAAACTGGCCTCACAGTACATATCTGGTCTCAACACCACATTAACAACTAGGCTAGACTTGAAGAAACAGAATTAGTCATCTTGTGCTTAGGGCTAATGCTAGAACCCATAACTGTGACTGTGGCAGAATTTTCCACTACAGGACGACAGAATTTTAATGAACTTGTATAAACTGACACATAGGCCTAGATATTCAGAGCAGTTGCCCACTGTGCAACAGAGATGTGCTGGCACTACTATAAAAGTGTGCTGCAGAGCCATATTCAACCACAGCATATGCACCACGCAAGTCACATTGCGCCGCAGCACAAATGTAATGTATGAAGTGCAAGGGGGCGTACCCATGAATATGCGGTGCAATGGCATAATCAGCCGAAAACCATGGCACAAGTCAGGAGCAAACCACAGGATGTGCCAGTCGGACTTGAGCCTATAAAAATAGGCACACACACACACAGAGCAGATGCACAGCCCAGAGCTGAATACAGAGCACTATGGATGCAGGTCCATTTATCATGGAGCAGTTAATGAGGGGTGTGAGGAGGAGGGAGGAACACCAACGTGGCCGATGAAGGGCCCATTGGTGGCATGCCCAAAACAGGCAGTACCATGCCCACCTCACCTTTCAGGACTATAGTGATGTGGAGATTGTGGGCCGGTACCGCCTGAACAGGGCAATTCCGAAGCAGCTCTATGAGCTGTGCCATGAGGAGCTGCAGACACCCACCAGACGGAGTCATGCCATGTCTGTGGAGACAAAAGTGACAGCAGTGATGTGCCTGCTTGCCACGGGCACCTTCCAGAGACCAACGGGTGCCAAAACAGGGATCACCCAGTCGGCCACGTCCTGCCTCCTCCCACAGGTCCTCAATGCTCTGCTGCCACATGCTTCGGAGTACATATGATTCTGGAGCACACAGGCAGAGCGTATATCAAACATGCAGGACTTCCACAGGGTGGCATGCATGCCAGGCATGATAGGGGCCATAGATTGCACCCACATGGCAATACGAACACCACCTGGCCCGGAGGGGGCTGCATACATGAACAGATAGGGGTACTCCTCCATCAATTGCCAGGTGGTGTGCAATGCCATGGGGCACATCACCAATGTCTGCACCACACAACCCGGGAGTGCACACAATGCCTACATCTGGCATAGTTCAATCCTGTGCCAGAGATTCGAGCATGGGATATCCCCATGGGGCACCTTTTAGGTGAGCAAGGCACAGGGATGGATGCGGGTGCAGTAATGCCAGGGGAGGAAGAAGACGACGTGGGGGGGGGAGGCCAAAGGCAGGGGCAGCAGTAGTGAGGGGGGTTCACAGGCAATGCACAGTGATAACCATATCCTCTCCCCACACATGTGACAGTGCATACCCGCTAAGGCCCTGGCTGCTCACCTCCTACCGGTGACTGTCCACACCCACAGAAGACAGATACAATGAGGCACACACAATGTCATCGAGCATGTCTTTGGCATACTCAAGACATGGTTCTGTTGCCTAGACAAGTCAGGTAGTGCCCTACAGTACAGCCCGTTGAAAGCCTGTAGCCTATTCCTGGCCTGCAGCATGCTGCACAACATGGCCACTGACCATGGGATAGCAGTCCAAGTGGATGAGGGTGACAGCTGTGTGGAAGACGTGGATGAGGCGCTGGAAGGGGGTGTGCAGCCACTCATGAGGAGGCGGGACCCCAGGCTGGCAGCAGAGGCCAGGAGGGCATAGGGCCACCATTACACAAGAGCATTATGGAGACTGCAGGTAAGTGGAACGACATGCATGCTGGACCTGCACGGACCACCACCCCACCCACATGGTGGACAGGCACATAGGGATGCATGCAGTGACACACACACACACACAGCATGCATGGTGAATGCAGGGCCAGACAGACAGAGACACACACACACACACACACACACACACACACACACACACACACACACACACACTACACTGCACAGGCATGGGCGCACACACATATGGGCTGAAGGACATGGCATGGATCAGACATGACACCAGTGCACAGGCACAGTTGGCAAGGAGCTGCAAATCTGGAGACCTGGGTTTGAATTCCACAGCCCCCACCTGCATACTGTGTGACCCTGAGCAAGTCACTTAACTTCCCTGTGCTCCCAGGTTGCACCTGTAAACAAGCTTTCAGCTTAGTAAGTCTCACCTGTTTAAACAATTGGAAAAACAATCCTAAACTAATCAGCTTGCTTAATAGTCTCCTATGTGGAATGATGTCAAATTCCATAGTGAAATCTAGGTAGACCAAATCTACCACTCCAACCTGATCTAATTCCTTGGTCACTCAATCAAGGAAATCTTTCAGATTCATTTGACATGACCTCCCACTCGTTAATCCATGCCGTCTTGAGTCTTGTAGCCATTAGATTCAAGATACTCCAATATCCTCTCCTTTAACAGTGATTTTATTAACTTTCCCACCACCAGTATCAGACTGACTGGCTTATAACTGCCAGCCTCTTCCTTGTTACCACTTTTGTGAAGTGGGACTACACATGCCCTCCTCCAATTCTCTTGAGCCATTGCTATTTCCAGTGAGGTGATAAACAGGACTGTCAAAGGTACAGACGGTACCTCCCTAAGCTCCCTCAGTCTATGATGCACCCCATCTGGTCCCACTGCTTTGACCACTTTCAGATTAGCGAGTTCTTTTATGGCTCTCTCTTCTGAAAAAGGACTAGTGGCCACCTCCCTCCCTTTAGAAAGTGCAGTTAAACAAAGACTTTTGCTGTAACAGTAGATCTTCTAGGAATGTTTCTTGCAGCAAGTCATTACTTCTGGGAGTTCCCAATAGGTGGCACTCCAGCACGGAAAGTCTCTTCCAGCAGCTGTATACCAGGGACCACCCACACTACCTCACTTCCTGGGCTGTACCTATAAAAGTGGGTGGTCCCTGGTAAGCTCCATTCTCTGCCAGTTTAAGCTCGGAAGCGAGAGACCGAGGGGAACAGAGGTACCAAAGCTTCCCTCCCTTACATCGTTTTTCCTATTACATAAGGCAGGGGGATGGATGGAGGGAGGGAAACTACTTACAGCAAGAGACATTCCTAGAAGATCTACTGTTACAGCAAAAGTCTTTGTGTAACTGCATTATCTTCCACGGAATGATCTTTTTGCAGTAAGTCATTACTTCTGGGAGATTCCCAAGCAGTTATATGGCAGTGGGTGGCCACAGATGGCATTCTGCCGTAGGTAAAATGTGGTCATGGGACTAATGAATGTTAAAATGGCATAGCAGTGGAATAAAGGGATACATGATTCACTGTGAAGCATTGTTTTAAAAAACTAGAAGGAATATGTTAAGAGCACTGAGCAATTATGGAGCTTCAGTGATCAGCAGTGAAAGCACAGTCTGAGGCAAAGGCAGCTTTGTTATGAATTATAACAATAGCTCGAGTAATACAATGTTCTTCTTCAGAGGTGCTACAAAGTAGCAAGTGAAGACCCCCAAGACTGTCTAGCCAGTAATGAATGTATCCATTTGACAAAAAGTAGGATACTGAAGTAACAGATAATGTAGCAAATGAAACAATGCATCTGTGACCAAACAAAACAAAGCAGTGGTTAAAAACAAATAATCTTTGTGTATGTACTCACCCTTTTTGATACGATCATTGTTTATGATCAAGGGAAAGCTGCAAATAGCAGTGGAGGAGAGAAGAATATAGTCCGTAGTGGGATTGAGTGTGTCTCAACATGTGAGTTAATAATGTATGGACCTGGTCAAGGGAGGGACAGGACGTCCGGTGCACCACAGGTCAAAAAGGCATCTTGATGGAATGGTCCTGATGGTCTATAAACATTGATACCTGAGAAATTGGCTAGCTGTATCGATCCTATGTGAAAAAAGGTCTTAGTCTTTTGTGGCCCCAAAAGGTCCCCAAGGCCAAGAAAAGGGGACCGGGGTGGAGTCTAGAGTCTTTAATGAGGGGCAGAAGCCCTGGGGCGACTGGAGGGGCGGCCACGGGGAAGCAGGACTGGGGAGCGTTCTAGCTCTGTGCGTGCCTGTTTTGATAGAGGTGGTGATATCATTTGTGTTTGAGGGTTATGTTCTGGAGTGAGGCTATGGTCAAAATCCATTGAATCCAGTACTCTGTTTACTATTTCTTCAATATTTGGAACTTGTAACAATGGAATTGTCATATAAGCAGGTTCTGAATCCAGCGTACGTGGGGACAGAGGATCAATTTGCGCCTCCCGGTAGAGTGATCCGGTGTTTCTTTGGTGTCTTTGTTCATTTCCAATTGGGTTGTGAGCCCCACGTAAGAACGAGGCTGGAGGGCCTCTGCGTTCTGAAGCATATAGTTCTTTATTTTGTAGAAATGCAGCTCCATATGCATCTTTCGGAAGGCAGCAAGACCTCTGTCATTGACGGTGCAGGAGTCCTGGTCAACGGGGGAGCTGAGGAGTGATGCCCCGTCAACGATGAACATTCCTTTTTTGATGGAGTAGAGCCTGGCATTGATGGGGGTGAAGTGCCCGTCAACAATGAATATCTTCTTGATGATCCAGGTTTTGGAGGCACGACCATTGAAAGGTGGTCAGGCAGGACTTTAGGTGAAGGGGTTTCCTTCCCAGTATTATCTCTTGAAGAGGACTCTTAAGATTTTTGAGCCCTTTGGTTGAGCACCCTGTGTGTGTGACAGGGAATCACGAATTGTAGGTATGTGGTGTCTGTATGAAGCCCAGGCTCCCAGGCTATGGGTTCAATCCACATTGTAGACTGCTGCTAGGAGAGTTACTGCCAGAGCCGAAGCCGGCGGAGAAATGAACGGAGATTACCAGGGACCACCCACATTTATAGGTACAGCCCAGGAAGTGAGGTAGTGTGGGTGGTCTCTGGTATAAAGACTGCTGGAAGAGACTTCCGTGCTGGAGCGCCACCTATCGGGAACTCCCAGAAGTAATGATTTACTGCAAGAGACCATTCCGTGGAAGATCTCCTGTTACTTTTTTGTGGCCCCTCCCCTTCTCATTCCACTGTGAATACTGATCAAAAGTATTTATTCAAGATGTCTGCCTTTTCCTGGTCCTCCTCTGTACAGTCCCCCCACCCCCACCCCGCAATCCCTTTTTAACCTTACAGTCCCTCAGCTGGTCTTCCTCTTTTAACTTACATGCCTACAAAATGTCTTGTCCCCTTTTACCACCACTTGGGCTATTCTCTCTTTAGTGTGTGCTTTCACACTCCTTACTGCTTTCACACTCCTTACTGCTTTCCATGCTTCTCCCCATTTCTCCTGATATACCTCCCTATCCTTCTCTTTGTGTCTCTTAATATGTTATGAATGCTACCCTTTTAGCCTTTACTTTTGCAGCCACCTCTTTTGAGAACCATTGAGGTCTCTGTTTCCTCTTATTGTTACTCACTTGTTTGACACAGACTTGCTGCCCTCACTATACCCCCTTTTAGTTTTGCCCACTGTTCCTCCACCCAACCCCACGTCATCTCTGAGGCATTCATGCATCTTTATAAAACATGCTTTTCTGAAGCCCAGGACCTTCACCCTTGTGTAGTTGAATTACGCAGTCACTGAACCACACTGTATGTTGATCATGGTCCCCGGGTGGCCTCCCACCTTGATATCTGCAACACTGTCCCTTCTAGTAAGTACCAGGCCCAGTACTGCCCCATCATGAGTGGGTTCACTGACTAGTTGCCTGAGGAATACCCCCTGCAGGACGTGCAGAATGCCTCTGTTTTTAGATGAAGCTGCAGCTAGGAGGCTCCAGTCTACATTTGGCAGGCCATAATCCCCATCACCTCCTCCTTTTCTGCCATCTTGCCAATGGCTTCTACCAGTACCTTATCTAACGCCTCCTCCTGTGCCGAGGTCTGCAAATTATATTAGCAAGAACAGTGGTTCCGTTCCCCTTCTCTAGGGTGACCCACAGTACCTCTGTCCTCCCTCCCCCATATTCCATGTATCTTTGTCACTTTTATGCTTTCCTTCACATAAAGCACCACACCCCTCCTTTTCATCTTACCCTATCTTTTCTGAGCAGAGTATAACCAGTTATGGCTATGTCTCACAGGACCCCAGTTCCCAATGGTCACCATACTCCTATCATCCTCCCCAATAGAGTGGAAAACTGCGTAGCCATCTACGTTAGTTCAAGCCAGTATCTCCTGGCCCGGAGGTTCCAGCCTGACTTGCCTTAGATACATCCCACTGCCCTCACCCCCCATCTCCAGAAACCCTCCACTTTTTAAACCCAGGCAAGGAGCAATGCCCCTCCCCCAGAGGAATATGGAGATGCCCATTAAAGGGCACCTAAAAAATGGGAGAATATGGCACAGTAAGCCAGCCCTGAGAGGGGTGGCTTACAAAGTCCAAGGTCCAATACTGCTCCCTCATGAATGGGCTCTCTTACTAGTTGCCCGAGGAACACCCCCCTGCAGGGAATCCAGGACTGCCCCTGCTCCTTCTTGAAGCTGCAGCTGGGATGCTCCAATCCACATCTGGCAGACTGAAGTCCCCCACGAGCAGCACCTCCCCTTAGTCGCCATCTTTTGGATGGCTTCCACTAGAACCTTATCAGTCTCCCCCCTCTAGAGGTAGGTAGAGTACACCAGTGCGAACAGTAGCTCCATTCCTTGTTTCTGTAGTGAACCACAGTGCCTCTGCCCCTCCCTACATTCCCTGTATCTCTGTTGTTTTTATGCTATCCCTTACATAAAGAGCCACTCCTCCTCCTTTCTTACCCTCCCTGTCCTTCCTGAACACAATATAGCCTAGAATGGCTATATCCCAGTCATGGTTCCCATTGCACCATGACTTGGATGGCGACAGTGTCCAAGTCAGTCTCTGCCACAGTGACCACTAGGTTCGGGATTTTATTTCCCAGACTTCGAGCATTTGTGCAAATGGCCTTCCAAATTCTGCTACCATCCTTCTTGTCAGCCCCCCTTTTTCCCTCTTGCCTATTCTCCTTACCCCCGCCTTCAGTTCCATCCATCTTCATTTCTGCCATTCTGCTTTTCCTGTTATTAGGAACTCTCAGGGGTTTCCCTCCATTAGGGTTCTTACTACATCAGCAGGCGAGGTGAACAGTTTATGTCTCTGTGGTTCCTTCCACCCCACCCCACCCCAAACTAGTTTGAATGCTCACCAATGTAGCATTTAAACTGTTCACTTAGGACTGTGGTTCCCCTTCTGGATGGATGCAGGCCATCTCCCCACTATAGGCCTTTATCCCTCTAGGTGGGACCCAGACCCAAATGTAGCCAAAACCTTCCTCTCTGCATCACTCCTTCAACCACTGGTTGAGGCTCCTGGTACAGAGTACCCTATCCTGCCCCATGGCAGACAGGTAACACCTCAGAAAAGAAGTACTTCAAGTCCCTCCTGTTAATTTCTACCCATGACCACGAGTTGGTATTCTGGGTAAATAATTCCCCAGTCTATCTTGTTAATTCCTTTAAGGAACTTGAAGGTCTGCGTCATATCTCCCCTCTCCCTTCTGGTTTCCAGTGAGTACATATTTACTACCTTGGGGTGCTCCTCATAGGATCTGCCCTGCTGGCCCCAAATCATTTTTATTACTCTGCACTGCACTGTTTCCAACAAATCCCTGTCATTTCTGAGGAGAGGCTCCAGAACAAGATGCAATACTCCAGGTGAGGCCTCACCAGGGGTCTGTATAGGAGAAGAATTACCTCTTTTCTTCTGCTATCAATACCCTTCTCGATACATCCCAGCATCCTGATAGCCTTGCTATAGGCCTTGTTGCACTGGCTCATTTGTTTAAGAGAGTTACTGATAACTCCTAGATCCCGTTCCTTTTCTGCAGTGTCAAGTCTCATCCCACCCACCCAGTAGTCCGTCCTGGGGTTCCCTTTGCCTAGATGCATTACCTTGCACTTTTTGGCACTGAATTTTAACTGCCAGACTTTTGACCACCCTCTAGTTTTTGTAGGTCCCTCTGCATATCCCTTTTTCCCTCATCACTCCCCACCCTCCCACACAGTTTTGTATCATCTGCAAAGAGAGACAGCCTGCTCTGGATTCCCTCACCAATGTCACTAACCAACATATTGAAGAGGGCCAGACCCCGGACAGATCCCTGTGGAACCCCACTTATAACCTCCCTTTCCTCCGATTTAACCCCGCTGACCACCACCCTCTGCTGCCTCCCTTCTAGCCAACTACCCACCCAGCTCACTACTGTTTTAGCTGCACCCAGGCCTTCCATCTTTTTGAGTAACCTTCTGTGTGATACCAAATCAAAAGCCTTGCTGAAGTCAAAGTACAGCAGATCCACAGCGTGGCCCTCGTCTACTTTCTTGGTCACCCAGTAAAGAAAAAAAAAAAAAAAAAAAAATCAGGTTAGTCTGACAAGACTTTCCCGACATAAAACCGTGTTGTTTATTATCCTAGAGCCCGCTGCCCTCTAGGTAGTACAGGAGGTCCTCTTTGTAGTGATAGTAGTAGTAAAACTTTTTATTCATTTATGTTTACAAAATGAATTGAATTACTCCTCTGAGCCAAAGCTCATTTTCACGGAAGTCCAGGAGTTCAGTTCCAGTAACTTTTACATACAATTTTATCATGTACATAAATACCAACAATATACGATAAAATGTACACAGATTCAGTAAAATGCCACAATTACGCTAATCTTTGATTAGTGATTCCATCAGCTTCCCCACGATGGAGGTCAGACTGACAGGCCTATAGTTTTCTGGTTGCCCCCTATTCTCCACCCCCCCCTTATGATGCGGTACCTGTTTGGGCCCCATACCCAAGGGCATCACTTTTGTAAGTGGTGGGCAGGTGGTTGGGGCTTCCCAGGAGTCCTATCCAACTTTGGCGGTGTTGTGCAATGCCAGGTCCGTTGTGAACAAGACTGCCATTGTAGCGAACTTGGTAGGCACAGCGGACCTGACTTGCATCACCGAAACTTGGCTGGATAGTAATGCTGCCCCAGTACTTGAGCCAGCAGTTCCGGCTGGGTATTCGGTGATACATCGCCCGAGATTGGATCGCAGGGGTGGGGGGGTTGCGGTCTGTTTCAAGACCGAATTGGACCTTGCTAGTGTTCCAGTGGAGGAGGCCAGATCCTTTGAATGTGTCGTGGTGGCAGGTGGGGGATATAGAATAGCGTTCGTCTATCGTCCACCCAGTGTGAGAAACTATTTCTAAAGGAAGTGGCGGACTAAATCGTCGACCTGGTATTTGAATTTCCAGGTTGATGGTGCTGGGTGATTTTAATGCCTGGATCAACGACAAACTCTCTTAATTTGGTCACTACTCCTCCAATTGATGTGTTCATTGGGCCTCTCACAGGTGGTTACCTCTGCCACTCATAAACATGGCCATTCGCTGGATCTGGTCTTCCTGCTGGGGTTGGAGGCCTCCGATGTGGGGTGGAACCAGTCGGATGGTCTGACCACCACACTGTGAGGTTCAATTTTTGCACCCCCCTGTGTAGACTTACCCCAATGGAGATGGTCAAGTACCACCCTTTATGGGATGTTACTCCCGATGGTCTAACTGCGGTTCTTGACCTATTAGAATTTCCTGGGTTGAGCTTAAATCCCGAAGTGTGGTGCAAGCCTATAATAAGATTGTCACCTCTGCTTTGGATTTAATTGCTCCCACCCGTGTGCGGCCTCTCTCTCTTCGCCCTTGATCCCCTTGGTTTGATCGGGATCTGAGGGAGTTGCAGTGATTAGGCCGCAGGTTGGAGAGATGCTGGCGGAAATCCGGCTTAGATGCCGACCATCTTAGAGTTCCTAGAGCATTATAAACTCTATCAGTCAGCAATCATTCATAAGAAGGCAGTGTTCCTGTCCGGAGAAATTGCTGCTGCTCAGAATCGACCAGCCCAGTTCTTTCGAACCGTAGACAGGCTGTGCAACACAGCCTGTCTGCAGGTTCGTTGAGCCTTTTCACAGATGCAGTGTGTGAAGCTTGCTCGATTCTTTGCAGATAAGGTGGCCGACATCAGGGCCAAGATTTGCACCGCTCCAGCCCACGGTCACAAGCACACCGTTCGCCTGGAGTTCCTTCAAAAGGCTGGAAATCGAGGATGTTATGAGGATTGTCCAGGGTATGCGTACCACAAGCTGTAGTTTAGACCCGGGTCCCACTGGTCTGATCATGGGCTGTGGAGGGGTTATCTTCCCGGTTCTAGCTAGGATAGTCTGGTGCTCCCTAGACTCTGGTGAATATCCCCACTCCTTGAAGGAAGTGGTGGTGACACCAGTGTTGAAAAAGGCATCTTTGGACCCAGACTCCCTAGCAAACTACAGACCCATCTCGAACCTCCCCTTTGTTGGGAAGGTAATTGAGAAAGTGGTGGCAGCTCAGTTGGACAACCTTTTAGCCATCCATAACATCTACGATCCTCTTCAATCAGGTTTTCGAAAGAGGCACAGCACTGAGACTGCACTGGTTCGGGTCCTCAATGATCTCCTGATGGCGAGAGACCAGAAAAAAATGTCCATTTTGGTCCTTCTGGATTTGTCAGCAGCACTTGACACCATAGACCATGGGGTGTTGCTTGAGCGCCTGAGATGCATCTGTGAGTTGTCGGGTTTGGTGCACAGATGGTTTACCTCCTTCCTCACAGGTAGAACTCAGAGGGTGGTATCTGGGATATTTTCCTCCGATCCTACCTGTGGGGTGCCTCAGAGCTCTGTGCTGTCCCCCATGTTGTTTGAGGTGTACATGCTTCCCCTCGGAGACATTGTAAGATGATATGGGCTGGAGTTTCATCGTTATGCCGATGATACCCAGCTCTGTCTTTTATGCCTGACCAGAATAGAGCACTCTCAGTGTTTAACAACTGTCTCAGCGAGATTCAGGATTGGATGAGGTCCAGCTGGTTGAAGTTGAATTCTGGGAAGACGGAGGTGATGGTTGTGGATCCTGGCCGCCGGATTGAGGGGTGGGGGCACTTCAAACCTCTGGTTTATTCCTGGGGGATGTGGAGCTCCCGACCTCTGAATGGGGTGCGAGACCTGGGGGTGATCCTTGATGATCAGCTGACATTGCATGCGCAAGTGTCGGCAGTTGTTAAGGTATCCTTTTACCATCTTAGGAACATTGCCAGGATCAAGCACCTTGTTCCATCCGGCCACCTACCCACACTGATCCACGCCTTTGTGACCTCGCGTCTGGACTACTGCAACTCCCTCTACTTTGGGATTCCCGGGGTTGATATCCACCGCTTGCAGCTAGTGCAGAACTCAGTAGCCCGGTTGTTAATGGAGACTTCACGTTCCTCTCATATTACACCGGTGCTCTGAGATCTGCACTGGCTGCCGGTTCAGTGGTGGATCACCTTTAAAGTCGGATTACTGACCTATAAAGCCCTACACGGTTTGGCCCCTGATTACCTGAAAGATCTTCTGGTGCCTTACCTACAGACGCGACCACTCCGCTCAGCCAATGAGGGGTCGCTAGAGACCCCGAGGGTAGCTTTAAAATCTTCCGGTGCCCGAGCTTTTATGTTCGTGGCGCCGACCCTCTGGAATTCTCTACCACGTTGGATTAGAGAGTGCATGATGGTGGAGGGTTTTAAAAAGGGCCTAAAATCCTTTTTATGGAGTAAGGCATTTGGAGACAATTTGGATGCCGATTAATGCTCTGTATTTAATTTGGTTTTTAATCTGTTTTATTATGTTTTTATCCTGTATTTTATTGTAATCTGCCTTGATTCTAAGAAAGGCGCAGAGAAATAAAGCTTATTATTATTATTATTACAATGTCTGCCATTCTCCAGTCCCTTGGAACTTCCCCGGATCCAAGTGAGCTGTTGAACAGCCCAGCCAGTGGTTCAGCCAGTTCTACAGCTAAATTCCCCAAGTATCCTCCAATGCAACTTGTTATGAGAGGTCCCCACATTCTGACTGGATACCCACTGTGCACCTTAGACAATACTTACGTTATGACACATGATACACAAATACCTAATGTATTAACACGCAGGGCGTTGGCACTTACTATACAAGTGTAAGCAGCCTGGGACATGTTATGATTTACATGCTGCAGTTGCTAAGAAACATTACAAGTACCATGCCGAGATATACTTGTGTGTTCTCTGTTTAACCTTCTGAGAAGTAATTGAATAGCCTGCACTGCCACTATGCAGATTTATGTAATACTGCACTACATACTGTATTTTGTACGAGTCCTTTGTTCTCAGTTTTAGCTGACTTTACAAATAATGTATATCTCTAGAGAACATTGTGAAGCCACATAACTTTTAGCCAATAGGGCCTATTTTATGTACCTAGTCTTCAAGCTGCCATAGTAATTATCTAACTATATAAGATGTTGGATTACGTATTCCCCTTGAGACCATCTTCACTCCTAGGGGTATTTGGGAAACTTTGGCTCCCAGTGTCTAATGGTAAGATATGTTTTAGGGAAACTGTTTACCTTTTGTGTAATAAACAAGTTTATTACCAAATATGCCACTTGTCCATGTCTCTTTTGCTGGTTCACGCTTACTAAGAATCTGATCAGGGCTGAGCACCCTAACATATTGAAGACTGTGTGCAGGTGGTCTGAATTAATGTTTCTTGACTTGTTGGCTTACCCTTCCCTTACGGATAGTAAGTAGGTGTATACACCTCTCATCACCTCACCCGTACTTTTAACTCTGTAGCATCTTGTAAACTCTGGCTGCTTACTGGGAGAGGTTGATGCCACTGACGCCGATGACCCGGGTTTCGGAGCAGACTTGGGATGTCAGAGGGCCAGTCAGGGGATAGAGATGGAGCGTCCTAGGGACTGCTCTCCTTCTCCAATGGAAGGGGTAGAGTATCTGGCACAATGCGGACCCCTGGCAGAGGCCGGGTGTATCTCCGTGCTGGCGCAGTCAGTTGTGGAAGATGTGGCAGAAGTGAGACGTCATTGCATGTCCCCACCCCCAGGAAAAACAACGAACAAAACCCTACAGCTGCCAGCTCTATGAGGCTCCCACGCTCACCTGGCTCCAGTCACACCTCTGTGGCACTCTGGGCCCTAGACCTATCACTGCCTCTGCACCCTGCCCTGAGGGCAAGCCAGGGAGGCAATACCGGTAGCCTCCCCTGCTGGAATCCTTCCTCCATCTCGTGAGGGTTCACCAGGTACATTGGCCCCGCCCTGGTGGGCAATCCAGGGGGTGTCTTCAGCACTAAGAGGTAAATCCCAGGGTGTGATGGGGCTGGGACTGAGCCCTGGTGGTAGCTCAGTAAAAGCAAAGCATTCTAAATAAAAAAACAAAATAAAACAAAGGCAGGTCTTCAGGGAGCATCTGGAAATGATGCTGAAGGGAGCCGCTGCCCAGCCATCCCTCGTCCTCCCTGTGGCTGATGTTACAGCGGAGGCCACCCTTCGTGACGCACACAACTAACATCCTTTTTCTGATAGGCGTCCTACAACTCAGAATAATACCCTTCAGATGGCCCACTCTGTGCAGCAGATCACTGACAGCACAGGCGGTATGAACCCCAGCAATAATTTCAGTTGTCATTTGGAAAAGAATTGTTCCAAATGTGAGATGCTCAGTCTACGATTGGCCTACCGGGTACAGATCCTTCAGCAGACTATTGACCCCAGGCTGTGGTCAAAACTCCCAGAGGAAATTCGACAACCCAAAGACACGACCTTTGACGAGGCTGCTGTGGCACTCATTGCCGCACACACTCAAAATGTGGCTGGCATTATGTTGGCCTACCCCATAAAGCAAACTGCCAAGGAAAGCCCAGCATCATACCACCAAAGACTATGGCTGGCCTACCTTACTGGCAAAGCACTTTCAGAAGAGGCTGCAGATACTGACCAAATTGAATACAAGACCTTGATTATTTGGAACAAGATTCCAGCTGTCCATGACAAGGTTGAGCCTGCAGTTTCCCCCACAATGGACAAATCTGCAGACATTCTTCGGGAGACCAAGCATGTTTACCAGCTCTACCTCAGAGATCTGAATTACAGCTCGAAAAAGGTTGCCGTGGTACTATTTACCATTGAGCCCACAAGCCACTACACAGTGGAGGGCAAGGCCCAAGACAAAAAGGCTGCACTCTCAGATGACAAACAGAACTACTGGTCCCAGGGAAGGAGTGGGGGGGGGGGGAGATACAAAATTGAAATAGGAACAACATACAGAATTGGAAAAACCCTAATTCCGAACAGCATTACCAACAGTATGATAATCAGGGCAATCAAAATTATCGATCAGGCTCTTATCATCATGAGATACTGGAGGAGAACAACCACCTCTGCAATCTTCTCGGGCATGTCCAGTCAGTAGCGGACTCAATCCCAAAGTGAACCGTTGCATTAGCTCCGGTACCTCAGGTCTCACTAAGCCACAGAGACACTGGAGCCTCCCCAACTAGGCCGCAGCAGGTCTAAATCCTGAGGCCTCACCCATCGTGGCGGCTATCAGTGCTCAGACCTCCTCTTATCTTACTCAGGACCTGGAAGAGGCCAAGCAAGAGCAGGCCGGCCTACTTTTTCAGGAATTACCCGGTAGTAGTTTGGATTGACAACTACAGGACCCAGTCCGTATTGTGAACAAGCTCTCCCTTGACACAAACGGAAGGCCTTGTACCAAGGCCACGGTTGGGGGCCACCAACTGACTATCTTGCTAGATACAGGTGGAGCTGTGTCTGTATTGCATGATGAGGATTCAGTGAATTCCTCTTGTTCCACCGGATGGAGGACCAGTCCACAAGGTGTGGATGGCACCAAGATATTTACCTACAATTCTCTCGTACTTCCCGTAGTGATAGGCAGCCTCAAGACAAATCACACTTTTGACCTGATGGTACTACGTAATCAGCCCAGCATCTTGGAAAACTATTTTCTCACACTACACGGCTGTGGGTAAATTTAGCCAACATGCTCTTGATCCAAATCAATGGACAATACATGCAGTCATGATTTCTGATTTACACGTAGTTGCCACCATTGCTACCAGTGACAAGGGATATGACATCATAGCGCTATTCCACACACGAGTTTGCCATTCAGAGAGTCAGTAGTTCATTAAGGAGGTCAAAATGTTGCTCCTTGGTGAATTTGCCAGGAAACTCCTACCCATTCTGCAGAAGCACATGGATGCTTTTGCCACAGACAAGCATGATTGTGAGAGAATGCAGACTGCCATCAAAATTTCAGGCCCAGCACATGACAGGCAAAGGCAATACCCTTTTCCTGCTGAGGCCGTACCACCACTCAGAGAAACCATTCAGTCACTCCTTAGACAAGGTGTGATCAGGCCTTGTGTCTTGACTGCAAACTCACCAATTTGGCCAGTGAAAAAGCCCACTGGATCTTGGAGACTCACTATTGATTACAGGAGGCTTAATCACGTCACTCCTTGCTGCTCCCCTACTGTAGCCTCAGCACCAGATATGCTCAAACTGCTAACACCAGAACGTAGGTGGTTCAGTGCCCTTGACATCTCCAATGGCTTTTGGTCACTGCCCCTAGCTCAGGAAAGTCAATACAAGTTTGCCTTTACCCTTGAGGGTTGACAGTACACTTGGACCTGCCTTCCCCAGGTTTTTCGCAACAGCCCTTCTCTGTTCCATCTATATATTATGGACACCCTGCAGGGTTTCTCTGCCTCACAATGTCTTCTGCAGTATGTGGATGATTTACTGCTGGCAACTACCACCAAAAAGCAACATTTTGACCTCCTTGATGAACTGCCTCTCCTACAGAGCGCAGGCCTCAAGTGCAATCTTGCAAAAGTACAACTATGCCAGAAGGAAGTCATCTTTCTTGGCCTGCATATCACAGAACAAAGCAGCAGTCCGGCCTGGAAGAAGATCCAAGGCCTACAAGATTTGCCACTACCCACCAGTGTAGCAACACTCAGACATTTCCTGGGACTGGTCAACTACTCCAGGGATTTTATTTGTGATTTTGCACAAAATGTTGTCCTTCTGTATGACCTCCTGAAAAAAAAAGTTTCCTGAACTTGGAGTTCCATTTACACTAATGTTGCGATTCTTCTGAAACAGGCATTGGCCTCTGCTCCAGCTTTAGTTAACCCCAATCCAGCACTACCTTTCCATTTGGAATCAGTTACTTCAGACATAGCAATGTCTGCAGTCCTTGCTCAAAAAGTGAATGGTACTTTGAGATCCACTGCATATGTATCTCAAATGCTGTCACCAGTGGAACAGTAGTATAGTCTTTGTGAAAGAAACCTTCTGTCTACCTACTGGGCTGTCAAGCATTTCCTGTATATCACTGGGTACTCACCGATCATTCTAAACACAAACCTCACACTCACAACTTTTCTGCTATCAGGAAGAGTAAAGGATGGATCAGTATCCAATACCAGACCGACTCAATGGTCTCTTCTTCTCCAGGACCATGACATACAGGTCCACCCTGCCAAAATGCCCTCAATTTTTAGTCCATGGTCTTTTGTACCAGTGAGCCCCGCATGACTGTGCACTCCAACCCCCTGATTTGCCTGATCCAGGCCCTTTTCTTCCTGCTACTCCAAAGCTCTTTGCTGACACCTCTCAGTATCATGTCTTTACTTATGGCTCTGCCTCATACTATCAAGGAGAACAGATAGCTGGATTTGGAGTGCTCATCATGTGCCCCAGTGGTAACACTGTCCATGCTTCCAAATGCTGCAGTGTTGCATCATCTCAGTATGCAAAACTGGCAGCTGTGGCCTGTGCTCTCGAACTGATACAGCATGGTACTGAGGACACCATCACCTTTACAGACTAACTGGATCCGTTGTCATCTGACCAAATTTTTACCTTTCTGGGAGAAGAACTCCTTTGCATCTTCTGATGGCACCCTTATGAAGTACAAAGCATGATTTATATACGTTCACAACCTGACTCAACAGTTTAAACACAAACCATTTATCAACAAAGTGAAGGTCCATTCAAAATCTGACCCATACCATTCTTTCAACGATTGCGCAGACACCCTTGCAAAAGAGGGTACTTGAGGGAAGGAGACATGGGAAATGGTCGACCCTGAGGTTCTAGCAGCTGTTCAAATAGCTGCCATAAAAAGAAGCTTGAACCTTTTGTGCCACTAGACTTGTCCACAGCACAGAAGTCTGACCCTCAGCTCAGAGATTTGTTCAGATTCCTGGACAAAGGAACTAAACAAGAGTTGCCTACCCACAGCCCCTACAAAAGACATGCAAACCAACTGCATCTGCTACAAGACTACAAACAGATCTGGTATCAATCTGACAACTTGAACTACAAGCTGTGGGTAGTCCCTGAAGCCCCGAGATTTGAGTTCATTCATCAGATTCATGATACCCCAACTGGTGAGCACCAGGGGATAGAAAATACACTCCAGAGACTAAAATCTGTTAGTTGGTGGCCTGGCATCACAGAGGACATCGAGCACGACTTAGAAAACTGCCTGATTTGTGCTTAGAACAATCCAGCCCCAACCAAGCAAAATGCCAAACTACTTCCCCAGAGACAATCTGGCCCTTGGCATGCAATCCAAATTGACTGAATTGGTCCTCTGACCAATACTAGCAGGAACAAAAAGTATGCACTTGTTGTCACTGACCTGTTTTCTAAGTGGGTTGAGGCTTTCCCCACTCAGAAATGCACAGCAAAGGTAACTGCGAAAGTACTGGTAGAACAGTTGTTCTCCAGGTGGGGCCTGCCTCTTAAGGCAGACTCTAACCAAGGACCAGCTTTACAGGTGAGTTGATGCAAGAAACACTCCAACTTCTTGGTGTACACCAGAAGTTCCACATACCCCATCACCCTCAATCATCAGGTCAGGTAGAAAGAGCCAACAGACGTATGAAGCAAATGCTTTCCAAAGTTATCGAGGACAATCCCCAAGGACTGGGATTCCCTTTTGCCTTTACTCCTTATGGCAATTAGGGGTACTATTTTGGCCACCATCCAGTGCACACCCTTCAAGGTGATGACTGGTAGAACCTTCAGATTACCTGAACACCTGCTGATTGATCTAAACACACTCACTACAGACAGAGTGTCTGTAGACAAATATGTTGCAAAACTCAGATGATATCATCAAGACCCACTTGTACACTGCACACCGTATCGGCAAGGCCCAAAAACAGTCCAAAATTCACTTTGACAAACATGCACAAGAGGTGGATTGCAAAGTCGGAGGTCATGTAATGGGTCTCAGATTTGCTCACCCCACACACCCCTTCTCCAATAAATGGGAAGGATCCTACCCCATTGTTAAACTCAGTCCCACAGTCTACCAAGTCAGACTCCTTCACCAAAAGAAGCTTACTGAGAAATGGTTGCACGCTAACCAACTGAAATTGTATAAAGAAGAATAATTACTTTTCCTAACACCATTGGGCAGAATTATACCTACTGACCTTTTCTTTTTCCTTACAGGTATTCCTGCAAGATGGCTATCTTGCATCTGACTCTCCTGCTACTAGGAGCACTCCCCTTTGTCCATGGCAAGGATATAAAAATTATATCCAAAAGCAATCAACGTCTAAGGCAACTCCTTCCACTTCTTGATCATCCTCAGGGAAGATAACATGACCATAGTAAACAACCCTACCACCATCCCTGAAGGAGTTAGCATAGATGTTCCCAACAAACTGATTACTGTTCAGAAAGGCAAAGATGACTACCTTACTGTCTCAACTGTGGCTCTGGACAAATCATCCCTCCAAACTGAATGGCAAAGTGACAATGGAGAGACACTCCCCATTGCCCACCTTGCCAAAGACACTTTCCAAGGTTGGTCCAATACTAGAATTGACCCAGTGGTACCCTGTCCATTCACCAAGCTAATCAAAGACTTTTTTTTTTTTAAATCTTACTGCTTTAATTGACCCTGCCTTTTGTGAAAGGTTCCCAGAAGAATCCACAAAATATTTTTGTACCCACCATTATATGGCTACAGCAGCTATGTTTCTGACTGTAGTATCATCTACTAAAGCAGAACTTACTGATTGTCCTCCACAGGAACCTGGCCCAACCAGTGGTCTTACTGCCACCTCCCTTCCAGGTACACTTGTGAAAAACATGCAATACATGCACGTCCCATTTATTTTTAATCTTACTTATTGGAATATGGCTGAATTTGGTATGTGTCCAAATATAAATACCTCTAAGTTTTTCAGCACTATGTTATTAGTCTTGCTGCATGTCAGACAGACAGACACACACACACACACACACACACACACACACACACACACACACGTGGCTGGTACCCTCACTATTGAACACTTAGGTTTCTTTAGGCCTAGACCTGACCCTAATACCAAGAAAAATGCAAAATCTTCCTCCTCATGCTGAAAGCGCGACACTGCTGTCACTGGCACTATCTCCAGTCTCTTTGGAACTGGCATGTCAATCTGGAACAGAGCAGATATTGCCTCTATCTCAAGTCAAATGGCCAAATTCCAGGATGGCATGAAAAATGATATACTACCACCTTTACTACATGGAGTAGATGGGCATAGTCAGGAAGAGCGCTTTACCGTGTATAACATGCACGATATTGCCAAGAATTTAACAGACACTTGTCGAGGCACAGGTCAGGAAGCATGCTGTAGCAAAACCAGGAGCAGTTGTAGAATTCACCAGAAATATTTATTTACAGTAGCAGTAACAAAAAATAAACTTGTTCAGTATAACTATGTATAAAGGCAAACTAAAATAAAGTTTTCCTTCAGTCTCTGTGTCCCTTTCTTCTTCAGCAGTTGCAGCTTAGCTCATTTATAAGTCCTTTCAGCCCCCACTTTTAGTAAGCATCCTGTTTTTGTAAATATCAAGCAGGAGCTGCTAGAACACAATGTGCTTGCTGAGGCCCCTTTTGCACAGCTTTTGCAAAAGGCTCAAAGATTTGCACTAAGGTAACCTCTAGTTTCCAACAGCTTTTTTTCAGTCATCTCAAATTATAAATATATACATTTCAACAGTAACGCTATATATTTTCTAAACAAAAGAGATCCCATCATCACTTACATTTCCATACAATGATTTGCACATATTTTTATATTAGCAAATAGGCAAGGGAGGAAAAGACAAACAGCAAGAGAGGACTGAGAGACAGTCAGAAGCACAGAACTGCGAGACTGACTGAGTGATCAAGTCTGAGGTCTCACAGGAAAATCTGGTTGAGCAACCAGAGAAGTGACAGAAAAGGAAATAACAGATCCTTGCATTTAAATACTTTCTCTAAAACAGCTGGAACAGGGTCCTATTCTACCCTGTCACAACACTAAGAATAAAATTAATGAACTTGTTACGCAGAATAACAAGGAGGCAGGAAAGCAATATATTGCCAGGGAACTTTTGTGCTCTGATTATGGCTCTTATGTCATAACCATGGTCAATAATCTCTTCTGTGATCTGGAACCTGGACATATTACAGATATTATTCATGACAGGAGACTTGATAAGTGGTACTGTCCACACTGTAAGTCCACTACTTGAGTCACAATGTGCATGTCTAGATCACTGTCCATACCTATGTCTACTGCTTGTAACCTAGGTTATATTACACATCATCCCAATAGGGGACCGTGTTATACTACTAATCGTTGCACCATCAGATATATTGTTCAATGGCTTTATTTAGCTGTAATTTAATTTTTGCTTTATTCACTGACCAAGCCTTACCAGTGAAATTTAAACTACAGCTATGCTTTCTGTGAGTGTCCTATACACACACGTGAGGCAAACTAGATAGTGTATACACATACCTGTACATGGTACATAACCTCGGTACCACTGCAGTATGAAAATACAATGCCAAAATACAGTACAGTAACAGTGCAGTTTTAAATACTGTAAGTTTATTCCTTTACAAAGCACCTCAGTTTGGTGTTTTACAGCCACGTGGTCAGGCTCCCATTCTTGCCAAAACCCTAAGTCTAAAGGCAAGATGAGGAGATGTCAATGTGAGATTTACTTTGAGTAGTAGGTTTAAATTTAAGCAGTGCTGCAAAAGAAAAAGTTTTTTACTTTTACTCATCTTTAGTGATTGAGGGACATCTCATGCGCGTCTGCTCTGCCTGCCTCCATGAACCCCCTGATGACATCATCATGTCTCTAACATAATAACTGCAGACAATCACTGATAATGGTTGACAACAGTACAATCCATCCTTTTGTCAACAGAGTCTGAAGTGTCAGTAATGAATTAAGTAAAACTGCTAACAGCTGACAACAGAAGCTACTGTATCTCCTAAACCAGCCCTATCCACACCTCTCTCTCTTGCCTTCCAATAACGTCTCCTTTCCCTCTCTCACTTTTCACTCTCTTCCTCTTCCCCTCCTCCGCCCCTTCCACCCATTTCTCTCATCACCTCCTCCCCTTTCCCTCCCCTCTCCCCTCCCTGCCAATGCTTTTTTTTGCTCTCTCCTCCCCCTTACCTCACTTCTACCTCCTTTTGCTCCTGCCCTTCTGACCTATTCCACCCACCTATACCTGTCTTTCTCCTTAATACCTTTCATCTCCCTAAAATGTCTAATATGTGACCTGATGTGTATATGCCAACCAATTATGGTACCTGACAATGCCTCTGGCTGCCTGGATTGGTCTTATTTGTCTGATGTATTCTTGATTGTGTTTTGTCTTCTCGTCATCTGATGTGGAACCTTTGTAAAAGAGCCTTGGCTCAAAGGTGTTACGGTGTTATTCAAAATCTTAATAAATAAAATAAATAAATAAGAACCGTGATGTAGGGTATAGTGGGAGTGCGATAATTCTGATGCGCATTCATGTTTATAGTGCTTGGACTGCAAAACTTTTTTAACACTAAATAAAGCCATTCTACAGTACTATGTTTGTAACTTTTACTGTGTCTTCACCACGCTTTGATCCAAATACAGCAATCTTTGATCAATTAGCCTCCATTCACTCCACTGGGCATTTCGACAAGGAAATCTACAGAGACTGCATTGATCTTCCACCTCTTCTGGTCTTCCACCCCACCCTTGAAACATGGGTGGCTTCTCATACAGACTGTTGTGCCAGAAAGGGATATCAGTACTTGTGTCGCTGTGACATTTTTTATATCATCAAGCCAGTGTGTGGTCATTCACCGGACAGCATTGACTGGTCTTTTACTATGGACTTGGACATTCATTCCAATGAAACTGGTAACCCCAGGGCACCATCAACAGCATCACCACCAGTGGGCAACACTGGACGTCTCTACAAGAATTATACAGAAGAGGTTCATCACCTGACTACCAGACTCACAAATCAATCTTTCACCTGCCCAGTACAACTACAAAACTGGAGGGTTTCTACTGTTAAAATGTCATGTCATAACTCTGATGGGCAGTACTGTGTTGTGACAAATCATAAAACTTTCTCTTATGGCTTCAAGACCTGTGATGTAAAATATCCTAACTTTTGCTTTATTCCTCATCAAACTACAGTGATTGGTCACACAGTGATTACTGCTGTTCCACTGTGGAACCAGATGTTATTTATTTAGTTTTTGTTGACCGGGTAAGTGCACTAGACAAATTCTGTCTATTTTCAGGCACAACCTGGGGAAGGGGGATACAGATGAATGCCAACTGACCTTTAACCAGATTAAGCTGTTGGTGGTATTTTTAGTGAATGAGGGAAATTTGGCCAGGACACCAGGGAAAATCCCCTACTCTTTTCGATAAGTGCCAAGGGATCTTTAACATCCACCTGAACTACCACCAATCCAGAAAGTTGGGACCTCGGTTTAATGTCTCATCCGAAAGACAGCACCTCAGAAGTGCAGCACCCCTCTCATGCTGCACTACAGTGTCAGTACTAGGATATTTACCCAAGTGCCAGATGTGGGAACTGAACCCACAGCCCTCTGATCTCCTGGCCTCAGAGATGAGTGTGCTACCTACTGAGCCACTGACACTATAGTGACAGTGACCTTAAATTTATGCTTGCTCCATCTCATTTACCCATTTTTAATGTTCATATAGACCCCTTGACACTAGCTTTGAAATCCCTTTTAGATAGAAAAGACACCCATCTCATCTACATCAGTAATAATATCTCCAAAGCAGAAGATGAACTTAACACCCTTATCCAGGATGGTGATTTAAGTGCTGCACTTTCCAAAACTTGGTTAGAATTAACTTTTAAAGGTTTTGTTATTATGCAAGCATTTTTGATTCTAACATTTTTCTGTTTAAGGCACACGCTCAAACAACACCGTGAGCAACTCAAGTTCCTTTACAAGGCTCGTGCGTCAGGTCTATAAACAATGTAGATAGTTTTCACTACTTTCCCATAGTGCTGTTGCCTTTTTGGTAAGGCAGCAAGGCTGGGAATGTTATGCAATGTCCCCACACTCTGATTGGATATCCACTGTTCACCTTAGACAATACTTAAAGGAGAAGACTCCTGTATATTTATGATTTGGACATATCTGATGTATTTATTATACATTACATCAAGTAATGTACATATGTCAATAAGAAATCAGCCATTTCTTCTGCTGCAACACATATCTAGAGTTTGAGGCTCTGACACAAGGTGGTGAAATGTCAAGCAAGCCTCCATTTACATACAAATGAGTCACTTGTAATGCAGCCCCTCCCGTTCCTTGATGTCACTGCAGCAACAGTGCAAAACAAGACAGAAGGGTATCAATGCTGTCTAGCCTGATTTTAGTTTAAGTTTGCAATGGTTTAAGGCAGTTCTGTCATGCAACTCACACAGGGAGTAGTACTTGCAGCTTTTTTTTTTTTGCTTTTCAAACAGTCCGTGTATTTGGAATAAGTTTTTGGACAGTAAGTGAGAGATGCTGCAAGTGCACTGAGCATTTCTTTTTTCCGGTTCTCCTTTTTGAGCGCTGAGCGGCATAAATGTTTTTATTACCACTCAAAGTAAGTTGAACTGGACTGGCTTTCCTTTTTCTGGCATCTAGAGGAGGAGTCCTGCGCTGAAGAAAATCTTCTGTTTTTGGAGGATCGTGCAAAGGGAGTTTCGCTCCTTGAAGAGCTGTATTTTGTTGCCTCCTGGCCATTTCCTGGCTGCCTTGAACTGCTCCTCTCTCGGATTCCCTGCCGGTCGTTTTTGGTGGAGAACTTGGGGCTTAGCGGAGGTTTCCTTTTGCCATAGAGTGCACTATTGGACTGTTCTTGGTATCGTGTGGGACTACCCGCTGGTGTGGAGGAGGGGGTCTAATCTGTTCCAGGGTGCTTTACTGCTGGATCCCTCATTGTGCAGGAGTCAGGGTTGTACTGGTTGGGGAGCCAACTGGTCTGCCCTGGGGCTCCGAGATCTTCAGGGAGTTGGCTGGTGGGCCGTCTCCTGCTGGAGACCGTAGCTGCAGCGGGGGAATATTTCTGGCTGTAGTTTCCCTGGGTCAGAATATTTAGGGCCCCCTGTTAGCTTTCTGGCAGTTGGTGAGTCTGGACTGTATTTAATTTGAGAGCCTGAAACTCCATATGAAGATTCGCCTGGAATAAGAACTGGATTTTGGTTACAGTCAGATCCTTCATTCGTTACTCAGTTTACAGCTGGAAACAGTGAAAAGCATTTTTATTTTTCTGTTGGTATCATTTATGGCTCTGTCTTCTATGTGAGAAGTAGTTTGGACAGAACCTTTTTTTGGTTTTAAATTTACTGGGTACTGAGAGTACTTGATCAATCTGCTATTTTTCTAATAACTTTTTAGTTTAACCTGCTTATGTGAGAGGTTGTGCATGTCTTTGCTGCACTGTTCCCCCCCCCCCCCAAGTAACTCTGATAGCGGACACCTTATCAGCAAAGAACGTCGCAAACTCCTCACACTAACTGTGATAATGCTCGACCGGCATGAAGACAGACTGGATTGCACAGTCTGTCCACAGTCCGGAAGAGCTGGGCCGGTCTATTCCTTGCTGTAGCAATCTCCCTGGACAGGAACTCTGCCTTCTTATGGGAGATTGCTAACTGGTAGAATTTATAATGGTCTAGCAGTCTAAGCCTGTCAACTTCCAGGTGAGTCTTCCGCCAGTGTCGCTCCAATCTTTGGCCCTGTCTCTTCAACCCCCGGATCTCTGCGTAAACCATGGGGACTGGGTGAAGAGTACAGGGGCGAACTCTGAAAGGAGCAATGACATCCAGGGCCCCCACAACTGCCCTATAATAGGCCAGCACTAAAGACCCTGGATCCATGCTGTCCATTGGAAAACCCAAGAAGTCCAGCTCCGTCATTAGGCCTTCTGAGGTAACTCCTCTCAAAGGACGGAACTGTACTATCTCCTTAGGGGCAGGCCTCTTTCGGGGGGCCATGAAACTGAACCTCAGGGCATGATGGTCAGACCAATCGATGGGCTCCACCTCCACATCGGAGATTTCCATCCCCAGATGGAATATCAAGTCCAATGAATGTCCCCCCTGGTGGGTTGCAGTAGTAATAACCCATGTCAGGCCCAATGAGTCGGTCAATTGGAGGAGATTTTATCCAAAAAGCACGAGTTTATCGTCGACCCAGGCATTGAAATCCCCCAGAATTATCCATCGGGGGAATTCCAAAACCCTCTCGGCGACTGATATTGTAAAGGCACCCTGAGCTTTGGAAGGGCACCTTAAAGGAATAAAAATTTACTTACTTAATACTGTATGTGTAGAGCAAATAATACATCTAATAGTATTTCATTCACAAAAACAAAATCTGTTTCTTTGTACTGCTCGTTTCTCTCTGTGAGACAGTTGTAACATGTTGTGGAGAGCAGTACACTGAATCAGTCAATCAGTCACTCTGTACTGAAATAGGTGAACACCCTTGATAAGATTCATTACAAGGTGGGCCTGGGCAGTTTACCAAAGGATCACACAAGACTGACTTATACACATCCCCTTTCAGTAGCCTGAAAGTGGAGAGCTAGATCATTTACTTCAGAACGTGTATTGTTTTACTTTTCAAATGCCCCTTAAATCTGAGTTTCTGACTGGAAATACCAAGACACAGAATGCATATGACATGGGAGGAGTGAGCTAAGCAAATACAGAGCACTACAAACACTGAGACTGATTAGTTTCTTTACCTACAATAGCTGAGGTGTAGCATCTGATTTGTGAGGGACATCCTACTTCAAATGCTGGCATTACAAAGCTGGGGCTGCCACAGCTTATCCTTAGTACCCTGAAAGTGAAGTGCTGTAGCTCTCACAATACTGCTAATGATTTATAATGGGAATTGGGGCACTTTTAAAGTCATGGACCTGAGGGGCCATCACAGTTTCCAAAGAGGTTAGGGGAACTTCTTAAGGGTTACAGAGTAAGGGACTCTAGTAGGATATGAACCAGAGTCCCCCAGTGATTGTGCCTGTGCTTTAACCACTAGATTACCCTTCTTCCATATGCTGCAGCTGATGCTTTCCTGGTAACCTATTCCTTGTTATAGCTGAATTCTTTATTGCCTTACAGCAGCCATCCAATCACTGACTGCCTAGTTACAAAGGGAAAGCGGCATTTTTGCAAGATTGTTTCTCACTGTTAGTGTCCATCAAAACAGAGAATGCTAACACACACACACACACACACACACACACACACACACCACATAATACAACAGCTGTATAATACCACTTAAAACTCTTGTTGTACCCAGAGTCATTGATTGGGTAAACTGTTTTTGCTAACAGAAACAGTAACACAACACATACAGGCACTTCCTTGTATGAATACTGTATATACCTCAGATCAGTGCTGCATCACACTCACATGGTCCTAGTGCCTATTAGACCTGCACTTCAGGATGTGCACACCACTTAAAGGGTTCCTCCATTACTCAAGTGGGGAACCAAACATTGTGGGTTTGGTTTACTGGTGGTACTGCATTTAGCGCAGCACTATTATCTGTTGCTCTGATGACATCATCCTCCAGCAACATTGATGGTAAAATGGAGGACAAACACATTGATAACTTTTGGGGGGCTGTATATTTTTATTTATTATCTAGATATGGACAGCAACAGGACTGCTGGCAACTGGAGGAGGCACACAACAGTTACAAATAAGGAGCTGGGAAAATATTGGTGTGAAACTATGGGAGACTTCCCCCTTTAAGTTATGATATATGATATGCAAATACCTAATGTATTAACATTTAGGGTGTTGGCACTTTTTGTACAGGTGTAAGTAACCAGGGGCATGCTATGATTTACATGCTGCAATTGCTAAGAAACATATCGCAAGTACTGTGCTGAGATACACTTGTATGTTCTCAGTTTATCCTTCTGAGAAGTCATTGTATAGCCTGCACTGACACTATGCAGATTTATGTAATACTACACTACATCCTGTATTCTGTAGGAGTCCTTTGTTCTAATTTTTATTTGACTTTATGAATAATGTGCATCTCTAGATAACACTGTTAAGCCACATAACTTTTAGCCAGTAGGGCCTATTTAATGTATCAAGTCACCAAAGTAATTATCTAACTATATAAGATATTGTATTATGTATTCCCCTCAAGATAGTCACTCCTAGGGGTATTTGGGAAACTTTGGCTCCCAGTGTCTAATGGTAAGACTTGTTTTAGGGCAACTGTTTACCTTTTGTGTAATACACAAGTTTATTACTGAATGTGCCACTTATCTGTCTCTTTTGCTGGTTCATGACTACCAAAAAATTTGATCAGGGCTGAGCACCCCCAACAAACCCATCTGGTCCTAGGACCTTATCTATCCGAAGGGCTGCCAGCCCTTTCAGGACCCTCTCGCCAGATAGTATTGGCTGCCTCATTTCTGGGACTCCCTTAGAGGCTGCTTTGATGCTGCTTTCTGGCATGGACCCACTGTCCTCCTTAGAGAATACTCAGCAAAAATAGTCATTCAGGATGGCATCCTTTTGCTCATCCTCTCTGTTACCCTACCCACCACAACTAGCCATACAATGCACCCCCTTTTTTCCTTTTTACCGTTGTGGCTAAAAAAGGTTTTTCTCCGTTCCTGACCCCCTCTGTAATATGCAGCTCCGTGTCTGCATTTACATCCCTGACAGACCTTTTTCCCTCCCTGTTTTTCTGTAGATAATCCTCCCCTTCTGTCTCCCCCTACTTTTCCTTGTATTTATAGAAAGCCGTCTTTTTAGCCATAACCACTTCCCTGACCCTAGCTGAGAACTATAGTGGTCTCTTTAGATACTGTTCTTATGCCTACCTTTGATGCCTCAAGGACGGCTCCCTTTATTGCCCCCATCTCTTCTCCACCTCCTTTAGGTCTTCCACCCCTACTAACTTATCCCTGACCCGGTCCCTCAACCTATCAAAGTCTGCCCTTCTAAAGTCAAGGACTTTGGTTCCTGACAGTGAGTTGCTAGCCCCGATGGACAATTCAAACCATACTGAGTTGTGGTCGCTGTTCTCTAGTGGCTCCCCTACTTGCAATGCACCCAATATCTCTGAATTGGTGAGTACCACATCAAGGATTGTGTTCTGCCTAGTAGGTTCCTTAACAAGCTGCACCAATAGACAGTCTTGGAAGGTGTCCAGTGGTGTCGGACTCCTGGCACTCTTGGCCACCGGGACCTCCCAATCAATGTCAAGAAGGTTTAGGTGACCCAACACCACTACTCCCCCTTTGCTGGCACTCTAAGTTCCTCCTCTTGCCCTGGAGGCCTAAAGATCACCACTAAGCACACTTTCCTGCCTGAGGCCGTCATGAGTTGCACTCATACTGACTCCGCCTCCTCACTGCTACCCCAATACTTCAATCTTTTGCCACTTCAGTGCCCTCCCTAACAAACAGGCCACCTCCTCCCCTCTACCAGTTCAGTACAGTATTTTGAAAACACTTTGTATGTGAAGTGCATTGTGACTTTCACCCTGCTTTGTTGCTGTAGGCCATCCTCTAGTATGGGGCACTATGGGATGCCTGGAGGGTGGTGAAGGGGGAGTGGTGGGACCATTTGCTGTGCTGGACATGGTGGAGTGTATATAGGACTTATAGTGGTTGCAGCATGTTGGCTCCTATCCATGGAAGTAAAGGACAGATCTAGAATTTTTTCTAGGGGGTAGCCATTTTGCTAGGGAGTATCACTCTGAAAACCCCCCAAAATGTTCCTTTGTAAAGCTCACAGTAACTAAAACAGCTACTGTTTGCAGGCCTAAGGGGGTAGAGGGTGCTACTTTGCTACATAGCATTATCCGCAAGTGACCGCAGTGGATGAGAGGGGCTACAGTACGTCAAGTCAGCTTTACAACCCTGTACCCCATTTTCACACTAATCTACTCACACTGGAGCCTTGTCATTTGCATATAAAATAACTCCTTTTTTTCAAAAATATGATAATGCATCCACATCTAAAACAAGCCAGACTAAAAAAAGCTAAATATTCTCATCTATTTTTGGCAAGGGAGGCCACTTTAGTGTTTTTTTTGGGCTTTGGTTTGCAGACAACAGTAAATTATATGAAACTATGGAAAATTCAATGAACATATGTTGCCAGATGTAACTTCTGAGGTTTGTCCTTTGATCCATGGAAACACATGTATTGCATGCAGTATAACCCATACTATCCTAGCAGCTGCCTGCTTTTTCACAAGTGTGACCAAGCTTCATACACTTCGCTATTAATTTACCACGAGATAAAATCTACGTTCCTATAACTGCGTGATGTCCTCCTCACCCTTGCCCATGAAGGTAGAAAATTAGTGAGGGGAAAGGGGTGGTCTTGCTCAACTCTCCCTGTCTCCACCTGCAGACAGGAGGGAGTTAGCCCAGCTATCTAGGTCACAGGAGCTGACCCAAAATGTTATATTCATTTTATAGAAAAAACAAAGCAAAAGCAGTTGAGAGTTCCAAACAATGCAGGACAGCGTTCAAGACAACACAGTATTTAATTCACACTCTGACCCTCTGTACAAAACAACAAAGGATGATGCCTGTCCATCAGCACCAAGGATGAGAGGGTCAGCTATGACCTGGTTCCGATTCGGGACTCAGATCTGTTTCCACAAAATTCTGATTTACTATGATTTGCTCTGACTGGCCAAAACAGGCAATTTTCCAGGCTGAATCAGAGCCTTCCGTTTCTTTATGTCATTTCACGTTTAGTTCTTTTAAGTCTTTTCCCACCAGCTTCTCAATATTTTATCATGAATTAACACTCCAAAACTACTTTTATAATCAAGGCTAGGTCAGAATCAGGTCACTGGTAGATCAGAATCTGGCCAATACTGGGGCAAGCAGTATAACCTACAGGTTAGAGTAACGAGCTATGAATGAGCTTGGTACATCCAGCAGACCTAGGTTTGATTCCTACAACCTCCACTTGCATATTATGTGACTCTGAGCAAGTCACTTAACCTCCCCAGTGCTCCCAGGCTCCTCCTAAAAACAGGCACTTGTGCCTCATGGGTCTTACTTGGTTAGCGAGAATAATAAAAAAAAAAAAAAAATACTCCAGAGTAGGTCAAATCAGAGTTGAGTCGTAAATTACTCTGATTTCCATAGTAAACAAAGGCAGGACATTGGGGAGGTAGGGGAGAGGAGTGGACCCTTTTCATCACTAATTAGCACCAAGCCAACTCTCATGTACACTGCTTTTTTCTCATGTTGTTTTTCTCTTGTAGGCCCCTACTGCCAAGGAAACTGTGCTAGAAATACTTTTTAAATAAAGGTGAATATAGTTTAAACAGTTCTGTTTCTTCCTAAACATTGTAGAGGGCCCAGTTTTATTCCTTATACAGCAGTGCTATCTTGTGGGTAGTGCTTCTCTCTCATTTAAAAGAAAAGTACACCGATTGGTATGTATACGTTATAATTTTTATTTAGATTCCTTCTGCTCCACAGAGTTTCTGATTTTTTCATCACATGCATTATATATATATAAAAAATATTCCATGGTTGCACAGCATCTTATATAAAATATTCCAGGGTTGCACAGTATCTGATTTTCCATTAAAATAACAATAAAGTTCAGGACGTACTGTGGATGTCCATTTGCATATGCAGTTAAGGGATAACTTTTATATATATAGTTTTCCTTGCAAAACATGAAAACAAAATATCATGTCACATATTTAATAAGAAAAAGGGTATGGTTTTCCTTTACTGTAAACTATTAGTATGCTCTGAAGAAATCTTAGCCTTCTATAATATGTTAAATTTTCTGTCCGCCAGCCGCCCAGCTGTTCACCTCTTGGCCGCGCTCAGGATCCAGAAAGCTGGGTAAGAAAACCAAGACTGGCCAGGGTAGCTGTGAGCTGCCGCCACTGATCTGACGCTCACCATAGTGTACCCTGACTGGAACCCCGTTTTCCTCCTGCACTGTGATTGGCCTACTCTGCCTGCTGAAATGTTCCTTGTCTTGGGGCCTTTGCGCCCATTGATTACAAGTGGGCGGCTGAAATTTAGGCCGCCCCCCACCTTAATTAAATAGACCCACACCTGCCTCCCTGTGAGGCCCTTCCTCTTTGCTCGTATTCTACAGGGTCCCTTGCTAGGTCCTCCTCCTTCTCCCTCCCACCTCACTCACTCCCACTTTAACTATTTTTTCACTGTGATTTCTGTGCTGCCTGGCTTCACACCCCTCACTGTGCAACTGCCTTTTTCGCACCGTACCATTTCCCCTCTCACTTGCCTCCCTTACTTTTCCTTTCTCTACCATGCCTATTTGCTGCACCTGCTTTACTATGCCACCACTCTATCCTCATAACATACGCTCCCCCCATTCTCTGTTCACCCTTCTCCTCTTCCTCTCTCCTCCCATCCACCTCCCCTACCCTCCCAGACCCTGCTTCCCTTCGCAGCTTCCAACTTGATACTGCATACTGCCTCCTAGATATTCTGCACTTTGAGCCCAGCCCTCCACCCAGGGCTCCCCCTTCTTCTAGGGAACTGTGCCCTCCTGCCTGTGGGCATTGGGTGCTCCCCTCCTCCCCCTATGCGACTTTGATCCTGAATCTTCACTATCACTCCATGGCACATTCCAACATGAAAAGAAGTCGCAAGCTCTGCCTTAGGGAATTGTGTCTGAGCACACAAACTCGTGCTCCTCCTCCTGCTGCTGCCAGGCAATGTTCTTCCAAACCCTGGCCCAATCTCTGCCAGGGTCTCCAACCAGAACAAACACGCAGGTGCCCTCTCAAATCATGTTTCTTAAAATTTGCAGCCTTCTTCACAAACTTGATGCTCTACAAATCTTTACTAGCCAGCATAATGCGGACATCTTGGCAGTTGTAGAAACCTGGCTCACTCCAATCAGTCCCTGACCAGGCAATCACCCTTCCTGGCTAAAATGTCTTTAGACTCGATCGGATGTCAAAAAGAGGTGGTGGGCCCTGTACCTTAAAGATACTCTCCTGGGCCACCACATAAACACTGCTCTCCAGTCTACCACTGCTCAGATTCTTCCCGTCAGAATCCCACTAGGTGCACACAATAAAGCCCTCACAGTTGTTACTGTTTACATCCTGCCTAAAAAGCAAGGAAATGGACTAACCACTGTATTGGATTTCGTCAGATCCCTCCCTCTGACTCTAATGCAAACTGGCTCACTGCTGAGGCAGGGGCCCATAAGGACTCCACTGCTGCGGCCAACCTTACCCAGATGGTCTACTCACCAACCAGGAAAAACTACAGAACTGGCACCAACACCCTCCTGGACGGGATCCTCGCCAGCCATCCTACCTGGATTACGAACAACTCTGTCCTCTCAGACTCACTCAGTGCCCACTCCCCTGTCAGCTGCTTATGGTCTAACAAATTCTCTAAACCCCCCCCCTTAAAACCATTACCAGTAAAGTCTTACCTCGTGGTCAGTTAACTCATCTTAACTCTCACCTCCTCCTACAAGACTGGTCACCAATCTTCAATGCAACCAATGGTAATACTGCTCTGGACTATTTTATCAAAATATTTAAAGAGGCCTGTAACAAATACGCTCCTTTTAAAAAGTGGAAAATTAAAGCCCTCTGTAACCCATGGCTCTCAGGCAACCTCCTAAGGCAACTAAAAACAAGGGATCACCTCTGGGAACTGGTTAGAACTACTGGGAAGCAAGCAGACATCATAAACTACAAATGTGCATGGAATGACTGCACCAAATCTATTCGGCAAAAGAAATTAACCTATTACAAGAATGCCCATACTAACTCCTGGGGTAACGGAAGACACTTCTGGAACAACATAAAAGAAGTCACTGGGAAGCAGTCAAAACATCCCCCTTCCGTGCTCAGCATAAATGGGTGTACCATACTTGACCCGAAAACCATTGCGAACACCTTCAACACTGCTTTCACTGACCTCAGCAGTGTTCTTCCCCCAGATTTTTTCAAAAGACAACGCCCCCATGTCCACAATCTCCACTGCCGCTTCTAGTCACCCGCCCTTCTATTTTAAAGCTGTCAAGATATACCATGTTCCCAAGTATGTTACTAAAGCCAATAGCAAATCCAGGTCAAGCAGCGATTCACTTGACCTCAAACTGCTGTCCCTCACTCTAGAAGAGGTACTTGGGCCCTTAACCAGGATCTTTAACCTCTCTCTCAGCCTTAGCCAGTTCCCTGACAAGTGGAAATCGGCCACTGTTACCCCTACCCACAAAAGTGGTGACAAGACCGCTCATGATAATTACCGCCCAATCTTCATTCTACCTCCCCTCTCTAAAGCCTTGGAACTTACTGTTGCAAACCAGCTTACTGACTTTCTGGACAAGCATGACATACTGTGCAGGCAGCAACACGGCTTCAGAAAAGGACATAGCACCTCCTCGGCACTACTGGAATTCACTGGCGCCATCCACAGTGCACTGGACAATGATCAGCAAACTGGTTCCATCTTCATTGATTTAACCAAGGCCTTTGATACTGTCCACCACAGACTCCTGCTTGTCCAGCTTCAGAAAGCAGGGCTCTTACCAGACTCCATTAACTGGTTTAAAAGCTACCTAGACAACTGGACTCAGAGTAAAAATTGCTGATACGCTCTCTGATGCCAAACCTGTCTGCTCAGGTATTCCCCAGGGTTCTGTCCTGGGCCCCCTCCTTTTCAGCTTGTTCCTGAACACACTACCGGGTTCCTGCCCAGAACAAATCATACTCTACACTGATGATGTGGTAATCCTAGCCTCCCACCATGACCCAAAACTGCAGCAAGATCACCTCCAGCTGGGCTTTTCATCAGTCGAAAACTGGTTCTTAATGCACAAACTGATCCTAAATCAGAAAAAAATAAAGGCCATGATCTTCAGCAGCTCCCATAACAAAAAGAAGAAGCACCACCTCTCCGTTAAAACCAAGCAAGGAGTCACTCTGGAACAAATCCAAACCTTCAAATACCTTGGGATCACCCTGAACTCCCAATTCTCCTACACTGTCCACATTAATAATGTTGCTAAAGCTGCTAATACTCGGCTAGGCCTATTATTCCATCACAGGAAACATCTAACCCCTGAAGCCTTGTCAGTCACCATCCAAAGCTCTACTGTTAGCATTATTGACTATGGTCTTATTTGTGGCTCCGCCACTGCCACCTCTCTCAAACGAGTTTCGACCTCCCTCAACAAGGCCTGTCGGCTCATCACTGGATCCCACCATCTCTCTCTCAAACATGTGACCTCTATTCTCAAACCGGGTGGTTGCAACTCACCAGTTGAATAAAATATCAAACCTGCAACCTTGCAAAGAAAATAATGATGGGCCTTGCTCCTCCTGGAGTCTGTACTCTCCTTAACTCAAAATCAACACCCATAACACCAGGAGGTCCAAACCACAGCTTCTGCAAATCCCCCATTGTCGCACAACCCAAGGTCAAAGATCCTTTGCCTAGCTGGCCCAGTGGTGCTGAGGGCTGAGGCGCTGGATGCCTTACCTCACGCTATGCTGGTGACCCGTGTTCGGGAATGGACATGGGGCGCCGGGGGTTGGCAGGGAGGAGAAGGACCAGCTGCCCTAGGACTGCTCTCCTTCTCCGGGGAGGGGGGGGATTGCAGGGCTTGGCGATTGCCTGCCACCTAGCGGAGGCTGGAAGGTGGCACATCAGCACTGCAGAAAAAGGGCGAGAGTGCGGCAGGCACTTGGTGGGACGTGCACGGGAGCGTGCATGCTGCTGCGGCTGGTGCCATTGCATGCCACACCTCGAGGGGGAACAGAGTAAACACAAGAAAAATATGGAGTCCTCTGCGAATGACGATGGTCCCCTTCTGTGATGGCCCGGGAAGGCACCTCCCCTAACGCTCATCCGGTCCAGTGGGTTGAGTCTCTCCTCACCCCCTGCCACGAAGGGTAAGCTGTGGGGTTATGGGGAGGGGGTCTCATACCCTGTGCCTACACGGGGGAAAGTCAGATGCTGGCAGAGGACTCCAGGGAAGGAAAAAATAAGTTGCTGCAAAAAAAAAAAGGAAAAAAGATCCTTTCCCTACAGAACACCCAGCTGGCTAAACGGACTTAACAGTGACATCTCTGCTTCACCCAAGCTTGGTGCTTTCAAGTCAAGGCTCCGCCTCTCTCTCTCTCTCCCCTTGCCTCCAGCTCCTGTGACTGCTCTGATTAGGCTGTCCTCCCTCCTAGTTCCCCTTACTGTTGCCCCTTGATGTGACTCAACACCTAGCGCTAGCGCTTAGCAAACACCACTGCCCCACTGATGTACCTCCGCTCTGTTCTTACAATGCCACCTGCTTCCTCCTCCCACTCCTCCCTTTTCCCTCCCGACTCCCTCTGCTACTGCCTCCCTTTTAAATTGCTCACCTCCTCACACCCTGTGTCCATCTCTTCCCTCCACCCTTCCTTCAATACTATCTCTGTCAATTCCCCCCTGTGTCTCCTGTATTCCATGTAAGTACATAACTTAGACTATTCAGTATTACAAAATGTTATATACTGGAAATGTAGTAAATGTTTTTTATTCTGTAAATCATGCTGTTTGGTTGTGCTCACTGATGTGGAACCTTTGTAAAAGAGCCTTGGCTCAAAGGTATTTGTAATCCTAGACTTCAATACAAAAATAAAATTAATAAATATACCACAACCTCAGTTATATCCCTTCCTACAATTCCCCACACCCATACTGTCATACAGCGATTCTGTAAACAAACAAGCAAAAAAGGCTGCAAGTCCTTTGCATGGTGTCAGGAGCAGACACCATCTTTCACTGAGTGCCCCCCAACCACAAAGCAGGGATTTATTTAATTCTAAAAATTGATTAGCGTTTTGCTCATAAAAGTGCAAAATCTTTGTGAAAATGCATAGCTCTTGTCTCACTGTATTTAACAAACATAGCACTTCTAGAAAATCTATATAAATACTTTCTGTACAGCTAGTATAGTCCCATGAAAAAAACTGCTAATCAATTATTTAAAACCCTGCAAAGGGCCATTTAGTTGAAGTGGGCCCCCACTGCACCCCCCAATCCATGATTTGGGATGGGAGGAAAACTAGGGCTAACTTAGTGGGTCTCTCCAGCTGGCAGCATGCTGTTAGTAAGTCAGATGGTCATGTGACCATAGCAGCTCATGCCCCAGTGAGAGGGAAGAGGAGCAGTCCTGTCATTGATTGATTTATTTAGTTTTAGAAAATGGGCTTCAAAATTCAAAAGCTCTGATTGTCTCTCAGGGGTACATTAACTAACAGTGAGAGGCCTGTAAATAAAGAGCCAGCCTTTAGTGCCCCTTCACTCACCAAACTATCATCCTGCCCATCCCCACTTCCTAATTGGCGACCGCAATTTATTGCAATTCAAAGTCGCCACCATTTTTCCTTTGCTTAGTGAGCGAGGTACATAGCCCCCCCCCAAAAAAAACTCTCATGCAGCAAAAAAAAACTACACAATTGAAAGCAAAGTGCTTTCTCTACTCTTCCACAGCTGCCAGACAACGACCAAGACCCGCATCATTAGCAGCATTTTCTGTCACAGTTTACTGTCATGACTCCCACACATCCAAGCCACTGGCACTCGCAGCCACCATTTCTTACCCCTCACTTACCGAGGGTGCCCCCTCCCCCGGCCAACTCACACTCCTGTATTTTTTCCCCCAAAAAACTTTCTTTTTTTAGTTTACAGTATTAGCGTTAGCACGTCGGGTAATATGCGCTACTCTCGAGGGAAAAAAAAGTTTATTCACTTCAAAATAGTAGTGCTACTATGCTGCATGCTAAGCACTGCTATGACAGTGCCCAACTCTTGCTGCATCTCCACCTCAGTGAAACCCAACCTGACAAGTTGAGAAACACCTCACGCCCCAAAAAAGGAATTACACAGATACAAAGTACTGCCAGCACTGTTAGTGCTCATCGCCGAGCTCATTTGACTTTTCCCCTTCCGTTCTGCTCCTGTCCTGAAGACGTGCACAATCCATGGTCCCGCTATTGATCGTCCCCATTTACACAGAGTCAGAAACACAAAAAAATACACTACAAATCCAAGGCTTGGGGGCTGGGGAGATGGATAAAACTGAATCGTGGCAGATGCTCACTTTTCACATTAGCGGAGACGGCATTACATGCAACCCAATACTCATTACAAAATACAATAGTGCCATCTAGTGATAGGTAGTGATATACAGTATCAAAGGGACTATTTTACACAAAGTGTAATTTATTCATAAAAGTGAAGTATTTCCATTACTTTTAAAGAAGTTATAAACTATGTTATTTAAAAAAAAACAACTAAGAAGCCCATTTTTTAAGTGCAATAACACCTTCCAGGGTGAGTGGTATGGGCAATACTGGACCTTCCAGGGGCTATAAGTTCAAGTTTATTGCAGGGAAAACTCCATTGAGCAAGCTCATTCACAAGGAGGTCCTGTGACATAAACACTTAAAGTACAAACATAGACAGGTAATGACAGTATATACATGAAATGCACGTTACATGATACAGGCTGGATATACATACAAGGGTACCACATAGGGTGACCGCAGGTGGTAAAGGCCCTCCACCAGTGGCATCTGGCCTCATTACACCCCTGGGTGGTCCGGTATTGCCCAATATCATCCACCCTGTTGGGCGTTACTGAAAGGAGCACTGGACAATTCTGCCTCTTTTCAGCCTTGTCCCGGGGGGGATATAGATGGTAACCAACTGAAATTAACCCACATTAAGCTGTTATTTTCTTAGTGAATGGGGGAATTTTGGCCAGGACACCGGGGAAATTCCCCTACTCTGCTTCAGAGGGCACGTCTTCCTGCGAGCAGCATGGAGGACTGCAGTCTAGTGGACACTGCCAATGAAGCAGGAAGAATACAGAAGGGAGAGCTGGAAAATGCTGATTTGGCCTCTCAAGTATCTGTTTCTGGCTTTAGTGACATTTTGGATCCAGACTTTTTAGAGGAAGTACACTGCTTGCACACTGAACTGGAGGAGAAGAAATCTCAGTTGCTCTCTATGATGTCAGACATGGAGCAACAATACATGGATGAAAAGAGAAAACTGGAGGAGGACAAGACGACAAAAAAAGGCTGTCTATCAGCCCTACAGCGATCCCTGGAAAAAATGTCAGATAGACTTGCCTGAGAATGCCAATTCAACTACGCCACACTAGGTTTCTTCAGAGCCAGCACCTTCAACATCAAAGGACCTGCCCTAATCACCAGAGGCAGCCCTCCGGGGTGCCAGTTGGATACAGTCTGCAGGAGGTAACTGGATTTCGGACGTCTCGGTTCCTATACTGAGAGACACCCGGTTAATGATTCTACAGTCCCCTGTTGGGACTCCTTCCACAATCCCAATTTCATTGCCTCAATCTGATGCTCTGCCAGCTGCTGCTGCTGTTATTGTAGCTGCACAGCTTTCTGAGCCCTTCTTGGAAAGTACGCCACATGTACGTTTAGGAAACTCCTACTACTGAGCAACAAACTACAGTTTTTGACAAGCTTGACTCTGGGGCAGCTGTACCTTCTGAGGTGCATTCAGTCACTCCTCGGCTAGCTTCTACCACACAGCCAAATAATTCTTGTGATTCTGACATTCAGGGTACTCCACAGGCAGAGAGTTATGCCAGCCTGTTTCATCAGCCCACAGAGTCTGCAAAACATTGCAACGCCGTTCGTCTAAGATACAAAGGGGACTTGGATACATTTCCTGATAGGCACTATGTGGGAAAAGAGTCAATTAAAAATTCCCTAAAGTTTTCCCTGGGGGGATATGTATGCTTTCATTCACACCCTGGGGGATTTGTGTGCTTTCATTCACGCCTGGGGATTTTAACTTTGACATTAGCTTCCTTTCTAAAGTTTTATTAGACAAGTTTTGGGTGGTATACCCAAAAGTCAAAGACACTCCCTTATGAGCCGGCCCAGTGGTGCTGAGGGCTGAGGCACTGGCCACCTTACCTCACATCATGCTGGTGGCCCAGGTTCAAGAGACAGCCTGGGTCAGAGAGCTTGTGGGGGGTAGAGCAGGACTGAGCAGCCAAAAGGCAGCTCTCTTCTCCAGCCGTAGTTCCACTGCCCCCAGATGGAGGTCCATGGGCAGTGCAGGTGAGCGGGCGGCAAGCAGTGGGAGGGTGTCACGTCACCACAGCATGCGTGCACCTCCACATGTGTGTGCGCAGCTGGGCAGGGTCAGGAGAAAATGAGGGTAAAATCAGGGCTAACATATAAATTAAAAATAATAAATATAAAGACCCTCCCTTATGGCCACCTTTTTTTCCCCTCACAAAGCCTACCATCAAAACTGTGACTGTACTTTTCCGTAATGAAGGGGTAAACATGAATGACATTTCCTACTGGCTAGGACAGTGGTGCAAGGTTCAGGCGGTCCCTGAGCCCATAATTGACGATGAGGGGTTTTGGACCAGTGGATAAAGGTTTCAGGTCCAGCTCCGTCAGGATGATTCTGGAATTTCTCACCTCCTGAATTGTTTTTTCTTGGGATGGGACAGGGGCATCTTATTTTACCCTGGGCAGACTAAAATATGTTACTGCTGTAGCTCTCTCGGTCACTTGAACCGTGCCTGTGACAAACAAAACTATACTCTACGGGCCGGCCCGTTGGCGCAGCAGTTGGATTTCCGCTTGCAACCAGTGGCCCAGGTTCAGGAACGGACTCTGGACACTGGAGGGCTGGCGGGGGAGAGATGGCTGGGAGCGCCCAGAAGACTGCTCACCTCTCTCGGAGGGAGGGAGAATTGAGGACCCGGCACTTGCCAACCCCTAGCAGAGGCTGGGGGTATGGCAAAATGTGCTGGGGCCCTACATACCAGGGGGGGCATGGGGAACACTGGCTTATGCCTTGATGTTGTGGCAACCATGCCCCCGGGAAACAAAGCAGAAAAGGCACAAAGGACGACTGGAAGATGGCCGCCGGCTCCCGTCGCCGCAGAGTCCCCAGTATAGCCCAGATCCACCCTAGCAGCACCCAGCCCAAGTACAGTGTGCTGGCCAGCCCCTAATGGTGCCTATCTCTCTCTGAGGAGGAGGGGGATCTGCCCGGCAAAGGGTTACTTCCGGGTTACCTGTGGGGGCTGCAGACAGGGGTGGTAAGTGGCTGGCATCGGGGCAGGGGCACCAGCGGGGACCTTGGTGGCCTGAAGGAATGGCCATCCTGGAGCAAGGAGGCGGCGGATAAACAAAAAAATGTACTCTATTTGGCGCCATAGGTCACACCAGTGCCGTTTGTATCTGTACCCGGAAGTGTCAGCTCTGTGATGCAACTGCGCATACTTAATAATCCTGTTCCTCAGGGACAGGAGCAGTATGTTCATACAGCCACTAAGTCTTACAGGGTTCATCGATCTGGTCGCCCTCAGGACTTGTCGGACAGGTCTTCTACTCACACACTTACCCCAGCAGCATTGGCTGAACATTTGAATTCTGAGACTGATACTGCTGTAACAACTCCTGCTGTTTCCATACAGGCCACTGTGGCTTCAGCACAGCCCAAAACCCCTGCTGTCAAAGAAATGCCCCCAACCCCATCCCCCTCATGGACTCGGATGGTTTTCATCCAGTAGGGAAAGAGAAACGTGGTCACCCCACAAGAAAACGGGTAGACTCTACCTCCCCCTTGTCTTTGGACAACAAATTTTCCCTCCTTCAGAACTGGGGAGAACTTATGGAAGAAGATGACTCGGATGTTTCAGCCTCTTCTTCACAGCAGGACGTCAGCCCTAATAGGGAGGGTGCTAGCCCTTCCATTACTTCTACAAAGAAGAAAAAATGGACCACCAGGTCAAGATCAAAACTTAATGTTCCTTAATGTACTTTGACACGAGTCATTTTTAAATGCTGCTACTTTAAATGTAAACAGTTTGAAGTCCGATGTGAAAAGAATTAATACCTTTGCTGTATTATAAAAGTTTAGATACATCTTTTTTCCATGACACCCGGTTGACTACATTATCTGAAGTATATAAAGCACAGGATGGGTGGAGATTGGTCACTTCTTATTGGTCATTGGGGGAGGAGTGCTGCAGCGGCTTGGGAATAGGTTTTAAAAATCCTGATATTAAGGTTCAAAAGATGGTAGACATTGCCCAGGGTCATGCTTTACTGTTACATATTACCTGCTATTCGCAAACCTGTAGGTTGGTAAATGTATATGCCCCGCAAACTAAGGTTTCCAGCTGCAGTCTTATCTCCATACAGCCAGAATGATTCTGTTTGGTGGGGACTTCAATATTAGATTGTTAGCGTCTGATAAAAGCCCTCACACAAATTATATTGTGAGATTTCCTTTTTGAACACAGTTTTGTGTCCGGCAGGGTTGGCTGATCCCCATGCATCCCTCAATACAAAACCAGCCCATGCCTTTTACAAAGACTCGCTATCTTCGCACGTTGATTTCTGGTTTATCCCCCCCCAAGACTCCCTTTTAAGACTACAAGTGGTCCCAATCAAATCCTCAGACCATTGCTTGATTAGTATTCAGTTTTCTATGGATTGTGAACACATTACTGGTCCCAGCCTATGGAGGATGAATGCTAGTTTCCTGAATGATGAGGTGGTACTGGCAGATTGCAAAATAATCATGCAAGATAGGACTTTGGTACTGTGCCTGTATGATTCCTTGACGGCTTGGTGGGAAGACTGCAATGTGTGCCTCAGAGAATTCTTTCAAGCTGTGGCATATGAACAAAAATTTGGGATGAATGGAATGGCTTTTTATAATACTCCTTATGAAGCTTCTGAACATAGAACAGATAGAAAACGTATTTCTAGTCCGATTACTTCTATGGGGTCTACTGCAAAAGGCAACACTTAAATTTTACAAGAAATTGATAAACATGTGCAGCATAGTTTGAGACCCCATTTCCATCCAACCTTCATTTGCAACTGCTGTTGAAAGCTGCCACTATCTCGGTTACTCAGCAAACACAGCTGGTTTCCCCTATTACTTCGCAGGGACTAGGAGAGGTGATACAGGGCCTTCAGTCTGGAGTTCCCCAGGTTCTGATGGGTTACTCGGTGAATTGTATAATCAGCTGTGGCTCCTATGTCCCTTGGGGCTTACTGCGGTTTATACAAAAATTTTTGACCTGCATACACTTCCCCAAGCTATGTATGAAGGTTTATTGCTTCTTTTGTTAAAAAAAGGGAATAATATGGCATTGTCAAATTGGCGTCCAATAACCTTGCAAAATACCGATTTCAAAATTTTGACAAAACTGTTAGGTTATAGGTTGACACAGGTACTTCCTGACCTAGTTCATGACATTCAGTTTTGTTCTGTGACAGCATGCAAGATCTCTGATGCCTTGCTTTTATTGATGGAAATTTCTGAACATGGTACAGCCAATCAGACTTCAGGGTTTTTGATAAATTTAAATTATGATCAGGTCAAAGCTAGCTTTTGCTAAAATTTCTCATGACTACTTGTGGCTTTGTTTAGAGGTTTATGGATTCCCTCACATTTTCATCTCATGGATACAGCTTTGTTATCAAGATGCTTATATCTTCCCCTTTGAAAATGGTAGATTGGGTCAGCGTTGTTCTATAAGAAAGAGTCTAAGACAATGTTGCCCCCTGAGCCCGCTGTTATATATTCTTACAGTTGACCCATTACTTAGGATTTAGAATTTTTCCCTCTGGATACTTGGAGTGCACAAACAGTCATCCGTTGGGATCAAGACAATTGCTTACGCAGATGATTTAAGCCTTCTGGTTCAGGCTGGGTTGTCTGATCTCTAAGCACAAGGGATTATTGATTTATTCTCGAGAACTACAGGGTCAGAAATACATTTTTCAAAATGTTAGTGCCTACAGATTGGTACACCTGCAGTACCCATGCAATCAGTGGCTGATAGTGGTTGATCAGTCTCCAGGAAATATATTAGGACTATTTTGGGAATGGGGATACAGCCGTGCATAACTGGGAGGCTAAAATCTCTACAGGGAAACAGAAAGTTTCCCTCTGGTACAAATGGAGAATGAGCACACAGAAACTGATTTATATGATTAAAATAAATGTGATCCAGTTTTCTCTTGAGATATGCCCCCCTCCAAAACAGCTAGAGACAGGTTTATACAGTTTTTGGGGTTTTTTCCGTGTTTGTGGGGCTGTCAACTTAACCCTCTTAAGAGGGATTACTTATTTAAAGGCGCGACAAGGTGGTTTATGCATGACAATCCCTATATTTTTTTTCATTGTATATTTTTGTACACCAATCTGCTCCCTTTGTTATTACTGTCTACCAAACAATGGGTAGATTGGCTGCAGCCACCCCTTTTGGAGATCTTATCTGAATGGCACTTTAGGGCCTTTTGCCTATAAAAACAAGTGAAAACAAAAACTTACTTCCTCTTTGAGCAGGCCTTTGGGACCTGCTATATTCCAAACAGTTCAGAAATTAGTCTGTTTTTAGATTCTCTGTGGGTACAGAATTTATATGGATTTTATGTTGACTGTTCTGTACTGCTTTGCATGTCTGTATTTTTACAGTAAGGGCACCCTGAGCCTACGAGGAAGGGTGCCCCGTACAATTAAACTCTACTACTACTTCTTTTACTATTTGTTTTGATTATATTAAGAAATGGTCCCTTACTACAGTCCAAGTCTGCACTACGTCAAGGAAATTGTTTTATGACTGGGTTATGGAGATTTTTTTCTTCCACATGACTCCTCATTTTGGCCAGAAACCACCTCTGGATCTTAACTGGACTGGGGACATACTGGATGATCCCAGAATCCCTTGCAAAATGTGGGACACAGTATGGCTTTGTGCCCACGGCAAGTTTAATGTAAAAGGTAATCCCCACCACAAAGGTACTGAAGAACATTCTTGCCCTAAGTTATCATGTTGTTAAATCCTGGAATCCACGGATCACCTCTTTTTCAAGTGTCCCTTTACTATTGATTTCTGGAAATTGCTACATGACCGTTGGCATCCTCCCCCTTTTTTTTTGCATCTCACTCCTGACCATTTTTGTAGGGCTGTTTCCCACCTACTTGGCCTATACTTAATATTAGTAGTTTGGGGGTATTATCCCAATAAGAACGGTTATTCACTCCGTTACATGAAGTAGCTGATATTCAATGTTTATTACTGGGAATGCAAGAAATCACAGACATGTTGCATAAGAATAATGAACTTGTTTATTACTACCAAAGGGATAAATCACAGTTGCCCTAAGCAGTTCCTACCAATACCAATATAATATTCAATTATTTAGAGTACTGGCAGAGTCTCTTCAATGGTTAACTTGATCTTTGTAATTTTCTGTTTTGTTTATTAGTGGCATGAGGAAGTTTCCTTTTGCCGTACTTTTCTTTTTTGGTTTTGTATTCTACTGTGATTGTCCTTTACAATTTTCCTTTTTTTCTGGATGTACAGTATATGTTGAATGTCTCGAGCGTAAATAAAAAAAATTCCCCTACTCTTTTCTAGACATGCACTGGACCTTTAAACACTCACCTGAACTACCACCAGAACAGATAGATGACACTAGACAGACTAACCAGTCGCTTTTCCTAGCTTTGATGAAGCGAGACCGCTTATCTTCCTCCCTCCAGTGTGCAAGCACTGCTAACTTCACATGATAATATGACTTTTGAACAGCATAGGCAAGACTCAGGGAATCCATTAAACTAGCCTGGAATTGAGCTACTGTTGCCCCCCCCGGGATCATGGATGAGAACTGATTTCACAGTTTTCTAACTGGCCACTCACAAAGGGTCAAATGGTCAGGTGTACTCTCGAACTTCAGATCCATTACACACTGAGTACCCCAAGGGTCCATTCTGGGACCATTGTTATTCTCTTTTTTCATTAAAGGGGACAGGAAATCATTTCTAACTGGCAACTGTTTATAATGTTTTTAATCTCAGAAATAATATGCATTCCCCTAAATTATCCACATTTAACTGTCCCTGAATAAAAAGTGATATGAAAAACTGTATTTTGCATTCTTTCATTTTTGTGGGCAGCATTCTGTTACAGTTCTTCATGGAATAAATAACTTAAGAGTTTTAACTATGTCATAGTTTGTGCATAGAACTCCAAGCATTGTTCTGACAGGTCAACAGCTCATAATTAGCATCCTATGCACAAACCATGACATAGTAAAAACTCCAAGTTATTGGTTCCATGAACAGAACTGTAACAGAATGCTGCCCATAAAAACAAAACAATGCAAAATACGTTTTTTCATATCACTTTTTATTCAGGTACAGTTAAATGTGGATAATTTAGGGGAATGTATATTGTTTCTGAGAATAAGAAGTTTATAAACAGCCTCCAATTAGCACAAATTTCCTGTCCCCTTTAATGATTTACCGAACAACTGTGGCAGGGCCTCTGTCCAATTTTACACAGACTATGTCATCATTTATTGCTCCTCTCCAGACATCTGTAGGCTCAATAGGACTCTAGCCTCTGATTTCTAAACTCTCAAGGACTGTTTTTTGGACAACCAACTAGTTTTCAACACTAAAAAAAAATCAAAAACAAATCTATGGTATTCTTCAACCCTACTTCCACTCCACAACCTCACCCAATTCTCATTATCTCTTCTCGCGCTGGCAATACCCTCAAATCAGTGCAATCATTTAAATATCTGGGTGTCACGCCAGATACCTCCCTCTTCTTTGATACTCACGTGGCTCTCCTTATGAAGACACAATCAGAAACTGGGTCTGCTCTACTGCCTTCGCCCGTTCCTCTCCTCAGTCTCTTGCCACAAAATTGCAACCTCCACCATTCTCTCCCTGCTCACCTATAGTGCTCTGCTACTTCTCTCAACCAATGCAACCATCCTGATATGCCTTAGACAACTTTATCATAGAGCTGAAAGGTTTGCATTAGGGGTGAATGCATGTCACCACCACTGTGATGTCCTTTTATCCTTGGGATGGCCTACTTGTGAGTCAAAACTCCCATCTAGTTACCCTCAGTGTTGTATACAAGTTGGTTCACCTTCGCCCCCCCCATCTTATAGACATCGTCAAGCTCAATCAGTCCTCTTGCATGCTTTGGTCCTCCTCCCTTCCCCTCCTGGTAAAACTAATGCCACGGTTATCAGTAGGCAGGAGATCTTTTGCCTTCTCCACCTTGTCCATATGGAACTCCTTACCACATGTGATTTTAACTAGCACTTCCTGCTGCCTAGTCCAATATTCTCTCTTGCTCCACCTCTCGACCTCCTCTCACTGTACTTGCTTCACATGAAAGCACCCATACCACTCATGCCTCACCTCCTTGGGCGTGGTTAGCCTCATGTGCTACTGCACTGCTGTACCCATCACTGCCCTGTGGGCTTTACGTTTGACACTTTTGTATTATTTTGAAGTAATGCCATAGCACCACTACTGCCCTTCTCAAATTCACGTCAGATACACTAGTGGCTATGGACTCCGGTCTACTCACTGGGGCAATTTTCATAGACATGACCAAGGCATTTGAGCTAGTTGAGCACTCCATCCTTCTTACCACCCTTGGATCACTAGGCTTATCGAATAACGTTGTAAGGTGGTTTGGGAACTACCTATCTGATAGAACTCAAACTGTGAAATACAATTCTACTCTCTCGGACAAGACCACTATAAACACTGGAGTTCCACAAGGTTCCATCCTTGGGCCCCTACTTTTCTCTCTTTTCATAAACAACATCTCCACTGACCTCCGCAGGACAACTTCCTTGCTATATGCAGATGATATTGTTCTGTATGCTAGTGCAAAAAGCATTGAAGACATAAACAATCTACTCTCTCTTGACTTTCAGCTAGTATAGGAGTGGCTATCTACTCACAAACTTGTATTAAATGAGTCCAAAACCCAAGCTATGCTCTTTGGATTGAATGTGAAACTCAAACATGCACATCCTAATTTTAAAGTCGCCTCATTAAATGGCTCATTAGTTGGGGTGGTAAATTCATTTAAATATCTGGGCCTCACCCTTGATCCGTCACTAAATTTTGACTTGCGCATCAATCAGACCTGCAAATTGGTCAACTCCAAACTTGGAATAGCTGACCAAACCAGCTATGTGGGCACTCACTCAGCAAGGCTTGCCACAGCTCATGGCATACTCCTTCCATTTATTTATTTATTTGGATTTTGGTAACCGGATAAGCCCACTGAGACCAGAGGTCCCTTTTTCAGGGGCGACCCGGAATTAGTTACATAAAAAGACATTTAGAGGCATTATTTACAGTAATTACATAAGTTACACAAATATACATTACAACAATATACAGGGGTAGAAAATCAGGTTCACAATTAGACTCTGGCGTGATTTACAGAAATTACATTAGTTTCACAGATAAACATTAGCAACAGTAAACAGGGGTAGAAATCAGGTTCGCATTCAGACATCTGGTTACCCTCCAATTAGAAGGGTATTTAGACAACAACAAAGGATTGACATCGTAGGCTTGGAAGAATACAAACCGAATGGAGGGAGGTTCAGAGCAGTTCGGCTGGCATGAGACCAGGACTTGGAAGCCAATGGTTGCAGCCACAGAGACTGAGATTGAGAAGATAAAGTTTGAGTCCAGACTTGAACTGGTTAAGGGTGGGAGAGTCAGTCAAACTAGCTGGAAGAGAGTTCCATAGGTGGGAGGCAGCAAATTTGAAAGAGCGTTTGCCTTGGTTGGAGCGTATCCTAGGGACGTCCAAGAGGTGTTTCCCAGATGATCGCAATGTTTGGGTTTGTTCTTTGGGGGACAGTAGTCCACTAAGATGGGAGGGGGGACCTAGGGTGGAGAACTTGAAGGCAAGCGACAGGGTATGCAAGTTTGTGTCGTAGAGTGGGCCATTTAAGTTCCTTAAGTGCCTCACAGTGATGCCTCCTAAGAAAGGAGTTTGTGGTGAACCGGGCCACTTGATTATACAGTATGGAAAGTTTGTTGAATTCCGACTCGTGAAGGAACTGCAGTAGAGGGGCACCATATAGAATGGTGGGGAGAAGATTGCAGCAGGCAATTGCCCGACATGCAGCCAAGGATGGAGAGTCCCCCAGCCGGTAGAGGAGACCACGCTTTTGGTGGATGGACCGGGTTATGGAGTCAGTATGGAGTCTGTAGGTCATCTCCTGGTCAAGATGGATCCCAAGGTATTTAAAGCTGGTCATGATCTCAACTCTTTTTTCCTTGGTTAGTGCTGATTTGGAGCAGCTGACTTCTGTTAAGGCCCAAGTGTCTAGACCCAAACAGTATGGCTTTGGGTTTATCTTCAATGAGTATAAGGGAATTCGCAGAGAACCAGGCCTCAAGCGTTGAGAGACTGTCCTGCAGTTTTGCGGAGATGACACTAGGTTGTGGGTCACTGCAGTATATGACAGTGTCATCCACATACAGAATGAGCTTACTGAGGGAGTGGTTTCCCTCAATATCACTGAGGAAGAGTGAGAAGAGCAGGGGGCCCAGGATTGAGACCTGGGGCACCCCAGCAGTGACGGGTCTGAGTCCAGACTGTGTGTCCTTCCAGTGTACTTTTAGGGAATGGTCACTCAGATAGCTCTCGAACCAGGAGAGTGAGTGGTTATCCAGTTCTAGGAGCAGTAGTTTGGTAAGTAGGAGATTATGGCTGACCAAGTCAAAGGCCTTGGATAGGTCAATGAAGAGGGCACCAGTTGGGGAGCCTTGGTCCACAGAGGCAAGGATGTCCGCCGTGAGCCAGATGAGAGCAGTGTCGGTGCCATGTCCCTTTCTAAAACCATGCTGCACATCAGCCATGAGAAAGTGCTGCTCAAGGTAGACGTGTAGCTGGGTAGAGACTAGTCTTTCCTGAATTTTCCCAAGGGGACTGAAAAGGGAGATTGGTCTATAGTTTCCCAATTTGTCTTGGGGTTCACTTTTGAGGACAGGGACGATGGGCGACACCTTCCACATTTTTGGGACTTTTCCTTCCTGGAACGATCTATTTATGAGTAAGGTGACAGGTCAGGCGATAGCTTCACCTACCTATGGTGCTGCAACTTACGCCTCTGTGTGCAAATCAGTCCTTCGGAAATGGGATGTCATATATAACAGCATCTGTTGCTATGCATCCTCCTCACAGAGTCTGAAACACCACTGTCTCCTGTATTCAGACCTAGGATGGCTTCCTCCTAATGAATTAGGGCTTCATGCATACGGCTCTACCATTGATAACATGGTCCGCCTACAAATACCTGCAACCCTTGCAGGACTTTTCCAAAATCTGACACCTTACTATGGGCTGAGGTCTGCTGACCAGGCCCCTGTCTTCACCACAGGCACAAAACCACAAAAGGCGCTAGTGCTTTCACCTGCCATTCCCCCAAATATTGGAACTCCCTTCCACTAGCTTTGCGCCAATCACCATTTCATGCATCTTTTAAAAAAGGGCTGCGAAACTATCTTGATTCTTCCCACAAGTGCTCCTGCTTCAAACCTCCATAGTTAGTTTCGTTCCTAGCCCCCTCTCTCTCCATGGCATTTATTGACCTGACCTTCTATTCGCTATGCACTTCTCCTTACCTATATGTCCCACCTCTCACCTTACTTTCACTCTCATCCCTCCTTTTCTTGGCTCTTACTTCTATCACTTACTAGTATCCCTCCCCTAATACTATATTCATTCCCTTGTTAGCACTAATTTTCAATCTGTTCATGTTTTTCTTCCTTAAAGCAAATTGTAGTGTAGTCCTTGGTTTTGTACTGCTCCTCTCTTATCTTTATTTTTTCTCTACACTGGTATTACATTTACAAATTGCTCTGTATACTATTGTCAACTATTTTGTACTTGTATTGAAATGTTTCCCTGTATTGTTGTATTGTACCCTCCCAGGTCTTGCCTGAAAGTAGTCATTGCTATGGCTAGCGCACTTACCCGGTAAACAAAAACTAAATAAAATAAATAAATAAATGTTGCACTGTTCACTTAAATGGTGTTTGCTGTATATGTTGAAGATCTCCATGTAAACCCTGCTCTTTTCCAACTATAGGCACTATACTCTACCCCTGTACTTGCATATACCCATTATTTTATGTACAAACCTTGTAAATGTCTGTTTGATTCCGGGTCTCCCATGGAAAAAGGGACTGTGTTGCCTCAGCAGGCCCATCCGGTTACCAAAATTCGAATAAATAAATACTGATGGTCTATAAGAAGTAATTTCCTGATATCAGTGCAGCTTCATTTGTTTAGTCATTTATTCACCAGATGGGTGCACTGTCTCAAGGACCATTTTCAGGCATGACTCTGGCAATTACGATGGAAAAAACACAAAGTACCCGTAGAACAACAACCAGAGACATCATCAGACATAGGTAAGCGAAAAACAAGAGTAACTAGTCATGGACCCATGTAGCCGGTTATCTCATATGCACTCCTTACTCAACATGAAGACAGGGGCTTGTACAACTTTGCAAAGATATGGATGGATGACCAAGTGGCTGCTCTACACAAGTCTGCCAGAGAGGCTTCTCTAAAGTCCACCCAGGACATAGCCATTGCTCGGGTTGAGTGAGCCCTTACTGGACCTGGCAAGGTGATCCCAGCCTTCTGATACGCCATGGTGATGGTGGAATGGATCCACCTAGCAACAGAGTCCTTTGATGCTTTCTTACCCATATTTGGGCCTGAAGTAAGAATGAATAGACTTGAAGTCTTAAGGACCGACTCGGATCTTTGGATGTAAATCCTGAGAGCCCTCCTTGGATCCAGCATGTGAAATTCTCTTTCCTTCTCATTCTTGGGATGAGGACAGAAGGAGGGAAGGTTCAAGACTTGGTTACAGTGAAAAGGAGACATAACCTTTGGGAGCAAGGCAGGATCTGTCCGGATGACTACTGAGTCCTGATGAAAAATCGTGTATGGCTCTTTGGATGGCAGGGCTCCTATCTCACTGATGTAGCAAGCTGAGGTGATTGCAGTAAGAAAAATGACCTTCATAGTGAGATGAAGTAGGGATGCCTCCTTCAAGGGCTCAAAGGGGGCCTTGGTGAGGGCTTTAGGTACCAGGTTGAGCCTCCAAGGTGGAACTACAGGCTTTATTGGTGGGTGTTTCAAAGACGCTGCTCTTAGGAATCGAGGAACATGAGGGAGAGCTCCCAAAGATTCCCCTGAGTCTGCCAGCAGGAGCGCCCCATAGGCAGAAACCTGGACTCTTAAGGTAGCTGGTTGAAGACCCTTGTCGAAACCCTCCAAGGATAGTAGGCAGACATATCAAGTCATCTGGTTGATAGGAAGCTCTCAACCAGAACAGGAATTTTCTCCAGACTCTGTAATAAACCTTGGAGGACGAGGCACGTCTGGATTGAATCAGCATTTCAATGACAGGGGCAGAAAAACCTAACTCCTTGACAGCTTCCCGCTCAACCTCCACACCGAGGGGGACAGACAGAGGACTGGGGTGCACTACCATTCCCTGATTAAGCAGGTCTGGGCTCTTTTGAAACACCAGAGGAGGATGTAGGGACATCTGGACCAATCGAGGAAACCACAGTCTGCGAGGCCAACGTGGGCAAACCAGGATCATCTCTGCTTGATCTTGGGCAATCTGGTGTAGTACCCTTGACAAAACTGGAATTGGAGGCAAGGCATACAGGAGATCGAACTGCCCCCAGTTGAGGGAAAAGGCGTCCTGTGCCATGGCCCTCTCGTCCCTGACTAGAGAGCAGAACTTTGTAATTTTTTTGGCAGGCGAAAACATCTACCAGCAGGTGGCCCCACCGAGCAGTGATGAGGTTGAAGGCGCTGTCCTTGAGTTCCCACTAACCTGGCAGAATGTCCTTCTGACTTAGCCAATCTGCTGTGACCTTCTGTCCTGGGATGTCTTGGCATCCCCAGAGGTACACTGTAGACAGTTACTGCTTAGGTATATGTTATAGTGTACTAACATATAGGGCTAAAAGCATGTACCGTACAAGAGTAGATGTCAGGATTTGTATGCATATTATTGTTTTACACTTTGCTTTCCAATGCACATATATATTTTCTATGTATTTCTTACTCACAAGATGTTAGGACATCTGTGTCCTTGAAATGATTATGATATATGAGTTGGCATTGCCACCTTTTGGTGATTTGTACTACTACACTGATTTGTCTAAGAACTACAAGAACTGTACTCTTGTTTCACAAAGTGATGACTACTACTACTATAGTATTACTACAGGTAAGGTGATATACACCCTAACCCAGGGCCGCCCCCAGCTACTACTACAAAAAACCCAAGCAATGCAGGTCTGAAGCTGGCTTCCATGAACATACGTAGCCTACCAAAAAAGTTAACTCTTCTCCAGGGGTGGGTAGCACAACACTCTCCTGACATCCTTGCCCTATCTGAAACATGGCTAACTACTCTGATCCCTGACTCCACAGTTGCATTAAATGACTACACTAGAGATGATAGGGAAGTAAAGAGGGGAGGTGGATGCGCCACCTACGCCAGAGCAAAGTTTAAGCCTCTACTAATCTCCCTCCCAAACCCAAAATTCGGTGCCCAAGCAGTCACCATCAAGATTACAATTGGCTCCCGCAGGAAACCACTGTATATAATGTCTGTTTATATACCCAACAACCAGAGAGAAGCATTTGATTCCATTCTGGCTAATATAGCTATGCTCTCCACAAATAGCGATCTCATACTAATGGGTGACTTTAATGTAGATTGGTTATCAAAAGGAGCAGATCCCTTTAAAGACGCAGCAACTGCACACGATCCGACTCAAGTTGTCCTAACCCCCACACATCGGGATCCAAGAACAGGCGCACATACACACCTTGATCTCATCCTGACGAACTCCCCCAATCACCTATCTGATACTAAAGTCCTCCCAGACGTCCTTAGTGACCACTCACCTCTCTCCTGCACCTGGTCCAACAGGAACCCTCACAAGTGCCCTAAATTATCTTACCAAAGACACCTCAAACAGGGAGCAATATCCAAGATTATCCACAGCCTATCCTCCAGTGACTGGTCCCAGGTCCACACCGCCACATCCATCGATGGAGCCCTCACCTCCTTTATAAATATTTTCAATTCAGCCTGTGACAAACTTGCCCCCCTTGCCAAAAAGTTTATAAAAGCAAGGGATACGCCGTGGATAACAACCCCTACTAGACCAGATGTTACGTAGAGAATCTCTGGTACAAAGCCCTTGATTCCAAAGTCCCTCATGACAGGCAGCTCTACAGGGAGGCCAGAAATAAGTGTACCAACGCCATTCGACAAGCTAAGGCAAACCACTACAAACAAGCCCTAACAGAGTCCTGGGGCACAGGGGGCAAGTTTTGGAGAAACATCAAAGAACTATGTGGGAAATCAGATAACCAACCACCCACCCAAATAACTCATAATGGCACTCCCTCACAAGACCCCACCATAATAGCCAATGCGCTGAATAATTCTTTCTCAGACCTCAGCCACGTACTCCCTCCAAACTTCTTTAGCCCTCCCACCTCGTCACCACACAACCCGGCCCCCCAAGACCAGCAGCCCACCTTTCTGGTTCAAATCTATCTCGTGCAATAAAACCAAACGCTACCTCACACAAGCCTTAAAAGACAAAAGATACAGCAGTGATAGCTAAGACCTAAAGATCCTCTGGCAAACACTAGATGTAACTATCCCTCACCTAACTAAAATATTTAACCTATCACTTCGCTTAGGGCAATTCCCAACTCTCCGGAAAAGGGGCATCATCACTCCTTTACTAAAAAAGGGCGATCCAACTGACCCTGGTAACTACAGACCAATCACGATTCTTCCCCCTCTCTCTAAAGCCCTTGAAAGAATAGTGGCAGACCAACTCACCGAGCACCTGACAAATCACTCACTACTCTGCCAAGAACAACATGGCTTCAGAACAGGTCATAGCACCACCACAGCTCTCCTCACACTTACGTCATATATACAGGAAGCTCTCGACGCTGATGACTTAGCAGGAGCAATTTTCATAGATCTAACGAAAACCTTCGATACTGTTAATCACGATTTACTTTTACACCAACTCCCATCACTCAACCTAGGTCCAGACGCCATACTCTGGTTCAAGAATTACCTCACAGACCAGACACAAGAAGTAAAAATAAATACCACTCTATCTCTAAACTTGCAGTTAAGTCGGGCGTACCACAAGGATCAATTCTAGACCCGCTTCTATTCACCCTATTCCTGAATGCCATCCATAGTGCCTGCAACTGTAAGCTCCTGCTGTATGCAGACGATGCAGTAATCTTCTGGAAAGACTCCACCCTGAATGCTCTTCAGCACAAGCTACAAACTAATTTTCAGGAAATAGAACACTGGTTATTAAATCAATGACTAGTACTAAACCTCAGCAAAACAAAATCCATGATCTTTACGCACAGACAAAGCCATCACTATAGCTCCCAACTAAACAACCAACCATCAGGGTACCTTAATTGACCAAATATCACATTTCAAATACCTGGGCATCACGCTAGACACATCACTGACCTATCACAGGCACATAGACCAACTATCAGCCTCAGTAAACGCCAGACTAGGGACCCTTTTCAGGCACAGACAGTGCCTCCCACCCCACGCCCTTTGGCTGGCAGTAAATAGCGCGGTCCTATCTCTGGTAGACTATGGAATAACAATAAATGGATCAGCTGACCCCATGGCACTAAAATGAATCAACCTGGCCCTTAAAGCCAGCCATCTGGTAACAGATAGCGATAAGCTAACCCATACCTGCGAGCTCTACAAAAAAGCTAATTGGCTGACTTTCGCAGGCAGGCTAAAATACCACACCTGCCTCCAGGCCAAGAAAATCCAATTGGGCTTTGCTCCCATTGGACTCTACCCACTAATAAAGCTTAACACTCACAGGATTACTCCAAGACACACAGCTGAAACACTAAATTTAGTCCCCCAAAGAAGGACCACGCAAGGCCAAAGGTCATTTGCTTATCGGGCACCCATCTGGCTCAATGAACTCCCCTTATCCATAGCACAAGCCACAAGCATTAGCCAATTCAAAACCAGCATCAAGATGCACTTACTAGACTCAGAGACTTGTTGTTGCACCTAAACACATTACGCCACATTGATGCAGGGTTGTTTATCCAATCTGAGACAAGGTCATTGACTGCAAAATGTACAATGCTTCTGAACAGTACTCTAGTTCTTAAATGGTGCATTATCTATCTGACTTGGGCTGCAATAGCAATCCAAAAATGTAACTACCCAAGCCTTGGAATTATGTCTTTTGTCTGCCTGTAATCACCTCTGTACCTTAATACTTATTTATTGTTGTCATTGTCTGTTTGCCCTAATGTGGAGCCTTTGCAAAGGAGTCACTGGCTCAAAGGTTGTAATTCCGAAACTTTAAATAAAAATAAATACTACAAAATTGTATAATGTTATCTTGGACCATGGAGCCACCTCTAATTTAGCCAACAGGGCTCATCTCTGTAACTAGAAATGTTTCTATCTTACAGCTACCATAGTAATTATCATAGGTATATAATGTGAGACACTGAGTCTTATACTTTGGAGACCCCAAGAGACATGAAGGAACCTAGAGGTATAGAGAATGCTTAGCATCGGCTCCCAGTTCGTATTGGTAGGAACTGCTTAGGCCAACTATGATTTATCCCTTTGGTAGTAATAAACAAGTTCATTATTCTTATGCAACATGTCAGTGATTTCTTGCATTCCCAATATTGCCAAGAATCCGAGAGTGAGGTTTATACTTTGACACCAGTGACAGTGCTTCCCGTGGGACTTCTTCCTGTGGCTGTCCAAGGAGGTTGATGTCCTTGCAATCTTGGAAGAGTTTACTGAAAACTGCATGGTGGTTAACTGCTGTTCGAGCAAAAAGCTCTTGAGAGCCTTCAGGCAGCAGATCCTAGTCCTGCGGTTGAAGTTCTGGCAGTGGTGGCAAGCCTTGGTGACATGGTTGGGGCCCAAGCAAAACATGCAGGCCGAATGGCAGTCAGAGTGAGGAATCTGCTTGCCTGCAGGTATACTTGTTCATCCGCCGCTCTGAAGAGGAAGATGAAGAAGGCATGCAGTAAGAACTGTATACTGAAAAAAATACATAAAATAAAAGTGTGGGTAAAGACGAAAAAAGGAGTTAGACTGTAAGCAGAAGACATCTGTGGAGCCGATGTGCGTGAGTCAATGGTGTGAAAAGAACTGAGGTAGGGTTAGAGGATCAGCCCTTTTATGCCTCTGACTGACGTCAGGGGGGTGGTCCCCCACTGTATATTGCTAGCTGGAAGTTTTCCATGGGGTCCTAGTGCCTACCAGTTTAGTCCTACTAGTGCTGCCTGCTGCAGGCGCTATCCTCAAAATAAGATCTTGTGAAAAATCAAATAAGGTTCCTCGTACCAGAGGGCCTGAAGCTCTGAAATTCTTCAAGCAGAAGAAATTGCAACTAAAAACAGCGCTTTCCAAGAGAGAAAGTGCAAACTGCAAGTCACAACTGGCTCAAAAGTTAACAGCGTCAATTTTTCCAAAATAAAATTTAAGTCCCAAGCTAGGACACTGGAATGGATTGGGAGTTTCAGATGCAGGATGCCCCTAAGAAAGGTACGGGAGACATACAGCTGAGCAACTGTGCGGTCAACCACGGGCTCATGGAATGCAGAAATAGCTAAAAGGTGGACCTTGAGGGAAGAATACTGGAGGCCTGAGTCAGACAGCGAAATCAGGTAGTCCAGGATATGATTCACCAAACAGGTGAATGGGTCTAAAATATATTTGGCAGCTCAGATGGCAAACCTCAAGCCACATATGCCATGAAGTGGAAACGTGGAAGGTTTACAGGTGGCCACTAGGACATCTGCCACCCTGTTAGAGACCTCAGACCTGGCAATGGCTATGTTCTCAGGATCCAGGCATGCAGATGGAGGGACTGGAGGTTGGGATGGACCAGGGTCACATGATCCTGGGTTAGCAGATTCCTGTGAAGAGGGAGAGGGACTGGAGGTTCCTCCGCCATCTGCTGAAGGAGAGCTAACCATATCTGGCAAGACTAGAATGGAGCCACCAGAATCATGGTGGCCCCCTCCAACTGCAACTTGATTAGCACCTTCTGGATCATAGGAAATGGAGGGAATGTATAAAGAAACCTCCCGATCCAAGAGAGGGACAACACGTCTCGCCAGAAAACTCCAGGCCCAGGATCTAGCGAGCAGAAACTGGGCAGTTTTGCGCCGAGTGTGGATGCCAAATAGTCCAACTCTGGATGACCCCATCTGTTGAATAAGTCTTCGGCAATGAATAAGAGAAGCCCCCATTCATGCATGCTGGACGGAGTCCTGCAGAGAAAGTCCATCAGGATGTTTAGTACGCCTGGCACATGGACCACAGAGAGTCTCAGACTGTGATCTAACGTCCAATACCACACTCTCACAGCCTCCCTGCAAAGGGGGTATGAATGAGTCCCCCCCCCCACTTGCTGATGTAGAATACTATGCTTAGAATGTTAGACTGCACCAGCAGCTGACCCAGAGCAAGGTGCTCCTGAAAGACCTACATGGCTGAGCACCACTCATCTCTAGGACACTGATATGCTGGGAGGCTTCCCACTGGGACCAGGGGCCCTGGTTTTGGAAGGGACCCAGGTGTGCTTCCCAGCCCAGACCTGAGGCTTCTGTGCTTAGGATCTGATGCAGGGAAGAGATTTGGAATGGAACACCTTGAAGCAGATTCATGAGGTCCATCCACCACTGCAGTACCTTGCATACTGGTAAGAGACCAGGACTGGTTGGTCTAACTCATACATGTACTGGTCCCACTGAACTTGGAGGGTCCACTGGAGGGTACGCATAAAAAGCCTGGCCAGCAGAACAGTGGGTATGGCAGCTGCCATCAGACCCAGCAATCAGATATATCCTGGCAGGAATGTATCGACTCTGGGGAAACTTCCTGAGCTTGGACTATGAGGCACTGCCCTGTTTACGGGCAGGAAGGCCTTTACCTGTGCCAGGTCCAGAAATGCCCCTATATACTGCAAACTTTAGGACTGTATCAGAACTGACTTGGGCAGGTTGACGGTAATGCTCAGGGAGTGGAGAAGCTGGAGAGTTCACTCCAGAGACGGCAAGAGCTGTTCCTTGGACTGGGCTTTTAGAAGCCAATCGTCCAGATAAGTGAAGACATTATTTATTTATTTATTACTGGGATTACAATACCTTTGAGCCAGAGGGTTTTTTTTTTTTTTTTACACAAAGGTTCCATATCAAGTACAAACATAGACTGGGAGTAAAATACAGAAACAGGTAATATAGATGAACATAGAAAATAACACGAGTTAAACAATACAAGTACAGCAACTATTTACAGTTCATTATTAGGAATACATACGAACAGGGTATTTACAAATGGATACAAGACATAAATACATATGCAGTACAAGTAGAAGAAGAGAGTGAAAGAAAAGAAATAAAGGCAGAAGTCAAGGCTATGTAGGAGGTACGGCAAGAAGTAGTAGGGTTGTGGTGGGCTGCAGGGCTACAGCAAGGCAGGGATGAAAGTGGAGGGAAGATAGGAAAAGAGGGAGTAGGATGGGGTTGGCAAGGAGAGGGAGGTGTGTAGGAAAAGGAATGGGCTGCAGTGGAGGGAAAGATGGGGAAGAAGAGTGAGAGTAGGATTGATACAGTCTAAGGTGACGTGGTCAATATAGAGTAGGGGTTGAGGGGGGTGCATGCTGAAGTCGGGGGGGGAAGGAGGGGGAGAGTGGCTCAGAACACAGGCTCAAGTCTAGGACAATAGGAGTCAAGCTTGGGGGTTACAAGAGGGCACAGAAGGGTCAATTTGTTACAGGAGGCAGTTGCAACTATTGAGAATTCAGGAGCCGACAAAGGTTACATTTAAAGGGACCAAGAGTAGGGTGCCTATTGATCTCAGGGGGGAGATTATTGATATAGTCCCTCTCTTCTGAGAGCTGCTGCGACCACAGCCAAGCACTTGGTAAAGACTCACAGCACAGAGGATAAGCCAAAGGGCAGGACTTTGAACTGATAATGCTCGCCCTGAAAGGCAAAACAGAGAAACTTCCTGTGAAGAAGAAAGACCAAAATGTGCGGTAAGCATCCTGAAGGTCAAGTGAACAAAGCCAGTCCCCTGTCTTAAGGAAAGGCAATAAGGCTGGCAAAGTTAGCATCCAGAACTTCTTGTACTGGACAAACAGACGGAGGTCCTTTAGTTCTAAAACAGGCTTCAGATCTACAGTCTTTTTTGGGGACCAGGAAAAACATGGAATTAAACCCCTTGTTTCTCTGGTGCCTGGGCACTGGCTCCAAGGCCCGTTTGCACAGAAGGGACTGCATCTCCTCCAAGAGAACAGACAAGTGAGCCAGAGGATAATAGGAGGGTGGAGGCAAGGTGTCTGGAGGCTGCTCGATAAGCACCAACGTGTGATCCTTTTCTATGATCTGTAGAATCCATGTATTCAAAGTTATGGTTCTCCATCTATTTAGATGGAGAGAGAACCGACCACCACCTCCTGGTCTGGGACCAGAGGAAGGGGGTCTGGCAAGGAGTCAAGCAGAGGTGGAGCCAGCCACAGGGTCTGATCTTCACTTCTGGGGTGCTTGGCCACCACTCCAGCACTGGAGGCAGTGGGCAAGGGAGCCTGGGCTCTATGTTTTCGCTGGGGATGGGGAGCTGTTCCTGGTCTATTGTTCTGTTTGTGAAAAGGATGCCATCCTCTACCCTTTGATTCAGTATGATAGAGGGAATGGACTGATCTGAGGGCCCTGCCAGAGGCTTGCAGATCATTTATGATGTCCTGAACATCAGGGCCAAACAGCTTGGTGCCACTGAAGGGGACATTAAGCACTTTTTGCTGCACGTCAGTTGCAAACCTCGATACCCTGAGCTAGGATTGCCTGCAGAGGCATATGCCCATGGCAGCTGCCCCAACGGTGTCAGCCATGTCATACAAAGCTCTGAGGAGGTGTTTGCTAACATCCTCGGCTGCCTGGAGGCACTGAAGCAGCTCCTGCTTTTGGGTGCCCTCTGGAAGGGCCTGGGCTGCAGCCTTGCCTTTCTTCCAACTGACATTCTGGCATTTAACCATGTGTAGCAGATAGTTTGCAATGCTGAAACCTAGCATGGAGGAGGCAGAAATCACCCCCACAGGTCAATTCTAGGAGACTCTTTGCCTGGGGGAAGGGAACTAAGGTGCTTAAGATCTGTCATGAGCTGCCTTAATGACCACTGAGTCAGTCTCTGGCTAGGCAGCAGAAAAGGGGAGACCTTGGGGGCCTGATAAAGTTTGTCCACCCTGCATGGCATAGCTGGCACCATGTCTGATCTATGCCAGGCTGCCGTGGCTGCATTCTTCAAGGCTGGAAGCACTGGAAGAATGATCTTTGGGGGAGATTCTGGAATGTCCTGGAAATCCAACAGATCTCTTCTGGTGGCATACTCTTCCTCAGTGTGGAAGCCCATGGCTGAGGACAGCTGTTTCAAAACATTAAAAAACGTGGGGTCCTCAGGAGGTGACCTGGAAGTATGCTTTAGAGTCTCCTCACGGACAGAAGAGGCAGCAGACCTATCAGAGAGTAGGACTTCCTTCTCCTCTTCCTCCACATCATCAGGAAGAATGAGGTCTGGGTGATACTACTCCTCAACGTCGACCTCTTCAGTTTCTGGGTCTGGCATCAAGTGCGCCAACGTCATTCAATGGGGAGCCTCCTGGGGCCAATGAACAGGTCTTACTCTATTTTATAAGGATGGAAGTAGGCCTAGGCCCATCAAGACCACCCTTCCCACTCCTGTGGGGTGCATTCGGGTTTCTGTCCCCAGAAGCAGTTTATCCAGTTCAGTTTTAAATTTCTGAAATGCATTAACTTCTACAATATGCTGGTGCAGGGCATTCTATAACCTACTAGCCCTTATTGTAAAGTAGTGTTTACATTTGTTTGTGATTGCCCTAGGCAAAATCTGCCTGCTGTTGTACCCAAGATTTTTGAGCTTATCAGCATATTTAATATTACAATCATTAGATTGGTATCCTTTAAGATATTAAATAATAAATCTCCTCGGTTCCTCCTTAGCTATAAATCGTATAAACCTAAAGCTGTTAGCCTCTCCTCATATAATAAGTCTTTTACCCTCAGTATTAATTTTGTGGTCTTTTGCATACTTTCTATAATTTTAATGTTCTTGTTAAGATATGGGGCCCAAAAGCTGACAGCATAGTCTGTATGTGGTCTGATAAATGATTTATATAATTGAAGAATACAATTTTCATTTTGACATTTTTATGGATGCTAAAATGTGGTTTCCTATCTGTGCTACTTTCCTACACTGGTTACTTGATGTGAATCGATTACTGACAATGATCCCCGAGGGCTTTTTCAGATGTTGCTGCTTTAATGATGTTGCCATATAATAAATAACTGGTGTTCGGATTTTTGGACCCCAGGTGTGTAACTGTACATCTGTCAACACTGAAAGTCATTTTGTTGTTAACTGCACAGTCTTCAATTTTCTTCAGGTCCTGTCTGAACTTTTAGATTTTGACCTCTGTAGCAACATCAGATGAAATTTTATCATCATCTGCAAATTTACTAATTTGATTAATAATACCATTATGTAGATCATGAATAAATATACCAAAAAAGTGTTGGTGCCATGACAGAACTTTGGGGAACACCGCTAATGACCTATATGCTGTTTAAAATGGTGTCCACTATTTCTACGCTTTGGGATCTACTACTTAACCATCTTTCTACCCATCTGTACAACTGTTAAGATCTAAATGCATCATTTTTTGAATTAATAAGTTATGGGATACCTTATCAAACGCTTTTTGGAAGTCTAGGTAGAAGATATCTACGGGACAGTTCTTATCTAAACTATTACTGACACCTTCATAAAAAGATATCAAATTGGTAGTGCATGACCTGTTTTTTTTGGAATCCAATGTTGTGAATGGACTATTAAGCCTTTATTTTTCAACTCTGCATCAATTTTCTGTTTTAAAGAGCTACTGATGCCTCAAAGAAAACTTTAAAAAGCATAATGATTAGGTACAATTCTGCCTGCATTTCATTTATGTTTTATATATTTCTCCTTCCATTATTTATCACTAAGGAAATTTGCATGAATAAATGATCTTTATTGCTTAGAGTTTCATTAGAGTCCATCTGCCTCTATAGCTTCCTCCCTACTTCAAGTCATAATCCTCTGTTGTGACATAATCTGTTGCCATGGGAGTAACCGTGATGTCACAAGCAGTGTTCTGTGACTTCAGGTAGGGAGAACGCAGCAGGAATAGACAAACTCTTCAGGAGCAAAGATTCTGTTTTCTTACAGATGACCTCAGTAATAATAAATAATGAGGAGGAGGAATACAGCACTAATGGGAAATACAAGCTGGACTGTGTCTAAATATGTTTTGTTAAAGTTGTCCTGAATGCGTTACCAGCTCTTTATTATTTTTTTCCAAGATTTTACAGATAGTTGAGGTAAGGCTGAAGGGGCAATAATTATCTATTTTGTTTTTATTCCCTTTTTTGTGTATGGGTACTACTGTGGCCCTGCGCCAGTCTTCAGGAACCACATCTTCTCTATAAGATTGACTAAACAGGATTTTTAAGGGGCATTGCAGCTCATTCATAGTTTGTTTAATGAAGTATGCATTTAAGTTATCTGCACCTGGTGATGAGTTGCCTTTGCAGGAAAAGTACTGCAGATTTGATTTCCTCCTGTGTTATTTTATTATAGTTATGAGTATGAAAACTATTTATGCTAGTTTTATCTTTGGTTAAGATAACTGACCCAAAATAGTCATTGAAGTTATCTATTTCGTATCTGTCACTGATTTCATCCCCATCTTTAACTACTGATGTAGTCGTATAGTCACTGTTTTTGTTTGAGTTAATGTATGCATAAAATGCTTTAGTATTTCCTTTAGATACCGATAATTTGAATTCAATTTTACTCCTTTCTCTTTTTATGAATTCTTTTTTTTTTTTTCCAGTTCATTCTTACATTTGGTCCGGTTTTCTTTCATTTGTAATTTTTAACGCCTTTTCCTTTATTTGGCTCATTATTCTTGGGGTTAGCCACATTGGTACTTTCCCCTTATTATTTCTAGTTCTTTTTGGGGGACTATACAACTGTTCAAGTTCATAAATGACAGCATCCAACATTCATTCATTGGAAGATCTAAAAAGAGTGTTTTCCAGTCATATTTATTTACAGTCTTTTTAATTTTAACATAGTTACCCTTGTTGCAATTATATTTATATGTATTATACCCGATGTTTTTTTGCTTGTTGATAGTGAAGAGAACAGTATCATGGTCACCATTATCTATGGGTTCTGCTATTTTGATGTTAGTTATTCCCGTTGGCATATGTTAGTTAGGACAAGGTCCAAAATATTTTTTTATCCCTGGTAGGTTCAGACACCATTTGCTCAAGACCCATTGTTAAAAATGCATCCAGATATCTGTGTTCAGATTGAGTAGTTGCTGTCAGATTTTGCCAATCAATACCTGGTAGGTTAAAATCACCCATAAGCGCTGCATCCGACTTATTTACTAGATCAGTAATTATGTTAAGTTTAATGTCACAGGAAATATCCACTGTGGGTGGTCTATAAAAAGTGGCTAGTATTAATTTATTTCCATTTTATATTCAAGTTGTACATAGCAGCCTTCTCTATTAGGGCCTTTGTCTGATTGAACAGGTATTTCAAGCAACCTAATTGAGTTTTTGGCATATAAACAAACATCTCCATCTTTCTCACAGTCTCTATTTTTATAATAGACTGTATAACCTAGCAGGGCATTATGTCATGAGGAGGCCTCGTCTCACCACGTTTCAGTGAATAGTAGCTATATCCATTTGTTTTGTTTCATTACTCCTGTCAGTTCACTTATTTTTGTAATATTAAGGCTTCTGGCATTGCCCAGAAAGAATTTAAAGCTGTCATTAGTATTTGGTGGATCTGTTATGAATTGCCCTGTTTGCACCTGTGTATCTAGTTTAAATGTTTTTCAATTACTGATGAGATGTTTTCCTCCAAAATGTGACTACCCTTTTTACTGAGGTGCAAGCTGTCCCAGCTAAACAGGCTATTGTCATTACTAAATCTCTCCCAATATTTAACGCATGTTATTTTATTTTTTAACATCCATTTCCTTACCCATTTATTCATTTTCTTAACTTTGTTCATCTTAACCGTGGTGGGCACGTGGTACTGGCAACATTTCAGATATGCAAATTTCACACTCCTTGGATCAGAGGGTGTTAACCAATGATAATTAATGGCTTCCTCTTTTTCCCCATAGGGAAACTGGCGTAATTTGCCGTTATAAAGGAGCGCTTATAACGGCAAACACGCGCACAGTTTCCCCCACTCTGTGCATGCATCTCCTCGTGCTCCTCAATTCTTGATCGCCGTCTACTTCCCAACCGCAGACCCAACATGTAAAGAAAACTGCCACGGACTCTCGGCAGTAAGTAAAATTTCAACTAAACTTTTGATGTTCCTCATTTTTACTGGCTCAACCTCCCTCACAATAGTCGGACAAATGTTAAAAATAAAAGTGAAACCTGACTGCTTGCGCCATGACGTGATCGGACTGCAGCGGCACAGCAGCCTTTTTTATTTTATAAAATTGCTGAGGGGAAAAAGAGAAACCCAACAATTATATAAAATAAAATATGGGTCTGGGTGTGTGTGAACTCGAATTTACACACACCCTTGGGGTTTGATGCTAGGCATAAACTCCTCAAGCTTCGCTCTTGGGGTTTATGTAGCATCAAACTCCTCGGGTGTCTGTAAATTCTCATTACACACCCAGACCCATACTTTATTCTCTATATATAACTATTTTGGATGTCCTATATTGTGAATGTATTAATATCATTGGTACCTGCATGCACTACCACTAAGGGATTACTACCAGCATTTTTCAAAATATTTGGGATCTCTCTTTCAATGTCCCTAATCCACAACCCCCTAAAACTAGAACAGGTCCTGTTTAGTTTATCTTGTTTGCAGATCTGGCCATCAGCATGTTTTATGATGGAATCCCCTAACACCACTACCTGTCTAGGGTTTGTATTTCCATTAACATTGGCATCATCTGTAAGTTGTTCCGTTTCCATTGGTTAGATGTCCCCATTGTCTGTGTTGTTATGCTCTGGGGCCACGGCATTGCTCATTTTTTCCCTTATTTGTATTTGTAGTCACAGAGTTCAATGGGCACATGCTAGCTGAGGCAACTTCAGTACTGGGGAGACCATTGCCTGACCTGCAACATTACAGTGGACCTAATCAGAAATAACCATAGTTTTCTTATTACCCGCTATATTACTTTGCTGTTCAGTTAAACTCAAGAGATTATTATTAGATGTACTTTTATCACTGCAGATGACTGGTTCTGAGTTACTAGTTCCCTCAGTAAGATTTTCAGTCTGATTTTCCAGGGGTTGATAAGAGTTGTGAAGTGGAATGCTGAAGTTCATTGCAGGGGTAACGTTAAGGGCATGCTCTGTTCTCTGGGCACACTTTGATTCAGGAGGAGCACGTTTCAAATGCTGTTTTTCATGTTGTGTGTGTGCTCCTGCTGCATAGTAGGAGCACGGAGGAGGAAGCGCTATCATAATATGTTGAGGAAGAGCGGAGGACTTTTTTTTTTGATAGTTAAGGGGTCATGTACATAATTTGCTGCTATCTGGACGCAGGTGTTCTTGAGAAAGCAACTGGCTATGTTGCCAGTCAGTTAATGTGCTGTGCGGGCGGGCAAATGCTTGTTTCTATAGGTGCCTACAATGATTGGCTGACGCCCAGATTTACTTTCCAGCGGAGGCAGGAACCACTCTAGACATGAGGGGAGAACAGCTAACAGTACCGAGCGAGTGAGAGAAGCCGAGAAAAATGCACGTTAATATACGGCCATTTTAAAAGTGAGTTTATTTGTTCCTCGAAGCCTGGTATGGCACAATTTATTTTCCCTTTTGGTGCCCTATTTGTAAACAGCTATGTCCAAAGTGTGTGCATGGGGGTAGGGGCGCAATGCAGTATTGTATACGTAGAGGTCTCTAGTGTTTCCGATCAAGCCCCTGCCGCATATTCCATTGTGTGGAGTTGGGGTCTGTGGTGTTTTTCTAATTATCAGGTGTTTTGTGCACTACTGTTTTTAGTTTATTTTTTGCACGCATGTGTAGCTATAAAAGGATCAATCCTCTGTTTTAATTCTGGGCAGTGAAGCCGGTTTGACCCTCTGGCGAGCAGCAAGACCTCACAGTGTGCTTCAGTATTATGTTAGGAAGGGAGCAGCCTGGCTTGTCTAATTATTCAGACTCTGGATGGTGTGCAAACTCCCTGAATGTCATGCCGGTCTGTTCTTGGTGGCGGGCTGCAGAGACGAGTGTTCTGACTCCAAGACTGTGCTGCTGCGGCCATGTGGGATGTAGTGTTTCAGTACTGCAGTGGAAGAACTACTACTGAAAGAAAAGACTAAAAAAAAAAAAAAAAAATATCCAGGAGGCCATCTGACTTTTGTTTAAACCCCTGCCCCCCCCCCATGGGAACACCGTGCAGCTTAGTGTTTGAGCTGGCTCCTGCTTGAACATGCGAGTTGGCGGCTCTGCCTGGGAAATCCATCTAGCACTATGGTGCTCAGTGTTAAAGCCACCTGGCGGCTCTGTCAAGTGTCCCCTTTATGTGCTCTGAACACCCGGGATTGGAGGATGGAGCACACAGAAAGCTGTGCAGCACTCCCATTCAGACTACTACTGAACTGGCGGTTTAAAAAGGACAGGAAGCGAGTATAAATTTCAAGAGCTCACACGAGCCTATAACGGCCTGAGGCTTCATCCAGTCAGTCCTGCTTCAACAGTATGCGCTGCACAAAGTTAAAGCTCTCTCTTGCACGCTAAGTGACAGTGATGACCCTGAAACACTGAATCTGGATAGGGGTTTGAGAGAGACTTAAATCGGGAGATGTGGGATCCGTGATGGTAACTGGGGAAAAAAATGTTCACGGCAAAGTGGTAGTGAATTAGTGGAGCCAACACGTGTTGATCATGAAATAGCAGAGGGCACACTTAATAAGGACCGGGTTGTGAGGGGCCAAACTGCTCGACTCAGGGTATCGAGTATGTGGGTAAGTTAAAAATGTCAAGAAAATAATTTTGTTAAGCACTAGTGGGCTGTAAAGTGGTAGTGAATGAGCACAGCTGAGATGGTGTTTGATGTCGAATTTGTGGACTGTGGAGCACGCACACACTGTCATACTGAATCTGGTTGCAAGGGCTGTACCTGCTGAATCATGGATCTGGGCAGCAAGCTAAAAATTTAGCAAAAATAAAGCTTTGTTTCTTAGGGCACAATGGGTTTTCTGAGAGTACAGGATAGCAGATTCTCCCTAGAAAAGTACTGCCAGGATGAAGCCGCGCCAGAGACTCGAATGATCATTATTGTTAATCAAAGTACTACGAGCTCTCTCCATCTCTCTCTGGAGTCACAGACATTTCACTCCTGTTCAGGCACAAAGAGCATACAGCAGCACCAATCAGGAATTCAGTATAGGAAAACTAATGTTCACTGTAGGTAGCACTATATTTTTATTGCTTACACTGTCCATTTTGGTGAGGGAAGCCGAAGTTGACCCTCGGGGGCCAGGGGAAGGAGGAGCTAGCGCCCAATAGGGGCTGGCAAATGAGCAGACACGAAAGACCGTTAGGCCTATTATGCTGGCTTTTAGTATGTAAGTCGGCGAGTGGGAGTTCCCTGCTCCACCACACTCTCCTGCAAAGATCCAGCCCTATCTTACACAACAGTCTGCTCGCTCTGCTGAAAAAAAAAGAAAAGCACAATGTTTGTGTTACTCTGCTGAGAATGTCTGCTCTATGCTTACTCTGTATTCTGTTCTGCACTGGTGTGTGTGTGTGTGTGTGTGTGTGTGTGTGAGAGAGAGACAGTAGCCTGTATCCGTTACCAGCATGTCTGAGAACAAACTGTGTGAGACAGTGCTACAAATTGAACTGAGAGAGGTGAGGTCTTTAGACTCTTTGACAGGCGGTGGGGGTGGGGGGGGTCAAGTGAAGTAAAAGTCTAAGTTACATGGTAAGCTAAAGAAAGATCACAGTACATACGCTGCAGTTTGTCACATTAATCTTTTCTCATTTCTGTGATGTGATGTTTATCCACCACATGGACATAAGCGGCACAAAGGATGAAAACATCAAATGACTTGTGTCTCTTCCAGCAGACAGGAGCTTTTCTGTACCTTCTAGCAGACCATACGAAAAGCTGATTATTAATGTAGAATAAAGACACAAAGGTGTTGCAACTGTGTTTATTGGCAACAGGAAGCCATTTCAAAACAACTATTAGTGCCTTTAAGTAATTCCTGTCCCATTTAAACATTTACCACTTTCCGCTCTGGTCCCTACAGCATATGCAGGCACAACGGGATGGCAGGAACATTGTGGGGGCACCATGCAGGACCAGGACTATCTGGACAGGCGGCAGGAGGCACTCCAGGTAATCTGCATGTTGGGGGGGGGGGGCGCGTGGTGTTGCATTTGTTATTGCTGGTTTGGCAATTAATACGAAGGTGGTTTAAAGGGTTGCCTGTTTCCAATGGAAATTCATGGCGGGTGCACAAACAATGAAGGTGAATTAAGGCATCTTCCCCTTTTTAGGGAGTCATGTTGTCTGTTTGGGGCATTACACAAGGTTGTGAGGTCATTTGGGTATGGGTAGCTGGCACTTCAGTTGTTCATTGGCAGCTAATAGTTCTTTAATCTTTGTTCTTAGTGTCTCATTCTGTAGACATTGCATACACTTAAGTCCTTCAAATCCCTTACTTGACTCTAGACAGAAATTATTACAAAGGATGCAAGTCATAGCTAGTTCACCAGCTGACAGAGTAACAACGCCCTCATTAATCTCCACTTGTAGTGCCAGCCCGGTGGCACTGAGGGCTGAGGCGCTGGATGCCACACCTTGCACCATGCCAGCGATCAGAGTTCAGGAACAAGCTCGGAGAGCTAGGGACGGCAGGGGCAGGATAGGATTGAGCAGGGTTGCTCTACTTCCCCAGGCGGAGGTCGGGGATCGCTCAGCGCAACAGCAGCTCCTGATGGAGACCAGGAGTGCTGCAGCTCGCTGAGCAGCACATACAGTAGTTGATATGCTCGACGCAGGCAGGGGTTGCTGTGCATCTGGATGTGCACATGCATGGGAAGGAGGGGAGAAGAGCTCACCAGAACAGGGAAAAACCCATGCCCACAGCCGGGTCCTTCCTATCTGGCCTTCCAGGTTCCTCCACCCAGGTCCTCTGCCACATCGGAGCTGACTGTTGAGAGCGCCCAAGAGGAGGGTTGGCCCCACCCTGGATGAGTTAAGCTGGGGGTAGTGATCCTGGCTAGAAGAGGGGGAGAGAGAAGGCACAGGTAGGAGGAATTCAGGCGGGGCAGGAGTAAGGCAGGGTGCCTGAGAAAGGCCCCGCAGACCATGACCGGAGGGAAAAAAAAAGAGTCCACAAAAAAATTTCCATTTGTGTTCATGCAATTGCAGAGTTACAATGAACTGAACATTGGTACTTTCATGGCCAGAGGTTTATGCAGTCACCCAGTCGTCCACGGCCATGCTTGTCTCAGTGTGTGTCTCCGCGCGAGGCCCCACGCATGCTCACCCCACTTGCTTGTGTGGGCCTAAAATAGTGCCAAACTGGAAGTGGCTTGGCTTCCTGCTTCCGGTTTTGGCAGGCGACTGGTGACCCCAATAAAAGTGTTTTTACACACTAACAGTTCCGTTGCCATTCAGGAGTATAGTAAAATGCACCAGCAAGATGCTGGACTGACTGCAAAGCAGTTACAGCTAAAACCAGTGTTTTAAACCGAGTAGGAACTAGTGTAACCACTAGTATCCCACAGTTCCACAGTAGAGAGCCAGAGTGTCACACTAGCCAGGAAGGTACCCTTTACCTCGATCCTGTACCAGTAAGCAATACAATACAGTTAGTGCACAGTTTCACTTATACAGTAATATTTCATCCATTGCTTCTCACCACAGGCTCGCTCACACTCCAACCAGCAGCTATTTCTGGTGTTGACGACGAAGCTGCCATTGACAGCATCAGTGAAAGGGGCCTGTTTAAGGCGCCCAGTTGCTGTACAAGCACATTAGTGAACTTGATCAGAACTTCATTCAAGTCAACGGTAGTCATCAATGGAGGGGGGAGGGGTTCAACAGCACAGGTGTCGATGACCCGCCTGCTATAGCCCTAGTGGGAGAAGAGGCAGATCTCGATGGGCAAGCCACTGATGATGCAACTTTGGCACCAGTGTGTCAGGTTTGAGAACTGAATCAAGCTGCCATTTCCCCTATCAAAGAGTGCCATCTCCTTCTGCTCCTTGCTACCTGGCTTGGTACAACCAGCACCAGATGCCTAGCTGGGCCACTTCTACCCCTTCTGAACCACTACTGGGTAGTGCATGGCTGTCAAATGCACCTTCAGAAACTGCCTCACCTGGCTGTGGGCAGCAAATCACTCAGCCTTACCCTACAAATACGGGTGGCCATATGCCCTCCTCTAGCATAGGGGTAGTAACGGTTAGCTATACCCTAATATTTAAACTGGTGTCCAATCACTTGAATCACCTGAAGCCTCAGTGGCGGAAGGTGAGCAGAATTTAGCATAAACCTTTCTGCTAGAAAGGTCATCTTTATGCTCCTGCTCCTCTCTGGCAACATTTACTCGAACCCAGGCCCACTCACTTCAACGGGCCCTGGTGTTCATAAGGTTAAACGCCTAAAAATAGCCTCACTGAACATCTGCAGTTTAACCATAAAATTTGACCAACTACAGGCATGGATGACCCTCCATACCCCCCCCGGACATCCTCTGCCTAACGGAGACCTGGTTGACCAGAAGGATTAAAGATAGCGAGGTTGCCCTCAAAGGCTTCCAAGCATACAGGATTAATAGAATAAGCAAGAGAGGTGGGGGATGCCTCATCTATGCCAGGGACTCTCTGCAGTGCTCCGTCCTCCCTGGAGCCAGGGTGGCCAAGGACCATGAGATAACAGTGATAAATTCACAGGTCAGTCAGAATGGCAAAACTCTCATCCTTGCCACGATCTACCTACCCCCTAAGAAAGCCACAGCAGGCCTTCCCACAATTATGGACATTATCTTATCAGCACAACTTCCAAGGGGGATGGAGCTCATCATTACTGGGGACTTTAACATAAACTGGGATAGAAAGGAGGCTGCCCCTTTCAGGGATCTGAAAGCCACCTCCAACCTAACACAACTTGTCACCTGCCCCACTAGGCCGAACTATAAGACAGGAAACAGTACTCTTCTAGACTGGGTCCTAGCAAGCCCACCATCCCGGATCTCCGAGATAAAGGTTCTCCTAGACACTCTAAGTGACCACTCCCCAATCACCGTCCTGTGGTCTAATAAATTTACCAAAAGCCCACCCATCTTCATTGAAAGCAGGGTCTTGAGGAAGGGTAAACTTGGAGCCCTCAAATCAGCCCTTGCCCTACATGACTGGACTCCGATCGACCTGGCGCCTAGCCTCCTAGCCTCCCTTCTCCTTCTCCTTCATATCATCATTATCTTCAAATCTTTATTTATTCAGGTGAACATCATTGAGCAAGGCTCCTTTACAAGATGGACCTAATAAGGTCAAGGTTCAATAGTTGATACACAACAGATACATCAATACACTTATATAAAACAGTTATACATACAGGGGGAAAAAAACATTTATAAACACCGTGATACACAGTAAAAGTCACATGATAAAATGAGTTATAGGAAAGTTAAGCTAATATTTACAGTATATACAGTATATACATATCCCAGTGGAGGGGGCCGTGGCAAACACACAGCATAATGTAATACTAGGATGGTGAAGGTATTACTGGGTGCCATAAGATGGGGTGTCTGCCTGGGAGGGGAGAACTGAAGAACAAAGATTATGCCATATATGGTTACATTTTTTTTTTTTGGGAGGGAGATTATGAGATGACAAAGCTAGCTCTAGCAGTAGCAACTGCATTTCTCTGTGAAGAAAACTGTACAACGCTGTTTAAAGGATGCAATTGGTATAATATTGGACAGTTTTAGGGATTTTTGTAGGGTGTTCCATGCTATAGCTAGAGAATAGCTGATTGCTGCCCTCCCTAGCCGGGTGTTGAATTTGGGCAATTTGAGCAGGATAATGTTGTTGCTTCTTGGGGCATAGGAGCTAGGAATGATCTGGGTGAAGCAGTCCAGGATATAGTTTGGAAGTTTTTTTGATAACGCTCTGTAAATCCATAGGCCTGCATTTGTGTTCCTTCTGAGGTGAAGGGAAAACCCATCCAACTGCAGCATAAAGAGAGCAATGATGGGTATTAGATGGCAGATCTGTAATGAATCTTATTGCCCTATGGTATAAGGTATCCAACTTGTGTAGGTAGGAGATGGGGCAGTGACTATAAAGGAAGTCTGCATAGTCAACAACTGAGAGAAAAATGGCCTGGACTAACCTCATCTTTGAATCTCTGTTTAGGAAGGGTTTTAATCTATAGAGAAGGCCAAGCCTTTGGCGAAGCTATTTTAGCAGTTCTTCTAAAAGATGAGTGAAGTCGAGTCTGTTGTCAATCCACACACCTAGATATTTGAAATTTTCTACATACTCCTGGTTTTCTCCAAGTATAGTGCATAGCTGGGGGAGAATAATTGAAGAAGAGGTGCTGGTGGAGCTTTGATTTGTGAACATCATTGCTTTTAGTTTTCTTTGCATTTAACAGAAGCTTTTTCTCAAGTAGTTGATATTGTAACAAGGAGAATTCTGTTTGTAGGATTTCACGAGCAGCTGCAGACGAAGGGTTGCTGACATACAAAACAGTGTCATCAGCAAAGAGGTGTACAGAGGATTTGGTGAGGGTTGAATCAATATCATTTATATAAATGGCAAAAAAGATAGGACCCAGGATAGAACCTTGGGGGACTCCTCTTAACAGTGGTTTAAATGGGGATAGGTCACCTTCAGCTTTTACCTGCTGTGACCTACCAGTAAGATAACACCTGAACCACTTAAGGGAGGGTGGATCTAGGCCAAAGGAGTGCAAGAATGATAGTAGAAGCTCGTGGTCCACAGTGTTGAATGCTTTGCTCAGGTCCAGAAATACTGCACAGACATTATTCTTTTTATCTAATTCGGTTTGCCAGTCATTTGTGACCTTGGCTAGTGCAGTGATAGTGCTATGCTTGGCCCTGAATCTAGATTGAGCTGGATTCAAGAGGTTAGCATTGTCAAGATACTCCCTTAATTGGGTACTCACTAATTTCTCCAGCATCTTGGATAGCACTGGAAGAATGGAAATGGGCCTGTAATTATTAAGTTCCATAGGGTCCCCTGATTTTAGAAGGGGAACCACTTGGGCTGTCTTCCACAGTGTGGGAATAGAACCAGAGTTTAGAGAGATAGGTTAAAGAGATGTGTTAGGGGGACTGCAAGTACATGGGATGCAATCTTTAGAAAGTAGGGGTCCAGAGAGTCTGCCCCTGCGCTTTTTTTTGATATCCAGCTGCCATAATAGGTCCTTTACTTGATTCAACAGTACAGATTTGAAGCTGAAGGAAGAGTCAGCTCTCTGAACACCAGTGTACTGGGAGCTTAATTGTTCCCTCAGCAGGTTAGCTGGAGAGGTGTCAAAGACAAGGCCAGCCGTTGTGAAGTGGTTATTGAAGGCGTCCAGAATTTCCATTTTGCCAGTGATAGGGCCATAACTGTGGTGTAATTGAGTTGGAAGGGAGGTGCTAGAATCCTGCCCAACCATACCCTTGATGGTACCCCAAAACCTAGCAGGATTATGATAGGAGGAGTCGAGCTCAGCCAAGTAGAAGGCAGCCTTTGCATCCCTAACTTTCTTGGTGCATCTATTTCTGGCTTTCCTAAAGATCATCCAGTCGTTTGCATTCTTGGTTTTTCTTGCCATTTTCCAGAGTTTGTCTCTCTCCAGCAGTGCAGCTTTGAGGTCAGCTGAAAACCAACGACAGAATTTGTTTTTTATTCGGATACTAGAGATTGGGGCATGGATGTTAACGGCATTTATTATAATGCTATTTAGCACCTGATGTGCTTTTTCCACAGAATGGGCAAGATAAAACTCTTGCCAGTTTGGAGAGTGAGCTAGATCATGCAGATATCCTTCAAAATTGATGTTTTTCTTGGATCTCCTCATGAGGAATTTTGCAGGGGTTGTTGTTTTGCTGGTGGATCTTACCCCTGAGATGGGGCAGTGATCACTTATATCGCAGAGAAGCACTCCAGCGTGTGTGAATAGATGTGGTTTATTCACAAGCATGATATCAAGTAGTGTGCTGTTATTACTATTCCTTGCGTTAATTCTTGTTGGCTCATTAATTAGTTGTGTGAACCCATATGTATCACAGAATGATACCAGAGGTGCAGCTCCCTGGGTAAGCCAGTTGAAATTCAGGTCACCTAGAATAATGACTTCTTCAGTGCTGGGCTTGAGCCGATTCCCCAGGTGGGATAAGAGCTTGAGGTCAGCAGAGGGGGGTCTGTAGCATCCAACTAGCTGAAAAGCTGCTGTATTGGGAAGAGAGACTTTTAGGGATAGGCATTCAAATTCCTCGGGCATAGAGGTTGCAGCAATACAGGATACAGGTATATTGGATTTTGCATATATAGCTACTCCACCTCCCCTTGTTTGGCGATCCGCTCTGAATAGCTGATAGTTGGGTAGGTTAACTTCCCTGTCTGCTGTGGTGGGTTTGAGCCATGTCTCAGATACCACGAGAAAGTCTGGCAAGGTATGGGCAACCCAGGCTTGTATCAGTGTAAGTTTTTTCAACAGACTCCATACATTAATAAGCAAAAAACTGAGGCCTTTAATTGAGGTTAGTCAGTCCCTCAGTTACTTCATTAAGGGCTTTATCTCCATCTGTGACATCTATGCTCTGCTCATGAAAGCAAAATGCAGGGGCAGGCAAATGACTGGATTGATGGGGAGCTTCTTTCCCACCTGAAAGAAAGGGACATACTCTGGCAGAAGGCCAGAAACACAGGTAGCAAGCATGACTACCAGTGTCATTGAATGGCCAGGAGCCGCTGCACCAAGCTAATCCATCTCACCAAAGCCAACTATCATAAGGCCCAGCTTAGCAATTCTTGGGGTGATGGGAAAGGATTCTGGGATAGGGAGGACAAGAAGCACCCTCAGCTGCTCAGTATCAGTAACACCCCCCTACAGACCCTCTAGCTATTATGGAAGTCTTCAATAAGACCTTCACCAATCTTACCCCAGTGCTACCACCTGCCTATTTTCAACCTGGTTTGAACCATTCCAACAACGTATCTACCGAGTGTTCTTACCCAACCTTCTACTTTAAAAGGGTGATGGTGAAGGAGGCCCTAACTATGGTCAAGAAAGTACTAGGTAAGACCAGAATGGGCAGTGATGGGATAAACATGAAACTTCTATCCCTCACCCTGGACGTTCTTATAGTGCCCACTATCACGCTGTACAATAGGTCCCTGGCCCTTGCTCAATTCTCGGTGGTTTGGAAGCAGGCCCTAGTTATGCCAGTGTATAAAGGAGGTGACGAGTCTCTTGTAGCTGACTACAGACCCATCCCGATCCTCTCCCCCCCTGCCCAAGGCACTGGAAAAGATTGTGGCGGGTCAACTCATCGACTTCCTCAATAAGTATAATCTACTATGCCCCAACCAGCATGGCTTCAGACAAAATCACAGTACCACCACTACCCTGCTGGACTACATGGACTACGCGCATAAGGCCCAGGATGAAGGCGAACTGGTGGGGTCTGTCTTTATTGACCTCACCAAAGCCTTTGATACAGTCAAACCCCTTGTTACTGACCCAACTGCAAAACATGGGTGTGGCGCCCAATGCCCTTTGCTGGTTCCAAGACTACCTGAGACGGGGAAATCAATGTGTCAAAATTGGGCAATCAGTATCCAGCGCAAGAGAGGTATCATTAGGGGTACCCCAGGGATCATTTCTGTGGCCTCTACTCTTCAGCCTCTTCTTAAATGACCTTCCCACAGCCTGCAACACCAAACTCATACTATATGCAGACGATGCTGGGCTCCTGGGCTGGGCAGCCTTGCTCATTTCTGTACTGCCTAGAGCACTTCCAGTTTATGTATGTGGGACACGGGCCCCCAGGTCGCATCTGGAATCGAGCATGTTGCTCAGTATGCTTTCCTGGTTAAACTCGTAAATAAATAAATTAACAAACAAACAATCTGAGCTGCAGAACTCCTTCTCCAAACTCGATGACTGATTCTGTAGTCATAAGTTGCTACTCAACTACAAGAAGACCAAGGCCATGCTTATATCCAGCCCCCATAACAAAGATAAGCACCACCCCCTCATCATCTCCAACTCATGCAGTGAGCCGCTGGAACAAGTCCACTTGTTCAGTTATTTGGAGGTCACAATAGATGATACCCTCATGTTTGCGCACCATACTGACTCTCTGGTCAAGACTGTCAGTACCAAGATTGGTGTCCTGTACAGGCACAGGGAACACCTCTCGCCGGGGGCCCTCCGTCCCTCAGTCCACAGCTCCAACATATCTACTATTGACTACAGACTAGTGGTCTACAGGGTGGCAACAGATACAGTGCTCAAGAGGGTTCAGACTGTACTCAACAAAGCCTGCAGTATCACCCTGGATGCTGAGCATGGCACGCACACCTGTACTATGTACGAACGCACAAATTGGCTGTCATTAAGAAACAGGGTCAAATTCTAGACTTGCATCCTAGGGATGAAGTCTCTATTGGGTAAAACACCACCTTGTGTAGACAATTTGATCAAGGCGACCAACTCATTATAGGTCACCAGGTGGAGGACTAGAGGGGCCTTGACTATTCCCTTCCGTCGCACCTCAATTGGGCAACGTGCATTTGCCTACCAGCCCCCCTGTGGATGAATGAACTCCCTGGGCACCTCTTGGCCACCAATTGTCTGGCCCAATTCAAAACTGACCTCAAACAGCACCTAATAACACTCTCTAAGTGCATCTGCCCCCAAGTCCAGCCACACCCACTCTCTCTGCCCCCCCAGCAAGCACTAGGCAGGCCTCGGGTAACCTTTCCCTCTGTCCCTTCTCATGACTTGCCTCAGCAATTGGTTTGCATTATGCTCCTTCAACACCCGCCACCCCACCTTTCCCCCTCCTCCAACTCCCAGTCCCGTGAGTTTCCGTAACAGTCACTACTAATGCAGGCTGCCAGACCATGCCCCCTAGCACCCCACCATTTACTCTAGCATGTCTTCTCTGCTCAGCTTCCCCTCACCCCATTTCTCCCTATACCTTACCACCCTTCTTCCCTCACCCTTCACCTCCACCGCAGTACCTACCTCTCTCTCTCTCTCGTACCTCCTTTCTTCACCCCACTGCCAGCTGTCCCCGTCCCTCTGAACTACTGACAAAGCACTTTGTGGCTGCTTATCCCACCCCCACCCTCATAAAGTGTTTTTCTTGTTATTTTAACTTGTACCTATGTTTTGAGTTATTATGCAAGTGTAACCCCCTTGTTACCCGGGGTTACTAGAATTCCAGTAAGACCTAGTGGTAGGCAGGGAAGGCAGCTTGTGAAACTCCAGTTAAATGGATTTCACACTGCCTCACTCTGTTCTCAGTCTCAGCTGAGACTGAGGGATGACATCACCATAGAACTATGGCAGCTGCATGAGCCACAATGGAATCTGCAGAAGGGAGTTAGAGTAGAATGTTGGAAGGTCTGAAAAGTCAGTTGGTAGTAGTCTGTAGTTGGAGATTGTTGCGAGAGGAGCACAGCAGCTCTGTGCTCAGGCTCTTGGAGCCTCAGCCCTGAAATAGGGCTACATTTAGGGAAAGGTGTGCGTTTCCGCCAAGAGAGAGACACAGTAGCTGTTTTGTTAAAGTGGTGGAGACCGCTGATTTGGGTCTCTGTGCCCCATCCCTCAGGGGATGGGGCAGGAAGGTTTGCCTGCTATTCCAGGGGCACCCCCCTGGCTACTGCTGGAGAAAGAACCTGCCTTATTTTGTCCACGCGTGTGGGGTACAAGAAGATTTTGTGATTCGCCTGTGGGGCACCTGCAACCAAAGGGTGAGTTCTGCTCTTTCTAAAGGGCCCATGTTTCATCCTGAACTGTGTTAAAGTGGGGATTGGACTGCTGAAGTAATGGGAGGCCTAGAGTAATAGGCTCAGCCAAAAGTAAATGTATGTTCAAGTCCAACACAAGGGAAAGTCAAGACATGTAGAGGAGATGTGATATACGTCTACCCAGTAATCTACATTGCCAAGCTTTCAAAAGAGTTATTTAGTGTCCAGAGAAATGGCCGGGTATGGATTGTGGGAGACGCCCCATCTTTAGTAACCAGGTCCACCTCTATGGATTTGCTCTGTGGATTTCTACTTTGCCTCATGCGCTTGGCCAGTGATGAGGGAAGTACCCAGACGTGGGATGGAAGGAAATTTCCCTTTAGGAGCCGAAGGCTCTAAGGTGGTTTTGGGAGCCACCAACAGGAAAACTGGTTCATTCCCATATGGACCGCAGGTCAAGTGGCCGGCGGGGGAGCCGGGCCATGGGAAAACTCATAGTGTGCTGCTGTTGGGCTGTGTGTACCCAAAGCTGCATGCAAGTCCAGGCTGTGTGCCTTGTGGGTTCAGAGCCTGAGGGCTGGAACAGTGAAGAAATGTTTAGTTATCTCTAATCTGCATTACCAGGAATGTAGCCCCGTGGGGGTCCGTCTATGCTTTGTTTGTTCAGTTTGGATGTGAATAAAAGCCACACTGTAGAATCCCATTCCTGGTTTTGGGCATTACAGTTATTGCTTCCTGTGTTCAGATTTACTTGGGTGCCCCTGTGCAGAGTAGCCAAACCTAGGACCCCGGTGCCGAGTAACCCAGTCCTCCCCAAACCCAGTCCCCACCAGGTACCGCTGTCAGCTTCAACAGCATGCCACCTGTCATTTGCAAAAAGGCAGGGGTACAGGGGTTACACAAGTTCTGAATCCAAGCTGTATCGTTCATTGTGATGTACCTTTGCTTTCTCCTATTGTACTTTGTTTTTGCAATCTCTGACGTGGAACCTTTGTAAAAGAGCTTGAGCTCACAGGTCTTTTCCGAATCACTAAATAAATAAATAAATTAAAAATAAATGCTGATTAGCAAAGATTGCTAACTGAGTTTCCCAAACTGAAGTATGACTCGTATTTAATGTTCATTCCTTGTCGGTGCCTCTCAGTTTATACTTTATGTAATTTATTTTATTTATTTATTTATTGAGTATTCGGAAAGTACCTTTGAGTCAAAAACTCCTTTTCAAAGGTTCCACGTCAGTACAGGTAAAACATGGTACAGAACAGTGTAGGAATGGAACACAAGCAATCATGCATGATACAAGATATAGGGTAAGTTGACTAACATTTAGATAATTAAAGATGGCTCCCCACTGAAAAAGGGACATTTTGTCTCAACGCACCTACTCTGTTACCAAAATCCAATAACTAACTAAACAGTTTGGCACAAGAAAAAAAAAACAGAAACGAGTACATTTCAATCTGAAAAGGAGCTCTTCTTCAAATATTGGGAAAGGTAGTATGCAGTGGGTTTAAAAACAGGGAAACATCAAGCTCACATAACAGCACTGGTAGAGACTTGGCTCTCCAAATCCACCCCTGACTCAGTTATCACCCTCCCTGGATATACCATCTACAGGGAAGATCGAGTAGGCAAACGCGGTGGTGGTTGCGCACTACTCATATGGGACTCCCTTATAGGGCAGGCACTCCCAGCTCCCAAATTGATTATGGAGCCCAAGCCCTCACCTTAAAAATTACACCTGACCCCACCCGAGACCCTCTCTTACTCACGGTTTCCTATGTACCCCCGAGGAATCAAAATCAAGCAGTCCAAAGTGGAGCAAGTCATCCTTGGTGATCTCAATGTTAACTGGCTTGCCTCCACTGCCTCCCATATAAGGGACTCCTTTGCTGCCCTGGATATGTCTCAGTTATCACCCAGCCCACCAGATTCAACTACTCTACTGGCACCAGCACTCTCCTAGATGTTGTTATATCTAACCGCCTCTACAAAATCTGGGATGTCACTGTCCTCCCCTGGCTCTCTTAGCAATCACTCCCCAGTCCTCTGTCTCTAGTCATCCTCCATTCTGAAGCCAGTGTCCCAGGCCACCCTATGCCACCATTTACGCCCTGGTGGCCTCAGAAAATTAAAATTATACCTAGCCCAGCTAGACTGGTCCCCTATCTAGCGCACTCCTGACATTGACTCAGCTCTTGAGCACTTCACAAATACCTTCTGTGAGGCTTGTGACCTTTTCGCCCCCTCACCAGGATCCGCTCCAAAAAATGCAGTGCCCCATGGATCACCCCACCCCTCCTCCAGAGACTCAAAAACAGAGATAATCTCTGGCACATTGCTGTAGAATCTGGAAAAGGCGTCTGACACAGGCCTACAATGCAGAACGCAATAAGTGCACTTGGGCCATTAGGCAGGCCAAGGTAGAGCACTACCAGACCACCCTCGCTTCAACTTGGGGCTCAGCCTGGACCTTCTGGGATAATATTAAAGAGCTAAATGGGAAGTTCCACTCCCCCCTACCATCCCAGCTCTCCATCAGTGGCACCCCCACCACAGATCTGCTCCTTATAGCCAATTGCCTTAACACTGCCTTCTCTGACCTAAGCTCGGTCCTCCCCAGCAGCTTCTTTGACCCAATCCCTTCCTTTCTTCCTCCGATCCTGCATCGCCCACCATTCTACCTGCGCAGCCTATCCCCCCAAGAAGCCAGGCCGCACCTATTAAAAGCCTTAGGCAGCAATAACCCCAGCAGTGACCCCCTCGACTCCAGGATCCTCCATATGGTCTTGGACAAAGTCCTAGTACCCCCTGACTGACCTTCTAAACCAGTCTCTATGCCTGGGTCAGTTCCCAAGTGCTTGGAAAACTGCTGAAATCACACCCATACATAACAGTGGGACCGATCCTCCCCAACAATTACTGGCCCATCTCCATCCTCCCCCCACTCTCTAAAGCCCTTGAAAAAGTGGTGTTGATCCAGCTCTCTGAATACCTAACCAAGTACAACATTATGTGTCCAGAGCAGCACGGTTTCCGCCCAGGATACAGTACAACCATGGCTCTCCTGGAATTCTCCCAATACCTGCATGCTGCTCTCGACTCTGGCAGCCTTGCAGGAGTAGTGTTCATTGACCTCTCCAAGGCCTTTGATTGTCATCCCCTTCTACTCAACTCTCTCCATCAACTTGGCTTCTCTGGCGGTCCCATTTCCTGGTTCTCTAGCTACCTCTCTGCTAGATCCCAGCATGTCAGGATCAGCAGCTCCCTCTCCAGAACTCTTCCCATTTGCTCCGGGGTCCCTCAGGGCTCCATCCTGGGTGCAGTACTTTTTAGTCTCTACCTCAACACCCTCCCCAGCTCATGTACTGGTAAAATGCTCCTCTATGCCGGTGTCATCCTCATTGCCTCACATCCCAATCCCACCTCCCTCCAATTATCCCTCCTGCAAGCTTACAACCAAGCCAAAAGGTGGTTCGATGACTGCAGACTGGTCATTAACCTAAAGAAAACTAAATCAATGCTTTTCTCCCACCACCAAAATAAAGCTAAAAATACCCCCCCTCTTGATTATCCCCAACATTATGCACCCGCTAGAACAAGTGACCACATACAAGTACCTAGGCATCACGTTTGATACTGCCCTCTCCTTCCACGCCCACATTAATGCCCAGTCAGCCACCATAAACTGTCGGATTGGCCTGCTATACCGGCACAGAGACTGCCTGCCTCAGGCTGCCCTCAGGCTAGCCATCACCTCCTCCGTCTTGTCCCTTGTGAACAATGGCTTGCCCATCTACACCGCAGCGGACAACACTGCCCTCTCCAAAATCCAACTCTCCATCAATAAAGGTCTGTAGGCTCCTGACCGGTGCCCCCAGCTGCACTCACACCTGCCTTCTCTATACTACCACCAATCTGCTCAACTTTGAGGAGTGACTGCTCTACCAGACCTGCCTTCTCGCTAAGAAATCACTGCTAGGACACTCTCTCTCCCCCCCCCGGGGGTCTCCACCTCCCTACAGCAGTCATCATCGTCCGTCACCGCCCGTAGCTCTGTTAAGGCCACCTTCCAAGTGCCCAGAACCAAGACCTCTCTTGCCCAGAGATCCTTCCTCTACCGAGCCCCCACCTGGTTCAACTTCCTCCCTAGCTGCATCTCCAACTTGCCAAAAATTGGCTCCTTCAAAACCAGCCCTTCGGAACCATATCTTTAATAACTGCTGTTGTAGGTGCAACTAACCCCCGTTTTAACCTGTGGTACCCACCCGCCTTGCCTCCTGGCTCAACAACGTCCACTGGACAGCCTCTCCCTCCCCCAGACCCACTCCTTCCCTACTAGGTCCAAATAGGGATGTAACCCGCTGTCTTCTCTGAGGAACTACTATATCCATTATTGTAACTCACAATTTTGTAACATTATGTAACCTAAGTAACATACTAGCTACTATATAATGTATGGTAGAACGCTGTTAACCTTAGGAAATCATCATTTCCTAAGGTTGTTAAACCATCAATGTGACCTGGTAATGTTGTTAACCTATCGATGCTACGTCACATCAATAGGTTAACAATGGGGCGTGCTTTTTTTTTTTTTTTTTTACACTCGGGAACCAATGGATGCGGAGCAGTAAGGGAAGGACTGAACGGCCATGGGGTGACTCAGTTTCGAAAAGTAAGGAGCAGTTTTCCCTTTTTCTAGGGACCATAAACTATAAAAACAATGTATGGTCCTTCTATCGGCAACTGGTTACTGTTAATTGTCTAAGGGTTGTTTTGGCGAGAACTCTCTCTCGAGTTCATTTTGAGGTTTACACGGTCGCCTGGCAACCTCCTCGATGAGTTACAGACCGTTACTGATAGAGAACCATACATTATTCTCTATATTATGTAACCTAAGTGTATTTATGTTAAATGTTCCTTTTACTGCACCTGTAATGTTATCCTGTTTTAATCTGCACTGTGATAACTGTCTTGATGTCTGCCCTCACTGCGATGAAGTACCTTTGTAAATGAGACTCCGACTCAAAGGTTGCAAACCTGATTTGTAATGAATGAATAAATAAAGAATAAATGTGGCAGCGACAGCTATTACCCCCCACCCTGAGGGAGAAAATGTCCTCTGGGAAGCTTAATCCCTCCGGATGGCTGACGACTGTCCAAGTGTATTGCCAAAATGGGTCATTGGCAATGCATGCAGCAGTCCTAACACCGTGCTGAGGGTCCAGCCGTGTAACTATTCTTTGCTCAAACTGTTGAGTTATTTGTGGGAAAAGATGAAATGGGATGCCCTACAAATGCAGCTCTTGGGAAGCTGGAGAAAATAAAAAGTAGCAATGCTGCAGGCCCAAGTGACAGGAGAAGCACACAATCAACAAATGGGGGCCCAACTGGGAAAGAACCCACCTTGCAGATGGTGCTGACTGCAGTACAGGCCTTGGACAGAAGGGTGGCACATCCTGATAAAGTGAAAAAATTCAATATTCTGGTGGGGACTGGGGGGGGATGAAGTAGAAACCATTTCCTCGAAGACCCAAGAAATTATTATGATCGCAACCGGAGCTCTTACTACAGCAACAGGTCTCATTAAAGGAATTTTCCAAGATTTAGTACTATTCTCATATTTAGACAGTGTAGGTCAGAGATTGTCTCATTGAACAAGATTAATAATTTTCTGTTACTCCGAGATGGGGTGGGAAGGTATTGCATTTTGGCCATAAGGAGGTGGCCTGCTGATCCCTTCCACTTTCCTACTGCTGTGACCCACTCCATGCTCAGGCATGTAGTGATATGTGCCCAGGAACAGCGTAGAGGCACAACCCACTAAAGTCAATGGGGGTAATATTTAATTACTTTTCTATGCTTATTAATGACTACAGTGAGTTTAATCAGGCTACAGCTCGACTAAGAAGGTCCTTCTTAGTCGAGCAATGGCTCTGATTAAACCCACTATAGCCATTAATGAGCATAAAAAAAATTAACTGTTATCCACATTGACTTTAATGGGGCACTCCCCTGCACTGCTCCCAGGCACACATTACATGCCTAAGCACGGAGTGGATCACCGCAATAGGGAAGTGGATGGGATCAGCTAGCCACCTCATTATGACCAAAATATGATCCCTTCCCACCCCATCCCAGCTTCACAGAAAATCATTAATCTTGTACAGTGAGACAATTGCCAACCTACACTATCTACAGTAAATATTTAAGCAGCACAGTGGGGCACTGTTACAAATGGCAAGTGAAAAATGCTCTTATAAGAAGGCATCATCGAAAACAGTGAAAATCCATGTAAACGCTATGGTTAACACGATGAAACTGGTCTCAAAATAGTTTTTGAAAGACTCATTATTAAAAGTAGTGTAACAGCTTTTTAAAAGAATTCTTGCTCAAACAATTAAGAGTACTGTTCTAAAAGTAATTCAGTGTGTCACATAAATATTAAGGAATATGTGCTGCCTTCTTCATAAGGCATCTTTCACTAATCCGTTTATTACTTAAGTTACTGTCAATAAGGAAATTAGATGATTCCACCCCAGCTTAGCACTCTCAGAAGTGATAATGACCATCTAAACTTCTCTTATAAAAGGGCTGATTGTTCTTGTTTTTTGCTTTATTTATTTAAACTGGAGAGTCCATGGGCCAAAGACCTGTTTACATGGTTGACCAGCATACATAAATAATATAGAGGATAATGTATGGTCCTCTATGGGTAACCGGTCTGTTAACTGTCGAGAGGTTGCCAGGGCGACCGTGTAAACCTCGAGAGCGAAGCTCGAGAGGTTTACGTTGCCATGGCAACCTCGAGACGTTAACAGTGACTGGTTGCCCATAGAGGGACCACACATTATTTTTTATAGTGTATGGTCCCACTTAAAAAGTAAAATGGCTTCCTACTTTCTAAAAAGTCACCACCGCAGCTGTTCAGTCCTTCGCTAACCGCTGTTCATTGTCGGTTCCCCGTCTAAAAAAAAAAAGGCGCGCACATTGATCGCTGTTGTTAACCTATCGAGCGACATAGCATCGATAGGTTAACGACATTTCTACATCACATCGATAGGTTAACAACCTTAGGAAATGATTTCCTAAGGTTAACAGCGTTCTACCATACACTATACTTACATAAACATTAACAGGATGAAAAAGAAAAAAAAAACATACATAATTTCTAGGTTACCTTAATAAACACACAGTTCATTCAGATTGAACATTTACACTCACTTTTTTCATATAAATAGCTTTTTAACTTTGTCTTAAAAGTCATAACTGCATTATTGAAACATTCAAAAATGGATTGCAGAGAGTTAAGAAAGAATGGAAGTGTATATAAACAAGCATTTGTCAATGCCGAATGTTTGCTTGCTGGCATTGGTAATGTAGAAGTTACAGAGCTGCATAATAGGAATGACAGCGAAGTACTGAGCTGAAGCCAACCCCACCACCACCCTGCAGAGAGTGACAGGCACTGGGGTGTGCCTTTGGGTCGTCAGGCATAAAGACCATGCCATTTCACCACACCCTACCCTGCAGACACTGACAAGTGTCACAGTGTGCCTTGGGGTCTTTGCCCTTAGCGCGCACCCCATTCCATCAGGAAATATGGTGATGGAAGCGGTATAGAGAATGGGGTGAAGTTTGGGGCCCAAAGAGTCTGAGGCACACCTTGATGCCTCTCACTGGCTGCAGGGTGTGGGTGGGGGTGGAATGGTATGAGCATGACAAGCAAGAATCCCAAGTCACATCCCTGATGCCTGTCATTCTCTACAGGGTGGAGCATTATGGTCGGAAACCATAACGCCTCAGGCATTCGTTGGTATTTTAACTCCAAATTTTCAACATTTTTTTTTGTGACCCCCCACCTCATGAACAGTGGCAATATCAGTTTGTTAGGCGAAACTGCTTTTGCACGGCGATTATGCATTTGGCACCACAGGTGCAAAAACACATTCAAACAGGATGTGAAAATGACAGCCAGTACTGTTCATGGGGAGGTGTAAAAAAAATGGCAATGTTGAAAATCTGCTGTGAAAATCTTAAAACTGGTGAAGTCGCGAGCGTGCGTAGAAACTGTGCTACACACACCCGTAATGTAACTAGTTTGGGTTGTTTTTTTTTTTTTTTGTTTGTTTTTTTTATATAAACACAGCAGATTGTTAACACAGGCATTTTGGGACCTCCGATCATGAACAGTGTCAGTGTGATTTTCTTTATCTGTCCCGAACAATGATTTCCCACAGCAACCACGCATTTCTGTGTTGAAAGTGTGAAAACACATTTCGGCCATGTTTTGAAAATGACAGCTGTACTGTTCATAAGGAGCTGTGGAAAAATGCCACTGGTGAAAATCTGGACTGAAAATATTACAAATTCATGAACTTCCGAGGGTGCGTGGAAACTGTGCAATGCTCACTCGTAACACAGTCATTTTATGGAGTTTTGTCACCAAATTTTCAACATAGCCATTTTAAGACCTCTGCTCATGACCAGTGTCACTGTGATTTTCTTAATCTTTCTCAAACATTGTTTTCGCACACTGACTGTACCATTGTGCGCTACATGTGCGGAAACGCATTTTGGGCGAGATGTGAAAAATGGTAGCTGTATTGCTCATAAGGAAGTGCAGTAAAATGGCACTGTTGAAAATCTGGTGTGCAAATATTACAAATTCACAAACTTGCCAGCATGCGTAGGAACTGCGTAACGTGCGGTCCTAAAATAGTCATTGTTGGGAATTTTTTCAGCAAATTTTCAACATAGCCATTTTAATACCTCTGCTCATGACCAGTGTCACTGATTTTCTTAACATGTCCCATACATTGATTTCGCACACCGACTGCGCCATTGTGTGCTACATGGACGGAAACACATTTTGAGTGAGATGTGAAAAATGACAGCTGTACTACTCGTAAGGAGGTGTGGTAAAATGGCAATGTTGAAAATCTGGAGTGAAAATATTGAAAATTGCGAACTTACGAGCGTGCTAGGAACTGCGCAACGCATGATCGTAAAACAGTCATTTTTAGGAATTTTTTCACCAAATTTTCAACGTAGCCATTTTAAGACCTCTGCTCATGACCAGCATCACTGTGATTTTCTTAATTTGTCCCGTACATTGATTTCGCATACCAACTGCGCCATTGTGTCGCTACATGGGCGGAAACACGTTTTGGGTGGGATGTGAAAAATGACAGCTGTACTACTAAATGGAGGTGTGTAAAATGGCAATGTTGAAAATCTGGAGTGAAAATATTGAAAATTTGCAAACTTACAAGCGTCATGGGAACTGCAACGCTCATAAAATAGTCATTTTTAGGAATTTTTCCTCCAAATTTTCAAAATAGGCTGTTTGAGAGCCCACCTTATGAACAGTGGCAGTGTTTCGTTAATCGGTCCCAAAAGGTGATTTTGCGCAGTGGCTGCGAAATCACCCTACAGGACCAAGTAACGCCAGGACAGTGACCTCATTCAAGAGAAGGGGTCCCAAAAACCCTATATTAAAAATCTGGTGCAACAATTCCAAAAAATTCCCGAGATATGCATCAAAGTTGAAAAAACCCTATCTATAACATTATACAGCTAACCGGCATTTCCTCAGTTTGCAGTCGGCTTTGAAGAGTGCAGGCGTGTTCCCGATCCACAGAAATCATTGTGCCGGATCTCCGGAGGTAAGTATGGAGTGAGGGTGTGTAGGGAGGCAGGATGCGCCAGTGGAGTATGAGTGGAGGGGGCAGGAGACTACACAGGGACCGTTTTCAAATTTACAGGTTTTTTTTTTTATTTATTATTGTATTTAGTAAGGCGGCCAGCGGGACGTTTGTCACGCATGGGGTGAAACTCCAGCGTGGCAGCTGGAAAGGCTGTTCAGGGCGTGCTGGAGCTCATGGGGGATTGGGCACCCCGTCGTATGCAAGGTTAGTGCCACGCTGGGGTGGGCTCCCAGCGTGGCAGTTTAAACTGTTTGGGAGGGCTGGAGCCGGCCGGAGATTGGGCACCCCGGCCGCAGGCTTACACCCGCTGGGTGGGCTCCCAAGCGTGGCAGCTATAAACTGTTGGGGGGTGAATCCCCGTTGGCTACAACCTGCTAGGCGCGCCAGCACAGCATGCATGTGTGTTGAGAGAGCTCTGTGCTCACTGAGCGGAGCTCTCCTTTCAGCTGTATGCCACTTGCATTTTCAGCTGTCATAGATAGCTGGAGCAGTGATTGGCGCACTGCAACCGCGCCTGCAAATACACTGACTGAATTGGAAGAGGCTGACACACCTCTGGAAAACTCGGATGATGGCACTATGTTTCTTGCACATGTGTGCAAGCAAACATGAAAAGACCTTTGGCCTGCATATGTCATCATCTGAGGAATGGAAAAAAAAATTTTATTGGATAATCTAGTAGAGACAGTACTATGATGTCTAGTAAATATTGAGGCTAGAAGGGGACAGACCTTATTCAGTCTTACTTTTTCTGAAGGTAGACCAAGCTGCAACTTATAGTGATAATCAAGAGGCAGTAAGACAGCTGCTCTTAGAAGACTACAACGATGTATCCTTGCTGGCATCTGGGTAGAAAATCTAGCAATTACATTTAGTAGTACCCTAACTTTAGACGAGAGTCCCTCCACAGCTGAATGATAGAACAGTAATCCATAATCTACTAATGGTATTAGAAAGCTTTGTGCCAACATCTTCCTAGTGGAAGGAAGCAAGAGTGGATTAAGTCAATAGAGTGCGACAAGTCTTTGGTGTATGACTTTAGTCATGCCGGTGATGAGGGGTTCAAAGGTCAATCCCTCATCAATTATAAGACCTACATACTTAAAATTGTTGTACCTGCCCTATTTCTGCCCCCTAGTGCTATAACCAGAGATAAGGTAATATGTTTCTTTACTCTACTCTTAGAGTTATAAAAAAAACATAGATTTAGTGTTTTTATCATTTAGTACAAGTATATTCCTAATAAACCAGTCATGGACAGCTAAGATGTCACATGATAGGCTGTCCTGTACTGTTTTAAGATCAGCTGCGCTCATGGGGATCATTGCGTCATCTGCAAATAAAACAATCTGTGAGTTAGTGCAAACCAAAGGGAGGATATTAACAAAAAGACTAAAAAGAAGAGGACCCAGAACTGACCCTTGAGGCACAGCCAGTGCAATTGACGCAGAAAGTGAATACTGACCATGTATTTTTGTCATCTGATAACAAAGACTCAAATAGCTCCTGAACCATTCAACAACATCCTCAGAAAATCCTAAGCCACCTAATGATACCAATAAAAGACTATGATCAGCCAAGTCAGAGGCCTTGGTGAGGTCCACAAACACTGCCCCTGTAAGATGGCCCTTATCAGTGCCATCTGAGTCGTGCCGGTGAACCCCACCAAGGCCATCATGGTACTGTGATCTGGTCTAAAACCAAGTTAGCCGACAGCAATCACCAAAACGGTGTGGTTTAATATCACAATGTGCAGGGAGCCAGAGAAATCAGTAACCCGCGTGGTAAACTTCAGGGGGTCAGACTTTGGGAAGATGAAGGAAGTACTGAAAGGGAAACTGGAGGGCATAAGGCAGGAGATGGATGTGGAGCAGAAATGGGATATTATCAAATGGGGTATTACAGAGGCAAGGGAAGACTGAACCAAGACACAGAGTAAGAAGAGCAGAGCAAGAAAACCATGTTGGTTGAACAGTGAGGTAGTGAGGGCAAAACGAGAGGTGCACCAGAGGTATACAAGGAAGGGGAAGGAAGCAGACAAGGAGGAGTATGCAAGATGGTTCAGGGAGGTGACCACAAAAGTGAGAGAAGCCAAGGCCCAGAGGGAGCCGAGATTAGCGCAGGGAATTAACAGGTGAGAGAAAGACTTTTTTAGATACATCAGGGAAAAAAGGACGTACAAGGAGACAACAGTGAAGACAAAAAAGGGTGAGGAATTGGACGGAAAAGGGGGAAGAACAAGCAGAAGCACTGAATGAATGCTTCTGTACAGTGTTCACAAAAGAAAGGGAGGACAACTACCACCATATGCTGGGAGAGGTGGGGATGGGGGACAGGAGGCCACGGATGGAAGAATTGAAGGAGGTAGAGTCCTAGAGGGAATGAGGCACTGATGACAGACAAGGCATCAGGGCCAGATGGTATCCACCCCAAGGTGCTGAGGGAGATGGCAGAGCTGCTAGCGGTTCTGTACAGCATCTCACTGGAGTCGGGATGTGTGCCACTGGACTAGAGGATGGCACATGTAGTACCATTACATAAGAGTGGATCAAGGGATGAATTGGATAATTATCATCTGGTAAGTCTCACCTCCATAGCGTGCAAACTCATGGAAACAATACTAAAGGAAAGACTGGTGTCATACCTGGAGGACAATGGCCTCCAGGATGTGAGGCAACATGGGTTTGATTCAGGGAAGTCTTGTCAAACCAATCTCATAGAATATTATGACTGGGTGACAGGTGAGCAGGATAAGGGTCATGCGGTGGATGTTCTTTACTTGGACTTACAGGAACCTTGATTAGGTGCCTCATGGGTAGCTTGGGGAAGCTAACTGGTGTAGGGGTAGGGGCAAAAATGATCAACTGGATTACAAGCTGGCTGAGTGGCAGGCTGCAACAGGTGGTGGTGAGAGGGGAGCTCTCAACTCCAAGGCCGGTGACGAGTGGGGTGCCACAGGGCTCTGTGTTGGGGCCAGTATTGTTTGGGCTCTTCTTATCAGACATTGCACATGGGGTGGTGAGCAAGGTAAGTCTGTTCGCTGATGACACCAAAATCGGAGCAGTGATGGATGGAGACAGCTGCAGGGGGACCTACGCAAGCCAGAGGAGTGGTCAGAGAGGTGGCAGCTGGAGTTCAATGCAAAGAAGTGCAAGGTTACGCACTTTGGTGCGAAGAACCCAAGGAGAGAATACTGGCGGCGGATGGGGGAGGGAGCTGGGATCACTCAGGAGGAGAAGGACCTAGGGTTAATAACAGGAACTATGAACAACACTGCCCAGTGCAGGAGAGCAGCAACAAAAGTGAACAGAATGCTGGGGTGCATAGTGAGGGGATTTTCATCCAGGTGAAGACAGGCGATCTTGCCCCTCTACAGGTCGCTGGCAAGGCCACACTTTGAGAACTGTATGCAGTTTTGGAGGCCATACCTAAAGCGTGATATCAGGCTACTGGATGGGGTGCTAAAGGAGGGCAACAAAGATGATATATAGAATGGAGTGGAGAGACTACAACAGCAGGCTAGAAGACCTGAATATGTACACCCAGGAGGATAGATGGGATAGGGGGACATGATAGAGACATTCAATTATCTGAGGGGAATCAATAAGGATGGGGCAGATGGGGTCTTTAAGCTAAGGAGGGGGAGAGACACTAGGGGGCATGGGCTAAGAACAGAGAGGGAAACATTTAGGAGGGAAACGAGGAGACACTATTTCATGGCGAGAGTGGTAGCAAAATGGAACGCACTACCAGAATGGGTGGTATCATGTAATTCTGTGAACAGCCTTAAAAGTGCTGGGACAGGGAACAGGGGGAGTGAGTGTGGGGAGGTGGGGGTGGCAGTGGGATGACAAAGGGAGGGTGCAGCAGCTGCAAACTAGGGGTGCTAGCTGCACTCAAAGCGAACTTTAATAGACTGGGTGGTCTGTTTCAGCTGGCAGATTCGTACGTTCGTAAATCCCATGGCTGCAGACTGTCTCCAATGTCAGACACAGTGGACTTTGATATTCCTGATTCGGTCAAATATAGGGTTGGGAGTCAGCAGGATCAACCAGATAGATCTAGTTTAGCACAATAAATAATACTAAAAATATTTTATATTTGCAAACAAAGTGCAAATCGGAACACACCCTACACTTGGTCTGGGCTTTAATAAACTGCCAGCACCAGGTATGAGTGTCAACTACCCAACACAAACATTATACTTCCTTTTCAAAATTCTACCTTAAAATGAGACTCCAATATTCAGGGTATTAGTTCTTTTCATGTTACAATGAATGTAAATATTTGCCATCCCCCATGCGTTTGCAAACCTGTATAACCTGTATGAGAAGATTATACAGCTTCTGGCCATTTAGCTGAAGTACCTCATTACCTTTCAGCTGAACCAATATTAACACAAAGCATGTCAAAACCATGACTAGTACTTTTATTCAGACAACAGGAAGTAAAAAGTTATAAATACTGCATTTTAAATTACTAGGATTTTCATTGTTTTTAAGCGCTTTGTTAGCATTTTCAATGTCCTTTTTTTTTTTTTTTTTAAGCGGTTTGAGAAAAACAGAACTTTTCCCCACCCGCTACAAGAAATGTATGCTCCAGTACCCCATACATGCAAATTCAGAAGAATATGGAACTGAAAGAACACCACTTGTAGAGGCAAGTGAAACCTGGTTCAACTTATGTTTAGTCATTATTAGCAGGACATACTGCATCCTGAAGACAGGCACCTGCTTTCTGCATGTTAGGACACAGAAACATAGAAGCTGTGAGCAGATAATCTCTTGGCCCACCAACTGCCCATATTTTCTTCTTCCCTATCTATATGGACATATGCAACACAGTAACATATCTCTTATAATACAATACAGTTCTTGTACAGCAGCTTTCAAACAGTTTCACAAATTGCTTTACAGAGCAATCAGAGACAAAGTGCAAATTAAAATGGACAGTAAAACTTAAGCTGTAGGAGGCAATGTAGTCTAGTGGTTAGAGTACTGACTTGGGAACTGGGAGAAAACGGGTTCAGACCTCGGCAGAGTCAAATACTCACTGTGTGATGGTAGCAGTGCAGATGCCGTACAGGGGTGGACTACAAGGACAAAAATTCAAACCAAGAACAAGAAGAAGTCCTGCACTTACCATCCGGAAATGAAAAAAAAAACTGCTTAGTTTATAGCCAAAGTGAAGATTTTATTGAAATGCCAGTGCTAAAATACACAGCGCCCTAACGCATTTCAGAAATAAATTTCCTTTCTCAAAGGATCATTTGAGAAAGGAAATTTGTTTCCAAAACGTGTTAGGGCGCTGTGTGTTTTAGCATTGGCACGTCAATAAAATCTTCACTATGGCTATAAACTGAGCAGCTATCTTCATTTTTGGATGGAAAGTGCAGGACTTCCTTGCTGTTCTTACTCACTGGGTAACTGGAAGCAAGTCACCTAACCTCCCAGCGCTCCAGTCTACCTAGCTGAAGAAATAGGCAGTAGCAGCCACCCCCAAAAAAAAAAAAGTAAATGATGCATTTCACCTGGGCTATGGGCTATACAATTGAGTAAAAGTGCACAATAAAAAAAAAAAAAAAATTAAAACACATATATAAAAAAAATTGTTGAACAAGTGCTACTTAATGAATGTAATTAATATACTGTTAGATTATAAGGGCTATGCATGGGGTGCCTATAGGATAACCAAGTTATGTGTACAGTTGCCTCTGCCCTCGAGTAACCTCATGAGTGGTAAAGCCATGAGTGATGTTCACGAGAGATCACAGACAACTGCACAAATAACTTGGTTATCCCACAGGAGCCAGGGGTCGACCTTGTCTGTCGATTTATATTTATATTTGTTTTCTGTAAAGCACTAATGCGGTTCAGTGAGCCTGCACTGGTAGAGGGTGCGAGTTAGTGGGGCTGTGATGGAGCGGAGGAGAACCGGTGTCAGCGTCCTTTCAGCTGCATTTGAAGGTGTCAGTCACTTTTTTGTTTCAATTTAAATTCAATGTGCCTGTGCAACTGGTTTCGTACTTGTGTAACATAGATAAACTTTGGCTGTTCGCCTCTCTATCCATGGGATTTACCACCCTGCAGTGGTACGAAGGCAAGGAACCCTAGGGAGGGTTCCACCCCTTGAGGTGCTGTGGGAGTGATTCCCTTGGTTAAAGGAACCTTAGGAAGCCCATGGGAGAGAGAGAGAGGCATGCCGCTGGAGGAGGAGGGGTGGATGGAGGGGCAAGGAAAAATGCTTGTGTGTGGAGTGAACACAGCAGCCCTTAAATAGGCAAAAAGGAGGTGTGTGGCCAGTTGCACTGCCCCCTTGAGCTACGGTCTATAGCCTTCCAATTCAATGTGCCTGTGCAACTGGTTTCATGCTTGTGTAACTTAGATACACTTCGGCTGATCGCCCCACCCTGTAGGGGTACAAAGGCAAAGGAACCTCAGGGGAGGGTTCCACCCCTTGAGGTGCCACGGGAATGATTTCCTTGGCTAAAGGTACCTTAGGAAGAAGCCCAAAAAGAGTGTCAAGCAAAGCATACACAGTAGTGAACAGATATTGGGGTCGAGGACCTGTATGTAGGTCAGTTGGTAGCATGGGTCAATGAGGACCTGTATGTAGGTTGGGTGGTAGCATAGGTTCAGTTGGTAGCATGGGTCAGTGAAGACCTGTACATAGGTTGGTTGGTAATGGGGTTCAGTTGATAGCATAGGTCAGTTGATCATATTGTTTGAGTAAAGTAGGTAAGAAGTGACAGGTGAATCGTGACCCACTCGGAGGTCTGACTAAGGCTTGGCTTCCGAAGGAGAGGGAGAACAACCAAAAGGGGAGATGGGATGATTACGGGACATCCACCCAACTCCATCCAACAGCAGAAACCTACCTACGTGGGAAACCTACCCAAGTGACTTACAGACTACAAGGATGCCTATCTAGTATTATGATCATTGGCACAGAGAAGAGGAAAACCCTCCTTTGAGGAGGAAACCTCTGGGGGATCCAAGGCCTAGGTCACCTTCCCTCCAGGCTTAGGGGCAGTTTTGGTTTGTGACGAGACTGCTACTTCAGTTTAGTACACCAATTCAAGGGAAATGAAATTTTGGGGAACACTCTCACTCTATCCCTCTAATGGGAATGCCATGGAGTGTTGCGATCACAGTCTGCAACAAGAGTCAACCAAGGTGGGAGGAGAAGAGTGACGACCGTTGAGGCGCTTAGCCAGCCTACTGATCTATGAACAAACCAGGTGACCTAGAGGTGGTTGTAGGGTGAACAGCATTAAAAAGTGCCTGTGGATCCTGACTAGGGCAACTAAAGAGGCTAAGTGGGAGAAGAGCCCCAACCCTTCACCACTGAAGTTTTAAATGCTACATCAAGAGGTGTCGTCTGTATGGTTGATGACTGAAGGTCCACCCAGAGCGAGGACCTTCCCACCTATGGGCCAGGTGAGAAGGACCCCACCCCAAGCTACGCATGCTCCAGATGTGGACTTCAGGGTGCAGAGTGAGACCATCAGTCATAAGGCTAGTCCCAAGTCCTGGAGTAATGGATATGGTCGGCATGTCTCCAAAATGTGGAAAAGTGGGTTGTAATGAGCATGAGACCTGCACATGGTAAGCAGCATGGGACCCATCCGTAGGTTGTAATGGAAGATAGCAGACATGGGGAGACCTGTACGTAGGTCAGACTGAGCCCTGTGAACCCTCTTATGGGTCTTGACTGGAAGAGACCTCTACGTAGGTCAGGCTGAGCAATATGGACCCTCATGGGTCTAGGGAAGGCAAATAGCAGTTGTTAACCACAGGAATGCATGCCAACCAAGTTCATTAGAAAGCCAAATTGGGAGTGAATTGGATAGTATATTATGAGTAAAAGCTGGGCAAAGCCCAGGGCTGACAGTTGGAGAGGAGGAGGCTGCGAAGCTGGTTAGGTAGGAGGAGGCTGCAAAGCCAGTATGATAGGAGGTATGGTTTGAAGCAAGTAAACATGTCATGCTCTCAGACTTGGAAGGGGATGCTAGTATTGAAAGGGGAGAGGTCCTGGAATGAATGAACTTGCAAGCTGATTACGTTAGAGCCATAGCATGGCAGGAGCAGCTAGGTGCAAGGTAATATTATTGAGGGCACAGCTGATGGAGTAGGCACGGGATGAGTGCCGGATTTGAGGGGGGAAGGAATTCCAAATCTTTGGGAGGTGATGAGAGTATCCGGATTAGCCAATTTGGGTGGATCTGTAGGGAACAATCAGGGTACGGGAGTCGGCTGATCTATAAGGGAATGGGAGGGTGGGGGTGTATAAAGGGAGGAGGTGGGAGTAGGAAGGAGCTCACTCAACCAGTGCTTGGAGGTGAATTTAGCACAGTGGGAGAGTCGCCTATTTGTAACAGAGGGGAATGATGGTGTACGATAAAGATCGCAGTTAACCATGTGCCAGCCATGAAAGCAGGATTAGATTATTGTCAGAAACAAACTGCTAAGGGTTTGGTATGAGTAAGGGTTGGTATAAGTGGGAATAGCAATGGATGAGTCCAAATAACAAACATGGAAGTGTGGAGTAGTGCAGTAGGGCTGCAAAAGTAATTGAGCAGCATCCAGCAGCAATTAACTATAGATTGTAGGGGTAGCAATCTGAATGAACATAGAAACTATAGGGAGAGGCAATGCACTGAAAACAGCAACAATATTTGCTTGGTATAAGTTTAGGAAGCAGGATCGAGTTGCATGGATTAGGTTGCTGAGGTTACAGTGAGGAATTTAAAACAAGGAAAAGTTGTTAGCTAGGAAGCAAGGCCTTGAACAGGTGTAATCAATTAAGGGGAACAAGGCAGAAGATTGCTGTGTGACCTGAAACAGACAATGACAATAGCAGGGACTGAGGCTTGTTAGGCAGAAAGCAGAGTGAGCGAAAGCATACAGAGAACAATGCAGTGACAAGTCCCGCAATAGTAGGTGAGAAATGGAGCCTGGTGGTACAGGCACAAGGTAGCATGAGGCTAGGAAACACAGAGTATAACCTGAAGCACAAGTGGCAATGTATAGACAGGGCACTAGAAAGCCCAAAAGAAGCAAACAAGGCAGATTTAGTTTTTGTTGACCGGGAAAGTGCCCTAGACAAATCCTGCCTATTTTCAGGCACGACCCGGGGGTGGGGGAGGGGGATACAGATGAATGGCAACTGACTTTGAACCAGATGAAACTGGTGGTATTTTTAGTGAATGAGGGAAATTTGGCCAGGACACCGGGGAAATTCCCCTACTCTTTTCGATAAGTGCCATGGGATCTTTAACATCCACCTGAACTACCACCAGTCCAGGCAGATGGGACCTCGGTTTAACATCTCATCCGAAAGACAGCACCTCAGAAGTGCAGCACCCCTCTCGTGCTGCACTACAGTGTCAGTACTGGGATATTAACCCAAGTGCCAGATGTGGGAACTGAACCCATAGCCCTCTGATCTCCCGGCCTCAGAGGCGAGTGCGCTACCTACTGAGCCACTGACACTGATGTAATACAAGGACAGGAGCAGGAAGAGATCCAGCACACGCACACAAGCACAGAGTAATACAAACCAAATGCAGAAAAAGCAGGAGTCCAGCACAAACCAAGCAGAGTCCAAGCATGCCACGAGGAAAGGGGGGGTGCAAGGCCAAGTAGGCCCCAGGAGAGAAGGCAGACCAACAGAGTCTTTGGCTCCACGGAAAAAATGCTGGTGTGTGGGTAGGCAGGAACAGCCTTAAATAGGCAAAAAGGGGTGTGTGGGCAGTTGCACCGCCCCCTTAACTACAGGCTATAGCCTTCCAAAAGAAAAACTGAACACAGAGAATGTAGGGGGAAACAGGAAAGATTGTCTGGTGTGCGACTTACTTGAGTCGGAAGACTGGAGAGTGAGAGCGAGTGGGAGACTGGACAGAGAGTGAGCGAGATGTCAAGCTAGTAGCTGGACTGTGCAACTGATTAACTAAAAAAGTAATGATTTTTCTTTTTTTTTTTTTTTTTTTTTTTTTTAACAGTAGGACATGGCAGCTGTAGTTGTGGGGAAGTGTGTAAATCTCTATGGCAGGAACATTTAAGGCAGGCTATAGTTACTGAAGTTCTGGCTGCAGTGTGGTGGAGAATGTGACGTAGACACTGTGCAGATAAATGGAGTATGACAGTCACTGTGTGGATAAACAGTGATTCAGATAAATGGATTCATCACACTCAGTTTATCTGGACGCTAGTTGCATAAAATGTTATTTGATAAAAGTGAATTAAATAGATGCTTACTGTAGTAATATACTGTGCTTGAATGCTGAGAGACTCGGGAGGCTGGATAAGAGCGATGACAGCTGAAGAGTGGAGAAAAGTAAATCTGACTCGGCCTGAAGAACATGCAGGAGTTTGAGGCACCGAGATACTTTTGCCTTTTATTCTTTTCTGTATTTTGCCACCATCATACATGTGGCCATTGGCTTCTTGTTCATTTATCTGTGCACCTTATCTATTTTGGTAACGTGCATCACCTTTTTCAGGTTGTAGCAGCAATGTTCTAATATGCCTGGTTCTTTTGTTGGTTTGGCTCACAGTGAAATACCTGGGCCTTGGAAAAGAACCCATTGTATTTGTCATTAATTCTGTTTATCTATGAGGTATCATGTTTTACTACACTGCATTACTCACTTCAAAATGTTCCTGATATCCCATACTACTTATCTATGCACTACTAATGCTTTCATTTTTCTTTCCAAGATTACTTATAAACTCTGTACTAACTGGAATTACAAAATGGGCAGAAAATCCTGCTTTCTGATGAGTGGAGACCTTTCTTAACTGTGATGATAATCAAGAAACAGTCCCAGTCACTCAGCTCCCCATTTGTTTTCCACCTGCATCCCCCATCCTCCAGCCCCTGTCATTGACTCATCTTACCGACTTGAGGGTTAACCATTACTTACACACCACCGTATCGGCAGGTGGCCAGCCACGTAGGGTCATGCAGTGCTTGAGGGGATGCCAATCACTCCTTGTCATTCTTGTCTGTTTTCTCCCCTCGGACATCTGAGAGTGATGCCCTCATGCACGTGCATGCATATTTGTGCACATGAATGCCGCATCAGTGCACATCCCCAGTATGTTGGCCTCACCATTACTGCCACACAGCCTCTCCTGGGTGACAGGAAAGGGGTGGGACTCGGAGTCCCTCTGTCCTGGGATGCTCAATCCTCCCTCACCTGGCCAGCCCCCCCCGCATGACCCTGGTGTGTTCTCCAACTCAGGTCGCCAGCATGGCTGAAGGCAAGGTACCAGTGCCTCAGCCCTCCACACCACTGGGCTCACTAGCCACACTTTTTACCTTTTCAGGATTTCACTGCTTTGGCACCCCTCACACCCTTGTTTAAAATGAATGCCCGAATGTCGTTAGCAAACCATGTCCAGCTTATTTCACTGAGCTCTATTTATCACCATCACGACCACCACCACCAACAGCAGCAGGAGGAGCAGGAGTAACAACAAAAAAAAACACTCATATGGCTACCTGAACCTAGAGTGCAAAATTCCTATATTTTAGGTGCCCCAGGTCAGGAACTACTGTGAAAAACACCTGCAGCTTCTTAGTGTCTGCTCGTTGCAGCACCCAAGTTATTTAGACTGGCAATGCATTTTTCCTGCCCATCACATTGCTTCCCGCTCCCTTCTGTTTTTTTCCTTCCACTCCCCCATTCCTGCTTCCTCTATGACTGTGTGGCACTGCGAAACTAGGTTATTACCCAGCAGCTAGGATGGAGCAGTATGGTGGAGAGAAGACTATAAAAATTGTCATGTCCAGGATCCAGGGGTAAGCAATTTCTTATTCTGGGGGACTCAATGATCAGGGGAGTCTAGTCCCACCTGAGTAAAGGTACGCACCCTAAGGTGACAGTTCAATGCGCCCCAAGAGCATCAGCACAGTGCGACAGCAAACGCATTAGGAGGTTGGTAGACAAAGGAATCAACGTTACGATTCATCTTGGTATGAATGACCTGTCTGCTCGAACAATGGAAGAAACCAAGCAAAATTTCATTAAGCTGGGGGGAATGGCTGGAGGCTAGAACTGCCCTGATGTTCTTGGAGATCCTACCAGTGTGGGGGCAAAGGGGATTGCAAAGACAAAATCAGGAATAAGGACACAGAGAAATTCAATGCTTGGCTACATGGATGGTGTCGTGAAAAAGGATAGCACATCACAGGCTCATGGGAGAACTTTTGTGAGAGGAAGCTATTCAGATTTAAATGGACTTCACCTAACAAAGGAAGGAATGAGCGAGTGCGCTTGGGCAGAAATTCAACATCCATTTCGGCCATTTAAAACTAGATGAGGGGAAGTTCAACGCTAGGGAACCTATCAGAAAATACACTTCTGATAGGAACTCAGTTGTCACTCCCCCACAAGCAGGAATTTCTCTCCCACGACTTAAGAAAATACATAAAAAATGGCTGTATACAACTGGGAATTGAACACAGGACCATGCATCTGCAGGCCCAAGAGCAGAATTCATAGTAGTGAATAGCAGAAGGGGTACCAGACTATGGAAAGGGGTATGCATCAATGCCAGAAGCATGGAAAACAAAATAAATGACCTGTAGGCAATAATGGCGGACCCCTGAGTGGACCTGGTGGTCACCACAGAGACTTGGGCCTCAAAGAAAATGACTGGGACCTTTTGGTCCTGGACTATGCCCTGTTCAGTCAGAACAGAAGGGAGGGCAGGAGGGAGGGGTAGCATTATATGTAAAGGTCGGGATAAATGCCATCTCGTAGACAGCATCAAAAAGGAGGGTGTGGAATCCCTGTGGATGCTACTAAGCTCAACAACAGGAGAGAGGATCCACATAGGTGTAGTATACTGGCCTCCAAGGCAGGCTGAGGGCAAGGACAAAGAACTCAGAGGAGATCAGAGGTGTAGTACAGAAAGGGGATAAAGTGGTGGTAGGAGACCTGAATATGCCCGATGTTAACTGGAACATCCCAGTGGCTGGTTCTCCTAGGAGCCAAAAGGTGGTCGATTCCCTACAAGACTGTCTACTTACACAATTAGTTAGTGCCCCGACTAGGGTGAATACCAACCTGGATGTGGTCATCACTAACTCTGAGGTAATAAGGGCTACAGTGGTTTGGCAGCCACTGGCCAACAGCGAACCACAACTCTGTGTGGTTTTAGTTAGCCCTAGGGGTAGAAAAATCACAATCCAAGACCGAGGTTTTAAACTTTAAAGGAGCCAGTTTTGACAAAATGAGGGATGTAGTCAGAAGTAAACTGTTAAAGATCCAGGAGCATGTAGATGTGGAAGAAATATGAGGGCTGATTAAGTTAGCCATTTTAAAGGCTACCAGGATGTGCGTCAGAACAGTGACCAGAAAGAACAAAAATAAAAAAAATATATGGTTCTGTAACTAGGTAAGGACCACAATCAGAACCAAAAGGGAGGCCTGCTGGAACTATAAAAGAATGCAGGAAGAAAACGCATGGGAAGCCTATGTTCAGAAGAACAAAGAAACGAAGAGTGTGGTGGAGCTAAGGCCGCAATGGAGCTTTGGCTTGCAGAAGGGGTTTAAGACGGGAATAAACACTTTTTTGATCTATACAAGAAAAAAGGGGAGGAACAGTCAGACTCAAGGGCTGTGACAGAGTAGTGGAGGAGGATAGACAGAAGACCACTGTTCTGGACAACTATTTTTGCTCAGTGTTCACCGAGGAACACAAAGGTCCAATACCAGACAATGGCATCAAGGCTGCTGACAAAGGTGTTCCACAAATGGAAGCAACATCAATCACCAACAGTAGGGTTAGAGAGGCCCTGGAACAACTCAGGGAAGACAAGTCACCAGGGCCTGATGGATTACACCCAAGGGTGCTAAAGGAGCTAGCAAGTGAATTGGCAGGTCTCTTAGCACATTTATTTAGATCACTTCAGACACGATAGTGCTGGGAAACTGGAAAGAGCTGATGTGGTACCTTTCAACAATGGAGGGAGTTGGGAGGAAGCAGGAAACTACCGACCGCCAGCCTTACATCGGTAGTGGGGAAACTGATGGAAACCTTAATAAAACAAGACTTGGTAGAGTACTTAGATGAGAATGGTCTGCAGGATGGCAGACAACATTGGATTCATGGTGGGAAGGTCATGCCAACTAACCTAATCACATTTTTTGATTGGGTCACTAAGGAACTAGATAGAGGCCACCCAGTGGACCTCCTGTACTTAAAATTTCATTAAGGCCTTTGATTTGGTGCTGCACAACCGACCACTGAAAAAGTTAGACGACCTGGGTGCAGCCAAGTGCATAGTCAGTTGGGTAGCTAATTGGCTTAGGGACAGAAAAGAAAGAGTAGTGGTCAACAAGGTGAATTCTGATGAAGGTGTGGTCACCAGTGGTGTGCCCCAGGGCTCAGTGTTGGAGCCAATCCTGTTTAATGCCTTTATCAGTAACATTGGCATAGGTATCCAGGGCACAATTGCCCTATTCATGAATGATACTGAGCTAGGAGGAAGGGCTGACAATGAGGTGGTGGTTAAGGACCTACAAAAAGACCTACAGAGGCTGGAAAGATGGTCCAATATCTGGCAGCTTAAGGTCAATGCAAAAAAATGCAAGGTGATGTATTTGGGTAAAGGGAACCCAAGGACAGAGTACCACCTCAAACCGGGTCTGGCTCAGTGCCACGCAGGAAGAATGTGACCTAGCCGCACCCTTAAACAGACAAGCTAATGCAACAAAGCTTATAGCAAGGCCAACACAATGCTGGGGTGCATAGGAAGGGGATTTGACAGCAGGAGGAAGAGGCAATACTGCCACTCTACAGGTCTCTAGTAAGGCCCCATCTGGAGTACTGTGTTCAGTTTTGCAGTCCACATCTGAAAAAAGATATAAACAGGTTGGAGGCTGTTCCAAGAAGAGCAACCAAAATTATCCAGTGCCTCCATGGGCACTCGTACGTGGAGCATCTGGAAGCATTAAATATATTCTCACTGGTGACAAGGAGGGAAGAGGGGAGATATAATTGAAACATATAAGTTCCTTAGAGGAATAAATAAGGTGCCTTTCTTGGACCTGTTCTACAGAGTCTCCAACTCTAACACTAAAGGGCACGAGAGGAAGTTGGGGAGGGGGTAGCTTAAGAAACCCTATTTTACAGAAAGAGTCGTGGAGCCATGGAATAAACTGCCAGCTGAGGTAGTGGAAGCAAAGTCTGTGACATCATTCAAGCTGGGGTGGAACAAGGCTAAAGTGCAATCACAAGCAAAAGGAATGGTAGGAGGCATTAGGCAGAAGAGGGGCTAGGTCCTGGGATTTGAGAAGGTCCAAGGAACACATGGGCAGACTAGATGGACCCTTGGTCTCCTTCTGCCATCTTATTTTCTAGGTTTCATTCTATGTTTCTATGTCACCACTTGCTTGAGAACCTCGCTGACTCCATAGCATGGCTGTGGTCAGATGACAGTGCCCTGACCTGCATTCTGGAACAGGATGGTATCTTGATTGGCTGCTAGTGTGACTGATCCCTCCCCTATGAAGTGTTGTTGGTTGAGCCCTGCTCAGCCTGCTTCATGAGAGTCCAATTGGTAACAGCACCAGTAGCAGGCAGAGCACAAACAGTAAGGTAATAGGTCATCTTACTGGGTCCACCTTCATCGACTTAACTAAAGCTTTTGATACTGTCAACCACAATCTCCTATTTGCCCAGCTTCGACTAGCAGGGCTCTCCCCTAACTCGGTGAACTGATTCAAAAGCTACTTAGACAACCGCTCCCAAAAGAGTGAGAATTGCTGGCACACACTCAGACCTAAGACTAGTCCAGTCCGGTGTCCCACAGGGCTCAATCTTGGGCCCCCTCCTTTTCAGCCTTTTTCTGAACTCACTGCCAGAATTCTGCCCTGAACAGATCCTACTCTACGTGGATGATGCTGTCATCCTGGCATCCCACCATGATCCAGTCATTCTAACCAGAAAAAAACGAAGACCATGATCTTCTGCAGCTCCCAAAACAAACACAAACAATATCAGCTCTCCATTAAAACCAAGCAAGGAATCACTCTCGAACAAGTTCATACCTTCAAATACCTCGGCCTCACCCTCGACTGTAATCTCTCCTATGTCCCACACATCAATAACGTGGCAAAAGTAGCCAACACCAGGATGGGTCTACTATTCTGACATAGGAAACATCTAACCCCAGAAGCTCTGTCCATAGCTGTCCAGAGCTCCATCATCAGCATCATTGACTATGGTCTCATTATCTATGGATCTGCTACAAACTCATCTCTCAGGCGTGTTTCGACTTCTCTCAATCAAGCCTGCAGACTCGTTACTGGTTCCCACCGTCTCACCCACACCTGCGACCTCTACTCCGAAACAGGCTGGCTGCAACTGAACAACCGAATCAAACACAAAACCTGCATCACTGCTAAGAAAATCATGATGGGAAAGGCACCACCAGGAGTCAGCACCCTCCTCAAACCCAAAATCACCAACCGCAATACCAGGAACTCTAAGCCCCAAATCCTTCAAATCCCCCGCTGCGGCCGTCCCAAGACCAAAGGTCATTTGCATACAGGGGCTCGTGTTGGCTGAATGAGCTCTCTAGTGACACCTCATCCCCAGCAGGCTTGGAGCAAAAAAAAAAAAAAAAAAAAAAAACTCCTTCACTCCATAACTGGCACCTCCACCTGTGCTTGCACCCCATAACATCTTCATTCTATGCTGCTTCTTGACCTTATAGGTGTCAGTTTCTGCCCTCTCTTCTTGCACTTACCTGTCAGTCCTTCTAATGCACTTGCCCTGTGTCTGTCCTGACAAGGCCCCTCGGCTGCCTCACCCTGACCCCTCTACACCTATGCCTTCCCCTACCCTCAGCCCTCTCCCCTTCTTGCCCTCTTGCTCCTGTTTCTTGAGTTGCTCATCGCTCAGTCTGATTTTGTCAAGCAAAGTTACTGTCTGAAACCATGTACCTGTAGCGGTTTTATGATTTAGTGTCTGTTACCCTGTAACCAGCATGACGTGGAACCTTTGTAAAAAGAGCCTTGGCTCAAAGGTACTTTGTAATCCTAGACACAAATAAAATAATTAGGTGTTTTAAGGGTTAAAAGCAGTCCAAAACCATGTTTCGGAGACCTTTTAAAGGACTAGTAATTAGGGACTAGGTGGCATACCCCGATAAATTTTGAAAAAACATTTTAAGGGCTTAAGTTCTTTCAAGACCCGTCAGTGCCTGCAGGCAGACAAAATTTTAAAAAGCCCTTTCCAGACCTTGGGGTTAGTAGACAAGCCTTGGGGAAGGCAGACAAGCAAGAATAATGGGTTTAAAAAGCCCTATTAAGGGCCAACTGGGAGTTAAAGTACTTACTTTGTTTAAAATATATTTTATCAGGTGAGCAAACACAGCCTGCATAGACTCTTTTCTAACTGTGATCTGGTGGTGGTGGGGCGGAGGACAAAAGATGTGATGGATATAGTGCAACAAAAATATATTTACATTATAATCCGGTAAACTTAAACCTTTACATGAGTAACTGAGGTATACATAACTAGAGCGGCTGAAGTAACTAGGCTATTATCAGCAGAGCAGGGGCCATAGGTAAGTCTAGGGGTTGTTATGGCAGAACAGAGGGGACTTTCAGTGTGCCCTGATCAAGGACTTAGCTGACTGGAAGGTGGGTGGGGGCAGTGAGCTTGACGCTGTTCCAGATGTTCGGGAGTCTGTACCTGATGGAAGCCTGCCCTAAGTTGTACCTGCAGCACAGGATGAGGAATCTGCAACCTTTCATTTCATTTTATTTTCAAAACAAAAGCATATGGACAAAATTGCCCGTTTCATAAGTGACGGTGGTCACTGCATATGAACAAATACATTACCATATAAATAAAATTAAAAAAAGAAATCAACTGTTAATTGTTACAATAAAAAATATTTGCTGAGCCAAAAAAATTCTTTAAGCAAAGTAGTAAAATGCTCATGTGTTCTTTTCAAGTCTAAAGCTACCTGGGAGGGACCTCCAAAATGAACCAATATGACAGAAGATGGATGCTTGGCCTATATTTTTATAGCATCTAGGTAACTTAAAACATTGATCAACTGAGGATCTAGTATTACTGCGTGGCTTTGGCGTTGCTGAAATCCTAGACCTTTCATTTATAGCGCATCACCATATGCAATTTCCAGGCTCAGCAACCAAGCCGATACTAAATGACTGGGAAATACCATAGTTGCCAACTGGATGCATTATATAAAGAACAGGTATGATTATCAAATGCAACATTGAAAGCAAATCTACAGGCCTTGTTCCATCGGAAGTTCAATTCTATGGAGAAGTATCTTGTACGCTTAATTGGCAATGTAAAGAGTTACATTAAGGATGCCCCAGGAGGCATCTAGGGTTGTAATACAATAATAGATGTTCATGAAGCAATTGATAAACCAGGGACATCTGCAAAGTCTAGAAAGAGACAGCCACAGTTGAAGCCTTTAGGCAATCAATAGTACTCCAGTGTATATATGAAAAAGATATGCAGTAGCATGAGCAGCCCGTTAAGGCATTGTCAAGAGTTCAAGAAAAGGGCAGAATGGAATGGTGTTAGCCAAGGGGGAGGCAAGAAAAGAAAAGGATAGTGGGAGGAGGAAGATGATGAGAGTTGGGGGAGAAGAAACAGTAGGCCCGAAGGACCAGAGGGAGAATAAGTGAATGGACTGCTCGGGCAGTGGAAAGGGGGGGACATACCCAGTTCACCACCCCTTGCATAGATGGGAAAGGTCAGCAAGGGCTACCTGCAAGAGCAGGTGCCAGAGATGGTGAGATGCTGCTTCAGTTCCACTTTGAAGGCTGGGAGACTGGACGTATTTGTTATGTGTGAGGGGATCTCATTTAGCCAGAGGGGCACCCTATAAGAAAAGGATCTTCAGCCGAGAGAGGTTTTCCTGAATGGGATGGCTAAGGAGCAGCGAGTTGTACCCCTGGTGCGATAGGTGGAGTGTCCAGCCTGTACCAGTGGTTTGGGGGGGCTTTCTCTAATGAGATTATTTTGCCAAGAAAGTACATTTGGTACTTTATTCTGTTTTAGAGATTCAACCAACTAGTAATTTCATAGTGTGGGCAGGTGTGAGCCCTGCTGTCAGCATCCAATGCTAATCTGCAAGCCTTGTTGAAGGCAATCATAACCCGTTTGAGTGCAGTGTCAGAGGCAGACCCATAGACCACCAACCTGCAATCAATACTAGACAGCATGGTGCTGGAGACTGAGTTGAAGGGCAGATGGCATGAGGTATGGCTTATGCCTGTACAGGATACTCAGTTTAAGATTAACTGCTTTGATGACTTGATCTACGTCTGCGAAAAGGTAAGGGTATCATCAATGTGGAAGTCTAGGTACTTGAAGGTGTGTACCTGTTCCAAAGGGATGGCTGTTTATTGACTATCATCAAGTCAGGTAAGGATTTCTTGTGCTGGGGGCTAGAGATCAGCATGGTTTTTGTTTTCTTGTAATTAAGAAGTAGTTTCCTATTGCAGAACCAGTCTTCCAGGGTGTTGAACGTGGACCGAAGCTTAATCGGTACCTGGGCCAGTTGAGTGCTGCTACTCAGGATGACAGCATTGTCAGTGTACAGAATGACCTTAGACTGACAAGCTTCTGGGAGTCCATTTAAGAACAGGCTAAAACGGAGTGGACCCAAGACTGATCCCTGAAGGACACAAAGTTTAATTTCTAATGGTGAGGAGATCACTGACCCGACCCTGACGCTCTGGCTACGGTGAGAGAGAAAATCATTAAACTAGAGTGCAACTTCTGTGGAGAACCCCAAGAGGCGTAGCTGTAGGAGAAGTAGAGAATGATTTACAGTGTTGAAGGCCTTAATGAGATCTATAAAAATAGACTCCACTAGTTTGCCATCGTTCAGCGACTTTTGCACAAAGTCAGAGAATTCTACCAGTGCAGTGGTGGTACTGTGGCTTTTTCGAAAGCCATGCTGCTGCGGACACTGGAGATCATATTTCTGGAGATACTCAGTGGTTTGATTAACCATGAATCTCTCAAGCACTTTTGATAAGGGGGAGAGAATAGAAATAGGCAGATATTGGCTGTGCTACAGCGGTCACCACTTTTCAGCAAGGGAGTTACTAGTGCTACCTTCCAGGCGGCTGGGAATTTCGCAAAGGAGAGAGATTTGTTAAATAATTTGGTGACTGGGACCAGTAGCTCTTCAAGGGCAACTGCGACAAGCTTCATCCTCAGTATTATCACTACCAAGTCCGTTTTTTCCAAGGACTTTCCTAAGATAGGTTCTAGTCTCTCTGATTGTGACACACCTGATATAAAAATCTGGATTTTTAGAGTCATATTTAGTGCTCAGCTTGTCAGGTTCTAAGGGCACAAGGAAGCCAGAAGGGAGCACAGCACTGAGGTCAGCGAAAACTGAATTGAAGGATTCAGGAATTAGGCAGGGGACAGAGGTGGGTGTCCCGTTTAGATTTAACATAGTGTGATGCGCCCGGTCATCTTTTCCCGTTAATTCCTTGATATTCTGCCAGAACCTTTTACCATTACCCCAAGTGCTATCTAGCTGCTCTTTGTAGTACTTTGCCTTTGCCAGGCTAGTGAGGCATGTGCGCTTGTTTCTGGCTTCCCTGTAGTTCTGTAGATCCTGTGGTAGACCAGAGTTCCTAGCAATGGCCCATAGGTTATCCTGGGTACTGAAGTGATTAAGGAGGTCACAAGTGATCCAACCATTGGAGATTCCCCTGATCTTTCTTCTATTCAGTGGGGCAAAGGAGTCACAGATCTCATTAAATGTGTCAGCGAAGTACTTCAGGGCCTGGTCTATGTCATGGAGTCTGTCCAGGTGGGACCAGTTTACTTGAGCTAGGGCTGATCTGAAGGCTTGCATTTGTCCCCTCTTAATGACTCTGCTACTGATGGTGACAGATGGGACCTTTTCCTCCTTATTCTCCCATTTGCACAATTGGAGAATGGTCGCTAAGGCAATCAGAGAGCACTGCTACTTGTTTGAGCCTTGCAGGGTGATTGGTTAAGATCCAGTCAAGTAAAGTGCCTTTGCCAATCCTACAATTCAGCCTGGTACACTGGGTTACCACCTGTGTGAGATATACACCTGCGACCTGGTCTTTATAGGTATCAGAAACCCTCAATAGCCAATTGCTACTGAAGTTACCAGTGATTATGATGTCTGATGTCCTCTTGTTAGAGAGCATGCCAAGGAGGGGGCTCCAGCCCCTGCTTTGTCTTACCGGGTGGTAGGTAGACTGCAGCAATGGTCAAGGATTTGTTATGCTTCCCTATAAGGAGGTCTACTGCAAGAAACTAGAGGTCGCAAGACATGCTCAAGACATTCGACACACACCCCTGTATGCCTTCCTTGACATATATGAGGCAGCCACCCCCCCATTCCCCCCACCTGAGTCTGTCTAATCTGTGTAAGCAGTACCCCTGTATTGCAACTGCATTATCCTTTGTTTTTGGGGTGAGCAATGTCTCAGTCAGACAAACGATATCCGGGGAGTGGAGCCTAGTTCAGGCTTGGAACGAAGTGATTTTTGGCAGAAGACTGCAGATGTTCATGGCAGCAATTTTTAAACCACAGCCTCTGTGATCTGTCATATGGCCAGCCGCTGGTGTGCCAGGATTGGGGTGCACATCCCTGGCAAGTAGGAGCAGCATCAGGATAGAGAATTTGGTGTCAAAGGGGAGTAGTCGCTTTGCCAAGTGCCTCTTTCTAGAGCAGTTAGATATAGGTGAACTCTGACTGGTGCCACTAGGGGCAGCAGTTAGTTGGGTCAATACCAGGATGCTGCTACACACAGGGAACAAGATTACATGGTCAGGAGAGCCTGAGGGGAGTGAAGTACCAAGGGCACTTAGTGAGTAAGAGGTAGTGCTAGTTCCTAATTCACATGGCATCAGGGCAGTGGGGCAAGGTCCACTTTCAGGAAGTGCAACTGCAATAAAGTATTGCCCCATGCTGGGAAGGAGGACCATCTGGATTCCCAGAAATAAGAGAGAGTAACTTGCCATAGCAACTATCAGTGGTAGAGTCAGCCAAGTAAAACATACTGAAAGACAGTCTGGAGAGAGAGAGCCCATCTACAAGTCAAGCCTATCCTGAGCAACAGCCAATAAAGGACAGGATCAAAAGTAGCAAGTCGGGACCAAGGTGTATTTAATTAGAGATTGGGAGGGGGGGTGGAATTCAGCCAGAGTAAACTAGGGGAGCTAGTAGCTACTGTGTGCAGAGTGCCACTATTGAAACCACAGGCATCTCCGACACAGGACCGGCTGCTAGTTCAGTTGATAGCCGCAGATGTGGACCGTGGTCTGCCAGGCTGCTTCGAGGAGGCACTTAGCCAATCGGAGAGCAGCCAGCGCGATGAGGGCCAATTGTAGTATAGGCAACAGAGAGTGGGCAGCCAACGATCCTGTCTCCCTTGGAAACTGTACCTTACTGCAGAGATTCGGGGGTATTTGTCTTCTAGTACAGCCGGCCGTTCCGCTGGGCTGGTGGACTGCACCTGGAGGCAGCTCCAGGAGCCCAAGTTCTGGGCCTTGATTCTGTAAGAGAAAGAACAGGGGGTTAGGGCAGACTGTAAATCGGAGGGACATCAGGAACACCTAAATGGAGGGTGTGCCTCTCACAGACAAAGGAGAGAAACAAGAGCTGGCTAGAGATAATTAATCGGGTGGAGATTCGGAAGAGGTGGCTAGGTCAAGGCAGTTTCAACAGGAGGAGGGGTAGATAAAGGAAAGTGGAGTGCTGTCTGATGTTAGGCGCCAACAGCGTAAATTCAAAATCTAATGGGAGTCAGGTTAAGGCAGTGGCGCCAAAAATAAATTCAAACAGGGAGTGTTAGGTGGTGTACAGAAGGTAGAGAAATAAGAGTTTTTAACAGAGGACAAGAAGTGCAGAAAAAGGAATATTTTTTTTTATTTTTTTTAAAGGATGGCATGGAATAAAAGAGAAACAAGTACAAGCTAGGTAGTAGGGAGGGTAGAAATAGTCAGGCAGAGGAGGTTCATCTACTGTAATAAGGCAAAGAAGCAGCAGGTTAGAAAAGGTAGGAGCATCGGGGGAATTAACAATTAAGGGACAAAGTGTAATAAAGTTCAAAGCCTTGTCTATAACAGAGAGCTCAGGAAATCAGGCTAGAATGAGGGCCAACCTTGCAGACTAAGAGTTACAGCTAATGCATCAAACAGAAGTATTCCTTAGCTCACACACCCTTCAATTAACAGCACAAGGTATGCGCCATGAATGTTTGGCAAGTACCTAAAATTTACACAGGCAGATTGGATCAAATACTGGCTACTTGTATACAAAAAATAGTACAAATCAGATTTAGAGAAATAACTTAGGGCAACAGTAGAGAGAACAAGTAAATTTAGGCAAACAAGCAATTTGGCAGTGAAAAAAATTCAGCCGGAGTAAACTAAGGGAGCTAGTAGTTACTGTGTGCAGAGTGCCACTACTGAAATAATGGGCATCTCCATCGCAGAACCGACTGCTAGCTCAGTTGATGCCCTCAGATGTGAACCTCAGTCTGCCAGGCAGCTCCGAGGAGGCACTCAGCCAATCAGATAGCAGCCGGTGCGATGAGGGCCAATTGCGGTACAGCCAGCAGAGAGTGGGCAGCCAATGATCCTGGCTCTCTTGGAACAGTATCTTACTACAGAGATTTGGGGGTATTTGTCTTCTGGTGCAGCTGACCAGCTTCTGATTGACAGATCTAACTTAATTTTCAATATGTTGATGAAAACTTAAGCCACTATTGAGGTTTAAGCCAAGTTATTTAAATGTATTGATTTAATCCAAAGTAGATACATCCAAAGTTTTAATATCTATTATAAAATGGCAAGAATGGATTCTCACTGCTGATTGGCTAATACCACCTCCAAGCTGGGCATTTATTTTTCAATAAATGCCCAGCAACAAAATAATTCCAACCTGGTGCCACCTACATACCCTTATTGCGAGGGTGCTCACCCTGCTTACTCATTGGCTTGAAACCACCAGCTAACATTTAAAATCCTCGCCATGTTTTTTCTTCAATAGCGACCAAACGGAACCCCCCAACACACGCACAGTCGCTTCCTTCGCTATCACGTCAAGCCCTGTTCAAAAAGAAAAAAAAAGACACTCCACATATTCTGCAGTCGGGAAGAGTGCCCAAATCTTTTTTTCTCACAGCTGCACTCTCCTGACCACACTATCGCAGCACTGCGCTAAACCGGAAGTGAAACGATCCATTCACACAGGTCCCGTGCTTAACAGACTCAATGTACAACTGCAGCCCAATTAAAAGAAAAAAAAAATGTTAAACAAACATGACACAACGATGCCCACAGACTGCTTCTGCATATTTACCAATTCTTCAGGTGGATGTGTGTCTGTCGAGAAGCAGGTGGGGGGGGGGGGTTGACAGCTGTAGGGAGGAGCAACACAACCTGGAACAGCCTTAAAGAAACATGGACTATTTTTTTTTTTTTTTTTAAATACTTTTGTTTCTGCTAATACTAATAATTTTTTTATAATAATTTCCTCTCTTCATTAAAGCTTAATAAGAAAACCATTTTATAAGTGCAATAATACCCTCCAGGGTGGGCATTATTGGGAAATACCGGACCTTCCAGGGGCTATAAGGCCCTCTGCCTGTGGCATCGGGCCTCATCACACCCCTGGGCTGTCCGGTATTTCCCAATAATGCCCACCCTGTCAGGTATTATTGCTTACATAAAGCAGTAGAACAAGCAAGTCTCTTGGAAACAAAAAGCACCGTTTTTGTTTTTAGCATTTAAGCACAATTTATTATTGATAAAACATTATTGCACAGAATCAAAATAAGACTACAAAGAACTTGTCAGATTATGAAAATGGTCACGGGAAATTATTACTGTTATCCACATAATGTAATACTAGCTAGCTGATCATTCAGAACAAAACTAAAAAGCACTGGACTAAGAAATGATCTTGCAGAACTCAAAGTTTAAATGTTTACGGTCACTAGAAGTACGTGCTTAGACAAGTAATCTTTAAACCGCTCAGAAACAGGAGACAAAAAATACAAGATGAACAAAGCTATTTAATAAAGGTGGATTGTAAGAGGTAACAGAGTCCAAAGAGGTTACCACAGAGAGAGTAAAGCTCAGTGAGAAGGTCAGTCACAGTCTGGATCCAAACAGCAACCTGCCCAGTATGGGTGACTGCCTCCCCCTGCAAGCCACAGGAGCTGCTCTGAACCCAGCGACTGTTCTGTGCTGACCCACCTGCCTCTCAGCCTACAACCAGGCATTCTGCCTGGTACGGGTGACTGCCTCCTCCTGCAAGCCGCAGGAGCTGCTCTGAACCCAGCAGCTGTTCTGTGCTGACCCACCTGCCTCTTGGCCTACAACCAGGCATCCTGCCTGGTACAGGTGACTGCCTCCTCCTGCAAGCCACATGAGCTGCTCTGAAACCAGCGGCTGTTCTGCACTGACCAGCCTGCCTCTCGGCGTACAACCAGGTACACCATTTTGAAGAGCAGCCCACAGCTACCAACGGGATTGAACTTGGCGCTTTTTGCCTTTCAGGCCATTTGGCTGTGCTACTACTGCTCTGATTAGGCATAACGCTATTACCCCTTCTCTTATTAGCTCCTTGACGCCACCCTTCCTGAGCTGTCTCCTTTTTAATACAAGAACTGCTAATGCTGAGTTTACCATTACCAACTGTTTAGTGGAACAGGATTGTTAATTTGTCTACTTTTCCATTTGCAAATTATACTGCAAAGCCACTAGAGGGTAACAACTCTTGGAGGTTGCAGTCCTCTTCCCACTGCTCTCCCCTAACACTTCTCATCCTGGGTTCTTCATACCTAAAGCAAATTACTACACCTAACAAACCATAGTCCATCACCCTACCGCTGTGTCACAGAGACCACCACAATTATGGGTATAGGAGTGCCCCCCTTATAATGACACTGGGCCACTGCCCCCCTTATCGCCACTTGCTGGGCACCCATTGTCACGTGGACTACCCAGGCTCCTATTGATCGCTCTTACTATCCTACTTCTTGGACCCCTCAGCCCTCCCCTCAAGGGCCTTCTTCCCACACCTCCCACCCCCACAAACCATCACCGACCGCCACCCACACTGCCACTGCCTGTCATGCATCCCCCACCACCCGCCACATATCTCCCTGCAGTCATGCACCACCATCAACCTCCATGCCAGATCACATTCCTATCCTTTCCAACCCTTATCACCGTGGCCATCCCATGTACTACCCGCACTATAACTAGGCGGCAGCTATCCTTGACAATAAGGCAACAATCTTTTGCTTTCCTTAGAGTCTTTGCCATACTCCTACTAATTTCAGGAAATATTTATCCTAACTCGGGCCCCATTTCACCCAGCCCTAGCCTCTCACACCACGGGCTTAAAAAAGCTGCAATGAACATTTGCAGCTTACCTAAAAATATGGCAGGATCTCCAATGCTGCATACTACAACATCAGCTGGATGTGCTAGCCCTCACAGAAACCTGGCTCTCCAAAAAAGCACCAGACTCCATGGTCGCCCTTCCTGGCTTCACCTTTCACAGAGCAGACAGTGTGGGCAAGCGTGGTGGGGGGTGTGCTGTGTATGTCCGTGACTCCATGATATGCCATGCCCTTCCAACACCTCCACTAGACCATGGTGCCCAAGCCCTATCATTAAAATTTACTCCAGATCCCCTGTAACTCTTACTGTCACATATGTCCCCCCAAGAAACCAAGCTCCTGCTACATAATCCCTTGCTAACTACATCTCCAGCTCCCCCCAAGACATCATAGTTGGAGACTTTAATGTACAATTCAGCTTCCTATGCCATGGACACCTTCGCTGTGCTGGACCAGACCCAACTGGTCAGCCAACCTACTAGGGTGAACTCCACTAACTGCTCTAGTACCCTGATCAACCTTCTCCTCACCAACTATCCCCACAGAATCTCTGACCTGGCGGTCCTTCTGGACTCCCTAAGCGATCACTCACCCATCCTCTTTTCCTGGTCATGTCTTCAGCAGAAACCCAAACCAAACTATATTGCCCGGTGTCGTCTCCAACCCGGAGGCCTCACAGAACTAAGAAAATACTTAACTCAATGGGATTGGTCCCCCATTTCCCGGGCCCCTACTATAGTTGAAGCCCTTGATTATTTCACCTGTTCTTTTAATAAAACATGTGACATCTATGCCCCACTAGCAAAAGTGCAATCCAAAAAATGTAATGCTCCCTGGGTCACGCCTGCACTGCTCCAACAGCTAAAGCACAGAGATGTTCTCTGGCATAAAGCAGTCTCATCGACACATAGGCGGACAGGCAAGCCTATAAAGCGGCTCATAACAGATGCACCTGAGCCATAAAACAGGCCAAATCGGGCTACTACAAAACGACCCTGCCTCCTCCTGGGGGAATGCTCAGTTGTTCTGGGACAATAACAAGGAACTCAACAGCAAATCCCGCCCCCCACTAACTGTCAACAATGTCCCTACTACCCACCCACTGGACATCAGCAACTGCCTCAACTCATCATTCTCTGGCCTTAGTGCACTATTCCCAAATAACTTCTTCGACCCCACTCCTGCAACCCCGCCCCTCAACACTCAGCATCCTCCCCCTTCCATCTCAGGGTGATCTCTACGAATGAGGCAAGGCCTTATCTCATTAAAGTACTCAATGGCTCTCACTATTGCAAAGATTCTTTTGATATGAGAATCCTACATCTAGTACTAGATACAGTCCTCTCCCAACTGACTGATCTCATTAACCGCTCCCTAAGCCTGGGGCAATTCCAGGCAGCCTGGAAGACTGCCACAGTCACCCCAAAACTGAAGAGTGGTGACAGCACCTCCCCCAATAACTACCGTCCCACATTCATTCTCCCACCACTCTCGAAAGCCCTTGAAAAAATTATAGCCACCCAACTCACTGAGTACCTGCTTGCTCATAATCTACTTTGCAAGGAGCAGCATGGCTTCAGATCTGGGCACAGTACAACTACGGCTCCCACTGTGTTCTCTAATTTTATTCACTCTGCCCTGGCTAGAAAACACCTAGCTGGAGCCGACTTCGTTGACCTGTCAAAGGCCTTTGATATAGTCTCCCACCCCTTACTCTTATGCACACTCTGACACATAGGTCTGCCCCAAGGACCAGTCTCCTGGTTTACCAGTTACCTCACAGCTAGATCACAATGTGTCAAAATAAACAACACTCTTTTAACCACCCTGCCAGTCTGCTCTGGGGTTCCCCAGGGCTACATCCTTGGCCCTCTATTATTCAGCATCTACCTAAACACCTTGCCCAATTCCTGCTCTGGCAACCTACTACTCTATGCAGATAATGCAGTACTTTTTGCCTCCCACAGTATTGCAGTCCTCCCTCAGACATGCACTTTACCAGATTAAAAACTGGTTCATAGACCAAAGTCTTGTGGTCAATGTAAAAAAGACAAAAACTGTGCTCTTTGCCCACTGACCTAAAAAGGCCAAGAATGTGCAGCTAACAATCCTCTCCCACCTTCTCCTTCCTCTAGAACAGGTCCAAACATATAAATACCTAGGCCTTACATTTGATACCAGCCTCTCCTTCCATTCACACATTAAAGCCATCATCAGCCATAAATGTCCGTATAGGCAGACTATATCGGCACAAGGATTGCCTACCTCCGGAAGCCCTTAATCTGACTGTCACCTCCTCAGTCCTCTCCCTAGGTCGATTATGAGCTCACTATCTACTCGGCCGCTGACCTCACAGCCCTTAACAAAATCCACCTGGCCATAAACAAAGTGTGCAGATTCCTCTCCGGGGCAGATAAACATACCCATACTGGTACCCTATATGCCCTGACAAATCTCCTCACCCTGGATGAAAGGCTATTTTATCAAACATGTCTCCTCACAAAGAAAATACACCTGGGGCTTACCCCCTTGGGGGTTTCTGCCTCTCTCCTATCCTCCCACACCTCAGTGAACCCCCGCACTGCCAACAGACAGGTGTGGTCCACCCATAGGTTAGAACCTCCTAAGCCCAAAGGTCATTCCCACACAGGGCCCCAGTCTGGTACAATGAACTCCCCTCAGACGTCTTCTCCATCTTCAAATTATGACCTTTCAAGTCAGCCCTCAAAGAGCACATTCTCACTTCAAGGCACTGCCAATGTGTCAACTGGTGCCATGTCACCTATCTATCTATCATCTTACGAGACCACCCCTCCACGGAGCTCCTACCAATAGGGCTACCAAACATTACCTATTAACAATGTCCCCTTTGGCTGCACTCAAAAGATATTGGTCTAATTCTCTACTTCGCTGTAAATATCAAACCTGTTACTCCCTCCCTCTATCAGCAAACTTATTGTTCTCTTGAAAACTGTAAAATACAGCTCTCAGTAACACATTTAATGCAATGTACAGCTGATCTTGATTCTGCAATATTGTATAACTGAAAAAACTGTTTAGCTGCCATTCCATGTTTATATGTATTAAGTGTTTGTATTAGTTTTTTCTGATGCGGAGCCTTTGTAAAGGAGTCCCCGACTCAAAGGTTGTAATCCTAAAGTCTGTTAAATAAATTAATAAAAACAAACTTTTTTCTTTTGTTCATGGCCAATGGATTCACTTGGAACCATTTCTGAATCTTATGGAAAACGTTTTACAGAACCTGCTCAATGGTGGAGAGCGCAAATAATGGTTTCGCCTACATATATACGAATTCTGCAAGCAAAAAGAGCACTGGAAATGTCAGACTGAGAAAAGCAGGGGGCCTAGAACAGAGCCTTGGGGTCCTCCAAGGGTGACAGGGAGGGAGGGCGATGTAGTTGTACCTAATTTAGCAGACTGAGTTTGATCAGACAATTAGGCTTAGAGCCAATGAAGGGTAGGGGCTGAGATACCAAAGGATACCAGCTTGAGTAGGAGCAGATGGTGGTTCACAGTAAAATCCTTGGCAAGGTCTATGAAGATTGCCCCTGTGCCCATACCCACACCCATGTGACGGTGGATGTGACTGGTTACTCTGAAGAGGGAGGAGGAGGATGTGGAGTGGTTGATCAGAAGCCAGAATGATAATAGGACAGAAAGCTTGTGGTAGATAAAAACGGGAGAGTTGTCTAATTATTTATTTTAAGTCCACAAGCAATTTAAATGGTCATTTTAGAAAGTCTTTAAAGGGCTATGGCACTAGCGACTAAGTTAAGGACTTTAAGTAGCAGGTAAAGACCCTTTTAAGGGCTGGGGCTCAAAGGTACACCCTTTGTAACATCTTCTGGCAGGTAAATAAAAGTTTTAGAAACACTTGAGAGTTGGGGGCTACAAGTCCTTTTAAGGAGCAGGCATGCATCAGGCTTAAAGGTGATAGGAAACAGTTTTTGTACACCCCTAGATGCCTTCCTGTTGTCCCTTTAGTGTCTATCCAACATTATGATATGTTTTTGACCTATTTTGTTACATTAATCATCTAATTAAATTTGTTGCCTTTTAACTACCCTGAATCCCTCTCTCCTAAACCGTTACTGCTCTCACGTTTCATTCTGCCTGAACATTCTATGGCATCAATAACACCATTCAGGTGAATAGCATGGAATGCTGCTATAGATGTCATAGAATGCCTTAGAAATATGAAAAGAAAGAAAGGCAGCTGGTGAGGGGAATGTAGGTCTGTACCCTAAAGCATCATTATTGACCAAAAATTGGTCAAAGCACATCAAAAAACATAACTGGCATGGAAAGGAAGATAAAAGAGCAGTTAACTATGTAATTATCATTTCCCATCTCTTTAAGGTAGGTATTAAGCCATAGTCAGTTTAAGCTTTAAGGGCTTGTGCCAAGGATTAGTCAGTCACCCTGCCTTACTTGAAATTAAATCAGCAACAGACATTTCACTTTTCAAAAAAGTGTATTAAATTAAACATGCAGATGCATACCAACACCAAATACACGGATGACAAATCAGAAATGTTTAGGTAAAAACTTAGGACGGCATGTAAATAAGTTTATGAGCATTTTTTTTTTTTACTTGTGTTTTATTGAATCACACAACATTGTACATTCATATGAAATTCATAGCATAAGAGAGTGGTAATGCTAACACAGAAAAATGAACTAGTCAAAGATATTATACTTATGCATATTTCTTACAGTCAGGAGTAGCACCCAGTAATTTTAGCAAAACTCGGTCTATGACAGATCCAAACTGTAAAATTTTACAGCCCATGTGCACCACATAATCTCTGATGCAATCACTCTTGTTCTATGATTTCTCAGTAACTACTAGGTGTGTGAATCAGCTTTTTCTTCATAGTCTGGTGTTACTGTTGCTCTATATATATATATATATATATATATATATATATATATATATATATATACATACATATATATACACACTAAATATTTTGTTACTAGATCTCTGATGAAGTTCAACAGTTTGCAAAACAGTTTAGTTGAGTTGCAGTGAAGGGTTTACATCCCATACACTAACTGCACTCAGGTAACTACCTCTGTGCCATTTAAATGTTAATGCCTTCAAAGTAAGTACAGTAAGCAAACCCTTTTAAGTTTTTTGTTTCTTTTCACCCTTATAGGTAAGGGCCATCTCTGGCACTGAAAAACAAACAAACAAACAAAAAAAAACAGCAGTAAGCTATCTGCTGTGCTACCTCCCTTCCCCAGAAGAGAAACAGATAATGCTACATATAAAGGTGAACAGGAGCAAAAAACTAAAAAGGGCAACCTTACCTTGTTACATGTTGTGGAATCTGGGATCTATAACCACAGAGCCTTAACTCTGAAGGTACTTATGCGTGACTCTGAATCAGTACTGTATTGAATCATTAAGACCGTTTGGCAGAACCAAACCTGATGGTAGGGCAAATACAAGGAACATATAAATGAATAAAACAAAGACAAAGAAGTGCACGCAGATTCCCTGATGAAGCTAGTTCTTCTCACGATACACTGGCATACTACTGTATTCATATACTTGCAGTGAAATACAGTAGAGTTTACAAAGAATACACATGTTGGATGAGTGGGTCTCACTTCCAACCGGTTTTGCTGTTCTCCCACTGTGGGAACAGGCCCCCTCCCCTCCCTGTGCTATTTATCTTGCAGGTACCTGGAACCACACTGGCTGAAACAATAAACTGATGAATGTTGCCACTGAAGGGACTGTTGATGCTAAGTGGGGGAACCTGAAGCAGCGTATAATTAAGACAGTGAGTAGATGCATCCCTGTAGGCAATAATGGCAAGAGGACCAGCAGGGGCCTCCATGGCTGTCCAAGAAACTCCAGGGGATATCAAGGGAGAACAAAAATAAGGTAAGTGCAGGGTTTTATTTAACTCTCAAAACTGATTAGCGTTTTGCTCATAAAAGTTCTAAAACATTGTGAAAATGTATAGCACTTGCCTCACTGTGTTTAACAAACATAACACTTCTAGAAAACCTATATAAATGCTTTCTGTACAGTTAGTATTGTCCCAAGAAAAAAACTGCTAATCAATTATTTAAAACCCTGAAGTGGAAGGATTCTGGAGAGAAAGCAAGATAAAGGGACACAGTTAGCTTTTAGCAGATTTTTTTTAGCCCCCTTTAAAAATACCTACACATAGCTGTCATCGTGCATTGTTTGTTTAGCATAAAATGAGCATTTGATAGTTTTTTTCCCCAATATTTGTTTCAGATACCATCACAGAGTCACGGCTTTAACTTTCAAAGACAGTATTAAATATGTTAGAACACTCGTTTGGCAGCAGAATAACTGTTTTGCTCAGGAGAGAGACATATCTGATAGAAAACTGTTTTGGCTAACACTGCTGGAAAAAAAAAAAAAAACGTTTGTGCACGAGTTTACACATGCTTGGTGGCCATCTGAGCGTTCACGCACAAGTGCAGGCAGTCCAGACAGGATAAAGTTGGGATGAAAACTAATACAAATTCTGGAAAATCATATATACATGCTCGTTTTGTGCTAGACAAACATACTGTACATGATGCACAATGAGAGAGATATGGGCAATTTTTTTTTTTTTTTTTAATATAGCTTTTTGCCCACTCTTTGCTGCCTTCGTGCCCTGGCTAGCAGTCCCCTGATCCCATCTGCCACTCCCTCTGCCATCACACTAGCAGGGATCTCCAAGGAGCAGGACCCGGGAGTACTCTGAGGGCCATCGCATACCGCTGGGTGGGGGGGAAGAGGGGCGACGAGTTTTTCCATTTTTTTTTCTCCCTCCCTAACTCCTTGGGGTTTTGGCAATATGGTCGCACATGCGTGTGGAGGTGTGCACATGCGCTGGAACTAGCAACAACGCTCCACACATCCTGGCCTAATGCCAGCCCTCCATTTACTCGCCACTGCCACGAGCCTCCACTCAGTGGCAGCCAAGAGCTGGGAAGGCTTGCCTCCTCAGTACGGAAGAAGAGAGCTGCCAAGTAACCGCTCAGTCCTCTCCTAGCACCTCCCAGCCAACCCCTAGCGGCCTGAGCTCATTCCCAAACTGGGGGTCGCTGGTGTGGGACAGGTAAGGTACTCACGGTGCTTCAGCCCTCTGGGCCACTAGGCTGGTTGCTTGCAGGCATTGTTTTTAAAGGGGGCTAAAAATAAATTAGTTAAAAGCTGCCAACGTCCTTTTATACAAACTACAGGGCACTGCAAAAGGAATACAGGGCCACGATTACCCAAGCAAATGCTGGTCTTGAAGACAGGTCTGAGAAGGGGATAAAGGGCTGAATAAACTTCATTATCAATATACAGAGAACAAAAGGGAGATTCCGGACTATGATGGGGTTCCCTCATCATGGGGAGGGGATGAAGGGTAGTGATGTGCGAACACCTTATCCAAAATGTTTGGGCCCCAAAATATTTGGGTATTTGTTATTTGTGTTTATCTTAAATTAACAAAAAAAAAAAAAAAGCCTCACCTTCCTCTCTGGCCTAGATCCTTTACATACACCCCAACCCTGAGAGCCCCAATCTCACCTCCCCCTAGTAGCCATATTTTGATAGTAAAAAACACTTATTTTTATTTAAAGTCCAACGATGGGCAACTAGCACAGCCAGTCTGCCTCCACAACCAACCACTGACTTTCGCACTTTACAACCCACTAAAACTGATACTTACAATGCTGCCTTAGTTCCAACCCACTGATGGCCCTAGCAGTGCATTCATATTTTAAAGCTTTGTGTCACTAATAAAAATCACCGGGGCTGTGGAGCCAGAGTATGAGGAACCCAGGATTTATTGCTTTATATCTTGAGGATTTTAAATAACTTTAAAGCCTTTTTTTTTTTGGTTATTCTAACAGACTAAACAGCCTTTTATTGAAATCTGAAGTTTTGATGCATTAGAATGGGTGATCCTAAAAAGGATTAAGTCCTGCCTGACGGCACTAAAGGCAAAAATGATCCCGGACCTCAGCTACATGCTCGACTCATGGCGACAATCTCGCGGACACCACAGATGACAGAGTTGAAATGTTAGAGAGTTTGGGACAGAAAATCAACTGTTTTATCTCTACGGTGGCAGATCTGTTCATGAAATTTGATTCCTTAACTAACAGTGTGACCACTCTGGAATCCAAAGTTACCTTCATGAAGACAGAATCAGTGGAAACACGTAAATAACCAAAAGCATTTAGGTCAGGTTACTCATTCTCATTCTATACCACTGGCATCAAATGCAAGAGAGTTACTAAAGCCCCCTTGAACTTAACAGCTACTTGTTTATGGACTGAAATAATGTAGAGCCTGGATAAGTATGCCTGACAATCTCTTCTCTCCTATGTAATGTTCCTAGTAATGTAACTTCTACATAATTGTTAGTAATGTGTCTTCTCTATGCGAACCCTTCTGTAACCTCAAACTGAATAGTATATCTGTAAGTGAGTTTAAAAGCAGCTTTTATTTTCTTTTTATGTTACTTGCTGTAACAGGTATGTTGTTTCCTCAATAAAAAGATTAACTGCCAAAAAAAAAAAAAAAGATCAGAAGCAGCCCTATGCGCCTCTGCTAACTTAGCTCAGAAAAATGCACATCTCAAGTCTGGTATAGAGATGCTGGAAAATCAAGCACTGGCAGTGCACCTCCAGGTAGTGGGTATGCCAGACAGGAGTGAAGGTGACCATTTGGGACTTTTTTAACTTGCACGTATTAAGCAGCAATTGGGACAGTCATTCAAGGATCGCCAGGTTGTGATCCAAAAAGCTTACCCTATGGCTTGGAGGTTATGACCAAACAATCCGGATGCCCCGAGAACTACAATTATGATCCTCAATGGCATTGGGACATGAGACTATTTTGGGTCTTGCCCAATGGCAGCGGACTTTACTTCATAACGGCCAACCGGTCTATCTTTACCTGGACCTCAGCTATGCTACCCACCAGAAGAAAAAGGAGTTTATGATGTTAGGGCTCTGTTGCGTGAAGCTGAGATCCCCCATGGCATGTTGTTTCCAGCACATTCCAACCACAAAAATGGCTCAACTGGTGTGGCAGTGTGAAATAAATATCAAAATAGTGTAGCAAGCAATATATCAAACTCACCACTGCAGAAGTACAAAAATGCTTTATTGTTTTAAATTTAAAAGAGCCGCCATGTTCTAAGGTACTGTTGCTGAGAAAAGAAACCCCGACGGGTTTCGTGCCTGCTAGCACGTCATCAGGGGGAGGTACCAACAAACAAAAAAGAAAAAATATCTTAAAGACACAGTACATAAGTCATATGCCATACGTTTCCAGCACATCTTCGTAGTGTCCATAATGGGAAAATGTTTGTGTTCTCAGACCTTAATGATGCTCTGAAATGGGGTCAAAGCCATGTGTCACCTCAACAATGAAGAGATGAACACCCGCACTCTGATCAGGAGGAGGATGACGCATGTGGTACCTGATACGCACCTTGGGTCCCAGGTCTAGGTTTGCATACTGTTTGACTTTAGTGGTGCCTTAGCACACCTCTGAGCATTTTGTTTGCTGACTTGCTACTGTTTTTCATATGGGTAGTTAGGCTGTTTCTTAGCTTGGCACTTCTTTCCGCTTCATTTTCCTGATGCGGTAGAAGCATAGAGGACAGTGGAGTTATCTTACTGTTCTGTCCCCTTTTTATGCCCATTCTGTATTTAAGCAGTACTTTTTTCTGCTAGTTTGTCATTCATTATTTCACTTCTGGAGCATCAATCCACACTATAAGGATACCTTTAAGGTACCATACTTAGGGTAAAGCATGAATACCTAATTTCCTTAATAAGATGCAGAGTTTTGGTTTTATTTATTTTTTCCCCAAATGTTCGTAGCTTTCATGCAACTCATAGGCATTAAGCAGCATATACTATATTTATTATCTACTGTACTGTGTCATACTATTCCATTCCCCCCCAAAGACGTATCTAAACTGATGAAGTACGTTTATTTACTGGCGTGTATTAATAGGGGTGGTGACCTCGTTTGTTTCATGTTTTAAACACTTATGTACTCCATCCAGAGTTTCATGTACATGTTTTTTGTTAAACCAATAAACAAATAAAAAAAAGCACCCTGAAACTCAGCAGTTGTCACTTAAAACCACCCTCCGAAAACAGCTTTTCCCTTTTTGTAGAACATGTGCTTCTTAGGGTTTTTAGGAGACACCTTAGGAAACATGTACAGCATCAGAAATTTCAGCTTAATATAAGCAGAAATGCCAAAGTCATGAGCCATTTTGTGTGAAGTCTGCAACGCCAAGACAGGCTCTCCGAGTAGCAAACTCGCCCTGGATCTTGGCAGTCATCACTTACACCCCCCCCCCCCAGAAGAAAAAATAAAAACACTTTTCCCTTTTTGTAACATGTGGTTCTTGTGTATTTAGCCAACACCTTGGGGAATCTGCATCTAGAAATTTCAGCTTACTAGAAGCAGAATAGCAAAGTTATGAGCCATTCTGGTGATGCCTAAACAGCAAAGACGTGCTCTCTGAGCAGAGAACTCTCCCTAGATATTGGCAGTCATCACAAAAAGCCACCCATGAAAAAACACTTTCCCTTTTTTGTAGCAACATGTGTTTCTTTGGGGATTTAAGGGAGATGTTCCCCAAGCTGTCCCCTGACAGTCCTTAAGTGCCCAGGTTAAAAATAAGGTTGAAGGTGTTTTCTGATGAGTGTTATCTGTGTGATGTTTGTGAAGTAAAGCGTAAATCTCAGGTCTCCTCTCAGAACCTGTATTTGCTTTACAAACATCAGACAGAAGCAATAACTTTGAAATTTCTTGTGGTATAAACAAGAAATTTGGAATACATGTTCCACACGGTGTCCTCTGACAGCCCCTAAGTTCCCAGGTCAAAGACAAAAGGTTAAGGTCCCCAAGGGGTCCATTTGTGTACTGTTTGTTAAGCAAAGTGCAGCAGAAATGCCTCCTCTCAGGGCCTGCATTTGGTTCACAAACATCAGACAGGAGCAGTAACACATTTGAGGGGACATTCCAGGGCAATAAAATAAGTGCAAATGTTTTTCTAGTGGTGCACATAAGGGCACACAGGTGAATCACCGTTGAGCTGGCACGCGCACATGACTGAGTTGAAAAACACACTGTGTAAGTGAGAAGCAATTACATCAAACACACAGGCTCAATAATGAACAAATAACTCCAGTGCTGCGGAGGTGATGCACCTGAACAGTGCAGAGATGCAGCGCCAAAATGAAGCACCACTGTGCTCTCAAATGGCAGGAAACAACATTACACTGGGCACAACTGTAGGTCCTATAGTCTTCACAATAGTATATAACTATATCAAAAACATCTGTAGTGTTATATCTCACAGTTTGCAAAGCAAACAGACTTCCATTTTTCATTTCAAAGTTCATTTATAGGCAACCTTCTCAAGGCATTTTATGTAAAAATAAATGCTACTGATGGCAATTTTAATATATTTAATAAAACACATATACCGACAATTTGCTATAAAGTCATTTAGGTAAAAGGACCCAACAAGAAGTTTTCAAATCAGGTATAGTCCAAACCAACTGCAAAGCATCATGGGTAGAAGTATGCAAATATACAAAAAAATGCAGGTATGCAGTAGTGTGTAAATTGTACTGGGTTGTCATACTTGACAGCACAGAGGTCACTTACAGGGCAGGCATACCTCCAGTGCTTTCATTCACACTGACATAAGTTAATTCATCTATTTGTAGTATGGCTTTGACTCATATACCTCCAAGCAGTGTGATTGCTGGAATGAATTAGAAGCTGGTATCTGAAACTGGGAGCAAAAGCGACCTTATCTGATGGCAACCAACTGAAAATGCATTTAAATTACATTTTTAAAACAAAGGAAGCCTCATTTCATTACCTGCATAAAAGGCAAAATTCAAGCTCATTTATTAGTTCACAACAGTCCAACAAGCCAAAAAGGCAGAATCTGGGCAAAATAAATTACAAAAAACTCACAAACTATTCCACAAACCCAATTAGTAAAACACAACATAATCTATAACCTGTAGTTCAACTTTAAGTACATTAGAAGAGAAAAACACTTGTTAATCAACAATCTTATTCATTACTGAAAAACATTCACTTGATGTTTTTGCAAGTCACCCAAGCCCTTGTAAGTTTCCTGAACAAAGTTACTATAGCTAGTATAAAGGAAGCATGAAATAAAACTTTAACTTGACAGATGCAAGCTAGTTTACAATTCAGTGTAGAAGTAGCAGAAGTAGCAACAGTAGTAGTAGTGCTTCTTTACTTTGTGCTTCTAAAAAATAACATGTGTCTTCATATCATCCATAACAGTCTATATTATAAAACATTCCTGAACTGCATCAAAACCACCTGTTTATACCTGTGAACTGTACCTAATTACAAGGGACATCCCTCATTTTACCTCAACAAATTGCTCTGTCCCTCATCCGCCCTTCGTGGAAAAGGTGCTGCCCACACAGAAAATAAGCTGTAGATTCAGACTTTAAAGCAGAAATTCAGAATATTATAAGATGCGAAATCAAAACTACACTTTGTTCAAGTAAACACAATGTTTTCGACAGTGCTCCAAGCTTGTGTCTTTCAGGATGTGTCCCTCATCATGAGAGTCAGTATCCCTCATAGTCCTTTATTTTGAGTGTCCACATCCCTCATTTCAGTGACAAAACGTAGAGGTATGCATGTGTGTGTGTCAGAGGGCTCCAAAAACTGCCATGTCACCCACACACGGTACAGCTTGGTCTTAGAATACTGCAGAGCTACTGGAAAATCATTAAAAACAACAACAACAACAACAACAACAACAACAACAACAACAACAAAAGAATGGCTTTGAAAATGAGCCTCTTAAGGCATACATACAAGTGTGTTTTAAAGCGATTTCTGACCTGAAAGGACCAACTGCTTCTGTCTGGACATAAAGGAGGTGAAATTATATTGATAACAAAAGTAAAACAATAAAATACAGTAAATAATTTTTAAAGAGCACATTTCTACTCTTAAAATTCTGCCCCACAACATATATACAAAAATATTGCTGCCGATACTTCGGGAGGGAAGGGATTATATTTTGGCTCCATGGAGCCCAGAGTCCAGTCCATTCCACTTCCCTATTCAGGGACACAACCTCACGCAATGTCAGTACAGGGAGAGCATGGGGGTGCAGTCCATGGAGTGCAATCGCAACTTTTTTTTAAGTGCTTTTTAGTATACTTTAGAATTCCAATTGTGACAAATGAAGTCCCCCCCCCCCCCAACTAACAAGGATCTTATTAGTTAAGAGGGGGCTATGAATTGTCATAATCGGAACTCTAAAGTATACTAAAAAGCTCTTTAAAAAAGTCCCCATTGTATTCTATGGAACATGCCACCGTGGGCGCCCTGTACTGACATCATAAAATGTGTGTGTGCGGGAGCAGATCTCTGAATAGAGAAGTGGAAGGGATCAAGCTCTTGACTCCATGAGCCAAAATACAATCCCTTCCAACCCTAAATACTGGCAGCAGTAAATTAAAATGTACACTGCATTAGACCTGGGGCCATGTAAGCTTCTTTACATGTTTAGGTGTGTAGAATTCAAGAAGAGTAGAAATTTGCTCTTTAAAGAGAAGAACATCAATGCAAAGGTTAAGCAAAAAAAGTGTACTAGCAGTAATTCCAGGAGTTAAAGAGGCACAGAATTACACATAGTCCCCTAAGCCCCCATATTCAAAGGAGATGCACGGTGCATCGCAGCAAAAGACGAAGATGAGCCGCGCAACCCACACAATGCGCCCAAATGTGATACTGAAATGGGTAGATAGGCCACCCAAAGTCGGATGGGCCATGGCCCTAAAATAATGCATGTGGCCCATGTAGCGGGGGCATTCCCATGAATATACCGCGCATTGGCATATTCAGTGGGAATGAGCTCCACAAGGTCCAGAACTGTTCCGCACAAATATAGGCCAACAAAAGCAGCCCTAAATCAGCTGGCCACCCACAGGCAGGCATGCAGACAGGTGCACAGCAGTCTGCCAGCCCTTGCATCTTAGTGGTACCCCATCCCCATTCATATCAGAAACATACCCCCACCCTGCCCAATCCCGTCTTGAAGCAAACACGTTCCTACCCCTTCCAGCCCTGGTCCCGATATCCATAAGCATTCAGTCACTTTCCCAGTATTCCCATAGTGTTCCCGGGCTGGGTGGGGTTGTCTCTACTTCGACTGGGGCCAGGTGGGGGGCACACTACACTATGGAAACGGGTACTGGGCAGTAGCTGTGACATCATCGGGGATCAGGGCTGGGTGGGGGGTACCACTACAGTATGGAACAAAGGATTGGGCAATGTGTTTACTGTGTTTAAGGATGGGAGGGGGGACCCTACACTATGACAAAGGGTTTGGGAGGGCTCTGTCCCCCAATCAGGGAATGGGGATGGGTTGGGGTGATTCACTAGGAATGGGACAGGGAGGGTGCCACTTAGTGCTTCCGTGACGTGGGTCAGGGCTGGCCCGATGCATTCAGCCAGTGCAGCCATGCGGAGCTCATTACGAGCATACATGGGGCCCGTTTGCACTATGCATGCCCAATGAGCTCATTAGCATACTCTGGCTGAATATCTCCTGTGGGGGAGATGGCGCAACCACATATGCGCCGCTCATTCCCCCACTGGTGGTCTTCAGCCCCGTCCCCTGGAAGCGCTGCCCATACAAGGCATCTGCCCACTTTGTGCCGCGCATCCAGGGTCCCATATTCACACAGAATGCATGATCCATGCTAATCGCACATTCTGGGTGAATATGGCAACACAGCCAGTCACCCCATCTGTTTTGCGCAACTCACGTATGTGCATTTTTCTGATTTTTTTAAAAGCATGTATTCTGTCACAGGATCTGTTGATCTGCCAATACAGTCAACATTTAATTTTCTTTTGTTACTTAATATGGACAAAAGCTGTAAAATTACTAACTTTTTCATAATAAAAGCAATTTATGCATCACAGTCTTCGGCATGCACTGAGCAGTCAGAAGCATGTAAATTGCCCTTATCAGAGCTCCAGAGTCAAATGGGAAGCTCCATTTGCTCTGCTCGCATGACCAGTAGGTGGGAGCCCATCCCCACTGCCTGTATGGTCACCAGTGTGAGTCTCTCTCCCTCCCACCTCCACAAGGCACTTGTCTGCCATTTTATAGGCAGACAGAGCCAATCCCCGCCACCAGTATTGTCGCTGTTACATAGATACATAGGTGTTTTAGATAAATAGACGCTGTTGGCAGATAAGGGCCTTTGGCCCGTCTAGTCTGCCCATTACTACAATTACTGTGCTTGTTCAAGCTTTCCTGGAATTAGGTTACCCCCCCCCCCAGACAACCAGGATCCCCTTATGCCTATATCTCATGCATTCTTAAATCCATTTCTGCCCCTCCTCCCACCCCTTCTGCTGGCAGGCTGTTCCATTTGTCCATCACCCTCTGTAAAAAAACAAACTCCTTACATTTTCTCTGAACCTCTCTCCCCCCTCCAGTTTCCTCCCATGTTACCTAGTCCTTGAGTATCTTTTTGTTTGAAAAGTTCTGTTTTCCTGCAACTTGTTTCTCCCTGCGAGTTATTTATGTCTCAATCATATCCCACCTCTCCCTCCTCTCCTCCAGGGAGTGCATATTTAAGTCTTTCAGCCTGTCCTTGTAGGGTTTGTGATGTAATCCTTGCACCATCTTGGTTGCCGTCCTTTGAGCTGCCCCCACCCTGTCTATGTCCTTACCTAGGTAAGGTCTCCAGAACTGGACACTGTACTTTAGGTGTGGCCTCACTAATATCCTGTATAGTGGAATTATGACCTCCCTTTCCTGCTGGTGATATTCCTGCCTATGCATCCCAGCACCCTGTTTGCTTTTCCTGCAGCCTTGTCGCAGGGACTCCCTACCTTGAGATAATCAGAAATGATGCCCCTAGGTCCCTTTCCTGCTTGGAGCATTATATAACCCCCACCCCCAGCTGATATATTTCTTCTGGGTTTTGTGCCCATGTGCATTATCTTTCACTTTTTGTGTTAAATTGCAACTGCCAGTCCCTTGACCAGTCCTCAAGCTTCTGCAGATCTCATATCATTCTCTTCATGCCCTCAGGTGTGTCTACCCTGTTGCAGAGCTTTGCATCATCCATGAACAGCCAACTTTTCCCTTCTAGGTCCTCTGTAATGTCACTGATTAAGATATTGAAGAGGACTGGTCCCAGCACAGATACCTGTTGAACCCCACTGGTCACCTTTCCCTCTGAGGAGTGACAGCCATTTACCACCACCCTCTGTGTCCTGCTATCTAACCAATTTTTCACCCATGTTACCATCATCTTCCCTACTCCCATGTTCCCTAGCTTGTTTGATAGCCTTGTATGTGGCACAGTATCAAAAGCCTTGCAGATGTCCAGGTAGGCCACATGTACTGCCCCTCCCTGATCCACCTCCCTTGTCACCCAGTCAAAAAACTCGATGAGGTTAGTCTGGTACGACCTCCCTCCTGTAAAACTATGCTGCCTTGGATCCTGTAGACTGTTGGCAACCAGGTGTTCCACTGTTCTTTCCTTCAGTAGTGTTTCCATTATCTTCCCCACTACTGAGATGAGACTGACTGGCCTGTAGTTTCCCACTTCTGCTTTTGTACAGGGGGACTACATCAGCTCTCCTCCAAGTCTATGGTTATCTTCCCCTGTTTCCAGTGACAGGCTGAACAAGGTTGCTAGAGGTTCCACCAGTGCCACCACCTCTCTCAGCTCCCTGAGCACTCTGGAGTGCACCCCATCTGGTCCCATAGCCTTAAATCAACCCTTACTTTTTCTAGTTCTCTTAGCACCCTGTCCCTTGGAAAGGGACCTGTATCCATTTCCGAACCCATCCTACCCTTTGTATTCCTTTCTGGACCCTTTTCTGCCCCCTCATCCATAAAGACTGGGTAGAAGAATCTATTTAGTATGTCTGCTTTGAGGTTGTCATCCACCACTCTAAGCAGTCTTTCCTTCCAGTTACTGACTTATAGCCTAGCGGGTGAAGAAGGTCCAACTAAGTTTAAATCTGACATCCAAACAACAATTCTGCAGGGGAATATTCCCGGGACACAATGTGGTGGTGTTCGATACAGTGCAAGAAAGTACAAAACAGCTAGCTGTATTGTCGGTGTAGTATGATTAGCTTTGTCCATACTCTTTTTAAAAGTCTGAACCAGGCCTTCCGCTTCGCCATTTGAACTTGGATGGTAGGGAGGTGAGAAAATATGGTGGATACCATGTTGGTGGCAAAATGCTTGGAATTCAACAGACATCAACTGTGGTCCATTATCAGAGACAATCACTTGTAGAAAGCCATGGGTAGCAAAGATAGATTTCAACACTTTAGTGGTACTCTCTGTAGTTGTTGAAGACATTTGATGAATTTCTGGCCATTTACTATAAGCATCAGTTAAGAGTAACCACATGGAATTTAAATAAGGTCCTGCAAAATCAATATGCAACCTTTGCCAGGGTTTGTCAGGTCATTCCCAATGGTGAACTGGAGCTCTTGCCGGATTTCCCATCGATACAGCACAACCTTCGCATCTTTGCGCAACCTGGTATACGTCTGTCAATGGAAGGCTACCATACATGAAGTCTGACCAGGGATTTCATTTTAGCAATGCCTGGATGGCTCACAAGCAAAAGAGTTAACACATTTGAGTGATAACATTGGGGTACTATGACACACAATCCCCACAGAAGACACCCCTTAGCAATGGACAACTGCTGTCTCTTTGTATAGTAGGGTTTTAGTTCAGCCGAACAAGTAGTGCCTTGCAGCCAACCCTCAAGCGTATACTGATACACTTGTTTCAAAACTGCATCTTGACTAGTCACTTTTTAATGTCCTTGGCTAGTACTGGAAGCTGATCTAACTGTTGTAGCTCCACTGCACACACAACAGTAGAGTCCTCCATATCTTTGAATTGCACTGGAAAACTATTTGGCCCCAACTGGCATACTAATGGCTCCTCTTTAAGTCCCACATCGAACTCTATTTCACTGGATAGTGGAAACCTCGACATGGTATCCGCATTTCCATGCTGGTCTGCTGGTTGGTATGTAACCTCGAAATTGTAGGCAGACACAATTAATGCCCATCGTTGAAGTCGGCTAGCAGCTGCCTCTAGAATTCCTTTTTCTGAACTGAAAACTGTCACTAGTGGCTTGTGATCCATCTTTAGGTGAAACTTGTGCCCTAGCAAGTATTGGTGAAATTTCTGGACTCCAAACACGATTGTTAATGCCTCTCTCTGAATCTGGGCATAATTCCTTTCGGCTGCAGTGAGTTTGCATGAGGCATGAGCCATCAGCTTCTCCAACTCCTGGATCTGTATGGAAAAGGACAGCTCCTATACCCACAGGACTAGCATCACAGGCCAATGGGATAGGTAAGTTAGGGTCATAATGAGTTAAAGTATTCACATCGGTTAGAGAGAGCTTGATGGCTTGAACTGCCTTACTGTGGCCCTTGGTCCACTTCCATGGAGTACCCTTATTTAACAGTTAATTTAGGATAGCACATTTAGTGGCTAAGCCAGGTATGAAACGGTCATAGTAGCATACCATACCCAAGAATGAGCGCAACTCTGAAACATTCTGCAGTTCAGGTATGTGCACAGTTGCTTCCACCTTTTCATCATTCGGATGAATTCCATCATTGTCAATAGTGTGAACTAAGTACATGACACTTGGTTGACAAAATTGGTATTTTTCTATCCAGAGTCTGAATCCACTCTGTTGCAATCTCTCCAAGGTCTTTTGTAAGTTAAGTAAATGTTCTGCTTCTGTCTTACCTGTGACAATGATGTCATTCAAATAACAAGCAACACCTGGTGTATCACCCACCATTTGCTAAATCACTTTTTGAAAAATAGGCACAGAACTAAGGCCAAAACATAACCGTTTGTACTTGTACAGTCCTTGACCAATTTCTGAGAGTCTGTATCCAGCTCCACTTGAAGGTATGCATCAGTGAGGTCCAATTTAGAGAACCCCACACTGCTATTCAGTCTGTGAAAAAGTTCCTCAGGTAAGGGTAAAGCAAATGCACCTGTGCCAAGTACTGGATTAAGTGTCACCTTAAAATCTCCACATATTCAAACCTTACCACCTGGTTTAGATACCACCACAATTGGAGTAGCCCAATCTGAACTTGAAACCTTTTCCAGCACACCTGCTTTTTCCAGTATATCCAATTCTACCCCTACCACCAGTTTTAAGGCAAAAGGATGTTTCAGTAGTTTACAAAACTTAGAGACTGCACTAGGTTTTGCAACTAGCTTGACTTTAGCTGTTGTGCAACATCCCATGCCTTTCCAGAGCTCTGGACACATGTCTAAAATCTCCCCAAGCTTGGGCGGGTTACTGCTTTGTGGTACCTGGACAGCAGCAAGTAGGCCAAAATCTGCTGGATCAATATGAATGTTTAGAAGAACCTTAGCGTCTCTGCCCAAAATGTTGACACCCTTTTTTGAAACCAGAAAAGTTAAGGTGTACTAGGAGAATGAGTCCTACATACTAAAGTGGCAAATGAGCCCAGTGGCTGAATTGGCTGCCCTTCAACTACACACAGCAACTTATGATGAGACAATGGTGGCTTATCCAGATCAGACCATGTTTGATGGTTAATAAAAGTAACTGGGGAAACAGTCTATCATTAAACGCAACAGATGCCACAGTTGTGGCAACTAAAGTAACACATAGAAAGGAAGAACATATTTAATCTGCATTTGTGGTGCAATAGGAACTACTGCATTGTCTGTGATCTCTGAACTGACCACTGCAGTTCTTCTGCTCCTGAAACGTTAGCAATATGACCCCGACGTTTACACAGATGACACTTAACTCTGAATTTGCAGTGGTCCCTGCTATGCTGAGAAGACCCACATGATGCACATTTGTACTGGTCATGCAGTTTGGTTGGAGTGGTTGAATTTTTCTTTGAAAACAGTAGTTTAGACTTAGGTTTGAGCGGTTTCAATTTGGGGTTTACTGCAGTTACTTGTACCTCATTTTTAGTGTTCGTCTTAGCATGTGCTTCATTTTCTGCAGCCTCACACATTAGTGCCACTCGTAGAAGTTCATCAGCAGACTTCTTGACACTTATAGAAAGTAATTGCTTAATTCGATATTCATTATTCAACCCCATAACAAACTTTTCAGCTAAATTAGATTCAAGATCCTCCCTGATCCACTCACATGTGAGAGCTAAGCGTTTGATCTCATCCAAATAAGATTGTAATGACTGACCTGTTGTCTGCCGGTAACTGTAGAATTTATAATGTTCATCCCATGGGAAAGTTATTAAACTGTATTGTGCATTCAATATAGCCTTTAGCTGTTGATATGACAAATCCTCCGGCCAGTCTGGTGCACAGAAACTGCATAAAAGTTTGAAGGTTCACTCCCCAAGAAAGTACAAAAAGCAGCTTGAATAAGTATATCCTGTCACTCAACATTTGCAGATTTTATGACAGGAATAAGTAATAACCACTGATCAAACAGTCTGGACCATGTATTCCTGGTATGGTTTGTTCCTGTAAAAATCTCAAAGCTGGCTGAAGTTTCCATGATACAGCACAGTTCCAAATTTCTTACTTGTCTCGAATGCAGAAAGTCACAAAATGGTACAATTCAGAAAGCTGGAGCTATTAAAATTTCCATCATCCTTGTCACCAGTTTGTTGTATTTGGTGGCCGAAAATAAGTACCTTAAACACATCAGGGTCTTGCTAATAAGAAACATCACACAGAAATCTAGGCCTTCTCCGTCTACTTCTATTCAGCACAGACATGGGGGAACACTTCTCAACACACACAGGAAGAGTTACAGTAAATGCATTCCTTAAAACTGTACTGTCCAACATTTCTTAAAGCTGTACTACACATAACAGCCAGAATTTCAAATCCCTGCAAATGCTTTGAACCCAGCCATGTTTTAAGGGATGCACCGTTCTAAAGGCACAATTAATAAATGGTGGGCTCAGGGGCCCAATACTAAGTCAACATACCCAGGGGTACAAGACACCAGGCGCTGAGCAAGTCAAACTGACTTTTAGATAATCTATGTGACTTATTCCTATCACGACAAATGCATCCACAGTTAGATGCTTACTACTGTAAAACTGCTCTCACTGAATCCAGACAGTGGGCGCTGTAAGATACAAGCCCATTTCATAGATGCAGCTGCATCCTGGCTTTCGAAAATATGACCTAGCATACACGCTAATGGAGGCAGCATGTTCTAATGATTGTAGCACTAGACTGTGAACCAAGAGATACTAAGCTGAAAGTCCAACATACCCACTGGCTCACTACGTGACCACGAGCGAGACACCTCACCTCCTTGTGCTGCGACCCAACTAGCTGTAAAATCAGAGTAAAGAGTAACAGGAAAGGAGCTGCCCATACTGCATCTCAACTGGGCTATCCCAGAGAAATAAATGATGGGAGACAATTATGCCAGAAGGCTGTAATTACATGTTCTAATTTCCTGACAACTGTTGGAATCAGCAGTACTCTGTTACACTAAATTCCCCATAAATATGAATTTGAGGACCTTACTTTTTTATCTCTGAAGAGTTTGTTTTTGAAACTTGACGTTTTCCCTCAAAGGGAAACATTCACATATGGTGGCCCACACAGAAATATATTTTGATGTCTCAAGCAGAGGATTAGGACTTCAGTGAAGGAAAAACAGCAGGGACTGATACAGTTTATAGGGCAGAGAAACATTTTCATACAAATGTCTTTAGTAATACAGAATTAAATGTCCTGAAATGCAATTAGTTTGAAATGTCATGACATTTACGTACCACTGATGTCAATTAAATTTGTTTTTCTGCAAGAAACTGGAATATCACTTTAAACATCAGCGACTGTGTGTAACAGTGGGGAGCTGGAGGACTGCGGGAAAAGGCCGACTGGTAAAGTGCAGACCAGGGAAAACAGAATCCCCATGGGAACACGAGCAGGGGAAATGGAAGTATAGGGAAAGGGTGGAAGGTAGTCCTGCTAAATGCCAGGAGCTTGGGAAATAAAATGCCTGAGCTCCAGGCGATGCTAACTGAGGGAGCAGTAGATGTGGCAGTGGTCACTGAGACCTGGGCCACCACAAGACATGACTGGGACCTGAACCTGGAGGGTTACACTATGTTCAGGAAGGACAGGGGGGAGGGAAGGGGAGGAGGGGTAGCAATGATAGTCAAAAACTGCATTGGCATAGGGGGAGTAGAGGAGGCGGAGGGAACCATGGAAGCAATTTGGGTCACCTTGATAACAAGGGGGGGCAAGAGAGTAAAAATAGGAGTGGTGTATAGACCCCCTGCCCTGGCGGAGGAGCTGGAGGAGAGTCTGGTGGCAGATGTTGGGAGACACTGAAGACTAGGCAGAGGAACGGTGGTGGTGTTGGGGGACTTAAACATGCCAAGAACAGACTGGGAGACTATGACATCTTCTGTGACCAGGGAACAGAGGTTGTTGGATGTCTTTCAAGACGCATTCCTAACTCAGCAGGTGGGGAAAACCGACCAGGGAGGCGCGGGTACTGGATGTGGTCCTGGCAGACAGTGACCAGATTAGGGGCCTGGAGGTAAGGGACCCGTTGGCGGGGAGTGACCATGCCACAGTCTGGTTCTGCCTGGACCTAGGAGGGCTAGAAACCTGCACAAAGACGGAGGTAACTGACTTCAGGGGAATGGATTTTAAGGAAATGGGAAGGATCCTTAAGGAGCATTTGGATGGGATTGGGTCAGACATGGACGCTGATAGAAGGTGGGAAATCATCAGGAGAGGGGTGCAAGATGCTACCAGCACCTGTGCAAGAGTAAGAAGAAAATGCGGTAGGGCCGAAAACCCTGCTGGACCAGGGAGGTCCAGGAGGTGGTGCAGGGAAAGAAGGCAGCCTATAGGCAATTCAAGTGCTCAAGGAGTGAAAGGGATCGAGGGGAGTATGAGCTGATGGCTAGAAGGGCCACTAGGGTGGTGAGGGCGGCTAAGGCAAGGAAGGAGCAGAACCTGGCCAGGGAAATCAGGAGAGGGAACAAGGGGTTCTTTAGATACATTGGGGAAAAACGAAGGGTGAAGGGGCAGATTAGCAGGATTAAATCAGGGGAGAGATGGGCACAAGACCCGGGGGAGCAGGCTGAGGTACTAAATGAGTACTTCACCTCAGTTTTCACCAAGGAAAATGGGGGTGCTGCATCATACATGGGAGGAGACAGAGATACTGAGGAGGGGGGGACCCTTCCGATCGGCGGGTCTGGGGAGAGGGGGAGGCATCACTGGCAGGAGGGGGGAGGGCTAAGCAGGGAGAAGAGGTACTGGAAGTGGAAATCACAGCAGAGAGAGTGAGGGAAGCCCTCAGCTCCCTTAAGATGGAGAAAGCACCGGGGCCGGATAAATTACATCCCAGAGTGCTGAAGGAACTTGCGGATGTCCTGGCGAAACCCCTGGAGCTTTTCACCATCTCTCTGAGGACAGGGTGGGTGCCCCAGGACTGGAAGGTGGCGCATATAGTGCCTATCCACAAGGGGGATCAAGGGAGGTGGCAGAGAACTACAGGCCTGTCAGCCTGACATCGGTGGTGGGCAAGTTGATGGAGGGCATTGTCAAGGAGAGGCTAGGGGGGACCTGGAAAAGTCAGGGTGCCTGGACGATGGACAGCATGGATTCGTCTCGGGGAAATCGTGTCAGACAAACCTTGGGGAGTTCTATGACTGGGTGACTAGTGCCTTGGACCTGGGTAGACCAGTGGACGTCCTCTTTCTAGACTTCAGCAAGGCATTTGACTCGGTTCCTCACATGGGCCTGTTGGATAAGCTGGGAGAAATGGGGGTGGGGAACCAGATGATCAGATGGATAGGTAATTGGCTCCAGGACTGGACCCAGAGGGTCGTAGTTGGTGAGATAGTCTCATCCCCAAAGAGGGTCATTAGTGGGGTCCCACAGGGATCAGTCCTTGGGCCCCTCCTGTTCAACACCTACGTCTCTGACATAAGGACAGGAATCAGGAGTGAGATGAGTCTCTTTGCGGATGACTCAAAACTGGGGGCGGTGGTGGATGGGGAGGAAGGGAGGGTGGCCCTACAGGGGGACCTGAAGGCTCTGGAAAGATGGTCTAGAAAGTGGAAGCTGAGGTTCAATGCAGGGAAATGCAAGGTACTTCACCTGGGGGCCAGAAACCCGGGCCAAGTGTACACCCTGGGGGAGAATGCTACAAGTCTCGATGGCTGAGAGGGACCTGGAGGTGGTGGTGGATGTCAAAATAAACAACTCGGAGACTTGTAGGAGGGCAGCAGCCAAGGCCAACAGGATGCTGGGATGCATCACTAGGGGGATCACCTCCAGAAGGAGGGAAGTGATGCTCCCTCTGTATAACTGCTTGGTGAGGCCACACCTTGAGTACTGCATGCAGTTTTGGAGGCCACACTTAAAGAGGACATTAAACTCCTGGAGAGGGTCCAGAGGAGGGCAACCAAAATGATTTGGGGCTTGGGGGACAGGACCTATGAGGAGAGGCCTCAAGAGCTAAATATGTACACATTGGAAGAGAGAAGGGACCGGGGGGACATGATAGAGGTCTTCAAGTACATGAAGAGGATAAATAGGGGAGGAACAGTCAGGGTGCTTCGAAGGAAGGAGGAGGGGGCCACTAGAGGGCATGGGTGGAAGCTGGAGGGGGGAAGATTCAGGGGAGAAAGGAGGAGGTGCTACTTCACTGAGAGGGTGGTGGAGCCATGGAATGCACTGCCTAGGGGGCTGGTGGAGGCAGAGACAGTGGAGGGGTTCAAGATGGGCTGGGACAGGTACAGGGGAAGGGTTCTGGAAGCAAAATCCAATGCAGCAAGAATATCCGGAACTGGGAAGGGAGAAGCCAGAGAAGGCGAGGAGGGCAGCAAGGTCAGCACCCAGGGTGGGGGCTGACCAATCGAGCAGACTCGAAAGACCGTTAGGCTTATTCCGCTGGCATTTTAGTATGTTAGTAACACAGCAGTATAGTCAGAATTTGCAAAAACATATGTTGTGCAGATAGAGTGTTCTGAGTAGTGTGTGCAACCCCAGTGTGTCCTTCCCTTTGTCTGCTCTTAGGAGTTTTTTCTAAATTAGCCTGCTAGTTTTACAGCAGTTGTATGACACCTGAGAATCTTCAGCTTAGCATGCTTTATTGCTCTCCTTGTTCCTATAATGCCTCCTGTCCCTTGTGACAGTGATGGATCTCGGACCACTGATTCAGCAAGCATTGGTTTTAGAGTCAGTTTACAACAGCAGAGCTGGGATATTAAAGTGATGTTCCGATCTACTGTCATAAGGTATTGCTTAGCCCAATACCTTATGACAGTGTTAGTTGACTTCAAGTCAAAGTAAAATTAAGTGTGTTAACTTTGTGAAGGGATTGTACCAGCCTCCGAGCCGTCGGATTCCTTCCAATCTCCTGTTTGACCACTCCGCACCTGCAATCAGATGTTCTGTGACATTTCAGCAGGAGTGTGGGGAGCATGATACAAGTCTATAGACAGTTTGTAATGCTGTTTTTCCATAACTTTAACTAATATTAGAGGCAAATGAAAGTTGCTGCTCAACTATAGGGGCCCTATAAGTTGAGCGGTGGCTTTTTTTCCTTCTAATATTGGTTAAAGTTAAGAAAAATGGCATTGCAAAACTACCCCCACCCCCCACAGACTTGTATGGGGCATGCCCCTGCACTCTCCCTGCTAAAACATCACAAAACTTCCGAGCGTGGGGGCGGAGCGGGCAAACCGGGAAGTTGGAAGGGATCAGCTGGCCGTGGCTTTGGAGACAGGTACGATCCCGTCACAAAGTTAATAGACCCTTAAAAATGTTACTTTTACTTGCAATCAGCCAACGCTATAATAAGGTATTGGGCTATGAAGCCCATACCTTAAACTGGAAACTTCCTTTAAGTAATTTTCCTTATCCAGTGAGCACTAATGGCTACATTTACAATTTAGCAAATATTTGAGGGCTAACTGAGTGAGTTACTCTGTGAGAAAACAGCTAGAGTCTTTACTAATTACAGCATTGATGATCTGGGGTGGTGTGTGCTTTTTATGGCTGTACAGTTTGATAGAATGAAAAGTTTTAAAAGCAAAACATTTGTTCCTGCTGGCTATACTTGGTACACTCATAGAAAACAAAAATACTGAATTAGAGCTATTTAGTAGAGGCCAGAACATCAGATTTCTATCTCTCGTGCTTGCTAAATCAGTGGTTCTGAATATATTACTATCACATGGGACAGGAGGTACTGTAGGAAAAAGTAGAGCAATAAAGCTCGCTAAGATATAGAGCCTCAGGGGCCATAAAACTACCATATAACTAGCAGGCTAATTTAGAAAAACTCTTAAAGGTATACTGTCAACCATTTTAGCAGAGGATCAAGCATCTGGAGGACAGCTCTCCTCTCCCAGGGGTGGGGACGGAGACAGGGGCACGCCTGGCACTTAGCAGTAGTTGGAGGCAGGCACACTGGCTCCTAAAACAGGGGGCAGAGACTGAGCAGACACCCGGCATGCCATGTACAGTATGGGGCTTGGCCATCAGCGTCACTGCACACCACAGCTCTGCACTCGGGGATGGGAGAAATGGATACTGAAAACACCACCAACCGGCAGGATGATGCCGGCCCCCTGCAGGCACCTCACCTGGCCAGTTGGCACCTCAATGTGAGAGATAAGCTCCAGTGGATACCGGGGTGACAAGGCTGGGGGGTGGGGAGGCAGAAGGGGGCTGGTTGGTAGAGCAGAGAAGTAAAACAAAAAAAAAAAAAAAAAAAAAGAAATTTTTTGCATCATACTATTTCTACTTGAAAACCTACATTTTATGATTGCGAACCTTCGTAAAATTAATTGGTGTTGCTGGTTATTTAATCTGCATTCTTTCACAGCAGAAATGAACTGCATGGTAATGCAGTTGTACAATCCATTATACAATTCCTTGGTTAGGCCACACCTCGATTATTGTGTGCAGTTTTGGAGACCACATTTAAAAAGGGACATTACACTCCTAGAGAGGGTCCAAAGGAGGACAACCACAATGATCTGGGGCCTGGGGGAGCGGACCTATGAGGAGAGGCTCAGGGAGCATGACGAACACCCTGGAGGAGAGGAGGGACAGGGGAGGACATGATAGAGGTCTTTAAGTACATAAAAGGGATCAATAAAGGAGGCCCTGTCAGGGTGCTCCAAAGGAAGGAGGGTGGGGCAACGAGAGGTCACGGGTGTAAGCTGGAAGAGGGCAGGCTCAGAGGGGAGAGGAAGATGTGTTATTTTACTGAAAGGGTGGTAGAGCCATGGAATGCACTGCCCAGGGAGCTGGTAGAGGTGGAGACTGTGGACAGGTTTAAATGGGGATGGGACAGGTACAGGTACAGATGGAGAGTATATTTGACCAGGCCAAGAACAAGTGAAACATCTGGGACTGGGGACAGTATAACCCGAGGGGACACCAAAATCGACCCTCAGTGCAGGTACTGAAAATCGAGCAGACTTGAGAGACCATCAGGCCTGTTCTGCTGGCATGTTAGTATGTTAGCAATGGTGTAAGTATATTCAGCCTTGTTTTGTTTGAAATCCCTGCTTGCTCTACTTTTATTACATACATCCTGGACATAAGGAACACTCCCAAACAGAGCGGTCACTCATGAAACAATAGCTTCCTCTCCTCTCACTGCATCATGAGTGGCTAAACTGTGTTGGGGGGGGGTGCATTCCCAAGTCAAGGAAATATGCAGTGGGAGTTGAGCAAGAAATGTAAAAGCAAGGCATTTGACACAGTCCCACACAAAAGATTAATATACAAGTTAACGCCAGCCTGGGAGTGGGTCCCAAGATGACAGCCTGGGTAAAGAATTGGCTGGAGAATAGGACACAGAGAGTAATAGTAAATTGAGTCCACTCAGAAAAAAGGAGGGTTACTAGTGGGGTACCGCAGGGTTCAGTATTAGGACCAGTCCTCTTCAATGTCTTTATAAGCGACATTGCAGAAGGACTGGAAGGAAAAGTATGTCTCTTTGCAGATGACACAAAGATCTGCAACAGACTTGATGCACAGGGTGGGGTGGAAAGGATGAGAAGGGACTTGGCAAGGTTAGAGGAATGGTCAAATGTGGCAGCTTAGATTCAATGCTAAGAAGTGCAAGGTAATGCACCTGGGAAACAAAACCCAGGGAAGAGTACACAATGGTGGGTGAGATACTAACAACAAAAAAATGGAAAGGACCTGGGGTAGTCATATCAGATGACCTAAAGGTGGGCAAGCAATGTGAGAGGGCAGCAAGGAGGGTGGGGGATACTGGGATGCATAGGGAGGCATCACCAGTAGAAAACAGGAAGTTATTATCCTCTGTACAGACAGCTGGTGAGACCCCATCTGGAGTACTGTGTGCAGTTCTGGAGACCCAATCTCCGCAAGACATAGACAGGATGGAAGCTGTCCAGAGGAGACACTAAAATGGTGCAGGGTCTGCACGGAAGACATATGAAGAGAGACTTAAGGAGCTGAATATGTATAGCCTCAAGGAAAGGAGGAGAGGGGGACATGATAGAAGCGTTCAAGTACCTCCAAGGAATCAACAAAGTCAGAGGGTAGCATCTTTCAAAAAGAGGTGTGCAAGAACAAAAGGGCAACGTGAAGATGGGGGGGGGCTCAGGAGGTAATTTAAGGAAGTATTTTTTCACAGAGAGGGTTGTGGATGCATGGAGCGGCCTTCCGGAGGAGGCTGTGGAGTCAAAAACAGTGGTGGAATTCAAAAGCATGCATGGGACAGTCATAAGAGCAATTCTAGGGGTGGGGGGTAGGAAGAAGTAGGCTGCTGGTTAACTAGGATCTGCAGCTTATCCAGTAGGTAGGGAAATGGGCAGACTGGGTCGGCCAAGCGGTCCTTACCTGCCGTCAAATTCTATGTTTCTATGTAAACACATTTTGGTGTGGTAACACCAGTATGGTGGGCAGCTTGTTTTCCACATTTGGAAAAGGAAAAAGGCATAAACATCAAACTACCAACTACATCAGCACATTCTAAAGCATGTGAACAATCATAAATTGTATATTTTAAACAAGGGCCAACAAGGGTCAGTTTGAAACCTAAGGGAGGTTGACAGTGCCCCTTTCATAGCAAACAATATGAAGGACACACAGGACTATACACACAAATCAAAGCACTCTGCACAATCTATGTTTTTGCAAATTTTGACTGTACTATTCCATTAATTTCCAGAAGTCTCTACTGCCCCAGCAGATTCAGTTGTACTACTGTACCAACAGATGCTGGGACACTTGCTTTTACCACAGGCAGCAGCATCCCCGCAGATGCTGGCACAGTTCAGTTCCTGCAGTCACTACTGTCCCAGCAGATCCCCATCTGTTGGGACACTTTACCTATCAGAGACAATACTATTCCAGCAGAGGCTGGGATACTTTTCTTTACTACACACACTAGTGTCCCAGCAGATGCTGGCAGTATTCCATACCCACAGCACTACCATCCCAGCAAATGCGCATCTGGGATACTTTACCTAGTAGAGAGACTACTGTCTCAGCACATGCTGGAACACTTCCTTTTATCTTAATTACTAGTGTGCCAGCGCATCACATCAGATGCTATCATGACAATACAGGAGGCAAGGTAAGTAGCCAGTAGATGCAAATATGCTGAGATAGTGCCTGGAGTAACAGAACTCTGTCAGCGTTTGCTGGGACAGCAGTGCCTGTGCTACAGAAACTACAAATGAATCTGCTGGGACAATAGCTTCAGCCTTACTTTCCTAGTACAGTACAGAGATTTATTATCTTTCAGTTCTGATGTTACAACTGCACGATGATACTGCACTACTGGGGTATCAGGAGTGAGGCGAGTCTCTTTGCGGATGACTCAACACTGGGGGGGGGGAGAGGGTGGCACTACAGGGGGACCTGGAGGCTCTGGAAAGGTGGTCTAGAAAGTGGAAGCTGAGATTCAATGCAAGTTACTGCACCTGGGAGCCAGAAACCTGGGCCAAGTGTACACCGGGGGGGGGGGGATGCTACAAGTCTCAGTGGCTGAGAGTGACCTGGGGGTGGTGGTGGATGTCGACATGAACAACTCTGAGATTTGTAGGAGGGCAGCGGCAAAGGCCAACAGGATGTTGGGATGCATCGCTAGGGGGCTCACCTCCAGAAGGAGATAAGTGATACTCCCACTGTATAACTGCTTGGTAAGGCCGCACCTAGAGTACTGCGTGCAGTTTGGGGCCACATTTAAAGAGGGACATTGAACTCCTAGAAAGGGTCCAGAGGAGGACAACCAAAATGATTTGGGGCTTGGGGAATAGGACCTGTAGGGAGAGGCTCGAAGAGCTAAATATATACACACTGGAAGAGAGAAGGGACCAGTAGGACATGATAGAGGTCTTCAGGTACATGAAGGGGGTAAATAGGGGAGGAACAGTCAGGGTGCTCCAAAGGAAGGGGGGGGACAACTAGAGGGCATGGGTGGAAGCTGGGAAGGGGAGGGATTCAGGGGAGAAAGGAGAAGGTGCTACTTCACTGAGAGGGTGATGGAGCCACGGAATGCACTGCCCAGGGAGCTGGTGGAGGGGTTCAAGAGGGGATGGGACAGGTACAGGGGAAGGGTTCTGGAAGCAAAATCCAGTGCAGTGGGAATGGGAGGGGAGAAGCCAGGGAGGGGGGATTCAGGGCAGCAAGCTCAGCTCCCAGGGTGGGGGCTGACCAAACGAGCAGACATGAAAGACCATTAGGCCTATTCTGCTGGCATTTTAGTATGTTAGTATAATTTATTTCACAACTTAGTTATTCAGGGTAGCCCAATACAGATTCAGCATCTTGTTTTCAGTGAGGGTTTGTTTCCCAATTTAGAGAGCAGAACTCTACCTCACTTGATAATTTCATTAACTTCATGTCCCAGCTATTACAATCAGCTAGAGTATATACCTTTTCATTTCCAGGTTTCATTGCCTGGGTATAGAGCACACCTAGGTGGCATACTCAAAAAAATTTGCATAACAAGCATTTGACTGCTCCAACCAACCTCATAGTGTTTATCAGGACAACAGACTGCGACATCACAAACAGCAACTGTAAGGTTAGCTGGGGACAGTCCATTGCTTTTTAAAAATAAGTGCTGAATTACATGAAATATTAAGCAGGCAATACCCTGAGAAAGTAGAAGTAGAGTACACTACAGTTAAACAATTATTGCTGGCAGTACAGCCTAGAAATCAGAGTAACAAGCTGTGAATGAGCTTGGTACATCCTGCAGACCTGGGTTCGATTCCCACAGCCTCCATACTGCGTGACCCTGAGCAAGTCACCTAACCTTCCTCAGTGCTCCCGAGACACCCCTGAAAACATGCCTTGGGCCTAGTGTGCCTTACCCAGTTATCAAAAAATTAAATATAAAAAAATTGTTAATAGCCTTTCAAAATGTTCAAACATTTTGATAATGTAACAGTGGTTTATGACTCCTGTGGCCCCATCCTCAGTCACTATGGGTGGCTCTGTAAGTGGTCTACAAGTGGTAGATGACTACCTGACAAAGATCAAGCCAGTTATTCCCTAGGAGAAGATAACTACATCCCAGGCTCAGAGCAGAGTTAAAGGAACAATTCACAGGACTGCTTACAATAATCTTTCATAAGTCTCTCCATACAGGTGAGATACCAGAGGTAGGTGGCCAATGCTGTCCTCATCTTCAACAAGTAGTCAAAGCCAAAACCAAGCAACTACAAGCTAATCAGCCTAATACCAGTGCTAGGCAAGTTCCTGGTATCCATGATCAATCACAGAATAACGGGTCACACAACAAAGGCCAAGGTTCTTAACCCTCTCTCAGCATGACTTTTTGAGGGGCAGACTATGCTAAACAAATATGACTACCTTCTTTGAGAAGGTATCTAAGGAGGTGGACAGAGGCAAGTTACTTAGTTCATGTAGTAAAGAGCCTTTCCAATGGCTTAAAGCACTGAATATTGTTTTTCAGTAAAAACAGATACATGAAACAGGAAAAGAGAAATACCGGGGGCGATCACTACAAAATTGCAATAAGTAAAGACATAAAGTATGAATCTATTAAATGCCTGATAATGCAAAAATTCACAGAATTACAGAAAGGTATAACAGAAAATATTCATACATCATCGTTAGGATTCCTCCAAAAAAAGGATTTCTCCATAAAATAATTTAAATTTCAGGAAGCGTAGGAAAGTGGAGCATTATAGGGCCAGGGGAAGCAAGTTACAAAGGGTAAGGGAAGCCACCACAAAGCCCAGTTTGCAGCAGATTTTAATCTCAACGGTGGCACATTTAGCAGACCCTGTCTCAAAGATACTGTCACCCTGACTGGTGGGTGTACGGATTAGACTGTTGCAGATGTACTGGGGACCTGATTCACTTAGGAACATGTATATTAGCTAAAGGACCTTGCAGTGAATCCATCACCTTCTTGGCAGCCAGCCCAGAGCATACCGGGTCACAATGTTGCACACTTAATAGCGTACGACATTATGCCTAACCCGGTACAGCGCTGCACTAGTGAGTGAATGGCGCAATACCGCATATACTGCTGTACGCAGTACTGCACCATTCTCACTTTCCCAGGCAGAAGATAAGACCTCTGCTGGGAGTGGGTTCTGCCAACCAGCTGCTGTGGCTCAACGGACTGAGCCACAGCAGCAGGGAACCCAGGCAGTGCTTCTGGGACCGGGTTTGATTCCCAGTCCCAGAAATGTTATTTTTTCAATCTTTGTGCGCTCCCAGACTTGAAACCTCTCTCCCCCCCAGAGTTGAGAATCTATATTGGGGGAGGTTCGGGGGGGAGCAGCCCCCCATAACAGGGCAGAAAAGAAAGACATGCCACATGGCAAGAATCGCGCTGTATCGGCAGTGCGATATTGCCATGCGGCATAGTGTTGTGCGTGGTTATGACCCCATGCCAGCCCAAAGCCCATTGCAAGGGAATAATTTAAAGTGTATGGTAGACCATTGTTCTACTTTGATTTTTATCTGGACTGAAAAGCTGTTCTACCACAGTTCAAAGGGCATAGAATGCTGTTCAACCCTTCTGTGGTAGAACAGCATTCCAGCCCTGTTGACATGCGCTGGAGCCACAGTAACGGAAACCACAGGATCAACCAGATAACACCACAACGTGACCAACACAATCGTGTAACCTCTCTGGCAGATGCAGGATCAACCAGATAAGGTAACATAAACAGGATCAACCAAATATATTTAAAAAAAACTTACGGAAATACATTCAGGGCATCCACCTCCACTCGCAAAGCGAGGCACATATCTGCCATTTTTTTTTTTTTTTTTTTTATTTAAAAAAATAAAAAAAAAAAAAAACACTCCCAAACCTGCCTGACAACCAATGGCAGTGTGCACTTGCGATGCTGGGATGTCTGGTCCCTAGCAACTTGCAATTCACCCTAGCAACCAACCCTAACTCTCTAAATAAGGCATGGCAGCAACAAGTTTATTTTCTAGACTAAATATATACAAAAGTGCTTAAAATAATATAAAATTACTTCAAGGGAAACCATACACTATAAAAAAATACTCGATGGGCAACTCAATGCCGAACCAGTGTGTTCTGCCACCTCTGGGTCGGATTTCAATGGACCACTCGAGCTTCGCTCTCGAAGTCGCATGAAATCGGACCCCTCTGTGGCAGAACACACTGGTTCTGCATGGTTCCCCATCCAGTATTCTCTATGTTCTCAAACAGAGGTCATAAACTTTGCCACAGCATTCTGAACTAGCTACAGGTCAGTGTAGAGAACACTACAATAGTCAGATCCCTAGGAAACTAAGACCTGCTCTCATGTGCGCAGAACGACATGGACAGTTTAGTACAGATACTTGCCAATCCAGCCAGCAATCAATCAACTCTGTCCTGCCAAGGTCGAATGCCAGTGAGTTGGAGGCCATACAAGCACTAATCTCCAGCTCTGTTCAAATAATAGGATTTATCGGATCCGTTCTGCCAGGAGAAAGGACACATACAGTCATCTTCAGCTGGACAGGCTGCCTTCTAGCATACTAAAATGCCAGCAGAATAGGCCTAACGGTCTTTCGTGTCTGCTCGTTTGGTCAACCCCCACCCTGGGAACTGACCTTGCTGTCCCCCCCTTGCCCTCTCCCTTCCCAGTCCCGGATATTCTCGCTGCACAGTACTTTGCTTCCAGAACCCTTCCACTGTACCTGTCCCACCCCCTCTTGAACCCCTCCACCATTTCCGCCTCCACCAGCCACCTGGGCAGCGCATTCCATGGCTCCACCACCCTCTCAGTGAAGTAGCACCTCCTCCTTTCTCCCCTTAATCTCCCCTCCAGCTTCCACCCATGCCCTCTAGTTGCCCCTTCCTTCTCGAGCAACCTGACTGCTCCTCCCTTATTTACCCCCTTCATGTATCTGAAAATTTCTATCATGTCCCCCCGGTCCCTTCTCTCTTCCAATGTGTACATATTTAGCTCTTCAAGCCTCTCCCCATAGGTCCTGTCCCTCAAGCCCCAGATCATTTTGGTTGCCCTTCTCTGGCCCCTCTCCAGGAGTTCAATGTCCCTCTTTAAGTGTGGCCTCCAAAACTACATGCAGTACTCGAGGTACAGCCTCACCAAGCAGTTATACAGAGGGAGTATCACTTCCCTCCTTCTGGAGGTGATCCCCTAGCAATGCATCCCAGCATCCTGTTGGCCTTGGCCGCTGCCCTCCTACAAGTCTCAGAGTTGTTCATCTTGACATCCACCATCATCCCCAGGTCCCTCTCAGCCATTGAGACTTGTAGCATTCCCCCCAAAAGGGTGTACACTTGGCCTGGGTTTCTGGCTCCCAGGTGCAGTATCTTGCATGTCCCTGCATTGAACCTCAGCTTCCACTTTCTAGACCACCTTTCCAGAACCTACAGGTCCCTGAAGGGCCACCCTCCCTTCCTCCCCACCACACGCCCCCAGTTTTGAGTCATCCGCAAAGAGACTCATCTCACTCCTGATACCCTTCCTTATGTCAGAGATGTAGGCATTAAACAGGAGGGGCCCAAGGACCGATCCCTGAGGGACCCCACTAATAACCGTCCTAGGGGATGAGACTATCCCGCCAACCATGACCCTCTGGTTGCAGTCCTGGAGCTAATTTCCTATCCATCTGATCATCTGGTTCCCCACCCCCATTTCTCCCAGCTTATCCTACTGTTTCCCCAAACTCGAACTCGCTTCCTATCCACTCTGCCTCTTCCCTACACTCTCTTTCCTCGCTTCTTATCAATTTCTCTACTCACTGCTGCAACTGCACCTGATCTGTACCACTCTTAAAATGCCCTTCCCAATCCTCCTTTTCCCTACCTCTTCCTCCCCTTAGCTTCCTCTCGCTAACATTTAGTGTACTCTGCACCTTAATTTGAACCCTACTGCTACACCCGATGTATTTCTGTTATTATCCCATTCCAATTGTACATAACATTTATACAGACTGCCTGTTTACACCGTGCTTATGTTTCTCCACTTGTACATAATTCTGTATAAAAAAGTGCTATTATCTTGTATATAAAACGTGTTTATCTTTTTGCTGCTCATGTCCCTCCTCTACCCCCTCCTCCCCAGGATGCATCCGGAAACGAGCCTAGTTGGCTCAGTATGTCTTTCCTCGTGAAACTTTTGAAAATAAATAAATAAATAAAATAGAGTACAGTATAGTAACAAAGCAAAATAGACTTCGAGAACACTCCCAAGTATCCAAATAAACTTCACACAAAGGCAAAATGAAGTATATAGGTTTATCACCTCAAACTTTTGCTGTGCAAATTCAAAGCAGACTTACAGATATAACATCAGAGCACAACACGTGGACAACCCCACCATCCCCCTCAGGGGGCAGAACTTCAGCATGGACCACTAACATACATACTGATCACACAGCCCTCTCTTCATTAATCACATATCATCCCAATAATTTGATTAGAAGGGTCCCCTTATGGTTAGTGCAAGCACCATTTGCACATATCCCATTATTTATCCCCCTTTAATGGCATACATTTTTACTTATTTACCCTTTAATCACACTTAAGAGAGACTGGTATAAAGACAGTAAGTCCAGAGCTACCTAAGTGGTGAAAAGTGAACATTATGTAAAGATCTACATTGTACTCTACAAAACTTCAAAAATATAGAAAGGAACAGAAAGCTCCTAACTTATTCACATATTCGGACATTGCAGTAATTTTGGACAATCGACCAAGTATATCTTCATTTCATTATGTTTTTATTATCTCTAGGAAAAATTATAAAAATATGCAATTAATAAATATACCACAGAAGACAAAGTAAATGTGTGATGTTTTTAAAACACATTGTGGGCTTCATAGCCTGCCACTCTGGGGCGATAACCCCTCTTTGTAATAATTATAAATTTTTACTTGCTGTATAATGTTTGGGAAGGGATCATAATTCTTGCCAAACTGGGAGGCAGACAATCCCTTCCCACTTCCTAGTCTGCCTGCTCTACCCCCACACTCCCCCGTTTGGTGACATGGTATCAGGGAGAGCACGGGGACATGCCCATACAAGTCTATGGGGCTAGTTTTTAAAATGTTTTTACTGCACTTTAAGCAGCATTTGATAAAAAATGAAAGCCATCGCTCAGCTAAAACCTAGCCCCATAGACTTGTATGGGGCGCATCCCTGCGCTCTCCCTGGTACCACATCACAAAATGTGGGAGCACGGGGGTGGAGCAGGTAGACTAGGAAGTGGGAGGGGATCAGCTGCCTCCCAGTTTGGCAAGAATTACAGTCCCTTACCAAACGTTATACAGTGAGTAAAAATGTACAATTTGTACACAGAAGGGCAATCGCCACCCCAGGGTAGCAGGCTATGAAGCCCACAATGCTAGATCACACAATCTCTAATTTTCTTCAAGTGAAAAAAACTCCTATTCTTCACATATAGACAGCATCAAAAAGGAAGGACTGGAGGTCCCATTCATCATTTATGCTGGTCAGTGGCTTAAATTTAAAGTGATAATTTCACCTAGCCTCTTTCCTCAATAGCACTTGGAGTTACCCAGTTTCTTGGTTTCACAAATTCAAGGCCCATAAATCTAAATGGGTTAGAATCTTTTCCATAAGACTCCCTGAAAAAGGATCCCTACTGGCAATTTCAATTTCACTTTTTTTGCCCATTATATGTTTGTTTTCTGAGCTGCCCCAGCTGCCCACTTTCCTACCGACCCTCCCAGCCCCATCACCCAGCAACTCCGGGACTTATCTTCCCGCTATCGTCCTCTGCTGCAGGACTGTTGGAGCGCCCAGTCACCAGTGCAGGGCCTGCAAGGAGTCAGTCATCATCCTGCAGCTGGGGAGGGGCGCTTCCCACCAATTTCTCCCTGGACCCACGAACATGCAGTGGGCGCGATGTGTGCACTCCACCTCTGTAGCGATGCCAGCAGCACCTGGAGCATGGGTTCCCTTCCCGTTCCTCGTAGCACTGCATGTGCTGCCACCCAGCTACTGCAACAGTCCAACAGCAAGCCACAGCAACCCCCCTCCATGAGGTTGAACAGCAGTCCTAGAAACACTCAATCATCCCTCACCCACCCAGTCCCCAAGTGATCCACGTCCGTTTCTAAATCCAGATTGTTGGCATCACAGCAGGTAAGGTGCACAGTGCCTCAGCCCACCACACCAATGGACCACTAAATTTAATATTTTTAAAGGGAATCTGTACTATATACCATTAGTTTAGATAACTGAGATCCTTATCACCCAATCTGGCCATATAACAGTTGAGCCTAGATTGACTAGTACTCCAAAATACATTTTTTTTATCTTGTACAAGCCCCCCCAGTACCCCAAAGCACCTTGTTATCTTGAGCTACTATTGTCACATTTACCACTAACCTCATCTCTCTTGATGTTCCCAACACACCAACTGGTGATAGCATGACTATTTAGCAGCTAGCAGGACCATACGGCTATACTGTACACAGCACACATATAATACAATCCATCTACTGTTCTCCTAATATCCGCACCTGGCAGATGTCCTCAAAGTAACAACTTTCTCAGGTCCCCGACTCCCAGTAACAGAAAATGCAGTGCTGACTGAGAAACTGTGTCCCTGTCTCACACACTGTGCACCATTAGCACACACACCCCTCAGAATACAGGTGGCCTGGGAGCCCTGTACATTATACAGTCAACTGGGTCAAAATATAAACATGGTGTTTTAATATTTTCACGAAAGACACCTTACATGAACTAACAAAGTGGTGCCTTACTGTAAAATGAGCATGGGGTAAGTTAGCACCTACATTTGAAAGAGATGACTGCGACCACGCATCACCACCACCAAATGAGAAAATGAGTGTGTTCATGATAGCCTCAAATGACACCCTACAGGATAGCCCCAAATGAGATAAAGTATCTATTCAGAATATCCTCAAATGAGACAATGGGCTGGATTTTTCATGCTTTGCGCCACAACACTGATATTGCTGATATGCCAATGCGATTCGCTGCAACTGTGTCCAATTTTCAGAGGTCGGAGGATGTGACTGCGACAGTCTACCCACTTTACAGCAACTTGCACCATATCTCGGGCACAAGCTCCATATAAACGGTCCTTGGGATTGATGCAAGCTAGACCACAAAAAGGTCTAACTTGTATTAGATGCTGCATGGGATGGAAAATCCCATTCGATTGCTGCAAGCCCGGTGCACCATAGCTTTAGTGCATCCAGGGCTTGCATCAATCTCGCCCCGCTGAAACTCCCGGTCAGTATATCTAGCCAGGACATCTCCAAATAGCTAAAAGGATGTTGGAGGTCAAACAACAATACAATCTTAGCCAACATGTAACTGAGCCCTTAAGGAGAGCAAATGTGTTGTATTTAGTTCTTAGTACACTGCAAGTCTCAATAGTAACTGCTTAGTGGTAGAATCACTTGAGAATGGCGATCACAACATTAAATTGTATACTTCAATATAAACAAGGAATTTATAAACAAGAAAGGGACAACTGGGGCCAGAAACTGAAAACAGCACAAAAGCGGAGCACAAAGGTTTGCACTGCACTTGCGCCCAATCTGGGGGGTTTCTATATTCAGTCAGGCAGCGCGCAGGTGTCATCTGACTGAATATAGTCATGTTGGCCCAGCACAAGGTCAGTTTGTGCTGCCCTAACAGGGACCTGGACTGCATCCAGTCCTCAGAGAACTGTACCCCCAGATCGGATAGCACTGGAAGCCACAAAACGATATGCAGCCACAGAATACAAATGAGTACATTCAGCATGCAAGGTGCTAAAGGGGCAATATGCATGCTCATTATGGGCTCATTTGCATGGGAAGCAGTGGTAGGTCTGTGTTCGTCCTGTGGTCATCTGCCACATCAGCCCCAGTGGCAACCGGCACCCTCCACTCCCCTGAATGCCCATCCCCTCTATGGTAATGGAGTCCCTGGTATCTAGTGGCTCCCCCCACCCTCTGATCCCCTGTCCTGGTCCAATGTAACCTCGCCATGGCATGTAGTGGCACCCCCCCACCCTCTGATCACAGTTCCGATGCCACAAAGTAGTCCCTGGGATCTAATGGCACCCATCACCCACCAATCCCCTGTCCCAGTCTGGTGCAATCTTGCCCCGGTGTCTAGTGGCACCCCCACCCTCTGATCCTCCATCCTGGTCTGGTGTAATCTTGCCCTGGAGTCTAGTGACACCCCCCCCCCACCCTCCGATCACAGTCCCAATGCCACAAAGGCAGTTCCTGGCATCTAGTGGAACCCTCACTGACTGATCCTCCATCCCAGTCTGGTGTAACCTTGCACTGGTGTGTAGTGGTACCCCCTGCCCACCAAGCACCTGTCGTGATGCTACATTTGAGTCCCTAGTGACTAGTGCTCTGACTCCAGCCCATACAGTCCCCTGCCTTGCAGGTGTCTAGGGGCATCCCTCGCAAGCTCCCAGCCCATGTATTGGAGCATTCCCCAGCATCCAATGCTACCCCCCCCCCCCGGACTGCTGGTCGAAACTGGGCCAGTGAACAGTGGCGGAGCAGGAGCCCCCACCCCGCTCAGCATGCACCCAACACACCTCCACCCAACTCCCCCCATACCTGTGATGGCAGGGCTCTGCAGAAAGCCCAATACAACACTCAGCACAGCCCTCCACTTGCCTCTGTGGTCAGCTGCTGTATGGGACAACAGGGAGCTCATGTAGAGTACATAGTCTACTGTATGCGCACTCACTGTCATCCCATATGGCGGCTGGCCATGAGGTGAGTGGAGGGCTGTGCTGGTCATCATATTGGGCTCTCCACAAAGCCCTCCCATCACAGGTGGAAGGGGGAGTTGGCTGGAGGTGTGCTGGGTGTGGGCTGATGGGTGGGGGCCACGACCCTGTCCCTGTTCAGCACATACCTCGCAACAGTTTGTCACTTACATGAGGGACGCAGACCCCAGAAATGAGAGCACCGAGGGACACTGACCCACATAATGAGCAACATATCCTCTATCATGGACATACACAGTCAGAAAACTGTAGACACCACTCCGTTTACTTGTACAGTGTTTATGCTGTTGCATCAGACTATTATGACTGCTTTAAAGTCTGGATTGAAGGTAGGCCCACCAGTGCAGAGGCAGAGTCAGTCTGTGACGCCGATGACCCAGGTTCAGAAATGGACTCAGGACATCAGAGGGCCAGCTGGGGGGAGGATTGAGCATCCTTGAGACTGTACTCCTTCTCGGGGTTTAGAGTGTCCACACACACCACAGACCTCTGGTGGAGGCTGGGGAGGATCCACTGTGTCAGCGCCGTTACCTGCAGGGTGGATACGGGATGTCACTGCACACTCCCGGCCCAGGTACTGCTGCACAGCTAACAAAACTCTCCAGTCCCCCGGCCATGATGCCCCCGCTCCACCACCACTCTCACTGCCACCAATGTCCACCCTGGGGGGGGGGTTCCACTTCCGGGGCCCCACCCCTGGGGGTGTAAGCCAGGGCTAGCCTACATTGACCATGGGGAGGGGGTGCCAGCCCAGCGGCCCCACCCGGGGGGGGGGTAAGCCTGGGCATGGTGAGTTGACATGCAGGGTAGGGGCTGAAGTTCTGTTAGGGGCATTAAGGGGAAGACTAGAGGCACAAGAGCATATTAAATTTAAAAGAAAGTCTGAATTGACAGTACATTCTATGTTTGAGCAGCACCATTTCCATAAGGCTGAATGTGGGACAGAGCATGTTTGGGGAATAAACTCAGGAATGTCTCTTGTAATCAGGGACAGTTGAAAGGTATGGTTTGGCAGTCCATGTGGTGACCAGCAGTCAGGGAACGAGTACCACTGCATACTAGGGATCGGTACAGGGCCAGAAGCTCGGGAGGAGATACCACTGGACACCAGGGAGGCTGGGAACTATCCTGGCCAGGCAGTTGGGGGGGGTCCACTAGTCACCGGGAATCTGTGTTAGCATCAGGATGGGTGCTCAGCGGCTGGGGGAGAGGTCCACTAGCCACTAAGGTGGTGATGGATGCACTGGGAGGGGTGATTAGGGGTTCCACTATCCTCTAGGGCATCAATAGAGTCATTGGGCTAGGTGACTGGAGGGTGCCAATGGACAACAGGGGTGGCCTGCAGATATACAGGCTGGGTGACTGGGGGGGTAGAGGGTGCCTCTAGACACCAAGAAGGACATATACAATAACAGGGCAGGTGATCAGAGGGTGTGGTGGGAGGCCACTAGACACCTAGGAGGATATATACAATATCGAGGTGGATGATCAGAGGGTGAGGGGGCACCACTAGGCACAACTTGTACAGCTCAGGACAGTGGATCAGAGGGTGAGGGGTGCCATGAGACACCAGGGCTACACTTGTACGAACCAGAACAGGGGACAGAAGGGTGGGAGGGGTGCCACTAGACACCAAGGCAACAAATGTATGAACCAGGATAGGAGATAAGAGGGTGGGGGTGCCACTAGATAGCAGGAAGGCCATGTAGGATACTGGGGCGGGTGACTGGTGGGTGGGTGGGGTTCCACTGGACATCACAGCATCCACTATTTCAATGGGATGGGGCTTGCAAGGTGGGAAGAGCTGGCTGCAGTACCACCATACCACCACAGGGCACAGCCTCCCCATTGAGACTCAGTTTGCAAAGGCAGGTAAATAGCACTCCTGTGGGTGCCATCTACCACCTGCACAAATCCATGAATTTGCAGCTGTGCCTGTATGCAGGGGACCCTCTCATTTGCATGGGTGCTGCATTATGTTAGCAATCAGGCACTAACAGGGTTAGCCCATGCTGTGGGGGTCCCTGAATACAGATCCCACATACAAACTGGATGTAAAACTCTGTTAAAGCAGGCAAACACCCGTTGATGCCCACACTAACTTTTCAATATCTGACCATAACTTTACTAATATAATAAGGCAGATACTCAAGTAATAACTAAATCACTATCTCAGGATAAGTCATTAGAGATCGATTTGGTGAATAAAGCATGGAACATTTTAAATGAGAAGACTGCTGTATATTTATGATTTGGATATATCTGATGTATTTATTATACATTACATCAAGTACTGTACATATGTCAATAAGAGAGCATCCATTTCTTCTGTTGCAACACATATCTAGAGTTTGAGGCTCTGACACAGGGTAGTAAATGTCAAGCAAGCCTCCATTTACATGCAAATGAGTCACTTGTAATACAGCCCCTCCCATTCCTTGATGTCACTGCAGCAACAGGGCAGAACAAAACATAAGGGTATCAATGCTGTCTATCCTGATTTTAGTTTAAGTTTGCAATGGCTTAAGACAGTTCTGTCATGCAACTCACACAGGGAGTGGTACTTGTAGCCTTAATACTGCATGTGTAGAGCAAATAATACATCTAATAGTACTGCATTCACAGGAAACAAAAGCTGTTCCTGTGTACTGCTCATTTCTCTCTGTGAGACAGTTGTAACATGTTGTGGAAGGCAGTAGACCGAATCAGTTAATCAACCAATCAATCGAGCAGTCAGTCACTCACTCTGTAGTGAACCAGGTGAACATCCTTGAGAGGATTCATTTACAAGGTAGGCTTGAGCAGTTTCTCAAAGGATCACACAAGACTGAATTCTCCCTTTGCACAAATTATACACTCCCCTTTCAGCGGCCTAAAAGTGGAGAGCTAGATCACTTACTTTATAAAGTGCATTGTTTTACATTTCAAATGCCCTTACATCTGGGTTCTGCCTAGAAATACCAAGACACAGAATGCACATGACATGGGAGGAATGAGCTAAGCAAATACAGAGTACTACAAACACCGAGACCGATTAGTTTCTTTACCTAGAACAGCTGAAGTTAGCATCTGATTTGTGAGGGGCATCCTACTTCAAATGCTGGCATTACAAAGTTGAGGGGCTGCCACAGCTTGTTTTCAGTACCTTCAAAGTGAAGTGCTGTAGCTCTCATAACTCTGTTAGTGATTTATAATGGGAATGGGGGCACTGTTAAAGTCATGGACCTGAGGGGCCATCACGGTTCCCAAGGAGGTTAGGGGAACTTGTTAAGGGTTAGAGAGTAAGGGACTTCAGTAGGATTTGAACCAGAGTTTCCCAGTTCTTGTGCCTGTGCTTGCTTTCACCACTAGATTACTCTTCTTCCATATGCTGCAGCTGATGCCCTGGTAACCTATTCCTTGTTATAGCTGAACTCTTCATTGCCTTACATCAGCCATCCAATCACTGACTGCCTAGTTACAAAGGGAAAGGGGCATTTTTGCAAGATTGTGTCTCACTGCTGATGTCAATCAAAACAGAGAATGCTAACACACAGAACATAATAAAACAGCTATATAATACCACTTAAGACTCTTGTTGTACCCAGAGTCATTTATTGGGTAAACTGTTTTTGCTAACAGAAACATTAACACAACTCATACAGGCACTTCCTTATAGGCATACTGTATATACACGTGTCAAATCAGTGCTGAATCACACTCATGTGGTCCTAGTCCCTATTTGACTTGCACTTCAGGATGTGCACAACACTTAGAGATCCCCCATTACTCAAGTGGGGGACCAAACATTGTGGGTTCTAGATCTGGACAACAATAGGACTGCTGGCAACTAGAGGAGGAACACAACCATTACACATAAGGAGTTGGGAAAATATGGGTGGGAAACTATGGGAGACTTCCCCTTTAAGGCCAAGATAGAGGATATCTGTAATGAACATACATCAAAGGCCAACACACACAGCTAATAGGAAAAAGTATAACGGAATTTAAAAAACAATAACATGCAAAGTTATGAAAGGAATATAAAAAGAAACTGAGTGCATGTAGTTTCAAAATAAGAATGAAGAGAAGAAAAAAAATGGAATTCTCCCCAACTAAAACTGCAAACAATATTGTAGATATATCAACTCACTAAAATACAAATAATGGTGTTGGACCACTTAAACAGAACACTTGATTAATAGGTAAATCTGAGTTTTTGGGTTTTTTTTTTGTTTTTACTTGTCCCTTTGGTCGGCCAGTGAGAGTACCATACCTTCCCTCTGTGTATTCAGCTGGGTCCCGGCATCATGTTGCTGAATGCCATGGAGTGTTTGTGGCTTTCTCTCTTTTACAGTCCCACCCCTGAGGGCACCGGCACGAAGGACATATGTCCAGACTGACGACATGCTAATGCATGTCATAGTCAAGTGCCCAGTAGCACCCTCCCCTCCCACAACTCACAACTGAGCAGTCTTTACCCTTGCCACCCATGCTTCCACCGGTGGGGGGAGATAGACATAAATGTGTCAGCTGCCAGGCTCGGAAATGTTTCACACACCCAGCACAGGATTTTCATACAGAAGACATTCTAATGAGCAAAAGGAAAAAAGGAAAATGCTTTAGAAGTAAAAAGTTACAACTGACTACTTCTTAAAATTTGTATTATTTTCCTGTCTGCCTGTTTTGGCTCCATTAGCTCTTTAAGGCTTTTACCACTGTGGCAAACTGGTTACAAATTCATTTATCTACTTAGGAGATCCCTTAGCATTTGGCTACATAGCTACTGGCTGGGGGCACACAGTTATACGGACATAGTTTATTGTGATTTTTGCAAGACATTCTATGTAGTGTCCCCATTGGGTGATACTCAGTAAATTAAAATCCAGAACCCATTACTATTTAGCTGGACTCAAGAATGTTTGAGTATAGATCACAGAGGGTGGTAGTAAGAGGTCATTGTTTTAACTGGGAACCAGACACTAGTGGCATACAGTAAGGCTAGGTCGTAGGACAAGTCCTGTTTCAAATATTCTATTCAGACTTGGATAGGGAAGTAAAAAAACTGATGTGTAAAGTATGTGGATGGTTCTACATTGGGAAGACCAAAAAAGGCATTACATAAAGGAAGTCAGTACAATTAGACTTGGACAGGATAGGGGTATTGGTGAAAGCAATGGGGCATGAAATTCAGTAAAGAAAATGTTCAATAGTATACATGAGCAAAAGCCATACAAACAACCATATCACTTGTTGGACTATATTATAAAAGCAGGTGAAGAGGAAAAAGATCTTGGACTTCTCACTGACAATACCCTAAGTGCAATAAAACACTCTTCAGGAGTAGTCAGCAGGGCAAACAAAGTTAAGTGGCTAATAAGACACAGGATACTCAGTAGGGACTCCAGTATCATCATCTCCTTGTATACAGCATTTGTTCGCCAGCATCTGCACTATGCTTCCCAATTTTGGGCATGCTATATGTCCGAGAACATCAGCAGAATTGAACAAGTGCAAAGGAGGCCAACAAAGATCACCGATGATCTGAAGGACCACTCCTATGAGGATTAAAAATCCTGGACCTCGTCAACTTTATATCAGAAGACTCACAGGAGATTTATTATTGCTCTATGATATATAAAGAATAATGCATGTGCAGGTGTGTGTTATGATTTTTCACACACCTGAGGTGTATAATCCACAAACCCGAGAGTGAAGCTTGAGGGGTTTATGAGATTATCATACACAGAGTGTCTGAAAAATCCTCATAAGACAAACCTTGCACAAGCATTATTTTTATAATAACTGGTGCAAGGTTTATACAGTGACAAAAACTGTAAGCTAAGTCTGTGTAAGTGAGCATGTCTCCAGCAGCTGCCATACTTGCACAAATACAGTGTGCTCTTTCATGCTTCAGTGAAGTGAGAGCGTGAGGAAGAAAACGCAGTAAATAACCCACTACTGAGTTATTACGGAACTCAGCGGGTTGTTATGCCATTTTATCAGGACTGGATATCCAGTCATTATAGAGGGATCACCAGTTACTATGGTTAACATTCCAGAAGTAATGGTAAATTTAAATCTGGCACTCAAACCCAGCAAAACACTCACATGACGACACCCATTACAGCTAAAGGAAAAAATAATCAGAATGGATAGAAGGAAGTTTTTCTTCACACAAAATCTGACTGAAGTCAGGAATATGCTACCCTAGACACATTAATAAGTAAACAAACAAGAGTTGAAAGTGAGGAAAAGCTCACTAGAGAAGCAGGAATACTGAGTTTTTACCATTGCAATAACAGGGAGCCTGTAACTTGGGCACTTACGCCTCAGTCAACTCTACAAAACTATAGTATGAACCTTAGTATGACATGAGGCAATGTACCTATTCAAGACAGCCCTAAATCAGACGAGGGAGGAACACACACACACACACACGCAGTCTTTCTCTCTCATATCTATCCAGAACATAGTCAAGTCAAGTCAAGTCAAATTTATTTAAAAGACGCCCAATCCCGGAGGCTCTGGGCGCCGTACAAATTTTTAAAAGAACATAAATCAAAAAATAAGTGAAATAGCAAATAATGAGTACATCATAGTCTAATGTAGTCTAAACATCAAACGCCTGAGAAAATAAAAAGGTTTTCAGGCGGATCTTAAAAATATTTACAGTCGAGGCCTCTCTGACCATAGTTGGTAATAGATTCCATAGGGCGGAGCAACGAACGCTGAAAGCTCTATCACTGCTGACTTCAGCTCTCGCCCCTAGGAATGCCAGAGGCCACTACTGGAGGATCAAGAGGGCGGACTGACAGACAGGTGTCAGGAGGACTGACAGGTAGCCAGGCCCTGCCCTGTAGGGCCTTAAAGGTGAGAAGACCCACCTTAAAGAGGACTCTCCACCTGACCGGCAGCCAGTGCAATCCACGCAGTACCGGTGTAATATGGCAAAATTTTTTCTGCCCAGTCAATAACCGGGCAGCTGCATTTTGCACCAGCTGCAGTCTGCGGAGAAGTCCTCCTGTGACCCCGAGATAGAGTGCATTACAGTAGTCCAGCCTAGATGTGACTAAGGCATGTATCAAGGTAGGGAGGTCCAGAGACGGAACAAGGGGCCTAATCCTGGCAATGTTTCTGAGATGAAAAAACAGGTACGAACCGCAGAAGATATTTGAGTCTCCATGGTCAAGTTCCTGTTCAGAATCACTCCAAGACTACGCACCGTAGAGAGGCCTTCAATGAGACAGCCCCAAGAACAAGTCCAGTTGCTGAATCAGAGACCTCCATATCACGAACTCTGTTCGACTCACTACCAATACCTCCGTCTTGTTAGGGTTCAGTCGCAACCTAGCTGGAGGCCATCCAGTCACTTATCTCGGTCAGACAGATGTTTAGCACATCCACTGCATTAGATGTTCCTGGGGCAAAGGAAAGTATAGCTGAGTATCATCAGCATAGCAAAAACTCAGACCATACTTCCTAATGATCCCACCCAGGGGCAGCATGTACACTGCGTAACAACATTGGGGCTAAAATTCAACCCTCGAGGGACTCCACAAGAAAGGAGATTGGGTGTAGATGAGGAATTACCCATCATAACCCGTTGCCTCCTGTTTGTAAGAAAGGACTCAAACCAGTTGATGACAGTACCGGTGAGTCCACATAAATCCCTAAGGCGAACTAGCAACACGCAATGGTCCACAGTGTCAAATGCCGAAGAGAGATCGAGAAGAACAAGAATTGTCCTCTCCCCCCGATCTCTAGCCATGAGGAGATCATTCTGCACCCGTACAAGAGCAGTTTCTGTGCTATGTCTGGCCCGAAAAGCCGACTGGAAGGGATCGTACAACTCGTGAGTCACGAGGTGCTCTTCCAATTGAAGCGCTACTACCTTCTCCACCACCTTCCCCAAAAATGGGAGGTTGGAGATAGGACGGTAATTCGCCATGATCTCCGGGTCCAAAGATGGTTTCTTTAAAAGGGGTCTCACCAGAGCCTCCTTCAAGGCATCCGGAAAGACTCCCTCAGATAAGGAACACCGTACGATCATGGCGAACACCGGGCCAACAGAGCCAACGCATCTCATTAAGAAACGCGTTGGCACTGGGTCCAGTTCACAAAAGGTATGCCTCAAATTGGTTGCTACCTCAATAACCTCACTTGCCTCCACTGGTCTAAACTCGCCCCAACTTGGCGGAGTGCACTCAGAACACATCTGACGACCACTGTTAGCTATGGTATTGCTAGCTGAAGAGGCATCCCACCGGATCATGGACACCCTGTCTGAGAAGAACCGAGCAAACTCCTCACAGTCTTTGACGGAAAAAACCCTCCTAGGCTGCAGGCAGAGAGGATGAAGAAGTCTGTCTACAGTCCGGAAGAGTGAAGCTGGTCGATTCTTCCCGGCAGCAATCTCCCTGGACAGGAACACTGCCTTCTTACGATTGATTGCCTCCTGATACGCACGATAGTGTGTACGCAGGACCAGTCTGTCCATCTCCAGGCGGGATCCTCTCCAGCAGCGCTCCAATCTCTGACCCATCTTCTTCATCTCCCTGAGGTCCCCATCGAACCATGGGGACCTCAGGTATGAGGTTCTGGGTCGTACACGGACAGGTGCAAGAGAGTTGATGGTGTCAGAGAGCACCTTATTATAGGTGTCAATGCCGCACCAACTCCTCCAAGCGCATGCAGCACCCACACTAGATAATTTAGCTGCCGCCAGAAACCCTCGGGGTAAGACCCTAAAGGGCGACAGCTAATCATCTCTGCAGGGAAGGGCTTATGGCGGGAGCCCCAAATGTGAACTTCACCGTGCAGTGATCGGACCAAGAGACCAGATCAATCCCGAGATTAGTGATCTCAAGCCCCAGTGAAAACACCAGGTCCAGCGTGTGGCCATCCTGGTGAGTGGAGTGCCGACAGCGACCTGCGTCAGTCAAGGAGGACATACTCCGCAAAAGTCGCCGCATTTTTGATCACCATCATCCACCCAGACATTGAAATCCCCCAGAAAAATACATCTGGGGGATCCCAGTGTTTCACCAGCAATGAACTCGGCAAACTCCTGCAGGAAATTCCCCATCGGGCCAGAAGGGCGATAGACAAGGAAAATCCTGCAGCCCGCACCGAGACCACTGCGGATAGCCACACACTCAAAAGAACCCAGAGCTTCCACTGGGTGCACGGTGAAGGTCAAACTGGATCTAAAGCAAATGGCTACGCCGCCACCCCTGCGATTCACTCTGGGGCAGTGTACCACTGTATACCCGGGAGGGACCGCAGCCTCAAAAATAGGGCCTGCATCATCACCCACCCAGGTCTCCGTAATGCAAGCCAGATCGACCGATGAAATCAAGGCGGCAACAATTGCCATCTTGTTCCTGATCGACCTGGCATTGCACAACACTGCCCTCAGAGGATTGAGGGCGTGCAGCCCCACAGGCTACCCTGGCAATCAGACTGGTGGACTCCTGGGACGGGCACCAACCACATCTGGCCTCTCCCAGATGCCCTCGCAACCCAGGGCGCCTCCTGGACCTAAGGACTTCAATCCTACCATCACCCACAGCCTGATCACCTCGCTGCCAGTAATCAACATAACCCCCTACAATCCCCACTTCCTGACAGCGTCTAGCAATAGTATCAGACACAGAAAGGGGGATAGAGGGGCGTAGACCATAAAGCAACGAGTGGCTATAGGTAATCTTAGTCCCCATAGATCCTCCCACATAATTCCTAAACATTTCAAATAAAACCACAGCTGCTATTTAAGCACTATAAAATAGCACAAAATAACAACCTGACCTACATTAAACCAATAAAGACAATACTAAAATAGGCTCCACCTTAATATATCTAAACAAAATTTAAATAGATAAAACTGCTTAACTTGGCACACATTAAAACATATATAAACAACCCATTACTCTTCCCCGTTTACAGACAAATATTCCAATGCGGTGGTGCTCAAGCCACTCTAGCAGCTAGCCTTCCTTTCAGCAATGGCCTTCCCTTTATTCCCTTGACAAGTCTCCACCCCACAAAAGTCTGCTCCTGTAATTAGAGCTCCCTGATTCAAACCTCCAGCCCAGTATCACAGGGGTAAGGTGAGCCCGCAGCACAGCTCACACCGCAAGCCTGCCACCGAGGACCAAACGAGCAGATTGCAGGGAGGCTATAATGTGTAGGCAAAAGTCAGCGGAAACAAACATCCACATCAGCCGCTCACGAGCGGCGCTCCAACACTGGCAGGACACAGTCTGCACACTGCATACCCAAATGAAATAACGTATCTATTCGTGAACAATCCCCCCAAGTGAGCCAATGTATTCGGGAATGACTCCCCAATGAGACAATGTATCTATTCAGGAATAATTTCCCCCCCCCAAAATGAGCCAATGTATCTATCTGTTCAGGAATAACTCCTCCATGAGACAATGTATCTAGTCAGGAAAAAAAAAACATGAGACAATGTAGCCATTAAGGAATAAAACCCCCATGACACAATGTATCTATTTGGGACTAACCTCCCCCAGTGAGACAATGCATCTATTCTGGAATAACCCCCCATGAGACAATGTATTTATTTGGGAGTAACCTCCCCCTCAATGAGACAATGTATATGTTCGGGAATAGCCCCCCCCACATGAGATGATGTATCTATTCCAGAATAACCACCCCTCCATGAGACGATGTAGCTATTCAAGAATAGCCCCCATGAGACAATGGACCTATTTGGGAATAACCCCAAATGAGACACGGGGACAGATATTCAAAAATGGACAAAGTGGAGTAGTTGCGCTCCACCTTGTTGTCGCCCAGGTGTCCAAAAATGCTATATTCAGTGGAATAGTACACCACCATTTCTGCTGAATATAGGGGTCATTGCAGTACAGCGGTAAGCCACGTAACACTGAGCAGACAAGGCTCCCGAAATAGGGAGTAATAATGGTTTGGGGATGGGGCTGCCGTACATCTTCCACCAATCGCTAGGGTTGCGTGGGAGTAAGTTGGGGTTTCCATTGGCGGTTTGTGCATGCCACGCATGGGGACCAGGCAAAATGGCCTAGCAGGGTGTACATACTCTGAATATTGGACAGCACCAATATTGAGGTCTCTGTCCCTTAACTTACATTGCACCCCTCTCTGAATCCTGCCCAGGCACAAACCCTGTTTGCCCACGCTAACCGCGCTTTTCAATATTGCACTTCTGCACAAAGCCCAGTTTGTGAGGGCAAACTCAGATTTGTGCACAGGCAATCTTTTGAATATCAAGCCCCAGATATTCAAAAGTTTGCCCAGTGGACAAAGTGCCTGCCCACCAGGGTTTGCACCCGTGCACAATATTCAAATGCTCAGGTGCATACACTAAATGGGATATAGCATGCACAAGGATGGTGTGCAAAAGGAGGGTCGGGGATGTGAATGTGGGTGCAGCGCAATTTCAGCCTGTTCGTGCCATGCAGTACTACTGAGAAGAACCTCAACTTACTCTAGGCAGCCCTAGCGGCTGGCGGAGCCACTGCAGCCAAGTCCCTGGTGTCTAGAGACCCCCCCCACACCACCTGCACCTTGTCCACCACCTTATCTCCTCTTTTCTGAAGTCACCAGCACCACAGGAGCCCATATGGCAACTGGCACAGCCCTCTTCTCACCAGCTCAAATGGCCACCATATGCAGTGACAGGGAGTGTGCATCCTGCGCACTGTAAAGGGAATGTGCATCAGAAGACAATATATCTATTCGAGAATAGCCCCAAATGAGACAATGTAGCTATTCAGGAATAGCCCCAAATGAGAATGTATGTATCTATTTGGGCATAACCTCGAATGAGACAATGGTCCTAATCATCAAACCGGCCCTTGGAGTCACCCAAACTGCAGCAAACAGCAGCATGCATCTAACACCAATGCACCAGGGACCCTGCACCCAGTTTTCAAACAGGAGGGGTCCTGGTGCCAAACTCCCACAGTGTGCCGCATCCGGTCCCATGTGTCAAAGAAAAAGTGCACAGGAGGGGAACGCTTGCAAGCAGTGGGACAGCCCTGTGGTATGGCAACCAGCATCAGGATGGGAGTAGTGTGTGATGCTACGGCACAGACAGTCCAGGAGGGGCAGGCAGCATGCGGAGCAGGAGACAATGGACAGGACAGGTGCCACAGGGGTGGAGATTGCAGAGCAGGAGATCATCAGACAGCTCCGGCCATCCCTCTATCTACACTGTGGCCAACTGTGCAGTGCCACAAGAATGCTCCATGTGCATCTAGGAGGGCACCATGGACACATGCAGGTGGGTGCCAGGAATGTCCTCCCACTTACTCCTACTCATGCCCGCGGGCTGGACCGCTTTGAATGTGCCATTACAGCACTATGGCCATCCCAGGCAATAACTACTGTGGCCTGTGATGGGATCAGGTAGTCCCCTATAACTGTTTAGGGAAGGCCCCCCCCCAAGAGAGCTAGGCTTTGGGCCTTGAAGGCTCCTTCTGGGTTGTTTTGGCAAGGTATAGGCAAACTTACTAGTGACCAGAAAAAACTGAATTTAAGAAATTCACTTACCTGGGTCCAAATTCTCTTTCTGTCTTTAGCTGTCCTGCTTCTTTGTCTCCCTGTGGCTTGGTCATCTACAGTATCACCTTTCTTTTCTTTCCTCTGCTTCAGGGCCAGGTGTAGTACATGGAATAGCCTCACTACCTTTGAGGCCATACAACTCAGAAGGTATTACTCAGGAGGTTTGATACCTCCTGCTTTCCAGTTCCAGACCCAGTATTTAAAAAGAAAATGGGCACTTGCCTATATTTACTGACGCATCCAGAGTCTGTTACACAAAGCCCCCAACCTGGTAGCCAGCAGTCAGTTCTGAGGGAGATTTTCAATTTAAATAAAAATACATGCTGGGTCAGGGGCTGCTCTTAAACAGTTGTTCTTTTCAGCCCCAAGCAGTAGTGAGAGCAGTATGAGCTCTCTTTACCTATACGCTCCTATGTTATTCCAGTGAGGAACTGCTACCTAACGCAGATGGCTCCATGGAAGAGAGAACCATTTTAAGTAAAATAAAATTGAGTTGGGGGCTAAAGTAAAATAAATGAACATTATGCACTCAAATGGAATAAAAATTCTGGAGAATGGGCAGAACACTTTGAGACCCCCTTCCCCAGTCCTGTCCTAAGTTTGTACACTCAAAAGTCAAACACACGATACCTTAAGTTTCTTCCCAGTTTTCTTCTTGCTCGTATATGGAAGGGTAACAAACTGAAAACAAACATTGAGTTCCTAAGTGCTGGCTGTCCTTAGAGGCAGTGCTTTAAAAGCACATGGCCAGCATGGCTTGCTTCTGTTTGCAGGCTTCTAGTCTACAAATTACCTTGTAATTTTCAATAAAACAGTTCCTTTCTCCATAAGCATTTAGAGCTTTTGGTTTAAGACATAAAAAGAGTCAAATAACTTACAAAAATACAAACTCACCAAACAAATGTTCTGACTCCATGGATTGTTTTCCCAGTCTGTCTACAAGGAGACAGCAGCCATGATTTCACTATATTTGTATGTTTGTAAAATAAGAGTAATGCCCAAGGGGTGGAGTTAGGGGCTAGCTTGAGGGTGGATCCCAACTCACTGAAGTTTTTCTGGAGAATATTATGATGTACAAAGTTGTAAATGTGCAAATAAAGGAAGCATGATTGATAACTGCAAATGGCCATGAAAATTGCCATTTGTTTCAGTGTTTAAAAATATTGTAATTTTGAAATATTTGCATAATTAGTAAACTTGGTTGATCATGTGATTCCAGCCCAGGTGTATATAATCCAGCTTGTTTGGCAGGGACAGAGATCAGATCCAGCAGTGAGAGAAGTTGCTTCTCCAAGTCACAGGTCTGGCTCCCTAAAGCTAAAGGGAGCAGGTCAGATTGTCTGCCTTAAAAAGAAGTTGTTTGTGTTGTGCCAGTTTTTTTTTTTTGTTTTTGTTTCCAATTGTTTAACCAGGTGAGACACACTAAGCTGAAAGCTTGTTTACAGGTGCAACCTGGGAGCACAGGGAAGTTAAGTGACTTGCTCAGGATCACACAGTATGTAAGTGGGGGCTGTGGGATTCAAACTCAGGCATTCAGATTTGCAGCTCAGAGCCTTAAACCACTGCGCTATACTGCCTTAGTTTGTATACACAGTTTCTTGCCAGTAAACCTGTGACTGAGTTATGACTTCAGCTGCCAAATGGCTGTAAGTGAAATGAACTCAGAATTTCCACATCGAAAGAAAACTGAAGAAATGCCTGTGAATTCCTGCTATGTAAAGAGAAGTTTTTTTTTGTTTTTTTTTTTACCTTTGACCTGAAAATAAAATTACACAACTGTGTTTTTAAGTGCAAATGGGTGTCCTTCTTTCCGCCCCACATCCCTATCACATGGCCCACAGTACTGGATACAGTCCAGCTCACCACTCCATTGTGCCTGGCGTCTGCCAACATACCATCCACAGCTGCTGCCTGTGTTCCCCGTGCCAGCCACGGACAGCCAGTCGACCTACCTTAGGTTTCTCAGGTTGACAGTGGTGGCACAGGGGCCATTAGAGGTCTAACTCTAGCAGACCGTGTGACCTTTGGGTGGAGGGTTTAGAAAATTACACTTACGGGGAAGCTGCAGCCCTGTTGTGGCGCAGGCTCCCTTCTGCCTTGGCATAGCCCTGCATCTGCAAGTACAATGCAAGCCTGGCTGGTGCAGGCAGTCCCCCAAGTGGCACTAGCTACAACAGAAAACTGGAAATGACGCAAGGTGTGGTGCAGTGAACCCTTGTGTCATTTCTCTTTGACACAAGTACCGTGCCTTGTCCCTGATGCTTTGACAACTGGGTCCAATGTATCTATTCAGGACAGCCTCAAACGAGACCATGCATTCAGGTTATCCCCAAATGAGACAATACAGCTATCCAGAATAGCCCCAAATGAAACAATATCTCTTATACAGGATAGCCCTAAATGAGACAGACTATCATTTAACCAGAAGTGTCCCAAATTAGACAATGTAGCTATCTAGGATAGCCCCCAAATGAAATAATGGTCTGGATTCAGGAATCCAAGCCATACAGTCCTGATTAAGGACTGAATTACCACTGCCAGATTACCGTGGACCCCAGGCAGAAACAGGCAGTGATGGGGTGGGTGGCAGCTCATGAATATGCAAGAGTATACAGGGGGTGTACTGCTCCCTGTGCCACCCACCCATGCATGCAGTGCAGTCCGTGTGTCCGGGCAGGGGGGCCACTCTGCGTGTACCATGGTCACCACACCCACATCCATCGTGGCACGGGACACAACTGGACAGCAGGTAAGCCACCCCTAGAATAGCCAATGCCTGGTGATTCGGATTCAGTGCCATGGGCACTGCTGTGTCCAGGTACCCCTGCTATCTAGTGTCCATGTTCTGAGGTAGATTCCAGGTCGTAAAAGACTGGTGGACACTGAAGTTGGAAAACATTCTGTCTCCATTTTCACCTACACATCTGCCGACTGGCCCACCTTGTAAGCAGTGCCCACTGTGGAGCGCATGCAAATGAGCCTAGCAGTGCTGGGCACTGCCCTGGCTGCTACTGCTGCTGCTATTCCAGTAGGCTGTTCACAGCCCAGGATAGCTGCTAGATGCCCCATCCTGCATTGGACAGAATTTGGTCACCAGCAGTGGGATGGACACCACTGAAATTACCAGAAGTACCCATTCTTGAATCCATAGAAACATAGACTTTGATGGCAGATAAGGACCGCTTGGCCCACCTAGTCTGCCCATTTCCCTACCTTGAGGATAAGCTGCAGATCCTATTTAACCAACAGCCTATTTCTTCCTACTCCCCACAAAAATTGCCTTACGTCTGTCCCATGCATTCTTGAATTCTCCCACAGTTTTAGACCCCACAACCTCCTCAGGAAGGCTGTTCCATGTGTCCACCACCTTCTCTGTGAAAAAATACTTCCTCACATTGCCCCTGAGCCATCCCCACTCTATCTTCAAATTGTGTCCCCTTGTTCTTGCACATCTCTTTTTCTGAAAGATGCTACCCTCTTGGATTTTGTTGATTCCACTGAGGTACTTAAAAGTTTCTATCATGTCCCCCCAACCCTCCTTTCCTCAAGGGTATACATAATAGAAACAAAGACTTTGATGGCAGATAAGGACCGCTTGGCCCACCAGCTCAACATATTTAACTAGGACTGCCCCAAATGAGGCAATATATCTATCCAGCAGAGCACCAAATGAGACAATATATCTTTCCAGGACAGCGCTAAATAAGACAATGTATCTTGTAACATGGGTATTAACCAGAGGCAAAACAGAGCACACAGATTAGCTGAAAAGCAGCAGCTGAGCAATATGGAGTGTGTATTAATCCTGCAGTAATGCCTGCTGGTGCTGTCCCTGTAACAGCCACCAAGCACCAAGTCGCATTCAATAGTCATCGGTAGCGCAGTACTATATATAAAGCAGCTTCAGAATGTGCTGTTAAACAAGAAAAAGAAAAGTTTTGAACCCACCTACTGGACACAGTGTTATCTACAAGCCAAATATAAATAAAGCTGACAAATCAAAGTCGAAATGTAACGTCCACATTTCCAATGTTTCAATCGTGTGCATCACTCGTCGGGTCCATTCACCAGTTACCGGGCAGTAAATTATTAGCAGAATTGTGCAGAAGGAGATAGAGGAATACAGTAGTAGAAGTACAACATGACAAACAAATGCACCACCAAGTGCAATAGTAGACTGCAAGGAAGTAAATCTGTGCAGCAGCACGCCTATAAGTAAACACAATATGCAGTCATCGTAAAACTACAGTTCATTAGCATAATGTAGTGTAAATGCTTGAGTCGGCACAACAACAGCAGCCATCCGTGCATAACAGAAACAGGGTATATCAGCGCAGCAGCGAGACTCCAGAAATATGCAAATGACACAGAAGTCCATGGCAGCAGCAGAAGCAGCAAACATCGGTGATGGAGCCAAAACGAGTCAAAAAACAACAATTTGTACATATAGTTTTGCAAAAGAAATGTACCATTCCACTATTCATTGTGTCCGCTTTCAAGAAACAAACCTAGTAATGTGTAACAATAAAAACACCACTATATGAATAAATGTGGTACTGAGAAGATAACAAGTACCCAATAGTTGTTATTGCAAATGCTATGTTATGAAACACTGCATGTATCTGTATATATAATATATAACAGATCATAATCAACATTACCCATTTCACATTGCCCATGTTACAAGAGCATTAATCCCCTCCAGAGTCGGGCTCTACTACGGGATTAATGTACGCAGTTCAATGATTACTCGCCCCCCAACCAGGCATTAATCCCTAGTAAAGCCCTCCTCTGTTGGGGATTAATGCTTACTTATTCACGATAGCCCCAAATGATGATTCTATCCAATATATCTCCAAACGAGACAATGTATCCATCCAGGATAGCCCCAAATTATGTTTTTATCCAGGATCATCCCAAATGAGACAATTTGCCTATCCAGGATAGTCCCAAATGAAACCATTTGCCTATCCAGGATAGTCCCAAATAAGACCATTTGCCTATCCAGGATAGTCCCAAATAAGACCATTTGCCTATCCAGGATAGTCCCAAATTAGGCAATTTGTCTTTCCAGAATAGCCCCAAATGAGAATTTGTCTATCCAGGATGGCCCCAAATGAAATAATGTTCCTATCCAGGATAGCCCTAATTGACAATGTTTCTATCCAAGATAGCCCCACGTGAGAGGAAAGACAGGAATAGGCCTGCGGTCCCCAGAAAAGAACTCCTAGTGCATCCTCTGGGCAAGCAACCCCAATACTAGTTCAGTAACAGACAACAAAGAGGCACACTCACTACAAACAAGACATGCAGAGTCAAAGCATAAGTTTGCAAAGTTTTATTCTTCACAGATCAGTAGTCTGCATGTTGAACAGCACCAGTGTAATGCAGTCAACTGCCCCTGTGTTTTGACCAACTGGCTCTTCTTCAGCACTGAACGAAACAATGTATGTGCTACCACTGACAACCTGAATGTGGATCTACCCTGTAGCATGTTGCTCTAGAAACACAGAATTTGATGGCAGATAAGGACCGCTTGGCCCAACCAGTCTGCCCATTTCCCTACCTACTGGATAAGCTGCAGATCTTAGTTAACCAGCAGCCTACTTCTTCCTACCCCCAACCCCTAGAATGGCCTTATGACTGTCCCATGCATGCTTGAATTCCACCACTGTTTTTGACTCCACAACCTCCTCCAGAAGGCTGTTCCATGCATCCACAACCTCTCTGTGAAAAAATACTTCCTTAAATTACCTCTGAGCGCCCCCTCTATCTTCAAATTGTGCCCCTTGTTCTTGCACACCTCTTTTTTTGAAAGATGCTACCCTCTTGGACTTTGTTGATTCCCTTGAGATACTTGAACATTTCTATCATGTCCCCCCTCTCCCTCCTTTCCTTGAGGCTATGCATATTAAGCTCTTTTAGTCTCTCTTCATATGTCTTCCGGTGCAGACCCTGCACCATTTTAGTTGCCCTCCTCTGGACAGCTTCCATCCTGCCTATGTCTTTGCAGAGACTGGGTCTCCAGAACTGCATGCAGTTCTCTACCATATACAGTAGCCAGCAAGACTACAGATCCCCCTGTAGCATACTGTGCTACCACTCGGACAATATAAACATGAATCCCTACCTAAAGCATGTTGTGCTACTACTTGCACAACATGAAAATGGATCCCCCTGCATCCTGTTGCACTACCACATGGACAGACCAACATGGATTCTGCTCTGTAGCATACTGCGGTACAATACCACTTGGACAACATGAACATGGACCCCCATAGCATGGTGCACTACCACCTGAAAAACGTGAAGGTGGATCCCCACAGTACATTGCACTACCACTCAGACAGCATGAACATGGATGCATTCTGTAGCACGTTGCATTATTACTTGGACAGCATGACTACAGACTCCCCTGTAGCATGCTGCACTACCATGCTGATAACATGAACATGGATCCCACCTGTAGCATGCTGCACTACCACTTGGACATGAACATTCATTCCCCCCATGGCATGCTGCGTGGACAACATGAAAATGGAGCCTCCTGCAGCATGTTGCATTACGACTTCTGCAAGGTGGCTATGGATCCCTTCCTGCTGCATGTTACACTACCACTTGGATGACATGAGCATGGATCACCCCCAAACATACCATGCCGCACTACCATGTGGATGACATGAATGTGAATTCACCCTGTAGCATGTTGCACTACCACATAGACAGCATGAAAATACATCTTCCCTGTAGCATGTTCCACTACTATTCAAACAACAAGAATATGGATCCCCTTGTAGAATAATGCACTACCACTTGGACAACAAGATTACAGACTGTCCCTGTAGCATGTTGTGCTACCTCATGGATGCTACAAACACAGATCTCCCGCCCCCCCGTAGCTTGTTGCACTGCCACTTGGGCAATGTGATCATGGATCCCTCCCTGTAACATGTCACATTACCACCTGGACCATATGAACATGCATCCCCCCAAAAATATTTTTTTTACTAAGTAGCACTACAACTTGGATGACATGAATTGTGGATCCACCCTGTAGCATGTTCCGCTACCACTGGGGCAACATGAATAAGGATCCCCTCAAAAAAAACTTTGCATTTTTTTTTATTTAGATTTTTTTGTTCCAGATCCCCCCTTGTTCAAGGACCCTCCCTGCCTGCTGCCCCCATGCCCAGGCTTGGGCCCCCCCCATGGACACTATAGGCATTGCCCAGTTTACCCCCCTAGGTCGGGGCCATTGAGCAGAACCCCCAGCGGACATCGGAGTGGACAGCAGGATACAGCCAGTGTCATGCTGGGACAATTTTTTCCTCATTGCTTGATCCCTTGGGGCAAGGACATGCAATGACATCCAGCATCCACCCTGCCCCCCTAATGCAATGGCACCAGTCGCAATGGTACCCCCAGCCTCTGCCAGTGGTCCGTGAAGTGCAGGACACTCTTCCCCTCCTTCCCCCCGGAGAAAGAGAGCAGTCCCTAGGATATTCCATACTTTTCCTCCAGCCTGCCCTCCATCTTCCAGTCTGTTCCAAACCCATGTCGTTGGTGTCGCAAGCAGAAATCCAACTGCTGCGCTGGTGGGCCGGCAAACTTAGCATTTTTGCACTACCACTTGGATATGAATGTGAATCCACCATGTAGCATGTTGCATCACCACAAACACAGTATGACTATAGATCTCCCCTGTGATATGTTGCTGTACCATTCAGACAACATGAACACTGATATCCCTGTAGCAGGCTGTACTACCACTCTGATAGCATGAACATGGATTCCTTCTAAAGCATGTTGCGTTACTACATGTACAACATGAAAATGCCCTCCCCAAACGTAGCATACTGCATTACCACTTGGACAACATGAACAGAGATCCTAACCTATAGCATGCTACACTACCCCTTGAACAACATGACTATAGACCCACCCCACAACGTACTGTGCTACCACTTGGACAATATGAATATGTTCCTCACGGGGGCCTGTTGGATAAGCTGGGGGAAATGGGTGTGGGGAACCAGATGATCAGATGGATAGGGCATTGGCTCCAGGTCATGGTTGGTGGGACAGTCTCATCCCCAAGGAGGGTCATTAGTGGGAACCCTCAGGGATCGGTCCTTGGGCCGCTCCTGTTCAGTGCCTACATCTCTGATGTAAGGAAGGGTATCAGGAGTGAGATGAGTCTCTTTGCGGATGACTCAAAACTGGGGGCGGTGGTGGATGGGGAGGAGGGGAGGGTGGCCCTACAGGGGGACCTGGAGGCTCTGATAAGGTGGTCTAGAAAGTGGAAGCTGAGGTTCAATGCAGGGAATGCAAGGTACTGCACCTGGGAGCCAGAAACCAGGGCCAAGTCTACACCCCGGGGGAGGGGGGGAGAATGCTACAAGTCTCGATGGCTGAGAGGGACCTGGGGATGGTGGTGAATGTCAAGATGAACAACTCAGACTTGTAGAAGGGCAGTGGCCAAGGCCAACTGGATGCTGGGATGCATCGCTAGGGGGATCACCTCCAGAAGGAGGGAAGTGATACTCCCTCTGTATAACTGCTTGGTGAGGCTGCACCTCGAGTACTGCGTGCAGTTTTGCAGGCCACAGTTAAAGAGGGGCTACTGAACTCCTGGAGGGGGTTCAGAGGAGGGCAACCAAAATTATCTGGGGCTTGGGGGGCAGGACCTATGGGGAAAGGTTCGAAGAGCTAAACATGTACACATTGGAAGAGAGAGAAGGGACCGGAGGGACATGATAGAGGTCTTCAGGTACAAGCAGGGAGTAAATAAGGGAGGAGGAGGGGGGCAACTAGAAGGCATGGGTGGAAGCTGGAGGGGGGGGAGATTCAGGGGAGCAAGGAGGAAGTGCTATTTCACTGAGAGGGTGGTGGAGCCATGGAATGCGCTGCCCGGGGGTCTGATGGAGACAGAGATGGTGGAGGGGTTCAAGAGGGGGTGGGACAGGTACAGGGGAAGGGTTCTGGTAGCAAAGTCCAGTGCAGTGAGAATATCCAGGACTGGGAAGGGAGAAGCCAGAGAGGGTGAGGGGGGCAGCAGGGTCAGCTCCCAAGGTGGGGGCTAAACAAACGAGCAGATGCGAAAGACCATTAGGCCTATTCTGCTGCCATTTTAATATGTTAGTATGTTAATATGCACCTCATGTAGCCTGTTGTATTATCACTTGGATGTTATGAACATGGCTTCCCCCTGTAACATGTTATACTAAAACTTGGACAACATGATTATAGATGGCCCCTGTCACATGCTGCATTACAGCTTGGACAACATGAACATAGATGCCCTCATAGCATGCTGTGCTATCATTCGGACGACATGAAAAAGGATCAATCCACTAGCATGCTGCACTACCACTTGCACAATATGAACATACTGTAGATCCCTTCCCACTTTAGTTTTATCCATCCCTGGAGAAAGTGTGGTATGAAATCCCACACTGGCAGCCACCCCAACAGCCAGACCAGGAAGTACTTGGACACATTATGTTTTGGACACTGGGGATACATCAAATTAGGAGACACACAAACATGTCAGAGACTGTGTGCAAGTGCATTAGTGTCAGCACAGGGGAATCTAAGAAAATTTTAACAAGACTGTTCTACTAGCCAATTCAAGCTTCAGTAAAACTCACAAACAAACCTTGGACACTGCCTGAAAGGGTATGCAGGCTCAACTGTGGGAAGGCAAGCCACAGAGTTCTGACTAGTGTTTAGGTTGGGGTTGTCTGAGGTACAACATGGTGGGGCTAGGGGCAGTACTGAGTTAAAGTTATACAAAAATATACCGTACAGCAACTGTACATGCAGCATACATGCATCGCTAGATGTGCATACTTTTTATAATTTTAGGTCAAGAAAGCACTACTGACCAATCGCAGTGCTCTGTTAACTTGCATGTTAAACAAATTCTGACCAGAGCCAGTACGGCTGCAGCTGAGATTGCCACGAAACATGGCACTGTCTGCCGAGGAACATGGCACTGTCTGCCATGTCCCAGAAGGCCGTTGGAGTTCAGTGTACATGTGCAAAGTATGAGCTGCCAAGATGGTCCAGTCTGATAGAGTGTAATATAAAACAGGACAGTAATAAATTAAAATACATCTGTATGCAATATGTGCTAAGGTGGATCAATGGATACAGTGCAATCTGAAGCAGGATAGTAATACATTATAATGCATCCATGTGCAATATGTGCTGTGCAAGGTGGATTAGTGGATACAGTGCAAATATAAAACAGGATAGTAATAAATCAAAGAGCAACTCTGCACTTCACCATGTGCTTTAACAAATAACATGTTTCAGCTGTTACAGTTGACTAGATAATACATGTTTTTTTCATTTTCAACGTTCCTTTTCAAGGTTTACAGCACATCTTGGTAGTCCACCTAAACAACCTGTATAAAAAAAAAAACATTTGGCTCTCCCCTCTTAACCCAACAGTACCTTTTTTATGACATCATAGTGCTCACCGTGGCAACAGACTGTGATGTCACAAAACAGCAACTGTGTGGTTAGCAGGGGAAGAGTCGGACATATTTTGAAAGACTCAGTGAAATAAGTACTGCCTTAGCCAAATTATTTAGTACGCCAATAGCAGCAGAACCTGAAATAGCTAAACAACTAGAAAACAAGAATGTTAAAACTAAACTAGTGTAATCTAGTGTTTTTAAGTGTTTCATTATAGTAGAGAGTTATTCCTTAAATTACATCTATGTGCAATATATTGGACCAAAAAGTAATTTTCAGGACACAAGCTTTCAGGTTTATGTAGGGTCAACCTTCTTTAGGCAAAGGAAGGTTTTACAAAAATAGACAAAAAATAAAATCATGTTATAAAATTTAAATATCTCTTTTTGATTTTGCCAGTTGCTTGTCAGAAGGTAAGCACTGATCTATTTATATACAGTATATGCATTTTGTACAAACTGCCAATACCTGAAGTAGGGCCCTGTGTAGGTCTTAAGGTTGGTGTTGTACAATATTACCTACTAATCAAATAAAAAGGTAAAATTACCTACTCTTGACTGTCTATTTTAAATATTTTACACAAGGCCAAGCAGTCACACCAAGTGCATGCCTGGTCCATTTCATCCACAAGTTTTGCAAAGTGTTGATAGGTCAACAGCAGGTGACCAGAGACCTGCATCCATGCAACACTCAATATTCCTAGTTCCATGAAGAGAACTTTAGGGAATGTTGTCCAAATAATGGGAATGAATAATACTGCTGTCAGTCACCAGGGAGGAAAGGGATTTAGGCATAATCATCATCTCAGATGACCTGAAGATGACCAAACAATGCACAAAGGTGGTGGGCAGAGCCAGTACAATGTTGGGGTGCATAGGCAGGGGTATCACTAGCAGAAGGGAGGTGGTGATGCCACTATGCAAGACACTAGTGAGGCCTCACCTGGAATACTGTGTGCAGTACTGGAGACAACATCTTCGAAAAGATATAGTCAGGGTGGAGGCGGTTCAGAGAATGGTGACTAGGATGGTGCAGGGGTTGCACCAGAAGACATACAGTATGAGAAGAGACTAAAGGTCTTGAACGTGTATACACTGGAAGACAGAAGGGAGCAGGGAGATACGATAGAAACCTTTAAGTATCTTAAGGGCATTAATAGCGTGCAGGTGGAGGACATCTTCCAGTATAGGAGAGGATATGAGAACAAGGGGCACAACATGAGATGGGGGCAGATTAAGAGGGAATGTGAGAAGTATTTCTTCACTGAATGGGTGGTGGACAACTAGAATTGTCTGCCACAGGAGGTGGTGGGGGTAAGCACAGTGGGGGGTTTCAAACATGTCTGGGACAGGTATAAGGGTACCCTAGATGGAGGAAAGAGGCTAAGCTGGTAACCAAGAAGGTCACCAGTCACCAATACAGGTAAGGAAAAAGGGCAGACTAGATGGGCCTTGCGTTCTTTATCTGCCGGCAACTTTCTATGTTTCTCTGCTTCTATGTAATACATGACACAGACTTTACATCAGCTTTTACTGAAGAATAGTTAAATATGGATTATTTTAGAGGGAAAAATAAAATTTCTGAAAACAGGAACATTACCAATACCTGGAAATTCACACAGACTGGACCACAACTAGAGGGCATGAGTTTTTGCTCATGTCCTCTTTGTTCATGAAAAAATCTCCCACATTTAAAGTTTATCACTGCTAATTAGAGGCCCCTTTGAGGAACTCTGTGTGCAAATATTTCTAGTTCACACATCATGCACCCACCTAGGGCAGACCAAATGAGACACAACATATTCTATTTTGTGAAGTCTTGATCCAGTTCTACCCAATTTACAACTAGCAGGCAACGAAGCAGAGGGTGGTTAAAGGATTTGCTCGAAGTCATGCAGTTATCCCAAGACTGTGTTGGGATTGGGAACTTGTGTTTCAGAATTGAGGATTTTATCCACAGATCCACACAGCCCTCCCTGTAATACTTAGGTTTTGACTGGTATCTTTATGTAAATATAACTTTACAAATAGGAACCTGATTGTAAGCTGTCTGGAAGAATCTGACCTATCTAAAAAAACAGTCAGTTATTTTTGAATAAAGACGGCATTGTAGGAAATGCTTCTTTTGAAATGCGATTTTGTAATATGCAGGGAGAGACAGTATGAAGTGAGGCAACATGGGATTTATTTAGCTTTGATAAATTAAGGGCTATCTTCTTGAGGAGTTTCTCCCACCAGGCACTTATAGTAAAACTCTCTTGTGAGATTGTGCCTGGTGTGTATTTTGCTGGCATAAAGTGTATCAACAGCCAGGAAACGGAACAGTTCTGTAACTGAAGGAAACTGCCCTTGGGCACAGCATAACGGTGTGCCCTACAGGCAGAGCAAAGGTCCAATAATTCAAGTTATACAATGCATACAGCACTCATGCTTGGGGAAGGAGACAGGGAGGAGTACCACGAAAAGGATCTATAGTTTTCATCCCTGTAAACAAACGAAGCCTTGAACACAAAGAACCACATTAAAAACAGAACAACATAATTAGAGGGACGGGGAGGTTGTTGACAGAACTTTCAAGTGCTGCTGCAGAGCACTATAGCGTGCCAAAGAAATGTGCCACTTGAGTATCCTTAACAACAATGAGTAAAGGGAAGGAGTTACCCTGGCAGTCCTGACCCTGATGTGTTTATTCCAAGGTGCTGCATGAGGAGTGTGGGGTCTTTGAGGAGATAAATGTTCTGCTTGCAGAATAGCTGGGTATTTGTGAAGCAGAACTCAGGAAGGTGAGGGCTTAGAGAGTGTGGTACCTGTGAAAACAGCCATAAATAACCCAGGCAGTATTTTGTATATATTGTTGTTCTACTCTTAGTTATTATATAGTAACAGATTGTATGAACTCATGAGAACATTGTGAATGCAGTGATGATTGGTGAGGGGGGGTGCACCACACAACGGTGTGTTAGACACTTAGACCAAGAAATTAAAAGAACCAGAAATGGACCAGGTTTAAGAGCATGCAGGTTATGTTCCTGAAACATAAACCGTAGAGCATGACCTCTAATTAATTTTGTTCATTAAAGGACTTTCAGTAAGATCTGTAAAGCTGAAGGCCACATTCAGTCGAGAAAATGAGATAAAATAAGACCTAATGAACTTAGCAGGAACAGAGATGTCTGCAACGGGTATGTAAGACAGGCATGCTGAATATAAGTGTTGTATCCCAGGGGACACTCCACCACTCAAGAATCAAAGTTTTAAAAAAATATTGATCCCTTAGACAGCTGCATGGCTGGATGGTCATCTTGTGTCTCCTCGGAAGTTTGTCGAGGGATTTAACATTTTCTGAATATTTGGAAAGTGTTGCCAGGCACAGACAGAAGTGACTCAGCCTTGTCCGACTCACCTTTTCAAACCACACTTTCTCTGCAAATCTATAGGGCCTTTGATGGAGCCGTAGGTGAGCACAGTTTAAAAAAAAAAAACAAAAAAAACTCCTAAATTAGTTTGCAAATCAGAAGCCTTGTTAAGAGCAATTTGTTTTCCAATTACACTCTTCCCTGTCATACAACTCCGTTAAGAGCTAGTATAATGAGTCCATCTGGCCACATGGCTGTGTCTGGAATATCAAGTTAGTCTGTATTAACCTCAATTTATTAATTTTTATTCTTTGATTGATGTTGTACAAACCTTTCAAAATATAGTCGGCATGCATTTCTCACACAAAAATGTCTTCAGCTTGTCACTGCGTGCACAGCCCCCTGAAAAAGGAAGTTAGGTTGTGGGGTCGAGCTGATCTGGACACACTGACAACACCAGGAATGCTAGGTATTGCTTATGCTTGCCGGTTTCCGCGTTTCCTCACTAATGATTACATTCACAACCATGAACTGTAATCTTTGTTTACGTAGTGTTAAAGTCTGTCTGTCTTCTTTTATTTGGTGAGAAAGCATGGCAAGCAGTAAAGAGAGCTTTGTTACTGTACTTCGCGCGTGCACCCACTAGCATTGTACCACAGCAGTACCCCCCTACACATGCGCGCGAGCACACACATACACACACACACACACACACACACACACACACACACACACACACACATCAGTGCTAGCAGCTGCTGCCGCTCATTCCTGTTCCTCATCATCTGTTTGATTAACATTTTGGCATCATTTTACAATAAGCAGTGATGTGACTTTTTTCTAGAAATGGCAAGATAATATTGAATTAAGGCGTTCCTTTCACTCACTGAGTTCTACTGTTGCGTATTCTCTCCTGGCCATTCTGCAAACATATGATTAGAGCTTCAAAATGCAATGGAAAAAAAAAAAGTATTTTAAAATGAAAGCATAAATAAGGCACTTAAGAAAGTGTAGATTGTGGAACAAATGTTGGGCTGCAATTTGAGTTTTGTTCCACGTGCTCTGCATTCTGCACTTTATCATATGCTGTTTTTCATGCTCTCGTTTTACAATAAAGACTGTTTTTGCACCACATATTGGAGCTGTAATTACACATTTGTAGAATGGACATGAGACTTGTTCTTTTTTATTTCACTTGGTATGCCTTCCTGATTTGCCTTACTGTGTGTGCACCTCCCATCGTGACCACCTAATACAGAATCCTGTCTGATATAACAGTCGCAGCCGATGTGTGCTTGTCAGGCTTTCCACCTTCTGCATCACTTCTTATCTGGCTGGGAAGAGATGGCGCCAAGCGTAGCTAGAGGTGACAGAAAAACTGTTCATTAAAAAAAAAAAGGCTGATCAAACTATGAAAGAAAGTTGAAAATGTCTAGTTCACACTGGGGATTTAAAAATCTAGAAGATCATTCTACTAGCTGTTTAAGTGCTCCTTTTATTCTTTTAATTGGATTGCAATTAACCAAGATATCCCCCCTGAATATGTACTGGGTTTTTTTTCTGCCTACTAATGCATCCTGTGGTGGGAAGCTCCATGCAACCTCTGGTATGTTGTTATGTTTATATTTTGATGCAGGCCACACTGCAGATCGAGCCACTCTTACAGCTTGGAAACAGCGGTCAATCGGAAGACACCGCAAATTGTTTCCAGCAGCAGCAAGAGACAGCGACTAAAAATGCAGGTCCTGTTTTGTTTTGTAGGGGAAGGATTCAGAGGAGAGCCTCCGAGTCATGGAGAGGAGCTTGCGGCACAGCGAGGAGCCTTTGGGGTAGACACCGCAGCCAGTTCTCCAGGGGAGTTTTAACTCCAGAGGAGATTTAAAGATTGGAACAGCAAATCACAAGAGCCGCTACAAAAGGATGCTAACAGTTTAATGTTTGAGCCTTTAAATAGCAGGGAAGTCATTGTGAGATGACTGTAACTCGCGCATGAGCAGAAAACAGTGGTGAACAGTGCAATATTCTACTGAAGTACTTTTAAATAGCGTGGTGAACCCCGAATTTGGGAACAAGCCAGGGATGTTGGGTGCTGGCCTGGGGAGGGAGGGTCGGAGCAGGATCGAGCAGCCAAAGGCAGCTCTCCTTTCCTGGGGAGGACACCAGTTTCCCACCGTAGTTACACTGCCCCCAAGTGGAGGTCAGAGGGCAATGCGGGTGGGTGGCAAAGGAGAAGGAGGGTGCCTCGGTACCATGGCATGCGTATGCCTCCACATGTTTGTGCGTCCAGGGCACGGGGATGAGACCCAAAAAAAAACCCTACAAAAATATAAATAAAAATTAAATAAATAAATTGTGCGGTGAATGCGCAATTGCCGTTCACCTCCCACTATTTACAAGTCTGTCCTGTATCTGGTAAGCTCCTTTTACTCTACTGTGCTTGAAAGACGTCTGCAGGGCTACGCCCACTGCAGCCATAATAAATTAAATGAAGAGGTTTTCATGTACTGCTGCCACTGAAATTGTCACGTTCTGACTTTTATTTAATATTTTTAGTTTAATAAAAGCAGCACTCCTCCAACCTATAATGCATTAATACATTCCTTACAGCTACTTGTATAAGAAAGCAATGAGACATGACAGGGTGTGTGCTAGGCTAAGATTACAGTCTGTCCAGCAGTGTAGTGAGACACAATGCTGCAGGCAGAGGTCCTTACAGCCCCTGGAAGGGAATTTATTTAGCCCTACCTATATCCTGGAGTGTCTTTTTGCACTTAAAATCAGTAGCCAGCCCGGTGGCGCAGAGAGCTGAGACATCTCTGCCTTACCTTGTGCCACGCTGGTGTCCTGGGTTCAGGACCAACCTCAAGTCATCAGGGTGCCAAAAGGGGGTGGTGGAGGGGGGAAGCAGGAGTGAACTGCCTAGTGGCCACTCTCCTCTCCCAGGAGGGGGGGGTCACCCTCCCACAGTCCCGCCGTCACCAGGTGGAGGTCCAGTGGCAGCGCAGGTGGGCATGGGTGACCGGTAGGGTGGGGCATCCCGCAGTGTGTGGTGTGCCTCCACACATGCGCGCTCATGCCAAGGATATGAAGACGGGGGACAAAAACCAGGAAAACTCGATAAATAAATAATAGAAAACAAAAAACAGCATACTGAGAAACAATTTAAAAATAGGCAGTGTATTTTTTTTTTCAAAGTAACTTGTAAAATGTATTTCTTTCCCCAGCTGTCCATAATCAGTCTTTATACACATTCAATAAATGGAATATTTGTTTAATATGAAAAACAGGAATTCAAACACTAGCAGAATTCCCCCTGCCACATGTTCACCCCCCACACACCCCAAACACACACCAGAAAGTCTTTTATTGAGCAAAAGTCTCAAGTTTGTATCTGTGTCATGGTAAGCAGCTGAAATTGCCCTGGTAAACTGGTAAAGATAGGAGAGGCCCTTTTCATGGTCACCAATGAAACATCAGAAATTAAAATTGTGAATAGTGCTTCATTTTCCAAATGTGTTTGTGTGTAAGGAGGGAAACATAACAGGAAATGATATTAAAATTAGTTTTATTTTTCAGTGAGTAAAGTTGGCTGCCATGTTTGTGATGACAGTCACAGATGAGTGAAATGGGTCATGAATTCTGTATGTGATTTGCCCAAATTTCAAATTCCATTTTTTTTTTGTTATATACAGGAGAACATTAGGCAGAGGTAAATGGGTACCAGCCTGCTTTGGCCAATCAGCAGCTAAGATGTTCCCTACTAATTTTGTAAGAGTGATTTCACTTGTGTCCACTGAGAAACAGGACAGTTCAGCTTCCCTTCACTGGCCTGTCTCTCAATAAATCTGCATCAAACTACTCTTACACCGTGTGTGGATCCGATATATTAACACACGAGTCAATTTAAAATGTATACCTTTTAATCTGCTGAATATAAACTGCATAGATAATGAACTTCAAGGGGTTAACTACTCCATATTTTAAAATGGGTAAAGAAAGCCTAACATTCTAATGTAATTGAATGAATTTCCAAGCCTGTATCTGTCCATATTTTAATTTTTGTAAGATAGAAAAACATTTAGTACATGAAACAAAACCTAATATAGGAGGCAATGTGCAGTATGAACTATTTTGTTGTTTGTTATACACGACCTTAGCTGGAGATGAACTTGTTTGAAGTCATCATCACAAACCTCAAGTGTGTAAAAATACTTCAATTATACACGTCCCCTCCATACACTATATTTAGTAACCAGTGTTACTCGTGTATATTTTTCGTTTCATTTCCTGAAACATCAAACATGTCTGCCTTTTTTTAAGTGTGGAATTACAAACCATTTGTTAACTTCACTTCCCTTTGGAGTACATATGGTATCCTCAGTAATTCTTGTCACTTTATGAATGTAACTAGCATCAGAGTTAAACAACATTACTGTCAAACTCAGACCTACCTATTCTATCAGGCATGTCTAAGAAAAACACTTACTTGCTGCTTAAACTGGCTCAACTGTACAATATCTTTTCCCCAGTCATTATTTGTGTTCTTAGTTAATGCGAGCTAATGTACCCCAAGCGGCGGAACCACGCATGCTAAGCAGTTGGTGCTGGAATTATCATCTCAAATTGCATCAAACTGAGCTTCAGTAATTCATATCATACTGCCATGTTCTTGTGGGAGTTCTGCTTGAAGATGCTGCCCATCATTCCTGAAGCTCACAGCGGAGAATCCCAAGACAGCACCCAACTATTTAAGAAATGCACTTTAAAAATGGAATAATTATTTGTTAGCGAGAATGACAACAAACTAGAACTCTACTACTGGGAACTTCAATTTAAGGTAAAAACAAACAAAAAAAGAGCTTGTTTGTCGAGTTGGGTGAAGGAATGGTTATCTGAGCAATTCGCTAGGTGAAGAAAAAAACTAAATTAGGGTGAAGGAAGTGTTATCTGTGCAGTTAGCTAGGTGAAGAAACAAACAGTTAATTAGGGGGAGTGGCTTAGAGAAAAGGAAGCCAGGTGTTTGCATGTAAAAACTGACCTAGATAGCTTGCGGCAGAGAACAGCAAGAGGAAGGAGGTGCTGTTAGATCTATACTACTCTACTGTGACTACTGCCCTCCACCCTTAGCTGGTTCTACTTTTATAGGCACAGGATTTAACTAACAACAGGAACTTCCTGTTTGGGAGCAGGAAGGGAGTGATCACAGAGGCACAAAAGAATCACCATCCTAGAAGGAAAAGAGTAGCTCTCTATCACCCTCTAGCTGCTGGAGGTCTGACTCTGAGCAAGTAAGAAGGAGACTATTGAGGAATATAGGAACTTACTGTCCCAGAACAGGAAGATCAGGAGCTTTAAGGGCACAGCGGCAGTAGGAAAGTAGGGAAAAAATATATATATAAAAAAATAAATAAACAAAATAAACAGAGTGGAAAGAGTAAGTATACAAAACAACAGCTAAGGGACCTCAAATAAAGACATGACGGGAGTGGTGCAGTGTAGTGACTGTGGAGCAGCAGTCTTCCGGGAGATGTTCTGGAGGATGCGGTGTTGTCTCATCTGCAGGCACCTCTCTGGGCTGAGGGAGGAGGTTGCTCATGTCCAGGATGAGTTGACCAGGATTCGGGGGACCTCCTTTCCCACCCAAGAACCACCAGGGCCACCGGCACTGCCTCAGAGATTGCCAAGAAAGAGGAGCGGTTGGACCACAGTGGGCTCAGGGAGGGTGAGGGTGGTGGAATAGAGGCGCATCCCTCCAACTGAACCTCTCCACAATTCATATGCCATTCTGACAGAGTGTGGTTCCTCTACAGAGGCACCCGCAATGGAGACCAAGGAGGATGCTGGGAACCTCCACAAAGAAGACCCACAGGAGGGTGGCATGGGACCCCACAGGGGAAGGAAACAACTCCTGGTGGGGAACTTCATTATTAGGAGGACAGAACTGGGGAAGGGAGGGAGGGGAGAGGGAGGGAGGTAAGGTGCCTGCCTGGTGCCATGGCTTGGAGGGACAGGGAGCGAATCCTCAGGATCGCGGGACCAGCTGCAAGGGGGAGGGAGCTGGATGTCATTGTCCACCTAGGAACAAATGACCTGGCTTGGAAAGGGATCAGAGCAGTGCAGGAGGAGTCTGTGGAGTTGGGGAGGGGCCTTAGACAAGTAGCATGCAAGGTAACCTTCTCAGAGGTGCTGACTGTCTATGGTATGGGTGAGGCTAGGGTACTCCACACCATGGGATTCAATCAGTGGTTGAAAAACTGCTGCAGAGCTCAGGGTTTCAGCTTCATTGGGGACTGGGCTCCACCTGGAGGGATACAGGCCTATACTAGCGTGATGGTCTGCATCTGTCCAGGAGGGGAACCAGGATCTTAGGTGATACGTTTAAATGCTTCATTGGCAAACATTTAAACTAGCCAAGGGAAGGAAGCACTGAAAAGGAAAGGGAAATCCTAGCCCCCCCAACCAAAAAAAAATCAGGGTAGTTAGTGATGTAAACACCAAGGCAGAGCAGGTGATAGTGAGAAGGGCAGGGGTAAATGGAGAAAAAGACAAAGGCAGTAAGGACAGGGATGGGGCAAAAAGGAATAAGGCCATCAACATATGGAGGGTAATGAGTACCAATGCCTGTAATATAGGTAACAAGCTCCCTGAACTGGTGGCCTTGATGGAAGAGGGATGCCTGAATATCATGGCAGTCACAGGAACATGGTACACAGAGAACCATGACTGGGATGTCAACATACTAGGGTACACAATCTACAGGAAGGGTAGAAGAGGAGGATGAGGAGGAGTAGCTCTCTATGTAAGGGAAGGGATCAAAGCAATGGAATTAAAGAGTAAACAGGGAGGAGAGGAGGCACTGTGGGTCACCCTGGAGACTGGAAATGGCACCACAATCCACACAGGGGTTGTATACGGACCCCCATCTCGGGGGGCCGAAATGGACAAGAAAATGATAGAAGGCATCCTTAGGATGGCAGAGAAAGGGGCGATATTGCTGATGGGGGACCTGAATATGTCAGATATTAACTGGAGCACCTTTGCTGCAGCCACATCCAAGAGCAGGGCCATTCTCAATGCCCTACAGGGGGCATGCCTCAGACAGCTAGTGTTGGAACCCACTCGGGAGGGAGCAGTCTTAGACCTGGTACTCTCAAATGGGGACGGAGAGAGGATCTCGGATCTAGGAGTGGGTAGCCATCTGGGAACAAGTGACCACCAAACAGTGTGGTTCACGATAAACTTAGCTGTAGAGTCAAGCCATACAAAAGTGAAGGTACTGGACTTCAGGAGGACTGATTTTGTCAAAATGGGAGGGTGCCTCAGAAAAGCACTAGCAAACAGGCAAGAAGGTGGGGTGCAGCAACAATGGGGAAACATCAAAACTGCCATCACAGAGGTAACAAGCCTTTGTGTGAAGCAAATGAACAAATCAAAATGAAAGAGAAAATCACTATGGTTCTCAAAAGAAGTGGCAGGGAAGATTAGGGAGAAAAAGATAGCATTCAGGAAGTATAAGGAAACACAGAAGGAGCAGGACAGAGAACTGTACCAGTTAACACAGAAGGAAGCAGGGAAGGCAGTCAAAATAGCAAAGGCCCAAACTGAGGAAAAGATGGCCAACTCAGTTAAGAAGGGGGATAAAACATTTTATAGGTACATTAGGGAGCAAAGAAAGACTAAGGCAGGAATACTGTGGCTGAATAAAGAGGAGGGTGGTTGGGCAGAGAGAGAGAGAGAGAGAGAGAGAGAGAGAGAGTGAAAAGCAGGAATACTGAATGAATACTTCTGCTTAGTATTCACAAAGGAAGAGGAGGAGGAGGAGGAGGAGGTACCTAATCCAGTCAATAGAAGCACTCTGGATAGGTGGGCTGATAGACTTTTCACAGAAGAAAGGGTTCTGAAAGAACTCCTAAAACTGAAGGTGGATAAAGCAATGGGGCCTGATGGGATTCACCCCAGAATTCTAAAAGAACTAAGGGGAGAACTTGTAACACCACTGACTACCCTTTTTAACAAATCATGGTAGGATGGTGTGGTACCTGAGGACTGGAGGAGGGTGGATGCAATTCCCCTTCACAGTAGTGGGAGCAAGACAGAGGCAGGAAACTACAGACCTGTCTGTTTGACCTCAGCGATAGGGAAAATTATGGAATCACTTCTGAAGGAAAGAACTGTTGAGTACCTAGAGGCCAGTGAGGCACAGGACCCAAGGCAGCATGGATTCACAGCAAGAAGGACATATCAGATGAGTCTAATCGATTTCTTTGACTGGGTGACCAAAGTAGTAGACCAGGGAGGAGCTGTGGACATGGCCTACCTAGATTTTAGCAAGGTATCTGACACAGTCCCGCACAAAAGATTAATAAACAAATTAGCCAGTCTGGGAGTGGGTCCCAGGGTGGTAGCCTGGGTAAAACATTGGCTGGACAACAGGACACAGAATGTAATTGTAAATGGAGTCCACTCTGAAAAAGTGGGGTTACTAGTGGGGTACCGCAGAGTTCAGTACTGGGGCTGGTCCTTTTTAATGTCTTTATAAGTGACATTGCAGAGGGACTAGAAGGAAAAGTATGTCTCTCTGCAGACGACACAAAGATCTGCAACAGAGTTGATACACAAGGTGGGGTGGAAAGGATGAGAAGGGACTTGGCAAGGTTGGAGGAATGGTCAAATGTATGGCAGCTTAGATTCAATGCAAAGAAGTGTAAAGTAATGCACCTGGGAAACAAAAACCCAGGGGAAGGGTATACAGTGGGGGGTGAGATACTGACAACAAAAATGGAAAGGGACCTGGGGGTAGTTATATCAGATGACCTAAAGCTGGGCAAGCAATGTCAGAAGGCAGTAAGGAGGGCTGGGGGAATATTGGGATGCACAGGGAGAAACATCACAAGTAGAAAACAGGAAGTTGTTATCCCCTCTGTACAGGCAGTTGGGTAAGACCACATCTGGAGTACTGTGTGCAGTTCTGGAGACCCCATCTCCGCAAAGACACAGACAAGGTGGAGGCTGTCTAGAGGAGGGCAACCAAAATGGTGCAGGGTCTGCACCAGAAGACATATGAAGAAAGACTAAAGGAGCTTAATATGTACAGTCTCGAGGAAAGGAGAGAGAGGAGGGACATGACAGAAGCTTTCAAGTACCTCAAGGGACTCAGCAAAGTTCAAGAGGGTAGCATCTTTCAGAAAAAGTGATGTGCAAGAACAAGGGGGCACAATCTGAAGATGGGGGGGGACAGCTCAGAGGTAATGTGAGGAAGCATTTCTTCATGGAGAGGGTTGTAGATGCATGGAACAGCCTTCCTGAAGAGGTCATGGAGTCAAAAAACAGTGGTGAATTCAAGAAAGCATGGGACAGACATAAGGCAATTCTAGTGGGGGGTAGGAGGAAGTAGGAGGTTGGTTAACTAGGATCTGCAGCTTATTTGTTAGGTAGGGAAATGGGCAGATTAGGTGGGCCAAGTGGTCCTTATCTGCAATAAAATTCTACATTTCTATGTTTACAGCATGGAAAATGCAGGCTAATCAAGGCAGAGGCATGCATTTTATACAAAAGCATATCTTTACTTACCTACAGTATCACCCCCCCTTCCCCCAAAAAAGGTAGTATTGTATCATACTGTAAACAACGCATTTCATTCTTAAAGTGAGATTATTCCTTCTGAGAAAATTTAAACATATAGACTAGTGTATGGTTATATGTTGTTTTGCATAGAAAACCTTTGCCTCTAAAATCCTTTTACCACCATAGTAGCCTAATTACTGTGGCACAGCAACTTTTCGTACATCCTGGAACATCTGATGCAAGCACTTGCTCCTGGAGGAGCTGCCAACTGCTGAGGGACCCAAAGTGCTGGGCTAAGCAAAGCAGACACAGCCAGAGCTGACTAGAACCACACAACCCATGGTCACAATGTCTTTTTGTTTCTAGGAATAAGAAAAACCTCACACTTAAAACACCAAACACAGGCATAGAGGCCAGCATGATTTATTATGCAGTACACCGTTAAAAAGCCGATGACCAACACAACCAGGTAGCCTCAACGTTTTGCACAGCAGCGGTCATCAAGAAACAAGGCTGCCCTCTTGTGGCAATGCTTTTATACATATAGTTTAAAGACACGGGTAGAATTTGCACAGGGACAGTGCAAGGAAAAAGGATTTAAGCAAATGATTTAAAAAAGAGACACTGTCATTCAATAATTCATAGATTTCAGGTGATTTGTACATAAACACTGCAAGACCGGACTGCACCTAAAGAAGAAAGGAAAAGAAAGTTAGACAAGGAAATAATGTAAGATCCCATATGTTTCGGATAAATCATCTTCTTGTTTGCCAAGCCCTTTTCCCCGGTAGCCTTAAATTTAAAAATCCAATACCCTTCTCTCTTGGGGAGTGCATTTACCAGACCCCACCCTTCAGGCACACTGTGACTGTCACAATACCCAAGAAGGTCCAATTATGGGTATAGGGATCTTGGGAGCTTTATGCATGTGCAGCTGTGGCATACTCCATGTTGCCATGCATAATTGGCCTTACACAATCCCCAACTCACTCTTTGAGTTTCCGTTTAGTATGCCAACATACAGAAACTGGAATACGCACAAGTACTTGAGTATGTCCCATTGGTGGTCAAGTTTTGGATCTGGCTGATCTCACCTGGACTAGAATTAGTAAACTGATTATAGACACATTGGTGATGCAACAAAACTTACATCGGCTACATTTATGGCAGCCAGGTGGTAATGGCGGCAATCATGCTGGTCTCTTACAAAAAGCTCCCGAGATCCCAATACCCACAATTGAACCTTCTTCAGTACTGAGAAGGTCATGGTGGGCCCAAGGGGTTGGGATCTGGTAAATGCACTCGCCAACAGAGAAGGGTACTGGAATTTTAAACTTAAGGCTACCTTGGGAAAAGAGCTTAATGACAAAAATCAAATTAGCACTATTTTTATGAAGGGTTAACAAGAAAAAGATTTATTTGAAACATACAGCATCTTACATTGTTTCTTTGCCTACCATTATTTCCCTTTCTCCTTTAGATGTAATCCAGTCTTGCAGTGTTCCGTTTGTAAATATCTGCTGAAATATATGAATTATTTCACGACAGCGACTTTTTTAAAAATAATTTTCTGAAATCATATTTCCTCTTGCACTTTGTAAATTATACCCGTGTCTTTAAAGGACACATAAACAGGGGTTTGAGAATCTGCCAAACAAGAACACAGTGTTGTAGGTTAGAGGCTTACCTACATAACAGTGTACTCTGTTTGCCTCAAAATGTGTGCTAATCCATTGTCGCTGTGCCTTAAATGTTTCCATGACATGTATACAACACCATGCCTCCTATATAAACACCGTGCTTCAGTAGCTACCTAAAATGGCCACTACATGCTTATGCAATAACGCCAGTGGAGTGACAGTGCTGCAGACTGATAATACATTCTGCATGGGGACCTTAGTAATAAACTATTAAAATAACATTAACAAAGCACTTCTCCAAATCCTTTACCGCACAGTACAGGATTTAGAGGAGAAGCACTTTAATGTTATTTTACTAGTTTATTACTAAGTTTCCCATGCAGACTGTATTATTACTCCAGAACACTGTCGCCACTGATGTCACTGCGTAAGCACATAGCCATTTTAGGCAGCTACTAAAGTGCAGCGTTTGACTAGGAAGCAGGGGTTTGTTACATGTCAAGGAAGCGTTTAAACACAGCAACAATGGATTAGCACGACTGAGAGCAAACAAGCGTCATTAATATGTAGGTAAGCCTCTAACCCTGAGTGTTGTGTTTTTGTTTGGCAGATTCTCAAACCTCTATTTACGTGTCCTTTAAACTATGTGTATAAAAGCACTGACACAATGGGGAAGCCTTGTCTCTTGACAAAGTGTGGCTGCGTGAACTGTCGAGGCTACCTGATCACACTGGCCACTGGCTTCACACCGTATGCAGCACAATAAATCACACTGGCATCTATACCTGTGTTTGGCATTTTGAGTGCAAGGTTTTTAATTTCCTTGATGATCCCCCTTACTGAAGCAACCACAGGACTGTAAAGTGACCATTTCTCTCCTGCAGTGGTTCTTTTTGTTTCTGTCATTAGGCTGAGTGAGAGAGGGGATGCAGCCAAACTTCCATACTACCACTTCGATAGTAAATCTACAACCCCCTAAGCTAGGGTATGCCACAAAAAAAGACAATAGCTTCCTTAATTTTCAAACCATTTACTATAAGAAATAAGGTATGGGCAACCATCCACGCTAAGGCTGTATTTCCATGTCAAGGTTGTCATAACACTACAGAACCCCTCAATCTTCACTCATGAAGTCACTGTGCATCATAATAACCACTTGACAGAAACACAGTCTTGTGTTGCATGGTTACCCATACAGTATTCTCAATATAGTTTACAGACAACTATACACACAACATGGCTGTGTAAGTATGGTTGAAAACCAGACCTCTGGACCTAGTCCAAAATGAACCAGATCAGTAAAAGCCATGTGGGCTGGTCCACCCGGACTGGACACAAGTTGTGTGAGTATTTCTGGTCCAGACACTCTGACTGGACAAGCTAGTCTGACTTTTACCTCTCAGGCTAGGTTTGGTTTTCACCCCTGCCCAGGACTAAGTGAAAACTGGACCAGACCAGACATCATTCTAAGGCTGGACCAGCAACAGTCATGCAACTTGCACCCGGTCTGGCTGGCTTGTACCAATCTGGTCCAGTCCATGTGCAGAGGTCCAGTTTCCACCAAGTCCCCTGCTGTATTTCCATCGAGGGGTTAAAAGGACATCATAGGGACTTTGAGAGCAAAGCACAAGAGGTCATGGAGGTCTTCTCAGCCCCAAGACAGGCACACATAGTGTCCATATTGTCTGTTTTTTTTTGTTTTTTTAATAGTATGCGGCCATGTATAATGAAAATATGTCCTTACTCAAAGCAGCACTGCCATCCAGAGTAAACTCGCTGTGCAAACTGATGCTGTTGTTTTGGTTTTGTTTGAAATGTGCAGAGCAACACTTTGGAATGTGCATGAACTTTTTCTGCCATCTGATTTCCGTACACAACCGTATATCATATTTAGACAATTTAGCATATTTTTTTTTAAACTTCTTTATTAGCACAAGTTTAGTACAGTACATTTGACATCCCATATAAAAAACATACTTACAACTGTTGGTTTTTCATTTCATAACTTTTCAGATTTAGCTTAATGATTTTTAAAAGTACTGTTTACCTTAAACAAGTACTGCTGGGGGTAAGTTCTTACTAGAATTAAAATGTATTCACATGTAGTACTACCTGGCGCGGGTACAACAAAAAGACAATAGAGAAAAAAGAGTAGGTAAATAGGCAAGAGTAAAAATAGAACATACAGCAAGTTGAAATAGTTTACAGTAAACATCATTGGTCAGCTATTAATCATGTAAATATTTTATAGAGACATTGCTGAGTAGTGTTACAGGAAGGGGAGCTCTCCCTCTCAACAGGGCCTGTAGGGATGGTCCGCAACAAGGGGACTGTGATACAGATCAGTTCTACTTACATGGTATTTACATTGTTTATTCCAAATAGAAAGGGTTAAATCTCATCATATCTCCTTACCATCTCACAGCATAGTCCTACCCCATTACCCGACCATGACCTTGCTCAAAGGACCCGGGTCATTTAGTGCCCATCTTGTCCATCTATTCAGATACACTGCGGTCCTATCCTGGAGGTTATGAGTGAGATTCTCAAAGACTCATATATGTTCCACTATACTTTTCCATTCAGAGACTGTAGGGGGGGATTCCTGAAGCCATCTTCTGGTTATGGCCTTACAGGCAGCAACCAGGAGTATGGACCACAGATACCTCGTGTCCTTATGTTTAAGTGACTCTGGGGGAATGCTTAGGATGAGGTTCCAAGCTGTTAATTGTTCCTCCACAGCTAGAATTTGGAAATTTGGTAGGTAATGGCTTGCTAGAAGGGTTGGAGTTTTGAGCATTGAAAAAATATATGCACATGGGTTGCCACCTCTGTATCACAAGCCCTCCAGCATGCCGAAAGGAGTTTAGGGTTTCTTTTAGCCAACAAATGTGGCGTTAGGAAGAATCTAGTTCAGACTTACCAAACATATTCACGCCAATTTGGGGAGGAAGTAGTGGACCATGTCATTTGTCATATCTTTGCCCATTGAGGCTGCAATATTGAGAGTTGGAGATCTCGCTCCAATTTAACTTTAAGGGGTTCCAATATATGCTCTGCAAGGACACCAGAAATTTATATATGTGGGAGATTGCATGGTCTCCCTCCGTAGCATTCCATATTTGAGTATATGGGGAAGAATTCTCCAATATCTGAGAGCGAGCGCTTATTCATCTGTACTGGGTATTTATATAATCTCTGATTTGAAAGTAGTGCAGCCTCTCCCAGTCCTCCCATTTGAATTTGATCCTGGCCTCCTCAAAAGAGATTATATGTTCTGCCTGATGAGTTGCCATGGGGCACAAAGTCCCCTATTAGTCTATGTAGTATACCAGGCTGACTCCACAGAGGGGGAGGGGAGAGATCTGGATTGTTAATGAACCACTTGTACATCCATGCGTGTTCCTTGATATTTTTCCAAGGGTGTCCTCTTCTCCAACCCTCTAAAATAGAACGTGTACTCCCTCGTATGTCTAATAAGGTTTGTCTCAGTAGGTTGTCAGAGAATAATATGGAGGACAAGGGGTGCTGCAGGCGTTTAGTTAAATCTATCTGTTTCCAGTGTGCACCATAGTGCGTGTTGCCACATAGCAATGCGCATCTCATTTGAACTGCATTCCAGTAGGAAGTAGATTCTGGAATGCAATTCCCCCTGTGTCTTTGGAAGATGCAATGCCTGAAGCTTAAGTCGTGGCCTCCTGCCTTGCCATATAAAAGCTGATAGCATTTGTTGCCAGGCCTTTAATTCTCGTGTTGGGACCACACATGGTACAGACTGAAAGAGATACAACAGACGGGGTAGTACATTTAATTTTATTGCCTGGTTCCTGGCATAAAAAGATAATGGTATGATATTCCATCTTCTCATGTCCCTTTTTAGGTTGTTTATCAGCGGGGAATAATTATTTTTGAATAGTTGGCTAAGATCTGTGGGTATTTTAATCCCTAAGTATTTTATTGTGGGGAGATCCCATTTAAATTGAAACTGCTTCCGAATAGGTAGGGGAACAGAGCAGTTGAATTGAAGGACTTCAGTTTTAATTGCGTTCAGGGAATAATCCGATAGGGCTGAGAAAGTTTCAAGTTTTTGAAAAAGGGCAGGGAGAGTCTTGGTTGGGTCTGTAAGATATACCAGCACATCATCAGCAAAAAGGGCCAACTTATGCTCTTTACCCCCCAGGTTTATACCTTGTATGTCTGTTTCTTGTCTTATATATTGATCCACTGGTTCTATGTAAACAGCAAATAATAAAGGGTAGATTGGGCATCCCTGTCTAGTTCCTCTACATAATGGGAAATTACGAGAATATGGCCGTTGGATCATATATATCCCTGGGGGTTCGAGTCAAATTTAAAAATAAGGTTTGTAAATTCCTGGGGGAAATCAAAGGCATCAAAGACTCCCTTCAGGAACTGCCATGATACACGGTCGAATGCTTTTTCAGTATCTAAGCTGATTAGCACTACCGGTATCGTATGAGTCTGGACATGTTCAATCAGGTAGATGCTGCACCGAATATTATCAGAGGCCTGACGCCCGGGTATAAACCCACACTGGTCCTGATGAATCAGGGAGGTGACCAACATTTTCAATCTCTGTGACAACAATGAAGCAAATATCCTATAATCAGTGTTTAAAACTGAGATAGGGTGATAGGAACTGGGGAGGGGAAGGTAGGGTCCTTGCCAGTCCTTGGGGTGACCGATATAATTGCTTGGTCCCAGGATGGGGGAGTCCTTCCTTCGGGGTTTGGGATATTAGCAAATAGTCTGAAAAGAAGCGGGATTACTACTGCTTTGAGAGATTTATAAAATTCTCCGGGAAGGCCATCCGTCCCCGGACACTTAATTGTTTTCAGTCTCCCTATCTTGTTTCTATTTCCCTGGTTGTTGTTGGAGCAACCAAACCCTGACCTAGATGTTTAGGCAGTTTTGGTAATTGGAGGGTTGCTGGAAAGGTTTGTATTTGCTAGTCTTTCTCTTGGGTTGGGGGGGGGCTGTGCATAGTTGTGTATAATATTGTACAAAAGTATCTGATATTTTAGCCACCGAATGATTGGGAGCATGCAGATGGGATTGTCTCAAAGTCGATATTAATGCCTTCGCCCTCTGCTTTCTGAGACGGCCAGCCAGTAGTTTCAGGGAGCGTGGTCCGCCGTCATAATACTTCTGCTTGACAAATAGTAATTTTTGTTCAATATTATAATCTAGCATTGCAGTCAGCTCTTGTTTTAACTTTTTAATTTCTTTTAAGGTTTTAGGGTTGACCCGAGTTATCTGTTGGAGTTCCAGTGTTTGTATTTGGCCAGCCAGCGCTGTTCGTTTTTGTTCCCTTTCTTTTTTGTTTCCAACTGAGATTTCAATAGAAATATCAGTCTCAGAGCGGTCATTCTCTACCTCAGCCTGCTTTATAGCCTCTTCCAGTTTTTGGATGGTTTCTTTACTATGGAGCAGGGAAAGATTAAGCCTTCACATGGTATTTTTACGGAAATTATCTGAGTCCAGTCTAAAAAAAACTGGGGCATGGTCTGATTAAAAAAAATCACCCATTCATGTCTTGCCTGCCAACCCTACATGCTCCTGGGATAGTAATATATAATCAATTGTAGTATAACTAGAATGAGCTTGAGAAAAAAAGATGACATGTTTGGCTGAACCATTTAGATGTTTCCATGTATCTATGTAGCCCAGATCATTGAGTAGGTTTGTTAGTTCTCTTAATTTTTTCCCTGCTGTATTTACCCCCACACCTGCTCTAGATAGATCCAAGTTAAAATCTCTCCCACATATCATGGTACCCTTGGCCCTTTGTGACATGAGCAGGAAAAAGACTCGGTAAATTTTAAAATCAGTAGACGGGGGAAATACACAGACAATGGTGGTGGGTTTGCCATTTAATTTCCCTTTGATCAATACATAACACCTTTCCTTATCAATCAGCTGATTTTGACATTCAAATGGGACGTTAGAGGCTATTAAAATGGCTGTGCCCCTTCTACGTCCTCCCATGAAAGAAGAAGAACAGACCTGGGAGAAGCCCAGTTGCTCAAGCTTTCTATGCTCCTCGTGTGTCAAGTGGGTTTCTTGGAGTAGAGATATGTCTGCTCCAGAATGTTTAATATATGCCAATACCTTTGAACGCTTCATCAGCCTTGATAGGCCATGAATGTTATAAGTACATATACTGTAACCCATTATAATACAATAAGTAACATATAACCATTTTTGTACATATCTTTTTAACCAGTATAGAAAACACCTTTAGTACAATTTTCATGCTGACCCTGAGAGGTATACAAAGAAATCAGAACAAACAAAGCTGACCAAACAATTAACCATAACTGTTGTGCAAACAGTGCACTAAACTGAACACTTTTAACAGACTTCCAAGGTAAGAGGTCAAAAATATGCAGTGACCTCTTATCCCACCTTACAGATGGTAATGGTGGGGGGAAGAGAGTTTGGGTTTCCCTCTGTAGCGAGAGGAGCTCTTCCTGAGACCTTGAAATTACGGGCTCTTGAAACACGATGTTCACCCAGTAACCAGCCAGCAGAGCTGTGCCACCCCATCTGTGAAAAGTAGGAATTAATAACTAACTTTTCTTTTTCCCCTCTTTTTCCTTGGGTTTTCTTTCTCCCCTTCCTCCCTCCCTCCCTCCCCAAAAAACCACTCCATTCTCTTCTCCCAAGGATACCACCAAAAATGCATTCAATTTACCTTTAGTAAGAGTAAAGTAGCAAATGGGGTCGTTCGTTCAGCACTGTAAATGATGCTACTGTCAATATTCAAGCATTTGTTTCCCGTAGGAAATCTATATCGCTGCCCCCCTTCGTCACACTTCCCCCCCAGATGCATTTAGACTATTAACTCAGAGACATATGTGTCTGTTAACTGGACTGTTAAGGGTAGATCGTTAGGGCAGAGACATGCAGAAGCCACTCTCACCCTCCAGTAAAACTTGGTATCCCCACTTCACCCAGTAGGAAATCCCATCCTCTAAATGCTTCTTGCCAGAGACAGAAAAGAAAAAAAAAATGTAGACCCACATATCACTTTCCTCTTAGTTAAACCAGTCACAGGCTTCCAATGCTAATGCACTCTATAATCTAAGTTTAATGCAAGTTCCTTAAAAGCTCAAAGTACAGCTCCAGTTTTTCGATATTGTTCGTGCTGCTAGACGGTCTGCCTCCCGCTGCAATGAGGTTACTCTTGCATCTGTGCGACAGATTTCCCAGAGCAGCAAGGAGAGCGAGCGAGTCCCACGTTTACCATTGGGATACCAAGGTTTCGGTTCAGTCAGGGAAGCTCCAGACTGAGCGTGAGGCTGGTGGGTGCAATACATAGAGCGCAACAATTTTTGCCAGGAGTATACCAGCACCCCCCCACCACCACCACCACCACCACCACCATTACGAGCATCTTGGGCTCAAATTTAATCTTAATAAAGAATATGCAAAAGCTGGAATAAAAACGAAAATGGTGGGGGGTCTCACCCTGCCCAGACCCCAAAATATTAGAGGCTTTCCATCGAGAATAGTGTTTCTGAAATCAGCCCAGTCGGCCCTCGTCATGCGATCCCAGCCCAAAGCAAAGTAGCTGTCCACTCACCCCTCCACTATCTCCTGGTCCTGTTCTGAAATTCCTGGCAGCTTCTTCAATAAATCTCTGAACTGCTGGATGATGTCCGAGGTAGTAGTGTTAATCAATGATTTATTCTTCCTTGGGGGGGGGCCATGTGCCATTCTTCTGTGGGTTCCTTCCTTTTGCTCTGGTTGGCTTTGGTGGTTGCAGGGACCTTGATCCCTCGCTTCTGTAGCGCTTCACTAGCCTTCTGCGGTGTATCATAAAGCTCAGCTCCCTCCTTCCAAAAGACCCTCAGTTTCGCCAGATACAGAGTTTGAATCCGGAGTTGCTTACTTTTCAGGATTTTAATGAGTGGAAGATACTCCATGCACTGTTTCCGAATGGTCGGCGGGTAATCCTGATCAAAAAACAACCAGGAATCAAGGTATTTAACCTCTTTTTTCACCCAAGCTCGGCGAAGTATGTCTTTCTTAGTGCGATAACTCTGGAATTTTATTATCAATCTGGGTCTGGCAGTTGGGTCTTTGGGTTTAGGTAGGAAGGCTCGGTGAGTTCACTTGATTTTCACTTTGTAGCCATGTGGCAACTCGAGGACATCTTTTAGCAGATCCGATAAAAAGTCAGCCATAACCCTCTCCTCAGCACCCTCTTTCAATCCATAAAGGCGTAGGTTGTCCCGTCTTGATCGACTTTCCAGGTTGAGTTACTTTTGCTCAGTATATATAGCATGACTACATAGGGCGAACACTGTGCGACCTAAATGCTGCAAGCCATTTTCTGCATTAGAAATTCAGTCCTCTGCTTCCTGCACTCGACCCTCCACCATTGAGAGTTTCTGATTAAGCTGTTTAAATTCTGCTTTATTCTTGGCTCTCATTTCTTTTAACTCCTTCATAAGTCACTCAAAGCGGTTTCTTGACAGGTGCTCTGCTTCCTCATCAGTCTCAAAATTCTTAGCCACCGTAGTAACTCTTAGTGGGCCCGAACCACGTGTTGGAGAGCCAGGTCTAGAATCCAGACTTTTCCTCTCGAGTTGGGACTGCTGCACTTTAGATTTAGAACCTTGATCTTTTTGTGTACCTCCTCCAGACATTTTCTATTAAAATCATCTATCCAGCTGGTCAGTTTAGGAGGTTGTTATCACAGACGGGGACAGAGAGCCTCTTGTTCAGCTGCTGCTAGATGCCGTGGCGGAACCGGAAGTCCTTAGCTTATATTTTAATATATGTTCTATATTTCTCTTCCATTTTTTATGCAAGTGTCCTCGTCACACATAATTTATCTGCTGCTGTTGTAAACTGTCATAACTCTATGACATCAAAGTTTGTTGCATTGGAAGTGAATATGGATGATGTCTCAGAGAATTATGATTCAAACAGCAGGGGTAGTTGAACTGTAGGGGGCAAGAATCCTGCTTATGTGCAACAGCCCTTGAAATACAGAACGGGTAAAAAATGAAAGCTGAATGGGTGTAAATAATATTACGTTTGAAATTTTTCCAAATGTGACAGCCTTACATTAAGTTATACCTCTCAACCTTTTGTCCCCCCAAATGTGGAACATCGCCTGTCAAAATGTGGAACAACTGGGCAAAATGTGGAACACAATCAAATATTTACCTTGGAAGCTCAAAACACTGTTAAAATGCTGCATTTATGCTCAGAAAGTCTGTTATTAATTGGATAATATATTTTTTGCATAGTTTACTATGGATTTTTTGCTTTAAAATGTTGACTTGAATGTGAAACAAGTCCTAACAATGTGGAACAGAGAGCTTTTATGAAGTAAAATGAGGAATGTTCCTCGTAATGTGGTACAGTTGAGAGTTATGCATTAAGTAGCCCAGTAGGTCACAACAGCAGCGGTCTCCCTCTCCACCAGTTTGTAGTTTTGAGGCGATTAAGAGGGAAAATGTTAATATATGCACAGGTTGAAAGTACAACACTGAGCTCTTGCATTCGCCTGTAAAGGAACTCTACAATTGCATAGAACCTCAATCGGATGCTCTTGTTTCTGTAGGTACAGCAGTAATTACAGGCTGCCGGAACCTACGCAGTTCATTTCTGTAACTGTACACATGCCCGACAGGTCGTGCAAGTTAGTGCTTCTAACCCTAAAACCCTCACGTGGTGTATTTCATTGGTTGCAAATCGAAAGCAGTGTGTATTATGTTGCAACTATTTTCCATGTAGTATACTTTTCCAGGTCGTGCCTGAAAATGAGCATCCTTGCCTAACGCACTTATCTGGTGAACAAAAAATAAAGATGACTGTAATACAAAAAAGGATACCAGAACGGAAACTCTGATTTCAACAAAATCCAGAACTTTATTATGTTGGAAAATAATCGGCACGTAACAAATTGGCAGATTTGAATCAGGCTTTGGGGCGTAAAATATTCGTTCAGCATCTGCGGATAAAAATCACATAAAGACATCCCTTCCCTCTACTGAAAGAAATGCTATCAGAAGGGTCCTTCAAGTATGTCACTTTTCTTACAGTACTTCTCGGTCTTGAACTGCTATTAGAAGCTACCGCTCCGAGTTCGCAGCACCTCCTCGCCTTACTACGTCTGAAGATCTGAACTGGTGTAAACAGTTTTTACTTACCATACTCATCATCCGCCAGTCCTTCCATTTCCAAAAGCACTTCATCCTTATCCCCATTCATTGTTCCAAAGTATAAAAGCGAAGTTTAAAAGAATAATATAAGAAGTTTAAAAAAGTCTTCACGTCAAATTGTAGCTCCGGAGGAAACATGCACTCCCTGTCAGTCCCCCTTAAAGCTGGGCGTGTACCCTACTCCCCCTCCTACGTCTGCCAGTCCTCGTATAGTACAAGCAGCCCAGAGCCGAGCAGCTCGGTGAGCTTGCGAGTGCTGATTCGGGTGACGTCACGCCGTTGGCGCGGCAGTCCAGTTCCCTAATCAGGAAAGGATGAGCCACTCCCGGAGAAAAAAATGCACGAAACAAAGTCTCCTCCGTGCTAAGATTTCCTCAGTCCCACCCCAAATTAAAAACATCTGTGAAGAGGGATGAGGGCAGCTGCGCTAGCGCCTAAGCCCTGCGCACTGTAAGGGAGAAAGGGCGCGCCTTAACTGGTAAAGAAAAACAACCATTTTCAATGTGCAGAAAGTCGAAACAACAAAGTTAAAAAAAAAATACATGTCCATGTTCGGTGTTTGCTTATAGTGTAACATGGCTTTAAATAGCCCCTGATGTTGTTAGGACAACACTGAAAAACAAAGTATCAATACACAGTTTAGTTTATCTTCACCCTTGTGTAATTGTGCCATTATTACTAAGGACATCAGTGTGAAACAGGATCTCTGCCCTATCTGCTCTGTTTGCCTACTCCTGCAGTCACAGTTCTGTTTATGACACATCAATATGTTGCTGTGGAGATAACTATGATGTCATAAACAGGGCATTATGATGTTATGTATAAACATGCAGCCAAAGCTAATAAAATCCAAGGGACAATAATCTTGTATTTAAGTTACTTCTCTCTGTAATAAAGAAAACAGGGAAAGAATTGTAAAAACACAATTCTATCTAAATGGTACAGAGGGTAAAAGCACACTGTAAAACAGTGAGATGCAGGTTTAGCCCCCTCAAGGCCACAAAGAGCAGCGTCTAAGGAAATCTGAGATATAGTAAACTTGTAGACAGGCCAGTGTCATGGACAACTGTGGTACCGGACGCCTCACCTCCCGCAACACAAGCAACCTGGGTTTGGGAATGGACCAAGGTCACTCGGGGACTGACAGAATTAAGCTAGCATCCATCAATGGATCTCGTCCTTTGGGGTGTAGGGACAGTGTGTACTGCTGCTTGGATGCCACCTACTGGAGGGTAGGTGGTACAGCAGTCACCAGGTTTGAAAGAGGCGGGCACTGAAAGTGTGCACCATCTTCGTGGTTTATGTGAGTGCCATTGCACGCTGCCAGCTCTGACTCAGGGGAAGTAACAGGCATAAAAGAACCCTTGTCTGTAGGATGATGCTGCGACCCTGAAGGCACTGCACCACCACCACCCATGACACCCACTCACAAAACAAGGTAGGAAATTGATGGGGTAAGTCCTGGCGGTGGGGTGGAAGGGCTAGGGATCGACAGCAGAAGGGAGCCAACGGAGAGGGGAAGGAGGATAAAGTTCATACAAAAAAAAAAAAGGATTGTCAAATATTTGAACAATAAACTGAGTTGTGTCTAACTCTCACAATTCTTAGCGTTAACCAACTGGTATCAGGGGCTGTTTAAAAGGAACATTTATTTATTTATTTAGTTCATTTTGGTTGACCGGGTAAGTGCACTAGACCAGGGTTTCTCAAATGGTGAGGCCAGCCTCCCAGGGGAGGCCCCAACCTGTTCCAGGGGAGACTCAAGCAAGCCTTAAAATGTACTATATTTAAATGTCAGGTTTTGGATGCTTTGTGTGATAGGATGCAACAAACTAAAGTAAATAATGGCATGTGAATTTATGTACAAAATGAGTGACCAGGAAAGTCGCACTCAACAAATACTTGTTTCTTGGTATGACATGGGGGAAAACTGAATGGAGGAAGTACAGTTCTTGGAAACTATGCAAAACAAAATACAAAATAATACAGATGAATGGGCACAAGGTAACAACTGACCCATTATACTTGCTGCAGAAAAGCACAAATGCAGAGGCTAGGTTGAGAGGTAGTAGGAGCAAGAGCAGGACAAAAACAAAATGGTCCCTGAGAAGGTGTTTAAGAACAAGATAGAACTGAGAACGCAAGCAATCTGACGCATAGAGGTATTGCAACAAGGGGTACAGTAAATAGGGTCCAAAACCCAGAAGTGTGGAATGAGTAGGCTGACATGGAGATGGGGTTATACAGATGGAAAATAATAAGCATAATAAAATGAGAATAAACTCAACTACTCAAAGGAATGTCACTGTATTCCCTGTTTACTGTGCAAAATACGATAATTGTTCAAACTATGGGTAGGCCCAAAATTATTTCTATATTGGGGGTGGCTCAAGATCTTTTCCAGGTCTTAGGGGAGGCTCATTATAACAGTGTGTGAGAACTACTGCACTAGACAAAGTCTGCCTGTTTTCAGACACGTCCTGGGGTAGGGTGAATATAGATGTATGCTAACTGACTTTGAACCAGATTAAGCTGTTGGTGGTATTTTTAGTGAATGGGGGGCAATTTGGCCAGGGCACCGGGGAAATTTCCCTACTCTGCTGGCGCCCTGCGTTGCTGCCAGTAGAGGGACAGGTCATTGCTAAGATGGCCACTCGGAGTGGGACGCTGAAGGAGGAAGATGTTTGTGTAGTGGGAGCTCTGGCCTTTACTCCCACGGTGCACAACACGGAGGCCGTTTCTTTGAACACCTTAGATGTTGACTCGGATTTGGAATTTCATGATGCTGTGGTCCTTTGGGAAGATTCTGTTAAAACTTTGGACATTCAAACGGATATATTATCTATACCGATTACAAACGCTGAGAGGCAAGAGCCCAGTTCTCTGAAAGCAAGGATCGAGCCCGACTTGGGACCTGAAACTTTGGCGGTGCATTTTGACTGCCATATTGCCCTCCTCAACAATGTTGCGATTGCTGCTCCTAAAACCTCCTTTGATCTAAACCTTAAGAATGGTTCTGTGGAGCACGGTGAGTCTTTACAGTTTATTCCTGACGTTTTTCAACCCGTAGCTGTAGCGGAGACTATTAACCATAACTCTAAAAACCTGATAAAAGAATGTGCACAGCTACCTGGTTCTCCACTAATCTTGGATAATCCGTGTACCTTGGGAGCTAGGGAGAGGCAAGCAGTAGAGTTTTCTGAGGACCCTTCTAGTCGGCGCTCTGCCGCAAAGCCCACATCATTGCCTTTACAGCAGGATGTATCCTGCATTGACAGTGGTAGCGTTGGCTCTATCAAACTTGCGGTTACAACAAACAATTTCAAAGGCTTTGAAGGGCGAGACCACATACCGCACAACCTCACTTCCACTTTTAGCATTCTAGCTGCAGTTCCCGCTTCTGTTCAGACTGGCAGTAATATTGCGTATACTAGCGAGTGCCTACAGTCTAACACATCACTGAATAATTCAGAAATTGAAAGCCCTGTAGTGGTATGTCACAAATCACCGCACCACACTGTGCCTACATTAATATTTGATCAGCCAGAATCAGCAGTATTGGATAAGGCTGCTGGGTTCGTTTTTAAAAACCCTAAGATTTCGGATTCTTCTGTACAGCCTAATGTGATTTATCAATCTTCTGCTGTTTCACAGACTGGGGTTACTGAATTTTTCTTTTCCAAAAATAAACTTCCTCAGGCAACACCTGCTCTCCTTGCACCTGTTGTATCAGAACCTTAAGCCTTTACCTGAAGAAAAGGTACAGGGTCCTTGGTCCCTGGTAAAGCTCTGAGAGGGGCTGGCTAGAAGCAGGCTTTGACAGGCACCTGGAAACCCGATCCTACCTGGGACGCTGACTTTGCCCTATCGCAACATTCCCCAGAGTGGAAACCTGATTTACAGTGGAGAGACTTGGTGGACAGCTTACAGGGAGAGAGCAACCTTCCAGAGACATTGATATCTCCATCTACTGTTATGCCTCTAGAGGTGACAGTGCCCCTACCCCTCTATCCAAGTTCAGACAAGATAACACCCCCCCAGGAACAACTGTCCTCCTCACAAATGCCCGCCCCAAAGAATCCTGTCCTTCAGAAACCACTCATGTCTGAATTATTCGCCAATTCTAAAAAAGAAGCAGCGCCTCGCCGAAATGCTGTTCGGATCCGCTACAAAGGGGGCTTGGAGGATAGACCGGATAGACACTATGTAGGGAAAATACTATTGAAAGACTCTCTGCACTTTACTCCTAATGACGTGTATGCCTTCATCAACATTTCTGGGGAGGACAATTTCGACATCAGTTTTCGAACACCACATGCTTTGGACTTATTTTGGGACAGGTATAGCCAGGTAAAGTTTTCTCCCACATGGACCCCTTTTTTGGTTATACCTTTGACTAAACCTTTGATAAAGTATGTCACAGTTATGTTTAGGAATGAGGGGGTCCATGTGGAAGACATATCTTTTTGGCTATCACAGAAATGTGAAGTTCTGGGGGGGCCTGAACCCATCCTGGATTCTGAACAATTTTGGACAGGGGGATGGAAGTATAAAACTAAACTGAGGCAATCTAAGGCAGGGGTGGTACATATTCCTAATTCTTTTATGTTAGGGAAAGATAGGGGTGTATGTTTTTATAGCAGACAACCCCGGGCTTGCTACAGATGTGGGTCTAAAATGCATCTTTCCAGCGTCTGCGATCAACCACGTTGTGACCATTGCGGGGAGGTGGGACATGTCACTATGTATTGCTGTAATCAACCAAAATGTGAGCTCTGTGAGGAAATTGGTCATACATTTCGTATTTGTCCTTGGGCTGCTAAAAACAAAACATATAAATTCGGATCTCCTGATTCAGAAGGCTCAGGATGTGGTAAACTCCTCCTCCCTTGGTTTACAAACCCCTTTATTAGTTCCCCTTCCTAAAAAGATGGAAAACCCCCCAAGCATAGAGCTCCCTACTGACAAGCCCGTAGAAAAACTGGATAAGGTTGCGCACCCTGTTTCCGATTTGGCTGCAGTTGGAAAGCCGTGCATGGGCCCACCTGATCCTTTGGAATTCCCTCCAGTGTGCTACTCTGAACCTTCTGCAGAAGTAATTGGAGAAGTATCTAAGACCTCAGGCCTTAGGCCGTCTCTCCCCCAACGTAGATCTTCTAGAAATCTACATTCTAGAACTCCCCCTATAGCTCCTATCATAGAAACAAGTAACTCCTATGCTGCCCTGTTTACCCCATGGGGGGATACAGAGATGGAATTGGGCAATTCTGACTCCCAAAAATCTTCTTTATCCACAAGGTCACAACCTGTGGATACCTATAAGGAAAAGAAAAAGAAAAAAAGAAAAAAATAGAAGGTTGGCTTTATTTTCATAAACAACAATGCAGTGGTCCTGGGGCTCTTTAAACACGCATAGTTTGTTAAATGTAGTTAAAAGGCAAGCCATTTTCCATTATATACATGATCAGCATTTACCTGTGTGTTTTTTACAGGAAACCTGGATGCACTCTATGGAACAACTTTTTTCCTTTAAACAGGATTGGGTTTGGGGACCTTCCTATTGGTCCTTCGGGACAGATACGGCAGATGGCATAGGGATTTTGTTTAATTCTTATTCCTTTAAGTTGCATAATTTAATCGATCTTATCCCAGGGAGAGTAATGATATTAGATGGGAAACGGCATGATCAATGCTATCGCTCATCAATATTTACAACCCTCAAATGAAGGCTGGCAGAGTTTCTTGCCTAAAAGCTATCCAACCTTTTTTGGTAACATTGGTTAAGGTACTTTGGGGAGGCGATTTCAACTGTACAATCTTAGATTCACCTATTCAGAAACAAAAGAAAATTTATTGTGATTCACGCACATTAGCTAATGTTGTTAAAGTAGCGGGTTTACTCAATTGTCTTTCCTTTTCAGCACAAGGACCCTGTTATTCCTTTAATAAAGGAAAATTATTCTCCCTAATAGATTATATGTTCGTCTCCCCTTCCGTGCAAATTAATTCTTTCAAAATGGTCCCTTGAGAATTTTCAGATCATTCTTTTCTTTTTTGTAGTTTTCAATTTTTAGGCCCCCCAGAGCATAGACAGGTAAGGTGGAAGTTGAATAGCACTATGCTAGAAGTACCCCATATACAGTCTGGGGTAAAACACATTCTAACAGCTAGACTATCAGTGGCTTTTCTTTATGAGGATTTAGGGGATTAGTGGATAACAACTAAGACTGATTTACGTAATTGGTTTAAAAGACAAGGGGTAAGAACAAAAAAATTGAGGTTTCTGAAGTACTTATCTCTTAGGCAACAGCTCCAGAAACTTACTACAATCACATATGCCTTTCGGTTCGATTATTCTGACCAAATCACCAAACTAAAAGAAGAGATGAGGATATTTCAATACGATAGGGCAAAAACCCTACAGGCTGTTTTATCTAATGGCATAAAAAAATCCCCCATTGGAGATCCTTTTGAGGCTTGCAAAAACCTGAAGGCTTCCTCTAACATAGACGCTCTAAGAAACTCAGACGGATCCATAGCTACTACAGCTGTACAACTCAGAGAATTGATTATTGATCATTTTCAGACTTTGAATCCCCCTTCTCTTATTGCTGAAGCAGACATGCTTTCCTATTTAAGAGCATCCAGGGTCTCCACCAGTGGGTAGAAACTACTACATTATTGGAACCAATCACATGTGAGGAAATTTTAAGCGTAATTGGAAACTGAAATTGAACATTTCACTGGTATGAGCGGTCTTTCTAATGACCTGTATAAAGCCTTTTCGTTTGAGTTGAGTCAATATCTGTTTATCTTATTCCAACATTTCCTGAAAAATGCATTTTTTTCCCTCCTTTTCTGAAGGATTATTAATTTATTTGTTTAAATCTGGTGATAGGCAAAATATTAAAAATTGGCGCCCTATAACCCTCCTCAATTCGGATTACAAAATCTTTACCAGCATTTTAAACAATCGGTTAAAAAATTTCGCTAGATGGGTAATTTCCCCTATCAATTTGGTGGGATACCAGATAGGCAGTTCAGACAGCATTAATGATCATACGGAGGTCATTGAACACCTCACTGATATAGGTGTTACAAATTGTATGGTAGTTGCTGATTTAGAAAAGCTTTTGATAGGGTACATCTGCCATTTATGTTTCTTAACTTTAGGGCACTATGGAGTCCCGTTGCAAATTGTAAATTTAATCAAAAGTTATATGATTATAACAGTGTGTCCCATTTTGAAAAGGTTATATGGCTGACAGCTTTGGCTTACACACTGGAATGCATCAAGGTTGCCTCTCAGCCCCCTCCTCTACATTTTTTCGTTAGACCCTTTCTTACGGAACTTAACTACTGTTCCCAGATGGCTAGGAATTTCTGATAATATATCTAATGATCATCAGCTCCTAGTACAGGCTTATGCAGATGACTTGATCTTATACTTTTCGGATCATTCTTCTGTGTGTATTTTCCTAAAAGCATTTGAGGCCTTTTCCAGAGTCTCAAATGCTAAAATAAATCTGCTCAAAACAAAAGGACTGTTTATTGGAACAACAGGTCCTACTGAGGTAGTGCAGGGGGGCATCCACTTCTCCAGAACTCCACTTAAGATTTTAGGCATCAGTTTGGTCCTCAGAATAGACCAGTGGAGGTGGGATTTAGTCCTCAAACAGTGGAGAATAAGGTCAACAGATGGAAACAGTGGAAATTGTCCAAATTAAAAGCATACATGTAATTAAACAGTTTCTTCTGCCATGTGTGCAATATGTAGCTATGATTTTTCCACTTCCGGTGAATTTAGAAACTAGACTGTATAGTTTGTTTTTTCAAATGGTCTGGGGCAACAGATTGAATCCGGTAAAAAGGGGTTATACTTATTTAAGTACAAAAATGGGAGGGCTCGGGATGGTGGATCCTGTGGTCTTTGTACATTCCTTATTTATTATGTGTTCAGTTAAAAATGGTTTAAGTTTAGGAACAGGGATTGGGGATACATGGGTTGCAAGGTCCCTGGGCAAATACTTTAGGAATTGGCATTCTTTGGCTCCAAAATTAAATCCCCATCTTTCTCTCCCACAATATTTTAGGCCAGCCGCACAAAAATTATATAGATGGAAAGTGGAGAAAGAGACCATTTTGAGCAATAATATGAAGGGATTTTATCAGGTCATAATGGCAAATTTACTCCCTTCAGAGCCAAGCTTCAAGAATTGCCCTTCTACTCTTAATTCTAAAGTATTGGCCCAGTTAAATAGTCTTAGATTGCCTCAATCACAATGGGAGGCCATGATGGCTAATATTTTATAGTAGTCTGAATGTTAGGGAGTAGCCAAATATAAGGCCATTGAGGAAAGGAAATGTCTGTACTTGGATTGTATAAATGTTGAGGAGTCTATGGAACATTTCTTTTTGCACTGTTCTTATGCTAAGGGTTGTGGGCTTTTTGGCGAACTTATGGGGCTTTAATTGGCTTAATTCATTATCTTATAATATCCTCGTTTAGGATGTTATCAGTGACTTTCTGCTTTTCACGAGGGGACATTGGCACTATTTTTGGTTGCTAAGATATTATTTATGGCAGGCAAGATGTCAGTGGGTTATTACCAAGAAAATGCCTTATATTTGCTTTAGTATTTTGGTTTCAAAGGAACTTTCAAAGATTTATTCCCAGGACACCCGGAGGACAGCTCCTGTTAAACTTTTAAAGATGTGGAAAGGGTTTTTTCACTTTATTAAGTTTAAATGATGGAGGATTTTTTTTTTTTTTTGCTCATAGTATATGTTTATTTAAACGGTTTGGTTTCCTACTTTGTATAACTGACTAATTCATTGTGTCGGTTTTGTCATGTTTGTTATTTCAAATAAAAACTCCCCTACTCTTTTTAATTCCTTGATTACTATACATAGCCATGATATTTCCCCCTCTTCTCCCACTGAAACCCAGATTATATAATTGTTTTTTCAAATGCTTTGGGGTTCAAGACTCAACCCTATCGAAAGGTGTTTTACATATTTCTCTAAAGAGAAGGGTGGATTAGGAATGATAGACCCTATAGTTTTTTTTCATTCTATCTTTGCTTCCCATACAATAAAGCTAGGGTTGGGTATATCCGAGGAATTGTATAGTAAATGGATTGAAAACACATTAGGACATTATTTTATGTTATGATATCCTGACCCCCCTAAGCCACATAAAAAGCTAAATCTTCATGAGTTCATAAAACCAGCAGCTATGAAATTATATAAATGGAAATTAAAAGATAAAATTATTAGAGACAATACATCAAAATAGTTATATTTAAAAATCCTTTACGACCTTTATCCAGAAACACCTACATTTAAAAACTGTCCACCTGAAAATAACAACTTAGTGCTAGCCCAACTCAGAAATAATAGAATACCCGTACATATGTGGGAGGTACTATGGCTTACCATGTATGGGTGTTTGAATGTGAGAGGAAATTTGAAACATAAAAGGACTGAAGAAAGAAGTTGTCCCTATCCTAAATGTGTGGGAATAGAGGAAACAATGTCTCATTTTTTGTTTCAATGTTCATATGTTTTGATGCTGTGGAAACAACTAACTATCAAATGGAATATGCCTTGGCTCACTCAATTAACTTACGATAGTTTCGTGTTAGAGGTTTATCCTTCTACATTAAGACATTATCATAAAGACACACTGACTGTTTTTTTTCTGTATATTAAAATTTTATTTATGGCAGGCTAGATGCCAGTGGGTTTTATATCAGAAATTAATGACTTCCCAAACATTTATGATCCTAGCAGTTAAGGTAATGAATTCGGTATTTCAATGAGATTATACTCTTGTTTTTTCTATTAAAATATTTAGAAGGTAGAAATTTTTTTTTATATTTATAAAATATAAATAGAAAAAAACAGTGAATGTATTTGGCACCTTTTGATTCTTTGAGTTTTACGAATGTTTAAAGTAAATTCGAAACTGGTGTTGTGAGATTTATTATGTATGTATTTTTGATGTGATTTTTCAATAAAAATTCCCCTACTCTTTTCGAGAAGTGCCATGGGATCTTTAACATCCACCTGAACTACCACAAGAACAGACAGATGGAACCTCAGTTTAATGTCTCATCCAAAAGATGGCACCTCAGGAGTGCAGCACCCCCCTCATGCAGCACTACAATATCAGTATTGGGATTCAACGCAAGTGCCTGGTGCACATTAACAGTATGCAATTTAAATCAAGTATTGCTGGCATTTCCTGTTCATTACTGCACCAGAAGACATATGAAGAGAGAGAGACTAAAGGAGCTTAATATGTATAGCCATGAGGAAAGGAGGGAGAGGTGGAACATGATAGAAACTTTCAGGTACCTCAAGGGAATCAAAAATGTCCAAGAGGATAGCATCTTTCAAAAAAAGAGGTGTGCAAGAACAAGGGGGCACAATTTGAAGATGGGGGAGCAGCTCAGAGGTAGTGTAAGGAAGTATTTTTTCACAGAGAGGGTTGTAGATGCATGGAATGGCCTTCTGGAGGAGGTTATGGAGTAAAAAACAATGGTTGAATTCAAGCATGCATGGGACAGTCATAAGGCAATTCTAGGGGGTGGGGGTAGAAAGAAGTAGGCTGCTGGTTAACTAGGATCTGCAGCTTATCCATTAGGTAGGGAAATGGGCAGACTGGGTAGGTCAAGCAGTCCTTATCTGCCATCAAATTCTATGTTTCTATATTACTGACATGCTGTTTACATATTTGAAGCTAATATATTTGTATTCTAAAAACTGTTTTTTTCCCGACTTTTAGTACTTTAAAATAGGTGCTTCCTGTCTGTAACTAGGCACACACACGCACAGTGTGAGGCTTGATGTTTATCTTCAAAGCCTGATGATGTCGCTAGTTGGCTAATGTGCAGAAAACCACTGTGATTGGTGGGGTTTTACCTTTTGAACAACAACAAATTGACACCTATCACTCAAACACTGTCATCATTGCCCTTCTTAGCACTGGCTTTCGAGAGGCAACCCTCATGCATTTCCACATCCATTGGCTTATATAGTACACACCTACACAGCCCCATAGACTACAGCAACAATATGTTTGCTTTGTGCATGTGTGCAAACAAACATAACAAACTCTGTTCAGAGTCAAATTGGCTGCAACCTATTAAAGTGATAAAGGATATATGAACATGTTATAGAACATAACAGCAGCACATTCAAGAGGGCAGGCACATGCACAGCTTGCAAAAAAACACAGAACGGCTCAACTGGAAGAAAATGCACATTGTATTTATTTATTTAATGTGCAGAGATGGACAGACATTTAACTTCTGACACTTCAACAGAGGGGAACGAGGACAGAGCCATACTGCCAGTGGCATGTTAAACATAGTGCCTCCTCTACAGAGACCAGAACAGAGCCATGTTGCAGGTGGCGTGTTGGACAGTTCACCCTCCCAATGGAGAAGGACCAAGCTGCATTGTTGGCAACATATTGAACAATGTCCCCCTCCAGCTGGGGAGGGGAGAGAGCATGCACATAGGGATCTGCTGCAAATTAAGGATGTTTGTAATTTGCCAGTTCCAATTTGACTGAACTATTTAAGAATTTCTGAGTCAATTCCTCTCTGATTTCAAAAAGAACCTCAAAAATTGGATTTGGAATCCTAAAAGTTCCTATGTAGAAACAGTTTTAGCCTTAAATTCCAGAACTAAGATTTTTGTTTATTTTATTAATTTTTATTTTATTAGGAAAGTCAGAAGTACATCCTCTGAGCTAAAAGCTCCTTTATGAAGAATCCTCATCATACAATAAAAAAAAAATAAAACTGGACTGCATTTCCAAAAATTAACCCAGAATCCAACTAATTCGATTCCATGACTCTGAATCTGAGCAAACCTACTGCAAATACATTTTGTGCTGCAATTCCATGCTAATAAAATCACAGATGGCAAGAGAAGCATGCATCAGTTCTGCTTCTGTCCACCCCTTTTCTCTTCTTACTGAAATTGTCAGTTAAGTCATGCATAGTTACGCCATACAGCTGTAAGAAGGTCAGTTGTACAGAGAAGGGTGGGGGTTCATTGGTGAAAAGGGGGGGTTCAGAACACAGTTGGAGACTCAACTCCAGTAGCAAAATGGGGAAGGATTGCTCCTACAGTATGTAAAATGTAGTCTCACAAGTGTACCTTAGAAGTACCTCACAGTGATAAACACAGTGCAGGAGGATAGTCTCTTTCAAATGAGAAAAAGCACCAGGACTGGGGGGCATGTGATGAAGCTGGGGAGGAGTTGAGAGCTGTGAAGAAATATTTCTTTGCTGAAAAGGTGGTAGACGCCTAGAACAGTCTTTCAACGGAAGTGGTGGGGGTAAAAACAGTTGAAGGTTTCAAGTGTAAGACCCCCAAATCAGGCTTACCTGGTGAGTAACAGGAAAGTGTAACAATTGCTACCTACTGGTAGAAGAAGGAGGAGGAGGTTGTTTAACAGTGAGCACCCAAAACAGAACTGACAGTCTGGTGTTAGCTGGGAGGGAATAGTTCAGTGGCAGGAGCTCTCAGTAGAAAAGGAGGGTGCTCTCACAGTGCCAAGGAGTTTAGTTGGTTCCAGGGTGCCTGTTACCTTGAGGAGTTTGAGGGAAGCTTCCAGAGGTGGTACTACCCAGATACATACATGAGGTAGTAGTGCCCAAGGCCTTGGATAGAGCCTGTGGAACTTGAGACACTTCATGATAAATTGCCAGTAAGTGGAAAGTATGTAGTGGGACCACCAGAAGGGTGAGAGAACTCCAGTGGGGTTCCCCTCAAGGGAAATAGCCCAATGCCCTTGGGCCTGTGAGAGGTTAGCCCAAAGACATCAGGGAAATCATTGGAGTGAATTCAGAGAAGTTCCCATGCAGAAGTTTCAGCATTCAAAAATACAGGTCAGATTTCGGCAGGAAGGGAAGCCACCAGACGAAGTTGGAAATTTGTCTCCAGAATGGACAAGGTGACCCAAGGCAGTGGACTTCTCAGTATGACAGGTGATTTTCAACTCCACAGGGAAGGACTGTGAGTATATGGTGACTGATGTGGTCCAGTATTGCACATGACTGTGTGACTTATAGCTGAGCAGCACTAACCTTGCGCTAGGTCAGGAGAGTATCATTGGGTGGCCATACTGGCAGGTACAATCGCTTAACTTTGAAATAAAAAAAGTGAGATAACTGCGAATCTATAGTTTACTCCTTCATAACGAGGAAGCCCTGGCAGAACAAGGGAAAATAGATGTGATAGTACGAAGCGTGAAATTGTTTTGCAGCTGAAAACCTTTGTTAGGCAGGCAGGAGGTCCCTGCAGTCTGGAAGGGGTCCTCACATCTACTTGACACTTGTGCATGACAAAAGAATAGGAAGCTTCAAGGTGTACATGCACAAGGCATGCAATTATGTCACTAGGACTGGACAGGAACTACTGAGACAAAGACAGAGTGACCATGCATCTTAGCTGGAGGCAGGATAGACCATCGGGTTAAACTGAGAAAATTTGTGTATTTCATTTATTATTTACTTATAATAACTGGGGAGCGAGCATTTTTTTCCCATAGTGAAACCTGGTTACAGTTCACCGCAAATGTGTAAACCATGCTTTCAACCCAACTGTGGCTACCGGCACAGAGACTTGATTTCTTATTTTATAATTGCTGTGGCAAAACACACTCTACAGCAGTTCTATAAAACAAAACATGGGGTAGCAACCAGCCCGATGGCACTGAGGGTTGAGGCGCTGGACGCCACACCTCACACCAAGCCAGTGACCCGGGATTGGGAGTGGACTCGGGTCACCGGTGGGTCGGCTGGGGGAAGACAGGCTGGAGCATCCCATGGCAGCTCACCTTCTCCGATGCCTGATACTTGCATGACTCCCGAGCGGAGGCACAGAGTACTGCAAGCTCAACTAGGGGAAGAGACATGGCCACTGTACACAGTGGACATCAGACTCTTGCGCCATGACATTGGAGGGAAGTCACACGCTGTACAAGGAGGGAAAAAATGTGAAAAGAGCCTGCAACCACCGGGAAGATGTGTAGACCAAGTCGTGCCCATGATCTGCCAGTGCCCACCCGACAGACCACGGACTGATGGAATGTAAGTTATGGGGCATCTGTGCCCCCACCTCATCCCCACCTGGGGGGTAATCCGCAGCTCCATAGGGCTCGGGGGGGGTCTGTGTGGGTAGGGTTACAGGCAGTGGGATAGCTAATCTCTCTCCAGAAGGGTCGGGTGGCAGGCTGGGAGTGGAATAAAAAAAAATGGAATAGTGTGGGGAACATGCTGATGCAAGACATTTACTCTGGGCTAGCAGGCTGTGAAGCTACATTCTCTCCTGCCTAGAAATTCAGGTTTAGGATTCCGCATTTTCACAATATGCAGTACTGCTGGAGTAAAGAGTTTTTCGGTTAACGCCGAGTCGGTGCCATTATTTTCTTTTTGCTCATCATTTTACACAGTCGGTACATACAACCTGAAGATGCAAAGCGGCGGTGAATAGGGCCAGTGAACGTAGGTAACGGTCACCCCACCAGCAGTGTGGGGAATAACAGGTCGAGAAGCCAGAGAAGTAAAGGCTGAATCCAGTTACCACGAAAACAACATTTACAAATAAGACATCGGGAAGCATCAGAAGAGAGTTGGGAGACCCTCACATATTTATCTGTGGTGAAAGGCCAGAAGGAGAATGAGCAGTGAAAACAGCAACTGAAGGGCTAATTTTCTCTGGAGAAGGGTGCAGCAAAGCAAGCAGAGCAAGCGCTGTGGGTGTTGTAGCTCCAGCTTTCAGTGGTTTATTAAGACTTTCATAATAGAACTATGATACCTTATGTTCCGGAGTGTTTTGCCTTCTATGCTTAAACAGAACTGTTGTTAGAGTCTATGGCCTGCACTGAAGAAGAAGTTAAATTAAGGTGCCAGTTGCCTAGAAGTCTCAAAGGAATTAAGAAGTCAACATTTAAGGAAGCACTTTTCCTAACTTAAACTTTAATGTTCTAATCCTGGAGTCGAGAAAATGCAGAAGTTGTAGAGAAAACCAGTCAAAGGAGGGAGCAGTGTCCCTAAAATCTTTAAAAACAACTGAGGGGGACACCTCAACAAATCAGAAAGACTGGCAAAATTATTTTATAGCTCTTCAGCACAGCAAAAAGAGTTACAGATGGATAGCGGAAAGACTCCAGAAGTACCTAGTTCCTCCTCTGCTACAGGGTCAGGCAGGAAAAAATTAAAACAACTGAAATTGCCCTTTAAAAACTGCTGTTTCTTAACAGGTACAACAATGGGGAGGCAGTATAGTGCAGTGGATTAAGGCTCTGAGCTGCAAATCTGGAGACCAGGGTTTGAATCCCACAGCCCCCACTTGCATACTGTGTGACCCTGAGCAAGTCACTTAACTTCCCTGTGCTCCAAGGTTGCACCTGTAAACAAGCTTTCAGCTTAGTGTGTCTCACCTGGTTAAACAATTGGAAAAAAAAATTCAAAAAATGCCTCCTAAATCACAACAGGACATAAGGAAAAAAAGGGAAAGGTCCGGTGATTCAGCCAAAGAACAGGGCTAGTACAGGCAATAAAAGTGCAGGAATGACTAGTGGGGATGAAACAGCACACATTACAGATACAGAAGGGACAGGGACTGCAAAAGTAAACAATAATAAAGAGAGTTCAGACACTGCTCCATCTACATCTGCAGCAGGTGAAACACCACCTTTGTGGGCTCAAAAGCTTATGGTAAACCTTGCTTCGTTACAGATGGTGGTGGGAAAACTACAACACTTACCAGATACACTGGAGTCACTTAACTCAACAAAGGCTAGAATGGAAAAAAAAATGCAAGTAAAAACTAAAAGAATAAATGAACTAGAAGAGAGACAATCTAAAATACAAGATAAGGTAAACCCCTTACAAAAGGACATTTCAAATTTGAAGAAAAACTACACAGAACTGAAAATCAAAATGGATGACCAGGATAATTGTTCAAGAAACAATGTTAGAATTTTTTGAAATCCAGACTAGTTGGGGAAGAAGACTCAACACTGCAAGACATAGTAAAAGATTTCCTCTTCGCTTTACTTGGCCATGCTCATTTGGTTCCAGTCATAGATAGGCTGCACTGGCTATCTTTAAAAAAATGATAGCACTTCTGTCCTGTAATAGTGAAATTTCTTACCTCAGCAAGGAAAGACACCATAATGCAAGCATTTTACAAAAACAAGAATTTTAAGACACAGAGATCAGAAGATATTTCTGAAACATGACTTTTCTAAGCCATTATAGGAATTACGTAGACAATATTGGACACTGCAACAGTTTTTGTGGAAGGAAGGTCTTAAGACCTACATTCTCTACCCTGCCAAGTTAAAAGTTGTGTTAAATGGGCAACCACTGATTTACAGTACCGTTAAAGATGCAAAGACTGATCTTAGAATTTGTTTGCCAAATTTGTTTGCAAAATATGATAGTGGCTAGTTAGATAAGGTACTGATAGTCAAAAATGATCAGCAGGGGGAGGCGAAGGAGGAAAAAGTAAGGGGGGTGACAAAAAGAATGACCTCAACTGGGGAGACTAGCCTGGGGGACGATACATGCATCAAGTAGGTATAAGGCATGCCAGAATTGAGTCTTTGCATGGGGGGTATCAGGCAAGCAGCATTTTTTGATGGAGGAGGGGCACAGTAAAGAATAATATATGTATTATGTGTATTAAGATTAACATCGATGGCTAGAAAAAGCAGCAGAAGAAAGAGACAGAAACTAAATAATTATAATACTGAAATGTTCCCCTTGAAATAAGGATGTTGGGACTTATATCATGTGGTACATGGAATATAAATGGGATCAGCTCTCCTGTTAAAAGATACATAATTTTCAATAGAATTAGAAAATTAAAATTAGATCTTGCTGTCCTACAAGAGATATTTTTAAATGAGCAGGAGATTAAAAATTGGAGAAAATAAAAGGAGTTCATAAAGTATTATACTCCATAAGTGGAAAAAAGAGAAGTGCAGGGTGGAAATAATTTTCAGTACTAATTTCAAGGGGAAGCTTTGTGATTATGTTGCAGATAAAGAGGGTAGCATAATCTTGGCAAAAATTGATCATTATGGTGTAGAAATGGTGGCATGATCTGTTTATGCTCCATTTACAAAATATGGGGAATTTTTAGAAGAAATAATGAAGCTGCTAAGTGTATGGAATTGTCCTCATATATTACTTGGAGGAGATTTTAATGTAATGTGTGCCCCAAAGGTAGATAAATCTTGCCAACCATTACAGTGGGACAAGCATAAATCTAATTTACTGAATAACATGCTAGATTCATTTAATTTGGTAGACATATGGCGTATGCTGCATGACAATGAAAGAGATTATACTCATAGGTCAGCTAGATATAAGACATTTGCTAGATTAGAATACGTGTTTACTTCAAGAGAACTTATAATCGAATGTGTGGCCATGGAAGCATCTATTGAACCATTGTTGATTTCAGATCACCATATGGTAGCTGTTAAATTATATGTGGCCTTAAACAATAAACAGAACAATTGGAGATGTAATAACATGTTTAAGGAACAGGATTTCATCATAAAACTCAAGCTACAGATTCAGAACTTTTTAGTGGACAATCAGATACAAAAGGATAATTTAATAAACAGTTGGGACACATTAAAAGCCACCATTAGGGGGCATATCATCTCTGAAACAGCATGGAGAAAGAAAGATAAATTGTTAAAACAAAAAGAAGTAGAAAAAAACTTAAAATTTTAGAAACAGAGGTAAAACACTGAGCACTGACTAAACATGAAGAATACAATGAATTAAACTAACAGAAATATTAGATATTAAATTCACTAAGAAAAGATGGCCTCAATCAGGTAAGATATTGGAAGACAAATACTGAAAACATTGGTAAACAATTAACAAACAGACTGAAATCATGAGAAATTAAACAGAAATTCCAGTCATAAATAATGCTCTGAATTAGTCAATAACTGATATAAAACAGATCGAAGAAGAATTTTTCAAAATACTATCAGAAATTATACACTTCAGAATGCAGACTAGAGGAAGAAGAGATTATTATAAACAATTCTGTAAACTACAGTTAAAACAACAGGAGCGGAAGAGCTACTGCAAGAAATTACAGAAGCAGAAATATTAAGCATTATGCATCATATGACTATGGGAAAGTGCCCCAGTCTAGACGGTTATACACTAGAATATTATATAGCCCTGGAATCTGTCATGTTGCCAGTCTTGAAATTATTATTTAATCAGATTCAAGAAGAGGGCCGTCTACCTTTTACATTTAACCAGGCATATATAGCCTTAATTCCTAAACCAGGAAAAGATCTAAAAAAGGTGGAAAACTATAGACCAATTGCAATTTTAAATACTTATTACAAGATATGCACAAAAATATTAAATAATAGATTAGTACCATGGTTAAACCATCTTATTTACAAAGATCAATCTGGATTTATTCCAGGGAGATCAATTCAGACTGGCCTATACAAAATTCAATTCTTAACTGAATATCTACAAAAGTCCCAAATAGACACTGTTTTCCTTTCTTTAGACGCAACTAAAGCATTTGACAGGTTGGAATGGGATTACCTGTTCAACATACTTGATTGTTATAAGATTCCAGAGCAATTCACTAATTATATTTGAACACTGTATAGTTCGCCAATGGCCAAAATAAAAATTCATAATTCTTACACCAAAGTTTTCAGTTTTAAAAGAGGGGTTAGACAGGGTTGCCCCCTTTCGACGATACTATTTATATTAGCCTTAGAAATTTTGCTAAATGAAATAAGAGGAAATGATAAAATTAACGGTCTTAAGATTAAAAATAAAGAACTAAAAGTTAATGCATACATGGACGATCTATTACTTACTTTACAAAACCCTGCAGAAAGTTTAGTAGAAATGAAAAAAGTTATTAATAGATTTTCTAAAGTCTCAGGATATAGGATAAATTAAGCTAAATCAGAAGTCATAATTTTTGGTTCTATTCCAATAGCCAATATTAAAATCAGTTTTAATGCCAAGATAAGACAAAAAAATGCGCTATTTGGGAATAGATATCTCAAACTCAATCCAGGATTACTATGCCCTGAACTTTAGTAAACTAATAAATGGCTTAAAGAACAAGTTGCAGGGGTAGAGCTGTATGTCCATGTCTTTATGGGGGAAAATTCAAGTCATAAAAATGTTAGCTATGCCTTCTTTTATTTATAGATTACAATCAATAATTACTTTTATACCAAAAGAGTGGTTTTGCAAAATTAACATTTTTTCACAATTTATCTGGAATTACAAATCTCCTAGAAAAGCATGGACTAAGCTATGTCTACCTAAGAGGTCAGGGGGTCTAGCATGCCCTGACATCTGGAAACATCACACAGCCTACATATAAAAAATTTTAATAAAATGCTCTCAGATGGATTTAGATCAGATAAGTACAATTAATACATTAATTACTCACATAATACAACAACCATATGATGTTAGAACTCTTCTCGATGAAGCAAATCAAAATATATACTCTCATTGTACTATAATGAAGAGTATGGCCAGAACAATTTGTAAATTTGGTGAAAAAAAAATGATTATCGAAGTGCTCCCCAAGGTCAAGAATTTGGGAGAACCCCAATTATATGTTAAATGGGGAACAATTAAAAAACAAACAGTGGGAAGAAAAGGGAATCCACACATGGGGCAATATAATAAACAATGATAAATTAATTTCTTGGGTAGAGGATAAGAATAAATATGATTTGGAAGACAGGGACAGAATATACTATTATCAGTTGTGTAGCTTATATAAAAAGATTTTAAAAGATGGGAAAGAGCACCCAACAGTAATAAAATAGAAGAGGAACTTTATAATTTACTGCTCAAAAATAATAATAATAATAAGCCTAAACTATTTCAATAGGCAGTATATTTATTAGCGGACTCTACACAAAAAACATTACAGTAATTCTATAGGTAAATGGGAAGCAGAATTTAACTACCCATGTACAGAAGTACAATGGACACATGCTTATAAATCAATCCAAAATTATAAACTGTCAAGTGACAAATCAATTCAATTTAAAATATTAAATAGGGCTTACTATATGCCTTACAGACTGTCTAAGTTGAATTCAAATGTTTCTTGAAATTGCTGGCACTGCAGACAGCAGGATGCGGATATGCTACATCTATTCTGGAATTGTCAATTGAGCAGAACATGGTGGTCCCAATCTTGTATGTATTTGCAACAGATAAGAGGCAAATCAAACAAGTTCTATGATTATAGACATACAGTATTGGAAATGTATGGTATTATGCAACACAGTATGGAACAGACCACTATTACTAAAGCTAATTCAATGGCTGTTAAAAGGCTCATACTTAAGAACTGGAAATAATCATCCACAACTATGCCTTTCCCAGTACGCGAATGGAAGCAGCAGTTCCTTAGTTTTTGTATAATCACGATTTCTTTCCAACATGGGTTAAGGTTTGGATTCTGTTTACTAAAGACATCCAGGATTGTACTCATGCAGATTTTGTTCTATGAGAGACCCAAATTAAGAAAACTATTGAGAAAGTTTGGTCATTTCCAAGCCTTCTTTTTGCTGTAACAAAGCTCTGTGTATGCTGTTTACTAAGTGAATGCGGCTGTGTGCAACCTGCACTTCCACTGATGGTTAGCTATGTAATGTACTAATACTTTTGAAAACAAATAAAATATTTGGGAAAAAACAAAACATGGGGTAGTGTGTAAAACTCAAATTTTACACACACACACACACACACACACACACACACACACACACACACTTGGTGTTGGATGCTTGTATAAACCCCTTGAGCTTCACTCTCAGGGTTCATGTAGCATCCAACCCCTCAGGTGCATGTAAAATATAGAACTGTACATGAAGGGAGTGCATAACAAGAATTTAAGGCACACCTGAGATGTGGGATGCTACATTAACCCAGAGGGCGAAGCCTGGGGGGGGATTTATCAAAGCATCCCAAACCTTGGGTGTGCATTAAATTCTCGTTATGGGTGTGTGTGTGTGCCAGAGAGCCATGTTTGTGACTGGAAGTGTTTTTAAGTAGCTCTGCATATTGATCTACAAAAATTTTACTTAACCTACATTAAACAGCAACTTTTCTGATTTTTCACCACAGAGTTTGATGGCTGCTTTTTCTCTGAGCCGAACGATACCACCTTTGTGAAAGGTTGCCCTAAGGGAATGACTGGAGGTGCTGGTTCCAAACCTATGCAGCAGGTACCACAGATCCAGCAAGCAGAGGGTCCGAGTGGACCGGGAGACCCTCCACCCTGGGATTTAGTACTACAGGCCATCCAAGAAATGGACCGCAAATTGGAGCAGGTGCTTGATCAACTCGGTGCCCAGGATGTTAAAATAGATACAGCACTTACAACGCTGTGTATAATTGCTCACAAAAGACACAATCAGCTTTTGTGAAATCCACTATTGATATTAATCATTTACACGCTTGAGTGGAGTCCTTAGAAAATGTTAATTGAGCTATGTATTTGCTCCTGGTTAGGGTTCTGGAGGCCATGGAAGGGGAAAATCTGCTTCACTTTATTACACCAGTGGCTGTGATCCTGTATTCCCCCAGAGCTTCAGCTGGATCTGGTTAATTTCACACAAGCCTATAGAATTAATTTTCATAAGCACAGGACAACTGGTAGACTGCTCACACTATAGGGAATAGAAACCCTGAAGCCACCTATAGGCTGGGAGGGGAGTTGCTGGCAGTCACACAGGAAGAAAGAGACTTGGGCATCATCATCACAGATGACTTGAAATCATCCAAGCAGATCACTAAAGCAGTAGGTAAGGCTAGGGGGTTGTTAGGGTGTATTAGTAGGGTATCACAAGTTGGAAGAAGGAGGTAATAATCCCTCTTTACAAGACTCTGGTTATGCCCCATCTGGAGTACTGCATGCAGTACTGGAGGACACATCTTTACAAGGACATTAACCAAATTGAGGCAGCCCAGAGAAGGGCAACCAAAATGGTGCAGGGACTGCATCAGAAAACATATGAGGACAGATTAATGGAGCTCAATATGTATACCCTAGAGCAAAGGAGGGAGAGAAGTGATATGATTGAAACATTCAAACACCTTAAGGGCATTAACAAGGTGAAAGAGTCTAACATGTTTCAATATAAGAAAAATAGCAGGACAAGAGGACACAGCATGAGATTAGAGAGAGGCCAATTAAGGGGTAAAGTGAGGAAGTTCTTTTTCACAGAAAGGGTGGTGGATGCATAGAAACGGCCTACCTCAGGAAGTGGTGGATATGAATACAGTGCAGGGCTTCAAACAGGCATGGGATAGGCATAAGAGAGCAATACAGATGAGTATGAATAGATAGGCCATTGACAGAGCAAAGGCCGATAGCACATTTATAAGGTAGAAAAAGAAATGGGCAGACTGGATGGGCCTTGCGGCCCTTATCTGCTGTCAACTTCTATGTTTCTATGTTTCTATTTTGCTTGTTACGACTGGCCCTGCCATTCGAGACAGAGGGCAAGAGCCAAATATCCCCTGACTTTTGGAGGGCCATGAAATAAACATTTTGCCAGATTGGTCTTATGCCACTTATAGCTGCTGTAAGCTATTTGATCCTCTCCAGTGGCAATTACAGGGTCTGAGGTGGTCCATTCCCTGTTAGCTCCTGCTCGTTTCTGTATCATCTATGGCAGGTGAACCTATCAGTTCAATGATCTGGTGGAAGCTTGTAAAGAGGGTGAATGTAATAGTAACTGAGTTTTGGAGCAGAATCCCTCTGAAATAGAATTTGTTACATGACACTAAGAAAGAGGATTGACTTTCTGTCTGATTTATTAACCTGATGTATTGGTAACAGATTGGGGGAGTTGCACGGGACTGGGATGGGATTTTTTTTATTGTAATCACTAGTACCTACCTCCTGTTCTTTTATTAATGTCTTGGGAGATGATTTCCAGCCCAGAGGTGCATATTCTCCCTATTTGTCTTCCCTGTTACTGGTGGTTGACAAACATTTTATTTTCTTTAACATGGCATGGGCAGCGAGTACCGCCATGTTTAGCATAGTTCTCTTGGAGTCTTCAGTGACTCAATAGTTGTGACTCCATTTGTTATATGAGTTATTGATATCCAGTTGGATCCATTTTGTTTTTGGAGTCCTATTGAGCATTCTATTTCTACATTGTTGTACCACTATCTTTTTTACACAGCCTATTATGCTTATCTAAACATTACCATTTGTTAGAGTTGCTGTTTGCCTATCTATATTACTATATTCCTTTGTTTACGTAATTGGAGAGTTTTACTGCTGCTACCACAGACCTTACTTTACCTAAACATTGCAGGTCTCCAACTGGGCACAATGACTATTAAGGTCATATATAACGCCTTCCTTTTGTTCTCCCTGTAACACCCCTACAAATGGGGGTTCCCAAAAGTCTTCCTTGGACTTGCCTAAATGCCCACTGCCAGGTTGACGTTCTGTGTTCCTATGGGTTTGAAAGTGTTTTGCATGTGAGTGCCCTGTTAGCCTCCGTGCCTGTCTGTTTAAGAGCTGCCTATCTCGTAGTGTATAATTAATCTGGGTAACGGCCAAGTAGTTTTAGGCTCGAGTCTCGCCTGGGCTGCTGTATTTTTCTCCATTCTGCCATCACTAATTGTGCAGCGGGAACCCTACAAGGATCTCTGACTGTTTCCTGATTATCTGCAATAATAATAATATTATAGTTTGTCTAACCTGCCTTCCTTTGCAGCATAGACATTTCTGTTAATCACTACCAACTTGGTTCTGGACTGCTAGTTTGGACCAATCAGTACCTTTGGGGACCCTAAAATGTAGTCTGTCCCTAATGGTCTTGTGGGAGTGAATTTCTGTAGAAATTGTAGTTTTTGCCCTTTGGCACCTAATTGGACCTGGAGGGGGAGCTCTAGCTGTGACAGACAGATGGGTCAACGAATCAAACCTTTTGGATCTCTGGGAAAGTCCCAAGCTGCCTGCCGCAGTGTGTCAGTGTGGAGGTAGAGTTGAAACAGTGAACAGCTCGAGAGATTCGAGCAGCTGCTCCTATGTGTACACAGGGGAAATCGGTGGGAAGGCTGTGTTTTTGGCCTGTCTGCTACCATCTTCCTAAGTGAAGAGACCTTAAGACTGAGTTCGGACTTCTGAAAATGCAGTTTTTGCAATCGGAACCTGATTTGTGACAAATTGAATTTCTTCTGAAGTGGACCGAATATTTGCCTCAGTGCAAATGGCCTGTTAGGACTTGAGACTGTCGCATAGTTACGGTTTATGCAGAGACACTGTTAATGGCAACCAAACTGTCATCCAAACTGTGGTATTTACTTTCTTTACTGTAAGCGTGCTGATTGTGGATTGTGGGTTATGATTTGGATCCCCACCTTGTTTAATGTGTTACGCTTGCTGGAAGCTGCATCCAGCACTTCACCGGACTGTATCCAAACTGTTCACCCGGTCTGGGCCTTGCCATCTCAGCCTAGACAGCCACTCACACTGCAGAGAAGCAACTAACGAGAGACCCGCCTGGGGATTTGGCTCCCTGCTCAACACCAACAAACAGAATCAACACCACGATGCCGCGTGTGGGCCCTGCTTCTCCTGGCAATCCAGTTCTTCATCCTGAGGTCTCCATTTCATCCATCCTGCATCCTGTACTGGGTAGCATGAGTAAACACCAGGGTAGCTCCCTGCAACAAAGCTCAAATCAAAGTGTGTCAACTAATTTATTTGTTGTCGTGAATCATTTTAGACTGAGCCAGCCGGCTCCAGATTACAAATTTGGGTTAGAAGTGCATGTTGTGTTTTCTTTCCCTAAGGGTCCCAACAACAGCTGTAATGCCGGCCTACCACAGGCAACACTTCAGGCTAGCCTGTAGTTCCAACTCGGTACCTAGAGCAGTGTGACTGTGCTACAGGGACCTGTAAGTGCATGCCTTATAACCTGAATCTTTCAGATCTGGAATCAACTACTAGATCTTGCCCCCCTTCCTTGTTACTGCCCCTTAAATAAATCAGCTCTAAATCTTTTTGCATTGAAACTGATTGTGGTGTACCTCTGTATAAACAGCATTGAAATATTGTTGGTTGTTGTGCTAAATCTTATTTTACAGGGTGTCTCCTGGGCCAAGCCAGCTGAACCAGCCCTGGTGGTAAGTGCAACAAGTGTGAGGTTAAAACTGTTGTCAGGTGTCAATTGCAGTTGTGTATTCTGTGAACCATTTAGGCCACTAGAGGGAAAATAGGGGGGTAACAGTGTCCTGGAGGGCTGTACCCAGGTCAGCTATGCTACCACTAACCCTGTCCTTCGGATGGAAGCACCCGTTTTCAGTACCCTGGCTCCTCAACCTGCACCTGGTCATGCAGGCAGAGGTAGTATCCTTTGGGGTAGCACCCCCTAGGGGTTACACCTTGGAGGCACTGCTGAGATTCTCACCTTCTAGTGGTCAGAAGTGGATACTACAACCCCACGCTTAAAATATGTGACAAAATGGAGGCACTTGCTACGCCTAAGTTTAAGATTGACCCCCATAAACTGTTAGTGCACCATATGATGGGGTGGAGTGAAGCTGAGGGGGTAGACCCCCAAAAGGCCATTTTGTTAATGGACATCCTATTAGGGACCACTAATGCAACTATTATAGAGACTGTTGAACAAGTTACGTGTTTGGGGAAGGTTGAGGTGAAAGGGAGGGACTCGGATCTGTTTGACCAAACCATTGTGGCCGTCCTCTCCTGTTGCCTCCCCATAGATTCTGAGAAAGTGCCCCCCGTTATTTTGCCTGAAGGGTCCCAGAAAGGGTGGTGGATCATTCATTTGCATAGTGACCTGGCTGCTTCTGGGAAATCCCCAAATATAGAGGGGTTTAAAGACAAATTGCTTTGACTGCTAGTCACTGAGGGGTGATCTGCCAAAGAGTTAATGAAGATGTTAGATCTTTCTGGAGACACCACTCCCTTGCAGTCCCCTTTAGCATCTTCTGCCACCCCTAGTATATACCTGGACTCTTCCCGGGCACGCTCCCGGTGCCCCTTGGGGAGGATGACCTTGAAACGAGGATGGATTATGCCACCCCCTTGGTACAGGAGTGGCAGTGCTCTGAAGGAGAGAAAAGGAAAAGACTAATGGAGAGATTGAGAGGCCCTGACCGGAGGCCATTCGCTTTCTTTGTTCCACCAGCTCAGAGGCCACTGCTGCCGAGTACCTCTCTACCCTGGAGGGAGTCTTTGGTAGCACTGAGTCAGGGGAAGACCTGATGTGAAAGTTTGAGTCCACCAAACAATGGAAGAATGAAAAGTTGTCCGTGTTTGTTACCAGAATTGAATGGGCCTTGCAGAAGGACCATAGAAAAGGGTGAGTGCCTGCCAATGAACTGAATTGAGTCTGATTAGAGCATGTTTTGAAATCTGCTAGGTACTCTAGTGTGATGATGTTGAAACTGAAATTACAAGATAGGAAGGCAGATCCTCCTGAATACTGTTATCTTATGAAAGAGATTCACAAAGCAGAGAATGATGAAGAGGGGGTGGGAGCCCTATGCTGGGGTTGCCCGTACCAGTCAGAACTCTGATCGAAGTGATGAGTCCAAACTACAACAGATGAGGGAACTAATTAAAGAACTGAGAGAAATGAGGGCTAGTCAACAAGCTGCTGAGGCGGCCAAAGATATAAATCCTTGTCAAGCACCTCTCAAGCAAAAGAGTGAGATCCCGCTTGGAGGTGTGGGGGTGCATGTAATTTCCTCTGAAGCTCAGACAGAGAGTAGTCTGATGGAATAAGTATGAGAATTGAGAGCCCTGGTAGGAGATCTTATTAGGGCCACTCAAATAGCTGATTCCTGGAAAGGCTCAGAAGGAAGAGAAAGTGAACCCCAGATCAGAGAGGGACCCCGGGACTTGTCTGCCCTGCCTAAACAAGAAAGTGGCTTTTCTTCCCCTAGAGACTCTAAAGAACCCATCTTTTGTTATCACTGTGAGGAAGATGGGCATACCCGGCCCAACTGCAGTTTGCCTGAGAATCTGAGAAAGGTTACTACAAGGCTGCTGGCTTTAGTTCGGTGAAGAAATATAAGGCCTCAGACTGGGCCTGTGTGAAAGACTTATTCCTCTAAGACTGCCATAAAACAGACAACTAAGTCCCCTTCACCTGACTGGTCCGAGTTGGTAGGCCCGTCAATGGAAACCACTGTAACAGTGAATGGTATATCTGCAAGGATCGTGCTCGACAGCGGATCACAAGTGACCATAGTGTTTCAAGACTGGTACCAAAAACTCCTGCCTGATGTGCCCCTGCAGCCGCTGAAAGGTCTGCATGTGTGGGGGTTAAGTGAGAAGTCCTACCCATACTTGGGATATATTTGTATCTGGCTGTCCTTCCCCACTGCAGTGGCCAGAGTGGACGAACAAGTAGAGAAGCTAGCTCTGGTGTGCCCCCCTATGAGATTGTATGATGGGGTTCCCTTGTTCATTGGAATCAACACCCACATGTTTGGAAGACTAGCACAGTTGTGTCAAGAGAAACAAGGGCAATGGACTGGGTGGGTCCTGAGAATCCCAGCCTTGATAAAGAGGGCCTATGACCTGCAAAAACAGACTACAGAAGTGGACAGAGGTGAGCTAGTGGGGATAGTGTGGAAGGAAGATCTCAATTCACTGGTACTACCACCCAATGCTCAATATACTGTACATGGAGAAGTTCACCTTAGGAAGGACGTGAAAAATAAAATATTGATGCTGGATGCACCCAGTGAAGGGAAGTTGCCAGAGGGGTAGTTGGTCAAACCCAGTATCTTACCTGCCCATGCACATACCTATGCATTGTGAGTGATGGTCCAAATATAGAATGTGTCTGATCAAGAAATTCTAGTGAACCAGGGGCACACATTAACTATGGTACACTGTGTGGACACTGCAGTACTGCCCAGAAACAAATATTTGGGTGAAAAGGAGGAGGTGACCCCAGACCTATTCAACTTTGGTGATTACCCACTGTCTGCTGAATGGAAGGCTTGAGTCAGTAGGAAGCTTGCCCAGAGGGACCAAGTATTTTCCCTGAAGGAATGGGATGTGGGGTGCATCCATGGTGAAGAGCATACTATCAGACTTCATGACGACAGGCTTTTCAGGTAGTGGTCCCACTGCCTTGCCCCAGCTGACATCAACGACGTCCAGAGGCACCTACAGGAGGTGCTAGCTGCTGGCGTTATTCAAGAGTCAAGAAGCTCCTATGCATTTCCCATCGTAGTCATGCACAAGAAGAATAGGTCCGTGAGGATGTGTGTAGATTATCGGACCCTAAACCGATGGATTGTTCCAGATCAATACATCATGCCCCGCATACAGGATGCCCTGTACTGCCTGAATGGGAGTCAGTGGTTTTCAGTACTTGATCTACGAAGCGGGTATTATCAAATCCTGATGGCCCCAGAGGACCATGAGAAAACAGCCTTCATCTGTCCCTTGGGGTTCTATAAAATTCTGAGGATGCCTCAGGGGATTTCAGGTGCCCCCGCCACTTTTCAGAGGTTGATGGAAAGTGCAGTAGGAGACATGAATCTGTTAGAATGTCTAGTATACTTGGATGATGTCATCATTTTCGGACACACCCTAGAAGAACATGAGACTGGGTTATTCAAAGTTCTTGACTGCCTGGAAGAATTCGGCTTCAAACTATCTATAGATAAGTGTCAGTTCTTCCAAACCTCTGTGAAATATGTGGGACATATAGTGTTGGCCAAGGGGCCGATGGTTGCTAGCTTGTAGAGCATAAAGCAGCTAACTAAAAGAAACTACCATTTTCTTCTAATTTAATACTTCTATCTCAGCAGGAGTCAGGGTCTGTTGAGATTAAGCAGACATATAATTTATTAGAAGTAGAAGGGGTCTTATTTAGGCATAAAAAAAAGAAAAGAAAGTCAGTGTGTGTTCTGTGCTGGGAAGGGTACTGTATCAACTTACTTTGCTAAACCAGTAGGAAGAGAGAGAGCTTAATTGAGGGTGTGGCTCAGACAATATAAAAGCAGGTAATTCAGATTACAACTTCCTGTTGCTAGTCTTTTTTCTTACTAATTGCCCTCCATCCCACCCACCCTAAGCCAGTTCTACTTTTATAGCCACTATATTTGACTGCCAACAGGAACTTCCTGTTTGGCAGTAGGAAGGGAAGGATCATAGAGAAACATTAGTTTTGTCAACCCTAAAGGTAAAAAGTAGCTCATAAACCCCCCCAGCTGCTGGTGGTCTGACACTGAGTAAGGAAGAAGAAGGCTACTGAAGAGTATAGGAAGTTGCTGTCCCAGAACAGGAAGGGTGAGAGTTGTAAGGAGAGGAGAGAATAAGCACACAGAGAAACGGGAGAGGAGACACAAAATAAGACATGATAGGAGTGGTGCAGTGCAATGGCTGTGGGGCAGCAGTGTTCCAGGAGACATTCTGGAGGCTGCGATGCTGCCCTATTTGCAGGCACCTCTCTGGTCTGAGGGAGGAGGTTGCCCATCTCCAGGCTGACCTGGCTAGGATTCGTGAAACCTCCTCTCCCACCCAGGGACCACCAGGGCCAATGCCACAACCTCAGAGGTTGGCAAGAAAGAGGAGAGGCTGGACCAAAGTGGGCTCAGGGAGGGAGAGGGTGGTGGAACAGAGTTGCATCCCTCCAGCTGTACCTCTGCACAGTTCATACACTCTTCTGGTGGATAGTGGTTCCTCTATGGAGGCACCTGCAGTGGAGACCAAGGAGGATGCTGGGGACCTTCACAAAGGAGACCCACAGGAGGGTGGCATGGGACCCCACAGGGGAAGAAAACAGCTCCTGGTGGGGGACTCAATCATTAGGAGGGTAGAAGTGGGGGAGGAAGGGGAGAGGGAGGTAAGGTGCCTGCCTGACACCACGGCTTGGAGGGACAGGAAGTGAATCCTCAGGATCGTGGGAGCAGCTGCACAAGGGAAGGAGCTGGATGTCATTGTCCACCTTGGGACAAATGACCTGGCTAGGAATGGGATCAGAGCAGTGCAAGAGGAGTTTGTAGAGTTGGGGAGGGGCCTTAGACAAGTAACGCATACAGTAACCTTCTCGGAGGTGCTGCCTATCTATGTAAGGGTGATGCTAGGGTACTCCTCACCAGGGAATTCAATGAATGGTTGAAAAACTGGTGTGGAGCTCAGGGTTTTGGCTTCATTGGGGACTGGGGAGCCACCTGGAGGAATGCAAACCTATACTGGCACGATGGTCTGCATCTGTCCAGGGGGGAACCAGAATCCTAGGTGAGAGGTTTAAATGCTTCATTGGCAAGCATTTAAACTAGCCAAGGGGGGAGGCACTGAAAAGGAGCAGGGAAATCCCAGCCTCCCCCCACAAAACATGGTAATTAGTGAGGTAAACACCAAGGTAGAGAAGTCAATAGGGAGCAGGATAGAGGTAAATTTAAAAAAAGGCAAAGGCAGTAAGAACACGGATGGGGCTAAAAGGGGTAAGGCCATCAAAAAGTGGAGGGTAATGAGTACCAATGCCTATAGTCTGTGTAACAAGCTCCCTGAACTAGAGGCCTTGATGGAAGAGGGTTGCTTGGATTATATGGCAGTCACAGAAACATGGTACACAGCGAACCATGACTGGGATGTCAACATACCAGGATACACAATCTATAGGAGGAGCAGGGAGGGTAAAAGAGGAGGAGGAGGAGGAGTAGCTCTCTATGTAAAGGAAGGGATCAAAGCAGCAGAACTAAAGAGTAAACAGGGAGCAGATGAGGCACTCTGGGTCACCCTGGAGACAGGAAATGGCACCACAATCCGCATGGGGGTTGTGTACAGACCCTCATCTCAGGAGGAGGGAATGGACAATGAAATGATAGAAGGCATCCTTAGAATGGCAGAAAAAGGGGAGATATTGTTGATGGGGGACCTGAATATGCCAGATGTTAACTGGAGCACCTTTGCTGCAGGCACATCCAAAAGCAGGGTCATTCTTGATGCCCTACAAGGGGCATGCCGCAGACAGCTAGTATTGGAACCCACTCGGGAGGGAGCAATCTTAGACCTGGTACTCTCAAATGGGGACGGAGAAAGAATCTCGGATTTAGAAGTGGGTAGCCATCTGGGAACAAGCGACCACCAAACAGTGTGGTTTGCAAAAAACACAGCCATACAATCAAGCCATACAAAAGCAAGAGTATTGGACTTTAGGAGGGCTGACTTTGGGAAAATGAGAGAGTGCCTCAGAAAAGCACTAGCAAACAGGCAAGAAGAAAGGGTGGAGGAACAATGGGGAGTAATCAAAACAACCATCACAGAGGCAACAAGCCTTTGTGTAAAGCAAATCAACAAAACACAATGAAGGAAAAAAAACACTATGGTTCTCAAAAAGAGGTGGCAGGGAAGGTTAAGGAGAAAAGGAAAGCATTCAGGAAATATAAGGAAACACAGAAAGAGCAGGACAGAGAACTTTATCAGTTAAATCAGAAAGAGGCAGGGAAGGCAGTCAGAATAGCAAAAGCCCAAACCGAGGAAAGGATAGCCAACTCTGTTAAGAAGGGGGATAAGACCTTTTATAGATACAATAGGGAGTGAAGAAAGACCAAAGGAGGGATACAGAAGCTTAATAAAGGGGAGGGAATGTGGGCAGAGGGTGACAGTGAAAAAGCAGGGATACCGAACAAATATTTCTGCTCAGTATTCACAAAGGAAGAGGAGGTGGAGGTACCTAAACCAAACAAGAGAACCACTCTGAAGATGGGGGTAGATACCAGTCCATTTACAGAAGAAAGGGTTCTGAAAGAACTAATAAAATTGAAGGTGGACAAAGCAATGGGGCCTGATGGGATTCACCCAAGAATTCTAAAAGAACTAAGGGTAGAACTAGTGACACCGCTGACTACTCTCTTTAGCAAATCATGGGAGGATGGGGTGGTACCTGAGGACTGGAGGAGGATGGATGTGATTCCTCTTCACAAAAGTGGGAGCAGGACAGAGGCAGGAATCTACAGACCAGTTAGTTTGACCTCAGTGGTAGGGAACATGATAGAATCACTTCTGAAGGAAAGAATTGTTGAGTATCTAGAGGCCAGTGGGGCACAGGACCCAAGGCAGCATGGATTCACAATGGGAAGGTCATGTCAGACGAATCTAATAGATTTCTTTGACTGGGTGACCAAAGTAGTTGACCAGGGAAGGGCTGTGGACATGGCCTACCTAGATTTTAGCAAGACATTTGATACAGTCCCACACAAAAGATTAATACACAAGTTAGCCAGCCTTGGAGTAGTTCCCAAGGTGGTAGCTTGGATAAAAAATTGGCTAGACAACAGGATGCAAAGGGTAGTTGTAAACGGAGTCCACAGTGAAGAAAGGAGGGTCACTAGTTCAGTACTGGGACCTGTCCTTTTTAATGTTTTTATAAGTGATATTGCAGAGGAACTGGAAGGAAAAGTATGTCTCTTTGCAGACGACACAAAGATCTGCAACAGGGTTGATACACAAGATGGAGTGGAAAGGCTGATAAGGGACTTGGCAAGGTTGGAGGAATGATCAAATGTATGTCAGCTCAGATTCAATGCAAAGAAGTGCAAGGTAATGCACATGGGAAACAAAAACCCAGGCGAAGAGTACACAATGGGGGTGAGATACTGACTACAGTAAAAATGGAAAGGGACCTGGGGGTAATTATATCAGGTGACCTAAAGGTGGGAAAGTAATGTGAGAAGGCAGTAAGGAAGGCTGGGGGGATACTGGGATGCATAGGGAGAGGCATCAATAGTAGAAAACAGGAAGTTGTTATCCCTCTGTACAGACAGTTGGTGACACCCCATCTGGAGTACTGTGTGCAGTTCTGGAGACCCCATCTCCGCAAAGACATAGAGTGTAGCCTGTCCAGAGGAGGGCAACCAAAATGGTGCAGGATCTGCACCAGAAGACATACGAAGAGAGACTAAAGGAGCTTAATATGTATACCCTTGAGGAAAGAAGGGAGAGAGGGGACATGATAGAAACTTTCAAGTACCTCAAGGGAATCAACGAAGTCCAAGAGGGTAGCATCTTCCAGAAAAAGAGATGTGCAACAACAAGGGGGCACAATTTGAAAATAGAGGGGGGACAGCTCAGAGGTAACGTGAGGAAGTATTTTTTCATGAAGAGGGTTGTGGATGCATGGAACAGCCTCCTGAGGAGGTTGTGGAGTCAGGAACAGTGGTTGAATTCAGAATGCATGGGACGGACATAAAGCAGTCCTAGTGGGGGGGGGGTAGGAGGAAGTAAGCTGTTGGTTAACTAGGATCTGCAGCTTATCTGTTAGGTAGGAAAATGGGCAGACTAGGTGGGCCACGCGGTCCTTATCTGCCATCAAATTCTATGTTTCTATGACACAGACAGACCCCAGCAAAGAAGAGTCCCTGACCACCTGGCCCCAGCCAACTAACTTAAAAGAACTGCAAGGTTTCTTGGGGTTCTGTGGCTATTACCGCTAGTTCATTACGGACTATTCAAAGGTAATCCAGCCACTTCTCAATCTTACCCAAGGCTGTCCTACTAACAACTACAGGTACAAGAAGAGATCCTTCAAGGAAGAAGAAAAGATATATTTCCGAACAGGTGAACCATTTGGAACCTGCTGGACCCCTGAGTGTGAGACGGCATTCTTTGAGATCATCTATCAGCTTACTCACACCCCAGTACTTGCCTATGCTGACCCTCCCAAGCCATATGTCCTGCATACTGATGCCAGCCTGAAGAGACTCAGGGCTGTGTTGTAGCAAGACTATGAAGATGGCCTGAGACCTGTGGCCTTCACTAGTCAAAGCTTGACACCATCTGAGTGAAATTATCCTTTTCACAAGTTGTAGTTTCTCACTCTTAAGTGGGCCATAGTCAACTAATTCCATGAGTACCTCTATGGGGTCACAATATTGGTAAAAACTGATAACAGTCCCCTAACGTATGTACAGACCTCAGTGAAGCTGGATGCCACTGGGCACCGGAGGCTTTCTGCCTTGTCAACTTATGATTATGCAGCTGAATTTATTTTATTTTATTTATTTAGTTTTTGTTGTTGACCAGGTAAGTGCACTAGACAAATTCTGTCTATTTTCAGGCATGACTTGGGGGAAGGGGTACAGATGAATGCCAACTGACTTTGAATCAGATTAAGCTGTTTGTGATATTTTTTTAGTGAATAGGGGGAACTTTGGCCAGGGCGCCTTTAGGGGAGTTGCTGGCCATCCTTTCAAGATCGCCACTCTGCCTGTGCAACTGGAGGACATGGATGTCTCTGAGGTGGAGGAGCCGACCTCCTCTCGTATCCTTGATAACCAAGAGGTCAATGTTTCAGAAGCTGATCTTGAGGTGAATTTGGATTTCTTGGAAGAAGAAGTATTTCTTTCCACTGAAGATCTTACTAACACTGATGAAAAGGATAAAGTTTTACTACAGTTGAAGCTTCCAAGGAGCAGACCCTGCTTTGTCAAAGGCTGAACTTTTGGACTTGGCAGCTGAAGAAAAACTTTTTGCACAAAAGAAACATCTCTTTACAGCACGTATTTCACAGCTGGGGAATGCAGATCAACCTGATATGGGAATTTTACGAGTTGACGGCCAACGCCCAGCTGTGCATGACGTAGCTTCATATGCAATGCCACCTGCAGAACTTCACTCAGAAACTGCATCTAAGGTAATTTCTTCCCCTCTTCTTGACATTCAAACCTCGGCTGGCAGTACTGATGTAACAGACAGTCTGTGCCTAAAGCCAGTGGGGGAACAAGGGTGGATCTATGAGTACTTAGAGTGTTGATGGCAATTTTACCATTCCAATAGATGTAGCTAAAGCAACCCCAGTGGTAACACAGATTAAGGGGCAGAACTTGGCCCCAGACTTGGTCTCATATCAAACAAAGCCCCTTTAGCAAGATGGGGTAACTGTTTCTGTTTTGTTGCTAAAAGTGCCCCTAAACCTCAAAGAAAAGATTTCTCTAAAGAAAAATGGGAGGCACTCACATTGGCAAAACGGCATATTGCACCGCAAAATGTAGCCGGTGCACCTAACCTTAAGGGGGCTGTTCAATCTGGTATTCATGCCGTGTGCGCTCCTGCTGTTGTTTCTAAGACTTCTTCTGTAGCTCACCCTGACAAGCCCTTAACTGATCACTGGTCCCCTGGTTTAGTGTTGCAATCTGCTGGTTGGAAATGCAGTCCCTTGGGTAGCTGGATACCTGATCCAGCTTGGGAAGCCCAAAGTCCCTTCTCTCAAGATTCTCCTACATAGCACCCAACAACTGTTCAGGTACCTGACCACCCGTTGGATGTATTAAGACTCACTAACCTGAGTGAACCAAATCCTCCTGACAAACTTTCTCAACATACTGGAGGTCATGTTACTGTAGCTGCACATTCCCTACCTAACCAGGACTCTCTCCCTGATCCCATTACAGAGCAAGATCATCCTAAACAGCCTGCGCAGGAGGTCCCTCATGATTCTAAACCACTATTGTCTGAGTTATTTCAAAAATCCAGAAAAGAAGCAGCTCCTCAGTGAAATGCCATTCGTATCAGGTATAAGCGCGGTTTGGACATACGTTTAGATCGTTACCATGTGGGTAAATTGCTGCTCAAGGACTCCTTAAAGTTTACCCCGAGAGAGGTTTATGCATTTATTAATATATACAGTGAGGATAACTATGATGTTAGTTTCTGCTCTGCATATGCACTTGATTTGTTTTGGGAGTGGTATAATCAAGTGAAGTTCTCCCCTACATGGACCCCCTTTATAGTCATTCTGTTGACAAAACCTTTGATTAAACATGTTACAGTGATGTTTTGGAATGAGGGGGTCCATGCAGAGGACATAACTTACTGGTTATCACAGAAGAGTGAGGTTTTGCGTAAAACCTGAAGCTATTCTAGATAGTGAGTTATTTTGGACAGGGGGATGGAATACAAAGCGAAGCTATGACAGACTGACTCTGGCGTGGAGCATATCCCCAATTCCTTCCTGTTAGGGCAGGATGGGGGGTATGCTTCTATGCCGGTCAGCCCAGGGCTTGTTATAAATGTGGTTCAAGAACACAACTTTCTAGTATTTGTGATGTATCCAGATGTAATAACTGTGGGGAAGTGGGACATGTTACATTCTAGTGTGCTAATCACACAAAATGTGAATTGTGTGAGGAGGTAGGTCATGTGTTTTCAGATTGTCCTTCAGCTGCTAAGAACAAGGCCTCAGTTATTAGCCCTGAGCTTTTGATTCAGCAGGCCCAAGAAGCTGCTTCCCAACCTCCGAGCAAAAGGATGAGATCCCTGAGGATCCCCCCTTCCCCTTACCACAACCTTCCATGGAAACTCCAGAAGGTGAATCCCCCATAATAGTTCAGGAAGGCTCCTTAACACTCCCTCATGTATTATAGCCAGTATGTTATGAGGATGGCCCGGGGGATGGGACTCTGGTTTTGCCTCCTGCATTGGATACAACCCCCATTCACAACCGAAGAAGGACAACTAGGAGTTCCGCCCTCCCCAAGTCCAGTCAACCACTTGAAACTAGCAACTCTTTCTCAGTTTTTACCAAGTGGAGGGAGATTGAGAGTGATCATGATGGCTCTTTGCCACAATTCCTGGATACAGGGGATCAGGGGAAACTGGATGAATCCGAGGGGTATAAAACCAAGAAAAAAAAGAAACAGAAAAAATAAATTAACACTTGGTATGCCGTTATGTTGGATTTTAGGGTGGGTTCTGTGAATGTTCACAGCTTATTGAATCCTAATAAAAGGCATTCAATTTTTCATCACATACAGTCCTCCCACCTTACATTTGGTTTTGTCCAAAAAACCTGGATGTATACCTCTGATCAAGAAAAGGCTTTCTGAGCTGAATGGACTGCTGGTTCTTCCTATTGGTCCTTTGGCCTGGATAGGGCAGATGGGGTTGGTATACCGTTCTCTTCCTTTTCCTTTTCATTAACCAAGTTAATAGATGTGATGCTGGGGAGGGTATTAATTCTGGATGGGTTTATTGGAAACAATGAATATCGTCTCATAAATTTCTATGGGGCTCAGTCAAAAGCCGATAGAGTAGACATGTTTCAGATTTTACAACCTTGTCTTGTTACATTTAAGATTATAATTCTTGGAGGTGATTTTAATTGTGTACTCAAATACATCACTACATCAGTTGGGAAAAAGGTATATTGTGATTCAAATGCCTTTAGATGATGTATAGAAATTGCTGAACCTCAGGAATGTAAAGTCACCCAGGATGACTGTCCACATTTTACATACTCTAGGGGCAAGTTTTTCACTACAATAGACTACTTCTTTGTTTCCAAGTCTGTTCTTGTTCCCAGGTTAGTGGTATACCCGGTAGAATTCTCAGACCACTGTTTTTTACGGATTGATTTTCAAACCAGTGAATGTACACACTGGCCTCAAGGCAGATGGAAAATGAATGTGGCTACTTTAAAGGATCCCGCTATCCAGAAAGAAATATATAAGTTATTATGGGCTAGAACATCGGTTAACTTTTTTCTGTTCTGACATGGGTACCTGGTGCAAGGATACCAAGAGGGAAATTAAGGACTGGCTTCAAAAGTATGGGAAAACATTGGAAATGGATACATTTTTTACATATTTAAAACATAGGCGACAATTACAATATTTGTATTCCATAGCTTTGACGTCCCGATATGACTTTTCTGCCCAAATCAATAAAGTAAAATCGGATATGAAATCATATCCGTATGGTAGAGCAGCAAATGTGTGAGCTATGCTTCAGTACGACACTCACAAATCCCAAGTAGGTGACCCGTATGAAGCCTGTAAAGCTAGAAAAGCTAAGACTTCTATGGATGAGTTGATTGATGATGATGGTATTTCTATGACTACTAGCTCTAGAATGTTCAATATCATTCATACTCATTTTCAGGCTCAGCAGATGTCTTCTCAACCTACACTTCAAATTTTAAGGATTAATTTTGACATCTACATATTCCTCACTTTCCTGATGTAGCTGCATCTTTAGATAAACCTGTCTTAGTTTCAGAAGTACAATTAGTTATACAAAATTTCAAAATTAGGGGCCTCCCCTGGACCTGATGGACTCCCTTACGAATTCCATAAAACGTTTGCAAAAGAATTAAGTATTTGTCTTGCAGTAGTTTTTAATTTTTTTCTTTCACATGACATCATTTCATCTTCCTTTATAGAAGGATTAATGATCTTTCTATTTAAGTCAAGGGATAAAAGAATGATTCAGAATTGGAGACCCATCTCCATTCTGAATTCCAATTTTAAAATCCGTTCACAAATTTTGAATAAAAGACTTAAACGATTTGCACAATTTGTTCTTTCCCTGGTTCAAGTCTGTGGTATGCCTGGCAGAAAAATACACTAGGCTCTTTCAATTATAAGAGATGTGATTGAATTTTCAGAGGCTCAATGTCTAACTCGCTATGTGATTTCTGTAGATCAAAAAAGAGTTTGACAGGGTTCATCATCCTTTTCTTTTTTATGCTTTACAGCAATATGGCATCCCAATAAACTTTATACACTGGTTACAACTTCTTTACTCATTGGCAACAGTTAGCCCAATGATTTCGAACCAGGTTACTCAACACTTCAGAGTTACTGTGGGGGTTCAACAGGGGTGCCTATTAAGCCCTCTGTTGTACCTGTTTTCTCGGACCATTAATAAAAACAATAAATGAGCTTCGCTTATGGCAGGGTATAGCATTAAGATTTCAGTCTGATGAGTTACGTTTTCTTGCTTACCTGATGACATCTGTTTGTTTTTTTCAAAGTTTTCTCAGAGCACCATTTTCATACAGGAAATGGGTAGATTTTCTACAGTATCAAATGCAGAATTGAATCTTACTAAAAGCAAAGGACTAATGATTGGTCCAGGGTGTTATTCTGTCTTTATGATAGGTGACATTCAGGTCTCTTCTGAACCCCTTAAGATATTGGGTGTAGTTTTTGGTCCCCATAATTTAGCCTCACACAACTGGGAATTAGTTTTAAATCACATAGAACAAAAAGTTCAAAGATGGAAGTCATGGAAGACGTCTAAACTAAAGAGAATTCAATTAATTGAGCAATTTATAATACCTAGTTTCTTATACATTGCTATGATATTTCCTCCTCCCTTAGTGCTAGAAACTAGGCTGTATCATTGCTTTTTTCAAATGCTATGATGCTCGAGATTAAATCTGGTTAAGAGATCACTCATCTACCTATCTATAGAAAAGGGGGGGGGCTTGGGATAGTTGACCCCATTATTTTTGTTACTCTGGTTTTTTCCCCCCAAACAGTTAAGCTAGGCTTATTTCCTGTGGAACATTTGGATAGTAAATGGATATCGAGTACTTTAGGGCACTACTTTTTATTGTGGACTCCTGAAGCTGCAAGACTTCATAGTAGACATCATTTACCAAACCTTTTCAGAAAAGCAGTTCAAACATTGTTTAAATGGAAATTGGACAGAGCTATTTTTAAAGATAGGTCAGCTAAACAACTTTATGGTACCATCCTCACTTTACTTTACCCGGCTACCCCTGTATTTAAACTCTGTTCCCCGAAGAATAATGAGCTTGTGCTTGCTCAATTAAAAAATACTAGAATCCCATCTCATATGTGGGAAATGTTATGGCTTACAATGCATGACCATCTAAATGTGAGAGGCAATTGGAAACACAAGGCTTTGGGAGATAGGAATTGTCCATGTTTACACTGTATAGGTAAAGAGGAATCTATGCAACATTTATTGTTTGATTGTTCCTTTTCTTCTGCACTATGGACCTACATGGGGAATAGAATGGAGTATGCCTTGGCTCCCTCAATTGACTTACGACAGTTTGGTGTTGGGGATTTTCCCAGTAAATTTACAGAAATTCCATAAGGATACCTCGGCAGCTTTCTTTTGTATTTTAACATTTTATTTGTGGCAAGCCAGGTGCCAATGGGTGTTACATCAGAAATTAATGTCTTTTGAAACTGTAACATTCCTAGTGAGTCAGGCTATGGGGTTAGTCTTTCAGAAGGATAGACAGATTTTTTCCTCCCTTAAAGTTCTGAGATGGTGGAAAAGTTTTTCTATATTTATTAATATAAATAGTTACATCAGATGTACCACACATTCATCACTGTAATTAACATGGTTTTCCCTTTCAATATGGAACCTTCTGTACATTGTTCTATACTTAGGTTTACAGCACTTATGATTTTGTCTAATTTATTTCTTGCTTTCCTGTAGTTTGGATTTATGTAATTTCTTTTTTCTGTATTATTGTTTTCTTTCCTGTATGCCTTAATACTGATTTTGTTTAATTTCCTTTGTTGTCAAATGATGCATTTACAATAAAAATTCTCCTACTCTTTTCGAGAAGTACCATGGGATCTTTAACATCCACCTGAACAGGCAGATGGGACCTCAGTTTAATGTCTCATCCGAAAGACAGCACCTCAGGAGTGCAGCACCCCCCTCATGCTGCACAACACTGTCAGTATCGGGATTTAACCCAAGTGCCTGGTGTGGGGATGGAACCCACAGCCTTCTGATCTCCCGGCCTCAGAAGCGAGTGTGCTACTTGCTGAGCCACTGACATTGACTGAATACCAACCTGGATGGAACCATATTGATGTTGATGCTCTTTCATAGTGGCCAAGTCCCCAAGGCAACTGGGTGAGGCTGTCAGAACACTCTATTAAAGCATTGTGCCAAAAATGTGACAAAGATGAGCAGCCATCTGCAGATACAGTGGACTGCCTGATGGACTGTTTGAGGCCCCCTGATACTTGCATACCTGCAGCCTATTGTAATTTTTCTGCATTGGATATCAGTGCCCTGCATCAGTTTGATTATGACAGTATTCAATTGGATCAATCCCAAGATCCCATGATCCATCTCACACTTGATGACCTATGTGCGGTGAAAGATGTGTCTAAACTACATCCTACCAACTCATGAACTGCATTATTATTTAAGAAAGGCCCCCGACTAATGTTGTGAGACCACTTAGTCTATTGAGAGACAGTAGCTCATTGAGGTCAGTTGGACAAACAGCAGTTGGTGCTACCCACGGCTTTCAAGCAGCTAGTACTGAGGTCCTTACACAATCACATGGGACATCTTGGAATTGACTGGACCCTCAACTTGGCACGGCCTAGACTCTATTGGTCCATAATGGGGGATGATGTTGAAAACCATGTCAAAACCTGCAGTATGGGCCTTCAGAGAAAAGCTTTGCCACAGAAAGCCGCTCCTCTTGTTAACAATTTTACCAGTGCCCTCAAGGAGCTGGTTTGCATAGACTTTCTGTGCCTGGAGACTAATCAGAAGAACATTGGCAATGTATTGATAGTCACCAACCGCTTTACTCGATATGCACAAGCTTTCCCGACCAATGATCAGAAGGCCTCTATGGTGGCCAAGGTGCTGGTAGAAAAGTTCTTTGTCCATTATGGTGCTCCCCAACGTATCCATTCTGATCAAGGAAGGGACTTTGAAAGCAGATTGATTAAGGAGATGCTCTCCCTGTAGGGGTGCAAAAGTCCAGAACCACTCCTTACCACCCCCAAGGGGACCCTCAACTTGAACACTTTAACAGGACTCTCCTGGACATGTTGGGCACTCTTCATCCTAAAGACAAGCCTAAGTGGAGCCAGCAGATTAGCACCTTGGTACATGCCTACAGTTGCACCAAAAGTGATGCTACTGGGTTTTCTCCCTATCGTCTCATGCTCTGGAGGGAGGCCTGGTTGCCTGTGGCTGTCTGCTTTGGAGTATCCCCAGATGGGGTCAGAGTTGAGAGCTATTTACATTATGTACAGAAACTAAAAGCTCAATCGAACCATGTGTGCCAACTGGCTCAAACAATGGATACCAAATGAAACCTTGCTAACAAAAAGAGATATGATCAATGGGTAAAGGATCGAGTGCTATTACATAACTTGGGATTGCATGGCAAGCATAAAATCACAGACAGGTGGCATCATCTTCTACATGTAATGGTCAGCAAGTTGGATGATTTACCTGTGTATAAAGTGCACCCTGATAATGACTCTAAAGCTGCCAAGACTGTGCACAGAAACCACCTACTGTCCATTGGTCAAGTGATCATTGAAGCTGAACCATCAGATATTGCCCCTCCTGGGCCTGTGACTTGTTCTGCTGCTAAAAAGAGACAGAGTCAACCTGCCCCAGTTGTTCTAGACCTAAGGCCTCCCCCCGCCGGCAGGCCCAAAATGATAGTGACTGTCAGTCTACCTCTGACGATAGTGAGTGTGACAATTCTTATTACCCTTCCTATGAACTGAGTCAGTTGTTTCAAGGTAACCCTATGTATAATTGTGGGGATGAAGCTGGGCCTTCAGGACTGCAGTACCCCACAGTTTCCTCCTTAGAGCTAGTGCCACCTGAAAGTGAGGTGCAAAGTATTAGGTCTGACGTAGCAGATTCTTTGTGTCTAGTAGAACTGTTTGAATTTCCCGAGGAGGAATCTGATGTGGTAAATCTCTCTGGTGTCATACTAGCCCTTGAAGAACAATATGAAAGTGCTGACAGCACCCCTGCAGTGCCACAGAGTTCTGTGGTCCCAGAGTCCCTTCAGGATGAGCAACCTGGGTCCTCTTCAGAAGATTATAATGAGAAACATAGAAACATAGACTTTGATGGCAGATAAGGACCACTTGGCCCACCCAGTCTGCCCATTTCCCTACCTACTGGATAAGCTGCAGATTCTAGTTAACCAGCAGCCTACTTCCTGCAACCCCCCACTATAATTGCCTTATGTCTGTCCCATGCATGTTTGAATTCCTCCACTGTTTTAGACCCCACAACCTCTCCAGGATGGTGGTTCCATGCGTCCACCACTCTCTCCGTGAAAAAGAATTTCCTCACATTACCCCTGAGCCGTCCCCCCTCTAACTTTAAATTGTGCCCCCTTGTTCTTACACATCTCTTTTTCTGAAAGATGCTACCTCCTGGACTTTGTTGATTCCCTTAAGGTACTTAAAAGTTTCTATCATGTCCCCCTGTCCTCCTTTCATCAAGGGTATACATATTAAGCTCTCTCAGTCTCTCTTCATATGGTTTCTGATGTAGACCCTGCACCATTGTAGTTACCCTCCTCTGGACTGCTTCCATCCTGTCTATGTCCTTGCGTAGATGAGGTCTCCAAAACTGTACGCAGTACTCCAGATGGGGTCTCACCAACTGTCTGTATAGAGGGATAACCACTTCCCTTTTTCTACTTGTGATGCCCCTCCCTGTGCATCCCAGTATCCCCCTGGCTTTCCCTACTGACTTCTCACATTGCATACCCACCTTTAGGTCATCTGATATGACTACACCCAGATCCCTTTCCATTATTGTTGTTGTTAGTACCTCCTGCTATTGTGTACTTTCTCCTGGATTTTTATTTCCCAGGTGCATTACTTGCACTTCTTTGCATTGAATCTAAGTTGCCATATGTCTGACCATTCCTCCAACCTTGCCAAGTCCCTTCTCATCCTTTCTACCCCCTTGTGTATCAACTCTGTTACAGATCTTTGTGTCATCCGCAAAGAGGCATACCTTTCCTTCCAGACCCTCTGCAATGTCACCTATAAAGACGTTAAAGAGGACTGGACCCAGTACTGAGCCCTGAGGTACTCCACTAGTAACCCCCCTTTCTTCAGAATGTGTTCCATTCACTATTACCTTCTGTGTCCTGTTGCAGCCAGTTTTCTACCAGGCTACCACCCTGGGACCCACTCCCAGGCTGGCTAACTTGATTATTAATCTTTTGTGCGAGACTGTGTCAAATGCCTTGCTAAAGTCTAGGTAGGCCATATCCACAGCCCCTCCCTGGTCTATTACTTTGGTCACCCAGTCAAAGAAATTGATTAGATTTGTCTGACATGACCTTCCTGCTGAGAATCCATGCTGTTTTGGGTCCAGTGCCCTGCTGGCCTCTAGGTACTCAACAATTCTTTCTTTCAGAAGTGATTCCATCATTTTCCCCACCACTGAGGTCAAACTAACAGGTCTGTAGTTTCCTGCTTCTGCCTTGCTCCCACTTTTGTGAAGGGGAATCACATCTGCCCTCCTCCAGTCCTCAGGTACCACCCCATCTTCCCATGATTTGTTAAAAGTGTGGTTAGTGGTGTCACTAGGTCCTCCCTTAGCTCTTTAGGATTCTAGGTGAATCCGTCACAGGCCCCATTGCTTTGTCCACCTTGAGTTTTAGAGTTCTTTCAGTACTCTTTCTTCTTTAAATGGACTGATATCAACCCCACTATCCAGAGTGCTTCTACTGTTTGGTTTAGGTAACTCCTCCTCTTCTTCTTTTGTGAATACTGAGCAAAAGTATTCATTCATTATCTCTGCCTTTTCACTGTCTCCTCTGCCCACCTCCCTCCTTTATTAATCTTCCCTATCCCTCCCTTAACCTTTCTATGTTCCTAATGTACCTATAAAAGGTTTTATCCTCCTTCTTAACTGAGTTGGCTATCCTTTCCTCGGTTTGGGCCTTTGCTTTTCTGACTGCCTTCCCCACTTCTTTCTGCTTTAATTGATACAGTTCTCTGTCATGCTCTGTCTGTGATTCCTTATACTTTTTGAATGCAGCCTTTTTCTCCTTAACCTTCCCAGACACTTCTTTTGAGAGCCATAGTGTTTTTTTATTCCACTTTGTTTTCTTTGTTTCACACAAAGGCTTGTTGCCTCCATGATGGCAGTTTTGATTTTTCTCCATTGTTCTTCCACCCCTCCTTTCTGGCCATTTGCTAATGCATTCCTCAGGTATTCACCCATTTTGCCAAAGTCAGCCCTTCTAAAGTCCAGTATCCTTGTATTTGTATGGCTTGTCTCCATGGTTGTGTTTATTGTGAAGCACACTGTGCAGTGGTCGCTTGTTCCCAGGTGTCTACTGACTTCTAAGTTTGTGATCCTCTCTCCATTTGAGAGTACCAGGTTTAATATTGCTCCCTCCTGAGTGGGTTCCACCACTAGCTGTCTAAGGCATGCTCCCTGTAGGGCATCGAGAATGACTCTGCTCTTCGATGTGGCTGCAGTCCATGTTGCCCAGTTAATATCTGGCATATTCAGGTCCCCCAACAGTATCTCCCCTTTTTCAGCCATTTTGAGAATGTCCTCTATCATTTTCTTGTCCATTTCCTTCCCTTGAGACAGGGGTCTGTATACAACCCCTATGTGGATTGTGATGCCATTCCCTGTCTCCAATGTGACCCAGAGTTCCTCTTGTCCTCCCCCTTTACCTTTTAGCTCTGTTACTTTGATCCCTTCCCTTATGTAGAGAGCTACTCCACCTCCTCTTTTACCCTCCCTGTCCCTTCTGTAGATTGTGTACCCTGATATGTTGACATCCCAGTCATGGTTCTCCGTGTACCATGTTTCTGTGACTGCCACAATATCCAAGTGTTCCACTTCCATCAGGGCTACTAGCTCTGGAAGCTTGTTTCAAGACTACGGGCATTGGTACTCATTGCCCTCCTTTTAATGTTGGCTTTATCCTTTTTTATCCCATCCCTGCTCTTATTGCCCTTGTCCATTTTTCCATTTACTCCTGTCCTGCCCTCTGTCAAGCTCTGTACCTCAGTGTTTACCCTACTACCTGCCATGCTTTGTGGGGGGAGGCTTGAACTTTCCTGTTTCCTATCAGCACCTCCCCCCTTGGCTAGTTTAAAAGCTTGCCAAGGAAGCCTTTAAACCTGTCACCTAGGAGTGTGTATCCCTTCTTGGACAGATGCAGACCATCATGCCAGTATAGACCTTCATCTCTCCAGGTGGACCCCCAGTCCACAATGAAGCCAAAGCCCTGTGCTCTGCACCAGTTTTGCAACCATTCATTAAACTGCATGGTGTGCAGTACCTTAGCCTCACCCCTGCCATGGACTGGCAGCACCTCTGAGAAGGTTACCGTGCTTGCTACCTGTCTGAGGCCCCTCTCCAACTCCACAAATTCATCCTGCACTGCACTGATCTCATGCCTAGCTAGGTCATTTGTCCCGAGGTGGACAATGATATCTAGTTTCCTCTCCTGTGATGCTGCTTCTGCAATCCTGAGGATTCGCTTCCTGTCCCTCCAAGCCATGGCACCAGGCAGGCACCTTACTTCCCTCTCCTCTCCCTTCCCCAGGTCTACACCCCTAACAACTGAGTCCCCTATCAGAAGCTGTTTCTTTCCCTTGTGTTGTCCCTTGCCACTCTTTTGTGGGTCTCCCTTGTGGATGTCCCCAGCATTCTTCTTGGTCTCCAATGAAGGTGTCATCATAGAGGAACCTTGATTTGCCAGACCTTCATATGATTTGTGTAGAGGTGCAACTCGAGGGCTATGCCTCTATTCCACCACCCTCACCCTCCCAGAACCTACTGTGGTCCATCTGCTCTTCACACATGGCAACCTCTGAGGCAGTGGTTGTGGAACTGGTGCTCTTTGGGTGGGGGAGTCCTCCTTAGTCCTTGCCAGTTCAGCCTGGAGGTGGGCAACCTTCTCCCTCAGAGCTGACAGTTGCCTGCAAATAGAGCAGCAAGGCAGGTTCCAGAATGTTTCCCAGAAAATTGCTGCCCCACAGCCAGTGCATTGCACCACTCCCCACATGTTCCTCTTCCTAATAATATACAATGAGTAATATATAAATTCTCTTTTTTTTTGGTGTGTGTATACTTACGCTTTATACACTGTGCTGGGTAATTAAGAATATGACAGTTCTGCTCCAAGACCTGTTGAGGAAGTGATGTCAGAACCTTGGCTATAAAGGAAATGCCATGCCTGGGGTGGGTGGGTGAGGGGTAGGGTGGTGGGTAGGCCACAACCACTGGTGACTGTTAGAAACAATCAATTACACCACTGCTCCACCACCCTGGTGAGTACTGCCCTTTATAGTAAGTCAACCAACACCACAATGTACTAGATCACTGCTCCTACACAAACCACTCTACTGAGTCCAGGGATAAAAACAAACTCACTGTTCAGCCAGCAGGACACTTCCAAAATATTGCACAAATATCCTTCCAAATCCTATGTGTCTAACACAGAAATCAAGCAACTTCAGTTGTATTACAACCACTCTGGTTATAAAATTACTACACTTTAATGGAATCCTACACTTCTTAATGCCAATAAGAAAATAATGAAACTTTCTGTAGAAAGTGTAGCTTACCTTCCTAGTCCCCTACAATATTATGTTTTACCAAGTTACCAGTTCCTCAAATGCGTTCTAGTTTGTTCTCTGCAGTATAGCCAATTTCTCAGCTTCCAAAAGGAACAGGCAGGTCCTCTGACTGACTTTACTCTGTGTAGTATGCCTAAACAGAACAGTGATACAAGCCCCACCCAGAATCAATTGATTGACTAGTGACACCTGTGATGTAAGCAGGCCTTTCAGTGAAGACAATTTGCTATGTCTGCTTCTAATGCACACACAAACCCTTTAACTGAAACCAGGGATAGACTCACTGCTTAGCCAGCAGGACACTTCCAAAATGTTGCACAAATATCCTTCCAAATCATATGTGTCTAGCACAGAAATCAAGCAACTTCAGTTGTATTACAACCCCTCTGGTTATAAAATTACTACACTTTAATGGAATCCTGCAATTCTTAATGCCAATAAGAAAATAATGAAACTTTCTGTAGAAAGTGTAGCTTACCTTCCTAGTCCCCTACAATATTATGTTTTACCAAGTTACCGGTTCCTCAAATGCGTTCTAGTTTGTTCTCTGCAGTATAGCCAATTTCTCAGCTTCCAAAAGGAACAGGCAGGTCCTCTCCTCTCTGAGCAAAGTATTGTGGACACAGAATCTGCAGAGCAATGAGCTGACATACTTCCCAATCTGGACATTTCAACTAGTGCAGAGGCACCCCTCACTACAGGAGAAGAAACCAATGCCAGTGTTGACCGCCCAGAGCCTGTGTCTGTTCCCCCAAGAAAATCTGGATGAGCTGCCAAACCAGTGATGTGCCTCAGCTATGACTCCCCTGGGAGGCCTGTGGATCTGCCTCTCAATGTTGTTCATAAGGGTGTTTACATTTCAAAGAGCTTGCTGCCCAAACTGAGCCTGTCTACCACTTCTAGGTTAATTATTCTTCTTCCCTCAGAACATGGTGCCCCAGCCCCATCTAGCCCAAAGTTAGCTGATAGGAATGGGTCCCCATCTGTACTGTTTAAAGTGCGAGAAACTATTACATGAATAAGTATAATAATATTATTGCATAAATCATAGTGGAATCAGTACTGAATGTATGAAAATTGCAAAGCTGTTGTCATTATGGATACAGTACATGTGTATAGAATACTGAATAAGTATAGTAATGTGATAAGTTTATGTTTTACTGATAGATCATTCAGTCATTATCTTGTCTTGTGTAGTAAGGTCACATATATCTCATATAGTATATTGTCTTTTCCCATGTTATTAACGTATAGACTTGACACAGATGCCAACTTCTTTCCAGGTAGGGAAGGGTGTAACCCCCCTACAAATGGGGGTTCCAAAAAATCTTCCTTGGGCCTACCTAAATGCCCACTGCAAGGTTGACATTCTGTGTCCCTATGGGTTTGAAAGTGTTTTGCATGTGAGTGCCCTGTTAGCCTCCATGCCTGTCTCTTTAAGAGCTGCCTATCTCGTAGTGTATAATTAATCTATGTAGGGGCTGAGTAGTTTTAGGCTTGAGTCCCACCCGGGCTGCTATATTTTTGCTCCATTCTGCCATCACTAATTTTGCAGAGGGAGCAATACAAGGATCTGTGACTGTTTACTATTATCTGCAACAATAATAATAATATTGTAGTTTGTCTAACCTGCCTTCCTTTGCAGCATGGACATTTCTGTTAATCACCACCATCTTGGTTCTGGACTGCTAGTTTGGACCAACCAGTAACTCTGGGGACCCTAAAATGGAGTCTGTCCCCAGGGGTCCTGTGGGAGTAAATTTCTGTAACAACTGTAGTTTTTGCCCTTTGGTGCCTAATTGGACCTGGAGGGGGGGCTCTAACTGTGACAGACAGATGGATTGATGAATCAAACCTTTTGGAATCTAGGAAAGTCCCAAGCTGCCTGCAGCAGTGTGTCAGTGTGGAGGTATAGCTGAAAGAGTGAACAGTCGAGAGATTCGAGCAGTTGCTCCTGCGTGTGTGCAGGGGAAATCGGCGACTTGGCTGTGTTTTTGGCCTGCCAGCTGCCATCTTCCTACATGAAGAGACCTTAAGCCTGAGATCGGACTTCTTCCATATTGCATTTTTTTGTGATCGGAACCTAATTTGTGACAAACTGAATTTCTCCTGAAGTGGACCAAAGATTTGCCTCAGTGCGATCGGCCTGTCAGGACTTAAGACTGCCGCAGAGTTACAGTTTGTGTAGAGACACTGTGAATGGCAACTGGACTGTCATTCGAATTGTGGTATTTACTTGCTTTACTATAAGTGTGCTGATTGTGGATTGTGGGTTGCGATTTGGTTCCCCACCTTGCTTAATGTGTCATGCTTGCTGGAAGCTGCATCCAGCACTTCACCGGGACTATATTCAAACTGTTCACCCATTCTGGGCCTTGCCATGCTGGCCCAGACAGCCGCTCACACTGCAGAGAAACAACTGGCGAGAGACCCGCCTGGGGATTCGGCTCCCTGCTCAACACCAATGAACAGGATCAACACCATGGTGCTTCATGTGAGCCCTGCTTCTCCTAGCAATCCAGTTCTTCATCCTGAGGTCTCCATTTCATCCATCCTGCATCCTGTACTGGGTAGCATGAGTAAACACCAGGGTAGCTCCCTGCAACAAAGCTCAAATCAAAGTATGTCAATTTGTTGTTGCTAATCATTTTGGACTGAGCCATCTAGCTCCGGATTACAAATTTGGGTTAGAAGTGCATGTTATGTTTTCTTTCCCTAAGGGCCCCAACAACAGCTGCAACATTGGCCTACCCTGGGCAATGCTTCAGACTAGCCTGTAGTTCCAATTGGGTACCCAGTGTGTGTGTGTGATTGTGCTACAGGGACCTTTAAGTGCATGCCTTATAACCTGAATCTTTCAGATCTCGAATCAGCCACTAGATCTTGCCCCTGTCCTTGTTACTGCCCCTTAAATAAATCAGATCTAAATCTTTTTGCATTGAAACTGGTTGTGGTGTACCTCTGTATAAACAGCATTGAAATATTGTTGGTTGCTGTGCTAAATCTTATTTTACAGGGTGTCTCCAGGGCCAAGCCAGCTGAACCAGCCCTGGTGGTAAGTGCAACAAGTGTGAGGTTAAAACTGTTGTCAGGTGTCAATTGCAATGTATTCTGTGAACCATTTAGGCCACTAGAGGAAAAGGGGGGGTAACAGTGTCCTGGAGGGCTGTACCCAGGTCAGCTACCCTACCACTAACCCTGTCCTTCGGGTGGAGGCATCCGTTTTCAGCACCCAGGCCCCTCAATCTGCACCTGGTCATGCAGGCAGGGGTAGTATCCCTTGGGGTAGTGCCCCCTAGGGGTTACATCCCTAATTATAATCTTTTCCCACAGGTTTTAACATGGCTGGGTATTCGTATAATCCTCCCTGGACAGGTTGCTATCTCAGGATGTCCATAAGCCTTTCTTTCTATAGTACCCCATATGATGTATCAAAACTCAGTGGACTAGAGTGACCTGATGCTAATGTATCTGTATAAGCACTTTACCTTGTGATGTTTATTTCCTGAATCTGTTGATTCAGTCTTCAGTTAGAGGTGAATGGGGAAAGAAGCTTCTAGCTGGATGCTGTGAGGAAGTAGACTTGAAAGATTTGTCTTAGCTGGTTTTCTGTGTGCTTCCAGCAGACAATTTGGTGTTTATGAGTGTTTAAAAGCAGGAGGCTGTGAGAGTAAGTGGACATGAAAGATTTTCCTAGCTGGTTTTCTGTTTGTTTCTAGCAGTCTATTTGGTGTGTGTGTGTGTGTGTGTGTGTGTGTGTGTGTGTGTGTGTGTTTAAAAGTTGCTAGCTGGCCTGTAAGTGCAGACATCATATTACAGGGGATTAGTGCTGTTTGAAAGTAAGGTGGGACTCTCAGCTCAGTCAGTCTTCAGTTAGAGGTGAATGGGGAAAGAAGCTTCTAGCTAGATGCTGTGAGGAAGTAGACTTGAAAGATTTTCTTAGCTGGTAGTGCTTGGAGGTGCAGTGAGGGGCAGTCACAGGGCTGATACACTCTGGTGAAAGTTGGGTGTAGACCCTAGTCCCACCCTCCCCCACCCCCTCCCTCCTCAGAGCTAGGCTGATTTATAGGGGAACACCTGCCCTGCAATTGGAGGAAAAGGCTTCAGGTGCAGCTCATGTAGTTCTAGCCACTGGGGGCTGGGTTTAAGGGCTGAGAGAGAGGAGCTTAGGGAGTTGTACACTTCCCCTATAAGTTTACTGTGTAGTACTGCATCTAGTAATGGGGGTACCCGCGCATTGTGGGACTGTATCTAGGATTAGTGGGTGACCTGATTAGTGGGTAGGGGTGTATCTTGGACTAGTGGGGAACCTGGTAGTTCACCCAAGGAACCTACTTGGAGGGGGATGGGACCACACATCATTAGGGCGGCATCTTGGGAGGGTGGGGGTGCACAGGGTGTGGGGCGGCCATGATACTGGACTGGGCTTGAAGTTCAGTGGTTGTTCAGTGTGCCACCAGCTGGCACAGCTTAGGGAGGAGGAGGTTGAGGGATTAGGAGACAGCTGGAGGGAGGGGGGGGATGGTTGGGGAATAGGGCTGGGGCTCTTCCACGGAGTTGCACCAAGCACTGGGGGGGCAAAGGGAAAGGAGTGCAGAAGAGTACTCTGGGGTCACATAGGGACCCTGACAGAGGAGGCCCAAAGGGAGGACACTACCAAGGAAGCAGGCAGGTATCTGGGGACCCTCACAGGGGGGACCAAAGGGAGGACATTCTCAGGGAAGTAGGCAGATGGCTGGGGCAGGACAGAAGAAAGCAAGGGGGGAGGTGGATCAGACCTTAAGCTCAGTAACCGCTTCAATTCTCTTCTTCTGCTTGAGGATGAGGGGGGTGATGTAGCCATAACAGGAGCAGTTGGAGATGGAAAGGGAGTGTAGGTCAGGAGGCAGGGGCTGGATAGCAGGAAGAACAGGGGGGAACTTAGAACATGGGAAAATGTGGGGAGTGGTGGATCAGAGCAGGAGGAGGAGAGGGTAGAGAGAGGAAAGCACAAGGAGAAGGACCAGTTGTGAGGAAAGGGCAAGGAGAGGGACTGGAAGTACAAGGAAGATACAGTAAAGGCAGCTGAGGGTTTATGCCAGGGGGGCACGACAGGCAAGGAGGGGCTGAACAGAGATGGGAGGGAAGGGAGGATGAGCCAGGCAAGTTTAGCAGTTGGGGGGAAGGACCAGTCGCGAGCAGCGACGGGGAGGATAGCAGGGTAGAAAAGGATACTCAGGAGGAGGAGATGCATAGGATCAGAGGGGAGGGGGTGACTAGGGTAAATAAGGAGGGTATTGCGGGGGCACCCACATAGGGCGAGCAGCATGGAGCCGGCTGGGGGGAGTGGCCAGTAGAAAGAATGAGGGACATGGAAGGGGGGAATGGAGGAAAAGGGGTGGTCAGAGTGATCCTGTTGGGTGATTCCATGATTGGGGTATCAAATGGGATAGGCGGGGGAAGCCTGCCCAGTTAGAACAAAATGCTTCCCTTGACTAATGGTGCACAGGGCCAAGCATGAGGTATATCAGCTGGCAAAGGATCGTGGAGGTTCCCCGGCTATACTGGTCCACATGGGTACCAATGACATTGAAGGAAATAGTGAGCTAGAGATACAGGCAAGGTTCAGGGAGCTTGCCAGGGTCTGTCATGACATAGGATGCACGATTTCCTTCTTGGAAATCCTGCCAGTGCCAAGAGCTAGTGGGGAACACAAGAGGAAGATTAGGGAGATAAACCAGTGGCTCAGGGAGTGGTGTAGTTCCACAGGGTATGGGTTGATGGGGGACTGGGGAGACCTGGGATTATAAGGGGCTATATGCTAGAGATAGGCTCCATCTCAATTTGGAGGGGAGGGAAATCCTTAAGGTGAAAATAGAGGGGTTCGTTGGTGAAAGGTGGGGTTTAAACTTCTGAAGGGGGAAGGATGGAAGAGAAGGCTATCGAGGGGGGGGTCCAATAAAAGAGGGACTCAGTTTCCACCCCTGTGGGGAGCTGGAGGAAGGTGGGAAAAGGCCAACTGCTAAGGTGCTGACCAGGGGAAGATGGAATCCCCATGGGAACGTGAGCAGGGGAAATGGAAGTATACGGAAAAGGTGGAAGATAGTCCTACTAAATGCCAGGAGCTTGGGCAAAAAATGCCTGAGCTCCAGGTGATGCTAACTGAGGGAGAGATGGATGTGGCAGCGGCCACTGAGACCTGGACCACCACAGGGCACAACTGGGACCTGAACCTGGAGGGTTACACCATGTTCAGGAAGGACAGGGGGGAAGGAAGGGGAGGAGGGGTAGCAATAATAGTCAAAAACTGTATTGGCATAGGAGGAGTGGAGGAGGTAAAGGGAACTGTGAAGGCAATTTGGGTCACCTTGGTAACAAATGGGGGCAAGAGAGTAAAAATAGGAGTGGTGTATAGACCCCCTGCAGTGGCGGAGGATCTGGAGGTGAGTCTGGTGGCAGATGTTGGGAGACACTGCAAATTTGGCAGGGGAAGGGTGGTGGTGTTGGGGGACTTAAACATGCCAGGAATGGACTGGGAGACTATAACATCCTCGGTTGCCAGGGAACAGAGGTTGTTGGATGTCTTTCAGGATGCATTCCTAACTCAGCAGGTGGGGGAACCAACCAGGGAGGCGCAAATACTAGATGTAGTCCTGGCAGACAGTGACCAGATTGGGGGCCTGGAGGTAAGGGACCCGTTGGCAGGGAGCGACCATGCCATGGTCTGGTTCTGCCTGGACCTAGGAGGGGTAGAAAGCTGCACAAAGATGGAGGTAACCGACTTCAGGAGGGCGGATTCAAGGAAATGGGAAGGATCCTTAAGAAGCATTTGGATGGGATTGGGCCAGACATGGGCGCTGACAGTAGGTGGGAAATCATCAGGAAGGGGGTGCAGGATGCTACCAGCACCTGTGTAAGAGTAAGATGAAAATGTGGTAGGGCTAGTAAACCCTGCTGGTGGACCAGAGAGGTTCAGGAGGTCATGAGGGGAAAGAAGGAGACTTATAGGCATTTCAAATGCTCAAGAAGTGAAAGGGATAGAGGGGAGTACAAGTTGATGGCCAGAAGGGCCACTAGGGTGGTGAGGGTGGCTAAGGCAAGGAAGGAGCAGAACCTGGCCAGGGAAATTAGGAAAGGGAATAAGGGGTTCTTTAGATACATTGGGGAAAACAAAGGGTGAAGGGGCAGATTAGCAGGATTAAAACAGGGGAGGGATGGGCACAAGATCCGGGGGAGCAGGCTGAGGTATTAAATGAGTACTTCACCTCAGTTTTTACCAAGGAAAATGGGGGGGCTGCATCATACATGGGAGGAGATAATGAAACTGGGGGGGGGGGCCCTTGCCGATCATCGGGTCTGGGGAGAGGATGGGCCATTACTGGCAGGTTGGGGGAAGGCAAGGCAGGGTGATGAGGTAGAGGAGGTGGAAATCATGGCACAGAGAGTGAGGGAAGCCCTCAGGTCCCTTAAGACTGAGAAAGCACCGGGGCCAGATAAATTACATCCCAGAGTGCTGAAGGAACTGGCGGATGTCCTGGCGAAACCCCTGGCAGAGCTTTTCAGCATGTCTCTGAGGACAGGGTGGGTGCCCCAGGACTGGAAGGTGGCACATATAGTGCCTATCCACAAGGAGGGATCAAGGGAGGTGGCAGAGAACTACAGGCCCATCAGCCTGACATTGGTGGTGGGCAAGGTGATGGAGGGCATTGTCAAGGAGAGGCTGGGGGGGACCTGGAAAAGTCAGGATGCCTGGACAATAGACAGCATGGATTCATCCCAAGGAAATCATGTCAGACAAACCTTATGGAGTTCTATGACTAGGTGATGAGAGTCTTGGACCTTGGTAGAATGGTGGATGTCCTCTATCTTGACTTCAGCAAGGCGTTTGACTCTGTTCCTCATGGAGACCTGTTATATAAGCTGGGAGAAATGGGGGTGGGGATCCAGATGATCAGATGGATAGGTAATTGGCTCCAGAACCGGACCCATAGGGTCATGGTTGTGATAGTCTCATCCCAAAGGAGGGTCATTAGTGGGGTCCCTCAGGGATCAGTCATTGGGCCCCTCCTGTTCAATGCCTATGTCTCTGACATAAGGAAGGGTATCAGGAGTGAGATGAGTCTCTTTGTGGATGACTCAAAACTGGGGGCAATGGTGGATGGGGAGGAGGGGAGGGTGGCCTTACAGGTGGACCTGGAGGCTCTGGAAAGGTGGTCTAGAAAGTGGAAGCTGAGGTTTAATGCAGGGAAATGCAAGGTACTGCATCTAGGAGCCAGAAACCCAGGCAAAGAGTACACCCTGGGGGGGGGGGGATGCTGCAAGTCTCAATGGCTGAGAGGGACCTGGGGGTGGTAGTGGATGTCAAGATGAACAACAGGAAAGTGATACTTCCCCTGTATAACTGCTTGGTGAGGCCGCACTTCAAGTATTGCATGCAGTTTTGGAGGCCACACTTAAAGAGGGACATTGAGCTCCTGGAGAAGGTCCAGAGGAGAGCAACCAAAATGATCTGGGGCTCAGGGGACAGGACCTATGGGGAGAGGCTCGAAGAGCTAAATATGTACACATTGGAAGAGAGAAGGGATTGGGGGGGCATGATAGAGGTCTTCAAGTACATGAAGGGGTTAAATAGGGGAGAAGCAGTCAAGGTGCTCCGAAGGAAGGGGGGGTAACTAGAGGGCATGGGTGAAAGCTGGAGGGGGGAGATTCAAGAGAGAAAGGAGGAGGTGCTACTTCACTGAGAGGGTGGTGGAGCCATGGAATATGCTGCCCATGGGGCTGGTGGAGGCAGAGATGGTGGAGGGGTTCATGAGGGGGGTGGAACAAGTACAGGGGAAGGGTTCTGGATGCAAAGTCCTGTGCAGAGGGAATATCCAGGACTGGGAAGGGAGAAGCCAGAGAGGATGAGGGGGGCAGCAAGGTCAGCTCCCATGGTGGGGGCTGACCAAACGAGCAGACACGAAAGACCGTTGGACCTATTCTGCTGGCATTTTAGTATGTTAGTATGATTGTATGACCTTTGGCTGGTTCATTTTCAAAAGTGAATAAAAACTAAAGTTAAAAATAAAAAATTCTCATTTTGCACTCCCCCCATATGTTTTATGTTATTGCTAGTATCTGTTTTTTTGCCCTTAGGATTTCATTTTCTGATACAGTAACTGTAATTTTGACTGGCCAGTAGATGTTGCTGCTGTGCACGTTGTATTTATCTGTGGAGACTCCTGGGGCTCAATTTTCAAAGGTCAGAGAATGACGCAAAGTGCTTGCGCCAGAAAAGAATGACGCAAGGAGTAAGCTGTGTCAAAACTTATGTCAATTCTGTTTTTCAAGCACTGCTTGTGTCAAATGCCAAACTGCCTGTGCCAAAAAGATTTGTGTCAGGATTTGCACCATCCCCTTTATTTGGATTTTCAAAGCTGGAGGCTATTGACACTGTGCCCAAAGTTGCATGCCACTGTTAGACCAGCAAAAGCTGGTCTGACATTGGCGAATATAAAGGTGAGGGTAGATTATGTAGTGGGTTGGTTATAGAACCAATATTCCCTTGCAGGACTAGTTGACAGTGTTTTGGGGTATAACGTGCCATTGTCTTGGCCATTTTGTCTGCGGTAACGTTTCACTCCGCTTCGTCATTTTTGCTCCATTCATCGTTTTTGACTCGGCTTACTTCCTTTTTTTAATTTAACTTGCTTCATTTTTTAACTCAACTTGCATAATTTTTAAACTCAGCTGTGCATCACTTCTCTTTATGCATGTTTTTTTTTTATACTTTAATTTTTACTTTTTATCATATACTTGACAATTATATATCATATAGCAAATAGACCATTTGCAATGTCATTATCACCATTGGGGATGGAAAACCATTGCCTTAATCAAAGTAATAACATGCATCCACTATATAGTGTTACAACATGTGAGGGTTCCTACTAGGGTAAAGACCTAAATTAAAATAATTCTTAATTATATACTGCGATAATGGCCCATGAGCCTTATGGCTTTACCTAAATGCAATTTAATTACCCAAACTTGTTAAGCCAAAAATAAACAGCGTCCCTAATGCAGGGACCATTGGTGCCATATACATACCCCGATGTAATGAGTGAGAGACTCCCCCATTTAGATTTGCATGCATATTATTTAAGCTCAGTCCTAAAGGAAAGAAAAATCGATGCCTTACAGACCCCCAATTCAAAGACCCATCATACCTTTGAGACCTTATCATAATGTCCCTCAGCAGAAAATTATTTGTTAATATACTGTTAAAAAATAAGTCCAAACCTGCAAAATTAAAGTCCATAATTCTATTTCTTCAATAGAAGTAAAAACGAGAGGACTGAATAAACTTATATTTTAAAGAGTCCCATTATACTGAGGCAGATTAATTTAACATGACCAACAAAATAGGTAAATTAATGTCTCAGGAGGAAAACTTCAGGTTGTGTATTCCTCGTCTTCGTCATCCGATCCAGTGGCTCTTCTACGTGAATCCGTAGCTCTCCTGTCAGCCCATTTACCAGCCTCGATAGGGTCTGAAAATATGAATACTTTGCTTTGGTAGATAATTCGAAGCTTAGCAGGGAAAATGATAGTATGCGGTATGCCCAACTCCTGAAGGATTCTTCTCACCCCCTCGAACTTCTTACGCTGTTGTCTCGTCGCATAACTAACATCAGAGAATAAATGGATCCACTGATCGTCTTGCAGCAAGGGGGCTGCCTTACGGGCATACCGAAGGATCTTGTCTCGTGCTGCAATGCCCAAAGTTACCACCATCAAGGTGCGAGGTTCCTCCATATTCTGTGGGCGACCACACGGAGCTATTCTGTACACTTTTTGTATTTTCCAGGTATTTTCGGGGGCTTCTGGTGTTAACTTTTCGGTTAACCACTCTTTAATGTTCAGAAGATTCATGTGGTTTTGACTCAGCTTGCTTCATTTTTCTGACTCAACTTGTCTAATTTTTTTTGTCTCAACTTGCATCATTTTCCTTCTGCATCATATTTTTGACTCAACATGCAATCATTTTCACTCCATCTCACTCCATGCATTATGTTTTTGCCTCAGCTTTGCCTCAATCTCAGCTTGCATCATTCTCATCCCATGTATCATATGTTTGACGCAGCAGCTCTCTTGCATCATTTTGGTGGACTTTGCCTTACAAAATGAGTTTCTTTGCAAAATAAGGTGCACAGTCTTTGGCCCACCTGGATTTGATGCAAGGCAAACATTTGATGCACCTTGTTTAAATTTGTAAGTCTTCCTGTTCATTTAAAAAAAAATTGTTTAGTTTTTGTTTTAACTTATTTGAATGGGTCCCAGTACCTAGAGTGGTTAAGGCAGCAGAGTGAATAACTGCATGGCAACGGCCTTTGCGGTGAGGTGGAGGCATACCTCTCAACCCTTCTTCACCAAAATGTGTGACAAGATGTGTGACAAATGAACAAAATGTGACATATATCATCAAACATGGCACTGCAAGGTCGGAACTCTATGGCTAACAGTGCACTAGTGTTCATAATGTTTGCTGATAATTGAGCACAATAGATAATTATGAATTTCTGTTTTGAAACATCTGTGAGAAATGTGGAATATCACTACCTCCATGTGGGACAAAGGAGTTCTGAGGGTTAAAATGAGTGACGTACCTCGTAATGTGTGACAGTTGAGAGGTATGGGTGGAGGTTCAGTTTTAGAGCAGTGAACTTGAAAGGTTAGCTTTGCTTTTTTTTTCCTAAAACAGAGCCAGGAAAGAAGACAGCATCTTTTTGTCAGTGTAGAGAGTAGATCTGTATGATCATTGCCCACCCAGTGCTGTACTGAGAAAAGTATTGTTTTTCTTTTTTGTGGTGTTGTTGGTAAGAGACAGTACTAAGCACTCGTACAGTGAGGGAAAGCTGGTGTGTGTTTGCTATTATTACCCACAGGCCATAATGGCAAATTATAACCGGGTTTCCCTATGGAAAAAATTGACCCAGTTATTACACATAGACTAATACATGGGGTGGTGTGTTTAAAGAGAGATTTTACACACACCTGAGGCATTGGATGATACATAAACTCCGAGAGTCAAGCTTAAGGGGTTTATTTAAGCATCCAACATCAAGAGTGTGTGTAAAATTCAAGTTTTACACACTACACCATGTTTTATTTTATATATTTGCTGGGAAGCATTTTTTTGCCACAGCAATTATATAAAATTGAAATTCATCACTGGTCAGCAGCAGTCCCATCGGGATTAAGCACTGTCCATGGTCAGGATGAAGCTGCTGCTGAAACCTTTATTTTTTTTTTTAAAAAAAGGTTAATTCTAACAGTGCAATCACAAGAGGCAAGTTTTTTTTTTTTATTTACTTGGTGAAGTGTCCAGCATGATGACAGGAAGACGAAACTGGCACATGCGTGGAGTGAGGGGAAATTGACATGTGTTTGCCATTATAACCAGTTGGTTATAATGGTGAATTATAACCGGGTTTCCCTATGGGGAAAAAATGCTCAGCAGTTTTTATATTCTTATTATGCACACTACCCCATGTACTATTCTATATATTTATTTCTCATTTTTGACCAGTAAGTGCATACTAAGTTGTGATAGCTTGTTTCCAGGTGTGTCCTGTGGGTGGTTATATGGACCAGTTTTACAGGATCAGGATTTGGGTATGGTACCTCAGGTAAACATGAATAGTACTGTTGTCTGCCCCAATACCATGAATAGTACTCCAAAAGAGTACTATTCATGTTTGCCCAGGATAAACATGAATAGTACTCTGAAAGAGGAATGGTCAATGTGTATAGCACTCCGAAAGAGGGGAGGCAATTATATACAGGACTCTGAGGGAGGAGTGATCACCTGATAAGCATAAGCGATGGACTATGCAATAAATGAACTTGTTCAGTTATCCAGCAGTCAAAGAGCTATATGCTCAGTAGCTGTTTTGTCCATGAATTCTTTGGGTGAGCAACTGAGCACTTGGCGGGTCTTGGGATGTTCTAGTAAAGTTCTAGCCTGAGCAACGTTATACAAATATGTTTGGTTATTAAGTGTAACCAGGCTGCCATGCATGTTGCTGTTACCACCCCTTGAGAAGCCTGGACAATTAAACTCCTGATTGGTGGGGGGTGGGTTCATATCCAAAGTTTAAAGAATTTGCACACTGCCTCCACCCAGAAAACTATTGTAAGTGGGTCTTGTGTCCATGTGGTACAAGCCCCTGGAATGCAGTACCTCTCCACAGTAACACCCCAGTAGTAAAGTAACACAATGCAAGAACAGTTTAACCAATAATATAATCATCACTCTACTAATAATATGCACTCAGACCAGTATTATGACAAAAGAACAGTAAATATAATTAGGGTCTGACGGGCCCTAAATAGGGAAAAGAAAGTTGGTTGTTAATTAAGCAATAATGCCCGACAGGGTGTGTGTCGTGTTGGGATAACGTCACGCCTCAGGTGGTTGGGCACGAGGCCGCAGACCGAGTGCGTCCAACAACTGAGACGTGACGTTATCCCAAACGACACACACCCTGGAGGGCATTATTGCTATTATACAATGGCTCGTTGTTATATATAAAGTAAAAAAAATATTTTTTTATTAGTGTGGAAAAATATTTTTGTTTCTTAAGAGGAGATGGAAAAAAAAAAGATCATGGTCAGGATCATCATCCAAAAGATCATCTGCAGGTTCACAGTGAGGCTGAGACTAGACCCGTGATGTTGTACTGATTAACATCACGGGTCCAGCCCAAGACTGACCAATCAGAGTCCAGGATTTTTTCTTGCCATTGTATAATACAGTAGTATACACAGTGTACATTCTTAGTTGGTTGTTAATACAGTAGTATACACAGTGTACACTCTTAGTTGGTTGTTAATATAGTGGTATACACAGTGTACACTCTTAGTCGATTGTTCAGTGCCCTTCTAGGCTCAGGCTACATACACAGGGGTGCTTTCCTGTACTCTTCTAGGGGCAACCAAATAATATTGGCAACCCATGTTTGTATTTACAAAAATGCCATCTAGACACAGCCTTTAAAGCATTGTCTGCCCTCACACAACAATGCAGTAGCACTCCTCCAGTCCTCTACCATATGCTGAGGTCCTCAAGGGTGGAGAGCACAAGGGATTGCGGCAGCACTTCTAGCTGGGCTCTGCAGCATCAAAAGTCAAGCCCCCATGCTTGGAGGAGATACACTTTCCCCATCTAAATACTTGATGTTGGTTTCAAGTCAAATGCAACAGAGTCCATCTCTAAAACAACAATTAAACAGTATGTAGACATTGTATCCTGTTTAATATAGGCAAACAATACATCCTTATCTAGACAGATGATTCCTGTCCAATAACATTTCTCATTCATTAAATTTGCCCACACAGTACTGTATCTACATCTCTTGGTGGTGTGGGTTGGGCATGACAGAAGGCAACATGGGGGAATGGTATGGGTGTGACATAAATATATCTGTGTATTATATGCATGTGCAGGTTGATGGAGGCTCCCAGAGAGTCATATGTGAGTTTTAGCAGTGGCTTGATGGCTCTCTCAGAGCAATAGAGTGTAAATTGCACATCTTCATCAGAATTCAGGTTTGTGGATCTGGCAAGGTGAACCTTGCTTCCCTTAAATGTAGCTGGTAGAATTGATACTGTCAAGATGAATATTCTCCCCAGGTACCTTTATCTGTTTGGCATTCTTCCTCTACCCATACCCATGACCAACTAGACGCCACTCCTTACAGTTCATTTAGGCAGGCCATAAAGCTTGTAACAGCCATAGAATTCTGATGTTATCCAGGGAGAGGGGAGACTTATCCATGCCTGACCTCCAACATTACTACCAAACAGGATAGATGGCAGCTGCCTGCTCATTGGCTAAACAATGGCAGGCTTCCAGCTGGTATGACATTGAAAGTGCCAGTGCAGGAAGACAGCCTTTTACCCTGGCCATAGCACCAGTATCCTTGCAGTATGCAAGAGACATGCCTAACAAATGGGTGAAACACACCCTGACAATGATAAATAAGGACAGAAAAGTTTTGCATTCTTCTGAACCCCTGGGCCCTACATCCTTGATCCTTTATCATCCAGCTTTCCTTCCAACGTGATTGGACAAGAGATATGCTACATGAGAGAGGAAAGGGCTTACTCATTTCTCTCAACTACTTGAAAATGGATCTTGTATAATATTTCAAGCTCTGAAGCAGAAGTTCAGTTTAACAGACACTGACCTTCATTGGTTCCTACAAGTCAGTCATAACAGGTAGCAATAAGCCCTCTCTGACTAGAGACATGTCCCCATGGGAGACTTTCTGTACTGGGTGATATCCCTGAAGGGGACATAAAGATACATCTTGGTGATATATAAGCTGCTTATACCACCAAAATCTGATTGACTGATGAAGGTGTTTTTAGAGAATCTTGGTTCAGAGTTTCAGGACCTAATCACCAATCATCTCCATACTACCCAAAAGGATGAATGCTGGAGGCAGTGTGTGTGTGTGTGTTGGGGGGGGCGGAGTAGGTTCCCACTGCACATTTTTTTGGGTTGCCCCAGACTTCGGCCATTATGGGCAGATGTCCAGCATAATACCAATCAAATTTTGATCAAGTCTATCCCGGACACATAGAAACATAGAAACATAGAAGCTGATGGCAGATAAGGACCGCAAGGCCCATCCAGTCTGCCCATTTCTTTTTCTACCTTATAAAAGTGCCATCGGCTTTTGCTCTGTCAATGGCCTATCTATTCATACTCATCTGTATTGCTCCCTTATGCCTATCCCATGCCTGTTTGAAGCCCTGCACTGTATTCATATCCACCATGTCCTGAGGTAGGCCATTCCATGCATCCACCACCCTTTCTGTGAAAAAGAACTTCCTTACATTACCCGTTAATCAGCCTCCCTCTAATCTCATGCTATGTCCTCTTGTCCTGCTATTTTTCTTATATTGAAACATGTTAGACTCTTTCACCTTGTTAATGCCCTTAAGGTGTTTGAATGTTTCGATCGTATCACCTCTCTCCCTCCTTTGCTCAAGAGTATACATATTGAGCTCCATTAATCTGTCCTCATATGTTTTCTGATGCAGTCCCTGCACCATTTTGGTTGCCTTTCTCTAGACTGCCTCAATTTGGTTAATATCCTTGTGAAGGTGTGTCCTCCAGTACTGCATGCAGTACTCCAGATGGGGCCTAACCAGTGTCTTGTAAAGAGGGATTATACTCTTCTGACTCAGGATATCTCTACTATGCATTAATTTCCCTAGCCTTACCTACTGCTTTAGTGGTCTGCTTGGATGATTTCAGGTCATCGGTGATGATGATGCCCAAGTCTCTTTCTTCCCTTGTGACTGCCAGCAACTCCACTCCCAGCCAATAGGTGGCTTCAGGGTTTCTCTTCCCTATGTGCATGATCTTGCACTTCTTTGTGTTAAACCCCAGTTGCCACTCTTCCCACCATTTTGCTAGTTTATCCAGATCTCTTCTCATTCTGCCCACTTCGTCTGGATCATCTACTCTGTTGCAAATCTTGGTTTCATCTGCAAACAGACAAACCTTACCCTCCAGTCCATCTGCAATGTCACTGATGAAGATATTGAAGAGGACTGGCCCCAAGACTGATCCCTGAGGTATCCCACTCGTGACTTGCATCTCTTCTGACTGTATACTGTTTACCACCACTCTCTGTTTTCTGCCCGTCAACCAGTTTCCCACCCAGTTGACCAACCTCTGACCCACCCCGAGCCCCTACCCAGCTTATTAATCAATCTTCTATGTAGAACAGTATTGAAAGCTTTGCTGAAGTCAAGGTAGGCGACATCAACTGCTCCCCCTTGGTCCACCACTCTGGTTACCCAGTCAAAGAAATCTATGAGATTAGTTTGACAGGACCTTTCTTTTGTAAACACATTCAATGATGGGGTCCAGGGGTTTGTCTCTTTACCTAATGATGCTAGCCCAGTGGCAATTGTTCTAATAACAGCCACCTTAAAATGTATAACAGCACACTGGGTGAAATATGAGTCCCATTCTTCAGTGGAATTGGGTACGCCATATTCATGACTTAGAGTTAATTGCTGCAAAACTGTACCTAAGAGAGCAAACACCAGGATAGGTGGGGCACATGGTAGAAGTGGGACTCCGAGTCTGCTCGAAATTAGGAGACTCACATAGTCAATAATTAGCCCAACAGGTGTCTCTTCCAACCAATTTGACCTTCACATATCAGTGGACACTACAGGATCCACAGCAGTGAAATATGCCCGGCAGTTCCTCTCCCTCACGCCTCCTAGTAAATCTTGGTAGCAACAAATAGTCTTGATCAATATTCCAGATAAAGCCACCACACTACACTAGGTTTAGGTAAACCAGACAGTACACTTTAAGTCTAGGCTTTTTTTTTTATTTCAAGTTGGGTTACAACTATCTAGTTGTTCCACCCAGGAGTGGTTTAATCAACTATGAGTTACACGACTGTTGTGATTGTAATGTACTTGAGCTATTTCCAAAGATAGGCCCTGTCGTCTTAACTATCACTAATAATAGATAATTTATACTACCAACGCAATTGACAGTGTAAAAGTTTACAGGATTGTGTATTAACACAAAGACAATTCTAACCTGTAAATTTCTACTGTTACAATCACATTGAAATGCCTTGTGAACAGTATTGCAAGTTGCTATAGCGTGTAATGTCTTTTCTTATCTCTGAATAAAGCTGAGTTTAAAAAAAAAAACAATTCGGGTTTACAGCTCCCATCTACTCAGCCAGTGAATGGGTTCCACCTCTTCCTCCAGTTCCAGGGGTTCTCCATCTTCCTCATCCACAAGCACTTCCTTGAATGCTAGCCTTATCCAAGGGCACAGATGGTGTTGGATTGGGGTCCAAATGTGATCCTACAAGATGTTATTCCTCAAAGTATGTCTTCTGTGGTTCAATTCAGGTTTGACTGTAGTCTGAAGTGATTGCTGTGGGATAGTATCACACTGTCTCTGGCTATGTTTCTATGCTGTCCTGATTTCCTCCTTAAGCATCAAGAGTGGCTAAATGGTCACAGTTGATCTTTGCCTTTTCTTTGCATTCTGTCTGAGTGTAGCAACTGTGGTTGCTGGAGATTTTTCTGGTCTCCCATCAATGGTAGCTCTGTGATGCCTCTTGGCAGGTCTCTCAGTGGTAGGTCCCAGGGCAGCATCTTGTGCCTAATATGCATGGCATCTGCAGTTCACAGCATCTAAGGCCTGATTAGACTTTCTTCAGTTACACCATCTCCCTTTGCAAGTGAAACATGCCATGTCCCATGTAGTCAGGATTACACTGCAGTATAGTCCTCCAGTGATGCTCCTGGGTGCTGGCTGAGCTTGCCTTCTGCTTTCTCCATTGTTTTTTGTGGCGAAAAGCTTACCACACATTTCTCTGGGTGCATGGAGGCTCCTTTTGCAATCAAGTAAAATAGGTTTCTCTAGCACTCTGGCCTGAAGTGCTGTCAACTTAACAACCAGTCAATCATAGCTCTCAACATTAGAGACCCCAATATGCTCACTTATTGTGCCTCTCTGAAGTTTCCCTGCTCCTTGGCTTGTTCCAATAACTTAGCATATAAACATGAAAACATAGACAATGTCAGTGGAAAAAGACCATTGGTCCATCCAGTCTGCTCTTTTATACCCTATCTAACAACAAGACCTATTGCCTAGATCGGGGTTTTGTCTTTGCCTCAGCCATCCTTGCTCAAAACCTGCCTTCACTGGGTATCAAACTCAGGAGCCCAACTACTGGACAAGTACTCTACCACTGTGTGCTATCATCCCACGTAAAACTTGTCATTGACCTTATGCAAATACTGGTGGAATTGACATTCCATCTTCAGGTGTCTGTTTTCAGCACAATAGTAGCCAAAGATCTTTATCAACTCAGGCATTAGTATGGTCCATATGGTGGTTCCTATTCCTTGCCCCTTTCCTTGGGGGAAGCTCCCATTTAGCCTTGATGGGGGAACTTACGGTAGTGGGCATCACTAAGTAATCCCTTCCATTTTCAGACCCACTTGTTGGGTATTGTACCTATATAGTTTGGTCACTAGCTCATGTAGCTCAATTAGGTGGGTCTGAAAGTCACTAGTTTCAGGATGACTTTTCAGTGGTACAATGGCACTGATCATTGTCAGAGTCATGCTGGTTGGCACAGGATACCGGCACTTAGAGCATCCTACCCACCTGACAAAGATACATTGGAAGCTGAGACTATCATCCATTCTCTGCACTCCTTCAGCAGATCCCAGAGCTCCTGACTCTCAGGTGTGGTTCCATTCTTAGTGACCTGAGTCCAAGTCATAACATTGTATAAGAGCAACAATGCTCCTCTTTAATAATAATAAATTTTTATTTTAGTTTGCACACATTTTACAAAGAAAATAAAAACATGTCTTAGTAGAAAAGAGAAAAAAATAACTTGATCAACTGTATTTTATATGTGACTAGTAAATTAATTACTAAATACACTATGGTATGAACAGCATGTAGGATAAGTAAATGGTTTGTTATAAATATTCTTCAGAGAGTACTAAAATTAGGACTTATTACAGTTAAAGGAAAGGTCCCATCAACCTATTTTCTGTATACCTGTGTAGTCTGTAGCCATGAACAGTTATTCCCTCTCTTACACCCCTTTATTTCATCTTAATTTAAATTTAAATGAAGTTGCTACACTCTCTTCTGCCCTGGTGAGAAAATCTGTTTGATGCCATTGCAAAGATCATTACCCCACTCATGCAAAACATCATGGGAGTTGATGATGTATGCATGCACAAGTCAGCAGAAGTGCTGTTGTCGGTTCTGTTGTATGCCTTCTGAAGTCCCTGTATTCTTCTCTTTTGCTGCCATCAAACTTTCATGTTAAGCTCTCTGCTGCTTTTTGTTGTTTAAAGTGTGTCTGAGCTGGAAAAATGCAACTGGAAAGATGTTGGCCCTTGAGAAGTTTTGTTATTCAGCTGATAAATGCTTTTCTGCTAGGAGCTCTTTCCTTACTACCAGTCCTTTGATGTGCAAATATGCATTATCAGCTCCCATGTTTCCTTTTATGAGTGGGGTCATGTCCTTTGCAATGATGTCAAACAGATTCTCACACCAGGGCAGAACAGAGTGAAGCAACTCCATTTAAATTAGAATTAAATTAGGTGGATGCAAGAGAGAGTATCATTGTTCATGACTACACACTACGCTGGCAAACAGAAGAAAAAGTTTGAGGGGACTTTCCCTTTAACTAATAGAGAGAACAGATCTAGTTACAGACTAGAGAATCAAAAGTGAGGTAGGGGAGAGAGAAGACTGATAATCTCTCCCTATGTGGTGCTAGTGAAGTCATCTATGGCATCAACATTACTGACACAGCTTTTCATAGGACTTCATTTCCTGGAAAGTATACCACCATTTCCTACTATCTAAGTCTGGAGGAGCAGGGGAGTTCCAGAAATTGGGCTCTATTCGCTAACGGGGGCCAGATATACACGGGAGGCACATACCTGGCCCATGCAGCTCCATACCCGCAGACAGGCACAGGGAGGCCAGCATTCATTATAGCTAGCTGCCTGTCCACAGCCCAGCCCTCCCAGTGCACAGCTGTGCTGGGGTAGATCGAAGGACACAGGTGGGTATCTAGTCAGATGCCTGTCCTGGGTCCCAAATTATATCCCCTGCTGTGTGTGAGCAGAGGATCCTGGGAAGGCATGGAACACTTTTTTTTTGTAAACTACAGGTGAATGCCCAAATGGTTGCCACCAGCCCACTCTGTTAAGCTGGTGGGCTCGGGCAGCATGGTGGTGGTAGGTTCTGTCCTGTCACTGCTGGTGGATGTCCTTTGGGAGGGGTGGCACAGGTACAGCAGGGTCCACTATGCTGTATTGTGGTGCCTCTTGTGCCTGTTTCATTCTAAAGTTTTGTAGTGAATGGCACAAAGTGCAGGCATGCCTCCTTATACACCTCTGGACCACCCATAGAACATAGCTGCAGGATCAGCTGGGAAAGCATGTGCTCAGGGGGCTCCTGCCCCTGCTGTGAATGCCACCAAGGGTCCATTGCCCCCCCCGCTGTGCAGCATTCTGACTTAGAATTGCCAAAGTGCCTCAGATACATGGTGCATAGGCAATCCACCTGTTAATTCATAGAGACCATTGAGAATTAATCTTTCAATGACCATTGTACCCAGTACAAATCTTTTCTCCTTTTAATGTAGTTTTAATTTTTTTTTTATGGCTCCTCAGTAAAGCCAATGGGTTGCTCCAGCCCTCGCTTGCAGGGACTCGAACTCGAACCCAAACACTTCAGGTCATCATGGACCCCATTGGCTCCTGACCATTTTCCATCTATTTTCTCCTTGGCACCTGAGCCATGCAATGGGCGAAGCAGCTGCCCCTGTCTCTGGGGAAGCAGCCAGACACCCTGCACAAGTGCTCTCCCCTCTTCTGGGTGATGCACCTGTGCTGACACCCAGCCACTGCTGGCTGTCAGTCCATAGCACGGCACACTGTCCCCCCTCCCCAAGGAAGGAGAGTTGTCTAACGATGCTCAATACTTCCTCCCCTGCCGACCCCCAAGTGACTCGGGTCCATTCCTGAACCAAAGTTCTGGCATAGTGCGAGGTGTGGCATCCAGCACTTCAACCCTCAGCACCACCAGGCTGGCTCTTTTCCCTTTTTTTTTGTATTATATGTTTATTGATTTTGCAAGTCAAATAACTCACATTACAATATAAAATGCAAAGGAGTAACATCCAAAATATACAGCACCAACCTTATGTGTTATACAGGTAAATATAATACCCCTCCCTATTTGTTACATCAAGAGGGGGATATCTCGATATTAGTATACATAGTACATTTCCACCAGCATACAGCCTAATAGGAAACCTTAAGAGAGCACCATCCTGTCAGACCCTAAGTAGGATCCGATGGTGCCCTTAATAAATCACCACAAAACAGGAAATAGAGCCTTTTTACACCTAAGCCCCAAATTCTATACCGTTCCTTCCTACAGTTATGGATAACATAGACATCAACACATTCCCGAACTACACATCCCATGTGAGGAAACCCCAAGAGGGTACTCAGATCGCACTAGTAAAGATCCCCAAAATGAGTTAAGAATCCCATAACTTCTGCCTCAATTTTGCGCAAAAAGAAAACATTTCAAACATGTCAAACATATAGCCCCAAGACACAATAAAGTTCACAGGTTCAGTTAGCTCGTGAAACTGTCCATATAGTCCCCATGAGACCTTAGGCCCACTACTGTCACTGATCCCACATTATACATATTTTAAAAGAAAACCTTCAGTCCTCCTCCGATGAGGGATCTCTGTCTTCAGCTGGTTCCTCTGGGTCCATTCCCATCAGGTGCAATATTTTTTTCACATTCACAGGATCATTAAAAGAATAAGATTGTCCCTTCCAAGACAGTCACAGTCACGCTGGGAACAGCAGTTGATGCTCCACCTTCAGCAATCTTAACTTACCCCGAACACCATCAAATGCCTTGTGTTGTTGCCTGGTACTATACGCAAGGTCTGGATAGACACTAATCTTTGCCTATCCATATCGGAGCATTCTCTGTCATCGGGCAATCTGTAATGCCCTATCTCTAGCTCCCACACCTTGGCATATCACCATCACAGTTCTTGGGATTGAGGTGTCTGTCGATGGCCTCCTGGGATTGATGTGGTATGCCCTCTCAATTGCTATCGAGGGGAGGTCCTTCTCATATACCCCCAAAATCGTAGGCAAGAAAGTTTTTATAAACTCCAAACAGTCTTCCCCCTCAGCTTTCTCAAGCAGTTCCAGAAGGTGCAGATTTCTCTCCTGGGCCTGATTTTCAAGCAACTCCAGCCACCGATATTGTAGGCCATTCTCTTTTAGGAGCTGAGTTGATGTATCGCAGGATCTCAGTACCGCAGCTTCATTCAGGCCAAGACCCTAGGTGTAAGCACATCCAGCTTCTGTTCGATGTCTTGCACTGATTTAATGAGCTGATTTAGAGTAGACTGAATAGTGGTTAGCAAGCTTCCCTCCTGAGAGGTAGCACCTAGAAGCGCGGTCTCATCCGTTCCAGCAGACCTCTCACCATGATGGGGGATGCGTTTTCTTTGGAGCAAAAAAGTCATTTGCAGAAGCATTATTTCCTCGAGATTTGCCCATATTCGAACTTTGTACCACTTCAGGGATTACGCAGAAGACGTAGAGAGTAAACCCCCTGGGAAGAAGTTATAAAATTAGGCAATTAACATCCAGGAGCTCTAAAGTATGGCTGTTTCCTGCACGCTGCTTAGAGCGCCCCCTGTTTTCCCTTTGTTATTGTCCGGATCTAATCCTATAGTGTTGTTAAAAACTAGAGATGTAAAAGATATTGGAATATTTATTTTTAGAACATCTGATATATTTTTAGCTGTCTGGTTCCACCATACTTTTAAAAAATAATAGCCTCAAAGGCTATGGTATACAGATCCCTGTTTACTGGAGCAATACCAGCATTTATCATTGTTGGGTTTATTAAGTTTTGATACAGCCACTGGGGAGAGATATGCTCTGTTTAAAATTGTATGTTGTATTGAATGCCTTTTAGCTGAGCATTACAACTTGTTTGATTTTATCTGAAAAGTGTGCAAGTAAAAAGTATATCCTAGTTCCCCATCTCAGAATTCAACCAGGGAATTGCAAGTAAATCAGATGGAAAAAAAAATGTTTTAATTAATGCTGCAAAATAGGTTTTAAAACAGGAATCCTGGTTTCTTTAATGGAGTTTACCCTATATTATTATATTCTGAAGGTCTGTTTCTATATCATTATCATTTTATAATTTGCTATATATTTCATGATCTTTGGATGGGAAAAAGGCTTTGCTACCATATATTAGCAAGTTTTTTTTATATTTACATTTTTTATTCAGAGAGATAATTAAACCCTGAGCAATACATCAGTAAAAGACACCTCATTCTGAAAGATAGCATTCAAACGCAACAGCAAAAATAGATATAAACCCAAAATGTTGTTTTCATTTTAGGTGGGGCTAAAAAGAAAACAAATTGTCAGATTTAAACTAGAGCTAAATAAATTCATTCATAGTAAATCATACATTATTTGTGCTACAAGCTACTACTGCCCTTTAAGAAGAAATAAAACAAAAGAAATTATAAACCCAAGTCCGATATTCCCCAATTACAGTATTCCGGGCATGTCACCCTGTCCCATAAATAAGGGGCATGCTCTGTGCCTGGCCGTATGGCAGCTGTGTGAGGAGGTATGCGCAGGGTAGCACCGATCGCTCTATGCACCATGGCACTGAGGATACTGGTAAGGTGATGGGGTGGATGGGTGCTTGGTGCCAAAGTGGGGGGGCCTAGATACCAGGGAGTGGTGAGTTGTGATAGGCAATACCATGGATTGGTGCTGGGGGGACCACTGGACCCCAGGGAGTGTTGTAACTTTTATTACAGACTGGTGTTTGGGGGAAGGGGACCACTAGCACCAGGGATTTTGTTTGGGCATATGGGCTGGCGATCAGAGAGAGGGGGGACCACCAGCACTAGAGATTGTGATTGTTACATATAGACTGGTGATCGGAGGGAGGTGGAGACCAGTAGTACCAAGGATTGTGTTTGGGACATACATGCTGGCAATCAGAGGAGGGTGACCACTAGCACTAGGGATTGTGTTTGGGATATATAGTCTGGTGATCAGAGAGGGGGGACCACCAGCACTAGAGATTGTGATCGTTACGTATAGACTGGTGATCGGAAGGAGGTGGAGACCAGTAGTACCAGGGATTGTGTTTGGGACATACATGCTGGCAATCAGAGGAGGGTGACCATTAGCACTAGGGGTTGTGTTTGGGATATATGGGCTGGTGATTGGAGGGAGAGGTGGACCATTAGCACCAGGGATATCTAGACCACTGTGGGACTGGACAATTGTGGGGGCAGCGCAGTGCTAACCTACCTCACTACCCATGCTAATGAACCCATAATGGGCATGCAAATGGCCCCTTAGCACCAGACATGCTCAATGGGTCCCTTTGAATACTGCAAATAGCATTTCAGTGCTATCCATTCTGGCAGCATACTTCGGGAGTCCTGTTGGGACAGCGCTAAGTGGCTTAGTGCTGTGCTGACATGGCCTATATTCAGTCAAAATGCACCGATGCATTATTTGACTAAACATAGCATCTTTGAATACCCAGACAATCGCAAGGTGCAGCACAAATGTTTGCACTCTGCTTTGCACAGAATTTGAATATTGGGTTCCTGGAGTTGGAGACATATATCTATCTGTTACACGAGTATTTCTTTAAGTTTTAGGGTGGGAGAACAACAGAAAAGACTACCTTCCTGAAGTTTGGACTGGGTGGTACTCTGTCACCTCTGCCTCATCACTTTCAAAGTCTGAGCCAATGTCCTCAAGAAATTCAATATTGGCTTCAAGGAAACCTCTGGCAGAGTCAGGATCATCAACAAAATGGGTCTTACCTTGAAAGGTGATCTTTACCCAGGTGCAAGTAAAGGGGCTGGCACCCTAGCTGCCTTAAACTTGGATAGAATAGGCAAACATTTGTATTTTCTCTGTGTCTGGGGACTAAAATCTGAATACAGGTGGATTCTGTTTCCCTTGTAGTAACATTGTTTTTTCTGCCTGGCTAAGTGGAGCAGTCTCTGTCTTTCACCGATGATTCGAATGTAATAATAATGTATCATCAGTGACACCTTCAAACAATCAAGCCAGTGCAATGAGGCCTATGGTTAGGCAAATAGGATGCTGGGGTGTGTTATGTGAGGTCCCCACACTTTGATTGGATACCCACTGTGCAGCACAGACAATATCTTGGTGCTACTCGTCCCACCTTGTCAAGGTTCAAAAGCTATCTGGATTGTCATTCCCAAACAACCTCTTTCTGCAAAGTCCAATCATCTCCTACTGCTGTGTCCTGTGGTGTACCTCATGGATCTATACTGGGACCGTTACTGTTCTCCATCTTTGTTAATTCTTTACCGGCCTCCTCTACCCACTGTAAATCTATCATGTACGCTGACGACCTACTTCTATATACTACTTCCTCATCAGTAAATAACATCGATGTGAACCTATCATCCTCTCTCAGTCAGATCCAGGCCTGGCTTCCCTCAAACTAATTAATCCTCAACCAATCTAAGACTCAGGCCATGCTCCTGGGATCCCCAAGGAAAGTCAATGTCGAATCCCACCACCTGCGGGTCCAATACCCTGATGGATCTGTTCTGACCAACTCAAAATCCTTCAAATATTTAGGGGTGACTCTTGACCCCCAACTCAACTTCACCATGCATATCAATGAGATCTGTCAACTCGTCAACTCAAAGATTGGAGCTGCATACAGGGCACGTCACTCACTCATTGCTTCAGCCTGGATCTCCGTAGCCCAAGGGGTCCTGCTCCCGGGGCTGAAATTTGATCTTCCAGTCTTTTCTCATGCTAAAGCAGCAGATCTGCCCAAGTGGGACACCACATACAACAACATCTGCAGATTTGCCCTGTTGGCTCCTCATCTCACCCATCACTGCCTTCTATATTCTACACTGAACTGGCTGTCTCCTGATGGTGTACGCTCCTACACTCTGGGTAAACTTATTGACTCCTTATCCTGTTCACCACAGCCTGACGCACTTGCAGCTATTATCAAACCAGTTACCCAAGCTCGTTATCTAAGGTCTTCAACTTCTCCCCTGCTTGCCGTTCCTCCTTGTTGTACTAAAATGGGTGAGCATGCTTTCTCCCATCTTGCTCCCAAATTCTGGAACTTCCTTCCCACTGAAATAAAGCATTCCCCGTCTCACAACTCTTTCAAAAAAGCACTTTTTTCTTACTTGATCTCTCCTGGTATCTGCAAGTGCCCCTAATTTCCCTCCCTGGTCTCTTCTGCTCTCATCGTGTTAAATGTTGCTAAGTAGTCACCCTGAGTTCTTATGTAATTCCTATACTGTTAAGTAGTCATACCGTGCTCCTGTAAAATATACCTTGCTGGTTTAGTATTACCTCACCTACTGTAGTTGTTTTTCTCTGTACACCTTGTCAGGCTGCCCTGCGTGGTGGTCCAGTGTTCGGAGTATTTACCTGTCTTATCCTTGCTATTGTTGCCCCTTACTGTTGTACACTCCTGGGTCGTGCTCGAAAATAGGCAGGCTTTTCGCCTAATGCACTTACCTGGTTACCAAAAGCTAATAAATAAATCAATAAATATGTGATACTAAATGTACTAACATTTAGAGTGTTGGCACTTATCATACAAGTGTAAGTAGTCAGGGACATGATATGACTCTTATGCTGCTTTTGCTAAGAAACATATTGCAAGTACTGTGCCAAGATACACTTGTGTTCTCCGTTTATCCTTCTGAGACGTTATTGTATAGCCTGCACTGCCACTATGCGGATATATGTAATACTGCACTACATCCTGTACCTTGTATGAGTTCTTTGTTCTCAGATTTAGCTGACCTTGTGAGTATTGTATATCGCTAGATAACATTGTGGAGCCACATAACTTTTAGCAAATAGGCTTATTTTATGTATCTAGTCTTTTAGTAACCATAGTAATTATTGGGGTATATACCCTACTGTATTATGTATTTCCCTCGAGACCATCTTCACTCCTAGGGGTAATTGAGAAACTTTGGCTCCAAGTGTTGTCTAATGGTAAGACCTGTTTTAGGGCAACTGATACCTTTTGTGTAATAAACAAGTTTATTACTGAATATGCCACTTGTCCATGTCTCTTTTGCTGATTCAGGACTGACAAGAATCTAATCAGGGCTAAGCACCCTATCAGGTGCATCGGGAAGGGTAATGACTGCAGAAGAAAAGAGATAATACTAGCCCTTTATAGGTCTTTGGTGAGGCCACACTTGGAGTAATGTGCCTAGTTCAGGAGTCCTCACCTCAGGAAAGATAAGGGCACACTGGAGATAGTGCAGTGAAGGGTGACACAGATGATTTAGGGCCAACAGGGCAGGTTATACGAGGAGTCTCTCAAAGCACTGGACATGTACTTGCTGGAGACCAGAAGGGAGAGGAGAAATTAAGAGACCTTCAAGTTCTTGAAAGGAATAAACAATGTGAACTGTAGGGAATTATTTAACATGAGTAACAATTCAAAGTCACAAGGGCACAAGTGGAAACTGGCAGGAGGGAAGTTCAGGAAGGACATGAGGCAATACTATTTTACAGAAAGGTTGGTGGAACTGTGGAACCGGTCTACCAGCTGAGGTCGTGGGCACCAAAACCATTAATGTTTTTTTAAGCATGGCTGGGACAGAGTGAAGGGTTAAGTGGCTACCCAGGGTGACAGAAACAGGGAGGGGAATGGGGAGGGTGGATTGCGAGGTCCAGGACCCTAGATGGATATTAGGTCCCAGAGTTAGATAGGGAACCAGTGGCAAATTGGATGGTTCATGGGTCTGTTTCTGCTGTCATTGTCTTATTTGCATGTTATTATATTACTCCAGAAGATGAGCCAGCAGACAACACTAGTGGTGCATGTTTCTTAGCAGCAGTGATCCCTTCATTCAAATTTCTCTGGATAGCAGGTCTAAAGACTGATTCAAGAAGTAGTGTGGGATCAATTTCAAACACTTTGGAAAGAAGATTTTCAACAGCCACCTTCAAAACCACATTAGGAACAAAAATAGGAAATTCAATTAATCTTTTTTTTTCTTTTTTTCCATATTGCTTTTTTCCTTTTTTTCTGCTGTCAGGCAGGCTATGCCCCACCCCCCAGAGTGCTCTGTTTTCTTCCACAGCTCTGCTTCCCAACTCCAGGCTCCCCTGGTATTCCCCAAAGGATAGTCCCCTCCATGGCTGAGTCATAGGGGGAGGTCCATCCCCCTCCCCCTCCCCAAAGCATAATCCAGATATCTTGGGGAAGCCAGAGCCAGGTGGGGTGCTGCAGTGTCATGGAGCCTATCAGCTCCTCTTTTCTGTTTTTCTCCCCATACACCCTCTCCCTCACGGAATGAATGTGCGTGTGAGGAGGCATGTGCATGTCATGTTTCCGTGCTTCTGTGTCTCCCAACCTTCAGTGCTGCCCTTTGGCCTCCACTAGGGGGCAGCCAAGGAGTGGGATGACAATCCTCCCCTCTCCAGGAGAGGAGAGCAGTCCATTGGATGCTTGATCCTCTCACTCCCCTGCCGACCCCCGACAATCCAAGATCACTCCCGACCCTGGGTCATCGGCATGGTGTGAGGTGTGGCAACCAGTACCTCAACCCTCAGTACCACTGGGCCAGCCCAGAAATCTGATTAGTCTTAAGCTTCCTTGCAACATATTGTTCTCCAGCCTTTCAAGATGAGCAGACTGGACCAACTGCCCATGAAGAGCAGACTAATTGCACCTTCCCATGTTAAAGTACAAGCGGCAACAGAGGCAACTTCTTTTTTTGTTTTGTTTTGCAGCCTTTCCTGCACTCTTTACCCTCACCTCTATGACTGCATCCCGGGTTGATAGTTCTTCACGTGTATTCTCAATGTGTTGGTTTGTTGTATAAGTCTCTGCTTGAAATTCTGTAGGGAGTGTTTGAATGGATACTAAAGTCATTTTTTGCTGTGGTTTGGGTTTCATGCTCACATCTGAGTGCGTTGCAATAATGAGGGGACCTGCCACAGTCACTCCAAGGGAGTCAGCTGGCCCCAGGGCCAAGAACCTTCTCCCCCTACTTTCAGAGAAAGAAACTTTACAAGAGTTGTCGCCTTAGACTCCAACTACAATCCAGTAAGTATAGTGTTCTTCAGCAAAATGTTTAACAAATGTAAAGTACCACTGTGGGAGCAGCTCTGTGGTTCAGTATGCTGATGGCGTCATACTCTATAGAACTGTGCAGCACTTGGACGACCTAGGGCCCCTGCTCTAGTCAGATTTTACCAAGGCTGAAGCTTGGCTACTCAAAAACTGTTTGGTCCTTAACCATAATAAGACCAAAGCACTCCTGTTTGGTTAGAAATCCCTGGGTCCTTCCTGGGCCCACCTTCTCACACTTGTTACTGTATCTTGCTGCACAATAGAGGTGGTCCAATCCTTCAGATACCGTGGTCTTACACTAGATCAGGTGCTCACTCTAAAGCCACACATGGATCTAGTAACAAAAACATACACCAGAAACTTGGCTTGCTCTATCATCTAAGCACTAACATGATACCAGAGACTAGATTGGCAATCACAGAGAGTATCCTCCTCCCAGCTCTTACCTATGCTGCCCCAACATTACTGGGCATAGCAAAACTTGACCACTCTAGACTACAAACCTTGTACCATAAAATTGCATGATTTTCTACAAAAGCTCATCCAAGAACCCACCATTGTGAAGCCCTCACCTCACCTCACTCAACTGGCCCACCCTGAACCACAGGCTCCAGTACCCCCTGTTAAGCTGGATATATAAGCTTCTCGATGCCGACCCTCCTGCAGGGCTAACTGGGCTACTTGCCCCAAAGTGGTCCAGCAGACTACTCAGGACTTTGGAAAACAAATCCTGGAACTGCCCAGGGCCTGCTCCACAGCTGGCAGTAAATCCTTTGCCCATATAGCCCCTGCACAATGGAATAAGCTCCTCAGACACCATCAGGAAGCTCCCTCCCTAGAAGGGACTGCTGGCACACCTCCTAAACCATAGTCCCTGCTCCTGTCCAGAAGGCTAGCCAACTTGCCCCCTGTGGTTTGGCCACAAAAAAATCTAATGCCCTAAGTCTGTCAGCTGCCACTGTTGAACTGTGTAATTGTGCTGTATATAACCGCTGTTCTCAACGAAAACTGTATACCATATACTGTCATTGTATTCCTGTTCTCTATGTCCTGCACTGTATCACTTGTATGCATTTGTGCTGCTTTTTGTAACTAATTCTGGGTCACTCCTGAAAAAGGGACCTTCGGGGGCCCAGTAGGCTGACCCGGTTAACAAATTTAATAAATAAATAAATAAATAAAGTGGCTTTAGATGGAAAGACAGCATTCCACCAGTATAGCTCCAATCAAATACAGCTCCTCACATCGAGCTCAGCAGTGCCCTCTCAAGCAGTGGTTTGGCTATAGAAGTATTTTGCTGGGTCCGGGCCACCTAGTCTGCCCAATTCTCTGGGTACAGTCATCTCTTCCAAGGCTATCCATAGCTTCCCTCCTTTCCATAAGAACCTTGTAAAAGTCCTTATGATCTCTGAGAACTATTTCTCTGAAGGTCCCCATAGATTGCTTGAATCATATACTGTATACAACCTGGGACACTAATATCATTTTCAAAACTGTCACATGCCCCAAAAAGAGATTAACAAACTCTGCCATATAGCTAGATTTGTTTTTATTCCATTTTTGATAGTCTCAAAATGTCCATCAATAGTTTCCTCTCGTTCATTCACGATAGTTACCCCAAAGTATTTGATTTGACTTTCTACTTTACAATCAAAAATATAGCTTGTTCTGTCAGTCTCCCCCATTCACATGAACATATTAATATGCATTTAGATTTGGACTTATTCATGGTGTATCCTGAAATTTCAGAATAGAACTCCACCTCCCTAAGTATAGTCTCAGAAAAGTTAGAATAGTTTTTAAACATCAGGGCCCAGATATTCAAAGGGTTGCACATGGGCGCAACAGTGTTGTGCCATGTGCAACCCACTGATGCGCCCCAGTGTGATATTCAAAAGGGAAAAGTGCGCGGCACAAATCCCGATGCACCGGAGCGCATCAGTAATGTATGCAGGTGCAGGTAGGGGAGGCATGCCCGTGCATACCCTGCACAGCCCGATATTCAGCCTGGGTTGTGCAGAGCCATGCATGCGCAACCTCTACCTGTGCTAGCACAAAGTTGATCCAAAAAAAAAAAAAAGGAACAGCTGATGGCCACCCACAGGTGAGCTGCCGCATTGCAGGGCGCAATACTGCAGCTGCCACCTGTGGGTGGCAACCCGAACTCCGGCTGCACCTGGCAGTGCCCCCCCATGCCTGATCGTGGGCATTTGTAAAAAAAAAAGACTGCTGTTCAATATCCCTGGTGGTCCAGTGGACCGCTGTCTGCCCAATCATGGGCATTTGTATAATAATAAAGATAAACACGGTCCAATATCTCTGGTGGTCCAGTGGACCGCTATCTGCCCGATTGCAGGCATTTGTGTTATAATAAAGATTAATCTGTCCAATATCCCTGGTAGTCCAGTAGACCGCTGCCTGCCCGATCACAGGCTAAGTAATACAATGATAGCCCCAATATCCTTGGTGGTCCAGTGGACCTGCTCGCTCGATCGTGGGCTAAGTAATACGATAGCCCCAATATCCCTGGTGGTCCAGTGGACCCCCACCCCACCCACCCACTGAATCCACCACCCCGCCCCACCAGTCAGCCGTGGGCGGCAGCGCGCCACCCACCTGCCACCCCGCTGCCCTCCGATTAACACAGTCGGTAGGGCTGTACGCCCATTGGTTCACAGCGTGAGCCAATGGGTGTGCAGCCTGAACCATACTACACATTCCAGGTATGTGAATGAATCATTATGCATGGGGTAAATCCCAATACTGACACCATAGTGCATCATAAGGCTGATGCTGCACTCCTGAGGTGCTGTCTTTCAGATGAGACATTAAACCAAGGTTCCGCATGCTTGTTCTGGTGAAAGTTCAGGTGGACATTAAAGATCCCATGGCATGTCTTGAAAAGAGTAGGGTATTTTCTATTCATACTTCAAAGAATCATAATACAATACAGTTTTGTTGTTAGAGAGAAATCAAATAAATCATAAGACAACGTAGATAAATATTAATACAGACTACCCCTAGTTCCCCCTTACTACTTTAAAGTAGGGGAATTTTTTAGTATAACTTTTGAAAATCAGATCATAATACTAAACATGTTGAAATCACATTTAATTAATATACAAATCAAAGTAATAAATCAAATAAGTATTACATCATACACTCTTTCCACCCTCCTACTACTTTAAAGAGTAGGGGAATTTTTTATTGCCACTTCAAACATAAATCATAAAATAAAACATATTAACATCATGTATGAATAATATGTCATTCATGCCATATAACCCTAGGTAACTCATAGATTCTTCCCTTCCTACCACTATAAAACTACTACCAAATCAAAAATCAAGGAATCTGCTCTATTGCTGTCTAAAGGAAAAAAATAAATAAAATTAAATAAAATTCGTATTAAATTCATACTGCCAAATGAAAGAAAAATGCATCCGCCCATTGGCACAGCGGTGGATTTCGCTTATGACCAGGTCGGTTCGAACGGACCTGGCTGTCAAGGGATTAGCTGGGGAGGCTGATAGAGATCCCATGGACTGCTCTCCTCTGGGGGAGGGCGGGGAAGCATTCGAGCACTGAAGACTCCTGGCGGAGGCCGGGAGATCTCATGCTGCCAACGCTAATCTCTCTGGGAGGCGGGGCAGACACTGGCATCATTGCACGTCCCCGCCTCCATGAGGAAAAAGACAGAAAAACATAGGCGGGCGAGGGCCACTGTCTATATGAAGCCCTCCCGGAAGACCTTGCATAACCACTGTTGCTGCAGGTCCCCCGACCAGATACTAGTTCCGTGATCACGGAAGATGTGACCATGGCCCCACCCCGCGGGGGGTAAGCTGGGGGTGACTGGGGGACCCCGGCAGCCATAGATAGTGGCAGAGGCTTCCAGGGGCGGTGATCAGGGCCAACAGAAAGTGAAAAGGTCCTGCCAGGAAAAAGAAGAAAATAAAAAAAAAAATGTGGATATAACCTTTTTTTCCAACCCGGCCCTATCCCAGGTTTGCCACAATACAATACTAAAATATGTTAAATTGATCTGCATATCTCATTGTAAGTAAAAAAATATTAGTGATGTAATTCTATATTACCTCGTACCCTCATCCATTTCTCCTACTACTTTATGTTGTTACTGTTGCAACAATGTATTATATAAACAATTATGTCTGTTACGTTATGTTAGTAGAATCATGTTAAACAAGAAACTTAAGCTCTAACAATCATAAACTGTAACCCACTAACCACATGTAAACAATGTATATGTTTTGTAATCATAAGAGAAAACCAAAAAGCACAAGAAAAGGTTGGTTTTTGTAACACATTTCCCCCTCCCCCATTACTATGTATTTCTTTTATCTTTACATTAGAGCCCCCTTCAGACTGGCAGCATTTATAATAATGTCGTCTTGCACCGTTGCCTTCTGAACTCCAGATAGTGTAACGTTTGGTTTTACTCCTCCTTCTCTGGATAGCACTCTTTCCTGCTCTCAGATGATTTGTCACCATTGTTATGTTTACCTAAGGAATAATAAAGGCCACCCATTAATTATTCTGTGATAACATGTATCTGCCTTACTCATAAAAGAATTTTCCTAGGATTCTTCTAGAATCTGTCTTAGGCTCTTAAATTAACTAGGGTATGTTACCCCACCAGTTGTGGAATTGTTGTGGGTTTACTTGTAATTGTTCTTTATGTCTGATTTCTGACACAGAGTCCCTTACAGTGTAAAATAACTGTTCTGGTGACAGTGCTACTTGTTTTAAGGTTAATCTACATCTGGTAATCCAAATGTGGTACTTCATGCTGAGTAGTACCAAATGTATAGTATAACAATGGTATTTTTGCCATTGAATTGGCATTAATCCTAGGAAGAAAATGCTTGGTGTCGAATTCTGAAACAGGAATCCTATCCAGTGATGTGTCAGAATGCTCCAGAATTGTATCACAAATGGACATTGGAAATATAAATGTTCCATAGGCTCTAGTGTGGTAATACATGTTTCTCTAGGGTAGTATATGTATTCTATTCCCTTATGTTTAAGGTTATTTTTAACATTAAGTTTCCCATGGGTGCTAAGCCAAAGGACATCCCACATGTTTTCAGGCACTCTTTTGTTAACATTCTGCCAATATATTTTTGTTCTTGTTTTGACCTGTTATAGTAATGTGGAGAGTTTATAAAATAGTTTTCTAGTACTACCCCATAGAATTGTACTCTGTTAAGGGAAAATGTTTGTTGTTTCATGATTTTCCATGCTTTTAATTTCCCCAACAAGTTTGGAAGTATGTTGGTAAACCTTCTATTTGTTTTTGTTTTGCTATAGGTTCCATTTGTGGCCATGTCTCCAGCCATCACCCTATGTTATCAAACACCCATGATACCCAAATTGTTTTAGCACCTCTTAATATTGGTTTAATGTTATTGTACATAAACATAATGTAGAAAAATAGTATAGGGCTGACCATCGCCACTCCCCCCTTTTTTCCTCTCCAGGTACATTACCACTCTTTTAATTGGGTTCAGTTGACTTCCCCACACACAGGAGAAGAAATAACTGTACAATGTAACTTCTAATTGCTTCGGAGGTGGGGAAACAACACATAGGTGCAAAAACACTGAAATTAGATACATTTTGATCATGTATATTCTTTTAATCTTGGACATGTGCCATTTGTTCCATAGGTTAACTTTCTGTTGTGCCTCCTGAATTAATAGGTTCCAATTATACTATGCCATATCCTCTTGTCCGAAATGGATTCCCAATACTTAAAAATTGTTTCTGGAGACATTAATACCCATTATTTCTATTTTCTTTTCCATTTGGAAAGTTTCTATGGGTATACAAGTGCTTTCTGAGAAATTTGTACTTGCCACTGTCTGGTTAGTGAATTCTTTTAAAATGTTTCCTGTTTGTGTAGCTAACTCTCTATCTGCTAAGATTAGGCAGAGATCGTCCACATAAGCTATTGTTTTTATTTCCGGATCTTCACTAGAAACCAACAATCCTGTTACCTCTTCAGAGGCATTTCGTTTTTGCAATAATAGGTCTAGGGAAATTGTATACAATAATGGGCTCAGTTGGCATCCCTGGCAGACCCCCTTTTAATACTACACTCTTTCCCCAACCAACCATTTAATGTGGAATGCATTTAGTCACCTTATAACAAATTTGTATCCATTTCACAAATTCCGATGGGAAACCATACTGCTGTAGGCATTTCCAGAAGTAATCATGTGGGACCCTATCAAAAGCTTTGGCTTGATCTACATGAACTAGAAATCCTGACAGTTCCCCCTATTATTGCCTTTCTCCAAAATTTCCCTTAATAAAATTAAGGCATCACCTATTTTCCTTCTTGGTATGGCACAGGACTGGGGTGGATGTATAATATCTTCCATTACCCCAGCCATTATAAGGCTCAGTAGTTTAGTCAATATTTTAAAATCTGCATTTAGCAGTGTAATAGGTCTCCAGTTAACATATCATGCTAGTCTCTTGCCACTGCTATCAAGTGAGTACCCTCTGACTTCTTGTATCCTTCTTCCTATCCAACCTGGCTCCTGTCCTTCCTAGTCCATCTGCACCCTTACACCCAAGACTCCTTCTATATTCTCCATCCCTGATCCCTGCCAAACTCTCTCCCTTGCTCTTTCGTTCTCTCACAACTTCTTGCACTTATCCCCTGCTCCCTCAGTCAGACTCCTTCCTCGTCAGAAGTAGTTATGTATTTCTCCTTACCCCTTTCCTTCCTTCCTGCACTCTCAGCCATCTTGGGAAACTGACAGCAATCGTATAAGTTCTTACTGATACTATTTTGTGTTCTCCCTCTTAATATGGATTGGTTCCTGTATGCTCCACTATTGTTTTTCTTTTCATTGACCCTGTATGTATTTCCTACCAATTATTGTTACTTTATGGTATGTCACCGCTGCTTATCTGGGCACCAGATTCTGATCTGTTTTATTACTGTTTTTACTGACTATATATGCACTTTGTTTCTACCAATTATTGTACCTGTATGCTATGTCATCACTTTTTTTGTACACTGTTGTTTAATGTTGTCCTTACAGGACCTCCTTAAAAATGAGTGTGCTTAATGGAGTCTTCCTGCCAATAAACTTCACTTAACTTAACCAACAGCTGTTTATCCCCCAATTTTTATGGCAGAATCATTAAGCCTTGTTACATGCTGTCTGAGAGATCCTCTTCCTGGAGACAGTCATTAAACACTGTAGTCAGTTCTGTTTATAATACTGGAAAATATTTTGATATATTTCATGTGGTAGGCCATCCCGCTCTGATGTTGATCCACTTTTTAAATTTTGAACTATGCCTGCCAGTTCCTGCTCTGATATGGTTCTTTTTAATTCTGCTTGGGAGTGTCTTGGTAATTGTTTCAAAGAACATGTTTCTAGCTAATAATCTATTCCACTTACTATTTCTAAGGGATTTCCACGCATGTTGGTAACATAACTTTCTACCTCACTCGTTATTTCAGACTGTGTATTCACCAAACTTCCCCCTTCTGTCTTAACTGCTTGGATTACTTTGTTGCTTCTTTTAATGCAATTTTCAAAAGGCTTTACGCTTGCTCGAGGACCTTGCACACCAAGCCTTTATTCTTTTTCTAAGGACTTCACACGGGCATATACCATACGTTCCCCATTTCAAACCTTATGTCATTGAGTTGTTCCTGGTTCACACTCCCTCCTTCATTTTGTTTGGAGAGTAAGTTATAGAAACAAGCTCTCAGTTCCAAGTATCTGGTATTATTTTGTTTTCCTTTTAACCTCCCTACACTTTTAAAACAATTAACTATTTTCTCGTTTGCGTGTGCCACCATTCTAGGCTTGAGTCAAAAAGAATACTGATTGTCTTGTTTCAAGTACATATTGTAGACCCTCTCCTATTCTTGGGTCTTCTACTAGGCTGTAATTTAACTTCCAGTATCCCTAGCCTCTGGAGGTCTTTGAAATATGAACATGTGAACATACGAATGTGCCAGCAGAAACAGACCATGCAGTCTAAGTCTGCTCGAGTGTACAGCTAGCACCCCTAGTTTGCAGCTGCCCCATGCCCTCCCCTTTGTCATCCCACTGCCGCTCCCCATCTCCCCTACCCTCACTCTCCCCTGTTCCCTGTCCCATCCCCTTTTAAAGCTGTTCACAGGTTTACATGATATCACCCATTCTGGTAGTGTGTTCCATTTCGCTACCACCCTTTCCATGAAATAGTGTCTCCTCATTTCCCTCCTAAATCTTTGCCCTCTATTCTTAGCCCATGCCCCCTGGTGTCCCTTCCCTTCCTTAGCTTAAAGACCCCATCTGCTCTATCCTTATTGACTCCCCTCAGATACTTGAATATCTCTATCTTGTCCCCCTATCCCTTCTATCATCCAGAGTGTACATATGCAGATCTCCCAGCCTGCTCTCATAGTCTGTCCCCTCCATTCCACATATCATATTTATTGCCCTCCTCTACACCCCTTCCAGTAGCCTGATATCACCCTTCAGGTATGGCCTCCAAAACTGCACATAATACTCTAAGTGTGGCCATACCAGCAACCTGTAGAGGGATAAGATCACCTCTCTTCTTCTGGATGAAACCCCCTTGCTATGCACCCCAGCATTTTGTTTGCTTTTGCAGCCACTCTCTTGCACTGGGCAGTGTTGTTCATGGTCCCTGTTACTATTACCCCTAGGTCCTTCTTATCCTCAGTGATCCCCAGCTTAACCCCCTCATTAGTATTTTGACCTTGGATTCTTTGCCCTGAAGTGCATAATCTTACACTTCTTTGCATTGAACTCCAGCTGCCACCTCTCTGACCACTATTTTAGCTTGCTTAGGTCCCCCTTCAGCTGCTTCCATTCCTCTCCTCCATCCACCACTGCTCCCATTTTGGTGTCATCTGTGAACAGACTTACCTTACTCACCACCCCATGTGCAATGTCTGATATGAAGAACCCAAATGACACTGGTCCCAGCACAGAGCCCTGTGGCATCCCACCCATCACCAGCTTTGGAGTTGAGAGCTACCCTCCCACCATCACCTGTTGCAGCCTCCCACTCAGCCAGCTTGTAATCCAGTTCATAATTGTTGCCCTTTCCCCAACACCTACACCAGTTAGTATCCCCCCAAGTCACCCATGAGGCACTGAATCAAAGGCCTTGCTGAAATCCAAGTAAAGAACATCCACCGCATGACCCTTATCCAGCTCACCTGTTACCCAGTCATGATATGTATCAGGTTGGTTTGACAAGACTTCCCCAAAATGAACCCATACTGCCTCACACCCTGGAGGCCATTGTCCTCCAGGTATGACACCAGTCTTTCCTTTAGTATTGTTTCCATGAGTTTGCACACTATGGAGGTGAAACTTACCAGATGATAATTACCCTGTTGACCCCTTGGTCCGCTCTTGTGTAACAGCACTACTTGTGCCAACCTCCATTCCAGTGGCACACATCCTGACTCCAGTGAGGTGCTGTATAGATCTGCCAGTGGCCCCATCAACACCTCAGCTACCTCCCTCAGCACCCTGGGGTGGATCCCATCTGGTTCTGGTGCCTTGTCTACCCTCAGTGCCCTCAGTCCCTCTAGGACTCTACCTCCCTCAATTCTTCCATCTGTTGCCTCCTCTCTCCCCCATCCCCACCCTCCCAGACCATGGTGGTAGTGGTCTCACCTTTTCTTCTGTGAACACTGAGCAAAAGTATTCATTCAGTGCTTCCGCCTGTTCTCCCCCTTTTCCATCCACTCTCCACACTTTTTTATCCTCGCTACTGTCTCCTTGCACTTCTGTTTCTCCCTGATGTATCTGAAAAAGTCTTTCTTCCCCTGTTAATTCCCTGCGCTCATCTCCGCTCCCTCTGTGCCTTGGCTTCTCTAACTTTTCTGGCCACCTCCCTGGACCATCTTGCATACTCCTTCCTACCCCCTTCCTTCCCCATCTTCCTATACCTCTGGTGCACCTCTTGTTTTGCCCTCACCACCTCCACTACCTTGCTATTCAACCAGCATGGTTTCCTTGCTCTGTTCCTCTTACTCTGTGTCTTTGTGCAGGCTTCTGTTGCCTCTGTAATCCCCCATTTAATAATATCCCATTTCTGCTCTGTGTCCATCTCCTGCCTTATGCCCTCCAGTTTCCCTTTCAGCACTTTCCGCATCCTCTCAAAGTCTGCCCCCCTGAAGTTTACCACCAGGTTACTGATTTCTCTGGCTCCCTGCACGTCGTGATATTAAATCACACTGTTTGGCGATCACTGTCAGCTTTTGGGGCCTCCACCCTTATTTCCCTTACTGCCTCCCCATTCAACAATATCAGATCTAAAGTGTTTTTTAGCCTAGTAGGTACACTGACCAACTGCATCAGGAGACCCTCCTGGATTGCATCCAGATGCACTTGCTTCCTAGCACTGAAGGTGACCAGAATGCTCCAGTCAACCCCTGGCAAGTTGAAATCCCCCATGAAAACCACCTTCCCTTTTCTACATACCTTTCTGATTTGTCCCGCTAATTCCCTGTCAAGCTCCTCAGACTGGGACAGTGGCCTGTATACCACCTCAAACCTCAGTTTCCTACCCCTTGAGTCAAGGAGCTACAGCAAGATTGCCTCTGTTCTCCTTTCCTCCCCCAATCCCTTGTGCATTTGATCCCAACCCTCTCATAGACTGCCACCCCACCTCTTTACAGGTCTTCCTGTGTAATTTGTTCCCTGGGGTTGCTAGATCCCAGTCCTGGTGCTCGGTTGCCCACATTTCTGTGACAGCTTCAATATCCACTCTCCACACTGCCAAGAGTGCCTGTCGCTCAGGTGATTTGTTACCTAAGCTTCTCGCATTCAGTGAGGCCACCCTCCATCCTGTCCCCTTCCCTTCATTGCCCTCCATCTTCTCCCTTCTACTCCCTTCCCTTTCGGCCACCCCAAGTCCTTCCCTGCTAGCCTGGGGGGTAGGCTGTGACTTCACTGTATCGGATCCCTGCCTAGCTGATGTCCACTTGCCACCCCCATCTAGTTTATTTCCACCTTTGTTGCAATATACCTCCCCAGTCTTTTCTTTAATACCTCCTTCCCCTCCCCGCTCAGGTGCAGCCAATCCCTTGCAAACAGATTGTTATCATCCCAGGTACTGCCCCAGCTGCCCACAACCCCATACCCCTTAGTTCGACACCATTCTACCAACCATGCTTTCAACTCCCCACACCTCTCCTTTCTCACTGTGTTTACACAGGATACTGGGAGCACCTCTGAGAAGGCCACAGACTCCACAGTCTCCTCGCACAACCTTCTCACTTCCTAACATGTTTTCCTTTCTACAACCACCATTTCCCCCACTAGGTAATTTGTCCCCACATGTACCAGAATGTGCGGTTTCCTCCTACCCCTCCTTGTGCACCCTAGGACAGCCTGTCCTGCCTTGTCTGCCTTTAATCCAGGTATGAACTCCACCCATATCTGACTGTGCCTCTTCCCCTTGCTGTCCCATCTGATCTCCCTGAGTATGGAGTCCCCCAACACCAATACACCTTCCTCCTCTTTCCTTGTGCCGGTTACCACCTCCCCACCCAAGTTCACATTCCTGGGGCCACTCAAGATGGTGCTTTTACCATTTTCCCCCAGCGTCTTCCCACCTGCCCCTCTCAGTTGAGACCCCTCCGCCTCCTCCTGTTTGACTGCCAACCTCCCTATCCCTCCTCACCTCTCTGAGTATTATCCCTCCCCCTGCCATTCCGTGTTCAATCTCTCCTCTAGTAATGCCCCTCACTCCCTCCTCTTCATGAGTACTATCCCTTGTGCAATCTCCTCCTGAGTCCTCTTCCTCATGTGTTGCTAGTACAGCAAACGTGTTCCTTACCCTCTTTGCATTACTATGTGTTTTCTCCTCCCTCCTGCCTATTGCTGCTCCTCTTTTGCTAGGCCCTACTACAGTCCACCCTTCATCAGCTGGCTTTCTGTCTAGTTTGCCCCTCCCCTGACCCCTCTCTTGACCCACTGTTCCTTCTTTGTGGTGCCCCTGATACTCTCAGATGTCAGCCCTTCTAACAACGGAACCCTCCCTTCACCCCCTCAACCTCCCCAGCTCCCTGCCAAGCCACTGAACCTCTTCCTTGAGTCTCCTTATCCTGTGGCATATTGGGCACCCTCCCAGCCTCCACAGTATATTCATCCATATTGCTGCCCCACAACCACTGCACCCCACAATCCTACCCATGGTTCACACTATCTATACAGGACAGTGAAATACAGTTTCTCTATACTGATTGCAGTTGTTTACGAACATAATTACAAACCCACCAACAGCATTCCCAAGCCTGACAAACACATACAGTCTAGAAATTAGATGTTTGCCCCAGGTCCTCTTTAAGCCCCCCAGCTTTAAATGGGGCCGTTGTGCCCCCCCATTGAGCTTAATTCAAATAACACAGCCACAGAAACCTTTAAGCTAAATTCAAAAGACACAGCCACAGAAATCTTTAAGCTAAATAAAAAAAAAAGTAGAAAAACTTATAAAAATCCTCTTCATGCTAACTCTCTCAACAGCAAGTAGAATTAACTACTCCTTCTCTCCTGCAGTTTGATGGCTCTGTCAGAATTTTAAGGCTTTGTGGGTGGGCAGGTCTGGGCATGTCCTGTTCAATCCTTCCAGCCACAGAAACCTTTATGCTAAATTCCTCTTTAAAGTAGCAATGCAATGAAAAAAGTTATTCCAAAAAGTTAATTTTATGCTATGGTTATGAAAAACATTGGCAGAACTGTTGATTTTGTTTTTCTGGATGCTTTCCATGCTGTGTACTGTACATTTACATTTTTGTCTGAATTCTTACCCTCCTCAGGTCTTCAGTGTTATCTCTATGCAAACATGAGGCTGCCATCTTTTTTTCTTGAGAAATAATGATTTTAAAACTTTCATAAAATTCTTAAATGATAATGGACACTAGAAATTTCACCACCAAAAGAAACTGGAAGACATCTGGTATTGGTTAGGAAGAAAAATGGTGGGGTCATATTTTAGCCCATTTTTGTTGCACTGCTGCTTTAAGCTAAATTAAAAAAATATATAAAAAACAATAGCAAAACACACAAAAATCCTCTCCACGCTAACTCTCTCCACAGCAAGTAGAATTAACTAATCCTTCTCTCCTGCAGTTTAAAAAACAATAGCAAAACTTACAAAAAATCCTCTCCACACTTACTCTCTCCAGCAAGTAGAATTAACCAATCCTTCTCTCAAATGTTTGATATGTGTACGCTCAACAGTCCATAATCGAAGGACACCACTGGGATTATTTCAGATTTAACCACGGTAATGATGGTGAGAGCAACCAGTAGTCATTCCTTGTAGACAGATAGCCCTTAAAGAATGTTTGCTGTGCTTTTTTACCCTGTTGTATGAATGCATCCTGTAACCCTGTCTGGGAAATTAGTTGGTTAAGCCAAGCCACATCACAAAACACTTGTCTTGTTTTTACACCCTTATCAGTCAAGAATCTGCTTATATTAAAGTCTTCTCCAAACAGTATGTTCTTAGCTGTAAATAAGTATGGTTGTACTTTTCTCAAAAGTTCAATTCTGATTGCCCTAGTCTGTGGGACATATATATTAATAAGTCTAAATTCACAATCATTTGTTTCAATATCTATTAATAAAGCTCTACCTGGCCACACATCCACCATATGAACCACTTTAAACTTGTCAATATTAATACAAATTCCCAACTTACTACATTTATCTTCCCCATAAACCAGAAAGTCTGCCCACATGCCCAAGCTTCACTAGCTAACTGAGTATCATGTGTACTGCACAGCCTAGTATCCTGTAACAATACAATGTCATATAAATTTTCAGAAAATAAATAAAAAGTCATTAATCTTTTCTTCTCTGACAGGATGCTATTGGTGTTTAGTGAGGCAAGTGTTAACCCCTCTAGTGGTGTTTGTGTAGATTTAGTGTCAAGTTATTTTACTTCTGTATGCCCTTAGTCCCATCCTTCGGTGGGTCAGTTTGACTTTCCTTGATTTCCCTTTTTGATCCACGGCTAGGTTTTCTGTGTCTGACCCCACATCTTTTTATGAGGAAGACACGGATGCTATATCAGATTCCTCACTCATCCTCTGTTTTACTCCACTATAAAGCAGCATATTTGTTCAGTGTCATGACACTATCAGAGGTGGGATCTGGTGCTCTATTGCGACTGTAGCATCTCTGCTTGGGTGGTCTGACCTCTTTTTTTCAGGAACTTTTCCATTTTACAGTTTGGAACACATCCACCTCTGGTATGTTGGGGGGCATGTCTTCTAAATCTTTATCATCACTAATCTGTAAAGCCCTTTCTAGCACTGATGTCCATGCTTGAGGGTTCTGGTTGGGTAGGGGTTACCACAGTTGTTGTTTTGGGGGGGGCATTACTCTATCATTCAGACCCTTGTGAGGTTGTTTCTGCTGCTTTTCTAGCATTTTTTATTAATGTAGAAATCTTGGATCCCATAGTCCTGGTTTTCCATGTTGTGTGAGGCCCATGAACAGTCTGCAAATGACTGTCTGTCTGTCCTCTTCACACAAATTACATTCGTGTTTTTTCTGCAGAAAAAACCCAGGGTTTTAAATAATTGATTAGCAGTTTTTTTCTTGTGATTATACTAACTGTACAGAAAGTATTTATATAGAGTTTCTAGAAGTGCTGTGCTTGTTAAACACAGTGAGGCAAGAGCTATGCATTTTCACAAAGATTTAGTACTTTTATGAGCAAAACGCTAATCAATTTTTATGAGGAAGACACGGATGCTATATCAGATTCCTCACTCATCCTCTGTTTTACTCCACTATAAAGCAGCATATTTGTTCAGTGTCATGACACTATCAGAGGTGGGATCTGGTGCTCTATTGCGACTGTAGCATCTCTGCTTGGGTGGTCTGACCTCTTTTTTTCAGGAACTTTTCCATTTTACAGTTTGGAACACATCCACCTCTGGTATGTTGGGGGGCATGTCTTCTAAATCTTTATCATCACTAATCTGTAAAGCCCTTTCTAGCACTGATGTCCATGCTTGAGGGTTCTGGTTGGGTAGGGGTTACCACAGTTGTTGTTTTGGGGGGGGCATTACTCTATCATTCAGACCCTTGTGAGGTTGTTTCTGCTGCTTTTCTAGCATTTTTTATTAATGTAGAAATCTTGGATCCCATAGTCCTGGTTTTCCATGTTGTGTGAGGCCCATGAACAGTCTGCAAATGACTGTCTGTCTGTCCTCTTCACACAAATTACATTCGTGTTTTTTCTGCAGAAAAAACCCAGGGTTTTAAATAATTGATTAGCAGTTTTTTTCTTGTGATTATACTAACTGTACAGAAAGTATTTATATAGAGTTTCTAGAAGTGCTGTGCTTGTTAAACACAGTGAGGCAAGAGCTATGCATTTTCACAAAGATTTAGTACTTTTATGAGCAAAACGCTAATCAATTTTTAGAGTTGAATAAATCCCTGAAACCCATGTGGCCAGTTTTCCCACATTGGACACATTTGATGATTTCACATTGACTACTAAGGTGTCCTGGTGAGCCACATTTACAACACTGATGGGGTTGACCGGGGTATAAGATGAAACCTTTTGCCCTGCCTAGGAAAAAACAGTTTGGCAAGTGTATAAGGCCTGAATCTGTTTTTTTCAGTTTCACTTTAAGGCACCACCTTCCATTCCGGAACCCCTCTAAGTCAAAGATTTATTTATTTAAAATTTGATAACCGGGGAAAGGTACCACGAGCAGATGCTTGTTTCCAGGTGCGACACGGGGAAGGGGGTACAAAACAACAGAGGATAAACAAAATGCAAGTTACAGGGTGGTGGGTTCAAGGTTATCCTGAATTGTAATCTTCTTTTCCATCCAATATAATATGTCTGTTATGTTAACCCCTTCATTGCAGAAGAGGATTGTGATAATTTTTGTTGTTTTTTTTTGTTAATGGGATAGCTTGAAACAGCACCCACAGGGGGTTAGTCTTTAGAATTGCTTATTTTGAGCAAAAACAATCTAAAAATTCAGGAGAATGAAAGCTTACATCAAATGTGCTTTCCCCAGGTGCGTGTATAAATGCATATACTTCCCCTGGTGTAAATCCCAGGGACCTTTTAATCAGTTCTCTCCCCATGTAAAAGCGATCAGGGGGACTTTCTAAACCCCCTATGTACCTTAAGTGGTCTACATTTCTACATTTAGCAAGTTCCACAGGTTTATGGAAAAGACTTGCAAAATACACTTTATCTTGGGCTGTAATAGGTTCCCTTTGGTCTCATTTTCTTGAACCCATTGTCAGGTTGATTGTCAGGATTGTCAGGAGGGACAGATATCAGCTTTGGGCCCCTGCATTCCCAGTTGGTGCATCATAGAAAACCACGGGATGACTGACCAAAAGGTGAATAGGAGATTTGTTCAACCTCCACTGCATTTGCGTCATTTTTGTCTTTACTTGTCTCTCCTTCTGTTTCACCACTTTCCCTTTCCATTACTTTGTTCCCGGCTCCTTTATTTTTGCTTTGTAACCCTGACTTTACAGTATTTACGGACGGTCTTTGATCAATCCTTGGTATCGGGATTTCTTTGTCTGGTATCCAGATTCCTTCCTCATTCTGTGACCAACCTGCTGAATGGAGAGCTTTTTCTGGGGACCACTGATTTCCAGTATCCATTACTTTCTGTGTGTTCCATTGTTGCCTTTTCCCCTCCTAATCTCATGAACTTGCTCCAAATACAAAAACTTTGTCTGGTGCCTCCTTGGATGTTCCTGGTGAGTTACCCCATTTCTTTGTTTTCTCCTCTTCTAGTTTCTTTTTAGCTATTTGGTACTCCTTGTTGATTTCATACATTTGTTGTAGCAGTGCCTGTTTTTTTTTTCCTCTGCTTGCCTTTTGTAATGTTTCTTCCACTTCCTGGTAGTTTGCCTCCATTACACTTTCATTGTCATCATCATCATCCATACTCTTGTCTGCTCTGATTCTTCCTGCAAAATTGTTGTTTTAGTTGTGTTTGTGGCAATCTCCACTTGTGAAGCAAATGCTGCCGCTGCAGCTCCTCCGCCTCCACCCTCATTGGCTTCCAGTACTGGACTGGACTCCTGCATCTTCCCGGGATGCAGAACAGCACCCCTCACAACTGTAGTGGAATTTCCAAGTGTCCTGGCCAAATTTCCCCTATTCACTTGAAGTAGCACCAATAGCTTAATCTGGTTCAATTTCAGTTGGTAACCATCTGTATCCCACCCCCTGGTTGCCCCTGAGAAAGGGACTTCTAGTCCCAGTAGGCCTACCCGGTCAACAAAATTCAATAACTAACTAACTAAATAAATAAAGAATTAGTAATCGGCTACATTAGTTATGTCAGGCTCTAAAAACGTCTGTATGGTCTAATATAAAGAGGGATTAAAATACACATATAACTGGTGCAATAACTACCTCTACCCCCTCACAGGGATCAAACACTAGTTGGGGACATCATCCATAATAAGTAGTACTCTGTATGTCACCTTTAGGGGACTGGTAAACTTGAAAATAGCTTAATTTATAAAGAACAGCAGCTTTCAATTTGAAACTGCTCAGTGCGGCAAACGGAGCGTATAAATGAGTGGTAAAGATCAATACATTTATTGCTTCAGCAAAATGAAATCATTTAAAATATAAAATGTGATATAACATTGGCTCTAGGCATAAAATTAATAGTGTAGGGGAGGGGGGTAACCCTTATGTACCTCATTTAGCACCTTAATATTTTTTTTGTAAAGGATCTATTAATTTGGAGTTTAACTAATAGTCTTTATATAAGTAACCACACAAGGACAAGTGTCCTGGACTTCAAGAGGGCATATTTAAAAGAAATGGATGAGTGCCTCAGAGACAACCTAGTGGGGGACGGGATGATCTGGGGTGTGTGGAGGAGCAGTGGGCTAAGTTAAGGGAAGGCATCGTGAAGGCAACACGTCTGTGCAGAAAGGAAGTGAGCAAAAACAGGAGTAAACAAGCATTTGTCAATGCCGAATGTTCACCGTGTGCACTGGTGTCATAGGGGATGTGTGTTTGAAAATTGCTTCAATAAAGGAATCAGTTTATTAACATTTAAGAATACAAAGTAGAAGTGATGATGTTGGGCAGTGTAACTGTCTTGTTTGGTAATATTTGTGCCCCAGATTTTCAACACACCCTTCTTATGACCCCACCTCATAAGCAAGTGCAGAGAAAATGTTCAACTCCTGGCCAAAAGATGATTTCATGCAGCGGCTGTGGAATCACCTTTCCAGATGCAAAAACACATTTCAGCCAGGATCTGAAAAATGAGAGCTGTCCCATTCATGAGGGGCTGTGAAGAAATGGCAATGTTGACAATGTGAGGTCAATATATTAAAAATGACCAAAGTTACAAGCCTATGTTTGCAAATTTCAATACAGGTTCATACCTTTGTTGTTTTTTTTTTTTTATATTTTTTCCCCAAATTTTCAACATAGCCTTCAAATGACTCCACCTCATGAACAAAGGTGGAGAAAATTTTCAGCTGCTACCTGAAAGGTGATTTTGCGCAGCAACAGTGAAATCACCTTTCAGGATGTAAAAACATATTTTAGCCAGGATCAGAAAAATGACAGCCACCGCATTGATGAGGTGCTCTTAAGAAATGGCAATAATGAAAATTTGGGGTCAAAATATTACAAATTATCAAAGTTGCAAGCCTGTGTTCATAAATTTCAATGTAGGCTCATAACTTTGTTGTTTGTTAATATTTTTGCCCTAAATTTTCAACATAGCCTTCATATGACCCCACCTCATGAACACATGGAGAAAAAAAATTCACTCCTGCCAGACAGGTTATTTTGCATAGCAACTGTGAAATCACCTTTCAGGATGCAAAAGAAAACAAAAACACATTTTGGCCAAGATCTGAAAAATGACAACTGTCACATTCATGAGATGCTGTGAAGAAATGATTATTTTGAAAACTTGGGGTCAAAATATTGAAAAATGCCAAAGTTGCAAGCTTGCATCCATAAATTTCAACGCCGGCTCATAACTTAATTGTTTTTTAATATTTTTACACAAAATTTTCAACATAGCCTTCTTATGACCCCACCTCATGAATAAAGGTGGAAAACATTTTCAACTCCTGCCCAAAAGCAGATTTTGCACAGCGACTGCAAAATCACCTTTTGGGAAAGAATTGCATTATGTCATCTAGCTGTTCGTGAGGTGGGATCCCAAAAAAGTTATTGTAAAAGGGTGTGGATGTAAAGATGGATGCTGACACCAAATTATAGAGACGCAAGGCTTAAAAGAGGAAGCCAAGCCTAAAAATATTTATTTAGATACAAACAGAACAAAATTAACTCGTATTTCACACACGAATAAGAAATGAAATCAAAAAATGCACAAAAATAAACTTTTGTTCACACAGGCAACAATAGCATCAGCCACCTGGGAACATCAAGGGTACATAGTCTGAAAAAAAGCACAGACTCCCCAGTAGATCAGCCCAGAGCTGATCCCGAAATGAATCTGACATGGTCCAGGCTAGGAGCTCCTTTTAACCCAAGATAACAGCATGTGACTATGTCAAACTCCACCCACAACACTTTTAAACTTAAACTTTCTTTATTCAACATAAAGGCATTTTATAAACCTTTTAAAAATGATCTGGGACTGTCTGTAGTCAGTATATGCCAATATACACAAAAAGAAATCAGTCCTTAACAAAAAGAAAATGTTATGCACGCTGTAGCTCCTCCCATGAATGACCCAAGGTATAAGAATGGAGAAGAGAGGGCTGGCTGACTCCTAAGGATCCATTCATAATGATCCCTGCAAGGAGACAACCCCTCCTAGAAGATTCCCCTGCTTATACCTCGTTAAGACCTTCCATTCTTAAGTAACAAATAAACTAACATTGGAATTTTATACATTCTTTTAACCAAAAGCTGAAAGTTATGTAGAATTCTGCACATTTAAGTACAGAAGTTTCTTTTTTATATTTACAAACATGCTGCAGCACAGGGAAACACCGAGCTCTTAGAAGCATTGTGTCGCTTTTGTATGGCCATTATCATTCTTACTTCATGTTTATTCAACTATAATACTTATGGAGATTCTGCAGAAAACAAACATTAAAGCCATGTTTTCTAGAATTCATTTCACAGGGTTACTAACAACAGAGAGAACTTCATATCATTCAGTGTTATGCTTGGATGCCTAGGCCTGAAGAAAACAAACAGAAAACTGTGTTTGTTTCGGTTTCGGTTTAACATACAGCATCTACAGAGGCAAATTCAACAGTTTAACAAATACCTCCACATGGAGGTTTCTTTGGACATCTCACAAGGGAAAAAAGGAAAAGGGGTTTCACCTTGCAAGTAAGAGGGGGGTTCACTTCTCGGCAGCTTTAAACCACTGCTTTACTGAGTATACTGCGTGCAGGTTTCTAAATGAAGCTAACAGGGCAAACACCCATATGGCAAAAGCTCTCTGCAGGCTGCGCATTAAAATTCTAGCACTGTCAAAGTGCCATAATGTTGCAATAATGGGACACAAGTGAAGATATATTAGCTACATTAGCTACTGGGGGGTTGGGGGGGTGGCGGTGAGAACATCAAGGCTCCAGAAGTGCAGAGAAAGAAGAAAAAAGACAAGCATTTGTGAGACACCTGTATTTCCAGGTGGCCAGCCTAGAAAAAGGGGGGAAATGAGAAACAGGAAAGAAGGCAACAGAGAAAGAATTAGGATCTTAGCACTACTGCAGTAGTCTTTTACTAGAGAAAGGTACGAACCTCTGGAGAGACTTGGACATTCTTTCACACTCCTCCCTGCTTAAGAGGAAGCTACCGGGTAGCTTCCTAAGGACCTTTATATGCACAGTGTTAGATCTCTCACTTTAATGAGAGAGAGATGGAGCTATAGCCCACCCACTCCCAAAGCTCCACCTTGGGGACCCTTTTGAAGTAGCAACACAGCATAAACATTCCTACTAAAGAAATACTGTCTCCTCAATTACCCTGGGGCTTTTATCTTGTTCCACCTCTCCTAGCCCACCGGGGCTTAGGAACCCGACACTGAGACCCCCAGAGCCGTCGAGGACCCTCCACTTGCCTGCCCAGGTACCTCTGAAGAGCCGGCAGCCCTGCCGCTACCGCCAAAGTCCTGTGCCCAGCCCTTCCAGGAAGCCTGTTGATAGGGGCCGACTGCTGATATGCACGCCTGGAAAGAGAACCGTGAGCTCGGCCGCACCCCGGTCCTTGGTCCCGCTAAAGGCGTAAAAGCTGCCAGGTCCTCTCCTAGTCCGCTGGGGCTTAGGAACCTGACATCGAGACCCCCAGAGCCATCGAGGACCCTCCACTTGCCTGCCCAGGTACCTCCGAAGAGCCGCCAGCCCTGCCGCTACCACCAAAGTCCTGTGCCCAGCCCTTCCAGGAAGCCTGTTGATAGGAGCCGATCGCTGATACGCACACCCGGAAAGAGAACTGCGAGCTCGGCCGCACCGAGGTCCTTGGTCCCGTTAAAGGCGTAAAAGCCGTCAGGTATGTTTTTACTGCTTTCCCGCTGCCGGTTGCCTCCAGCTCAGTCTGCAGTGCTTCCTGGCTGTACTCTCTCAGGAAAAGCGGCTGTTTTCACCCAAACTGCTGGCCGTGGTAACCTTCTTGGACTGGGATTACTGAGCGCCGCTTGAAAGCGCCTCCCTACCTGCCTCAGGTTAACTCCTGAGCGGTTTCAAGACTCAAGTGCTACAGCCCCTTCGGTGGCAGTTTGTCCCACTGGCACTTTGCGGCTGCTCCCACCCTCCCCACCTCACCCACCCTGGTCGCATCTTTTAGATTTTTAGCTCTTTGAGCGTCATATGACTAAGTGCCCACTTTCCCATTGGTCGCTTATACTCTCTCACCGCTGGGGGTGATCAGCCCCTAACGTCTGCCCAAACATTTCAAAATCCTCCTCGCGCCTAAAGTTTGTACCTCCCCTGAACCAAATCGTCCTCCTCCTTTCCTGCTTACACTGAACGGGTTAGTTTATATATATATTCACTACCAAGCCTCCTCTCTCTGTAGCGCCTCTGTTTTTCCTTTCTATTTCCCCTATCTGCTCTAACTTTATTCCTGCTCACCCCTGCATATACCCTTCGGTGGCACACCCAATAAGTGTTGGGACCCAAGTGTGTACTATGTCCTCCTCACCTACACAAGCATCTGATCCCCATGGCAGACTGAATAGGATTTTCATCCTGATCTTCCTCTCCTTCCTCTGGGGCATAAACGAAGTCACTCTGTCACTATGCACTGACACTCCCAGACCTTCCCCCTCAGCCACTGATTTCTGTTTCTCCAACCTCATGACTGCAGACCATAGACCGAGACCCTCCTGGGAACATCTTCTCCTCCACAAAGGCTGCACTTATCGAGCTCTGTCCTCCCTCAGAAAAAAAAGGAAGTGTTATAAGAATGCTCAAGACCTCCCTAGCTCACTGCTCTTGTACCTAGCATCACTCCTGACACTACTCTCTGGGGATATTGAGCTGAACCCAGGCCCGCCCAGCAGTGGTGCTCCCCTGATGGGATCTTACAACAAATCCAAGGGATTTTTTATATCGCAAATGAATATCAGAAGTCTCTTATATCATCTGCCTGAAGTGGAAGCATGGCTCAATGTACATGATCCTGACATACTGTGCCTGTCAGAGACTTGGCTGAAACCCAGAACACCTGATTCCTTGTGCACCATACCTGGCTACTCATTTATACGGAAGGACAGACCGGGATCAAAGAGGGGTGGAGGAGTTGCCCTATACCATAAATCTCACCTGGATGTTAGTATCATCACTGACCCTAACCCCCAAACCTCAAGTGAATCAATGCACGCGCTCCTGTCCCTTGGCTCTAAAAAACTTCACATAATCTGTATTTATAATCCACCCTCTGGGGGAGTATATGGGCTCCAGGAAGCACTCCAGCTCACCCTAAAGCGCATCAACAAAAATGAAGCTATCATCCTTGGTGATGTCATCTTGAACTGGCTAGGTCCTTCGCACAATTCCCTGGCCTCACTAGTGCAAGGTCTAAACTTTCATCAACAAATAACTGAAATCACTAGACTGACTGGGCCACAGTCTGGGACACTTATCGACTGGATTATGACAAACAGACCTGAACATATGACCTGCTCTGGGATCTTGGCAGATACTATCACTGATCACTCCCCTATCTACTGCCAGTGGAGGGCTGGTCAGCCACCCCCCCACCTCAGCAGGTCACTTTTACGAATTTTGCAAACTTGGATATAGACGCCTTCCTACGGGACATCTCAAACATTGACTGGTCGAATATTTACAGGGCTAAGAATGTAGAGAATGCCCTGGATGCATTCCTACAACATTACCTCCCTGTACAAAACAAGCATGCTCCAAAAACCACGCGCAGAGTCAGGGGAAAACAAACTAGATGGCTACATAAGGATCTTCTAAAACAACTAAGACACAGGAACAAGCTCTGGAAAAACTTCAAAAACTCTAAATCGACTAGGGACTATGCAAACTACAGGCAAGAAAGAAATTCTTGCAGGAAAAACATAAGACTGGCAAAAAGCGTGTACCGTCAGAATCTGCTAAAGAACTCAGCCCATGACCCCCGGAAATTCTGGGGCCACATAAAAACTTTCCTGGGGACACCTCAATCAGTTACACCCTCTGACATGGTAATAAGTTCTCATTGCAATAACCCCATCACCATAGCAAACGCCTTCAATATGATGTTCTCAGATCTCTCTCCCATACCAGCACTCTGCCACCGGCAGCCCCCACTGATGACGCTGTACCTCTTACTGACCCTGCCACCCCTACCAGGGATCAAAAACCTGCTCCACACCTCCTCTACTTCAAAGCCATCACCAGCTCGCAGGTACTGTACCATCTAAAAAAACTATCAGAATTCACCATTCCTGGCTCTGACCAACTTGACCCTCACCTTTTAAAACTTGCTTCGCATTTCATCTCCAAACCTCTGGCTAGAATTTTCACCTTATCCCTCACCAGCGGTGCAGTCCCTGAATTGTGGAAAATGGCCAGGATCTCCCCTATCTTTAAAAAAGGGAACAAGAAGACATCTCGAATTACAGGCCTATTGCAATACTATCCCCTCTCAGTAAAATCCTAGAAAAACTGGTTGCCTTACAGTTACAAGAATTCCTTGAAACCACTAATCAGCTCAATGATGCACAGCATGGATTCAGGAAAAACCACAGCACTGCGACGGCCCTAGCTAAATTCACCACTGACATCCTCACTGGCATGGATCAAGGAAAGCTCACAGGGGCTGTCTTTATTGACCTATTCAAGGCATTTGACCTTGTTGACCACCCCCTGCTCCTATCCACCCTAAGCAAAATAGGCTGCTCCTTCCCTGTGCTTCAATGGTTCAGGAGCTACCTGACCAACAGGTCCCGGGCTGTTAAATTCAACTCAGCCATCTCCTCCACTGTGGAAACAAACATAGGAGTGCCACAAGGCTTCATTCTGGGTCCTCTTCTATTCACTCTATTCATCAATAACCTACCAGACGTAATACCAGCCTGTTCATCACTCCTCTACGCAGATGACTTAGTTATCTACGCCAGCTCACCTAATGTAGAACACATTAACTCTTCATTAAATAGTGCCTACGCCAGTGTCCAGAACTGGTTAAACTCCCACCGCCTCATTCTGAATTCCTCCAAAACTAATGCCATGCTACTAGGCACCACTCAAAAGATCCGTATGTGTTCCACTCCCCTGTGCATCATGGATTTAAATGGTGATCCTCTGCAGACAGTCACCACCTTTCGTTACCTGGGCATCCTACTAGACCAGTCGCTTGATTTTAACCTACATATCCAAGCCACCTGCAAGACCGTTAACTGCAAGTTAGGAGCTGCCTACAGAACAAGTTATATGCTTACCTCCTCCGCCAAACTTGCCATAGCCAGAGGGATCCTGCTATCAACGCTTAACTACTGCGCGCCCATACTAATCTCAGCCCACAAATCTGCACTACACAAATGGGACGTAACCTATAACAACATATGTCGGTATGCCTTACAATCCCCATGGCTTCTTCATCACTGCCAGCTATATAAGGACCTTGGTTGGCTCCCCTCTCCGGCCGTCAGGAGCTACTTCCTGGCATGCCTAACTGACTCTATACTGAGACAAAATCAGCCTGCCGCCCTGGTGAAGCTCCTTCTTCCTGTGATTCCAAACCGCACGCTCAGATCTGCTGACAAAGACCTGCTGGAAATTCCGCTGCCGCACCAACAAAGGAACAGGCTCCTTCCAACATGCTGCCCCCAAGTTATGGAACCAGCTCCCTCTGGACCTCAGGCAAGCACCCTTCCATTCCTCGTTCAAACGGGGTTTGAAACTACACCTGGCTGCTGCTGATCCATGCACCTGCTTTGATTCTATCTGATTCCCGTACCTTCCCTGACCCCACTCCCACCACCCTACTACTGGTCTCTTTTACCACCCTCCTTTGTTCTCTCTCCACTGACTCCTACCCCTCTCCCCAAACTTCATCATCACTACATCATGTATAAGTTTTTATGAATGTATGCACTTATCTTCTATTACCTATTCTTTCTGTATATTATGTACTGTTTTATATATTTACTGTATATTATGAACTGTTTTATATCCTCTGTGCTGCCTAACCACTGCCCAAATCTACCTCAGGAGAATGTTGGTACCATAAGGCCCACCTCCTCCCTCCCCCTCAGTTGTCCACCATTTCCGCCCTAGACCCCCAGCTAGGGACTATCACCTTGCCTTGATGGCCAACCTTGGAACCACGAGCCCAGCCGCACCCTTCCGCTTTCTACCGCTAAAGCCATATTAATGCCGCCTTTCCTTCCGCCCCCCCTTTGTCTTTTTTCTTCATCCCCATTTGGCTGTACACAAACCTGGTGTCCCACTAGCCTGCAGTAGGGATCCTCGGGCCCCCAGAGGCTGCACAGGCTGGCTGCTGGCAGCCGTTAGTTTATGGCACCTCTCACCATTCCCCTGTCTCTTACCCCTGCACTTATGGGGCTCTGCCCATACTTGACACAGGTGCTTGTTGGCTTGACTGCCTCCCTCCCCTTTCTCTTAACTACTTTTGCTGTTGGCCGTCAACGGCCGGGACTGTGCCGGTCCTTATGCCTAATCGCAGAACCACCCACTTGGCTACACCTACCTGCCTTCTACCACCAAAGCCGCATCGATAGCCGCTCCTCTCACCCATCCATCTCCCCCCTTTTTTCTACCCCTGACTATGGGGCCATGAACTTGGCATCCCCATAGCTGCCACCAGGATGTTCCAGGCATCCCCCTTTCATCCCCTTACTCCCCCTGGGAACTCTGCGCAGCTGGCAATCGAGGGCTGCCAGGTCTTGTTTTACCTCACCCCTCCCCCTGTCTTTCCCTGCCCGCTTGGGAACCCCATACCCAGCAGTCTCCCTATGCTTCCCTCTCCTCGGGATAGCAGCTAGTAGTTCCTTAAGTCCAATCCCCTTCCTTACCTGTCATAGGTACCTTTACTCCCCTTAAGCTGCCCTTGGCCTGATGGTTATGCTCATTTAAACTAAACCTTGTTAGACTAGCCTGAACAGTCTCTATATGACTAGGATGTACTATGTAAGGTTGTTTGCCTAATTTGTTCTGTTTGCCTCTATGTGTTATGCTGTATTGTACTCTCCCGGGTCGTGCCTGAAAATAGTCACCTGTTGGCTAGCGCACTTACCCGGTAAACAAAAACTAAATAAATAAATAATCTTTCAAAATAACAGTCCCACACTTCCTGCATAAATACTTGTCATCAGAAATTGGTAACTGGAATACATACTTATATCTGTTCATAAACAGTGTACGCATCTTTGACAATATTCTTATCAGATACCCTCTTTCTAGAGTGTACCCTCTGATAGTAAACTCCTAACAAAACAAATGTGTATTTGTGACCAGAGAGGCATATGCAGATTCATAGGAGAATTAAGGCCTCTTCTCTAGTCTCTTTTCAGAATGCGAATAATATGCAATCACTTCATATAAAACATTATGTGAAACTTTCTTTAAATTCTTTGAACCATTAATGGTCACTATACTGAAGCTGCATCTTTGTTTTCGCATATACACTTCACTGCTCCTTGTTAGATCTTAGTTTTCATAATTTTTTTTTTTCTTGTTTTGAAAGTGTACTCGGTGCTCAGTCAGCATTTGCTACTGTTAAACTGGACAATGCTAACTCCCACAAAATTATGTATTGGGAAGGGCTTGGAGCTATGGCTCTTCCTCATGCCTAAGCCTCACCCCAGGGATTCCTTAGGTAGAATAAACATTTCTACCTTAACCTGTCAATGTATGAAAACACTTTGAGAGTCTCTTTCCAGTTACCCATACCCTAACCTGAGTTATAAGTCGCCACAGCATATATCTGTCATGTAACTATGTCCCATATATTTTCTGGATGTGTATGTCTAAAGCTGGGCCTTCTCTACAATACTTCGGAACAGCTGTCTACCATCTGGAGCCCATTACTCTACATGTGAACCTGCACTGTCATCTTCTTTTTCTGCTTAAAGTCTGTTGCGCAACAGCACTCTTTTTCTATCCTGTCCTCTCATATCTTGTAGGTCTCTCTCTCTCTCTCTCCCTCCCTCCCTCCCTCAGCAAAAGCAGAGCAGGCCATTGCCTGGCTGTTATGCCAGCATGTATTGTAAAAGGACAGATAAAAGCATATTTGGCAGAGCTGCAGACTCTTCTCAGCTATTAAAACTCTTGTTTACCCCCCCCCACACCGTACTGAGAGAGGGAGCTGGCTTTATGTTCCCTTGTTCCTCTCTCCCCAATTGAGTTGGAGGTTTTGTGCCTTTGGTATAAAAGTCTGCAGAACCTGTTAAAAGGAAGAAAAACAAGTGTTTTATGTAAAGCAAACTTGCTCTGCCCTGTGAGCTGTATTAGAGAAACTCCTGGGAAGATGCTGATACTTGCTATTTTCTTTTAACAAAGCCTTGAAAGTATCTAAAAATTAGTGCAAGAACTGTTAAAAATGCCAAACATTGAAACCTGATGTTATAAATAGCAGGAGTTTTTCTTGTGTTGATTTTTGACTCTGTTCCTCCGGCCAGTGTTTTCTTGGCACCAAAAACACTTGCAGGATTCCAGAGCAGATTAAAATAAACAATTATTTTTGCGAGCAGTGCCATGGAAGGTTTCTTATGTTAAAAGTGATGTTTACATGAGAACTCCTCCACGTCCACTCAACTTGCTCTTCCTGTTTTGTTTTCTCTCTGTAAAACAAAAGCCCTGTGTATTGTAGCACTAGAAAAAGCCCAACCTTAAGCTAAATAAAAGGTTACCTTTTAAGCTTTAGCAGGGACTACAACATCATTTATTTATTTATTTATTTTAACATCAGTTTAACAACCTTTGAGCCAGAGGCTCATTTACAAAGGTACCTCGTCACAAGGAGGACAAAGACATACATACAAGAGACAATTATCAAAACAGTTCAACAATAAGGCACAGTCAAGTTTCAAGTAAAGCGGGACATAACACTGCTACCTGCAATTTAGGATCAGTGATCAGGAGGTGGGGTAGCAGAGTTGAAAAAGAGGCCATGGGGGAGTGCAGCTCAGAGAGCTTTGTCACTGGGGAGGAGGTGGGGGAAGGTCAGGGGCAGTGGCAGGAGTGTGAGTTGAGCAAGTGAGTTTTCAGACTGTATTACAAATATTTAGATTCACTAGGGCTGATAGCATCCTGACAATGAAATAAATATTTTATTCTTATGTTCTGTAGTTCCCAACCATTGTAGCTCACATGGGTGTTGTTCTACAGGCCTCACCTGGATGTTGTTCTGCAGGTCTTCTCTTAGGGGCCAGCGCCCCTTTGTACTGCTGTGTATACAGAGGCTGACCTGTCACTCACAGCAGGTGGGTGGAGCTACAGTGGATAAATGCTCCTAAAAATGCCAAAACTGTTTTTCTGTTCTTAGGCCTCCATTATGAATTGTTGTTGTTTTTCTTTATGACATTACATTTGAATTCTATTGTTGTAGCCTAAAAATGTTTTGTACTAGACTAGGAGGCAGAGCCTCACAAACCACGTGATCATTTTGTATATAAAGTCTTCTCTCCAGTCTAGGGGAGTTCAGTTCAGCCTTGGGAGAGGTTGAGGAAACACAGATGGTGGGACAAATGCCGTGTCCTAGCTGTGTAATGCTACTAATGCTTGCTTAATTTATTTTCTGAAAGTTTTTTTTTTCATTTCTTGTAAATAAATACACACATTGGTGTGTTTTGCACCTACTTTCTGATGTCTGTGCTTTTGTCCTACACACCCACTGCGACAGATGGACTTTTTTTTAGGTTAAAAAACAATGAGGGATAGTTTTCTTTATTTCAGGGACAGTTTCCTATTAATGGAGGACACTGGGGGATTGGGCACCCCCAGTGTCCCTGAGTCATGTTTGTGGAGGGGGCCACAACAGATGTTGGTGGACGTTTTTCTTCTTGTCATGGAAAAAAAAATGATGAGAAACAGTTTTCTTTATTTCAGGGACAGTTATGTTGAGGACACTGAGGAACTGAGCACCCCCAGTGTCATTATGTTATGTTTGGGGGTGGTGGTGGTGGCAACAGACATTAATGGATGGTTTTCAAACAGGACGAGGGACAGTTTTCTTTATTTTAGGGAAAGACACTGGGGTATTGAGCACCCTCAGTGTTAGTACTGTTTGTATGTGTGTGTGTGGGGGTGCTGACAGGAAGGGTTGGCTTGGGGGACAGTTAGGGCAGCCAGCAACAGACATTGATGGATTGAAGTGTTACCTCAGTTGGTAGTTGGGCTTTGAAGAGTGAAGACATGTCTATGGTCCAGAGAAGAGTACAGTGACAGACCTCTGGTGGGTAGGTCTGGGGTTGTAGGATTGTGGGTCCTAAGTGGGAGGGTCGGTGGGGTAGGTAGAGGTGCAGCAGGCAACTATGGATGGTTTTCCTTTTTTCAGGTTGAAAAACAAAACAAAATGAAGGACACTAGTTTTCTTTATTTTAGGGATAGTTGCCTATTAATGGAGGACACTGGGGGAATGGGCCCCCTCAGTGTCACTGGGAGAGACACTGTTTAAATATTTGAGGACACTGGGGGATTGGGCACCCTCAGTGTCACTAAGTAATGTTTGGGGGGGCCACAACAGATGTTGATGGATGGTTTTCTTCTTCTCAGGGGAAAAAATGATGAGGGGCAGTTATGTTGAGGACACTGGGGGATTGGGCACCCCCAGTGTCACTATGTTATGTTTGGGGGGGTGGCAGTAACAGACATCGATGGACAGTTTTCAAACAGGATGAGGGACAGTTTTCTTTATGTTAGGGAAAGATACTGGGGGATTGAGCACCCTCAGTGTTAGTACTGTTTGTGTGTGTGTGTGTGTGTGGGGGGGCGCTGACAGGGAGGGTCAGCTTGGGGGACAGTTAGGGTTTCCAGCAACAGATTTTGATGGATAGTGTTCTTTGTTGCAGCACACATTCCATACATTCCAGGCTGACCATGACAGATCATTCTGGCTTGCTGGGCATCATGGATCAAAAGGACGGCAACTTCTTTTGAAGTTGTTGCGGTCCCCATCCAGCAAGCCAGAAACTCTGTCATAGTCAGCCTGGGTGCTGATTGGTGTGTTACTGTTTTGCCCTTGCAACACTGCTCTGCATGGGGCAGACAGTGTCACACCCCTCAAAGGGCACTCTTATACCAAGGTGTTCACTGCGCTTCTGCACATGGTGAATAAAAAACAGACAACTATGATTCTCAAAGGAAGTGACTGAAAAGGCAAAAGCTATAAGAGCAGGATTCAGGAAGTATAAAGAGACACATAAGGATGAGGATAGGGAGGTATATAAGGAGAAGCAGAGGGAAGTAGGGAAAGCAGTGAGGAGTACAGAGGTGCAAAATGAGGAAAGAATAGTCCAACAGGTAACTAAGGGGGCAATACCTTTTTTTAGGTACATAAGTGAAAAGGGGAAGACAAGGGGAAGGATTGCGAGATTAAGAAGGGCTGGTTGGGGGGGCTGTGTAGAGGAGGATCAGGAAAAAACAGATACCCTGAATAAATACTTTCGTTCTTCCTTTACAGAGGAAGGGAAAGGGGATGGATCACATTAAGCAGCAGGGCACTTGGTGGTGGGGGGGGGAGAGGTAGGCACAAGTCCGTTTACAGAGGATGGAATCCAGAAGGGATTTTTAAATCTTAAAGTGGGCAAAGCTATGGGGCCAGATGGGGTACACTCAAGGGCCACAGAGGTACTGGCTGCATGGCTGACAGTCTTATTCAGCAACTCACTGGAAACAGCAGTGGTTCTGGAGAACTGGAGGAGGGCAGATGTAGTCCTGCTTCATAAAAGTGGAAGGAGGGGGGAGGCTGGCAACTACAGACTGTCAGTCTGACATCAGCGATAGGGAAGTTAATGGAGTCCGTGCTGAAGGAAAGGATTATGAAGTATCTTGAATCCAGAAGGTTGCAAAACCTGAGGCAGACTGGATTCATGAAGGCAGAGGTCAAGTCAGACAAATCTGATAGATTTCTTTGACTGGGTGCCCAGGGAGATAAAGCAGGTGGGGAAGGTGGATGTAGCCTACTTAAATTTTTAGAAAGGCTTTCTGCACTGTAATGCATAGGAGACTCATAAGGAAACTGGGCAGCTTAGGGTTAGGTCCTAAGGTAGTAAACTGATAAGAAATTGGTTAACAGATAGGAGACAGAGGGTGTTGGTAAACATAATTCACTCCAGGGAAGGGAGGGTGATCAGTGGGGTGCCTCAGTGCTCAGTACTGGGGCTAGTCCAATTTAACATCTTTATAAGTGACATTGCAGGCGTGCTGGAAGGGAATGTATTCCTCTTTATGGATGACACCAAAATCTGCAATAAGGTAGACACTGGGTGGAAAGAATGTGCAGAGACCTGAGAAAACTCAAAGTGTGGTCAATGGCATGGCAGCTGGGCTTCAATGGGGAAAAAGTGCAAAATCTTGCACCTATGGTACAGAAACCTAGAGGCAGAGTGAAAAAATGGGAGAAGAGGTACTGACAGTCACCAAACAAGAAAGGGACGGGGGGTAATCATATCAGATAACCTCAAGGTGGCAAGACAGTGTGACAAGGCAGTAATAAGGGCTAGTAGGATGCTGGGGTGCACAGGGAGGTGTATTGCCAGCAGAAGACGGGAGCTGGTGTTGCCTCTGTTTAGATCATTGGTGAGACCCCACCTGGAATGCTGTGTCCAGTTCTGGAGACCACATCTCAGAAAGGACATAGACAGGGTGGATGCTGTCCAGAGGAGGGCAACTAAAATGGTGCAGGGGCTCCATCAGAAGCTCTATGACAAGAGGCTAAAGGACCTCAATATGTACACTGTAGAAGAGAGGAGGGAGAGGGGGACACGATAGAGATCTATAAATACCATACAGGGTTGAGTAAGGTACATGAGCAGAGTATCTTTCAGAGGAAAAGATGCACAAGTGCAAGGGGTCATGCAATGATGTTGGAAGGGAGAAAATTTAGGAGAGACGTGAGGAAGTACTTCTTCACAGGAAGAGTGGTGGATGCCTGGAACAGTCTTCTGGTGGAGGTGGTGGGGGTGGAAACAGTTGTGGGCTTCATGCACGCATGGGATAGACTCAAGGGAATCTTAGCTGGGAAGCAAGGAGGTGGAGAGCCAAAGATCAAGTAAGGTTTGAGGTGACAGGATAGGCTGGGGCAAAATGGGCAGACTAGTTGAACCAAGCAATCCTTATCTGCCATCAAATTCTGTTTCCATGCTGTGTTAATTTACTTTGGGGTGGACATTCCCCATTTCTTTAAACCTTGGGAGGCAGTATAGTATAGTATAGTGTAGTGGTTAAGAGAACTGAGCTGCAAACCTGGAGAAATGGATTTTAATTCCACTTCTACCACTTGCATACTGTGTGACCATGAGTAAGTCACTTAAAGGATATCGAAATAACATTTTGACAACAAACTATCCAAAAATCTGACCTCAAACAGGACTAAAGGAAAGGTTGCTGAATTCGTTAACGCTAAAACTACATTTATATGTTACCTAAATGTGGTTCCAAAGCATTTGAAAAATGTAAAATCAGCCTTCCAATTTCAAAAAAACTGCCTTACCTGCTTCTTAAAATGGCCGCCAATTGTGTTAAGTGATGACATAATCAGAGCCAAAGTCAGAGAGTTATGTGGCTCTCTATAGTGCTAACTAGTTCTTTTTTTCCCTTTATATAGAATTGTTTAACCAAAATGGACAAAACCATGTGCATTATTTAGATCAATACGCATGTTAGGCTATGGTTCTGTTCATTTTATTTACTTTAATATGCTGCAACTGTGTTTTAATGTAACCGACTTTCTCTTTGGCAAACCACAGTGAAGTACACATCTTGAATAACCTGGTGGCCTAGTGGTTATGGTGGATCCAGGATGCTACAATGGGGGGTGGAGGGTGGGGGAGTTGGGGATGCTGGGAGTGTGTGCATACTTGATATGCACTTTTTAACATTTTTATGAAACCTTTATATTTTCTGCAATTATGCTTTTCTAGTATGTTTTTGACTGAAACTACAAATGTAATCCATATTTTTGAATGTAAACATTTGTACAATCAATAAATCAGACTCCTTCAACAAAGTGAAAAGCAGCAGCAGGAAGTGAGTACTTTACAATGTGTGTGTGTGTGTGTGTGTGGGGGGGGTTACAGCCACACCCTTCACCACACCATAGATCCACCACTTGTTTGTAGCAAAGTTCTTCTGTAGTCCAATGCCAGAGTTCATACTTTCTTCAAAATCAAAAATATGCATGTCTTCTCTTCTCTTCTTTATCCATTGGAAATAATAATAATAAGAATCAGTATTTATGTAGTGCTTTCATACACATTGTATCCCAAAGTGCTTTACGCATGATGCTAGACTGGTAGCTGGTGACTGAATGTGTAGTAGTGACCCAATTCACACATTAATACCACACACAGCCTTGGACAATTGCATGAACTGGTTTTATGGGAAGGGGAATGTTGGCCAGGACAATAGGGTTGAGTAGTGATCATGGTGCTGGCAGCCCCACATCTTATTTCTCACAGTGATCTGCTCATATATCTCACCTTCTGTCTTCCCCCTTCCCTGAATATAGCAGTACCTTGCAGGAGTGGCCTCCTCAGTTCCCGTCTGGTATTCATTCTCACTACTTCTCCCCACACCAAAAACTGGTGAGCTCATCACCCTTGTGCAGCACGAATGTAGGCAGTACAGTGTCCAGGTTTTTTGACATATCAAAAATAAACAAATCTTTCCAGTAAGTCAGGCTGATAGCAGCAGGGGACAAGGGGAGTTATAGGCTTTCCTATCCTTAAAAGATCTAGGCTACCTTTGATTAGGCACTATTAAATGATGGGTGAGCACATCATTATGCATGTCATTTAATAGTGCCTAATCATAGGTGGATTAGATCTTATATGGGTAGGAATGCCTCTGTTTCCCCTTGTGCCCTGCTGCTATCAGCCTGGCTTACCAGAAAATCATGTTTATTATTGATATGTAAAAATGACACGGGTGGCTGTGCTAACCGCATTCATGATGCAGAAGAGTAGTGAGCTCACCAGTTTTTGGTGTGGGGAGCAGAAGAGAAGAATGAATGCCAGAGAGGGACTGAAGAGGCCAGTCCAGCAGGGTACATCTATATTTAGGTTAGGGGAAGACAGGAAGGGAGATGTTTAGCAGATCATCGTGAGATCTGAAATGTAGGGCTGCCAGCACCATGATCACTACTTGACTGTGAATGAGAGCAGCCAGCGATGACAAATACTCAGTGGCAGGGCTGCACTTAAAGTGTTACTTGAATTCAGTGTAGGGAGATTACCCTCAGGTGGGGTGGGGGTGGGGTGTTGACATTTGTTAGGACAGTATTGAGGTATCTGTGTACAGATCATTCAAGATTTAGAAAGGTGGTAACCAACCAGCCTGCATTGTGAAGTAGAGCACTAAAAAGTACTGGAGAATATTTGCAGGGAACTACCCTGTGGGGTTCTACAGATCACAGGTAAAGGAATAGATTGATACTGGAAGTCTGGTGGATTCGCTCAAGGCATTAGTATGCCTCTCCTGCTAATAATATTGTTATCCATAGTAAGTACAGCCCTTATGAGGGCATGAACAACAGTTTTTCTGGTGAGTACTGAGGCTTATTGCTTGGCCCTCCATGAAGACCGAATTGTTGGTTAATGAGGCGGGACAAAAACACAACAGGGGAACTGTACATACTGCCTTCACTGTGCAGAAGGGTGGTGACCCACTCAATGTTTACTGTGGAAGCAGAAGTCAAACATTGAAAAAGTGGATTTAAGTGTGATTTGGGAGGTATTTTTTAACAGTGCCAGCTGATGATCCGTATTGGTGTAGGTATGCACAACTATCTGAGGTATACGATTACAGTCTGAGGTGTGATAATTCTCTTCGTGAGACCGCAAGCTCATATGCAGCCCCAGGCAGTACCAAGGACATGGTATGGTTGGTGGGGGGTTCAACAGAAGCCAGGCTAGGTGCAGGGGGTTCACTTGGAAAAAGAATACAAGAGAAGCTGTTTTTGTGTATTAACAAGAATGCATGAGCTTTGGAACTGGACCAGACTGGTACTTTGCTGTGTGACCCCAAGCAAGTCACTTAACTTCCTTGTGCTGCCAGGCCACATCTGTAAACAAGGTTTCAGCATAGAGTGTCTCTCCTAGTTAACAAAAACTAAAATCAGGGCATCACATAACCACTAGCTCATCAGGTATTTGAAGTGTTGTATTGTTCTACAGATTGCCAAAGAGAAAGTCAGCTAGATTGCAAAACATTTTCAGTAAGTTAAAGTAAATAAAATGAACAAAATCACAGCCTAACATGTGTACTGATCAAAATAACCCACGTGTTAACACATGGTGTTGATCATTCTGGTAAAACAATTCAAAATAAAGAGGGAATGAAGAACTAGTTAGCCTATAGGAATCTTTATTGGTCTCTGGCTCTGGCTTCGTTGATATCATCATGACTCATCATTTAACACAGTTGGCAGACATCTTAGGGAGAAGGCAAGGCTGTTTTTTTGTAAGTGATAGGCTATTTGCATTTTTCAAAAGCTATGAAACTGCATTTATGTTATTTACATAAATGCAGTTTTAGCATGAATGTAAATAATAGCCTTTACTTTACCTCACTATGAAGCCAGATTTTGGAGTTTGCAGTTTTAAAAAACTCCTTTAACTTCCCTCTGCTCCCAGGATGCACCTGGAGACACGCCTTGGCTTAGTGTGTCTTTCCTGTCCAAAAATTGTAAAATAAAAAAATAAGTTTAAACATTCCTTCATAAAATATCTGTTAAGGCCTTGCTGGCACCTATGGCTAAGGCATAATAATTCCCCTTCAGATTTTCAACTTACAGTAGAGTCAGCACTAAACTTTAAAGCAACTTCAGTGCTAATGAGTTAACTTATTGTCAAAACTCAAAAGCAGTTAGTTTGAAGCATGACGCTCAGTTATTTTTCCAGCCATGTAGGCAATGAATTGTCAGCCATTTTGCTTTTAATTATTTTCTGCTACACTTCAAATATTTTAACATTTATATATTATATTAATATACATATTCAACCCTTAAAAACTCAACATTGAAATACAAAACAACCAAAAAGCAACTCATTAAACAATGAGTTTGCAATTCACTTCATTTAAAGTTTAATGTTGACTATACTCTATTGGAATATTTATTTATTCATTCATTCTTGGATTACAATACCTCTGAGCACAGACAGCTCATTTACAAAGGTTCCACGTCAGTGGGGAGGGGGAGACAAATCATATAAAGGGGTAAAAGTACAATGTTTCCAAAACAGTAAAATAAAGTGAGCAAATATATATATATATATATATATATATATATATATACACACACACATATGCTGTTTTATCATTTTAATAGGAGGAAACTGTAGATGAGAGGGGGAAGGATAAAGATGGGAGAAAGAAAGAAAGGTAGGAAGTGGCAGCTATAGGCCTTGTCAAGCTGGTGTGGGAGGCGTAGGGGCAGGGGGTTGAGGTGGACGGGGTGGTAAGAGAGGTAGGAAGTGGCAGCCATAGGCCTTGTCAAGCTGGTGTGGGAGGGGTAGGGGCAGGGGGGTGAGGTGGACAGGGTGTAGCCAGCGGTCTTGTCCTTGGACTTTCCATATAGCTTGCAAAATCATCCTGGATTTTATAAAGTCATATTGATTCTTGTGCATGGCCTTGGGAAGACCCTAGACTAAACTATTGGTCACCATTTTTGAGATGATTTTATAGTCTTTCTTTAATAATGCAAGTGACCTATAGCTTTTGGGAGAGGTCCTAGGTTTCCCTTCTTTTGAAATTAATATGACTTTTGCAACATTCATTGTTGAGGGAAGCTCCCAGGGGCAATTTACCAGTTCCTGAACCATAGGAGACTCCAGGGAGTCAACTCCTGCAAGAAAATTAAATTGAATTCTGAGGTGTAAACATCTAAACCCTGGGCTTTCCTTTTCAGCATAGATTTAATTGCTTTTTTTAAATTTCCCCTCGGTAAAACAAGAGGATTTATGCTTAAAAGTAGTACGAGGGACTTCTGATATGTGTGTATATGTGTGTGTGTGTATATATATATATATATATATATATACATATATATATATATATATATATGTTATATTCAGTGCAGTGTATATGCAGTGTCAGTGGCTCAGTAGGTAGCACACTCACCTCTGAGGCCGGGAGATCAGAGGGCTGTGGGTTCAGTTCCCACATCTGGCACTTGGGTTAATATCCCATTACTAACACTGTAGTGCAGCATGAGAGGGGTGCTGAAGTTCTGAGGTGCCGTCTTTCGGATCAGACATTAAACAGAGGTCCCATCTGCCTGGATTGGTGGTTGTTCTGGCGGATGTTAAAGATCCCATGGCACTTATCGAAAAGAGTAGGGGAATTTCCCCAGTGTCCTGGCCAAATTTCCCTCATTCACTAAAAAAAAATACCACCAACAGCTTAATCTTGTTCAAGGTCAGTTGGCATTCATCTGTATCCCCCTTCCCCAGGTCATGCCTGAAAATAGGCAGGATTTGCCTAGTGCACTTACCTGGTCAACAAAAACTAAATAAATGAAAAAAAAAATCATCGCAAAATACTTAGTTAATGTATCAGTTAGGGTTGAAGTGACAAAAGCAGGAAAAGGAGGCATTAGGGTTGACACCCTACCACTCCACCCCCACCCGCCACAGACCAACAGGTGACAGGGTGTGCCTTGGGGTCATTGGGCCTAACTCTCACTCAATTCCATGTGTAACAAAGCTTGCATGATACAGTATAGCAGAACAGGGTAAGAGTTTGGCCCCACAACCCCAAGACACATCCCATCACCTATTGATCTGTGGTGGATGGGGGTGGGGTAGGGTGGTTGGGTGTGGGGGGTGTTAGGGTGTCAACCCTAGTGCCTCATTTCATTACGTTTGTTGCTTCAACCCTGACTGATGCATTAATGAAGTTTTTTGCAATGACTTTCCTTACTTTTTGAGAAAGTGCAATCTTACCATTATATAGCTTTGGGAGCTTAAGCGCACAGACATTGTAATGAGCTGTCATCTCCGTGTGGGAGTGCAGGGCCCTCCAGGCCCTGTGCTCCCATTATTGCCTAACAGATGGCCCAGCAGTCCCGTTACTGTGTAATGTTAATCATATGTGGGACCTATGCACCTATAATTATAGAGACATAACGCAGGCCTAGACACATTCCAACTAACCCCTGTGCTGCAAATAGCACAATATCTCAGTAACCGTAGCAACCTTTGAAAAAATTCCACTGCAGTTGTAATCATGGATTGGTAAACTGCACACGTGCTTAGTACAAAAATCTGTATCTCGAAGCATTTTCGAGATATAGGCACCGAAAGGCACCATGTTCACCACAGTGTTATCCTATGGGAAATTTCTCAACTTCAAGAATGACATAACTGTGCAACTGATATACATTTTTACACCAAACCAGCATAACTCACATCTCTGGGATACCCCCTTTGCACCCTGTAAATTTCAAGTCAAAAGTGCTAACCGTTTCTTTGCAGTGAACCGGCACAGAAACAGCAACCTTTAAAAATCCCTTTTTGCGAGGTGACAAAATCCTTGTTTGCAAGCCAATTCTTGTTCGCGAGAAAGGGCCATCTGGTCCTGATCTCATGAAAAAGGATTCTGACAGCTCATGAAAAGGGATTTGCTCACAAAAAGGGATTTTGACAGCTCACAAAAAGGGATTTTGACAGCTCGTGAAAAGGAATTCAAAAAAACCAATCCCTTTTCACGAGCTGTCAAAATCTCTTTTCTCGGGCCAATCCCTTTTCGTGAGGTGACAAAATGGCTGTTTGTGAGCCAATCCTTGTTCGCGAGATAGGGGGCCATCTGGTCCTGATCTCACTAGCAAGGATTTTGACAGCTTACGAAAAGGGATTTAAAAAATCCTTTTAGCATGCCAATCCCTTTTCGTGGGGTGACAAAACCTTGTTCGTGAGACAATTCTTGTTTGTGAGATAGGGCCATCTGGTCCTAATCTCACGAACAAGTTTTTTGACAGCTTGAGAACAAGGATCAGCTCATGAACAGGGATTTTGATACCTCGCAAACAAGGATCAGAAGTGAGTGACGAACAAGGATTTTTAAACTAAAAAAACAGCCATTTTTTGATTGGCATGAACAGAACCAAAGCCATGGGTTTGTAGAGGCATCACCCTTAACAAAACCCATACTTCAGTTTTCACAGAACACATCTGTGTGGCAAGTTGTGTTTTCTTTTTAGTAAAAATTGAAAACAAGATGACAGCTAGTGAAAAGAGATTTTTTCCTCACGAACAGTGATTTTATAAATCCCTCTTCATGAGGTGACAAAATCCTTATTCATGATGCCAATCCTTCTTCGTAAAATATACACCTATTCCAAAGACTGAACTGAGCATGCTCAGAACCCAAAAATTCAAAATTGAATAACTTTGGAGCATATTAATATGTTTTCACCAAACCAATGCTGGATTGTTCTTTGGGGAAACCTCTTTCTACCCTGAACATTTCAGACCAAAATTCCAAACCATGTGGCCATAGTAAGATGGACAAAAATGGGCAAAGAAAAAAGCTAAAAACACACTATTTTCACTAGGCGCTGCGCAACAGCTGCACATCCAATCAAAACAAAACTTGGCATGCCTAGAGAGCTACCCAATAGGACAGCACATACCAAATGTTGTGCAAATCCGTTAAACAGTTGCAAAGTTATTAAAGTACAAAATTTGGGGTTACTCATTAAATTGCTTACTCAACCCTAACTATCAGGGCATGACCACACCCCTATAATATATAATTATAGGGGCACAGTCATACCCCTATAATTAGAGTTGAGTAGGCAGTTTAATGTTAAATCCTAATTTTTACACTTTAATAACTTCATAATCATTCAGTGGATTTACATGAGATGTTGCATGCGCGGTTTCATGTGATAGATCTGTGGATGAGCCAAGTTTCATTTTGGTTGGATGTGCATATTCCAGGTTCTGGATAATGCAAACAGTGAATTTATGACTCATTGGTTTTACTGTTTTTTTTCTTTGAACTTGCCTACAGCCCTGTTGGTTTGGAATGTTGGTCTGTAATTTTCAGGGTAGAAAGGCGCTGGCCAACAGATGTTCATTTTGCTTGTTTCGTGAAAAAATATGAATCCATTCCGAAGCCATTTAATTTTGAAATTTTGAAAAATTTGGTTCTGGCATGCTCAGTAAGCACTTCAAGATGGCTGTATGAAGTAAAAAAGGAATCCTTTTTTGTATTAGAATAATCCTTTTTTGTTTGCTGGCGTCTTGTTCTTGTTTTTTTCATTAAAAATAAGAAAATGTTAAAAACCACAAAAATGACATCCTGGTGAGAGACCAACACATCTATCTGGCTGCTCAGGACCATGTTAGTTGCAGTCTGCACTTCACTGTTGGAGAAATACCATTTAAATGTTATTTTATTAATATTATAAATCTTTTTTCATTATGCGTGATATGAAAAAAATAATATTTTTTTTCATATCACGCGTCACATAAAAGGATCCTTTCATGAAGGAAAAATCCTTTTTCCTTTGCTGCATCTTATTCCTATTGCTGTCCCCATTAATGTTATGTATTTCCCTGTTGTGTAGTGACACCACCCACCCTCCGATCACCATACCCATTAATTTTATGCATTTCTCTGATGTCTAAGTGGCACCCCCAACCTCTGATCTCTGTCCCCATTACTTCTTCCTTTCCCTGGTGTCTAGTGGCACACCCACTCTCTGATTGCCATCACCATATTTAACAATGTTTCCCTGGTGTCTAGTGGCACCCCCACATGATTGCCATTCCCATAGTGCTTGTAATATTGAAAACTGTCCCTTTATGTCATCTTTTTTAAACCTGCAAAAAAAAAAGCCCCTCTCTGATCTGACCCCCCCACCTCCCACTCAGCACCCATCACCCCCCAACCCCACACACTGTCACTCACCTGAACAGGTGCCAGAGTGAAGATCCACTCTCCCACAGAAGACATGTCTTGAACTGCTGGAACTGGTGACTGCAATGTATTTCAGTGGAGTTTTAAACTTTCATGCATAACTTGGCCATTTATGCATATTTTGACACCAAATTTCAACATAGCCTTTTGGGGAATCCGCTCATAAACAATGTCACTGGAATTATGAAAATCTGGGTCAAAATGCGATTTCATGGTCACTTGGCAAAATCACCTTTTGGGCTGGAGTTGAATATTTTCAATGCCCTTGTTCATAAGGTGGGGTCATAAGAAGGATTTATTGAAAATATGAGGTCAAAATATGTAAAAAAAGGCAAAGGTATGTGCATGTGTTGAAATGTTGCTACGCTCGTAACTCTGTTAATTGTAAATATTTTGACCCAAAATTTTCAATATAGCCATATTTTCACAACACCTCGTGAACATGGCAGCTGTCATTGTTCCAGTCCTGGCCTAATTGTCTTTTCATACCTGTGGTATGGAATGATGTTGTGGTGGCATGGAATCACATTTAGGTAGAAATTTGGAAATTTTCAGTAGGGGTTTCATGAGGAGAGGTAATAAGAAGGCTATGGTGACAATTTGGTTGAGGTTTTGCTAACACTGGAAGTACAGGGCCATACATTTCCACAGCAATATACATATACACATCTATGGAGGGATGAGAGTGCAAGGCTCAGAGGGCCTTGTGCTCACACAGGCAAATGAGGATACAATTACACTATTTCAAAAAAGTATGGATGCATGGCATAGTGATGATATTATCTCAAAAAGTGAGGAAATTCATTGCCAAAACTTCGTTAATGCACTGGTTTGGGTTAAGTCAACAAAAGTAGGGAAATGTGGTGTTAGGGTTTCAAACTCTAACACCCCACCCCTACCCTGCAGGCGGCAACAGGTGTAGGGTGTGCCTTGGGGTGGTCAACCATAAAGCTCACCCCATGCTTATATACTGTACCTTCAGTTTATTAACTCATGGAATGAGATGAATGTTATGGTTGAGAACCCCAAGACACACCCTACACCTGTTGCTGCCTGCAGGGTAGGGGTGGGGTGTAAGCATTGGAAACCCTAACAGCAAATTTCCCTACTCTGTTGTTTTAACCCAAACTAGTGCATTAACTAAGTTTTTTTGAGATGAATATGTATAATCTATGCATGTAGTATGCACTTATGATAGTCAGCATATCATCTTCAGTACAGGTTAAAAGATCTTCTTCAGATTCTAATATACAATATAATTTCAGTCTCTATTCCTTTAAAGCATTCACTTAAGAATTTACCTGTTTTGTCACCTTGTAGATAGCAAACACACTTTAGATGTTTCAGGTTTTTTTCAGTTTCTTCATTCAATATTTTTCTGCTTTTTCTGTCTAAATTCTTTCCATTCTTGGTACTACAGTATTCAGTGTGGTCTTCTACTACCAATTAGTCTAATTCTCTCAACCTTTTTTCTAAATCATTCTCCTTCCATTCTGCCCTTATTAACCCAAGATTGATAAGAGATTATGTGGCCACATAAAACATCCTTAAAGGCATCCCAAAGCTATATCATTGGCAAACCTCTGTCAGAATTATAAAACCAATATTCCTTAATAACATTCTTCTTTTTCAATGAATAACTGGTCTTTTAAGAGTTCATTTTTAAAACTGCAAAATCTCATTTGATGTGGGGCGAAGTTTGAATTGTAATATTAGTACAGACCATTGCATGGTCTGAAATAAGAACTGAATACATTTCAAGTGTGATAATGTTTTTAATTTCAGTTTTTGAGAATGATATATAGTCAAATCTGGAAAAACATTAGTTTTTTCCATCATAATGGGTAAATTGCTTATCACTAGGAAAAAATTGATGCCAACCATCTTCAGAATTAAGTAACTAACTGAAACACTGTTTGTATCTCTCATGTCTATGTAGCTTATTTCTTGTAGTCACAATTGTAAAAGAGAGGTTTCTTCTAAATTTTGCTTGCCAATGAACCGAGTGATTACTTTAACTAGTGAAGTTTTGTCTTGATAAGGCTTGACTAGGGCATTAAAATTCCTGACTAATATGTTTTCTGCTTGAATTTGTAACAAGTCCTCAGTAATTGTTGCCAGAAAATCTGTGTAGTTTTCACAGTGAGTGTAAACAGAACCTACTGTAACTAATTTATTATTGATTTTACCCTCGATTCAATAATTCTGCCTGAGCTTTAAATGAATGAGCTAATTCAAAGTTTAGTTTTCTTTGGGTTAAGATGACCACACACACCACATCATCTTTCCACACCTGTGGAGTAAAAAACATTAGCAAAATAATTTTTCTTTAGCGTTACCACTTCTTTAAACAAGTGGGTTTCTTATAGACATAGAAAGTCTTTCCTCTGTTTCTTAGCATAAGCTAGAATTGTTGGGACCTGTTATTCAACAATTTGTGGAGGAGATAACACGTCTTTGCCAATGCAAACCTGGGTTCGTTGGATCCCCATATTCAAAAGAGGCTGTTGTGTGGGCAGAGAGGGTTAGTACCCGTGCAAAACATAATGTATGTGGGTGGCAAGGGTAGGGGTGAGGCCATGAATATTAAAAAAAATTTGATATATTTTGTCATTATGGAAAAAGTATATCAACAACATTTGTTTGATTTAAAACAACACCTATGTCATGATGTAAATATATGTTTCTCAGTATAGCTAGAGAAAACTGCTTGTTCATATATCAATAATTATAGAGGCATGGTTGTGCCGCTATAGTTAGGGTTGAGTAGCCTATTTAATGTTAAACTTCAAATTTTTCACTTTAATAACTTTGTAACCCCATCACATGTGGAAAGAAGTTGAGGAATAGGAGAATGGGGTGATAGTTAGGACCGATGACCCCAATGCACACCCTGATTCCAGTTGGGGAGGTGGGCTGGGGGGGTACAAAGGGGGTTTCAACCCTAACATCGAATTTCCTCGCTTTTGTCACTGTGGAACAACCCTAACTGATGTATTAAATGGATTTTTTGCCTCTAATTTCCCTTCTTTTTGAGAATGATAATGAGAAATAAGCGAATGTAATGTGTGGTGGGGGCCAACATCCCACCACATGATGTCTTATCACATAGTAACATTGTGCCCGGCATAAATCGTAATGCACATGGTGACGCAGCAAAACAGAAAGAGAAACAGTACTGTAGACAGAAATGTTAAAAACAACGCAAAGCAACTGCAAATGAAAATGCAAAGGGTAATGCACATGGTGGTGTAAACGTGAACGGTAAGTGAAATGGGTACGGAACCGCAAGCAGAAACGGTAATGGTAACAGTAATGCAAGCGCACAGGATGGTTTTCCCCAAAAGCTGTATAGAGAAAGACAGTGAGTAGAAAGAATGTATGCAAAATAATGACTCTCAGAACACAAAAATGAGGACTTGGAATAGTAAATCGCTTATATCTCAGTAACCGTATGACATAGAAAAAAAATTTAAAAGTCATATGTATTATCACTTTCCTGGCTAGTCTTGCACTTAGTCTCCATTAGGGGGCTAAGAATTTTTTCGACAAAAAGTCCGTATCTTGCACTGTTTTTGAGATACGGACCCTGAAAGGCGCGGCGAATGCTGTAATGTTATCCTATGGGAAAAAAACAGAAGTTCGGACTGCCATAACTTTGCCTCCCTGTAATATTTTTTCACCAAACCACTGCAAGGCACATCTGTGGGATGTTGGCTGTGTTTCCTACAAATTTCATCCAAAAAGACCAAACTGTTATTTTGCAGTAGGGCGCCAAATGATTGCTGCATTGCGTCGTACGCCGTAATGTTATCCTATGGGAAAAAGCGTCAACTTTGGAGTACCATAGCTTTGCTGCTGTGTAATATTTTTTCAGTAAAACACTGAAAGGCACATCTGTGAGATGTCGGCTGCGTTCCTTCCAAATATAGGCCCAAAACTCCAAAACGTTCTTTTGCAGCAGGTTGCCAAAGAATTACTGTTATTTTGAGCATAGTGTCGCAAAATAGTGTTGAGATTTGTGAAAGCTTTCGCAAACATTTTCGACACTTTCGTGAGTGCGACACTACTTTGTGAAAGTACTTTTTCCAGAAATCTGAAAAACATATTTCTGGGGTGTTTTACCCCAAAATAAAGACATGGCTAGCATCCTCAGGGCCCAACTAGGTGAATACAAAAAGAATTACTGTAGGTTGCTAGAGGGTCTCAATTTTAAATGTCAAGCATTTTTCTGAACACTAACTGAAAACAAAATGGTGGATTTGTGACAGTAAAAGGGCCATTTGCGACAGTAAAAAGTGCATTTGTGAAAGTGCTGAACTTTTTGTTAACTTTTCCCTTTGACTTATTATGAGAACTTGTTTTTTCAATAACTTTTGAACTGTTTAATATTTGTTCATGAAATCTTTGAAAGGCACATTGGGGACCCTGGCTGCACATTCCCTGAAGATTTCAGACTGGTCATGCAAACCGTGTGACCTGTAGGCGCGACTGTAGAATAAAAAAAAAAGCATAAACGCATGCGCAGATCACGCTTAATAACTCTGCAGCTGTATATCCGACCAGTACAAAACTTGGCAGATCCCAAGGTGTATGGGTTTTGATTCCGTATTCCAAATTTCAGTCAAATCTGTTAAATGGTTGCAAAGTTATTAAGGTGCAAAATGTTGGGTTTAACATGTAAATGGATCCTCAACCCTAACTATGGTAGCACTACCATGCTACCATAGTATGTATATATATATATATATATATATATATATATATATACACACACACACACACATAGTATATATATATATATATATATATAGAGAGAGAGAGAGAGAGAGATTTATCAATGGATAGATGGGAGTGCAGGGGCCCCACAGTAAAGTAAGGATACTATTATACTGTCTTAAAAAGTAAAGAAATAAGTTGCAAAAAAAATAAAAAAAAAACAATGTTAATGCTACAGTTAGGGTCAAAGTGACAAAAGTTGGGAAATGAGTTTTTAGGGTTTCTCTAACACCCCACCCTCCCAAAGCATGCAGGAAAGCAGGAGTGGGATGTGCCTTGGGTTTCTCAAGCCTAACGCTCAACCCATTCTCATAAAGTCTACACATCTGACCTTATTTACAGATAGAATGGGGTGAGGGTTAGGCTTGAGAAGCCCAAGGCATACCCCACACATGCTCTCCTACCTGGTTTGGGAGGGTGGGGTGTTAGGGAAATCCTAACGCTTCATTTTCCAACTTTTGTCACTTTGACCCTAACTGGAGCATTAACCAAGTTTTCTGCAACTTATATAATTAATACTTTTACATGATATTGAAATAATAACAACCCCGTTTCTAAATGGCTGGATTCCAAGCTTTCTGTTTTTTTTATTCAGTGAAAAAAGCTCATTACATGCATTGCATACTATCATATAAAACATTATAGCATTAAAGATACATCAATCAAGAGTCATTAATGTAAAGAATCAAGATACAGACCCTTAAAATTAATAGATTTCCCCTGCATCGATACATATGTGTAACCAGTATTAAACTTCAATGTTTCTATCCAAAACAACTTTACTGACGTACCATAAATAGAGATTATAAGCACTGGTCAATTATCGTATGAGTCAACTATGTACAGTATATTTCATTTAATGATATATCAAATATTAACATAGCATTTAATACTGGATGTAAACCAAAATAATAAACTGTTAATTATCATTCTAACAGATTACATGGTGGCTATGGAATAGGCTGTTAATGTTTGCAGTGCATGCTATCGGGAACACAACAAGGGCGCAATCTATGGCTAGTAATCACTTAAAGAGTTAGTGTACAGGTCCACACTGAACTGTTAGTCTTGATTGGAGTCATATAACAATCAGAAAGATATGTTTCCGATGCTCTTGAATATCGGCATTTCATTTATGTCCTACAACATTAATGAAATGTTTACAGTATTTTTAGTTCATACTGCAAAGCTATGTGTACCGTGCACTCTAACAGCAGGTCTGTTTATACGTGCAAGGGGGAAGGCTGCCAGCAGATGTTTTGCTTCAGATTCCTGTTCGGAGATTGATCTGGCTTTGATTTTAGTAGTAGGTTGGTGAACCTCAATTTCTAGTCACCATACACTTAGATAGATTAGGTGTTATTTATTTATCTTACTTTGTCTTGACCGATAGCAAGATGTTATCGTGGAAGAAATATATATGTGTGAACTTGTCAAATTTGACAGCGTGTTTTGGCATGAAAGAAGCAGGGTCTCATTCAATCATTTTGCTGACGCCAACCCACAATGTTAGTAGTCTTCCTAAGGCTGTTTTGAATTTAAATCATTTAATACTTGAACTGTCCCTCCATGAATGAAAAAAAATATTTAAATTATGAATTAACAAGCTGCTTACGGTCCCAGAACAGTTTTTACGAGAATGGTGGTGTGGGGCCAAGAAAGTTGCTTTATGTTTTGAATTGTCTTTTTATTTATACTGTAGGTTGATGTAGTAAGCTATAATTGACATCACAGAGCACTTGTTTAAAGTTTTATTTTCTTTCCCTCACCTGTGTGCCTCCAGACCCCCACTAGTGGTACTGACAGTCCCATGGGTCAGAGCACATGAGAGACACATTGAATGAACCATCAGAGCCGCTTTCACACTGAGTGCCATAGTGCTTACAACTTTTGAGCTGGCCACAGCCAGCTTGCACATTCGAGCAGGCAGCTTGAACATGTACACAAAGTGCTGCACAGCATTTCAATGTACCACCGAGCTGGCAGATACTTTTTTTTACACTGCTCCTCCAGTCCCCCACCAGGATAGCATTACCTTACGTTAGGTGTATTTCATATACTGAGCTATTTATTATTACAAAGTTGCTTTCCGACTGATTTATTTTTCTGGGATATCAGAATCTGTACAACTTATTTACACAAATGGTCTCCCAGACTTGTGAATGCCCATGGGATATCCGATTTTATTTTTACACAAAGCGGGCGGATGACTGGAGACTGTCCAGGGAGTGAGCCAGATGATCAGCTCGATGAATCACATCTCTGTCATGTCATTCCCCTAAAAGGCTGTAATTTCATTTGTGAACAATTATATCCTGTACAGACCCTCACCACAAATAAATGTTGTTTTACAAGAAGCAGTGTAATTTTGCATTGTTTGACATGAAGCAATTGCCAGTTTCAAAATGCTGCTGTGCTTTGTTACTGAGATCACAGAGCCCCTTGTCTCATGCATATTTATATGACTTTATCTGAAGTGAAAGTGGATTGTTAAAAAGTGCAGTTGCAGTTTCACATAAACGAAAATGCTGGACCAAGGGTCACATGCTAATCTACTATTTTTTTGTATCTATTCCTGTATTTTTAACAATACTGTCTCTTTATAACTGTATAAATATGCTGAATGAAGGGAGATATGTGTTCTCCTTTGCAAAAGCATGGCTGAATGAATCGAATACTTTGATGTTTTTTGTAATGACAGTTGATCCTGATCTGCACATGGAATACAGAACCTCATCAGCCCTTTTTTTTGTCATCTAGTTTGGTTTCCTGTGAGAGAGTGCAAAGCTTGTCCCGGTTTTCTGAAACAATTACCAATGTTTGTACCGGGCGCCTGTGTTTTACCTTTTTTTTCTGTGCTCTCCAATTGGCTGTGAATGTACCTTGGTCTGTGTTCTCAGCTACTTAGGAATTACAGGCATCCCTGGAGACCATGGTCACGCAGGCATAAACAGATCTATATCCCTGCGAGCCATCATGCTCCTTCAATGCCATGAATGACATTGCTGCTGCAATTTTTTTTTTATCTCAGAGTTTTGTTTTTTATTTTATCTGCAATCCAGTAACAAAATACTCCTGAATGCTAATGAGTAGGATGTGATGATAAGTGATTGGGTTTGTAGGATCCCTTATGGATGAGACAGAAAAAAAAATCTGATTGAAACATGTTTTTAAATCATTAGTTCGCACTGAACAGCTCTCTCATCCTCCTTATTATGCATATTAGTAAAATCATAGTCAGCTCTACAGATTTTCTTCACTTTTTTGTATATAATTATCATCACACATAGCATGTTAATCTATCCTCGTTGGAGTCAAACGCACGGTGACAATATGTACAAAGCTTATTCATGACCATTACCATATGCTGCTATATAGTATATTCATAATTACTGATGATAGTCTAGAAAGTTACATATGCAAATGTTTTTTTAGTAAATGGGGTGCAATGTCTCTGAATGTTCATTTTGCTTTTTTATCCTTTTCATTTTGTTTGTGATCCTATGAAGCCAATAATAAACAGTCAGTTAGTTTGGTGTGTTAGAGCATAATAAGTGGCACTCCAGAAAAACTTTGACACTATTTGTCAATATCAATTAACAAAATTCCTTACCCACTGCTATTGAGATTATTTATATGCCATATGAAGATACTCATTTTATTTGATTTTTACATATATATATTTTTTTATCTAAATACAGTATGTAAGCGTTTGTTACTGGAATCGAACCCAACGGTTTCTGAACAGATAAATATAATTCATATCTGTGTTATGCCTCAGTATTCATCACACTGTAAGTTGACAAACAACACCTGCACCCTGACCTTTGGGATATGGATTCAGGGTGGGGTTTATAATTCAAAGTAGTTTACATGTACATCAACAACTTCACAATTATCTTAGGTTATTTTTTGTTGTCTACAGGGTCCATAATTTGTGATGCTGTGTCATAACAGTGATCCTGTATCACAACTTATACTGTCAGATCGTACTGACTGTGTTAGGCCTCAGGTTTCATAGCACTGTACAATAACAACAGCACCTGCACTCTGAGCTTTAGGAATGGGATTATTCTCAGGATACAGGGGTTAGAGGTTATAATTCAAAGTAGTTTACATGCACATCAACAACCTCACAATTATCTTAGGTTATTTTTGTCTACAGGGTCCATAATTTGTGATGTTGTGTCATAACAGTGATCCTGTATCAGAACTTATACCCTTAGATCGTACTGACTGTGTTAGGCCTCAGGTTTCATGCCACACAGAAAACGAAGGCCTTCAAATTCAATTCAAATAGTCAGCAGTTTTAAAAAAAAACTGGTACATTATTTGAAGTACTTCAAACTGAATTCAGCTGTACCTCAAACACCAGTTTTTATTCAGTGGAAAACATCTCAGTTTGTCCTCAATGCCCTGCAAAAAGTGCACGCAAAATGCTAATTAGCCTTCAAAAAGAAGGGAAAAAGAGTGTTAAAAAACTGTTCTGAACAAGCCCTTCAACTGTACCTTAAACACCCTTCTTTTCCACCTAAAATGAATGCCTTCATATCCAAGTTTTCTTCAGTTTTTGCAATTCTTTTTGAAGTACTTCAAATTGCCTTCTATTTTACTTGGAACACCAGTTTTTATCCAGTGAAAATGTCTCATTTTGTTCTCGAATTCCCTTCAAAAGTTGCATGAAAAATGCAAATTAGTCTTCAAAAACAGAAATACTGGCAATAAACTGATAACCTCCTAAAGCACATGCAGAGAAATATGTAAATGATATGTTTTTGATTTGAATATCTTTTTAGAAACATTCTGTTTACAATGTAAATAGAATCTTTCTAAAAAGAAACCAAATAACAAAACATGCTCATTTACATATTTTGCTGCATATGCAGCCTAATGTAAGGGGTAAACAATCCATCAAGGGTTCTTTTTGACTGAAAAACATGTCCAGCTGTACCTTATCATGTGCAAGTTCCCCTTTCTTTGTGTAACAGTACTCAGCTAATTTTCATATTAATCCCGGTTACTTCGGATGCATTTCAGGTATACCAGATGATAAACACCACATGAAAAGCAATGTGTTCAAAGGCATTGGGCCAGATATTCAAACTGCGCCATTCTGTGGTGCAAGCCCTTGCGCTGCTCAAAAAGTTGTGCAGGGGTGTGGCCAGGGCGATATTCAATGGAGTTGTGCTATTGAGCAACTTCATTGAATATCGCCCCCTGGCCACAGCCACTGTGCATGGTGCAGTGGAACTTGCGCCACCTCAAGTGGTCAGAATGGAGCATTCAGATGCGGTGGCACAAGTTCCATTGCGCCATGCACAAACCTGCAATATTCAAAAGGTGACATGCAAACGGGGCCATAATTTATGCAAGGCGCATGGGAGGGGGGCCATATGCATCTAATTATGCCCCATTTGCATGCCATTAGCATGCAGGTGCACCGATCTCAGACGACTTGCGCTTGGCGCCCTGCTAGGCAGCAGCCGTCGGGGACGGCGCCCTGCAGCCCGATCATGGGCAGATCAATTCCCCAGCAGCCCAATCAGGTGTAATGCTAACCCCCATAGCCCGACCACAGGCAGCAGAGTAGTTCCCCCCAGCAGCGATAGCAGGTATAGCATAATGTTCATTCCCCCCTGCAGCAGCGATAATGGGCATAGCGTAATGGTCATTCCCCAGCAGCCTGATCGCGGACATAACATAATGTACCCCCACTCCCCAACTTGCCTGCGGGCATACAGAAAGTCATTCCCCACCCCCGACTAGCCCGATTGCGGGCATAACATCAACCCCCAAGACCAATATCCCTGGTGGTCAGTGGACGCAGAAACCCGATCATGGGCATAAGGTCCCAACCACCCCAAAGTCAATAACCCTGGTGATCTGTTGTTTACCCCACCCTCCGCCCATAGACCCCACTACCCGCTCTCCCCGTCAGCGGCGGGTGGCAGCACCCTACCTGCCTGCCCGCGCCTGCTGACTGACAGCTCGATAGGGCTGCATGCCCACTGTAGCTCAGAGCATGAGCCAATGGGCGTGTCCACCACCCGTACAAGGCAGTCCAGATATGTGAATGAATTCACTTCTCTGGACTGTCTTGTCTGATATCAAGCCTGCACGCCCATTGGCTCATGCCCTGGAGCAGGGCGGCAGCCCTACCGAGCTGTCAGTCAGTGGTTGGCGGGCGGCAGGTGGGTGGGTGCTGCTGCCTGCCGCTGATCGGGGAGCGGGTGGTGGGCTCCAATGGTGGGTGGGGGCCACTAGGTTACCAGGGCTATTGGACTTTGGAGGGTGGTTAGACCTTATGCCTGCGATCAGGCCTCGTGGTCCACTGGACCACCAGGGATATTGGTCTTTGAGGGGGTTGACATTATGCCCGCGATCAAGGCTAGTCACGGGTGGGGGTACATTATGTTATGCCCGCGATCGGCTGCTGCGGGGTGGAATGAACATTGTTATGCCCGTGATTGGGCTGCTGCAGGGGGATGAAATTATGTTATGCCCGCGATCGGGTGGCTGCGGGGGGGGGGGACTACTCTGCTGCCCGTGATCAGGCTACGGGGGGGTACTATTATGCCCGTGATCAGGCTGCAGGGGGAGGCACCAGGAACAAGTGGAGGGCTACCCACAGGTGGCAGCTGCTGTGTTGTGCCCTGCAATGCGGCAGCTCACCTGTGGGTGGCCCTCGACTTGATCCTTTTTTTTTTTGGCTCAAAGTTGTGCAGGCGAAGGTAGGGGGTTGCGCCTGCATGACTCTGCATGGCCCGGCTGAATATTGGGCTGTGCAGTTTATGCATGGTTCCTCCCCCTTCAGTTGAGCATACCTTCATTAGCATTGTGCTATTGCTCAGCATGATTTGGGGGGCGCAACTGCCTCCTGCTGAATATCGCAGAATGGCGCAATTCCGGACTTGCGCAGGCGCAACCCTATTGCGCATGGCTCAGCTCTTTTGAATACCTGTGCCTCTGTATCTTAGAAAAAAACTGTAGTTACTGTACTGGTAAAAAATATATTTTGTTTATGCTATGCTTTTCTGTTACGATTTTATACTATCTGTCTGTTCTTCAAAAGTTATGCAGCCATAAACATACTCTGTTACAGCCACTGCACTGTTACAGCGCACTCATTTAGTATATATAATAAGCAGGGGATTTCTTACCTGGGTCCTATGAAGCCTGGGATGGGGTCTCAGGATAGTGTCCAGTTGTACCTGTGAAATAACAGTGATGTGGTCAAAAAGTATGGGGAGGTACAAGCTGGGAATAACAAGAGTTAAAGTGCGAGCCCAGAAATGAAATAAAAGTTAACTTAGAGAGGTAAGTGTTTAAGGCAAAAGTGAGGGAGAGAGTGAAAAAAGATCTAGAGGTAAAAAACCAACAGGAAAAAGAGACAAAGAAATGAAGTAAGTGCTGTAGGGTGGTCTTATTTAAATATGATTTAGCCAGTGGTTCAATAAGCTAGTGTAGGCTTTGGGCTATAGGCCCATTCCTTTAAAATGGAGTATCCCTGGCATCTGGTTGGTCCAACAAGGGCTTCTTTCCCCAGACTGCCAGCTTCCTGTTATCCTCCTCCATGGTGTCAGAGCAAGTTACTAAAGCTTGATAAGCAATGAAGGAGTCAACGATGAAAGCATACGTCGAAGCCCAATCGGACGATAAAGGAGCCACCAATAGTAGCACAGTATGAAACCAGAGCAGCAGACAATTAAGTAGCAGTCATTGGCAGCATAAAAGTAAACTATGGTGGTGGAGAGAAATATTATGCTGAAGGAATGCCATATAGCAGAGGGCTAAGTGAGGCTTGGCACTCAAAACCTAGAGAGAGAGAGGACTTACCTATCACTTTTCCCTTGGAAGCCAGACAGGCAGTGATCAGAGGATAGCATAAAAAAAGGGACTAGTTATGCAATGTCTGTGGGAAAAGCCCCACTCAGGAACCCAAGGCTGGGACCATGGAGGATGGGATTGTCCTCCAGGATGGGGCCCCAGGGAAGGGAAGAAGGAAACCCGGTGGAGGGGGGAAGCTTCTCCTAGTGGTGGACTATTGTCCAAGGAGTGGAGTAAGGGACACCTAGTGGGGTGGGGGGAGACAGGGAGGTCAAGTACTTCCCAGAAAGTGCTGCATGGAGGGAAGGGAAGTGGATCCATAGGATAGCTATGACAATAGCTAGGATGGAGCAGCTGGATGTCATCGTCCACCAGGGGACCAATGACCTGGCCAGGGGAAGGGTAGAATTAGAGTCCAGAATGATTTCAGGAAGCTGGGGGATACCTGAAACAGCACACTCTGTCTCATTCTCGGATGTGCTACCTGTTCAGGACACAGGGGAAGCTAGGGCACTCCGCATCCATACCTTCAACTCCTGATTGAAGGATTGGTGTGGAAGGGAAGGTTCTGGCTTCATAGGGGACTGGGGCTTGACCTGGGAAGATGTAGGCTTATATAAGGAGGATGGCCTGCATCTGTCTGAGAAGGGGACCTTGGTCCTTTGTGAGAAGTTTAAATGCTTCAGCAGGGAACATTTAAACTGGCCAAGGAGTGAGAGCCAGGAGACTTAGGAACACCCCCCATGGGAACATACAGGAACATAAGTTGACTACGGGTACAGTTAAAACAGGCAGGGAGGGGCAGGCAGGTGAAGAATGTATAATGAATGACAAAGGGGGCAAGAGCACATAGGAAAGGAAACTGGAGGGGGGGGGATTCTGGAGAGGGAGAGCAATAGCAGAGGGTGGGCAGAATGTAAAACATGGAAGATCATGCCAACGAATGCCCATAGCCTAAGACATAAGGTTCCAGACCTGGAGGCCTGGTTGGCAGATGCAGGCCTTGACATAGCAGCAATAACAGAAACATTGTACTCTGCTAATCATGGCTGGGAAATCAATGTACCAGGCTATATGTTGTTCAGGAGGGACAGGGAGGGTAAAAAGGGTGGGGAAGTAGCCCTGTACATCAGAGATGGTATAAAGGCTACAGAAGTTCAATGAAGACAGGGGGAGGTCAAGGCAACGTGGGTCATCCTGGAGCCAGAGAATGGAACAGCAATATGCACTGAAGTGATCTATAGACCTCTGGCACAGTGAAAGGAAGTAGACAGGGAACTAGTGGAGAACATACACAACATGGCCGCTAAAGGCAAAATCTTGCTACTGGGGTATTTTAATATACTGGACATGGATTGGCCACCCAGGTGGCTGTTTCAGCCAGAAGCACAGCTATCCTTGAATCACTGCAGGGGGCTGGACCCAGGCAGCTGGTGAATAAGGCCAACCAGGGACAAGTAAATTCTGGACCTGGTATGGACCAATAGAAACAGAGTCAAAGAATTACAGGAGGAAGAGCAGCTGGGGTCCATTGACCACCACATGGTGTGGTTCAGCATTGAGATACGGACTCAACTGAACCACACAAGGGCAAGAGTATTAGATTTCAAGAGGGTGCATTTCACTGAAATGGGTAGATGTATACAAGCAGTCCTGTGAAAGGGAAAGGTAGTACAGTGGGTGGAAGAACAATGGGAGAAACTGAAAGGAGCCATAATGCATATAACAAACCAAAACGTTAGGATAGTGACCAAAGCGAAAAAGGAGGAAACCATTACGGTTCTCCAGTGAGGTGCAGGACAAACTCAGGGCTAAAAAGGCAGAGTTTCAGGAAATATAAGGGGAGTCAAAGGGAGGAGGACAGGGAGGTGAGTATCTTGAATGTCTAAGGGAAGCAGGGAAGGTTGTTAGTAGGGTGAAGGCGCAGACAGAAGAGGGCTTAGCAGAGTCTGTAAGCAAAGGGGATAAAGTATTTTATAGGTACATCAGTGAAAGAAGAAAACTGGGGGGATTGTGAGGCTCAAAGGGTAGAACAGAGAGTGTAAGGAGGGGGTTCTGGACAAGGCAGAAATACTGAACAAATACTTCCGCTCAGTATTCACTAAGGAGGGGGAGTATCAAGGACCACAGTTGAGTTGCAGAGGTGATGGGGTGGGGGGGGAGAGGTGAACACCAGTCCATTCACAGTGGAGAGAGTTCTGGAAGAACTCACAAAGCTGAAAGTGGATACAGCCATGGGGCCAGACTGCATCCACCTGAGGATATTAAAGGAGCCGTGAAGGGAACTAGCAGCACCTCTGGTGGCCCTGTTCAAAGTCACTCAACACAAGTGACATTCCAGAGGACTGGAGGAGGGCACATGTAGTCCCACTGCACAAATGCCACAGTAGGGAGGAGATTGGGAACTACAGGCCAGTCGGCCTCACCTCAGTGGTGGGAAAGACTATGGAAACACTGCTGAAAGAAAAGATAGTGGCACATATGGAATCCAGTGGTGCTCAGGATCTAAGGCAACATGGATTCACAGCAGGAAGGTCATGTCAAATGAATCTAACAGTTTATTTTGATTGGGTGACTAGGGAATTTAATCAGGGAAGGGTGGTAGACATCGCCTATCTAGATTTCAGCAAAGCCTTTGACACCATCCCACATAGAAGGCTGATTAACAAGATGGGTAGTCTGGTCATGGGAGACAAGGTGGTTAATTGGGTTAGGAACTGGTTAACAGACAGGAAACAAATGGTGGTGGTAAATGTGGTACAATCTGGGGAAAGGAGGTGACCATTGGGGTACCTCAGGGATCAGTACTAGGACCAGTCTTATTCAATGTCTTCATTAGTGACATTGCAGAGGGGCTGGAAGGAAAGGTCTGCCCGTTTGCCGATGGTACCAAGATCTGCAACAGGGTGGATATTCAAGAAGGGGTGCAGAAAAAGAAGAGGGACTCAGAGATGTGGTACCTGAGGTTCAATGCAAAAAAGTGCAAAATAATGCACCTGTGTAGAGGGAACCCTGGGGACAGCTACAGGTTGGGGGGGGGGCTGACTGTCACCAAAAAGGAAAGGGACCTAGGGGTGATCATCTCTGATGACCTTAAGGTGTCAAAGCAGTGTACAAAGGTGACAAGGAGGACCAGTGGCATGCTAGGGTGCACAGACAGGGGTATCACTAGCAGGAGGTGGGACGTGGTGATGGCATTGTATAAAACATTGGTAAGGTCTCACCTGGAGTACTGCATGCAGTTCTGGAGACTTCACCTGGGCATGAACATATAGATAAGGTGGAAACTGTCCAGAGGAAGGCAACAAAGATGGTGCAGGGCTTACACCGCAAAGCATATGAGGAGAGACTAAGGGACCTCAATATGTACTCACTGGAGGAGAAAAGGCAGTAAGGGGACATGATTAAAACATTCAAGTACCTCAAGGGCATAAACAAGGTGCAGGCAGGGGACCTTTTCCAATGTAGAAAAAGTACTAGAACAAGGGGGCACAATGCGGAATTGGAAAGGGGGTAGATTAAGAGGTAATGTGAGGAAGATTTTCTACTCTGAAAGGGTAGTCTACACTTGGAATAGTGTGCCACAGGAGGTAGTGGGGAAAGTACAGTGGAAGAGTTTAAGCATGCTTGGGACAGGCAAAAGGGAAGCACAAGGGAAGCCTGAGAGGGGAGGGAGTGATGAAAAGCCATTGATCACATAGGGTCAGTGGCTACACACAATGTATAGGGCCTATGGGCCCAATGGATGGGCTTAGCAGTTCTTATCTGCCAACAATTTCTATGTTTCTTGTTTCCTCTTGGAAGTCAGACAGGCAGTGATCAGAGGATGGCACAAAAAAAAGAAAAAAGGGACTAGTTTCCCCATGAAAGTAGAACAGGTAGTGATCCCAAGGACAGCATCAAAACAATGAAATTTGTAAAGCCCAACAACAGCATTCAGTGGGGTGGGGCATCACAGTACCACAGAGACTGAGATTTGGGGTAGGGGGAAAACAGCAGAGTGCCAGCATTCGGGGTTGCACCCCCTCAATACTGCAGTCCAACTAGGACTTGCAAGTTCCCCAATTGCTGTCCTGTGAATTAACAACAGTAATATTTTTCTGCAGTAAACATCGCTAGTCAATTCCAAATCTATACTGGACACACAGAAGCTTGGTATGGGGCATGAGTGTTAGCAGTGATTGTATTCAGAAAAGACACTAAGAGTGGCTGTTAAGCAAGAGAATCACTCCTGGAGTTGTTGTACCATCTAACACCCCCAAAGGTGCCAGTGAACTAGTGCCACAAAAGATACTAGAGCCTTACCAGATATTATTGGGTATGCTCAGCAGCATTGTGATCTCAATCATATCACAAGTGATCCATTTAGCAGCATGCGATTGGCTGTTCTTGACTGTGATGTCACAGTGAGGTCATATGGCCCTTCTTGGTTGTGATGTCAGCGAGGACACAGGACTGATGCATATTACCTGGAAAAGCAGAGGTTGTGTTGTCACAGTGAGATCACAGGACTGATGCATGTTACCAGGAAAAGCAGAAATAAATTCAGGTAGAACTTTATAGAGTACTGCTCCACAGATCACACCTACTTCCACTACTGTGTGAATAGACCATTAAAATGCCACTTAACATACCCATTAAAGGTCAATGATGCATGCCATGAAATTCCTATTAATTGGTACATAATTAATGGCCCAGATTATAAATTAGAGTCTTTCTAAACATTTAACTTGTTAAACTGAATGGGGTATTTTAAATCATGAGGGAATTAATATGGTGCAGGATTTGTACAAAAGGCCCTATGAGGAAAGATGGAGAGCTAGACTCTTGGTAGCCAGGAAATCAAGAGGTAACATCATAGAGATCTACAAGTACCTCATGAGGTTGAACAGGATGCAGGACAGGAATCTCTTTCCAGTGAGGAAGAGCACCAGAACCAGAGGGCATGTGATGAAGTTGGAGATGGGGGGTGAATGAATAGGGATCTAAGAAAGGCTGTGGAATGGTCAAGAGGGTGGTTTCTCTGTTTTAATGTGACATGCAAAATCATGCAGTTGGCATGCAGAAGCCCAGGGGTGGAGTGGTACTGGTGACCACCGAACAGGAAAGAGACCTGGGGTAACCATAGCCGATCTGGCTAAAAAATGTGACAAGGCAGTAGGGACAGCCAGTGGGATGCTAGTGTACATAGGGAGGGGACTCACCGGCAGAAAGAGGGAGATGGTGATACTAGATTACTGTGCTCAGTTCTGGAGACCACATCTCCAGAAAGACATAGAGTAGAGGCAGTTCGGAAGAGGGCAGCTAAAATGGTGCAGGGTCTAAAGCCCTATGAGGAGAGACTGAAGGACCTCAATATGTAAACCCTGGACAAAAAGAGGGAGAAGGGGATATTTTTTATTTTAGTTTTTGTTGACCGGGTAAGTGCACTAGACAAATCCTGCCTATTTTCAGGCACGACCCGAGGAGGGGGATACAGATGAATGCCAACTGACCTTGAATCAGAGTAAGCTGTTGGTGGTATTTTTAGTGAATGAGGGAAATTTGGCCAGGACACCGGGGAAACGTCCCCTACTCTTTTCGATAAATGCCATGGGATCTTTAACATCCACCTCAACTACCACCAATCCAGGCAGATGGGACCTCGGTTTAATGTCTCATCCGAAAGACGGCACCTCAGAAGTGCAGCACCCCTCTCATGCTGCACTACAGTGTCAGTACTGGGATATTAACCCAAGTGCCAGATGTGGGAACTGAACCCACAGCCCTCTGATCTCCCGGCCTCAGAGGTGAGTGTGCTACCTACTGAGCCACTGACACTGACTATGTGACTTTATATGACAGGGACTTTTCAAATACCTCACTTGTATAAATAAGGTTCTAGAGGGAAGTCTTTTCATGCCATTAAGCTGGAGGGGTAGGTTCAGGGGTGATGTCGTGGATGCCTGTAACAGCCTCCAAGCAGAGGCAGTGGGGGGAAAAAACTAATGCGAGTCAAAAAGGCATAGGTCAGACACAAGGGAACCTTAGTGATAAAAGGGTGAGAGGCAGAGATCAAGTAGGGTCTGAGGTGTTACAGTAGGTAGAGGAGATGGGAAGACTGGCTGGGTCAAGTAGTCCTTATGTGCTGTCGGACTATGTTTCTAGGCCAGCACTATGGCATGGATGGCTGAGGCACTAGTGCTCTACCTCCTGTTATACTGACAACCAGTGTTCAGTTATGAGTGCAGGTTGATAGCAGTTGGCAGGGGAGAGGAAGGAAAGGATTGCGCTCCTGATGGCTGCTCTCCTTTACTGCTGGTGGGGTGGCATGGGAGACCTGCACATGCCACTAAATGACTGCCACCTGATGATGGTAAGGTGGTAGTGTGGGTCAAGGGCAGTAGAAGGGAGAGATGTGGGACACCAGGGCTCACCCCAGCCTAGGGAACTGGGAGCAAATTGTGGAAAAAGCACATGCCACCCACCTCTTGCCATATGTGTCAACCTTCAGGAGAACTCCGAAGGGCCCAATGACAGAAGGTAGCAATGGAAAACAGGTAAGGCATAATGTTTGCCCATACCTGTAAAGAACTGCCTTCTAAATGAGTAGGATGTTGAGACATTAACAGCAGCTATGCAACTAGGGTGTGGAGGATAATTCCTTATCAAATATAGTCAGGGATTAAAGGTTTTTCTTACCTGATGCTAGGTGAGCCTAAGGCAAGGATTCCAAATAGAGAGGAAGCTGTAAAATAATAATCAAAAAGGTCACAAAGGATCTGTAGTTGTTTATGAAAGGTAAAGACAGGAAAGGCAAAACAGGTAAAGAATACTTATCTGACATGATATAGGCTGCTCCATAGACCTGCTCATCAGATATGATTCTGAGTGATGCCTAAAAATTAAAAAATAAAATAACTTAACATGATCAAAACAAATGAATAGTGGAAGAACACTTAATTTATTAGATCGAACTTCAGGTTCACAGCTCCTTGCTCGAAATACTATGCCAAACTGCCTTCATTCTACTGTGACCCAGGTTGCACAGTAAACGTTCCCAAATCTACAGGGATCCCTGTATTTTACAGGGGAAATGGTTCAGTCTACAGAAAAACTGATCACTTAGGCTTGCATTTTTCATAGGAAATAAGTGTAATTTATAGGAACACACAGATGAAGCTCTGGGAGAACAGGATGAGCCTGCATGGAGCTTGAAAGGACTGTTGGAAGGCACCCTGGGCGGGCACTCCTCACTCCCTCAACAATTGGCAGCACCTGGATTTCCCTAATAAGCATTTTATTTTATACTCCTTACACTGGCCACCAGTCTGCCACTCCTTGAGGCTCGCAACATCCCTACTGCCCGCCAGTCACTCCCCCGCTGCCACACTCCGGTGACAGTCCCCTGAACACTTCCTCTTCCCCCAGAGCCAGGCACAGCCCAGTCCCCCAAACAGTCACCTCCTCCATCCCCAGGAGCTAGGCTCCCCCCATTCCCTAAACAGTTCCCCATCCCCAGGAGCCAGGCTCCCTCTAGTGCCCCCGAACTCTCCCCCTCCTGTTCACAGGAGCCAGGCTACCCCTGTCCCCCAAACACTCCCCCAGTCCACAGGTGCTGCCTAGTTCCCGAACACTCACCCCCATCCCTAGGCTCCCCAGTCCCCAAACAGTCCCCCCATCCAAGGCATCCTTCAGTAACCAGAACACTCCCCACCATCCCCCCAAACACAGGCACAGTGCTCTCCACTGTCCCCCCCAACACAGGCACAGGGCTCCCTACCGTGTTGCTCCAACACAAGCACAGGGCTCTCCACCGTGTCACCTCAACACAGGCATGGGGTTCCCCATCATCCCCTGAACAATGCATAATACTAGAGGTCATGTCCTCCAGTTAACTGGTAAATCTTTTAAACACAATAATCATAAGTTTTTCTTTTCTGTAAGAACTATTGGGCCTTGGAATAGATTTCCATCTGATGTAGTAACAACTAATACTAAAGAGATTTTTAAACACCATCTCAACACGCTAATTATGTCTGAGTATGACTTAACATTCTACTCTATGGCCTAGCATAGGAGCATTATGGGCTTTGGCCTACTAGCCCTTTCTTCTAACCTTAGTATGAACACAGGTGCCAGGCTCACTACTGTCCCTCGAACACAGGTGCTGAGATTCCTACCCTGTCACCCAAGCACAGAGGACATGCTCTCCCCCTCACTCAATCTCAGGAGCCATGCTTTCCCTCTCACCTAAACACAGGTGCCACACTCTCCCCTGAATTCAGGAGCAATGCTCTCCCCTCCCCCCAACTCAGGAGTAGCACCCCCCCCAAACACAGGAGGTGTGCCACACACACTAGGGATTTGTATTAAACTTTTGGTAGCCTTCCTTGTGGATAAAATAAAAGTATCATGGCCATATCCTCCAGAAATAAACTCCTCCATTAATTTTAGGCTGCAAGAGTACTTTTCTGAACTCTTAAGGACAGTGTGAATAATTCAAGCAGCTACCCACCAAGATGGGGAAGGCACCAGGTTGTAAATTTAAAGTAAATAAGGTAGAGCCATCAACAACAAAATAAATTAACAGGGAGAGTGCAAACGGGTAAATTGTCAAATGTTTTTGCTCCACATTCACGCTCTGCATCAGCTCTCGAGCTGGAGTCTGGAGTGCTATATCCAGGTTGCCACATTCAAACACATTTCTCGAGTGAACTGGGACTCCTGGAAGCTCGCACTTTCTTCTGCCAATCCATTTTGGGTAACACAGACTTACTGGTGATACCGGGGTGTACGTTACCTGACCTAGTGCTTTCATTGTTTGCTTTGGGAGGTGAGGCCAGCCCATCTGCATGGTTCTAGTCTGTGACTGTTTATTGAGACTGTGAATGAAAAAACAGGGGGAAATGGGCAGACAGGCAGAGGAAGGCAGTGAGCGGTGGGGCAGGCCTCAACAAAAAGAAAAAAAAATACTTTGCTTCACCGTAGCACTGGGAAAACAGGCACTGTGGTGTGGAAAGTAAGCACTCACCTTTAGTATGGTGGATAGGCCCTTATGTGGCCACAGCTTATTTTCTTTGCTTCTACTTCATGTCTTCCATTATACTCTACTTCTCCATTCTTTTTCATGCTGAATTTGCAGTAACGGTTCTTCACGGAGAGCGTCAACAGGGAGTCCCGCCCGTAGTTACACTGCTGATTGGCAGGGCATACACATTCCATTGTACTACTACTGGGCTGAAACTGCCCTTCAAACTGAGTGAAGCAGAGTGGCATTTCTGTAAATAAAAAGAAAATGAACTCAGATTCTTGAGATGAAGCTATAGCTGGTGGTTACTCTGTACTGACTGCCGAAGTGAAAGTCTGTGTTTCAGTTTCCTGTTTCTTTCAGCTTCAAGTTACAGGAGAAACACAGATGGCTACTAAATATGCATGAGGAGATTTGCATAGCCAATCCTTAGACACTATGGGCCTGATTCTCAAAGATGACCTTAGATCGGCACGAGGTGCGTTGGATGCACCGTGCGCCAAAGCACCCTGCATCATCGGCAATGCACCCTGTTCTGTAAGAAATGCACTATACTCCAGAAGCAGTGCACATGGTGTAAGAATGCACAGTGAATCAAATAAATAGTGTAGGTGAAATGCAAGGTACAGGCAGCATCAAAATTCAAGGGATGGAGGAATGGCCGAACCACGGAGGATGCAGCAAGAAGAGAAGGGGCAGCCAACCCCAAAAACACGGAGGAAGAAGATTGGGCACTCCAGGAAGAAAAACTTCATGGACCAGGAGACAGACATCTTCCTGGATGCAACTGAGGCCCAGGTAGGTGGGACTGAGGGTGACAAGAGCACATGAGCATGATGGCCAATGGTGCAAGGCTCTGACCTGTGTGTGACATTAAACAGGCAGACCTGCTACTGTCCCGGGGAGGAGACCAGAAGGTATGGACACAGCGGCAGGAGGCATGGGATGAGGTAGCCAGACTGGTGAATGCAGTGGCAGCCTGCAGGTGCAGTGTGAGGGAGCTGCAGAAGTGGCATTGTGACATCAAGAGCCATGCCGAGGAGAACGCAGACCACTACAGGTGCTACACAATGGCAATGGGTGGAGGACCCTCACAACCATGGCCCCTCATCAGACATGAGGAACGTGTAGTGGCACAGATCAGCACGCGCAGCATACAGGGTGACACTAAGCTAGACCTGTATCGGCAACAACATGCACAAGGTAAGCACCGGGCATGCATGTGGTGGGTGGCACCACTGTGCATACAGCAGATGTGGCACCACCAGTGGAGAATGATGCACCATATGGGCACCAGGGACCCACAATGGACAGGGACCCAGGGGGCAGATTCAGAGGGACACAGTGTGGCCTGGGCCACCATGCAGATGCATGGGATGCAAGAGTCGACCCCTCCACTGGGCGCCACATGCTGGACATGCACTGTGGCAATGGACACATACCAGTACATGGGCACCAGAAGTAATGCACTGTGCACATCTGTCTGTACACCCAGCAGGTGCCTGGAATACAGTGACTGGAGGACATGCCACTGCCAGGTGGGCAACACCACCACAAAGCCATGCTGTGACCCACAGTGTCAGTGAAGCTTCAGAGCACAGCACAAACAGCAGCAGTGATGAGGAACAACATCAGGCATCTACCAGTGACAGCACAGTGAGCCAGGCCCACAGGAGGGTGACAGATAGTGAGGTGGATGACCAACAGGGAAGTGACACTGACAGCAATGCTGTGCTGTTCAGCAGCTGCAGCACCATGGGGCACAGCACACCTGTGGCCAGAACTGCAGACCAGCACCAGACCACGGTGGACACTCAGCAGCAGGGGGACAGAGGGGATGGCACTGTGGTGGGACAGGCAGACAGTACACTCACCACTGGAGGCTGTGACAGCCAGGCACACAGCACTGCCACACTGGACCATGGAGGTGCAGGTGGGACAGGCAAACATGGTGCAACATCACTGCCACTGGATGATGACCTCGTGGATGACCTGTCACAATACTACCGGGACGTTCTGCTCACCCAGGAGACAGCACAACGTGAGCTGGCAGGGATACGAGACAGCATACGGGAACACACCACTGCCACGGTAGCACACATGGGACAGCTACAGCTGACAGTGGCAGATATCCACACAGCCATCATACATGGGATCCAGAAAGGGGCATGCCAAACAACACAGACAACAAGGCTACTCTAGGACATACAGCTGTGTGTCACATGCCAAACAGATGCCATAGAACGGCAGACCATGATCATGGAACGTAGCATGGCACTGCATATCACCCAGACAGAGGCAACAATGACAATGGCAACAGAACTGCAGGAGATTGCAAGATGCATGCGACAACATGCAGCTAGTGTGGCACCGGTCCCACAGGTATGTCCGGAATGCAATGTGCCGCGGCACAACAGAGGGGCAGGAGATGACCTCCACAGCATGGGGAACACAACCAGCATACAGGATGTGGGACAGACCCATGAGGGCACACAGGGCATGGGGCAGCCATTGAAACCTATGGGACAACAGCCAGACACAGTGATGACACAGCATGTGACATGTACAGCCGTACCCCAGGACAGGGTGGTGGGTGACATGGCAGGCCAACACGCAGACAAAGGGGACCAGCAGCTGGATGCAAATGCCTCTGAAGACAGACAAGTGGGCCCAACAGACATCAGTGACACGCCAGAGCCATGAAGTGATGCCGGTGTGGAAGATGGCTATGATGCAGTGGGGCACACACTGCAGGGGCTCCAGCCACATAGGACACAGAAGACATCTGCAGCACAACACCCATGAATGCTGCTCAGGGTGTGCACAGGCACATGGGGTTCTGGAACACAATGGGCACAGGGGGCAGGATATCCACCTGCCTGTCAGTGATGTGGAGCAGTCCAGACAGACACAGAACAGTATGGTGCTGGACAACAACATGGCCATGCCAACACCCGTGCAGCATGGAGGCAGGGACAGCACATGACATCCCGATCCCAAGGCAGCAAGAGGGCTCACCCTGAGGTAGGTGGAATGGCCTGTGAGGGGCAGATGGCCGGGCAAGGACCACCAGCATCAGAACCTGTTGCACAGATGGCTGCAGCAGTCAGCAGGACTGGACATAGGGGGAACAACAGCAGCAGTATGACAGGGACTGCTGCAGCACAACAGATACCCCCGGTGACACAATGTCATTCACAGAGACACAGGGTGCACACAGTGCCACGTGTGGTGAAGGTGCAGACAGAGTGTGCCACGCTGCAGGATGCTACACAGAGAAGCATCACGGTAGTACAGCCACCATGCACTGCACAGAGTGAGTCACCGGCCACCATAGACTGGAAAGGGAAGCCAGCACACACATCAGTAGGATGCGCACATCATGCCAGGCATGCGCAACAGACGGGGGGGGGGGCAACCAACGTTAATGGTTGCCATAACTCAATGGTCCTGTGCCCACACCAAACCCTGGGCAGGGACCCCAACAAAACACACACCACACATGGATGTGCATGTGCCATGCATACCTGTGCTGCATGCACATGTACCCAATATCCCCGTACAGTGCCCATGGCCATGGCACACCCAGTCATGTCACCACAACATGGGACATGCACATAAGCCTGCATCCCCATACAGTGGCACCCCCCCACATGTCAGCTATATGCACACCACCATCCCAGACAGAACATACTGGACACCTGCACAGCCCCCAATGCCTGCCCTGGGATCAGTCGCATGCAACCGAGTATGTACACCATGGCATGCCAAGAACCGCTTACACCACACACCCACACCCGTGCACCATCAACTACCACCAACCAGACAGGCTCCCCCCACATGTGACCAGAGAGAGCAGAGGGGGCACACACCATGGTGTTGCGCACCAGCACAGGCATGGCCCATGGCACACATGGCACCATACCTATCCATGGTGCCATGCATGCCCCCACACCCAGGCACATGGCCTCTGTAGGACTGTTGCCTCCTCACCACACAAGAGGCACCACATACCACCCAGCACCAACACTCCCACACAGTACCCACCATGGGACAATCCACCACGGCGGCCATACAGAGCTGCATAATGCATGCCACTGGGCAGGCCCTGTGGTATGCCACATACCGTGACACACCACCTGGCCCCACCATGGATATGCGTACCACATGTCTGGTACCATCACATGCACGGCACATATAGGACCAAACCGCGGGGTCTCACCTTGTCAACTGTTGGCTTGGCTTAACCACTGTGCATGCCACTGTGGAACTAAGAGGACCCCAACACTGGGTGGCACATGACCACAGGGATACAGTGTCCTGACACTGTGCCCAGCGTTTCCCACTACCAATTCCCGTGACACAATGCGGTGCATTCCACATGATGTTGGACAGAGGTCCGTGTAGTCCACATGTTGCCCTGTGTAGGCCCCCATGGGTTGGTACCCACACATTGGCTGGCACCGACCAGTACAGCATAGGCAGGTGAAGAGCATGCACAGTACAGAATGACACACAGACACAGCTTGTACATGGAACAAAAATGTATTTGGAACACCTCAACAATACACAACATCAACAGTGAAGGCAATCCAAGAGGTACACCATGCAATGGGCACAGCTCCCCACACAGCAATAGGGGTACGGTGGTGATGCAATTAACTGCACTGCATGCTCAGTTACAGGATCCCTGCAGTACCAGACACCTGTGTCCATTCTACCCTATGTGCCCTGTCCATAGCATATCCGCAATTGTATGAATGAGGCCAGGACAATGTTGCACTCACATGACCACAACTCAATGTCCACCAATCTGGTCCAGGTAGTCCAGCAGGTCATGCACTGCATCATTCAGGTTGGTCAGCAGCCTTGCCATGGGCTTGATGCACAGGCTGAGTCTCTGAACAAAGTCACAGAGGGTGTGCGGGTGGGGCTGCATGTCGTCTTCACTCCTCGCATCCCTGTCTGGCAATGTGTCCCTGTCACTCACGGGCTGCCCTGGACCATGTTCAAGGGCTGCTTCACCCCCACCATGCATGGGGACAGCATCATCCCCAGTCTGGTCAGCACCCACCCATCCAGCTGTACCACAGGTGCACCCGCCTGTTGCCATGTCGGCCTTGTCTCCTGCTGCAGACAGTCCCACAGCACTGTCATCTGGCTCTGCATGCTGGTGACACTCCTGTCAGTCACCCAGGACATCCTCCTCTTCTTCCTCCTCTGTTGTGTCCTCTGCACCCTGCTGTGGTGCCACCTGTTACCTGCCCATGGCCATCATCCAGGTCCTGGCTGTGTATGTCTATATGTCACTCCGCTTCAGGTGGCTCATGGCCCGCTCCAGGGAATGCCACCTTGCATCCCGGCCCTGCTGTCCACTCATCGCACCAGCCTCAACACCTGGAATACAGTGTGACAGCCTGTGAGTGAGTGCACCACGCATCTATGTCACTCTGTGCACTGACTGACTGTATGTTGCCCAGACCACCAAAGCAAGGCTGACAGAACATCACCATGCTATGCCACGTGTTGCATGGGCTGTGACATGCACTGACCGTGTGTGGGGCACACACCCACACATGCGTCCACTGTGCATGTGCCCTACCAGCAACCAACAGTCATGGCCGGCTTTGCTGGCCCTGCCAGCATATGTGTGTGTGTGTGTGTGTATACATCCTCCCTGCCTGCTGGTCCCTAAACAGTAGCCTACACAGCTGCATACATATCATGACCGATGTACACCTACCTTGGTGATGTTGCTGCCTGTGGGGTCCTCTTCCCTGTCCATCCGGTCCGGGTTGCCTGGGCCTGCCCTGCCCTTCAATGTCACTGCCCTCTCCTGTGGAGACATATTGATGAGTGACATCATCAATACCCATCTGTGCAGTCATGGTCACTGTAGTGTGCTGTGTGTCATTCATGTTACTGGTTACACATACCAGACTGGTGTGGCCGTCCTCCACGCATCTGGACATCTGCCTCTCATGCCATCCTCCTCAGGTGGGCAAAGAGTCACCCCTCCTTCCATGCCAGGTCATTCCATTGGTGTCTGACCTGTGGCATGGTCCTCCTGATTTCAAACACCACCTGGAGCCTGCTGCCTATGGTGGACTACACCCTCTCCCTGTCTGCTGGGCTGTACTGCTGTGCTCCCTGTGGGAACAGCACCCTGCTCTGCTGCTCGGCCAGGCTGATGAGAAGCACTGTCTCATCTTCACTAAAGTTTTGTGCCCTGCTCCAGCATGCCTTGCAACTGGGACTGCCACCTGGTGTTTGCCCTTGGGATTGATTAAGTCCCTTGACTCTCTCTGCACTGTATATGGAGCAGTGTCCTGTGCAGCCTACAGCTTGTGCTACTGTGGTCCTGCAAGTGCTGGTGGCTGAGCTCCATGTGTTCCCTCCTTTCCCTTGGCTATTCACATGCTGTGATGCACACTGCATGGTGTGACGCAGCATACGCTGGCACACAGCACGCAATGCAATGTGCATTGCATATGGGATGACAAGCTGTGCAAGCAGTGTGGCTGTGGCTACCACCAGTGCAATGTGCGTTATCCCATTGTTGATGCACAGAGCAACCTACGGTGCATGGGTTGTGATCCCCCCTGTTACCACACACTGCGTTTGTGCAGGGTACCATGATTGTGCTTGGGGGGGGAGGCATGCCTCTAGTGACACTGTTCCAGTCCTCATGGCATACCCTGTGGATCTGCCACAACACACCCATGTCCTGCAGCCATGGGTGCACTGTGCCTAGTCATATGCCACACCGTTGGCTGTGCTGCATGGTGTGTGCAGCCACCCACCTACACAATCCTCCATATCCCTGTTGTGCCTGCCTCTGGTGCCCACCATGCAATGACATTGCATGGTGGCACCAGCACCAGTGTGCTGCGTGACACATGAATGTAGTGCTGTTCCTATCCCATGCAGTCTATGTGTGCTGCCTAGTGCTGTGGCTGCTCTGCATGGGACCCCTCCATCTCACCATCCCTGCCTTACACTGCCCATCCACATTTTGCCCGTGCTAGCAATGGACACCCAGCTGCTCTGCTGCTACCAGTGTCACTGTGCATTGCACCATCTGGGTTGGCACACAAGCAATGGGCACATCTGTGTCAACCGTGCTACCACTGCCCATGTGGTAGCCCAGGTGAAGACACCTCCATGTCACCACAGCTGTTCCACTCCACCTGCAGTGTATGCACTCCACAGTGGTCCCTGGGTTCCTGGCACTGCTTTGTTGTTCTCCACAATGCCATGGCAATGCTGCCCAGTGTGCCTGTTGTGTATGCTGTTGCTGCATGCGTGTGGTCTTTCCATGGCCTTGGGGCTGTGATCCATGGCCAGCGCACAGCATGGTGGTGTTGCTTTACCTGTGTCCTTGCACACTACACATGCTGTTGTGTGCTCATCCAAAGTGTGACCCAATGAGCTGCGCTCACATTTGTTGTCCAGCCAGTGTATGTTGTGCCTGGCCTTGATGCCACCAGTCATTGGCAGGCCCCACTGCCTCCTCCTCCTCCCCCCCGCTGTGTCACCATCCTCGCTGGGTGCCTCCTCATCCTCTGCCAGTGGTGTGCCATGTTCAAGTGCTATTTTGTTTAGCACATAACATGCAATGAACAGTTTGCATGCCATTACTGGTGTGTACTGCAGTGCACCACCTGATCTGTCAAGGCACTGAAACCTCATCTTGAGGATGACAAATGTGCGCTCTGACACACTATGTGTTGCTGTGTGGGCATCATTGTACCATTGCTCTGTTGCACTCTGTGGATGCCTCAGGGCTGTTGTGGGTATCCGCTGTCATCTGTGTCACCTGTGGGGAGGGGGGTGTGGGTTACTGTTGTGCCCACATGCTTCCCATGCCCACCCATGCTGTGTGTGTCTCTGTGTGTGCCTTACCAATCAGCCAGCCATCTGTGAGTGTCACACACTCCACAGTTCCTGTAGATGTGCGCATCATGTGTGGACTCAGGAAACTGTGCCACGGCGTCAAGGATCTTGAACCTGCTGTCACAGATGACTTGCACATTCATGGAATGGTATCCCTTATGGTTGACATAGGTCTCTGGTTCATCCAGTGGTGTCCTTATGGTGATGTGCATGCAGTCTACTGCACCAAGCACACGTGGGAAACCTGCTGTGCTGTAGAATCCCTACTTGATTGCCAGTTGCTCTTGGGCATCTGTGGGTAGGTGGATGTATTGGTGCGACCTGTGCAACCTGTGTACAAGGACATCCATGACTGCCCTCAGGCACTGTGATACAGAGGGCTGTGAGATGCCCACAGTGTCACTGCTCGGTGTCTGGAATCTGCCAGTGGCCAATACCCATAGGGCTGCATATACCTTCTCCTCTGTTGGTATGGCATGGCCTCTCTGGGTCCTGCTTCTCAGGTCAGCATCAAGTTCCTGGCATAGCTGTGCTATGGCTGCCTTGCCAAGCTGATATTGTGCTATGCACTGCTCCTTGGTTAGGTCCATGTGGGCGGTGCATGGATGGTACACATGCATGGCATGCCTCCGATGTCTGAGTTGCTGCTGTCTGTGCACCTGCTGTACAGCGCCATCCTGTTGTGCATCCTGGTGGGCATATCACCTATGGCGTTGCATGGCTAGCTGTATGCCCAGTAGGGCCTCTGGTGCAAACATCTTCCTGGGATTCATCTGTCTCTGTCCTGCTGCAGTCCTGTTACACTACCCTACCACTTCCCTTCCTTTTTCTAAGTCCCCTTAGATCAGCTCTGTGTGGTGTAGCTGCTGTTTGGGGCATCTCTGTGTATTGCACTCCTGCATCCTGCATGTCTTACCCCTGTTGTAATGCACCATGTGTCATGGCGCTAGCAGCCATCTGGCGCTGTGCTGGCGCATGGGGTGGTTGATGCAGTGGGTCTTTGCTTTCACGCATGGTGCATTTGTGAATCCCATCTTGCTTGCATCTTGGTGCAGAGTGCTGCTTGAGTCCTACTGCTTGGCACACGCACCTTGCGTCTTGGTGCAGCATTGGAGAATTGTGCCCCATGAGTGCAAGCAAAACAGAGGTTGGGCCGGCTATGCAAATCACTCATGAATATTAGCTCATCCTCAGTCTGTCTCGCTGGATGTCTACAAAGGCAATTTAACTCTTTCCGGGTGTTTCTAAGAATGTAGCTCTGCTTATACTGGTGGGAAAATGATGAGCTTGATAATCATTTTCAGTGAAAACTTTCAACCTATTAGTCTAGTTAAAGAAGAAGAAGAATTGTTTCTGTTCTCAATAGCGTTTTATTGATTTTAAATAATAGTAATAATAATGCATGATAATATAAATACACAGCAAAATAAATACATGGGGCAGGATTCAGCGCATCTCGACTGCCCTGCTGCAATGGAAATGTGCTGACCGCATACTGTGGTATTCACGGAAGATGCGCAGGGGATTCCCCCCGTGCATCCCCACTGTGAATACCTCAGTTGTGCCCATGCACTGGTGCATACCAGATGTCGAGCTGGGAACACAATGGGACAACATATCTCATGATGCGTTGCACCCCTAACAGCCATTTACAGTCACCGACATGCAAATGGGGCCATTAGTCATGCAAGGCACAATGGGGCCATTTGCATGTCATTATGGCTCCATTTGCATGCACCTTGCAGGGATGCACCTGACCAAATGTGCCATGCACCCTGCAGGGCTGTTGGAACAGCCACAACACCACAACCCGCCCTGGTGGTATAGTGGTCCTCCCTCCCCACCCATAGCTGCACCGACCCCGAATACTGTATAGGGCATCTCCCTGGTGATATAGTGGTCCACCCACCCCTCACCCACTCAGGCATCCCCCGGAACCCAGCACAAGTCCCATTGTGGTGGGTAGCACAGCCCACCCACACACCACCACTACCGCTGCCTGCTGACTATGCTGTCTGTGACCGATAGTCTACTGTACAGCATGCATCCCATTGGTCATCCATGTTGACCAATGGGCATGCCATGCGTACTGTAGCCAGTCATTCACAACCCTATCATTGACACAGTTGTGAATGACTGCCTACAGTATGCACCACATGCCCATTGGTCAACATGGATGACCAGTGGGATGTGTGCTGTACAGTAGGCTGTCAGTCATAGACAGCATAGTCAGTGGGCAGCTGTGGCAGTGTGCAGGTGGGCTGTGCTGTCTGTCACAACAGGACTTGTGCTGGGTTTCTGGAGGGGGTGCCTGAGTGGGTGGGTAGGTGGGTGGACCACTATACTACCAGGGAGATGCCCTATACAGTATTTGGGGTCAGTGCAGCTACAGGTGGGGAGGGGGGACCACTATACCACCAGGGAGGTATTTAATACACTAATCAGGGCCAGTGCAGCTATGAGGGGGGAACCAGGTGACAGGTGGTATAGTGCTGTGGGCTGTCTGGGGGTGGTACATGGACTGGCAGGGTGTGCAGACTGCTGTGCTGCTGTCTGTAGTATGGCAGACTGTCTGTGGGTGACCACCCACATAAGTCTGGTGGAACTAGACTTATCTTTTGGAGGCGCATCTCCGGAATTGCCCTGGGGATGTGCCTCTGACTTGGGCTGTTAATGGGGCTGCACAAGGTATGCATGGGCATGCCCCCTTCACAGCCCCTCCAGATGCACCACATATCATTACTGGTATTTTGTGGTGCATCTGCAATGCGCTGGTGCATTGGGGTTGCTCTGGCACATTGGACCCATTCGTGAATCGCCTTTTGGTGCATTTCAGATGTGCTGGGCGCATCCCTTTTGTGAATCCTGCCCATGAATTTTAATATACAGTAAATATATTTACAATTTCTGAAACATATTTGGAGACAATAACCCAGTCTTATTAAACAATATTAACTATGATGCTGGTGTTTGGCACCCTTAGGGAAACAGCACAGTGGGTGAGATTCAAATCTGGCTGCATCTTAGCTGATAATGCAGACATTCTGGAGTAGCTTGCCATTGCAATCAGAGTGTATGGTTTGGAGATCATGCACAAAATCAAACACTATGCTGGTGACCAGGTTTGTACTCTGAGCACAAGATGTGGAGAGGATCTCCAACTCCTTCATATCTCAACAGATAACTGAAGCGGCCACAATTAAAAAAATGCATTGGTTAAAATAATTAAACTGCAACGATATGGCTCATTTGAAGGTTGTTTGAATGGATACTGGGTGCAGTGTTGATAATGAAAGATAAAAAATGGAAAATGAATGGTTCAGAATAATAAAAAATGGAAACCTTACCCGGTTACCAAAGACTAAAATAAATAAATAAATAAAAATAAAAATTAATGGCTCAGAATAAACTGCTCAAAATTATGGGTCATTTGAGGAGTATTTGAAGAGATATCGGGAGCAGAAAATAAAGGGTAAAGACAAAAAATGGAAAATGAATAGTTGAATGATACAAATACTGAGAAATGAAGGGATTTTGAGAATAAAACAACTGGAAATTCACCAGTATTTTTCTGTATGGGATAGCACTGTACACAGACAACAGCACCTGCACTCTGAGCTTGGGGAATGGGATAATTATCAGAATTCAGGGGTGGGAGGTTATAATACAAAAGTAGTTTACATGTACAACAACAACCTCACAATTATCTTAGGTTATTTTTGTTGTCTACAGGGTCCATAATTTGTGATGCTGTGTCATAACAGTGATCCTGTATCACAATTTATACTCTCCGATCATACTAAGTGCATTAGGCCTCAGATTTCATAGCACTGTACACTGACAACAGCACCTGCACTCCGATCTTGGGTAACAGGATAATTCTCAGGATTCAGGAGTGGAGGGTTATAATTCAAAGTAGTTTACATGTATATCAACAACTTCACAATTATCTTAGGTTATTTTTTGTTGTCTACAGGGTCCATAATTTTTGATGCTGTGGCATATCAGTCATCCTGTATCACAACATACGCTCTCAGATCATACTGACTGTGTTAGGCCTCAGGTTTCAGAGCACTGTGCCCTGACAACAGCACCTGCACTCTGACCTTGGGGAATGGGATAGTTCTCAGGATTCAGGGGTGGGGGTTATAATTGAAAGTAGTTTACATGTACATCAACAACATCACAATTATCTTAGGTTATCGTTGTTGTCTACAGGGTCCATAATTTGTGATGCTGTGACATAACAGTGATCCTGTATCACAACTTATACTGCCAGATCTTACTGACTGTGTTCGGCCTCAGGTTTCATAGCACTGTACACTGACAACAGCACCTGCGCTCTGAGCTTGGGTAATGGGATTATTCTCATGATTCATGGGTGGGGCGTTATAGTTGAAAGTAGCTTACATGTACATCAATAACCTCGCAATTATCTTAGGTTTTTTTTTTGTTGTCTACAGGGTCCATAATTTGTGATGCTGTGTCATAACAGTGATCCTGTATCACAACTTATGCTCTCAGATCGTACTGACTGTGTTAGACCTCAGGTTTCATAGCACTGTACACTGACAACAGCACCTGCACTCTGAGCTTGGGGAATGGGATAAGTCTCAGGATTCAGGGGGTTGGGGTTATAATTCAAAGTAGTTTATATGTACATCAACAACTGCACAATTATCTTAGGTTATTTTTTTGTTTACAGGGTCCATCATTTTTGATGCTGTGTCACAACAATGATCCTGTATCACAGCATATGCTCTCAGATCGTACTGACTGTGTTAGGCCTCAGGTTTCATAGCACTGTACACAGGCAACAGCCCCTACACTCTGAGCTTGGAGAATGGGATAATTATCAGGATTCAGGGGTTGGAGGTTATAATTCAAAGTAGTTTACATATACATCAACAACCTCACAATTATCTTAGGTTATTTTTGTTGTCTGCTGGGTCCATAATTTGTGATGCTGTGTCATAACAGTCATCCTGTATCACAACTTATACTCGCTAATCGTACTGACTGTGTCAGGCCTCAGGTTTCATAGCACTGTACACTGACGACAGCACCTGCACTCTGAGCTTGGGGAATAGGATTATTCTCAGGATTCAGGGGTGGGGGTTATAATTCAAAATAGTTTACATGTACATCAACAACCTCAAAATTATGTTAGGTTATTTTTGTTGTTTACAGGGTCCATAAATTGTGATGCTGTGTCATAACAGTGATCTTGTATCACAACTTATGCTCTCCGATTGTACTGAGTGTGTTAGGCCTCAGGTTTCATAGCACTGTACACAGGCAACAGCCCCTACACTCTGAGCTTGGAGAATGGGATAATTCTCAGGATTCAGGAGTGGAGGGTTATAATTCAAAGTAGTTTACATGCACATCAACAACCTCACAATTATCTTAGGTCATTTTTGTTGTCTTCAGGGTTCATATTTTGTGATGCTTGTCATAATAGTGATCCTGTATCACAACTTTTATTCTCAGATCGTTCTGACTGTGTTAAGCCTCATGTTTCACAGCACTGTACACTGACAACAGCACCTGCACTCTGAGCTTGGTGAATGGGATAATTTCAGGATTCAAGAGTGGGGGTTATAATTACAGGATTTTCACACACCATTGTATAATAGATAGTACACAAAGTTTTACATTATAAATCAAGGGAGTGCTCCCGACCAATTGGAGCGCTCCTTTTCCCTGCATGTGAGACGTTCTTATTCTGTAAAGAGCGTCTTATGCGCAGATGTCCTGGAAATGGGCAGGTTCGAGGTTTAAAAAAAAAATATATATATATATATATATATATTATTGATCGCTCTAGATCAATAATGTATTAATACGTCCCACATTGCCATTCATTGCTAAAAATGAGTGGTTTCACTTGCCTTCAGCTTGAGCCAGAACAGCTCAGCTTTGCTTCACTGTTCTCGCTCAGCTGAAGGCGCATGCAACCACTCGTTTTCAGCAACGGGTGGCTCCTGGGGACATATTACACATAGATGAACTGTAATATGCTTTTTTATTTTTGATGTTTATTATCACAAGATTATTGTGATAGTATTATAGTGTTAATGCTAAACTGAAAAGTAATGCATGCTAATTTGTCATTCTTTTGAGAAAAACAATATTGTTGTAACAAAGGATGCCATTTACAGTACAATCACATACTAGTCTTAGTCAGTTATACAGTGCAACATCAACACATGTGAACTTCATTCTCTCAGCATTAGGCAATACAAGTTGATACTTTACCAATCTCCTTGCTCATTTTAACCTTTGTGGTTATGACAAACCTATTAGAACTGATATGATCAATGTGTAACTTATAAGTTTAACATTACTGCTAAAAGGTTTAAACCTAATAATTAAATAAAAATAGTAATTAAAAACTTGCTAATATGTCACTTAATGTATTATTAATCCATATGTTTAGTTTATGTAAACTCTAATCATTTCTTGAACATGTTATGAACACTTTTGTTTTCTTATGTAATTTTTAGACAAATGGAAGATGCACATAGTGATCATTCACAAAACGTTGACTCTAGTGACGATAATGAACATACCTTTGAATGCTCAGATTCATTTAATAAGGACACCATATTATACTTCCCTGAAACACAGCAATTAGGTATTGCACCTTATCAGTTTGAGCCATCTGATTCTGATTCTGATGTCCATGATTATCCTGTAGAAGCAGAAGACAGTGTTCAGGCTGTTAGAAAGGACAATGTTAACTGGTATGTTATGATATCTAAGTTGCATAACTTTTGATCACAGTACATATAGCTTTTTTTTATGTTGTTATGTCTAACTTTCACTTGAGGAAGTGAAGGGGGTGACAGTGCATTTTCTGTTGGGGCAAGGGGTTTCCATGTTCCGGGGTGAAATACTAAGTTAGGACTGGGAACAGTATGAGGAGGAGGGGTGAAGTGGTGGTGGATGGCAGGTCTGACAGGAATAAGAGAAGGGGACAGGGTTGAGACAGGGGGATAGTCCCGGGCATAACAGGGTGAAGATAAGGGGCTAAGGTGGACAGGTCAGTGAGTAATAGGGTAAGCCTTGGGAGGGTGCTTCAGCTGAGGGGGGGCTGAGGGTTATGATAGAACATGGCATTTATTAATACGCTATAAAGATATATAGTACATGTGTGCCACCAAGATTCGGTGTTGTGATTGTTAGCATTGTGTCAGTTTTACTAAAATTTTGTGTACTAGTTCAATAAAATGGCACAAAATGTGACCAATACTTTCTTATTCTATTTTACATTGCCACTTATTTATTGACCCCATGGCCCATCTGGCATGCCCCTTGCCTCCCATAGTCCACCCTACCATAAATTGACACACCACCCCCTTCCCCTTAGCCCCATGTGTTTTTCCAAATGGATTTAAATCCCTACATGGTGTCTGAATTCTATGGGACATTTGAAGCAACACTGGATGCCGCATGTTAGCTCATTTGAAGAAGCGGCTCTGACAGCTGGTCCTCCACTTATGCTACTGGTAAGCTTATAATAAGGCGTACTCAAATTGTAGGCAGAAGAATATCATACAAGTAAGTAGATAAGGTCCAATCTAAAATAGAATAAAGCAGTGTAGGACAAAGGTTTTCACCATTTACTTGCACACTCAAAGTTTATAAAGTATAGAAAGATATGGTAGCATTTCACATGTTATATTTCTAAATTTCAATAAATAGTCTATTGATCTTATTACATTATGTTACCTCTCTATGTCTGAATCATGAATATAATCCTCTAACTGCTTCTGCTTTGACTGGATGTCCATAACTTGAACACAAAGGTGGTGGGACTGTTGTATTTGAAGCTTGATGTGATGTCATCACATGTGTTAATTCTTCAAACAGCTTTGTAACATATTCTACAAATGAAAACAGCATATGAGAACAACATACTATTCTGAATTTTTACAGTAGTACATATCATAGACATAATAGCATAACGTTTTGTTATGGCTGTATTATGATTGTATGCTTATGGTAATTTACATAAATCCACACCGTAGGCATTACACTCAATTTCACCATCATATAGCTCACATTCTTGATTGAAACCATATCAGATAGTAACTTTTTAATTACCTCTAATTTCTTGTTTAGTTATTTAAAGTTGTGTCTTAGCAACCGCAGTGTTGATGGAGAGTTTCATATTTGTGAATTTGGTAATGGGGTGGGGGGCAAATCAACTAATTCCAACTTTAAATGACATAAGTGCTGGTAACTGGTGACAGAAACGCCATTAAATGTATTCAGCAGTGGTAGTGGTAATGATAAATGCAATAAACATCTATACTTTGACAATATATCCAATCTAAGCAATAGTGAAAAAAATAAAATGGTTTCATAGTTATTATTACCGTAAGTGCATTCCTTGTATACCTTCCTAACAGTATGACCACCATGTTTAAATTTTGGATAGACGATGTTAAAAACCTTTTCACCTTTTCTGTTAATGTATTGTTCTCTCAAATAATTCTCATTGTAGTGCAGTACAGATAGCAGTAATCTGATTTCAAATAATAAATCAAATATTTGTGTATTTAATAGTTATACAAGTTCTCCATTGAAATGTCTTAGCCAGTTCGTAATGAACTTTCTCCACCTTTATTCTATTCATAAGTAAATATTCACCACACCCTGTTTTTCATCCTCAATGAAAGAAAAGTTGTAAAGCTTTGGTGCAAAGTAATTAATAACTGAACTGAATGCCTCAATTGATGATGTTTGGCCATAAGGTGATAATTTCCTTAATATCTTTTACAAGACCTTTGCACTGTAGAGTATCTGCAATCTTATTTGCTGCTTTTGAACCTTTCAAATAGAAATTCAGATAAGACTGACATTATGATTTGGTAGAGTATATACATTCGACTGCATGTGAACCAACAAATCCACTACTGGCTGCAAACCATTATTTAACAGATAATGTTATATGTACCCCCCCAAAAAATTATGAATTTATAAAATGGATATTTTTGAACTGTGATATTAATTCTAAAAGATTGTAGTACGAACCAGTTACTATCCATTTTTGATGTGCTGGGGCACCTTCAAGTGGTCCATGCTCACAGCTGTTGTAAAGTTCACCATGGCCAGTGTGAATATTGTGGACGTGATTTACAACACTATGCCATTTTGCCTCAGCTAAATCCTCGTCTCCATCTGACGTACCAGCCAACCAGTAGATGTGGTTATTTATTGACTGTTTCCATTTTCCTATAACTACACAGTCTTTCAGAATTGCTATTTTATGTAGTGCTTTTGTTATGCCTGAAAATAATATATACATTTGCTTATACTGGCGATGGCTTGCTAATCAGCTATAGCCATTATCCAAATTATTTTATAAAATTAAGTAATAAGGTATATCTGCCTTTAGCAACGTGCCAAACATCAAAGTAATGACTGAAATCAGATGACCAAGTATCTTTCTCATATTTTTCAACCTGTCTGTGCTGATCAGTAACAAGTGCTTCTACTGGACCCCATTTTGAAACTTCGTCTAAGCATTTTTTCATACCTTCCAACTCCATTGGTAGCTTCCATTTGTTTCATTGCTCTGTTGTATTATCATGAAAACAAAATGATAAAAACATAGGTCTTATGATGCGTGGTAGATGCTAATATATGTGCAATATATCACAAGTTCTGATTAACTGTCTAACAACAAAACCATACAGTAATGTGGTATTTCTATTATAATAATTATTACAATTTATATTTAATTCTGCTACCCTAAACTCTGTAGCAGCATCAGTATTTAAATCTCTGAATCATATAGTATGCAATAAAGTCATGCTGTCCTCCATAAGTCGCTGATTGCAACAATGTAGTTTATACAATGACTGGCACAATTTACACGTTCATGTCAGTAGTGTATATTGTGTAACAAACCTGCAAAAGTTCAATATGCAGCACCTTGCAGTTACGAACATCCATTAACGTGTAACATCCAAATTTAGCACAGAACCCAGGGCTATCACATCTAGCATCACCTCCCAATAGCATCGGGACCTTCATTTTTGCCATATTACTTCTGAGTGTACTCTGTTCCTTATGCCAAACATTCATAACGGCAGAGTGGAGATATTTTTTTTGATGTTGAAAAACGATGACCGGCTTATGCATGCGACATTGGCAAACTGCATAACCCTCAGTACCTTTGATGGTAATGCACCAGCAAATAGTATTGCAGCAGACATATACATGTTAAAATTCGGAACTCCAGTAGAAATATTTTGACTTCTCCATGTGTATATTTTCCTGTTTTTTTTGTTAGACGAGAACAGATACAAAATAGAAATTATTTTTACAAATTAAAATGTCATATTATGCAGTACAAATCAAATACAATAAATGATCAACTTTATGCACAGTTTGTTTCAATACCTCTGTGTTCTGATTCCAATTGACCTCTTAAACTTTGCTGTAGAGGTCAGAGGGAATCATAACACCTTTGTGACAGAACATACTGAATATAGAAATATAAAAATATAGAAACATAGAATTCAATGGCAGATAAGGACAGCTTGGTCCATCTCGTCTGCCCATTTCCCTAGCTAGTGGATAAGCTGCAGATTCTAGGTAACCAACAGCCTACTTCCTCCTACCCTCCACTAGAATTGCCTTATGTCTGTCCCATGCATTGTTGAATTCCTTCACTGTTTTTGACTCCATGACCTCCTCAGGAAGGCTGTTCCATGCATCAACAACCCTCTCCATGAAAAAATATATCCTCACATTACCTCTGAGCAGTCCCCCTATATCTTCAAATTGTGCCCCCTTGTTCTTGCACATCTCTTTTTCTGAAAGATGCTACCCTCTTGATTCCCTTGAGGTACTTAAAAGTTTCTATCATGTCCCCTCTCTCTCCCTCCCTTCCTCAAGGGTATACATATTAAGCTTCTTTAGTCTCTCTTCATGTGTCTTCTGGTGCAGACTCTGCACCATTTTGATTGCCCTCCTCTGGACAGCCTCCAACCTGTCTATGTCTTTGCGGAGATGGGGTCTCCAAAACTGCACGCAGTACTCCAGATAGAGTCTCACCAACTATCTGTACAGAGGACCAAAAGCTTCCTGTTTTCTACTAGTGATGCCTCTCCCTATGCATCCCAGTATCCCCTCCAGCCCTCCTACTAGCAACCCTCTTTTCTTTGGAGTGAACTCAGTTTACTGTTACCCTTTGTGTCCTGTTGTCCAGCCAATTTTCCACCCAGGCTACCACCTTGGGACCCACTCCCAGGTTGGCTAATTTGTTTATTAATCTTTTGTGTGGGACTGTGTCAAATGCCTTGCTAAAGTCTAGGCAGGCCATGTCCACAGCCCCTCCCTTTTAACCGTATCCCCTTCAAGTGGCTTCTCCTGCACTACGTTTTATTTTGCTTCTCTGATCAGCATGCCCAAGTCTTGTATTGCTTTATACTACATTACTAAAACTTTGTTTGATGTCACTGTTCCACATGCTCTTAAAAAAAGTATGATGAAAATGGATTTTTTTGAAGAAAATATCACTTTGTCTTACACACTCTTCAATAACATTATTAATGATACTATCATATAGATAATTAACATTTAAAACTTAGATGGTATTGTACGGTACCTGCAAGTCAATCAAGTTTGTTTGACTATCACCATTGTCTCCACTATCTGACTTATGACTACCAGGGGATTTGGCATGTAACAATACATGCAAAAGGTAAATAATTGCTTTAGACAGTGTTCTGCAATTACAAAGAATCTTTCACAATTGCTATGACCACTCAAGCTGCTAATAACAAAGAAACAAATAAAGGGTAATGAAAAAATTTATTTGAACATGTCAGTAAATGAACTCATAGAAAATAAGTCCTCCTCCAGTAAAGATGTTATACATTTGGTACACGATCATTAACTGACACTCATTAATTAAATAATGAAAATTAATAAATACACTGTACATAATTTATTTACAGATCTAACAGTATTCTATTCAGGTGTATTTATGTGCCCTCGCTTAACTAGTTATTTAAGCAATGAGGCACAACAGGGTGTAGGTTATTGTGGGTTTACCCACGCCTTGTGTGGTGTGTCACGAGGTGCAGCCGAGTGACTTAACCACATGAGAAGTGGGTAAATCCCCAACAACTTACACCCTGGAGTGCCTTATTGTGATTATACAATGTACTTCCATTTTTTCCCTCTTGGAGCGCAGCGTGCCACGACGTCTAGGCATATGTCGACGTCCACTATGCTCCCCCCAAAGTCAGTGTATTGCTGTACATCCGGTCTCCACCAGGGGTCAGCAGACACTGGCCCACATCCCCATCCTCCCCCCAGAGAAGGCGAGCAGTAGTTGAACGCTCCAAAATTCTGCCCCCGACTGGCCCTCCAGCAACCTGAGTCTGTTCTTGAACCCAGATCGCTGGTGCCGCAAGTGGAAATTCAACCGCTGCACTCATGGGCTGAGTAGTTCCTTTCATGCAACACCATCCTACTGTGCTATTGATAACAGATGCCTATGTGTGTGAATGGGTACCTATGAATATAGGTGGGTCAGCTAATAATTTTTAAACCTTAATTGTACACTTAACAATTACAAACCCAATTTACTAAACACCTATTACCTAATGTCTGATGCATCTTCATGGTCATTCACAGGATCATAATCCTCATCTTCTAGGTCATCAATGAATTCTAGATCATTGGATGAATCAGTACTGTCTTCATACTGACAGGTTTCACACTGTTTCGGCAGCATACTGGGTCTCACTAAGGTAGCAACCGTTCATTGCTTAGCATTTACTTGTACTCCCGAGGTAATAACATAGGATACATCATTGTGATTATTACATTTAATTGAAATATGTTTACAGTTTGATGAATTAAATTGTATACACCACTGTAATACTAGGACACCTCACTTTCACATTTTGTGGCATAAGGTGCTTTATTGTACTATACAGGTCCACACTCCTAGTTGCCCAGTACTAATTAGCTACTAGTTAGATGTTTTGTTAATACCCACTTTGTACAAAATTTGAGAGGGTAAAATTACATCTCTGTAAAACTCAAGATTGACAGTCAAGAGGTTTACAGATGAAATGGCATCCTTAGTAAGTGTCTTTAGCGTGGCCTTTAAGAAGGTCAAGGTAACACCGTCTGAAGAGGACTGGGAAAGGTATCAGGTAAGCCAGAGAGAAGCAGGAGTAGAAGTAAGGAGGGCAAAGGCAGGGACAGAGGACAGCATAGCTAGCAAGGTTTAAAAAGGGGATAAAAACTTTTTTATAGGTATGTCAGTAAAAGGAGAAAGACTAGGCAGGGAATAATCCTGTTAAAAACAAACAATGGTGAGCTGATACAAGGGGACAGATAGAAGGCAGACCTACTGAACAATTATTTTTGCTCAGTGTTCACTAGTGATGAAGAAGGGCTAGCCAAAAGAGTAGAAGAAACCAAGGCAGGGGAGGGGGGAATTGATACAAGTCCATTTAGAGTAGAGGATACTCTGGGAGAACTAGGCTGCAAGAAGGTAGACAAGGTGATGGGGCCAGATGTGGTGCACCAAAGGGTGTTGAAGGAACTTAAAGATATACTGATGGTACCCTTGACTGCACTCTTCAACAGGTCATTGGAGTCTGGAGTGGTACCAGATGACTGGAGGCAGTCAAATATGGTCCCTCTGCATAAGGCAGGAGGGAGGAGGTGGGAAATTACAGGCCCGTGAACTTGACATCGGTGATGGGCAAGCTCATGTGGAAACTAATGAAAGTCAGGATCATCAGTTATCTAGAGGTAAGTGAACTCATGAACCCAAGGCAACGTGTCTTTACCAGGGATAGATCCTGTCAAACAAACAAATAAACTATTTCACCGAGAGGGTGGTGGATAAGTGGAATAAGCTCCCGGAGGAGTTGATTGGAGAAGCAAAAGTGGAAGGCATCAAAAGGGCATTGGACAGACATAGGGGATTGTTTGGGGGAGGGGCATGTACTAGCAGAAACCTAGACAATTGGGCAGATTAGGTGAGCATGTCAGTCCTTTTCTGCCATCACACTTCTATGTATCTGCATACCATACATCATGTATTTATTTATTTATTTATTTGCTTTTGTTTACCGGGTAAGTCACACTAGACAGCCAAGTGCCTATTTTCAGGTGCGACCCGGGAGGGTTACAAGCTTGGATAACAGGTACAGTGACATATAGGACTTGAACACAAAGGGTATTAGAATACAGAGATAGTTACATGTCATATAGTGAAAGAAGGTAACCAGTAAAAGACACCTACCCAGGGAGGGTTACAGAAGGCCCGGGATAGTTACGATACAGCGTATACATATAGTGAGTGAGTCAGAATTTACATACAGTGGTGATTGCAGGTACTAACAAAATTTACATACAAGGGTGGTTGCAGGTACTGACAGAATAACATTACGATAACCAAAGAAGAAATCTAGTTCTGTGACCAGGAGGGTAAGAGCAGCGGTCCTGAGGTGCGCAGCCCCGCCGAGAGAGGATTGTTCAATATATCACATTATATTGTCATTCAGAATATAGTACTCATTGAAAGAATTATGTTAACTTACTGAATTACTCTACAGAACATTGATTGTTGTGAGTATCAGTTTTGTTAGACTATTGACATGACTTAATTAGAGAAAACAAAGTTATACAATATTAATTGCATAACAAGGTTGTAATCAGCTTGATTTCAGATAATAATAAATGCTCCCCAAACATTATATATAAAAACTGTTAACATAAGTATGAGTATGCAAATCAAATAACCTACTACACTGATTTTAGTAGACTAACCTTTGCTAATGCCTTTCTTTACAGTTTTAGTGCCTTTACTAGAAGACGTTATTTTGGTTGTAAGCACTGATATATATGGTCATGTGAAACTTCATTTAGTACTGGATAGTCTCTTGTGGAAAAACTTTTCAGTGTTGCTTGCTCAACCACCTGTGATGAAATATCACTTTCACACTCTAGGCTTATGTAACCATGTTGATCTACTACTGCTGTGGGATCTCCATCAGAACAATGAACAGCTTCATAGATATCAGGAATGTCTTCACATATCACTGTTTGGGTTGGTACATTTATTCCAACTAATGCAACACCCGGTTCAATGTGGTGATCCAAAGTTACAAACGAAGTAAGTGAACAAATCAAACGGGACATTATACTTTCAGGATGAGTAACTATATGGATCGAACAATCCTGTAAATTAAAAGCATAAAGATTTAAAATAACACCCAAATGATTAACCATTTGAAAAGTAGTTAATATTACTACGGTACATATAGAACACTGGATGGATCACTGTGCAAAACCAGTATGTTATGCCATATGGGGGTTATGATTCCCGCTGATGTTTAGAGCGAATATCAATAGTATCATGTGAATCAGAAATCCGATGTGGCAGGACACACTGGTTATGCATAAAAATGCTAATTTTGTAAATTTTTATAGCATGTAATGTGAGATGTTTACACATTTTTTCTTCTAATTTTAAGAATGAATGAGACTTACTTGTACAGTCACTATAGGTTCTAGGCTGCTGTTGTACCACATAAGGTAACAATCAAATTCCTTGTCATTTTGATCAGTGGTTCAACTGCAGTGTGAAAAAGATGGAATTATATACAGAACAATGTTCCACTGTTCAAAGTCTAATTGACTGATGTGCTGCACGCTCAAGCAGACTATATATTTCATAAGGTCAGAATCTGCTGACAGTTCTGTATGTTTGTATTTCAGTTATGAATTAATACCTTAGTGTAAATTAGAAGATATAGAGAATACATTATGGGCATCCAGTGTGTTCTGACACATATGAGTTCATGGGATTTGTCAAGCCCTGACACAAAGTGTACATTAGCACAAGTCATACACTTAAGTGTGTGGACCCTTAGTGCAGACTGTTATGCTTCAAACAACAATACCTATTTTCTGCTTGTTTCCGAAAAGCACATAGTATATTTCCTGTTTATGAACCATTGTATGTGGCAACCCAACCATACCTCTGTGTGAAGTCAGATTAAAGTTTTTTCTCAAGTTCCTTTTATTCAAGCCTCGTCAATATGAAGTACAAGTATACAGCATAGGACAGTGAAATCCACATTCAAATGGAATTTGCATCTTTTGGATATTGTGAGAACAATGAAAAGGGCACGGGGATTCAGATTGTTCCTTATACAATGTATGAACAGGGATTCCCCAGTTTGTACAAACTGGATGCACCTGACACGTTATAAATGATACAACTTAGCACAGGATTACTGACACCTGAAATGCTAAGATTGGTTAGAATTAAGTTGTTTTTTTACTGTATCAAGGACATTCGCCAGGTCAGCATCAGACATTTGACCTTTGTCAATATTAGAATACAGTAAGTTTGTCATTTATAACAAGGAATGGGTAGTAGGATGGTTTGAAATGGAGATCACTCTTTCAATATAACCTATGATCCTTGTTTTGAAATTTAAAAGCCAGACAAGGGCCAATGCTTAACACAGGAGTGCATGTGTTAAAAGTAATGATTTGAAAATGAAAAAAACAAAAAAGTCACAATCTACTTTGTTAGCTCTACACAGTATGTACTGCACCAGTCAGAATTGTCCAAAACAAGTAAGACTGCTAACAAACTTACAAAAGCAAAAATAAAAAGATACAAAAAAAAGTATAAAGTTCCATATTACACTATAATACAATTTTGCTAGAGGGGACTGCAAATAATTAACAAATAAAAATGTTATATTATAAACAGATAATCACTATTTGCTATCTACAGTACCTGATTAACTTCTAAACAGCATTCTGATGTCCTGTCCTTCTTTTGTGGTGGTTCCACATCAATATATGAAAGCCCAGGAACTGCAAATTCTGTAAGTCTCCTCCTAGGTACATCACATTAATGTTATTAATTTAAAAAAACATAATAACTTACACAATCACAACAGAGAATGATTACTTATCCAAATGTATTATGTGATGTACATCTACAGTAGGTACATTAACATTAACTCAGACATTTATTAAAATAGTGACATAGTATGAAGTCAGTAGAGGCCCTGTGGTCTATCGAGTCTGCTCAATGGTCAGTTCCTTCCCATGGGTACTGTTTGTAGCCCCCTCCCTCTCCCTCCGTACAAAGTACTCCATTTCCCAGGGGGGGCTCCTGGATGCACACTCTCTCTCTGTACCTATCCCGGCCTTTCTTGCACCCCTCCACAGTAGTAGCAGCAACCAACTCTCCAGGCAGCACATATCAGGGCTCCAAAACCTTCTCTGTGAATTAGCACCTCCTTGTTTCCTACCTCAGCCCCACCTGTCCAGCTTCATTGAGTGTCCCCTGGTGGCCCCCACCTCCCTCAGCTGAAAGACACCTTCAAGGCTGACCCTATTCATTCCATTTAGATACCTGAAGCCCTATATCATATCCACCCTGTTACTTTTCTCCTCCAATGAGCACAGATTGAGCAGACCCAGCATGCTCGTGATCATCTCCTGATAGTCTCCAGGTCCTCCTGTAGATCCAGCTTTCCCTCCTCCCCATCCACCACCCCCTACAGCATTGAGTCACCCAGAAAGAGGCTCATCCCACTCCTGATAACACTTCTGATATCTGAGATATAGGCGTTAAAGGAGCAGGCTCAGTATTGACCCCTGTGGAACACCTCCAAGTGACTAACTTGGAGGATGAGACATCCTCCCACCCTCACCCTCTGTACCCACCCCACTAGCCATTTTCCTATCCACCTGACCATCTTTCCCATCCCTGTATTCTCCAGCTTCCCCAGCAGCTCCAGATGTGACACCAAGTCAAATGCCCTGCTGAAGTCCAGAAACAGGACATCCACTGTCCTGCCCTGATCCAGTGCACTCATTGCCCATTCATAAAACTCCACCAGATTGGTCTGACATGATCAGCTGCCCTGGTGATCATCTAGGTGACCCCTCATCCTCAGACCCCCCTCTATCCTCTCATTCAGGATGACCTCCATCACTTTGCCCACCACTGATGTTAGGTTAACTGGCCTACAGTTACCTGGCTCCTCTCATGAGCCACCCTTGTAGATAGGCATGGTATGGGCCATCCTCCAGTCCTGAGGCACCCACTCTGACTTCAGGGAGGAGTTAAAAAGGTATGACAGGGTGTGGCAAGGGTATCTGCCAATTCCTTGAGCACCCTGGGATGGATCCTATCTGGGCCCAATGCATTATCCTCTCATAGCACCTTGAGGGCTTCCCACACCCTCCCTCTGGGTATCTCAACATCCATTTCTCCCATTTCATCTGCTGGTCCCCCCTACCCCAACTACTATCTGTGCCCCCACCCCAGCCTCAGATTTTTGTACTAACCATGATGTAAAATGAGTCATAAGTGCTTTCTGTATAATTTCAAAAGAAACCAGATTACATAGAGTGGTGGGACACTGCTCTTATACCATCTATTTGTAGTATGATGGATGCTTTACAATATATTATAGTGATGCGGTTGCGACACTATATTTATGGTTGAGCTGTCACTTCTACTGTATGTTAAAGTCAAAGTTTTGCATGTTAATAACTTTGGACCCATTCAACAGATTTGACTGAAAATTGGTATACATGGTGGGGCATGGTCGATCTCTTGATTTGTCAAATTTTGTTTCAGTCGGACTTACGGTCTTTGCACACCAAAACGCAGAAAAATGCAAAATTATCCATTTTTGGAGGCAGCTTTGGGGATTTTGTACATGGCCCTACACAGTTGTTGTGTGGTGTGCCCCTCTGTGAGATGGCTTATTTGAAAGAGCTTTCATGGCTGAACATGCTGCTTTTCATTTGGTGAAAACATATTAAGGCATTCAAAAATTATGCCATATTTAAGTTCCCATTATAAGTCAATGGGAAAATTTACATGTATGTTTTGCAAAAAAAGAATGGAGTTCTGGCCATCTCATCCCACCTGGTGGTCAAAGAATTTGCAGCCTCGTGGTTCAAGAATCTTTGTCCCCAAGAATTCTTTGATCATGAGGTCCGCCATCTTATTTTTAGATTTCTGATCATAAAAGCACAAATATCTCGGTTCAGGGACCACTCCTGAAGTAAAACTTGGATGGGTTTTACTCAGGGGGCTCCAATCTATTAAGCCATGCCTTTTGTTTCATCCAAAATGGTCAAAAAATAGAGTTATAAGGTTTTAAAATATTTGATCATGGCTCGCTAATGATCTTGATTGCCAGACTGCAAATTCTTTGATTGCGAGATCCTTTGATCACAATCGTGCATCGCGAGTGAGAAACAAGATTGCTCAACTAAAAAATCAATTTTCTCAGCCCAGGGGTGCCCTAGAAAGTCAAATGAGAGTGGGGTATGCTCAGAGGGCTTCCTTCTGTTGAACCATGGCAGTGGTTTACTGCAATTCTTTGCAATATTTGAATGACAGCATTTTTAATTCTTTGGTTGTGAGCCTGCAAATTCTTTGATTGCGATCGTGCAGTGCTAGTGAAGGAAGAGATGGCTGAATTAAAAAATCTATTTTCTCAGCCCAGGGGGTGCCCTAGAAAGTCAAATGAGGGTGGGGTTTGCTCAGGGGGCTTCATTCTCTCGAACCATGGCGGTGGTTTACCACAATTCCTTTTAATTTGTGAATTACAGCATTTCTTATTCAGAGTGAATGGAAGTTATTTTGTTTGGCCAGTGTGTCCTCATACATTCATTTAGTCCTGAGACAATTGGAAGGAAAATTGAAGTGGATCCTTCAGTTCAATTCCACTGATTTGAGTGCAGGCAGGCATTTGTTTATTTTTTAACAGGTACTCTTCTAGAAAAAATCCTTCAGATTTAGAGAATGGAGGACACACATATGCTGAGTTTAAAATGGAGATAAAGGGAAAAACGAGCCTACCTCTTGAATAAACATAATTATTACAAGGCAGAGAAAATGAAAGTAATGTAATTGGCTGTCATGGTTCTAAGAGGGTTACATTAACTAACGTTAACCTACCATGCACAGCCTGATCACTGAGTGGTGTTTTTAATAATTAAAAGAAAAGAGCCAGTCAGATGTTAGGGACTCAGGATTTTCTTTAAGAAAAGTGCCGTCTGTATGAGATTTCAGCCCTCAGCATAATGTGGCCATGGCACATCCACATGACATGCGTAGAAACGACATACATCAAGAATAATTATCCCCATTAAAAGCTGAAAAATTTGTAATCATACACTCTTTCCATTTGTAAAATGAGGGAAAAAAGTGACAGCAACCACTAATCTGTTGATAGCCAAATGTGCCCGTCTCAACTTCTTATTTTGCTCTGTTCTTCTTTCTTTTTTTTGTGCACAGCTCACTGTAAAAAAAAAAAAAGCAAAAGAACAATTCTGTACATAGCAGATGTTAGGTAATGTAGTCCATAACAGCTGAGAATAACGGCACTAGAGTATACTGTATGGACTTTAAGAGCAAGCAACTCACTCGCAACTAAATATACAGGCATCACTAAAGCGAAGCAGAAACTCCTGAAGTGTTTACATTAAGCAAATTAATAATGAACAATGAAAAGGTAATTAGATCTGGTGTTTGTATTTACAAGTGTGCCCCCCGACTCATGTAAAGCAAGCTCAGTAATGCAGTTAGTGCTCACAGACTGATTTCTCAGCTACTAGAAGGTGCACAATTTACAAGTAAAAAAATCACAGCATGGCTCCTGCTGACAGGTAGACATGGGGGAGGGATTGTAGTGAAAAAACATAGATAAGTGATCATTTATGAGAGAAAATATTAATACTGCAATACAGTGCTTAGTCAGCAAATATTTCAAATAAGATCCACATTTTGAAAAAAACCCCAGCAGGCAAGTTCTCCATAAACCGTCATACCAGAGAAGCAGTACTGCAAAGCATGCTCAGGATAGAAAGATTGATGTTTAAAAAAAATTAAATTCTACTTAAATAATTATTAAATACAAGGTGTGACTACACAGCTTGAGGCACAAAACCCAATTAGCCGAAGAAGGGTCACCACTGAGGTAGACTTTGATATCACCATTCTGCAGCTTCTCACAAGAGGTTGTACAGCAGCACATTATGAGGTGCAGAATCTTGCTGACATGTCACAATCAAAACTAGCGGCTCCCTGTAAAACTGGTGATGCATTAAAAAATACCAATTTAAGAATGATTTTTAACAAATGTATGACTGCCCATTTTGAGGCACCAAAAACACAGTAATTGTAAAATGGACTGCCACACTACAAAGTACAGCTATCACACATTCTGCAGCAGAATGTTATTGCTATGTCACCATAGAGACACACTGATGCATTCAAACTAGGACAGCATGGAAGGATTATTTAACCTTGAAACAAGGTAGATTGTAAAATTAAACATTTAAAAATACCTCTCAAGGAATTTTGTACACAATGACCTTGTAATAATAGCAATAAGATATGATCATAGGTTAGATTAACAGTAAGTTAATCACCCCCTTTGTGGCAATATGGCACTTGATTGTGTCTTATGCCACATTACACCACAAGGGGGTGATTAACAGACTGTTACTCTTACCTATGGTCATATCTTATTACTTAAGTGGAGCTAATGTGGAGATGTGTTTGGAACCAGGAGAAATATAAAAAATGACTCCCCTTGTTAAACTCACAAAGACATGGTTTAGCGACAGGTGGGGATTCTGGCCATGAGAGAAGGAGTTGAGTCTGCTTGTGATAACTCCCTCTGTAAAACTTTTATAGAGGTGCTGTGTGGAGACAGAGGGAGAATTATTAGGAGAGCTTTTCCCTATGAGGTGCTGATTTATTTATTTTTTTCTCCCCTCAATACCTTGTTTTAAAAGTTGCCCTCATATATCAAGAGCTAAAACCCCAACCCTTGGTAAATGAGAGGGGAGACTATTTTTTTGTTTTATTATAACTATGCTGTGCAGAATAAGTTTAAGAAGTGTTTCCCCTCAAAATGTTGTATCTCAGACATGGTTTGGTCTTTTGCATTGAAATTTGGAGGGTGCTTTCAGTATGTTCTATACATGTGAACTACGGTATTCCATTTACAAGTTGGTGGGAACGCAGGGCCCAAAGGACCCATGCCTCCACCACCTTCTGCATGTTGGTGGGAGCATAGGGCTCGAAGGGCCTGTGCTCCCATCAACTTGCACAAGTTCTTAGTTTTTCATTCTTTCTCAAAAAGAAAGGAAATTATATGCAAAAAACTGCATTAATGCATCATTTAGGGTTAAAACACAAAAAGTCAGGAAATGAAAAATCTTTAGTGTTGCCCCTTCCCCCTGACCTGCCCATCATCCCAAGATTGACAGCTGACGGGGTGTGTCATTGGAGTTGTGAGGCCTAAATGTCACTCCATTCTTATTTACTGTGGCTTGTGAATGTAATTTCAGATGGAATGGGGTGACATTTAGGCCTTACAACCTGATATGGCAACAGGCAGCAACCACTAAACCCAGTGCAGCCTATGACAGAGCCCCACAAGCAGTAGAGCCTGACCAGCCAGCAGCGAGTGCTACCCCCCCAGGCAACAGGAACACCCCAGGGAGGGACGACCAGCAGGGACAGTCAGCCACTGTGGTTCTATGGTATCACTGGTACCTGTGGTGCTGCAGTGGTCTCAATTGAGGAACTGGTTGCAGGCCTCTTTGTGGTGTGTGCTGTTAGCTTCGTATTATGGCAGCAATGTTAAAGTCTGCTGCTTCAGCTACATGGATTTACTATTGCTGTGCCTCCTCAGCCATTTCCACAGCTGCGGATCTGCAGCACTTGCTGGATTCCCTCAGCTGCTAGAATTCCACAGTTGCAGGACATTTTATGGACTTCCCTCAGCTGTGGGATTTTCTTTAAGAATATCATGCAACTGCGTTTCTGCAGTGCTGCAATCTTTTTTCCCGCAGCTGAGTGAAATTTGGCTTTCTTTGTGAATCCTGCCCCTGGTCTTTTTGTTTGCATTTCCATGTATAAACTAAAAATCACTGTCTAATGGAGTGGTGGAACAGACCCATACCACCAAGTATTGCTAATTTGCATCAAACTATACAAAATTAAACAAGCAAAGCAGTGCACATTATCCATCCATGGATTGTAAAGTGCAGACTTGATCACATCGTGATTCTGGATGCTTTTACTTTTAAAAAGATTAGTGAAGGAGCGCATGATCAGTAAAGAAATACTAATAAAATATGACATTCAACTGCTGTGATTTGTAGAGTTTGAAACAGCCGGTAGGGTGCTGCTACTATTTAGAATGCAAATATTTTGACAGATACTACGAATCCACCAAACACTGATGGAGTGTGAGAAATGTAAGTCCCACCGCTCACAAAATACAAGGGACCTAAACAGTAAACACCTAGGGCTGGATTCACAAAGCTTTTTGAAGGTGCAAAACCTTCCCTAGGTCCTCAAAACTGCTGTAGCTATGGAAACAAAGGGGAATTTGCACTGGGTGATATTCATAAAACCCTCTGCAGCTGTGGAAAACAGCACTAAGGACTATGGAAAAAAGTGCAGCTGCGGAAGTCCCAGAGGGAAAAAAGGTGTGAGATAAGTATGGCACAGCCCCTTAAAGGCTATTCACAACCAGTTTTTTTCGCCCAGTTGCGGAAAAAATGTTACACACAGTGGAATGAGGTGTAACTCTCCATCAGCAAACTGCAGTAGTGCCCCAGCAATTGGAATCAATTAAGGTGGAGGTGAGGCACAGGTAATAGCATCCCAGATAGTATAACAGTGGCTGCTGTAACAGCAACAAGAGCACACACTGCCATGATATGGCAACAGGCAACAATCACCAGACACAGTGCAGCCCATGATGGAGCCCCACAGGCAGTAGATCCTGCCCAGCCTGAAGTGAGTGCTACCCCTGCAGGCAACAGGAACACCCCAGGGAGGGAGGACCAGCAGTGACAGTTGGCCACTGTGGTGCCATGGTATTGCTGCTACCTGTGGTGCTGTAGTGGTCCCAGTTGAGGGACTGGTTGCTGGTCTCTTTGTGGGTGCTTTCATCTTCATTCTATGGCAGCCCTGTTAAAGTCTGATGTTCCAGCTAATTAAGTTCGCTGTTGCTGTGCTTCCTAAGCTATTTCTGCAGGTAAGGATCCGCAGTTGCGGATTTTCAGCACCTGAGCAATTTTCGCAGCTGCTGAATTTCCACAGCTGCGGGGATTTTAGGAAATTCTGCACCTGCTCAAAATTTCTTTATGAATGCCATGCAACTGCCTTTCTGCAGTGCTGAAGGCCTTTTTCCCCGCAGCTGCAGGATTTTTGGCTTTCTTTGTGAATCCTACCCCTAATCTCTGTCAAATGTAAGTGGAATTACCAGGGTAGTATTAGTGAAGGAGCATGAACTGTTACTCATTTTTTTCATTCTGTGTTATTTACATAAATAACTGGCTAAGGTGGGGATTAGTGTGGAAGTTAGGGGGGAGAGATACACACGAGGAAAATATGTAAAACATATGCCTCTTTCAAATTTGAACTGTTGCAGGATGAACACTACTTTACTTTTCATAAATATTTAAAAATGCTCAGTGCACATTGATTTTTTTTATGCATTTGTGGAAATATGGATGAATCCGAAAATGATGTAATGCTACAATGCATCACTATAACAGAAACGTATGATGAATATGTTATTTCTGAACATTGTTACACATTTTGTAAATGATGAATGCAGATGAACTTTATACTTTTAAACATTGTGCTTTATTACTTCTCTTACCAATGACTATGTGCTGGTTGCAATGACTGTTTCAAAATAAAGCTCAATTCAAAATCGTCAGGCAAGAAGTGGGAGCTACAGATAACGGAATGCCGTGACCATGTGAAATTTCCTTGGCCGCTGTTTACAAAGGCAATCCATTTTTTTTTGTACATTCATCTGAAGGGAAGTAGTGAAGTGAGACCCCACTTGCAGACATATTTACACAACCGAAAACAACACACCGTTTAGGCATTATGAAATCAAATTTGCCGGGTTGTATAAACAATTAAAAAATACAGAATTAATTTACTTTTTAAAAGAATTCATACCAGCTTGTGACTACATACAACCAGAAGTCAAAATGTGGCACAGAGCACTTGAGTATAAACAGACTAAAAAAATAAATAAATCATCGATTTCAGAAAAAAATTACATCCGATGTAGCTTAAATAACCTAATCAGTAGAAAACGAAACAAATATTTACAATGTCTTGCTGCACCTAAGTAAATTAAAATAAAACCACTGCATATGGCACTATCAAAACAAATTGATGCGGTTCATGCACAGTTGAAGCAGATGTACAGCGTGAGCCTTTGATGGGCAACCTCCCCTTCGCACGTCAGTAGCCAAATCACATGCTACTCCTGACAACTGTCAGAATGAGACAATCTGCTGGAAGTCAAAATATCTACATAAGCAAGAACAGTATAATAATAAAAAAAGGGACAGCTTTTGAATGTAGATATAACTATTTCACTTCGGAGATGAGTGTCACACTTTGCATACACGTTACTGGCTACACTAGCTCTTTAAGACATCTGAAGAGTATGAATGAATGGATCCCAGATTAGGTTAAATTTATTTATTTGCACATAGTTTATATAGTGTAGCTGCTCTGTTCGATGGATAGAGGTCATAGAGTTCATCCATATCGTAAACAGAGGGGGATCACTATCTTTCCATTTCATAAGTATTAAACTGAATGCATTGATTAATCAATTTTTGCACCCCCCTGAGAAGACCAGCCCCTGTGGAGATGGTCAGGTACCGCCCATTACGGAATGTTACTCCACAAGGTCTAGCAGCGGTCCTTGACCTATCATCCTTCGTGTCGGTGAGCAATAGTCCAGAAGCACTGGTGTTGGCCTATAATAAGGCCATCACGACGGCCCTGGATTCTATTGCTCCTGTTCGTGAGCACCCCCTATCCCTTCGCCCCGGATCTCTGTGGTTTGACGGGACCTTGAGGGAGATGCGGAGACAGGGGCGAAGGTTAGAGCGTCGCTGGTGCAAGTCCGCCCTTGATGCTGACCACTCTAGATTGATAGAACATTATGTTAGCTATCAATCTGCAATCACCCATAAGAAGGCAGAATTCCTGTCCAGGGAGATTGCAGTTGCTCAGAATCGACCAGCTCAGCTGTTTCGAACTGTAGACAGACTGTGCAACCCAGCCTGACTGCAAGTTCGGAAAGCTTTTTTGCAAGTAGAGTGCAATGAGCTCACTCTATACTTTGCAACTAAAGTGGCTGACATCAGGGCAAACCTGGGTCCGGCAACCTCTAAGGGTGATGCTGTTGGACAGCATGGGACCACAGTGCCTCAATTCTCCTGGAGTTCCTTTCGTCGACCTGAGTCCATGGACATTATAAGGATCGTCCATACTATGCGTCCCACAAGTTGTGGTTTGGATCCCGGACCGTCTCCCCTCATTCTGGGTTGTTCTGATATCATCGGTCAGGTCCTGGCGCAAATAGTCTGGTGTTCCTTGGAGTCAGGTGAGTTTCCTTGCTCCCTGAAAGAGGCAATGGTGACTCCTCTTTTGAAGAAAGCTTCCTTGGACCCAGACTGTTTTTCAAACTACCGGCCTATCTCTAACCTCCCCTTTATCGGGAAGGTTATTGAGAAGGTTGTAGCTGTTCAATTGGATGACCATTTAACCATCCATAATGTCTATGAATCCTTCCAGTCTGGCTTCCGGAAATTACACAGCACCGAGACTGCGCTGGTTCGGGTGTTAAATGATCTTCTGATGGTGAGGGATCAGAAGAGATGCTCCATCCCGGTTCTTCTTGCTCTCTCTGCAGCCTTCGACACTGTGGACCACATGGTGTTATTAGCTTGCCTAAAGCAAATTTGTGGAATGTCTGGAACCGTTTTTCAATGGTTCACATCATTCCTCACCGGGATATCACAAAGAGTTGTGTCAGAGATTTTTTCCTCTGACCCAATTTCTTTGTTGTGTGGAGTGCCTCAGGGATCTGTGCTGTCACCCATGTTGTTTGCAGTGTATATGCTGGCCCTCGGAAGTATCATAAGACTATATGGGCTGAGGTTTCACTGCTATGCAGATGATACCCAGCTCTATCTGTCCTTTGCACCCGACCAGGATGGAGCTCTCTCGGTGTTTAACAACTGTCTGGGGGAGATCCAAGACTGGATGGATTCTAGTTGGCTAAAGTTGAACTCGTAGAAAACAGAGGTTCTGGTAGTGGACCCAGGTGGTCGGATTGAGAGGCCGTGTGCTGGTGCACCATCTGGAATTTTCCTTGGTGGAGTATCTCTCCTGTCCTCAGAATGGGTGCATAACCTTGGGTTTATTCTTGACGACAGGCTGACTCTTAAATCTCAGGTGTCAGCCATTGTCAAGACTTCCTTTTATCATCTTAGGAATATTGCCAGGGTTAGGCACCTTGTTCCATCTGACTCCCTGCCTACCTAGGTCCATGCTTTTGTATCTTCGCATCTGGACTACTGCAACGCCCTTTACTTTGGGCTTTCTGGGGTTGAAATCCATCACCTACAGCTGGTACAGAACGCTGCAGCCCGGGTATTGACTGAGACAAGTAGGTCCTGTCATATCACTCCCATGCTGCGCGAACTGCACTGGCTTTCTATGCAGTGGCGGATCACCTTTAAAGTCATTTTATTGACTTTCAAAGCCCTTCACGATCAGGGTCCAGCCTATCTGAAGACCTCCTGGTCCCTTACTGCCCTGACCGATCACTCCGCTCGGCCGACATGGGGTTGTTAGAGATCCCAAGAGTGAATCTAAAATCCTCTAGCAGCAGAGCATTTTCGCATGCTGCACCCACTCTTTGGAACTCTCTACCATGCCGGTTATGGCAGTGCACCTCCGTGGAGTTATTCAAGAAAGACTTGAAAACGTATTTATGGAATATGGCCTTCTCAGATGATTAAGTCATTTTATCATGTTTGGATTTTATTATAAATTTGTTATTTTGATGATATGCTGATCTTTTTATGGATGTTTTATGATTTTTATTTAGAGCTTTGAATTGTTTTTAAAACTGTTCAGCACCTTGATATACTGAAAGGTGCTATACAAATAAAATTATTATTATTATTATTATACCTGTGTTTATGAGGGACCTTTTACAAACATTCAGGCTTCTCAATGGGCCACCATACCTAAGTAACATCCCAAAATGAATCTTTGGTAAGCCTCCTACTTGTAGCACATGACAGAAAGCCTAATATTGATTCCCACCATGGACTCAAAACTGGGTATAGAATTAATATGTGTTCTAAGGTGCCAGTTAAATGACGGCATCAAGGGCAGGCATCGGGAACACCAGAATTCATTCAATTTAGCTGAAGCGGTGTGTAATATATATATATATACATATATATAGTAAAATATTAAATTTTATCTGAGTAAATCTAGAAGATTTTAGTCCCCAGGCTTTTAAATTAATCATTTTCTTCCATAATGAAAGGGTGATTTTCTGATTTAATTTGTTCTCCCATTTAGATTTTAGGTTGTCCAATTCCTGTCCGATGTTTACTGCTAATGCTTCATAGATAGCCGAGATAATCCTATAAGGCTGTGCGGATGTTAAAATTTGCTGGATTTGATCAGATCTGGATTCTACAGAATGATTAATATGTTTATGGATATAGTCTTGGACTTATAAATAACCATAAAATTGTGTATTAGAGAGATCAAATTTAATTTTCAAAAATTCAAAATCAAGAGCTTGACCCATATCCATAAACTGAGCAACTTCACACCCCCCAGATACTAATTTCTAAATGTAGGGTCATTAAGACAGGGAGGAAGAAATAATTCAGATATATTGGGGAATGTGCAGAGCAATGCAAAAATGGTGAGGCTTTGCCTATTATGTTTAACCAGATCTTCACAGCAGTGTGTGTGGACAGAAAGATAGCTTTCTAAGGTGTTTGCTACTGTATGTTTCCCAGAAAACAGACAATGTTTTACATTAGAATGCAGAGAACAGAAAGTTCTATATTGACTGAGTGATCATCAATGTCATTTTGAAACCATTTCTGAAAGATTACCATATTTTCTGCGTAGTAGTAATTTTTAAAGCAGGGTAGGGTGAGCCCACCTTTTGTGGTGGGCAACTACAATTTATAAACTTTTAATCTTGGCTGTTTGCCATTCTACAGAAACTTCTTTATTAAAGTTTCTAGCCTTTTGAAAAATTATTTTTTAATGATTATGGGTATGTTATGAAATAAAAAAAAATTGGGGGGGGGGGAGAAGAGTGTCCATCTTTATGGTATTGACCTTGCCAGTAAGTGTCAGGGGAAGATTTTCCCAATTTTTTAATGCCATCTTAGTTTTCTGAATTAGTGGATCAAAATTAAGTAAATGTAATTTTTTTAGCTCATTGTCTATATGTATGCCTAAATATAATATTTCCTTTACAGTTTTGAGTTTATATTCAGGCAGACATTGGAATTAATCTGAATGTTATTTGTTTTCCATGACTTCTAGCTTGTTCCAGTTAGCTTTATAGCCTGAGGTTCCACCAAACTGTAGAATAACATCTAAGACTGAATTGAATGAATGGTTAAGATATTGAGCAATTATTAAAGTATCATCAGCATATAAGTTAGAGGCATACTGTGCAAGTCAGACTTGATGTCCGCATGCGTTGCTGAACAGCTGGACTGTGCATGGGGGTGATCGCGGTCTCTTCAAAGCTCCTAGTGGGATGGAAAAGTGAATGACTTGGTTTATGTGTTTTCCCTGGTGGTAACCTTAAGAGAATTGAGTCACCATGTGATTTAATGCCAGCCGGTTCTTTTTTGCTGAGACGTTTGATGGGCTTCCATTCTCCAGTGTGGCAGGCCACTGCTAAATATTTTTTGGGTGGTATTGAATTGCTTGTTTGTCTTATTTATGTAGTCTTATGACCATTCATCTCTTATGGTCTCTATAAAAATCTTTCTCCTGGTAAATGCCTTTTGGTGGGGGAAAGGAGATAGAGAAGTAGTGCATGGTAGGCTGTGAAGGCAAAGGAAACAAGTTACTGCCCTCTCTCTAGCCAAAGCCATTACTGCTCTGTTTTTTCATTTAAATATGGGACAGGTTTCAGGGCATGTCAGTACTCTATCAGTAAGTCTGGAAGTTCACTTGGGCTTTGGCGGCACCAGAGTTATCAGAGTTACCATTGTCATTGGATACATCTTCAAACTCAGCATTCTCGATGGCAGGTCTGGCATCCCAGAGGGAGAAGCAGCTTTCAGAGACTATCTCCAACCTGCAAGGAACACAGAGAAAAGGCTCAGGTTCTAACTGAAAAAGAAGAGGTTTCAGTTCAAGTTTTGGGTTCAGGTAACCCCTCCGCCTGGAACCAGCAGATGGAGGGTTTTTTTGTATTTCAGGCCTTAAAGGAAAAAGAACTACCTGTCTCTAAACTACAGACCAGTTAGTTTGACCTCAGTGGTAGGGAAAATGATGGAATCACTTCTGAAGGAAAGAATTGTTGAGTACCTAGAGGCCAGTGGGGCACAGGACCCAAATCAGCATGGATTCATGATGGGAAGGTCATGTCAGATGAATCTAATAGATTTCTTTGACTGGGTGACCAAAGTAGTAGACTAGGGAGGGGCTGTGGACATGGCTTACCTAGATTTTAGCAAGGCATTTGATACAGTTCCACACAAAAGATTAATTCACAAGATAGTCAGCCTTGGAGTGGGTCTCAAGGTGGTAGCCTGGATAAAAAATTGGCTAGACAACAGGACACAAAGGGTAGTAGTAAATGGAGTACACAGTGAAGAAAGGAGGGTTACTAGCAGGGTACTGCAGAGTTCAGTACTGGGACCAGTCCTTTTAATGTCTTTATAAGTGGCATTGCAGAGGACTGGAGGAAAAGTTATCTCTTTGCAGATGACACAAAGATCTGCAACAAGGTTGATACACAAGATGGAGTGGAAAGGATGAGAAGGGACTTGGGAAGGTTGGAGGAATGGTCAAATGTATGGCAGCTCAGATTCAATGCAAAGAAGTGCAAGGTAATGCACATGGAAACAAAACCCAGGGAAGTGTACACAATGGGGTGAGATACTGACAACAGTAAAATAGAAAGGGACCTGGGGTAATTATATCAGATGGCCTAAAGGTGGGCAAGCAATGGAGAAGGCAGTAAGGAGGCTGGGGGATACTGGGATGCATAGGAAGAGGCATCAATAGTAGAAAACAGGAAGTTGTTATCCTTCTGTACAGACAGTTGGTGAGACCCCATGTGGAGTACTGTGCAGTTCTGGAGACCCCATCTCCAAGAAGACATAGACAGAGTGGAAGCTGTCCAGAGGAGGGGAGCCAAAATGGTGCAGGGTCTGCACCAGAAGACATACTGAAGAAAGACTAAAGGAGCTTAATATGTATACCCTTGAGGAAAGAAGGAGAGAGGGACATGATAGAAACTTTCAAGTACCCTCAAGGAATTAACAAAGTCCAAGAGGGTAGCATCTTCCAGAAAAGAGATGTGCAAGAACAAAGGGGCACAATTTGAAGATAGAGGGGACGGCTCAGAGGTAATGTGATGAAGTATTTTTCACTGAGAGGGTTGTGGATGCATGGAACAGCCTCCCTGAGGAGGTTGTGGAGTCAAGAACAGTGGGGGACTTCAAGAATGCATGGGACAGGCATAAGGCAGTCCTAGTGGGGGTTAGGAGGAAGTAAGCTGTTGGTTAACTAGAATCTGCAGCTTATCTGTTAGGTAGGAAAATGGGCAGACTAGGTGGGCCAGGCGGTCCTTATCTGCCATCAAATTCTATGTTTCTTAAAGTTTTGTCTATGGATACCCCTTCCCCTAGCATTATTAGTAATTCTAGCCCTGATACCCTGGCTACCTCATTGAAAAATTCACACTTGGTGGTAAACAAAATGAAACCTTTGTGGTCTACAGGTTCAAGCTCTAAAAAAAGAAAAGAAAAAGGAACTCTCCCTCAAAGGGAGCAACCTCTTCTTTTGGTAAAGAAATGGGGCAAAAAATAGTGATTACAAAAGTGTTTTAACCAGTGAGGCTACAAGGGAGGCAGGTCACTTGGTTATTCTTAGCTCCCCCACCTGCTTATATGATATTCTTTCTAAAAAATCTAAATCAAGGGTGTGCCCTGAGCAGAACATGTCTTCATCCTCAGTTTCTAGAAACAGTAGTAATCAGCAAGAGAAAGTTATGGTGGAAGGAGAGGGCAATGAGAAAGAACAAAAGGGGGATGTGGCTATAGTGTATATGGCTAATAATTCTGAAAAACAAAGTGCTGGTGTAGAAGACCCATATCAGTCTATGCTAAAAGTAATGAGGCAAGGATCTGCAAGCTTGAATTTGGCAGATTCATCTCTGTCACAGAAATTCTCTGAAGTAACAGAAAAATCTGAGTCACTGTCTCTCAGAACAACAGAATGTGAAACTCGTATTAGTAATATAGAGTACAGTATACCTAGAATTTTTAATGCCTTTTCATTCATTCATAAAATTTTATTCAGGTTTGTGAAAAGGATAGTTGTTACAATTCTCCATTGAACTAAGCTTATTTCAAAGGAGGTCCTCAGTTTATGCACTCAACTCATCAGGTCAATTTATACATTCATCCTAATAAATCATATATACAAAAAAAAAACTTAGTAATTAATAAATACAAACATGCAATGACCAAACATTTAGTAAAAACTTACAAACCAATAAATATAAAACATTAAGTAGCTATACATATACTCAAGTTGATAAAGAATTACAACAGGGTTGTGGTTTTGAAACGTTATCATATAACCAGCTTCTAATTGGACTTAACTGCACAACCCGATTGTTCGAGCTGAGATAAATTGTCATACTATTCCAAAGGAAGATACCCTGCCCCTGAAAGGAATTCTTACCTACCTTTAAGTTATAACAGGGTACTTCAAATTCTAATCCCTGTGCTGGCCTTAAATTTAACCTAGGTTCCCTCACTAAGAATATATCTAAAATATAGGAGGGCATCTTACCCTGAGAAACTTTATACATAAAATTTATAGTGTGCCAATCTCTTCTATGGCTCAGGCTCAGCCACCCCAAAGATCTATACATGTGACAATGATGGCTTAGCCTTGAAGCATTCAAGATGAACTTATGGAGAAACACTTCTGAGGCACCTGCATATAAAAAATCCCTATAATCTAACACGGGTAATATCATGGCATTAACAACTCTTAAGCGCAGCTCCTGCGACATAAAATATCTAGCCCTATATAGCATTCCTCATTTGCTACCCAGCTTAGATGGCAAATTTTCCAAATGCGGAACCCAGCTGAGTCTATGATCCAGAGTCATCCCCATATATGTATATTGTTCTACTTGTTTTATTTGAGTACCCTGACTTTACTGGATATTTAAACTATTTTCAGTACACCTCGATTGAGAAAACAACATTGTCTGAGTCTTTTTTATATTCACACTGAGTCTGTGAATCCTAAAGAATTCTTGTAAGTACAAAAAAGCATCCTGTAGATTTTATTGGATCTCTAGTGAATATTTACCCTCTGTATAAATAACAGTATCATCTGCATAGATATGATATTTTACAGAGGGATGAGTAAGTTTCAAATCACTAATATAAACAGTGAAAAGCAAGGGGCCGAGTATCGACCCCTGAGGGACACCTGTAGTGATCTGTGCTTGGGGAGACCAAAACTGTCCTACTTTAACCACCTGTTTTCTGTCAATCAGGTATGATCAAAACCATCCCAGTTCACAATCCCTCACCCCCAAAGAGTGGAGTCTGGACAGGAGAATGCCATATTGCAAAGTATCAAAGGCCTTGGATAAATCAATAAACAAAGCCCCCACTGACATTGGAAAGAAGTAATAAAGGATTGGAACTTTTAAAGTTAAAAATTGAAGATCTGGAATCTAGATCAAGGAGATACAACTTAAAAATAGGAAATGTACCTGAAGGAATTAAAGGGATAGATCCATTAAGCTATTGTGAAGAGCTTGTCTCTAAATCTTTGGGCCTGCCCTTCCCTGATCAGAAAAGTGAATTAGACAGGGCACATCGGGGCTTTGGCCCTATGGATAGGTCTAATAGACCACGCTTCATGCATATAAAACCATTGAAATCCCAGGATAAGGAGAAGATTCTGGCAAAGGCAAGAGTAGTAAAAGGTCTTCACTACCATGGCATGTCCTTACAAGTCAACCCTGATATTCCGCCTAACATTTTGGCAAAAAGGAAAAGCTTTGACTCTGTTAGAGACAAGCTGAGGAAAGAAGGCATTTCCTTTTTAATGCTATATCCAACAAAACAATAAGTACACCTTGATGGTAGAAACCTCTTTTTTTACTCCCCTTTTGAGGTTGAAGAAATATTAAGGAAAATAAAACAAAATAATTTTGAGAAGGATGATTCTGGGGGGGGGCACATCTTAGGAATTGTTTGGAAAATAATTATAAATCTAATTAAGGCATAGTGAGCAGGTGGAGGGGTAAGGACGGGGGTTGTTTTGGTCATTCTTAAGGGGGCAGATTGGAGGGTATTTTTTCTTGTTTCATTTTTCTCCCTATGTGCCTTCTTGGGGTATCTCCGGATTTGGGTGGGAGGAGTAGGAGGGACCTGTGCTAACACCACTCCATTCTAACCACTATCTTTGCATACAGCAAAGGTTTTCCTGGTTAAACAATTGGGAAAAAAGTGCTTTCATGGGGGAGTCCTTCAGACAATGGGACTTCTGTGTTGTTTAGGCTTTGTAGTTTTTCAAAGTCTTATAGTTTTTTTATTTTTCAAATATCAAACTTAAAGAGGGGAACTTTTGTTAAGGAGAGGATAGGGAATTGTAATATTCTCTATTTTACATTACTGAATTTAATATGTAAAGTTTATTTTTAGGTGGTTTGGGTGGGTGGGGTTCTATTAGATAGTTTTTTTGTATATTATTAGTAAGTTACTACAAAAAAAATAAAAACATATCTATCAGAAAAGATAAATTAAAAATTAACAAAAATTTTGTTTCTGGTAGTCTTTGTGACATAAGGTACAGAAGGTGTGGGTGCAATTTATGGTCAATAATTAAATGGACTTGCTGGTCCAAAATTCTTGTTATATATTTTATCATTATAAATTGGAGAGGACCTGTTATGTTTGAGATCGGTTGTCCGTTTGCCCCTACTAAGGTAGGAATGCAAAAAGCCATTATGGTATTACAGGAGCTGGGCTTTACTGGGGTAATTTTTGGTCTTTACTAAGACTTTTGAAATTTATATCTTGGAACCTTAATGGGTCAAAGAAAGAATTAAAATAAGGAAGGTAGTACACTTAGCTAAAAGAAAGAATATGGAGTGTCTTATGTTACAAGAAACCCATTTTGACAAAAATGACGCTTCTTACTTCTCTAATTTATTTGGGGCTGTGGGATATATTTCTGAACTCTGTGATTGAGCTAGGGATATGGCCATCTTTATTAGGAAATGGATTGATCACCTGCTAGTTAAATCCCTGATAGATGCAGAAGCCCGTTATGTGATGTTGGAGGTAAAGATCTGGAACAGACAGTTTACTATTGTCTTGGTATATGGCCCTAATCAGGATGCTCCATCTTTCTTTACAGATTTTTTTATAGAACTGTCTCAATTGGGGTCCAGTATAATAATAGGGGGAGACTTTAATTAGCAAATAAATTGATTGCTAGAGAGCCCCCTATGAGAGAAAGGAAGATAAAGGCCCTTCAGATGTTAAAACCTGTCTGACCCATTTAGATGTCTGTTTCCTTCTTTGCAGAAATTGTCATACTATTCAAAGACACATAAAACCTTTTCAAGGACTGACTCCTTCTTGATCTCTGCTGACCTGTCCAGTTTGCCCCATAATGTTATATACTAATATACTAGATGCCAACAGAGTAGACCTATTGGTCTAGTAAGTCTGCTCATGCTTCACCACCCTGATTGAGTACCGTAGCCCTCCTTCTGTCTCAATATGAGTCAATTAGAATTTCTGACCATGCTCCAATTTTGTTGGAATTGGATTTGAGTACACTGGGGGCCCAGAATTCATCTTTTTCTTGGAAGTTTGATAATTTGCACTGGGCCTATGAAAGTTTCAGAGATGGCCTTCAAGATGAGATTGTGGCATTTATGGGCCACAATCTCCACCAGGGAGTATCCATTAAAACAATTTGGGACACCCTAAGGGCTATTTAAGGGGGTGGGTTACATCACAAATAGGTATTAGAAAAAAGGGATGGGATAGAGACTTATAGCTACTAGAAAGGAATTTAGAGGCTATAGAGGCAGATCATCTTGCTATGGGTTCAGAACAATCTGAGATAAATCTTATGGTTTCAAGAAATAAATTAGAAAAACTTTTGCAGGAGAAAACAGAAAAAGAAATGTATAAGGTGCGAGCAAAATATTATTTTTATAGGGATATTCCAGGCAAGTTGTTAGCCTACTGCTTGAAATCAGAACAAAATAAAAATAGAATTAATAAAATTAAAAGAGAGGATGGACAACTGGTTTCATCTGAGGATAAGATTAATAAAACCTTTTACAATTTCTATAGTGGTTTATATAAGCCAGACAAACAAACTGATTTAGTTAAAAATAAGGAATATCTTGGAGGGCTTAATCTGCCTACACTATCAGAACAGCAAGCTTCCAGGTCAAGTGCTAAAATTATGGAAGGGGAAGTTCAAATGATTATTAAAGATTTGCCTAATGGTAAATTCCTAGGCCCTGATGGCTTTCCTTTTGAAATTGATAAAAATCTTAGGGATATTTTGGTTACTTGGTTGGTGAAGCTTTATGACTCTTTTTTGGATGAGAATAAACTGCCATAGTTGCTAAATGAAGCTGAAATTATCCTGTTACTTAAGAAAGATAAAACAGAGGCCCAGATATTCAGACTGTGCCAGGCAGTGGCGCAAGCCTGGGCGCAGCGCAACTGGGATGCACCAGGGCCAGAACCAGGTGATAGTCAATGGTGATGTAGCATGGTGCAGCACCATTGAATATGGCATGCACTGCACACGGTGCAGTGGCACTGCACCGGCACAAGTCACAGATAGGGAGCACGGGGGTGCACCAGCACAAGTACAGTTGTGCTAGGCGTATCACCTGCAATATTCAGTGGTGGGGCATGCAAATGAGGCCATAATATATGCACGGTGCAAATAGGGCCATTTGCATGTCATTATGGCCCCATTTGCATGCCTTGTGCAGGGCAGCCTGGCAACTTGTGCCTGGAACCCTGCACAGCACGACATGTGCAGTGGGAATCCAGGGGCATCCCCAGCCCCATAGCCTTGTTCACAGTAGATGTACAAAATAAAATCCCTGGTAGTCTAGTGGTTCCCCACCATCCTGATTCCCTGATGACCCAATAAATGTACAAGACGACCGTCTCTGGTGGTCTAGTGGTACCCCTCCCACCCATGTCCCCGATCGAGGGTATCCGACATCTAGTTACATCCCTGGTAGTCCAGTGGAACCCCCTCCACCCAGTTCCATGATCATGGTAAATGTAAGTTACAACATGCCCTGACAGTCTAGTGGTCCCCCCCCCCCCCTTGTCCCCGATTGCTGGTATCAGATGTTTATATGAATCCCTGGTAGTCTAGTGGAACCGCCCCTTCCTCCCTTATCCCTGATTGCTGGTATATATCATTTACATAAATCTCTGGTAGTCTAGTGGAACCCCCCCTGCCCAATGCCGTGATCGTGGTACATCTCCAAATAATAAATCCCTGGTGATCCAATGGCACCCTTCACCCCTCCCACTCACAGAGAACCCCTTGCCCACACCACTCCCCCAATCATTGATGGGTGGCAGCAACCCACCCACATACCATCTGGCTGCTCGCCGAATGACAGGCACAGTATGGGCTGTAGCAGATTGATCCCCAGTGTGGACCAATTGGCTTGCAGGGCATATTGTATTAGATAGTCCCAAATATGTGAATGACTTGCACATATTTGGGATCGAACTAGTACAGTATGCTCCGCAAGCCCATTGGTTCACACTCGTGGGACCAACGGACTAGCAGCTCATACTGTACCTGTCATTCTGTGGGGACTAGAGTGTATGTGCAGGGAGTTGCTGCCACCCACCGATGACAGTGGGGGGAGGTGGGCAAGGGTTCTGTGGGTGGAGGGGTTAGGTGCTTATTTATTATTCAGAGATGTACCATGATTGCCGCAACGGCGGGGGGGGTCCACTAGACTACCAGGGGTTTACTTAAATGACAGATACCGGCAAGCAGGGATGAGGGAGGGAGGTGGGGTTCCATTAGACTACCAGGGAGTCATATAAACACCCGATACCAGTGATCGGGGACAATGGTGGGAGGGGGGTACCACTAGATTGCCAAGGCATGTTTTAACTTACATTTACCACAATCGTGGAACTGGGCAGAAGGGGGTTCCACTGCACTACCAAGGATGTAACTATACATTGGATACCCATGATCAGGGACATGGGTGGGAAGGGGGTGCCACTAGACCACCAGGGTTGTGTGAGTGCTTCGTGATGGTGTGCTGGGTGGACGGGTGGCCACCCATGGCTGGCGGCTACCGTGTTGTGCTATGCAACACAGCAGTCTGCCTGTGGGTGACTAGATTTTTCCCTAATGTTCATGGGCTCAACTTTGAGCCCCTATATGGCACAATGCAGGGTTGTGCCAGCATATGCGCCCACATCCTGGGCTGAATATCGGATGTACCGCATGCATGGGCACGCCCTGCATCTGCACTGCTACATTATCATTGCACCCTTGGCCCATCGATTTGGCGCCGCACTAGGAGCCTTCTTATCCCACCGTAACAATGCGGGTCAGTCAAGCATCTCATGTTGCACTAGGTGCAACCCTTTGAATATCTGGGCCAGAGAGTATTGTAGCTCATATAGACCCATATCATTGTTGAACACTGATTATAAAATCTTTGAGAAACTTTTGTTGGTAAGAAACACAGAAACATAGAAGTTGATGGCAGACAAGGACTGCAAGGCCCATCCAGTCTGCCCATTTCTTTTTCTACCTTATGAATGTGTCATTGGCAGTGATGTCCTTTGTCTCCCCTGATTTTTTCACTTTTTTTGAAGCCATTGGCTATTAAAATTAGATCAGAAATTCAACAGTTGGGAATTTTATCAGAAGCTGCCAATACGGTTATCATGCTCTACGCGGGCAACATCCTGATTTCTATGGCCAGGCCTGATTATTCATGTCCACTTCTTAATACTTTTCTGGAAGAATTTGGGGACTTGTCAGGGTATAGGGTGAACTTGTTATACCTAGGTGATTCCTTGAATTTAAAAGACACTGCTCTTGTAGCTATAAATAAGGAGAACATTAAATATTTAGGGGTGTTTCTAACACGGGATATCAATAAGACAATTCAATATAATTATGATCGATTGATTGCCAAAATAATATTGGATTTTGTAAAATGGCAACATTTTCCTCTACTTTTATTGTGTAGAATTAACATTTTAAAAATGAACTTCCTACCTAGGCTTCTTTTTCTGTCTGAGTCTATTCCCTGCATTCTTAAAATTGTTTTTTTCTAGATTTGGATAAAATTATTTGGAAATTTCTATGGCAAGGATCTTCTTCTCATGTAGCCTTACATAAGTTACAATATAGTAGGAAAAAAGGGGATTTAGGATGTCCAAAGTTTTGGGAATATTACCTAGCTGCACAATTAGAAATTGTATTCAACTGGGTATTTAATTCAGATAAAAAAACATATCGCAGGTATAGGGATAGAAGAGGAGGCTATTAATGATCTCAGGTAGACGAATTCCCTGTCTTTTTCTTCTATTAGGAATAGTAGCCCTCTTTCAGGGGCCTTACCTACTTTGGCCTCTACCGCCTACACTTGGGTACACTCCAATAAAATAATTAGATTTGCTCAAAAAATTTCATTTTGGACACCAATATATAACAATAAGTATTTTCTCCATCTGTGAAGGACAGAGTCTTTGAGTAATGGTATTTTCAAAAACGTCTTTGGACACTGGCTGATTTCTATGACGGTCTTAATTTTATGACCTTCGAACAGATTCAGTTAAAATATGATCAACCATTAAATCATAGATGGCAGTATCTACAGGTCTGCAATTTTATCTATAAGAAGAACCATGAGTCTCTGGCTCTGCCTGCTTCTCCCTTGGAGCAATTGTTTGGTAATTTAGAGTCTAATAACATAGAAACATAGAAACATAGAATGTGACGGCAGATAAGGACCGCTTGGCCCACCCAGTCTGCCCATTTCCCTACCTACTGGATAAGCTGCAGATCCTAGTTAACCAGCAGCCTACTTCTTCCTACCCCCACCCCCCAGAATTGCCTTATGACTATCCCATGCATGCTTGAATTCCACCACTGATTTTGACTCCACAACCTCCTCCGGAAGGCCATTCCATGCATCCACAACCCTCTCTGTGAAAAAATACTTCCTTAAATTACCTCTGAGCCGCCCTCCTCTATCTTCAAATTGTGCCCTCTTGTTCTTGCACACCTCTCTTTTTGAAAGATGCTACCCTCTTGGACTTTGTTGATTCCCTTGAGGTACTTGAAAGTTTCTATCATGTCCCATCTGATCTCTGAATTATATAAATTCTTATGGGTAGAATCTTTATGTGGGGGTGAACTGGACAGGTCAGCCTGGGAAAGGGATTTAAACACTCAGATTACAGATATAAATTGGACACAGGCCATAAATCTGGACAAAACCAGGATTAGGAACAACCATCGGTTACAGATTTACTTCAACATACTACATCGGACACAATTTATTTATTAATTTTTTTATTTAGTTGTTTAACCTGGAGTGGCACACTAAGCCAAAAGGTTTTTTACAGGTACAACCTGGGAGCACTGGGAAGTTAAGTGACTTGCTCAGGGTCGTACAGTATGCAAGTCGAAGCTGTGGGATTCAAACCCAGGTCTGGTCTTCTGGATATCACTAGATTTGCAGCTCAGAGCCTTAAACCACTGTGCTATACTGCCTCCAACATATTATAACCCAGTTAAACTTCATAAGATAGATGCCTCAATCCTGGAACTATGTAATAGATGTGGGAGGGATAGGGGCACCCTATTTCATATGTTAGTGAAATGCCCTAAAGTCAATCTCTACTGGACCTCTACATGTGCCACCCTTTCTAAGATTCTGGGTTATGACTTCCCTTTTGACCCTGGAATTGTTATTTCCAGGCTTCTAATGGATTACCAGGAACAATTGGGTGGTCAAGAAACCTTTTGGAGAGTCGGCGTGCTGGTGACCATTAACATAATGTTACAACAGTGGAAAAATGTAGCTCTGCCTTATTATGGGGAGTTGGTCCAGAGGATGCTTGACCAGGGCAATGTTGGCAGGTCTTTATTTTATTCTGAGAATGATTATGAAGGATTTGGACATATCTGCCAACCATTGTTTGATAATTTGGATAATTTGGTCTAATTATGAACACAGCAATGATGAAGCTAAGCTAGAGTCTTCATGAGCCAGATCGATGATTGAAGCACTCACTCTCTGATCTTTATATATGTGTGTATATATATATATATATATAAGCATATAAATTGAAGTGATGTTAAATGTTGTTTATTCTAGGTCCCAGAATAGTCTCAGATTTCCTGATAGCCATGGCAAGAGGTTCACTAGAGAGGGCCAAAATGAGCAGTGATAAGGGACAGCCTTGACAGGTGCCCTGGTATAGCTGATAACATGGAGATATGTCTTGATTTGTTTTAATCCTCGCCACCAGGTTTGAGTACAGCACCTCAATCCACTGCATAAATTTTGGGCCAAATCCAAATTTAGGTAATATCGTTTTTATATATAGCCACTCCACCTGGTCAAATGCTTTTTGTGCATCCAACAGCAGGAGGGAGAGAGAGAGAGATCAGAGTCTTTGTAATAATCCAAGATATTTAAGGTTCTACTAATACTTGATGATAAAGAACAGCTTTTAATAAAACCATTTTGATCCAGGTGGACTATGTGGGGAAGTAGAGATTGAGAAGAAAGCACAGCAGTTGGACCACAGTGGGCTCAGGGAGGGTGAGGAGGGTGGAACAGAGGCACACCCAGTCAATTGTTCCACTCCACAATCCATACACCATTCTGGGGGAGCATAGCTCCCCTATGGATGCACCCGCAGAGAAAACTGATGATAACTGTCACAAGGGAGGCCCACAGAAAGGAGGCAGAGGACACCAAAGGGAAAGGAATCAGCTCCTGGTGGGGACCCAATTATTAGGGTATAGAACTGGGGGAGCTGTAAAAATGAAGTAAGGTGCCTGCCTGGTGCCATGGCTTGAGGGACAGGAAGCGATCTCAGGATCACGAGAACAGCTGCAAGGGATTCCAGCTGGACGTAATTGTCCATCTAGGGACAAATGACTTGGCTCATCATGAGATTAGAGCAGTGCAGGAGGACATTGCAGAGTTGGGAGGGACCTAAGATGAGTAGCACACAGTATCCTTCTCAGAGGTGCTGCCTGTCAAAAGCATGGGGAGGCGAGGTAATGGCACCATGCAGTTTAATGAATGGTTGAAAAATGGTGCGAGCACAGGGTTTGGCTTCATTGGGGACTGGGGTTCCACCTGAGGACACCAGCCTATACTGGCAGGATGGTCTGCATCTGTCCAGGAAGGAACAAGTCTTTGAGCAATCAGTTTAAATGCTTCATTGGCAAGCTTTTAAACTAGTCAAAGGGAAGGCACTGACAAGCAGCAGGAAAATCCCAGCCTCCCTACAAAACAGGGTACGAAATGAGAAAAAGACTGAGGTAGAACGGTCAGTGGGGATGCTGCAACAGAAGGTAAAGCCATCAAAATGGAGAGCAATGAGTACTAATGCCCGTAGTCTGGGTAACAAGCTCCTGAATTAGTGGCCTTGATGGAGGAGGAACATCTGATATCGTGGCAGTCACAGAAACATGGTACACACAAAACCATGACTGGGACATAAACATACCAGGATACACTGTCTACAGGAGGGACAGGGAGGTAAAGAGAGGAGAAGTTCTTTACATAAGGGAAGGAATAAAAGCAACAGAACAAAAGGGTAAACAGGGAGGAGAAGAAGCACTGTGGGTAAATTTGGAGACAGGCAATGGCACCACAATACGACAGGGGTTAGATACAGACCTCTTCTCAGGGGAGGAAATGGACAGGGAAATGATAGAAAGTATGCTTAGAATGGCAGAAAAGGGAGATATTGCTGATGGGTGATCTGAATATGCCAGATGTTAATTGGAGTGCAGTTGCAGCTGCCACTCAAGAGTGCAGTTATTCTAGATGCCCTACAGGGGCATGCCTTAGACAACTAGTACTGGAGCCCACTGAGGGAGCAATATTAGACTTGATTCTCTCAAATGGAGATGGAGAGAGAGATTACAGATGTAGAAGTGGGTAGCCATCTGGGAACTAGCACCATCGAACAGTATGGTTCAATAAACACAGCAATAGAGTCAAGCCATACAAAGACAAAAGTACTGGACTTTAGGAGGGCTGACTTTGCCAAAATGGGTGAGTGCCTAAGGAATGCACTAGCAAATGGGCAGGAAGAAGGGATGGAAGAACAATGGGGAATAATAAAAACTGCCATCACAGAGGTAACGAGCCTTTGTGTGAAGCAAATAAACAAAACAAGCGCGTAAGAAACCACTATGGTTCTCAAAGGAAGTGGCAGTGAAGGTTCAAGAGAAAAAGAAAGCATCTAGGAAGTACAAGGAATCGAGAAGGAGCAGGACAGAGAACTGTATCAGTTAAGCAAAAGGAGGCTGGGAAGGCAGTCAGAACGGCAAAGGCCCAAACCGAGGAAAAGATAGCCAACTCAGTTAAGAAGGGGATAAAACCTTTATAGGTACATCAGGAGTGAAGGAAGACCAAGGGAGGGATAGTGAGGCTTAATAAAGGGAAGGAGGTGGGCAGAGGGAGACTGTGAAAGGCAGAGATACTAAACAAATATTTTTGCTCAGTATTTACAAAGGAAGAGGGAGGTACATAAACAAATAGTAGTAACACTCTGGATACAGAAGTTGATACCGCCCATTTACAGAAGAAAGGGTTCTGAAAGAACTCTCAAAACTGAAGGTGGACAAAGCAATGGGGCCTGATGGGATTCATCCCAGAATTTAAAGAACTAAGGGTAGAACTAGTGACACCACTGACTACCCTTTAACAAATCATGGGAGGATGGGGGTGGTACCTGAGGACTGGAGGAGGGCAGATGTGATTCCTTCACAAAAGTGGGAGCAAGGCAGAAGCAGGAAACTATAGACCTGTTAGTTTAACCTCAGTGATAGGAAAATGATGGAATCACTTCTAAAGGAAAGAATTGTCGAGTATCTAGAGGCCAGAGGGGCACAGGACCCCTAGGCAGCATGGATTCACAGCGGAAGGTCATGCCAGACGAATCTGATAGATTTCTTTGGGTGACCAAAGTAGTAGATCAGGGAGGGGCTGTGGACATGGCCTACCTAGACTTTAGCAAGGCATTTGACACAGTCCCACACAAAAGATTAATATACAAGTTAGCCAGCCTGGGAGTGGGTCCCAAGATGACAGCCTGGGTAAAGAATTGGCTGGAGAATAGGACACAGAGAGTAATAGTAAATAGAGTCCACTCAGAAGAAAGGAGGGTTACTAGTGGGGTACTGCAGGGTTCAGTATTAGGACGTCCTCTTCAATGTCTTTATAGCTACATTGCAGAAGGACTGGAAGGAAAGTATGTCTCTTTGCAGATGACACTAAGATCTGCAACAGAGTTGATGCACAGGGTGGGTGGAAAGGATGAGATGGGACTGGCAAGGTTAGAGGAATGGTCAAATGTATGGCAGCTTAGAGTCAATGCTAAGAAGTGCAAGATAATGCACCTGGGAAACAAAAACCCAGGGGAAGAGTACACAATGGGGGGTGAGATACTAACAACAACAAAAATGGAAAGGGACCTGGGGGTAGTCATATCAGATGACCTAAAGATGGGCAAGCAATGTGAGAGGGCAGCAAGGAGGGCAGCAAGGAGGGCTGGGGGGATACTGGGATGCATAGGGAGAGGCATCACCAGTAGAAAACAGGAAGTTATTATCCCTCTGTACAGACAGCTGGTGAGACCCCATCTGGGTACTGTGTGCAGTTCTGGAGACCTAATCTCCACAAAGACATAGACAGGATGGAAGCTGTCCAGAGGAGTGCACTAAAATGGTGCAGGGTCTGCACCAGAAGACATATGAAGAGAGACTTAAGGAGCTTAATATGTATAGCCTCGAGGAAAGGAGGAGGGGGACATGATAGAAACTTTCAAGTACCTCAAGGAATCAACAAAGTCCAAGAGGGTAGCATCTTTCAAAAAGAGGTGTGCAAGAACAAGAGGCACAATTTGAAGATAGAGGCGGCTCAGAGGTAATTTAAGGAAGTATTTTTCACAGAGAGGGTTGTGGATGCATGGAACGGCCTTCCGGAGGAGGTTGTGGAGTCAAAATCAGTGGTGGAATTCAAGCATGCATGGGATAGTCATAAGGCAGTTCTGGGGGGTTGGGGTAGGAAGAAGTAGGCTGCTGGTTAACTAGGATCTGCAGCTTATCCAGTAGGTAGGGAAATGGGCAGACTGGGTGGGCCAAGTGGTCCTTATCTGCCGTCAAATTCTATGTTTCTATGTTTCTAAGTATGTTCTCCAACCTGGTGGCCAGGGTCTTAGCCAAAATTTTGGCATCAGAATTTAAGAGTGAGATGGAGCTATATGAGCTGGGTTGTTGAGGATCTTTCAACTTTTTAAGAAATAAATGTATACGTGCCTCTTTGAATGAGGGTAAGAGGGACTTAGTATTGAACATCTAATCAAATACCTATTTAAGATGAGGGACTAAAAGGGTGGAAAATATTTTAAAGAAGTCAATCATAAGGCTGTCAGGGCCAGGGGCCTTACCTGAGGGTAGATTTTTAATCGCCAACATAATTTCCTGCAGGGTGATCTCCTGTTCCAGTTTTTGATTTTCTTCTGGTTGAACTTTAGGGAAAGTCAAACCTGAGATAAACTTATTTATATTTTCCGGAGTACATATGTTTTCAGATGTATAGAGCTTCTGGTAGTATTGGGAGAATACCATATTTATTTCCAGAGGACTAGAAACAGTTTCCCCATGAGAATTTTGAATGGATGTGATAACATTCTTTTGTTGCTGAACTTTAAGCTGCCAGGCTAACAGCGTATCAGATTTATCCCCCAATGCATAATATTGGCTCCTCGTATATAAAAGTTGTCTTTCCAATTCCTCCACATCTAATTTATTGTACTGTTCTTTAAGAGTACTGCCTGTCATTATGTGTGTGTCAGATGCTGGGCACCATTGCACATTGGCGTACAGCGCAATGCAGGCATCATCATGCACACGCAACTGTGGACAGCAGCCGGGAGGGTGTGCAGATGGACTGTGTGTCTGCGTGCAGGGCCGGGTACCCACCTGTGCATTGCCCGCTGAATGACACAATGCACACAGGGCAGCATCAGACAGTAGCCACGTTGGTAGACAGGTCAATCATATGCCACAGTGCCCCGGCTGCCACGGATGCATGGGCGGCCCTGCCGAGTCCTGCCAGCACTGACAGATTGACCACTGGCCTCATGGGGTGGCAACAATGGTCCCCCAGGGGTTTCACTGTGTGAACGTGACCGTGCTCGTGCAGGGGTCTGCAACACACCGAACATGCTTGCACCAGGCGTATTCGGGATGCCCACAGCTGAACCCGGTGTCGACAAGGAGGGTGTCGCACAATGCCGGGAATGGAGGGTGGACATTGCACTGTACGGTGTCTGCGCCGCATGGGCAAATAACTGTGTGCCCCCTGTGGCCATGGCAGCTGTGATTGTATGTGTCAGCCTGTCAGTTGCAGTGGTCACATCCTCCCGCATCCGGTCCATCCCTGCCAGGTGCAGAGCAGTTTCTCTACTGCGATGCTCCTTTCCCCACTCCAGAGCTGCACTCAGTGCATCCACCGCCATCACAAGCTGCATCTTCTGATTGACTGATGCTTGCAGTATGCAGGTGTGCTCATCCAAGAGGTCATCTGCCTGGTCGGCATGCTGTCCCTCAGGGTGTTCGCAGCCCTGATGCTCAGCACCCTTGAGGGTGGGTGCTGCATACCAGGACCAGGCCTGGGCATGTCCACAGGAGGTGCACTGATGCTGCCCCCTGACACTGTACCCCCAAGCCCATTGGCCGACTGCTGATGCTGCCCCTCTGGCTACTGCTCCCCAGGGCTCACTGGTGCTGCTGCAGTGGCAGCAACAGTCCCACTGTCCTGTACACACACCAGTGCTGCCCCACCAGTGCTGACAGGCACAGGCTGGGACTGTAATGACATGCAGGCCTCCATGGTGGCACCACCCACAGCCATGGCCACGATGTTACCTGCTGTGTGGCCATCCTGTGGCACACACGTGTCACTGCCCATGACATTAGCGATATCATCATTGGTGATGGACCTGGCACCAGCCTGAGTCCCAGCATGCTGGCATCTATGGACGCTGGCATGCTGGGACACGGGCAGAGCCTCCTCCGCACCTACTCCAACAACATCAGTATGGACATCCAGGTGGGCCCACTGTCGCATTGAGCCACGTATTCATGTGGAGGTGGATGGGCCCTCCTCCATCTCCATCTGACTGGCCTCAGTGGAGAGGCCCACCACCGCTGACCCATGCGATGCTTAGGAACTGTAAGGGAAAACAAAGTCACTTTACTGCATGTGACCTATCCTGTCCCCCCCCAATAGACAGACCATGACCTACCATGCAGTGACAGGCTACCACCTGACTGGAATCCACCACCCAGAACACCCTCAATGGTGCAATGCTGCATGCTGCCAGCAACCCTCTCCTCCTGTGGGGTCAGGCGTAGCACCTCCAGCTGTCCCCCACCTGTCGCGGATCGTGCTGCCCTGATGGCAGCCACCTTCTCCTTAATCCTCCTCCTTCTGTCTGTGCCCATCTTCTTCTTGCACTCCTGCACAGAGCACTGGTGGCTGCCATGCAGGTTTACAGCATGCACCACCTCCTCCCATGCAGCAGCACGGGCCTGTGGTGTTCCCTGGCATCTGCTGAGAAGCAGCTCCTGGTCTAGGTAGGCCTCAAACAGGGGATCTGTCTCGGCCTGGGTGAAATTTGACCTCGTCCTCTCACAACTCTGTTCCTCTTCCTCCACAACTCGCTCAGTCATGATTCAGCCAGTGAGAATGACAGGTATTACCTGTGACTGTGCAGTCCCATGCATGTCCCAAAATCCACAGTCCACACTCCCAAACAGCATGCAACTCACCAATAGACTGCAGTAACCGACTATGGCCAGTGCAGCCCAATGTCGCACTTTTATAGTGCAACCCATGCAAATGAGATGAGGTGCATCTTTAAGTGGATGCAAATGCAGTGATTGCGCCATTGAATGGCTGATTAGCTGATTTGCATATGATGGCTGAATATTGCGTTTTTGCGCTTTGCGCAATTGTGTTGAACGGGCTGAGCCAAGGGCGCTGTTCTGTGACATGTGCAGTACACACCTAACTGTGCATGCCCGGGTTGATGACGCAGGCGCCTGCTGTGCTGCTGACGTGCTGTGCATGGGAGGCAATGCAGGGCATGGCCACCTTTGTGCCAGTGGTGCTACAGTGCTGTTCACCTATATGACGCTGTGTCACTGGGGTGTCATAGGCGTACTGGGACAACAGTGTGGTAGGCTGCTACAGGAGGTGGCACATAGGCACCCAATCGCACTAGATGCATTGGGTTCCAGTCTCGCCCGTGTGCCAGAGACCCTTGACCCTGTGCCCGACCTTTGCCCCCTAGATGCTATGCGTCAGACATGGGTGCACCACTATCGCACTGTTCGGTGACAGCGCAATAGGGAATGGCAGCACTGTACTGCGTAGCATCTGCACGTGGCGGAACCATGCTGCAGAGAGCCATTTTGACTTAACCAAGCAATAGACATGGCACGGAGGAGAGTAGCCCAGTGGAGCCAGGTAGAGATGGCAAACTCGGTTGCCATTCTGGAGCCACTTGTTGGCCCACTGTTTGATGAGGCTCCCCTGGACAGATCCAGGAGTCAGGTGTGGCAGGAGGTGGCTGACACCCTGGAGGAGGCCACAAGAATGAGGCGGACGGCAGAGCAGTGCCGCCACAGATATGGGGACCTGAGGCGGAGGGACCTGGACCTGCTTGCCCACCTATGGGCACGTGCCAGAAAGGGCACAGTGCCACAGCCAGGTAGGTACAACATCCATACACTTTTATCTTCCATATGGGTATTACGGTTGCATGTGTCCAGAACATGGGGGGGGACCATCCGGTGTTGGCTGTGGTGGTGTTATCAGGGTGTTGGCTGGGTGGGTCTGGCTGTGTGGGATTGCACACACATGGGAGCAGGGCGACTTTGCTACAGGATTGTACTGATGTTCCTTACTCCATGTTTGCACCTTAGGCCCAGACAAGCAATGGCTGGTGAGGGAGAGGAGGCACCAGCAGGAGGACCGTCAGTCCAGGAGGGGCGAAGGTGCACAGATGCAGAGGGACCAGCCTGATGATGGTGAGTGCCTTACATCTATGATTACTATTGCATGCTGTGTAACAGAGTGGGCAGTGGGGCATGGCCACCATCCATTGACACCACTGCCATGTACGCAACTTGTTACAGTCAGCACTGTCCAGTGGCACTGCATGTCTGGGAGTGCATCAATGGTGGCCTATGCATGCAACAGTTACCTGGCTGTGCCACTGCCTTCACACCATATAGCCATGTCAGTGAACAGCTATGGTGATGCTGTGCAGGACTTGGCCAGTGGGTGTTTGCAGTGGTCCGCATGGCTGTGTGCACCTGGGTGGGCAGGTTTTGTGGACACGATCACTGTGGGTGGTCACACACCATCACAGAGGCATGTCCCATGGCCGTATGCCATGCATAGTGGGTGGGCTTCATGGGACTGTGCATTCACACCTATTGACTCTGCTCCCTTGTCCTAGGTGGACAGCAGTTCCAAGCCATCAGAAGAATGCTGCAGGAGATACTGCAGCTGGCCAGGGCCTCCCTTGAAATATTGGAAAAGATTGACTGTGTGGGAGTCAGACAGTGGCATGGTGGGAGGAGCAGCCAGAGCGGGGAGTGGGGCTCCCAATGAGCATCCAAATGTCCCTGATTTTCCATACCCCCTGGACCCACCCTCACACCCCTCCTTCCCTCTACTATTTGTTCACCCCTGCCCCTTACCCACCCCCACCTTGTTTGTGGCCCTCCCCCCAACCTTTTGTATAGATCTGTAAATAGTTTTGTGTGTTTTTTACAATACATTTGCTTTGATATACCTAATGTGGTGGTCTCTGTTTTGCATCGGGCTATAGGTGCTCAGCTGCAGTGGTGTGCATGGCATCAGGGGTGGTGCAGTCATATGTGTGTGTGTGTCCATGGGGAAGCGACTATGGTGTGGGAGTAGCTATCAGTCACTGTCTGTGGTGTGTGTGTTGTTCTCTGTGCACTGGATGACTGTGTGCAGTGGTCCATGGTGCATGCTCTGTGTCTATGGTGCACCTGTCAGCCTGTCCATGGTCTGTGCAGCTGACACCCTTGCATGTCTGTGACCTGCATGGTCCGCTGGCATGTCAGTGGTGGCTGTCCATGCAGGACAGCCACTGTACCCATCACAATGCCGGGTTGCCTCCTGTCACTGGTGTGCTGCATGTCTGCCTCGGGTGACACTGTGGCCTCCACTGTTGTTGTCCCACCTCCATGCTGTGGCTTGTGTGTGTTAGAGGGGATGTGCACCACTGTCTGTCACTTGTGCTCCGGGAAAATGCTGGTGGCGTACAGCTCCACAGTGCCTGCACAGGGTGGCTGGCACTTCTGTGCCATGGAGGAGTGCTGGCCATGTGTACATGGTTTCCATGGCCACATGCTGGGGGCTTGGTTGCCCTGCTACTGTGTCCCTGTGTTGGTGTGCTCTTGGGTATAGGTGGGTGTTTGTCCATGCACCGTGTTGCATCCAGTGTGGTGCATGCTTCCATGCACCACTGTGGGTGTCTGCGCTGGCTGTTTTGGCCAGTGCTGGGCCAGGGTGTGTCCTTGGGAGGGTGTGCAGGGTGCTGTACCACTAGTGGTGGGGTCCAGGGCATGCCCTGTCATGTGTGGGGTACCTCGTGTGCCAACGCATGGTCGATCTTTCAGCTGTACCTTCGGGGGATGTGCATGGTGGCACTGTGTATGCAGTTGTTGCATCACCGTGTGCTGCCACCTGCTGATGGGTGCTCATGGTGGGGCTGCCTTGCATGGTTCTGTGGTGCACAGGGTTGCATTGTCACAGTGGGGGTGGTAGCATGCATGGGGTATCCTGCACTGGTGGACGCTGCTCCTGGGCAGGGTGTCTGGGGGTCATGGTGCAGGGTGTGCTCTGCATTGGTGGGATGGTGTGGCACGGGGTGGTCAGCCCTCCTTGTGTGCCGGTCACAGCTTGCCAGGGGGTGTGACGGGGCACCATGGCCCAGCTGTAGGTTGGTTGCTGGTCTCCATGGGCCAATGGTTATTCCAGCCCTCGCCCAGTTGTGCAGTACATGGGGTGTGGGGGGGATGATGTCTGTTCTGCTGTGTGTTCCTCTGCCCATCTGTGGCATGGGTGGTGGGCCCCTGCATCCCTGGTTGTGCTGTTGCATTGCTGCCCTGCTGCTGGGGGGCATCCCTGGTTACGCTATGGCGCATCTGGACTGCTCAGCTGAACATCCCTTGTTGCGCTATGGTGCATCAGATCTGCTCGGCTTCACTCCCCTAGTTGCGCTATGGTGCAGGTGGTGCAATATTCAGTCGTCGGCTGTAGGCGCATCTTGGCCTGTGCAGTTTTTGAATATCGCGCCTCTTGCCCATGGGCGCAATGGACTTGCGCTTGCTCCTGCTGTTGCGTTACTTTTTGGGCGCAGTTTGAATATCTGGGCCGTTGTTTTTAAATGTTGAGCAGGACTGTAGTTCAAATTATGCTACGCATAGTAATAACTATATAAGATCACAGCTTCGGGGTCCTATATCTGTAGTATTAATTAAAACCTCCCACTAGTGGTTATTTACAAAATTAAGAGCATATGGATTTACCAATAACAGTAGTACCAAAAATAGACTCCTGAGCAGTGTTATCTTCATAATTGTTCACATAACCTTAAAGCATTGCATCTTATACAGTGCTTAACTATGAATTAATGGTTATGTCCCAGACATGGAAGCGGTGGTAGCAGTTGCCCCCTGTGAATCTGGGCTCTGCAGCATGTAAAGAAATGCTTCAACCTTTTTAGGATCTGAGAATATCATAGTTTTACCATGAACAAAAAAACAAAGATGGGCCGGGGGTAACGTAATAAATCTTATGTCCTTTGCTCTTAGTATTTCTCTGGCATGGTCAAATGCCGTGCGATTCTGCACGGTGGAAAATGAAAAGTCTGAATATGCAGAAACTTTTATAGTTTTCAACATACAGGGCCTTACTGCTTCTAGCAGTGTGAAGAATTGTCTCATGTTCCTGATAGTAATGAGGCTTTACAAACACAGGCCTTGGATATTTCTGAATGCCAGCTGAATTTTCATGCAATTTGGGCCCCCTCACCCTCGTGAGCTCTGTTCAGAACCACTTTTTCCTCAGGATATTGCCGATTGAGTGCCAGGGTTAAGAATTTCTCAAAATACTGAAGGGGATCCCCCTTTCTCTTGCTTCCTTTGGGGAGGCCAAGAATCTTGACATTAACTCTTCTGGAGCGGCCTTCTAGGTCTGAGTTTTTTGCTGGAATTCAGCTATAGTAGCGCTATGCTTGGCTTGTCTTTCAACAATGGGAATCATCCTGTCCTCCAACGGGCCAATCCTACTTTATGCTTCTATAGTTCTGAGGGTCAAATTTTCCATTTTCTGGTTAAGATCACTAAACACTTTTGACATATCAGAAAGTGCTGTCATAATAGTGGCAACCCCATTATGAATCTCATTTCTGATTTCAATTTGGAAAGCTTTAAACTCACCAGCAGAAAAGGACTCTTCCCTCCCCTGCATGTTGCATTTTGCTGAAGTGTTCTCTCTAGTATCAGCTGACCCTGTGAAAGTTTCGAAGCATCTTGGTGTGATATTTCACCTAGTGTTTGACCCCTAGTACAGATAGATTCGTTGTTGCTTAGTAGTAAATCATTTTGAGCTTCTTGCACTTCTGTAAATCCAACTTCTTTAGTTTGGCATAACATGTTACCTGAGCTGGCCACAGGTGTAATCTCATTCATGTTGTCAGCAGTTAATGTGGGGCCCAGTGAATTTTCCTCCTTCTTGTCTGCTGTTGTGTAATTCAGCTCTTCAGTTTCTGGGAGAGAATCAGCTGGAGCTGGGTGGGCAAGCATTGGTGGGGGTGGTCTTGAATGAGTGATAATGGTTTACCAGAGAAGATGGCTGCAGGCAATAAAAAAGTATTCAACTTTTGTCGTTGCAGGTGGGTACGCCTGTTACTGGGATCAACTTAATCTGGAGAATCCGATACCTCAGCAGCACTAAAGCCAGAAGTCGGGATGACCTTTTTTCTTTTCATGAGTTTCCTGTTTCTCTCGCTGCTCTTGCGGCCCTCAACAGATGTTTGCGGAGATGTGCTTTCTCCGTGCAGGCAAGCACATACTCCACGGAATATCAATAAAAATCTTCTGTCTTGAAAAAAAAAGATGAATCTCTCAGCTCAAGCTGCCAGGAGAAGATTACATGTTATCAAGAAAGTTGCTTATTCCAGGCATAGTAGAGCTATAATGGCTTGGCGGCTTGCAGGTTGAACGCTCAGCATGCCATCTTGGATCGGCTCCTCCTCCACCTAGAATTCCCCATGTAAACCAGTTTTTTTAAAAAAAAATTAAGTTTCTAGCCCCAACAGTTCCAAAATTAGAAGTTTTAAACCAGAATTTCTTTTACATGTGATAACTTTTGAAGTGTTAAATGAAAGCATGGAGTCAGCTTAGTAGATATGCCAATAAGGTAGCACTACAGCAATCATATATTGATACAGAAAAACATAAAATGTTACATATTGACATAAAAATAAAATGATTCATGAAATTTTTAAAGCCCTGTCATTTTTAGCAACATAGCAACACGGTATAACCGTATCATTAGACTCAATACATACTGAACAGACTCCAAGTCTTCATTTAAAGAAGTAAATTCTATAACTAACAGTTCAAATATTACACCTATTAAAATATCATTTCAAGCATTATGAAATATCATAAAAGATCATTTTAGGAAATGGTTGGAAGATACTAATAGTTGTTCTGGCTAAGAATAAACACATTCTTTTCTAGTTTTTATCTCCCTCCCCATGCAATTAGGAACAATCTTCTGCTAAGCAGATCTTCCTGGACAAAGCTTGTTCAGGGCAGACTACTGGATGGGTGGGGTGAAACTTAACACTATGGCTGAGGAACAGGACCATGGCATTATCATCTGTGATACCCTCAAACAATCGAGACAGTGCAACAAGGCCTATGGGAAGGCAAGTAAGATGTTGGGGTGTATTGTGAGGGGTGCTGCTAGCAGAAGGTAGGAAGTAATATTACCCCATATAGATCTTTAGTGAATCCACAATTTAAGTACTGTGCCCAGTTCTGGAGCCCTCATCTCAGGAAAGATAGGGACAGGCTGACGATGGTGCAACACAGGGTAACAAAAATGAGTCAGGGTCAACAGGCCAGGTCTTGTGAGGACCATGTCAAGGCACTGAACATACAGTATACTCATTGGAGACCAGAAAGGAGAGGTGAGATATGACAGAGACCTTCAAGTTCCTAAAAGAAATTAACAAGGTGAAATGTGAGGAACTATTTAGCTAGAGGACTAGTTCAAGGTCACAAGGGGATGACTGGAAACTGACAGAAGGGAGATCCAGGAGGACACGAGGAAGTATTATTTTACAGAAAGAATGGTGGAGCTGTGTAACAGTCTTCCAGCAGAAGTGGTGGGTACTAAAACAGTTAATGGTTTCAAGCATGGTTTGGGCACAATAAAGGATATAGTTGTCACTCACGTGACAGAAACTGGAAGGGGAATGAGGGGAGGAGAGGAGGGCTAAGACCCAGGATAGACATTAGGTCCCAGGGTTAGATAGGGAACTCAGGCAGACTGGGTAGAGCACTGGTCTTTTTCTGCCATCATTGTCCACTGTATGTTTCTATAAAGAAATAAATGACTCAATATGAAAACAAGTGACCAGACAGGGGCTGGGCCCACAGGGATCTGTCTTGGGAGCTCTATTGTTCTATGTATTTAGAAATGACCCTAAGGTGGCCATCAGCAGCGGATTGGGAAGATTCTCAAGAAGTCCAATGACACCAAAAAGAGGAAGAGTGTTACATCACAGCAAGAGAAATGAAATGCAGAAGGCTCTGGGGCAACCTCGGGGAAATGGCATGGGAGAAGAAATGACATATGAACTTCAATATAGAGAAAAGTAAGGTGGTGCATTGAGGAAAGAAGAAAATGAAGGCAAGATACAACTTAAATGGCATAGAGGTTACTGAAACCAAGCAGGAAAAAACAATACTAGTCAGCAGAAGCTTTAAATGGGGGCAACAATGTGGGAACAGCTGGCAAGATAAACCAAATCATGGCAAGTATCAAGAGAAACTTCATAAATAGGTTGAGAAAGATTATATTGTCTGTATATAGATTCATGGTCAGACCCCTCCTTGGATATGGTGTACAGTTTTTATTTCTTTATGTGAGGCAAAAATGCTGATATTTTTGAGAAAGTATAGAGGAGAGCATCCACGCTGGTAGAAGGTTTTTAAAACATGAGGACTGGTTGACAAAAATGAGACTGTTTTTCATTTAAAAAGAAAACTTGGAGGGGATATGATCACAATCCTCAGCTATTTGAACGGGGAAGCACCATCAGACCAAATACAACTCTTCAAGATGCACAAGGATGAGAGAACCAGAGGACACATGATGCCATTGATGTAATTTATAAAGAACTAGTAACTACCTGCAGAAGAAACTGAATGTTGCAGCACACAAAATAAGAACCACTCCAACACTTGGATAACAGCTATTTGCTCCAACTGCAGTGTCTGAGGGGTTGGTGACCCCGACCTGTGAACCCCCTATGTTTCACTCAGTAATACATTTGGGTCTCAGTCCCTCCTCCCAACGTGTGGGTTGTTGCACTTTTTCAAGTCTCATTAAGTATGACATAGGCATGGTGTGACCCTTGTGACTAAACCTGTCATGCCATAGCTGAGGTCTCATAATTTCTTCTGATGGAACTTTTTATCTTTTGATACCCTTTGTTGTAGCTCCCTGTTGGTCTTTCCAATGTACAAAAGGTCACAGAAGCACTTAAATATATTTTGTGGTCCATGATGCATGTGATGAAATCATGAATTGCTGCAGCAGGTAGGAATGTAACTCATACTGTAACAAATAAACACAAATACAGACTGTGATTTCATTTCTTAATATTTATCGAAAAGTCATTGCAGTCAGAACAATCAACTTTTATATTTTAATCATAAACAGCTTTTTACCTTAGAGAGCATTGTGTCCAGTAGCATATACAAAATTCTTAAAAGAAGTTTTTACAGTTCAGTATGCCACACTGTGTTGGATCAATTAATATTATTACATGCATCAAACAATGAAAGAAATGGGATACTCTACACTTTGTGCCATTAATAACAGCAATTTATGACTGTCATATTTATATGTTAAACGTGATGCACAAAATAAAAGCAGCAGTACAACAAATATGTTCTCCAAACAGCTAGTTTCAGCTACAATTAAACCAAATGTTATCATAGCTCTCTGACTTTTCTAGGTACCTCTTATACTGCACACCATGGCCCAGATATTCAAAGGGGTTGCACCTGGCACAACCGACTTGTGCTGGCACAACTCTGGGAATGCACCCCGGGGCAATATTCAAAAGGGTGACTTGTGCAGCACAAGTCCCGATGTGCCGGGGCACAATGTTAATGTATGTGGCACATCTGAAGGGGGCATGCCCATGCATATGTGGCACTTTGCGATATTCAGCCTGGGATATACTGCACATCTGCTGGCACAACTCCTAGATGCGCCGCATACTGGGGCACAAAGTTCAGCTCCCCCCCCAAAAAAAATGTCTCAAATGCTGGCCACCCACAGGCTGGCAGCTGCACTGCATGGCGCAACACTGCAGCCACCAGCCATGGGTGGCCACCCGCCCACCCAGAACACCATCCACAAGTACCCATATGTTCCCTGATGGTCTAGTGGTGCCCCCCTTCCTCTCCATAGCCCCAATTGCTGAACATAAACCATTTATATAGCCCTGGTAGTCTAGTGGTTCCCCCTTCCTCCCCATAGCCCAATAATTGTATAAATATTTCCTGGTAGTCTAGTGCTCCCCCTACCCTGCCCGTAACTCTGACTGCTGAAAATGTACTGTTTAAGACATCCCTGGTAGTCTAGTGGTACCCCCCTTCCCACCTGTAACCCCAAGCACTCGAGATTAAGAAGTAGCTATTTCCCTGGTGGTCTAGTGGCATCCCCACCCGCCCACCCACACAGGACCCCTGCCCACCCTGTACCCTCCTATCACTGGCAGACAGCTGCAACCCACCTGCATATTGCCTGGCTGCCTGCCAAATGACACCTTACAGTATGAGCTGTCAGCCTATTGGTCACATCGGGACCATTGGGCTTGCAGGACTATATGTTTAATAACAAATATGTGCATGAGGCTCATTCACATATGTCTGACTGTCTAATAGTATGCCCTGCAAGCCCATTGGCTGACATCTCATAATGTAAGCTGTCATTCTGTGGTGCTGGCAGTATGTGGGCAAGCTGTAGCTGCCCGACAATGACGGGGGTGCAGGGTGGCAGGGTCCTGTGTGTGTGGGCAGGGTGGGGGGTGCCACTAGACCACCAGGGAAATAGCTACATCTGATTCACGGGTGCTTAGGATTATGAGTGGGGAGGGGGGTACCACTGGACTCCCTCTGTCGGCACCATGTGCTGTGCAGACTGCCAAGTGCATTTTGCCGACCTGCCCTGTGCAACACATGCAAATGGGGCCATAATGACATGCAAATGGTCCCATTTGCACCTTGCATACATTATGGACTCATTTGCATGTCCAGGTCTGAATATTCTGGACTTGTGCACGGCGCAGCTATGGTTGCTCCAGCGCATTCCCGGTCCTACCTGCCTGGGGGATGCACCAGTGCATTATATATGCTCCCAGTGCATTCTATGCTATATTCAGAGGTGATGTACCATGGCGCATCTCCTTTGAATATTCCCCTTACTTGCTACGGCGCACCTTGGTTGTGCTGTGCCACCACTTGCGCCATTGCCAGGTGCAGTCTGAATATTGGGGCCCATGAGTCTTTTTATTTTCTTGTTCCTAACCATTCCCAGGTCTGCAATACTATTTATAAGAAAAATGTGGCAGCCATCTTTGTTCCAGAGAAAAAAATTAAATGAATCATTTATTTAATATTCAGTTTTGGTGGAATTAGAAAACTGTACCATCAAATAAAACTGGAAGATGCCTGGAACCTATTCTAGTGAAAAAAGGTAGGGTCAAGGTTTTTACTCAGTGTCATTGCACTGCTGCCTTAAAACATGTATATGCAATTGTTTTGATTTAAAGGTGATTTCATGAATAGTATAAATTGAAGCTTTAGGTGCATATACTGACATATGAAGCAGGCTGTTTCTTTGATATGGCTATAAAAGTGAGATATCTTGGGCTGACCACCTGTGTTATATTTTATTAAAATGTTATTTAATTTCTCAAATGTAAATAACAGATTATATCAAAAATATATTTGTTTTAGAACCTGCTGCTGATGAAGAAGCCAGATTTTAGTGGTGAAACAGGAACAGCATTAAGCAGGTCTGATATTAGTAAACCTCAATACATTTATGAAATATTGTACACACTGGTTAAGTGCACCCTTGTTCCTACCTACTGTAGATTGAATATGTACTGTAACTTAAAAGCTGTCTAGTCATTATATTAAATTCTAATGAGTACCAATAAGGCTTTCACCTCTGACTCTGGAATGGCTCCTTTTGTAGGAAAATCTATCTTGATTTTCTCAAGTTTTGCACCAGCTTTTTTTTGGGGGTCACTGTAAATAAAGACCTTTCCCTCCTGAACCAGCCATAACTTTACAAGTTGAAAGGAATGTGAGACCCCCAAAGTCTGTAACCCTTTGATGGGTGCATCAAAACTGTGACAGTGTATTCAAGTTGCATAGCTTAAATCAGGAAAGATGTGCCCTTGTCCACCATTCAGAATAAAAAATGGCCCCTTATTTTTTGTGAGTTTCAACACCATGTCCCTTTCATGCATGCTGACCATAACGATTAAAAGGCCATGGTAGACCAAGATCAGACGGTGCTTTTCGAAGTGTGATGCAATATATGGACATACGAACATATGGAATTTGCCAGCAGATAAAGGCCCTCGAGGTCTATCAAGTCTGCTCGAATGTGCAACTAGCACCCCTTATTCTGCAGCTGCCCCTCCCTTCCACCCTTCCCCTTCCTTAACCCTCCCCCTTGTCCTGTCCCATCCTCGTTTGAAGCAGTCCACTGTTCTACTGCATACCACTTCAGCAGGTAACGCATTCCACCCAGCCACCACCTTCTCTGTAAAAAAGTGTCTCCTCATCTCCTCCTGAACCTTCCTCGCTCCAGTCTCATATCATGGCCCCTGGTGGCCCTCCCTCCTTACTTTGAACAAGCCCCTCTGTACCCATCTTGTTTATTCCTTTCATGTATTTAAAGGTTTCAATCATGTCACCCCTGTCTCTCTTCTCCAGTGATTACATGTTCAACTCCTTCAACCTCCTCTTGTATGATAAGTCCCCCAGCTCCTTGATCATCTTTGTCACTCTGCGCTGCACCCCCTCCAGTAACTTAATGTCCCTCTTCAGATACGGATGCCAGTACTGCATGCAGTACTCAGGTGTGGTCTAACTAATGATCTATACAGTGGCAGAATCACTTCCTCCTCCTCGAGGATATACCCCTTGCAATACAACCCAGCATTTTGTTGGCCTTTGCAGCTGCCTTCCTACATTGTGCCGAGTTGTTCATTGACCCTGTAATGAGCACACCCAGATCCTTCTCCTCCTCTGTCTGGGCTAGCTGCACTCCCCCTAGCTGGTAACTCCTCCTTGGGTTCTTCATCCCAAAATGCAACAATATGCTGTCAACGGTGACCCTTCAATCCAACTGCAACAGTTCAGATAATATTACTGGGGCATATGAAACAGGGTCTTCCCCCTCAGTCCCTTCAGGTATCCCAGTAAGCTGCAGGTTTGCTGACCCAGCCCAATTTTCTAAATGTTCGAACCTTAATCGGAGTGACGTGTTCTCCTGAACCAGTCCTGCTGCTGTTGTTGCCATTGACTGATAGCCATGTCTGCAGTCAATTAAGATTTGGCAGCCATTTATTTCATTCTAGATGCAACATTGGTCACTATGCCATTAAATGCTTCAACTTTCCACTTAGGATGCCTGTAGAACTATTGCCATGGAAGGCTCTGATACTCAAGCAACATCTTTTGTGGCAAGTGGCTGGCTCCCACCATTCATAGAAGCTTGTGACTTACTATGTGTTCCATCTCCAGCAGCAGGATCTTTTTTCAGTCACAGCATCATAATTGCTGTTAATAGGGAGGCAGTATAGCGCAGTGGTTTAAGGCTCTGAGCTGCAAATCTGATGACATCCAGCAGATCAGACCTGGGTTTAAATCCCACAGCTTCCGCTTACATACTGTGTGACTTTGAGCAAGTCACTTAACTTCCCTGTGCTCCCAGGATGCACCTGTAAAAAAGCTTTCAGCTTAGTGTGCTACTCCTGGTTAAACAACGAAAAAAAAAAATAGAAGCATAGAAACATAGACAGTGATGACAGAAAAAGATCATTTAGTGCATCCAGTCTGAACCCTATCAAAAACCAACACCTATTACCCATACTGTGTTCTAACCTCATTATCCACCTGCCATGCTCCCAGCCCTATTGCTACTGCCCTGAGCAATGACCAGACCCTTCCATCTGTTACAGCTACACTTGAAATCATTAAGGGTTTTTGGTGCCCACCACATCAGCTGGCAGGCTGTTTCATGGTTCAAATATCCATTCTGTAAAACAAAACTTTCTTGGGTTCCTCTTGAACCTTCCCCTTGCCAGTTTCCACTCATGCCTACTTGTTCTTGAAATGTTACTCATGCTAAATAGTTCCTCACAGTTTATCTTGTTTATTTTTTTTTCAGGAACTTGAAGGTCTCTGCCATATCTCCCCTTTCTCGTCTGGCCTCCAGTGAGTACAGGTTCAGTGCCTTTAATTGATTCTTCTAAGATCTGCCCTGCTGGCCCTGAATCATTTTGGTCACCCTACACTGTACATATCCAGCCTGTACTTATCTTATCTTAGGTAAGGACTCCAGAACTGGGCACAGTATTCCAGGTGTGGTCTCACCAGGACCTACAGAGAAGCAGTAGCACCTCTTTTTCTAATGCCATCAGTACTACTTCTGATACACCCCAGCATCCAGTTTTGCCTTACTGTAGACCTTGTTACATGGATTGATTGTTTTAGAGAGTCACAAATGATGACTCCTAAGTCCCCTTCCTCAGCAGTAGTTCTCAGCTTTGCTCCTCCCATCGAATACTCTGTCCTAGGGTTTTGTTCCCTAAATGCTTCACCTTGCACTTTTTAGTGCTGAATTTCAACTGCAAAGGCCTTAGACCACCTTTCTAGCCTTTGTAGATTGCTCTGCATCTCCCCAATCCCCCCTCCTCCCTGTCTAGCCTACTACAGAACTTAGTGTCATCTGCAAAGAGGCACATTGCACCCTAAATTCCTTTTCCTATGTCACGGATGAAAATGTTGAAGAGGACAGGACCCAGAACCAATCCCTGTGGCAACCCACTCATGACCTCCATCTCATCTGATTTGGCTCTGTTAACCACTGCCTTTTGCTGCCTCCCTTCCAACCAATTCTAACCCATCTAACTATGTCATTTGCTGTACCTAGATCCTCTAGCTTCTTTAACAACCTTCTGTGAGACACTGAGTCAAATGCCTTACTGAAATCAAAGTACAATAAATCCACAATGTGAGAAGGTAGTAGGGAGGGCTGGGGGGGATACTGGGTTGTATAGGGACAGGCATGACCAGCAGAAAGCAGGAAGTTGTTATCCCTCTGTACAGACAGTTGGTGAGACCATCTGGAGCACTACGTCCAGTTCTGCAGACCCCATCTCCGCAAGGACATAGACAGGATGTAGGCAGTCCAGAAGAGGGCAACTAAAATGGTGCAGGGTCTGCAAGACAAGCCATACGAGTAGAGACTAAAAGAGCTTAATATGTTTACCCTCGAGGAAAGGAGGGAGAGGGGGGACATGATAGATACTTTTAAGTACCTCCGTGAAATCAACAAAGTCCAAGAGGGTAGCATCTTTTAGAAAAAGAGATGTGCAAGAACAAGGGGACACAGTTTGAAGATAGAGGAGGGATGGCTCAGGGGCAATGTGAGGACATATTTTTTTCACAGAGAGGGTGGTGGACACATGGAACAGCCTTCCTGAGGAGGTTGTGGGGTCTAAAGCTGTGGGAGAATTCAAGAATGCATGGGACAGACAGAAGGCAATTCTTGTAGAGGGTAGGAAGAAATAGGCTGTTGGTTAACTAGGTTCTGCAGCTTATCCTGTAGGTAGGGAAATGGGCAGACTAGGTGAGCCAAGTGGTCCTTATCTGCCATCAAAGTCTATGTTTCTGTGTTCTGTGTTTATCCACAACCTTTGTTACCCAGCCAAGGAAAACTATTAGATTGGTCTGAAAAGACCTCCCTGCTATAAACCCATGCTGTTTACTACCCTGGAGTTTATTGTTCGCCATGTAGTCTGAAGTCCTCTTTGACTAGTGACTTCATCAGTTTACCCACAGTGGAGGCAAGACTGACAGATATGTAGTTATCCAGTTACTCCTTGTCCCCCTACTTATGGAATGGGACTACATCTGCTACCTTAAGTCTTTTGAAATTACCACTGTCTAAACTAAACTACTGAATAACCCTTCCAGGAGTTCAGTAAGTTCCAATGCCAATTCCTTGAGCACAAGGAATTGGCATTGGAACTTGGGTGCATCCCATCTAGTCCTGGGGTCATACCTATCTTTAGGGATGCCAGCCCTTTCTGGACCCTTCCACTGGTAAATACTTTTTACCTTATCTCCGGGATCCCCCTCACAGCTGCCTTTATGCCACTGTCTGACAGATGCCTGCTATCTTCTCTAGTGATGACAAAGCGGAAGCAGTCATTAAGGACGTCTACTTTATGCTTATCCTCCTCTATTGCTCTACCTTCCTCCGACAGCCTAACAATTCCATTCATCCACCCTTCTTTCTTTTTTCCCTTATATGGCTAAATAACTATTTCCCCCCACCATTGACCCCCTCTGCAATATGCAGCTCTGTATCTACTTTTGCTTTCCTGACTGCTGTCTTGACTTCTCTTCTTCTTCACATTTGTTACTTTCCCCATTCTTCCTCCCCCTGCTTTTCCTTTGTACCTGGTGAAGGCTTTCTTTTTGCCCTCACTGTCTCCCTCACCTTTTCTAAGAACCCTATTGGTCTCCTGTACCCATTTCCTCTGGTGAACATTCTCATGATTGTCTTTGTTGCCTCTAGAATGGCCCCTTTTACTACTCACAAAGTTTTTAGTGCTGTGTATATATTCTACCACAGGTTTACAAATAGGAAAAACACCATGAACTCATATTGGCACTATTCAAACCCTACAAGTTCTTCCTCAGGGGGCATGGTTTTGCTGTGAGATAAAATGTCTTTATGTAAGAAATTTATTTACTTTTTTTTTCTTCCAGCCCTTCCCCAATGGATTCTGGTCTAGGTGTGCCACTGGGTGTGCACCCCCTTTCCAGGAAACTTGGGTCTCTAAGCCCTGGCTTGCCCCCCCAGGGTGGGGTTGTGGGAGTAGTCCCCCCCGGCAGACCATTGTTGGATTGGGAGTGGAGGCAGAACCAGAGGCCATCATTAGCAGATGGCATTTTTTTGTGGGAGGAATTTTCACCTGGGACAGGGATGTGCAATGATGCCAACATCTGCCCCACCCCCTAATGTGTGGTTCCAGCCATGGCAGTACCCCTCAGTCTCTGCCAGAGGTCCACATTGTGCCGGACACTCTTCCTCACCCCAGAGAAGGAGAGCAGTCCCTAGGATGCTCAATCCTTCTCCCCCCCAGCCGTCCCCATGACTCCTGAGTCCATCCCTTAACTTGAGATATCGGTGCTGCAGATGGATGCCTTGCTGCTGTGTACGGTGGGCAGGCCCATGTAAGACATTTAAAGAAATAGTACAGCAGCAATCCCCTTCTAATTGCATCAAGCAGTTATCAAACATCATAATAACCCAACATGTAAAAAAACTAAAATTTATACATAAATATGCAAACATAAATGATACCCACCATGTGTAAATTGGAATTGCATACAATATACATATAAAGAATTACAGTACAAGTGAGGTCCAGTAAAGCAAGTGACAGTAACTTCACAGTGAAGCGACTTACTGAAATTATTAAGTATTTCCAACAGTATGGAAAAGGACAAATGGTAATTCATTCTGCAATAAATCACAATAAGCAGGAGGGAAGAAACAGGAATCCATGGACCTGCAGAAGAGAGAAGAAAACTTAGAGTGAGGAAAGGAAATTAAATCACACTGCAAGAAAGAAAACAAGAACGAATAAGCTAAACATTTCAACTAATTTTTCTTAATGTATTTTTTAAAAGGGGATGGGGTGTATGTTTTCATATACAGACTATGCAACACTGTTTAGTGCCCAAGTGAACTAAGTACATTTTTATAGGGCAAAAAAAAAAAACAACCACTAAGCAGGGATTTGCAGAGTTCATGGTAATTTAGTCCCACGGAAATGGGATTACATTCCAGTCATCATTATGTCCTAGAGGGAATAAATATTTCAGTTGGCAAATCAGTCTACTTTTCCTCTATAGTAGTGACTTTAAATGATCACCGCTTCATACCTGTATGTGTATGGGGTTGTGGCCAATGGCCATGACATGTAATGCCTTGATGTTAATCTTATGTTTCTGGTGCCAATTTTTCCCTGCAGGGGTGCTGCATTTTTGGCTGGTGATAGACCTTATGTGTTCCTGTACCCATTCCCTAAAAGGTCTGATGGTGCAACCTATATAGAGAGTGGGCCAGTCATGCCAGACAGCCTAAATGACAAACTGAGTTTGACATGTGATCAAGTGTCTAATCTTGTGTTCCTTGAAGTTAGTGGGGCTGTTTAACTGCATGTCTTATACAGGGATGGAGCATACTGTATATTGATTGGAAACAGTTGTAAAAACCCAGTTGTCTAGGAATAAAGCCTGGTGGGGCCATGTTCTGTTTCTGGTCAGGTAAGTGGCTCCTGACAACTTTGTCCTTGTAGCTTTTTTAATAGATGACTCTTGGGCAGTTACCTATCCTGACTTTTAGGTTTGGATCAGCATGAAGAACAGGCCATAATTCTTCAGTACTCCAGCAGTTTTGGATGAAACTCAATTGTATTCAATAATAAAGTTGATTTGTTAATTTGTGGCCACCTGTCTCTCGCTCTCTATGGATCAAACGGGCAGTCCTGTCTTAATCATTTGCTCTATATAAAGCCTGGTCTGGTACCTCAGGTCATTGGAGACCACACTCATATATTTTGGCTTTGTCCAGTAATAGTAGGTTTTTGGCAGGACATAGGCCAGCTGCTTCTGTGCTGCACTTTATGGTCCTGCCTTGGCCTGGCCCCAATTTTGGTGTGTCTACATTATTAGTTATTCACCATTGTCTATGACTGTCAAATGTTATCTTGTTAATTTACTCATACCTTGTCATGTTATATTATTCTACATGCTTCCTTTTTAAGTCATGCTGTGCCTGAGTATTACCTTTCTCTGTAACTTGTAATTCACCTGCGTTTGTCTGTAATCTCCTGTAAACTCCCAGGTCACACCTGAAAATAGGCACTTGACTGTTTAGTTGTGCTTACCTGGTTAACAAAAGCTAAATAAATAAACTGAGCTTTTGTCCTTTCCCCGGATGCATGCTCACTTGTCATGGCTCTGTTGTCCATCCTTCCACTAGGTCTGAGGATGGGTTCATTTTCTGTGGCTCATTTCTGTATCCTCATTGCAAGAAAAGCCCTCACTAGGCTGTAGACAATGTGGCAAGGGATAGTTAATGAAATTTACATTATGGAAATCCTGACCTCCTTCAAACACAACAGACTGCACCAATTTTGGATTAAATGGTAAGGATGGGCATCATATACAATGTTAGAGTATGAGAGCTTTGTCCCATGAATATATTTGACTTTACAATATACTGAAATGTTATTTGCCTCTATAAAGGATTTCTACTAGGGGAGCACTTCCATTTAGTCAAGATCAAATCCGTATCAGAAGTAGGGATGCCCTTATACACCGGTTAGAAAGATGCCAGGGATTTTGTAATTGTTATAATTCTCTGTGTCATCTAGCCTGTGAACTACTGTATTAATAGACATTTATGGCCTGTCTGCTGATTTTAATAAAAATAAAATATAAAAAAGCCCTGTCCAATAACTGGGAGTAAGAACCCTCTCCAAAAATCTCTGTTTTAAATTGCAAGCTTGTCTCAAGAATTTGGTATCATCAGAACAATTCTCTGAAGTCTCAGGATGGTATTCCCCAAATGAGATATTTAGGATGTGAACTACTGGCCCTTAGAATGGTATTTCCAGAAGTGTTTTTGTGTAATTCTCAGTAGTTACCAAATGACCTTCCTTACCAATCAACGTTAAATCAAATAAGTGTAGGTTTAAAGGGTGCTTTTGGTGGGTAAACTGTGAATTTCGCTCATTGGTGTTAATGGCTGCCACAACAGCATCAGCTTCCTTGTTCATACCACTCCAAATGCATATAATATCATCAATAAATCTGCCTCAATAAGCAATCTTATCCTGAAACTGGTTAGCAAAGGGGTTGTAGATGGCAATCTTCTCCTTCCAACCCATAAAAATTTTTGCATAGGATGGTGTCATTGACTGCCCAATCACTGTACCACATACCTGTAGAAAAGTAATTTGTTAAATGCAAAGTATTTAGAACTATGGATCAGATCCAAAGCTTTGAGAAGAAAATCAGAGCCCCAAATTATTTCAGTTGTAAATTTTTGCATGAAAAAATTAACTGCATTCTTCCCCAAATAGTGTAGGATGCTGGTGTACAGTATAATGAGGTCACATCACCAGTGAGCCATGAGTGCTCAGCACCCCAAGCCCAGGTCTTGAGGACCTCCAGCACCACCATGGTATCCCTCAAAAAGGATGGTAAATATCATACCATGGTTTGTAAAAAGGTATCTGTAGAAACTGAAAGATGTTCAGTAAGGGAATTCATTGATGAAACATTGGGGCATTCTCGTGGGTGCTGGAAGCTCTTATGGACCTATGTAACTTACAAAGGGTAAAAGATCCAGAAAAAAGATGATTTGATACCTTTTATTGGACCAACATAGATGTTACAAAAGAAAACAGGTGCTCTAGCTTTCAGACTACACCCAGTCCTTCATCAGAAACTAATGCCCATGATGAAGGACTGGGTGTAGGCTGAAAGCTAAAGCACCTGTTTTCTTTTGTAACATCTATGTTGGTCCAATAAAAGGTATCAGATCATATTTTTTTCTGCCTCTTTTGTCACAAGGACTAATATGGCAACAAAACTATTTTTTTATATACTGTAAAAGGTAAGAATTGTTGGGGTGTCCTCTTAAGGAAATGGTATTTCTGCTTATTGATGGAGTCAGAATGCAGAGATTTACATACCGTTGGAAAGCATCCAGTCTTTCCCTGAAGAACAATGTAGAGTCTTGTTTTAATCACTATTAACGTTTCTTGTTCAGTTGTCTTTGGGCTTCCTCCAGGTAGTACTTGACGTTCATTACTACTACCTATCCACCCTTGTCTGCCAGTTTGATTGTTAGATGTGTTTATTTTTATAGATCATCCAAAGCTTGGCATTCTTCCTTTGTTATGATATGTTGTTTGTAATTGTGTCTTGCTTCAAAGATTTTCTCCAGCTCTTGGTTAAGTAATCTCTCAGAAGTCAGGATAACAGGTGATGCTGCCTTGTTTGAGCAGTAGGTCAAGACAGATCTAAATTGTCAGTGTTGTTCTGAAAAATTTATAATTTCCTCTGTGTTTTATGTATTCACCAAGAAGAATTATTTTTCAAGCCAGTCTAATGCTTTTCAGGATCCCAGTCACTGGAGATGTTCCATTCCTGGTCATCATCTTCTTGATTTACTGTGTTGAGTTCAGTGGTAATTCATTGACTTCAGTGGTAATCCATTTGTACTCCCCTCTCTGGGTTGAGGGTAGAGGTTGCTGTACTCTAGGCCAAAATGGCAAGGGTGCCGATAAACTTCTGTTCCATTCAGGGGCCACCTCTCCCCAGAGGATGCAGAGGCAGAATGGCTGGACTTTGGTGGGGTTGGGGAGGGTTGGGTAGGTGTGAATGGTACCACTGCAGAATTTCTTCACCATACTGGAGGGATGGGGCAGCCAGGAGAAGGCACTTGTAACAGTGGGAAGGGAGGAAGTGGGTGTCCTCAGAAGGGGAGGCTCCAAGAAGGGAGGAAGAAGCCCACAGTTGAGGAGGAAGCAACTGCTGGTGGGGGGCTCTATTACTAGCGGGATAGACTTGGGAGTTGTGGAGAAAGGGAGTGAGAGGTGAAGTGCCTGAGATGTGCTTTGGCTTGGAGGGATGGACAGCAGATCCAGAGGATCACTAGGGCAGCAGAAGATGGGAGGGAGCTAGATGCCATTGTCCACCTGGGGATAAATGACCTGGCAAGGGATAGGGTATGTGTAGTGAAGAGAAATTTCTGTGAGCTAGAGAGGGGCCTCAAGCAGGTGGCACACACAGTGGCTTTTGCTAAAGTACTACATGTGTATGGCAGGGGAGAGGATAGGACACCCCACACCATGGCTTTTAATAATTGGTTGAAGGTATGATGCATGAAGGAGGGCTCTGGCTACACTGGGGACTGAGGCCAACCTGGGAGGACATGGACCTTTATGGGAGAGACCTGCCTCTTTCTTAGAGGAGATGATAGTCCTTAGTAGGAGGTTTAAATGCTATCTGGATGAACATTTAAACTAGCTGGGGGGAGGCTGTAAAACCAAGGGAGGCAACAACTACCCTCTAGATGGTGATGCAGCAGGGAGGAAGAGCCTGAGGATGGTAGGCCCCCCCAGGGTAGGGGCACAAGAAGACAGGGGTGGGGAGAAGGCAGAGGACAAGGGGATATAAATTATGAAAACAAGAAAGCAGTAAAGTAGTCAGGTGACAGAGAAGGTAACAAGGGAAGAGGGATCGGGGGAGCTTCAGGGAACAACACAAACATGAGGAGGAAGCATGGAAGCAGGCAAGGGAGGGAGTAAGATATGGAGAGCCACATACACCATTGCAAGGAGTCTGCTAAATAAAATTCTGGACCTAGAGGCCCTCACTACGGAGGCTAACCTGAATTTGTTGGCCATTACTGAGGCATGGTGCACTGATAGCCACGAGTGGGACATTGCCATACCAGGCTACTCTTTATTCAGGAGAGACAGGGATGGGAGGAGGGGAGCAGGGGTTGTTCTATATGTGAGGGAGGAAATAAAGGGCATGGAAGTACAGGGGCACCCGGAGGAAGAAGAATACCTAGAGGTACTGTGGGTCATCCTGAAGACAGGTACTGGGGCTGCTGTCCATACTGGATTGGTACATGGACCCCAGCACAGGGAGAGGAGTTAGATAAGGTATTTGGGGAAGCTATCATCAGGATGGCAAATAAGGAGGAGGTGCTGTTAGCTGAGGACTTCAGTCTGCCAGACGAAGGATTGAAATTGAAGCCTTCCAACTGCAGCTCTGGCAAGGAGCAGGGCCATCCTTGACTCTCTATAAGTTTTTTTTTTTCTCATGCAGCTAGCTGAGGAACCAACTAGGGACAGGACAGTGCTAGACCTGCTGCTTACAAACTGGGATGACATGGTAGATGTCACAGTGGGTAGTTCCCTAGGCATTACTGATCACTGTACAGTGTGGTAAGACAGAAACAGAGGCAAACCACAGAGGACAAGGGTCCTGGACTTTGGAAGGGCAGATTCCAAAGAAATGGGAGACTGACTCAGAAACTGCCTCATGGGGGGGGGGGTTGCCAGGGAAGGGTAGAGGCACAGTGAGGAAGAATAAAGGAGGGCATAATTAAGACAACCAACCTCTATGTGAAAGAACTGAGGAAAAGTAGAAGGAAAATTAGACCATTCTGGTTCTCTAGGTAAGTGGTCAAGGTGGTGAAGGGAAAAAGGGTGGCATTCAGGAGGTATAAGGAAATACAGATGGAGGAGGACAGGGAGGTGTACAATGTAAAACAGAAGGAAGCAGGAAAGGCAGTGAGGGGATCAAAGGCACAGACAGAGGAAAGGATAGCCAAAGGTGTCGATAAAGGGGATAAAATGCTCTTCAGGTACATAAGTGAGAAGAGGAAAGCAAGGGGAGGGATAGTCAGGATAAGGAGAGTGGCAGGGGGAGACTGTGTAGAAGAGGATCAAGAAAAATCAGAGATCCTGAATAGGTGCTTCAGCTCAGTCTTCACAGTGGAGGAAAGGCTGGACAGACTACCAAGGAGCAACAGGAACAAGGTGGGGGAGGTGGACGCAGGTTCACTTTCAGAGGAAAGAGGCCTGTATGGACTTACAGCTCTGAAAGGGACAAGGCTATGGGATCAGATGGGACTCCCCAAGGGTACTAAAGGAACTTGGGGGGTGGTGCTGGCTGCCCCATTGATGGCCTTATTCAACAGCTCACCAGAAACAGGGGTAGCTTCGGAGGACTGGAGGAGAGCAGATGTGGTACACCTTCATAAGAGCAGTAGCAGGGACGTAGCTAGCAACTATAGGCTAGTCAGTCTTACATCAGTGGTGGGGAAATTAATAGAAACCCTGTTAAAGGAAAGGTTGGTAGAGTATCTTGAATCCAAGAAGATACAAGACCAAAAGCAGCATGGATTCACGAGGTGGGTGGGGAGGTCATGCCAGATGAATCTGATTGATTTCTTTGACTGGATGACCAGGGAAATAGGTCACAGGACAGCAGTGGACATGGCCTAGCTGGACTCTAGCAAGGCCTTTGACACTGTACTGCACAGGAGACTGATAAAGATTGAGTAACCTAGGACTGGGATACAGAGTGATGAACTGAGTAAGGAAGTGATTAATGGCTAGGCGACAAAGGGTGGTGGTTAATGGCACTCACTCTAATGGGAGGAGAGTGACCAGCAAGTGACATTGCAGAAGAACTGGAAGGAAAGACTGCCTTTCTGCAGATGACACCAATGTCTGTCATAGGGTGGACACTCAGGAAGGGGTGGAGAAAATGTGTAGCAATCTTGGGAAACTTGAGGAATTTTCAAATGTATGGCAGTTGGGGTTCAATGTCAAAAACTGCAAAATCATGCACCTAGGACATAGAAATCCAAGAGCTGAGTATAGGATGGGGGGAGGCATTGTCAGTCACTAAACTGGAAAGGGAACTTGGGTTTATCATATTTGATGACCTCAAAGTGGCAGGACAGTGTGACAAAGCAGGAGGTAGAGCCAGTAGAGTGTTGGGATGCATAGAAAGAGGTATCTCCAGCAGGAGGAGTTCGAGTTCAAGTTCAAGTTTATTGCAGGAAAGACTCCGTTGAGCAAGCTCATTTACAAGGAGGTCCTGAGGCATATTCACATACAGTTCACAATTACATAGACAGGAGATATAAAATGTAGAACAACAAAGAAAAAATATATATAATACAAGAGGTATACACAATAGAAGTCCTTATGCTATATATGCAGTACATTCCAGCTTTAACCTTGCACTAAATTATGCAACACATTTCAGCTTAATAAGTAGAGGGCCAGTTGGTACCTAGAAAGTTGACTTGGCATTGGGGGCCTAGTAGCACCTACATATGCCTTTTGATTTAGAGATAGCTAGTGTTTTGTAGGAGTTAATTGACACGATGCTGGTCAGCTTCAGCATGGCTTGTAGTTGGTTCCAAATGTTTGGGAAGGCATATGAAACAGCTCTTCGGCCAGCTGTGGTACGTGTCCTGGGAACATCTAGTAGGATAAGGTTGGATTTCCTTAGGGAGTAGGCGCTATGTGAGATGTGTATGAGAGACATTAAATAGACAGGCAGATTGTGGAGTAGTAATTTGAGGGTCCAAATGCCAGCATGCAGGAGGCGTCTGGTGGCAAGAGAGGTTCACCCAACTGCTGCATAAAGATCACAGTGGTGGGTCCTGTACGCAGAGTTAGTAATGAAGTGAAGAGCACGGTGATAGAGTATGTCCAGTTTAGATAGGCTCAAGGTTGTGGAGGAGATAAAGATAATGTCTCCGTAGTCAAGCAAGGGAAGGAATGTTGCTTGGACAAATCTTTTGCGGGTCATGAGAGAAAAGAGGGTCCTATTTCTAAAGATGAAACCCAAGCATGCTTTAAGCCTCTTTGATAGATCCTCAATGTGGTCATTGAAGGAAAGCTTGTTGTCTATCCACATACCTAGATATTTAAATTTAGGTACGACTTCCAAGGCTTCACCTAGGGAGGTAACTATGACGTTTTTAGGTGGGGTAGGTAGGGCACCAGACAAGGCAAGTCTCGAGACAATCATTGTCTTATTTTTTTTGGCATTTAAGAGAAGCTTGGCATTGATAAGGTTGCTTTCTAACTGGATAAAGTCAGCTTGGAGTGCTTCCCTGACTTCAGTTAAGGATGAGCCTGATGTGTACAAAACCGTATCGTCTGCAAAGAAATGTATGCTAGAGTTCTTTATGTGGGAGTCAAGGTTGTTGATGTACAGGGAAAAAAGGATTGGTCCTAGGATGGAGCCTTGAGGGTCTCCTCTGTCAATTGTAAGGGGGGCAGATAGTAGGCCGTCAGCTTTGACTTTTTGTATCCTTCCTGTGAGATAACTGTTAAACCACTATAAGGTAAGTGGAGTGGCACCTATGTAGGCAAGACAGGTGATTAGGAGATGATGTCTACAGTGTCGAAGGCCTTACTGAGGTCTAGAAAGACTGCACCAGTAACCTTCTTGGTGTCCATAGCATGGATCCAGTCATTAGAGACTTTAACCAAGGCTGAGATGGTACTGTGCTTCGACCTGAAGCAAGATTGGGCTGGGTTTAGGAGTGAGTGCACTTTGAGGTGATTTTTTAGTTGGTTGTATATAAGTTTTTCCAGTACTTTGGAAAAAACGGACAAGATAGAGATAGGACGGTAGTTGTTTAAGTCACAAGGATCTCCTGATTTGAAGAGAGGAAGAATATGTGCAGATTTCCAGCAGGATGGAACAGTGGCTGTGGTAATAGAGAGGTTGAAGATGCGAAGGATGGGGGCTGTGAGCTGGGCATAGCCTAACCGCAAGAAAAATTATTCAAGGCCATCGTCCCCTGCACTTTTTTTGGTGTCAAGGCTAAGAATTATATCTTCGACTACTTTGTAGCTAAACAGGCACAACTGGAAGGGATGAGGTGGAGTAGCATGTGTAGTATCTGGGCTAGTGTTGCTATTCACTCAGCTAGCATATGGGGAGGAGTCGAATGCCAACCCGGCAGTGGCAAAGTGAAGATTAAGTTCTTCAAGGATTCTCAGTTTATTTTCAACCATCCTGTCCTTGGCCAGAATCTTGGTGGGAAGGGAGGAAGCAGCAGGATTGCCTTCAATGGATCTCAGTGTCTTCCAGATTTTTTGGGAGTTCCCTTTGGCTTGTTCCAAAGTGGAGATGTAGAAGCTTGCTTTAGTAGCACGTACACTTTTAACACAGGCATTTCTGGTGGTTCTAAATGCCTGCCAGTCTGCCGGGTCCTTTGTGTGCCTGGCCCTAGCCCATAGCTTGTCTCTATTGGTAAGTGCAGATTTGATCTCTTGGGTGAACCATGGATGCGAGATTTTCTGCACCCTCATTTTAATAAGAGGAGTATGCTTTTTAATTAGGGTAGTGAGGTTGTCATTTAGGACAGAGACGGCGACATCAGCAGATTTGGCAAGATATAGGTCTTGCCACCTGATCGTAGCTAGATCAGTTAGGAAGTTTACTGAGTTGAATTTACGGAATGAGCATTTGATTCTGAATTTAGGGTGCTGCTGGGTTTTAGATTGGAATGTTGTACATATAACGATACTGTGGTCACTCATGTCATTATGGAAAACTGCAGAATGTGAGATATTATGGGGATGCGAAGTTAAGATGACATCTAAGAGTGAGCTGTTGGCAGAGTTAGAAGCATTGATTCTTGTGGGTTCAGTTACTATCTGTGTAAGACCCAACTCATCACAGATGGCTTTTAGGGAGTGGGATTTAGCAGTGGGCCAATCCATATTGAAGTCCCCTAAGATTATTGTTTCCGTGTTAGCAGCCAAAGTTATGGATTTCGACACATTAAGCATTTCTGTGCCTCCTGATGGGGGTCTATAGCCACCAATGATTGTGATGCACTCTCAGGATGAAAGGTGAAGTTTAAGTGAGGAGGGAGCTGGTTCTGCCACTGTATCACTGTCTTGTGAACCCACCTGTTTTAGTGCATCCAGTTCTGCAGGCCACACCTTGGAAAGGACATAGGACAGAGGTAGTCCTGAGAAGAGCAACTGAAATGGTGTGGGGTTTGCATTAAATGCCCTATGAAGAGAGACTGAAGGATCGCAACATGTACTTGGAAGAGAGAAGAGTGACAGGGGACATGATACAGACTTACAAGTACCTCACAGGTGTGAACAGGATGTGTGTGTGTGTGGGGGGGATCTCAAATGACAAAGAGCACCAGGACCTGTGGGCATGCAATGAAGCTGGAAGAGGGAAGTTTAAGAGGGATATGAGGAAGCACTACTTCACTGAAAGAGTGGTAGACACGTGGCACAGACTACGAGCAGAAGTGGTTGAGGAGAAAACAGTGGGCTTCCAACATGCATGGGAAAGACATAGAGAACTATTAATAAATAGATGGGGATGAGGGAGGGTCACCAGAGACTAGTTAGGGTCTGCGGAGATAGACTTGGCAGGGACCACCTGGGCAGACTGGGTGAGTGAAGCAGCCATTTTCTGCTGATAAATGATATGCTTCTCTGTTTCTATGTAGTAGATAAAAATTCTAGTCCAACATGAATTTGTTCTGCTTCATCAGATGGGGGTGGTAATGTTCTTGAAAACTCCTTTCTCTGGTTTTTTATTGAAAATGTTCCTTAAATGCAGTCTGTGAAATGTCTTTTCCAGGTCATCTGTGACAGCAAACTTGTTCACTTGCTGCTCTGGGATGAAAGGCAGTCCTGTAGCTAATATGCCAATCTATGTTTCTATAAAAGATCTGCTTGAGATATTCAGTACAACTACTGATCTCTCCATCTTTCAGATGAGATGTTAAACCAAGGTCCCATCTGCCTGTTCTGGTGGTTGTTCAGGTGGATGTTAAAGATCACAAAGCACTTCTCAAAAAGAGTGGGGGAATTTTTATTATAACTTGAAAGCAAAATATATACAAACTAGTGTAACTTCACACAAATCATAATGCAAAATTAAGGTAAACATAAATAAGTATTTCATCATATATTTTATATAAGATTTTCTTTTTTTTGCCCCAAAACTTAGTAATAAATGCGAAAAGGCCCCCCCTCCCACTAAAAGGGTAGGGAGATTTTGTTCTTAAAATCTTAAAAGCAAAAATATATACTTAATAGTGATACTTCACACAAAATCATAATACAAAACAAAAGTAAACATAAATAGGTATTTCCTCATGCAATCAATACAAATGTCATTATCATAGTCCCAAGACTTGTTAATAAATGCTGAAAACAAACCCCTCCCCACTAAAAGAGTAGGGGAATTTTATTTTAACATGAACATAATATTCTACGTAAGATCACGGCATGTTTCTTGAATACATAATGACCATGCTTAAGTTCATGGAAAAATCAGTGAGTATTCCTTCATATCTCAGACTCACATATATGCTCTTTAAATCATGAAATACTCCCTTTCTTCATACTCCCCTTTATATCTTGAAAAACCACATCAAAAATGATACATTTTACTAGTGGAGTGCATACTAAAGGTTCCCAGACAGTAACAACAAAAAAAAAAATACTTTATCCTGTATTTCAGAGCTACTACCAACACGGTAGGATATGGAACATTACAATTATCCCTGAAACCACCTGTGTCTAGAACTTATGTCTAAACAGGCATTATTTATTACTTACTGTGCCAGTAACGCACCACAACTTTCTTATATGTTATTTCTCTATATACCCATTGGTACCTCCTAAAAATCTTGGTAAAGGTCCTACTTGCTATTTTTTTTTTTTGAAAAACAGATGCTGCTGCTTCCTTATTTTGTACTTCATGGAATCCTTGAAATATCTCGCCACCATTTTTGGTGTACCTGGGCAAAGAACAAAGAGAGTTCTTTAAATTTAATCTTTACAATGACATTGTCCAACATATGAAACAACTGAGTTTCTGAAATTACCATTTGTTGGAGGGTTAAACGACATCTCCCATGCCAAAAGCAAAATTTGCAGCATGCTAGAATCACCCATTAGATGTGTTTCTCATAACCTTGACAGTCTCTAGGAGAAAGACCTAACCATAAAATATCAGGTGAAATAGTGTGAAAGGGGGAAGCTGGCAATTTCTATACTAGTATATCCCAAACGTTTTGACTGTAGGGGCACTTGAAACACAGATGTTGCATTGTTTCGATTTGTGATATGCATGACTGTCTGGGGCAATACCTTTCCTCTGTTCCTATATGTTTTAAATTGCCTCTAACATTTAAGCAGCCATGAAGGGATAGCCAGGTCACATCCCACATTTGTTTTGGAATTCTAGGGGCATTCAAAATCCATCCTATTGTTATTTTATCCTGCTGGGGCCTATTACTAAAATGGGGTTGTTCTATAAACCACTTTTGCATAACATAGTCATATATATTTTTCCTCTGACATGTTTTGACTTGATGTTTAGAAACCATCCATAGTCTGAGTTTACTGAACCAGACCCTAAAATGAGCTGGGAGATCTGAGATGGATCTTTGTCTAGGAATTATCCCATATTCTGGCCATATGTGGAGAAAGGGGTCTAAGAAATCTTTTACCCAGGGTATCCACAGTTTGTCTTTACTGAGTAACATTGGTTTCAAATTATATGTGATATACACTGAAAAGAAAAATGGTATGGGGTTGACCATTTTCAGGCCGCCTAGGGCCTTGTCCAGAAATAAAATCCCTCTTTGAATGGGGTTGATGTTGCTGCCCCAAATACACTTAAAGAAACAAGCATACATTTTGGTTTCAAGCTGTTGTGGTAGAAGAAATATACAACTAAGTTGTACTAGTGAGGCTAATAGCTACATTTTAATCATATACACTCTCTTTAGTTTGGACATCATCCACTTGTTCCAACTATCAACATTCTCTTGAGCTAAATTAAGTTGTTGCTGCCAATTTAATAGGGCCATAGCTCCTGCACCAAAAAGAACACCCAGTATCCTACATGGCTCTTTGGTCACTGGGGTATTCAAGATAGTATCTGGTGTATACCCTGTGTCCCCAATTAGTAAATACTTACTCTTGGCAAAATTAATTTTTGCTCCTGTGATGTCTGTGAATTCCAACAGAATTCTTCCTGCATGTGTGTAGGATTTTACATCTGCTAAAATCAAGCAGCTGTCATCCACGTATGCAACTGTGTGGATTTCTGAATCTGTGCTGGAAAATGAGAGCCCTGTAGCATCCTGTGATAGATTAATTTTCCTTAGTAGTGGATCTAATGTTAGAACATAGAACAAGGGGGCTTAAGGGGCAGCCCTGCCTCACTCCTCTTGCAACTGCACATTCAGAATCCAACCAACCATTACAATATGTGATTACCTTGGCATTATCATAACAAGCTCGGATCCACTGAATGAAGGTTTCCAGAATGCCATAAACATGTAAGCAGTCCCATAAATATTGGTGTGCCACAAAGTCAAAGGCCTTGGCCTGGTCTAAAGATAACAAAAAGCCTGAACATTCCCCTTCTTGACCTTTCCGTATAATTTCTCTTAACAACATTAGATTATCCTGTATCATTCTCCCCCATAATTGTACATGCTTGAGATGGGTGTATAAAAGATGCTGCAGCAAAAGCTAAACCTATTACTACAGTAAATAGTTTTGTGAGGATTTTTAAATTGGCATTATGTAGTGTAATGGGTCACCAGTTACTAAGTAAATTCCTATCACCTGATTTAAAGAGCATCACCATCAGGTCTACCTTCATACTGTCTGTAATGGAGTGAGATGTTAACATGGTATTGAAGAGGACAACCATTCCATCTGATAAGTGTCTCGTCAGATGGTTATATAGTTCATAAAGGATGCAATCCGTTCCCGGTGCAGAGCCTAATTTTAATCTAGTTATTACTGCTTCTAGTTCAATTTTGGTAATCGGCTGTACTAATAGATGTTGGTGCTCTACTGAAAGGGATGATGGGTCACAAGATGGCAACCAATTTGCCCTGTCACTGTCTGATGTTGTATGCTCAGAGAACATTGCAAAATGTGTTGGTGTACTTCCTGTAATACACTATATCTGTTTTATTTGTAAGTTGCTTTGCCGATGTAGATATAAGTGAAGAAATGACTTTCTGTTTATGTTGTGTTTGGCAGAAATGGAGTGGATTGAGAAAGTCTTGTTTGTCCTGAGTTCCAAATTTCTGTTCTAATTCCAAAGACTTCATTCTATCATATTGCATGTTTGACATTTTTTGCTTAGTTTCGGCTGTCTGATGTGTTAAATCTGTGTGAGACTGTTCCTGTAGAGATTATAAGTAATATAAGTCTTTTCTACATTGTTTGTATATATCTGTTTTTATTTTTCCTTTTAATTTCCCAGTTGTCTGGAAATATTGCTTAATATGTAGTTTTGTGTCCTCCCACAACTCCGGGGAATCATACAAGAATACCACTGATTGTCTGGCCATCAGAAGGTCTGTAAAGCCCTGTTGTGCTAGGAGGTCATTCAACAGACTCATATTCATTTGCCAGTACGCCGGTCCTTGCCCCATTTTATCAAAATTGGCAATTGTTACGCCTAACAAGGCATGATCTGAGGAGCCCACAGGGGTGGCTGTCACGGCCTGTACATCTAGATGTTCAGATAAGAACCAATAAACTATCCTTGTGATGTTAGACCCTCTAAAATAGGTTTTGGGGGTACACTATAGCCAGCCTCAAAGGCATCCTTAAGCCCTGTTTGGGCAAGGAGATTATTTAAACAGGAAACATTGCAGAAAATTTTTGTTGTCTTTAGGCCTCTGTCTTTTAAGTACTTACTACAGTTGAAGTCCCCACCTAACAATACAAAACGGGATGTGAACAAAAAAGGTAGTAGCAACTGAAACAATTCAATCCTGGAAGTTTTCGTTTGTGGTGTGTAGACACTGATGCATATAAATTCCATACTGGAGATAGAAACATCAAGTAGTTCAATGTGCGTACGCAACTGAATGAGATAATATGAGATGATGCTTGTGTAACTTGATTTGCTTTGTGGCTTTCTGCCTCTCTATCCATGGGATATACCACCCTGTAGGAGTACGGTGCAAGGAACCCTAGGGGAGGGTTCCCCCCTACAGGTGCCAAGAATGAATGCATTGGCTAAAGGTAGGTTAGGAAGAAGCCCACAGGGAAGAGAGATAAGCTGCTGGAGGAGGAGGGTGGATGGCAGGCAATGAAAAAGAATCTTGGCAAAGCCCAAGATGTTGTGACTTTTTAAGCTCGATGGGGGAGTGACATTGTTGCTCCGCCCATCGAGTAGAGAGTAGAGAGCTCAGCAGAATGGGAGAACCTGCTGAAGGTACCACCACCACCAACCAGGCCGCACTGGAATAGGAGACCCACACAAGCCAGAAAATAGCCCCTTCCATGCATAGGAAAAGCCAAAATGAGAGAGCATCCTGAGTGCATCCAAGGAGAGAAAAAGTCTGGATGAAAAGCATGAACTGCAGAGAGGCAATGGGTGGTGGTGGTAAGGAGCAAGAAGGATGAGGAAGACGCTACAAACTAACAACTATGGCAGTGGCAATAGAAGCCCAGATCATGCCAGAGGGAATTGCAGGGTAAGTGCACAGGGTAACAAAATCCAGATCAGGAAATGCAACACACAAAGCCAGCTTGTAAGCTACAATGCACCAGTAAGAGGCCTCCCCAGAATGATGAAACTGAATAGTGCCATGTATCGTGAATCACCCCAGGCAAGAGTGCTAGCACAATGGAGATGCACCGTGGAGAAGAGAAGCCACAGGGCTGAGGCACCAGAGCAAGGGAGAGCAAGCCACGCTGTGGGGAAGCTGCAGCACACAGTGGCAGAGAGCAGGGCCATCTGCGAGAATGGGCTGCTGAGAGACCGGCCCCAGAGTGCCCGTGTGGGTGAGCGGGAGGAAAAAATACTGCCGAGAAGGTTGGGCGGGAGAAGCAATTTAGGGGAAATGGAGCACTGGAGAAAAGCAGCACAATCATTAGTGTTGAGCAGCAAATGGTGGGTGGAATGAAACACAGAGAGGCAGGACAAAAAAAAAGTAAACTTGATGTAGACACACAGAAAGCTGGCACTGCACAGGTGACCACGGAGTGATAGCCAACAGGAATGGAAGGGGAAAAAGGGGAGAGGGAAGTGAGCCAGCGGCAGCCAAGAAAACCTAAGTAACAGCCCACACAGAAAAAAGGGGAGGGGAGCTAGGAAATGCGGAGCCTCCGGCCGCAACGAAAAAGAATCCTGGCAAAGTACAGGATGTTGTGACCTTTTAAGCTTGATGGGGGAGTGACGTTGTTGCTCCGCCCATCGAATCTCGAGCTTAAAGCCCTCCCATAATGCACGACCAGGGACAATATCCACCTCATGAATCACTTTTGCCTTTGAATTATTGATACATATGCCTACCCCACTGCATGTATCCGTATCCTTCGACCAATGAGAGGTGCCCCATATCCAGGCTTGACTCACCTCTTGAAGTTCTATGTCAGTGTGAAGTCTTGTGTCTTGAAAATAAATAATGTCAAAATGGATTTTCTCAAACTGATCATAAGTAAGTGTTCTTTTCCTTTCTGTCTTAATGCTATTAATGTTAAGGGATGCTATATCCAAATTGTAAAGTGGGGCCTCCATCAGTGTGAGGTTTAGCGATTTTTCCTAACCCAAGCTCTCGTGCCCATGCATTTCCTCAGAGGTTTTGGGTCAGTGTCATCAGTAGGGAGTTCTCTGTCTGAGTCCCCATCTACCTGTGAGGAATGTATTGATGCAGAGTCTGATTCTAAGTCCCTCTCACTCTCCTCCTCCTGTTGGGCATTATATTGATTTTGTAGTAGTACTGTAGGAGCTTGGGGGGTGGTGTTTATCTGGAGTGGTCTTCTTCCTGCCACTCCTCCTGTGGATCACTTGATATTTTTCTTCAGTGACCCCTGTGAGGGGGTGGGGGTGGGGGTAAAATAGCTGTGGTACTTGTGGAAGCCTGTTCAGGGTCCACATCTAATCCTAAATCTACCTACGTACCTTGCGTCTGAGTGGAGGTTGGTGTTGTGGGCTGGAGTGGGTCGGGGTGGAATCCACAGGTTCTCTGGCTGGGTTGTGTGGACATATAGGTGGGGGGGAGGGAAAGAAAAATTTCCAGGTCTGTCAGTTTTTAAACCTGTGTTGATGTAAAAATCCTGAATTGCATAGTCTACATTTGTGGTGTTGTTTGCTGCCCATAGACAGTCTGTAAATGAGGGTGCTTCCTTGTGCAAGTTACATTTTAAGGCATTTCTACAATGGAACATGGAGTGACCCATATACTCACATTGGGCACATTTCACCACTTCACATGATCTGCTCAGATGTCTTGGTGACCCACATTTGTAACAATGCCGGGGCTGCTCCAGATAAAAAATAAAACCCTTGCCCTACCAAAGTAAAAACAATTAGGTAAGTGGTGTAGACATGAATCATCTTGTAAGAGATTTATTTTAATACGCCAGCCTCCATTCCAAAACCCTTCTGAATCTAAAACAGGTTCCGGGTTTCCCTGCATTTTACATTTCTTTTCTAACCAATATATAATGTCAATAATATTAACACCTTTATTATGAAACAGTAGTTATTACTTTGAAGATCTGCTTAGTCAATGGGATTGCTTGAAAATGTTCCCATATTGGATTAGTTTTTAGAGAACTGTATTTGATCCAAAACCTGTCTAAGATAGCAGGAGTGTGAAAACTTATATTGTAGGTACTTTCACCTGGCATGTGAATAAGGGTGCATATCTCTGAAGGGTAAAATTCCATAGATTGTTTTAATACAGTTTTCCCCACATAGAATCTGTTGGGCATTTCTTCTTACCTTCCTAGAAAATGTAAATGCACGGCATTGTGCCATTTTGCCAGTTCTACTGGTTTCTTAAGTGAGCTGGCATAGGTAGGGGTGTTGTGGTTAGTTAAAGTCTCATTAGAAGGTACAGTGTCTGAATGGGTTTCCTCCCCTTCCATGAGTGTCTCAACAGAGTTTAATAAAGCATCTAAGGCAGGGGGTGCTTCCCTTGTCCCAGCCTCAGATTGTCCAGCTGGTGCATCAAAGAATTCATCTGCAGTATCCAAAGGGGAAAATGAAATGTTACTTGTGGTTGGAGCTGTCTCAGAGGCAGGAGTAGAACTTTATGTTTGTGCTGGGACTTTGTCTGGCTCTGTCACTATCTCCAGTTGCGAGTGAACGACCGATACTTCTGCCTGTTGGTTTGGATGTAGTGACCCAGAATCAGATGTACTTCCTGGGAGAGACATTGCTGGGTCAGGTATCCAGGATCTATCCATCTGCTAGAGCCATCCTGCTCTGAAAAGTGTTTTTTCTGGTGACCAACCGCCTCTTTCCACTCCAGTTGCCGATCCTTTGTGTTCTGGGGTGTGCTTCCCTACTTCTGGAGCCACCCTGCTCCCAGAAAAAATGAACACTTTAGCTGCATTTTGTGGCATCAAGCCTGGAAGCTTTGCACTGTCCATTTCCTTTTCCTTTTGTTGTCAAGCTTTTGCTTCGCTTTCAGGTAAGCTTGTTCAGCTTCCTGTGCACTTAACAGTTGCTAATTACTTGTTAACAGATGCATTGGTGAACTGTGAAAATGTGCACTTAAACAGCAGTCAACACTTTCAGGAGAACTTTACCAAAACATAATATTTAGATGCAGTCCAGCTTGTATTTCACATTAGTTCTGTATTCCTCCTCCTCATTATTTACTACTGAGGTCATTTGCTTGAAAACAGGATCTTTACTCCCGAAGAGTTCATCTATTCCTGTTGCTGTCTCCCTACCTGAGGTCATAATGCACTGCTTGTAACATCACAGTTACTCCCATGGCAACAAACTGTGATGTCACAATTGAAGAATATGACTTAAAATAGGCAGTCTGCTGTAGAAGCAGATGAACCCTGGGGAATAAAGATCATGCATCCATGCAGATGTCCTTAGTAGTAAATACTGGGGAGGAGGAGGAATATTTAGAATATATATGGAATGGAAGCTGAATTGTATCTTATTATTTTGTTTTTCAAAGTTTTTTTTAAAGACGTCAGCAACTCTTTAACAGGAATGTGCGTTTAACAAGTGTACACTTAACCAGAAAATTTTATTTGCAGAGACAAGAAAAAAACTGGGAAACAGAAAAAGTGTGCATTAACCCAGAATGTGCACTTATCCAATACACCCTCATATCTTCTAAATGTTATTTGTTTCTATGTCAATAGACAATTCTTTTCATGTAGCTGTTAATGATGTATGCAAATGCTTTATTCAGTTTTCACAGTTCATACTAGGCCCTCTTACTGTCCTAGGAGGCACCATTTCATGGTTGTTGAAATCTCATTGTCCCTGAGAGCTGCATTAGCATATGAGAACATGATGCGTAATCACCCTTTAAACTCCCCAGTATGCTTGTCTGCTTAATTAGTCTTAAAAGAAACAAGCTTCAAAAAGGTGTGAAATACCACATTTACCTTCAGTGAGTTTTGCAAACTATCTGTGTTATAATGCATGTTTTCTTCCATTAAACTTCATTCAGTTTATGCATTTCCAAAGAGTTTTTGCAAGGTATTTATTCTTTCAGCATATAGATACATGATATAAATGGGTGATCTGACATCATGTTTTCATATGCTAATGCAGTTCTCATGGACAATGAGAGTTCAACAACCATGAAATGGAGACTCCCAAGGCAATCTGAGGGGCTACCAAATGAGCAGAGAAAACAAACGAAAGGTAACACATATAGCCCTAACAGCTACAGGAAAGGAGTTGTCTGTTGACATGGAAACAAATAATATTTAAATGCTATGAGGGTGTAGTTTCCCTTTAAGTGGGCTCCACTGTATTTGAATTTTTAAATCTTTGAAATTCATGCCATTCTTTGCTAGTGGTTTGGGATGACATCATAAAAGTGCTCAAAATGAACTGAGCTTCCATTTCCAGCCTGGCATACTTACCAGATGGTTACAAGCAGAATTTAGAATGCTGTTACTGTGCAAGCCCTTACTCTGCAAGCCAGTTCCCTATAGCTGGTTTTCAGGCTCTTGGCTGTAATAAACGCCTGGAATCTCTTTTGAGAAATGCCACATGTAAGGTGAAGCAAAATTAGTGGCAGAGGAAAAGAAAGATGGGCCCCAGTGCAGGTTGTAATTTTGGGCCCTCACCCCCATACCGGTGTCTCAACTCCCCCGGCTGGGGCCCCCCAATTTTTTTCTTTACCTGTTTACAGGCAGCGAACATAAACAAACAAATAAAAAATCAGAATCTCATCCACGTTGCTGCAGTGTGAAGCTAGCCTTATGCGGTAAACAGTAAGTCACAAGTTTGTAGTGCTGCTTGGGGAGTCAGGATCTGGGAGGACCGGTCAACTCAGCAAGAAGAAGAAGCAGTGACTTTCTTGACTCACACTCACAGTCTCCTCCAAGCTCCACTCTGGAGAGACCTAAAGTTAGAACACAACATTTTACACAAACACAATAGCCACTAGGGCATTAACAACATTATTAGGGCAAGGCAGAAGGGCCAGGCGCAGCAGGGGCAGCAGGGCAAGAAAGAAAAGAACAAAGAAGCAATTTAAACTTCCGGGTTGCGGCAGCTGCAATGCAAGCAGTGAAGTTTATTTATTTAGTTTTTGTTGACCGGGTAAGTGCACTAGACAAATCCTTCCTATTTTCAGGCACAACCCGGGGGAGGGGGAAACAGATGAATGTCAACTGACCTTGAATCAGATTAAGCTGTTGGTGGTATTTTTAGTGAATGAGGGAAATTTGGCCAGGACACCGGGGAAATTCACCATCTCTTTTCGATAAGTGCCATGGGATCTTTAACATCCACCTGAACTACCACCAATCCAGGCAGATGGGACCTCGGTTTAAAGTCTCATCTGAAAGACGGCACCTCAGAAGTGCAGCACCCCTCTCATGCTGCACTACAGTGTCATTACTGGGATATTAACCCTGCAAGTGCCAGATGTGGGAACTGAACCCACAGCCCTCTGATCTCCCGGTCTCAGAGGCGAGTGTGCTACCTACTGAGACACTGACAAGTTAGCATCCTGCTGCTGGACCTGATCCTACCTCCTCCTCACCCCCGGCTCCAGCTGAGCTCCCAGTCTCTGCCTCCACACATAGCAACAACCAACAGCAGGCATCAATCCACATGGCGGTCCGGTGTCGGTCCTGTCGTTAAGAGAGAGAACTAAGCAGTACTTAACTTAAGCAGCAGAGCAGCAGGTCAGAAGGATGAGCAGGCAGCAAGGGGACTCAACTCGGATCAGCTCTCTGTGACTGTGTCATCTGTGAGACTGTGGGAGTTGGTGTTCAACCGGAAATGGATATGATTCTTCGGGACGAGACAGGTCACTGCATCTGCAGTACACTTCTGAGGCTGATGAGCAGTAAGTGTGTGTGTATACTGGGCTGGCTGGGTTGAAATTGAATTTATTTGTTGGGACTGTCAGTCTGTCACTGGGAGCTGGCAGGAGGGAGGTCAGGGTGGGGTCGAGTCTGAGGATTGGAGTGGGTGGGGGGGCCGGTCGGTGCGATTGGGGGCGGGCGCTGCTGCTAAGGCTGAGCTGATGCTCTGCTGAAGCTGACCTTCTGTGCTGTCAATTTGCTGTGAGGGGGGCTGGGGGGTCAGGGATGTGCACGGAGGGAGTTGGGACTGTATAGGGATGGCAACAAGCGCAAGCAGGCAGGCAGGTAGGACTTAAGCCAAGGAGGGATCGTCGGAACAGCAGCAGCTAGCTGCTTGGTCTGGTGGGTCGGGCGTCGCGAGTCTCTACTCTGCTGCCATCTGCAGTACATCTTCGGGCTGTACAGCGCACACAGGTCAGGCGCGGTAGCCACTGACAGCTCAGTCAGTGAACAAGCAGCTTAAGTCTGCGACTGTCTGTTTTGAAAAGTGCACTGTAAAGTGAAAATTTTATCGGGCTCCTTAGTGTGTCGGTCCCCTGTGCCACTGCACCAGCTGCACTGGCTGTTCCTCCACCACTGAGCAAAATGGTTGCACTAGATGCTGTTTTGCAGTGCCAAGCATACAAGAAATTGAAACATTGAAACATAGAAGCTATCGGCAGATAAGGACCTCTTGGTCCACCTAGTATGCCTTCTGTTCCCTACCTACTGTGCCACTGCAGATGCTACTTGTTCTCCAGTCTCCCCCACCCCTTACCTTACTTCTAAGGTCCCCTTGTGTCTATCCCATGGATGCTTGAATCCTGTTACCATTTTAGCACCCACCACCTCTGCTGAGAGGCTATTCCAGGCATCCACCGCCCTCTTTGTGAAGAAGTATTTCCTCACATCTCCTCTGAGCCTCCCTGCCCCAACTTCATAGTGTGACCTCTTGTCCTGGAGTACATTTGTCTACGGAAAATGTTACCTTCCTGTACCTTATTAATACCTGTGAAGTATCTGAACATTTCTATCATATCCCCTATTTCCCTCCTTTCTTGTAGAGAGTACATATTTAATTCTTTGAGTCTTTCCTCGTAGGGCTTTTGATGCAGGCCCTGCACCATTTCAGTAGCCCTCCTTTGTCCCACCTCCACCCTATCTATGTTCTTCCAGAGGTGCAGCTTCCAGAACTGTACACAGTACTCAATGTGGGGTCTTACCAGTGATTTATACAGGGATAATATCCTCCTTCTGTTGGTGATGCCCCTCCCTATGCACCTGAGCATCCTGCTAGCCTTCCCCACTGCCTTATCACACTGCCTGGCTACTTTCAGGTCATCAGAAATGATTGCCTCAGGTCCCTTTCCTGTTTTGTAGTTGTTAATACCTCCCCGCTCAATTGGTACATTGACCCTGGGTTTGTGTGCCCCAAGTACTGTATATGATTTTGCACTTTTGTTTGCATTGTAACCCAATTGCCATTCCCTTGACCAATCTTCCAGCTTTTTCAGATCATCTCTCATTCTCTCCCCCTGCCGTGTATCCACTGTGTTGCAGATCTTTGTGTCATCCATGAACAGGCCTACTTTTCCCTCCGGCCCTTCCGCGATATTGCTAATAAAGACATTGAGGAGGACCAGGCTTAGAACTGACCCCTGTGGCACCCTGCTTGTCACATTGCTTTCTCCAGAGTGGACCCCATTTACCACCACCTTCTGAGTCCTTTTGCTTAGCCAACTTTTTACCCATTTTACTACTTTTGGACCTACTCCTAGGTTGCCCAGCTTGCTCACTAGTCTTCTATGTGGAATGGTGTTGAAAGCTTTACTGAAGTCTAGGTAGGTGTCATCTACTGCTCCTCCCTGATCCACTTCCCTGGTCTCCCAGTCAAAGAACTCTATCAGGTTTGTCTTTCAAGACCCCCCGTGAACCCATGTTGCCTCAGATCCTGTAAATCCACTGGTTGCGACGTATTCCCCAATCCTTTCCTTCAGTAGCAATCCCATTACTTTACCTACTACTGAAGTCAGGTTGACAGGTCTGTAATTTCCTCCCTCCTCCCTGTTCACAATTTTGTGGAACAAGCTGGACCCTACCTTTAGGGTGAAAAATAAAATCAGACAAAATGTCAGTCAGTAAAGTAATCAACCATTCTTTTGTGATAATTATAACCTTGATTAATTAAGCTAAATATCTCACCTCCCATACTGAGTTATATTGGAGTTGTAGGCCTCCTTTTTAAATTAAATTGAATTTTGTAAGGCACAATATATTGCTGTCCTATTGGTTGGCCCTCTAACAAGCCTGCATATCATTACTTATTTCCAAACAGTGTTGTCAGGACCAATATTCCCAGATGCTACCAGAGGGGAAAGCTCAAACCTTTTCAGCAGCTTGAATCAAAAAGTGTTTGATTTGAAGTTACTGCTGGGTCAGATCTTCCTAAGAGGCAGAATTTTCTCAGCTGCACGACACAAATACTGTTTCTGGGAATTTAACTCTTTACTTTGTCTATGTTTAGCTGAGACTGTGATTGATATTTTGAAATGCTACACATTTAAATCAGTGATAAAGTAGTAGTGGAAGATTGCTTTCTGTGAAGACTTTTTTTGAATCTTCTACAAAAAGAACTTTTTAATAACAAAACTTGATTTCAATTGGTCTACATTTTAGTAATTGTTTGTTAACATTAGAGGATCCCATCTATCTATTGTGACTTGAATGGTTACAAACTTATAATAAACAGCACTTTGACATTATGGTTTCTACTATGATTAAAAAGAAATTGAGAAAAGAGGAGCTTATGTTCTTCCCAACCCAAAAAAGGGGACAAACAAGCAAAAATAAAAGTAAAAAAGAGGAGAAAACTGAGAATATGGTCAAATCCCCAATCAAAGGAATATAGATATGCTCAAAGGGCAGAATAGAAACATAGAAGTTGACGGCAGATAAGGACCGCAAGGCCCATCCAGTCTGCCCATTTCTTTTTCTACCTTATAAATGTGCCATCGGCCTTTGCTCTGTCAGTGGCCTATCTATTCATACTCATTTGTATTGCTCCCTTATGCCTATCCCATGCCTGTTTGAAGCCCTGCACTGTATTCATAGCCACCACTTCTTATGGTAAGCCATTCCATGCACCCACCACCCTTTCTGTGAAAAAGAATTTCCTCACATTCCCCCTTAATTGGCCTCCCTCTAATCTCATGCTGTGCCCTCTTGTCCTGCTATTTTTCTTATATCTAAACATGTTAGACTCTTTCACCTTGTTTATGCCCTTAAGGTGTTTGAATGCCTCGATCGTATCATAAATGTTGGAACAATATAAAAAAATGAACCTTATAACATCTACCCCTTTGCGAATAAGACATGTTAAAAAGCATAGTATTTCTCAAATCAGACCACACTATTGGTAACATGAAAAAGGTGTTCTTTAGTGAATCAAAAAAGCTCCCTGAGTCTTTAGAAAACAGTCTGAGTCTTTTAATTGACTTAAATACTAATAATGAATATGTATACCATGATTCAGATGATGGGCTAGATGACACATCTGGGAGGGACAGTTCTGGAAAATCAGTTATCTCTGTTGAGGAAATTAACAATCTAGATGGAGTACTATTTTTTTATCATTACAAAGTGAAAAAAAATTATTGAAAATATGTCATCTAAAAGAGAAAATACACATGGAATTCCTACTAAAGTCTTAAATTTGATTAATAAACAGCTTCATAATACATTACTGGACCTCAAAGACTTACAAAACTCAGTAATAATAAATAAAAAGGTTTTAAATACTACAAAAGACCATAACCAGCAAATAATCTGGGACTCACACAAAACTGGGAGCCATGTTGCTATATTCAGTAACACCATGCAAATGAGTCCATTGGGCATGCAAGGTACTAAGGTGCCATTTGCATGCCCATGATGGGCTTGTTTGCATGGTGAGCAGCGACCCTTTTGTGCCCATCCTGTGAGCACCAGCCACATCATCCCTAGTGCCTAGCATCAACCCACCCCTGATCAACCATCTCATAATGTAACACCACTCCCTGATGCCTAGAAGCACCCCCACCTGAACACCCCTCCTATATATCATACACACAGCCCTGGTGTCTAGTGGCACCCTCTTCCCCCCGATCACGTGGTAGGCATCTTGTTCATATATCTCTGGTGTCCAGTGGCACCCCTGTCCCCATTCACCCATCCTGTATAGCATACCTAGTGGCACCCCATGCCCACCGATCACCCCATTGGTAGCTTGCATACATATCCCTGGTGTTCAGTAGAATCCCTTACCTCCATCACCCATCGCGTATAGCATACACACATCCCTGGTGTCTAGTGGCACCTCCACCCCGATCACCTGATCAGTAGCTTGCACATATATCTCTGGTGTGCAGTGATGCCTCCCAACCCCAATCACACATTCTGTACAGTCTTGGTGTCTAGTGGCACCCTCCACCCCCAGCCACCCATCCTGTGTGAGTATAGAGCTCCCTGGTGCCTAGTGGCACCCCCTCCACCTGAGCACCTGGCCCATGTTCCGTAGGCTGTCCCTAGTGTCCAGTGGCACCCCCGCCCCACCCTTCAAATGCCTGTCAACAAGCAGACTGGCTAACTTCAGCAGTCTAGTGGCTCCCCACCCACTGTGTCCACTCCCTGGACACCTCCCAACCACTCCCCATTACCAGGGTCACTGGAGCTGTCCAAAGAATCCCAATACAGTGAACAGCACAGTCCTCCTTCCAACTCTTCAGCTGGCTACCTTATGATCTCACAGTGGGTGTATGTAAACTGCCAATGTTAGCCAATCCATTTGTTGATGGGCATTTAGAGGGTGGGGGCAGGGGTATCACTGGACACCAGGGATAGTCTACAGAACATGTGCCAGGTGTTTGAGTGGTGGTGGGTGCTGTTAGACACCATGAGTTCTATTATCTCATAGGACAGGTGATCAGGGGTAAGGGGGTGCCACTAGACACCAGGGAGATAGATACTGCCATGGGATGAATGATGGGCAGTGCCACTAGACATCAGGGAGATAGATACTCACATGGGAAGGGTGATTGGGGGGGTGGGGTGACACTGGACACTAGAGATGTGTGTATGCTATACAGGGTGGGTGACTGGATGGTGCCGCTAGACACCAGGGATGGGGTATACAATGTGGAATGAGTGTACAGGTATGGCACATTCCACTAGATATCAGGGAGGTGTCTAACAGGCACAGGATGGGTATTCAGGGTAAGGAGTGCCACCTGACATCTGGCCTGCAGCCACACTGGTGTGACAGACAATGGGGGTGGACATCTGCAGTACAGCTGCCCCATCATTGGTGGGGTGGGGGTACGAGCTTACCGCCCTGTTAAGTCGAGGTTTTCAGAAGTGGTAAATAGCACCACTTTGGGTGCCATTTATTGCCATCTCAAACCTTTGAGAATGCTGTTGCACCCATATGCAGGAGAGGACCCTTTCATCTGCATGTGTGCAGTGTTGTGCCTGGGCACTAATGAGTTTAACGTGCACTACAAGGGCTTCTGAATATATACCCCACCCCAAAAAGGGGGGTGCAAACCTGGAAAGTGTGGGTGCAAACCCTTTGCACCAGTGCTGACATTTGAATACATGGCCCTTTGTGCCTTATTAAAGGATATCCTGGGGGTAAAATTGGGTTGGGAAGGAATACAGTAGGTTCATAGAGTTGATAGAATTGATCAATGGCAAGTTAATTTTGGTGTGAGAGATAGGTCATCAGCAACCCAAATTCTAGAAGCCTCACAGAAGCTGGATAAACTTGGAATATATAGTTTGGACTGGAATGATATGCAAAAAGATACTGACTCGTCCCAGGAGAACAAATCTTCAGCAAATGAAAAACTCCTCATTTGAAAAAGATTTGGTCAGTAAAAACACAAACAATCCTGGTGGTCATGGCATCTACGGCTATTCAAGATTGTATTCTACATGCTGCCTGGACCAAGAAAGGAGTTGATGTTGATGGCTCCTGATTTATGCTGTACCCAGATCTCTCATATGAAACACGCACCAAGCACAAATGTTTCGATGCCATCAGACAACGGTTCTGGGAGCTTGAGATTCCAACAAGCATGCTGATGCCTACCAGACTTCATGCTACTGTGGGCTGAAAAACATATATCTACACTGACCTGAAAGAGGCTGGAAAGTTGGTGGCTAAGTTGGAGGCTGAAAAAGCAGCAAGAGATAGGGAGGCAACATCTGACTCCGACGGTGCTGGTGATTGAGGTTTGTTGTGATTTTTTGGCTCTGTTTTCCTTATGCCTTAATCTCTTTCACAGAAAGGCATGGGAGGGTTCCTCAGCTCTTTCCAAGACTGTGTGCCCATTTTGAGGAGGACATTTGTTTGTAATGTGAAAGTTCACCAGTTTGAGTTATACTTATACTCATACTTGGCCTGTTTGATTATTAGAGGTGAATTTTGACTGGACGAGATCACATATAATGAACAAAGGTTATGCTCTTCTTGCTTTATTTTAGGGTGCTTTCACTACTTATTGTGAAATGTGTATGGTTGGGATTACATGGACAGACAGCATGTTGTTTTCTTTTTTTCTCCTATAATTATATTTTTTTCTGTTTTCCCCTTGGCCATGTCGTGCTGGAAGATGGCTGTTGCTGTCCTGACTCGTCTTTCTCCTGCCAGTCAGCTATTCTAAAGGGAACCTAATTCAGGCTGTTGATCTTCCCACAGCTCTTGTGGGTTTATGGTAGTGTGCACTCTTCGACCTTGCACTTCCTATATTATGCAATTTTTTTATCTCTTCTCCATAGGTTTTAATGCAATTGCTAAGTTATGTTCCAATGTAATTAAGTCACAATTTAATCTGAAGTTGGTAGCGGTCACAAGTCTGATAGATTACTTCTGTTTAAAATTGGTGTGGGGGTGTACTGAGAGGGAATTTTCCTTATAAGTACAGTATATGGATCTAACACAAAGGCTATGTAGCCATGTCATTTTTCTAGATTTCATGAAGTTACTAAAATATCAATTTAAGGCATTAACAGCATTAGCCAATTAGTTTTAGTATTCTATGATTTGTTTAAAAATATTGCTTTTCCCCTCCATCATGTTCTAAAGGTACCAGTGTCTCGACTATCCTATTGTCAACATAATATGTATGTAATGATGTACTGCACTATCCATTGTGTATCCTTATACTGTATTGGTAAATACTTATAAATAAAAAGTAAAAAAAAAAAAATAACATAAATTGGGGAGAAACTGAATAATATTATACTTGAATCTGTCGTTTTGCTTCTTGGTGGAAGATTAAATGGGAATTGTAGACATCTGGCTCATCTGTTACAGACCTGGTTTGGTCAGATTTTCATGGTTTATTTTTTATCATGAAACTTTTTAGTAAAGCTTTTGCAATGCATAAAATACAAACAACAATGAAGCATGAGAAACAATATGACAATAAACATAGAAACATAGAACTTGACGGCAGATAAGGACCACCAGGCCCACCTGGTCTGCCCATTTTCCTACCTACTGTGTAAGCTCCAGATCCTAGTTGATCTGAGGCCTACTTCCTCCTTCATACCACTAGTTTTGCCATCTGCCTGTCCCATGCATTCTTGAATTCGACAACTGTTTTTGCCCCCACAACCTCCTCTGGGAGACTGTTCCATGCAACCACCACTCTTTCTGTGAAGAAGTACTTCCTCACATTACCCCTGAGTCTTCCACACTCCAGTCTTATTTTGTGACCCCTTGTTCTTGCACATTTTCTTTTCTGAAAGATACTGCCCTCTTGAACTCTGTTGATCCCCTTGAGGTATTTGAATGTCTTTGTCATATCCCCCCTCTCCCTCCTATCCTCCAGAGTATACATATTGAGTTCTCACAATCTCTCCTCGTATGGTTTCTGGTGTAGCCCCTGCACCATTTTCGTTGCCCTTCTCTGGGCTGCCTGCATCCTGTCAATGTCCTTTCAGAGATGAGTTCTCCAGAACTGCACACAGTATTCTAGATGAGACCTCACCAACTGCCTGTGCAGCGGCATCACCACCTCCTGTTTTCTACTGGTGATATCCCTTCATGTGCACCCCAGCATTCCACTGGCTTTTCTCACTTCCTTCTCACATTGTTTGGCTACTTTTAGATCATCTGTTATGACTACCCCCAGGTCCCTGCTTTCCATTTTGGTTGTTGTTAGTACCCCCCCATTCTGTATTCCTCCCCTGGGGTTTTGTTCCCCAAGAGCATGATTTTGCACTTCTTGGCATTGAATCCGAGCTGCCACACTCTCAACCACTCCTCCAAATTGTCTAAGACTCTCCTTATTTGCTCCCCTCCCTGGAGTGTCAACCCTATTTCAGATCTTGGTGTCATCTGCAAAGAGGCATACTTTTCCTTCGAGTCCATCCACAATGTCACCTATAAAGACATTAAAGAAGATCAACCCCAGCACTGAACCCTGTGGCACCCCGCTGGTTACCCCCTTCCTTCAGATTGAACTCAGTTTACCACCACCCTCTGAGTCCTGTTGCTAAGCCAATTTCTGACCTAGTTTACCACATTGGGATCTACACCCAGATTTCCCAACTTGTTTACTAACCTCATGTCCGGAACTGTGTCAAATGCCTTGCTAAAATCTAGATAGGCCATGTCCACCACCCCTCCCTGATCTACTACCCTTGTCACCCAGTCGAAGAAATCTATCAGATTCATTTGACATGACCTTCCTGTTGTGAATCCATGTTTCCTTGGGTCCTGTTCCCCGCTGGCTTCTAGATAGTCTACAGTCCTTTCCTTTAACAGTGATTCCATCATCTTTCCCACCACTGAGGTCAAACTGACCAGTCTGTAGTTACCTGCTTCTACCTTGGTCCCACTCTTGTGAAGGGGTATCATGTTTACCCTTCTCAAGTCCTCTGGTACTATGCCCTCCTCCAATGATTTGTTGAATAGGGCTGTCAGTAGTGACAGTATCACCTCTCTGAGCTCTTTTAATATTCTGTGATTCAATATGTCTGGCCCCATTGTCTTATCCACCTTCAGTTTCAAGAGTTCCTTTAGAACTCTCTCCTCTGTGAATGGACTGGTATCCACCCCTCTTTCCTGTGTGTGTCTACTTGCTAATATCGGTCCATCCCCCTACCCTTCTTTTGTGAATACTGAGCAAAAGTATTTGTTCAGTATCTCAGTCTTCTCCAGGTCCCCCTCTGCCCACTCCCCTCCCCCCTTACTAAGCCTCACTATCCTTCCCTTGGCCTTTCTTCTTTCCCTTATGTACTTGAAGAAGGTTTTGTACCCCCTTCACTGTTTGAGCTATCCATTCCTCTGTTTTTGCCTTTGCACTTCTGACTGCTTTACCTGCCTCCCTCTGCTTTGCCTGATACAGTTCCTTGTGTTCCTCCCTTTGCATTTCCTTGTATTTCCAGAATGCCAGTTTTTTTTCTTTCTAACCTTCCCTGCCACTTCTTTTGAAAACCATAATGGTTTTCTTTTTCTTCTGGCTTTGTTCACTAGCTTCACACAAATGCTTGTTGCCTCTGTTATGGTTCTCTTGAGGTTCTCCCACTGTACCTCTACTCCCCCTTCCTCACCCTGTGCCAGTGTTTTCTTGAGGCATTCACCAGTTTTACTAATGTTGTGCCTCAATACAACCATTATAAAGTATACTGTACTGTACCAACTTGCTAATTAATCAACAAAGGATACAAAGCTTACAATGTAAGTCCAGGGTGTTGAATCTGAGATGAAGAAAGAGGAGATAGCGTATCTATGTCCTAGGAGCCAGCATCAGGAGAACTAGTTAGAGTGAAATACATATGAGATAAAAGGCTGGAAAAGTGATAAACTATTGAGAAGAGAGGTTATGGAAATAGGATCATTTTGGAGGGTTGCTAGGTTGTGGGAACACAACCGAATATAGATGTGAGTGAAGAAAAGGGTCCCATATTTTGTGATAGATGTCCTGTTTTGCAAGTGTGGTGAAGGATAATCTTTCAAAAATAGCCAGTTTCAGCTGGCCTGGTGGTGCTGAGGGCTGAGGCGCCATGATCGACTTAACTCGTCCCATGTTGGCAACCCGGGTTCGGGAATGGACCTGGGTCACACAGTGATCAACCAGGAGAGGAAAGACTGAGCATCTGTAGCATGCCTTTCCCATGGAGAGGTGGGTTTCCACATCTTGCCACTTGACTGCCATCCAGGGAAAGCCCGATGGCAGCATGAGTGAGCGTGCTGTAATTGGGAGGGGCATGCATTCTGAACACCGGGGGCATCTCCATCAAATCAAATCAAATCAAATTATATTTTATTCATAAAAAGTGCCTTTCTAAAAACCAAAGTACTTGTACATAAACTAAAACAAACATAAACATTAATAAACATTCGTAACAAATTAAAAGATATTTAAAATCCATAAAACTACAGCTCCATAAATATCAAATCACCTAATCTAAAAAAGAATCTGGATATGCTAGGCTAAATAGATACATTTTAAGTGCTGTTTTAAAACTCTGGATGGTCAGGCACTCTTGTAACTGATGAGGTAAAGAATTCCACAGAGTCGGGGCTGCAAAAGCAAAAGACCGGGCCCCAGATGTCTTTAAACGGACCCTGGGAATCTCCAGCAGTGCCTCATCAGTGGATCGGAGTTGATGGAGGGGGCAGTAAAGGTGAAAGAGATCTTGCAAGTAAAGGGGTCCCTGGTCATGTAGGGCTTTATTGGTCAGTAATCCAACCTTGAAGGTGATCCGCCACTGTACTGACCGCCAGTGCAGTCCATGAAGCACAGACGTTATATGACTGGTCCTGGAAGTACCAGTCAATAGCCTGGCTGCCGCATTCTGCACCAGCTGCAAGTGGTTTATAGCAACCCCCAGTAGCCCTAGGTAAAGGGTATTGAAGTAGTCAAGGCAGGAGGTTACGAAGGCATGGACCAACATTAGAAGATCATCAGGATGAACCAGATGCTTCACCTGGGTGATATTCCTCAGATGCTAAAAAGAGGTCTTGACAACGGCCGACACCTGAGATTTAAGGGTCAAGCCATCATCAGAAATAACACCCAGGTTCCGCACCTGATCTGAGGTAGTCAGCTGAACACCCCCGAGCCAAAGCCCAGAGGGTTGTCCTGCCAACAAACCCACCTCCTGATGATCTGGGTCCACAACAAGCACCTCAGTTTTAACCAGGTTCAACCAGAGCCAGCCAGCACTCATCCAGTCCTGGATCTCAGATAGACAGTTGTTAACTACCGAGAGGATCACATCCTGTCCAGGCAAAAAGGACATGTACAGCTGAGTATCATCTGCATAGCAGTGAAAACTCAGACTGTACCACCTGATGATCTCTCCCAACTGCAGCATATACACTACGAACAACATGTGTGACAAGATGGAACCCTGTGGTACCCTGCAGGATAGAGAGATAGGAGCTGAGGAATAAATCCTAGACATCACTCTCTGAGGCCTACCCTAGAACAAAGTTTGAAACCATCTGAGGACCATACTGGACAGTCCACAGATGAGCTGCAGGCACTCCAAGAGCACACCATGGTCCACAGTGTCAAATGCTGCAGAGAGAACAAGAAGGACCAAGATAGAATGAGTCCTCTGATCTCTTGCTATTAGGACATCATTTAGCATTTGAACAAGGGCCATCTCAGTACCGTGTCTCTTCCTAAATCCTGACTGGAGAGAATCATAGACATCGTGGCTGGACAAGTGGTCATCCAGCTGCAGTGCAATCACCTTCTTAATAACCTTACCCACAAAAGGTAGGTTAGAGACAGGTCTACAGTTAGCCAGACTGTCCGCGTCAAGGGATGACTAGGACCGGGCTGATTTCCTCCACGCACCTTACAAGAAGGCGCATTGGGCCCAGGTCCAAACTACAGTTGGTTGGCTGCAAAAGGCAGTATAGCGCAGTGGTCTAAGGCTCTGAGCTACAAATCTGGTGACATCCAGCAGACCAGACCTGGGTTTGAATCCCACAGCTTCCACTTGCATACTGTGTGACCCTGAGCAAGTCACTTAACCTCCTTGTGCTCCCAGGTTGCTCCTGTAAAAAGCTTTCAGCTTAGTGTGCTATACCTGGTTAAACAACTAAATAAAAAAAAATAAATCTGGATGAGCCTCACAATATCAATGATTTTCAGCTGGCTGAAGTTAGAACAGGTAAACTGGGTGCCCACCACCTCCTGCCGACCTCCACAATTCCCATTAGAGGGGGCTGGACAGATCCCAGACCTGATGGTGGCAACCTTATCTGCGAAGGACTGAACAAACTCATCACACTTCTCTTGTGAAAAGGCTCTGCCAGGCTGAAGACAGATGGGATTGCACAATCACTCAACAGTCTGGAAGAGCTGAGCTGGTCAGTTCTGTGTGGCAGCAATCCCCCTGGACAGGAACTCTGCCTTCTTACGGGTGATTGCAGGATCAATCTAAGTCTGTCACACTCCAGGCCCGACTCCCTCCAGCTCCTGTCTAGCCTTCGTCCCACTCTCCTAAACTCCTTCAAGGTCCCATCAAACCATGGGGACCTTGGGAGAAGAGTGAGGGCCCGAACACAAACAGGAGCTATGGAATCCAGGGCCACTATCACCGCCTTATTATAGGCAAGTACTAGATTCCCTGGGTCCATTGCATTTCCTCAGTATACTCGATAGGTCCAGCACCGCCATTAGGCCATCTGGGGACACACCCCTCAAAAAGGGTTGCCGCCACATTGCCAACACACACATAGCCCAGCACTCGGAGTACTGGACAACAGCGCTGTCCAGCAGGAGCAAGGTCCACTGCAGTCTGTGCACCTTTCGACATTACGTCTTGCTGTCAGTGAGCGTGTTCTGGTGTGCCATATGCCGTGACAGGTAATAACCCCTGTGCCCTGCACACACTGTTTACTGTTCGCAGCTGTATATGGGTTGACAGACAATGTACTTACAGGCAATTCCCCCACTGGCTGTACTGTTTGCATGTCAGGGATCTAGATATTGTGGCAGGAGTGATGTCAAGCATAGTCAGTCTGACATGTGTCCCACTGACTTCTCCTGCACAGGAGCTGATATCCATATGTAAAGTAGAATAGGATGATGGTCATGGCGCAGAACTGGACCGTACACTGCAGTGCCAGGCATGCACACTGAATGCCTCCTACAGCATGTTACATGCCTTGGACTGTTGCAGGGGGAAGTGTGCTGGAAAGCTATGGGGGGTAACCAGGGAGTGGTTCGGTATGGGTGGAGGGGCGATTATGCTCTGGCTGACAGTGTGTGTCCCTGCCCCGCTGCACCATGTTGGTTGGTGCCCACGGTCCCTTGTGGCTGTGTTGACCGGCACTGTGCCTGCTGGCAGCCTCCTGCTGGTGCTCTGATTGCTGGCACCCTACTGCCAGCTCCCTGACCACCCAGAACCATGAAACTAAACCCTATGGTGTGATGGTCAGACCATCCGACTGGCTCCACCACCAAGTCAGATATCTCCATCCCCAGGAGGAAAATCCAATCCAATGAATGACCACGAATGTGGGTCATGGAGGTAACAACCTGTGTAAGGCCCAATTAACTCATTAGTTGGAGGAAGTCTTGACCAAATTTTGGGAGTTCATCGTCGACCCAGGCATTGAAATCCCCCAGAATCAACCAACTGGGGGATCCCAATGTCCGCGACTTCCTGTAGGAAAACTTTCCCATCTCCTGGTGGACGGTAGATGAGAAGAGTCCTGCACCCTACACTCGTGCCCATGATACATTCAAAGGAGTTGGTGGTCCCCACTGGAACATCCACAAGGTTCAGTTCTGATCTACAACAGATGGCTACACCCCTGCCCCTATGATCCATTCTCAGGCAGTGTACCACTGAGTACCCAGCCGGAATTGCTGAAGGCAACACTGGACCAGCATTTTCATCCAGCTAGGTCTCGGTGATGCAAGCCAGGTCCAATGACCCAACAAGATCCGCTATTAAAGCAGTCTTGTTCTTAATGGACCTGGCATTGTATAACACTGTCTGAGTATGGTTAGCAACCAAGGAAGACCGTGTCACTAGCCTGCATAAAGCAGAGCCCTTGGGTATGGGAACAAGGCAGGAAGGACCCTCTCCTGGACCCATTTCACCCCAGGACATCTCTTTGTTCCTGTACCCCAATCCACCGCCACTCCTTTCCATTTCCCCACCAAGCCTTGCCCCTCTTTCCTAACTATCCTCAGAGCCCGACATAGCCTATATGCTTCTGGGGACGGCAGAGGACAAATAAAAGAACGGAGGTCCCTGAGCCTGGTAGGGGAGTAGTGCCTCACCATCTTCACACCTTCCCAGCACATCCTCACATGCAAACAGCACACACTATAGTCTTCAAGATCCACTCAAATACTCATACACTCCTCACTCATACATCTATTCCACAACTTCACACCCTAACACTTAACACATCCACACCAATCAACACACTCGCACTCCCCAACTACCAAACTCAACAAAAATTAAACTAAAATGAGTGCAATGTTAAGCCAAAATCATATAGCAGCATATAAATATAACAGACAAACAGAGCAGTCACTATAAGTCTCTCAATTTCAGTTTCAATTTAATAGTCCGTAGAGCTCCCACCTCTTTGGACGTAACCAGAACAAGCTAGTCAAAGTTCAACTCCCACTTGAACCCGAAGAGCCAACCAGAAATTAATAGAAAAAATAAAACTATAAAGCACTCTCGCTGCCAATAATTATGTTCCAAATGAAGTTCTGTTAGAGATGTCCAAACTCCACCATGAAAGATCTTCTCCAAGGGTCCGGATTTATGGTGCAGCTTCCAGAACTCAACCACCACTACTCTGGCACTTAACTCCTGATTGCTGCCTCCACAGCCATCCAGAGTGTGCCTAGACAATAGATGGAATGCCCACTAGGACCCAACATGTGAAAAGGCCCTCAGCATACCCCAGGAGGGAGCTTCCCCCCTCCGCTGCCAAGACCACAGCTACAGCTCCCGGAAACAGTCAGCCCAGCGGCCGACCCCCAGGTTGCTTAGGATTCATAGTGGAGTTATTGCCTGTCCTTTGACAGAACCCCCCCCACCAATGTCCCCGGCCCAGACCAACACCAGTTAGGCAGCCTTCCCCCAGGGAAGCTAAGGACAGACCCTCCACCTGCCAAATCCTCCAGGCCCCAAGCATTCTGTATGTCTCAGCTCCAAAACACTCCAGCACTCACAGTTCCTTTAAAAAAGGACCAATGTTTTTGCGACCTCTTTGTCCATCTGAAAGTCATCTTCTCTTGTGTCCAGCTCACACAAACCCACTCTGGAGTTCCTTCTCCTCAGAAACGCTGAGTATGCTCTCAGAAATTCCTTCCTCCTACTTGTATCAGTACTCCAGTTACACACCTTTGGCACCTTGGCCCCTAAACAGGTAAGAGGACTCACGACCCCATTGGACCGTCCTAGTATAATAACATTTATCCATCACAGTACATTGCCACGCTGGATACACCGAAGATCTTATGTTTAAAAAGTGTTTGTAACTCCATATATTACTCAGGTTTATCTGCACCCATCAATGAACCTAATCCCTTACTAACTCACTATTTTCACTAACTCACTGCTGCTAAGCTATTGCATGACTTAAGAATAAACAAAAAATAAATATATGACACACAATAAATATATGATGCACAATACAATAACAACCATATATAAATAAAATTAACTAAAACTGCCGGCCTGGTGGCGCAGAGGGTTGAATGCTGGAGCGCCACTCCCACCATACAGCAGGTTGGGGCGGATCAAATCGCCGGTGGGTCAGCCGGTGGGAGACAGGCTGGAGCATCCCATGACAGCCCGCCTTCTCCGTGGAGGGATCTGGCCGATGCCCAATACTTGTATGACCCCGAGCAGAGGCTTGGAGTACTGCAGGCACCACTAGGGGAAGGGATATGACCACTGTACAGTGTGGATGTCGGCGCCATGCGCCATGATGTCGGGGGAGGTCACACGCTGTACGGGGAGGGAGAAACATGGAAAAGAACCTGCTACCACTAGGAAGTTGGGGAGACCAAGCCGTGCCCACGATCTGCCAGTGTCCACCCGACGGACTTCGGACCGATGAAATGTAAGTTATGGGGCGATGCGCCCCTTCGTCTCCACCGGTAATCTGTGGCTCCATAGGGCTCGGGGTCCATTCGATAGGTAGGCCGGTGCGTGGGATGGCTAATGTATCTCTCTGAAGGGTCAGGTGGCAGGCTGTTAGAGAGAAAAATAGTAATTTAAAAAACACAAAAACAAAACTAAAACTGCTGCTGCTTGTGATAGCTAGCTCAGCGAGGCCGCCATCTTGCATATTTCCATATTCTACACTTGCGGTTCTGGTGCAGGGGGAGGCAAAACAGACAGAGAACCAAGCACTCTGACCCCATCCCATCCATGGAGGCAGAGCTCACACGCTGTGCTCATTGCATGTCTGCACAGCCAAGTGGAAGAAAATCAGACAGAAACATATGGAGGATGGGCTTAATGAAGCCCTCCTCATTCATGCAGATGGTCACTGGTCCTGAGGGACATCTGGATAAGTATTCTCTGTGGGGGAGGATGGCCCTCCCTTTCCTTACCCCTTGCCCTGTGGGGCAATCTGCTGGGCATACAAGCCCCTGGGGTCTGAAGGAGACATGGGACAGCCATGGTTGATGGGACAGGGCTGAGACAGCTGCCTAGCCTGCCATGAAGAAAGGTAAAAACCTATATGGGAAAAAAAGAGCCAGTTTGCCAATTACAGTATGCCAGAAAAGCAGTGAGGAGGGAGGGGCATCACTAATACATTTAAAGAAGTCTTTTGGCCTCCACTATCATGCCTAAAAGCCAGCAGTGGAGAGGTTTAGAGAGAGCAGGTAGCACTGTTAGGATTCCTAAAATACAAAGCTAAGGGGAAGGTGGAATGAACATGTTCAAAATTTTGGAGCAATCCGAACAGGATATTTTGCCGCCACATAGTGAGATTGGCACAACTCCAGATTATGTGGAGGAGTCCCGTGTCTCACTATGAGACTCTCCAGCAGGAAGAACATGGGGCTAGGGCCATGGAATGGAATGCTTGGGGCAATTATAACATTGATGAAGGATTTTGAGTTGGATGAGAAAGCTCTTGACATCCCTGTGAGCCACACAGACAAGATAGATGGAAGTGATCCATTGGAAGGGATGTAATGGGTGACCCAATTTCAATTCCCAGCTTACTTTGCCTGATTTAAGAATGTCAGAGAGTTGCAGATAGTGGTATATGTCCTGCCAGCCCATCCCCGAGTACTTTGAGAGTCTATATTTGTAGGGAGCCAGGACCAAAAGGATGGAGTTGAACGGGTCTTTTAATATGACTGAATAGCTGACCTGAGTTGTAAGTAGTGCCTAAAGTCAATGTAGGGTAGGCCATATTTGATCTGCAGTTGCTGAAAGGATAAAAGCATTGTAGAATGCTCCCTCAAGGTATCGAACTGGTTCCTGAGCTACCTCTCAAATCGCTCTCAATTTGTCTGTGTGGGCCCCGCTTGCTCCCCTACCCTGCTTGTCACTACCGGTGTTCCTCAGGGCTCCATTTTGAGTCCCCTGCTTTTTTCTTTAGTTATAAATTCTCTCCCCCTGACTGTATTACCTGCCACTCCTTCCTCTATGTAGATGACCTTGTCCTTTTTTTCAGTGACAAATCCCTCTCCCACATCCCCTCCGCCCTCACCCAAAACTTTGGTGCTACCCAAAACTGGTTTGCAGCAAACCTCCTCTTGGTGAATGTTAAGAAGAAAAAGTCCATGTTGTTCGGCTCTAAGCCCTTCCTTGCCAAGCTCTAACCTCACTCCCCTCTCAACATAATCTTCCCCAATGGCCAGGTACTAGAAAACGTTGACACCTTTACGTATCTTGGAGTCACACTTGACCCCTTCCTCTCTTTCTCTGATCACATTAACTCTGTGGTTTGAAGGATACACCAAAAGCCGGGAGCAGCATACAGATTCAAGCACTACCTCACCCCTGAGGTTCAGCTTTCTATAGTCCAGGGTAATCTACTCCCCATACTCGACTATTGCTCCACCATCTACACCAGGTCATCCTCCTCCCTCACTGCCAAACTCTCCACTGCCTACAACAGTGCCTGTTGTTTCACCTTACTGGCCCCTTTCTCCATTCACCACTGTGTCCTCTATCAGTCACTGGGATGGCTCCCAGCCAAAGGCCGCTTTGACTTCGCTCTTTATTGCATGATCGATAAGGCCATCCGAACTGGCCAAGAGTCCCTTCTCGCAACTCTTTTGAGAATCAAAATCCTGCCCCACTGCCTCCGCTCAAATACTACCCCCCCCACATGTTCCTACGGTATCTACCAACATGGGACGGAGAGCCCTGTCTGCTGCAGCCCCCTCACTATGGAATAAACTGCCAGCTGAGCTTCGCTCCCTAAACTCCTATTGCCTGTACAAATCTCGACTCAAAGACTGGCTCCTTGCTGAGTCATGCTGCTGGCGCTTCACTGGGTAGCTTCCTTTTCTCCTCTTTCCTCTCCTCCATTGGCTATGGCCACTAGACAACTGCATCAATGTTTATTTGCTTGTGTAACTTGGGTTCCTCTCCCAATGCTGCTAGGGTCCATTTTGTTTGTTTTCCCTCCAATTATACACTATATCTTCTCTGTAACTACCCTATGTTATTAATTACCCTATTGTATATTCCATTTTTGTTTACTCTATTGTATTATTGACTACTTTATTGTATTTTGCTTGTTGCCTCCTGTGCCATTGTATGGCCCGGGTCATGTCTGAAAATGGTACTGGGATCAGTGTACCTACCCGGTTATCAAAGTCATAAATAAATAAAATAAATACGAATTCAGGATGTAGAGGTCTGAGACAGTAAACAGCCCTTTTGCTGCTGATGTGGTCCACCAAATCAGTTTATTATCGATTTGTAAGTGGAGGTTATGCCATTGATAAGTATATTGTTTGGAAAGTACCCGTAAGGTCATAGGGACTGCCATAAGGGACAGGCATTTATTCCAGGCTAGTAAGGTAGAAGCCAGTATAGGGTGATCAGAAACTACCTTAAAGGATTTATACACCATTAAGGTACTCAAACAGTGGACCACCACAGCATGGATCTCTAGTCTTATTCATTGTGGTGATGAGGAAGCGGGGGGAGTAAACCACTTGTATGCCTGAGTCATTTGGTACTCCTAAGCATACCCGTCAAACCAGGGGAGACTGAAATCTGTCCTGGCACCAGTGAGCCATGAGTTTTACTTTGCTTAGCCAGGGGCAGGGAGAAGGGGTTGGTTGCCAGTCCACAGGTAGTTATTCAAGAGTTTTTCAATCTTGTTGAAGAGTATACTAGGGCTGGAAAGAGGGAGCTTATTAAAGAGATAGGAGAACTTAGGAAGCACGAACATCCCTATAGTCTTAATCTTCCCCATGACAGTTAAGTTAAGTTTGAGACACCTCCGGAGATCCTGATCTAGGGTAGAAAGTAAGGCGGAGATATTTGCTGGAATCAGATCTGCCCAATTAGTAGTTATCCATATTCTGAGATATTTAAATCCATCTCCAGCCCATGATAGTTACCAGTTGGCATAGACTCTGCTATTGCAGCAGTCATTTAGAGGGGATAAAGTTGTTTTGCAAGATTAACAGAAAGGTCCGATAAAGACAGGCAGGTGTGTTTAATGTTAAAAGTAAATCATCCAGGCTGGCCCAGTGGCTCAGCAGGTTGAGTCATCCATGCCTAGAACCAAGGAAATGAGCACTCAGGAACACGGAAAATTAAATGCAAGTGTTTAATCCATGTAACAATTCCAGGACCCCTGCGCTTCCGCTCTACGCTTTCGGAGGGGGGGTATAACCAATCTTTCAAACAACAGTGTACTGTATATATATGCTTTTCATGACGACATCATAATTAAGGGACAATTAATTCATTCTGAACCCTATTCTATCTAATTGGTTTTTCTTATCCATGCCTCCCAGTTGTCATGACAGTGATCTGGGTTTGGGAATGGACTCTGGTCGTTTGGGGGTCAGGCTGGGAGAGGGAAGATAGAGCATCCATAGGACTACTTTCTTCCCTCGGGGAGGGGGGGATCCAGTGCCTCATCATTCTACTACCACCTGGTGGAAGCCAGGTGGAAGTTCGTGTGAGGTCCAAAATTGTGGGAAGAGATGGTGTTCAGAGTGCTGGAGCGCCTCCTCAGAGGTCGAGTATGCTTGTGCACTTATTGCACGTATGTCATGTTCTGGGGAGGAAAAATGGAGGTTGGGCCTCATGATGCCTGACCCACTAGCACCAGCAAGCTGCCTAGTCTCAAAGGGTAGATGGAGACTCAGGATGGCCGGGGACTGTGGGATGGGCTAATACAGCCATCCAGACTACCATGGAAGGATAAAAACCTCTATGGAAATGTTTTTTAATCATTCACGTAAGTGTGTCCTAAACAGCAAGTATCTTTAACTGTAATGTTGGATATAGCGAGAGTTGCAAACAGCTTCCTCAAGAGAGGGTCTAGGGCTATCAGAAAGAGAAGGGGTAATAAGCTTTGTCATGTGCCCTGCTGGAGAGTGAAGGGGGAAGAGATCGCCTGGTTGGTAAATATCACCACAGTCAGGGATGTATATAATATATACACTGAACCATGGAAATACATGACAAAATCGTATTGCTCCAAAACCTGATGAAGATACCCCCACTCCACAGAGTCTAATGCTTATAAAAGTTGACAGCTAAAGCAGCAATGGGGAGGAGGCTGTTTGAACATGAAGTTTGAGATTAAGGAGCGTCCTGTGATGTTCAGTACTGGATTTGCCCTTCTGAAAGTCAACTTAGGTGGTGTGTATAAGAGAGGGAAGGATCTTTTTGAGTCAAGATGCTAGTGCCATTGCCAAAATGTTGGTGTCCATCAATATCAATGATATTGGACGATAACTGGCACAGTTCAGTAGGTCATCAGATTTTTGGGGAGTAATGTAATAATAGTTTCCCTTATATGGACAGCATCGTTGGTTATGGGCTTATTTATTTCTTTTTTATTTAGTTGTTTAACTAGGTATAGCACACTAAGCTGAAAGCTTTTTTACAGGGGTGACCTGGGAGCACAAGGAGGTTAAGTAACTTGCTCAGGGTCACACAATAAGCAAGTGGAAGCTGTGGGATTCAAACCCAGGTCTGGTCTGCTGGATGTCACCAGATTTGCAGCGTAGAGCCTTAGACCACTGCACTATACTGCCTCCTCCTTCTTTTAAAGCGTGTAGAAAAAGAGGAATGATGATATCAGGCATTATTTGGTAAAGATCTGTGGTATATCTGTCTCTCCCTGGAGCCTTCCCACATGCCAATGATGAGTACAACTTGGAGTTCAGAGTCTGTAAGCATTTGATCAAGCTCATCTCTAAGTTGAGTAGAGAGCTGTGGAGTGGGAGTATCCCTGAGGAAAATGTGGAGGTCTGCTTGGGTACAAACAGTAGATGACAAAAAATATAGGTGTTGGTAGTACCTGCTGCATTGTATTATTAATGTTTCACAGTTTAGTGGCAACTGAGCAGTTCAATTTGCAGGGCGCTAAAATTTGTGAGTTGGTTCGCTGCTTACATAGATGATATGCAAGAAGCTTGCCTTCTTTTTTCCCACATTCCCCAAAATGACATTTAGCACAAGTCAGGTGCCATTCCTCCCATCTGGAAAGGATAGTATTAATCCTATATTTGAGGCTGACAATGCTGGGGATCAAAGTAGGTTGTGGGGAATGGTTATTTTTGAGTTGTTCTTCTAAGTTGAACCATTTTTTCTGAAGGGCATCCAGCTCTGCTGATCTTTCTGTCTTTAGTTGGGAAGTGTAGTTGATAATTTGACCTCAAAGGAATACCTTAAAGACTTCCCATATTATTCCCTTACTCACCTCACCATTAACTTTGATTGACAAATATTATACGGCCTCTTTTTAGATCCATTGCCTAAACATAGGGTCTGTAATTAAGAGCGGACTACACCTCAATTAGGCAGAGCGAGAATTAGGAGAGAAGTGGGGAAACAATGAGAACCAGGGTATGGTCCAAAACTTGGATTTGTCTGATCTGAGAAGAGTCCCCAGATGAAGCCATCAAATACACCAACCAAAAATCAATCCTGCTATAGGTATCATATATGCTGGAATAAAAAATGTAATCCCAATTTGTTGGATTATTCTTTCACCACACATCTACATAACCCCATTCTTCCATTAAATTCTTAAGGGCAGCTCGTGATTTGGGGTATGAGATGGACGGTGAATTTGGATCTATCCAGAATAGGATCAGGGGTGAGATTAAAATCATCTCAATAATGAGTGGGAGCTGATTGCCGCCTCCCAGGTTGCTGAAGGCTTGGCTAACTCTGAGAAAGAAATCAGGGTCATCTGCATTTGAGGTGTAAACTGAAGCCATGATCACCTGATGCCCAGAGTTTCCTAGTTTGGCAAGTACCCACTTACCCTACATGTTGATGACAGTTTTGTCAGTGGACCATTAAAGAGTTTTGTACAAGAGAATCATAACACCTCAAGTTTTATTAGAGATTGAACTATGAACCATCTGTCCCACCCACCCCTTCTGTAGCCTATGGGCTGTTTTCCTGGTGATGTGTGTCTCCTGGAGTAAGATAATATCTGTTTTAAGAGATTTTAGGTGTTGGAGTAATTAGTGCACTTGACGGGATGGTTAAAGCCTTCAACATTCCATGAACACAGCCATACCGGGAACTCTTGTCTTTGTGAGGACATTCTGTAACACTCTGTAAAAGTTTATACAAAGGTGGGAATAACACAGGTAATGGCCAGGGGGTGAGGGGAGTACCATAGTGCAGGGACCCAAGTAGTAACCTTGATGCTGCCTCTCTACATTACATGGCAAGAGAAGTATAATGACAAATCTGGAACTACCAGTAGTTTCAATACTGTGTAAAAAGACACAAATACCACTAATGTGTACAGACTATACACACCGTAGTAAGAAAAAGCTAATAACAGATACCAACTTAAGTAGAGCCTATAACCTTGTATAAAAACTATTACAATAATGAGAACTGGTAACTAGTTTAATGCAAATTACATCACTCAAGTCAAACTACTATGATAATAGCAACCAAAGGCAGCAATACCAAACAATGTGGTAGGGAGTAAATGGAAGAATAGAGAGGTCCTATCTGAGGGACGCCTTGCATTAGTGCTGGAAGGAGGGTCAATGCCTCCAAAACCACTAGCAGAGGCACCAAGGTGGGGGTCAGCAAGTGTCTACAGTACCTGACCTACTCCAGCCCAACTACTCAAGCTATCAAGAAAAGGGGAAACAGAGTCAACTGCAGCCAGCACTGTGGTATAGAAACAAGGAAAAAGTGGAAATGTATGCCATCCCTTACTCTAAGCCAGATCCTATCCAAGACCTTCTAGGGTGAAAGGAGAGAAAAGGTAAGCAGATATCCTGGCAGTGAGAGGTAAGATGACCAGGAGACAGGGGAGAGAGAAGGAAAAGAAGTAAGGAAGGGAAAAGGACAGAGGAGAGACACAAAGAAGCATACTGGCTGAAGACTCTGTGGATACACCAAAAGAAAATCGGCCTGAAACAAGGGAAATGTGGAAAGGTATGCCATCCCTTACTCTAAGCCAGAGCCTATCCAAGGCCTACTAAGGTGAAAGGAGAGAAAAGGTAAACAGATATCCTGGCAGTGAGAGTTGAGATGGCCAGGAGACAGGGAGAGGGAAGAAAAAGAAGTAAGGAAGGGAAAAGGGAGTGTAACAGGGTGAAGGAGAGACACAGAGAAGTATACTGGCTGAAGACTCTGTGGATGCACCAAAAGAAAATTGGATTTGGTCAACAGGGATCTAGTAAAGGAGGCTGGAGAGATGAGAAGGGAATGGAGTAATCCAGAGAAGAGACCATAAACAGTACTAGTGTACTTAACAACGCTTCACAGGGTCAACATAAAAGTATAGAAAAGAGGGAGCAAAGTACAGTTATACATGGGGCACTTCCTTTATAGATGGTAATTTGTACAGACTAGACAAAGCAGCTTTGAATAAGCTGAGCGATTCAACCAGGGACCTACTGTATGGAGGCATCAGTGACCCAGGTAGTATATGTGGCTGTAGAGGGGAAAAGCCTAGTAGAGGTAGCCATGGATGAACAGGGAAGAGGTGCCCTTTTGAAAAAAGATTGAGCTGTGATGCTGAAAATAATGTGATGGTCCCTTCCCCCTTACAAAACAGTCCTTCAACAGTCAGTGGTAGTATCTGCGATTCTGTAGGTAATAACTAAGCCAACCAAGTAAATAGGAGCAATAAGTGTAGTCTAACCCTTTGAGGTATTATAGAACAGTCAGCACAACCAGACAACAGTTTATTTCTGAGAGAAACCTTTCTACTTATAAAGAGTAGTCGGCACAGAGTCACGGCATTCTGAATCCTGGATGGGGGCCGCTGGGTCCATCAGTACCTTCGTAGGGGTCATGAGGGTGGTATTCACTGGAATGGACCCTTAAACTGTTCCAGAACATGTATAAGAAGTATGTTGCTCCGCTGCCTCCAGTGCTGAGATAGGGGAATCCGAGAAGTGGACCAGGGAGTGCAAGTCCTCTATCAAGAGATTCGGATTTTCACTGGCTGCTTTTGGGGGTGGGGAGATGAGGAGGTGGACTGGTCAGAGGTAGAGCCAGAACCTGAATGAATGAGGCTGGAGATGAGGTTGGAGTTCCTGGGTCATGAATTGATCTTGGGACTTAGGAGAAGGCAGATCAGGCTGATGTCTGTGATGAGAATGGGTCACCCAATACCATTTGTCCCTGGGGTTGGAGGCAGTGGTGTAACAGTGCACCAGCTCAGGTGATTCATGATCCTCTGGAGGCACAGAAAAAAGGTTCTGCATTAAGGCTTGTGCATGTTCGGAGTCCTTGCCCTGGTCCTGCCACAGGCATATTGGGGGGTTGACTAATCTTTAATTGTGGCCACCATCGATACATAAAGGCCAAGGTTTCCTGAAAGGATGTACAAAGCTGTTCCTTGCCATTATGCTGAATAACAAAATTGGACTGACCACAGAAATGGTATGAGACTCCAGCCTTTCTTTGTGTAGCTTGAATAGGAGTGTACTCCCGATGTCACTGCATCACCTCAGGGGAGAAATCTGGGAAGATAAGAGTTTTGAGCCTCACCAGGTAAGTGGTCCTTTGTCCTTGGCAGCATGAAGGAGCATGTTTTTTGTAGAAAGGTGAAGTAGGGAGGCTAAGATTATCCTGGGTCTTGTAACCCATGCTTGTGGCAGGCCTCCGATAGGGTGGGCTAGCTCAGTTTCAAGAAGGCCATTCCTCAATGGAGCCAACAATTTATGATAGAAATTCTGTAAGGAACCTCTCAAGATTCTGGCCCTTAATGCCTTCATGGGCTCCAAGAATCTGTATATTGTTTCTACGGCCATTGTTATTCAGTCACTCTGCCCAGTTTCATAGTTGCTCTAATTGTTGTTTGTGGGCTTCCAGATGCTGTATAATCAAGAAATGTGAGTCGTCCAGGTCTGTTGGCTTGTGTTCTACCAGATTAAGTTTGTCCTTGAGAGTATAACTGCATCGGGGTGGTAGCAGTGACAGTTTAATTTCAGCTATGTCGACCACTAGAGAGGAGGTTGCACATTGTTTAGGAGCTGATATTGCCGATGTGGACTCTCCATTATGTTGGTAAGATAGGTTATGGACAAGGTGCTGGTGTTACATATCCTTGGTAGAAATGCAGGTTTGCAGAAAAAAATGGGCAAAAGAAGTGGTATCCTTGGGGGTTGCTAGATGTCTAAGGTATGGATGGCACAAATTTTGGCTGGGTGGGTACAATGGCTAATTTGTTTGTAGGCCAAGGCAGAGCTGACTAACTAGGCAGCCATCTTGCTTAGGCTCCAAACCATGCCCTAATTTTTATGGTTTAGATAAATATGCTTTGCTTAATATTGTAGATTGGGCTGACAGTGACCATTCTCCATTAATAATCTATTTGAACTATACTACAGTAAATGGCTATAGGACTATACAATTCAATTTTATTATTAGAAGATCTAAAGGAATTTTTTTTCGTTTTTGTACAGAAATCTTTGATAGGCTTAAGAATTTGTTATGTATGGATGTAGTCATTGCAAATGCCTCAAATAATGAAGATAATTGTTTACAAAACAATGTAAAATATAGAAGAAGATAGTAAATATAAGCAGAAAATGATTGAGGGAACATATGACAACAGGTAGTAGAAATAAATTAAAAGAACAAAGAAGTAGATATAAAAAAGTTATAATAGGAAAAATTAAAACATAAAGTAGGAAGACATTATGGCCACATCTCCACTCAGCTATTGCTTATAAGAGCACATAACTTTTCTGGCAATTGGTTGCTAAAGAAACAAATAGTTACTCTTCATATATTAATGTACAAATTCAGTCCCAAAACTGGAGAGAGCTTTTTAAGGATTTTTTTTTACTCAAATGTATGTTGTGGGGTTGGATGTAGACCTGGGGACAACTCTTGTTAAAGATCAAATGCTGCCTCTGTTTTTAACATTTCTGTCTGCAGCATTTGACTCTCAACTGTCAAATCAGTAGAATCGTATCTTTGAAATAAATTAAAATCTTTATTTTCAGCACTTACATTATTTTTTCCTCATAAAATCTAATGATTGGCAGTGGTTTCTTGCTTCTTGCCCAATTGTTTACATGCCAGCACTAGCACTGATGTCTCCAGCGTGTGACGTTAGTCTTGCCATAGTGCCTTAGTCAGAAATGTGAAATGACAGTCTTTTCCGCTAAGAAATGAATGCCTGCTTTTTTCCCACGATTGTGACCTGACAATTATCTAGTGTTCTGTGTGATACTAACTAATTTTCACTAATGCTGGTTCAGGTTTGCTACATTCCTATGTCAAAATAAATTCATACATAAATTTAGTAAATTTTTGTTACACTAATAGTGTTGTGCTATCAAAATGTATTGCAGCATGTTATGCCATCAATGAGCCTATAAGGCTTTTGTCTCTAATTGGCACTGTATATTTTAATCTTTAAGATCCGTACCAATTCATAAGCTGCTGTTTCTTTTAGTGTGCTTTATTTTATTGTTATACAATAGCTTGCCTGTTTCGATGTCCATTCTTGACTGATTGGTGGGTTGGCATCTACAGTCAAATAACCATTTTACACATCTATATATTATTTCACAATAAAGCAATTTAATAAAGGCATTTTCATTTGTATGTGATTATTTTTTCCTCTCCCACCTTTGGTGCACATGACATCTCTCTGGGACTGAGGCCAGCAACTCTGCATACATTCCTGCATGAAATGGACAAGTAAACTCACTCATTGGCAACTATGTCTGTGCACTCTGAAGCTCCTGATCCTCCCACTGCTGCTATCTGGCAATGTCCACCCCAACCCCTGTCCCAAAACCTCTTGCTCAACTGACCAAGTGCTTCACTCAGGTGCTCTCTTCCTTGCAACCATTAACATCGACAGCCTACTTCCAAAACTTGATGCCCTGCAAATTTTTGCAAACCAACACAATCCTGATATCCTCACAGTGGTTGAAACCTGGCTCACACCCAATCCTGCCAGGCTATAACATTTTCAGACTGGACAGGAAGATTAAAAGAGGTGGGGGCTGTGTTATTTATCTCAAACAGTCTTTCTTGAGTCACCCCATAGCTACCCCTCTCCCAGAATCAACTGCACAGATTCTAGCTATCAGAATCCTACTGGAGGCCCACAACAAAGCACTAACAGTGGTATCAGTCTACATCCTGCCTAAGGAGCAAGGGAAAGGTCTCACTGCTGTCCTTGACTTCATCTGTACTCAACCTCCTGGCCCTGAAGTAATCCTAATAGGCGACCTTAACATAAATTGGCTTGCACCTGACTCAGGGGGCCTCAAGGATGCAATCTCAGCTGCAAACCTTTCCCAGATAGTTGACTCACCGATAAGGCACAACTACAAAATGGGCACTAGTACTTTCCTGGATTGGGTTCTAGCCAGCCATCCTACTCATATCTCTTATGTCTCTGATCTCCCTGAATCACTTGGTGACCATTTACCTGTCATCTGCGAATGGTCAAACAAATTCTACAAGCCTCCTCCGATAGTCACCACTAGCAGAGTCCTTCCCCGGAAGCAGCTGAAACTCCTTAAATCCCACCTCAGTCAGGAAGATTGGACCCCCATTTTCAAAGTGACAGATGTCATCTCGGCCCTAGACTACTTCATCAACACATTTAATGCTGCCTGTAACTCCCATGCCCCATTCAAGAAGCTCAAAATCAAAGATCTTTGCAACCCATGGCTCTCTGCTGAGCTTATAGTTCAACTGAAAACCAAGGACCATCTCTGGATGTGAGCACATTCTACCAGTATACAAACTGACATACAGAACTATAAACGTATTTATAATGACTGTACAAAATCTATCCACCTAAAGACAAGCATCTACTATAAGAAAGCTCTTACCAACACTTGGGGAAATTGGAAAGCCTTTTGGAACAACATCAAAGAAGTAACCAGGAAGCAACCTAAGACTTCCCCTACTTTGCTGAACATTGATATGATTACAACACTTGACCCTACCACCATCGCTAATACGTTCAATACCACATTCACTGACCTCAGTAATGTTCTCCCCAAGACTTTTTTGATGATGATGCCTCTCTAACTCACCCTACCAGCTCCCCCTTCCTCTAAATACCCACCATTTTACTTTAAAGCAGTCAGGATGCACAAAGCTTGCAAATACATTACCAAAGCAATTGCCAAGTCCAGAAGAAGTGGGGACTCACTAGATCTCAAACTGCTGTCCCTCACCCTCGATGAAGTGATTGCACTATTAACAAAGATCTTCAGCCTCTCCCTCAGCCTCAGCCAGTTCCCTAACAGATGGAAATCCACTACTATTACACCGGTCCACAAAAGTGGTGACAGGGCTCTCCATGTGAACTATCGACCGATCTCCATATTACCTCCCCTCTCAAAGGCACTAGAATGCATTGTAGCTAACCAACTCACTGAACATCTGGACAAATACAATATTTCGTGCACCCAACAACATGGGTTCAGAAAAGGGAACTGCACCACTGCTCCCCTTCTGGAATTCACCGGAGCCATCCACAGTTCACTGGACGATGGTCATCTAGTTGGTTTGGTCTTTATTGACTTATCTAAGGCCTTCAATACTGTACATCATCGTCTCCTACTCGAGCAACTTCTAAAGGTGGGGCTTTCTCCTGACTCCACGGCCAGGTTCAAAAGCTATCTGGATAACCGATCCCAAAGAGTTAGAGTTGCTGATGTCCTCTCCAACGCTAGACCTGTCCAACCAGGAGTCCCACAGGGATCCATATTGGGTCCCCTTCTATTCAGTCTCTTCTTGAACGACCTTCCTCAGTCCTGCCCAGAACAAATCCTTCTCTATGCCGATGACTAATTCACTCCACCCATATGGAACCCCTACTACTCCAAAACAATCTACAGCTTGGTTTCACCTCAGTAGAGAACTGATTTAGTAAACATAAACTGGTCCTAAACTATAAAAAAACAAAGGCAATGCTTTTCAGCAGCTTGCACAACAAGCACTGGCTATACCCCCTCTCTATCACTAACTGCCTTGGTGCAGCCCTCAAACAGGTGGAATCCTTTTAATATCTCGGAGTCACAATTTACTGAACGCTATCTTATGATGCACACATCAACAGCATTGTGAAAGCTGCAAATACTTGTATTGGGCTACTCTACAGACACAGGCAATGCCTCACACCAGAACTTTAAGGGTCACTGTTCAGAGCTCTGTTGTCTCTATAATAGACTATGGCCCGATAATATATGGCTCTGCTACTGTAACTGCCCTCAGATATATCTTCACAGCTCTCAACAAAGCCTGTTGGCTCATTACTGGTACTCCCCATCTCACTCACATGTATGACCTCTATGCTCAAACTGGATGGCTACAATTCTCAAACCACATTAAGTACCAAACATGCATAATGGCAAAGAAAATAACTCTGGGATATGCTCCCCCTGGAGTCCAAGCTCTCCTTTGTCCAAATCGTAATCCTCGCCACACTAGGGGCTCCGAATTGCAACTCCTGCAGGTTCCTCACTGCTGTACCACTCAGGACAAAAGATCTTTTGCCCATAGGGCCCCCAGCTGGTTGAATGGTCTCAGCAGTGACATTTCCTCCTTACCCAAGCTTGGCACTTTCAAATCCAAGCTCCATCTACTCCTCGCTGCCTTTAGCACCTGTGACTGTCTCCTCTAATCCAGCCCTCCTGCTATTACCCATCCATCAGTCACAGATCCTTCAACTTAGCACTTCTACTCCCTCTTCTCTTACCCCTCTGCAACCCCATCCCCCACTCTCTGTTCCTGTCCCTTCCCTTCAGCACCTCCTCCACCATCTGCACTTCTCTGTGTAATCTGACTATGCCTCTGGCTGCGCCTACCTATCTGCATCTTTGCCTTGTATTGTAACACTGTGTGCCCTGAAAATGCCCATGGCATTAGTTTAATCCAAATGTATGCACTTATGTTAATGTAACAGATTGTTTAACCTGTTATCCTGACTCTGTTACTTAATTGTACTGCTTGTATTGTACTTCTGCTGACATGGAACCTTTGTAAAAGAGCCCCGGCTCAAAGGTACTTGTAATCCTAGACTCAAATAAATAAATAAATAAATAAAAAATTGTGTGCTTCTGGTTCTTTTACCTCTCTTTATTACTGGGCATTTTTGTACCCTTATTGATTCCACTGTGAAAAAAATTTCAGTAACACATTCCTTATTAGTATTTTTTTCAATAACAAAAGTTCTTGACTGCTCATAAAAATAACAGTACATAAATGTTATGTGTTTACTGCCTTGTTTAAATGTGACTTATTGTGTTACTTTCAGTTAGACTAACAACAGCTCTTCTGGATGCAGTTTTATAAATTCCCAAAAGGAAAAAAAAAAGTGCCAGCAGTGGGTAGTTGCTGTGAAAAGACATGCATGGCAACCATTGGAACATAGCTACTTGTGCTCCGACCATTTCACCGATGATCAATTCGCTATCCACTCCAGCATTCTACAAAATATTGACTTCATGCCCAGTCAGCATGGCTAAATGATGAAGAAGCAGTGTACCCTGTTCTGCACAATAAAAGGCTGTTATATTTTCAGTTGACAACGTGGTTGTCAGTATTAATCTTTTTTGCTGTAAACGAGGCAGCTGGCAGTGGGGTACTTTGCACCTCAATAAGCCAGTGGGGTAGCTGCAACAAAGGAGTAAGGCAGAAGGAAGCAGAACATTAGGACAGTGTACCCTACAGCAGAGGTAAGCTTCCTGCTTAAACTCCTGTAATTGCACACCCATTACAAGACAGCAAGGATGGTTTGGACATGCAATAGGAAGGTTACAGGTAGGATTAAGAAAATAAAAAAAAAACTAAGAAGTTAGTGACATGTTAGGGTCTAGAAACAGTGTAGGTATAGGTGAAATGCCATATCTAGGATAGGAGCAATTAAGGGTTTAAAGTAAACAAAACAAAGACGGGCAGGGTAGAAGTGAGTTAGGATCTAGCAATAGTTGGGCAAGGGGTAAAAAGGGGCTAAAGGAGGCAAAACAGTAAAACAGGCAAAGGAGAACTTAGTTATGCTGGGAGTGGTGCAGTGCAGTTGCTGTGGGGCAGCAGTTTACAGGGATACTTTCTGGAAACTGCATTGCTGCCCCCTCTGCTTGCACCTCTCTGGGCTGAGGAAGAGGTTGTAAGACTCAAGGCCAAGTTGGCTTGGGTTTGGAGGACCTACTCCCCCTCCCAGGGACCAGCTAGTCTGCTACCGCTACATCGGAGTTTGCCTAGAAGGAGGAGCGGCTGGACAACAGTGGGCTCGGGAGGGTTAGGTTGGTGGACAGTAGGCACATCCCCTATCCAGTACCACTAAGAAACACCTACACCACACTGGCCAAGTGAGAATGTCCCACAGAGGCAACCAAAGTAGTAACCATGGTAGATGTAGGGGTCCTCCGTAGTGAAGACCTCAAGGGGGGTAACTGGAAACCCCAGAGGAAGAATAAAGTGAATCATGGTGGTGGACTCCATAGTGAGGGGGATACAGTTGGGGGCCAGTAAGGATGAGGAGAGGGAGATTAGGTGCCTTCCTGGTGTCACGGCTCACAGGGATGGAAAGAGGGTCCAAAGGATTGCTGGGGCAGCAGGAAGGGAGGGAGGGAGGGAGAACTGGACATCCTTGTCCATCTGGGGACAAATGACCTGGTTAGGGATGAGCCAGCAATAGTTCAGGAGGGAACCATGGTCCACAGTAAATGGTTTCAATGTTACATTGGCAAGCATTTAAACTAGCTGAGGTGGGAGATGGAATAAGGCAGGGAGACATAACCCCCCCCCCACAGGCTCATGAGGTCAGCAGTGAGAATCCTGAGGGAGTGACATCCCAAAAGGAGCCAAATAGCAAAGGAATCCAAGGGGTAAAAGGAAAGTGAGATAGTGAAAAACAAACAAACAACTAAAAAAAAACAGTGGAGGAAATAAGGAAGGGCAAATGGGAAATGGGGGGGGGGGTGGCAGTACAATCTGGAGAGCCATATGTGCAACTGCTCTAACTGTGGTCAATAAGGTTGGAGACCTAGAGGCCACCATGGCAAATTCGGACTGGGACATAATTGCAATTACCAAGTTCTGGTGCAATGAAATCCAGGATTGGGATGTAGCCATACCAGGATATACTGTGTTCATAAAAGACAGGGTAGGTAAAAAAGGAGGAGTGGCTCTTTATGTCATGGGCAACAGTAAAGCTACGGAACTACAGGGAGAGCAGGGAGGAGCTGAGGTACTGTGGGCCACTATGGAGACATGGAGGGGGGTTGCTATTTGCACAGGAGTAATCTACAGACCTCCAGCACAGTGACATGAGGTGGATAAAGATATGATGGAAGCAATCCAAAGGATGGCACACAAAGGGGAGGTGTTGCTGGTAGGGGACTTCAATTTACCAGATTTCTGGACTCCCTGCAAGGGGTGTTTCTCAGGCAACTAGTTAAGGAATCCACTTGTGGGGTGCTAATACTGGACCTGGTACTGACAAATGGGGGCAGTGTTGCTGACGTCACAGTGGGTGGCCACCTGGGGTCCAGTGAGCACCATACAGTGTGGCTCAATATAAGAACTGGGCCAGAACTGAGCTGCACTAAGATGAGGGTCCTGAACTTCAGGAGGGCGAATTTTAAGAAAATGGGAGAATGACTCACGGACACCCTAGCAGGGATATGAAAACTGAGGGAGTCGAGGAACAATGGGCAAAAATAAAGGTGGGCATTGATAAGGCAGAGTATCTCTGTATCAGACAGGTTAACAAGGAAAAGAGAAAAAAGAGGCCACTATGGTTCTCTAGAGAAATAGCAGAGAAAGTAAAGGATAGAAAACTAGCATTTAGAAGGTACAAAGGGACAGAGAAGGGTGAGGATAGGGAGAGTTACTAGGAGACACAAAGAGATGCAGGGAGAACAATTAGGAGAGCAAAGGTACAAAGGTACAAATGGAGAAGAATATTGCTCATTCAGTAAAAAAGGGGATAAAACATTTTTTAGTTATGTAAGTGAGAAGAGAAAGAACAAAGGAGAGATAATAAGGCTAAAAGAGGTAGGAGGAGTTTGTGAGGAAGAGAATAAAAAAAGCAGACATACTGAGCAATTACTTTGTTCAGTATTTATAGAGGAAGGGGTAGGTTGATAGGCCAAAGATAAGGGGCAATTGGCATTAAAGAAATGGAGGTGAACATTCGTCCTTTTACAGAGGAGTGAGTCTTCAAGGAACTAGCACAGTTAAAAGTAGACAAGGCAATGGGACCTGACGTGGTAGATCATGGGATACTGAAAGAGCTCAGGAAGGTGCTGGCTGCACTTTCGACAGCTCTGTTAAACCTATCACTAGAAACAGGTGAGGTTCTGTGGGACTGGAGGAGGGCAGATGTGGTCCCACTACACAAAAAGGGAAATAGGGAGGAGGAGGAAGGAAAATGCACACCTGACAGCCTGACTTTTGTAGTGGGTAAAGTAATGGAATCGCTACTAAAGGAAAGGGCTGTGGAATACCTTCTAACCAATGGATTATAGGATCCGAGCAACATGGTTTCACACGGGGGAGGTCTTGCCAGACAATCCTGTTTGAGTTCTTTAACTGGGTAACCAGGGATGTGGATCAGGGAGGTGCGATAGATGTGGCCTACCTGGATTTCAGTAAGGCCTTCAACACTGATCCACATTGAAGACTGGTAAATAAGCTGAGCAACCTAGGAATGGGTCCAAAAGTAGCAAAATGGGTAAGAAGTTGGCTAAGCAATAGTAGTCAGAGGGTGATGGTAAATGGGGTCCACTCTGGAGAAGGCAAGGTGACCAGTGGAGTGCCACAGGGGGGCAGTACTAGGCCTGTCCTCTTCAATGTCTTTATTAGCAACATTACAGAAGGGCTGGAAGGGAATGCATGCCTGTTCACAGGTGACACAAAAATCTGCAACAGAGTGGACACACTCAGGGGGGTGGAAAGAATGAGGGATGATCTAAAAGAGCAGAAAAAATTATCAAGGGAATGGCAGCTGAGTTTCAGTGCAAAAAAATGCAAAATCATACACTTGGGGCACAGAAACCCAGGGTCAATGTACCAGTTGAGCGGGGAGGTAATAGAAACCACAAAACAGGAAAGAAACCTAGGAGTAATCACGCCTGATGACCTAAAGGTAGCCAAGCAGTGTGAGAAAGTGAGTAGGATGCTCAGGTGCATAGGGAGAGGCATCACCAGCAGAAAGAGGGAGGTAGTATTACCCCTGTATTGATCACTGGTAAGACCCCACCTTGAGTACTGTGCCCAGTTCTGGAGGCTCCACCTCTAGAAGGACATAGATAGGATCAGGTGGTACAAAGGAGGGCTACCAAAATGGTGCAGGGCCTGCATCAAAAACAGTGTGAGAAAAGATTCAAGGAACTAAATATATACTCTCTAGAGGAAAGGAGGGAAGGGGGGGATATGATAGAAACATTCAAATACCACACAGGTATTAATAAGGTACAGGAAGGTAGCATTTTCCTTAGAAGATGATGCTCCAAGAAAAGGGCTAATGCTATGAAGCTGGAGGGGAGGAGACTTGGAGGAGATGTGAGGAAATACTACTTCACGGACAGGGTGGTGGACACCTGGAACAACCTCCCAGCAGAAGATGTGGGTGCCAAAACAGTAAAAGGATTCAAGCGTGCATGGGATAGACACAAGGGGATCTTAGAAGTAAGGAAAGGGGCTGAAGACTGGAGATCGAGTATGGCCTGTGGTGGCACAGTAGGTAGGGAATACAGGGCAGACTAGGTGGGCCAAGAGATCCTTATCTGCTGACAACTTCCATGTTTCTGTGTAAACTGTCCCTCTGTTGCAGATGTCTGAGTCACCTACTGATCTTCCTGCCAACCCTTCACTGATCATGGTTTTGTAAATAGCTATGACTAGCTGTGTCCAGCTAGGTAGAAGACTATGTAGCATCCCACTGGATGTTCTCCTATTGTGGTCTTAGTGTGGCCTGATATGTGGTTTTCTTTTTGCAGGATCAACTCACAACTAGGATAACATGGTTGCTGTGCATGGCAGAACAAGTAATAGTGTTGTTAGCAAAGTTAGTTTTTGTCAAAGTGGCTTACTACACCTTGCATCAGTCCACTATCAGAATTTGTTGGGTGTTGTTTGTGTGTTGGTGATGAGTACATGAAACATAAAAAACTGAAAAAGTTTGGCTGGACCTGTGGCATGGAGGGCTAAGGAACTAAATGTCTTACATCCTGCCATGTCAGCAACCCATGATTGTGAACGAGCATGGTGCCAGGTGTCTGCATGATGGTAGAGAATCGAGGTCCAGAGACTGCTCTCCTATCCCACTGAGGGGTGTCCAGTTGTATGTGCCTTGAGTGCCATTGAGTGGAGGTACAGTGGTAGTGCAGGGAATGAGCAGGTCTATTATTAGTGCTGCGAATCTGCATGATGCACGTGCCTGCGCACACATCATACTGTGATGCTATGTTGGTGGCTTGAGGAGAAAACTGAAAATGATGTGAGGCTATAATGAAGCCCTGTCGCCTCCTCGGGACACTCCACTGCACTGACACCTGAAGCCATCTGCATATGTGTACTGTTGTGGGGGTAAGCCCTCTCCTCCAGAGCCCCATCATGGGTGGAAATCCAGGTACTCACTCCATGGTAGGTCCATGTGAGGTGGGTGCTGTTTGAGGTGAGGTGGAGACAGGTGCTGAGATAGCCTGAGGTGTAAAATTAAAAAAAAAAAAAGCCATTAGAGCTTTGTGAACACAACTGCCTGCATGCAGACCCTGCTTCTGCTAATCATGGTAAACATCATGGGTTATCAAATATTGCCAACTGGTAATACTGTACCATGTTCACTAGTGCCATAATTCACTGTGGGTAGTGCATACCACTGTTCGACTCATGATGAGGTGAGTGAGTCATGGTAGAATGTGCTGTGATGGTGTTAGTGCAAGGCCAGGGGTATCTGAATAAGTGTTGTTTGTCCGGTTTGAGAGTTTGGAGACCCAAATAAAAAAGATTGTCTGATCCATGGGCCAGTGGTAGCACTCTACTGTCCCATGCAGTTGACCCTGATTAGTGATCAGACTCTGGAGCTGGTTCAGACAGCACCAATGGCAGTGTAAGCATTTCCGTCCCTTTAGAGTTTGAAATCTGTTGGTGACTAAGGCTAATAATTGCTGGATTCAGCATGTGCCAGTGGTGTGTGGTTTGGGCTGATGGCAGATCCATGTACCGTGGCAGAATCAGCATCTTTGAAAAAATATTTGTACCTCAAGGTAATGACACTGCATTCGTGCTCATTTTCCAGAGACTGGTGGTAAATGATATAAAAGCATCCTTCTGAATGTTGTCTGTTTGCCATCTCTCCACAAACTGATAAATACAGTATGTCAAAGAAACATAGAATTTGATGGCAGATAGGGACCCCTTGGCCCACCTAGTCTGCCCATTTTCCTACCTGTTTGCACCCACACCAGGACAAACTTTAATTAATCCAACTGACATTTATGAAAGGTTGATTAAGTTGGATATCAACAAATCCCCAGGCCCGGATGATATCCACCCGAGAGTACTGAAAGAATCAGTGGACTGCATTTACAAACCATTGACCAACGTGTTCCAACACTCATTAGACTCTGGCATAATCCCCCTTAGTTGGAAAGTAGCTATTGTAGTACCACTTCATAAACAAGGTTCAAGAACTAGACGAGAACATTTTAAACCAATTAGCCTGACTTCTCTCCCGGGTAAAATACTTGAAGAAATAATTAAGGATCATATCCAGCAATATCTAACAACTATAGGTTATATTGACCCGTATCAGCATGGGTTCATTAAGGATAGATCATGTCTAACAAACCTATTGGGTTTTTACGAAAGGGCAAACAGGGAAATAGATAAGAAAAACTCAGCTGATATAATATTTTTAAATTTCGCAAAAGCCTTTGACAAATTACCTCACTTGGAATTAATCAAACTAACAAAAACTTTAAAGTTGAGCACTAATATAGTATACTGGATTTCAAACTGGCTGAGGGGAAGAATGCAGAGGGTGGTGGTGAATGGATCTCTTTCTGATTGGGCTGAAGTGGCTAGTGGGGTACCTCAGGGGTCTGTGTTGGGCCCAGTTTTGTTCTAATATTTATGTTTCATCACTAAAATAAATGCTCCTAATGTTTGGATATCCAAATTTGCGGATGACTGCAGACTAGGTGCAGTGGTAAAAACTACAGAAAACAATATTAATTTACAGAATGCTTTGAATTACATTTCATTTTGGACTATGCAGAACAAATTAGAACTTAATATTATAAGGTAATGCATTTGGGTACTAAGAACAGATACTACAAATATACTCTAAACAATAATCCCTTAATGGTAACCACGAACGAGAGAGAGACTTAGGAATAACAGTTACACATGATTTGAAATTCAGTTCTCTTTGTAGAAAGCAGGTAAAAAAAGCTAACCAGTTATTAAATTGTATCACTAGGCACATTTCTAGTAGAGCTAGTGAGGTGTTGCTCCCCCTCTATGTGGCACTGGTTAGGCCTCATTTAGAGTATTGTGTCCAAGTATGGTCACCATACAAAAGGAAGACATCAGAAAGGTGGAAGCCGACAACACCCATTTACAAGGCTTATACCAGAACTTAAATCAATAACTTATAAACAAAGGCTGAAATTACATAACCTATATACTTTTACAACATAGAAGAATAGGAGATATGTGTATGTTACACAAAGTAATTAGAGATAATACCTTAATGTGGAACTAGGACTAAGTTGCAATGTGAATAGGGTCAGCAACAGAAAGCACTCAAAACAAATGCATCTGAATAAATGGAACACACTATCTAGAAAATATTGGTACAGCCAAAGGGTTATTACTCTCTGGAATAGTCTCCCACAAGAGTGATAGACAGTGAGGTTGTAAATATCTTTAAAATAAGACTAGATAGCAGAAATGGACGATGAGACAAAATTTGGGCTATAATATTTATTAATGGCAAGCAAAAGGACAAAAGTCTGTTACAGCTTGTATTATCTATGAAATCTATGAAAATCCATGAAATTTACAGCAGATGCTAAACGATCTGCAGCTTACCCTCTCTTTCCTATTGCTAGAGTTCCTTCATGTGTGTCCCATGCATTTTTGAGTTCCCCTACTGTTTTTGCCCCTACAACCATGGACCCACCACCCTTTCCATGAAATAAAATGCTTTCTCACGTTACCCCTAAGTCTGCCTCCCTTTTCCATATCATGCCCCCTTGTTTTTGAACATCTTTTTTTTTTGAAAGATGCTACCCTCTTGTGCCTTATGCCCTTAAGGTATTTGGAAGTCTCTGTCATATCCCCCCCACCCCGTCTCTTCTCTCCTCCAGGGAATATATATTGAGATCCTCCAGTCTCCCCTCATATGATTTTTGGTGCAGTCCCTGCACCATTTTTGTCACCCTTCTCTGAACTTCTTCTGCTCTGTCTATGTCCTTCCAGAGATGCAGCCTCCAGAAGTGGACACAGTATTCTAGATGAGGTTTCGCCAATGTTCCATATAGTGGTATCACTACCTCCATTCTTTTGCTGGAGATACCTCTCCCTATGCACCTCAGCATTCCACTGGCTCTACTCACAGCCTTCTCATATAGTTTGGTAACCTTTAGAAGATCAGATGTGATTACCTCCCAGTCCCTTTCCTGTTTGGTGGCCATCAGTACCACCCCATCATGTACTTCTCCCCCATATTTCTGTGCCCAAAGTACATGATCTTGCACTTCTTTGCACTGAATCTTAGCTGTCATACCTTGACCACTCCTCAAGCTTGCTTAGGTCCCTTTTCATTTTCTCTACCCCTCCTGGAGTGTCAACCCTGCTGCAGAGCTTTGTTTTGTCTGCATCCACATGCACCATCTCATTGTCATCAATGTTGAACACCCATAAACATCCTGTTTCATCCCAAAAAGACTGACATGTTTTATGCTTATATAATGCATATATTTTTTTACCTGTAATTGTGATGGTCTGTTTTTTATGCAATAAAACTAACTATTTTCATTACAGATTGTTAAAAGTACTAATAAAGGGAACATACCAGAATCTCCTGTACTATATTAATCAGTCATGATGTTGACACAGAGTTGACTGAAGAAAGCATTTCTGAAAATGTGTCATAAAATTTTGTAAATGCTGAGACACAGACTGATTTGGTATGCATCTATCATCATCAAATCAATTTATACACTTAACCCTGTTACAACACAGCTGTAATGAATGACAAATCCTTTTTAGGAAGTGATTGATCATTGTACACAGTCATTAAAAATATGTATAATATTACAGTGGGAAACAAAGATTCTCTACAGGAACACAAACCCTACCAAGTTTTCTGACAAAATCAATAGAGGTTAACAGGTTTGTTGAGTATGGTACTGGTACACAATGCGACATATCATTTGAAAGTCAGCATAGAAAACCTTTTGTTTATGATGACAGTGACCGTGTTTCCACATCCTCTTCTGATGATGAAGACCGTGATGATGACAGCAGTGTGAAGAGTTCACTGAGTGGTAGGAGGAAGTGACATTGCTTTCCAAGATGAAGGACCAATCGTAACATCACCCCATGCCACTGGCACAAGGAGAAAAAGAATCTAAGAGGGTAACATTTTTGGTAGCCTGTAACATTATACTAAAAATTCTGACCCTGTACAGCACCGTTCCTCTCTTATGTATCCTGCAGCATGTCAAAAACAGTGTGCCATGTAAAGGATATTACTCACAGACACTTCCAGGAAAAGACACCGAAAAGCAACACCAGAGTCTACGGGCCCTTCTGGTTTTCTTTCTTCGAGCTTACTGAATCTCCTAGATGCAGACTCTACTCTACTTTCCCCATTACTTGAAACGCTGCTGAGGAGATAGTCACTCTCGGTTGAAGGTAACATTTTAAACTATGTTCTAAGCAGGAAGGTACAGGGAGAAGAAAAACTCAGGTAATCCATAACTAAAGCATCTGACATGCCCGCTAAATAGCATCAAGTTAAAAGTTTGGAAACATCAAAGTAAGTGGTAGTCTTGTCGAGGTATGCTTCAAGTAACCTGAGAGAGAGGACAGAACAGAAAACTTGGGACAAGGTGTGAGAGATGATGAAACAAGTCATCTCTGCTAATTTAGTGTGGGGAGGAGGTGACAGCAATTTTGGCTTTCACACAGTGATTTAGGGGCACATGGATGGTGAAGGTTCTATAAATTATAACAGTTAAGGATGTCACAAAACAGAAGATGCACGTAGAGGCACTGGTGGACATTTGGGTACACAGCTAAGGGGGCTTGAGACTGTGAAATACCCAACTTGAAACATTTTAGATTTTTAAAGTTCTGAAGTGCAATCTGAGCCTTTTTTCTAGCAAAATAACATGATGAGTAGCAAGCTGCCACTCATCCTTATGTTTAGGAAGACAAATGCACAGGTACAAAAAAACCAGAGGTATTTTTATTTTAGGTCATGCCACATGCATCAAAGGTAATGACTACCAATGTGCATGGTTACAGCCTAAATTGAGTACCAGATTATGAAGTACCTAGAGCGTGCCTGTATGCTGTATACTACCACACATAGGCCTTGTCTAACTAAGTACTTCATTTTTTTTTATTATAACTACTGGATGGGGTTTCTTAAGTAGGTGTGTGCAGTACAAGACATTGTCAAATAGGGCACCGTTCTAATGACTCATAATGATCATTTCTACCATTGTCCCAGTGGAACTGTATGTATTGATTTCCAAAGTCTAGAGCCTGACATTTGCAACATTGCCAATATCTGGGTGTCAACAGACCACTTCTCAAGACACACAGAAGCTTACATGACCAAGGATCAAAAGGAAGTTTCAGAGTCCTTATAGAAAGCTTTACTATTCACTTCAGATTGGCAAACCACTGGTTCTACTCAGATCAGGTTAAGATTTCAAGAGCAGAACTGTTCAGGAATTATTATCCCTGTGTGGGATATGTAAATCCAGAACCACCCGTTATCCAATTATAACACTCAAGGTGATCCTCAACCAGAAAGGTTTAACAAAACACTATTAATGCCAGGGCCCCCTTAGACTCCAAATATAAATCCAGGAACTGTTTCAGAACCCATTTATAAAATCTCAGATTACAAACACCTTTGAGCCATTGGCTCATTTACAAATGTTCCACGTCAAGTGTAACAAAAAACAGCAATGAAAGAATTACAAACACGTGAAATGTAGTATTAAAATTAGGCAAATACATTAGTAAACAAATGACAGTGAACATATTAAATAACAATTCGTGCCACCCACCAAAAAGCAAATGAAAACACCACAAGTTCTTGTCCTTCACAGAACAAATAAAAGAACAATTTAATAAACATCAATAACCCCAGATTAGCAGGAGAGTTAAGGGAAGAGAAAACGGTGTAGAGTGGTGAACCTAAGTGAGAGAGATAGGGGATAGGGGATAGGGGATAGTGAGGGTAGCAAAAATTGGGGATAGTAGATTAGATGCAAAAGTATACTAGTACAGAGGGAGGTAATGGTGTGCAAGTCCAAGTACAGACAATAAGTGAACTCTCTGGTACATGCATAAATTGCATAAAGAGTGACACTACAGGGTATTCACCCATATGTTTATATTGAGTAGAGAAGCTTGACTACCCATAGATTTAAGCAATAAGGTATGAGCAGGGGTTATGTTTTATAATTGGGTTGTGTTTTCTTGCAGGTTTGCAATTATTTACTTTATTAATTTCAGATATGCTCAATTATTGATGTAAAATAGTCTCTCCACCAAAGGTTTTCATTAGCATTGTAAGAGAGGAACACAACTCAATTGTACCTAGCTTTAAGCTTGCATAGCAGCAGTGAAAAAGCTGTAGTGCAGATGATCAATGAAGATTTCTCCCCCACCCGCTGGCTCTCTGCATTTAAGGGCAGTAGTTTCATAAAGTGAAGGTGAAGCAAATTCCACAACCATTGTGGATCATTCATAGATTGTCAGCACCAGATTTCATTTTTTTAAAACTCTACTGCACTCTGGTAATCTCCTGCACAGGGGACTGAGAAGTACACCCCCCACCCATCATCTGGTGCTGATCTGTAGGAAAAAAAAAAATCACCCACTCGAAACAGGGCCTTGTAGTACCCCCGCTTGCTATTCCTGTTGAGACTTCACTACAATCATTGTTCAAATTGCCTGCAAACACAAAAAGAGGTGATTTACTCATACCTGGTTTTAATGAAAATGTTTGCGGTACCTTCTGCTGTGCACTTGTATTGTCCTCTGCAACTGCAATTGGAGATGCTAGCCATGGAGAAGTGATAGGGTCTGCCACATCAGCACCTTGCTGCGGTACCTCCACATCTGGTTTGCCAGCCTGCTTAGCTGAATCCTGTTGTTGCGCTACTGCAAGGGCTTTTTGCAATACTAATCTTCTTGCTATATAACAAGCCTCTTCCTTCTGCAGTAGTAATTGCAGTTCCATAGCAGAATCCTCTAACATAATCTCCTGCTCCGACGTCTCGGGTAAATCCATAGACCAGTTTCTGAAACTCGCTCTGCAGGTCTCATACATTCTCTGAGGAGGGAGAGGGATATGATAGAGACATACAAGTATCTTACAGGGAGGAACAGGGTGCAAGAATACACCATTTTTAAGCAAAAGATGTTCCAGAACTAAAGGGCATGGGATGAAGTTGGAGGAGGATGATTCAGAGGAAGCGTGAGGAAGAATTTCTTCACAGAATGGGTGGTAGACAAGTGGAACACCCTGCCAGAGGAAGTGGTGGGGGCTGAAACAATCACAGGATTTAAGAATGCATGGGATAGACATAAAGGAATTCTGGAAGTCAGGGTTAAGGGGCAACAGACTTCTAGGAAAACATAAAGTAAACTTACAAGCTCAAATAGGCAGACTGGATGGGCCGCAGGCCCTTATCTGCCGACACTGTCTATGTATCTATGTAACTGCCATTAAGCTCCTGTTCCATGATGTCCGTAATCATCTCAGTGCCTTTGGCATCGAAAAAACTTCGATCTCCATTGCAGGTGCTACCGCGGGTAAGACCCGCTCCTCCGGTACCTCCATCCTGCTCAAGCATTCCAGCTCAAGTGGTGATCTAGCAAAAGTTCTCCTACTGGAGAGTAGGGGAATTTCCCCGGTGCCCTGGCCAAATTTCCCCCCATTCACTAAAATGCCACCAACAGCTTAATCTGGTTCAAAGTCAGTTGGCATTCATCTGTATCCCTCTCCCTTGGGTCATGCCTGAAAATAGGCGAAATTTATCTAGTGCACTTACCCAGTCAACAAAAACTAAATAATAAATAAATAAAATAAGTGGAGTCCAAACTCTGAATTAATTTACTGACATCACAAAAGGTGGCTGTGGGTGCCTGCCTGGGGGCATGTTAACTGGTTTCGGACACTGCTCTGTTTTTTCTGGGGGACACATTCCAGGTGCTCTAACTGTTTTACTGGACTGGACCACATGGTATTATTAATACCCTTCAACACTGGAGCATGTCAGCTATCATATATGTTTGAGGGGTGCTGGGTAACCACCTGACTATGCACACCTGCTCTTTAAAAAATTTTGACCTATACAGTTTTATTCTATTTTCAATTGTCCCTTATTTACTGACTTGTATGTATGATACCATTCTTTCCACAATTAATGTTCTTCTGCATTATAAAAAGGTTATTAATGAAAGTTCAAATGTGACGAGTTGCCATTTGGCAAGAAATGTCACCAGGCCATTCATTAATGCCCCGCTTGACCAACAGTTGGCATGATTATTGTAAAAGGTTTCTATTTTTTGCTTTTTACAGTTAGCAGCCCATTTGTAAGTACAATATAACCCACTCCAGCTCATGGGTGTATCAGGCATTAATGCACTTCCCAGCTGGCGTAAGTCACTCTGGCAAGCCTTTGTGCCTCACAACACACCCAGAACATGCATTAATTCCCTGATACACCCATGTTCTGTCATAGGTTATTTCTAGCATGCTTACTCCCTTTTTTCGGATATTAAATAACAGTAGTGCTCCTTTTAATCTTGTTCTGAACCATTGTTTTCATCAGTATACCCAGCAGTTTTTGAACACCTACTGCTCTGTTATGTAATGGTGGTGTACCATGTCCTGCTGGATTGCATTGTACTTTGTTTGAGTTACAAAGGAAATGATTTGAAATGATAGATATACAAAGACAGGTATGAATACTAATGGAAACCTACCGCAAGCAAGACTAAAAGTAGCGCTGTGTTTATTATGTCATATATGAAAAAACGTAGTCCAGCAGTCATAAATTGTGGAAATAAGGGTATCATATAGACAAGCCAGTAGATAACTACTACCAATCGAAAATTGAATAAAAAAGTACAGGTAAAAATTGTCAACAGATTATTGCACTGCTGCTGTAGTTGTCATGCAATATAAGTTTTTGGATACTGTTGACTGTGTTCAGTTTTCTTAGCACACCCACAACAGCCACAATAAAATAACCTCAGTCACACCAACACAACTACTTTTCAATCCTAAAAAAAAAATTAGTATGTTTTGGGAATGTAGCATGCTTATACTGCTATCTTGCTACATCATTCAACATGCAATATTAGTGTCTCAACTCCCAATGAAGAATAAAATGAGAAACTGTTCAGAAAAGTCAGAATTATTTCAGGACACACTGATTAAAGTGGGCACCAGCCGCCACAACTCGCCATAAGTGTCCCAAGTGAGAAAATGATGTGCTGGCGCCTGCTGCTGCTGTTGTCCTTCTATTTTCTGCTGCTGCTGCTGACTGAGCTGATGTGCAGTATGTTGCCAAATGATGACAGCCATAGATGACCATGGGGTGAACCATAATTTGATGTTCTTGATCATTAATCTGCTGCACTGACTGAAACATGCAGCCCTATGTGTGTATTCATACCACCATTGGTAAGTTACTGTACATGTCACGCTCATGTTAGAGACCCAGACATTTACTTTCTATATATGTAATCATTTCTTTTTTTCTGTCACAGGTCATAGAGTCCTACTTTGGTTGTGCACATTTCGACTTGCTGATGACTTTGGCTGTATGAAAACTGTCAAACCATGAAAGGAAAGTATTTTTGGGAGGTGGGGTGGGGCATCATTTGAAAACAAGTTTCTTTAATGTTTTGTCTTCTTTACAGTCCAGATTCACACCAGTTGCATGTCTTCAGATTTGAATAAAGCACCAACGGCAGCACAGCTCCTAAGTGTTACCTGCAAACAGATGAAGAAGAAATTATTCGGACTTCATGCACTACCACATTCTGTTCCATGTGTGGCTGTTCCTGTCTGTTATATCCAGCTTAAAATACCAAGCTATTAGTAAACAAGTCCAAGACCAACTAACACGCTTTAGTGCGTGTGACATGCACTGGCCAACTGTCTTAAGTTATATTACATGATATGTTTTCATGACAAGGATAAAATGCTGTACAACCATGGCGTGCCCAAGTATGCCAGTGATAGATGTGCATGAAAATGTATTATCTGACCTGTATGTCACCTCCGTTGCATGCTTTACACTGGCTGGAAAAATGAAACACAGAAAGGACAGATGAAATAAGACTGATACTTACCTGAAAATGATATGCTTTAGGTGGTCATAGTACTACAGTAGTCCTGTCCTGTTGCACTGCTTGTAATTGGAACCTGTGAAAACAAAATGAAAATCAGTTGCTGGTATTTGGTAATAAAGGCATCTATAAAAAGGTTAAGGAAGCATTCACATCACAGTTCAAGGAAAAACCATAGTACAGCATGTAAAATTAGTACATACTCACTGTAAATTACTTGTAAGAAGCTTGAAAGCTTTAAGTCAGAACTGAAAACCTATTTATTTCAAAAGGCGTATGGGGAGTAGTTATTGCACTGTATTGAAATTATATTTTATTGTTGTTTGTTATGCTGTATGTATGTTTTATATGTATTAAACTGTTTTATTGTACAGCGCTTTGATTTCGAAAAGCGCTTAAAAATAAAGTTTTACTTACTTACTTACTTACATGGTGGCTATGGCTGGCTGAGGGTTCCTACATTGGGCATGGACACAGGTACACATTCTCTCTCACTCTCATGGAGACAGGTGGCTGTGGATGCTCTGAGGTTCATACATTGGGCATGGGTACAGTATTACTGCCTCTCACTGTCATGAAGGTGTGTGGCTGGATATGGTTTGTTACAGTCTTTCAGTGTCAGGAGGAGGAGGATATCTGTCCTTTAATTAGCATGATTTAAGTGGCTACATCAAGTTGACATTTGTGTTTATGAGGCTGACTGTGTTTGACAATGACAGCACACATTCGGTTAACTGTACTTACAAAATCTACAAAGTGGAAGGTAAAATAGAATGCGGATCATTATTTGTACATATCTGTCATATGGAATGACAGTCAAAGAAACTATTTTCTTTGATGAAACACAAAACAATGTTACCATTACAGAACTGTGACAGTCTTTAAACCCCATTAGCTACTACCACCAACATTCTCCTCATCCTGATCATGGAGAAGCTACCCTCATAGTCGTCAAGGTTGGAGTTGTACCCTGAAAATAATTTTTCCAAGACTGCATCATCAGCCTCAATGGTATACTGTTTGACGTTGCCACCTGGATGGTCTGCTTCGACCACATCATCAGCACAACCATCATCATAATGGGGTACAAATAGAGATGTCATTGTTTGACTTGGTATGTGACCTTCATTCATTTTTATGTTTGCTTGCACGCATATGCAAGAAACATAGTGCCATCATTCAAGTTTTCGGAGGTGTGGCACCATCTTCCAATTCAGTCAGTGTGTTTGCAGGTGCAGCCACAGTTCACCAATGAATGCTACAGCTGTCTATGACAGCAGTTGAAAATGCAGAGCCCTACAGTTGAAAGGGAGAGCTCCACTTCAGTGAGCAGCAATAACATAGTGCATGCTTGAGCATGCTTGTGCGTGCTCATGTGCTCCCCCCCCACACACATGCATAATGCATGCTCATGTGGGTCCCCCGCACACACTGTATAGCCGCAGAGGTGCCCAATCCCCATCAGCTCTGCTGTGCTCCCCCAACAGAGTTCCAGGTGCCATGCTGGGAGTTCACCTAAGCGTGGCAGCAGTCCTGATGGCTGACCGGGTGCCTCAATCCCCGCCAGCTCCACTCCACTGTTTCTCCTCCCAACAGACTACCAGGTGCTATGCTGGGAGCCCAACCCAGCGTGGCAACAGCCCATGTGGCCGATGAAGGTGCCCAATCCCCATTGGCTCCACTGCCCCCAAACAGCCTTCCAGCTGCCATGCTGGGAGCCACCTCAGCGTGGCACAAGTCCTGCATTGTCAAGGAAAACAAAACCTGCAGAAAAAAACCTTCCCTCGCTGACTGTCCTGACTCCCCCCATCATCCACTAATCCTCTGTAACCCTAGTCTCCCCACACCCTATCTTCCTACTCCCATACTTGCTCTCCGAGTCCAAGCGACATCTCGTGGACCGGGAACACGCCTGCACTCTTCAAAGTTGACCACGGACTGAGGAAATGCCGGTAAGCTGTATAATGGAATAAATAGGGTTTTCAACTTTGATGCATATCTCAGGCAGTTTAGAATTTGTTCACCAAATTTTCAACATAGGGTTTTGGGACCCTGCCTCATGAATTCTGTCACTGTCTTTTGTTAATCGGCCCCGAAGGTGATTTCACGGTCACTGGTGGAACCACCTTTGGGACCAATTTATGAACCAACAGTGTCACAGTTCATGAGGTGATCCCAAAACCCTATAAGTTGAAAATTTGGTGAAAAATTCCCAAAATGACTGTTTTATGAGCATGAGTTGCGCTGTTCCTACGCACGCTCATACGTTCGTGAATTTTCAATATTTTCACTCCAGATTTTCAACATTGCCATTTTATCACACCTCCTTATGAGCAGTACAGCTGTCATTTTTCACATCTCGCCCAAAATTTGTTTCCGCTCATGTAGCGCACAATGGTGCAGTTGGTGTGCAAAATCAATGTTTGGGATAGATTAAGAAAGTCATAGTGACAGTGTTCATGAGCAGAGGTGTTAAAATGGCTATGTTAAAAATTTGGTGAAAAAATTCCCCAAAATGACTGTTTTACGAGCATGTGTTGTGCTGTTCCTACGCACCCTCGTAAGTTCGCGAATTTTCAATATTTTCACTCCAGATTTTCAACATTGCCATTTTACCACACCTCCTTATGAGTAGTACAACTGTTATTTTTTACATCTCACCCAAAATGTGTTTCTGCACATGTAGCGCATAATGGCGCAGTCTGTGTGCGAAATCAATGTTTGGGACAGAGTAAGAAAATCACAGTGACACTGTTGATGAGCAGAGCTGTTAAAATGGCTATGTTAAAAATTTGGTGAAAAAAGTCCACAAAATGACTGTGTTACGAGTGACCATTGTGCAGTTTCCATGCACCCTCATAAGTTCATGGATTTCTAATATTTTCAGTTCAGATTTTCACCACTGTCATTTTTCCACACTTCCTTATGGACAGTACAGCTGTCATTTTTCACACCATGGCCAAAATGTGTTTTCGCACTTCCAGAGCAGAAATGTGTGGTCGCTGTGGGAAATCACTGTTCGGGACAGATTAAGAAAATCACAGTGACACTGTTCATGAGCGGAGGTTCCAAAATGCCTGTGTTGACAATCTGCTGTAAAAAATCCCCAAACTAATTGCATTACGGTTCTACGCACACTCGTGACTTCACCAGTTTTTTTTAAATATTTTCACTGCAGATTTTCAACATTGCCATTTTTTGCACCTCCCCATGAACACTACAGCTGTCATTTTTCACATCCTGTTCGAAATGTGTTTTCATACCTGTGGTGCCAAATGGCGTAGTCGCTGTGCAAAGTCAGCTTTCGGCTAATGAACTGATATTGCCACTGCTCATAAGGTGGGGTCACAAAAACCTATGTTGAAATTTGGAGTGAAAATGCCAATGAATGCCTGAGGCATTAGGGTTTCGCCATAACGCACCACCCTGTAGAGATTGGCAGGTATCAGGGTGTGACTTGGATTCTTGCCTGTAATGCTCATTCCATTCCACATCCTGCAGCCAGTGAGAGGCATCGAGGTGTACCTTGGACTCTTTGGACCCAAAATTCACCCTATTCTCCTATACAGCACCCATTATACCATGTTTCCTGATGGAATGGGGTGAGTATTAAAGCTAAAGACCCCAAGGCACACGTGACACTTGTCGGTGTCTGCAGGCTAGGGTGTGGTGAAATGATGTGGCCGTTATGTCTGATGACCTAAAGGCACACCCCAGTGCCTATCAGTCTCTGCAGGGTGGTGGTGGGGTTGGCTTCAGTTCAATACTTCACTGCCATTCCTATTATGCAGCTCTCTAACTCCTACACTACCAATGCCAATGCCAGCAAGCAAACATTCGGCATTGACAAATGCTTGTTATAAATGTCAGCATGCTGATATTTGTTGGTGATAGGTTAGTATGACAGTCACACACTTTTTCCCCACAGAAAAGAATACCCTGTCCACACTTACACTGGAGGTGGGCTGGTCAAGGTACTTCAGTGCTACTGACATCAGCTCTGGCCATTCATTCACCTTGCCACTCCAGTACACCAGAGAATCATCAAGTACTGACAGATACATGTTTTCTGCCAAATAGGCATCAACCATGCTCTGTGATGCATGCAGTCCTGATGAGTCATCCACCTGTTCACAGGATTCATCGAGGTCACAGATTCCTACCTGCGACAAGGCACCCCAAAGTGGGTTAATGGCAACCTGTTTTGCTGACACCTCCCCCTTGCCCCTCAGCCATCTTACTGGATATGCTTACTTCACAGTGACCTTCTGCCTTGTTATGCTACAGTTTGCAGAACTTTGCACGTGACTTCTGTGCTCCATGAACCAATTGGACCAGCTGTTCAGTCAGATTTTAAACCTGATCAGACCCTCCCTCCAGTAAGGATGCAATGCCATGTTTGTAGCGTGGTCCAGCATTGTTGCTATTCCAAATTCTGCACTTTGCTGAATAGTGGCAGTGAGTCAATTGTGGTTGAATACTGTAAGCATGTGTTTCAGTAAGGCACTGCTTGACCTATCTCTGAGTCCAGACACATGAAGGCTAGGCTGCAGATTCAACAAAGTCTTCCGAAGCAAGCACAGCAGTGGAATGGCTTGACTAATGGATGCTGTGTCACCACTCACTGCCTGTGTGGCATGTTTAAAAGGCCTCAAAATTAATATCATTGAGCCCAAGAGCCTCCATTGTTCAGTTGTCATAGACATTGAGGCCACTGAACTGTCACGGCTAGTGTGCATTACTAGGTATTCAGAGATGGCTTTGCACTGTTCATATAACCATTCTGCCATGTAAAGTGTCGAAGTTCCAGCACTTGAGACCCCTGCTTGAGGCGGTAAGCAAGTGGAGGTTGTTTTGAACCCGCAGCTGCGTAGTTGATCACGACCTTTCCAGAGCGTACAAAGTGTGCACAGATGTGGTGAGCAACAGTCAGCATTTGCTTGATGTCAGGGTGCTTCAGAAACTCATGTACCACAAGATTTAAACAGTGTGCCATGCAGGAACCCGACAAAGCCACCATTGCTGATACACTAACGATGTTTGATCCATTGTCACAAGCTATAAAGCCAGCTTTTAATGACATGAAGTGCAGCCACTGATCAAGTTCTGTCAGTAGCAAGTCTAGCATCTTTTCATCTGTATGCAACCCTGCTACACTATGCATAGCAAGCATTGCATGCTGCCTAATTCCATGAAGGTTGCTACCACGTCAGTCTAACTTTATACAGTGCTTTCCAATCTCGCCATCACAGACAACCCCTGGTACCTGTGCCCAATGTTCAGTAATACGCTGATAGGAACTATCTGCTGTTTTGCCACTTATCCACACATCCATATGTAACCCTTAGATGGCACTATCCCAAGGGCTACTACCCCTGCCTGCTTGGCTAGTAGCAGGTTAAGGGGCCTGGGTAATGAAACAGGTGCCTCCACCCAGAGGTCAGGATTGTTAGTGACCAAGCTAACCTGGGCATAAGCCCTGCGGGACACTGTAACCCCCTATTTCCCTTCTAGTTGGCCTGAACAATATACAATAATTACTTTCACAATTACCCTTATTCATCAGGGTGATTACCCACACTGTTTGCACATACCAACAGGGCTGGTTCCTCTAGCTTGACCCTGGGGACCCCTGTAAAACAAGGTTAAGCACAGCAAATAGCAACAGTACAATACTTTTGGTGGAAACTGGAACCACAGTCAGGTTTAATGCAAACAAAGTTAAATCTGATTTATTCAGGGACTTGAACAAGGGAGGGCATAATCAGGTTGATTTGCTTAAAAGCTATATTAATCAGACAGTTATGCATGCAGTTCAGAGTCCCTACACAGTCACACACTCTGGGTACCCAGGCAGGAAAGCGTGGGCTAGCCAGGAACATTGTAGCTGGTTGGAGCCCTGTGATGGAAGAAAGCAACATGCACAACACACTATTTGTAATGTGGGCGGAGGGCTCAGTTCATGAAAGAAAAGGCAACAAGACAATCAGATGACAACACTTTTAGATTTAGCTGTTGTTGCAGGGAGCTACCCTGATGTTTACTCATGAAACCCAATACTGGACACAGGTAGGATGAAATTAAGACTGCAGGCTGTTGAGCTGGAGTGCCTGGAGAAGCAGGGCCCACACGAATCACTGAGGTGTCATTCCAGTTCAAGGCATTGAGCAGGGGGCTGATCCCCAGGCCAGTCTCTCATCGATGACTTTCTCTACGTAGCAGGTATTCTGGCTGGGCCAGTGAAGCAGGGCCCAGGCAAATGGAAATGGATATGGATTCAGTCTGTGGAGCTGGATGCAGCCTCCAGCAAGCAAAACACAGTTCAGACACACAGTGGGGAACCAAATCACGACCCACGATAAGTACATAGCACATTCACATGTAAGGAAATTCCACTGTACCAGGCAAATGGCTCTCCAGTGCAATTACAGAGTCTCTTCACAATCTGGGAGTTCAAAGGTAGCTGGAAGTCCTGACAGGCTGATGGCTTTCAGCAAATCTTCAGTCTTCTTCAGGTTAAAGCCTGGTCACAATTCAGTGGCTTAATTCGCTCTCCAAATTGGGATTCAGTCTGAAAAAAGCACAAGTTCCCTCTCAGGAATAGCAGGCAGACATGCAGTCCAAACTCAGGCCTTTCCACAGTACTCCTGCATGAATCCACTATGGATTGCTGCTCGAACTATCTCGAGCTGTTACTTCTTCACTTCCCAATTGAGATCTAACTGAAACTGCAAGCAGTGTGGGACTTTCCCCAAGATCCAAAAGTTTCGGTTGGCTAATCTATCTGTCAGTCACTACAAGGGCTCCCCCTCCAGGTTATTTTAGGCACCAAAAGCCCAAAACTACAATTCCTACAAGTTTTGGCCCCACCAAGCCCCTGTAGGCAGGCTACATTTTAGAGTCCCAAATGTACTGATTTGCCCATTTCAGCAGTCCAGGACAAAGATGATGGAAACAAACAGAATTATCCATGCTGCAAAGAAGGCAGGTTAGAACAAACTGCAATATTGTTACTGCTCTAACAAATGATCAGCAAACAAGTACATCTTCTAACAGAGCTTTAGATTAATTATGACTGCAATCCGGGCAGCTCTTAAAGAGACAGTACACAGAGGCTATACAGGCACTCTCTGGCAATATCTTTAAACTGCTAAAATGCAGGACACCAGCCTGGCAGTGAGCATTTAAGCAAGCTCAAGGAGGACTTTTTGGGAACCCCCATTTGTAGGGGGTTACACCCTACCTGGAGAAAACTTGGTGTCCACATCAACTCTGTACCATCACAATATCAAAATTGCAATATAAATGAGACATCAATCTATCAATCTATCAAACTTTATTTAACCAGGCAAAATCATCCTTGAGCAAGTTCATTTGCAAGATGGTCCTGGACAAGTAGGACATATACAACTACAGTAAAATTACCAGATAAGCAGTGTGCACACAATGGGTAAATAATAGATAGTTACAAAGAAACAGGTAAGATCAGGGCTGGTGAGTACATATAGTGAACACTATCTGGGTTGATAATTGACTGCAGATAGAAAGGATTCCCTCAAGACATGGGATTATTCAGACAAAGGTCACAACGTTACAATAAGACAAAGGATACCAAGTAAGGTAAGTGAGGGAACAACAATCGAAGGTTTATGGGTGGGGGAAAAACAAAGGAAAGGATCGGTGAGTGGTGGAAATAGATGTAGTTAAACAAACAGGTGGGAGTTGGCAGAATAAACCCAAGGTGGAAAGAAGAAGAAGAAGTACTAGGGGAATACATGTAAGTGCCAAGAGTTTGAGGAGCCACAGGAGATGGAGGAGGTAGTTATTTGTGGCATACACACAGGGCTCTCAGTTTGAGAACGAGCAGCCTCCTGAAAGAGTGAGGCCCAAGGAGGAGGAGAACAGCCTGAGAGTTTTTGCATGACATTTCAAAGGGTGGACAGAGAAAAGATGATAGCTGCTGAGCCATGTCATGTCCTTATTTTGGGTACTTTAAGAGAGACAAGAGACAAACTCCTTAGACCATACGTTCCTTCAGTACACTGAAACAGCGTAGAAATATAGGTCGGTAGTTTATCGGTTAGGGCCCAGTATGTCCTCATGAGAGCATTTTTTCACCTCCTCAGAGTGAGGGAGGGCCAGTCTAGTGCCTGATAGAACAGGCAGTGGTGGGTGCATAATGGCATGTTTAGGATAAATCTTAGCGTGCAATGGTAGAGGGTGTCAAGTTTACATAGTGCCTGAATAGGACAGTGACTATAGAGAAAGTCAGCATAATCCAGCAGTGGTAGAAAAGTTGTTTGGACAAGTCATTTCCTTGCTTCAAGAGTAAGGAGGTGTCTTATCCGATAAAATATGCTTAGATGTTGTCTTAGCTTTTTAGATAGTTCATTAAGGTGAGCCAAGAAATTGAGCCTGTTATCCAGCCAAACACCCAGGTACTTTAATTTTTCTACTAGTTCCAGGGCTTCACCAAGCAAGGTATAAATCTGGAAGCTCGAAGATGGTCCTGTTTAGTGGGAAGCACAAGGTGAGATAATCATAGCTTTGGTCTTTTTGGCATTAAGCAGAAGCTTGAGCCTTACTAAGTTGCATTGAAGGATGTCAAAGTCTAACTGAAGCTCCTTGTTGGCTTCGTCTAAGGAGGTGTTAATAGTTTAGAGCACGGTATCATCAGCAAATAGATGAATGTTACTTGTGCATATATAGGAGTCTTTATGGTTTATATAAATAGCAAAGAGAATAGGGCCCAAGATGGAGCCTTGTGGCACACCATGCAGCAGGGACTTTAACTGAGACAGTTCCCTTGATCTTTGATTTGTTGCATTCAGTTGGTGAGGTAACAAACCACTTTAAGGCAGTGTTGTTTACCCGATGCTGCTCAAGATGTTAAGTAGAATATGATGATCCACTGTATAAGGCCTTGCTAAGATCTAGAAAGAGGGCATAGATGTATTGCTTAGTATCCAGGGCGGTTTGCCATTTGTTGGACACTTTGGCAAGGGCTGATACAGTCCTGTGCTTGGGCCTAAATCCTGATTGGGCGGGTTTAGGATGTTTTCGGTGTCAAGGAACTCTCTGAGTTGAGAGTTAACAATTTTTCAGGGTCTTTGATAGGATTGGGAGAAAGAATGGAGTGGTAATTGTTCAGATCAGTTGGTCACCAGATTTAAAAGAGGAATATTGTGTGCTATTTTCCAAAGTGGTGGCAACTCACCATGATCCAAGGAAATATTAAAAGGTGAGCGATTGGAGCTGTCAGGTGATAGCAGCCAAGTTTCAAGAAGAACAGTTCTAAGAGGTCAGCACGGCACACTTTTAGTGTCCAAGGTTAGCAGGAGGTCCTACACCTGTTTAAAGGTTACTGGATGAAAGCTGAAGGAAGCGCCCGGGATAGCTGTGGTAACAGGGCTAGGGCGTCATTGTCATCACTGCAGACACTCACTTTACTGGTGAATGAGGCATCAAATGCAAGGCCTGTGGTGTCAAAGTGGCTATTTAGCTTTTCTAGGATGTCCACCCTGTCCGTGTAGGAAGCGTCCTACCACAATCTTGGCAGGCAAAGGTGAGACTGACGGTGACTAACTACTTCTCTAATAACTTTCCAGAATTTAGTGGAACAATTTTTTTTCTTCAAGAGCAGACTGGAAATAACGTGATTTTCCAGTTCTAACAAGTTTATTGCAGGCATTCCTGGCAACCGAAAGGACAGCCAGTCAGAATCAATTTTTTCTGTGCCCTTTCCACAGTACATCCCTGTCCCTCAGAGCTTTCTTTAGGGTGGGTGTAAAACAGTGATTGACTTTTCCCTAGATTTGATTTTTCTAAGCGGTACATGTTTATCAATCACCTTCAGTACCAGGTTTTGGAAGATATCATAGGCTTCTGAGACAGAGGTGCCAGGTAAAAATCCTGCGGTTAATATTCCCTAGGTCTGCCAGGAAGGCAGGTTGGTAAAATGTTTTAGATTTCGTTTTAGTTTAAAAGTGGAGGAGGCCAGTAAGGGAGCTTCTAATACAGGCAGTAGCACAGCGGTCACTCAGGTCACTGTTGAAAACCCCTGTGTGACAGATATTGTGTGGCTTATTAACCAGCATAAAATCCACTAATGAACTGTGGTCAGGAGATTTCTTATTAGGACAGGTATTCTCCGAGGTAATCTGGGTTAGGCCACGATCATCACAGAACTCCTTAATTTTGTTGGAGCAGGCATCATTCCAATTGAGATTAAAGTCCCCCATTATTATGCATTCTAAGTTTGTTTTTTCCAGCAGGGAGTGAAGGCGACCCAGTATGCCAAATCCCACAGAAGGGGCCTATAACAGCAGATATTAAGAGGGCCGCTCCAGAAGATAAGGTCAGTTTCACAGCTAGGCAGTCAAATTCCTTCAGTATAGAGGTGCAAACAGTATCAGAGATAGAGAGCTTGGTTTTGGTATAGATGGCAACTCCACCGCCCCTTGTTGGCCTGTGCACCTGAATAAATTATAATCGAGGATATTAGCAATTTTGTTGGGAATGTTGTTCGTGAGCCATGTTTCTGAAAACATAGCGATATCTGGAGCCGTGTATAGTACCTAGGCTTGGACCATGTCAAATTTTTTAGGCAAGCTACAGATATTCATATGTAGAAAGCTGAGACCTTTAGCAGAGGGAAGTCAGAGGGTGCATCTATAAAAGGGTGGACGAGTTTAATTCCACACTCCTGAGCAGAGTAGAAGAAGAACTAATCGTTTCCTAAGGCAGTTTATAATTGTTTTAACTCAAGTTTATTCCAATGCTTAGTGTGCAAGATTTTGCGATTTGAATTGCTGAGGTAGCAAAACAACAAGAGAGGGGCAGGGCATAGATCGGCACTCTAACTGGGAGGAGGAATTATAAGTGGGTATGGATGGAAGATCTAGGCTGGAGGGGAGATACAGTGAGTGTGTGGAGGTCAGTACCTTTGGAGTAGGACAGATAGTGAGCTAACACCGTACCATGTAGCTCTTGGTACTTGGGCATGTCTTGCAGGACTGTATTCTCAGTATGTTTAACAATGAGGTCATAAGTGAGGAGTAGGAAGCAACTGAGGACAAGAATAGTTGTCAGTGGAGCCATTAGATTAGAGGTGAATCAGTAGGCAGGGAGGATGGGCATGCAGTGCCAGTCAAATACAGGGGGAGGAGACTCTGTTTAAGAGGGGAGGCGGCGTATAACCTACACCAACACAGTTTGGCGGAGATCTAAAAAGGAAGATGTCTTTAAGGGGAGGACAGGACAAGTGTTAGGCCTAATATGTGCACTGTGTATCTTTAAGTGTAGTTGCAATATTAGTGAGAAGGAAGGAAGAAGATTGCATAGGGGTGGTGCCAAGGGGAGGGAGAGTATTTAATAAAGGCTGGAGGTGGGGAAGGCTGGAGGTGGGGGAGGGGGGTGGGCATAAAAATTCAAGCAAGGAGGAGGCACTAGGAGAGAAAGTGAAGCAGAAATTGGATTTTTTGCAGGGCAAAACTTACAACTGTGACCCAAATGAAATCTAGTCTAGACAGAAAAAACTGTATCACTTTAAAGTTAGTTTCTGCTCCAGGGTAGATTAGCGCTGGACCGTAAAACAAAGAGAGCTGTAATACTTTTAAATCTACAAACCTGCAGCCTAAAAGAACTTGCACTTCAAACTACCCTTGCAGTGCAAAATTGCTGTA